>CM060429.1:19835905-22585369 GCA_030545235.1 Helianthus tuberosus | reverse complement strand
AAAACTTCTTCTTTTTTCTTCTTACAAAAAAATTCTTCTCATTTGAACCCTCCACTATATAATATCCATTCATTTATCTATTTAGAGTTAATTACATAGTTAGTCCCTGTGGTTTGCACAAAGTAACATACTTAGGTACTAATAGTTTAAAATAACATTCTAGGGTATTAACTTTTCATTTTGTAACGTTTGGGGGTATTAAGCTTATTTGTAGGCCTAAAATCACATTCTGTTAGTACCTAAGTATGTTATTTTGTGCAAACCACAGGGACTACCTATGTTATTACCTTAGAAGTTAATACCTCCAAACGTTACAAAATGAAAAGTTAATACCCTAGAAGGTGATTTTAAACTATTAGTACCTAAGTATGTTATTTTGTGTAAACCATAGGGACTAACTATGTAATTAACTCATCTATTTATTTTCGTATGTTTACGTTTGCTTAAATCCTTATGCAAATGTTTCATTACTAATACAAATTAAAAATCAAATTTGATTTTCATATTAATAGCGTTAAGCCAAATTTTGAAACAACTATTTGGATGTAGGAATAAAGTATTTTTAAATTTTAATTTGGTTATTCACTTTTACTTGTTTATTTTCATTTATGTTCAGTATTTTATATATGTTCATGAACCATTCGTTTGTGATGATAAAGAACAGATTATAAACGAACAAGAACATGTTTATTTTCTTAATTACCAAACAACACGAATAAGAAAATATGTTTGTTTAAGTGTTCGTGTTTATTCGTTTGTTCAATTGAAGTTAAACAAGCGAACACAAACAAGCCTTGTCGTGTTCTTTTGCTTCGTTTAAAGGCCTAAGCACAGCACTCTGGCTCGAGGCATTAATCATTTATGCCTATTGTTTCGAAGAAAAGTTAGGCAAGTTGGTTTCTTAGTTTTTCCGATTGTTGTTTTTCTGTCTTCTTGGCCTTCTCCTTCCTTTTAAATTAATAATTCTATTTAGTTCTTTTTATTTTTAGTTAAACGGGATGATATTTGATTTTTATTTTTAGTAATAAGGATATAACATGCAATCTAAAAAATTAACTGAAAGTTTAACATCTATTAATAAAAATGATAAAATTTGTGATAAACCTTTAAGGACGAGTCTTGCAAATTGATATTGACCTAAAGGACAAAAACTAACACTTAAAACTTTAAGCCAAGGTATCGAAATCGATAGCTTCATGGCTACGTTTAGTTGCTTGTTAGGGCTACAAAAGTTGGCTGTTGGCTGTTGACCAAAGAAAATAAATAATGGTTCGACTTTAATTTTAAGGCGACTACCTATGACGTAACGCAAGTTCACTTTGTTTTCGAGTTAAAATAACGAAAGAAAAGAAGGTAAAATGAGAAAAGAAATGATGGAAGAGAAAATTTAATGTAATATGTTTTCGAGTTAAAATAACGAAAGAAAAGAAGGTAAAACGAGAAAAGAAAGGATGAAAGAGAAAATTTAAGGTAAAACGAGAAAAGAAAGGATGGAAGAGAAAATTTAATGTAATATGTTTTCGAGTTAAAATAACGAAAGATAAGAAGGTAAAACGAGAAAAAAAATGATGGAAGAGAAAATTTAATGTAATGTTGTATAGTTCAAAGAAATAGAAAAAAATAAAGTTTTTATGTGTTTTTGGGTTAAAAAAAATAAAAAGTTACAATTTTACAACTATATCCTTTAAGATTATTTAACTACTAATAGGTGGTGAAGAATTAAGAAAATTGAAAATTGAAAATAATTTAAAAAATTGAAAGAGTTAAATTTAATCATTTTCCTTTTTCTCTAAATTTCTTTAATTTGGAAGGAACAAAATAAGCATGTTTTTCTTTATTTTTATTTTTTTTTATCTTTTATCTGCACTTCATTTCATTAAAAGAAACTCATGAACACAAATAATTTTCATTTTCATTCACTTCCCTCTTTAAAATGAACTCAGGAACAGAGTGTTGGCAATAACATGACATGTTTTAGAGTTTTCAAAAACCAATTACATTTTAATAATTTTAAAATTTTAATTATCTTTAAATAAAGAGTTAACTTCGTTATTGTTTCTGTGGTTTGACCGTTTAACCCTTTTTGCCCTAATAGTTTAAAAATTGTTAATATATATGGTTATCATCTTGTCACCATTTTGCTCCTCTGCCCCTAACTCCATCTAATGTTGTTAAAATTAAGGGTATATTGATCATTCCTAGGAAAGGATTTAATTTTTATTATTAACTACTAAAATCTTTTTTTTTTTTGGTCTCTTTCTCTCTCTCTAGGGTTGGCAAGAAGCTAAATTCGATGCCTTCATCATCTCCAGCACCCTGCTTCCTAACACCTCACATGTGAGACTTCAGATCTTCCTATCCCTACTTGCTAAATCCCCAATTTCAAAGCTTAAAACTTGAAAGCAACAATGATTTAGGGTTTAAAAGGTTGAATGGGGTGTAAAATCATCCGTAGTGGGTTTTTTTTAGTGTTTTTCCCCCAAAAAAAATGCCCAACCAAGCCCCCTGTCCGTCCCCGGGGCTTTTTTTTTACAAAAAATAGGCCTGGAGCGTTTTGTTTAAAATGCCAAAATTTGCACCACTTTCAAAATAATACTGTTGCTTTCAACAATAACAAACAATATTTTTTTTATTTAGTTCCAATTTTTAACCTATAAAATACCCCACTTTTCACTCATTTTTATAAACTTTACCCTACTCTCTTCTATACTACTTCAAATTTTATAAAAAAATTACATCATGAATCCCTTGGACAAAAGACGAGGAATACGCTTTAGCACGGTCGTCGCTCGACATATCGGAGGACCCCCGAAGTTGGTAAGCGCTATAAAAATGTATTTGTTTAATTTTTTTAAATAATTCGTGACCGTTTATTTTTATTTTTTAAGAATATAACATTATATTTTTTATATTTTTTGTAGCAAACTATCAAACTTCACCAATTTTTTGGAATAAAATTCATGAAACTTTTTTTAAAGCAATGGGTAAAGGTGAGTATCGGGACAAAGATTCGATATCTAGCAAATGGACCGATATAAACCAGAAATGTCACTAGTTCCAAGAAAAGTTTTCCAACGCACAGGGGATAATTGGGGTAGCGAACAAAATGATGCGGGTATTTTAACAAAAGCGTTGGAAGAGTACAACCAAAAGAGAGGCGTTTTCACATACTTGAAATGTTGAGAGCTTTTACACGGTCCAAAACAGCATCCTCGGTTGATCCGGAGACACCCACTTCTGATGCTCGTAACGTTGACTTAAACATTAATTTGAACGACGACGAGGATGTGGAGTTGGCCCGACCGCCCGTGTAACACCCCGAAAACGAGTTTGGTAATCAAACCACTTTAATACTAAAAGACGGGTAAAGTACCTTTAGTGGTAAAATTAACCCGGAAAATATTAGGATTTATTTAACTAAACCTAATATTTAATAAAAAGGAAAAAAAAAATGCTTTTGAGAAATAAAGCTTATAAAAGGCCCGAGTTAACGGGACTTAAAATAAAACGAGTTGAAATCTTTCCGAACCCACTAAGTTAACTAGGAATGTTTAACCTAGTTAATTTAAGAGGGGATGTCTTAGGAATTAAGTGGGTTGTAGTCTACTTAATAAACTAACCAAACATGAGGGGCCAGAGTCGGATAACTTGAAAGTTATGTTATAAAAAGAAATAAACAAAATAAAAACACACAGAGTGTGTGTTCTGGACTTCTGTTCGACCAGAAGAAGCTCCCAGGAGCCAAAACCCTAAGTTCCAACTAAATCATCAAATTGAAGGTCTAAACGAAGCCCAAATTCACAATTGAACGTGAATTAATGATCACCCAAGCTAGGGGATATAAGGTATGTAAAATTTTGATGATTTGTGAAGTTGTAAAATTTGGTGAATATCATAATCTGCGAATTATGGGTGAATCGTAGAAGTTATGGCTGAATTATGATGTATAATTGCTTAGGAACAAAACCCTAAGTGAAAATTTTACACATGTTGTCATGATTTGAATGTTTAAATGATTTACCACACTAGGATAAGTGGGTTTTAATCATAGGATGATATTGATGATATAGTTGTGTTTATAATCATCATACATGATAGTAATATGGAAATACTTGAACAAATTATGTGTTTGAGTATATAATCATTACTTACTATGAATTGGGTTTTGTATGATAAAACGAAAATTGATGATATTTTCATGTTAAAATGATGTTGATATCATCATGTGTTAAAAAGTGATTTATGTAATGATAATTCAACGAGTTATGAATTTCGATTACATGAACTTGATTGAATAAGTAATTAAACCGGTAGCATAAGAATAATGCTTACCGGATATTGACAAAGTAATAAAACGAGTAGTTGATCTACATCGTGTAATTACTTTCGTTAATAGGTAGTTTGACTTTTAAAAGTCAAAATGACCAATTATATGATCGAATGATAAATTCGACATAAGAATTGTAGGATGGAATAGTCGTAAATGATTATCACTAATTTAACTATCTTACAAATTACAATGATAGTTTGACGCTCGACAAGCTAGGTGGAAGCTTGGAAATGAAGCGGGTCAAATGAATCAGGAATAAAGGAAAAGCATAATTTGGATTCTAGGTAAGTAAAACTTACACCTTTTATTTAATACCTATTGGTTTTGTAGGTTATGAATAATATAAAGTCTTATTTGAATTGTGATGTTCCGACACGACATGTGCGGTTCGGAATCAAAGACAATGACAATAAACCATGTTTAATGGTTAAAAAGGACTAATACGATTAATTGGTCATACAATGGCTAATAGATAATGAGTTTTGAGTGGTTACCTTATAGGGTAAACCAACATAAATAATAAGGGTAAAACGGTAATTCGATCACACGTTGACGATGACCGTTAGTTTTTGAAAGACACTTTATGGTGTAAGCCATAATTGGTCAAACAAGTTAAGAAATGGTTTATAAATAAAATGACCATAAGGTGTAAACCGGAGCGAGTCATGTAGACGAGATGATAATAAATACCATCTCGCAAAGATATACGGTCACTTAGACCAAACGGGTCAAAAGGTGAAAATATCACCCTTTGACAATATCGACTAATGATTTGTCGAGTTGTTTGATTATAGGGATAAATATCAAATGGTTATTTACATCGCTATTGCTTAGTGGCTATTAAGGCAATATATTGATCCGAGTCAGGTATGTGTAATAGGTTAACTACTCATTTAGAAAGTAAGGTTCAATGAGAGTTAAATGAAGTCGAAAATAGACATTTGGTTACTTTAATAGGTGAACCGGATTTAAATGATGGTCATTTGTGTTTTGAAAACATAATGACTTTTCAAACCAAATCATAGTTGAAAAGAGGGATTTTGGATCAAACATGCTTTCAAAACTCCTTCATCGTAAATGAAAGGCTAAAATGAACCAAAACGCCCTTGTAAGCTAAATGAGCAAACGACATTTAAAGGTTGTTTGGAAACGAGTTTTATGATTAAATAAATACTTAGAATAAGTATAAAAAGCGAAAGATGTAAATCTTTGGTCAATTGACTCTATAGGAGTCTTTGCCGTAAAATAATGACCCGAGGGGTAAAACTTGGAATTTATACATTACCACATTAAATCCGCCATGAATATAGTCGTGGAGGAAAATTAAGTGATAAGAAATGTGGTAATATAATGCTAGAAACGAACGAAAGCGATTCGTGTAAAAAATATGCTTAAAATCCCTTAACGGGTCAAAATAAGCATATGAGCGAAAACGGGTTTAAAATACTTATGAAATCCGTGCTTTGAACTTAATAAGATAGACAATATTGAACTTGTAAAGTTCATAATGAATTAGGATCAAACAAACATGTTTGTTTGATTAATACATGAACGGGTCAAAAGTTCATAATTTCATTTTTTAGCCGAAGGCTTAAAAGTCTAAAATTTTGTTAATCCGGATGTTGGATGTTAACTTCATATGATGGAGAATTAAATTACGATCACGTAGGAAGAAACGTGAGTTAAATCGGATCAAAAACGAGCAAGTTATGCTCGTTTTCGTAAAATATGGTTTCGCTGAAAATGTGCAGGTCTTTAAACAAAACCTGCTGGAAAAAGTGACTTGTCGCGCCACGCGACAGCAACCGAAGTCACCGTCATGACACGCAAGAGCCCTCGCGGCCCGCGAAAGCTGGAACGTGATCGGTCGCGCCCCGCGACAGCCTACCAGACCTGGAAAAAATTTGTTAACTGCTGTTTCAGCTTTTGGACTTGTTTATACAAGTTATAAACACCCTAAAACTAACTTATTTCATGTTTTTTATGAAATGTAGGTATTATTTGATTTACCGGAGGACGATCAAGCTCAATGAGGAACCGAACACATAAAGAATAACGCTTCCGCGAAAAGTTTCGTCGTCACATTTTAAACGACGAATTTATACACAAGATGTTGAAATGTTTTAAATTCTTAAAATGTTTTAATAAATTGTATTTTTAAGTGTGTTTGAAATCGATAATACACAATAATAGTGTATGTTTATATGTAAATCGTATAAAATAGACTAAGGGTCTTACAGCCCGGTAGAAGAAGCGGGAAAAAAGGGAAAGGCGGAGTCATCTTCGGCTAATTTCGAATTTAAGGAAGATTTCAAAGAGATGAACCAACGCTTACAAGACATTCGAGACCTCGGTCATAGGCGTTTGGAGACAATGCAAGAAAGAAACGCCGAAAACAAAAGATTTGTCGGGCTACAAGAAGCGAGGCAAATGGAGAAAGACATAGAATTTTTGTCTAAACCGACCGATCACCTCGTAGGAGACGCGTTGAACGCGTTGATCCTAGCGGAAATGCGTCGACAACAAATCCGTGACAAATACGGACTTTTGATTTTTTTCTTGCATTTTTCGGTTTTTTTAGCAATGTAATTTTTTTTATTTAATGAAATATTATTAGTTTTAATTTGAAAAAAAATAATAATAACTGGGTAATCATTGGTTGGGGCATTATACCACTACACCCGTTTTAAGATAATGCCCCATATTGCCCACATGCTGACTGGACCGCCACATGGCGCAAAACTTCCATGGGTGGGGGCATTATCTTCCCCTCCCACTACACATGGTCTAACAGATCTTGTTTACAACCTGCAAAAAGGGTTAATTGATGAAGTGCAATAGGAATGATGATTGATGAGTCTGATTCACAAATCTGACTTTGGGGTAACAAATCTGGTTCACAAGGATTTTGGGGTAATAGATCCTTCACCTTTAGGCGGTGCGGCGACTAGTGAAGAAACTAGCCAAAACCTTGGCTAGGGCACCATTACATGAGTTTATATAGGATCTGACTTGCCAGCATAATTATAATTATGCTAGCATCTTAATTACACCAAGTCAGATTTGCTACACTAATTATTTGACCAAAATTTGCATGTTTAACTAACAACTTAACTATGCGTACCTGGCTCGGGTCATAGGATTGACCCGTTTAAGTACCTTTCGCTATTAATTTCTAGTTAATAGCAACGCGAACCATGTGTTAAATTCCTGTGATTAGAAAACTCAACAAGCGATCATCAGATATTATTTTCAAATGGTGTTAACAACACCATTTGACCCGTTTAGTAGAAATGACCAATTATAATTATGAGATGGTATTTAATTACCATTTCATCCCTTTAACCTATTCTGGTTTACTGTTTGAATTCATCTTGCTTAAAAGTCATTTCTTGTTTTGTTTGACCCATTATGACTTATGCCAAATGGTGTTCTTTCAAATCCTTTATTTATTCGTTAACCCATGTCCGGATTACCATTTTACCGTTTTTACCCTTTTTACCATAATTTACGGTTTCTTACCATTCTCACTTGTTCCGACTCGCATTATATCGTGCCGGAACATCATGTTCCATTTACTTAATATAATTCATATTCAATACTCGCATATAAGTATTTTGTAATAAAAATAAAAAGGCGTAAGCTTTACTTACCTCGCATCCAAACCATGCTTCTCTTTTCCTTCTTAATTCGTTTGACCCGCTTCCTTCTCCAAGCTTCCACCTAGCTTGTTACGCGTCAAACTATCATCATCGTTTTCAAGGTGGTTAGTTAAATCATAATTTAATACAATTATTCCACCTTAAGCATTTTCTATCAAAATTTTTCATTTGATCTTATTAATGGTCAGTTTGACTTTTAAAAGACAACTGCCCCTTTTTAACATATATGAAATGCACAATTGAGTTCAACGAACTCACTTAGGCATTTCTTCAACTATTCGGTAGTCACTATTTTTAGGCCACTAATTCACCCAAGGTTCTAGCCGAGTTTATTATATTTTCAACACTTTATCTTGTTTATGTGATTATCAAGACTAATTTGTTCGTTCCTTTCACAAGGACTAAGGGTTCCTCGTATACGAGTGAAACCCGTTTCGTCATATCACTAGCATTCACCCGAACACCTAATACAATCAAGTTCTACCTATCAATTTAGTAGTTAACATGATTTCAAACATCCAAATTCATGAAATAAATCACTAATTTCACTACAACCTTCAAAACCCTTTTTGAATCATGTATAATCAAATACTAAAATTTGCAATTTGTTTAAGTATTTCGCTTCAACTATCAATTATGATGATTTCTAGCACAAACATATCATCATCCTCAATATTTAGCTAAAACCCACTTAGCACATACAAGGGAATTCATCAAACCCCTAGTTTTTAACACTAATTCTTCAAGTTTTCAACTAGGGTTTGTTTCTAAACATGAATTTCATCACAACAACGCTCATAGATTCATTATTCATTCCAGAATTTCAATTATGATTTCTCATCATAGTTTCAAAGTATCACTAAATAACAAAATTCAACATACCTTGTAATCCCCATGACTAGGTGATCACAAATTTGTGTTCATGCATCTGATTTGGGCAGGATTTGACCTTCAATTTGTTGATTTTGGGTGAACCAGGGTTTCACCCATTTTGGTCTCCTGTTGATCGATCCAGAACACACACTGTGTGTGTGTGTGTTTTGTTTTAGATTTTTCTTTTTAAATAATCCACTTTCTAGCTTGTCCATTTTTGGTCCCCCAACTTTTCAAGGTTTATAAAGGACTCACTAGTTCATGCTTATTTATTGTCTTAAAACAATTAACTAACTAGGTTGATTATTCCTAGTTAATTTAGTGGGTTACGGGAGTTATAACCCGTTTATTTTAAGACCCGTTAACTCGGGCTCCTTATAACTTTGTTTTCTCAAAACTCTTATTCTCCTTTTTAACTAATATTAGATTTATTTGTTTAAGTCCTAATATTCACCGGGTTAAATTTTACCACTAACGGTATTTTACCCGTTCATTATTATTAAGGAGGTTTGATTACCAAACCCGTTTTCGGGGTGTTACACATACTGTTAGTTTTCTTCATATGCATACTTAAGTACATACTTACATTCGCTTCTACCATTGGATTTTGATCGAGTCTTGGATTGTACAGGTTCCTTGTCACAAGAGCACACAGGTTTGAGTTCAAGCATTTAGATCCTCATACTTGATTTCTCTCAAACCAGGGCTCTGATACATTACTTACATGAAGGCTCAAATACAAAATGTCAAACATTTATTAGAAGGGATTTACAACATTCACATTAAATTAACGCTTCAAAGCAATATATAAATCAAACTATGTGACCGTTCTTTCCGTACAATCCTTGCTCTTAACTCGATCTACGTCCACTTATCTTCGTTAGTGGTAGAAGAAATCCGTGTAGTACCTGTGGACATCACATACAACTTAACCATTAGTCATTGATAACATCATACGACATTATTCTCATATATTTAAAAATCGTATAACATTCGACAATATAAACTTTGATTCATTCGACTATCCTCTCGAATTCTCTTGTTCCGAGTTCGGCTTCAGTTTCATATGAATCTGAAGTTCTCATTCCTGCATTACATTCCAACCTCAAGCACATTGTTAGTAACGTTAGTACTCAAACGTATCTAAATCATGCATACGTACATACTTACATACATATTTACACACCTACATACGTACATACATTCAAACATACCTACATACATGTATTCATACCTACATGTTTCGTACAAGTTCTTGCATACCATTTACATATAATTTTTGTTCAACTTGTTTGCATTCATCTATCATACTCATACATTAATTGCATGAGGCTTAAACTTGGATTTATAACCCCATAAACATCTAGGAATAACTCAAAATCAAGTTTGGGAGGCTCGCCGTAGACCACGGTTAGTATACTGAAGCTTACGATCCATAAATCAACTTAAATAACAAATTTCAGCTTTTGAAACATGGGGAGGGCGTCGGCGACGGCTCTACAGGGCGTCAGCGATGCCTCTTGGTTTTCGCGTATTCAGAAACCTCCGTAGACAGTGAAATAGGGCGTCGGAGAAAACAAGAAATGCACATGGCGTCGGCGATGGCCCTACTGGGCGTCGGCGACGCCCCCTAGTTTTGCCATTTTTCTACTGTGTTGTTTTCATCGTTCGTACACACTAAAACTCGCATAACTTTTAAACCGTTTACCTGTTTAACCTCCCGTTTCTTCCTACATGATCGTAATTTGACATTATATCATGTGAACTTGAAATCCGACATCTGGGTTAAGGAATTTCTTAACTTATACGTTTCCAGCTTATTATTCATTTACGAATTATTCGACCCGTTCATGTTTTCATTAAACAACTCATTTGTTTTAACCCATAACTTACGTGAACATTATAATCATAACACTTTTACATTATCCGGAGTTTCGTACTTGGGGCTTACGCACCCGACACCCGGTATGCGTTAAACTAATTCATTTTATTCAATTATACGAAATCAACCTTGTTAGTCCAAGTTCCATTCACGAAATTGTTTACCCATTAGTCATAACACACAACTGACTCTTTTGACTATTGATCCGCGTCTCCCTTTCCCGGTTAGCGTACTTATGTGCAATTCTACCCATTACCCCGTTATAATTCCTTAGCCATTTCTTACGCTTCATTCTGTTATAACAACAAGACCTCATTTTGACCCGTTCGATCTACTTAGCGAAAATCATCGATTTCATACAACAAAATCCATATTTGACTTCAAACATCAAGTTTAATTAACTAGAACGCTACCTTACTTGAACAAACTAAGAAGTGATTTCGAAATCACTTACCTCATGCGTCCGAGTTCATGTATAGCTTCCGTGTTTATCCTTGACCCGTTGCCCTTCCATGCTTGTGTCCATGTTCAGATGACTCCTATCCGTACGTGTCGTCACGTTCATCACAACATGATTAGCATACATGAGCATACATACATTCATTCATCTTATTTTCGGACCATACTACACTTGACTTTCATTAGTCAATTATCACATAAATAAGACACGTATTAATAATCACCTCGTTCCAATTCCACGTAACTTAATTACCAATATACATGACACATCATCCACTGGTACATAACTCATAAGTCCTCTCCTCATACAATTGTGTCCTAAGGCTCATCCATGACACTCCTACATTGTTGACTTTCAAAAGTCAACTGTCCATTATATACACTCCCAACTAACAAAAATGTATTCTTATTGTTATGCTAGATCATACTAATGAACACACATGCATTTTATTTCCCATGTGTTAACACACTTACTACCGCATTTACCTAGATTTCATTCATGTGCAAAAACAACTTCCAAATCAATACTATTATCGCATTCATACAAGCAAAACTGAAACTTCTACATGAATCACGTTCAAAGCACACTTCTCATGTTATTTAACTACCACGTACTATCATCATCACTTTCTATACACATCATTCGTTGTTTACATCAAATCTCATCCGACAATTTCACCTATGCATTTTATCAAACACTTGGTGTGCGTACCATCTACCAAGCCTAGTGTACACGTAACTCAAGCACATTCATACCATTTCTTATCAATTTCATCACGTCCATCATTTTCACATAATTTTCTTTCTAATTCAGGTTCATATAACATCAATCTACCATAATCATCTTCACATACCAAAACTATAACTAATTTAACACACATTTCATCAACATTTCCATGGCATTATTACTTACAAGTGGGTTTACATATAAACATCAAGATAATCCAAAATTCTAGCATAATTCCAGTTTCATAAGGTGATTCTAATACATATTCATCCTAAATTTCATATATAATCACAACTTTCACAAACCCACTTCATCAAACTTTACTTAAATCACAAAATTTGACTTACTTGATGTTAGAAACGCTTAAGGGATCAACATTCTTGGCTCATGCATTCGATTAGTCCTCAATTCCCCTTTCAATTTGATGAATTTAGGTTGTTTATGGTTTTGGTTCTCCCATGTTCTTTCTCTCGGTCGTACGCCCACACTCACCAAAACACTGACCAAGTTTTGGTTTTAAGAAATGTTTATTTCTTATTTTCATTTTCAGTCCCTTCACATTTAAAACATGTCACATTCCTACTTAACATTCTAACTTGGTCATCTTTCCTTTGGTTAAATTAGGATATATATATTTTAAACTTATCATTATTTTCTTACGGTAGAAATCTATTTTTACCGTTTCTATTACTTTAGCATCACAAGCATATTATTATATTATAACATACGAAATTTGGGGTGTTACATTATAGTGTAGATATAGATGAGTTTAAGGTTGCAGTTGATGTTGACATTAGTGAAGAACATGAAGAAGATATTGATGTAGATGAAAATAATGATCAGGTTGATTTAGATGGTTTTGAAAGTTTAACTGATTCAGATGTTGACACTCCTCTTGAAAGAGCTTGTAGGAGTGTTAGGAAAAATAAGAAAAGGTGTAAAACATCAGGTGAATGTCCCTTTTTTCTTGGCCAGCCATTTGCTGATAAGGACACTACTAAGCTGATGGTCAAGAATCATGCAATTGATACAAGGAGACAACTCCATATTACAAGGAATGATAACACCAGATTCCGGATCATTTGTTTGGGTGGGATTCCTAAACTGAGTAGTTGTGAAATAAATGCTGAAGGTGTGACAACCGGAAAAAATAATGGTATTTCCGTACAACTTAACAACTTAAATTATACATTTAATTACGTTCATTACGACTTAACTAATGCATGATTAGGTCGCGTAAAGTCTAGCAATCATAGGACATGGTAAAATATGTCAAATAATATCATTACATTCGTCGTGTAGCGAGAAAAATACAAACTATGTCCAAATATGTTGGCGAAATGCTGAAAACACTATTCACCGGAACACACTATTCATGCCAGCTAGTCCTGAAAACTGTCCGAACGAGCAACGAATGGCATGAAGGCTTACGATCATTGAAATGCAATTAAAAACCCCTAATTAGGGGGCACCAAATGATAAAACATATAAACTTTCTGGAAAATGTATATCTATAAAGTGTTCGTTCTGTGCCAAGCCGTAACAAAAATAAATTGTCCGCAACGCTAAAATTCAGCATTTTAATTTCCGTAGGACTTGTAAATAACATTTTACATCATAAACAAGCTTAGGGATATCAATGGGATACCCAAAACATAAACTCTCGGTGTTACACCGCGACTTTCACACATTGTACAAATTCGAGCTGATAGGCGAACAAATTATATTTTTACCATCCAATTGCCTAAACTAAAAGGCTAGCGAACTAGTTAGCGATATTTTGGCATCGTAAATGCCTTAAATAAACACCATAACATCGATGGTAACATAAAACCATCGCTCCCGATATGATATAACACCTTTTATATAACACCCGATATCGAGCCGACGAGCGAACTAGTGCATTTTTACCATCCAAGATCAATACCCACTAAACTAATAAACTAGTTAGACTTTATTTAAAACCCTAAACCACCAATAACACCCTTGTTGGGATTGAACCCTACCAAAGGAACAGTTGATAAAGCCAAAATTGGATCAGATCAGTGGATTCAGAATAAGCAGTTGTTTGCATCAGTCTTCCTCCTTGAATGTGGCCTAACATTTGATGACTTCCATCTACTGCCCTTCTACAACAACTGCTGATCTTCAACAACTGATGAAGACCTAAAGACTGTTGAAGACAAAGCACTGATGCTTAATCTACTGTCATGTTTCAAGTACTGCTGATGAAGCAAAGCACTGCTAGGAGTATAACAGTGGAATGAGAAGCAGTAGTTTAGTTTATTTGTTTGTATTGATGTAATCAGTAGTTTAGTCTAGTAGTGTTTGTAATAGGTAGTAGTTGTAAGTTGTTAGGAGGTTAGATGTCACATTCATGGTGACGTCAGTAAATATGCTTCAGTGGTTTGTTCTGTACTATAAATAGAACAGTGCCCTGTACTGTTCTAGTAGCTCTCTTCTTCTCCAAGTCATTCTGTACGAACAAACCATTATGAGCTCAGGCTGAGGGGGAGACTTTGTGCATGCATGCAGTAGCTTTGATTATTGTAACTAAATACAATCATTCAATTCTATTATAAACATGTTTGCTGAAAATTGTTCTCTCTTTGATTATGTTGAAAGTTTATTCATATAATTCCGCTGCAATTGTTTATCATTCATATTCATTTTAGTTAAACAAACACAATCTTATCAAACTCAGATCCTAACAATTGGTATCAGAGCTAGGACAGTCAAATTTGATCTAACAATCATTTTGACGTAAAAGTTCAGCTCAAAATCGTTGGTACTTTTAATTGTTTGTTTCGTTGTAAAACAGAGTAAGGACTAATCATGTACAAAGTTGATTATTCAGTACCTGAAAAACAACCAGAATGACGTCACAATCACAGGATGTTAATAACAACATCGGCTCACTCTTCAAACCACCTATGTTGAAGAGATCTGAATACAACATCTGGGAGCGAAGGATGGGTCACATCCTAGCTCAACAGAACACCGGATGTTGGAAGTCGGTTATCTTTGGACCACATGTTCCAATGGTGCCAAGTGCTGAGGATCTAAAGGTCATGGTTCCTAAGAAAATTGAGAACAATACTGAACAAGATTTTCAGAAAATTGAACTAGATGCCAAGGCATTTAGCATCGTTGCATCTGCACTACCAAATGAGATCTATGCTGGGCTGTTACACTGTAACAGTGCCAAGGAATTGTGGGATGCACTGAATGAACAGTTTGGGGGGACTAAAAAAGTGATTGAAAATAACAGGGAAATTTTAAACCAACAGTATGAAACCTTTTGTCACATTAAGGGTGAATAATTAAAGCAACAGTTTGAGCGATTCAACTGTCTCATAAGTGAACTAAAACTTGTTAAGGTTGAATTTCCTAATGCAACACAAAATAGCAGGTTTCTTAGGTCACTTCCTGATAAATGGGACACAATTGCTTTTGTAACCAGGAATTTTGTTGGGTTCAAAGATCTGACCCTAACCCAGCTTCATGGTAGACTCCTAACCTATGAAAGGGAGTTGAACCAGAAAAAGAAGTTACAAGAGTCTGGAAAAGTTTCAGATGACTATTCATTTGGCAACACATCTCTTTTGGGTCAGGAAGAATCTGGTAGTAGTAAGGATCAGGGTTATGATCATTACATTGACATAACAGCTGGTGGAGCTTTCAATAACTCTGACTCTTACTCATCCAATTATGCTTTTACAGCTAATGGAGAAAACATGAATTCTGATAATCTGTGCTTTGAACTCAATGATCTCCAGCATTTTGATCCAACTGATTTAGAGGAAATGGACATATTACACCAACTTGCACTGCTGAGTGTTAGAACCAACAAGTTTTACAAAACGACAGGGAGAAAATTCCCAGGGCTGCATGGGAATTTAAAAGTACGGTTGGATAAATCAAAAATCAAATGCTACAAGTGCAACAGGTTAGGTCACTTTGCTAGAGAGTGTAGGAGTCAAAACAGTGGACCAATTATCACACACCCTAGCCCAAGACCACAAAATAACCTAAACACTATGCAGTATTCCCAATATGCCCCTGCTGCCCCATGTAAACACTGCTCATTATGCAAATCCTGGAACCCCTGTTCCTGTGCAGTATGTCTAAGCCACTGTTCCTCAAATTCAGTATGTCCAAGCCCCTGTCCCTCAGGTTCAAGTGCAACCAGTTGCACCTCAACAAGCTACACCAGCAGTGGTTCAACCAGATCAGCAAAGCTTTTTCACCCAAGGCTTTGTTGACTGGAGTAGCTTACCTGATGAGCTAGGTGATGAAAATTTTGCACTATATGCTACCAATGATGCTTCTAATGATGATTACTGTTTTGTAGCATTAGAGTCCATACCAGAAGGGCTGGAAGCTGAAGAAGGACAGTCAAATGAAGAAACAGTGGATGAAATTACTGAAGCAGTGGTTACTGCTGTTGCTGGTGAAATACTGTTGGGAGAAAATTCAGAACCCCTGTTGGAACCACTGTCTGACCCCTGGTCTGAAGAAGAAGAGAAGAAACAAGGTGAAAAAGAAGAGAAAGTGCCAGATGAAAAAGAACATGTCTGTGACTGTGCCATGATGGCTGCAGCTAAGGTATCATCTCAGGTTCTTAAAAACCTTTGTTCAGACAAATGCATCATAGCATTTGCAAACATCAAATAGGTGAATGAAAACCTTAGGGATAGAGTGTTAAATGATGAAGCACAATTTGAAAAGTGTTGGAACCTGAAGGTTTATTCATGTAGGTTAGCATAGTTGAAGGGTTGTTTCTGTGTTTTGTTTAGTTAACATATGGGCCGATTTTGTAAGGGTTGGGTTAGTTTGTTAATTGTCGCAATGGGCCTAGGTTTCAAGTCCATGTAGGAAGTATTTAAACAAACCTCAACCATTTGGTTGAGGTTGATCGGTGGTTGCGACTTGAAGGTCTAGCCGAAAACATCAAGGTGTCTTGTATCAGTCTTTGGTTATCATTGAATGCAAGATTTCCGGTTTGTGTTTTGATTATATTATTGTTTCATTATATCATTCTTGAATTGGCTTGTGATTGTATTCCGCACCTTCACAAGTTAGAGACTGATATCGTTGAAGGATCCTTAACGGGTTTTACAATTGGTATCAGAGCCAAGAAACCAATCTTGGTTCGGTTTTGATATCACTCGGATTCAAGAACATCTTTTACTACTGATCTGGTTTTTGGTGTTTGTTTTGCAGTGAAAAATATTAAATCTTCAAACTGTTCTTGGTGAAACTATTGAAAGATATCACTGACTTTGGTTTGTGTGATTTCAGAAAAACTGTTAGCTGATTTCTCGGGAGTTGGTGATCAAAGAAAATTCAAAGATTACGATATCTTTGAATTTTTGAAAAGTGCTGAAAATCAGGGATTACGAGTCAACAGTTCTTATCTCATATCTGTTTTGCAGGTCTCGACTCGCAACCATCAGCAGTCTCGGCTTGTCCTGTTCCGGTCTCGACTCGCAACCATCAGCAGTATCGGCTTGTCCTGTTCCGGTCTCGACTCGCAACCATCAACTGTCTCGACTTGTCCTTTTCCGGTCTCGACTCGCAACCATCGCTGTCTCGACTAGTGTGGATTTAGTCTCGACTCACAACCAATTACTGTCTCGAGTTGTCTGCTTCTTGGTCTCGACTCGCAATTATAGTCTCGACTCGCAACGTCACTTTGCAACGATACTTGGATTTGGACTTTGAACTGTTGGCACTTTTGGACTTAAAAAATTAATTAATTGATTGATTAATTAAGTATGTCGACAAATAACGTTGATTTGGCTGCCCTTAACAAACAACAAGAACTGGACTCAAAGGTTGGAACTACTACACGCATTCCAAGGTTAACCGATGCAAATGATTTCCCAGAATGGAAATGGCGCTTTGAACAACATGTGCAGGTCAAGGATTCAAAAATTTGGAGAAGCATCATGAGAGGTCCAAGGGAGATAATGACAGACAGTCCTACTGAACCGGTTTTAAAAGTTAAGAAAGCCAAGAGTGAATATACTGAAGAGGATTTCAGTATAATTGAAGAAGATGAAAGAGCATTGTCGTATCTGACCATGGGATTGGGCCCAGATATAGCTATTGGCTTTCGCGCTTGCAAATCTGCCAAGGAACTATGGGAATCATTGATCGATGTTTACGAGGGAAATGAAGATATGAAGGAAAGCCGAAGGAACTTGCTCAGACAAAGCTTCAATAATTTCAATCACATCTATGGGGAAACCGTTGATAACCAACTTCAGAGGTTTGTCAAACTGGTCACTCAAATGCAGATGGAAGAAATTCATACATCAAATGCTTCAACAAATAGGCAACTTTTGAATGCACTACCAAAAAGCTGGGATCATCATGTTGCAATGATTAAGAAAACAAAGGATCTCGCTAGGTGCAGTTTGTCAGAAATGATTTCCCATATCAAAGCATGTGAACTGGATGATAAGCAAAGAGAAACCAATCATAAAAACAGCATGCTAGCTGCAGGATTCACTATTGCTCCGTCCTCGTCAAACAATAACAATGCTGCCCTCTTGTCTCAAGGATTTCAAATGTTTATCGATGCTGCATCTACTAAGGCGGCTCCTAGTTCAGCAAACATTTATTACTCTGGGTCTCCTGCACAAGCTGCTCCATCATCTTCTACTGTTGCTTCCGCTTCTGCTGTGAAAACTTCCACTGCTGCTTCCGCCTCCACTGCGAAAAATGAGATGATAGCTTTCTTTACACAACAGTCAAAAGAAAATTTGGATATCGCAGCCTCCGTTATAAACTGTTTGAACGCCTTCGTTGCAGGAAAAATGGATCCTCCAAAATGGTGTGGCGATGACCTACTTCAGATCCATCCTGATGACGTTGAAGAAATGGACATCACCTGGCAGATGGCAATGGCTGCTTTCAGGGCACAGAAGTTTGTTAAAAGAACAGGTAAAAACAGGTGGGGCACCTCTTGGAATGGAGCTGCTAAGGTGCCTTTTAACTTGTGCTGTTACAACTGTCATGAGGAAGGGCACTATGCTCGAAATTGCACAAAACCACTGATAAATAGAGAACAAACTCCTGCACAGCCCGTAACACCTAATCGAGAAAGAGCTCTTGTGACCACTGCTAGTATAACAGATGCTGCTGCTACTGGAAGTCCTCAACCACAAGGATCATCTCAAGCCCTGGTGGTTCAACCCAACATCAACTTTGATTGGAATTCAGAAATTGAGCGTCTGAACATTTCTACTCCAGAAAATCAAGCTGCTTCAAATAATATTGCTTTTATGAACTCAAATGATCAAGTATCTGCACAAGAGGAGGAGGCTTCAGCTGAAAACTTTGCTTTCATGACTCAGATTCTTTCAGCTCCAGTTAAAGGTCTAACCAAAGAAGAGGTACTTTCTGCTTTCTGTACTCCTGAATGTAGAGAAAGAGTTGAAGTTTATAGAATGCACAACGCTGAGCTAATTCAAGATTATCAAGACATGAAAAATAAAAGCTTTACTTTATCGAAAAACGAAAAACTTTACAAAGAAAAGATCGTAGCTCAGCGAAAAGACATCATCAAACTCAAGGATGATGTAAGTGTAAAATCATCTCAACTCTTATACGTTCAGGAAAAACTGTGCGCTGTGACTAAGGAACTGGAAGATATCAGAGACAGATATCAAATTAATGAGCTTAATATTAAGAAATTTGATTCTTCCAGTAAATTAGTAAAAAATTTGTGTGATCAACAGCTTGCGTACAAAGAAAAGAAAGGGCGTGGTTTGGGTTATAATCAGACTCCTCCTCCATACAATGATAATTATACTTATCTGCCGATGACTGAGGAGGAAATGATGAATGAGAGTAAAATAACTTATGGTTCTAAAAACAACAAGTCGTCATCTAATGACAGACCAGTTGAGAAACAGAAGTCTCCTCCATTGCATTTCGTTTCCAAAGGCTCAATTGATCCTAACGTTTCGTCTTCATGTGCAGATGATTTTTCTGAAGTAAAATGTGAAGATGTTCATGGGAGTGAACCAGTCGTTATTTCAAATATTTCTGAACCTTATTTTGAACAAACTGAATCTGACATTGCTTTTGGTCGTTCTTTATTTGCGTCGTTTTCTGCTTATGTTTCGTCTTGTCAGCCTGTTGTTTTGGGCAAAACTGATGATGTTTGTGTTGAAAATTTGAACAATAAGTGTGGTGATGATTGTTTTTCAGCTAATGTGTGTGATTGTGATGTTTCTAACGTTTCAGTTAATGACAGTGTTACAGGTGAGGTCCCCCAGGACGCATTCAGTGAAACCACTAAAACGACTTCTCAAGAAAATCAAGAGTATCCTGATTCTTCTTCTGAATCTGTCTCAGTGGGTGTCCCTAATGTTGAATCTAGTGGGACCCCATTGGAACCTGTAGTTGAAATTGAACCTGAATCAGTTTCACATGATAAATGCGTTGAGGAAATGCATATGGATGAAACTTCTGCATGTTCAAATAATGAACCTGAATTAGTCTCACATGATAAATGCATTGAGAAAACGCATATTGATGAAACTTCGACATGTTCAAATACTGAACCGGAATTAAGTAATGAAGAAAAGAGAATTGAGAAAAGTGAGGAGTCATTAGAAGAAAAGCCACCAAAATGCTCAGAACAACCACAATCACAACATGTTCAGAAAACTAAAACGCCAAATCATTCAAAACCAAGCAAATCGTGTAAAAACTTTCAAAATACTCACAAATTGAAGCGTCAAACATGTTTTAACTGTGGCATCGCGGGTCACATTGCCAGAAATTGTGTTCAACTCCCAAGGGCATCGTACAAGATAAAGTCCATGCAAGATCAGAAGGTCATGTCTAACCGATATCGTTGTTCAGAGTCAATGACGACTGAAAAGACTAAGACAATGAAAAACAACTATCGCAAGACTAAACCTTCTGATCAGGATTGGAATGCAGCCAAATGCAAAAATCAAAATCAAGAAAATGATTTTCGAAGATATCAACATAATGCTTTTGGTAATTACAATTCTAACTGGTCAAACAAGCATTGGAAACCTAAAGCTAAGGCCAAGCAATCCAATCCATCTCATACATGTCATCGAAACTCTGTCTTTCGAAATACTTCGAAGTTTTTAAATAAAGACAATTTAGTGTGGTAGAGAGTAACTTATATTGATGCACAAGGAAAACCCAGATCCACTATGGGCTGGGTTCCTAAATCTAACTAATCTCGCTAATCGTGCAGGAACAGCTATGGAGGACTACCGTGCGCCTCTGGTACATGGATAGTGGCTGTTCCAGGCACATGACAGGAGACTTATCCCAACTGGTAAATGTCAAAGAATTTAATGGTGGATATGTCTCATTTGCGGGAGGAGATTCAGGCAGAATCACGTTGAAAGGAACAGTACGAAACGGCGTTTTAAGCTTCGAAAATGTTAATTATGTTCCAGAACTGAAACACAATCTGTTGAGCATTTCTCAGATTTGTGATCGAGGGAATTCAGTTCACTTTACAAAGAAAGGATGTCATGTTCTTAAACCTGGGATTGTCATTCCAGAAGACTGGTTTTTAATGTCAGCAGAGAGACGAGGAAACGCTTATGTAATTGATATGAACAAGAAACCGTGTGAAGAAATTACTTGCCTATTCTCGAAGATTTCAGAACATGATGGTCTACTGTGGCATCGTCGCCTTGGGCATGTGAACATGAAGAACTTGAACCGTCTGGCTAAAGGTCAACTAGTACGTGATCTTCCAATAAAAGATTTCATGTTGGTTGAAAAGTGTGTTGCTTGTGCAAAAGGGAAAGCTCATCGAAAACCTCATAAGGCAAAACCTGCACCCTCAACGAAGGCCGTACTTGAATTACTTCACATGGACCTTTTTGGTCCAGTGAATGTGCTAAATATTGGCAAGAAAGCTTATTGTCTTGTAATCGTCGATGATTATTCTCGCTACACCTGGGTATATTTTCTCAGTCACAAAAATGAAACTGCAGTCTTAGTGAAACAATTCATCACTCTGGCTGAAAATCAAGCGAGTGCCAAGGTGAAGGTTATTCGATCTGATAATGGGATAGAATTCAAGAACGTTACTTTGGACACATTCTGCACAGAAAAGGGAATTGATCGTCAGTATAGTGCACCACGAACTCCTCAACAAAATGGAGTAGCTGAAAGAAGAAATCGTACTCTTATTGAGGCTGCACGAACTATGCTGGCTAACTCGAAGCTTCCTAGTTTCTTTTGGGCCGAAGCTGTTAGCACGGCTTGTTATGTCCAGAATCATGCTTTAGTAAATAAATGTCATATGAAAACTCCTTATGAGATTCTGGAAGGACGCAAACCTTCGGTTTCACACTTTCGTATCTTTGGATGTCCTTGTGTATTATTACTCATGGACTCTAATGGAAAGTTTGAGGTCAAAGGGGATGAATGTTTCTTTGTTGGATATGCTAAAGGCTCTGCCTATAGGGTATACAACAAAGTAACTAAAAAGGTCGTCGAGTCGTGCAACATTGAGTGGCTTGAAGAAAACGCTACGGATGCTAGAGTCGGACTAGATTGGTTATACGATTATTCTGAATTGTTTAAGTCATTTAACATTTTGTCAAGTGATTTTTCAGATGCAGGTGTGTCTATTCCAAAACAACCGCTGTCTTTTGAGGATACTGAAGAAGAAGAACAGACAGAAGGAAGCGTCAGACATCATACCATTGATCCGCCGGAAATGGTGTTTACGCAGCATCCTATGTGTCAGCAAACGTCCCATCTATCCCCTGAAGGTGCTTCAACTAGTGGTTCTGCATCTAATGGTTCCGGATCTGCACTATTTCCTGAACCCATTCCTGAAGATTGCATTGTTACCACTCCATTCGTTCATAATACTGCAGCATCTAATGAGGGGGAGTCTAGCAACACCACCACTGAAGACGAGACCGTACCTGACCTGGCAATACCCACAAGTGTTCAACGAAATCATCCTATAGAGAATGTGATTGGTCCTGTAAATGCAGGAGTTTTAACCAGGAGCCAATCGGGAACCATCAATACTTGCTTATATTCTTGCTACATTTCTCAAATCGAACCTAAAACTGTTGATATAGCTTTGTAGGAACCAGGCTGGGTAGATGCTATGCATGAGGAGCTGAACCAGTTTGAGAAGCTTGGAGTATGGAAACTTGTCAAGTTTCCAAAGGGAAAGCGCAAACTTGGAACTAGATGGGTATTTCGAAACAAGCAAGATTCTGCAGGGGTTATTGTTCGAAATAAAGCAAGGCTGGTGGTTCAGGGATTTCGACAAATAGAAGGTCTGGATTATGATGAAGTATATGCTCCGGTTGCCCGACTTGAAGCCATCCGGATCTTCTTAGCTTACGCGTCATATATGGGGTTCACTGTATATCAGATGGACGTCAAGACAGCGTTTCTATATGGATATGTGAAGGAAGAAATCTTTGTTGAGCAGCCACCAGGTTTCGTGCATCCAGATCATCCAGAATATGCCTACAAGCTAGACAAGGCATTGTATGGATTACACCAAGCACCACGAGCTTGGTATGCCACACTAACTGAACATCTTCTGGCTCATGGGTACACACGTGGCACGATAGAGCAGACTCTGTTTATCAAGAAAGTGGGCAAGGATCAGATCTTAGTTCAAATCTATGTTGATGATATTATTTTCGGGTCTACAAGTGAGGAGCTTTGCAAGGAGTTTGAGAGAGTTATGAAGAAGAAATTTGAAATGAGTGCTCTCGGGGAAATGACACTGTTTTTGGGTTTACAAGTCAAGCAGAATTCTCAAGGGATTCTTATCCATCAAGGGAAGTATGTGGATGACGTGCTAGCAAAATTCAACTTTTCAGACGCGAAACCAGCTGAAACACCAATGGCGGAGAGACCGTTATTGACTGAAGATGAAGAAGGATCTCCCGTGGATCAACGTCAGTATAGGTCTATGATCAGGTCGTTGATGTATCTGACAGCTAGCCGACCGGATATTATGTTTGCTGTCTGCAACTGTGCAAGATATCAGGCTAATCCTAAAACTTCTCATCTTATTGCTGTTAAAAGAATCTTTCGGTACCTTAAAGGCCGACCACGGTTTGGTCTGTGGTATCCGAGGGATTCCAATTTTGATTTGTTTGCGTTTTCTGACAGCAACTTTGGAGGTACTGACAGTGACAGGAAATCTACATCAGCGGGATCTCAATTTCTGGGCGACAGGCTCATATCTTGGCAATGCAAGAAACAACAAACGGTGGCGATATCTACAGCTGAAGCTGAGTATGTTGCTGCCTCTGCATCTTGCTCTCAAGTGGTGTGGATGTAACATCAATTGCAGGACTACGGTTTGACTTATCTCAACACTACTATTTACTGCGATAATGATGCTGCAATATAAATTGTTAGAAATCCTGTTTTTCACTCCAAAACCAAGCACATAGACATAAAAGTTCATTTTATTCGAGATTGCTTCGACAGAGGTCTTATTAAACTTGAGCAAATCGACACTGATGCAAATGCTGCCGATTTGTTCACCAAACCTGTCAGCAGTTCGAAATTTCAAGTGCTTGTGGATTTTCTGAAAATGATCAGCTTTACTGACTGAGCATGTTTTTGTTTTTCGTAGGTAAATTTGTTCATAAAGTTTTCTATTCTTAGGTAGTTTTTATTTATGCTCAAATTTAGGGGGAGAAATTTTGAAAAATACAAAAACATTAAAAAATAGAAAAATACAAAAAGAGGTGTTGCATGACTGGGAAATGAAATGAATTTTCACATTATGGTCGAGGGCTGACTCATGTAAGACCAGTATCGAAATAGTTTGACTCTAGTATGATGTGTTGGTAGGCTCTATCCTTTAGGCTGGAAACATTGGCTGTTTCTGTTCAGAACTAAAATAGTACATGACCTCAGGAAAGAAAATCACTTGGAATTAGCTCATTTCTATTTGAATGTCTGTATGTTGTCCCGATACACACAATTTTGGTGTGACTCTGAAATCTTCTCTGAAAAAGTCGTGTATCTCCTTTGCTGCATCCAGATATATGCTGACCTGGAGGTGCTAGGCAACGTCAGCTTCTGCTGCATCCAGATACATGCTGACCTAGCTGTACGTTGTCGCTCTGTAGATCAATTAAACACCCGAAAGAGGCCCTCAAGTGCCCAAAATAAACCCTAGAAACCTATATCAAATTGAGAAAAACTCATTTGATCTTGTACATTATATCATCTTTGCTTAAGATCTATTCTGTTCTCTTCTCAATCTATTCCCAGTTAAGATTTCAGAGATCTGGATTGGACTTGTGAAATATGTGGTAGGGAAGCTACTTACATGATAGGGTGTGCTGTCTGTAATTCCGAGATTTGATTAGTATTTATTTGGGTGTTCATTGTTAAGAAATCAAAACATGATAAAATTTGTTACAGGCAGTTATATGGAAAAGGTCTAGGGAGATGAGTTTAGGTGGACAAATATACTTGCAATCGTCTAGATCATTCGGTAGTAGATCAGTGTTAATAAGTGATGTCAAGCCCGAAACCTCGTGATTTGATCCCTGAGCAATTTTATAAATTTCCTTTTTATTTTTGTAAATAATAGTTTCTATTATTTATTTTTGTTTTAGGTTTTATTTTTATAAATTATGCTCAGAAGGTATAAGTGGATTATTAGAATTAAAACTGATTTATTAAAGGGATTTAATTATTAATTAATTAATCAAACGAAATCCTTTAAGTCGGTTAAGTTTAAAAGTTGGTCATGGCCCAAAAGTCAAAGGTCCGGCCCAGTTCATTTAGGTTTGGAGTATAAATCACAGGTCTCGAGTCGAGACCTCACTTCTCACTCGAGACCCTCTGATATTCTCTCAAAGTTCCGGCGTGATTTTCTGATATTGTGTTTCCGACTTGATTCCGACGTGATTCTCCGGTTTCGAGTCATCATATTCTGTGTTTCTAGTCTCGATTCACTGTTTATTAAGGTATGATGATGTTTTTATTTGAAGTTTTGCAGATAATATGAAGATTTGATGATGATCTGATGAAGTTTTGAAGATGACCAAGAACCCTAATTTTTATATATTTTGGTCTTCAAACGAATCATAAGATGTGTTTGGGATTTTGATCTAAAATTTGAAAAGATAAAGTTGTTTGTGGGGGTCTCGACTCAGATAACATAAGGACTCGAGACCGGTGATTACGAGTCGCAATGTCAAGATCTCGACTTATGGTCTCGACTCGAGATCTCATGGTCTCGACTCGAGACCTCATAGTCTTGACTCATGGTCTCGACTCAACAACTTATGGTCTCGACTCGAGAACTTATGGTCTCGACTCGAGAACTTATGGTCTCGACTCATGGTCTCGACTCATGGTCTCGAGTCAACAGTGATAGTTTTGAATTGAATTGTTGTTATCTGAGTCATGATGCTGTTGTTTGATTTTGCCTGCTGATTTTAAAGTTTGAGATTTCTAATAAACTTATGTTTTATGCAGAATATGGATTTGAAGTTTATATCAACACACAATCAAGCAGGATACTTAGCACCACCTCCGGAGAAACACAAGAAGTTGTACACTTCATTGATGAAAGGTCTCAACAGCTGTCGTATAGTTCACGCACTACGAGAAAATCCAATTATCTACGAAAATCTTATTCAATAATTTTGGAAAAATGCGAAAATTGAAGTTGTTGAAGGAAAAGGAGTTATTGTTTCTGAGGTTCAAAAGAAAGTTGTTACTGTGACAAAACAGATGATTCGAGAAGTTTTACAGTTTAACGATCAAGAAACAGATTCAATTGAACTTCCTGCTGGTACAGTTGAAGCGATATTGCCAAGATTGAGTTATGAAGGGAAGTATCCACCTCTGGTTAAGAAGTTTGTGCATCCATATTGGCGTCTTTTGTTGCACATGTTTGTTTTGTGTATGACAGAGAACAGAGGAGGCACAGATCAGTTGAACATTACTCAGTCTGCTGCTCTTGTATGTGTGATAACAAATGAGCCTTTCAATTTTTCAAAGTATATTTTGGAAGCGATGAAACGGAATGTGTTTGGAGTTAGAAAGGACAAGTTTCTCATGTATCCAAGGTTTTTGCAAATGATCTTTAATGATCGTTATCCAGAGTTGGAGAGATTTGGTAACACATTGGAGTTGAAGCCTATGGGTCCAGCTTGTTTTGGTGCTCTTACTCCGAAGAAGGGTACTGAAAAGAAATTTGAAGGATTAATTCCGTTGGAGAAATTTGGTCAATTTGCAGAGACTGAAGATGTTGTTGCTAATCCAGTAATAGTGCAACCTGTTCCTGTGAGTGATGCGCCTGCAAATGCTATAGTTGCTGAAGAACATGATATTCAAAGGGTTATTGACGATGAGCCTGAGACAGAGATTTTGACGATTGACTCTGATGATGAAGGCATTGAGATTATGTGTGATTCTGGGGAAGATGAAGAGCTTCCTCCTGAAGCTGAAGTTGATACTGCTGTTTCTGCTGTTCCACCTGTGATTACTGCTGAAAGTTTGGCTCTGCTATTAAAATCTGTAACTGATAAGATGGGAAATCCTCCTTCTGATCTTTCAGTATCAAGTGAAGAGCCTAGTGAAAACCCAAAGGATTCTGATTCCATGCCATTGAAGCGGAAAAGGAGGGATCCTCGACTCGGAATGTATGTTGAGCAAAACAAAGATCAATCCTTGAATATTGCTGAAGATGATGAAGGTTTATATGATTTCGATTTTGAGAGAAGTGTTGCTGATACCACCACCACTACTGAAAATATCTTTGAGTTTGATGCTGACACTCAAAGAAATGATGTGGATACCACTACTGCTGATGTTCAAGTTGCAACTGTTGATACTGTTTCTGTTGTTGATACTATGCCACTTGGTATTTCTGAATTTGCAGGTTCTTCTGGAGTTGTTCATGATATACCTAGCAGTTCAAGTGGTAAGAGACCTGAAGAACAATTGAGAATGCCATTTGATGTTGATTCAAGTGATGATGATGAGTTTATTAGCATGAGAGATATGAAGAAACGAATGGTTGTACTTGAGCAAGATTCAATTCATAAAGATGCGAAGATTATCCAACTTGAAGATACTATTGTGAAGAAAGATCAACAGATTGAGCAGCTTCAAGGAGATGTTAGTTTGTTGTTCAATATGGTTTATGATTTACGTGGGAAGTTGGAGAAGAAATTTGGACAAGAATTCTCTGATCCAACTGATGTTGAAAACAGAAGAAAAGCCTTTGCTAAGGATGATGCTGAAAGAAGTGCTGCAGTGGAACAATATTTCAAGAGAGTTACAAATCCAGCGGCAGACAAAGAGAAGGCGGAAAGAATTAAAAAGAAAAGGGAGTTTGTGATTTTGAAGAACAAGAATTTAAATCCAGATGATGAGGATGCTCATGCAACTCACCATTTAATGGATGTTGGTGAAACTCTCTATGATAAAGTTGGAAATAGTTCTGGTGTGATTAGCTGGGGATATGATCATGATCGTAAAAGATGGTGGATAATGAGAAAAGTTGGTCATGTCGAGTGGTACAAACATCCAGGCCAGTTTCAGTCTTTTACTAAGGTTGATTTAACAAACTTGTCTAAAGCACCTTATGTTGATGATAAGCCTGGAGGTGCTGGATATATGTTTTTTGAAAGATTGCAGAGGGAAGTTCTTCGTAACTTTCCTTCGATGCGCACGGCAGAGTCCTTCGTTAGACCAGCTAAAGGGATTAGAGATCCATACACAAACAAGCGTATGAAGATTGTGCACTGGCCTGTAACTGATAAAGAAAAGACAATTCCGTTGGTGAAAAGGATTCCAAAAGGTGCTTTGAAGTCTTTACATTTCTGGATTTATGATGAGCGTCTAGGACAGGCAGTGATTGTTTGTGATGATGATGTGAGTTTTCATTTGGTGGATCAAATTGATTTGTTGAATCTTGCTTATGAAGACTTAGAAGTTTTAGCTCGTAATCAGATTAGAGCTACAGAAAAATATGAAGAAATAGCAAAAGGTTGGACTGCTGCTGTTGCTTCAGTTCTGCATATCAATCGAAAGGGTTTTGGTGGCTACAAAGATAGTGCGAGTGGTGATCATGATAGTCGAAGTTAGAAGAACCTTCATGCATAAACCTAGGGGGAGATTGTTGGAACCTGAAGGTTTATTCATGTAGGTTAGCATAGTTGAAGGGTTGTTTCTGTGTTTTGTTTAGTTAACATATGGGCCGATTTTGTAAGGGTTGGGTTAGTTTGTTAATTGTCGCAATGGGCCTAGGTTTCAAGTCCATGTAGGAAGTATTTAAACAAACCTCAACCATTTGGTTGAGGTTGATCGGTGGTTGCGACTTGAAGGTCTAGCCGAAAACATCAAGGTGTCTTGTATCAGTCTTTGGTTATCATTGAATGCAAGATTTCCGGTTTGTGTTTTGATTATATTATTGTTTCATTATATCGTTCTTGAATTGGCTTGTGATTGTATTCCGCACCTTCACAAGTTAGAGACTGATATCGTTGAAGGATCCTTAACGGGTTTTACAAAAAGTCTTTAAAAGAATTAAAAATCAAATTGGCTGAAAAAGATAATGAAATTTGCAGTCTCAAACAAGAGCATAGCATAACCAAGGACCAACTCCAGACTATGATAGAAAAATATCAAGTTTGTAAAAAGGAGTTGGAAACCACCCAAATCACTTGTGAAAAATGGGTAGAATCCTGCAAAGGTTATGAGATTATGCTTGAAAAACAGCTTGAAAGCAATGTAAAATTTGGCATAGGGTTTAGAAAAAATGACCAAGTTGAAAACACTGCTGCAAATCAAACTGGTTCTTTTGAAATCATACCCACCAACAAGGATGGCCAAGAGGTTAAAATAACTGATAAACTTGGTAACAAGATCACTTTGGAAAGATCTGTGGGGTTCTCAACTTTTGAGGAGATTGAGAAATACCAATTCAAACCCACATGGTCTGATGAGTGTGACATCCTTGAAAACTTCAAACCCATGGACTTCACAACTATAGATGGTGTCAAAGCTCCAAAGGCCAAGGTGATTCCTCTTAAGGACATCCCAAAAGTAGTTCAAAACTCTGTTGCAAAGGAGTCTGAAAAGAAGAAGAAAAGAGAAAAGATTAAACACATGTTTTGTGACTTTTGTGAAAAGAAAAATCACCTGACCAAAGATTGTTTTCACTTAAAAGCTTATGATCATAACAAAACAAGTACTATTGTGCCTTCACAGAGCTGCACCATCTGTGGTAAAACAAACCATTCTACTCAGCAGTGTGTGTACCTGAAATCCTTTGAGGTCAAAAAGGAAGAGTACATTTCAAAACACCAATGAGTTCATCAAAACCACTAGTTAAGAAACAACCACTGTTTGTGCCAGTTCAAACAGCTGTTACAAGACAGCTGAACCAAACCTCTGTTAAAAGAGAAGTTTAGGTGACTGATGCACCCCCTGCTAACCAATACCGAAGAGGTAAAGGTCAACCACCATACCCAAGGGTCCCACATGTTTATGAGGTGTACACAAAGCCTTCTAAACCAAGAGTGAACAGGCATCCCTTTGGGTATCAACAGCTGATAGGACAGGATCCCCAACAGTGGTTAGAGAAAAACAGTTCTAAAACTGTCTAAACCCCTCAGCTAACCACTGTCCATCCACCTGAACTTAACATAAACACTGTTGAGACCCCATCCAAAGCCTTGTTGGCTTTGGAGACCCTCCTGAACTAATGATTTACTTGATGTGCAGGGAGCTTCTGCATGCTTAGATAGTCTTTGGTATGTAGATAGTGGAGGCTCCAGGCACATGACTGGATGTAGAGCCGTACTCAAGGAATTCAAAACTCATGGAGGGGGTGATATATCTTTTGGTAATAATATAATGGGAAGGTGATGGGATCTGGTACAGTTCAGTCTGGTAATGTTAAGTTTGAAAATGTCAATCTAATAGACAATCTAAAATTCAACCTTCTTAGTGTCTCACAAATGAGTGACAAAGGGTATGGGTCATTCTTTACTAAGGAGTGTTGTAGGATTGTTGGACCAGAAATGGTTAAAAAGATTGAAGAAATAATAAAAAATGGAAAAACCCAACTTGTTGCTCAAAGGAGTGGCAATGTTTATGTAGTTGATTTGTCAAAAGAGAGCCCCAGGACTGATGCCTGTCTGTTCTCAGCTGCCTCTAACAAAGAGACAGAACTTTGGCACAGGAGATTGGGGCACACAAATCTCAAGACAATCACTGCTTTTTCAAAACAGGGGTTAGTAAGAGGTCTTCCTCAAAAACTGTTCACCTGTCCTGAGCATTATGTTTCTTGCTTAAAAGGAAAACAACATAAAAGCTCATTTAAGTCCACTGAAGAGTCCAAAACAACCAAGTGCCTACAAATGCTGCACATGGATCTGTTTGGCCTAGTAAAAGTCATGAGTCTTAAAAAGAAAAGATGTTGTTTGGTAATTGTAGATGACTTTTCTTGGTTTACATGGACTTATTTCTTACATTCCAAAGATGAGACTGCAGGCATTCTGCAAGACTTTGTCAAACAGGTTGAAAAGCAGTTTGACTTGCCAGTAAAAGTCTTCAGGAGTGACAATGGCACAAAGTTCAGAAATAGGGAGTTGGATGAGTTTTGTGTGTCAAAAGGAATTGTAAGGCAGTTCAGCATTCCAAGGACACCAGAGTAAAATGGGGTTGTTGAGAGAAAGGACATTGATTGAGGCTGCCAGAACCATGCTTGCTGATTCAGGTTTGCCATTAACTTTCTGGGCAGAGGCAGTAAACACTGCTTGCTATGTCCAGAACAGAGTTTTAATCAACCCCAGGCATCAAAAGACTGCCTATGAACTTCTGTATAAAATCAAACCACTGATCTCATGCTTTAAAGTATTTGGCTGCCCATGTTTCATTTTAAATTTAAAAGACTCAATTTCAAAATTTTCAGCCAAAGTTGACAGTGGATATCATTTGGGATACTCAACCACTGCTAAGGCCTACAAAGTGTTTAACACAAGGACCAAAATAGTGGAAGAGACTTTGAATGTAAAGTTCAATGAACTTTCTTCAATGAAAATCCCTGCAAACCCTGTAGAATTGTTTGATCTTGATAAATTTACTCTTGAAAATGTTTCTATCAAGACTAACAGTGCAGGTCCATCTCAAAATCCTCCATCAGACAATGGTTATGAAGTGATTCTTCCATTACAAACCTTCAAATCCATTGCCAGAGCAACAGATGTTCAAAACAGCTGTCAAAGCTCAACCACTGCTACATCAACAGTTGTTGACCAAAGTAGCCCTTTAACCGCTGCTTCCACATCATCAAACACTATTGATAAAAGTCCTCAAACAGTGGATAAAAGTCAACATGTTTCCACACCAATTCCACCTATTCCTCTACCTCCATTTCAAGACACTGTTGGATCATCAAAGTCACCAACAGTTATTAGCTCAGATGATTCACATCTGCAGCCCTCACCATTAAATGCCATTATTCCATACAAAGGAGATCTAATCTTCTTGAAGTCTCATCCACCAGACCAAATCATTTGCAACATCAGTGAAGGGGTGCTCACAAGAAGTCAATCCCAAAACATCTGTCTTTTTGCTGGTTTTCTATCTCTCCATCAGCCAGTCAAGTACCAAGAGGCACTGAAAGACAACAGCTGGGTAGAGGCCATGCAAGAGGAGCTCCAACAGTTTAAAATACAACAAGTATGGGAGCTTGTTCCACTGCCAGAGGGTGTTAGTCCTATTGGCATAAAGTGGGTCTTCAAAAATAAAACTGATGAAAGGGGCATTGTTGTCAAGAATAAAGCAAGGCCAGTGGTTCAAGGTTTCAGACAGGAAAAGGGCATTGATTATGATGAAACTTTTGCCCCTATAGCAAGATTGGAAGCTATTAGACGGTTCTTGGCCTTTGTTGTCAACCACAACATAAAAGTGTTTCAAATGGATATCAAATGTGCATTCCTCTATGGTAAGATTCAAGAGGAGGTATATGTTTGTCAACCTCCTAGTTTTGAGGATCCATTTTATCCAAATCATGTCTACAAGCTAAATAAGGCTTTGTATGGCTTGAAACAAGCACCTAGAGCCTGGTATGAAACTCTTTCCAACTTTCTTCTTTCCATTGGTTTCACAAGAGGTAAAATAGACAAAACACTGTTTTTAAAATGGAGAGGGAAAGACTTGATGATTGTCCAAATTTATGTGGATGACATCATTTTTGGAAGCACATGTTCTAAAATGTGTGAAGAGTTTAGACAGCTCATGGTAGCTGAGTTTGAGATGAGTGCAATGGGTGAACTACAGTGCTTCCTTTGTCTCCAAGTAAAGCAACTGCAAAATGGTACTTTCATTCATCAAGGCAAATATGCCAAAGAACTTTTAACAAAGTTTGATATGAATGATTGCAAACCATGTAGTACACCCATAGCAACCACCAAGTTAGTCATCTTTGATGAAAAGGATGATTTGGTTGATCAAATGTAGCACCCCGAAAATGTGAATCTTTTATTTTAAATAAAATGTCAGTAAATAAATAAGTGAACTAACTAGGATTAAAAATAACCTAGTTAGATAAAAGTCTTGTAGTGACTTATAAGTGGGTTAAAAACACTAAATATTTAAACCAAATGATAGTAGAGGGACCAAAAGTGTTTAAATTGAAACTAATTATATAAAAACATATATTAAACACAAAACACACACATTTGTGTGTGTGGGGTTCGATCAGACACAAAAGGGGGCGACCAGAAGTTCTCCAAAACCCTAGTTCATGCAATTGATCAAAATTGAAGACCAAATTCAGTCCCAAATCAAAATCCGAACATATATTAGTGATCACCTCAGTGAAGGGATCATAAGGTATGTAAATTTTGAAGAAAATTACCATTTAAATTTCTGGATGAACATAGGGAATTCGAATTTGAAGTTGCATGAGTGTTATATAGATGAAATTAGGGTGATATGATGTCTAGGGATAAACCCTAGTCGATTTCTTGTTAAAATTTTGCTGAATACTTGTGAAATTCATAATCACCATTGTAGGTGGTTAATGGGTTTCATAGAAACATGATAAACCCTAGGATTATGGTTCTTGTTCTAATGCAATCTGAGTTCAAGAAGTAATTTCTGAATTGTTGATATTAAAATTTATGTAAATCGGCCTAATTGATGTTAATTTTGGCTATATAACAAGTTATGAACTTGATAACGAATGGTGTAAAATTATGCCCTTAAAGAGTTTGTAAAAATGCCTAAGAGAAGGCTAAATGATGAAATATGAACAAAAACGCATACTTGTACTAGTTGGTAAACTATGCGTTATATGTAAATCAAAGAGTTCTAAATGTGTCATGATTGAACTCTATAGGAAAGGAAACCAGAGCGTCGAGCGGACAAGCCGGTGGTGACGCACGTTTGAAGGGTGTGCTTTGAAGGTATGTAACTTATTCCGTTACATCATGTAATTTAGATAGTACAATTGTTCATAGTTGTGTTTTAGTATAAAGATTTGTATTAGTTTAAGTGAAATTGTTCACTACTTGATTTAATGAGTTAAAAATTGATTAGAAAGCGTTTGGTAGTCATTGAAATGGAGGACTCCATAAATGAGCCAAACGGGTCGAATAATTGTTAAGTAGTAGCAAAAATTGTGTTTCGAATAGCATTTGGCGAAGAGGGATCACAAGAGCGTGAAACCATAGATTTGGTAACGAAACGCCAATGATCGTAAGCCCCGGATGTTGGGGTAAATACGCCTTGCGGTCATAAAAGTTGTTAGAGGATAAATTAGCGTAAAATCTATATGGGTCAAATAAATACATTATACAATTATAGATTTCTAGCCCGTACATTCTATTTTTGATACAATGATCATGATAGACGCGTCGGTGATTGTATTACGGACGGATAGGAAAAAGAATCATCTAAAACGGACTATCGGATAAAAAGTTATGAATGTTTGAAGTTGAATTGTGCCAATTTTAAGAGCTGGGAATTCTGCAGCTCAAATCAAGCAACCTTCTGCGAAAAACATGGTGTCGCGTGACGCGACACCAAACTTGAAACATCGTCGTGCGACGCGACGGCAGTGGCGGGTCGCGAAGGCTAACTCGGTATCTGTCGCGGGGCGCGACAGACCTAAATTGCAGAAATTTTGTTTCGTTTTCATTATTTGAGTTCAGAACTTGTTTATGCCTATTCTAACATTGTCAAAACTAACATTTGACGTGGTTTTGACCATAGGTGATGTTTATCATGCTCCGGGTAACGATCAAGCAACATTTGAAGAACCGAACACTAACTTTTGAAGCTTCCACGCTTATCAAATCTTGTTGAAAACAATGTTTATGTAGTGAATATTTAACTTGTCGTTTGGAATGGTTTAAATTAGTTGTTAGTAACTAGAATATTTTGTCATGTAAGCTTCTGTTTTGTTTAACTAATCAAGGATGCAAGATATTTCCTTATTAAATGCGTATTTTATACTAATTAATTCAAATAAATGAGACGGGTGCTACAAGTTGGTAATCAGAGCTTAAGGTTGTCAACAAAGAGTGTTTTGTTCAAGCTTGATCAATCATCCGGTAAGAATTAGTTACTTAGTAGATCTTATAATATGTGGGAAAAAGGGATGTGAAGTAATGTGCACGGGAAGAGCGTGTTAACACACTCAAACCCGGAAAGTGCACTAAATGAGAACGGTCAAAGCAAGTTATGAATTTGGCTAAACCGAAGCAAATAAAGTTATGTTACAAATGAAATGTTTAATAATTGATGTAAACATTTCAGTTTCAAGATGACGGAAAGGGGTGACAATGATCCGGTGCCGACAGTCACCGAACAAATGAAAGAAGTAATTGCCGAAGAAGTGGGGAAGGCCATTGAGGGTAGTCTATCCGGTTTCATAGACAAAATTCAAAATACAGTGCTATCATTAGTTGAAGAACGAGTTAAAAGGTTGGAAGATAATGTCAGCCTTATGAGAGAAAAATCCGGAGAACGTAAGGGTTGTTCATACAAGGAGTTTATGGCGTGTAAACCGCCAATTTACAACGGGGAGGTTGACCCGATAATATGCCAAAGATGGCTAAGTGATGTCGAAGGGGTGTTTGAAAGGACCCACTGTGATGTAAGAGATTTTGTGGCTTACGGAACGGGTCAGTTGAGGGGTCAAGCCAAAGACTGGTGGGATAACAAAAAGAAAGAAATTGGAGCCGAAGCGGCAAGGGTTATGACATGGGACGAGTTTAAGGTACCATTCCTTAAACATCACAGTCCCAAGGCGGTCATCAACAGAATCAAGGAGGAGTTCATCCAGTTAAGGCAAAGGGGTGAAACGATTGATAAAATCACGGGCATTTTTTGGATAAGCTGAGATTCTGCGACGAGTTAGTGACTACTGAAGATCAGAAGATATACCACTATTACCACATGCTGAGTGCTGAATGCCGGGAGTTTATGACTCCCTCAAAGTATGAAACCCTCACGGAAATCATTAACACCGCCCGGGAGCGGGAGATCGAGTTGAAGAAACAGATTGAGAGGGGCAAACGAAGGGCGCAGGATGTGAATCCAAGCCCTGCAAAGAAGGAGAAAACATCAGAATCGACGGGAAAGACGGATCTGAAAGGCGGGTCGCCAAGTTGTGAAGTTTGTGGAAAAGGGCACAAGGGCGAGTGCCGCTTCAAAGACAAACTGTATCCAATATGCGGGAAAACGGGGCACACGACATCCTTATGTCCGGGTAAAGTTTCAGTTTGCTACAAGTGCTATCAGCCCGGCCACAAAAAAATCTGAATGCCCAGAATTGGTCGGGAAAAAGAACGAGAAAGACGTTCAAGTGGAGACCCAAAAGGCGAAGGCTAGATCCTTCCAATTAACTGCAGCTAAAGCAAAGTCAGAACCCGATGTGGTCTCAGGTATATTCGCAATAAACTCGATCCCTGCACGTGTATTATTTGATACGGGTGTGAATAATCCTTTATTTCACACGGATTTATTCGACATCCTTCATTTGTATTGACGAAATTATCTGTGCCCTTAGAAGTTGAAATAGGGGATAACAAGAGTTTCATAGTGTGTGATGTATGTCAAGGCTGTAAATTGAATATCGATGATGAAGAATACTCGATAGATCTAATCCCGATGTCAATGGGAGAATTCCAAGTGGTGGTTGGAATGGATTGGCTATCCTGACACCATGCAAAGGTCGTGTGTTTCCGTAAGGGGATAAAGCTAACATGTCCGAGCGGAAAACACGTTACCATCTATGGCGAAAAAGGAGGCAATCCTATAATATGTTCGATGTGGAAAGCTCACAAGCTCATGAAGCATGGATGTAGAGCATTTATGATATACGAGAATGAGCCCGAGAAAGAATCACCAAAGATTGGAGACGTACCGGTGGTACGTGACTTTGAAGATATGTTTCCGGAAGATTTACCCGGGAATACCGCAGGAACGGGAAGTAGAGTTCAGAATCGAATTTGTTCCGGGCGCGAAACCCGTAGCTAAAGCGCCGTACCGACTTGCACCATCAGAGTTACAAGAACTAATGTCGCAGATTCAAGGCTTGCTCGATAAAGGGTTTATAAGGCCGAGTGTGTCTCCTTGGGGCGCACCGGTACTATTCGTGAAAAAGAAAGACAGAAGCATGCGAATGTGTATCGATTACTGGGAGTTGAACAAACTCACGGTAAAGAATCGATACCCGCTTCCGAGAATAGACGATTTATTCGACCAATTACAAGGTGGGAATTGGTTTTCAAAAATCGACATTAGGTCGGGATACCACCAGTTAAAGGTTAAAGAAGAGGATGTAACGAAGACGGCCTTTCATACGCGGTACGGGCATTATGAGTTCCTTGTAATGTCATTCGGATTGACAAATGCACCCGCGGCTTTCATGGACCTCATGAATCGGGTTTGCAAGCCAATGTTGGATAAGTCGGTAATCGTGTTTATCGACGATATCTTAGCATATTCAAAAAATGAGGCGGATCATGTGCATCATTTACAGGAGGTGTTAGAGACACTCAGACGAGAAAAGTTGTATTCGAAATTTTCCAAGTGCGCCTTTTGGTTACGAGAGGTGCAATTCCTCGGCCACATCATAAGTGCCGACGGAATATTGGTAGATCCCTCAAAGATAGAGTCCGTGTCAAAGTGGAGCCCTCCGAAGAATCCTTCGGAAATTAGAAGTTTCTTAGGTCTTGCGGGATACTACAGGAGATTCATTCAAGATTTCTCCAAGATTTCTTCCCCGTTAACTAAATTAACTCGAAAAGAGGAAAGATTCATATGGGGTGATGAACAAGAAAGGGCGTTCCAAATGCTAAAGGAGAAACTAACTCACGCTCCGGTATTAAAGTTGCTGAATGGAGTCGAAGACTTGGTAGTCTACTCGGATGCGTCACATTCGGGGCTCGGATGTGTGTTGATGCAACGAGGCAAAGTGATAGCTTATGCCTCGAGACAATTAAAGATACACGAAAAGAAATATCCAACGCACGATCTCGAATTGGCGGCGGTGGTGTTTGCGTTAAAAATATGGAGGCACTATTTATACGGGGTAAGGTGCACCATATTTACCGATCACAAGAGTTTAAAATACTTCTTCGATCAGAAGGAGTTAAACATGCGGCAAAGGCGATGGTTAGAAACGGTAAAAGACTATGATTGCGAGATACATTACCACCCTGGGAAGGCTAATGTTGTGGCGGATGCCTTAAGTAGGAAAACAGACTATGTCCCCATACGAGTGCAGTCAATGCAGCTTGTTGTAACCTCGGGTTTACTAGAACGAATCCGAGAAGCACAAACCGAGGCGGTGAAAGAGGAAAACTTGAAAAAGGAAAGGATAGTCGGTCAATTGAAAGACTTGGTGGATGGCAACAACGGGTTAAAGACCCGGTTCGGAAGAATATGGGACCCAAATTCATGTGGAGTCAAGACGCTTCTACTTGACGAAGCTCATAAATCCCGTTATTCTATCCATCCGAGAGCAACCAAGATGTATAATGATCTAAAACAAAACTATTGGTGGCTCGGAATGAAGAGGGATGTTATAAAGTATGTAGAGAAGTGCTTGACTTGTTTACAAGTCAAGGCAGAACACCAGAAACCGTATGGAATACTGCAACCGTTGGAAATTCCAGTTTGGAAATGTGAGCATATCACCATGGACCTGTTGACCAAACTGCCTAGGACAAACCGAGGATTTGATGCTATATGGGTGGTTGTGGATAGACTAACGAAGAGTGCTCACTTTATTCCTATACGTGAGACATATACTTCGGAAAAGATGTCGGAGATATATACAAACGAGATAGTGGCACGTCATGGGGTACCAGTATCTATTGTGTCGGACAGGGATACCCAGTTTACTTCACACTTCTGGCAAGATTTCCAAGAACAGATGGGAACGAAACTTTTTATCAGCACTGCATACCATCCTCAGACGGATGGACAGAGTGAGAGAACAATACAAACACTAGAAGACATGCTGAGGGCATGTATTATTGATTTCGAGGGCAGTTGGGATGTGTATTTGCCGTTAGCAGAATTCTCTTATAACAATAGTTATCATGCCAACATCGGCATGGCCCCGTATGAGATGCTATATGGCAGGAAATGTAGAACCCCGGTGTGTTGGGGTGAAGTGGGTCCGCGTGAATTGGCTCATAAAGACGTAGTTCAATCCACTAACGAGAAAATCGACATGCTTCGGGCTCATATGAAAGAGACCCAAGACAGACAAAAGTCTTATGCCGACAAGAGACGAAAACCGATTGAATTTCAGGTGGGCGACATGGTTATGTTAAAAGTTTCCCTATGGAAGGGCGTTATCCGATTCAGGAAAAGAGGGAAACTAAGCCCGAGGTTTATCGGGCCATTTAAAATTATCGAACGGGTTGGCAAGATAGCGTATCGCCTTGAGTTACTGGACGAATTGAGCAGAATTCATGGCACGTTTCATGTGTCACAACTCCGAAAGTGCTTAGCGGAGGAAACGGCTTATATCCATTACGATGATATCGAGGTGGACAATAGCCTTAATTATGTGGTAAGGCCAATTGAGATTCTGGATCGGAAGGTTAAAGATTTGCGGAATAAGAAAATTGATCAAGTTAAGATCAAATGGGAGCATAGAAAGGGCTCGGACACTACGTGGGAGTCCGAAGAAGAGATGCGGCGTCTCTACCCGGCATTATTTGGTACGTATTCTCCGGTTTCGAGGACGAAACCCTTTTTAAGGGGGGTGAACTTGTAACACCCCGAAAATGTGAATCTTTTATTTTAAATAAAATGTCGGTAAATATGTTGGTGCATGCGTCTGTCGACTTCGTCTTGTATCGAGTCTTGTTTGTACTAGATAGATCAGGGTACGGAAATCAAGGAATTGTGTTTATAGGTATTTCCGCTTGAAATGGTCAATAACCATTTCAAGCGAAATCACATGTTTTAATTCCGCTTGAACTCATGTTGGATCATTTCAAGCGAAATCACTTGAAAGTGATTCCGCTTGAGACAGCTTCAAGCGAAATTAGGCTTCCTATAAATACCTTGAGTGTCAAGTCATTTAGAATAGTTCCGGTCAGAGCAACGAAGTGCTGCCGAAGTGTCATCTCGCTGTAAATCATTGTGAAATCAATAATACGACAGTTTAAAGTGTATATCTAGCTGAATTGACCTTGATATGTCTGTTTCCGCCTTTCGTATTGAGTAAAACTCTTCTGATCGACTCGTTCGGGTCTGAAAACGATCCTACAAGTGGTATCAGAGCTCAGGAAGAAGAGTTCTTACCAATTCAGCTGCAAATTCTGAATTCTACACCTTCTTTTTCAAAATTGACCGTGAAAAGTGGTCAAAATGTTCTGATTTTTACACATTATACTCGGAATAGTGTTTTAACTAATCCTTGTGAAAATTGGACCTTAATTCGATCTAAAACAGATAAAAATCTGTAATTCCGCTTGAAAAACAGCTCGAGAATATGACATCAGCATAATTTCGCTTGAACTGACCTGTTGATTTCGCTTGAAATCACACTTTGAATCTGATTCCGTTTGAAAATACTGGTTAATTTCGCTTGAACCGGTATTTCGCTTAAGAAATTGTGTTGATTTCGCTTGAAACTTGTGATTCCGCTTCAACAGGTTATTCCGCTTGAAAGTGTTGACCTCAAACGAAATTAGGGTGATTTCGCTTGAACAGTAATTTCGCTTGAGAACTGTAATTTCGCTTGAACAATCAGTTTTTGTGAAATTTGAAAATCCGAAACATGGAAGAGGAAGTTTACAACGCATTCGCTACCCCGGTTACCCCGATTACTCTCGCACAAAACACGATGTTGGAAAATGAAACTGGGACTATGCAAAAACCGCCTAAGCTCATGAACATCGAGGAGTATAAGGGTTGGGAAGGATCTTTTGAAAACTGGGTACAAGCTAATTACTTAGATGCTTGGGAATGTGTTGAGACGAAATATGTTAGACCGATGAATGATGACGAAGAGATTATTGCTATTAAAGATCTGAGTGCTGAAAATAGAAAGAAATACAAAGATGAGAAAATGATGTTAAGTCTACTTCAACAAGCTGTGAAAGAAGATATCTTGGTTTTATTGCAACACAATGGAACTTCTTATTCGATTTGGAAAGCTTTAAAATCGAAGTTTCATGGAAGCCAATAGATGGTCAAAAACAAAAAGTCGCTTTTAAAGAAAGAATTTGATCTGTTTCGTGGGTTGAAAAATGAAAGCACAAAGCAAATCATTGAAAGATATTGTAATTTGTTAGCCAACATGAAGAGATTGAGCATCGACAAAGATAATGAAGAGTTGATCGAAAAGTTGGCTGATGCGTTGCCATATGAGATTTGGGGTACATATCTCATGATGTTGAGGAACAAGAAAGGTTTTAGCAATCTGACATTGAGCAAGTTCATTGAAAAGATTGAGGCTCAGGAGATGGAACAGAGAAAGGCTTTGAGAAAGAAAGATTTCGACGGTGAACAAGACATTGGGCTTTATTACAAAGCAGGATTGAATGATAAATCCACCAACATGTCACCAAAGATTGAGACTGCATTCAATGCAAAAAGTTCATTGGGAGGTTCTTCCAAAGGATCAAATAGCAACACAAGTTTTTCATCATATCCATCATTTGATCCGAACATTTCAACAACCAAGATTGGCAAGAAGCTACAATGCAACATTGTTTTGAATCTTGAGAATGATGAGGATTATTCAGCAGAAGTTGCTAAGAGTCACATGTCTTTGTTGGGAACTGTATTGGAATCATATGGTAGTTTTGTTGCAGGTCGGATCGGGAATCCAATGTTGACAAAAGAGGATTACGATCAAATAGATGCTGAAGAGATGGAATTGATGGACATAAAGTGGTGTTTGGCAAGTGTGTTGATACGAGCTGAGAAATTTAAGCAGATCACAGGAAGAGATGACTTACGTGAAGCTAATGTTTCTACTTTAGGTTTTGATAAATCTAAAGTCACTTGTTTTCGTTGCAGGGAAAAAGGACACTTCAAGAGGGAGTGCAAAAACCGCGAAGCAAGTGGAGCTCAAATTCCGTTCAACAACAACAATGATTACTACCGGAAGGCCATCTATCATCAAGTTGCTCAACAACAACAAGAACCACAAGTGGCACATGGAAGAAAATTGATTGAAGAATCTTCAAAGAGAGCTTGTATGGTGAATCAGGATGACAAAAAGCCAACGGAAGGTTTCAATTGGGACAAATATATCTCAGCTGATAGTAAAGCATGCCTGATTAACCAAGATGATGAAAAGTTACTGGAAGGATTTAACTGGGAAGGTTTTAGTTGGGATGATTATGATCCAAACAAAACTACAAATCACAAAGCTTATGTCGCTCGTGTTGAAGAAGATAGTGATGATGATCGTGAGTATTATGCTAGAAGATTGGCAGCTCATTTTAAAATGATGGAAGAGAGTGACAGTGATGATGAAAAATCTAAAAAGAAAAAGAAAAAGGTCAAAACACCAGTCAGCAGTGATGATGAAGAAGTACCAGTGATAAAGAAAAAGTTGGACATTCCAAAATTCAAAGTTGATACAGAAGCTAACGCTAAAAATGTTCCGGTGATTTGTGAAAATTGTGAGATTATGAAAAAGAAAAATAGTGAACTAATTAACAACATAAACCAGTTGAAGGAGTCTTATGATGTTCTGAACAAAGCCATGAATCAATACAACCAAACAAGTGAAGAACAAGCAACAGCAATGAAAACACTTCAAGGAGCTTTCATGATAAAGCAGAAAGTTGTGAACAACTACATTGAGAAGTGTGCTGTGCTAGAACAGAAACTGGAAACACAAAGAATTGAAACTGAAAGAGTTAATCGTTTGTTAAAAAGTTACTCATGTACTTCTTATGTCATTGACATGATTTATCCAACTGTTGAAGGCATGAAGGCTTTTGAAGATAATGAAGTAACTCAAGAACAAAAGGTTTCTGAAGAAAAGACTCCTGAAAAGAAGAAAGAAAAGAAGAAGGATACTAAAGTGAATGATTCTGGTAAGAAACAAGGATTCAGTTACAACAAGTGTCCACCCCCGCTTGAAAATGGATATTCTCCGAGAAATCCAAATTCAGAAAGAGTCGAAAAAGCAACAAATTTACAGTGGGAGTCGGAGTCTTCAGTTAACTTGCCAGATAATATTGATGTCACGTTTATGTCATCTGACACTGATCATGAGTCCGAGTTAATAAAGAAAGTGGTCGATCAGGTGTTGGATAAAGATGAATCTGAGGAGTCAAAGTCGGAGTCTATGTCAGAGTCAAAGTCTGAGTACAGCATTCCGAGTCAAACCGTCAAACAGGGAAAAAGGGTTTACAAAAAAGAATTCATGTTATCAAAATCTAATTTGAATGACGAAACGTTTAAAGTTGCATATACTTTGAATGATTCTGACAAATTATATTTTGATGAGGAATTTCCAATAAGAGGTGTTAAACCAGAAATAATTAAAAAAGTTTTCAAATTAACAGAAATTAATATTTCTGAAATAAAAGATGTAAATCTTAATGATAAACCTAAAAAGTACAACTCAAGAGTTCAACAAAGAGAAAACAAGAAAAAGGGTTACAGTTCTGGTTCTGGTTATCGAAAGAACCCAAACCATAACGGTAATTTCAAAAAGAAAGGTCTTGGTTTTATTCCACCAGAAAAACAGAAAAATGAAAAATATGTTAGAGATTTTAAATCAAAAATGATATTCGTTTCAGGTACAACTACTGAAGAGGAAAAAGAAAACTTGTTCAGAAAGCAGTCTGTAACACCCCGTGTTTTCACAAGTCAAAGTCAAAGTCAAGGTCTAAGTCAACGACCGATTTCGCGCAACTTGACTCGTAGAAACTTCTTGTTTTTAATTATATTATGTGGAGTAAGTGTTGTTAATTGCAATAATCGATGTGTGTTAATTGTTATTCAATCGACCTACGACTGTGAACTATAGGAAGTAACAATGCGATAAAGTTAACTAATCAATAATCAAGCCGTGCTAATCGAATCGACATCAAATCGCAACTCGAGCTACGTACTTTTACTTGTTATTATACGTGTGTGTGTGCCTTACGTGTTACCTGTGCATGTTTATTTATGTTATGTTGTGATAATCGAGCAAACTCAATCGAAACTCGAAATCTGACTCGAAGTACAATCGAACTCGAAATCGTGAACGAGATAAGATAGATGGTGGAAAATAGATTACGCGAGATATGAGTGTTTGGGACTGAAAGTAATTTGATTAGGAAACCCTATCGTAACGAACCGCTCCAAACCGTAATCGAAATATCAAAAATCGTCACGCGAAACACTCGAAAGGTGCGACTGATCGATCAGGCTTCCCAACCGATCGAACAGCTAGCCGAACGGACTGCTGTCCGATCGGACAGGCTGTCCGATCGAGCTGCCTGGCCGATCGGCCAACCCTTTCCTCTTTTGTCATCCAATAAATACCCCTGTCATTGTCATCCTTTTCCACTTTTGGAAACCTCTGTTCGACCAGCACGCCCAGCTCACCTTTTTGCAGATTTCTCTCGATTCCGGTAAGATTTCATCCTAAATCTTGTAGTTTCTTGATCTATACACACTCCTACACCTTTCTATCTTTCAAATCTTAACTTTTAACCGTGAAATCATCAAGATTCAAGCGTTCTAGGGTGATGTCATCATGGGTTCTTGAAGAACTTCATGACTTGGCCTCAATCCACCAAGAATAGCTTGGATCTAGCCGATTTCCACATAAACAAACACGGATCTTCCATAGATCTGAACATACACGCGGTGACAAGGACTGAAAGATGGATTTTCCAACTTTCCTTCAACTCTTTGTCACTCAATGACTTCAAACCGGAAGAAACGGAGCCTGAGTCGGGTTACAAATCACTTCGGCGATTGTAAGGCTCAAGATCCGGATTCCATCCACAAGGTTAACCGACTTCGGGTTAAATGTTAAACTTCATTCCGAACAGACCACCGACCGGATTTGGGTGATTCCTGTCCGACCCCGGGAACCAAGTAAGGACGAGGCATCTATGGTTTTACTCGCTGTCAAAATACCTCGATAAAACGACAAGCAAACAAAACAACCAAGTGTTAGACGAAAGGGCTGATCAGGTCAGAATGCTGACCGATCGGACTGCTGTCCGAACGGACAGCCAGCCGATCGGATAGTCAGTCGATCGACTGGCCAGCCGATCGGCTAGCACCTGGTCCCACACAACCAATGTATTTGAAGACTAGTATTGAACGAACTGTCGTTCGATCGAACACCTGTTCGATCGGATTACTCTTCGGATCATGAGATACTATGCTTTAATACTTAATCGATTTTTCAACATGTTTGATGCACTAGAAGTGCCACCCGATCGAACAGCCGTCCGATCAGATGACACCCTGTTGTCCGATCGAACAGCGGTTGTGCTATTCGATCGATCAACTATCTGATCCACTGCACCACACTTCATTAAAGTATTTGACTTGTTGACCTGTCCGATCGAACACCTGTCCGATCGAACACCTGTCCGACCCAAAGACTGAACATTGCAATTCATTTGAATGCCTAACCGATCGGGTTACCGGCCGATTGAACAGCCGTCCGATCGACCGACCTGAAAGGTAAAGGTGCTTCAATGTTTTCAAATGCTACAACGAAAACTTCAAAAGTCAAACCATCATACATAAATACATCCTTTTCAAAGGAAGAAACAATCCACTCGAACAGCCATCCGATCGGCCTATCAACCGACTGGACAGCCGTCCGAGCAGACTGTCAACCGAACGGTCAGCCGTCCGATCGGACTACCGTCCGATCGACCAGTTGTCCGACTCTCCAACACTTGTTTTCCGTTTTACGTTTCGCTCATCGTTATGCTATCAAATCTATTCAGGCTAACCGTACTCGCTAAGCGCTCCCTTCAATCCATCAATCGCTGTGAGTATACTCGATCCCTTTTTGCTTTAAGCACTTTTGGGTGTTACATACGTTACGAATATTCAAACTACATCTATCACACTACTCAAACTATTGAACGCTAACTGTTAATGCATGTTATACGTGGCTTATGAATGCTTGTTTGTTATGTTTACACATGGAATGTTGTCTACCTGCCTTAGCAACGATAGTACTATAGTTTGGACTCAGCACCCGTTCACACGGGGGTTGTTAAGGATCTTTTACTTGCATGGATTACGGTGGTAATCATGTATTGCGAACTGCCTCGGGCAGTCAACCCGCAGTCATTGGTATCGATGGATCTATGTCGATAACTAACGTGCTTCATTTCACTATGTGTACGTGCTGGTTATGCGTAAACGAATTCGAACTATATATGCTATTATCAAACTTGTATGCTCACCTTTACATTTTATGTATTGACTTTATTTTAACGTATGTGACAGGTGCTTAGGTTGCTTGTATGCCTAGCTCACTGTGAAATCGAGGCTAGGAAAGGTCTAGGATGCTCTCTGTGCTGTGATGAAATTGAAGCTAGGAAAAGGGGTCCTAGAAACCAACAAATAAATTATCCATGTTTAAATCTGAGTTGTCGGAACAGAATATTTGCCTAGATTTTATCTGTAATAATTTGTTTACTGTTTTAGACATGGTATGGGACAAGTTAATTTAAATTGAATGGTAATGATAGTTGTTATGGAAACTTCTGGACAATCTGTTTCGCTCAGTGCCATGCCCCGATGATTCCGCCATCGGTTGGGGTGTGACAGATTGGTATCAGAGCCATAACTATAGGGAATTAGGCAAGACTCGACCTAGTCCGGGTCGAAGTCTTAAAAACCTAGACTATAGTTAAGAACCAACAGACCGACTTGTGCGTATCCATTAGGGAATACGCATGAGCTCACTACTATCACTCGCTATCCTCGCTTATTCCACACTATCACCACACTCGAATTTTCAACTATGAATGGGCAACAAAGTCGAGAATAGGTGTGAAAACCGCGAACTCTCGACTAAAGTTGCTTAATCAACCTGAATTTTAACTAACAAACGAGGAGAATTATACCAAATCAGGAGTGAAATCCACATTTTGATGAATAATCTCCTCTATTTTGTCAAAACAGGGATGAAGTTGTTAAGCCAGGGGTGAAACCCTAACCTTGACAACTTGTTCCGCACATTTTACAAAACTCTCACCAAAGTTCGACGGATTCTAACGACCTGAAGTCACAATAAGACCAACGGGATGTGTGCCAACGCCCAAGAATCGAGGCAAGGGCATATTCCCGGAAGTCAAACGTGTACAACGGATCCTTGTGAATAGTTGAATTATTTTGGTTAGTGGAAGTCTATTAGCCGCAGACGATCTACATCCCGAAATTTTTGTATTTGCAATTCTGAGCTAAAACTGCTAACTCAGATAATTCGTTGATTTTATAAGTTTTTATGTGCGTAAAATTTTGGGTATTTGTTCAATTTCGCTCTCACTCGATCGACACGCACGACTCGCACTGCTTCTCTATCTCAAATCGTCAACAAATCGCGAAACTTTGAACGACTTCATGCTACGATACACGCTTGTACTACACTATTCGCGAGCAATCGCCAACTTTGAATAATAGGTTTCTGTTTTCTGACCGCCTCTAGTGATTAAATGCGTATGTGCTTTCCTGTTTCTTTGCTCTACGTGCTTAGGTATTATGTGATTATGTGCTATACGTGCTTATGTGATTTGAGCTCTATGAGTTATGTGTTTATGTGGATGTACGTGTTACTGAGCTTTAGTAAGTAGTAAACGTGTGAGGTGAGATTCGAATACAATGTGTTGAGTTCTGTGGCGATGTCTATTGCAGACAATGTCGTCTGGATCCCGTCACGCACTTTCTCGTCAAGAAAAGAGAGACAAACGCCTTGCTTCCATTATCGCTAAAAGTGTGGCAAAGGCCGTGAGTGATGTTTACGAGAATGCCAGCAAATCATCTGAGGAATCGAGAACCGACGCTCCTAAAGCTACCGCAAGACCCTTCAGCTTCAAGCAATTCAAGTCGTGTGGGCCAAAAGAATTCACTGGCGAAGGAGGTCCCACTGCACTATTTCACTGGTTTGATTCCATCGAGGTTACTCTGCGACAAAGTGGTTGCCCTGATGACCTTCGAACTCTGAAGCTACCAGCGTTTTCCAGTCTCGTGCATTAGACTGGTGGACGGCCGAGAGGAACAAGCGAGTGAACGATGCAGCCTACGGTCTGTCATGGGACGAGCTCAAGGAAGTTATGCTAGAGGAATTCTGCCCTCCTCACGAACGTCAAAAGCTAGAAGATGAATTTTGGCACATACAGCAAAAAGATGGTGACAACGCTGGCCTCACTGCTCGTTTCAAACAGCTCAGCATTATCTGTCCCGATCAAGTCAAGACTCCCGACATGACAATCAAGAAGTACATCCGGGCCCTGCCCGACTGCGTTGCTGATTTCGTGCAAGCGGCTAAGACTACGATGATCGAGGAAACTTATCTGTTGGCCGCTGAAATCAACGACAAGCGGGTTAAGGCTGGTGTCTGGGATAAAACTTCCAAGCATCTGCATCAAGCTACCGCTACCGCACAACTGCTGAACCCACCTCGTCAAGCAACAAGAGAAAGAACAAGAGAAAGAACAGCTCCAACAACAAGAACTGTGCGATCACTGCTGCACCAATTCAAGCTGTACCTGCCCAACAACATCAAGTAGCAGCGCCTGTGGCCAATGCACCGCCTGCAAAGCGTGCATACACTGGGCCACACCCGCTCTGCCCTACTTGCACCTACCATCACCCGACTGCTATTCCTAGCCGTTTTTGTGCCCATTGCAACGTATACGGCCACTTTACTGCCAACTGCCGTATTCGTCAAGCTCCTGCCAATCAAGCTCTACTCACTGCCCCACAGGGTCAACAAGCTCCTCCGGCACCCGCAGTCAAAGCCAGAGCCTGCTTTGCATGTGGCGACCCGAACCATTTCGCCAACATGTTCCCAAACAGGGTTGTGAAACAAGAGCCTCAGCAACAGCAGCCACAGCAGCAACAACAACAACAGCAGCAACAACAGGCCGCACGCGCCAGAACTTTCAACCTCAACGTGCGTCAAGCCCAGGCCGACAACAACGTGGTCAGTGGTACGTTCCTTGTGAATGGTATTTATGCTTCATGTTTGTTTGATACTGGAGCCGATAACTGCTTTGTGTCGCTCGAATTTGAGAAACTCCTTAGTCGTAAACGTTCTCAACTCTCCTCGACATTCGATGTGGAAGTCGCTACCGGAAGAACCGTCGCTGTCAACTCCGTTATCCGTGATTGTACTCTTGAGCTCAACAATCACATCTTCTCAATCGACCTTATCCCGATGCAACTCGGAAGCTTTGACGTCATAGTAGGCATGGACTTTCTTCGAGAAAACGATGCTGAAGTTGTGTGCTTCGACAAGATGATTCGTTTTTCGCTCGCAAATGGTGACCTGTTATGCTTATACGGTGATACTACTTCAAAGAGTCTCAAGCTCATGTCGTGTGTCCAAGCTAGCAAGTATCTACGCAAGGAATACAGAGCTTTCTTGGCTAACATTGTAGTAGCGGAGAAGGAAAAGAAAGAGAAGAAGGAAGTGAAAGACGTTCCTGTGGTCCGTGAGTTTTCTCATGTCTTTCCAGAGGATCTCCCCGGACTGCCGCCAAGTCGTGATATCGATTTTCGTATTGACCTCATTTCTGGAGCCAACCCTATTGCCAAAGCTCCTTATCGACTCGCTCCGTCTGAAATACGCGAACTCTCAACCCAACTCCAGGAATTACTCGAGAAAGGCTTCATTCGCCCGAGCACCTCTCCTTGGGGCGCGCCAGTCCTTTTCGTCAAAAAGAAAGATAGGTCGTTCCGGATGTGCATTGACTATCGGGAATTGAATAAGCTAACTATCAAGAACCGCTATCCCTTGCCTCGTATCGACGATTTGTTTGATCAACTACAAGGCGCTACGTGTTTCTCAAAGATCGATCTACGTTCAGGATATCAACAGCTGCGTATACAAGAGGAGGATATACCCAAAACCGCGTTTCGCACCCGATATGGTCATTACGAATTCGTTGTTATGCCTTTTGGTTTAACCAACGCACCAGCGGTTTTCATGGATCTGATGAATCGCGTGTGTAAACCATATCTCGACCGTTTCGTCATCGTATTCATCGACGATGTCTTGATCTATTCCAAATCGAAAGCCGAACACGTGCAACATCTACGTTTGGTTCTCGAGCTACTCCATGGGAACCAACTCTATGCCAAGTTCTCCAAGTGCGAATTCTGGCTGGGGGAAGTTCAATTTCTGGGTTACGTCGTTAATAGTCAAGGCATTCACGTCGATCCTGCGAAAATTGAGGCTGTCAAGAGCTGGGTTACGCCTAAGAACCCGTCTGAAGTCCGTTCTTTTCTCGGACTAGCGGGCTATTATCGACGATTTATCGAAGGATTCTCGAAGATTGCTGTGCCGCTTACCTCTCTTACACATAAAGACCAGTCTTTTGTCTGGGGAGCCAAACAAGAGTCTGCTTTCCAAACCCTCAAGCACATGCTTTGCAATGCTCCTGTTCTCACATTGCCCGACGGAAACAATGATTTCATTGTCTACTGTGATGCTTCCAACCTTGGTCTTGGTTGTGTACTCATGAAACGGGATAAGGTCATAGCTTACGCATCTCGTCAGCTCAAAATCCACGAGAAGAACTATACAACCCATGATCTCGAGCTAGGCGCGGTTGTTTTTGCATTAAAGATTTGGCGACACTACCTGTATGGTACCAAGTGTACGATCTTCACCGATCATAGGAGCCTGCAACATATCTTTAATGAGAAGGAACTCAATATGCGTCAACGCCGATGGGTAGAACTTCTCAACGATTACGACTGTGAGATTCGTTATCACCCAGGCAAGGCAAACGTTGTTGCCGACGCACTTAGCAGACGGAGTTATTTGCTTAGTACTCGAAATGTTCAAGCCCAACATGATCTCGAAACCCTCATCCGCGACGCTCAACATGCATGTTTTAACGAACGCACCTTGAAGAAAGAAAGAATCTACCACGATGGAGCCCAACTTGTGAGCAAATCGAACGGGATATTCCACTTCTTAGACCGAATTTGGATTCCCAAGCGAACCAATTTGCGGCAAATTCTGATGGACGAAGCCCACAAATCCCGATATTCTATTCATCCAGGAGCCGACAAAATGTACCAGGATCTTCGCTATAAGTACTGGTGGCCGGGTATGAAAAGGGATATCGCTCTCTACGTCGGAAAATGCCTGACTTGTGCTAGAATCAAGGCCGAACATCAAAGACCCTCTGGCTTACTTGAACAACCACCAATTCCCATGTGGAAGTGGGAAAGTATAGCCATGGATTTCATAAGCAAGCTACCGCACACGTCATCAGGTCACGACATCATTTGGGTTGTTGTTGACCGTTTGACTAAATCAGCTCACTTTCTGCCGATACGAGAAGACTACAAGGTAGAACGATTAGCCCGAATCTACACCGACGAGATCATTTGTAATCATGGGACGCCTCATGACATCATCTCCGATCGTGACGCTCGGTTTACCTCGCGACTGTGGGAAACGTTTCAAACGGCGCTCGGTACATCGCTTAATCTAAGTACCGCTTTCCACCCTCAAACCGACGGTCAGACCGAAAGAACGAATCGTACCCTTGAAGACATGCTCCGCTCGTGTGTTTTAGACTTCGGTGGTAATTGGGATAAATACCTGCCGTTGGTCGAATTCTCGTATAATAACAGCTATCATTCTAGCATCCAAATGGCACCATTCGAGGCACTATACGGAAGAAGATGTCGATCGCCTATTGTGTGGCACGAGATCGGTCACTCGTAACTAACCGGTCCGGAGCTACTACAAGAAACGACAGACAAGATTTTCCAAATTCGAGACAATCTGGCGAAAGCTCGGGATCGACATAAAAGTTACGCCGATAAAAAGCGCAAGCCCCGTGAATTTGGCATCGGGGACTACGTACTCCTAAAGGTATCACCTTGGAAGGGTGTAGTCCGATTTGGCAAGAAAGGGAAACTCGCGCCTCGATATGTTGGACCTTTTAAGATTCTGGAAAGGATCGGAAAAGTCGCCTACAGACTCGAACTACCGGAGGAACTTAGTAACGTCCACCCGACTTTCCACGTGTCAAACCTCTGAAAGTGCATAGCCGACCATGACTTACATGTTCCTCTGGATGATCTGCAAGTGAACGAAACATTACACTTCGTGGAAAAGCCTGTCGAAATCATGGATCGCCAAACCAAGCAGCTCAGGCGCTCACGCATTCCTATTGTGAAAGTCCGATGGGAAGGCAAACGAGGCGCGGAGTTCACTTGGGAACTCGAAAGCGACATGAAGGCTAAGTACCGGCAGTTATTCAAAGAGAAAGCCTAGAAAGAGAAAGTCTAGAAAGAGAAAGTTCTCCACGTGATTCACGGCATTGTACAGCTTTCAGCTTAATTTCGGGACGAAATTCCCTAAACAAGGGGAGGCTGTAACACCCCGTGTTTTCACAAGTCAAAGTCAAAGTCAAGGTCTAAGTCAACGACCGATTTCGCACAACTTGACTCGTAGAAACTTCTTGTTTTTAATTATATTATGTGGAGTAAGTGTTGTTAATTGCAATAATCGATGTGTGTTAATCGTTATTCAATCGACCTACGACTGTGAACTATAGGAAGTAACAATGCGATAAAGTTAACTAATCAATAATCAAGCCGTGCTAATCGAATCGACATCAAATCGCAACTCGAGCTACGTACTTTTACTTGTTATTATACGTGTGTGTGTGCCTTACGTGTTACCTGTGCATGTTTATTTATGTTATGTTGTGATAATCGAGCAAACTCAATCGAAACTCGAAATCTGACTCGAAGTACAATCGAACTCGAAATCGTGAACGAGATAAGATAGATGGTGGAAAATAGATTACGCGAGATATGAGTGTTTGGGACTGAAAGTAACTTGATTAGGAAACCCTATCGTAATGAACCGCTCCTAACCGTAATCGAAATATCAAAAATCGTCGCGCGAAACACTCGAAAGGTGCGACTGATCGATTAGGCTTCCCAGCTGATCGAACAGCTAGCCGAACGGGCTGCTGTCCGATCGGACAGGCTGTCCGATCGAGCTGCCTGGCCGATCGGCCAGCCCTTTCCTCTTTTGTCATCCTATAAATACCCCTGTCATTGTCATCCTTTTCCACTTTTGGAAACCTCTGTTCGACCAGCACGCCCAACTCACCTTTTTGCAGATTTCTCTCGATTCCGGTAAGATTTCATCCTAAATCTTGTACTTTCTTGATCTATACACACTCCTACACCTTTCTATCTTTCAAATCTTAACTTTTAACCGTGAAATCATCAAGATTCAAGCGTTCTAGGGTGATGTCATTATGGGTTCTTGAAGAACTTCATGACTTGGCCTCAATCCACCAAGAATAGCTTGGATCTAGCCGATTTCCACATAAACAAACACGGATCTTCCATAGATCTGAACATACACGCGGTGACAAGGAATGAAAGATGGATTTTCCAACTTTCCTTCAACTCTTTGTCACTCAATGACTTCAAACCGGTAGAAACGGAGCCTGAGTCGGGTTACAAATCACTTCGGTGATTGTAAGGCTTAAGATCCGGATTCCATCCACAAGGTTAACTGACTTCGGGTTAAATGTTAAACTTCGTTCCGAATAGACCACCGACCAGATTTGGGTGATTCCTGTCCGACCCCGGGAACCAAGTAAGGACGACGCATCTATGGTTTTACTCGCTATCAAAATACCTCGATAAAACGACAAGCAAACAGAACAACCAAGTGTTAGACGAAAGGGCTGATTAGGTCAGAATGCTGACCGATCGGATAGTCAGCCGATCGAATGGCCAGCCGATCGGCTAGCACCTGGTCCCACACAACCAATGTATTTGAAGACTAGTATTGAACGAACTGTCGTTCGATCGAACACCTGTTCGATCAGATTACTCTTCGGATCATGAGATACTATGCTTTAATACTTAATCGATTTTTCAACATGTTCAATGCACTAGAAGTGCCACCCGATCGAACAGCCGTCCGATCAGGTGACACCCTATTGTCCTATCGAACATCGGTTGTGCTATTCGATCGATCAACTATCTGATCCACTGCACCACACTTCATTAAAGTCTTTGACTTGTTGACCTGTCCGATTGAACACCTGTCCGATCGAACACCTGTCCGATCGAACACCTGTCCGATCGAACACCTGTCCGATCGAACACCTGTCCGACCCAAAGACTGAACATTGCAATTCATTTTAATGCCTAACCGATCGGGTTACCGGCCGATCGAACAGCCGTCCGATCCACCGACCTGAAAGGTAAAGGTGCTTCAATGTTTTCAAATGCTACAACGAAAACTTCAAAAGTCAAACCATCATACACAAATACATCCTTTTCAAAGGAAGAAACAATCCACTCGAACAGCCATCCGATCGGCCTATCAAACGACCGGACAACCGTCCGAGCAGACTGTCAACCGAACGGTCAGCCGTCTGATCGGACTACCGTCCGATCTACCAGCTGTCCAACTCTCCAACACTTGTTTTCCGTTTTACGTTTCGCTCATCGTTATGCTATCAAATCTATTCAGGCTAACCGTACTCGCTAAGCGCTCCCTTCAATCCATCAATCGCTGTGAGTATACTCGATCACTTTTTGCTTTAAGCACTTTTGGGTGTTACATACGTTACGAATATTCAAACTACATCTATCACACTACTCAAACTATTGAACGCTAACCGTTAATGCATGTTATACGTGGCTTATTAATGCTTGTTTGTTATGTTTACACATGGAATGCTGTCTACCTGCCTTAGCAACGATAGTACTATAGTTTGGACTCAGCACCCGTTCACACGGGGGTTGTTAAGGATCTTTTACTTGCATGGATTACGGTGGTAATCATGTCTTGTGAACTGCCTCGGGCAGTCAACCCGCAGTCATTAGTATCGATGGATCTATGTCGATAACTAACGTGCTTCATTTCACTATGTGTACGTGCTGGTTATGCGTAAACAAATTCGAACTGTATATGCTATTATCAAACTTGTATGCTCACCTTTACATTTTATGTATTGACTTTATTTTAACGTATGTGACAGGTGCTTAGGTTGCTTGTATGCCTAGCTCACTGTGAAATCGAGGCTAGGAAAGGTCTAGGATGCTCTCTGTGCTGTGATGAAATTGAAGCTAGGAAAAGGGGTCCTAGAAACCCACAAATAAATTATCCATGTTTAAATCTGAGTTGTCGGAACAGAATATTTGCCTAGATTTTATCTATAATAATTTGTTTACTGTTTGAGACATGGTATGGGACATGTTAATTTAAATTGAACGGTAATGATAGTGGTTATGGAAACTTCTGGACAATCTGTTTCGCTCAGTGCCATGCCCCGATGATTCCGCCATCGGTTGGGGTGTGACACAGTCGAACAGAGAATTCCATGCGAAGAAGCAAGAATAGATGAAGAGTGTTGATCAGATGAAGGAAACGAGAACCTGTTTCCAATGCAACACAGTTGGTCATATTGCCAAGAATTGTTCCAAGGCAATACAATCAAAACAGGGAGTTTATCGTAAACTGAAAGATAAAGAAGTTGTGTTTGAACCACCAATTGATAGAACAAAACTTTTCAAAAATTCAACTTTTGAGATTGGTGAATGTTCAAACAGGTTTTACAAGAAAAGAGGTAATCTTGACAACCAAAAATGGGTTGTTAAGAAGTCTAATGATAGTTCGAGCAATGATTCTGATTCATCAAAATCAGAGGAGCTATCGTCTGGCGATGAATCTGATTCCACAAAGTCAGATGAGCCACAGGTTGAGGTTAAAAGTGAAAAATCAGTTCCTCCAATGGATGATGTTCATTTTCCACCATTGAAGGCTGAAAACTTTAAACAAAAAGTTGGTAAAATTGAAATTTCAAATCAATTTTTCTCAGAAAAGAAAGAGTTTGATATTGAAAAAGCGTTTAATTCCAAAGTTCATAACATTTTTGGAAAAATGGTTGACAGGAAGGTAAAAGGAGTCAAGGAATTTTACGAGAAGAAAACAAAGAAGCAAGGTAAAGTATCATCCCTGGTTTGTGACTGGGATGGTACTTACTATGAACAGTAAAATCCTAGACTTACCGGAGCTCCCAAGTTGGTAATCGTGGAGCATGAATCGGCATCATTCTTATATTGTTTGTTAAAAATTTGAAAATTTGTCACAAGTATGACTTGCCGGAACTCCCAGGTTGGTAAGTTAGGAGTAGGAATCGGCATTCTGAGAATTCAACCTACATGTGGTATTGGTTGGTAAGCCATGAGGTTGAAAAAGAGGTTGTGATTTTATAAGTTGGTTAATCAAGGTCATTAGGTTGAACTTGATTGGACTATTCTTACATGTGGTTGAAAGACAATGTGATAAACCAAACCCCTAACCTACAAATGGTTTTATAAAATCAACAAAACTTATTTTCCGGAAAAACCATTTGATTAAAACAAACTTAAGTGTTTTGAAATCACAATGGGAAAATAGTTTGTTGTGAGGGGGAGTTCTGATTGTTTATGCCAAGTGGATGGCGAATTGAAGTGATTCGATATCGGCTGTCATTTTATTTGTATAGTTTGTTTTCAAATTTCTTTAAATGTGTTTGCATTTTAGGGGGAGTAGAAATTTCAGAAAATCCAAAAACATTTGAAAATTTGAAAAAGTCAAAAACATGATAAAATGAAAAATGAGTTTTGTTGTGTCAAAGAAGAGGAAATGATAGTACATCAGTGGACGATCACAGCATGCTAAAGAATTGGAAAGTTAAATGTGATAAACGGTCTCACTGATGATGTGCCAGTAGATTTTTGCACATTTAGTAGATTGTGACGAGATATAAACTTAAATTCAAACTTGCTTATATCGTGGGGAACATCTCTCGGATATATGGGTAACCCCCGAAATCTTGTATGAAAGGTCCCTCTTTCTGAGATACTAGGTCTTTATGCTCAGTGATATCTGGGGTATTATCCCGGGACTTCTGATAATGCGGAAGCAATGACCTAGTCCCCGGAGAATACTTTACGCTTGCTTGAAATATAGCTCACCCTCAGCATAAAAAATGATGAAACATTGCAAAATGCTAATCATGTGCTGTTGAAACAAAAGATCCTCTAAAGAGGACACACCAAAAGTCGAGCCGTCATCTCTCTGCTGAACGGAAGTTCTGACCTGAGCTCTCACGGTTTCGCAATTAACCCCTTACAGATATCATCTGTGGTATACTCACCTGTAAGACTGAATATTGGGATCTGGATACGGGAGTATATTCTGAGGTGGGACACGCGATTAAGTTTAATTGCTTAAGACATTAATCTCGTATCTCGAAGCAGTTGAACTTTGTGTGAGAATTTAAGTGGATTAGTATACTGACAATCTAAGTGAATCGTTTAGAACTTAAAATGTTTAAAGCTTAACGGTGTTGGTGATTTGTCTCATAAACTGATATGATCCTCTTACACAAACTCACAAAAATATTGTTTGTAAATATTTCTTCTCTACATTTCATTACATTTAAAAATCCAAAAAGATTTTAGTGTGTTTTAGCATAAATTTTGTAAAATACAAAAAGATTTTCGACAACTGGTGTTGGAGAGCTGATTTTCAAAATTCCGAGTGCTAGACATGATGAACAAATGGTTTGGGAGAGTGTGTTTTGAAAAAAAAATGATAATTTCTACAAATGATTTATCAAAGATTAACATTGTAAAATCATTCTTTGATTGTATAATTCCTGCAAGTGGTTCATCAGAGAGTGAGAGTTATTTTTTTACAAGTGATCATCAGAAAATTAATTTTTGGATAGAGAATGTGCAGGATATCTAAGTGATAGAGAGCCATGTTCTGATACCTGAGGACTCTGTGATTTTAACAAGCCAGGCTACGATCCCAGCATATCGAAAGGGGGAGTTTGAAGACACCTAAAGGAAGGAGTGTGTTGGTGCTGGTGAAAAGAGAAGAGAAAGATTTGAGGATGCTTACAGCGTCAGATACTTCAAAGAGTTCGAGAGGACCGATAAAGACTGAAGATGCGAAGACTCGACACTTATGACTCGTCAACATTCGAGGGGGAGTCTGTTGGTGCATGCGACTGTCGACTTCGTCTTGTATCGAGTCTTGTTTGTACTAGATAGATCAGGGTACGGAAATCAAGGAATTATGTTTATAGGTATTTCCGCTTGAACTCATGTTGGATCATTTCAAGCGAAATCACTTGAAAGTGATTCCGCTTGAGACAGCTTCAAGCGAAATTAGGCTTCCTATAAATACCTTGATTGTCAAGTCATTTAGAACAGTTTCGGTCAGCAACGAAGTGCTGCCGAAGTGTCATCTCGCTGTAAATCATTGTGAAATCAATAATACGACAGTTTAAAGTGTATATCTAGCTGAATTGACCTCGATATGTCTGTTTCCGCCTTTCGTATTGAGTAAAACTCTTCTGATCGACTCGTTCGGGTCTGGAAACGATCCTACAAAATAAATAAGTGAACTAACTAGGATTAAAAATAACCTAGTTAGATAAAAGTCTTGTAGTGACTTATAAGTGGGTTAAAAACACTAAAAATAGAAACCAAATGATAGTAAAGGGACCAAAAGTGTTAAAATTGAAACTAATTATAATAAAAACATATATTAAACACAAAACACACACATTTGTGTGTGTGGGGTTTGATCAGACACAGAAGGGGGCGACCAGAAGTTCTCCAAAACCCTAGTTCATGCAATTGATCAAAATTGAAGACCAAATTCAGTCCCAAATCAAAATCCGAACATAGATTAGTGATCACCTCAGTGAAGGGATCATAAGGTATGTAAATTTTGAAGAAAATTACCATTTAAATTTCTGGATGAACATAGGGAATTCGAATTTGATGTTGCATGAGTGTTATATAGATGAAATTGGGGTGATATGATGTCTAGGGATAAACCCTAGACGATTTCTTGTTAAAATTTTGCTGAATACTTGTGAAATTCATAATCACCATTGTAGGTGGTTAATGGGTTTCATAGAAACATGATAAACCCTAGGATTATGGTTCTTGTTCTAGTGCAATCTGAGTTCAAGAAGTAATTTCTGAATTGTTGATATTAAAATTTATGTAAATCGGCCTAATTGATGTTAATTTTGGCTATATAACCAGTTATGAACTTGATAACGAATGGTGTAAAATTCTGCCCTTAAAGTGTTTGTAAAAATTCCTAAGAGAAGGCTAAATGATGAAATATGAACAAAAATGCATACATGTACTAGTTGGTAAACTATGCGTTATATGTAAATCAAAGAGTTCTAAATGTGTCGCGACTGAACTCTATAGGAAAGGAAACCCGAGCGTCGAGCGGACAAGCCGGTGGTGACGCACGTTTGAAGGGTGTGCTTTGAAGGTATGTAACTTATTCCGTTACATCATGTAATTTAGATAGTACAATTGTTCATAGTTGTGTTTTAGTATAAAGATTTGTATTAGTTTAAGTGACATTGTTCACTACTTGATTAAAAAAAAGAGTTAAAAATTGATTAGAAAGCGTTTGGTAGTCATTGAAATGGAGGATTCCATAAATGAGCCAAACGGGTCGAATAATTGTTAAGTAGTAGCAAAAATAGTGTTTCGAATAGCATTTGGCGAAGATGGATCACAAGAGCGTGAAACCATAGATTTGGTAATGAAACGCCGGTGATCGTAAGCCTCGGATGTTGGGGTAAATACGCCTTGCAGTCATAAAACTTGTTAGAGGATAAATTAGCGCAAAATCTAAACGGGTCAAATAAATACATTATGCAATTATAGATTTCCAGCCCGTACATTCTATTTTTGATACAATGATCATGATAGACGCGTCGGTGATTGTATTACGGACGCATAGGAAAAAGAATCATCTAAAACGGACTATCAGATAAAAAGTTATGAATGTTTGAAGTTGAATTGTGCCAATTTTAAGAGCTGGGAATTCTGCAGCTCAAATCAAGCAACCTTCTGCGAAAAACATGGTGTCGCGTCACGCGACACCAAACTTGAAACATCGTCGCGCGACGCGACGGCAGTGGCGGGCAGCGAAGGCTAACTCGGTATCTGTTGCGGGGCACGACAGACCTAAATTGCAGAAATTTTGTTTCGTTTTCATTATTTGAGTTCAGAACTTGTTTATGCATATTCTAACATTGTCAAAACTAACATTTGACGTGGTTTTGACCATATGTGATGTTTATCATGCCCCGGGTGACGATCAAGCAACATTTGTAGAACCGAACACTAACTTTTGAAGCTTCCGCGCTTATCAAATCTTGTTGAAAACAATGTTTATGTAGTGAATATATAACTTGTCGTTTGGAATGGTTTAAATTAGTTGTTAGTGACTAGAATATTTTGTCATGTAAACTTCCGTTTTGTTTAACTAATTAAGGATGCAAGGTATTTCCTTATTAAATGCGTATTTTATACTAATTAATTCAAATAAATGGGACGGGTGCTACATCAAACTCTTTATAGAAGCATGATTGGGTCTTTATTGTACCTAACTGCATCTAGGCCAGACATCATGTTTGCAACATGTGTCTGTGCAAGATCCCAATCAGCCCCTAGAAAGTCAAATATTATTGCTGTAAAAAGGATATTTAGATACCTCAAAGGTGCTCCCACACTTGGTATCTGGTAACCAGCTGATGGAAATATCAAGCTTTCAGGTTTCTCAGACAATGACTTTGCTGGATGTAATACAACAAGGAAGTCCACTTCAGGATGGTGCCAATTCCTAGGCAATTGCTTAGTATCTTGGCAAAGCAAAAAGCAAACAGCTGTTTCAACATCCACTGTTGAGGCATAGTATATAGCTGCTACAAGCTGTACAACCCAACTGCTTTGGCTTCAAAATCAACTTCTGGATTTTGGTATCACTGCCTTAAAGACACCTCTCATGTTGGACAGTCAGGCAGCAGAAAATATCATCAAAAATCCAGTTTCACATTCAACCACCAAGCACATTGATATCAGACATCACTTTGTGAGGGATTGCTATGAAAAAGGTTTGATTTCTCTGCACCATGTTCCAACTAAAGATCAGCTGGCAGATGTGCTAACAAAGGCTTTAGACACATCCACCTTTGAAAGCTTGATCTCTAGGATTGGCATGCTGAACATGGAATAACAGGTAAAATCTTGTTTTTCTATGAATAAAAGCATTAAAATGTTTTCAGAAAATCAAAAACTCATCCTTAAAAATAGCTAAAAAATGAAAATTTTCATTAATCCTTAAAAGTCTTCCATAACCACTGTTTTGGTACAAACATCTGTTCTGTTGAATGTTGTCCACTGCTGAAAGTCAACCTCTGTTCTTTCATTTCCTTGTTAATCACTGTTGATCAAACATCAGTGTTTTAATCCACTGATAGGCTATCAACTGATAGTTAAAAGTCAGCCACTGTTTTCATTCTTACCTTTGTAAACCACTGATATTGTTCCATCAGTGGTTTCATAACAACTGTCATCCATTATTCATCAGAGGTTGTCACGTGGACAGTACTTGGCCGTCAGATCTTTTGTAACCGCTGCCACATCAGCATACACTTTTTCCACCTATAAAACCCTGATCAAAACCCCAAACAGGGTTTTCACTGTCGAATCGAATTCAAAATTCCCTTCACAAAGCAGTTTCTCCCAAATCCTCTCATAAATCACTCATCTTCTTCATTCATTCTTAACCATCTTCGATTCATCATGGCTCTTCCATTCAAAACTCCTCATAATTACTTGTGTATACTTGAAAAACCAAGTCACACCACAACCTTCAACTTCGTAATTGATGCTCTTTCGTCTTCAAAGTACAAAACTTTGTTGACCTGTGATGCTCCGATTTACCTAGAAACCCAACAAGAATTCTGGAAAAATGCTAAACTTGAAACTAAGGACAAAAAGCCCTTAGCCATTACTTCATCAATAAAGGGTATTTCAGTCACTATCACACCTCAAACCATTTCGGAGGTCTTTGAACTCGATGATCTTACAGGTAAAAACTCTTTCCCAAAAACAGAGTATCAAACTGATTTCATTGAGAGAGGGTATGAAGAGGAAATGAAAAAAGATACTTTATAAAAGGGCAGTTTTCCACCTGCCACAAGGTTTTTATTTCATACCCTCCTAATGTGCGTGTCAAACAAAACCACTGCTTTCAATGAGATTCCATTGAAGATCCAATACCTGGGCTATGCTATACTGAATGAAGAAAATTTTAACTATTCCCAGGAGATCTTCAATAATCTTGTCAAAAATGTTAATAAAAAATCATTTTTATTATTTCCAAGGTTTTTAAGTTTTTATTTTCAAAAGAAATTTTCAAAGGATAATGCTCATGTGCTTATCCAAGGAAATCCTTTTCAAATAAACAGCCTAACTTCTGAAACATTCACAAGGCTGTCAAAACCTTCCAAAACACAAACAGATGTTCCTGAGCAGAATTTAGCAGCAACCACTGCTCCTCAGGTTCCTACTGTTGAGCCCACTGCTCAAGGTGATCACAGCAGCACAACCACTGCTGTGAAACCCACACCTAAAATCACCAAAAGACCCAAAAAGAAAAATGTCCAAAAGCCCCCCCAAACCCACCAAAAAGGTAACTCTGGAAGATGAAGTCCCAGAGGTTATACCTGTGACAACACAAAAGTCACCAATAACCACTGCTGCTACTTCCTCACAGCAGATGGAAGAAAGACCTCAACCTGAGCTTAAAACTCCTCCTTCATCTTCTTAAAAAGATCAGGTTGTATCCACAGGGACACCACGTTATGATGCTCTGGAATCACTTGATTCCATCATCCACAGCCCACCTCCTGGGGCAAATTCTCTTTCTACCCCTATCCTCACTGCACAACTTCCACCATCAATGATACCTCTATTAGATGCACTTTATATAGCCCAGACACAAATCAGTTCTTCTCAATCACCTATCACCGAGAATATGCCACAACAAGTGACTGAGTCTGGTGTCTCTATCTCTGCTGACCCACCAATAGTTGAGGAGGCTACACTATAAGAATTACAAGTAATTCCTGTCAGTAGTTCAAGTGGAGCAGCTACTACAAGTGTTGAACCCACTGGTTTACACTTGGACAGTAGTTTCAAAAGCCAGACTCCCTTGAAGGTAATTTCTTCTTTGGGAACCATAGTGTCCACTGGTGTGCTTCCTTTATACACTGGTTCGCTTAAAATGGTAACATCTGGTGAAGAAAGAAGTCCCCAGTACCAAGAAAAAGGGGCATCAGTGGATGATTTTTGGGAAACTTTCCCTAAGTCAACCACTGATATAACCACCACTGGTGGGAAATCAGATGATCCCATTAACTAGGGTGATGGTTTAAAATACAGAGAATTGACGGAGAGGGTTGATAAACTTGATACATCTGTTGCAGAAATCAAAGATATGCTGCAACAGTTGTTACAAGCTCAAAAGGCACCACCCACTGCTGCAACATATGCAACATCTGCTCCATCTTCTGCTGAGCTCTGGAAGTTATTTCAACCTATTATTCATCAACAAAGACAATATGCTGATCAACAACATGAAGTTCAAATTCAAAAGATCAGAAATCTGATGGAAGCTAGGTTCAAGGATACACAAGCAGATATCAAGGCAATTAAGGCCCATTTACTGCAAACCACTGGCACTGCTCCTCCTACAATCATCTTTGTTGACAATCCTCTTGATGATGCCAAAAAGGGGGAGAAAAAGAAAAGGGGATATGAAGATGGTCTATACATTGAACCAGATCCAAAATCTAAACTGGTTGTGGAAATCCCAAGGCCAGATGGTTCCAAAAAGGTTGGTGAGACTCAAAATGCCTTTACTGATCTAAAAGCAAACATGAAAGAGTCGATGGAAATAAAAGGGATTGAAAGGTTTGAGCAGGAGAAGAAAGTTTTTATGGAAAAGGAAGTGCAGGGTGTTTCTGAACCAATTGAAGAGGAGGAAATTCCTAAACCAAAAAGAAGACAGCCTACTAGAATAGTAAGGCAACCCAAAACCACACCTTCCAAAACCAGAAAACATACTCATCAAACCCCCAAAAGTTCCCCTCATCAAACCTCCAAACCAACAGATGTTGAGATGCCTGTTGTATCAACAGTTGTTGGTACTTCAGTTGTTTCAACAGATGTTACCCCAACAACTGCCATCAATACTACATCAACTCACATTCAATCCACTGGCCCACCAAAAATAACTTCACCACCAACACCACCTGCCAAAAAGCAGAAGACAACAGTTGACACATCAACTGTTGTAGTGACAACATTGGTTGAAACACCAATTGTTTCAACAGCTGTTAGTCAGACACCTACCACCTCAATCACCACCACTCAACCTACAAAAACACCACCAACCTCTCCTAAGCACAAAAGGAGAAGGGTAACCAACATTTTACTGGAAGATGACACCTCCCCAACTCCAACATCTACACAACCACTGTCCCTTGTCACCATTCCAAACCCTTCTCCATTATCTTCAGCTCAAGTTCTGAATTCAAACACTACTATTGTTCCTGTGGGATTACAATACCCATTGGATCTTCCAGCAGTCAAAGAGGAGATAAATTCATTTTACTCTAAAGATGACCCTGCAAAAAGGAAACTTCCTTCCATCCAAGGTTATCCTTTCCCAAGAAACACTGAAGAGTATCTCAAAATAAAAGCTCAACAAGCAGAAGACATATCTAAAAGAGATACAGAGGGAAAGTCTGATAAAGAGATTCAGAGAAATCTGCAATACCTGCTCACCAAGGTCAGAACTTTAGAACAGTTCTCAAAAGACCTTTGTCAAAAATTGTCTGAAAGAGATAATGAAAGTATGAGGAAAGACTATCTTGAATATATCATGGCTTACAAGAAGTACAGGGCAGAAAAGCACCAGTTGAGGAATGGACCATTAGTGAGTTAGAAAAGGAAACAACCAGAATTCAAGAAATGATTAAAAACAAGGTAAAGTAGACTCCTCCAGTATGGGCCAAGTACAAGAAGAATGTACAAGAAAGGACCCTACAGTTGAAAAGAATGAAAGAAGAACTGATAACAGCTGATTATGAGTCAAGGAACCAGGTCACAAGGTCGTCAGAGGATAAAGTGTTAGCCACTTACAAAAAGTTGGAAGAGTTGAGGAAAAGAGATCCCACTGCTCCTCAAAAGCCTGATTATCCTGAAGCAGTGGTTCCAGTCAGAAAACAGAAGTTACAAATCAGGAGACCCACTGTTCCAACTGCTGCCATCTATTATCAAATAAGGAATCAAAAGCAGATGGATGCAGCAGTATCAAAAGAAGACCAGGCTTTAGAAGAATATATCATGAAGATGGTTCTTCAGACACTTATGATAGAAAATCAAGGCTCAACACAATCCCAAGATCCTGCCAAAGTTGTCATCACTAGGCCTCAATCTCCAAACTCATCAGCAATAAAAACTCTCCCAAGAAACCCATTGGATTCAAAGATACTAAAGTGGAAGTCTGATAAACAGACCCACGTATTGACTCTGCTCAAATCCAATGGTGAGGTGAAGCACATATCAAGGGAACAAGCACTTGGCCTGGGTGTTGAAGATCTACAGGATCTCCTTGAGCTTCCACTGTGCAGGGATGAGGATGATACAGATTCCATGGACTTTGAATTACAATTCAAAGGACAAGTCAGGGAATTATTGATGAGGCAATAAAAATCCAAAATAATGAAGAGTTTTGGCATCATCTGTTCCAGGGGAGATTGTTGGGATTGAACCTTAACAAAGGAACAGTTGATAAAGCCAAAACTAGATCAGATCAGTGGATTCAGAATAAGCAGTTGTTTGCATCAGTCTTCCTCCTTGAATGTGGCCTAACATCTGATGACTTCCATCTACTGCCCTTCTACAACAACTGCTGATCTTCAACAACTGATGAAGACCTAAAGACTATTGAAGACAAAGCACTGATGCTCAATCTACTGTCATGTTTCAAGTACTGCTGTTGAAGCAAAGCACTGCTAGGAGTATAACAGTGGAATGAGAAGCAGTAGTTTAGTTTATTTGTTTGTATTGATGTAATCAGTAGTTTAGTCTAGCAGTGTTTGTAATAGGCAGTAGTTGTAAGTTGTTAGGAGGTTAGATGTCACTTTCATGGTGACGTCAGCAAAGATGCTTCAGTGGTTTGTTCTGTACTATAAATAGAACAGTACCCTGTACTGTTCTAGTAGCTCTCTTCTTCTCCAAGTCATTCTGTACGAACAAACCATTGTGAGCTCAGGCTGAGGGGGAGACTTTGTGCTTGCATGCGGTAGCTTTGATTATTGTAACTAAATACAATCATTCAATTCTATTATAAACATGTTTGCTGAAAATTGTTCTCTCTTTGATTGTGTTGAAAGTTTATTCATATAATTCCACTGCAATTGTTTATCATTCATCTTTATTTTAGTTAAACAAACACAATCTTATCAAACTCAGATCCTAACAACCCTAATTACCCTAATTACTAAAATATCTTACATTTTTTACCATTTATAACACATGTTAATTTATAAAAAATCTATATATAAAAGTCATGTCCCAAGACCATATTTTTGGCCATACTCCCCCATAAAACACTAGGATTGATGATTATGGGAAGTATGGATGTGGAGATCATGCATTGACTAAGTTAGATCTTTACAACTTTCATAAACAACATCACCATCACTTTTCCCTCATTTTCTCCTAATTCTCCAACACACAAAATCCCTTTCTTTCCCCTCTTATAATCGGCAGCCCCAAACACCTTCATTTCTTTCTTTTTCATCCATTAAACACCCAATATTAAACCATTCTAAGTCATTACAAGATGATATGAGGTGCATGCAAGCTTGGAAGGTCATTAGAGGTTGTTTTGGAGTTTTCTTATCATCCTAATCTTCATCTAAAGCTTATTAATCCTTTGCAAAGTTGTAAGATCATCCATTACCATTCTTAAGTTTGCTATGTTATGTAGTTTATTAATGTACATGTTAAATCATCTTGAACAAGATATTAATCAAAGAATAAACCACTAATCTTAACATAAAAAGTCTACTTATGAGATATATTATGTGTTGATTATGTTGTTATGTTTTAGATTATGCTTATGTTGATGTTGATTATGTTAAAGTAGGATGTTTAAAAAGATGATCTTGTGTAATTTAAGCTAGTGATGATGATCTAAACATTTTTATGTTTAGATCTTAACAAGATCATCATTCACATAATCCATGAACTTTATATTAAACTTGGAAATGATTTATGGCCAAAATAACTTTTATAAACATTAAGCATCATGATTTACACTATATTGGTGTTAAAAGTATGTTAATCAAAGTGGTTTAAGTGAAAGATCAAGACTTTAAAGTATGTTAAATTGATGATTTAAGTAATCGTGTTTAAAGATTCAATAAGTGTTATTATATTCTTGGTAAAAATCTAGTTAAAATTTATATATAAAGTCCAAGGATTATGTGTAGATAATTATGTGAGAATGGTTACATGTAAAAATTGAGTTTTGGAACTTGATTTGAAGATTGATTGTGATTATGGGTTTAAACATGAAATAAATACGTTTTTAAAACGTGGAAAACGCCATAGTTTAGGGGAAACTATGGCGAAATTTTCTAAAAATCTAATCGCGATTAAGGTATGATTAAAGGGACGATTAACGAGGTTAAATGCGATTAGTGACCTTAATCTTCCAAAAACTTTAACAAATACTTATATATTTTCATAAGTTAAAAATGGGCAACATTTATTTGATATATATATATATATGTATGTATGTATGTATATTATATATATATATATATATATATATATAACACCATCATATGTGTGTATGTGTATAAATACATGTATATTGTATGTATGTAGTAGAGTTAGGACCCTACTAACAAAATACAAAAATACACAATACATGAAAATGTTATAAATACTCAAAAGTATAAATCGGACATGGAATTTCACGTGTAATGTTATCGGACATTAATACCCAAAATATACATGTATGAAGCAAATTTTTATGATAACCTTAAATGAGACGCGGACAACGGAAAATCAGACAAACCATACGAATAAATATATATGTCGACAAAATAATATATATCCAAGACTGACGCGAAATATATTATAAACGCACTAACGAACCTAAAACGTCGTCACCGACAACGATCGCCTTAGCGTCACGACGAGGAGCGTGCACGTATCTCGGACGACACTTGGTCACTTTCGGCGCGAAAATATATATATTCGGTTACTGCGACGAAACACTAAAAATAATATAATTTTTAGACTCAACGATATATATATTCGATACGATAAAATTCTGGAAAGTGTAAAGTGCAAAATTTCACTAAGTGTAACACATGGAAGATAAGAATTGAACAATTATAAGAATACGTACAAAAATACATACGAGGATACGATTGGTGGAAATTGCAAAAATACAAGAATTGTACATGTATACAAACATGTATAAAATACGTACACAAATACCAATCATGAAAAGTACAAGTACACGTATAAGTTCGGCATATGTACACGTATAAATACAATATATGTATACGTATAAAATATGCAAGTACATAGTGATGTACTCAAATACACTTGTTGAAGTGTACACTCACAAAGGATACCGTACACTTACATTAACATATATACATTGTTAAAAATAAATATTTTTAACAATTATATCTTGAAAAGATATACATATATATTTGTGAAACAATTATACGCAAAACAAACCGATCACACATGTACATGTAAACGAGGTTCACCAAACTTAAACATATATACTTTAAAGAATATATATTTCACACAACGAACTTATGCCCGTGCGCGGCACAGAGACGCTATAGGGCTAGGCCAACTTATACCGTGCGAGACACGGGGAAACAAACGGGCTAGGCCCATTCTTATTATGCAAGGCACAAAGACATTCATGGGCTAGGCCGACTTATACCGTGTGAGACACGGGAACTCATATGGGCTAGGCCCATTCTCACTTGTGCGAGGCACAAGGACTTTCATAGGCTAGGCCCACATATACTTGTGCGAGGCACAGAGACTATTACGGGCGCAAACTACTGACTTCATATCCCCTTTCCTTTTAAATGTTTTCAGTTTTATAACTCCCGGGGGGGGGGGGGGAATACATGTTAACTATGGTATGGTTAAGCTATGGAAAGAAATATCATATCATGTGCGAATAGGCGCAAAACTTAGGCACCATTAATCCAATTAAGGACCAAGTAACAAAAGGGGAAGATCTATCGGGTATGGGTGAACCCCACTCATGGGTCCTTGTGAGGCCACATGGAGTGCTTTTGTGTCCCAGTCGAGGGTAATCGGCATTCAATCGTCTATGGGTTGAGTGTTTCCTATGTCAGCACACATATTAATGTGATTGCAAAACATTAATGACCAATGAGTTCATTGACGCTTTACATACTAGCTTTCGATACTCAAACTTTCAAATGTTTTTAAGATTCATTTGATGCATGCACAATTAAAACACATGAACTCGCTCAACGTTCGTTGATGTTTTTAAACTTACATGTATTTCAGGAAACTAAGTGGATCTTGGTGCGGAAGTTTACAAGTTTTCAAGGTTGTTAAGAAGACGATGTCATCCACATTTTGGAAGGGTTTGGTCATATATCCTGTCTTCGAACGGGACATAGGATGCAAAGCCTTATTATTTTCAAACTTTATTTTGGACAAGTCTAGTTTGTAAAATACTTATTAAAATACATATATATACCTTTAGTCTCTTGGAAATTTAGTCGATTCCAAGACTTAATACTTATCCCGACAATAAATGCGATTAAACAATTATAGTATGGTTAACGATTCAGTAGAGCTCAGTGACACGTAGTTTAACTACATTTTTGTAGAAACTTATTAGTTTATTCCTGGAAAGGAATGTTATAGATTGCATGCTAGCGAGTTACGTTTTGGAAACAACATTATGGATTATGTTATGCTAGCTTTGCACTGGATATCGAGGTGAGTTCATAACCCCCACTTTTTACGGTTTTACATTTTTATAAATGTTTCCGGGGGTGGAAAGACATGCAAGTTTCGCAAAAGTACACAATATTTCGATGAACGAAAACTACATATTCCTAAACCATGTTGCAAATGAATTTCAACAAACTCAAATGGTTTACGAAAGGTTTATGCTAAACATACTGGTTTTACAAAACACACACGTATTTTTGAAACGTGCATGAGTCTCATGACTAGTGACGGGATTGTCCTAGTTACAACAGGACTGGGTTGTCCTGCATACAAATAAGGGGACTGGTTTGTCCCGCTTACGAACAACGAGACTGGTTTGTCCTGCATATAAATAAGGGGACTAGTTTGTCCCGCTTACGAACATCGGGACTGGGTTATCCTACATACAGACACAGGGACTGGATTATCCTATATACAAACATAATGACTGGATTGTCCTGTACTCAATCGTAAGAGCCGTAGGGTTTTTAAAACTGTATAGTGAAGACCTCGCTACATATCAGAACTATAACCGCCTGCTTGTCTACCATCTTGAGTAAACGGTTTAGCGAGGCACTCTCTAGCACGAGGTGGGTTATAGGCTCATGCAGGCATGTTGTCTTTGTCATACGCGGACATTGACGGTTAAAGAAATTTTACAAGTACAAAGTTTGCCAATGACATGCCGAGGAAAATTATTTTTATTACGTTTTCTCAACATTATTTAAACCAGTTATCAAAAAGATTTTTTCCAAATATTTTTCAAACAAACTATGACCTCACCAACTTTATGTTGATTTTTCGCATGTTCTTTCTCAAGTTACACTTTCAAATTATGGCACAGTTGGAATAAGAGAACCTATAGGGGGATTCGAGTACTTAGCGGGCGTTCACTTTTTAGAAGTCTTAGCATTTTATAATTCTGCTGTGCAATGAAGGTACCAGTCAGATCACACCAACTCTGATTTTGCAGGGTGTGACATGGAAAAGGGAGGTTCAAGGTGGCACAAATCGGAGCTAAGTGGCACTAGGCAAGGTTGCAGCTGCTAGCTGCAACTTGCTATCTGTGCACCCCTTACAGACCGTAAGAGGTAATGCCTTATGGTCCATAAGGACCTCTAGCGTGCAATGCTTTTGAACCCCTTGTGGTGCGTAAGGGACCTCCAGAACAATAATTTTGGCATTTTTACACCTTTAACCCCTCAACTTGATTCCAATCCACATTTTCATATATTTTGTCCTTCTCCTCCAACAAATCTGGAATATCTGGAGAGTTTTCAGAGACGTGTTGCTTTGTGATTCGATAAAATATCCGAGATGTTACAGTTCACCATTCTTACTCATCGTTTCTTTAAGGATAGGTACCAATTCAAGCTAACTTTCTTCCTATTCTTTAATAAGTTTTACCGATAACCAATCTTGCTAGCCTTTAGCTTCAATATTAAAGATCCACGTCCCTTGTTTCCGCTTCCACCCAAATCTATTTCATAAACCGAAATCAATTTCACAGACCTTAAATTCTAATGAATACTCGAACTTTCCGACCTAACATTCAACCCTTTAAAACGGCTATTAAAGCGAACATTTTGTTTTCTCCATCCCTTCTGAAGCTTCGGTAGGCTTTTGGTTCACTCGCTGATGAATTAGTCACCGGAGGAGGTGGAACATAGAATGGACAACAAGCAGGTCTCTTTGAAAATGAAAGGTCCCTAAATATTCTTAGTTGAAGATGAGATTCGATTACCAGAAATATAGGTTAGGAAGGTGATGCGTGTGTAGTGTTATAGGTTTTTATGTATATTTTTAGCCCTTTTTACACTTTAGTCAAGTTTTAAATTTATAAAACATGATATTTTACTAACACTAAACACACATATGGGCAAGTTGTAACACCCAAAAAAAATGGGTTTGGTAATTTAAACCCGGTTAATATAGAGGAACGGGTAAAAATACCGTTAGGGGTAAAAGTGAACCCGTAAATGAATATTAACTAGGAATAATTAACCTAGTTGAATATTAGTATCGTTGGTATTAAACGAAGGGTTGTAGCCTTATTTAATTAAAACGAAACATGAGGGACCAAAGTGAACAACTGGAAAGTTGTTTTATTAAAAGAAAACAACACACACACATACACACACATCGTGTGTGTGTTCATCAACGAGCAGGGAAGGCTCCCATGGAGCCAAAACCCTAAACATCACAAATTCTCCAAATTGAAAGGCTAAACGAAGCCCAAATTCACAACCGAACATGAATTAACGATCACCTTCACAAGGGGATCATAAGGTATGTCTTAAAACTTAGATTTGATGATCTTGTTTGAAGTGGGTTAAGATCAATCCATGAATTTGTATGAAATTAAGCATGTAGAGGTGTTAGAAACACCAAATAGAACTTGTGTTATGAATAATTTCAAGTAATTGGGTGATTTAGAATGAAACCCATTGCATGAGTGTGAAGATGATGTTCATGATGAACTTGTAGATGTTATAGTGTGATCTTGTGATGTATAAGGTGTTATATGATAGACTGAGATAGATAAACTTGATGTGGAATTTATGATTATGAGATTTTGCTTGAATGTGATGGTTCATAAGATGAAATAGGGAAGAACATGCTTAAAGCACTTGTACATTATGCTTAGAAAGTGATATGAGCACCAAGTGTTTGATGAAATGCTTAGGAGAAAATGATAAGTGAGATTGTATGCTAATAATGAATAAATGTATGTAGAATGTGATGATGATGTATTAAATAATAGATTTGTATAAGGAATGTGTTTTGAATGGATTACAAGTGAGAAATTAGTTTGATAAGATGATATGGCAAGAAACCTTCATTAAAAGGTATGTAAGCTCATGTATGCTAATCACGTTGTGATGAATGTGATGACATGTACGGATAGGAGTCATGTCAACCTGGACACAAGCATGGAAGGGCAACGGGCCAAGGATAAACACGGAAGCTATGCTCGAACTCGGACGCACGAGGTAAGTGAACTCCGAACTTTCCCTTTTGTTTGGTAATGTATTTATGATATATGGTAATTATTGAATGTAATGTAAGAAGATATGAATCGATGTGATTACTAAGTTAAGTTTTAGTGGAAATGGGTCGGAAGTGGTTAAGAAAGAGATTCGATTAAGTTTGGGTAAGAAAGGGAACTTACATAATGAATTATGCATAAAGATGAATTAAGGAGTTATACATGTAGGATGTAAATTATAAGTACGTGTATGAATAGAAAGTGAATACATGCTTGAGTGAGTATTTAATTATATGCAAAAATGAATAAGATGAGTTATGTGTATTCGAGGACATGTTCATATGAAGAAAAGCTAATGATACTAACCATTTTTTCTATTGAGAATTAATGTGAAGTATAGGCATGTTAACAATGGAAGTGAAGGTTGACTCCGCAATCCGATGCGAGTGATCGAATGGATGGATGAAGGGGCTAGTATAAGAGAAAGCATAATATGTTGACGCCTTATTATGCATGTGATAAGATTTTGTATTATGTCACCGGTTGCTAATGATGTGATTGAATGTGGTGACTGCAGGCTGTACAGGTTTATGGATGTTTCATCAAGAAGTGTACGCGGTTGAAGATCGAGTCAAGACATGGATTGTACGTGGGTGTGTATGTGGTCACTTAATTTGATATAAGTATGTTAGTTTTTGATTAATTTATAAAAATGGATTAATGTATTTAAGTGAAAGAAAGATTATCATGAAAGAAATTTTAGGTATGTACTTTCCGCTGCAAATTAAGGGTAATAATGTGTTAGGGCGTAACACAAGTGCACCCATCGTAAGCGTAGTATAGCGTTGGTAAGATACCGAGATCGTCCAAGGACACAAGAGCTTTTAGTACTGGTTTATCCTCAACGTCTAATCAAATCAAAATTTTAGAAAAAGGTTTAAACATGAAAATAAAAACTAAAAATGCTGAAAATAAAAACGGATAGACAAGATGAATCACTTGGATCAGACTCGCCTTTAGTGTAACCTTTGATTATTTCCGCACTTTTGCACTTTTTAAGAGATTATCTTAGTTATAGTAGTAGGCCCCTCTTTTGAAGGTGACGTTACCCTCAACCCAGTAGTTTGAGTCAGCAAGGATACAATCCTAAAGGGTTGGATTATTGAAAGATAATTAATTAAGTTATTAATGCGTAAGGTGGTAGGCCCATCTTTTGAAGGTGACGTTACCCTCGGCAAAGTAGTTTGAGTCAGCAGGGATACAATCCTAAGTAGCCGGGTTAATGTTTTAATAGTAGTTTACATACGAGGGGATCAAGAAATTCGAACCCCCGCCATCCAATACCAGTGGGTATTGAAGGAGGTCCTAGTAAGCTTGACCCAGGTCCTTGCAGGATCTATACACTGAACAAGGCAAGACGCTTACCAAACCATTCCCTTAACCCCCGACCAGGTAGCCAACATATTTCCATATAGACCGTGGAGATATGAATGGTGTAAATCTTTTATTTTATATAGACAGTGTGACACTCTAGATTTTCCCGAGCAAATATCTTGTAATTAACATTTCGTGTACGTATATTATTAAAAGAAAGCTAAGGATTTTCTGTGTTACTATGTGTTGTATGTATGTGCGATATATATATATATAAGTGTATAATACTAGTGGGCCGAGACCATGACTCGAGACCACCCTCAGTCTCGAGTGAGCCGCAGACGGTTGGGCCAGTTGGGCCGCGACCTCCCCTTAGCCCACTCGACAAACCTTTAGGGTGCACCTTTTGTTATATATAAGCCCAAACCCTCACACTTCTTCCTTTTCACTCTCTCTCACATCATCCTCACTCACTCTCCCCCCTCACTAAAACCCTAAAACCCTAACATCACACCCTCTCCCCTCCTTCCCTCTCTCGGATCGGACCGGCGACAACCAAAAAGCTCTCGGACTAGCTCGAGATCATCACTCAGAACTTGGTTCATCAATTTCTTGTACTCCTCCATCTAACCGGTTAGTATATTATAGTTGTTTGATTAAAAATGATGGTTCATGATGCACAAACTATTTTGATTAGTTGGATGTTTGATCGATTATGTGCTTGTTAGGTAATAGATTTGTTATCAAATTCAAATGAACAATGTGTTGCTTGTGAGCCAAATGAATGACTTGAAATAACTAAAAGATATGAGCAAGCTAGTGTGCTTTGAACAAGTGATTCATGCTAGAAAAATGAAGGGAAATGTTGCTTTGGTATCTAGTCTATGTGCTATGATTTTTGTCCGAAAAATACAAGGTTATGTAGGAAGAGGATATGATGAATATGTGTTGAATATGTATGAATATTTGATGAACTATTTGAATGTTGATATGAATATTTGAAAACAGTAGGTTTGATCCATTTTCTTTTGATATTAGACAAAGAAACATGTTATTGCAATATGGTTGGTTAGTACAAAATTACATGAAAACAGAATTCTATTGGTTAGTACATTCGCCCGGTTCTAGAAGATTTATGTGCACGTAATCATGGTTGCGAGTCGGAACCCTTGGTTGCGACTCGAGACCAAAGCATGATGAACCGAGACGGGCTTCAGGGACTCGAGACTGGGCTTGAAACTCCTGAGATTGCGACTCGCAAGCAGCACACTCGAGACCAAAACGTGATTCTTCGAGATCTCCCGGTTGCGACTCGAAACTAAATCATGACAACTCGAGACCGCCCGGTTGCGACTCAAGACTAAACCATGACAACTCGAGATCTCATGATTCCGACTCAAGATTGGACTCGAAACCTCCAAGATTGCGACTCGTACCGGCATTACTCGAAATCTCGTGGTTGCGACTCGAGACCGCACGTTCTCGAGTCGAGACCATCTTACCTCGAATGGGCTGCTTGTCTCCGTTATTGGGCCCAAAATGTGTGGACTGTGCATACCGTTCCATTGAGAGTTCCGTGAGTCTGTTAACTGTTAGTATGATCGGATAAGGCCCATTAACACTTATGACTTGTATGAAAGGTGTAGACGTTACTGTTTAACTGCTACGTTTTAGAATAGGCCCGATAACTTGCTGGATGATCATGTGTTATGTATGCTATGTGTTAGCTATGTGTAGATTATACGTGAATACTTGTACCCCAACTTGACCTATATTGGTAACCATGCTAGGACGTGGTGACCAACGTGATTGACCAAGTAAATAATCTACCGAGCAACCCAAGGTGAGTTCACAACCAATAAAGCATGCGTTCCCGGTGGTTGGGAAACGGAAACTTAAACAACGCTATCCCCTCGTAAGGGATACAAACCTACTTCTCTCCCCTTAAATGGGACTTTTAGTTAAATACTGTTTATACTGGATGCAACAAGCAACACTAAACAAAACTCTATCACTCAAGTCCTCACTTCTTAGTACCGATTAGTCGCCGGGGTCAGGCGAACGGGTTATTAGTTGATAGCGCTATTTAGGTCTCACCAACCTCACACCGTGCCCGCGTATGGGATCGGGCGTGAACTAATGTACTCTGGCAACCGTCGATGATGATAGAACATTGACAAACGGGGCACTCTACGGAAACGTACGGATGAATAGTATTCGGTATTGTAAAAACAGTTTAGTCGCTTACTTATGGGGTAGCTCCCCATCGCATGTATAAACGGATTAATTAACTGGTGAAACAAGTTTTTGATAATTAAAAATTGGACAACACGTGGACTCGCCAACAATTTTTGTTGATACCCTACTGCATGCTTTGCAGGTACCCAGTGATTCAGGAGCTTGCAGCTTGGGAAGTGTAGTGGTCGTCTAAACCCATGTGTTGGGTTTTAAATAATCTTGAACTATGAACTTTGTTTCGAAACTATTTGGCTTGTGCTTCCGCTACTTACTTAAAATGTCATTTGAACTTAAACTATTACACCTTAATGTTTACTAACCATTTTGGTTGATGAACATTCTTACTCTTAACCAATACTCAGTATAATTGGTGGCTGGATCCTGGTCAGTCACGCCTCCAAGCGGTGGTATTCCGCATGTGGATTTTGGGGGTGTGACAGATTGGTATCAGAGCCATTGGTTATAGTGAACTTGGTTTTAAAAAGAGAAGAAGATCTTTTTGAGAAAAACCAGACTATAACCCGTGACTCGCGACGACACTACACTCCAAGGGCAAGACTCGGCATATTAGACCTCATAGCTCGGACTTCTGTTTACTTGCTTGTTTATCTTATATTGACTGCTCTACTATACATACTAGTGTGCCTAATTAGATAGATACACATCTCTCTTCTGTCTTATTCTCGCTACGTTACGACACCACACTCATACTGTGTTTTCTGGTTATGAAGACAATGAGTGGACGCGGAAGAGGAAACGTCAACATGACTCAGGCTCAGTTCACCAACTTGCTCAACACGGTGGCTGCAGCTTTCGCAGCTCACCCTGGAGGTCAGCCTGCGCCTGCGCAACCACGTGTTTGTACTTTCAAAACCTTCATGGATGGCAAGCCTCTCCCTTTCAACGGCACTGAGGGTGCCATAGGCCTTCTGCACTGGATTGAAAAGGCCGAAGCTGTCTTCGCTGTCTGCGAGTGTCCCCCTGCTAACTGGGTTAAGTACGCAACTGGTACGCTTGAAGGAAACGCGCTTTCATGGTGGAAAGCACAGATTCAGATGCTTGGTCTGGAAACTGCTAATGCTACCGCATGGGAAGATTTCAAAAATATGATCAAAGAGGAGTACTGTCACAGGGATGACATCCACAAACTCGAGAACGAGTACTACGCGCTCAAGATGGTTGGATCAGAGATTTAGACCTACACTAAGCAGTCCAACGACTATGCTGCACTTTGCCCAAACATGTCCCGACCTATGTACCGAAGGATTGAATTGTACATCAAAGGCTTGGTCCCTGAAATCAGAAGTCATGTGACCTCAGCCAACCTCAATACCATACAGCCCGTGGTTCGTCTTGCTCACAAACTCACCAATCAGGCTGTGGAAGAGGGCAAGCTGCCCAAGAGGATCGGTGCTACTGCTGGAACTTCTGGCGATAACAAACGAAAGTGGGATGGAAGTCAGGGAAAGGATGCTAACCCCACTCAGGCCCCGGTTCAACAAAGGAAGACTGAAAGCAACAAGGGCCCTCAGCAACAGGGTGGCTATCGAGGAAACCACCCTAAGTGTAACAAATGTAACCGACATCACAATGGGCCATGTGGCAAAGGTCAATGTCAGCGATGCAACAAGATGGGGCATGAAGCCAAAGACTGCCGAAGCCAGTTCCCAGCTAGACAGAATTAGCAACAACCACAGCAACAGCAGCAACAAGGAAACAACCATGGATGCTTCAAGTGTGGAGCAACGGGGCACATGCGAAAGGATTGCCCTGAACTGAATCAAAACAACAACAATCAGGGTGCTGGGAACAATAACAACAATGCTGGAAATGGTGCTAGAGGAAGGGCTTTTGTGATTGGAGCTGGGGAGGCAAGGAATGACCCCAACGTTGTGGCGGGTAAGTTCCTACTTAATGATCATTATGTTTCCATGCTATTTGATTCCGGAGCAGATGCTAGTTATGTATCCCTACGTATTAGTAAGAAACTTAAACTCACTCTTACGCCGCTAAGCTCTAAGCACACCGTTGAAATAGCTAATGGTAGAAACCTCGAGGCCTCACACATAATTCGTAACTGCAAATTAGAGTTGTCTGGTCAGACCTTCTGTATCGATCTCTTCCCCATCATTCTTGGAAGCTTCGACGTCATCATTGGTATGGATTGGTTATCCAAACATCGAGCTGAAATCCTCTGCCAAGAGAAAGCTATTCGTATTCCCCGTCCCCCTGGCAAACCTCTTATAGTTCAAGGAGACAAGAGCGGAGAAGTCACAGGCATCATTTCATTCTTAAAGGCCCAGAAGTGTCTACGAAAGGGACACACCGCTATCTTAGCACTCGTGGCTGACACACAGAAAAAGGAAAACAGGATTGAAGATTTTCCAGTTGTACGCGACTATCCCGAGGTATTCCCGGAGGAACTACCTGGACTCCCTCCTCACCGTCAGGTCGAATTCCAAATCGAGCTAGCTCCCGGAGCAGCACCTATAGCTCGTGCACCTTATCACCTAGCTCCTGCAGAACTCAAGGAACTCTCTACTCAGCTACAAGAACTTTTGGACAAAGGTTTTATCCGTCCTAGTTCATCACCCTGGGGAGCCCCGGTGCTCTTCGTCAAAAAGAAAGATGGCTCATTCCGAATGTGCATTGACTACCGCGAACTTAATAAGGTTACCATCAAGAATCGTTATCCACTTCCCCGTATCGACGACCTGTTCGACCAGCTGCAAGGGTCGAGCTATTATTCCAAGATCGATCTGCGATCGGGTTATCATCAGCTGAGAGTCCGCGATGAGGACATCTCTAAGACTGCTTTCAGAACCCGCTATGGTCACTACGAATTCCTTGTTATGCCTTTCGGAATGACCAACGCCCCTGCGATCTTTATGGATCTCATGAACCGAGTATGCAAACCCTACCTCGACAAGTTCGTAATTGTTTTTATCGACGACATCTTAATCTACTCGAAGAGCCAAGAGGAGCATGAACGACACCTGCGTCTCATTCTCGAACTTCTTCGCAATGAGCAACTGTACGCCAAATTCTCGAAATGTGATTTCTGGCTTAGAGAAGTCCATTTCCTTGGGCACATCGTCAATCAGGAAGGGATTCATGTTGACCCTGCTAAGATTGAGTCCATTAAGAATTGGCCTGTACCCAAGACTCCGACCGAAGTTCGCCAATTCTTGGGATTGGCAGGATACTATCGAAGATTTATCAAGGGATTCTCTAAGATCGCTCAACCACTTACGACACTCACTCAGAAGGGTGTTGCTTACAAATGGAGTGATGCTCAGGAATCTGCCTTCCAGGAACTAAAGAAAAATCTTTGTAGTGCTCCGATTCTTTCCTTACCTGAAGGTACCGACGACTTTGTTGTTTACTGCGATGCTTCTATTCAAGGGCTTGGTTGCGTGCTGATGCAACGCGAGAAGGTTATTGCTTACGCTTCGCGACAACTCAAGACCCACGAACGGAACTACACGACGCATGACTTAGAATTCGGAGCTGTGGTCTTCGCTCTCAAGCTTTGGAGACACTACTTGTACGGCACCAAGTGCACGATTTACACTGATCACAAGAGTCTCCAGCACATAATGGGACAAAAGGAGTTGAATATGCGGCAACGCCGATGGGTCGAACTCCTAAATGACTACGAGTGTGCAATCAAATATCACCCAGGCAAGGCTAATGTGGTAGCCGATGCCCTCAGCAGAAAGGAGACCAAACCCAAGCGTGTTCGTGCCTTACAGCTCACTATCCACTCGAACCTCCCTAATCAAATTCGAAATGCTCAGGTTGAAGCATTGAAAGCCGAGAACATCAGGGCTGAGTCCCTACGAGGATCGAGACAACGATTGGAACAAAAAGAAGACGGTGCTTACTACGTAGCCGGACGCATATGGGTTCCGCTTTATGGAAATTTACGTGACCTTGTGATGGATGAAGCCCATAAGTCCCGTTACTCAGTACATCCGGGTTCAGATAAGATGTACCACGACTTAAGGACTACCTATTGGTGGCCTGGCATGAAAGCCCACATAGCAACCTATGTCAGAAAATGTTTAACCTGTGCAAGAGTCAAGGCTGAGTATCAGAAACCATCAGGCCTACTCCAACAGCCAGAGATCCCGCAATGGAAATGGGAGCAGATTTCCATGGATTTTGTTACTGGCCTGCCTAGGTCTCAACGCGGAAATGACACCATTTGGGTGATCGTGGATCGCTTAACTAAGTCTGCACACTTTTTGGCTATCAAAGAAACAGACAAGTTCTCCACCCTAGCAGAGGTATACTTAAAAGAAGTGGTTTCGAAGCACGGAGTGCCTACCTCTATTATTTCTGATCGAGATGCACGTTTTACTTCTGAATTGTGGCAAGCTATGCACAAATCTTTTGGCTCGCGTTTAGACATGAGCACCGCTTATCATCCGCAAACGGATGGGCAATCGGAACGCACCATCCAAACCCTCGAAGACATGCTTAGGGCATGTGTGATCGATTTTGGCAAGAATTGGGAGAAGCACCTACCGTTAGTGGAATTCTCCTACAACAACAGCTACCACACCAGCATTCAGGTGGCACCCTTTGAGGCATTGTACGGTCGTAAATGTCGATCGCCTCTCTGCTGGGCGGAGGTTGGTGACAGCCAGATCACAGGCCCGGAACATGTAGTTGACACTACCGAAAAGATTACCCAGATTAGGCAACGCATGGCGGCAGCTCGTGACCGTCAGAAGAGATACGCGGATAAGGATAGGAAACCACTAGAGTTCCAGGTTGGTGAGCGGGCTCTACTTAAGGTCTCACCCTGGAAGGGTGTGGTTCGTTTTGGAAAACGGGGCAAGCTTAATCCAAGATATGTCGGACCCTTTGAAGTTACCGAAAAGATCGGTACGGCCGCTTACAGATTGAATCTGCCTGAAGAACTGAGTGCTGTGCACAACGTCTTCCACGTGTCTAATCTGAAGAAGTGCCTGTCAGATGAAACACTCGTCATTCCTTACAAGGAACTTACTATTGACGAACAGCTACACTTTACTGAGGAACCGGTTGAGATCACGGATCGTGAGATCAAAACCCTCAAACGTAGCCAGATACCCCTCGTGCTAGTTCGTTGGAACTCACGCCGTGGCCCAGAGTTTACCTGGGAGCGGGAAGACCAGATGAAGCGCAAGTATCCCCAGCTGTTCCCAAATGAAACCCCCAGCACTGAAGCTACAACTGAATTTCGGGACGAAATTCCAAACTAACGGGGGGATGATGTGACACCCCGTTGAAACGCTCTCACTTTTACTAGCTTGTCAGTGGCTGCTTTAACTTTCGGGACGAAAGTTCTTAAAACTTGGGGATAATGTGACACTCTAGGTTTTCCCGAGCAAATATCTTGTAATTAACATTTCGTGTACGTATATTATTAAAAGAAAGCTAAGGATTTTCTGTGTTACTATGTGTTGTATGTATGTGCGATATATATATATATAAGTGTATAATACTAGTGGGCCGAGACCATGACTCGAGACCACCCTCAGTCTCGAGTGAGCCGTAGACGGTTGGGCCAGTTGGGCCGCGACCTCCCCTTAGCCCACTCGACAAACCTTTAGGGTGCACCTTTTGTTATATATAAGCCCAAACCCTCACACTTCTTCCTTTTCACTCTCTCTCACATCATCCTCACTCACTCTCCCCCCTCACTAAAACCCTAAAACCCTAACATCACACCCTCTCCCCTCCTTCCCTCTCTCGGATCGGACCGGCGACAACCAAAAGGCTCTCGGACTAGCTCGAGATCATCACTCAGAACTTGGTTCATCAATTTCTTGTACTCCTCCATCTAACCGGTTAGTATATTATAGTTGTTTGATTAAAAATGATGGTTCATGATGCACAAACTATTTTGATTAGTTGGATGTTTGATCGATTATGTGCTTGTTAGGTAATAGATTTGTTATCAAATTCAAATGAACAATGTGTTGCTTGTGAGCCAAATGAATGACTTGAAATAACTAAAAGATATGAGCAAGCTAGTGTGCTTTGAACAAGTGATTCATGCTAGAAAAATGAAGGGAAATGTTGCTTTGGTATCTAGTCTATGTGCTATGATTTTTGTCCGAAAAATACAAGGTTATGTAGGAAGAGGATATGATGAATATGTGTTGAATATGTATGAATATTTGATGAACTATTTGAATGTTGATATGAATATTTGAAAACAGTAGGTTTGATCCATTTTCTTTTGATATTAGACAAAGAAACATGTTATTGCAATATGGTTGGTTAGTACAAAATTACATGAAAACAGAATTCTATTGGTTAGTACATTCGCCCAGTTCTAGAAGATTTATGTGCACGTAATCATGGTTGCGAGTCGGAACCCTTGGTTGCGAGTCGGAACCCTTGGTTGCGACTCGAGACCAAAGCATGATGAACCGAGACGGGCTTCAGGGACTCGAGACTGGGCTTGAGACTCCTGAGATTGCGACTCGCAAGCAGCACACTCGAGACCAAAACGTGATTCTTCGAGATCTCCCGGTTGCGACTCGAAACTAAATCATGACAACTCGAGACCGCCCGGTTGCGACTCGAGACTAAACCATGACAACTCGAGATCTCATGATTCCGACTCAAGATTGGACTCGAAACCTCCAAGATTGCGACTCGTACCGGCATTACTCGAAATCTCGTGGTTGCGACTCGAGACCGCACGTTCTCGAGTCGAGACCATCTTACCTCGAATGGGCTGCTTGTCTCCGTTATTGGGCCCAAAATGTGTGGACTGTGCATACCGTTCCATTGAGAGTTCCGTGAGTCTGTTAACTGTTAGTATGATCGGATAAGGCCCATTAACACTTATGACTTGTATGAAAGGTGTAGACGTTACTGTTTAACTGCTACGTTTTAGAATAGGCCTGATAACTTGCTGGATGATCATGTGTTATGTATGCTATGTGTTAGCTATGTGTAGATTATACGTGAATACTTGTACCCCAACTTGACCTATATTGGTAACCATGCTAGGACGTGGTGACCAACGTGATTGACCAAGTAAATAATCTACCGAGCAACCCAAGGTGAGTTCACAACCAATAAAGCATGCGTTCCCGGTGGTTGGGAAACGGAAACTTAAACAACGCTATCCCCTCGTAAGGGATACAAACCTACTTCTCTCCCCTTAAATGGGACTTTTAGTTAAATACTGTTTATACTGGATGCAACAAGCAACACTAAACAAAACTCTATCACTCAAGTCCTCACTTCTTAGTACCGATTAGTCGCCGGGGTCAGGCGAACGGGTTATTAGTTGATAGCGCTATTTAGGTCTCACCAACCTCACACCGTGCCCGCGTATGGGATCGGGCGTGAACTAATGTACTCTGGCAACCGTCGATGATGATAGAACATTGACAAACGGGGCACTCTACGGAAACGTACGGATGAATAGTATTCGGTATTGTAAAAACAGTTTAGTCGCTTACTTATGGGGTAGCTCCCCATCGCATGTATAAACGGATTAATTAACTGGTGAAACAAGTTTTTGATAATTAAAAACTGGACAACACGTGGACTCGCCAACAATTTTTGTTGATACCCTACTGCATGCTTTGCAGGTACCCAGTGATTCAGGAGCTTGCAGCTTGGGAAGTGTAGTGGTCGTCTAAACCCATGTGTTGGGTTTTAAATAATCTTGAACTATGAACTTTGTTTCGAAACTATTTGGCTTGTGCTTCCGCTACTTACTTAAAATGTCATTTGAACTTAAACTATTACACCTTAATGTTTACTAACCATTTTGGTTGATGAACATTCTTACTCTTAACCAATACTCAGTATAATTGGTGGCTGGATCCTGGTCAGTCACGCCTCCAAGCGGTGGTATTCCGCATGTGGATTTTGGGGGTGTGACAGACAGTAAAATAACGCCAAGACACCACGGACAAATGATAAGGAAGTTTCACCTTCAACATAAGAAACTAGTTATTAAAGTCATTAATACATAACCAAATAAAAAGTGCGAAAAGATTAAAAATAAAAAGTATTACACTAAATGCTTGTCTTCACCAAGTGATGTAAGAGACTTAGGCAAACATGGCCTTTGATTGTCAAGAACTCTTACTATCAATCTTGGATCCCGAGACTACTACACACACTCTATGATGGATGATGGATGATGGTGGTGGATGTGGGTTGTGATGGTGGTGGTGGGTGGGTGAAGTGTGAGAGAGGTGGTTTGCCAAGGGATGCATTTGAAGTGAACCAAGCAACTCTATTTATAGCCTGCACAGAAGGCCGGACACAGCCCCGTGTCCATTGGGCACGGCCCCGTGTCCATCCATCTTCTCTTTCTTCATTAAATGCAGTTTGTCTGCATTAGTTGACCACGTCCCCGTGTCTGCTAGGCACGACCCTGTGTGCGGAAGCGTATCTGTACTATCAAGATTTGCTTGGATTCTGCGAATCTTAGCATTGACCACGGCCTCGTGTCCGCTGGGCACGCCCCCGTGTTGGGAAATACAAGCTTCTACAGCTTTGTCTTTTCTGCAGACACTTGGGCACGCCCCCGTGTTCATTGAGCACGAGGCGTGTTCAGCCTTCTGACCTCTTGTTTTTGCTTGGGAAGATGCTGTCGAGGGGTCGGGCAAGCTACGTTTGTTCCTTTTCTTGTATTATTGTTAGATTTGGCTGCATTTTTGCTTCTTTTGTTCATTTAAGCTCTTTTAACCCTGAAAATACAAAAGGAAGACAACAGCACACTTTTTCCAACATTAGTACTAAAAAGGGTTAGTTTTATGCCTCATTTGATGTAATTTATATGTTGCATTTTACACACATCAAATACCCCCACACTTGAAACTTTGCTTGTCCTCAAGCAAAACTCTTTTTAATGTAGCTTACACACCCAAATGGAATGGGTAGAAGAAAAGTTTTGGGCTTGTCTTGAGTGTCGGGATTCCAGATCTTTATTAGGTTTTATTTTTATTTTATTTACAATCCTATTCGTTATGATTTAATTAAAACATTACATAAGAGAAATTACTTATTTGGGCATAACACGCCTCTTTAAAATTCCATTTATATACAAGTTCACATACCTCACGGGAGATCACTCAACTCTCGGCCGAAGATGTATTTTTGTGAAACACTCGGGACCGGCATGGAACTTACTTCTACCATATGCTTGCCAAGCAATCAAACCTCCTCCTTTTTAACTATACACCTTTGTAAATATCAAGAGGACTTTAGGGAAGGGTTAGGCTTGGGTTAAAGGTAGGTGGTTTTGGGTTAGTGGTTAGTAGAAAAGGGCGAAAGACGTAAAAAAGCGTCGGTTTTCGTAAAAAAAATTATTTTTGTGACTTTTTATTCTAATGAAGCATTTTTTTTTCAAACAAGGTTCTTTTTGATGAACTTGTTTGTTTATTTCTTGATTTCATCATTTTTTTTATAAGGAACGTCACATGAAAAACCGAGCTTTTTACTAAAATAAAGGGTTTAAAATGAAAAAGGGTTTTGGTGGGTAAAGGGTGTTTGTTTTGTGGGTTTTGAAATGAAAAGGTTTAGGCTCAAAGGGGTTAACTAGGGTGATTTTTGGTAGGTGGTAAAAAAAAGAAAAATAATGGTGTTGAAAGAAAAAGGGTTAGTCCTAATGCCTCCATCATTTACTTACTTGGGTTTAAGTTGGTAAGGACCGGGAATGTATTGTCATGGCAAGTTCTAGAGTCGTAAGAAACCAAGCGGCTATTCACACAAGAAACGAAAAATGAGCATTTAGTTTTAAAGATGTGTATTTGTATGCTCAACAAGGCTCAAAACTCACTTTTTATGGGAAAGGGTTTTGATGTGATCAAGTATATATAATCAAATTTTAACTAGATTTGTCATGCCGTTTCATAATTTTCTTATGTTGGTTCTTTTTATCACGACGCTATCGGTTGTAAATTTGTAAAAATATAACATTTTTAGAACTTTTTATTCCCAAATTAAACCATGACAAGTAAAAAAAATGAAAAGTTTTTGAAAAAATTTGGGGTGATTAGCGGTTCCAATAGAGTTTTGTGTAAGGCTTGTAATTAGGACTTGCAAAATTTAAGGTTTTAGCATCCCCCCACACTTAAATTACACATTGTCCTCAATGTGTCCCAAAAATAAGTTTTTAGGTTGATTGAATGTGTAAAATGTGTGTTAAAAACAAAATTTTATGTTACTGGGCATCTGGACACAGCCCCGTGCTCGCTGAGCACGGCCCCGTGGTCAGATTGCTAGTAACGGGAACTTACAGAAGGTGGACACGGGGGTGTGTCCGGTGAACACGACCCTGTGTTGAACAAAAATCTGCATAATTTTGACAAACAACAGGTCTGGGCGTTGGGCACGGGGGCGTGTCGGCTGAGCACGACCCCGTGTGGACAAACTACAAAAATGTAAAACAGGTTTCTGCCTTCGGTTTTGCTGTCCCGGCTTTAGTAGCACTAATGTTTAGTGCCTTAAGCCTCGTAGGTACCTGTTTTACTAATAAATACCACACCAAACAATAACAAACATCCTAAATTACCAAAGTTTAATCATCCACACCACAAGTTAAAAAGAAAAGAAATGCAGAAAATAAAAAGTGTTAAAGGAAGTAAATTGTTCAACAAGTGGCACACAGGCCAGAAATTGTTCATGAGATAAGGGGGTTAACCTGTGAGACCTCCAACCATGGGGTGCTACCTCCAACTCCTCCCGCTCAATCCATGTCCTCGTCTTCATCATCATCACCTCCTCCGTGGCCCGCCATATACTCCCGGATGTTTCTAATGTCATCCTGCATGTCGGAGATGTTTCTCTCTATTACTCCGACCCGGGCGTATGTATTGCTGGCCATGTTGTAGGTGTTCCTGGTGCACATAAGGTTTTCCTGCAATAAATAATGTAAGCTTTGAAAGTTAGGAAAACCGCCTCCTTGAGAGGAGGATTGACCCGGATCACCCTGGTGCTGGTAGTGGTACTGAGGAGGAGGACGGATGTGTGGAGCGTGTAAGACGAGTGCTTCTTGTGGGTTCCATGCATGCCCTTGAACCCTTTGAAAACTGATCATCCCGTCATCTGCTTCATAAATCAAGTTCATGGAGCGGCATATGACCATGTCTACTTTCACCGACCATGGGCTCTTTTGGAAAGACCTCGGCATCCTATCAACAAAGTGTTTGAAAAGGCTGTAAATCCACCCTCCGAAGAAGATAGGAGTTGGGGGAGTAGCAAGTTAGTTCCAGTGCATGTTACGGAGTAGCAAGTATGGAACATCAAGGTTGGTACGGGTGTGAATGCAATGGAGAACTAGCAGATCTCGTAACCCTACAACGCCGCTGCTGTCGTGCCTCTAGCTAAGAGAGTAGGTGAGGACCCTATGGATGTAGCGGTAAAGAGGGTCTCTCAATTGTGTACTCTTAGTTCGGCTTGGGTTATAGTGACCCTCTCCGATTTGAGCCCATGCAGCTTGGCGTTGATTTTCTTGAAGCTCGCAGAGACCGCCGGTGTTCTCTTCATCCCCAGCATCCTCTTTCGAGCACAACCCCACTAGAGCCCCAAATTGAGCGATTGAGATCCTGTACGTGGTCCCTCCACAACGGAACTCTACCCCTTCATTATCAAACGGTTCAGCTCTGTCTTGAAGACGAACGTGCTGTAAAATTCCATGTTGTATTCATGCACAGAGCGAAGTCGAGTGCAAAGGGCAGCTCGTAGTGGGCCGGTGACAATGTTGTTGAAGCGGTCTATCTGGATCACTGTTTCTAGAAGATCCATGCATACTTGTCGTGGATACTCCTCGGGCCTAGTTCTTAGCACATCGTATCTTGCTTGAGCATCCAACTCATTTGCATTGAATCTGGTAAATTTCTTGGCCGTCTGAAAGAAAACACCAAACAATTAGCAAGAAACAGTGAAATTCTCGGAGAAAACTGAAAACAGTCGGCTGAACACGGCCCCGTGTTCAGCGGACACGCCCCGAGTTCGCCTGGATTTGGCTGGACACGACCCCGTGTCCAGACGTCTGTTTCCCAAAAATCCCATTTTTCGACCCGGTCCCAAAAACTTGAAATTTTTTGGTCCAGTAGGGGCGGTTTTCCCCGAAAATGAAACCCCAAGTGCCGGTTTTCCCAAAACAAACTGTTTACCCCTTCAATTTTATCTTTTTCGGTTCAAAAACAAGGGTTTGGGGTTTTTGTGAGAAATCGGGCGAATCTACAAACAATACAAGTTGATTTACTTCCTATAACATGTATCTAAACTAATGCTAACAGATTTATGCAAAAATTTGAGGTTCGATCCGGTTCAAGTTGAAGAACCCTAGATTTTTCCCCAAATCTTGATGTTAAACTACATGCAAGTACTTAATCAAAATTAATTGGAGGATACAATCATACCTTGACGTTGTTAGAAGAAAGGGAAACGTCGAAATCTGCAGAAAAATATCGCCGGAATCAGAGAGTTTTTGGGGAAACGGGGCGTGTGGAGTGAAGAAAGTGAAGGAAAAAAGGGGGTTTTATCCCTACAGTTGCGCGGACACGGCCCCGTGCTCGCTGAGCACGGCCCCGTGGGCGGGCAATTATATTATTATTTTTTAAGTGCTCGTGTGAGTGCCCTGTTTCCCAAAACTTTAGTTTTAGAAAACTTACCGATTTAGATGTTTTCCCGATTGTTCGTAACTTACCAGGTATGATGTTGATGCTTGAACCTTTGTTTAATTCTTCGACCGTTTGAAGCGAGATTTCTTCCTCTTCATCCTTAATAAATCCTTGATAGAGCTTCAGGCGTTGGCCATTGACTTTGAATGGAATTCCATTTCGAGATTTAATTTCGACTGCACCGTGTGGGAAAATATGGGTGATGGAAAAAGGTCCTGACCATCTAGACTTTAATTTTGTAGGATCGTTGTTGGACCCGACTGAGTCATTCAGAAGAGTTTTATATCCGGTTCAAAGGCGGAATCAGTGAACTGGAGTTGAAAACAGCTTGATACTCTTAAATCTGTTACTTATATTGATTTTAACATCAATTACAACCTGAACAGATTTTGGCAGCACTTCGTTACAGATTCGGAAGTCGTACCAAATGAAACTATAAGTGCACTATATATAGGAGTCTGATTTCGCTCCTAATGACATTGAGCACTTTCGGGCGGAATCAGAAGATTCTGATTTCGCTCGAAATGACTCTTTGCCATTTGGAGCGGAATCAACATCTTAAACTCTAAACTTTGATTCTCGAAACACGTGCACTGGAAATCCTATCCTATTCTATTACATGATACAAGACAAAGTCAATAGACGTAATGCACTAACAGACTCCCCCTCGGATATTGACGAAGTCTTCAGTGTCTAGTCTCTAATATGACACATCTTCGGTCTTGATCATTCTGCCTTCTCATTCAAGTTGTAACATTATAAGCATCTATCAATCATTCTCTCCTTCCATCAGCTTCAGGCTCCCCCTTTCGTCAAGCTTCCGTGCTTTGGGATCGACACCTAGCTTTCCATATACAAGCTCCCTCTTGCTTCAAGCTTGTCTTCAGACTCCCCCTTAGACTCTGCTCTCGGGATCGTAATCTGGACTATCTGCAAACACTCAAACATCTATAAATACAATGTTTTCATATTATCAATCAAATTCTATAATTCACTCCCCTTATCAACAAACTAAATGATTTAGCAGCATTAAAGAATCCAACTCCCTCACAGTTAATCATCCAAGTCCAAACTAATGACCTTGGAGATATCACAAACTGTTTTTGAATTTTTAATTTTTAATTCAAGTTTCAAATTAATGAACTTGTTTTATTTTCAGAAACACAATCAGCTTACTTATATTTTGAAAATCGGCATCTTAGACATCGGTTGTCGAAAATAAAGCAGAATCAAAAATCTTTTTGTATTTTTCTGAAAATATAAAGCAATAAATAAATATGTACAAACATATTTACAGACAATATTTTTGTTTGAGTATGCGTCAGAGGATCATATTAGTTTTTGACAAGTCACAAGTACCGTTGAGCTTAGTTACACATTAAGAATTAAACAATTCACTTAGATTGTCGATATACTGGTCCACTTAAATTTTCACACAAACTTCAACTGATTCCGGATACGAATTAGGTGTTTTAAAAACTTAAACTCATTCATGTGTCCCACCTCTTGAATATACTCCCGTATCCAGATCCCAATATTCAGTCTTACAGGTGAGTATACCTAGATGATATCTGTAAGGGGAATAAATTATAGTACGAAACCGTGAGAGCTCAGGTCAGAACTTCCGTTCAGCAGAGAGATGACGGCTCGACTTTTCGGTGTGTCCCCTTTAGAGGAGCTTTTTGTATTACAACAGCAATGACTATCAATTTTATTGTTTCATCAATTTGCTGAGGGCGGCGCTATATTTCAAGCAAGCAGAAAGTATTCTCCGGGGACTAGGCCATTGCTTCCGCAAAATCAGAAGTCCCGGGATAATACCCCAGATATCACTGAGTATAAAGACCTAGTATCTCAGAAAGAGGGATCTTTCAAACGGGATTTCAGGGGTTACCTATATATCCAAGTAGTGTTCCCCACTAAATAAGCAAGTTTGAATTTAGGTTTATATCCCGAAAAAGTTTACTAAATGTATAAAAATCTACCGACACATCCACGGTGAGATCGTTTAACACATTTAAACTTTACAATTCTTTAGCGTACTGTAACTGTCTACTGATGTACTATCATTTCCTCTTTTTACGCAAAAACTCATTTTTTTAATTTTATCATGTTTTTGGCTTTTTCAAATTTTCAAATGTTTTTGTATTTTTTAACAATATTACTCCCCCTAAAATGCAAAATCATTTAATGAAAAATTTGACAACCAACACTGATAGCTTTATCTCGCCATCCATTTTCTGCTTCTCATGCCCTGATTTGCAGAGAATAACATACCCCCATGATTTACAACACATTGATATTTACAGTTTGAAAACCGTTTTTCAATCTTGTGAAATTAATCATGTTTATTCAGCCGTGAGGGTTTCGGCGTATTCAATCAACACATATTTTTGTATTTTTTAATATTTTTGACAATAACAAAACATATTTTTGGTTTTTCAAAATTTTCAATTTTTAGGGTTTTGAAAATATTGTTTATTTATGTACAGAATGAAAATAAACTTCCTGTTTCAACCAACACAGGATCCAGCAACAGCCTCCTCCTCTTGTTGTGCCAGGCTGCTCTGAATTCCAAGCTCACAATCTTCAATTTCCATGAGCACCTGCACAAACAAACTACTCAATTACTTGAACAATTTAGCCCAGGTCTGTTGAACCTTAGGCATTTCAACACAATAATTTTCATTCAATTTCAGAAAATCTTTGTCATCTTTCACAAAAATATTTTCAACTTTTACTTCAACTTTCTCATCTTTTACCGAAGTCATTTGTTTCTTAATAGACCATGTTTGAGCTTTCGGCGTACCTCTTTTATAAAAATGAGACTCTTTTTGAACATTTTGTTTTTGAACAACTTTTGGTTTCCAGAATTCTTGTGGTTTTGTCATATCAACAGTTGTTTTCCAACTTTGAGTTGTTCTGACTCTGGGTGTGTGAGAATTCCAAGTCTGTCTAAAATCGAACCTGTTCGGGTTTGATTTCCAGTTTTGATTCGAAGCAAACTTGTTTGTGTTGTACCTCCAAGTTTGTTTTGAATCAAATCTGGTTGACCTTTGTCTCACATTCTCAGATTTTTGTTTGTCAGCATCAATCTTCTTTAAGTCAACATCCACAAGTTTCAGATTTAGACACTTGCGAGCAAGATGTCCTTTTTGATCACATTTAAAACATGTTCTCATGGAAACATCTTTGACCTGTGGTTGTTGCTTTTTCTTTTGAGCTAAGAACTCTTCAATAGACGGTTGTCCAATTTTAAGTTCTTTTTCTTCAGCTAAACTCTTTCCTTTAACAAAACTCATTTTTGCTTGATAAGTTGGCACTTCATTTTTCTTCCAATTTTGTTTCTTCTTATAACCCAACCCAGCCTTCATGTTTTTCTTCTTGAAACTAGATTTGTTATACGAACCTCTATGACTCTTACCAGCAAACTTTGAAATCTCAGACTTCTCAATCTCAACCATTTTGAAAACTTTATCAACCTTTTCTGAAATCACATTCTGAATCGGGAATACAACATCTAAGAACAATTTGTCCGATCCAATCATGGTATAAACCAATCCTTTTGAATCATCATTCAAACTTTTCTCGGATTTTGTGTTTTTCAGATAACTATCATGAAGATTTCCTTCATCTTCATCCTGTGATTCAGATTTACCTGTATCAATCGACTCTTCTTTCAACACACTTTCAACAACTTTACCTACCACCTCTGAATCATGAGAATCATCAGATTTGGAATAGGTTATGTCAATGTTGTCTGGCAATTGATCTACCATGTTGAAAGCTTTTTCGACCTTTTCCTCATCATAAAATGCAAATTTTCCCGGTGGTGGAACTTGATGAAACTCTGAGCCAATGCCTTTCTTGTTTTGCTCAGACTCACCATCTCCCGGTTTTATATTGAAAATACGTTCAAGCACATATGACGACACGTGATAACTTTTCAACTTGTTGTTATCCTGTTCTAAATCAGCAATCTGTCGCTTTAGCTTAGGAACATCCTCAATATAAGAATTAACAACATCTTGTTTTATAGAATACATTCGTTTAAGCTCTTTAGTTGTTTCAGAAAGATAATTCATTCTTGATTGAGCATATTTCATTTCATCTTTCACTTTTTCGTATGACTCTTTCGTAATATGATATGCTAATTTCATTGAGTCATATTCTTTCTTCATTTCTTGACAAACAATTTCTTTTTGTGAACATTCTTCTGTCATTTTAGAAACATTTTCTTTCAAAACTTCATTTTCTGTTTCTAACTTTTTACATTTTTCTGAAAATTTTTCATCATTTTCTTTTAAAACTTTTCTTTTTCTAGCATTTCTTTGCATTTTTCTTTAAAAATATTTTCAATTTGAGTAAATTCAAGATCTCTTGTTCTGAATTGCTCATCTTTTTCAGTACAAGCTCTGCACGGTTCCATGCATTTCTTGCACTGATCAATCGGTTTTAAGATTTTAGAATCATAATGTACCTCAGTGATTGGCACTTCGGTCTTTGATGCAGTTGCCTCAGTTTGCATCTGATCAGCATCATCTTGCTTTTCTTCAACACCGACTTCATCACCAACATTACCAGCTTCCAAATTCTCATTCTTTACTTCTTCTTCTTCTTTCATCACCTCTTCACAAATCTGCTGTTCTTCAGTAACTACTTTCTTAACCTCTTCATTCACAACAACTTCTTCACTTTTGATTTCCTTCACAACCTCAACTTCAACAGCTTCTGCTTTAACCTCTTCAGCAACTTTCTTCAGATTGTTCACCAACTCTTCAACACTCTTCTTCATTCTCTCTTCATCCCTTTTTCTCAGACAAGATGTCATAGCATATCTGATCTCCTTTTCATGCCTTTTAGCATATGTGTCATCTTTCAATACATTTCTATAGTATTCAGCTCTCAAAGGAATTATGAGAAGAACATCATCAAAGATTATGTCTTTCTTTGGAACAACTGGTTCTCCTTCTTTGTTGAAGTAACACTCTCCCTTTTTATCCCATCTTCTGTTGCTCACGGCACTCTCATACTCTTCTTGCATTTCATCCATTCTGTTCAACACAATGTTTCTTTCTCTGTAGGTCTTTTCTTCCAGAATCTCTTCTCTGGTTTTCTCCTTCATTTTAGCTTTATCTTTATCTTCATTGTTTTCTTCACGGATTCCAGCAACAAAAACAAACTTTCTTTCCTCTGTTATAGCTTTCCCATGAGCTGTTTTTCGAACATTCTCCAAACGATCTTCTTCTGGACATATCTCTGACCAATCAAAACCTTCATCATCTTGGATTACAAAACAAGCTCTCGATTTAGGTTTATCTTCAATCATCTTAGGCTCTTCTCTGCTTCGATGGTAGATTTCCTTTCGGTAGTAATCATCATTGAATGGATGTTCATTTCCACCAACTGCAGAATTAGTGCATTCTCTCTTGAAATGACCTTTCTGCTTACATTTGAAGCAAGTCACTTTGGATTTATCGAATCCAAGCTTTGTTGATGCACCTCCAAGAGATTGTTTCCCAGTAATCTCCATATACCTCTGCGCTCTTCGGATGCAACTTGCTAAGCACCAACGAATGTTAATGAGCTCCATCTCTTCCGGATCAATCTGATCGTAGTCTTCTTTGGTTAATTCGGAGTTTCCAATTTTTCCAGCTACAAGACCTTCATACAATTCCAAAACAGATGCAAGGAAACTCATTTGCTGCTTAGCTGCATTGATGCTCATCGACGGAGAATTCTTCAGTTTGAGAGCGATGTTGCATAGAATCTCCTCAGCTTCATCAGAATTTGATTTCGAAGATGAATGATATCCAGAATGATGACTTGTTGAAGTTGTTTGAGGTTCTTTCATCTTCTCACCACTGAATGCTGTCTTTGGTGAACCAACACCTTTCTCCGAAGGTACACTGCCTTTGTAATACAATCCAACATTCTGTTGATGTGAAGAACCAATCATTTTGCTTTGCTTTTGTAGCTCCATATCATGACTCTCTATCTTTTCAAACAATGCATCAAGAGAAATTGTATCATATAAAGCATCATTTTTCAAAATAAATACAAACGTTTGCCACTGATCAGCTCGTGGTAACGCTTCAATCACTTTATCTATAAGTTCCTCTCTTGTTTTCACTATCTCAAATCTCTCAAGTTCAATTTTAAGATGACAAAATCTCTCAATCATTTGTCTCACTGTCTCTCCTTTTAGACTATCAAACCGATCAAATTCTTTTTTAAGTAAAGCAATTTTGTTCTTTTTTATCTGTTTACCCCCCTCAGCTTTAACACGTAAAGCTTCCCAAACTGATTTAGATGACCCATCATGATTCAGCAACGCAAAAATATCATTTCTGATTGCAGACTGGATCAAAGCAATCATTCTTTGTTCGGCAGCAAACTCAGATTTATCTTCCCTTGATAACTTCTTGAATGAAAGTTCTTCGCCTTTATCATCTTTTGGCCTTTCGTATCCAAACTCTAAGCAAAACCAGTTTCGTGAGCATACGCTTTCACCCAATTGAGAAAACGTTCTTTCCACCATGTATAATCTTCAATGCTCTCCAGAGTTGGTGGCTTTGAGTGTGTTCCATAGAAGTTATCATGCTTGATGTTCTCATTGATAGCTTTTGTGATGGTTTTTGGTGTAACATTTGCAATCTCGGACGATTCGGATGTGAATGCATTGAAAAATGTGTTGTAGAATTCTTCAGCCCTGATGTAAACCTGGACAAACAATCAAACAAACACAATCAGTACAAACAATATCAAATATTCTGAAAACAGACTGACACTCGATTGTCACGAAAAATCCTTTTTCAAGCGAAATAGAAAACTCAAACGAAATCACTTTGTTTGACAACACAAGCGAAATCACAAGTCGACCAGTTGAAGCGAAATCAGTTGATTAACACTTCGAGCGGAATTAGATGTTTAACACTTCGAGCGGAATCTGTTTGAAGACTGTTTGGAGCGGAATAAACAATTTGAACACTTGGAGCGAAATCAATCAGAAAACTTTGGAGCGATATTAGACTTTTCAAGCTGAATTTGCTTTGGAGCGAAATCACAAACAATCTTTCTGGAGCGGAATCATCAGAAAACAATTGGAGCGGAATCTGAGATTAGAGGTATCCCTGGAGCGAAATCAGCAAGTCTTTGGAGCGAAATCAGACTTTTGAAGCTGGACCAGACAATTTGGAGCGAAATCAGAAACTATCCAGTTCGAGCGGAATCAGTTCGGAGGTCCATTTTGTCCATTTTAATCCGATTTTAACAATGAAACTTTCAGGGATTTGTTAATAGTCAATTATACACAGTCTGTGAAAATTTGAACCAGTTTTGACCGTTAAATCTCGTTCTGATGAAGAAAGAAGGTGTAGAAAAGAGAATTTTCAATGAAATTCAGCTGTAAACTGCAAAACTCCTCCAACTAGCTCTGATACCACTTGTAGGATCGTTGTTGGACCCGACTGAGTCGTTCAGAAGAGTTTTATATCTGGTTCAAAGGCGGAATCAGTGAACTGGACTTGAAAACAGCTTGATACTCTTAAATCTATTACTTATATTGATTTTAACATCAATTACAACCTGAACAGATTTTGGCAGCACTTCGTTACAGATTCGGAAGTCGTACCAAATGAAACTGCAAGTGCACTATATATAGGAGTCTGATTTCGCTCCTAATGACATTGAGCACTTTCGGGCGGAATCAGAAGATTCTGATTTCGCTCGAAATGACTCTTTGCCATTTGGAGCGGAATCAACATCTTAAACTCTAAACTTTGATTCTCGAAACACGTGCACTGGAAATCCTATCCTATTCTATTACATTATACAAGACAAAGTCAATAGACGTAATGCACTAACAAATTTACCAGGAAACAATCGAAGTCGTGAATTAAACAATAGAACTTGATCTCCTACCCGAAATTCATTAGGTTTAATGTGTTTATCATGCAAACTTTTTTATTCTTTCCTTATAAATTTCGGAGTTAGAATATGCATAATTTCTTAATTCGTCTAATTCATTTAATTGGCAAAATCTATTTTTACCGGCAATTTCTAAGTCTAAGTTTACATTTTTAATTGCCCAGTAGGCCTTGTGTGCTATTTCTACTGGCAAATGACAGCTTTTTCCATAGACGAGCTTATATGGGGTTGTACTATTGTTGTTTTATAAGCAGTTCGAAAAGCCCATAAAGCATCGTCTAACCTATCGGCCCATTCTTTTTTATTTAGACCTACGGTTTTTTCGAGTATTCATTTTAAACCTCTATTAGTCAGTTCGGCTTGTCCGTTTGTTTGAGGGTGATATGCCGTTGAGACCCGGTGATAGACCCCATATCTTGTTAAAAAAATTTCAAGTTGATGGTTACAAAAATGGGTACCTCTATCACTAATTAATGCTTTTGGTGTTCCAAAATGAGAGAATAATCTTTTCAGAAATCTTACCACGACTCTTCCATCATTTGTTGGAAGTGCCTCGGCCTCGGCCCATTTAGACAAGTAATCTACCGCCACAAGTATATATTTGTTTCCTTTTGACGGTGGGAAGGGTCCCATAAAGTCGAGTCCCCACACATCAAAAATTTCACAAACAAGAATGCCATTTTGTGGCATTTCGTTTTTGGAAGTAATATTACCTGATCTTTGGCAGGCGTCACATATCTTGACAAGACTTTGGGCGTCTTTGTAAATGGTTGGCCAATAAAATCCTGAATAAAATACCTTTCATGCGGTACTAGCGGCACCATGATGTCCTCCGTATGGACCTTCATGACAATGGCGGAGAATTCTTCTTGCTTCACTACCATGTACGCATCGGCGGATGAGTTGATCGGCACACATTTTGAAAAGATAAGGATCATCCCAAAAATAATTCTTTACATCGGCAAAGAATTTCTTTCTTTAATGATGTGGCCATCCTTTTGCGACTATACCGCTAGCTAGGTAGTTAGCATAGTCGGTGTACTATGGTTCTTCTCGGTATTCCACCATTTCCAGGGACTCCGTTGGGAACTTTTCATTTATTTGCTCATCCCTGGTTGCCTCCAAAGCTGGGTCTTCCAAGCGCGAAAGATGATCTGTTGCGGTGTTTTCTGCTCCTCTTTTGTCTTTGATTTCAATGTCAAATTCTTGGAGGAGTAGAATCCACCGAATCAAACGTGGTTTAGCATCCTGTTTCTTGAAGAGATATCGAATGGCTGCATGATCTGTATAGACTATTGTTTTAGAAAGAACAAGATAAGAACGAAATTTATCAAAAGCAAATACCACGGCTAGTAACTCTTTTTCTGTTGTTGTGTAATTTTCTTGTGCGTCGTTAAGGGTTTTACTAGCGTAATAAATTGGGTGAAAATGCTTATCTTTTCTTTGTCCCAAGACGGCTCCAACTGCAAAGTCACTTGCATCGCACATGATTTCGAAAGGTAATTTCCAATCAGGCGCTATCATGATAGGTGCATTGACTAGCATTTCTTTTAGTGTTAGAAATACTTGATTGCAATCCTTGTCAAAGATGAAAGGGGCATCTTTTTCAAGTAATTTTGTTAGAGGCCTTGAGATTTTAGAAAAGTTCTTGATAAATCGTCTATAAAATCCGGCATGCCCTAGGAAACTTCGGATAGCTCTAACGGAGGATGGGGTGGTAATTGTAGGATCGAGAATCGATCTGAACGAGTCTTCAGAAGAGCTCTAAACTGATTCAAAGGTGGAATTCAATGAATCAGATTTTGTTTCAGCTTGATATTCACTATTAACTGTCTCTTATATTGATTAGAACGCGTTTACAAGGCTGGAGACACTTCGGCAGCACTTTGGCACCGGAATCCAAAAGTTACAAATGAAAAACTCAAGTCACATATTTATACTATTTCCAGTTCGTTTGAACAGGCATTTCCAGTTCGTTTAAACAGTCCACTTCGTTTGAATTGTCCACTTCGTTTGAACAGTCCACTTCATTTGAGTTGTCCACTTCGTTTGAACTGGCTTGTTCACCTTTGTTTCCTGTTTAACTCGAACTGCGTGACTTGATCTTTCATTACTAATCTAAGACTCGAACGAAGATGAAGTCGACAGACAACTGCACTAACAGACTCCCCCTTGAATGTTGACGGAATCTTCAGTGAGAGTCTTCATCATGACGACTCTTCAATCTTGATCGGTCTTCTTCAGGAACTCTTCCTGGAATCATGAACCCGGATCTTTCTCTGGCTCTAACTCTCGTCAGACTCCCCCTATCATCAAGCTGGGATCGCCGTCTGGAATTTGTTATCACCATTGAAATTAAATCCTGGCTTTTTCAATTTAAGCTCTCTTCAGGTTCTGATGCATCTCCTGGCTTTCATAACTCCAACTTTGGCAGTTAACAGCAATGTGTCCTTGATAACCACATCGGTAACACACTCTGTTATCGTACCAATCACCATTTTCAGTCCAAACATTCAGATCATAGCACTGTTTGGCTTGGTGATAATCCTTGCTCCTCTTGTTTGCTGGATTTGACTTTTGAGCACTGTGGTCCAACCTGCACCACTTATTACCAACAAATTTTGAATTTTGAATTTTTACTTTTTGTAATTTTTGATTGCGATTGGATGATTGATCTGATGAACTTTTATTTTCTTTTTGAACATTTTTATAACTTTTCTCTTTTTGTTTTTGTTCCACTTTCTTCTTCAAAGGTTTTTGCTTAGAGCATTCTCCCTTTTCAGTTGATTGTGGAACAGTTTCTTGAAACTTTTCTTTTAACTTCAAAAATAAATTCTTTTTCTTCATTTTTTCATTTTCATCATCAGATTTCTCATCACAATCTTCAACTTTGACTTTGTCAAAGTTTGTGACATTGTCACTTATTGGAACAGAATTAACTGGTTTTGGGCAAGGAATAGTTGAAGTATTCACAAAAACCTTCAACTTTTCTTCCCATTCATTGATTTTCTTTTGAGCACACTCTGCTTCCTTTTCAAGTCAAATAATCTTTTCAAGATGAGAATTTATCGCAATTTGTTTTTCAAGATTGTTTTTACCAAATAAATCTCTCTCATCTTCTAAAATTTTTATTTGACTTTGAAAATATTTCTCAATTTTTACTTTTTCATTTTCCAAATTGTGAATTTGATTTTTCAAAACATTTTCTGATTTTTTTAGATTTTTGTTTTCTAATGACAAACTCTCAACATCCTTCAAGAGTTTGTCATTTACAAATTTCAACATCTCACAATTTTTCAGCAAAACAAGAATATGTTTATCATCAACTTTTGTCTCAACCTTTAAAGCTGAAATATTTTCAACCTGTTTCTTTTCCTCATGAACACTTTCCTCCTTACTCTCTTCTTCTGATGAATGATCAAAAATAGGTGCGTCTTCTGAAAACCACTTTCTTTAACACTGGTTCAGGTTTCACAGATACAGGTTTTTCAGATTCTACTTTCTCAACCTTGACCGATGGAACTTGTTCAATCTGCTCAGCTCTGATCTCTTCTTTAACAATCACTGCCTTTTGATTCTTTCTTTTTGCATCTTGTTTTTCTTTCAATTTTTCAATTTTATCGGCATAAAATAACTTTCCACTACGTTGATCAGATGGAAGTTGTTGTTTAAGATTTTCAAGTTTTTGGATTTCTTCTTCATACTTGTCACCCTCTTCATCAGACGAATAATCAAAAACCGGACCTTTTTCAACAACTTCTTTTGCTAAGACTGTTTCTACTTCTTTCTTTGTCGGAATATACTGCTGAGATTCATAATGCACATATGCAAACACTTCTTCAAAATCCATGTTTTCGGTAAACAATTTCACAAACTCGGCTTTCAAACGAAAATACTTCAAGCGATATTACCCTTCTCAAATGGACTGATGACCTTAGGTTCACATGAAATAACCTTTCAAGCGAACTGATCCTCTAAAAGAACTGAACTCTTGAACTCTTTCAAACGGACTGACTACTTAGTATGAACTGAAATCGTGTGACCTTACTGATTTTCAAACGGACTGAACCTTTCAAACGATCTGACCTCTGAAGCAAACTAGAATCCCTCAAACTAACTTAAATCTTCAAACGAACTGAAGTTCAGTCGAACTGGACTCTTAAGCGATCTGGTTAAGTTTACTTTTCCAAACGATCTGTCTCAAACGAACTGAGGTTCAAACGAACTGAGGTTCAGACGAACTGGGGTTCAGACTTTACTTCGTGTGAAATGAACTCTCAAACGAACTGAAATTGATATGAACTTTCAAGCGAACTGGATTTCACGCGAACAGGAGATTCAAACGGACTGAGTTCTCTAAACGAACTGATATTGAACTTCAGACGAACTGGAAGTTCACTTCGTGTGAACTTTCAAACAATCGGAGTTCAATTCAAACGAACTAGTAAGATGGTCCCTTCGTATGAACTGAAACGAACTTGGTTACTTCGTCTGAAATAAGGTCAAAAATACAAACGACCTGATCTTAAACCACACGAACTGAGCCAAACATTCATGATTTTATCAAGATTTGATTCGAATTGTGTTCTGAATTCTTCAAGGATTGATCTATAACAAAATCCGATCACACTGATGTGATTTCCGTTCAATATTGTCCGCTGAATCGTCGTAGATCTGATATCAAAGTTCTGTTCGTGTGAATCAGACAAGTCTCAAACGAACTGATCGTTTTTTTTATCAAATTGATTGAGATTTAATCTGATTTTTAGTCGAATACTTTTACTAATTGTTTAACTCACAGTCACGCACAATATACTTCAATTTCAAACCATTTTAACCAGAAAATCTAGGTTAATTTTGAAAATACGTGACAGAAAGGTGTAGAAGTCAGAAATCTTAATGAAATCGAGCTGAAATATCAAGAGCTCTTCCTCCTGTGCTCTGATACCACTTGTAGGATCGAGAATCGATCTGAACGAGTCTTCAGAAGAGCTCTAAACTGATTCAAAGGCGGAATTCAATGAATCAGATTTTGTTTCAGCTTGATATTCAATATTAACTGTCTCTTGTATTGATTAGAACGCGTTTACAAGGCTGGAGACACTTCGGCAGCACTTTGGCACCGGAATCCAAAAGTTACAAATGAAAAACTCAAGTCACATATTTATACTATTTCCAGTTCGTTTGAACAGGCATTTCCAGTTCGTTTGAACAGGCATTTCCAGTTCATTTGAACAGTCCACTTCGTTTGAATTGTCCACTTCGTTTGAACAGTCCACTTCGTTTGAGTTGTCCACTTCGTTTGAACTGGCTTGTTCACCTTTGTTTCCTGTTTAACTCGAACTGCGTGACTTGATCTTTCATTACTAATCTAAGACTCGAACGAAGATGAAGTCGACAGATAACTGCACTAACAGTAATCGAGAAATAGTGTCAATTTTTGCTCGATCAACCTCCATTCCCTCGCTTGAGATTTTGTGACCGAGTACTATTCCCTCCGTTACCATGAAATGGCATTTTTCCCAGTTAAGGGCGAGGTTAGTTTCCTCACATCGGGATAGCATTCGTTCAAGGTTATCGAGGCATTGGTCGTATGAATCTCCAAAGATAGAAAAGTCGTCCATGAAGATTTCCATTGTCTTTTCTATCATATCATGGAAGATGGCCAACATGCAACGTTGAAAGGTTGCGGGGGCATTACATAGAACAAAAGGCATGCGTCGATAAGCAAAAGTTCCATAGGGACATGTAAATGTTGTCTTTTCTTGGTCTTCGGGTGCTATCGGGATTTGAAAGTAACCTGAAAAACCATCTAAGAAACAATAAAATTTGTGACCGGATAATCTTTCCAACATTTTATCAATGAAGGGTAAAGGAAAGTGATCTTTCCTTGTTGCTTCATTTAATCGACAATAATCTATACATACCCTCCATCCTGTGATGGTTCTCGTTGGTATTAATTCATTTTTTCATTAGTTATTACCGTCATACCTCCTTTCTTTGGAACTACTTGGACGGGACTTACCCAAGCACTATCGGAGATTGGGTAAATGAGTCCGGCGTCAAGTAATTTGATAACTTCGTTTTTAACCACTTCTTGGACATTTGGATTTACCCTACGTTGTGGTTGTATTACCAATTTATAATCATCATTCATTAAAATTTTGTGCGTGCACATGGAAGGACTTATTCCTTTAATATCTACAAGCTTCCAAGCGACCACATTTTTGTGTTTTTTTTAAGTGTAATTAATTTATCTTTTTCTAAACTAGTTAATTTTGATGAAATAATTACAGGTGATTTACCATCTTTGTCTAGAAAAACATATTCCAAATCTTTTGGGAGTTCTTTGAGCTCAAGAGATGGGTCTTTAGGAGACTCCTTATTTGGTTGCTCATTTTTGTCAAGAATCACAAAGGTTTGTTCTAGGGCGACCTCTTCTTCAACAAAGTGGTCATTTTCTTTTCTCGTATCGGGTGGTTCATCTTCATCTTCAATTAGGGGGTCATTATTGCCGAATGGATATTTCATTGAACGCTCAAGATCGACACTCTTTTTAAATGCCCCTAATTAAATAGATAGATTGTTGTACTTCCGTTTTTTCAAAGCTTCGTGGGTTTTTACAAAAGGTCATCCCAACACTAGAGGAGCGTCATCAAGGATGACAAAGTCGGTTGGGATTACCATTTGGTTGGTTTGGACCAAGACATCCTCAACTACCCCTATTGATTGTATTACTTTCCGATTAGATAGAAAAATGGGTATTTGAAGTGGAGAAAAATCACTAATACTTAATTTTTTGATAATGTAGTTTGGTATTATATTAACACAAAGATCTTTATCAATTGTGACATTACTAATAAAGGAGTTTTGAAAAAAAAACATGGAACCGGTGTAATGTTAATTTCAAATGGGTCTTCTTTTATTAGAGAAGTTTGATCAATTGTTAACTTAATGCTTACCGTTTCGTCAATTTTAGTGTTAGTGTTTAACTCTTTTAAAAACTTAGCATGAGTGGGTACTAAACAATGATGTTCGAAAGAAGGTGACAAGAGATTAATTTTTTTCAAAATTAGACTCTTCTTGAATTTTAACGTTATCGGACTCACATTTCTCGTTGTTTAACTCATTTGTCGGTGTTTCACTTACTTGTTCTTCCATTTTTACATTTTAAACTATCTCTTCTTTATTACAAGTTAATTCTTCCCTTGCGCGGGACTCCTCTTCCCTTGCGCGAGATTCTTTTATGCAACGTTCGATAGTTTTAAGGTGTTCTATTATCTTATCGGCTATGTGGGTGATAGAGTAAGGATCAGGATCCTCAAAGCTTGAATCCGGATGTTCGATCCTTTGTTCCTCATAATACTCATAGGAAGTAGATGGTTCACACCATTGTTCTTCATTGTAACTATATGATGGATAAGGGTTGTAATTTTGTTCTTCACAATACTCATATGAGGTGGGTTGTTCACGCCATGGTTCCTCATAATAAGCATATGAAGGTGGAGGCTCATATCTTGGTTCCTCAAAGTATGAGTATGAAGGCTCATACCTTGGTTCATCAAAATATGAGTATGAGGGAGAAGGTTCATACCTTGGGTCTTCATAGGATGTGTATGAAGTTGATGGCTCGTACCTAGGTTCCTCATAGTAGGTGTATGAAGTGGATGGTTGAAATAAGTCACAACATTGTATCGAGTGAGGGTTACCACAAATGGTGCAATAGTCTTCCCTATAATCATCCTCCCCATAGGTGTAGTTGTAATCTCCTGAGTATTGATCCATAAGAATCACTCAGCAGACCAAAACAGAGTCTCGAGACCAGAAAACAAAAATAAAAACGGAAACAGAGGCTGGACATGGCCCCGTGTTCAGGTTCTGTATCTGCGCGTTTTAATAAAAGTAACTGGTTTTATGCAGCACGGGGGCGTGTTCAGTGAGCACGACCCCGTGTTCAGACTCTGTATCTGGGTGTTTTACAAAAAAATGTGCAGCACGGCCCCGTGTTCAGTGAACACGGCCCGTGTTTAGGCTACTGTAAATGCAAAAACTAACTAAAATGCAGAAAATGTGCGCGCGTTTTAAAAAGGTTTTGAAAAAATGATTAGGCCGTCGATTTTAAGCTTTCTTAAAATCCTTGTGTCCTCGGAAACGGCGCCAAAAACTTGATGCGTGTGTAGTGTTATAGGTTTTTATGTATATTTTTAGCCCTTTTTACACTTTAGTCAAATTTTAAATTTATAAAACACGATATTTTACTAACACTAAACACACATATGGGCAAGTGCACCTATCGTGAGCGTAGTATAGCATTGGTAAGATACCGAGGTCGTCCAAGGACACAAGAGCTTTTAGTACCGGTTTATCCTCAACGTCTAATCAAATCAAAATTTTAGAAAAATGTTTAAACATGAAAATAAAAACTAAAAATGCTGAAAATAAATAAATAAAAAATAAAAACAGATAGACAAGATGAATCACTTAGATCCGACTCGCCTTTAGTGTAACCTTTGATTATTTCCGCACTTTTACACTTTTTAAGAGATTATCTTAGTTATAGTAGTAGGCCCCTCTTTTGAAGGTGACGTTACCCTCAACCCAGTAGTTTGAGTCAGCAAGGATACAATCCTAAAGGGTTGGATTATTGAAAGATAATTAATTAAGTTATTAATGCGTAATGTGGTAGGCCCCTCTTTTGAAGGTGACGTTACCCTCGGCTAAGTAGTTTGAGTCAGCAGGGATACAATCCTAAGTAGCCGGGTTAATGTTTTAATAGTAGTTTACATATGAGGGGATCAAGAAATTCGATCCCCCGCCATCCAATACCAGTGGGTATTGAAGGAGGTCCTACTAAGCTTGACCCAGGTCCTTGCAGGATCTATACACTGAACAAGGCAAGACGCTTACCATTCCCTTAACCCCCGACCAGGTAGCCAACATATCTCCATATAGACCGTGGAGATATGAATGGTGTAAATCTTTTATTTTATATAGACAGTAAAATAACGCCAAGACACCACGGACAAATGATAAGGAAGTTTCACCTTCAACATAAGAAACTAGTTATTAAAGTCATTAATACATAACCAAATAAAAAGTGCGAAAAGATTAAAAATAGAAAGTATTACACTAAATGCTTGTCTTCACCAAGTGATGTATGAGACTTAGGCAAACATGGCCTTTGATTGTCAAGAACTCTTACTATCAATCTTGGATCCCGAGACTACAACACACACTCTATGATGGATGATGGATGATGGATGATGGATGATGGATGATGGATGATGGTGGTGGATGTGGGTTGTGATGGTGGTGGTGGGTGGGTCAAGTGTGAGAGAGGTGGTTTGCCAAGGGATGCCTTTGAAGTGAACCAAGCACCTCTATTTATAGCCTGCACAGAAGCCCGGACACGGCCCCATGTCCATTGGGCACGGACCCGTGTGCAGAAGTTGTCTGCATTAGTTGACCACGCCCCCCGTGTCTGCTGGGCACGGACCCGTGTGCAGAAGCGTATCCGTACTATCAAGATTTGCTTGGATTCTGCGAATCTTAGCGTTGACCACGGCCCCATGTCCGCTGGGCACGCCCCCGTGTTCGGAAATAGAAGCTTCTACAGCTTTGTCTTTTCTGCAGACACTTGGGCACGCCCCCATGTTCATTGAGCATGGGGCGTGTTCAGCCTTCTGATCTCTTGTTTTTGCTTGGGAAGATGCTGTCGAGGGGTCGGGCATGCTACGTTTGTTCCTTTTCTTGTATTATTGTTAGATTTGGCTGCATTTTTGCTTCTTTTGTTCATTTAAGCTCTTTTAACCCTGAAAATACAAAAGGAAGATAAAAGCACACTTTTTCCAACATTAGTACTAAAAAGGGTTAGTTATATGCCTCATTTGATGTAATTTATATATTGCATTTTACACACATCAGAAGGCAAGGATGGTGAATTTTTATGTCTGTTTGGTATGAGGTGTTGGAATAAATAAGGAAATAGAATGGACAAAGGAATATAATAAACAAGGGAATGAAATGGATCACTACCATTTCATTATCATGTTTGGTTACCCATATGTAAATAGAATGAATCATTACTTTATACACTTTGTTAGACGAATTAATGGAATACAATTTATTAAAAACGACAAAAATATAATTGCCTCAATAATAAAATAATTTTAATAATAATAATAATAATTGTATATTTTTTTCCATTTCTTGAAGGAATAACCTCCCCTATCAAGGAATGAAAACTTTTAAAATGGAAGGAATCACATTCGTTATAGAATGATTCATTCCAATACCAACTGATGATCAAACATGTTTATATTCATTCCATCAGAATGATCCATTCCGTTCCGCCTTCAATTCCTTCGTACAAAACGCTACCTTAAGGTTAGAACAAATTTACGGCAAGGTTGTTTAGGGGTTGTTTGGCAACATCTGAACCAATAAGTGCTGAATGAATAAGATGTCTGAATGGGTAAGAGGCTCTGAACCAGTAAGAGCTGAACCAGTATGTTAGGTCATTTGAGACCGTTGGTACTTGTTTTAAATGGTTCTGGATTGGTTTGGTTAAGTTTATTAAGCTTTAGAAAGTCTGGGGGCTAAAATTGTAATGTTTTGATAGTAGCAAATCTGACTTGGTGTAATTAAGATGCCAGCATAATTATAATTATGCTGGCAAGTCAGATCCTATATAAACTCATGTAATGGTGTCCTAGCCAAGGTTTTGGCTAGTTTCTTTGGTGAAAACTCTAGTGTTGTGATCTTCTTGTTATTTCTTGTGCTTAATTTGGGAATTCATACAACACTTGTTGTTAATCATCAAACCAAAATCTTCATCTTCATCTTGTGATTTTTCTTGACTTTTACATATTCAAACACCTAATCAATAGGTGTTTTGGACTAAAACAATCAACCACTGTGATCCGGATTGATATTGGGATCTACAATTTGGTATCAGAGCCTTAGTGCTCTTGATTGTTGTGTTCTTGTTAAGATTCTTCAAGTTTTGAAGGTTTTTCAAAAGTTTCAAGTTTTTCAAATTTTTGGGCTTAAAATGGATTGATTTGGTGTGTTTAATTGATAGGTTGTTGTTAATCAGTGATTAGGGAGTCATTTTGGACATTTTGATGCAAAGAAACATGGTTTTTGAGTCGTTTTTGGGCGATTAGAGGGTTTTAGTTCGTGTTAAACCCTCTGGTCAGCGTAGATAAACTTGAATACAGCGGATTTATTTTGAAGATAGCGAAATTATTTTGAAGTCAGCGGACTTAATTTGAAGTTAGCGGAATTAATTTTGAAGTTAGCGGAATTAATTTTGAATACAGCGGAATTAATTTTGAAGTCAGCGGAATTATTTTGAATACAACGGAATTATTTTGAATGCAGCGGAATTATTTTGAACACAGCGGAATTATTTTGAATACAGCAAATTTAGTTTGAATACAGCAAATTTAGTTTGAATACAGCAAATTTAGTTTGAATACAGCAAATTTAGTTTGAATACAGCAAATTTAACTTGAATATCGCATAATTAACAATTTCGCCGATCAAACACAAGCGAAATTGTTAATTACCGGTGAAATAGCGTCATTGACCCTGTAGCGAATTTATCGAAGGCGACTTCGAGGACAGTGATAAAGAACCACAACGTTTTTATCACGGTGATCGGAAAAATTAGCCAAACTAACGTGTTTGTTGTATGTTCCAGCGGAATTAGCTATTTTCTCTTGTGCAGGATTCTCACCCTGTCCGGTGAAATTATCTCATCAGCGAAGATATCAGCATAGTCTTCTGTGTCCTTGTGTTTCCAGATAGTTCTTCGGCGAAATTAATCACGTTTCCGGCGAAATTGCTCTTCATCCAGCAAATCAGCGAAATTAGTGTCTGTTCAGCAAAATTTTGTCAAAAACCAATCAAAATGTCTTTGAATCAATTGAACCCAATCGCTCAAGCTGAACTTGAGATCGGAACTTCTACAAGACCACCAAAACTGAAAGGATCGGCTGATTTTGGTACTTGGAAGAATCGCATCAAATCGTTCTTTGAATACACAGACTACAACCAATGGATTTCCGTCACCATTGGACCCCATGTACCAACGGTGGTTCGAGGAGACGTTATAGTTGCTAACAACGACCCCAACACCTACACTGAGGAAGACAAAGCCCTAATCCAACGCGACCGTCGTGCACATGTTGCCTTAACCATGGCTTTGTCAACTGATGACTGTAACATATTTGAAGAATACAGAACTGCAAATGAACTCTGACTCGCTTTGATCGAATATTACGAGGGAAACGAAGAGTTGATTGAGAGCAAAAGAATCATGGTGCAGAAGCAATACGACATGTTTTGTGGAATTCGTGGAGAAATCCTTTCCGATCATATCAGTCACTTTCGGAATATGATGACCAAGATGAAGAAGGCAGGAAATCCTGTCACAAACCGTGCTGCTATAAAGAAGCTGCTGGACTCACTCCCTAAGGAATGGAGTTTGCAATGCATGATGATCAAGAAGGATTTCCTCAATAATCCAAATCTTGTCACTATGTCAGACTTAATTAACACTCTAAGAGCTTTTGAAATGGATGTCAACAAACAAGAAATGAACACTGCTGGCTACACTCCAAAGACCAATCAAACTTCTGCTGGAATGAAGAATGTGGCATTCCTTGCTTCAGGTGGCATCAGTCAACAAGCTTCTGACATGATCTATGCTAACGCTTCCGCAAGCGCATCAAAAGCTCCACAACCTAGTGAGAAGACTGTCACGGTTGGTGATACACAAGCGTTGAAAGTGTCTACTGAAAACGTGGCACTTTTCAACATGTTTCTGAGTAGCTATGAAGCTTTAATGTCAGGAGAGCTCAAGAAGGAAATGTTCACTGCTGAAGACATGTATCAGGTTGATCCAGATGACATGGAGGAAATGGATTTGAAATGGCAGATGGCCATGATCACTCTAAGGTTGAAGAAATTTCAGGACAAGACCGGAAAGCGTTTGGGTCTTCGAAAAGCTGGTTTTGACAAGTCTAAACTGAGGTGTTACAACTGCAAGAATCTTGGTCACTTCAAGCGTGAGTGCCCCTTGTTGAAGGAAGGAAACATTGAAGCCACTCCTGCTGTAAAGCAAATCACTATCGAAGAAAACAAAAACAACGCATCTCCTGGCACACCAAAAGCTTTAGTTGTTGAAGATTATGATTGGAGTGAAGAAATTGCTAAAGCCAAGGAACAAGTCAACAAAGCTCTTATGGCAAAGATCTCAAGCGGGTCCGCATTAAAGCAGTTTGAGAAACCAACAGCTGGAATTCCAAAAGGTGACAACATTGCTGACAAGGGTCTGAAAAGCATTCTCACCTCCCCGGAGCCTGAGAAAGAAAAGAATTCTGAAGAGGCTATGGAACATGGTCCTAAGGAGGCATCTGACCAGAAGAAAGACAAAGAAAAAGTCTCAGCTGCAGCAATGAAAACAGAATCTTCGAAAGAAAAAGCTGACAAAGACTTGGTAAAGAGTATTCCACATAGCTTTAAAGTAAAGCTATGCACACCAGCATGCGTTGATGTCGTGGCACATTACAAGTCTCTAAATCTAGAATTTGAGAGACGAAAAGACAAAGCTTTAAAATTTAACAAAGAGCTTAAACAGAACGAGGCCGCATGTCAGAGAAAGTTGAATTCAACTTTAGCTGAAATGCAAACTCTAAAAGAATTTGTGTTTAGAAAAGATTTTATCATTAACGATCTCACAGATAGACTAGAAAAAGCTTTGAATGAAAAGAATAAATTGCAAATTATCATAGACAAATGGAATGTCAGTCAAAAGGCCTTTACTGACATCAAAAACTGCCAACGACCAACGTATGTGAAAGACGGGATCGGGTATAAGGACAGGCAAGGAAATGAAAGAAAACTCTTCTTTCCACCACATAGCAAAAACTATGTGCCTATGCCAACTCCTCATCCCGAAAACGATCTCATTGATGAAAAGGCCTCTGTAGAACAAAACGATTCTTTTAAGAATGAAACAACCACTAATATTCCTAAAAGTAATGCAGATTCATTTGTGTGTAAAGAAGATGTGTGCGATAAGGATGAAGACTGCGGCGGTTCAAAAATAGGAATAGGCTATTCTGGCAACAGTTATTCCACTGTTAACTGGTTCGCCTGGAACTGTGATAAGAGAAACAATATTCGGGATGACTGTAAGGGCCATGTGCCTACATTTAAGACCCGTGATCATGAACATGTTATGTTTGAATGTCATGATTTAAATTCTGCATTTTGTGATGATAAAAATGTGTGTGAATCTCCTATATTTGTGCCAGAATTAAAAAAGAATAGTTTTGAAAAATTCCTCACCGAGGAAATTCCAGAATTTATTCCATCTCGAACAGGTAAAACAGATTCAGAAAAGGAAGTCACTGAAGAAAGCAGCGAAGAATATTCAAACATTTCTGCCTTAGAAAAGGAAGAAGAAACTTCAAGTTCTGACGAAGATCAAGAATCAGAAAATTCAGGTGAAGATCAAAGTGAAGATCAAAGCTCCGAAGATTCAACTGAAGAAATTACAGACGAGACAAATGAAGATCAAAGCTCAGAAAATTCAAGTAAAGATCAAGTATCAGAAATTTCATCAGACCCCGAAAATGATGGAGACTGTTCAGAACATGAAAGCGGCATAGACAAGAAAATGAAGAAAGTCAAATGTTCAAGCTGTAAGGATTCATCATCATCAGACAACATCTCATGCAGCTCGAGACTTTCATCACATACTTTATCCTCTAACACATCAACCTCCAAAAGTAAAAGAGCAAATTGCAAAAGATGTTTTCGCTGTGGTCATTTAGGACACACTGCGAAACATTGCAAAAGCAAGAAATTTCCTGAACCTGAACATAATTTTGCCAAAAGTTTCACAGAGCAGTTTGATAATCTTAAGAAAAGAGTCAAAAACTTAGTTAACTCAAATTGTTTTTGGAAACGAAAAGAAGATATCATGATTCAAAATCATGATAGATTAAAATTGAAGCAAGTATGGGTTCCGAAAACTAACTAACTTTTGTTTCTTGTTTAATTGTTGTATACTAGAATAAAATTGCTTCGGGTGGTGATGGAGCTCATTCGACACATGATGGATATTGAAGGGGCTTCTCAAAGACTGCAGACTCGTAAATGAATAAAATTGCTTCGGGTGGTGATGGAGCTCATTCGACACATGATGGATATTGAAGGGGCTTCTCAAAGACTGCAGACTCGTCAATGGTGAATTTATATCGCTTACCGGTGCTGAAAAAGGAGGAGAGCTAGCTGAACTTGGATGAAATAACTCTAAGAAGATATTCACTGTGCTCCAATTTAGTGCTAAAATCCTTTGAGAGCATCACAAATTCAGCTCCTCACAACAAAGAGCTGACATCCCCACAGAAGTCTTCGATAAATACTCATTGCAACTAGTTGGTAACCTGGTTGGAAATCGTTAATTTCCTTGAGTGGAAATGAATTTAGCCGTTTATCATTGTTTGTACATACTCTATCGTTTAAGTGTTTGTTAAAAAAACGTTCGTTTAAAGTAAAACAAGTATCTTAAAACGTTGCCCAACAAAAAGATTTTCTAGTCTTTAAAATTTCATTTTCGGGCAATGGTCTTACGAAAATAAAAATTTTAGGGGGGATATTCCAGAAAATCAAATCAGATGCTTGTGTCTGACTCCTGTTAGAAGAAATGATAGAAAATTGCTAACACTTTGTCATTTCTTGAAAAACAGAAAACAAAAGGAATCGGGGTACCAAGCAACGACGTGTCGGTAGATTCAGCATTACCAACGAGTAAACTGCTATTAGGTGGCAAAAATAACATCTACACAAGGATTCTGGCTTTTCTCAGGCATTACGCATCATAGTGGGTAACATGTTGCGGCATATGGCTTAATGGTCTTAAATCTTGCGTTGATAGATTGCCAAAGTCTGAGATCTCGGGTCTTTATATTGGTTTTTCATTCGGGGATATCATAGTTGTTCTTCTGCTGCATCCAGATACATGCTGACCTAGACGCTATGATATCTTTTCATAATAAGTGCCAAAAATGGCCAAAACCCTTCATAATAAGTGCCAAATATGGCCAAAAGATGGATTAGTTTGGTCTCTCTGCTGTACGAAAGTATTGACCTGTTCACCAAACTATCTATCATCAAATCGTACCAAATCTGGTATCTGTCTCCGCCCTCGGTAGTTTTCGGGATCTCTGCTGTACGAAAGTACTGACCTGATCTCCACTCTATCGTTGAAAAAGAATGAATCCAATATACTCACCTGTTATGAGGAACCTTTGTGCATACCTTGATCGCGGGGGTATGTCCTGATGTGGGACTCACGGGCGTAATGATTCTATTTTCAATATCTTGTGTGTGGGCCATAGAATTCTTGTCAATATTACCAAAAACATGATAAACAGGCACACCGAAAGCATGTTGAAAGAAGGATGCATGGATTTAAGCGGACAAACATACTGGCAGTTTTTCTTGTGCCTTGATTTGCTAAAAAAATAAAAAAAAATAATACGGATCTGACAAGTGTTGACAATATGATCTTTTGCAGGAAAGTCGACGAGTGTTTAATAAAAAAAAAAGAGGAATCTCCCAATCTTTGAAATGAATATCGAAGTCCAAATTGCCCAAGTTTTAAGTGTTTAAGCGGACAAAATGGGCACGTTTTTCAAGAAAGTTTGAAATTTGCATCTGACCGGCGTAATTGTCTAAATGTCAGAAATATTTAGCGTTCTTACCTGCGTATTTGTCTACGCCTTTGTAAATATTTTTATTTCTTTCTTTACTACTTTTATCCTTTGTAAATATAGCATTATCTAACCTTCTCATTTTGCAATCCAGATCTCACTTAGCTCGTTTGTGTGTTTTAGAACACAAGAACTGTTAGAAACAAGATCAAGAGAAGCGGAATGGTATAGGATTGAAGATATATTCTGCATATGTTCTCTTTGAAGTCTCTCACACTGAAACGAAGAACAAGATATCGAAGAAGATCCCCAACATGTTGCAAAAAGCAGAGACAAGCGAAAGAAAAGGCGGGGTGACTCGGTATTACAAGCTAATCTTGAGATGCAAACATTACCCGCGTAGGGATACACGTGAGCTGTGAGAAAGGTGAGAGAAAGAAAGACTGAGATGATGGAGATCTTATTCAAAAATTGAAGAACAAAAGGAATGTGATGAATCTCGAGAGAAGAAAGAAGCTATCATCATTCACCTGCTCCAAAAGTCACAGATCTTTCATCAGAATCAGAAGTTTGAGGGATTCAATCTCCGACATCATCCACATACAATGTCATAATGGAGGACGCAAGGGAAGCTGATATCAAGAAAACTCAATCACAGCACAACGTCGAAAAAGTAGCAAGTAAATCCTGAAACCAGAGTCAAAGAATGAAGACGCTCAAGTACGCAACGGTCTAGGGGGAATATTGTTAGACCATTTTGAGACCGTCGGTACTTGAGTCGCTTAGGGTCCAAAACGCTAAACAAGAATGAAGAACTATCAAGTACGCAACGGTCTAGGGGGAATATTGTTAGGTCATTTGAGACCGTTGGTACTTGTTTTAGATGGTTCTGGATTGGTTTGGTTAAGTTTATTAAGCTTTAGAAAGTCTAGGGGCTAAAATTGTAATGTTTTGATAGAGTCCTTCATCGTAAATGAGGGACTAAAAATGACCAAAACACCCATGATAGGTAAAACGGGAAAACGACCCTTAGAGGTCGTTTAGATACTAGTATTATGATTATCTAACTCTTAGATGTATGTAAGAGTTGTAAGTATAAACCTTGAGGGTCATATGCCTAAGAACGGGTAAATTACGTAGAATGACTATACAAAGGGCAAAATTTTGGATAACGGTCCATTATGTTAAATCCACCACAAAATAGTCGTGGTGGCATATAAGAGGCTATTTAAAAATGGGAATACGAAGTGTAGAAAGAGAAGTGCGAGTTTGATGCTTAAATGCGTGAAAATCGCTATAAATGGGTCAAAATGAGTAAATATGTAAAACGGGTTAAGATTTCATAAGAAACCCGTAATTTGAACCTTAAATATTGGTAAACGGATATAACATGATGTTCATGGTATTTTAAAGGTAATAAACAAGTTTGTTTGATAAAATCACGAACGGGTCAAAAGTGTTAAAATTGAATTTCAAGCCAAGAGCTTGAAATCTAAAATTTTGTGAATTCAGATGTCGGATTTTTACTCCATGAGATGGAGAATTAAATTACGAACGCGTAGGAAAAAGAATCGTGTAAAACAGACATCTAGATCGAAAGTTATGTAAATTTTAAGTTAGAGATTGGTAATGTATTGTAGCTGGGCAAATGCAGCATCAAAAACCAAACAGTCTGTCGTAATCAAGGCGTCGCGTCGTGCGACACCGAACCAGAAACACCGTCGCTACACGCGACAGTGGTCGCGGCCCATGACGGATCCATGGCATCTCCTACGCGGCCCGCGAGGACCCAAAATGCTGAAACAAGTTTGATTTTTGCTTGTTTTGATTATGGTACTCGTCTTAACTTGTTTTGAAGATATCAAAACTAACTTTTAAGTTGGTTTTGATTGTAGGTGAACATAGTTTGCATCCAGATGTTGGTCAAGCCAAGTGTCAAGAACCGAACACTCATCTTTTGAAGCTTCCGCAATGATTGTCGTATATTTATGTTTAAAACGACTTATGTAGACAAATGATACTATCTTTTGGAATGTTTAAATATGTAAGTATAATAACTCTTAAAAGTTTTTGAGTAGACGCATTTTCATGAAAAATGCTCAGTTTATTATTATAATCTTGATTAAATCAATAAGGGTGTTACAGTATGTTATGTGTAAGGTAAGCATAATTGTTTGGAGAGGATGATCCGCGAATGCGGTCTAGGACTGACATCAAGGCATGTAATGAGACAAATTGACTCCAGGTATGTAAATTCAATATGTGGGTAAATGTAATGGTAAAACCTGTGGAGGGAAGGAAGATTTTAAATGAAAGACAATGAGAATATAGTGAAAAAGTTTTAAAATTTGTTACACGTGCCGAAGCCTAATTCTTCGGACATAAGGTGATGATTACTCGAAGGCACGAAACTAGTATGTGGATTGCGCACCTGGCCAGTATGCAAGAATCATATGACGTTCGTGAGACCGTGATAATTGTTACAGGTATGTTCGGTAGAATTAGGTAGTAGGTGGACGTGAGGGTGAATGGAGTAGTAAGACTCTCAAGAAAATTGAAAGTACCAAATACAAATGAAAAGTATGAATGATATGTTTGAATCCGCGAGACGGATTCAAAAAATAGAAGCAATGGAAAGTATGAATGATATGTTTGAATCCGCGAGACGGATTCAAAACATAGAAGCAATGGAAAGTATGAATGATATGTTTGAACCCGCAAGACGGATACAAAACATAGAAGCAATGGAAAGTACGAATGATATGTTTAAATCCGCGAGACAGATTCAAAACATAATAGAAATGAAAGGTATGAATGATACGTGTGAATCAGCGAGACAGATTTAAAAAAAACAAAGAATGACCATAAATGGCACACAAACCTAAATTTAATTTGAAGGAAAGAAGTTTTGATTAAGTTACATGTTAGATGTGTTAGTACTCAACTCTTGAGAGTCAAAGTGAATGACGGGTTACAACCCGGATGGAAGGCTTAAGTTTTAATGGGAAGGACAAGTATTTGCAAGAAGCACTGAAACATGAAGCGATGAAATTGTATGCATGCTTAAATTGACGAGAAGTACAAACGTGTACTTCGATATGTGTATATATAATAAGAAAGAGGTGGCAGTTTGACTTTGAAAAGTCAAACTGCAGAAGTTGACAAATAAGCTAAAGAATTGCGAAAGAATGGTTATGTATTGACCCGTTGTGAACGGGTCAAACAACGAAAATGATATATTAAGAAATGGTCACGTATTGACCTGTTTTGAACGGGTCAAACGCACTAATGTTTTAAAAAGAATCAAGAAAGGATTAATATGTAAATAAGGTGATGTAATAAACATCACGTCTGAATGAAATTGAATGAAATGTGTAAACCCCTAATCTTATAATGAGAGTGGCAGGATTCATGATGTGATAAACCTATCAAGGTCGGCGAAAGAATGCTCAGGAGTGGAAGCTCATCACACGGATGAATGAGGCCAATCTAGAGATGGTATGAATTCTAATGAAGAGGGCCGGTTCGCTTTTGCATGTCGAAGTACTGCGCTAAAGTAGTAAGGTTAGCGAAGTGTTTAATATCTAAATGTAAATATATAGTAATGGGTTGAAAAAGTACTTCCGTACGTTATATGGTAGCAGAATGTGTTATGATAAGGAAGGCTTGACTTTTAGAAGATTGACTAAGAATGAGTTTTAGTTCAGGCTTATGTAGTAAGCAGTGCGTGTATGAGTAAGAAAATAGAAATAGAACTCCAGGTATAAGTGAAACTATTAGAACTAATACCAACGGTGAAATGTATTAGTAAGTTCATATGAACTTCAATTTGTTGTAATGTAAATCATGGTATTAGACTCTTTAGGTTGCTACTAGTTTGCACACTTTAGTTTAAGTACGATAATGTGATGAGTTGAAAATTTAAGAAGAAGTTGATAAAGAATGGAAATGTAAAGTATGTGTAGTTGACCTATTACGAACGGGTCAATATGATGTAGAAAGCATAATGAAGAAATTGTATAAGTAGTGACTCGTTGTAACGGGTCGCAATGGATGAAATTATGATAATGATGAAAAGGTATGTATTGACTCGTTATGGACGGGTCAATTAAGATAAATATGATGGGCTATGGCAATGGTCAAAACTTTGACCCGTTATGAACGGGTCGGATAGACAATATGTTTGATGTTAAAGAAATGATATGTACAAATCTGGGTAGGCTGATTTGTAGAAAGAATGGAAAAAGGATTTCTAGAAATGATGTTCTTAAAGTTATGACATTACTAATGGATAAACCGATATTGATGAAACAGGTTTCGGGGACAAAACCTTCTTTAAGGGGGTAGACTTGTAACACCCCAAATTTCGTATGATATAATATAATAATATGCTTGTGATGCTAAAGTAATAGAAACGGTAAAGATAGATTTTTACCGTAAGAAAATAATAATAAGTTTAATATATATATACATATATATATATATATACATATATATATATATACATATATATATATACATATATATATATATATATATATAGGGGAAAGATAAATCGAAAACCCATGTGAGTTGAGAAAACCCAAATAAACCCTATGTAACATTTTTATTTTTTTCTAAAAAAAATAGGGAATGTAATATAAATGTACAGGACCTATTTATGAAAAAAAATGAAAAAAACGCTTACTAGTTTTTAAAAAAAAATGTTGAAAAATTGTATGTTACATTTTTTTGGACATATATATTATGTAACCTGAAATTTGGAACATTTTTTAAAAAAAACTACTAGGTGTTTTTTTGGGTTTCTTTTTTAAAAATGTTCAAATAGATGTATATTACATTTCCTATTTTTTTTTAGAAAGGTTTCTTGAGTTTACATGGGTTTTTTTACAAAGGTTTCTTGAGTTTACACAACTCAATTGGGTTTTCTCTATAGCCTTCCCCTATATATATATAGGGTCAGGATTTAGAGAAAACGGTAGAAAGTGTGAGAACGGTGAGAACGCTTATGGATCGTCCGATCAAAACAATCTATGGACTAGATTGGCGCGGTGGCATTTTCGTAAATAACATCAATTTTATTACGTGGGCGCGCTTCATTAAGGGTAAAAAAGGTAAAACATCATTGAAAAATAAAACGCCAAATAAATACAAAACGCCAATTTTATCACTGCGTACTTTTTTCTGTGTTTTTATTTAAGCTCTATGCCTACAAAAACGTCACAAAATATGAAACGGCATAATATATAACGCAAAACCTTACATCCGGATAAATGTTAATTACATTTTTTGTTATAAAAATAATATCCCGCCTAAACGACGCGCCAAAAAAATTCTATAAATAGAAACGTCTCACCACCTTCCGTTTATCACACCAAAAAAACACACAAAAAACACAGTGGTTCCTAAAAAAATACAACTCAATGTAAAACGCCAAAAAATACAACGATGGCAAACATCTTTTCTTTGATACTCAGTAATGTGCTGCATGAAGTTTCGCTGAATGATTTGTTACGTGTGAGTGTAATAAGATTTTGCTGCATGAGATGGACAAAATTCAAAAAAGAGGGACTGATGACACCCATATGTCATTCTGTCATCTTTGTTCTTGAAGAAGGTTTAGATGATAAGAAGAGACCTATACCAGTGTAAATACTACTTTGGCCTCGATGATTATAATGAAGACGACGGGCAGATAGCATCCACCCACAAAGGGTTGATCTATATCTCCAACATCCACAAAGACACTTCAACACATGAACAAAGAAAATAAACAACGCCAAACCCAAAACGCCATTTATTTGTCACAGTTCTTGTAGTTTCAAAAGAAAAAAGAGACTGATGACACTGAAGATTTAGATCATAAATTGCTTCTATTTTGTTTTTTTTATTAATTTTCTTTATCTCTTGTTTGTTTGAAATTTCAGTTAATAAACAACAAAAGCACATTAATACTATAATGAAATATATAATAAAACGCCAAAATGAGTAATTGCTTGTAAAAAGCCATGATGCCATAAAAACGCCCCCAAAAAACTACCAAACTATAATAAAATTACTTTGAACAACTACTATTATAAAAAAAACGTGAAACAATGTGCAAAGAATATAAAACAAAAAAAAGTCCAATCGTTATCTAACCGACATCGGAAAACAAAACGCCATAATTACAGCCGTCAAGATTAGACGTGTTACACCATAAAAACAGTTGAGTCTGAAAACAAAACACGGTAACTGCAAAAAACAGTAAAATGAAACGACGGAAAACATAATTACTAACATTTATTATATTGAAAGCAAAATACTTGGGGAATTAAATTTATTTATCTTTTTCAAAACGCCATAATTACCTGTCATACGCGGGAAAAAAAGTCAATATAAAAGAAGACCATGAGAACACAAGCTCAAACACGCCAAAAACATTGACTAAAACGCCACATATTGTCCAAAACGCCAAAAACTTTAAAAATGGCTAAGGTTATTGCATGGAGGTTTGAAAGTAAAGAGAAACGATTCATCATTAAGTTCTCTGATAGGAGAAGGGTAAAGGTAAGGACAATCAAAGCCATGCTTGGAATGAATGAAGGGGTTCAGAGGGATATCCTGGCCCTTGGGGTTCCAATGGCCAACGATTGTGAAAGAACCAGAACTGTAATAAAAAGACTGAAGAGAAAATTTCCGGCAGAAGATGATGAAGATGATGATGATATTGACAATACTCCTATACCAAAACTTAGCAGTTGGGTGCTGCATGAGGAAGAAGGAACGCTTGAAGTGACTTATAAAAACGGGGTGCAATATTCATTGCCAATGGAAGAAATGTTGAAGACAGGGTTGCTATCTATCATTGAACAACTCTGTGATTTAGCACCTTCAAACGATCCAAAATTCAAGGATGCAGTGATATTCAAGAATAGGCTGCAGCAAAGAAGAGACGAGCTAATGGCGTTATACGCAAATATGAAATTTGATGATGATGAATCTGAAGAAAGTGATGAACAAAGCGATGGGTACATCTCTGATGTAATCCCACCTAAGGAAGACTATTAGTTTATTTTGATTTCGTATTATTGTAATTTTATAAAATATTAATCTATGGTAATCAATTATTAACAAAAAGATACAAAACGCCAAAAATGACATGGAAAAAGCCATAACGCCAAAAAAATAAACTATGTGACACAAAAAGAATTAATTCAACGAGAAGAAATATGAGAAAAACAGTAAAACGCCAAGTAATTAATAATTCTAGATAACGCCAAAATTATCTTGCACGCAAAAAATAAAGCAGCATGTCAAACGCGAAAATCGGGAAAGGAGAAGAATACTAAAAAGACAAAAAAAACCCCTCGGACCCTGATCATGCCCCGCGCCACGTGTTGGGCCAGGATGCGTTCTCACCGTTCTCACACTTTTTGCCGTTTTCTCCTAGACCCGTTTATATATATATATATATATATATATATATATATATATATATATATATATATCCTAAGTTAACCAAAGGAAAGATGACCAAGTTAGAATGTTAAGTAGGAATATGACATGTTTTAAATGTGAAGGGACTGAAAATGAAAATAAGAAATAAACATTTCTTAAAACCAAAACTTGGTCACTGTTTTGGTGAGTGTGGGCGTGCGATGGAGAGAAAGAACAGGGGAGAACTAAAACCCTAAACAACCTAAATTCATCAAATTGAAAGGGGAATTGAGGACTAATTGAATGCATGAGCCAAGAATGTTGATCCCTTAAGCGTTTCTAACATCAAGTAAGTCAATTTTTGTGATTTAAGTAAAGTTTGATGAAGTGGGTTTATGAAAGTTGTGATTATATATGAAATTTAGGATGAATATGTATTAAAATCACCTTATGAAACTGGAATTATGCTAGAATTTCGGATTATCTTGATGTTTATATGTAAACCCACTTGTAAGTAATAATGCCATGGAAATGTTGATGAAATGTGTGTTAAATTAGTTGTAGTTTTGGCATGTGAAGATGATTATGGTAGATTGATGTTATATGAACCTGAATTAGAAAGAAAATTATGTGAAAATGTTGGATGTGATGACCTTGATAAGAAATGGTATGAATGTGCTTGAGTTATTTATACACTAGGCTTGGTAGATGGTACGCACACCAAGTGTTTGATGAAATGCATAGGTGAAATTATCGGATGAGATTTGATGTAAACAACGAATGAATGTGTATAGAAAGTGATGATGATAGTACGTGGTAGTGAAATAACATGAGAAGTGTGCTTTGAACGTGATTCAAGTAGAAGTTTCGGTTTTGCTTGTATGAATGAGATAATAGTATTGATTTCGAAGTTGTTTTTGCACATGAATGAAATCTAGGTAAATGCGGTAGTAAGTGTCTTAACACATGGGAAATAAAATGCATATGTGTTCATTAGTATGATCTAGCATAACAATATGAATATATGTTTGTTAGTTGGGAGTGTATATAATGGATAGTTGACTTTTGAAAGTCAACAATGTAGGAATGTCGTGGATGAGCCTTAGGACACAATTGCATGAGGAGAGGACTTATGAGTTATGTACTAGCGGATGACGTGTCATGTATGTTGGTAATTAAGTTACATGGAATTGGAACGAGGTGATTATTAGTACGTGTCTTATTTATGTGATAATTGACTAATGAAAGTCATGTGTAGTATGGTCCGAAAATAAGATGAATGAATGTATGTATGCTCATGTATACTAATCATGTTGTGATGAACGTGACGACATGTACGGATAGGAGCCATCTCAATATGGACACAAGCATGGAAGGGCAACGGGTCAAGGGTAAACACGGAAGCTATGCATGAACTCGGACGCACGAGGTAAGTGATTCTGAAATCACTTCTTAGTTTGTTCAAGTAAGGTAGCGTTCTAGTTAATTAAACTTGATGTTTGAAGTCAAATATGGATTTGGTTGTATGAAATCGATGATTTTCGCTAAGTAGATCGAACGGGTCAAAATGAGGTCTTGTTGTTATAACGGAATGAGGCGTAAGAAATGGCTACGGAATTATAACCGGGTAATGGGTAGAATTGCACATAAGTATGCTAACCGGGAAAGGGAGACGCGGATCAATAGTCAAAAGACTCGGTTGTGAGTTATGACTAATGGGTAAACAATTTCGTGAATGGAACTTGGACTAACAAGGTTGATTTCGTATAATTGAATAAAATGAATGAGTTTAACGCATACCGGGTATCAGGTGCGTAAGCCCCAAGTATGAAACTCCGGATACTGTAAAAGTATTTTGATTATAATCTTCAAGTAAGTTCTGGGCTAAAACAAATGAGTTGTTTAATGAAAACATGAACGGGTCGAATAATTCGTAAATGAATAATAAGCCGGAAATGTATAAGTTAAGAAATTCCTTAACCCGGATGTTGGATTTCAAGTTCACATGATAGAATGTCAAATTACGATCATGTAGGAAGAAACGGGAGGTTAAACGGGTAAACGGTTTAAAAGTTATGCGAGTTTTAGTGTGTACGAACGACGAAAACAACACAGCAGAAAAATGGCAAAACTAGGGGGCGTCGCCGACGCCCAGTAGGGCCATCGCCGACGCCATGTGCATTTCTTGTTTTCTCCGACACCCTATTTCACTGTCTATGGAGGTTTCTGAATACGCGAAAACCAAGAGGCATCGCCGACGCCCTGTAGAGCCGTCGCCGACGCCCTCCCCATGTTTCAAAAGCTGAAATTTGTTATTTAAGTTGATTTATGGATCGTAAGCTTCGGTATACTAACCGTGGTCTATGGCGAGCCTCCCAAACTTGATTTTGAGTGTTTCCTAGATGTTTATGGGTTATAAATCCAAGTTTAAGCCTCATGTAATTAATGTATGAGTATGATAGATGAATGCAAAGAAGTTGAACAAGAATTATATGTAAATGGTATGCAAGAACTTGTATGAAACATGTAGGTATGAATACATGTATGTAGGTATGTTTGAATGTATGTACGTATGTAGGTGTGTAAGTATGTACGTATGCATGATTTAGATACGTTTGAGTACTAACGTTACTAACAATGTGCTATAGGTTGGAATGTAATGCAGGAATGAGAACGTCAGATTCTTATGAAATTGAAGCCGAACTCGGAACAAGAGAATTCGAGATGATAGTCGAATGAATCAAAGTTTATATTGTCGAATGTTAAACGATTTTTAATTATATGAGAATAATGTCGTATGATGTTGTCAATGACTAATGGTTAAGTTGTATGTGATGTCCACAGGTACTACACGGATTTCTTCTACCACTAACGAAGATAAGTGGACGTAGATCAAGTCAAGAGCAATGATTGTACGGAAAGAACGGTCACATAGTTTTATTTATATATTGCTTTGAAGCATTAATTTAATGTGAATGTTGTAAATCCCTTCTAATAAATGTTTGACATTTTGTATTTGAGCCTTCATGCAAGTAATGTGCCTAATAAAGAAAGAAATTTTAAGCTTGTATTTTTCGCTGCGTCATTTTTAAGAATTAACGTGTTAGGGTGTTACATATAATCTTCCACTAAATTATCTTTATCAACTATGTAGTCTGGATGTTCATCCTCATCCTCTTCCTGACCCACCTTATTAGTTCTTTCCTACTCTTACCCTTTACATTTTTCCTAGTTGTAGACTTTACACGTTTGCTATGGGTAGTCTGTACACCTTCAGCTTTTTAACCTTCACTTGCACTCCCTTCATAAGATCCTTCATAACTACCATCAACACTATCACGTTCACTATCTTCTTCCTGCTGATCACTATCCTCATAACTTCCATCATCTCTCAATATTACATATTCAGATTCTTTTTCACCCTTATCCTCCTCATCATTTTCAACAACCTTTTTAGGAAATATGCTAACATATTGAATATACACATCTAGCAGTTTGTTTGTTTCAACCTAGCTACGCAATCTCATGATATCACTGTCAGTTCCTAGAGGCCTTATGCCTACCATTAAATCTTCTCCTAGAACCCTAAAATGGTATACTACAACATCCTCTTCCGAATAACCTAATACAAACAAAATATCATTCATAATTATCAATGAAAACAAATCAGAATTCACGTTATCAACATAGTCCCCCCCCCCTATTCAAAGTTAATTTCATCAGTTAAATCACCACCGTGGTGAACTTTCAGGGTGAATAATTCAGGCCGATTAGCTCTAGAATAAGAAGAAAAAAAAAGGTTCCTTCAACACTTCAATTTGCATTGTCTTAACGATTTTTGAAAAATAAAAACAAAATTCCAAATTACCAATCAGAAATACGTACCATATCTTACGTCAGGATCAAAAGTGGAGCCTTCTTTTCGAACAGAGTAGTTAAAATCATCGTAATCGTCCATCAATCGTTCGTATTTAGTAGCAGAGCACTTAGGGTTTAGTCGCAGGTCTTTGGGAAGATAATGTTCGTTGACTGTGAGGGATGTTTGTATTTATACGGTCAAGATCTATTTTTCTTTTTTAATTTGTTATAATAAAACTTTAAAATACCATTTTGCCATTCACTAAAAGGAATGAAAAAGACAAAAAAAGCAGGATGTTAAACGAAAAATCTGACCACCTTTTTGCGTTTGGATGAAAATGGCAAAAAAAATTGAAACCACAAGGACCCAGATTCAAAATGTTTGAGCTTTTTTACTAAAGTGGCAAAAATGGGACCATTTTAACAGTTTACTCTTTATTTTGTTTTTCCTATAGTTTATTACTATGATATGTGTGTGTCATTGAGAGGTGATTTAAGGAGCATATGAAAATTCTACGAGCAACGTTTATGATCAAGAGTATAATTTTGGTGCTATTATTAATTTTCTTTTGTTAATATACGCTTACGTATTATAACATATTTATTTTGGTGATGATTAAAAATGTAAGTTAATTGTTAATTATAACATACGTACTTGTTTATACTACCACCCGTAGTGTGTGTGGAGAGGGGGGTTGGCGTTTTTCCCCAATAAAATGCTCTTCCACGCCCTACAACCATTCCCAGGGGCGTTTTTGGTTGGGGCGTTCCATTTTAAACGCCTGATGATTGAAAAGATAATACAATGGGCAAATAGGAAATTAAATAATATAAATGATTAATGACTGAATGGGGGTTATGGGGCATTATACCACTACACCCCTTTTTTACTTCATATTTCATAATGCCCCATATATCACATATCAAATAATGCCAAAGGATAAAATATTTGTTTCATCCACCACTACGTATGATTAATTATCTCATGTCATTCTAAAAACAATTTCCCACCATGCGTTATGGGTGAGTGAGCGTGAGAAGGGGCACCGCCACATCAGCTTACATTCACTCAAACATCGGGTAGGTGCTTCGTGATGTGGCGTGCGCATCGGTCTATGAGTGGGATGATGGGTTTGAGTCAGTGGTGTCTCTGAGAATTCATGTACCCTGTTCGAGGTCAAAAAATATGCCCTTATATCTTAACGATAAACAAGGCATTTACGAAAATGACAAAATCGTATTATTCGATAAACAATGTGTAACATCCGCCAAAAACGGATCTCCGATACCCATCCGTTTTGAAAACCGGATCCTAAACGAACTTTTTTATTTATATTAGATGTCGCGTATTTAGAAATTACTATAACTAGTTTTTTCGGGTTTAAAATATTAATTTTATGAATGAAACTTGTTAGTCTCGTTAATAATTACAAAAGAAATAACTAACCTAGTTATAAATTTTAGATTAAACTAATTTCCTAATTGAAGGGACTGATTTGGTAATTCTTTAGAACTTTTAAGTGCAGGGACCAGTTGTGCAATTATTGGAAACTTTTAAATGAAACTCAATAAAAAAGAAGTGAACCAAGGGACTCGAACCCGGGTCTCACCGGGCCCAAAGAACTAACCAAAACACGCACACCATTGTACCAAAGATCATTTTATGCATATTGTTTGATTCGATTTCTATTTATTAACATATATGTATATCAGTTTAAAAAAACATGTGCCCCTCGAAATTACGGGCCCTGTGCGGAAGTCCTCCCCGCACACCCTCATAGCCACCCCTGGTTTGAGTCAAATGTATTTGTAAACTGAGAATGGTAGGAGTCAATCGTATCCCTCCATCTCATCAATTTTTATAATACAATACTAGGTTATTAACTCGTGTGTTACGCGGGTTGAATAACTGAATTTTATATACTAAATAATAAAACAATATATCTTTAAAAACCTTATTTATTGCATGAGTTGAATAAACGTTATTTTATATATTAAATAATAAAAAGTTATATCTATAAGAACCATATGTATTGTACTGGTTGAATAAATGTAATTTTATATAACAAATAATAAAAAAGTTATATCTTTAAAACCATGTGTATTACACGGGTTGAATACATGTAATATTGTTTACCAAATAATAAAAAAAAGTTATATCTTCAAAAATCCTCGTGTATTACACGAGTTGAATAAATATGATTTTATATACCAAATAATAAGAAAATTATATTTAAAAAACTAATAGATATACTCGGTACGTGATAAATATGGTGATTGTGGAGATGATTATTGAAAAAAAGATACAGTGGTCAAACATGTTATTCAAGAAAGCAAATAAGGAGCCATTTGAGCGATAAAATATAAATTATATTTAAAAAAACTCGTAATAAATCTAATTTTATATTGAGTAATATTGAAAATTAAATACAATTTGTTTAAAAATTATGTAATAAAATCGATATAATAATTTTTTTAGTAATGAAAATAAAAAAAATAATATGTTAATACAAAGTTTGGTTTTGGTGATAAATAATTTGGTTATTTAAAAATATTTTAAATTTAAGGCTAATATTTTATTAGAAAAATATAAGTATTCTATTCGACATTTAAAGTAGGATAAGATTTAATATTTATTTTTATTTATATATTAATATAGGATAGAAAAATATGATTGAATAGTTGGGAGGTTGTATGATGATAAATCGGTTAACTTTATTATAATGTCATATGTTTTTAGTTATATATTTTTTGAATTATTTTTTTAAAAAAAATAAGACTTTGTTATTGTTAGTAAAATTAATGATTTTATATTTGTAATTACGTTTGTATTATTTTATTAAAATGTGCATATTATACATATAATTATATTGCGTCTTCAGTTATTGATGTCATTCAAAATATTTTTTCGATTTTATGTCTAACATTATATATACTATGGTAAAAGTTTAAAGTTTATTAGAGATAATTACATCATCGAAAAGAATAAGAGTAAATTTGTATATTACAAATAAAAAGTATGTGTCTGTAAAAAAGAAGTAATAATTTGGGCAAAACGAAGCTAAAAAGTGTAGTTGTTATATGACACCTTAGGTAATATAAACAATGAAAATAATATGATATAGAAAATTAAATATATAATATTATAAATGAGAAATATACATTAAATTTAAACTAAATATTAATTAGCTATGATTAAGTAGAAAAAATTAAACTAAATAATATTTAGTAGGAGAGTTATCTATATTAATTAGAATAAATTAAACTAAATAATAATTATCTATAAGGTATTAAATTAATTAATATTTAGTAGAAAGATTATCTATAAATAATAATTATCAATAAGAGATTGATGGAAAATCAAAAGATACATGAGTTAATATGATGACAAGTATCCTCGAAATGATTTCTTTTATTTTATAGTATAGATATAGATTTTAGTTTAAACTTAATTTAGATTTTACAAATAACTTGTGCTCGGTAAATTCAAAAAATACACATGCAGTCTTGTTTTTTATGTCTGAACATTCCAATATAAAATTTATCGAAAACTTGTTGTTTTAATGTGTGTGTATAGGTCACGTAAACGGTTTTGACACGTAATAGGATCTGAGTGTTTAAATAGATTTTATTAATAAAAATAGTTATTCATCATCATCATCATCATCATACAGTAAATCCCACCAATAGAAAAGTTAAGGTAGGATCTGAGTAGGGTAAAATATTGACAGCCGACTCGATAGTTTTTTGCTTCAAGACTTGGACATAAGGCACATAACACTCAGCAATTGGGACAAAAGCCGATTAGTGCATGTATCCCCTTGTTTTTCGGCTATCAACGCCACCACATGATGCATGGTTAACCGTCTCTCGCTTTTTTACGTTATTTTCATGAAATTAATAAAATATCGTTAAAATTGGTGTACTTTCACTTTTGCCCCCCAAGAACCCGTACATATATACATTATATGCTTATAACGCAAGCAGGCCGTTAATAAAAATAGTTAATGTGGTGGAATAAAAAGTAGTTAAAAACTGGCCACATTTGGCACACGACCATTACACACTTTAAGTAGTGTTTGGGGTGAAACTACCCTTTGCGTTTGTGCTTTCACTTTTTTTAGGGATGGCCCAACCAGTCAAGGCGCAGACGGGCCCTTGCTTGGCTAAAGTGTACGTACCAGAACACAAAATGCCCCCCAATTGGAACCAACGCGGCTAGTCTACGAGGTTACTCTTTACCTTTTACGTAAGCTTAATGCAATAATGCCCCCCAATTGGTCAAAGGCCCACAAAAATATATATTTAAAGTATTCTTTGACTGTTACCTTTGTTTTAACCCATTAAATATGATGTGTAACTAGATCACGAAAGCCTCAGATCTAGCTTTGGCGAGATGATTTTTTTTTTAACCGCATTTGGCAAGATGAGTGAGTTATTTTACTTTTTGTTCAGATTTTTAACTTTTGAAAATTAAAGATTTTGAAACATTAAACTTAATAAATTCACTTTTAATGATTATTTTAAAGCAAAATTGCACAAATCAACCTTTATGTTATACCTAAACTGCAGTTCATATATCTCACTATGAAATCGGTCAAACCCAACCCAGGGTTGGCTCAACTATTTTGGTGGCCTAAGGCGAAGTAAAATCTTGTGGCTTCCCCCCCCCCCCCCCCCCCCCCAAAAAAAAAAAAAAAAAAAACAATTTGAGAAAAACCAGTTTGATTCTTATACTTACAACTAGATCAAGAAAATTAGAAAAGTCTAGAAATACAAACCGAACCAATACAATCGGTTCTGACCCGACCCGGCCCTGTCACAAAATAACAAATCCTATACTTCAAACTTACTTTCAGATCTCGATACTTACTCCACCAAAAACTCTAATCAAACTAAATCAACTAAACATAAACCCTAGATCTTCAAAATGTAACAATTCGCAATCACAGATCCTCAATTTCCTTAACACATAATTCAATTTCCTTAACACTAAACCACAATTCAACAACTCAACAATTCAAAACGAACAATTAGCTCACTATAAACACTTAGGGGGTGTTTGTTTTTTCTTCAAACATCTTCAAGAGAGCTAATGTCTGCAGGCGCGCAGACATTACCATTGAAGACTGTTTGTTTTTTTTTTAAACAGATCTGAACTTATCTTTTTTCATCTTAAAAAATAAGTTATAAACCTCTTTCTTAAAACATCTTCACAAAACCCTATTGACTCCTCCCTCAAACATCTTCAACACCTCCTGCTCCAACCAACAAGACCACCGACTTCTCCTCCGACTTCCTCCTTCTCCGACGACCGGAAACGACACCCCTCCGACTTCCTCCTTCTCCGACGACCGGAAACTCTCTCATCTTCAAAGAAAACCCATCCTCCCTCAAAACTGACCACCACCACTGCTCTAAGGTCGCGCCAGCCGTCGCCTCAGTCGGCATCATCATCATCATCATCATCATCATCGTGTCATCATCATCATCATCGGTCGGCCGGAGAACCTCGCCGGCTCCGTCGTGTTCTTGTACAACCTTCTTCTTCTTCTTCTTCGATTCCATAAACGCCTTTGACAAATGAACAAGAGATTCGAGGTCTGCTGTCGTTATCAATGGTGAAAAAGCCTACAATTGAAGGTACTTTATTATTAGATATATGAACAATTGGGGCTTTATTATTAGATATATGAACAATTGGGGCTTTTAACTTTTTGTTTGATTCCGGTACATTTTAACTGTAGAAATGATGATGTTGAGTGATTTTCAGGATCATAATTTAGGTTATGAAGTGAGAAGTGTTTAGTTGGAGTAGAAGAAGGTGAAATTGATACCTAATAATTGGAATGTGAATTCAGTTTAGTTTAATCGATAATTTGGGAATTTGGGGAATTGGGTTGCACATTTTGGATGTTGAATGTGTAGTTGAGGTAATTGGTTTAGGATGTTTTAATTTGGAAAATAAAACAAAGTTCATGTAGTTTGTACAGACAGTATCAATTTATAAAAACAAACAGTCTTATATTTTCAGCTTGAAGAGCTTCAGACCACATCTTCTGTTGCAGACATGAAAAAGATGAAATCAGCTTGCAGACAGTTTATGTCTGCAAAAACAAACAGCACCTTACAGATCTCGTATTGAACACAGATTCAATCTCACAGCGAAATATAATGATGTAGATGCGGAAGTTGACAACTAACCTTGCGAAAAACAGTCGGCTGTGTGCTGAAATATAGAAAACCTAGCGGATTTTGTGGATTTACTGACGAATATCGACTCGAAGATTCAAAAAATTGAAATCAACAGATGAAACCAGAAAAACCTACAAATAATGATTTAAGGAATCCCTTGAAGTCCATACCCATATATAATATATAATTTAAAAAAAAATGGAGGCCCTATAGTTTTGGTGGCCCAAGGCACAAGCCTCATTTGACTTGGGCTTGGGCCGGCCCTGACCCAACCTTTATGTTCATGTTTTGCTACAGGGGTCAACCTTTACTAGTAACCTCGTTTGTTTTCTTGGTTAAGTTACCTCACATGCTTTCGTATTACAATCATTTTACATCCCTTTTAATATTATCTTTTTTTTATAATAAACAACAAATAATTGTGCAGATTATCTTCACCCCTTAGTTCAAACAAAACCCTAATTGCATGTTTGATATAGGTGCACATAAAAACCGCACATAAAGGACAAAGGGGTAAAGGTGCACATAAAAACCGGACTCGGTAAAAAAGTCCTAGAACCGTGTTTTAATACCTAGGTATTCTATATCTGAAACCGAAACCGACCCTACTCGTAGGGTATAGATAGGGTATGCAATTTGGTCTCATTACTTGGAACTGGAACCGATCATACCTGATGAACCGATTAATACCCGAAACCGGACTAGAATTGTAACCGATTATACCCGGCTACACCCGATACATGATTCTAATATCTATCTTTTAAGTTTATGTTAGTGCTTTTTTTTACATTATACAATGCATATTTAACATGGTTGTAAAACTCGCTAGGCGCTCCCTAGTTGGTCGACAGTGGAGTTGAGAGTACTCGACCTAGGCGGAGAGTACACGGGGAGTACTCGGAGATGCCAAATTATAAAGAAATTAGTTTTCGGAAATTAAATATATGTCAAATAACATAAATTTACTAATTTTTATAACAAAATACGTGAAATTGATATTCATTCTTTAATATGATAAGCATAGAAATTATATTTTCTTTTATTTTAAGTCAAACTCGGCCCGAGTTGACCTACTAGATCCGATTTTGGCCAATGTTGACCGCATTTGATCGATTTCGAGTAATTAGTCGGAGTTGAAGAAAGTCGTCTCGGCAGCCTACCTTGTAGCGACTACTCGGGGAGTACTCGGCCTTGGAGACCTTATTTTACAACCATGATATTTAATAATAATAAATAAAAAGGCAAGAAAATAGGGTAATAAAAACGCAATAGAGTACTAAAAAATCTGAAATTATTGTATTAAAAAATGGGAAATAGGGTATAGAAAAGCCCGAAAATAGGGTCTTTTAACACCCGGTTTCTTACGAACCGGAACCCGGCAGATAGCATATGGATTTTTGGTCAAATAACCAACCAGAACCAGAACCGAACCAGTTATAGCAAAAACCGGTTCCAACCCTTAAAATGAGAAACTGAAACCGGCTCCATAACCGGAACAGATTATTTTTAATACCCGGTTTGTGCACCTTTACGAAGGGGTAGGAAATGTTTTCGGGTTGGGCTGGAATATTTTTTGATAATGGCTTTTCACTTTCGCATCAAGGAATGGGCCTCAAAAATTGGATGAAATGGTGTTGGTATGTTTGAGCGATAATGGCTTTTCACTTTTGTGTTAGTGTTGGTATGTTTGAGCGATAATGGCTTTTCACTTTTGTGTTAGGTTTGGTTTGGAGTTTGGACAATTAATGGACCAACTTATTAAATACTTGCCCAACTGCGTTTGCAATCATTGGATCATTGCTAGTGATAGTAATTGGGCTAAATCCGATAATAAGAATAGTAAATGGAGGGCCTAGATACATGTTTGGATTATGATAGTAAATCCTTAGGGTGAACGGGGCGGGTGCGGGATAAAGGGCGGTGAACCCCTTCACCGCGCTGGGAACACCGCCACCGCTCCCCTTCACCGCACGGGGTTGGTGGACAGGGGCGGACCTACATAAGCCCGTGGGTGGGCGGCCGCACCCCTTGAAAAAAAAAATTAGTGTTATTTTTCGCGAAAAATCCCGACCGCACCCCTTGAAAAATTTCGACCGCACCCCTTGGAAAATTCTGACCGCACCCCTTAGAAAAAAATGTTAGAATTTATATAAAAAAAAATTGTAAACAAGTTAGCCCACAATAAAACTTGTATTCCTATAACCCAACATCAAGCCCAATTGAATAAGTTTATGGTAAAACCTAACCCAAATAACTAAATCAATTAACAAAACATAACCCAATTACCCAAATAAAGCCAATCGCCCTTTCATCTCTCCCGCCCTCCCCTTGCTGCAGCGACCAAGAAACAGAAGATCAACCATTCAACCTGCAGACAGGCTTCGATCGATCAGCCATTCAACCTGCAGACTAGCCGACCAGGTACGAATCCTTGATTTTATTCTTCAAGAGTTTTGAATTTTGATAAGGTTTTTGATAGGGTTGTTGTCTTGTTGATAAGGTTGCTGTTGTACAATTAAGGCAGTCGGCAATTTGCCATTTATTGGGTTCAACAACTTGTTTACTTTAAATATTAAAAAAGTTAGCGGATTGTAAGATTGTTGATTAAAAATTAAAAAAGGTTGCTGTTGATTTATTGGGTTGAACTTGATTTCATTATTAAATGTTAAAGTTGTGTTTCATTATTTATTATTCATTCCATTATTTTTTATTTATTGTTGATTTCATTAAATACTAAGGAATTGAAATTAAGGAATATTGTTTATTTTGTATGTGATAGGCACAATGAGTAAAGATTAGGGCTGTAAACGAACCGAACGTTCAGCGAACAGTTCGTGAACCGTTCGGCGGGAAGTTCGTTTATGTTCGTTCGTTTAATAAATGAACGAACATGAACAGAGGTCTCGTTTGTTTGATTGTGTTCGTGAACGTTCGGTAAGGTGTTCGTGAACGTGTTCGTGAACATTCGTTGATTTGCGTTCGTTTATGTTCGTATGTTTGTGTTTTAATTGAAGATCTTTGTACTTTCTTATATTTTATTTGTACTTTTTATATTATTAAACTTTTATTTATTTTATTACCCTAACAATTAAACTAGGAAACCCACTTTCACCTTGTTTATGCATCATTTCCCTTTCATTTCTCATTATTTACATCGGTGAATACAATCGACCTCCGTTCCACAATAAGGGATTCAAGTTCGAGTGCTACTCTCTGGGCCATCTATCTTTATCCTTCGTCGCTTTCGCCAAATTTATTTGTGTTCGTTTGTGTTCGTGAACCGTTCATGAACACGCTCATTTCCTTAATGAACGAACATGAACATAAAATCTCATTCGGTAAGTGTTCATGAACCGTTCGTGAACACATTTATTTCCTTAACGAACGAACACAAACAAAGCCTTGTTCGTGTTCGTTCGGTTCGTTTACAGCCCTAGTAAAGATGTTATGGCGCGATTTCTCAACAAGAGGAAAGCGGATGAAATCGGATCATCTTCCGATTTTGTTGATGTGAATGATCTTCCCTCGGATCCTCATGATCGCAAGGCGATAGCATCATACAACGTGAATCAACGAGATGATGTTAGAAGGGCATACCTACTAAGAGGACCATGTCAACCAACGGGTATTCAATATCCAACATCAACGTTTCAAGGTAAAGAGTTGAGAAAATTCAAACAAGAATGGTATGACCGAAAGGAATACAAGGGATGGTTAGAGGACCATTCCAAATATACTAAAGTTAGCCGGAAAGTATCCATATGATTTCGATGAAGCCGAAAAACGAAGGCTTCCGGTTCAACTCGGAAACTACATTGATTTTGTGAAAAAAGATAAACAATTCGCCAACTTGGATGGTTTGTCAAGTCTTGTAAGGTTAATGGTTTCAACAAATATTCACGTAACTTTTACATGGGTATATCGTTTATTGAAGCTTGTTCTCGTATTACCCGTCGCAACCGCAACCGTTGAAAGATGTTTTTCGGCAATGAAGAATGTGAAGACCGACTTGCGTAATCGGATTGGCGATGAGAATTTAAGTGATAGTTGTATATGTTATATAGAGAAAGACTTGCTTAAGAAAGTACCTCTAGATGATATTTTGGATAGATTTCAAAAAATGAAAACCCGTAGGGCGACTTTTTAAATATGTTTATAACAATGTTTGACGTGTTTTTGATGATTATATAAATTTAAGTTTGATGTTCTTTTTTTACATGACCCGACCCGACCCGACCCGAACCGAACCGGTTTTTTTATGTATATATCTAGACGCCTAAGATTTAAAAAAAAATCCGCACCCCCATGAAAAAAATCCTGGGTCCGCCACTGTTGGTGGAATTAAGTGACTCTTCACCGCTTGCATGATATGACCGTTGGAGGATCGATATGACCTTTTGGAGGGTAACGGCTTTATAGCCGTTTCATTTATAAAAAAACACATAAATACATTAAAAATATTACCATTTTACATTCTATTTTTCACCAAATTCATATACTCTCAAAGCATACTATGGATAGACAAAACAAGGGTGATGACAAGAAAAAAGTTCCGGGTTCCGGTTCGAAGGCGAGAGTGACCACCCCTTATGTATTGGGAAGAAAACCAACTTAAAAGCGTCAGCTAGAGTTGAAAAAAATCTTGCTATTATAACAGTAACCAATTAATAACCAAAACCGAAACCAATTTGCAATTGATATATGAATAACAGGTTTAGGTTCGAAAGAACCGTTTTTTAGGACCCTCAAACTGGTTACATAGGTTAGGTTATTTGGGACGCTTGAATCAGTTATTTAAATATTGGCAAAAATTGTAGAAAATAACAGGTTCGATTAATAATTAATATGAAAAAAACTGATTAAACTGGGTATGTGCACCTATAGGTTTTACTCCAAGTGTTTAGGGCCCAACTACTAGTTTTGTTTTTGGGCTTTAAATTTTTTTCTTTGGGGCATGTCCAGGAAAGTATAAAGTTGCGTTATGTAATTGTTTGTTAGATTTATAAAAGTATACTATTAATTGCTCCGCGCGTTGCCGCGGTGTTTCGAAATTCTTTTACGTCAAAACGTAGATCAACTGAAAACGTACATAAAAATAAGCACGAAGACGTATTACTTGACCCGACTCATCTTTGAAAAAAAATGATATTTATGTCAGAATGTAGACCAACCAAAAACATACATAATAATAAAAAACATTTTATATTTAACCCAACTCATTTCTAGGGAAAATTTACGTCGAAACGTAAATCAACTTAAATTTATACTCACATACAGATAAAAATAAACACGTAAAACTCGATTACAAAGTTTTTAGAAAGTTAAGGGGTTGTAAGTATCAATGTTGAAAGTTGATACGTAAAAGTATAAAAAATACAAAAAAAAAAAAACAAGAACAAAACAAAAAAGAAAATAACCCTAAAAGAACTATTCACCAAATTTGATAATTGTATTATTTTTCTATTCCTATTTGGGTATCCTTCCCTTTACTTAAAAAGAAACTTAGGTGCTGTTTGTTTTTTCCTAGAAGTACTTCAGAACCTCTTATGTCTGCGCCGCGCAGATCACGCGCAGACATAATGGACTGTAGCTTGTTTGTTTTTTAGAAGAGGTTAGGTCTTCAAACCTCTTCCCCACCTCCGCTTCGTGCAAACTTGGCCTGAGGTCTTCAAACCTCTTCTCAAGAGGTATCTCCTTCTCAAAACACCTCAGCCGACATACACCTCCCCCACCGGCTCCTCCTCCTCAGCCGACATACACCTCCACCACCTTCACCTCCGGCGCCCCAAATCGATCTGTGGCAAACAAACACCCCAAATCATCATCATCATCAGCTCGATCTCCAATCTCAGCCCCAAATCGATCTGCTCGATCTCCAATCTCAGCCCCAAATCGATCTGTGGCAAACCTCAGCCACACCCCCTCCTCTGCATCATCATCATCATCGATCTGTGGCAAACAAACACCCCAAATCGATCGGAAACAAAACCCCCCCAAATCGATCTGCAACATCATCATCATCGTCGTCATCGTCATCGATCTGCATCATCATCATCATCGATCTGTGGTGTAGTGGTGACGGTGGTGGCTGTGGTGTAGTGGTGGCTGTGGTGTAGTGGTGACGGTGGTGGCGTTGGTGAAGTGGTGGCGGTGGTGACGGTGGTGAAGTGGTGGCGGTGGTGAAGTGGTATCGGTGGTGATGGCGGTGGTGAAGTGGTGGCGGAGGTGGTGCAGATTGTAGAGAGAGAGTAAAGAGAGATCAGTGTGTGATGTTGTGTGTGTTTTAAACCTAGAAGAGGTTTTATATAAAAATAAAAAACAAACCCTTTTCTCCTTGCAGACTGCAGACATTTGGTCCACCTTTTCTCCTGCAGATGCCTGCAGATGTGGTCCGCAGACTGCAGACCTTTTCCTACAGAAAAAACAAACAGCACCTTACACTTCCTATCAAATATACCACATGACACGTAACTTGCCAAATGTATCAATACAAATAATTCTTAAAATTATTTTGACTACTTAGCATTTGAGAAGGAAATGTAATTACCGGTTACCCATATTATCTACTAGTATTAAGCCATTGTATTACAGCGGTTGTCATAAAACTGTGTTAAGTAGTAGCAATACTATACCATTGTCAGCGACCACCAACACCGAAAAAGTTCGTAAAATCAAAATAAATAAAAACGGGAAAAAAAATAACACCGAGCGAAAAGCAGACGTAAAATCTTTGAATCACACACGCTCGTTGCTGAGAAATTAAACCGAAACGTAAAACATAGAAAAAAATAACTAAGTCCATCTAGGACCCGCGTGTTGGACGAACTTGTCAAACGCAGAAAAATAGATGTGACGCGACGGGCCAGTCAAACGGGAAAAAATATACGAAAATATGTTGAATCCCACACGCACGTTGCGGTGCGTTAACTCACAAAATTTAGAACCAAACAAAAAAACTTGGGAAAGATGAAAAGTATGGTGGACCAAAATTGAAAATAAAAAAGAGTTGGGATTAAATTGCAAAAGATGAAAAACTGTGGGTTATAAAATAAAAAAAAAAACAAAGGGTTTAAATTGATTATTTGAAGTTATTTATTAATTTTAGATAAAGATAAGGATGAAAATAAGTGATATTTATATATTGGTTATTAATTATTATTACATATATAAATTAGCAACTTTCTTGTGTATCATGACTTGTATATCATGCTTTTGAATTTTTTCAAACAAAAAAAAACTTCATTTTCCACTTTAAAACTTAAAGTTTTTTCTTTTACATTTTAACCCATTTCAAATTCTTACTTTTAACTCAAACTTTTTCATCTTTTGTAATTTAACACAACACTTTATTATTTACAACTTTGGTCCCTCATACTTTTTTTCTTTCGCAAGTTTTTCGTTTTACGTTTCGTTCTAAATTTTGCGAGTTAACATGTCGTAGCGTGCATGTGAGGTTCAATGTTTTTTGCTCTATTTTTCCATATTTGACAAACCCATCGCAACGCGTCCATTTTTTCCCTTTTGAAAAGTTCGTCGCAACGGGCGGGTCCTAGATCGACTAAGTTATTATTTTCTACGTTTTACGTTTCTGATTAACTTCTTCGCATTAACACACTGTAACGGGTGTGTGTGGTTCAACGATTTTAGTCTGCTTTTCGTTCAGTGTAATTTTTACCATTTTATCTATTTTATTTTTACGATGTTGAGAGTCGATGTCGTTGTGGCATTGGTGCTACTTGGCACGGTTTTATGAACGTTTTTAACCTATTAAATTTTTTACTAATATTTTGTTTCGGTTTACCCCTATACTTCCTTTACTTAAAAACTATTTTTTACATGCATATTTTATGTACGGGTATGTATAAATAAGATTTGTTCTACATTCCGACGTAAACTTTTTTTTATAGACGAGCCAGGTCAAATATAATACGTTTTCGTTTAAAGAAACCATTTTTACGTACATATTTTTATGTACGTTTTGGTATAAATTCAAGTTGTTCTACGTTTCGACGTCAACTTTTTTGGGAAATGATTCAGGTCAAATATAATATGTTTTCGTGTTTATTTTATGTATATTTCGTAAAGTTTGTTTTGAACCGAGTAGAGTCAAATCATGGTTTCTTTTTCTCCTCTTTTTTCGAAAGCTCTAATTAATCCCTTTTGATTACATGTGCATATTTTCCTTCATACCCGTTACGTTTTCTATGTATGAGTTGGGTCACATATAATACATTATGATTGTTCGATATGAATTTGATTTATTTTACGTTTGATCCAATCACAATGCTTATACATGTTACATTGAGTTACACTGGATACGTCGAAATGTGTGTTTTCATATGGTTAATGCATCATATAGCGTTTGGACTAATCCATTCAATGTTTACGATGTACTCGCGCCGCAACGCGGGCGGGTCTTAACCATAGTTCCATATATAAATTAGCGAGTTTTTTGTGCATAACCACTTGTACCTTGTGCTTTAGGAGTTTTTCAAAAAAAAAAAAAAACCTTGATTTTTTACTTTTAACCCAAAGGTTTTTAGCTTTTTTAATTATAACCCTACATCATTTGTTTTTTTAACTTTAACCCAAAACTAAACTTGATTTTTTACTTTTAACCCAAAGGTTTTTAGCGTTTACAATTTTAACCTTACATAATTTGTTTTTTAACTTTAACCCAAAACTTTTCATTATTGCAATTTAACTTTACAACTTTTGTCACTTCTACTTTTCATCTTTGGCAAATTTTCGTTTCACGTATAGTTCTAAATTTTTCGACTTAATACAACGCAACGTACGAGTGTGGTTCAACTTTTTTATGTTTTGTTTCAAATTTTGCAAGTTAACACGGCGCAACGTGCATGTGTGGTTCAACGTTTTTACCTCTATTTTTTCATGTTCGACAGGTTCGTCGCAACATGCAGATCCTAGGTCGAGTCAGTGTTGGCGGTCGATGCCGGTTGTGTGACATTAGTACTATTTGACACCGTTTTACACCCCGCCGCAACGCGGGGTGTGCTTTGGGGGTTTTCTAAAGAAAAAATGGTTATTGATACTGTTGTCGTGACCTTGGCTTTGGGGGTTTTCCAAAAGAAAATGATTTTTTTTTACTTTTCACCAAAAAGTATTTCATAAATTACTTTTAACCCAAAACTATTTGTTTTTTTACTTTTAACCCAAATTTTTTTATCTTTTGCAATCTATCCTCGGAACTTTTTTTACTTTCAACTTTGGACCTTTTTAGTTTTCATTTTCCGCAAATTTTTCGTTTTATGCTTGGTTCTAAATTTTGTTACTTAACACATCGCAATGTGCGTCTTTGGTTTAACGTTTTTACGTTTCATTCTAAATTTTGCGAGTTAACACGACGCAACGTGCGTGTGTGGGTGAATATTTTTACATCGTCTATTTTTTTCCTGTTTGACAAGTCACTACAAGAAAATTGGGTTTTTAGTACGCGCAAAAGCGTCCTAAAATGCTATTTTATAGGACCTTTCATTTAATAGGACCAACGGTAAAAGCGTTTCATGTAAAGGGGTCGTAATAAGTCCCGGAACTAAAAAAGCGTCCTAACATCTCAAATAAGATTATGAAACCAATTTTATGGTCGTGTGATATGTCTTTGAACAACCAAAATAGTGTCCTAATAAAAACATATTAGGACACTTTCACGATGTTCTAACATGTGCTTACATACTTATAATCTTTTGATAAACTTACAAGCGTCCTTAGAAATTAATTGATAGGACCCTTATGATGTAACATTATAGCTAATTTAGTACCAAGAAAAGGGTCCTAATATACCAAATAAGATTATGAAACCAATTTTATGGTCGCATAATATGCCTATAGACAACTTAAATAGCGTCCTAAAAAGAACATATTAGGACACTTTTACAATGTTCTAATATGTGATTACCTACTTTTAATCTTTTGATACACATACAAGCGTCCTTAAAAATTAATTTATATGACCCTTATGATGTAACATTATAGCTACTTTAAGATCAAGAAAATGGTCCTAATATCCCAAATAAGATTATAAAACCAATTTTATAAACAAACCCTTTAACTACTGGCTTTAATGTTTGCTTAACACGTGGTAACAAAGCATTATTGGTGAGAATTTTTTTAAAATTGTAGCAAATGAATTTTAAAAAGAAAATACCTTTAAAAATATTCTAGTTTTTGCTATGTACATATAAACTTAGATTACCAAAAATATATTCAATACAACTATAAATCCAAACATAGTATGCTACAATACATGAATACAAAACAAGTCAACAGAATAAATAAAAATCTCTAAAACATGGCAGCATAACAAAAATAGTTGTTTGGTGTAAGTATATTAGAGCCTCATCCACAACTTCACATACGCTCTCACACTAGGCTCCAACATGTTCCCAGTTTCGTATCTGAAATAAAAAAATCAATTTTAATTGGTGTGATCAAGCTATGGTATTGAAAAATAACTTACGATAATCCGGAATTAGAGATGTCAAATTCCAAATGAACAGACCGCTCCAGGTATGGTGTTTGTATTTGATATGCACATTGGATTTCTAGCAATAAGAAACATGTCAAGTTGTAGAAAATACAATAAAATAAACCAAAACTTGAAAACAGTACGCTACCTGCATGGATATTGAGCATCATGAACAACACAGAACCATATGTAAGACTCAGATCTTCTCCAAACATGTTAGGTTTGTCATGAAACACAACACAATATTCTGAAACCGCTGTTGTCTATAGCATTAAAACAATGTTTCTTAGTGATGCTTGAAACACCTTAGATAACCCTTAGATTACTTAGGAATGGATTGAAAATGATGGTGTGTGAGAGGGGGTGTTGGGCCGTAGCTTTGGGGAGGAAGAAGAAGGAGTTTTGTGTTGAAGATGGTGAATGGTGATTATGTTACTAACTTGTGGTTTCTTAATAAAGTCTTCCAACATCTTATAATCCACGAGTTACAATGTTCAATATCTATCCAACACTATCTAATAAAATATTGAAAGAAATCAAGAAGGTGGGGCCCATGTTGGACCGTCCACTTAAGGGGGGGGGGTTAGTTTGATTTCAACTTCTAGTTACCAAGTCTAGTTAGGTGTTAAGTGTTAGATTTTGGTGTTATAGTGTGTTATAGTGTTTTAAGTAGTAATATGATGTTTGGTGATCATAACTAGCTTCATAACATTAAAACAATGTTTCTAGTTAAATTTTGGTGTTTCGGGTAGTGTCTGGTTGTTCGTTTGGTTATCGGTTCGTTAAGGTGCTAAATTGCGCAGTTTAGTGTGCAATATGATGTCTTTTATGACAGTTTTGATTCCCGACACTTATCAATGTATTCTTAACCATTAAACCATATTTCTTCATTGTATTTTGAGGTTTAAAAGCTGAATTTTGCTGTTTTCTGCAAAATTCTGCAGTTTTAGTGTGTTTCGGGCACTTTCTGGCACTTAAATCATCACTCGGAAGGCAGTTTTATGATCCCTACTTTCCTACATACTATTCTAGCGTAACTCTTGGTTCCGGGGCTCATTCTGTGTTCTAACAACATGTCTGTCTGAGTACTGAACTCCCGTCAGTACTTCTAGTTTGTCTGATAATTGTGCTAACTATGTTCTGTGCACTAATTGGACCATATCGGGTTGCATGTAATAATGATAAACAATCTTGCAACATGTAATGCATTTGTATGTTCTTGAAAGTAATCAGAAAATCATTCATCTCATTAATTCAATCATGCACAGTCAGCGAAGTACAAATTACTGTTTATTATTGTACGGAATACATGGAAAAGTGCCAGTTGTCACAATTATAAAACTCTAGCGAATAAACGTCCTATAAAACTTATGTTTTACGACTAAAATATCAAGTGTCCTATTACGGTGTATTATAATAACACCATACTGATTAAGCGTCCTATAAAGGTTAAAGTTATAAGACCCTAGTGTCAAGTGTCCTATTAAGTTATGTTATAATAGAACTCTAGCGAATAAGCATCCTATAAAACTGATGTTTTATGACTCAAATATCAGGTGTCCTATTACAGTGTATTATAATAACACCACAATGATTAAGCGTCCTATAAAGGTTAAATTTATAAAACCCAAGTGTCAAGTGTCTTTTTAAGTTTTTTATAATAAAACTCTAGCGAATAAGCGTCCTATAAAACTAATGTTTTATGACTCAAATATCAACTGTCCTATTACGGTGTATTATAATAACACCACAATTATTAAGCGTCCTATAAAGTTTAAAGTTATAAGACCCAAGTGTCAAGTGTCCTATTAAGTTAAGTTCTAATATGACTTCGACTACACTGAACATTTATGACTTAACTACAACGTGTCCTATTAAGTTATGTTATAATAGGAAGATGATCAAATGTCCTAATACATTACCACATAATGGGACACTAACAATTAAATGTCTTATAAAGTACTTTATTAGGATCTACATTTTAAGTGTCCTATTAAATTATATGATAATAGGACCCCAAAAAATCATCCATCCTATTAAATAGTTTTTTAGGACACCAGTTTAGTAGAGTATATTATAAAAGGACACCAAAAGTTCATTAGTTCTATTAAATAGTTTTTTAGGACCCTCTTTTACAAGCGTCCCACAGAAAAGGTCCTAAAAAGCCATTTTTGTTGTAGTGAGTTTAACATAACGTGCGGGTCCTAAATCGACTTAGTTATAACTAAAGAATTCCCGCCGCATTGCGGCGGGTCTAAGTTCTTGTTAATATTAATTTTAAAAGAAATTTATTAAACAAATATTAATAAAATTTATCAAGTTGAAGGAGAGAATGCCATGTGGTATCATTTGGAGTCTTTTATTATAAGTTAGATTATTATACCTTTCACATGAACAATGTCAAAATGAGATGAATTCCCTACTTATTATGTATCATTCTACACTCGCAAGTGCATTTCATTATTTTCAACTCATGTCAAATAAGTTGAATCCGATACTTGACGATTTTACAATTGTATCGAAGATTTTCAACTGCATTTTTAATCTAGGTTATTGATTCACTCATACCTAAAACTTGCTTTTATCTTTTAAACCATCACAATAGGTCTGTCAATGGATTGGATATTGATCCATATCCAATCCAATCCAATCCAATCCAATCCAATCCTTTTCTTTTAAATCATTTATTGGATCATAAAAATATCCACTAATCCATTAATTAATTAAATGGATTGATCTATTTATCCAATTAATTATATGGATCGATCCATGATCCATCCTGATCGGTCCATCTATCTACTATACTAAAAAATACATCTTAGCCACATGTCATGCTGATGTGGACATTCTCTTAAGCCAGAGAATGGAACTTTGAGATGCAATTCGTTTTCTCTGTAGGATCAGTTTTTACTCCTGAACGATTGCGGAACGATACGTGTGACGTGCGGAATCCGTACACGAACGTGGACCGAACACAAGAACGTAATACAAATGTGATTCTATTGAATATACGACAAGTACAAGCACCACGAATCACCTTGAGCAATAGTTTCTCTCTCTACTTTCTCTCTCTAAGCACCAAGCTCCAAATCTCTTAAATGGCCAAAAGTTCTAAAATGAAACACTAATGCTCCTATTTATAGGCCAAGGCATAAGGGATTTCCCCTTATTTACAAGTTTGCTACCTTGCCTTTTTCCCTACTTATAACACAATAAAATCACGTTTTCTTCTATTCTTTGCTACGAACTGGATTGACGGAGGTGATAGACATTACTGCACTAACAGACTCCCCCTTGGATATTGCCGTAGTCAATCTCGTAGCGTCTTGTCTTTCTCTCTCTCTGAGTCTTCTTGAAGGTTTGATATCATCAGTAACCACAGACTCCTTCTATCTCTAACAGACTCCTCGTGGATCTGTCTTCGGCTTCAGCTTCTCCCCCCTCTCGTTAGACTCTTTTTCTTCAGGCTCCCCCTTTCGTCAAGCTTCCGTGATTTTGGGATCGACACCTGGCTTTCTGGATACAAGCTCCCCCTTGCGTTGAGCTCGTCTTCAGACTCCCCCTTAGACTCGGCTATAGGGATCGTAATCTGGACTTTTATCTGCAATTTCTCAAACATTTATAAGTAAAGACGTTTTGAACATCCAGGATTGATTACCTGGCTCTCAGCATAAGCTAAAATATTTTGACAGTGAAAGCGTTTTCGGTTGTCCAGGAATCGTGACCTGGCTCTTTTAAAAACATTTAATCAAGAACCTGGCTCTAAAATATAATAATATGAATATATCTAGGATTACTTGATTTTCTCCCCCTATCAACAATCTTCATAGATTTTGCAGTATTAAACAACCAAGATCGAAACCTAGCTCTATATAGCAGATTTTCACAATTTAAATATCCAAAACCTTCACGATTTATCATCCAAGTCCCACTTAATGACCTTGGAGATATCACAAACTGTTTTTGATTTTTGATTTTAAAACTTCAAGTTTCAACTTAATGAACTTGTTTATTTTCAGAAACACTTTCAGCATACTCAGATTTTGAAACTCAGCTCTCGGACATTGGTTGTCGAAAATAAAGCAGAAATCAAAATCTTTTTGTATTTTTCTGAAATATTTATAGACAATATTTTTGTTTGAGTTCGCGCCAGAGGATCATATCAGTTTATGACAAATCACTATTACCGTTGAGCTTTAAACACTTTAAGTTCTAAACGATTCACTTAGATTGTCAGTATACCGATCCACTTAAATTTTCACACAAAGTTCAATCGATTCGAGATACGAGATTAGTGTTTTAAGGACTTAAACTTATTCGCGTGTCCCACATCAGAATATACTCCCGTATCAAAATTCCCTAGATTCAGTCTTACAGGTGAGTATACCAATTTGATATCTGTATTCTGAGTTAGTGCGAGACCTTGAGAGCTCAGGTATGAACTTCCGTTCAGTCAAGGAGATGAAGGCTTGACTTTAGGTGTGTTCCCTTTAGAGAATCTTTTCTTCAACTGCAATTGATTCATATCTTTCGATATTTTTCAATTTTTGTGCAGAGGGTAAGCTTTTTAAAGCGCATAAGTATTATACGAGGTCTAGGCCATTGTTTCCGCAATATCAGAAGACCAGGTATAATACCCCAGATATCAAACAGTATAAAGATCTAGTATCTCAGAATCAGGCAATCTCTCAAACAAGATTTCGGGGGTTACCCATATATCCGAGAGATGTTCCCCACGAGATAAGTAAGTATTTGATATTTAGGTTTATATCTAGAAAACAATCTACTAAGCGTGTAAAAACCTACTGGCATATCATTAGTGAGATCGTTTATCACATTTTAACTTTCCAATTCTTTAGCGTACAATGATTGTCTACTGATGTACTATCATTTCCTCTTTTTACACACAACTCTTTTTTATTTTTATCATGTTTTTGGCTTTTTCAATTTTTCTAATGTTTTTGGATTTTCTGACAACAACTATTACTCCCCCTAAATTTCAAAACATTTAAAGAAACTTTGATAACCGATGTAGATAGCTTTGTCTCGCCATCCATTTCTGCATCTCATTCTCTGTTTTGCAGAAAATATAACATGTAAAGCAGTAATTACCCCCATGATTTACAACACATTGATATTTTACAGTTTGAAAACCGTTTTTCAATCTTGTGAAATTAATCATGTTTGTTCAGCCGTGAGGGTTTCGGCGTATTCACTCAACATATTTTTGAATTTTTTTTTTTAATTTTTGTCAAATTTAAAAACAAACATATTTTTTATTTTTAAATTTTTCAGTTTTTTAGGATTTTTGAAATATGGTTTATTTATGTACACAAACAAACTAACTCCCTGTTTCTCAGTGACAGGGACTAGCAGCCTTCTCCTCTAGTGCCAGGCTGCTTCGATATTCCTTTAGTTGACATTCAGTTTTCTTCGGGAGCACCTGCACATATACACAACTCAATTACTTGAATAATTCAGCCCAGGTCTGTTTGACCTTAGGAATTTCAACACAAAATTCATTCAATGATGGAAAATCTTTGTCATTTTGTACAAAAACTTTTTCATCTTTGACTTGAACTTTTTCGTCATTCACAAAAGTCACTTGTTTCTTAACCACCCAGTTTTGTCCTTTTGAAGCACTTCTTTTGTAAAATCGTGACTCGTTTTGATTATTTTGATTTTGAACAACAATTTTTGATTTCCAAAACTGGTTTGGTTTTGTCATATCAATCGATGTTTTCCAACTTTGTGTTGTTCTGAATCTGGGTGTGTGAGAATTCCAGGTTTGTCTTGAATCAAACCTAGTCTGATTTGATTTCCAAGTTTGATTTGAAGCAAACTTGTTTGTGTTGTACCTCCAAGTTTGTTTTGAATCAAATCTGGTAGTCCTTTGTTTCACATCCTCAGATTTCTGTTTTTCAACATCAACAGGCTTTGGGTTTGGACACTTGCGTGCAAGATGTCCAGTTTGGTCACATTTAAAACAAGTTTTCCTCGAAACATCTTTAGCCTGTTGTTGTTGCTTTTTCTGAGCATAGAACTCTTCATTAGACTGTCGTCTAAATTGGAGTTCTTTCTCTTCTTCCGAACTTGTTCCATGAACAAAATTTGGTTTTTCATTTCGTTTCCAATTTTGATTCTTTTAATAACCCAACCCAGCCTTCATATTCTTCTTTTTGTAACTAGGTTTGTTATAAAAAGCTTTTTTGCTCTTTTCAGCAAATTTTAAAATTTCTGACTTTTCGATCTCTACTCGTTTAAACACTTTGTCAATTTTATCTGTAATCACATTTTGAATCGGGAACTCATTATCTGAGAATAATTTGTCCAATCCAATCATGGTATAAGCCACTCCTTTTGAATCATCATTCATAACTTTCTCAGAATTTGACTGTTTAAGATAGCCATCATGAAAATTTCCCTCATTTTCTGCCTGTGATTCAGACTTACCTTTGATAGAATCATCTTTCAAAACGCTTTCAACAACCTTACTTACCACCTCTGAATCATCAGCTTCATCAGATTTGGCGTAAGTCACATCGATACTTTCAGGTAATTGGTCAACTATATTCAAACCTTTTGCCACCTTTTCCTCATCATAAAAAGTATAATTACCTCTCAATGGTGGTGGTACCTGATGATATTCTGAACCAATATCTTTTTTATTCTTTTCAGAATCTTTGTCATCTGGTGTGATATTGAAAATGCGTTCGAGAATGTACGAAGAACTATGATAACTTTGAAGTTTTGTAACAATCTTTTCTTTTTCAACCAGAACTTATTTGAGATTAGCAACTTCATCAACACACTTGTTTAATTCAAGTTGCTTTTCTTCAAACTTTTTCTCATAAAGTTCTTTTGTTGTTAAAGTTTCAGACAATCTTTTGTCCAAACATTTAACTTGTCTCTTCAAAGTATCATAAGCTTCTTGTACTCTCTGACTTGAACATTTTATTTTATCATATTCTCTTTGCAGATCTTAAAAATTATTATCCTTTTTAACACAATCTTCACATTTTGTCAAACATTTTTGTTTTATAATTTCATTTTCTTTTTCAAAATCTTGACATTTCAGTGTCAGCTTTTCAATCTTTTGTTTCAAAACTTCTTCATTTTCAAGCATTTCTTTGCATTTTGTTTTGAAAACATTTTCAATTTTATTTATTTCAATATCTTTTGTTTTTTATCTTTTCATCTTTCTCAGTACAGGCTTTGCACATTTCTATGCAATTCCTGCACTTATCTTTAGTTTTATCAACATTTTCATCATTTAAAAATTTAGAAGATTCAGTTACCTCAGTGTCATCTGACACTTGTGATTCTTCTGTTTCAACTTTCTGATCCTCTTCCTTCTTTTGATCATTTTCTTAAGCATTCTCTGCTGTTTTCTTTACCTCCTCAACCATCTTCTCAATCTCTTCTTCTTTCTTCTTTCTCATTTCCACCACTTTTGGTAAACTTGCCTCAAACACTTCTTTCAAACGCTTAAACACCTCAGCTTCATAACCTTTTTCAGATAACCTTCTTGTGTGAAATGTGTCACGATCTAGAAAAACTTTTGCTGCTGCAAACCAATCCACCTTCTTGGGGTCAACAACCGGATTACCCCGTGGATCCATGTAGCATTCCAGTTCAGCGTTCCATCTTTTGGCTTTTTAAGCTTCCTTGAATGAAGCATACAGCTTTTGGATTTCAAAACTTGCATTATCTATCTGCCAACGATTATCTTCAACAACTTCAGCCATAAAAGCAGATCCAACAAAATCTTCTTCGGGACAAACCTTGCTCCAGTCATAACCTTCATCGTCTTGAATAACCACTAGAGCTCTTGATTTTTCCTTTGATGATCCTTCACCGATTTGCTTTTGATTCACGTTTGAAGATCCACTGTTGCGATGATAAATTGCTCTTTGATAATAATCATCTCTGAATGGATTCGCGGGTTCGTCAGTTTGCCTGTTTGTGCATTCTCTTTTAAAGTGCCCTTTCTGTTTGCACTTAAAACAAGTAACTTTCGACTTATCAAATCCCAATTTTGAATCCGCAGATCCTAAACATGATCTTCCAGTGATCTCCATGAATCGTTGTGCTCTCCTCAGAGTGCTAGCCATGCACCATTTAATGTCTATCAGCTCCATCTCCTCTTGTCACACCCCAACCGATGGCGGAAACATTGGGATGAGATGAAATAGATTGCAAGAGACATCATAACACTATGTGACAATATAATTAAAATTCAAATTTCATTTCAAGACTAATTGTCATACAAGATTCAAATAGAAATAGCAACATTGTTTCAAATTGTAACAATACAATAAAAGATAGATTAATCTAGGTGTGTATCTAAGTCCACCTAAATTGCATTTCTTCTTGAACATCAACTCATCAATCAACCTTCAACATGTATTAAAATAGGGTTCAATGCAAAAGCAAAGGCGAGTATACAAGTTTGTTACATAGCATAATATAGAGTAAAATTGTTTAAAGTGCTCATATCCAACATGAATCATATTAAGCAAGTTTACTAGCATGCCAAAACAGTGTACTTATATGTTCAAACCCAAGAATCCAATGCGTTAACGTTGCCTATCCCCGGTTAGAATAAAGGGAGGTTAATATGTTTGACTTAACAATACCCCAAGAATCGTGGGCGGTGCATTACTCCTATAGCGCTATAATTGTTAAGGTAGGCTAGCAAAGTTAATGAAGCATATATCGACACAAATAGTTTACATTAGCATAACAAGTCTAACAAGCATCATATAGTTTCATGTTAAGCATGGATAGAGTTTTAAAATAGTTTCACGTGTTGTGTAATTTGTATAACATACATGTTGTATCCCAAAGTGATAAAAAGGAAAACGGGATCGAGTATACTCACGGTTCTTGCAAGCTTTCCTACTTGATATTTCGTGAGAGTTTGGTTGCTTAGTTTGGAGCACCTTGTCCTCCTACACAAAGGAACATAGGTGTGTGAGTTTGGGGATAACGGTAGATTATAGATTCGGAGTTTAAAAATACAAGAACATAAACATAAGAAAATATCCATCCATTACATATGATGTTTAGATGGTGTACTTACTAACTTGATAATGTCCACTTGTTCATCATCAAGAGTTCGGTTTGTTCGAATATTATATAAGTATTACATAGGTTATAATATATCACATATGTCAAGTATTAGGTAGAAGACTAAGGTCTTCATTTAGGCACCTCTAAGTGTCATAGAAGTCATACATGAGGTAGGAAGAACAAGCTCCCATTTAGGTACCTCCATTGTTCACCACTACACTTGATGTAAAAACATTCAAGGAGGGTCTTGAACTTACATAAGAAATGAAATACAACTATTCAATGCAAAAACATCAAGAAGTGAGTGGATGTCTATGAAAGATAGCCCAAGCTAGTCTAACCATCACACTTTTACCAAGCTTCAAGCTTGAACACTTCTTGTGGGTAAAACCCAAACTAAAACAGAAAGTTTGTGAGGTTTTAACCTCTGATTTAACATGTCTCATCCTTGTTTTTAAGCCCAACTAACCATTCATTTGATTATGAGCATTAGGACATAGGTTTGAGATGAGAAAACTCAAGTTTGGTTACGTTTAACAAAGATTAAATGAAAACAGAAACAATCAGTGGACTTTGGAGACTTTTTTCCGGAGTTCCAGGGACTTATTTACTGTGAAAAATCTATGGAATCAAAGCCAAGGTCAAACCAAAGAAGTAGGAAAAAGAATGAACAAAATCGGACAAGTATTGAGTGAGTTATGCTCACTTTAGTGAAGATGCAACAATCTGCTCGAACTTAGGATAATCAGCTGATTAGAGGGTGTTTTGAGAGAGTTTTGGTGAGTTTGTAAAGTGATTTAGGTGTGGAGGAGCTTGGTTTATATAGGGATGAGTTAGGGTTAAGTTGGTAGTTGGTTAATTAATGTTAAAAGTTGTTTAAAAATAAAAAAAAACATTAAAACCCGCCCAAAACGCGGTCTGTCCGCGCTGGGCTGTGAATCCGGCCCAGTTAACGAATGTATAAAGTATTAATGGGTCCGGATTTGTTTGATGTGGAGTCCGCAGCCCAGCGGTTAGTGCGCGTGTGTGTGTGATGTCGACCCGGGTTCGAGTCCTAGGGTCTGCATCTATTTTTTTGATTTAATTTCTTTTTTGTTTCAACACATGAAACTTTCAGGAAATACATAAACAACCCCTGTAGTTTAAAGTTTCGGTTAATTAATCAAATAATCCCTAGACTTTAATTAAAACTAATGTTGTGTTATTTTGTTTAGTAAGAAAACTAACTTTATGAAACAAACTAACTAGGTTAGTTTACCAACTTTAAAATCTAACGAGTCTAACTAGATTATTATAAAAATAAACTTTTTAAATTGTAAAATTAATTAATTTAATTAACTAAAAAAATTATAAATAACCATATTTATAAGGATAAAAGATTTTTAACGATTAATCACTTCATGAAACTTTCGAGTTTCATTATTTTACGAGTTTCAACTAGTTTAACGAGCATCGAGCGTAATAACGAATCAAAAGTCTTGAATGATACATCGTTCAAACATGAAATTTGAATACCAATAGCACATAAGTCTAATATGAATACACAACATGATTAAAATAGTTTCGTTTTCATTATGATCAATAGTCTCGAATTACAAATGAAGCGAAAGTAGATTACAAAGAGAGTACAAGAGTCTAAATATGGAAAGTACAACATGACTTGCTAAAATAAGAAAGTACGAAAGAGCAAAGCGTTACAGTCTCCCCTCCTTTAGGGAATTTCGTCCCGAAATATAGGAAGAAGTATCGAAAAGATATGGATACTTCGTCTTCATGTCACTCTTGAGTTCCCAAGTGAATTTGGCGTCATGTTTTCGACTCCTTGATCCATGATTTCGACAGGTTTTTCCACAAAATGCATAGTTTCGTTGACTTGAAGATCTTCGAGGGGAACTTGAAGTCCTTCCTCTGCGAGACAATTCTTGAGGTTTGAAACACGAAATGTTGGATGGACGTTGTTGAACTCTTGAGGTAAATCGAGTCGATAAGCCACTTTGCCAATCCTCTCAAGTATCTTGAAAGGACCGACATAGCGAGGGGCAAGCTTTCCCTTTTTACCAAAACGAACTACTCCTTTCCAAGGAGATACTTTGAGTAGAACAAGGTCACCAACGTTAAACTCCAATGGTTTGCGTCTCTTGTCAGCATAGCTCTTTTGTCGACTACGAGCCTTGAGTAGATTATCACGGATTTGAAGAATCTTATCCGTCGTTTCTTGTATGATCTCAGGACCAGTAAATTGTTTGTCACCAACCTCGTGCCAGCTTAAAGGCGATCGGCATTTGCGACTATACAAAGCTTCGAATGGAGCCATTTGAATACTAGAGTGGTAGCTATTGTTGTACGAAAACTCGATCAATGGTAAATGCACATCCCAACTACCACCAAAGTCGATGACACAAGAACGGAGCACGTCCTCTAGGGTTTGGATAGTACGTTCAGTCTGTCCATCCGTTTGAGGATGAAAGGTCGTACTGAGATTCAAATGAGTACCCATAGAGGACTGGAAAGTTTGCCAAAGACGCAAAGTGAAACGACCATCACGATCAGAAATGATATCGAGTGGAATGCCATGACGGCATATGATTTCGTCAGTGTAGAGTCGAGCAAGTCGTTCAACCTTGAAATCTTCACGAATGGGAAGGAAATGAACGGACTTGGTCAAACGATCGATAATTACCCAAATACTATCGTGACCAGAAGGCGTATGAGGAAGTTTCGTTATGAAGTCCATAGCAATGCTATCCCATTTCCAGACGGGGATTTCAGGTTGTTCGAGTAGGCCAGAAGGTCGTTGATGCTCGGATTTGAAATTCGAACATGTGAGACACTTGGAGACGTACGTAGCAATATCTCTCTTCATACCAGGCCACCAATAGGATGTATGTATATCGTGGTACATCTTGTCAGCACCAGGATGAATCGAGTACTTGGATTTGTGTGCCTCGCTCATGATGAGTTCACGAAGATTATCGCAATTTGGTACCCAAATGCGATCACGATAGTATAGCAGACCATCAGATTTTGAAACGAGTTGGCCTTCAGTAGCTCCACGTATTTCTACGGGCATGGTTCCTTCCTTGATAGACGAGTATTGCGCTTCACGAATGCAAGTGTGAAGATCGCTCGAGACATGGAAACAACGAATACTATTAACATGAGGCTTTCGAGTAAGTGCATCAGCTACGACATTCGCCTTACCAGGGTGATAGCGAATTTCGCAGTCGTAGTCGTTAAGTAACTCCACCCAACGTCGCTGACGCATATTAAGCTCTTTTCGGTCAAAGATGTGTTGTAGGCTCCTGTGGTCAGTGAAAACCACACACCTCGTACCATATAGGTAGTGTCTCCAAATCTTTAATGCAAAAACAACTGCGCCAAGCTCGAGATCGTGGGTAGTATAGTTTTTCTCATGTATTTTGAGTTGGCGGGAGGCGTAGGCGATGACTTTGTCTCGTTGCATGAGAACGCAACCAAGACCACGATTCGAGGCATCACAATACACCATGAAATCATCATTCCCATCAGGGAGAACGAGGATAGGAGCGTTGCAAAGCAAATTTTTGAGAGTCTGAAAAGATTCCTCTTGCTCAGGACCCCAAGCAAAAGGTTTCTCTTTTTTAGTCAACGAAGTGAGAGGAACGGCGATTTTTGAAAAGTTCGAGATGAATCGGCGGTAATAACCCGCCAATCCTAAGAAGGAACGGATTTCAGAAGGAGATTTAGGTGCGGTCCAATTCTTCACTGCTTCGATTTTGGAGGGATCAACATGGATTCCTTTCCGCTAACAACGTGCCCAAGGAATTGGACTTCTTTGATCCAGAACTCGCATTTGGAAAACTTTGCGTAAAGACGTTCGGTACGTGAAAGCTCGAGTATAAGACGTAGATGACGCTCGTGATCGGCTTGAGATTTAGAATAAATAAGAATGTCATCAATGAAGACGATCACAAAACGATCCAAATAAGGTTTACAAACACGATTCATAAGATCCATGAACACAGCGGGCGCGTTAGTCAAGCCAAAAGGCATAACCACGAACTCGTAGTGTCCATAGCGAGTGCGAAATGCGGTTTTGGGAATGTCTTCTTCGAGAACACGAAGCTGGTGATAACCAGATCGAAGATCGATCTTGGAGAAGCAAGTAGCGCCTTGAAGTTGATCGAAAAGATCATCGATGCGTGGAAGAGGATAACGGTTCTTGATTGTGAGTTTATTAAGCTCACGATAGTCGATACACATGCGAAACGAGCCATCCTTCTTCTTGACGAAGAGCACCGGAGCACCCCAAGGTGAGGTACTTGGACGAATGAATCCTTTTTCAAGGAGTTCTTGGAGTTGACTAGATAATTCTTGCATTTCAGAAGGTGCAAGACGGTACAGAGCCTTCGCAAGAGGAGTCGAACCAGGTACGAGGTCAATATGAAAGTCGACAGATCTAGGTGGAGGAGGACCAGGCAGATTTTCAGGAAAGACGTCAGGGAAGTCGCGCACCACTGGGACATCATTTATGCTCTTTCCCTTGCCCTTTTCTTCCACAATGTGGGCTAAAAAGGCAAGGTACGGTTTACGTAAATATTTGTTCGCTTTTGTGCAGGACATTAACCTTAGTCCTTTTGAAGGTCGGTCTCCATAAACGCGTAAGGTGTCGCCAGATGGGAGAGGTAAACGAACGTATTTTTCGTGGCAAGCGATTTCAGCATGGTTTTCACGAAGCCAATCCATGCCTACGATGATGTCGAAACTACCCAATTGCATGGGTATAAGGTCGATAGTGAAGGTATGATCGTTAAGAGTAAGAAGACAATCACGAAGAATGGAATCGACAAAAACAGACTTGCCATTGGCAACTTCGACCGAGAATGACTTGGGTAGTTTTGAGCGTGCGACATTTAACAAAGGTTCGAATTCAACGGACACAAAGCTTTTGTCCGCACCAGTATCAAATAACAATGAAGCATAAAGGTTATTAACAAGAAACGTACCATTCACGACATCATTGTCGTTGTGTGCCTGATTCACGTTAGTGTTGAAAGCGTGTCCACGAGGAGCTTGTTGTTGTTCTTGCTTGAGTTGAGGACACTGAGGACGGAGGTGAGTTGTGTCACCACACTTGAAGCAGGCTCGTGCTGGTTGGGTGTTTTGTTGAGCTGGTTGCATTTGGCGAGCTTGTTGAGCTTGCGGTGTGGGGTTATTCTTACAATAGGCGGTGGTATGGCCGTAACGATTGTAATGGGTACAATGGCGGCAATTGGCATTTGCAGGGTGGTGGTAATGGCAAGTAGTACACTCGGGATGAATCCCAGTGTATGACTTTCATTCGTTTGCAGGTGTGTCAGGTTTAGGTTATAAAGCTTGAGGGTTTGGCGGAGTAACAACCGCATAATTTTGAGTAGAAGCCTTCCGCTTCTTGTTTTGGTTCTTTTTGGTGGACGAGGGGGTTTCAACGGTGGCTTTGTGCACGTTCTTCGAGGAAGCCTTTTCAGAGTTCCTACGAAGGACGATGTTGCTATTAAGGCGAGCGGCCAAACGATAGGTTTCTTCTATGGTTGCTGGTAGAGCAACTTCCATAAGGTTCATGAAGGAATCAGGGCAACAATGGATATACTTGTTGATTTGCTTCTCAGGCGTATCAACTTGGCTAGGACAGAGAATGCTAAGCTGCTTGAAACGGGTGGCTAAGCCATCGTTATCATCTCCGACTTGTTTCAAAAACCAAAACTCATGCTCCAACTTTCTGAGCTCATGCGGAGGGCAGAATTCCTCCTTCATGATCTTCTTTAGTTCCGCCCATGGCAGAGCGTGAGCGGCATCTTCTCCTCTTGTGCCTCGCTCGGAGGTCCACCAGTCCAGGGCCCTCGAGCGAAACACACCAGTAGCGTTTTGAGTGCGTAAAGTGTCACGGCAACCACTCTGACGGAAAGCGATTTCCATGGCATCAAACCAAGTGAGCAGTCCGGTGGCACCATCCTTGCCTGAAAATTCCAGGGGTTTACAAGCCATAAATTGCTTGAAGAGGAATGGTGGCGTTGGTTTCTGCACCTTGGAGTCCACAGAGCCATGGGGCAAGTCCGAATTAGGTTGGATGCGACTAACGATGTCAGGTATCACTCGGGCCATTTGATCGGCCATTTGTTTAGCGATGAGTCCGACCAATTGTTCTTTGGAGATAGAGTCGTGGTTGGAACCCTTCTTGGATTTGGTCTTCTTTGATGAGCTTGGAGACGCCATCTAGAAGTTTGAAAGAAAGGAAAGGATGAAACTTGATCATAATGTTTTAAGAAAATTGTTTTCATGAAATGATTCACATAGCATAGAAGTGTTCAAATTGATTCACATAGCATATAAGATTCAAATTGTATCACATAGCATAATCATGAATTCCACATAGCATGACATGAATAATGAAAGCATCGTAAATTTAGTTTGTTCACGAGGGATTATTATTGTTTTTGATTGCGATAACGTGCGAAATGAGTTTAAAAGTTTGAAGTGAAGAATGTTCAAGTATAAAATCACATATAAATTGAGATACATAAAAGAGAGGCTCAATAAAACATTAGATTGTTTCGGGTAGAGAAACGTCGACTATTCCAAAGTGGGTCGAATGCCTTTCGAATTAGAGAAAACGTCCTTTGGCCTATAGGTAAGATACTCTCGTCGAGAAGCGATTAACGGTATCTTACCCTTCCAGTTACTACACGTCTCTAATCGATTGAAACAATCGGGACTTTGGCGAGATCGAAAATCGAGGAATGGGACTTAATCGACAAGGTGTGGGTTTCACCCCTAACTTAAATATTTCGTACCCTAATGTGGTTAGTACTCGTCGGGTCAAAATAACTTTCGACACTTCGACGAGGGTCCACAAGAGTTGAAATGGAAATTACCATAAAGTTGTGGATTTCACTCCTAGCTTAATGGTGCAATTTCGTGCAAAAAAAATAGTTTAAGGTAGGATGAGAGTTGTTTACCAAATTGTGGGTTTCACGCCTATTTTGGTAAAGTCGTCTCGTTTTTTTGTTACGAGTGTCTTCAAAGAATCAAAAGTGTATTCGTGTTTAGCCTTAGGAAAGGCATGTAAGTTTAACAAACAAGAAGTGTTGCTAGGAAGCATGTAAGGTAGAATGCATAAGTTTTAAACAACAAATAAGAGACAAAGTTCCTAAAAACTATAGACTAGGGCAAAGCATTTCTACTTATTCCTAATTCCCTATAGTTATGGCTCTAATACCAATCTGTCACACCCCAACCGATGGCGGAAACATCGGGATGAGACGAAATAGATTGCAAGAGACATCATAACACTATGTGACAATATAATTAAAATTCAAATTTCATTTCAAGACTAATTGTCATACAAGATTCAAATAGAAATAGCAACATTGTTTCAAATTGTAACAATACAATAAAAGATAGATTAATCTAGGTGTGTATCTAAGTCCACCTAAATTGCATTTCTTCTTGAACATCAACTCATTAATCAACCTGCAACATGTATTAAAATAGAGTTCAATGCAAAAGCAAAGGCGAGTATACTAGTTTGTTACATTGCATAATATAGAGTAAAATTGTTTAAAGTGCTCATATCCAACATGAATCATATTAAGCAAGTTTACTAGCATGCCAAAACAGTGTACTTATATGTTCAAACCCAAGAATCCAATGCGTTAACGTTGCCTATCCCCGGTTAGAATAAAGGGAGGTTAATATGTTTAACTTAACAATACCCCAAGAATCGTGGGCGGTGCATTACTCCTATAGCGCTATAATTGTTAAGGTAGACTAGCAAAGTTAATGAAGCATATATCGACACAAATAGTTTACATTAGCATAACAAGTCTAACAAGCATCATATAGTTTCATGTTAAGCATGGATAGAGTTTTAAAATAGTTTCATGTGTTGTGTAATTTGTATAACATACATGTTGCATCCCAAAGTGATAAAAAGGAAAACGGGATCGAGTATACTCACGGTTCTAGCAAGCTTTCCTACTTGATATTCTGTGAGAGTTTGGTTGCTTAGTTTGGAGCACCTTGTCCTCCTACACAAAGGAACATAGGTGTGTGAGTTTGGGGATAATGGTAGATTATAGATTCGGAGTTTAAAAATACAAGAACATAAACATAAGAAAATATCCATCCATTACATATGATGTTTAGATGGTGTACTTACTAACTTGATAATGTCCACTTGTTCATCATCAAGAGTTCGGTTTGTTCGAATATTATATAAGTATTACATAGGTTATAATATATCACATATGTCAAGTATGAGGTAGAAGACTAAGGTCTTCATTTAGGCACCTCTAAGTGTCATAGAAGTCATACATGAGGTAGGAAGAACAAGCTCCCATTTAGGTACCTCCATTGTTCACCACTACACTTGATGTAAAAACATTCAAGGAGGGTCTTGAACTTACATAAGAAATGAAATACAACTATTCTATGCAAAAACATTAAGAAGTGAGTGGATGTCTACGAAAGATAGCCCAAGCTAGTCTAACCATCACACTTTTACCAAGCTTCAAGCTTGAACACTTCTTGTGGGTAAAACCCTAACTAAAACAGAAAGTTTGTGAGGTTTTAACCTCTGATTTAACATGTCTCAACCTTGTTTTTAAGCCTAACTAACCATTCATTTGATTATGAGGATTAGGACATAGGTTTGAGATGAGAAAACTCAAGTTTGGTTACGTTTAACAAAGATTAAATGAAAACAGAAACAATCAGTGGACTTTGGAGCCTTTTTGCCGGAGTTCCAGGGACTTATTTACTGTGAAAAACCCATGGAATCGAAGCCAAGGTCAAACCGAAGAAGTAGGAAAAAGAATGGACAAAATCGGACAAGTATTGAGTGAGTTATGCTCACTTTAGTGAAGATGCAACAATCTGCTCGAACTTAGGATAATCAGCTGATTAGAGGGTGTTTTGAGAGAGTTTTGGTGAGTTTGTAAAGTGATTTAGGTGTGGAGGAGCTTGGTTTATATTGGGATGAGTTAGGGTTAAGTTGGTAGTTGGTTAATTAATGTTAAAAGTTGTTTAAAACTAAAAAAACATTAAAACCCGCCCAAAACGCGGTCTGTCCGCGCTGGGCTGTGAATCCGGCCCAGTTAACGAATGTATAAAGTATTAATGGGTCCGGATTTGTTTGATGTGGAGTCCGCAGCCCAGCGGTTAGTGCGCGTGTGTGTGTGATGTCGACCCGGGTTCGAGTCCTGGGGTCTGCATCTATTTTTTTGAATTAATTTCTTTTTGTTTCAACAAATGAAACTTTCAGGAAATACATAAACAGCCCCTGTAGTTTAAATTTTCGGTTAATTACTCAAATAATCCCTAGACTTTAATTAAAACTAATGTTGTGTTATTTTGTTTAGTAAGAAAACTAACTTTATGAAACAAACTAACTAGGTTAGTTTACTAACTTTAAAATCTAACGAGTCTAACTAGATTATTATAAAAATAAACTTTTTAAATTGTAAAATTAATTAATTTAATTAACTAAAAATTTTATAAATAACCGTATTTATAAGGATAAAAGATTTTTAACGATTAATCACTTCATGAAACTTTCGAGTTTCATTATTTTACGAGTTTCAACTAGTTTAACGAGCATCGAGCGTGATAACGAATCAAAAGTCTTGAATAATACATCGTTCAAACGTGAAATTTGAATACCAATAGCACATAAGTCTAATATGAATACACAACATGATTAAAATAGTTTCGTTTTCATTTTGATCAATAGTCTCGAATTACAAATGAAGCGAAAGTAGATTACAAAGAGAGTACAAGAGTCTAAATATGGAAAGTACAACATGACTTGCTAAAATAAGAAAGTACGAAAGAGCGAAGCGTTACAGTCTCCCCTCCTTTAGAGAATTTCGTCCCGAAATTTCGGAAGAAGTAGCGAAAAGATATGGATACTTCGTCTTCATGTCACTCTTGAGTTCCCAAGTGAATTCGGCGCCACATTTTCCTTCCCACCGAACCTTGACGATAGGAATTTTACTGCGCCTCAACAACTTGACTCCTTGATCCATGATTTCGATGGGTTTTTCCACAAAATGCATAGTTTCGTTGACTTGAAGATCTTCGAGGGGAACTTGAAGTCCTTCCTCTGTGAGACACTTCTTGAGGTTTGAAACATGAAACGTTGGATGGACGTTGTTGAGTTCTTGAGGTAAATCGAGTCGATAAGCCACTTTGCCAATCCTCTCGAGTATCTTGAAAGGACCGACAAAGCGAGGGGCAAGATTTCCCTTTTTACCAAAACGAACTACTCCTTTCTAAGGAGATACTTTGAGTAGAACAAGGTCACCAACGTTAAACTCCAATGGTTTGCGTCTCTTGTCAGCATAGCTCTTTTGTCGACTACGAGCCTTGAGTAGATTATCATGGATTTGAAGAATCTTATCCGCCGTTTCTTGTATGATTTCAGGACCAGTAAAGTGCTTGTCACCAACCTCGTGCCAGCTTAAAGGCGATTGGCATTTGCGACCATACAAAGCTTCGAATGGAGCCATTTGAATACTGGAGTGGTAGCTATTGTTGTACGAAAACTCGATCAATGGTAAATGCACATCCCAACTACCACCAAAGTCGATGACACAAGAACGGAGCATGTCCTCTAGGGTTTGGATAGTACGTTCAGTCTGTCCATCCGTTTGAGGATGAAAGGTCGTACTGAGATTCAAATGAGTACCCATAGCGGACTGGAAAGTTTGCCAAAGACGCGAAGTGAAACGACCATCACGATCAGAAATGATATCGAGAGGAATGCCATGACGGCATATGATTTCGTCAGTGTAGAGTCGAGCAAGTCGTTCATGTAACACCCCGTGTTTTCGGAAAGTCAAAGTCAAGGTCAAAGTCAACGACCGATTTCGCGCAACTTGACTTGTAGTGAATTTCTTTTATATGTTTACTTTAGCTGTATTATGTGGAGTAAGTGTCAATAATTACAATAATCGACGTGTGTTATTCGCAATCTAAATCGACTTACGACTGTGAACTGTAGGAAGTAACAATGCGATAAAGTTAACGAAACGATAATCAAACTATGCTAATCGAATCGACATCGAATCGAATCGCAACTCCAACTACGCATTTTAGTTATTATTATACGTGTATGTGTGTGCCTTATGTGTTACTTGTGCATGTTCATTTATGTTATGTGTGGTAATCAATCGAAACGCAATCGAACTCAATCGTAATCGAACTATGATAGATATAGTAGTTGGGATTAAAAGTAATTTGACTAGGAAAATCTATCGCATCGAATCGCTCGCAACCGAAATCGAAACAGGAAATCGTCACTCCCAACATCCGAACCAAGTGCCATCCGGCCGGATTGCCATCCGACCGGGCTGCCACTTGATTGTGGTGTCAGGTCGTCATCCGACTGAGATGACATCCGACCGGATAGTCATTCGGGCAGGATGCCATCAGACCGACCCACCCTTTCCCTTTTTGGAATCCTATAAATACCCATGTCATTCTCAAACTTTCTACTTTTGGAAACCTCTGTTTGACCAACACGCTCAGCTCACTTTTTCTTCAATTTCTCTCAATCCTGGTAAGATCTTGTCCTAAATCTTGTACTTTCTAGACCTACACGCACTCCTACACCTTTCTATCTTTTGAATCTTGAGTTTTAACCGGGAAATCACGAGGTTTGAGGTGTTCTAGGATGATGTCATCATGAGTTCTCGAAGAACTTCTTGTTTTGGCATTCAATCCACCGAGAACAACTTGGATCTAACCGATTTCCACACAAATAAACAAAGATCTATACTAGATCTAAACGTAAACACAAGTGAAAAAGGATTGAAAGATGGTTTCTAACTTTCTTTCAACTCCTTTGCACTTGATACGCTTGAAACCGATGGAAACTGATCTAGATCTAGTCCCCCGCTCATTCTTAGTGTTGTGCTAGCTCAAGATCTGGATTCTACTCACGAGACCACCGATTTCACGTTAAACAAGAACAACCGTCTTGAATCGGGTAACTGGCCGAACTAGGGTGATTCCTGTCGATCAGGTCGCTTGGGTCAAGATGGAGTCCTATTGGTTAACACATTGTCAAGACGTCTCGATAAAACTGCAAACAAACAAAACGACCAAGTGTAAGACGGCCGAAGCAACCAGGACGGAATGCTGTCCGACCAGACTGCTGTCCGAGCGGATAGGCTACCCGAACGGATTGCTGTCCGAAGGGATCACACCTTAGGTCCGACAATTAGTCAACTTTATCTAAAAGTTTGAGTATTGAAAGAATTGCCATCCGATCGGACTACCATCCGACCGGATTACTCTTCGGACCATGAGATACTAGGACTTTAAAGACTTAAAACAATTTTCAACATGTTCATTAACAGGGTTGCGACCCGGTCGGATGGACATCCAACCGAGTGACTCTTCTGCTATGAACTGTTCCCATTAAGTAATCTCATCACTAAGGTCGTCGTCCGACCGGACTACCGTCCGACCGGATGACAATGCGAACGGATTGCTGTCCACATGATTGACCGTCCGATCGACCGACTTGAAGGATAGAGATACTTCAATGTTTTCAAAATGCTACAACGAAAACTTCAAAAGATAAGCCATCATACACAAACACATTCATCTCACAGGAAGAAACAATCCACTCGAATAGTCATCCGACTGGACTACCGTCCGACCGGATGGCCATCCGAACGGATTGCCATCCGCACAGACAAGTCGTCTGATCGGATTACCATCCGACCGAACTGCTATCCGACCCATTCACACTTTGCATCGTTTTACGCGTCACTTATCGTTATGCTATCAATCCATTCAGGCTAACTTTACTAGCTAAGCGCTCCCCTCAATCCATCAACCGCTGTGAGTATACTCGATCCCTTTTTGCTTTATGCACTTTTGGGTGTTACATACGTTACAACTATTCAAATCACACCAAACACACTACTCAATACTATTTGAACGCTAACCGTTATTGCATGTTATACGTGGCTTACGAATGCTTGTTTGTTATGTTTACACATGGAATGCTGTCTACCTGCCTTAGCAACGATAGTACTATAGTTTGGATTCAGCACCCGTTCACACGGGGGTTGTTAAGGACAATTACTTGCATGGATTACGGTGGTAATCATGTATTGCGAACTGCCTCGGGCTGTCAACCCGCAGTCATTGGTATCGATGGATCTATGTCGATAACTAACGTGCTTCATTTCACTATGTGTACGTGCTGGTTATGTGTAAACGAATTCGAACTCTATATGCTATTATCAAACTTGTATGCTCACCTTTACATTTTATGTATTGACTTTATTTTAACGTATGTGACAGGTGCTTAGGATGCACATCTGGTAGGAAATCGAAGCTAGAATAAAGCTTTAGAGCCCAACAAATAGTTGTCTGTAGTAATTGAATCAAGGGTCTCTAGAAGCAGATAAACAATTGCTCTAGTTAAATCTGAGTTGTTGGAACATAATTATTTGCCTAGATTTTTATCTGTAATAATTTGTTTACTGTTTGAGACATGGTATGGGACATGTTATTTTAAATTGAATGGTAATGATAATTGTTATGGAAACTTCTGGACAATCTGTTTCGCTTAGTGCCATGCCCTGATGTTTCTGCCATCGGTTGGGGTGTGACAGATTGGTATCAGAGCCATAACTATAGGGAATTAGGCAAGACACGACCTAGTCCGGGTCGATGTCTTAGATACCTAGACTATAGTTAGGAACTGATAGACCAACTTGAGTACATTTAGTAGGGATTATGTACGAGCTTATTTCTCACTACTCTCGCTTATGCTACACTATCACTGCACTCAAATTTTCAGCTATGAATGAGCAATTAAGCCGATATTAGGTGTGAAAAAAGCAAACTCTCGACTAAAGTTGCTTAATCACCCCGCATTTTATCTACAAACGAGGAGAATTATGCCAAATCAGGAGTGAAATCCGTATTTTGATGAATAATCTCCTCTATTTTATTAAAAACAGGAACGAAGTTGTTAAGCTAGGGGTGAAACCCTAACCTTGACGACTTGTTCTGCTTTTATACAAAACTCTCACCAAAGTCTCGACGGACTCCAACGACCTGAAGTCACGATATAACTAACGGGATGCGTGCCAAATGCCCAAGAATCGAGGCAAAGGCGCTGCCCAGAAGGTCAAATGTGCACGACAAGTCTTTGTGAATAGTCGAACCACTTTGGGTAGCCAAAGTCTACTAGCCGCAGACAATCTATATCTCGAATTTTATGTGTTCGATTCTGAGCCCGTAATTGCTGACTCTGAAGATTCGTTGATTTTGTGTGTTTACCTGTTTATGTGTTAAAATTTTTGGAGACTTACTCACCTTTAGCTTTCATTTCGACACACACAACTCGCCTTACATTTCTACCTCAAAACGTTAACAAATCGCTAAATTATGGACCACTTTATGCTACGCTTATACTACACGACTCGATATATCAAATGCGAACGCTATATCCGAACGCTCGCGAGCTGTGAATGATAGGTTTCTGTATTCTGACTGCCTCTTATGACTACATGGTTAGGTGCTTCTGTGACTCTGTGCTCTATATGCTTACGTGACTGTGTGAATCTGTGCTTATGTGAATCTGTGACTGATTGACTATGTGTTTATGCGCCTACGTAATTGTATGTGTTCCTGAGCTTTAGTAAATAGTAGACGTGTGAGGTGAGATTCGAATACAATGTGTTGAGTCCTGTGACGATGTCTGTTGCAGACAATGTCATCTGGATCCAGTCATCCCTTACTTTCTCGTCAAGAAAAGAGAGACAAACGCCTTGCTGCCATCATCGCTAAAAGTGTAGCAAAGGCCGTGAGTGATGTTTACGAGAATGTCAGCAAATCATCTGAGGAATCAAGGACCGAAGCTCCTAAAGCTACCACCAAGGCCTTCAATTTCAAGCAATTCAAGTCATGTGGGCCAAAAGAATTCACTCGCGAGGGAGGTCCTACTGCACTATTCCAATGGTTTGATTCCATTGAGGTCATTCTACGGCAGAGTGGTTGCCCCGATGACCTCCGAACTCTGAATGCTACCGGCGTTTTCCAGTCCCGTGCACTAGACTGGTGGACGGCCGAGAGGAACAAGCGAGGGAACGATGCAGCCTACGGTCTGTCGTGGGATGAGCTCAAGGAAGTCATGCTGGAAGAATTCTGCCCTCCTCATGAACGACAGAAGCTAGAGGATGAATTTTGGCACATACAGCAAAAGGATGGTGAAAATGCTGCGCTCACTGCTCGCTTCAAACAGCCCAGTATCATTTGTCCCGATCAGGTCAAGACTCCAGACATGGCAATCAAGAAGTATATCCGAGCCCTGCCTGACTGTGTTGCTGATTTCATTCAAGCGGCTAAGACTACAACGATCGAAGAAACTTATCTACTGGCTTCTGAAATCAACGACAAGCGGGTCAAGGCCGGTGTCTAGGATAAAACTTCAAAGCACCTGCATCAAGCTACCACCGCCGCACCAACTGCTGAAACCACCACCTCATCGAGCAACAAGAGGAAGAACAACTCCAGCAACAAGAACTGTGCGATCACTGCTGCACCGATTCAAGCAGTATCAGCCCAACAACGTCAAGTAGCGGCGCCTGTGGCAAATGCACCGCCTGCAAAGCGTGCATATACTGGGCCACACCCGCTCTGCCCTACTTGTACCTACCACCACCCGACTGCCATTGCTTGTCGTTTTTGTGCTCATTGCAATATGTACGGCCATTTTACTTCCAACTGTAGCGCTCGACAGCTCTTGCTCATTAAGCTCTACTCACCGCCCCTCAGGGTCAACAAGCTCCTCCGGCACTCGTGGTCAACGCCAGAGCCAGCTTCGCATGTGGCGATCCTAACCATTTCACCAACATGTGCCCAAACAGGGTTGTGAAACAAGAGCCTCAGCAGCAGCAACATCAACAGCAGCAGCAGCAACAACAACAGGCCGCACACGCCAGAACTTTCAACATCAACGTGCGTCAAGCCCAAGCCGACAACAACGTAGTTAATGGTAAGTTCCTTGTGAATAGTATTTATGCTTCATGTTTATTTGATACTGGAGCCGATAATTGCTTTGTGTCGTTTAAATTCGAGAAGCTCCTTAGTCGTAAACGCTCCCAACTCTCCTCGACGTTCGATGTTGAAGTCGCTACCGGAAGAACTGTCGCCGTCAATTCTGTTCTTCGTGATTGTACTCTTGAGCTCAACAATCACATCTTCCCAATCGACCTCATTCCGATGCAACTCGGAAGTTTTGACGTCATAGTAGGCATGGACTTTCTTCGTGAAAACCATGCTGAAGTGGTGTGCTTCGACAAGATGATTCGATTCTCGCCGCAAATTGTGATCTATTGTGTGTTTACGGTGATACTACTTCGAAAGGTCTCAAGCTCATGTCATGTGTTCAAGCTAGCAAGTATCTCCGCAAGGATTACAGGGCTTTCTTGGCTAACATTGTAGTAGCGGAGAAGGAAAAGAAAGAGAAGAAGGAAGTGAAAGACGTTCCTGTGGTTCGAGAATTCCCTAATGTTTTTCCAGAGGATCTTCCCGGACTACCGCCAAGTCGTGATATCGACTTTCATATCGACCTCATTCCTGGAGCCAACCCTATTGCCAAAGCTCCCTACCGACTCGCGCCATCCGAAATGCGCGAACTCTCAAACCAACTCCAGGAATTACTTGAGAAAGGCTTCATTCGCCCGAGCACCTCTCCTTGGGGCGCGCCAGTCCTTTTCGTCAAAAAGAAGGATGGGTCGTTCCGGATGTGCATCGACTATCGGGAATTGAATAAGCTAACTATCAAGAACCGTTATCCCCTACCCCGCATTGAGGATTTGTTTGATCAGCTACAAGGTGCTACGTGCTTCTCGAAGATCGATCTACACTCAGGATATCACCAGCTATGTATTCAAGAGGAGGATATACCCGAAACCACGTTTCGCACTCGATATGGCCACTACGAATTCGTTGTTATGCCTTTTGGTTTAACCAACGCACCCGCGGTTTTCATGGATCTGATGAATCGCGTGTGTAAACCATATCTCGACCGTTTCGTCATCGTATTCATCGACGATGTCTTGATCTATTCCAAATCAAAAACTAAACACGCGCAACATCTACGATTGGTTCTCGAGCTACTCCAGGGGAACCAACTCTACGCCAAGTTCTCCAAGTGTGAATTCTGGTTGGAGGAAGTTCAGTTTTTGGGCCACATTGTTAATAGTCAAGGTATTCACGTCGATCCTGCGAAGATTGAAGCTGTCAAGAGTTGGATTACACCCAAGAACCCGTCTGAAGTCCGTTCCTTTCTCGGACTAGCGGGCTATTATCGACAATTTATCAAAGGATTCTCAAAGATCGTTGTGCCTCTTACCGCTCTCACGCATAAGGACAAGCCTTTTGTTTGGAGAACCGAACAAGAGTCTGCCTTCCAAACCCTCAAGCACATGCTTTGCAATGCTCCTGTTCTCACATTACCCGACGGAAACAACGATTTCATCGTCTACTGTGATGCTTCCAACCTTGGTCTTGGTTGTGTCCTCAGGCAACGGGATAAGGTTATAGCTTACGCATCTCGTCAGCTCAAAATCCACGAGAAGAACTATACAACCCATGATCTCGAGCTAGGCGCAGTTGTTTTTGCGTTAAAGATTTGGCGACACTACATGTATGGTACCAAGTGTACGATCTTCACCGATCATAGGAGCCTACAGCATATCTTTAATCAAAAGGAACTTAATATGCGTCAACGCCGATGGGTAGAACTTCTCAACGATTACGACTGTGAGATTCGTTATCACCTAGGCAAGGCAAATGTTGTTGCCGACGCACTCAGCAGACGGAGCTATCTGCTTAGCACTCGTAATGTTCAAACCCAATACGACCTCGAGACCCTCATCCGCGAGGCTCAGCATGCGGTTAATAACGAACGCACTCTGAAGAAGGAAAGAATCTACCACGATGGAGCCCAGCTTGTGATCAAGTCGAATGGGATATTCCACTTTCTGGACCGAATTTGGATCCCCAAACGGACCAATTTGCGATAGATCTTGATGGACGAAGCCCACAAATCCCGATATTCTATTTATCCCGGTGCTGACAAAATGTACCAGGACCTTCGCTATAAGTACTGGTGGCCGGGCATGAAGAGGGATATTTCTCTCTACGTTGGAAAATGCCTAACTTGTGCAAGAGTCAAGGTTGAGCATCAAAGACCCTCTGGCTTACTCGAGCAACCCCCGATCCCCATGTGGAAGTGGGAGAGTATAGCTATGGACTTTATAACAAAGCTACCGCACACGTCATCAGGTCACGACAGCATTTGGGTTGTGGTTGACCGATTGACTAAATCAGCTCACTTTTTACCAATACGGGAAGACTACAAGGTAGAACGATTTGCCCGAATCTACACCGATGAGATCATTTGTAATCATGGGACGCCTCGTGATATCATTTCTGATCGTAACGCTCGGTTTACCTCGCGACTGTGGGAAACATTTCAAATGGCACTCGGTACATCGCTAAATCTAAGTAACGCTTTCCACCCTCTAACCGACGGTCAGAATGAAAGAACGATTCGTACTCTTGAAGACATGCTCCGTTCGTGTCTCATAGACTTCGGTGGTAATTGGGATAAATACCTGCCGTTAGTCGAATTCTCGTATAACAACAGCTATCATGCAAGCATTCAAATGGCACCATTCGAGGCTTTATACGGAAGAAGATGTCGATCGCCTATTGTATGGCACGAGATCGGGCATTCGCAGTTAACCGGTCCTGAGCTATTACAAGAAACGACAGACAAGATTTTCGAAATTCGAGACAACCTGGTAAAAGCTCGGAATCGACAGAAAAGTTATGCCGATAGACGACGCAAGCCCCTTGAATTTGACGTTGGTGACTACGTACTCCTAAAGGTATCACCTTGGAAGGGTGTGGTCCGATTCGGCAAGAAAGGAAAGCTCACGCCTCGATATGTTGGACCTTTTAAGATTCTGGAAAGGATCAGAAAAGTGGCCTACAGACTCGAACTACCGGAGGAACTTAGTAACGTCCACCCGACTTTCCATGTGTCAAACCTCCGAAAGTGCCTAGCCGACCACGACTTACACGTTCCACTCGATGACCTGCAAGTGAACGAAACATTACACTTCGTGGAAAAGCCTGTCGAAATCATGGACCGCCAAACCAAGCAACTCAGACGCTCTCGCATTCCTATTGTGAAAGTCTGATGGGAAGGCAAATGAGGCGCAGAGTTCACTTGGGAACTCGAAAGCAACATGAAGGCGAAGTACCCGCAGTTATTTAAGGAGAAAGTCTAGAAAGAGAAAGTTCTCCAACGTGATTCACGGTGTTGTACAACTTCCAGCCTAATTTCGGGACGAAAATCCCTAAACAAGGGGAGGCTGTAACACCCCGTGTTTTCGGAAAGTCAAAGTCAAGGTCAAAGTCAACGACCGATTTCGCGCAACTTGACTTGTAGTGAATTTCTTTTATATGTTTACTTTAGCTGTATTATGTGGAGTAAGTGTCAATAATTACAATAATCGACGTGTGTTATTCGAAATCTAAATCGACTTACGACTGTGAACTGTAGGAAGTAACAATGCGATAAAGTTAACGTAACGATAATCAAACTATGCTAATCAAATCGACATCGAATCGAATCGCAACTCGAACTACGCATTTAATTATTGTTATACGTGTATGTGTGTGCGTTATGTGTTACATGTGCATGTTCATTTATGTTATGTGTGGTAATCAATCGAAACGCAATCGAACTCAATGGAAATCGAACTATGATAGATATAGTAGTTGGGATTAAAAGTAATTTGACTAGGAAAATCTATCGCATCGAATCGCTCGCAACCGAAATCGAAACAGCAAAAATCGTCACGCCAAACATCCGAACCAAGTGCCATCCGGTCGGATTGCCATCCGACCGGGCTGCCACTTGATTGTGGTGTCAGGTCGTCATCCGACCGAGATGACATCCGACCGGATAGTCATTCGGGCGGGATGCCATCCGACCGACCTACCCTTTCCCTTTTTGGAATCCTATAAATACCCATGTCACTCTCAAACTTTCTACTTTTGGAAACCTCTGTCCGACCAGCACGTTCAGCTCACTTTTTCTTCGATTTCTCTCAATCCCGGTAAGATCTCATCCTAAATCTTGTACTTCCTAGACCTACACGCACTCCTACACCTTTCTATCTTTTGAATCTTGACTTTTATCCATGAAATCACGAGGTTTGAGGTGTTCTAGGATGATGTCATCATGAGTTCTCGAAGAACTTCTTATTTTGGCATTCAATCCACCGAGAACAACTCGGATCTAACCGATTTCCACACAAATGAACAAAGATCTATACTAGATCTAAACGTAAACACAAGTGAAAAAGGATTGAAAGATGGTTTCTAACTTTCTTTCAACTCCTTTGCACTTGATATGCTTGAAACCGATGGAAACGGATCTAGATCTAGTCCCTCGCTCATTCTTAGTGTTGTGCTAGCTCAAGATCTGGATTCTACTCACGAGACCACCGATTTCGGGTGATTCTTGTCGATCAGGTCGCTTGGGTCAAGATGGAGTCCTATTGGTTAACACGTTGTCAAGACGTCTCGATAAAACTACAAACAAACAAAACGACCAAGTGTAAAACGGCCGGAGCAACCAGGACGGAATCCTGTCCGAACGGATCACACCTTGGGTCCCATACTTAGTCAACTTTATCTAAAAGTTTGAGTATTGAACGAATTGCCATCCGATCGGACTACCATCCGACCGGATTACTCTTCGGACCATGAGATACTAGGACTTTAAAGACTTAAAACAATTTTCAACATGTTCATTAACAGGGTTGCCACCCGATCGGATGGACATCCGACCGAGTGACTCTTCTGCTATGAACTGTTCCCATTAAGTAATCTCATCACTAAGGTCGCTGTCCGACCGGACTACCGTCCGACCGAATGACAATCCGAACGGATTGCTGTCCGAACGATTGACCGTCCGATCGACCGACTTGAAGGATAGAGATACTTCAATGTTTTCAAAATGCTACAACGAAAAATTCAAAAGACAAGCCATCATACACAAACACATTCATCTCATAGGAAGAAACAATCCACTCGAATAGTCATCCGACTGGACTACCGTCCGACCGGATGACAATCCGAACGGATTGCCTTCCGCACAGACAAGCCGTCCGACCGAACTGCTATCCGACCCATTCACACTTTGCATCGTTTTACGAGTCACTTATCGTTATGCTATCAATCCATTCAGGCTAACTTTACTCGCTAAACGCTCCCTTCAATCCATCAACCGCTGTGAGTATACTCGATCCCTTTTTGCTTTATGCACTTTTGGGTGTTACATACGTTACAACTATTCAAATCACACCAAACACACTACTCAATACAATTTGAACGCTAACCGTTAATGCATGTTATACGTGGCTTATGAATGCTTGTTTGTTATGTTTACACATGGAATGTTGTCTACCTGCCTTAGCAACGATAGTACTATAGTTTGGACTCAGCACCCGTTCACACGGGGGTTGTTAAGGACAATTACTTGCATGGATTACGGTGGTAATCATGTATTGCGAACTGCCTCGGGCAGTCAACCCGCAGTCATTGGTATCGATGGATCTATGTCGATAACTAACGTGCTTCATTTCACTATGTGTACGTGCTGGTTATGCGTAAACGAATTCGAACTCTATATGGTATTATCAAACTTGTATGCCCACCTTTACATTTTATGTATTGACTTTATTTTAACGTATGTGACAGGTGCTTAGGATGCACATCTGGTAGGAAATCAAAGCTAGAATAAAGCTTTAGAGCCCAACAAATAGTTGTCTGTAGTATTTGAATCAAGGGTCTCTAGAAGCAGATAAACAATTGCTCTAGTTAAATCTGAGTTGTCGGAATAGAATTATTTGCCTAGATTTTTATCTGTAATAATTTGTTTACTGTTTGAGACATGGTATGGGACATGTTATTTTAAATTGAATGGTAATGATAATTGTTATGGAAACTTCTGGACAATCTGTTTCGCTCAGTGCCATGCCCCGATGTTTCCGCCATCGGTTGGGGTGTGACAGTTCAACCTTGAAATCTTCACGAATGGGAAGGAAATGAGCGAACTTGGTCAAACGATCGATAATTACCCAGCCTATCGATGATCTCATCATTATCTTTTGAAACACCAAACCTCTCCAATTCAAGCTTAAGATGACAAAATCTTCCAATCATCTGAGGAACAGTTTCACCTTTCAAGTAAGAAAACAAATCGAATTCCTTTTTTAATAAGGAACGTTTGTTTTTGACAATTTCCTCACCACCGGTACATTTTCTCTCTAATGCTTCCCACAAACCTTTTGATGTAGTTTCATCTTCAAGCAACGAAATAATATCCTCTCGAACAGATTGATATAACAATGTAATCATTTTTTGTTCGGCAATCATGTGTTTTACTTCTTGCTTTGTAAACTCTTCAATAGTTAATAAAATTCCTCCTTCTTTTGTTGGTTCTTTATATCCTAATTTCAATTTTAACCAACACTCATGAGCAAACGCTTTTAACCAACCCTCAAACCGCTTTTTCCACCAGTTATAGTCCTCGATATTCATTAATTTTGGTGGCTTTTGTTGATTTCCATACATATTTTCGTATTTTAAACTATCTGAAATTGTTTTTAAAATGCTGCTTGTCTCCGACTTTGTTTCAGAAGTGTATGAATCATAAAAACTGTTGTAAAATTCTTCGCCAGTTCCCGACATCTTCGAATTGTGTCTTGATATTAGCACCTTGTTTATCTTGAATCACCTGTAAACAAACAAATAAACGATCTGTTTAAAAACTATCAAACTGCTGGATCAGATGGGTATCCGATCGAGTGTGGTCAACGAAGGTCAACGGAATAACAATGATCGGATAACAACGGATCGGATGGTGATCCGATCGAGTGACTATCCGATGATTGGCTCCCTAATCAATTGACTGCTAGGTGTCGGATGGTGATCCGATCGAGTGGAGATCCGACACTTTGGACAATATGCTTTGGATCGGATGGTGATCCGATCGAGTGACGATTCGACAGTTGACAATATGCTTTGGATCGGATGGTGATCCGATCGAGTGGGGATCCGACACTTAGACCTCTTGTGTTGATGATCGGATGGTGATCCGATCGAGTAGTGATCCGATACTTGGACCTGAGACACAAGCAAATAGAGTGATTAGGATCGGATGGCAATCCGTATAGATTGTCGTTCGAAGATTTGCACAACAAGTTAAAATGTGAAAGTGTGAAAAGTATCAGATGGTGATCCGATCGAGTAGCGGTTCGACGATTGGCAGTTAACAAAACAAAATTGTATGCACGTGGATCGGATCGTGATCCGATCGAGTAGTCACTCGACACTTGACCTTTAACCCACCAAACAAAATACTCGTGGATCGGATAGTGATCATATCGAGTAGCCACTCGACGATTGATAATACTTCACAAATGTAATTTGACCTTTACAAGCAACTGCTATTAAAATCTCATGTAAAAGTAATGATTTAATCAAATGGTCAAAACATGATCTCTATTGCACCGTCACTTAGTTCACATGATGTATTAAATGGGCCTCCAATTTTGTAAACTGACAACTTCTTTATTGAGCCGAGAGCTTTGAATAATGTTCACATGGGCCGAGACAAGAATCACATGCACAATTAAATGGGATAGAACATTTAAAACATTGATTGGGCCGCTACAATAAAGTCACGGGGATCGGATTAGATATTTAAGAACTTGGCAAGGTATCGGATGGTTATCCGATCGAGTCACCACTCGATAGTTGACACTACAAGACAAACAATTTATGTTAGACGATGGGATGGCAATCCGTACGGATTGCCACTCGATACTTGAACTTCAAAAACTCTTTCACATGCAACAATATTCAAAGTTAATGAGATAAAATGCCGACAATTCTGATATCTTTCAAACTTTTATTGGACCTTCAATTTATCAACACATGGGCCATCAGACTTTTAATCAGATCACGTGAATGAGCTGACGTAATATGTTCGAGCCCTGGTAACCACTTGGGGTGTCCCAGTGGCCACCAGCACCCATTACAAACTGGTGTGGGCAGGTTCGAGCCCTGGTTCAACCAAAATGCCCACCCGGTAGGGTATTAACCGCCAGGCAGCGTTGCTGGGTCGCTAGCTTGGGAAGGGGGATCCCTTCCGCGGTCAGGGGTACCGTGCATCTACCCTTTTTTAATATGTTCGGCTTTGGACAGTCAGCACATGGGCTGATCAATCTAATTGGACTGAGAACAAATACTTTTCAAAGATTTTAATCAAAACATTAATGTGGCCGACAACATAAACAAGTGTAATGACACTTACTACTTTGAATTGATATAACAGTTAACATTTCACTTGAACTTGACAGACTTTTGAATGAAAGTTAATTGGATCGAGTGAGATGTTGGATCGGATGGTCACCCGATCGGATGGCCATCCGATCGGTGAACACCAACTTGAATATTAACAGCAACAGTCAACATCTTTAATATTTTCGAATCACAAAAATCAAGATTTCTCAAAAACCGTTTGGAATTACGATCTGAAATTTTGTAGGCTTTTAGATCAACTGATTTCGCACAACATATCAAAAAATCAGCGATTTTTAACCGTAAAAACCCGTTTAATTTGGCGTTTTTCAGTCAAGAACGTGAAAAAGAGTAGAATGAGAAATTTGACAAATCTGATGTGTTTTTGACTCTGAATCCGATGATTTCTCGTGCGATTTTGTGTGTTTGATCCGTGCAATCGAGCTCCTGCTCTGATACCACTTGTAGGATCGGTTTTTACTCCCGAACGATTGCGAAACGATACGTGTGACGTGCGGAATCCGTACACACACGTGGACCGAACACAAGAACGTAATACAAACGTGATTCTATTGAATATACGACAAGTACAAGCACCACGAATCACCTTGAGCAATAGTTTCTCTCTCTACTTTCTCTCTCTAAGCACCAAGCTCCAAATCTCTCAAATGTCCAAAAGTTCTAAAATGAAACACTAATGCTCAAATTTATAGGCCAAGGCATAAGTGATTTCCCCTTATTTACAAGTTTGCCACCTTGCCTTTTTCCCTACTTATAACACAATAAAATCACATTTTCTTCTATTCTTTGCTACGAACTGGATTGACGGAGGCGATAGACATTACTGCACTAACATCTATACTATCTATAATAAGATATTATTGGCTGATGTAAATCTGCCTATGTGTCAATCATTAAGGTATGCCACTTGTCTCCGCTGATGTCATAATTCTCTTTTCAATATTTTATTATTATGAAAAAATATATTGTATATAATAGAATATTTTAAGGAGGGAATTTCAAAATCAATTTCAAAATTCAAATCATAACTTTAATCATTTTCAAAATTCAAACCGTCAATTCCACTCTCTCTCACTATCCATTTCTCTCTCAACTCTCTCTCTCTAAACCACCGGACTCCGCCGCTACTTCGCCGTCAACCCTAAAATAAGAGACCAACACCGCCGCGAACTGTGTTAGATTTGGTATACCAATTAATGTCAATATTTGTTCTCTGTTTTGGTACAATGAAAATTCTAATAACTTCACTTTTCTCCTCCATCTAGGGTTTCTGCGTTCTCTATCTGTTCACACACAATCTCGATTCTTGCGACCGTGGTAAGGATTTTATCTCTATATCTCTAAAAATGTTGGATTTCATTTATTAAACCCTAATCTCTTATCTTCTCTAATCAGCTACACCATCGCAATCTTCTAGCAGGTATGCTTTCATCTGATAACAAGTACAATTCTTTGTTTAAAGGAAATATCATTCCTAATTTTGTTTTTTTAAATCGATTCCTTCCTAATCATCCGTGGCCTGCGTGGGTGACTTTTGTTGACTGTATGAAGTCCAAAGGGGACATTCGTCAAGATGCTGGAACTGGAAGTGATGTTTCTGTGTATGAAGATATGAGGTGTTATTAAGGAAGGTTGCCTCTGTTTTGGTCGTCAAGGGTTTGATTTGTTCAAGTAAGATATTGTTCGTGTCTTGGTTTAATTGTCAGTTTGATGATGAAGTGATGATAGCGAATGGTATTTTAATGAGCATGATAGAAGTTACAAATTGATGAATCTCAATATATTGTGTTTTGTAAAAATAAACATTATGTTATGAAATTTATTGATTATTTATAGTTGGTTAGGTATAAGTATATAGTGTTAAGTTGATTATGGTATGTTTATTATTAGTTAGGTATGAATTCATAGGCTCTCTCATCATGATTTGTAAGTTTATCAATCACTTATTTTTGTTCAATTCCCTTTGATTAAAGTACATCATTTTTTTAGGATTTTAGTATTTTTGTTTCAGTTTATTGTTCCATTGTTTCAGTTTTACCCGTTTAAGATCAAACAAGATCCAAATAATTGAAACCACTGTTGTGTGAAGAAAAAAGGGTTTACGAATCAAAGGCATAACTACTTTATGGTTTCAGTGCATAAGGTTCATATTAAAAAGTGTTTTGTGGAGAAAACAGTGGTTGAAACTACTGTTGTGTTAAAACGATGGCTTGAAACCACTGTTTGGTTAAAACAGTGGTTTGTGGAGAAAACAGATGTTTGAAACCACTGTTTGGTTAAAACAGTGGTTTCTCAAATCATTTCACATTCATTTCACATTCATTTCGATCTCTTTGCAGGCGGATAGGTGGCTTTGGGAGGTATGAAAAACAGAATTGATAAATTTAGGGAAAATGTGATTGAAAGATGATAACGCAATAGTGGAGGATCTAATTCTACAGCTTCGGTAAATTCAGGTGTGTTTTCAAATAATGCTTCCTAGATGTTTGAAGACCGACAAATGTCCAACGAAGCAGCACTGTGGACATTTGTCGTTCTTTGTTGGTTTTCAAACATCTATGAACCATTATTTGAGAACACCCTTGCATTTATCGGTGTTGTAGAATTAGATCCTCTACTGTTGGGTTATCATCTTTAAAAATCATTTTCCTTAAATTTATCGATTTTGTTTTTCATGCAGGGATATAATCTGCTTTTTAGTATTTGATTTGCCCGATGACCCACGTTCAAGGATGCTTTATGTCTCAAACTATATGAAGATTGCCTCTTGGTTATCATAAGGTTAAATTTTAAATTAATATGGTCTCATTTGTTAATAAGCTTATAATACTAACACATGCTTTTTTTAACATTGTTTTATAGGTGTGTTATTATTCATGTTCAAGATAACCTCTTTCGTGTTCATGTGAGGAAGAAGAGAGGAAGAAATAAAGGATCGGTCAAAACGGTTCAGATGATACAGGTTCACGTAAAAAGAAGAAACTCTCTGTTGCGGAAGTGGTTATCTTGAACATGAGTAATAACACACCTGTCTTCTACCTCCATTGCAAGTAAGGTTCTTTGAATCATTTTGGCTCTTTTCTTAAGTCTTTGAGGGAGTTTACACCCTTTCATTATGTAAGGCAATTCAGTATGTATGTATTTGACACATGAAACGTTGATTGCAGGCATTGCGGTTTTTTACAACAACTTGCGATAACAAATCTGAGGCGTTTGGTATATTGTGTTTTGATCAAGTGAATGAGACTCTGTTGAGAGTGTGAGGGTTTCTTATAATAACCTCCATTTTACCTTTTGATCTTCTGATCATTTATAAGTTGATCATTTTCTTATATTGTGTTTTGATCAAGTGAATGAGATTCTGTTTGCTTTACTTTTTTTAGATGATGAGAAGAAGGGGAAGACATGGTTCAGAAGACCTTGTGAAAGCAAGATCAATGCATAGTCATTTTTTATAATGAATTTTCAACTAAACTGTCTTTAAAACAAAAAATGAAATTGCATGGAAGAAGGCGAGAGAAATAGATATCCTAGGAAGTGTTAATTGTAATGTTTAGTTTTTAATATTTTTCAAACTCAGAATTTTGTAATACTATTTTATATCGAATGAAAAAGTGTTTATTGCTAGCAGAATTTTGTAAAAGTTGGATTTTGTATAGGCTTCTGTGTAGTTTGTTTGTTTTTTTTGTTCTATTTGGGGTGTATTTGCTCTTATGTTATGGCTAATTTAGCAGTTTTACATTAATTATGCAAAAGAACAATTGCATCGGCATTTCAATATTCATGTTTTCAAATTAGAAGAAGAGGTACCACCATCTTATTTTTCAATATCATAATATTATTATTAACCATTGAAATAGACTTTCCCCTTGAAAGTCGTTATTTGTTTGGGCTAAATAAGACTGGTTCACATCAGTGGATTCATCATAAGCAACTGGTTGCATTACACCTTCCCCTTGAAAGTGGTTATAACATCTGATGGCCCTCATCCACTGTTTGTATACTACAACTGCTGTCCATTAAGTACTGCTTGTGTACAACAACTGCACCAGACCGAGTGCTGCTATTTAATCTACTGCTGTAAGATAAGTGTTGCTAAAGACCAAAGCCCTGCTTGGAATGAAGCAGTGGAATGTAAAAACTGCTGACATATAAAGATTGACAATTTGTGTCTAAAATGTATTTTGTTAAGGATGGCATTCTTGCAGATATTTCATAAATCACCATCAAGCAGGGCTGATTTAATAGTCTTTCAAATCATTATCATTTCCTTACCCCTAACTACTTTTGTGCTCAAACATCTGTTTTCTAAATACAGTCCACTGCTATTCATCATAAGCAGCTGTTTGCATTAGACTTTCCCCTTGAAAGTGGTTATAACATCCGATGGCCCTCATCCACTGTTTGTATACTACAACTGCTGTCCATTAAGTACTGCTTGTGTACAACAACTTCTGAAGACAAAGTGCTGCTATTTAATCTACTGCCCTCAGTCAAATGCTGCTAAAGACCAAAGCCCTGCTTGGAATGAAGCAGTGGAATGTAAAAACTGCTGACATATTAAACTTGACAATTTGCCTCTAAAATGTATTTTGCTAAGGATTCCATTCTTGCAGATGTTTCATAAATCACCATCAATAGGTATTGTAATTTACATTTTTATTAATTATTTCCGGTGAGATTTTTATTATATCAATGACTTATAGTTATTCTTTTCGACAAAACGGTCTTATGGCACTTTATGATACACTGTTTAGCTAGGTAAAATCCATACTACATGATTATATTTACAAAGTTGATTCTTGAATTTGGTTTGTTTTGTTTTGTTTTGTTTTGTGATTGTTTGTTGGTATGTGGTTTATTTTTAGGGTGATCAGTGGTTTATAATCGGACCGTCCGGTTCATTCATCAGGTATTATTTCCTTTTCATTTTCACTACACTGATTTAGCGTTACCGCCTGTTTAACAATCGAGAAAAATATGTTTCATATCATACCTGCTTTAGAGTTTTACTTGTATCGTTTAAAACAAAACCCAAAAAAAATTGTTTCCGAGTGAAGAACCTATAACACATCAAAAATTCAGCATTTAAGACAAAACCCAAAAAAATTGGTCAGTCCAAAACCATACCTAAAATTATAATGAAACAGAAGCTAAAATAAAGTGTCATAAAAAAATTAAATCGTTTATAGTATAAATATTAAAAAAAGTTACAATTACATAAAAAAAAAGAAAAGTAATCAGACACTTAAAGTCTAATAGCAAGAATGAAGAAACTTTAACTTCAACTCCATGGAGCACTGCACTTCTCGATGTATGTCATTGATCTTTCTCATGAAGCCCAGGTCTCTGTCTCCACACTCTATATTATTCGCAACACACAGGTCACGAACGGAAGTAGTCGGCATCGCCCTCAGGTCTCTTGAAACTTGGTCTCTTGTCAGCAGACCAAGTTGCAGTCCGTTAAAACATCTCTTTAACTCTTGAAGAGTACTCCTATCAGCAAAAACTTGCTCTTCGATTTCTTTAATAAAGCGTTGCTTGAAATCCTCAGATTGTGCAGAAGTATGTGACTCCATTTTAATGTATTTATAACAACTAAGGCAAAACAATAAGAGTTGCTCTTCTATTTCACTGAATGAATCTGGTTATGATGAAACAATATTTGAATTCGCAATGATATTATATAGGATATGTATCAGCCCAAAGGTCAGGTTTAAATGCAACCATTAAATAAAAATTTATATTTAAAAACCTGATACATGTAATGATTTAATAATGAAAAACGTGTATATGGCCAATATGTCTCTTCATTTACCTTATCAAACATTTTAATGTAAAACCTTTGAAAAATGATCTTTATTAGCAGACGTCTCTTCGTTTACCCTATCAAATATTTCAAACACTATAAAGGATCATGATTGCTCTACTTGAAAACATCAAGACTTCATTTTTAAAAAACCCTTCATACTAAAACAAAACGTCCAAAACCACTCACAGTCATTCTAAATGGCAATCAAAACCTTCTACCATTGGTCGGATAATACCGATCTTAAAATTGAATATTCAAGATGGTCACTCCATGAACAGAGAAAAGATGAAGAAGTCAACAAAAAAGTTGCGTTGGTAAGTGATAAATATTATAAGCAGACGTGGAGTAGCATTGCACTGCTGGATGAAGTTGTCTCTTCTCCTCCATCAGAGTTTAAAGAAAAAGCAGAAGAGTTTATGACACATCTGCTGAAACAGGATCAGAAGACCTGTGATATGCTAGCAGATCTGCAAATTAAAACAAAAAATGAAATTGCATGGAAGAAGACCAGAGAAATAGATATCCTAGGAAGTGTTAATTGTAATGTTTAGTTTTTAATATTTTTCAAACTCAGAATTTTGTAATACTATTTAATATCGAATGAAGAAGTGTTTATTGCTAGCAGAATTTTGTAAAGGTTGGATTTTGTATAGGCTTCTGTGTAGTTTGTTTATTTTTTTTGTTCTATTTGGGGTGTATTTGCCCTTGAAGAGGTACCACCATCTTATTTTTCAATATCATAATATTATTATTAACCATTGTAATAGACTTTCCCCTTGAAAATCGATATTTGTTTGGGCCAAATAAAACTGGTCCACATCAGTGGATTCATCATAAGCAGCTGTTTGCATTACACCTTCCCCTTGAAAGTGGTTATAACATCTGATGGCCCTCATCCACTGTTTGTATACTACAACTGCTGTCCATTAAGTATTGCTTCTGTACAACAACTGCACCAGACAAAGTGCTGCTATTTAATCTACTGTCCTAAGATAAGTGCTGCTAAAGACCAAAGCCCTGCTTGGAATGAAGCAGTGGAATGTAAAAACTGCTGACATATAAAGATTGACAATTTGTGTCTAAAATGTATTTTGTTAAGGATGGCATTCTTGCAGGTATTTCATAAATCACCATCAACAGATGTTGGAAATGATATTGTGTTTACGCAAGACAAAATCATTCAACAAAATCATTCAACATAATATCATTAAACAGTTGCTGATTTAATAGTCTTTCAAATCATTCTCATTTCCTTACCCCTAACTACTGTTGTGCTCAAACATCTATTTTCTAAATACTGTCCACTACTATTCATCATAAGCAGCTGCTTGCATTAGACTTTCCCCTTGAAAGTGGTTATAACATCTGATGGCCTCATCCACTGTTTGTATACTACAACTGCTGTCCATTAAGTACTGCTTGTGTACAACAACTGCTGAAGACAAAATGCTGCTATTTAATCTACACGCCCTAAATCAAGTGCTGCTAAAGACCAAAGCCCTGTTTGGAATGAAGCAGTGGAATGTGTTTACTTTGTTTATTGTAATAGTATCAGTTGTTTTCATTTGCGCTGCATTTAATGTCAATTCATATCTATTGATTTGCTCAATTTATACAAACAAACACAATCATGAGGGCCTCCGATCCTAACATCTTTACCTGTGTGTTTGTTATGCTTCTCTTGTATTGAACTGGTATATTGGCAACAAATAATGTTTCTTTAGTTAGTTATGCTTTTCTTATTTCTATAGTTAATCAGTCGACAAGTTTAATGTATACTTAACTAAAAAAGCAATTTGCGTCCCTGTCGTTTGTTTGAAACATCAACCTGAGCCCTTAAATTCATTTTTTCGTTTTTTGAGCCCCTGAGCTTATGAATTCATAACAATTTGAGTCCCTTCGTCAATGTGCCGTCTGTTTGACCGTTTGAACCGGTGGTATGAGTGAAATATTAACCTGAGCCCCTAAATTCTTTTCTTGCTTTTTTGTTAAGAAATCATTGATTTAATAATTTAAATTAATTCTTTTTAAAAAAATCCAATCTAATAATTAACTCTTTTTAAATAAATGCAATCTAATAATTAAAGGTATACTATATATAACAAATTATTAAAGCCTAAATTGTATATTAAATGTAAACTTTTAATATATACAATACAGAGACAAAACGTCATACCAACTTCGTAGACTTGATGGAACTTACAGACTCGATAACAAAAGACCGTAACATACAATACAGAGACAAAACGTCATACTACCACAACCAATTGTGGATCTTTACTGACGGGTGCACTTTGGAATGTAGCAGATATGAATGAATATAACCCCAATGTAGCTAATTTCATATCTGCCACTGGGGTTATATTCATTCATATGAATGAATATAACCCCAGTGTAGCTCTTCGATTTTCCTTGAAATTCCAGAGCTCGCTAATTACATATCTTCCACTGGGGTTGTATTCATTCATATGCAATTGATCGTTTTGATCAATCAGTTCCTTATGTGCACCGCACCATCTTCTAGGAGGTTGTCAAGTCTTCTCGCCTTCGTAGTTGGTGTTTTGCGTATCTTTACATCCGCAGCCATTCTGTATAATATTTTCACAAAAGACATCACAAACAAACTTGAACAAAGCAAAACGAATCAACCCTCTGTTTTTCCAAACCAAAATAAACAAAACAAACAAATATAACAAAGCAGAACAAAAACAAAACAAACAAACAGAACAAAAACAGAACAAAAACATCACAAACAAACCTGAAAAACTAAAACCAAAATACTCCAAATCAACCCATTCACAAAAAAACTGATTATCATCATCATCATCATTATGCGGCATTCAGATTATCATTATCAAAAACTGCAACCAAAATACCCAAATCAACCCTCTGTTTTTTCACAAAGAAGTGATTATCAACATCATCATGCGGCATTCAGATATCATTATGAAAAACTGAAACCAAAGTACCCAAATCCACCTTCTGTTTTTTCACAAAAAAACTGATTATCATCATCATCAACTCTTTTTTTTCACAAAAACATTTACAAAAAACTGATTATCATCATCATCATCATGCGGCATTCAGATTATCATTATCAAAAACTGTAACCAAAATACCTAAATCAACCCTCTGTTTTTTCACAAAAACATTCACAAGAAACTGATTATCATCATCATCATGCAGCATTCAGATTATCATTATCAAAAACTGAATCCAAAATACCCAAATCAACCCTCTCTTTTTTCACAAAATCATTCACAAATAACTGATTATCATCATCATCATCAACCGGCATTCAGATTAACATTATCAAAAACTTAAACCAAAATACCAAAATCAACCCTCTGTTTTTTCATAAAAACATCACAAATATCAAAAACATATATAGATAAGATGATGATACAAACCTCTGTTTTGAAGATGAAGATGTATGAAGATGATGAAGACGGATGAAGATGATGAAGATTGTAACAACTCTCATCAAAAGTCATATTTATTACATTAAATTGACCAATAGGAAACCCTAATTGAGACACCCAAGTGATTCTGCGCAAACCCTAAAATTTTCAGAACAATCGGAATCAGGATCAGGGCCCCTAAAACTCAGGGGGGGTATTTCCTAGTTACGATTATCCACATAAATAGCTGTCCAATTCGAATTTTAAGAAACTGTCGACTCAGCTGAGCTAGTCCCACACGTGGCCACCCTATACGGATTTCATGACCCTTACGGACCGTAAGGGTTAATGCTTACGGTCCGTAAGCTAGTCCAATTTCGTGTATAAATAGCAAATGTTGGGACTTGATTCTGGACGCTTGAACGACGTAAAACTTTGAAAGATACACCGAGTTACGTTCTGTTTACCACAATTAACACACACGGATCACTAATCGACGCCGCAATCAGGGTATTAACTCGATCGCTATTACGATTCATTTTCCGATTGATCAATGTACTCAACGGATGTTTAAGTGCTGCCCACATTAGGGTGATGCTTTGTCATTAGTCGTTAATTCGATGGATGTTTAAGCATAGCACTTTGTCATTCGTTGTGAGGGTTGATCGCGTGAGTTATCGTAAATGCTGTATTGATTACTAACCCAGAATTGTGTGTCTGTTATTAAAATTTAGGTTAAAAGGCTAATCAGTAGGCTAGACTCTGCTCAAATTAAATCTGCAATGTGAGTCATTCTCTTTTTATCAACTATTTTACAATACCTCGAATTATTTTCAAAAGTTATAATTACAGGGACTAAGTCGTGGATATCTTGAGTTACTAGCTAGTGGGGTATTGTGCACATTACTAATTTTATCCCAGTTAGGTTCATTGACCTACTAGGGATAATCATCACTATTTAGGTTCATTGACCTAATAGTGATATGACCATCGTCACCATTGTGACAGGACGCCAGATAAAAATAAGATAGAAGCCATTGTAATCGCTCTTATGCTGTAATTAATAACTATGCATCATTTTATGTAAATAGAATGATTCACTCAGTATTTCCCGCTGACAAAACTTTTTTCAAACATGTTTCAGATGATCTGTTATGATCCAGGAAAAGTGCCATAAAGCACTACAAGCTTAAGGAAGTGGCTCAAGATAAAATAAAGAAACATGTTTTGTAAAATAAAAGATTTCTCCGTGAAATCTCAAGATTGTAAATTACCGGGTTTTATCCCGAGTTGTGAAATAAAATAAATCGGGAAATATTTCAGTTTAAAAAAATCCTGATAATAAACTTCCGCTGTTAAACTCAATTAATTAAATACCACGGGATTTCTGTCCCGCGGCCCCTGAAACGGGTCAAACCGGGTCGGGGGTCGTGACAGAAAAAGGTGGTATCAGAGCTACTGATCGAGCCACTGATTTAAGCCAATTAAGTATTTAGAAAATACTTAATTTTTATTAATTGCTATTTTGTGATTATGTGTTTCATTATCTGACTAATTGTATACAGTATGGGTAGATTTTTATATGCTAACCAATGTAGCAATTAATGCAAATCCTTAAATAATTTGACCCAAGTTTAGCACTTTTATTATTTTCAGTCTAGAAACCTTATTTAGTAAATAAATAAATTTACAAATAAAACCTAGTATGTTTTAATTTTCAGTTGTTTTATAGTTACACCGTCTGAAATAAGATTTAAAGGTTTTTTTTATAAAAATTTGGTTATAATTAAGTAATAGTGTGTATTTTGCATAACAGCATGAGTGACTTGTCTGACGCCCTTCAGAATTTAAATCTCTATCCGGTAAGAATAGAGGTTTCCAGAGATTTCAATAGGTATATACCAGACATAGAAGAACCTATAGAATTCAACGCTTTACCTCTTGAGAAACCCAAGCCTAAGAAAATGGAAATTGGGGAAAGCTCTAGGCAAATTGAGGGGTTACCATCTCAGGAAGAGCTAGATTTTATATTGGCAAACTATGATATTATTAAGCCTGTTAATGAAAATGTTTTTATTCATTCTCTTGAAACACAACTACCAATGAACTTAGAACCAGCTATTCCAAAACTTTCAATCCACTCGCAAATAGATGAATGGTTGACTAATGAAATACAGTTACAAAACAATCCCTATAAGCTTTTTCCTCAGTTCAATCCAGAACCTTTACCAAATCCACCAATGAGTAACAAGAATATGGCTGAACTCCGCCACTTTGGCAAAGAACTAATGGATGCTGCGAATAGGATCCAAGAGATTGGGGGATAGATCTCCTGGAAATACGGTGAGAGGGAACACCGTTATTAGAATATCATCTGACAAAGGATAGGGGATTTATGGAACTATGGTTGTGTAATAGTAATAGTAAAATTAGTATGTGTAAAATAAATGATAAAACAGTTGTATATAGAAGCATGATATAATCTATAAAATAAATAAAATTTTAGAAGATTTACAATTTTGTTTGTATATTCGTTTACGTGATTATGTGCAATTAATTGTGACATGGGATTATTTCTTCTATACTAATTATTTATCTATAAATTAGATATCAGATGGAAAACGCGAATAATGAACCAGTTAATGAGGTTAATCAATCTGAGCAACAACCGGGGGATCAATATATGACTAGGCAGGATATAGAAAATATCGTTGCTCCAGGGATAGCCAACGCTATTCCAGCAATAGTTGCTCAAGGGATAGCCAACGCTTTTCCAGCAATCGTTGCTGCTGTTAAAAATCCAATCAAACCGCAACAAATTGTTCCTAGTAAACGTATTTCTGAAGATAACTTCAGTAATAGCATAAACGGAGGCAATGATCATGTTAATCATGATAATGAACCACGACAAGCTCCGCTCCCTAAGAAAATGAAAGCTGCAACGCCTGGTTGCACTTTCAAAGAATTTCTTGCTTGTAAACCCACTGAGTTTGCAGGCAATGAAGGAGCGACTGCGGCACTGCGTTGGTTAGAGAAAACCGAGGCAGTAATTGCCATAAGTAAATGTGCTTAGGATGATCAGGTCATGTACGCGTCAAACCTTTTCAAAGAAGGGGCGCTAGAATGGTGGAATACGGTGTTACAAGCAAAAGGAAGAAGGATGGCGTATGCTATGAACTGGGAAGAATTTAAGAGCTTAGTAGAAAGAAAATTCTGTCCTGAGTATGAAAAGGAACAAATGACAAATAAGTTTCTAACCCACCGGATGGTAGATGTAGATTGTCGAGGGTATACTTCGACATTCTTCGAGTATGCTCGAGTGGTACCAACCCTGGCTTCGCCAGAGCCGGTACTTATTTCTCGTTATATTTGGGGATTGATTTCCGAAATCCGTAATATCGTCAAGGCTGCGAAACCTCGCACGATTGATGATGCGGTAGATTTAGCCAATACTCTAACTGACGAACTAGTACGGACAAGAGAAGAAAATAGAAGGAAGGAAGTAGCCCAAAAGATTACCCAAGGATTCCGTCCGGGTAACCATAACAATTTCAAGAAAGGAGGGAATGGGAAATCTTCCACTAGCCCATTTTGCAATTCTTGCAAAAGGAAGCATTTTGGAAGATCCAAAGGATATTGCAATTTTTGCAAAATTCCGGGGCATCAAGAAGAAGACTGCAGGAGGAAGAAATTTTCAGTTTGCTACAACTGTGGAGAAGCTGGACATCTTAGGCCAGATTGTCCAAAACTAAACAAACCATCTGACAATAAAGCCAAACCTGCAGAAGGAGCAAAAAGGAATGTAAGAGCCTTCCAGCTGACTACTCAGGAAGCCGAGATGATTCCAGATGTGATAGCCGGTACGTTCTTAGTTCACAACGTTTACATAAAAGTATTATGTGACTCTGGTGCAAACCAAAGTTTTATAAATATTTCATTCTGCCAAACTCTTAACTTACCTTTAACCAGCATTAGACAAATTTCTACAGTAGAAACGGTATATGGGAATTTAGTTAAAATAAATAAGGTTCTGCAAAACGTAGAAATAGAACTTTTAAGTCATAAATTTTCTGCAACCCTATTATCTATGAAAGTAGTTGAATTCGACGTTGTGTTAGGAATGGATTGGTTAGTAAACAACCATGCTCGAATTATATGTGATAAGAATTCCATAGAAATTTGTGCACCCACTGGAAAAGTAATAATGATTACAGGAGATAAGCCATGTAAATCCATAAAGTTCATATCAGTAATGAAAGTTTCTAATTATGAACGAAAGTAAGGAATAGTATATATGATTTCAGTAATCATTAATATTAAAGATAAAGAACTTAAGGAAATTTCTGTAATCTCAGAATACCCAGATGTATTCCCAGAAGAGTTACCAGGATTACCATCAGATAGGAAGGTAGAATTTAGGATTCATCTAATTCCAGTAACTATATCGATAGCCAAGGCACCTTATCGGTTAGCACAGTATTGGTTGTTAAGAAAAAGGATGGTTCAATGAGAATGTGTATTGATTATAGAGAATTGAATAAAGTTACAATTAAGAATCGATACCCATTACCTAGAATTGATGATCTATTCGATCAATTCCAGGAAGATAGATATTTTTCTAAGATCGACTTACGTTCCGGATATTATCAATTGAAAGTACAAGAGGAAGACGTACCTAAAACTGCTTTCAAGATTAGGTATGGTCATTACGAGTTTACAGTCATGCCCTTCGGATTAACGAATGCACCTGTCGCATTCATGGAAATGATGAATAGAATTTGTAAACCGTATTTGGATAAATTTGTAATTGTCTTCATCGACGATATACTTATTTATTCCAAAAGTCAGGACAAACATTGTCAGCACTTGCATTTACTCTTAACTTTGTTAAGAAAAGAAAAGCTTTACGCCAAATTCTCGAAGTGTGAATTTTGGTTGCAAGAAGTGCAATTTCTAGGTCACATGGTAAATCATGAAGATATTCACGTAGATCCTGCTAAGATAGCAGCAACTACCAAATGGAAGGTTTCGCAATCCGCAATGGAAATTAGAAGTTTTGTAAGTTTAGTCGGATATTATAGACGGTTTATTAAGAAATTTTCTAAGGTAGCTATACCATTAACTAAGCTAACCTATAAAACAATTAAGTTTGATTAGAGATCTAAACAAGAAGAAGCCTTTAGGATCTTAAAGCGGAAATTAACCAAATGCTCCAATCTTAGCCTTAGGAACTGAAGATTTTGAAGTATACGGTAATGCTTCAAAGCTAGGATTTGGATATGTGTCAATGCAATGCAAAAAGGTAATTGCGTATGTTTCAATACAGTTGAAAAAGTACGAAGAAAATTTTATGACTCATGACTTAGAATTAGGAGCCATAATTTTTGCCCTTAAAGATTTAGAAACATTATCGGTATGGAAGTAAGTTTACTATCTATACGGATCATAAGAATTTAAGATATATATTTGGGCAAAAAGAATTAAACATGAGGCAAAGGAGATGGATAAAAATCCCAAGTGACTACGACTGTGATATTCAGTATCACGAAGGAAAGGATGAAGACGGCTAGAGATCGCCAGAAGAGTTATACAGATAATAGACGAAAGCCGTTGGAGTTTCAAATTGGAGACAAAATGCTATTGAAAGTATCTCCTTGGAAAGGAGTTGTTAGATTCGGTAAGAAAGGAAAGTTAAGTCCAAGGTACGTAGGACCATTTCCAGTAATCCAACGTATAGGACCAGTTGCTTATCATTTACAACTACCAGGAGAGTTAGCTGGAGTACATGATGTATTTCATGTATCTAATCTCAAGAAAAGTCTATCAGACGAATCTTTGGTAGCACCTCTCCAAGATATAGAGGTAAACGAAAAATTTAAAATTTGTTGAACCTCTTCAGATAGAAGATAGAAAGATCAAATTTCTCAAAACACAAACGATTAGTGTTAGTTTAAGTAAAGTGGGATTCAAAGATAGGACCCTAATACACTTGGGAACTGGAATTAGAAAAGAAGCAAAAATATCCTCAATTATTCCAGTAAATCTCGAGGACGAGATTTTTATTAAGGTGGGAAGAATGTAACAACTCTCATCAAAAGTCATATTTATTAAATTAAATTGACCAATAGGAAACCCTAATTGAGACACCCAAGTGATTCTGCGCAAACCCTAAAATTTTCAGAACAATCGGAATCAGGATCAGGGCCCCTAAAACTCAGGGGGGGTATTTCCTAGTTACGATTATCCACATAAATAGCTGTCCAATTCGAATTTTAAGAAACTGTCGACTCAGCTGAGCTAGTCCCACACGTGGCCACCCTATACGGATTTCATGACCCTTACGGACCATAAGGGTTAATGCTTACGGTCCGTAAGCTAGTCCAATTTCGTGTATAAATAGCAAATGTTGGGACTTGATTCTGGACGCTTGAACGACGTAAAACTTTGAAAGATACACCGAGTTACGTTCTGTTTACCACAATTAACACACACGGATCACTAATCGACGCCGCAATCAGGGTATTAACTCGATCGCTATTACGATTCATTTTCCGATTGATCAATGTACTCAATGGATGTTTAAGTGCTGCTCACATTAGGGTGATGCTTTGTCATTAGTCGTTAATTCGATGGATGTTTAAGCATAGCACTTTGTCATTCGTTGTGAGGGTTGATCTCGTGAGTTATCGTAAATGCTGTATTGATTACTAACCCAGAATTGTGTGCATGTTATTAAAATTTAGGTTAAAAGGCTAATCAGTAGGCTAGACTTTGCTCAAATTAAATCTGCAATGTGAGTCATTCTCTTTTTATCAACTATTTTACAATACCTCGAATTATTTTCAAAAGTTATAATTACAGGGACTAAGTCGTGGATATCTTGAGTTACTGGCTAGTGGGGTATTGTGCACATTACTAATTTTATCCCAGTTAGGTTCATTGACCTACTAGGGATAATCATCACTATTTAGGTTCATTGACCTAATAGTGATATGACCATCGTCACCATTGTGACAGGACGCCAGATAAAAATAAGATAGAAGCCATTGTAATCGCTCTTATGCTGTAATTAATAACTATGCATCATTTTATGTAAATAGAATGATTCACTCAGTATTTCCCGCTGACAAAACCGTTTTCAAACATGTTTCAGATGATCTGTTATGATCCAGGAAAAGTGCCATAAAGCACTACAAGCTTAAGGAAGTGGCTCAAGATAAAATAAAGAAACATGTTTTGGAAAATAAAAGATTTCTCCGTGAAATCTCAAGATTGTAAATTACCGGGTTTTATCCCGAGTTGTGAAATAAAATAAATTGGGAAATATTTCAGTTTAAAAAAAAATCCTGATAATAAACTTCCGCTGTTAAACTCAATTAATTAAATACCACGGGATTTCTGTCCTGCGGCCCCTGAAACGGGTCAAACCGGGTCGGGGGCCGTGACAAAGATGGATGAAGATGATGATGATCGGTATTGAGAGAGGAGAGAGAGATTTGGAGATTTTCTGAGAAGTGTGATGATGATGATGATAATGTGGATATTAAGGGATAAGGGTATTAAGGACATTTCATAGATGTCTTTAACAAATCTAATCCATATTTGATAGAAGGGGTTTAACGGGCCTACAAAATCTAATCCATCGGTAAGCTTAATTGGATCAAATATAAGGGGCTTTATTGAACTGTTCAATAACATTTGGTTATTTGAATTAGGCCAGGCTTTAATTATTAGAAAATATAAAATTAGGTCATGCTTTCATTTTAGACAAGAAATTTTGAGTTAGTTAGTTAATTTCTATATCAAACATGAACTAAATAGAAACAATTTAAATGATGTATTATAATCTATTTCGATGGTTATTAAAACTACCAATGTGGTCACACATACTGTCTTCAACATTACTTTATAAAGATATAGAACTAAAGACCAAAATTTAAATGATATATTATAATCTGTTTTTTAGTATTTGTTTTCGATCATTACTAAACCTACCCGTGTGGTTACACGGGTCCTACACCTAGTTCTCTTTATTACACGCGCTCTCTCTCTCTATAATAAAAACCCAAATTCTCCTTTTCCTTCGTTCATCGCCCCTTTTCATTATCATTGAGTTTCTTTTGTCTTCCCCCTTCATAATCCTCTATAAACCCTAGAGGAATCTACACCAGTTCTTCGAGAATACTGATTCTGTCCGATGGAATGATGGATCTTTATTTAGGCATTTGAGAGAGGGAAATGGTCGATATTTGGCAATAAGAGAGAGAGAGAGAGAGTGAGTGATAGAGATAGAAACGGCCGTTGTTGTTGTTGCAACACCACCCGCCACCGGCGACGACGATGACCAGCGGTGGTCAAGGGTTTTGATCAGTGGTCTCGCAGATGTGTAAGCCGAGTAGATTGGTGGCGATGTGTAAGCCGAGTAGATTGGTGACAATAGAAATGAGATACCAGCAGGCAATGATGATTAAGGTAAGTATATCGACCCCTGTAGATAGCCTCCAGATTACCCACTTGATACAGGTATGTCGATTTCTTCATCTCAAAGGTGTGTTTTTTCGTATAATTATTTATCTTCGTTTTAACTTTCTTTCATCGATTTGATGTTAAATGTGCATTTGTTTTCGGTTAGGGTTTTTAGAATCCTCCAATCGATTTGATGTTGAATGTTCATTTGTAAGGTATGTTTCATTATCATTTAACTTCCTATTTTTTGAATCTTTTTTTATTGTATTTATAAAAAAAAATTAATATTCTTTTTGAATCCATCGATTTTTTTTTACAGATTAGGGTTTTCTTTAGGCATCCATTTTAGATTAGGGTTCTTTTTGGGTTATTTTAGATTAGGGTTATTTTTTAACCGTAGAAGTTTTAAATTTTTTGAACGAGCAGTTTTATTAGCAAGACAATATATGTTTGTCTATAAATGTTTCAATACAGGATAGATGTCTTATACACCCGCTGCATCTCATCCAACAGTTCCCAGTAGTGCAATTGGTCTTAGTGGTCCCTATATTTTAAGTAATTTACAGATTTTAACACAACTTTCACATTGACCTGTTAACACTTTTCATTGACACATTAGGCATTTTCATTTGTTTACGGCCGTTTTGAAGCATCTAAGAACTCCAACAAATCCTTCTTTGGATTACCCATCCGTAGATTCTGATTATATGAGCAAAATTAAAAGGATCATGGGGTTGGTGAGGTAATTTCATTCTATCGATGTAGGATTTCCTAAGGCTTTACACAATCAATATTTTCTTTCAGTTATTTACATTCTAACTTTATGTTGGAACATATCTCTGATATTTCAAATGATGTTCTTTGTTGTAGTTGAAACCAAGTTAGAGTGCACATGCAGACAACCCAAAAAAGGCTGCAAATTCTTATATGCCTATATTAGAAAAAGCTAAAAGGGTTGTTCCACAATATATGCACAAAAATACACCTGTTAAAGTTGGGGTTAGTGATTTGTATGGGGAATAAGTAATAATACTTTTGTATTTTGCTTGAGCTATATAATTATACATCTAAACTACACATCTATGTGTAGGCAACTGCAGGTCTGAGACAGTTGGGATGCATCTAAAAGAATTTTGCAAGCTGTAAATACAATCCTCCGGCAATTAAAATCGATAGTTATCGTGTATTACTTTTAACTACGATTTATGTTTATATAGATCAAATATTTTATATAAGCTAAGAGCAGCCTCAAGATAAACGATGATTGGGTAACTATTTTGGATAGAACTCAAGAAGGTTCTTACCAACGGGTAAGCTACTTACTTACACCATCCAAAATGCATATGTTCTTAGCATACACGTTGAACTGATTCCGTGTTTGTTCATACATCCAAAAACATATATAAAAAGTATAAAAAAAGATGTCAGTAGAGGAGTTTCCTTATCACGTCTTGCTTATTTTTTGGACCCACCCAATCAACTTGATTTGTTTTGACCCGTATTAAAAGTTATTTGTTATCACCAGAAAACATTTTTGAATTCATTATTGGTGCTCATGTTTTGTTTTAAGCAAAGAAAAAAAAACATTTTCAAAAGTAGGTCTTACCGTAGCTTATACCGGTCTATATTTATGCTTACATTAGTCGGACTCGGTTTTTTCAATATTTCAGAATGATATGATAGGGTTAGCGCTAAAAGAATTTGTTATGACCACCGAGCTTCACTCTTGATTCCGTAGATGAATTGAGCATCTCGGATGGACAAATAGTGCATGTGGTTTCTTGGCCATTGCTCAGTATAGCACTTTCTGGAATAATGGGAATAGTACCACTACAGGTACACGATTCATTAATATACATCATATTATTTAATGATACCTTCTTTAGCTTTTTCTATTTCTTCCTCAACTTGTAGATTCTACTGGCTTAACAAATGTGTACTTGGATACAAATCTACAATCATAGATTATTTAGTTGATTCTATTCAATTCCGGCATGCATAATTATAGAGGTTCTTAATGCTACTTATAATTTTTTATGCAGCTAAGGTCAGTTATTGTTAATGCTAAGAGGACAAAACTAAAGAAAAAAGAGTCTCTTTTAAGAAGAAAAAAAGAGTCGCTTTTAGGGAAAAAAAAAGAGCCGCTTTTATGTACTAAAAATACACATCGTGTGATATTCGACCCGTTTTCTTTTTAACTGTTTATTTTTTTTTTGTTTTACCCATTTGATGTGTTGGTGACCGTTTGATGTGCAGGTCAAGATGGTTCAGCTGGGTTGATCCAAAGTTCTTTTGTCCAAAACGGTTGGTTCCGATTTAGGTCTGGATAGTTCAGTTCATATATCTAGTTCATATATCTGGTGTCAAAGTTTTAAATAAAATATAAAAAAGTTTATATTTTTTTATTTTTTAAACTTTAATACCCGTTTAGTCGTTTAGACCATTTGATAAAGAAAGATACAAAATTCAAGTGATGCATAACATGCAAATTATAACCACTTCGTTGTTCTTACATCAATCGTGTTTTAAGGACATAAAAATTGAAAATAATGGGGGAGGTTCCCACAAAATTAAATACAATAAAACTTTTCTTATTATTTGTGAATGAGGATTTGATGCACCATGATTTTTCATGTTTTCAACATAAGACCTATATTAGATATTTGTGTTTATATTTAATTAGCAAACCATCAGGGTTTTTCTTTAATATCTGCAAATATGAAATAAAATTGGTTTGTGAATTCAATCTGTTTTGACTTCCTTGAGTTCCTCATGCCTCCTGAAATACCAAGACTATCGGTTTCTCTTTTCGCCAAATTCTCTCTTTACACCATATTTTATATTTTCTGATGAAATTTTAACAGGTTGGAAGAATGACTCTTGGTGGTTTGTTGGCTTTGGGAAACCACATTGCTATCTGTTATAAACGGGCATCTAAACCAATCATTTATGGAGATCTTTCAATATCTCTGGAGACCATAGACACTCTTTATGAAACATGCATAGTTCTCAGGGGCAACGATAGAAAAGTATGTTCTTATTTCAAGGTTATTTTGTCCTTAACAATGTTAGGTCGTTAGCATGTATGCATGATTTATATTCTTTTTCTTAGATGGTTGAATCAGGTGCATCGAGACTGGGATTTACGGGCCCTTGGATCACTAAATCATATCTTGAAATGATGGTAACTTTTTTTTAAATGTCGTATGTTCTGTTGTTTTTAATTAATCTATAAAACATAGCATGTTTGGAGTCGCATATAGAATGAAAGTACTTAGGGTTTAGGCAAGTAAAAGTAGTCACGGGATGTCTATATGCGTGAAATTGTCTAATATTACCATTAAGGTATAACACATTTAGAAAAATGGCCACTTTTTTAGGTCTCATTAGTTGCCTCAGCCACATAATTTGATCCACAATTTGATCTAAATGCACTTTTTCTTTAGATCTTTTTTTTGTGTAGATTTAGAGCAGCCTATATACAACCATACGATTTAGGGGGTGTTTGGGATTCCTTATCTCAAAAAGGACTTTTTGGTAAAAGAACTTATTGACTTATGACTTATCCAAGAGGAATTTAAAAAAAAAGTGTTTAGATGAGCTAATGAGATGGGAAAAGGTAATATTTCATGAAAAGTTAAAAGGAGTTTCAAAAAGTCAAGGTTTTCTGACTTTTCAAAATGCCTTTTCCACCTTATACAAAAAGTTGTTTCAAAAAGTTTTTTCACCTATCCAAACATTATTTTAACTAAAAAAACCAATAAGTTAATAAGTTGTTTCAAAAAGCTAAGCCAAACACCCCCTTAGATTATCATTATAGCGATGATATTTTTTTTAAATCTTTTTATTCACTATTTTATAGAAGAAGGTTTATGTTTGTCTCTTTTTATCAGGCTGTTTCAACTGCAGATTTTATCTCACTTTATATGTCGCTTACCCCTGCTACTTCAAAGGTGTTTAATGATGCAACCTTTGCAAAGATGAAGAAAGGAGTCTGGATCATCAATGTGGCATGGGGTGGAGTGATCGATGAAAATGCCTTATTGAGGGACCATGATACTGGAATTATTGCACAAGGAGCGTTAGATGTGTACATGAGCTTTACAAGGTGAACTTTTTGCAACTTATGCTAACACCCCTATGGTCGATCCCTATTTAGGTAAGTTCACATATAGCTTAACCCAAAATAAATACGTAATGCTTGAAAGAAATAACCTTTTGCAGGTTCTTGTATCTGAGCTGGCACCTTATTTGACACTAGCTGAGAAGCTGGGAATCTGTGTTATGGAGTGTGGTCATGTCGGGTTCTAGAGATACTTGGGAATGGGATTTTCAGGCTGTCGGCTTAACCTATTTTTGCTTTTGGAGTTGGAGACCTTCATAACTTTCAAGAGGTTCCTTTAAAAGGAAGAAGTCTATTCAGGCCATTTTGATTATAGTTTTCCGGTGTAGTAGTTGGCATCTTAGGAATAGTGTTCTGTTTGATCAAGCTCAAGTGTCGACCAGGCAAAGTGGTTGAAGAGATTAAAATTATGGGATAGTTTAAATTGGCAGAATTGGTGATAGTTTGATGTATTTATGTAATTGTTTGTGTAACACCTCGTAAAATCACGACCAATATAATCAAGACACGTGTCATGGGCTTTAAACGTGTAATGGATTAAATATGAGGGACTAAAGTTGACAAACAAAGAAAGTATGTGTGTGAAAGGATTCAAAGTGTCAACACTTGATAATTATACCTTTCAACGACCCTACACGATGTTTATACCCTTAAACGAATGAATTGTGAATCATATGAAACCGTTTGTGAAAGAAAGTGAAAGTTTACAAACCGCAAGGGTTAAATGTGTCAACATATTTAATTTATACCTCTGAGTGACCTTTTAGCAAAACCGAAGCTTTGTAATGATTAATTATGCTCACTAGAATGAGTGATAAAAATTTCACAAGGTTTCGATAACGTATGAGAAAGATACGCTAACATTCGTAAGTGATGGGTTAAAAGCGTCAACGTTGAAATTCAGGACTTTTCGGTGATCGTATAAGCTAACCGGGGACTTAACAAAGTTTGTTTATAACTTGGAGTCCTTAAAAGTCAAGTTGGAAGGTTAAAAGTGCAATAAAACAAGTTAAAACAACTATTAGAAGGACCAGGGACCAAATGTGCAATTTCTGAAACTTGGTGACCGGATCTGGCATCCATACCGGCCGCATAAGACCCCCTTATGTCTTACGCGGGCCGCCTGAAAATGCCCAGCTCCCAAAAACATGGCAGATGCCTGTTTCAGCCTGTTACACCGCCTTAGCAAGCCTGAAATTGATACCAGGGGCTGTGTAAATGGTATTTCATGCAATAGGGACACCTGTGATCATCTGGTAGCAACAATAGGGACATTTGGGATGATCTTGTTGCATCAAAGTCATTATATAAGAATTTCTTGTTCTCAAGTTCAAGTGCTCACTTTCAAAAATCATTCTAACTTAATTTATGGAGCCTCCTGGAGCTCAAGGTCATTCCCTAAGGATCATTAGTCGTGCTAAGTACTTCAGTAAGCTTCCTTAACCTCTCTAATTCGTGTTTTATTAGTTTAATGACCTAAAGTGAAAACCGTCGTAATTAAGGTTTGACTTAGTGATTAATCACTAATGGTCCAGTCATTTCTCGAATTGAAAGTGGCTATGAGTTGGTAATTATGTGGGTAATAAACCCTTAAAAGGGCACCCTCTGATTTCCACTCTAAGTAGGTCAATTGTCGGGTCAAACTTAATTATAAAAAGTCAACAGAAAGCTAATTTTCAAATAGACGCATAATTAACAATATAGAAGCCATGAAATCTGTTTTATCACTTATATAATGTAGGATCGTGTATGACCCGAAACGAGTCAATCAGAGGCGTTCTACACAATATGAAAGGCGGAAACAGACATATTGTGTGTGATTCAGCAACATATTCACATTAACAGCCTTTCTGATTAATCTGACAAAGTTTTACAGCGAAATGACACTTCGGCAGCACTTCGGCTCCGGAAACACACATACACGAATGACTCAAACGGAATCAGGACCTTAATATATATAGGCAGTGTAATTTCGCTTGAACATGTCTCAAGCGGAATTACCTTTCATGCGGAATAGCTAGTTCAAACGGAATTAAGATTTCAAAAGGAATTAGCAAGCTAATTTCGTTTGAAATGACATGTTCTTTTCAAACGGAATTACATCTTGTAATTTCGTTTGAACTTGCTTGTTAGCCTATTTTTGACAGATTTCTCGTATTACGTGCCCTGGTCTATACAAACTAGTACAAGACTCGATACAAGATGAAGTCGACAGACGCATGCACCAACAGACTCCCCCTCGAATGTTGACGAGTCTTAAGTGTCGAGTCTTCAACGTCTTCAATCTTTATCAGTCTGATCGCTTTCTGAAGAATATGACAATGTAAGCATCCTCAAACGTTATCTCTATCTTCCAGAAACTCAACTTGACTCTATGTTTCCTCTTGATCAGGTTTCACAGGATCAGTATCGTGTCCTGGCTCTATATTCAGACTCAGAATCCAGGCTATCCTGCACATCCTCTACCCAAAAGTAAATTTCACAAATTTAAAATTTAACAAATTTATATATCACTTGCAAGTATCATTCCAGAATGATTTAACACTTTAATAATTTCAGATGACCACTCGTAAGCAAAACGTTCAATTTTTTTTAATTAAACATAAACTCCCCCTCACGAAATGCTCATCATGTTTAGCACTTGGAATTTTGAAAATCAGCTCTCCAACATCAGTTGTCGAAAATCTTTTTGAATTTTTCAAAATTTATGCTAAAACACACTGAAAATCTTTTTGGATTTTTGAAAGAAAATGAAATGCAATAAAGAAAAATTTACAGACAATATTTTTGTGAGTTTGTGCAAGAGGATCATATCAGTTTTTGACAAGTCACAAGTACCGTTGAGCTTAGTTACACATTAAGAATTAAACAATTCACTTAGATTGCCGATATACTGATCCACTTAAATTTTCACACAAATTTCAACTAGTTCAGGATATGAATTAGGTGAATTAAGGACTTAAACTCATTCATGTGTCCCACTTCTTGAATATATTCCCGTATCCCGATCCCAATATTCAGTCTTACAGGTGAGTATACCACAGATGATATCTGTAAGGGGTTAAATGCGAAGACCGTGAGAGCTCAGGTCAGAACTTCCGTTCAGCAGAAGGATGACGACTTCGACTTTTGGTGGGTCCCCTTTAGAGGATCTTTTTTACAACAGCACATGATTAGCATTTTTCAATGTTTCATCATTTTTTATGCTGAGGGCAGGCTTTTATTTCAAACAAGCGTAAAGTATTCTCTGGGGACTAGGCCATTGCTTCCGCAAAATCAGAAGTCCCGGGATAATACCCCAGATATCACTGAGTATAAAGACCTAGTATCTCAGAAAGAGGGATCCTTCAAACAAGATTTCAGGGGTTACCTATATATCCAAGTCGTGTTCCCCACGAAATAAGCAAGTTTGAATTTAAGTTTATATCCCGAAAAAGCTTACTAAATGTGTAAAAACCTATCGGCATATCATCAGTGAGACCGTTTAACACTATTTAAACATTACATTTCTTTAGCATACTGTAACCGTCCACTGATGTACTATCATTTCCTCTTTTTCAACACCAAAACTCATTTTGTATTTTATCATGTTTTTGTCTTTTTCAAATTTTCAAATGTTTTTGGATTTTCATAAATTTCTTACTCCCCATAAAATTCAAAATCATTTAAAGGAAATTTGAAAACAAACTATACAAGTAAAGTGACAACTGATATCGAATCACTTCAATTCTCCATCCACTTGGCATAAACAATCAGAACTCCCCCTTACAACAAACTATTTTCTCATTATGATTTCAAAACACTTAAGTTTGTTTTAACCAAAATGATTTTTCCGGAAAATAAGTTTTGTTGATTTTACCACTTGGAGGTTAGGGATTCATCACATTGTTTTTCTCAACCATTTGACAAATATAACAATTTTAGATTCAAACATCAAATATCATTTGTAGAAAATCAAGTACAACTAAATGTCCTTGATTTACCACTTTTAAGTCGAAATATCACAAACGTGAATTTCTCAAGAAATATGCCGATACCTGCTCCTCGCTTACCAACCTGGGAGCTCCGGCAAGTCATACTTCTTCAAAACACATTTTCAAGAATAATGCCGATTCATGCTCCGCGATTACCTACTTGGGAGCTCCGGCAAGTCAGGATTTTACTTGTGAAAAACTGCCATCCAAGCCTGACCAAACTTGGATGTTTCCTCCTCAACTTCACTTGGGTAATAGGTTGCTTTCTTTGTTTCATAAAATTCCTTTACCCCTTTGGCCTTTCCCTCGACCATTTTCCCAAAAATCTTTTTAACATTTCCATTAAACACTTTCTCAACATCAAATTCTTTCTTCTCAGAATAGAATTGATTTGAGATCTCAACCTTTCCAATTTTTGATTTAAAATTCTCAGCTCTCAATGATGGAAAATGAACATCATCCATTGGAGGCACTGAGTTTTCTTCTTTAACCTCAACCTGTGGCTCATCTGACTTTGTGGAATCAGATTCATCGCCATATTTTACATCTGATTTCTTAACAACCCAAGCTTGGTTGTCAAGATTTCCCCTTCGCTTGTAAAACCTTTTTGAACACTCAGCAACTTCATATAGAGAATTTTTAAACACTTTAAATTTTTCAGTTGGTGGTTCGGTTTTATCAACAACTATTTCTTTGAGTTTTTCTGAAACTCCCTGCTTTGTGTTGGTTGCCTTAGGACAGTTCCAGGCGATGTGACCAACTTCTTGACATTTGTAACAGGTTCTAGTCTCTTTTCTCTGATGAGCTTCAGTTTTCTTCTTTTACAGCAAGAAATTCTTGATTTGACTGTCTCCAGAATGAGCTCTTCTTTTCATCCTCAGCAGAAGTACCTGAAACAAATTTTGTATATGTTTTAGAAATTTTCTCATTTTTATAATTTTCTGGTGGAATAAAACCCAATCCTTTCTTTTTGAAATTACCGTTATGGTTTGGTTTCTTTCGATAACCTGAACCAGAACTGTAACCCATTTTCTTGTTTAATTTTTTATTTATTCTTGAGGTGTAAGGTCTAGGTTTTGTAGAAAAATTTTCATCTTTTATTTCAGAAATATTAATTTCTGTCAATTTGAAAACCTTTTTGATCATTTCAGTTTTAACACCTCTTATTGGAAATTCTTTATCAAAATATAATTTGTCAGAATCATTCAAAGTATATGCAACTTCAAATGTTTCATCATTCAAATTAGATTTTGACAACAAAAATTCTTTACTATAAACCCGTTTCCCGACGACTTTGAACTCTTGACAGACGAACTCGAACTCCCGGACTCAGACTGTGATTCGGACTCCTCATCCTTATCTAACACCTGATCGACCATCCTTTTTATTAACTCATACTCATGATCTATGTCGGACACTGTGAATGTGACGTCAATATTGTCTGGTAATGCATCAGTTATCTCGGACTCTAACTTTATATTGACTGCCTTTTTTACTTGTTCCTCATTCGGTTTTCTAGACGAATATCCTTCTCAAGTTGGAGGCGGACACTTGTTATAACTGATACTCTGTTTCTTACCAGTATCCTTTTTCTTCGGCTTCTTGTTGTCAAACACTTCAAAACCTGCAACAGTTGGATAAATTCTGTCAATTAAGTAATCAGAACTTGAATAACTTTTCAGTAATCATCTGATTCTTTCATTTTCAACTTTTTCAATTTCCAATTCCTGCTTCAACTTAGCACACTCTTCAATGTAGTAATTGATCTCTTTTTGTTTGGACATCATTGTTGCATTCATCATTGTCAATGCATCTTTTCTTTCAGAGTTTGTCTTCTGCAAACTATTCACAGTTTTGTTCAATACATCATACGACTCTTTCATATTCTTGACATCAAACAGCAACTTCTCTTTCAACTTTTCAAGCTCACTAAACCTTTCATCTTTATCTTCACATTGTTTGCAAGGTTCCAAACATGTAAGACAAGGTTTTGTGACTTCAACAATCTTTTCAATTTCCACAATCTTCTCGACTTCAACTACCTTTTCCACTTCAACAATCTTCTCAACAACCCTAACTTCTTCCATTTCTTTTGCAGCTTTTCTCTCTTTAAGTTTCTTCAATTTTTCTGCAAAATAAAATTCAAAATTGTCAGAAGATAAATGAGTTTTTCCAATGTTTATCTGTTCAATTTCTTCATCATCATCACTAGTATCTATTGAACTGTTTTCAGAAGAAACAGATTCTTCATCTTGACTTTTCTCTTCATCAGCTAACACTGCTATCCATTCTTTCGTCAATTCTGGTTTTTGAACAATTTGGGCAATGAAAGCTTTAAACTCCCTATTCTCATCCACAAACCTATCCCAGCTAAATCCTGGAGCCATCTTTTCATCATCTTGATCAATGATACCATAATAAGCTTTCTTATTTGCATCTTCGATCATTCTTGCATGCGCAGTTTGTGGTTCTTTTTGTTGATGCTATTGATGAGCAATTTGTTGATATATAGCCTTCCGATAATAATCATGTCCACCAAACGGATTCTTTGCTCCATTTGCTTCTTGATTTTTACATTCTCGCTTAAAATGTCCTTTCTCCCTGCATCGAAAACAAGTAACTTTAGATTAAATCAAAACCTAAAGTAGAGACATTTGCATCTAAGAAATCATTTCTTGCTGTAATCATTTTGAATTTCTCAGCTCTCCTCAGAACACTTGCTAAACACCATTTAATATCCATAAGCTCCAAATCCTCTGCATCAATCTGGTCATAATCTTCCTTGGTTAGCATAGGATTACCAATTCTTCCAGGAATCAATCCTTCATACGATTCCAAAGCAGTAACCAGTAATCCCATATGACTTTTAACAAATTCTTCAGAAAAATTCTGACCATTTTGAAGATGCAATGCAACATTGCACTGAATCATATGTCCATTACCAACATTTGAACTTTGAACACTTGGAGGATTGACATTTGAGAATCCACTAGTGTTGATTGAACTTTGACTGACTGATCCAGATGAATTTCCTGCACTAAAAGCAATTTGGATCTTTGGACTTGCTTCAAATTTCTCAACATTTCCTTTGTAATATAACTTGATGTCTTGTTGAACATTTGAATTACTCATTCTTGCAATTTTTTGTTGTTCAAGATCTTGTCCCTCAAGTTTTTTTAAATGAATTGTGCAATTGATAATCTACTAAACTCTCCTGTATTCTTTAAGATCATGAGATATGTACCCCATTCTTTCTGAGGTAAAGCATCAGCTAACTTCTCAACCCATTCTGCTGGAGTTTTAGTAATTTTCAACTGAGACATGGTACGCACAAGATGAAAATATCTCTCAATGAGAGTCTTTGTAGATTCTCCTGGCATACTTGTAAACAACTCAAATTCTTTCTTCAATAATGATTTTTTGCTATTGATCATTTCCGTACTTCCTTCAAATTTCTTCTTAAGTGCCACCCATATCGAAAAAGCACTACCATCATGCTGAAGTAACACAAATATATCCTCTTTGACAGCTTGTTGTAGAAGACTAATCATCATTTTTTTCTCCTTTATAACTATCTCTCTCTTTGTCTGAAAATTCTGAGATAATTTTATCAACATTCAAAGCAGTCTGTGGTCTAACATACTTTGTTTCAATGCTTTCCCAAGCTCTCAGATGGTTTGCCTGAACCCAATTCTCAAAACGATCTTTCCAGCCATGGTACTCTTCAATTCCCATAAGTTTCGGGGGGGGGGGGGGTTTGCATTGTTCTAGTTTCATTTTCCATGTTCATGTTCTTAGCAATGTCAGCCGGAGTAGTCGGGGATGTAGCAAACGCATTATAGAACTCTTCTTCCATGATTCGGTAATATGTTTTTCACAACAGTCACTTTCAAACGGAATCAAACTCAAACGAAATTACTTCTTCAAACGGAATACCTTTCAAACGGAATCACCTTGTAAGACAAATTCAAACGGAATCACCTTTTAAAACGAAATCACTTGGAAGCCAATTTCAAACGAAATCCCAACTCAAACGGAATCACGAATTGAAGCGGAATAACTGATTTCGTTTGAACTTTCAAACGGAATACCAATTTGAAACGGAATTACCCTATTTGAAGCGGAATCCCCAAACGAAATAACGTTTTCAAACGGAATTAACACCAACTTTCAAATGGAATTACTGAATTCAAGCGAAATTAGGTGCAAATTCAAACGGAATTATGCTGATGTCATCATTTCGGTCCAACTTTTGTCAAATTGATCAGGTTTTAAGCCGTTTTAAGATCTGAAACTTTCAAGGGTTTGTTAAAATACAGTTTCGCACATTATATGTAAGTTTCAAGTCATTTTGTCCATTAAAACTTGTAAATTTTCAAAAGAAGGTGTAGAAAACAGAAATTTTGAGCTGAATCAGTAAGAACTCCTCCTCCTGAGCTCTGATACCACTTGTAGGATCGTGTATGACCCGAAACGAGTCGATCAGAGGCGTTCTACACAATATGAAAGGGGGAAACAGACATATTGTGTGTGATTCAACAACATATTCACATTAACAGCCTTTCTGATTAATCTGACAAAGTTTTACAGCGAAATGACACTTCGGCAGCACTTCGGCTCCGGAAACACACATACACGAATGACTCAAACGGAATCAGGACCTCACTATATATAGGCAGTGTAATTTCGCTTGAACATGTCTCAAGCGGAATTACCTTTCATGCGGAATAGCTAGTTCAAACGGAATTAAGATTTCAAACGGAATTAGCAATTAGCAAGCTAATTCCGTTTGAACTTGCTTGTTAGCCTATTTTTGACAGATTTCTCGTATTACGTGCCCTGATCTATACAAACTAGTACAAGACTCGATACAAGACGAAGTCGACAGACGCATGCACCAACATATAACTTGGTAATTAATGTAAGAACATGTCTAAGCATGTTCAACCCGACAATTTTGAGTATAGGTTCGGTTCGGAACCGAAAGTCGCAAAATTAGACTTTTGCTTTGACTTTCAGTTCTGACCCGATTTAGATTGTTTTAGAAAAGCCTTAGGCTTCCATTAGGTCCAGGTTGCATATTAGTATAACCCTCTAAGATTATACAACTTGGTTCCTAATTTATCCGATTCATTTGCATGCTTCCGTTATATGCCTAAAAGTTGACCATTATGCCCTTTTGACCTTAAAACGAGATTTTTAAAAATGTAAGAGGACAAAAACCTTTATTACTGATTTATAAACTTGTCCTAAAAATTTGACATCAGTTTGAGGTCTAGATTAAGAGTTTTGTTCAATAGCGTAAATTGAAAGCTTTTTATTAATTAAACGGCATATTTGGCATAAAGCCTATTTAAACCCGAATTTTGACACCAAACCTTTTACCTACTGATGTAATATAATATTTTGGGATTTTTGAAGATTTTTATTTATTTTTAAGCTGAGCATAACATAGGGTTCTTGCTTTAATTCGGTAATTGTCGGTTATAACCTTTTCTTGAATAAAATGAGTTTTACATAACATTTTGATACCAAACTTTTTGCTACTGATTTTATATGATAAATAAAATATTTTAAGCCTTCTGGAATGATAAAAATATTAGCTTTTCTTATATAACCCGAAAATCGCTTAAAAGCGACTTTTTACGCGTTTAAAACACATAGTATGAGTTAAAACTATTTTAAGTATATAAGACTTAATACCTACTAATGTTTTTAGTAAATTTTTATACTTTAACAGTAAGCAAAAGTTTTAAACTCCGATTTCCAGATTTGACCTTTAAAGCTTATGTGAAATTACCAAAATGCCCCTTCGGAGCATAGTTTGGTTATAGATGATAAATTTCACATTTAAGCAATACCCTACTGATATAACTTATTAAAATAAGTACTTTTACTGATCATATCAGACCTGAAACTCAGATTTATATTTAATCTCTTTTATAAGCTTTAAAATGACCAAAATACCCCTACGGGGCTTAATTTGAGTTTAAATTCGTTTTGGGCATAATGGAAGGTATCTTACTGATATCACAACATATTTAGGGCATATTAACTTAGGAAACCTGTATATGACTCTTTTGGTTACCCGTTATGCATTTTCGCGTTCGGTTCGGTTTATGTAACTAGTTTGCATAAATTGACCGAAACGGGTCAAACCTTATCATTTTTATCTCAAAATCCAGAATGTGTTTAGTTTACCCATATTATACAAGTCCCCATACTTGTCGGTTCTAAACCACATTCTAATCTGGTCTTCGCTTAATCTTGCGTTTTGAACCGTATATCTTTCTTTAAAACTAACCGGTCTAAGTTTAGGCTTAATTAAGATCCGTTAGGAATCTAATAGGTTATTGAAACCTTCGTTCCAGATTTAGGAGCCCAGTAAAAGCTACCTGTACTTGCTTGATTGTATACGGCTGGGATAAATTGAATAATTTGCTCAGGTAAATACTTTTAACTTATTTTCCCTTATACGGCCTTGGGGTACGGTATATAAAATACCGCTTGGTCGGGCATTGAATTTTTAATCATATGAAGGTTAATTTATTGAGATGACCCGTTTAAACTGTTTTGCTTGCTTAAAGCCTTTGGGGGGGTTAATGACCATGTCCCGGATATCCTTGGCATCATTCATTGAAATGGCCACGACCTAAGCACGGGGTGTAGGCATACACCTGCCGGTGCGTATATAAAAAAGGTATAACCGCCTGTTCGAGAATAACTCGCCGCGGGATTATATCATGTGGTGTGTCTATTAATCTTTAACCCGGTATTCAGCCCAGGCTACTGAACGTATAACGAACATGTAATTCTTTTACAAGTTTATATATAAATAATTATCCCAAGTTATAAAAGATATTTTGTGCCTTGTGCATTCAAATCAATTTTCTTAAACATTTTCAAAATGAGTCAGTTAATTGTATTTACCAGTGAAAGCTGACGTATTTTCCCAAAAAGGTTAAGTGCAGGTACTAATCGAAATAGGCTGGCTTCTCCTAGCATCAATAAAGAGTCTTACAAGCTTAGATGTTAAGAATCTGTTGAACAATGTTCCTTTTATCTTTGATCCGCCTGTGGATCCCTTACAACCGTTTTGTAATAATTGATATTACTTTCATTCGGTTTGTAATATATTTATCTTTTGCTTCTGCTGTGTATTAAACTGTGATAAATTGCCTATGATGATATCAACTACGTCACGATACTCCCCACCGGGCCCACCGATAATACGTGAAAATATCGGGGTGTGACAGTTTGTTATTTCTTTCAAGTCCCGTTTAGGGCAATTCTGTACCTCTTTTAAAATCATTGGAATGTTTTATCTAAATTTCATTTTTATCATTATATATGAATATAATATATGAAATAAATCAAAATATCATTCCTTTTTGTAATTGATCTACCAGTATACATATATTAAAAAGAATCTTAAAGGGTATAACCTAGCTTGAATGTCATTAAAGACCTAGCTATGATGGTAAAACCTGTTTAAAAGAGATTCAGATCCTTGTTAATATCTGAAAACATGTTAACACTCCTGACAACAGTGATGCGATAAAATCACACTTGTCATCTTTATATGGGGAATTTCCAAACCCCCTTATTTAGCCTAAGTGATCAATATGAATCATGGCTAATAAACGTCGAACATGATGTATACATCAAAACATCCATTTGAGATGTATGCCTACAGGCAAAGATGTATTCATGACAAAGATAGTTTTATTTCATAACTTCTTGTCAAAAGGCAATGAACTATGAAATTTTTCCAATCCAACGGATCATTGATTATGTTTTCATTGTCCTTGAGACAAGGCCTTTTGTGCCATCTAAAAGTCCTTTGAAACAAGCCTTTACGCTGTATAAAATGTCTGTACGACATTGACAGTTGTGACTTATGTCCCCTGTCTAATAAATATGAAGGGTTAGATTCCGTTTAAACGCCAAAAATGGTTTATTTAAAAACCTAGGCAAAACATAATCAAATAAATTTCATACTATTTTATTAGCCTATATGGTTTATTTACACCATGGCTATTTAATTATCAAATTCGACGATTCACTATATAATTAAACAAATTATTATTACTTGGTTTGTAGCCTTCAAAGCTTCACCATGGCTGACTCATGTGAAGCTCACAATCATCCAGTTGATCAGAATAATGACGCAAGACTGAACTTAACGGGCACCGAGTTGCAGGATATATTAGATACAGCCGTAAGCAAAGCCGTGGACCGAGTATTAAAGGATCACAAGAGAAAGTACGATAATACCCCAAATAAGGGTTACAAAAAGGGTAAGACCGGTTCGATCTATAACCAGTCCAAGCCGAATGAGGTAAAACCCAAATGTAGAACCTGCGGTAAACAGCACTTCGGAAAATGTTTCCGTGAACAGAGCAGGGGATGTGGCATCTGTAAGAAGACAGATCACAAGACTCATGAATGCGAGGACTTTAAAGACGCCACATGCTATGGTTGTGGCGAGAAAGGACATATAAAGACTCGCTGCCCAAAGAAGGCGACTAAAGGGAAAGTCACTTTAGATTCACAAGCTAAGCCATGTGGAATTTGTAATAAGGAAGGGCACAAAACTTTGGAGTGCCAAGACATAAAGGACGCAACCTGCTATGGTTGCAATGAAATAGGGCACATCAAAACTAATTGCCCAAATAAAACCAAGAAGCCTGAAGAGGCTAAGAAGGGAAATGTCTGAACTACCTGATGAATACCAGAGGCAGTACATATTAATAATATCATCAGGTACATTCCTTATCATATATCAATTATAATTTTTGCTAAGTGTTCTTTTTTTAATACATGCAATAATCAGTCTTACATAGACCATAAGCTTAGCAAACTTTTGATGATACTCGTAAGAACTCTAGATACTAAGTAAGGTAGGACCTACCAATGAAACCATGGAGACCGTCCCTATTTTTCTCAACGATGATCCTTCCGAAAAATATAAGAGTACTCTTTCTTCAAATAGAATACGACAACATATGTTATTTTAATTACTATCTCATTGATTTCTATCAACTGCGAGTGCCAACTATATTTGATAAAAGCGCCATATGAGGATTGGCATATCCCAGTGTGTCCCATAGATTGCGTCCATGCCTGATCAGTATGGAGGTTTAATGCATGGAACCCCAAAGATATTCCAATGGTCATATGGTACTAAAGTCAGCTAATGGTATTCAAAGAAGATATCCAGAATGGAATTGTCCAAGTAAATGTCCCTGATTAAGGAATCCGTGGACTCGTAACGTAAATGTGTCACTTATCTGACACAGGCAATGATAGATGAACTGGAGCCTGAGATTTGGAAAATCTCTGTAACCTCCTTGGGTCTTGATTGTCTTCTCCAAGGACTACCATGTTTACCTCCTGAAAGACAAGTAGAGTTAAGATTAACATCCCGCTTAGGGCTGCAGTTTTGTGAAATCTCCGTGTTAATTAGTACCACCAATTATGGAATAATCGAAACCCTGATTAGGTAAGTTTTAAGATAAAGATTCATAAAGCCGAATTCAATATTCTGAAAGTTCCAGTATTATTAATTAAGAAAGACGGTTCATTTTGCTTATGCATTGATTACCGCAACCCTATTTAGGCAACAATTAAGAATCACCATCAGGTGCCCAGGATCGTCGAGTTGTTCGACTAGCTGTAAGAATTAGCTATTCCTTAAGATTGGTTTTAAGCTGTAGTTGGAAGGATTACTCCACCTTAAATAAGCTCTCATGTAACTAATAGTTAGTATGTAAGGTTACTCCCTTGGAGACCTTGTATAGATGGAAAGTTAAACATCTATTGTTAGACAAAAGATTGGTAAGTCCAATTATCAGGATCTGAAAGTTGCCTTGGAAACAACGAATAAGATCATACAAATCCATAATCGTCTGAAAGTTGCCAGTAATCGGCGGAAAGAAAAAAAAATCGGATTGATGAAAGTCGCAACCCTCTTAAGTCCTTAATAAGGAATAAGGTTCAATTGAAAGTATCGCTCTAAGAAGGGTGTGATGAAATTTTTATAGAACGGGCTAGTTAAGCTCTGGATATATAGGATCATTCGAGGAAATCGAATACATCAAAGGTCAATAGCTTATAAGCTAAAACCTATTTAAAGAAGCTTGGTGGAGCTCGATTACCTGGTCGAACCGGTCCAACCCCTTTCCCGATTACCTGGTCGAACTGGTCCAACCCCTTTCCCGATTACCTTGTCGAACTGCCGGAAACCGGCCGAACCGCCGGTCCACTGCAAAAACAGTCTGAAGATGTCAACCGGACCGGTATTTGCTACGGACCCCGGCCCTACCGGTCAAAGCGGCCGGTCCGGTCCGGGTTTAAGAACATTGCTTTCAACGCAAGTTCACAACCTTCATCCACCTCCGTCGCGGCATCGCCGATTCCGACCACCGTTGCTGATTCCGACCCATGTCGCGGCGTCTCGTCCAGTCCTCGTCCATTGCAAGTCTCGACCTCCGTCTAAGGTAAATTAGGGCTTCTACTTTCAGATAGTGACAAAAAAAAACCTTAAAAACCATTAATAGTGCTAAAATACTTTATAAAACATAAATGAATTGCTGAAAAAAGTTACAAAATAAATGTTAGACAAGAGTGCATACTTCTTGACAAAGCAATAGTAAACCCTGCAATTAAAATGCTGCATAAATTGTATCACTACTAGTTTTAATAATACTAAATCTATACTTTGTCAAGTAATCCAGATCGTAAAAAATATGTATATGCATCATCACCAACAAGTTCAATTAAAGCAAACTCAACCTTATCAAGAGCTGGTAACCATTGACACCCCTTAATTAACCACCCGTCAAAGGGACCATTGGAAAAGCTCTTATATATATTCTTATCAAAACCAGCTTAACACAGTGAACAAAACCTAAGTGAGGGCACGATGGTGTGGTCGGCAAACATTAGGGTGTCCGGTGTGGGTGCGGCGAAGGGTTCGGCAAAGGCTGTTGTCGCGCGGCAAACACCGCTGCCGACCCTTTGCCGATGCGGTTTCAATGCTGAATCGGTGAGGGCTTGCCGTGCGGTGAAGGGAGCGGTGAAGGGAGGGTATGAGAGAGAGGGTAGTGTGGGGTGGGGTCCATTCCAATCTCAACCAATCACACCTTTTTTTCTTTTTTAAAAAGTTTACCACTTCAGCAAGTGTGTAAACCATTGCCAACAATTTTCAGCAAAGTTTAAACATTTTTCACTGATTGACGTGACACACTCTGATTGGTTGATTTTTTACTTTGCCACTCTTAAGTGTTTAACCACTCCTTACACCCTTATGATCAAGAAAGCCTGACACCAAATTTGGAACAGTGGAAATCTCAAATCACCAGTTAAGGAGTCGAGACATTTAATACAGACTAAACTACGACTGACCGACTGACTTCTCATCACTAATTGTTAACACCACAACATTATCTCCACCACTGTACAACTCCCATAACACGTGGTACAACCTTGTTCCAGTTAAATCACTTCTTTTAGCGCTTGTGTTCCGCCTGAAAAACTACTACCTCCTCGCGGCGTCTCGTCCAGTTTAGGAATTTTTACATTTTTTTTTATTTTTTAAGAATTTTTTTGTGATTTTTTTTATTTTTTAGAGTTTTTTTATTATATCTTTTTAATATAGATAGATCCGTATATTGATCCATCAATTTAAAATTATTTGGATATGTATCGGATCACGATCCATTATGTTGGATCATGGATCGGATCATGATCCATTTAACTTGAATCATTAATGGATCAGATGGTTTATTTTTATTTTCTGTTGATAAAAAAACAATTTTATGGCATATATGCAACCACGCTTCACCACGGAGCGCCCCGACCCCCTTATAATTTTATTTTTTTAACGTACATGTTTATTAGAAATCTTGAATTTCAAATTATTTGAAAAAGTTATTTTGATGTTCGTTTGCCTGTGTATTTATATATTATTGAATTATAGACTATGCCATAGCAAGTATGTAGTTGATTTCTATTATATTATATAATTGACTATGCCCTGGTTTGCATTTAATTTATTTTGTTATGTTCAAATAGATTAAATTGACCGAGTATAAATTGCTAGTTCAAATACAAGTGCTATCATTAATAAGTCGGTTCTTCTACACCATGCTTAACATTATTATTATAACTATATATTAATAATTAATTAATTAATTATTATTAATTAATTAATTCATATACGATAATAGGCAAACAGAATGAACAGTAATTGTATATATTATTATACTATTAATAAAAAAACTAAATGAATTATTATACTATTAATAAAGAAACAAATAAACAATAATTATTTGTTTTAAAGGTTTTTTTATATGTTTTGTTTAGTGGTTTTTTATATGTATTATTTGGTTTTTTATATATCTTATATAACTTGCGCTTTTTTTATCCATGTAAATCACGTGTCGGTATTCTTTGATCATATCAAGATTTTTTCTTTATGGGTTGTTGTAACGAGTGTAGGTGGCGTAAAAAAACAAACCAATACCGATCAAATTCCCGCTGTGTTGGTATATTTTTGGTCATATCATGATTTTTTTTTAGTTTTTTCTCTATTGGTTGCTATAACAAGTGTCAGTACCGAAGTTAAACGAACTAATACCCACCCACGACGCAACGCGAGGATTTCCGGCGCAACGCGCGGATTTAATAGCACTAGTTAGACTAAAAGAAAAACTTTATTTTTCCTAACTATTCTGCTTACTATTTGAGTAGTATGTTTTTACATATATAACATTCAAACATTGATAATATTGAACATAAGTTTCCATCCGATAGTATAGATTAAAGTTACAATACGTTTCGACCCAAAGTAGATGCTATATTATATATCTATACCAGAAATCTTGATTCAACCGCGATGTTGTTGAGTTAAATCAGATAAGTCAAAATGTGCGTCTTCATATGTTTAACGCATCACATAACGCTTGGACTAAACCGCTCGATCTTTGCACTGTACCCGCGCCGCAACGCGCACGGGTCTATTTTCTAGTACTATCTTAAATGTGAATGTCGGTCACATTTGCACAATCATTCCTCCCTTTTAACTTTGATTTGTAGCCACAAATGGTCCTCCTTTTTTGGCTTTTACACAAATAGCCCCTCTATTTTCCCACCCACCAAACAAATCCTTAACTTTTATAAAATGCAATTTTAACCCTACATTATTGCTCTTTTTTACAACCCCTCGGCTTTTGAAAACTGCAATTTTCACCACACCTCAACTTTTAAAAATTGCAGTTTTAACCTCCACGTTATTACTCCATTTTACAACTCCCTCAGATTGTGGTTTACATTTTCACGTAAACTTTTTTTTAGAAACAAGTCAGGTCAAATATAATACGTTTGCATGTTTATTTATGTACTTTTTCAGTAGGTCTATGTTTCGACGTAATTTTTTTTTGAAACAAGTTAGGTCAAATATAATCAGTGGCGGACCCATGATTTTTTTCTAATGGGATCCAAATTTTTTGGTGTTCATGGTTTTAACAACCAAGCATTAAAATTTTCGGGTCGATCGTCGTTCGGGTCGGGTCAGAGCGAGGACATAACAAAAAAATATATAATCATTACTTATTAGAAAACACACAATAAAAATATGATTTCATTCGAAACGAAAAAGAAAACATTGCAATTTTTTAAAGTTCAAAATTCATAACATACAAGTTTCCGATCCTTGCATCATTAGCCCTAGAATTCAAGTTTAAGAAACTAAGTCACAAATTCTAAATTCAGATTAATAGAATCATAGCATTACAATGACACAAAGATTTACATGTTATGATAATTTCCAAACTTTATATGCATAGTAATAAATCTTTAAACAACTAGACAACTAACAAAAGTTATAAAACTAAAAAAAATGGGTTTACTTGTGTGTTCTGTTTGTTTAGGATGTAAGGAAAGTAGGAAACCATATAATCTGTTTGTTTAGGAAACCATTAATGTTTGTTTAGGAAGGAAAGTTGGAAACAATAGTTTCAAATTAGATTAGGAAAAGTTGGATGAACAGTTGATTTAATATATTATAATCATATATATTATAATCATATCTTAATATCTTAATAATTATTTTCATTTTTTTACTTTCTAAGTTGGATTAGCTTGGTCTCAACTAATACTGATATCGAAAATGCCGGTACGGTCCAGTTCATTATCGGTACATGAAGGTAAAAATCGGCACCAGTCTGATACAGAAAACGTCAAAAGTCGGTACAGGATTGAGTTTGAAAATCTTTTAGTTCGGGAAATTCGGTACTGCTAGACAGTACCATTTGCTCATCCCTGATCAGAGCTCGGTGGCAACCGGTACCGAAAATGCCGGTTACGGTACCGGTATATGAAGGTAAAAAACGGTAGCGAACCGGTACTAGGAATGTCAAAAGCCGGTACCGAATTGGTACTTAGGATCCTTCTGTTCGGGAAATTTGGTACCGGTACCCAGTATTATTTGCTCATCTCTGAGACTCTGACCACGGGTTTCATACCAACAACATCATTAACATATACCTTTTTTGGTTGATTTTCTTTCGATTATTTTTTATTGCTTTTTACATTTTCTTTTTATTCTTCTTAGTGGTTTCGTGTGCAACGCGCTCATACTGATTTTAAAACAAATGTAAACACAGACTAAATAGCAAAAAAAAGTTCGCCGCAAAGCGGCTAGAGTGATAAACCTAGTTTAACTACAAAAAGGTAGCATCGAATTAAAAAGAAAAATACAAAAATGTACGCAAAGCATGTAAACCTCAAAATTATACACTCAAAAACAAAACCTCATATGACTCCTATTTCGAGAAGCAATTACATGATCCATTCATAATGTTAACATTCCCGGTTCGGATTGTATACACGCAGCCGGCTCCCAAAAGTAAAACACCGACCCCAACCACCGCATCGATGAGGGCACGAATGAAGGAAGACCGCGGAGGAGCGCTGCTATGTCCCGTCGTGTTTGCGGTTGTTGCTCCTGCTTTGGTTTCTTGCTGTCAAAGAAATCAATATTTTATAGTTAATATACACATCACCTATTTATTTATTTAATATACAACAAACTTTAACTATTAACTACCTACATAACATATAAAATAAGAACCCCCATATATGATTTTTGTTTCAAAAGTAACATATATGGGTTTCGGTTATCAAAATTATTTACCGTTGGATGAAACGGTAAGACCGTTAGCCGGCTTAAACATCAAGACATGACCTTTACGGAACATAAAAGGTTTGACTGTATTTAGGATAAAGAATAAAGTATGACGTAACTATAAACAATCATTTTATAAACAAACATCAACGTCACATAAATGACAGGAGAGAATTTACGTGGTCGTTGACGTGGGATAGAAGAACGTGGGACAGAAGGTAATCTGGTAGTCGGCACCTGTGTGCAGGAGAAGCTAGTGGTTTGTGTAATATTAAATATACTATTATATTATATTATATTTAATCTAGTATTCATTATTATTATTTACAAAATTAGATTAAAATATATGGGGATGGTTCAAATGAAAACCACTTTTAACGCGAAAACTCGAAAACTAACTAAAAAAAGCCTAAAAAGCACACAAAAAATTTTTTTTTTTTTTTAATTTTTTTAATAAAAATCGCTGGTTTTTATATATAAAAAAAAAAATTTCAAAAAAAAAAAAATAAAATTTTTTTTGTGTAGTGCACATGTGTAATAATACACATGTGTAGTACAAATACACATGTGTAGTATTACACATGTGCACTACACAAAAAATTTTTTTTTTTTTTTTTTTTTTTTGAAATTTTTTTTTATATTAAAAAACCTGCGAAATTTGGTTTTGCAAAAAAAAAAAAATTTTGTGTGTTTTTTAGGCTTTTTTTAATTAGTTTTCGAGTTTTCGCGTTAACTAGTGGTTTTCATTTGAACCTTCCCCTAAAATATATAACAACCTATTAAATAGTTAGTTGGTAATTGTTGATGGATCATATTACCCTTACTAGTATTAAGCCCCATGCGTTGCAGCGGTTGTTGTAAAACTGTGTCAAGTAGTACCAATGCTATACCACTGTCAGCGACCACCAACACCGGTAAAACTCATAAAAACAAATTAAATAAAAACGAAAAAAATAACGCCGAGCGAAAAGCAGACGTAAAATCTTTAAATCACGAACGCTCGTTGCAGAGAAATTAAGCCGAAACGTAAAACATATAAAAAATAACTAAGTCAATCCAGGACCCGCACGTTGGTCGAACTTGTTAAACGGAGAAAAATAGATGTGCTGCTACAGGCCAGTCAAACGGGAAAAAATATACGAAAAAATGTTGAACCCCACACACACGTTGCGGTGCAGTGACTCACAAAATTTAGAACGAAACGAAAAACTTGGGTAAGATGATAAGTATGGTTGACCAAAATTGAAAATAAAAAAGAGTTGGGATTAAATTCCAAAAGATGAAAAACTTTGTGTTAAAAGTAAAAAAACAAAGGGTGTAAATTGCAAAATCGAAGTTATTTAGTAATCTTAGAGAAAGATAAGAATAAAAATAAATGATATCTATATATTAGTTATTAATATTAATATTAAAAGAAATTTATTAAATAATTATAAATAAAATTTATGAGGTTGAAGGAGAGAATGCCATGTGGCATTAATTGGAGTCTTTTATTATAAGTTAGATTAACTAATTGGGTTTCCTCTTGGGTGCATATATAAGGAGACTAATATAGAGGTTAAAAGGTTAGACAACTTGATTATTCTAATAACATTAAACTCGCCTCTCTCTCCCTACCGAATACCCTTTTTCGGTTCTTCATCACCATCATTAATTTGCACCCTAAGGAGGAACCAGATCATCTTGACAAATATGTCAAACTCAATGGCTGCATCTCTGACTGGATTCTCTGCTGGCATGTCTGCTATCACATGTATGTTATTTGTTGGATCGTTCCGGTGACCCTAAACAGTCAAAATGAGTAGTTCATAATCATTTGCAGAGGCGGAATCAATGTAAATGACTTCAAACAACTTGTTTCCTTTTAATCTTTATCTATTGATGATTTTCTGAGCTTTTACAAGTTGAAATCTGACAAAAATCCGGCAGCACCTCAGCTCACACACACACAATTCCGTTTCAAATGAGATTACACGACTCCTATTTATAGACCTAGGTATTTCGTTTGAGGGTGACAAGACCTTGTTCAAACGAAATTACTTAGGTGATTTCGTTTGAACTTGTCCAAGTCTCCTTCAAACGAAATTACCTCCTGAAACATAATCAAACCCTAAATCAATCCCTGTTGTGCACTCGTTTAACCTATCTAGACATAAGACTCGGTTAAGACGAAGTTAACAGACACTAGATGCACCAACAGACTCCCCCTTGGATGTTGACGAAGTCTTCGGCGTCGAGTCTTTAGTCTTTGTCTCTTTCCAAATTTTGTCTTGACATTGTTAAAGCTTCCTTCTTCAATCTTCAAACTTTAATCTTCAATCTCCCCGTTGAGTGTTGATCCAGAATTATGACTCCCCCTTTCGCAGACTCCCTCTCTCGATAAGCTAGGGCTTTAAACTCTGGTTCAAACTTTGAAATTTTCTTTACCATGGGGATTCCTGTTACCTGCATATACTCTACCCAAATATAAGATATATGACAATAACAGTATCAATCCATACTTACCATTCAACCACAATTGATAGTCTTGTCAGAATTTAGAAATCCACTTAAGTATTCAGGTCCAAATTAATGACCCTGATTATTTAATTTATCTACCAAGTCCAACTTAATGACCTTGGTTGATCTGAGATAATTCACATTGACATTTGTTCAACTTTCTCTGAAAATTTACAAGTTTCAAATTAATGACCTTGCTTTAACTTTTCAATTTTCACAAACTTATCATGTTTTAGCTCCAAACTCATCATCCAGCCCAGAAACTTCCTGCATCTGCTTCAATTTGAATCTGAAGATCAGCTTTCCACTTTGGTTTGTCAAAAATAAAGCAGAAATGTAAAATCTTTTTGGATTTTTAATAAAGTTTCTAAACTAAGAATGAAATACAGAACTAAAATGCAATGAAAGTAAACTATTTACAAACATATTTTTGATGAGCGTGTTAGGGAATCATATCAGCTATTTGACAAGTCACAAGTACCGTTAAGCTTTAATTACATATTCAGAATTAAACAATTCGCTTAGATTGTCAATATACTGATCCACTTAAATTCTCACACAATTTTCAATTTGTCCAGGATACGGATTTAGTGTTTTAGAGACTTAAACTTATTCATGTGTCCCACCTCTTGAATATACTCCCGTATCCAGATCCCAATATTCAGTCTTACAGGTGAGTATACCACAGATGATATCTGTAAGGGAAATAAATTATGATCGAAACCGTGAGAGCTCAGGTCAGAACTACCGTTCAGCAGAGAGATCACGATTCGACTTGAGTGTGTCCCCTTTAGAGGATCTTTTTTACAACAGCATTGATTAGCAATTTTATTGTCTTGTCATTTGATGCTGCGGGTGGCGCTATATTTCAAGCATGAAGAAAGTATTATTCGGGGACTAGGTCAGAACTTCCATTCAGCAGAAGTCCTGGAATAATACCCCAGATATCACTGAGTATAAAGACCCAGTATCTCAGAAAAAGGAATCTTTCAAACAAGATTTCAGGGGTTACCTATATATCCAAGAAGTGTTCCCCACGAAATAAGTAAGTAAAGATTTAGGTTTATATCCCAAACAAACCTACTAAATGTGCAAAAACCTATCGGCACATCATCAGCGAGACTGTTTAACCCATTTAAACATTACATTTCTTTAGCATACCGTAACTGTCAAGCCGATGTACTATCATTTTCCCTTTTTACACAAGCTCTTTTCTGGTTTTCTATTGTTTTTGGATTTTGAAAATATCTCATGTTTTTGTATTTTTGACATTTTTTATTGTTTTTGTATTTTCTGAAAATATTACCCTATACTCTCCCCCTAAATACCAAAACAAGTAAAAAATCGACAAACCATTGCAGATTGCTTCTCAACATCATCATCTACAATGTCTCCTTCATCAACGCCAAGAATCTCTTCCAACACCGATAAAAGATTCATACCGTTTAATTTTAGCAAATATTGAAAACGTGTTTTGTCAAATGCTTTGGTATGTAAATCAGCTTTTTGATTGTCAGTGTGGATTTTCTCAATTCGTATCAACTTCTTCTCGAAACAATCGCGAATGAAGTGATGACGAATTTCAATGTGTTTAGTTTTAGCGTGATGAACTGGATTTTTAGTAATGTTTATCGCTGCCTCATTATCAACAAAGATAGGGGTGTTTAGAAATTGCAAACCGTAGTCGCGCATCTGTTGCTGGATCCACAAGATCTGAGAGCAGCAGCTACTAGCAGATACATACTCTGCTTCACATGTGGATAAAGCCACAGAGGTCTGCTTTTTGCATTGCCAGGTGACCAATCGTGGTCCGAAAAACTGGCACCCCGCTGTTGTTGATTTAGCGTTGACTTTGCACCATCCGAAATCGGAATTGGAATGCCCTTCGAGCGTAAATTTGCCATCTTTTGGATACCACAACCCCAATGATGGAGTTCCTTTCAGGTAGCGTAATATCCTTTTCACAATCACCATATGCGAAGCTCTCGGGTTAGATTGAAATCTTGCTGCGAGGCAGGTTGGATACATAATATTGGGTCTTGAAGCTGTCAAATACATCAGCGATCCGATCATGGAACGATACGTCGTTTCATCTACCTTCTCTCCGGTGAGATCAGGATTTATCCCATGATTCGTTGCTAATGGGGTGGAGGCTGGAGTAGAACCTGACATCCCAAATTTCTCCAAGATATCATGAACGTACTTCGTTTGATGTATGAAAATTCCTTTGGGTAGTTGATCAACCTGCAGTCCCAAAAAGAATTTCATCTCACCCATCGATGACATTTCGAATTTCTGCTTCATAACTCGTTCAAAATCTTTGCACAAATTCTCATTTGTAGACCCAAATATGATGTCGTCCACGTATATCAGAACAATCAGAAGATGACCGTCGACCTCTTTGGTGAAGAGAGTGACATCCACTTTTCCACGAATGAAGCTGTTGGCAAGCAGGTGTTGAGACAATGTCTCGTACCAAGCTCTCGGGGCCTGGTGTAAACCATACAATGCTTTGTCTAGCAAGTAGACCTTGTCTTTGTGGTGTGGATCGGTAAAGCCCGGTGGCTGTCCGACATATACCTCCTCTTTTACCTTCCCATAAAGAAACGCCGATTTAACATCTAACTGATATACTTTGAAGTTTTTCCAAGATGCAAATGCCAGGAAGATTCTGATCGCTTCTAGTCGAGCCACTGGAGCATAAACTTCAATGAAATCTATACCCTCCTGCTGACTGAATCCCTGGACTACGAGTCGAGCTTTGTTACGAACAACAACTCCTCTATCATCCCTCTTGCATTTGAACACCCACTTGGTGTTTATCTTCCTTTGACCATCAGGCAAATCTACTAATTTCCACACTCCTAACTTCTCAAACTGACTCAACTCTTCTTGCATAGCATTGACCCAAGAATCTTCAGTTAGCGCCTCCTTATATGTTCGTAGTTTAATCTGCGAAATAAAACAAGTAAGTGAAAACTCTGTTTGTAAAGGTGCTACTGTAGAATAAAAACAAGTAAGGCCTTGGTCAATTTGACGTCTAGTGCGAACGCCTGTTTGCAATTCTCCAATGATCAGCTCCTCTGGATGGTATGAAAGAGTTCTTGGCATCACCTCGCCTGAAACATCTACCTCGCCTTCCAGATTAGTAACATTCTGATTTGCACCTTGTTCACTGACTGGGTTTGTTTGACTTGAGATCTGAATTTGCTCCCCCACAGAATCTGAATCACCATGATCAAATATTGGCATGTTCTCAAATTCTTGATTATCATTCTGTGCCGTCTGATTATCATGAGCAACTTCATTTTGTTGAATATCATCACGTTCTCCAGCATTACTGGGACCTGCTTCATCATCATTCAAAGCTTTTCGTTGACGACTGAAAGTCTCTGCTGGGAATCTTTCCTGCGATTCTTCATACTCTCTTAGAATATCCAACTCATCATAGAAATCTTCTTCTTCTTCCTTTTCTTCTTCCATGTCAAACGAATCCCACAAAGTGTCATAATGAAAACGCCATGAATCTCCAGGATTCTGTGGTGGCATTGTGTAACCTTGACACTCAACATTGTGTGCTTCAATAATCCGCTTCAAGCTTGGAACAAAGACTCGTTTCAATGGACTTTGATAACCCACGAAAATTCCTTCTATGCTCTTTGGACCAAATTTACCAAAAGGCTCTAGAACTGTATAGGGAGACCCAAACGGTTCTAAATACTTCAGGTTCGGCTTGCGATTATTGATCAGCTCGAAACATGTCTTATTGAATTTCTTCACTGTGAGAACCCGATTAAGTGTATAGCATGCGGCGGATACTGCTTCTGCCCAAAAATTAACTGGTAGCTTTGAATCAGCAAGCATCATCCTAGCCATTTCAATTAGCGTCCTGTTATTTCTTTCAGCTACTCCATTCTGCTGCGGAGTGTAAGGAGCACTAAATTCATGCAATATACCTCTTTCATCACAATATTCTTCCATCTTGTTGTTCTTGAACTCAGTACCATTATCACTTCTGATTCTTTTGATACGCCTTTGGTACAAATTTTCAATTTTCCTGAACAATGCCATCAAACTATCAAACGTCTCATCCTTTGTCTTCAGAAAAGAAACCCATGAAAACCTGGAATAATCATCAGTTACCACAAGACAGTAGAGATCCCCTGTAATACTTTTGACGTTTATTGGACCAAACAGATCCATATGTAGTCTCTCTAACGGTCTGGAAACTGAATTGACTTTCTTTTTAGGATGTGATTTCTTCTTCTGCTTGCCTTTGATGCAGCTAATGCATTCTCCTTCAAGATGAAAACCTTTGACATGAACACCAATAACTAAATCGTTGTGCACCAAATGATTCATTTTTCTAAGATGTATATGACCCATCTTCCGGTGCCACAGTTGTGATTCTTTCTCAGTTTCTCTAGAAACAAAACAATGTGCTTGACCCGTGGTTGTAGTAGCTACGCTCATGTCCAACAGGTACAGATCATTCACTCTTGGCGCCCTCATGATAACCCATTCTTCAGGGATAACAAAACTTGGTTTCAAGATCAAACATTCTTTGTCTGTAAAGTGAGTGGTATACATTCTGTCACAAATCTGCGAGATACTCAGCAGATTATTCTCCAGCTCAGGAATGTAGTTAACTCTTTCAAACGTAACAATCCCATTGGATAACGTTCCTTCACCAACTATTCTACCACCTTGATTGCCTGCAAAACCTACATAACCACCATTGAAATTTCTGACATCATATAGCAGGGCTGTTTTCCCCGTCATGTGCCGAGAAGCTCCACTATCCATAATCCATCTTGAAACGGATCTTGGAAGCTCCTGCACAAATCAGAAACATTCAGTGAGATTTTGATGCCACCCAAGCCACTTTTGACTCGGGTAACTCAAAGTTAATGACAGTTCTCTTGAGGATTAAAGGTGGAAAATTTTTATCATTCATCTTCAAGTTTTCCTCAGACCCAACCTCAACCTCTTTGTATAAGAAAAATTTGTCTTTTTGAGGTTGACCAGATGGTTGGTCTTTTTTCAAAACAACCTTCTTCTCAGAAGTAATAGCCTCGTGTGGATCAAGTTTCTCATAGTAATCCACAGGAACATTCATCTTTACCGAAGTGGTAGAAGACGATTGTTTTTCCAACTCTGAAACCTGTGGCTTTGGAACACTTGATTTCTTTTCAACCACTTTTGGCTTCCATGTTTGTTGAGACGATGCAAACCGTTTGTAAAATTTGTCATTTTTAGTTTCCATCTTCTTAACAGGTTCAGTTTTGATCTTGGTGTTGTCATTTTTCAAAACCTTTTTCTCAACAACCAATGGAGCTTTTCCTTTTGCATCAGTTTTCTTCTTTTGACTCTCAACAACTTCAGACTTAGACTTAAAGTTGGTACACTTTCGTGCAATATGCCCAACTTTGTTGCATCTAAAGCATGTACGAGTATCAACTACTCGACTTGTGCCTTCAGTCTGAGGTTGTGAGGCCCTCTCTTCAAAAAACTCTTCATTCGTCTTTGAAAAAATCTTAGACTCCTCATCAGAAAGTGAACTTGAACTGTTCACAAACACCTTCTTCTCAGCAAACCTTTTGTTTTGAACATTTCTTCTTTGATAATTCTTACCACCCTGATAACCACCCGACCATTTGTTTCGATTGTTGTTATAAAAACATGGTGGAACAACATGTTTCTTGTAGTAAGCTTTATCTGTTTCAAAATTCATTTGCCTCTTTGTCTGATTCAACCCTTCTACTTCAGACAAATCAATTTCAACCAATTTGAAAACATTTTTCAATTTATTCATTTTAATATTCTCTAGAGGAAACTCAGAATCCGAATACAACTTATCAGATCCAGCCATCTTGTACATCACAAGACCCGGTTCATCACCTAAGTTGTTTTTGGATTTTGGCTTCTGAATGTAATTGTCCAGAAAACACTCGTCATCCTCAGCTGTATCACTATCCAAAACACTTTCAGCCATGCCTTTAACAATCTCAGTCTGAACACTATCATCAGATGATGATGAAGAAAATGTAACATCAATTGACTCTGGAAGTTTTATTTCATTTGTTTCATCTTCATCATTAACCAACCCGGATGTTTTCTTTGAATAATTGTTTAGAACAGGCGGTGGAACCTGATGAAACCCAACCCCGGTTCCATCCGAATAAACATCTTCGCCTGCTTTGTTTTTCCCGATGGGTTTGGGAACAATGTGTTGCAAAACAAAGCTTGCGGAGCTGTAACTGTTCAATTTCAGATTGATGCGCTCATTCTCAATCTTAGCTTCTTCAAACTGAAGCTTCAATTTAGCAATCTCATCCAATTGTTGGTTGATTTGCTCTTCTTTGTGTCTGAGAACAACAGTTAAATGCTCATTTTATTTATTGGTTTTACCGTTTCGTTCATCAGAATCCTTTACCGTTCTTTTTAATTTTTCAAAATTTTCTGAGATTTTACGATTTTCAAGAACCAATTTCTCATTTTCTTTCTTAATTTTTTCTACTTCAATTTTATCATTTTCAATTTTATCATTTAACTTGTTAGCTTGATCATTTGAAGCTTTGAGCATTTTGTCACGATCTAGAATCTGATCTTCAACCTTTCTGACTTTTCTTGTCAGTTCTTCAATCTTTGCATTACTAGAGTAAGCAATTGTACTACAAAACTTGCAGTTTTTCATGCAACTTTTGCAGTCACTATCACCTTTGACTTTCTTACCTGTCTCACTTGTTGAAACATTTGGACTGACCTTGCTTTTAGACTCAGTTTCAGACTTAGAGTCTACCTCAAGTTCCTTTGCAGCAAGCACTTTGTCAGCCATTTTCCCAAAGTTTTCAGCAGTGAATTCTTTTGAAGTATCGATAATCCCATCATCAATCTTCTTTAACTGCGGTTCTTTTACTGTCTCTTTCTTTTTCTCATCAGATTCTCCTCCTCCCCACCATTTTCTCTGTCTGGCATCTTCTTCAGCTTTGAATTCCTCAATGAAAGCTTCAATACTAAGAGTTTTCGCATCAATAGCAATGTTTCCTTGAGGATCCAGATAACATTCTCTATCAGCATCCCATCTCTCTGCTCTCTTGGCTTCGTTGAATACCCTAGATAATCTGAGCATCTTGTATTCTGCTTTCTGCTTTCTTGCTTGATATTTTTCTTCTTCAGTTCTGGTGTCTTTAGGGACAGGAATATCATCTTCTTTTGCTACAAACGCATACCCTACTGCATCTTCCTCTGGTAGCAGTTCACTCCAATCAAAACCTTCATCATCATGAATAACAGCAAGAGCTCTTGATTTTTCTTTGGAATTATCTTCAAGCTGCTTCATTCTGGGCGGTTCTGATTTATTCTGATGATAGATCGCTCTTTTGTAGTAATCCTCTCGAAATGGATTTGCAGTATCATCAGTGTAAGCATTTCTACACTCTCTCTTAAAGTGACCTTTCTGTTTACACTTGAAACATGTGACTTTTGATTTGTCAAAGCCAAGTTTTGTGGATGGTCCACCAATTGAATGTCTGCCCGTAATCTCCATAAACCTTTGAGCTCGTCTGACTGCGCTGGCCATACACCACCTGATGTCGATCAGTTCCATCTCTTCAGGATCTATTTGATCATAGTCCTCCTTAGTCAAGTTGGTGTTTCCAATCTTGACCGCCACGAGACTCTCGTAAGATTCTAACACAGACGCCAAGAACACCATCTGTTGTTTTGCTGACTCTTCACCAAAATTTTGAGCGTTCTTCAGATCCACAGCAATGTTGCATTGAAAGATATTCTTTGATGCAGATTGGTTTGAATTTGTTGAAGAAGATCCACCATGGTAGCCACTGCTAGGAGTTTCTTGATTCTTTGTATTTGAGCTCTCTGCAGAAAATGTTATTCTTGGAGAACCAGTCTTTGGTAGATTTCCTCTGTTGTACAACTCCACATTCTGCTGATAAGATGTGTTGTTGACTTTGCTAGATTTCTTAATCTCCAACTCGTGACTCTCTAGTCTTTCGATGAGCCGATCCACTGTCAACTCTTCAGACTTGATTGTATTCTTCAGCATTAATGCAAAGTACTGCCAATCTTGTTCATTCGGCAGTGAGTCGAACAACTTGTCTACCAGCTCTTCTTGAGTGTAAACAATTTCATGTCTAGCAAGCTCCAACTTCAGATGCCCAAATCTCTCAATCATCTTGGAAACTGACTCATTCTTTAAACAACCAAACAAATCAAACTCTTTTCGTAACAGTTTTTTTTTGTTTTTTACTATTTCAGCACTACCTATGCATTTTACCCTCAGTTTTTCCCAAAGATCTTTTGAATTAACATATTCAATCAATGAAATTATATCATCTCTCACTGACTGATGAATCAACGCGATGCACTTTTGTTCAGAAATATATCTTTCAACTTCATCAGGATCTGTCAAACTTTCACCAAATCTTTCTCCTCTAGTATAACCAATCCTTAAACTTTTCCAGCTTGGATATGCGAAAGCTTGAAGCCATTCGTCAAATCTTGTAGCCCACCTATTATAATCTTCTATTGCCAGCAACTTTGGAGGTTTGTTATACGTTCCATACGCACTCTCTACACTCATCGTGTCGGAAATAATCTTCTTTGCATTCGGAGCTTTATCATTCGTATTGTTTGATGTGTCATTTGAAGAATCATCCCCGCCGTTTCCAGCAAAGGCAAAAATATCACAGAACGGATTGAAATCATCCATCTTTTTCGTACCTGAAATGTTCAACAAACACTTAGAAATATTTTTGAATTTTTGAACAATTTGATGTTTCAAACGAAATAGCTATCTCAAACGAAATCCTTAATTTCGTTTGAGACAACACTTGGTTCAAACGAAATCAATGTTCTATGATGTAATTTCAAACGAAATTACAATAATAGGCACCCTCAAACGAAATCACACATATCCTTCAAACGAAATCACAATAATAGGCACCCTCAAACGAAATCACACATATCCTTCAAACGAGATATGTTTTTCAAACGAAATTAGAGTGAGCTTTCAAACGAAATCAGGTATATTAGACACTTTCAAACGAGATTACCAAGATAGTTCAAACGAAATAACCTATGATGTCATCATTTTTCGATCAGTTTCAAACGAGATTAAGGTTTTGATCAAGTTTTAAGCCGAATTCTAGTCTAAAACTTTCAAGGATTAGTTAACACTATGTTTTGCTTGATATGTGAGAGTTTCAGGCCATTTCAACCGTGAAAACTTGTTCAAATCAGAAAAGAAAGGTAGAAGTGATAGAATCCGGTAAAATCAAGCTGAATTTGGTATGAACTCCTCGTCCTGAGCTCTGATACCACTTGTTGGATCGTTCCGGTGACCCTAAACAGTCAAAATGAGTAGTTCATAATCATTTGCAGAGGCGGAATCAATATAAATGACTTCAAACAGCTTGTTTCCTTTTAATCTTTATCTATTGATGATTTCCTAAGCTTTTACAAGTTGAAATCTGACAAAAATCCGGCAGCACCTCAGCTCACACACACACAATTCCGTTTCAAATGAGATTACACAACTCCTATTTATAGACCTAGGTATTTCGTTTGAGGGTGACAAGACCTTGTTCAAACGAAATTACTTAGGTGATTTCGTTTGAACTTGTCCAAGTCTCCTTCAAACGAAATTACCTCCTGAAACATAATCAAACCCTAAATCAATCCCTGTTGTGCACTCGTTTAACCTATCTAGACATAAGACTCGATTAAGACGAAGTTAACAAACACTAGATGCACCAACATTATTCCTGTTTTCCATTATATTTAAACATAACTGATCAACATGTGGTATCAGAGCATATGGTGATAAATCAGTTCTGTTTTCGTATCCATTATATTCTGGGATTGAAATATGAAAAATAGAATTTTGAAAACTCAATAAAAATTCGAAACTCTGTTTCGAGACGTTAATTGACTTCTCGGAATCAAATGGGTAATATTACTGTTCGAAAATTGTTTACAAAACCTTAAAATTCAGGTTTCGGGTTCTAGAATTTGGTTTTAATTTTTAGGGTTTATCATGTGTTCTTAGGAAAATTCGAAAATTCCCTTATGTTTTGGAATGTAATTTGGATTATTGAGTGTTCTTTTCTGTTTTGATCTAATTTTATCTTCTAAAATTTTCGAAAACTGTTAAAAGATAAACATATTATATTTTTGAAATATTTTGAAAAATTTAGAACAACACTAAAACGGGAAACTCTATCTCATAATCCCTAAAAAATTAGTATTTTCTATCTTATCTCCACTAACAGCTGTTGATAAGCAGATTTCGAGACTTGGAGAATAAGTTTTCGAGATTCAATGATTCCGACTGAGATTCCTACTCGAAATATCATTAAAATTCGAGGACAACTAAGATTGCGACTAAGATTTCCACTCGTAATCAGGTTGTTGCGACTGAGAAAGACTGTTGCTTGATTTCGACTGGGGCTTATCACTCGAAACCTCATAAATCACTCGAAATCTCATTAAGGCATTAGTCTTCATCACTCGAAACCTCGAGATTTCGAGTGAGGTTGCGACTGCCATTAGTAACTCGAAATCTCATTAGGATTTCGAGATTAAAAGGCTACTCAAAATCATTAAGGAACTCATAATGAAGTCGAAATCTTGCTCGAGATCTCACTCGAAATCTCAAGTTAAGTCGAGATTTCATAACTGAGTCGAGATCTCACTCGAAATCTCAAGTGAACTCGGAATCTCACTACTTTATTAAGTTGTTAATGTGAACTAAAATTTAGCTCTGGCCTCCGCCCCGAACCCCGTGCAGGGGGCACGCTGTCCCCCTGCACCCCCCCCAACGAAATCTCAAGTTAAGTTCGATCCGCGCTAACAGGTGATTTGCTATTAAATACTTGGTTTTATAAATACGTAATTAATCAGAATCAGATAACTTTTCACAAAACCAAAATAACTTAACTTGAATGAGCTTCTGATGTATCACTTGTGGTCAAAGCTGATTTGATGCATCTATTTATTGTTCAAGTATTATAAAAGCTATGTTAAGTATGCATTACAAATGTGGATGTCTTATTTTTGGCCAAAGCTGATTTAATTCATTCATGTCTAGCATACTTTAAAAGTGCATAACTAAAGTGATTGTCTCATTTCTAGCCAAAGCTGATTTGTCACGATCACTTTGCACACATGCTTAAATGATTACACTTCTGGACAAAACTGATTTGTCTTCGTTTAAGTAGAATTTTAACTAAGTCTATTATTTTGATGTTAGTAATAGACAATATCACAGCTTCATAATTAAAATGGTCATTATTTATGCCCGCCTTAGTATAACATGCCCTTAGATCGTATTAGGAATTCTTTCGTTGTATCGTAATTCGCTCTTCTTATTTCCACTATCAGCACCCAATTGCGGGATTCCACCTTTGACTGGAGATAACTTTGCTGCATGGAAGGACTCTCTCATGCTTACTCTTGCTTTGCTGGACTTCGATTATGCTTTAAAGGAGAATAAGCCGGCATACCTTACTCCTCAAAGTACTTCTACTGAGCAGATGACTCATAAAAAGTGGACCAGGTGTAACCGCATATCTCTCATGTTTATGAAGCAGTTCATAAACAATGCAATCAGAGGAGCCATTCCTGATTTTGATAATGCTAAAACCTACTTGGCTTCTGTGGAGGCACAGTTCAAGGGAACGTCTAAAGCACATGCTAGTACTTTAATCCTCAAGCTGGTGACTAGTAAGTATGATGGGAGGAGCGGCATTCGCGAACACATCATGATGATGAATGACATGGCTAATAAGTTGAAAGGGTTAGACATGGAAATCAGTGATGGTTTTCTTGTTCACTTCATCATTACTTCGCTTCCTTCGTCCTATGAAACATTCAAGATCAATTACAACACTCAGAAGGAAAAATGGACGATGAGTGAGCTGATTGCTATGTGCGTGTAGGAGGAAGAGCGTATGAAGATGGATCGCGCTACTAATGTTGCAAACTTCACCACCTCCAACTCTAAGAAGAGGAAGAACAGTTATCCAAGAAGGGATGCTTCCAAAGTCCAAAGGCCCAATCCTAATACAAGTGCACCTTCCAACTTGAAGAACTCCTTAGGCAAACCCCACTGCAAGTTCTGTAAAAAGACTGGACATATGCAGAAGGAATGCCCTTTGATTTTAAGGAGTGCCTGGCTAAGAAAGGTAATGATTTTTTCATGCTACTTGAGTCCTATAATTTAAATGTTCCTGCTAATTCTTGGTGGTTTGATTCTGGTTCTATGGTTCATGTAACCAACTCTACTCATGGATTCCTTTTAATCCGGAAGCTGGGAAGAAACCAAAGAACACTTAAGGTTGGGGATGATCGGGAATTAGAAGTGAAGGCCATATGAACACTATAATTATTTATGAAAACTGGTTTATGCATTAAACTTTATGATACCTTATATGTTCCTGAGGTAACTCGGAACCTTGTATCAGGACCAAAGTTAGACATAGACGGTTTTGTTGTTTCCCATTGTCATCGCAAACTCCCTATGATTCCGTTGTTTTTGGTACTGGCATTCTGGATGGTGGTCTCTATAGATTAGAACTAGATGATGATTTTTCCAAATATTTGTTGTCATATAATATTAATGAATCACTCACAAAGATAGAACAGAAACGAGACTTAGAGACTTCATTTATGTTGTGGCATCAACATTTAGGCCACATCTCAAGAGAACGATTAAATCGTCTCGTAAAGGATGAAGTCTTACCTCTTCTCGATTTCACTGATTTTGGAACATGTGTCAAATGTTTTAAAGGTTAAATGACATTAGCGAATAAGAAATGTGCCACTAGGAGTTCTAATTTATTAGAACTCATTCATACTGACATTAGTGGTGTCACACCCTGTCTTTTGCGGAAGCGTATGATGTGTGACTAGCTTGTTATCATTGCATTCAATCGTAATAAACAACTACATGATCAAAACGATGTTCATCCATTCATGAAAATTTGAGTATTACAAACACTTGTTATTTAAGTTTTCAAAACACGACCTTTGACAAGGTTACAATTTAACCAAAGTGGATGACATCTAAACTTGTAGTCTACTTCTAGTTATGACACTTGCGCCCAAGATCCATCCTGTCACCTGAAATACATGTAATTTTGGAAAACATCAACATAAAGTTGAGCGAGTTCATGCGTTTTTGTATTTCACGTTTTTATACTTTGTATGAAAACATAGTATGTGTCATGTATAATTCAAGTCTTTCTTGAGTACCCCACGTACTCAAGTATAATTCCCGTTTTCTTGAGTACCCCACGTACTCAAGTATCATTCAAGTTTTCTTGTGTTTCCCCACGTTTTAAATGATTGTTTATACAAGGACATTAAGGCATGTGAGGACATATGGAGCATTAGTGTTGGCTCCTTTAAGGCATGTGAGCATATGGAGCATTAGTGTTGGCTCCTTTACTGTGTCGATTACCCTCGACTGTGTCGATTAACCTCGACTGCGTCAATTTCCCTTGACTGTGTCGATTACCCTCGACTGTGTCGATTAACCTCGACTGTGTCGATTTCCCTCGACTGGGACACCGAAGCACTCATGAGGTCACAAAAGGACCATGAGTGGGGCTCGGCCGTACCCGTTAGATCTAACCCTCGTCCCTAATTAATGAATTTTTAATGGAACCCTCGTTCCTAATGAATGTTTTAATGGCATTTCTGTATTTAATCTATGCTCACATGATCTAGTATTTTCTAGGCTTTTCTTAAAGCTCATAATATTGCACTCACCACGAGTGCTTTTCGTATTCTCAAATCATATTGCACTCGGTTCTCGTTCTCACCAAGAGTGCTTCTTGTATTTTTACCCTTTGTAAAAATTATAATATTTGTAACATGTATTTCACCCCCCGAGAGTTATAAAACCAAAAACAGTTAAGAGAAAAGGGGGAGCATGAACTCACAACTTTGCGTTCCTGTGCGTCGTAAACTTCACCGGATTTGCTTAATTAACGTCGTAACCTATACGCGTTTTCTTAACGTTAGTCACTAGACTTGCGTCGCACAAGTACAGTCACTCTCTTTTGTATTTGAATCGTTGTGTTAAAAATATTTTATATTTTTAACTAAGTATCCTACTTATATTATTTTCTCAAAAATTAATATAAGTATCTCATGTTTTGCACTTTGCACCCGAATTATGGATCTTGTATGTTGTATGTGTATTTTTATGTTTATACTCCTCATGAGTATTTAGTGTATTTTTAAGTCTTAATACACTAGCACGTATATCATATACTATATACACTTAGCACACAAGTTGGTGATCAAATAATACATATATTTTTCTCAAAATATACATACTTAATATCCATTTTTATTTTTTTGAAGAAATCCTTATTTCTTATCACCAAAAATTAGGGAAACCTTGGTAATACTTTTAAATACGTTTTTAGGGAATAAGTTTCTCAAAAACTTATATTTTTCTAAGTGTCAAAATTTATAAAAATTTTGACAGAGTTTCCCCTAAAAATGGAGGTTTCCCATGTTTTCAAAACATGTGTTTATTTTCTTTTAAATCGTCAACAATCATCAACAACAATTATCAACAATAATTATCAACAACAATCACTAATTTCTCCATTCCATGAACTTGAATATTTACAAAAATGTGTAGTAACTTACTAGCACATTTAGTAAGTCTTGTTATCTTTAAAAATAAGTTTAGTTTCTTAAAAACTTTATTTTTAAAGAATATGAAGTTTCACAACTTCTAGTCGGTTTTTACGAAAATTATTTCTTTGTTAAAACTTTTGTTACACAAGTGTCCACACACTTGTTTGTTCATAAAAACACCTCTACTTCATGAAAGATCCGGTTTTAAAACATGGTTTTGTCTTACAGTTGGTCTTTCGAAAATACCACTTGTAGATCTTTAGATCTACTAGTTTAGAACTCCATTTCATAAGATAAATTGTTTTTACACAAGTTCATGTTTAATAGTAGTAGTGTTCATCATCTAGTCCTTTTTATACTTTAACATACACTAGCTCATGTTCTAAGAACATAACCTAGCCGGGTTAGATGACGATCCGAACTACTACTAGCATTAAACAACACAAAATAATCATCACAAAACAAGTTTAACAAGTTTTACACAATTATCCATCTATTAACCAACATATTCATCACTTTGATAGACTTTTAGTTGGTGATTTAGTATGTTCATGATTTTCAACCGACAATTCTCTTATTAACCACTCTAGACAAGATTAAGAAGGTGTTTTAGAACACTTACTACTAGCTCAAGGCTAGGGAAGTTCAAGAGTGCAAATGAGGTGGATAAAAGCAAATGGTGAAGGTCCTTCAAGTTCCGTTGCTTGCAACCTTCCTAATTAAGCTCGAGACACCTTAGAATCACCATAGATTGCTTGGAAAGGAGTTGAAAAGTGAAGGGTGAAAGAGGGGTGTTTGGGCCGTAGCCATGGAGGGAGGAAGGGAGAGAAGAGTGTTGTGATGAAATGGTGGTATTTATAGACCTTCCATATAGCATATTCCTGGTATATTCCTGGCATATTCCTGGCATATTCCTGGCATATTCCTGGCATATTCCTGGCATATTCCTGGTATATTCCTGGCATATTCCTGGTATATTCCTGGTATATTCCTGGCATATTCCTGGCATATTCCTGGCATATTCCTGGCATATTCCTGGTATATTCCTGGGTTTGCTGCGTTGTCTGCGTTTTGCAGTGTAAGCATTGTGTCGCGTAGGAACACACGGTACGCGCTTAAACTTGAAAAATAACGTTTTTAAGCGTTTTAATTTATTTTTCAACACGAACCTGATTAGAATAAAATTTTAATCATAACAGAATATTTGTGGGATTAAATATTATCCGGGCGGTACATATGTAACCCTTGTATGTATCCTTGGGTTTTAATGTATTTTTGACGTTGGACCTACACCTAGGCCCTAGTTCTAATGTCTGACTGCTTTCTGCAGTTCTGTTGACACGATGTGTCTTACCGGTGAGTTTACTAATTTTTGACGCAACGCTATCATAACGTAATTCTTGTAGCATATATCATGCATGAATTCACTTGCATGGAATTCAGGAATTTATTTGTCTGGTAAACTAGATCATGTACAGTCATTAAAGCACAAATTACTGTTCATCTAGTGTACGGAATGTACGGAAAAGTGACGGTTGTCACAGTCTCCCCCCGTTAAAAGAATTTCGTCCCGAAATTCAAGCGATGCCATCGGTCGCAGGGGAGTTGTGAAACCAATATGGTCACTTAGATTCATGATTGTCTTCATGTTCCCAAGAAATCTCTAGGTCATGTCGTGAGTTCTATCACACTCAAGTAGATCAATCATGTCTTTTCTGTATCTTGTGGACTCTTGGTCCATAACCTCAACAGGTTTCTATAGTATCACGGACTCTTGGTCCAAAACCTCAACAGGTTTCTATAGTATCACGGACTCTTGGTCCAAAACCTTAACAGGTTTCTATAGTAATTCTTGTTGTTTTTCGTTGACGTGAATTTTATTTATGGGAACAATGACCGTTCCTTAAGTCAGACTCCTCTACAGACTAGACACATGAATGCGTCGCGATCACTACTGATCTTTTTCTGGGAGTTTCATCTTGTGAACAATGGTTCTGATCCCTACACCGGGGATTCAACCTTTTCGTTTTCCAACTCACACTATGCCTTCTCTAGGCGAGGCTCTCATTAAAGCCATACTTCTTGTCTCAAATTCTTTCGACTTCTGCCGCTCATCGGCGTAATCTTTCTGTATTCTACGGGCTGTCCTGATATGATTACATATCTGAAGGATCTGGCCTCTAGTTTTCCTGGGCCATCTCGGGCCAGTTGGTTGTTTATTTCTCGTCTTCGTTCAACATGACGGGAATTTACTCAATGTGTTCCGTCTAAAGCTTTACACGAAGCGGTTTAGACGACGGTGTGATAGATACCGTTTTAGGAAAACTCCACTAAGGGCAAGTGAGTGTTCCGGCTTTTCATCAAAGTTTATCACACAAGAACGTATTGTGTTCATACAGTCTGCATTGTTCAGCAGCTCAGTTCATATTCGAGTTCTTACGATCATCGGTGTGTTGCAACCCTTGTGATCAATAAAGATCATGCAACGTTTTCTTTCAGGTAATGACGTCCAGTTGCGGCGCGCAATCACTGTATCTATCTCAAGATCTCTTCTCGTGATTCCTTAATCAATGTGCCGCGTGTGCAATGTCGTGGTCTCGTTGCATCGACGTACAATCGAGACTTTGTCGAGAGACGTCACATAATTGCAACTCTAGCTCCTTAGCTCTTGGTTGCAGGGTTGGCATGAATTTCGTTCTTATCCACCATGTATCTTAAAGTTCTCCCTTCGCGAACTCGAAATCCGCTTTTCGTCATCATTGCACATAACTGTGCTTTCTCTAAGAGTTGCAAGGTAAATTGCGGCTGTTGCCCACGACCTTCCTTGGTCGTTGGCCATATAAGAATGTAGTCAATAAGTATATGAATTATCCAGGTATGGCTCACACGTTCGATTCATGAGGTCCATGAATATTGTCGATGCATGTGTTAAGCCAAATGATATGACAAGGATCTCGTAATGCTCGAAGCAAGTCCTAAAGGTCGTTTTAGGGATATTTCCTCTTGTATTCACAGTGGAGGACCTCTTGTCCTCAAGTTGATCCTTGGCAAAGGATTCTGATTCTTAATTTTCTGAAGTTTATGTAAAGTGGAGACTACCAACTTTCTCCTTGTCTCCTTAACTAAGGATGTTATGTCCTTAATTTCCCCTGTCTAGCAGCTCTTGCCGTTATATCAGAGGTTCATGCTTCGCTGGTGAAGCCAGTCGGTATGGCGTCATTCGTCACTGGTGCTGCTTCTGGCATGCGATTTATCCTGAACTCTTCTCGTCGCTACGGAGAGGCGTTCCTGGCAAGTTTTCCGAAAAGGCTACTGGGACATCTTCCGTCACGGGGATGTTCTCAGGCTCTGCAGTCTACTCGGAGGCGTTTCTATGCCTCTTCGACCAATGAGGGATGTCGTAGATCTGCCGCCTTGTGGGGTCTAGCATCCTTGCACCTATTGCAGGAAAGTTGGGTTTCATCATCCGCATGAGGGATGTGTCTGATTTTCTCATATCGAACAACTTTAGCTGTATACTTGGATTTCTGATCCATGCTGACTATCATATTATGACATCGCGAGTCAATGGTAACAGAAAGTTCCGGCCTTCTGAGTCCCTAAATGCAATCCTCAGTTGCTTCGACTGTTTAAACTAGCCTTCTTTATGCCCATTTCTAAGGAATACGGGACGTCTATTTTACTAGGCCAAGCGGTTTCTTAAGTTCTAAGAATGCAAGGTTAAAGTGGGTGCCAGTATTAATTAAAAGTAGATGCATAGGGTTGGTTAATAGGGGACGTACCCGTAACTGCATCTGGATCCTGGCGTGCTTCACGCGTTTCGATCGTGAAAACCCTTCCTTGCTTGTTTCTTCTCAGGGCAATTCTTCCTAAAGTGCCCTGGTTCACCACATTTGTAGCAGCCTGGTATTTTCTTATTTCTTCCACCTGGGTCCTTCGCCCAACAGGCATCCTTGTTGTGCCCTTCTTTTCCACACTTTCCGCACTTAGGCTTCAGACATCGACCTTCATGGTGAAAATTGCATTCTCCGCACTTCGGCTTAGTTCCCGAGTAGATTTTACCACCGGCCTTATAAGTGGCTCCATCAGTTTTCCTGTCATGCGGCGGTTTTACCTTCTTTCTTTTGCCTGTTTTAGAGCTTCCATAGTTGACTTGGGTGCTCATCTTTAGGTTTGAGGACTTCCTCTTCTTGTTGCTTGACGACTCCACATGAGTCTCTTTCTTGTTATCCTCAGATTCCGAAAATTTTCCCGCACGAAGAGCTTCTTCAGTAAGGGTGACACTCATATCGATAGCCTCTGCAATGGTTGAGGGCTTTGAGGTAGTAACCATGCTCCTAATCTGAGGTGCAAGTCCCCAAATGAATCGTTCAACCCTTTTGAATTCCGGTTTGACTAAGTAGGGGACGACCCTAGACAAGTCGTGAAATCGTTGGACGTATTCAGGAATCTTCGGTCCATCCATTTTCAAGTTCCAGAACTCCACCTCAATCTTCTGGATTTCAGCCCTAGAACAGTATTTCTTTTCCATCATTTCCTTGAGCTCGTCCCAGCTTAGTGCATAAGCAGCATCCGCACCAAGGGTTTGAACCTGAAGGTTCCACCAGGAGAGTGCGCCATCTACGAATAACCCTGAAATATAAGTAACACCCTGTCGGGGCGAACAGTTACTCATTCTTAGAATGGAGTCAGTCTTTTCTGCCCAACGAACAAATGCAACGGCACCTCCTGTGCCATCAAAATTCAATGGCTTGCAGTCCAGGAATTGTTTATAGGTGCAGCCAGTTGGAGGGTTATTTCTAGTAGTGCCATTGCTGTGCTCAGAGCGGAGGGCTTCATGTCGTGCAATTACCTGCGAGATGCGTTCTTGCAGCTCGGCTTCTGTCCTTGGCAACGTACTGGTGTTTGTGTCTCGCCTGGGCGGCATTCTCTTCTGCCAAAATGGCATGAAGTAGGTTAGACAACATTCCAATTGTCTATGGGATACATAGCACCATAAGCCATTATGTAATCACCCAATTTCACACGTATATATAATCAGTGTATAAGCGAGGAAGCAGTTATTGAGCCTTCACATAGGCTTGCCAACTTGGCTTATGGTTTGAAATGAACTCGAGGCTACATCGCCTTGGTCATTCAAGTTTTAGTTATTTCCTGCTACATTGGTTTCCTTAGGTCTTTTAGCTTTACTGGTGCGTATATTTCCCCTTTGATGGGGTTGTTTGTGTAGAGGTGATAGGAAGTGTATCGTCACTGACTCTTCCTGAACGTCATTTCACTTCTCTTACTTAAACATCGTCTTCACAAACGTCTCGTATGCAGGTAGGAGTGTCAGTCACGAAGTAGGCTAAGACAGGCTTCCTACTTTCTAACGTGCTAAAGCACTGATCTATGTGTTGTTCTACCAGATGAAGGTGAGGACACCTATAGATTAATTTTGTATGGTTTTCATTAGCTCGACCCGCAGAGTCCACCAGGATTTCTGTGCACTACAAGTCGTTATTACGTGGGCCCCCGTAATAATAAATTGTCTTGCACAGTTATCCCAATTTTCTCTTGTCCAAGCAGATGATCAATCAAGGAGGGGACACTATTGTCCTTATGCCTCTTGTCATGGAAAGGACCCTTGCGATGGTCCACGCGCTAACATTCGTTATCGTTACGCGCGTATAGGCACGATGATTAGATGGAATAGGAATAGAGAGAATTCCTAGTAGTTGGAGGGGCACCTTCGAGATGAATACTTCATCTTCCTTTTCTGGTCAAGTATGTCGTCAATCTTGCTTCACATAAGCCGCAGGGATCTCGTCCCGTTGATTGAGAATTCGATCAAGGTTGCCGCCTCTGCCTCGTCATCATCACCGTAGTTAGGAACCTTCACGATCGAGAGGGAAGAGCAGCCATCTCCTACGGAAGCAAGCTCAGCATCTTGTTTGGTAATCACTCCCAGCCATGAGCTTTGCAAAGGATGCGAGGTCGGTAGCTTCATCGTGCGAGTCACGTATAGTAATAGGAGTCGGAGTCGAAAGTATCTTATTCACATCAATAATCATTCCGTACACTTATTTGTATGTATGTATATCAATAACATATATGCTACTTAGCATAATCAAGCAATTTAATGCATTATATCACGTATAACTTTCGTTTTTGGGGGGTCATTTTGTTTTTGGCAAGTCTAACTCGTGTAGACTACGCTTTGATTGGCACCTTATTTTAAAGGTATTCCTCACTAATGTCCTTGCCTTGTATTTTCTTTGTAAAGTGTCTGACTCGTGGATCTTGGCGCTTTTGTGAATGCAATGAAAACCTTTTTGAAAAATGTTTTCGTGAGAGAACTCTAGTGATTGTAGTCTAGACTCGAGAAAGAATCCTAGTTCACTACAATCGAAGCTCTGATACCAAACTGTCACACCCTGTCTTTTGCGGAAGCGTATGATGTGTGACTAGCTTGTTATCATTGCATTCAATCGTAATAAACAACTACATGATCAAAACGATGTTCATCCATTCATGAAAATTTGAGTATTACAAACACTTGTTATTTAAGTTTTCAAAACACGACCTTTGACAAGGTTACAATTTAACCAAAGTGGATGACATCTAAACTTGTAGTCTACTTCTAGTTATGACACTTGCGCCCAAGATCCATCCTGTCACCTGAAATACATGTAATTTTGGAAAACATCAACATAAAGTTGAGCGAGTTCATGCGTTTTTGTATTTCACGTTTTTATACTTTGTATGAAAACATAGTATGTGTCATGTATAATTCAAGTCTTTCTTGAGTACCCCACGTACTCAAGTATAATTCCTGTTTTCTTGAGTACCCCACGTACTCAAGTATCATTCAAGTTTTCTTGTGTTTCCCCACGTTTTAAATGATTGTTTATACAAGGACATTAAGGCATGTGAGGACATATGGAGCATTAGTGTTGGCTCCTTTAAGGCATGTGAGCATATGGAGCATTAGTGTTGGCTCCTTTACTGTGTCGATTACCCTCGACTGTGTCGATAAACCTCGACTGCGTCAATTTCCCTTGACTGTGTCGATTACCCTCGACTATGTCGATTAACCTCGACTGTGTCGATTTCCCTCGACTGGGACACCGAAGCACTCATGAGGTCACAAAAGGACCATGAGTGGGGGTCGGCCGTACCCGTTAGATCTAACCCTCGTCCCTAATTAATGAATGTTTTAATGGAACCCTCGTTCCTAATGAATGTTTTAATGGCATTTCTGTATTTAATCTATGCTCACATGATCTAGTATTTTCTAGGCTTTTCTTAAAGCTCGTAATATTGCACTCACCACGAGTGCTTTTCGTATTCTCAAATCATATTGCACTCGGTTCTCGTTCTCACCAAGAGTGCTTCTTGTATTTTTACCCTTTGTAAAAATTATAATATTTGTAACATGTATTTCACCCCTGAGAGTTATAAAACCAAAAACAGTTAAGAGAAAAGGGGGAGCATGAACTCACAACTTTGCGTTCCTGTGCGTCGTAAACTTCACCGGATTTGCTTAATTAACGTTGTAACCTATACGCGTTTTCTTAACGTTAGTCACTAGACTTGCGTCGCACAAGTACAGTCACTCTCTTTTGTATTTGAATCGTTGTGTTAAAAATATTTTATATTTTTAACTAAGTATCCTACTTATATTATTTTCTCAAAAATTAATATAAGTATCTCATGTTTTGCACTTTGCACCCGAATTATGTATCTTGTATGTTGTATGTGTATTTTTATGTTTATACTCCTCATGAGTATTTAGTGTATTTTTAAGTCTTAATACACTAGCACGTATATCACATACTATATACACTTAGCACACAAGTTGGTGATCAAATAATACATATATTTTTCTCAAAATATACATACTTAATATCCATTTTTATTTTTTTGAAGAAATCCTTATTTCTTATCACCAAAAATTAGGGAAACCTTGGTAATACTTTTAAATACGTTTTTAGGGAATAAGTTTCTCAAAAACTTATATTTTTCTAAGTGTCAAAATTTATAAAAATTTTGACAGAGTTTCCCCTAAAAATGGAGGTTTCCCATGTTTTCAAAACATGTGTTTATTTTCTTTTAAATCGTCAACAATCATCAACAACAATTATCAACAATAATTATCAACAACAATCACTAATTTCTCCATTCCATGAACTTGAATATTTACAAAAATGTGTAGTAACTTACTAGCACATTTAGTAAGTCTTGTTATCTTTAAAAATAAGTTTAGTTTTTTAAAAACTTTATTTTTAAAGAATATGAAGTTTCACAACTTCTAGTCGGTTTTTACGAAAATTATTTATTTGTTAAAACTTTTGTTACACAAGTGTCCACACACTTGTTTGTTCATAAAAACACCTCTACTTCATGAAAGATCCGGTTTTAAAACATGGTTTTGTCTTACAGTTGGTCTTTCGAAAATACCACTTGTAGATCTTTAGATCTACTAGTTTAGAACTCCATTTCATAAGATAAATTGTTTTTACACAAGTTCATGTTTAATAGTATTAGTGTTCATCATCTAGTCCTTTTTATACTTTAACATACACTAGCTCATGTTCTAAGAACATAACCTAGCCGGGTTAGATGACGATCCGAACTACTACTAGCATTAAACAACACAAAATAATCATCACAAAACAAGTTTAACAAGTTTTACACAATTATCCATCTATTAACCAACATATTCATCACTTTGATAGACTTTTAGTTGGTGATTTAGGTGGTGTTTGTTTTTTGGCCAGAAGTACTTCTGGCCACTTATGTCTGCGTCGCGCAGACGCGCGCAGACGTTTGAGGTCTGCAGCTCGTTTGTTTTCCGGAAGAGCTTCTCACCAAAAATGTCTGCCTCACCTCTTCCCCACGCAGACTTGAACTCATGTCTGCACACCTCTGCAGACCTCTTCTCTTCTCTCCCATTTCAAAACACACCCATGAGACCGATCTCTGCACCACACCTCCGCCACCACACCTCCGCCACCAAATCCTCCGCCACATCTCCGCCACCCGACACCCCCAATCACCTCCTACCAAACCTACCCACCCCACAGCCCCCGTTCTCCCTTAAGTGAACGGCCGGCCACCACCGGTTGGTGGTGGTGTACGGCGGCGACGGTACAGACGAGAGAAAGGGAGATCGGAAGAGAGAGAGAAAGAACCCGATGAGAGAGAGAGGGAGATCGGAAGAGAGAGAGAGAGAGAGAAAGAACCCGATGAGAGAGAGACTGATTGATGAGAGAGAGAGAGACGAAGGAGAATGAGAGACGGCTGAATCGCCGTCTCCGACGACCACAAACGCCCTCACGGCGGGGGAACAGCGGCGTTGGTGGGGTATGACGGTGATGATGATGATGTCGATGATGATGATGATTATGTCGATGATGATGTCGATGATGATGATGTCGACGATGATGATTCTGGTGGTTGCTGGTTGTGGTGGTGGTGGATGGTTGTGGTAGGTGGTGGATGGTTGAAGGCAGAGAGAGAGAGATGAGTGTGGTGTAGTGTGTGTTGTCTGTGTGTGTAGAAGTGTTTAGAAGAGGTTTTGTAGTTGAAGGAAAAAAAAAAAACAAACCCTCTTCTCCTTGCAGACTGCAGACCTTTGGTCCACCTCTTCTCCTGCAGATGCCTGCAGATGTGGTCCGCAGACTGAAGACCTTTTCCCACAGAAAAAACAAACACCACCTTAGTATGTTCATGATTTTCAACCGACAATTCTCTTATTAACCACTCTAGACAAGATTAAGAAGGTGTTTTAGAACACTTACTACTAGCTCAAGGCTAGGGAAGTTCAAGAGTGCAAATGAGGTGGATAAAAGCAAATGGTGAAGGTCCTTCAAGTTCCGTTGCTTGCAACCTTCCTAATTAAGCTCGAGACACCTTAGAATCACCATAGATTGCTTGGAAAGGAGTTGAAAAGTGAAGGGTGAAAGAGGGGTGTTTGGGCCGTAGCCATGGAGGGAGGAAGGGAGAGAAGAGTGTTGTGATGAAATGGTGGTATTTATAGACCTTCCATATAGCATATTCCTGGTATATTCCTGGCATATTCCTAGCATATTCCTGGCATATTCCTGGCATATTCCTGGCATATTCCTGGCATATTCCTGGTATATTCCTGGTATATTCCTGGCATATTCCTGGCATATTCCTGGCATATTCTTGGCATATTCCTGGTATATTCCTGGGTTTGCTGCGTTGTCTGCGTTTTGCAGTGTAAGCATTGTGTCGCGTAGGAACACACGGTACGCGCTTAAACTTGAAAAATAACGTTTTTAAGCGTTTTAATTTATTTTTCAACACGAACCTGATTAGAATAAAATTTTAATCATAACAGAATATTTGTGGGATTAAATATTATTCGGGCGGTACATATGTAACCCTTGTATGTATCCTTGGGTTTTAATGTATTTTTGACGTTGGACCTACACTTAGGCCCTAGTTCTAATGTCTGACTGCTTTCTGCAGTTCTGTTGACACGATGTGTCTTACCGGTGAGTTTACTAATTTTTGACGCAACGCTATCATAACGTAATTCTTGTAGCATATATCATGCATGAATTCACTTGCATGGAATTCAGGAATTTATTTGTCTGGTAAACTAGATCATGTACAGTCATTAAAGCACAAATTACTGTTTATCTAGTGTACGGAATGTACGGAAAAGTGACGGTTGTCACAAGTGGTCCCTACCAAATCGTTGGCATCACTAGACACACTTCATTTATCACTTTCATTCATGATTATTCTCGTTACATTTGCTTGTATCTCATTAAGGAAAAATCTGAATCTCTTACAACCTTTAAAGATTATAAAGCTGAAGTTGAAAAACAACTAGATTGTCAAATTAAAGTTGTGAGATCAGATAGAGGCGGTGAATATAATGGAAGACATACTGATGTGGGTCAAGCTCCTGGTCCATTTTATGAGTTTTGTAAGGGCCATGGGATTGTGAACTAATACACCATGCCTGGTACACCTCAGCAAAACGGTGTCGCTGAACGAAGAAACCGTACCCTTATGAACATGGTGCGCAGTATGTTAGCCAACACTAATTTACCATTATTCCTTTGAACTGAAGCGTTAAAAGCAGCTGTTCATATACTCAATAGAGTTCCTTCTAAGTCTGTCCCTAAAACTCCTTATGAACTTTGGACAGGAAGGAAACAAAGTCTTAAATATATGAAAGTATGGGGCTGGATTGCTGAAGCAAAACTTTGTAATCCTTTCCTAAGGAAACTTGACCCTAAAACAGTTACCTGTTTCTTTATCGGGTATCCTGATCACTAAAAGGGTTATCGTTTCTATTGTTCTTCCCATGTCACCGTATTGTTAAAACCAAGCGTGTTGTGTTCCTGGAGGATTTCAAGGTCAGTGGGAGAAGTACCAACCCTTACGAAGAATTGCAAGAAGTACAAGACGGGGGGGGGGGGGGAGACTCGTCATTTACCATTACTCCATTTACTCCTCTTGTACCCAATGTAACAACTACACCTGAACCTACTGCACCAACTCCAAATTTACCTCTACAATCAGAACCCATTATACCTCATAACGAAGGCACATCAAACACTCAACACCAAGACAATGTTGAACCTGAAAATTAACTCAGGTCATCCAGGCAAAGAAGACCCACTAATTGGGATGATTACGTTACCTACCTGATTGAAATGGATCCCGGAAAGCTCAATGATCCTATCTCTTATAATGAAGCCATTAGCAGTGATCAGTCTTCTAAATGGAATAAAGCAATGATTGATGAGCTTGAATCCATGAAGAAAAATGACGTTTAGGATTTGGTAGAATTACCCAATGGTGTCAAACCCGTAGGACGTAAATGGGTGTTCAAAAAAAAACTGGATCCGAATGGGAACGTTGAACGCTATAAAGCGAGATTGGTTGTGAAGGGCTACACTCAGAAAGAGGGAATTGATTATCAAGAGACGTTTTCCCCTGTCTCTCGTAAAGATTCATTAAGGATCGTTATGGCCCTAGTAGCCCATTTAGATTTAGAGCTGCATCAGATGGACGTTAAAACCTCTTCCTTAACGGAGACTTAGACGAAGATGTTTACATTAAACAACCTGAAGGCTTTAAACCTAAAGGTCAGGAGCATCTAGTCTGTAAGTTGAAGAAATCTATTTATGGGTTTAAAACAAGTATCACGTCAATGGTATCTCAAGTTTGATGAAGTCATGAAGAAACAAGGTTTTGTAAAGAATCAAGTGGATCAATGCACCTACCTCAACATGAGCGGGAGCAACTTTACTATACGTGTCCTTTACCTAGATGATATTCTATTGGCAAGTAATAGTTTAGACATGTTGCATAAGTCAAAGCGGTTACTCTCGCATAACTTCGATATGAAGGATCTCGGAGAGGCTTCTTACGTCATTGGCATCGAAATTCACCAAGATAGACACAAAGGGATCTTAGGATTGTTTCAAAAGGATTACATAGATCGTGTCCTTACACGTTATAACATGCAACAATGCAAAACCTCAGTCACTCCAGTAGTTAAGGGAGATGGTTTTGGTTCATTCCAGTGTCCGACAACATAGGTTGAAAAGGAGCAAATGAGCCAGATACCTTACGCGTCAGTAGTCGGGAGCCTGATGTATGCTCAAGTCTGTACTCGCCCAGATATTGCTTATATTGCTGGAATGCTAGGCGTTATCAAACTAATCCTGGCCTAGATCACTGGAAAGCAGCTAAGAAGGTACTTCGATATCTGCAAGGGACGAAAGACTATAAAATGATTTATAGAAGAAGTGAACATTTAGAAGTGGTAGGCTATTCTGATTCTGACTTTGGCAAATGCAAAGATGACAAGAAATCCACTTCAGGCTACATCTTTATGTTAGCAGGTGGACCCATTTCATGGAAGAGTCATAAACAACAGTTGACCACAACTTCCACAATGATGGCAGAGTACATTGCTGTTTATAACGTAACCTATCATGAAATGTTGCTTAGGAATTTAATCACTGGACTCAGAATCATTAATTCCATTTCTAGACCATTGAAGCTTTAGTATGATAACTTAGCTGCCATTAGTTTCTCGAACAGTAACAGTTCGACTGGAGCTGGTTTATATCTCGATACAAAGTATCTGTTCGTACGTGAATGAGTTGAGGAAAATAATCTTTGTATTAAGTATATTAGTACTAAAGATATGCTTGCGGATCCAATGACTAAAGGTCTCCCACCTAAAGTTTACGAAGAACATGTGCTGAATATGGGATTTACTAAAGACCTTATTTAGCATATTGTACTAGCTTATGTTTTAATTAATGAAATTTCCTCAGTTTGATTTTGTATGTCTCTAACATATGTTGAATTGGTATAATGGCACATAGACAAATATAATTACAAATCAAACAAAGGGGTATGCGTATTTTGATCATAACGATTAGGTTTTAAATTGAGGCTGTAGTATGACTAATGGGGGTCCTAAGTCGCATACTGATTCAACGGCTGTATTTCTCTGCTACGGTTCTTGGTTTAGAGCTAAAATAAGTGTTAACTCCTGATCAGGCTTATCTAATACTCATGGTGCATATATAAGGAGCCAAATATAGAGGTTAAAAGGTTAGACAACTTGATTATTCTCATAACATTAAACTCGTCTCTCTCTCCCTACCGAATACCCTTTTTTGGTTCTTCATCACTATCATTAGTTTGCACCCTAAGGAGGAACCAGATCATCTTGACAAGTATGTCAAACTCAATGGTTGCATCTCTGACTGAATTCTCTGCTAGCATGTCTGCTATCACAGGTATGTTATTCCTGTTTTCTATTATGTTTAAACAGAACTGATCAACATGTAGTATCAAATCATATGTTGATAAATCAGTTCTGTTTTTGTATTCATTATACACTCAAAAACAAAACCTCATATGACTCCTATTTCCAGAAGCAATTACATGATCCATTCAAAATAACAACTACAAAAAGGTAGCATCGAATTAAAAAGAAAAATACAAAAATGTACGCAAAGCATGTAAACCTCAAAATTATACACTCAAAAACAAAACCTCATATGACTCCTATTTCCGGAAGCAATTACATGATCCATTCATAATGTTAACATTCCCGGTTCGGATTGTATATGCGCAGCCGGCTCCGAAAAGTAAAACACCGACCCCAACCACTGCACCGATGAGCGAACGAATGAAGGAGGACCGCGGAGGAGCGCTGCTATGTCCGGTCGTGTTTGCGTCTTCATATACTGTACCTGTGTTGAAATGCGGTTTTGTTGGCGTTTGTTGCTCCTGCTTTGGTTTCTTGCTGTCAAAGAAATCAATATTTTATAGTTAATATACACATCACCTATTTATTTGTATTTAATATACAACAAACTTTAACTATTAACTATATAACATATAAAATAAGAACCCCCATATATGATTTTTGTTTCGAAAGTAACATATATTTCGGTTATCAAAATTTTTACAGTTGGATGAAACGGTAAGACCGTTAGCCGGCTTAAACATCAAGACATGACCTTTACGGAACATAAAAGGTTTGACTATATTTAGGATAAAGAATAAAGAATACAGTATGACTACCTATAAACAATCATTTTATAAACAAACATCAACGTCACACAGATGACAGGAGAGAATTTACCTGGTCGTTGACGTGGGACAGAAGGTGATCTGGTAGTCGGCACCGGTGCAGGTGAAGGTAGTGGTTTGATCATCGTAGGCATAACTAGAAGCGCGTGGACAGGCGATCTTGAACACCTGCGAGTAAGACGACGGTTTACACATTTCGCGTGTGCCATACGCGCCGCGACAGCAGTCCTCTTGGCGCCCAAACGCCACACACGCGCTCTTACACGCCACTGCTTCTCCGTCCGAGTTCACCACCTTTAACGCCGACGGACACCTGTCGTTCAAGTCTACCGTACACCCAGTGGACGTACAGTTATCTCCGGACCCACCGATTGGCACCACCAGCACCGGGAGGTTATATCCACCAACCAAACTCAAAACGAAGAAATCCGTTCCGCCAAGGGTAAATTTAGCTAATGTAGCGGGAGGAGTTGCGCTGGCGCCGGCGCATTCCATCTTTCCGGATCCACAGTCTCCGGTACCGCAGGTGAACTTACCGCCAGAATCCTCGTAGCAATGCGTTCTTCCCCAAAACCGACCACCCCATGACCGCGGCGCGTGGAGTACTTTCGACTCGCCTTTTTGAAGTGCGAAACCGGTCGGTTGAAGCGGTATGACTCCGGGGTTGGATAAAACCCCTGGCCAAACCGTCTGATCACACTTGTTCACTATCGTAAACGTTGCTGACGAAAACACACCTGCAAATATCAAGAAACGTTTAATTAATAAACACATCTGTAGATCCGGATATTGAAACTTTAGTACCTCGAATCAAGGGTGTCGAGTTTCCGATGATTAGGAGACAGATCGATTTAAAGCAATTTACCCATATTTTTTTTTGGAAGAGAGGTGCGAGAATTGAGTTGTTTGTAAGTGGGGAGGTGGTGTGAGAACACATATATATAGGGTGTAACGAGGTTAAAGGGTGTGGTGATTGATCACACTCATTACCGCCCCGTGCGTACTAGAGTATAAAAAGTGGTTGTGAGTAGAGAATAGGGAAAATGTTACTGTTCATCTGTATATTTAGAGCGACACTGTTCACCCCCTATAATTTTTTTAATATATTTTGAAATTGGTTGTGAGTGAAGCAGAGAGAAAAGTTAATGATAAAGGTATAAAAAATATTATTTCATTGAAAATGAAAGAGAAAATATAGTGTTTTTTAGTGTAATTTAGGGTGAAAATATAATGGAATGGATGTGAAAGCTCTTACATACGTTTAGTATGTAAAAGACTGGAAAATTGCCATTTTCATATATTATATAATATAATTTTTAAAGGGCGTTGTGATTGATTAAAGTGATCACCTACCTGTGCGTGTGACTACGCTAGGAAATTATATAGGAGATGGATCCATTAGGAACCACCCTTTATTGCGAAAACCGCGAGAACCAATGTGAACACAACCAAAAATACCTAAATAGCTTAAAAATACACAATTTTTTTAACATTTTTTTATAAAAAAATTGCTACTTTCCAAAAAAAAACTTAAAAAAAATAAAAAAATTTGGCTACTAAAAGTAGCGACTTTAATGTAAAAAATATTAAAAAAAAAAATTGTGTGTTTTTTTTTATTTTTTTAGGTTTTTGAGGGGTTTAGTTTTTAGCATTTTAGCTTGGGGGGGGGGGGGGGGGGGGGAGGGGTGGGAGGGTTTAGGTTTTTGTGGGGAGGGGAAAGGGGGTTTAGGTTTTAGGGGGGGTTAGGTTTTTTTAGCTATTTTAGGTTGTGTTCACATTGGTTCTCGCGGTTCTCGCAATAAATGTGGTTCTCGCATGAACCTTATATAGAGGGTAGGGTTCTAGAGTGAACACTAATGTATTTGCGAACTGAGTGAACAAATATTGGCCATTGATTTACACACGTGGATGGCTATGATGTAATTATCAAATCGTAAAATACACTAGTGTATTTCATTATCAAATTTTAGCCATTGATCTACACACATGTATGGCCAGGATTAGTTCGCTCAGTTCGCAAACTACACTAGTGTTCACTCATGAATCTAATCATATATATATATATACACACTTTTGAACGTCGAAATTTCTATATAAATATAGAAAATCGGGCCAGTAAGAAACTGAAACCCAAAAGATACAAGATTACATCACTAATATTGAAATCACACCATCTATCCCAATTAAAGTTAACATACTTCGATCTACTAGTAATCCAAAAAAACGAATTTTCTTTGATGAATAGACAGATCCCTACTGGGAAAAGGACTTTGATCCACACCAAAATAGCTTAGCTTTTCCAATGCAACAATCCCAAATCACGTGATAAGTCGTTTCTTTTCTTAAACCGCACCTGGAACATAAGTTATTAGATAACAAAACTTCCTGATTTGCCAAACTGACTTTAGCACGTAACATCATTGATAGCCCTCTTATGCTTAATGAAATTGTTGCTTGGGCAAAAAAGTCTAAAAGGAAGCTTCTTGTGTTTAAAGTGGACTTTCAAAAAGCGTACTATTCAATCAATTGGAAATTTTTATTACGCATGATGGATAAAATGGCTTTCCCTCCTCAGTGGATCTCTTGGGTTAAGGGGTGTCTTCAATCGGCTTGGGGTTCTATTCTTGTCAATGATTCGCCCACTAAAGAATTTAAATTCAAGAGAGGCCTTAGGCAAGGCGACCCTCTCTCTCCCTTCCTTTTTATCCTCGCGATGGAGATTGTGAGCTTGTTTATGAAAAGAGCTTGTGACTTGGGGCTTTTTAAGGGTTGCAAGCTCCCGAATAATGGGCTGTTAATTTCTCACTTGTGTTTCGCCGACGATGTCGTTTTTATTGGGGAGTGGTCAGAAATTAACATTTTGGCTTTGAATCGTCTACTAAGGTGGCTAAACTTAGTCTCTGGTCTTAAAGTTAATCACCAAAAAAGTAAGATATATGGGGTCGGGACTTCAGATTTTGAAGTTGCTGAATTTGCGGCACTGGCTAAGTGTGATACAGGGACCTTTCCTTTTACTTATTTAGGGATGCCTGTAGGGGTTAATATGAAAAGAGCGAAGTTCTGGCAACCAGTCGATAAGTTCTTGGCCAAATTATCCAAGTGGAAAGCAAGATACCTCTCCTTTGCTGGTCGCATGACTCTTGCAAAGTCGGTTCTTGGTAGCATTCCGTCCTATTACCTCTCGAAGTTTGCTGCCCCGAAATGCAACTTAAAGAAATTGGAGAAGATAAGGAGAGACTTTATATGGGGTAAGTCGGCCTCGGGTCACAAGATGAGATGGTTACGTTGGGAATTCCTTACTAAGTCTAAGCATGCGGGAGGTATGGGTCTCGGAGGTATTGTCGACTTTAACAAAACGATGCTATCGAAGTGGTGGTGGAGGTTCAAAGAGTACCCGAACCAGTTGTGGGCCGAGGTTATCCGTGCTATCCATCACTCTAATGACCCTCATTCTTTCATCCCTCTTAAGAAGTCGATTCCAGGGGTTTGGAAGGATATCATCTCGGTGGATTCGGAGCTAGCTAAAGATGGTATCCAAATTAAAGACAAGCTGGTTCAAATGGGGGATCGATGGAAGTGGCATAATGACCCAAATGGATCTTTCTCTGTCAAGCAAGTTAGACTCGATATAGAGGAGGTGTGTAATGGCGGATTAATAGAACCGATTACTTACAAATGGAATTCCTGGGCCCCTCCCAAAGCCAATATTCTTCTCTGGAGAGCCCTTCTCGGTAAAATAGCATCCAGAATGGGTCTTTTGCTCAGAGGTGTCCAGCTTCCAGATGTTGCCTGCCCTCGTTGCGGATTGAGAGATGAAGACCCTTCGCACATTTTTGTTACTTGCCTTTGGGCAAAGTGTATTTGGTGGAATATTTTCGCCTGGATGCGAGTTTCTTTCCCTTCCGATGTTCAGAGCCTTGTTGATATTTTTGAATATATCCGCACTCAGCCAGGGGACGTGTCTTGGAAGAAAGCTGTTCATACCATTATGCTGGCCACTGTCTCGAGAATTTGGTATGCTCGTAACTTGAAAGCTTTTGAAAATATTTTTATACCGATTTCCTCTACTGTGGATTCGATTAAAGAAGACGCCTTCATCTGGATATCCAATCGGTCGAAGCTCAAGACGATTAAGTGGGGGAACTGGCTGCTTTTTGATTTTCTGGTTTCAATGTAACTGTGTTGTTTCCGTTTGCGATTGTTGTTTCGGTTTTGTAATGTTTTTTTCTCAGCTTCTGCTGGCTCTTTATATATATAAAGTGTTTTGCCGTTCAAAAAAAAAGTCGGTCTTTAAGAGGCTCATTCCCTATCCAGTATAGACTCCAAAACTTGACTTTATCCCCCATCCCAACAGTACCTTCCAAATTTTGCAAAGCCAAGTTCAATTTCACAAAATCTTTTTCTACAGCCCCCACATAACATCCTTCCAAATACTTTGGACACTTTTTATTAAAAGTAAATGAAGACTTCCCTACCTGGACACTTTTTTATTAAAAGTAAACGAGGATTTCCCATTCTTTGAATTATGGATCGCCAATACTACCTGGGCCCAAAGCACGTCTCCGTTATCTTTTAATTTCACCACCATTTAGCTAATAGCGCAAGATTCAAGCCCCGAATTTCGCCAATACCCAAACCCCCATGGCGTTTAAGCGTAGCCATCTTGCCACATGCTATCCATTTAATCGACCTATTTCCATTTTTGTATCCACACACAAAATTCTTTCTAATTTTTTCAAGAGCTTCGATTAGGGATGAGCACGTTACCTGTTCGGTACCGAAAAATGGGAAAAAAAAGTAGTACCGGTACAGAATACACCGGTACCGGTACTTACCGGCATTTTAACCGTAAATATCGGTACCGTACCGGTACCGAAAAACGAAGAAAATGGAAATCGGTCCCGGTACCGAATATACCCGGTACGGTTCGGTATCGGTTCGGTACCGGTACCCGGTACCAAATGCTCATCCCTAGCTTCAACCATACTTTTTGAAACTTTTTCATATATAATATACCTTTCATTGTGTTGTGATTGAAAATAGTAATCACCTACCTGTGCATGTAGCAAGACCGGGAAATTGTCATTTTAATATATAGGGTAAACTAGATTTACTGCCCGCCGCGATGCGGCGGGGGTCGGTTATATATATCACAGTAGATGAAAGCCTGATGCTTGTTACATTGCTATGTGAAGTTCTTTTGTTTCATTTAGATCGCCTACCCTATCTACCCAAGGCTATACAAAATATTGTTGTATCAATTTGTTTACAACTTATCTTACCAACACCAGCTGTATTAGGTTCGATAAGTTGTAGAAAACATGTTTCTCCGTTGTACATTTCTGGAAGATGGTGGCCGTAGGCGTTCCGGTATATGCCAGGCTTTCGACTGCATAATGTGCCCGGGTTCTAGCCATCCAAAAAGTGGTTCCCTTTGACATCATTCTTCAGGTGCCTTCTTTGAGGCGCGGCTTCATTCTACAGCGTTAAGGAAAAAGACACGTTAACATTTAGCAAACGTCAATGTCTTAAGAACGCACTTGTCAACGACTTCATTTGAAAGCAATTCTAAAAATTGTGACTACAATCCGTATATGTAATTCTTACGCATGCTATAAGCAACTCCAAGTTAATCGGTTAAGTGTTTATCTACACAAAATACGAAATCTAATTAGACAAAAACCACTTTAACATAACACAACAACATGAGCACATCTACAAAATTCACTTATCATGCATTAGTGGTGTTCACGGTTTGGTTTCAAACCATGAAACTGTTCAAATCGGTCATCGGTTCAGTTTTAGTGTCGTGTTTTTTCGGTTGGTCAGTTGGAAGTAAACGGTTTGGTGTGCGATTTACACGGGAAACCGACTGTATAAACCGTGGCAATTTTTTATTTTATATACGATATATGTATAAAGAAACTAATAAACTTTACCGGGTCTGGAGTTGGCTGAGTTTTGACCCGACGGTTGACCGTCTGTTGACTGAGTGGACCCGCTAATTTGACTGAGTTGACTGACTCGTTCAGCTGAGTTGGCTCGAACCACTGAGTTGACCCGGATTGACTGCTTTTGACTCGTGTTGCCTGAGTTGACTCGGTCTGACCGAGTTAAACCAATTCTGAACCGAAAACTAAGTAGAGTCGAGTTGAACCATAACTGATTTAAACCCGAACCAAAACTGAACATGCTCAAACACGAACCGTAACCGAGTTGAACCAAACAGAACCGAAACTCCTAACGGTTACCCAAGCCGAACCGTGCCGTGAAACCAGAACCTTCTCAGATCTGAATCGAACCTAACTCAAATCTAAACTGAACATCATCAGCAACAACAAAATCATCACCATCCTCGACAACAACCAGCCATTATCACCAATTCTTCAGAAAAAAAAATGAAAACGGGGAAGAAAGACGGGTGCTTACCGGTGTTTGTTGGGAAAATCGTCGAAGGAACTTTTCCACCGGCCACCACCGGTTCTCTCCCTCTTCTCGATTTCCTCTCTCTCTCTCCTTTCTTTCTCCATTGCTGAAAAGAACCGACGCCGCCGCCGAAAACCACCACTGCTCGGATGGAAAACTGAATGTCGTAATCAAGTGAAGGGGCCTGATTTAGGGGAATCTGGTGTTGTTCCGCCGCGTCATCGGCCGGGGATCCGGTAGCCGGATCTGGGTGCAAGGGAGAGAGAAGAGAGATCGAGAGAGTAACTGTGTGTATGTTTGTGATGTTGGGAATTTCTCTTTGTTGGTTGGCTGCCGTCAGAAAGCTAGTAACTTTTTTTTTTGAACGGCCAACAAAAGTTAAATTTTATTAAACTTCTAGCCAGAGGCTAGCACCAAACTTACATACTCCAAACAGATTACATACAGCAAAACTGACTGTACTACACCAATTCAATTACATCAGTACAAGCTAAAAAACATCAAAACTGCGCCACTGTTCCCACGTCAAATTCGGCTCCTTTGCTCGGTGCTTTACCCACTGGTAGCTGTTGGATTTTATTTCTTCCACTATACTTGTAACCGATTTCCTATTTCCTGAGAACATAAGTTCATTTTGCATGATCCATATCCTCCATATTGTTACCAAACAAACAGCATGGAAAGCTTTTTTTCTCTTCAAAGACCCCCCAAACTGGTAGTGTGCATCTAGTATATCTCTGATGCAAAAAGCGATAATTGGTTGCACTTTACACCATTGATACACTATTTGCCACACCATTTGAGCATAGCCACACGATACTAATAGATGTTCAGATGTTTCGTTATACTCCCCGCAAAGTATGCACTCCACATTTTGAACTGAAATACCTCGTTTAAATAAAGCATCTCTGGTTGGCAGACGCTCCTTCTCGGCCCTCCATGCAACGACACCTACTTTCATCGGAACCCAGCTATTCCATTTCACTATATACTCCGGTCGCTCGCAATTACTTTCATTTATCAGCTTTTTTATACTACCAACACTGAACCATCTCGATGGATCAAGCTCCCAAACCCATCGATCGGTACCCGACGTGATAGAGACCCCCTGCAGTAGCATGCTAAGCTGCAGAAATTCACGCATCTCATCGTTGTTTACTAAATTACGTCTCCATTCCCAGCCCCATGAGGTCTTGTTTGTCCCCACCCGAGCTCGTTCAGCTACCGAACACCATTTATCTTTTTCCAACTGAAAAAGTAGAGGAAACTTTGTCATAAAAGGTTCTGTAGCAGCCCATATGTCGACCCAGAAAGCCACTTCAGCCCCTCCTCTAACTTCACCCTTAATAGCTCTAGAGATGTCCACCCCTAGCCTAAGTAAAATCACTGACATATTGTGAATCTGCTTCCACGGACCTGCATATGATACTTTAGCCGGAATCGGGTTCCATGACCTAGAGTTGAAATGAATAGACCATACTAATCTCCTCCATAACCCATTTGTTTCCGTCTTGAATCTCCACCACCATTTCGCAAGCATTGCCAAGTTCGCATCCCTTAATGAGCCGAACCCTAAACCCCCATACTTAACCGGAACGACTATTTTCTCCCATGCCATCAAACTCATTTTTGACACCTCATCCGACCCTCCCCAGAAAAACGTCCGTCGTAGTCTTTCAAGTTGATTCAAAACTTGAACTGGTGCTTTATATAAGGAGAAAAAATAAGTTGGTAAGGATGACAACACCGATTTTAATAGTGTGATTCTCCCCCCATAGGATAGTTTTTTCGCCTTCCAAATAGATAACCTACTCTTGAATAATTCAACAACCGGTTTCCAGTTTTTTATAAGGTTCATGTTAGCCCCCACAAACAATCCAAGGTACTTAAAAGGAAAGGACCCGGCTCTACACCGTAATGTGTTCGCCATACTAACTATTTCAACTTCTTCAATCCCAACCCCATACAAACTACACTTGGACAGATTTACTTTTAACCCGGACGTTAAGTAAAAGCATCTCAAAATCCACCGTAAATTTTGAATGTTTGTAACCGACCAATCCCCAAGAAAAACCACATCATCTGCATACAAGAGATGAGTTAGAACCATACCATTATTGTTGCATCGAATGCCTTGGAATAAACCCACTTCCGACGCCTTCTTCATTATCCCAGACAGTGCCTCCATAGCCATAAGAAAGAGAAATGGAGATAAAGGATCTCCTTGACGGAGCCCCCTCGTGCATTTAAACTCCATTGTAGGTGAGCCATTAACTAAAACGGATGCATGAGCAGAGTGGAGAATCGCCATAATCCATTGACACCACTTAGTTGGGAAGCCCATTTGTTCCATTATCGAATTTAGGAAAGTCCAACTTAGTGAATCGTACGCCTTATGAATGTCCACTTTGAATATCATACCCATTTTTTTTTAGTATTTCAACCAAGCTAGAATTTCATTCAGTATAAGTGGCCCGTCCGTGGTATTTCTACCTGCAATGAATGTCGTTTGCTCCTCGGATATAAGCTTACCAATTACACATTTCAACCGATTCACCAAAACTTTAGAAATAACTTTGTTAATACACCCGATAAGGCTAATGGGGCGGAAGTCCGATGGTCTCAACGGGTCTTTTATTTTTGGAATCAAAGCTATAAAGAAAGCTAGTAACTTATGTGGCCACATTTGAAAACCAAAAAACATCCCTAGCGCAAATAGGCGATACAAATTGATATATATAATAATTACATTTTTCGTTTTTATGTTTGTATCAGATTGCAATGAATACCCTTTAATTTCAATAATTATACTCACAATCCTTTATTTAGAAAACTCATTACATTGTACGTCCTTTAGCACTAGCCTGGTTTGTATTTTTAGTTAATTGTGACATGTGTTTTGCACATGAGGGTATTTATGTCTTTTTAACCCAATCTATTTAATTTATCTATATTATATTATAAAGCATTTCCCAAGGATTCCTGTAAAATTTAAGTAATTACAACTTATAATGCTTATTGTACAATACTTAATTAGCATAGTAAATGGGCAAAACTGTCTTTTAAAAGACTAATTAAATTCAAATAAGCTCCAAGGATAAATTACCCAACATTCTAGGGGTGTAATGTAAAAATACATATTAAACATTGCTTCTTGGCTGGAGAGACTCTTCAAAATCCTAACAGATCAATATTTACTGCCAATTATGTGAGATTGAATCTATTCATTATCGAATAACGACACCTTATTCATCCCTCTTTTTACTTAAAAGCCCTTACAAAGACGAAATATATTATTCCATCACGCATTCGCGCATACAAATACCCAATGGAGTTTCTATCCTACCACCACTGATCCACCATGAAAACTTCAGATTCCTAGACTCAATCAATCCAAACTCCACCATCAACTCACCACCACCACTACAACTAGCTATTACCAATGGATCCTCTCCAACCGTCACGCGTGATCGATCCAAAAGTCCGAAAAATCGGCTTCTTCACTTTCTGTCCACCTCCTGAGCGAACTCAATCCAGTCCGGCTGACACAACTCTGACACAATCTCCTATCTCCGGTCATGATTCCGCTAACACATCATGCTTCCGATAACCTCTTACGTGCCGTCTGAGTGCCTCCTCCGTCGGATGTGCATCGGTCGATGGATAGCTTGTAGGTTGGCAGCTATACACTGTCTAGTTCTGTTTTTGTGGCCTCTCTGACGCGATCTCCATCAAGCCCAGTAGGAATTGACAGTGAGTTTTCGAAGGATTCGATGAATTGGATGAAGAAAGATAGTTCTAGAAGATTAAGTTATACTTGCATGTTGCATTGGTTAAAAGAGAGTGCATGGCCCTGTTTTATTACTTTGTGAAAAAAGTTTAAATTATTGTGTAGTTGGTTATAAGTTGTAACACTTCTGTATACATTTGTTGTCTTCGAGTATAGGTTTTGTGTGTTTATGATTTAATGGTTAGTTGTTGTGTGTGCTTCATGGGACAAATAAGTGTGAGACTCACTCGGGTGTAAAACTTTATCCTCAAACTCCAGAAACACATATTCCAACGTATGACTATTTGAATCTCCAAAAACAAATGACTTATCAACTTCAAACTCCAAAAAAGTAATATAGGGGATATATGCCTCTATTATATATCGACTCTGCATTGTTTATATTCTATTGGAATATAAACAATGGAATATGTGTTGCAGAAATAATATAGGGATATGATTTTTGTTTTTATTTTGTTTTGCATTGCAGGCACCACAAGATAAGAAGATTTTGGATGTAAGAGCAAACTTTTTTTTGTTAGAAACATGGATACACTAAGATCTCATTTAATACACACACATGAATATCATTGATCTTTTCTGATAGAACCTTTTTAGACTTGTATATTTGTATCAATCATGACTTGCCACACCATTTTGAAGGTTGTGGATGAGAAACTGTTCTATGATACTTTCAGAATGCTAATGGACTTATTATGAGTAATCCAAAGGTAAACTTATTATAACTCCATTGTTATTATCAATCAGTGATATTGTTTCTGAATTAATTTCATTTTTTTCTCAAATTTCTGTTTTAGCTAATTCAAGATTTCTCATCCATAAAAATGTATAACTTTAACAAAGTTAGTTAATAAGGTGGTTGTGATGTGGAAATGGCAATTTTCATCGGCCCCTAAGTACCCAAAATAGGGGGAAAAAGGATTGAAAGTTGGATAACATAAAATGAATAGTTTGAAGTTATTAAACTTTTTAAATAGTTATAAAAGAAAAAAAATATTATTTTTACTCAAAATAGAAGTTTGAGAAAAGTTGATTATCTATGCAATTGGTCTTCTGAAGTAAATTAAATGGTAGATGAAAGCAATTCTTTGTATTCATGTAACTATCTTTTCCTTTTTATAGTGTGCCACGTTATCTTGAATTCATATACATGTATCAATATTGTCTTAATATGTTTGAATATTTGACCCCAGAAGCCCATGTATAGTTGTGTTTTAAGGTAATTATTTGAGTGATGATACTCATCTTTAAAATTGAAATAATCAAGTTCTTAGCAGTAATATTAGTTTGAGTAGCACTAGGAATATTGCGTCCTATGTAGCCATGCATAGCAAGTAGCAGTTCATAACTTTGTGATTGAGCAACTGTTAGCAAAAAAATATAGACAATATATACATATATAAGACTTATATATGATTTTTTTAATTGTTTTAAGGTTTGAATTATGCTCTTGCTCTGTATTATATATGGACTCCGCATTGTTTCAAGGTTTGAATTATTTTCTCGCTCTGTTTTATATATGGGCTCCGCATTGTTTTAAGGTTTGAATTATTTTCTTGCTCTATATTATATTCGACTCCGCAGCAACGCGCGGGTTTCCCACTAGTATATAATAATCCATAAAACTCATTTCTCTCTCTCTCCTATCTCTCTTCTCTGTCTGTCTCTCTCTCTCTCTACACCCATCATCACCATTAACTATCATCATTATAACCATCAGCATTCATCAACGATTCACCATCAACCATCACCATGTACCACTGTCATCAGCCCAAAAGACCACTACAAGACCGCAATCCTGCCGCTCTGATTTGAAACCCTAGGCTGTGGTGATTTTTAATGTTTGGGAGAAGATGCGGCGGTGGGAGTGGTTGTGACAGTCCAATCGTTGGTACCTGGGGTAATGCCTTTGTGACCATGTTGAGCGTGTCAATTATACCTAGGTAAAAAAACTTGGTGACTGTAATCAATAACCTGCAGATTTAACTTTTTCATGTTATATTGACTTTTATTTTTTACTTTTTTTAATCTGCAGAAGGCAATTGCAAGTTACTACCTTTTGTATGAAATTTATTTTATGCAGAGTACACATATTCCCTTTCATCTAATTATTTTTTTGAGTGAATTGCAAGTTTTGTCCTTTATCTTTATGCCCAATTGCAGGCGTTGTCCTTTATCTTTAAAATTGACGAGTTTTGTACTTAATGTTTTAAATTCCTGCATGTTATGTCCTTTAACCCTAACCTAGTTAAATTTTTCTGTTAACTCAAATTACATAAGGGCATTTTAGTCTTTTTACCTTTTTATTTAAAAATAATTTAACAAATTAAACAAAGATTAATATAGTATATACGTATATTGTATGTATATATAACAAATCCCTTTGTCTCTCTACCTTCCTCTCTCTCTCACTACCGCCACCACCACCCATGCTACCTGCCACCATCTTGAAAAATCACAGAATCCACTATTGTTGCTAGCATTTCCTACCTAGAAAAATGGGTTTGTAAAGAAGATCTCTGCAACAAGAAAGCAACAAACGAGTTCAAAAACATTTTGCAAGTACCAGAGCAATCAAAACTTGCTGTTAAAAAAAATAAAGCAATTGATGTTGACTCTTATGTTGCTTTACACGGACGAATGATTTGTCAACTATTTCTTCACAGCAAAATTCTTTTGTTCTTAAATTCTACTAATTTCAACAGAATACTAACCTTCAAGGCCCTAATTGTCCATGCTATGACTTTTTGAAAAACTCAAAATAATGAACTTCTTATACACATAATCGAATTAGGCTAAATCTAATAGAAATCAACAGAGTTATCAACAAGTCTCCGGCCGTCACAGTTCTTGGTCGTTCCGAGAGAGAGAAAGATAATCGGAGGTTGATTCCAGTCCGGCCGTCGTAGTGGTTCTTTTAAGTCGTTCCGAGAGAGAGAGATCTGTGATTTCCGGTCATTCTGAACATCTCCGACCTGCGATTTCAGATCTGAGAGAGAGAGAGAGACGGGACCTGATGAAAGTGGCCGTTACCGTTATCATATCTGTGAAATGGTGTGTGCTTCTTTTTGGCCGGATTTGGTTGTTATGGTGGTGAAAGAAGGTTGTGGTGGTGGAACAAGTGCTTGAATTGGTACAGAGAGAGAATAGGGAGGAAAAGAGGGGTTTTCTTAGAGTGAGAAAGATGTGCAGTAAATATATAATTTTTTTAAGGTTTTTTTTAATAGCCGGGTAAAAAGACAGATATGTCCTCATGTGCAACTCACATGATCAGATTTAACAGAAAAAATAAACTAGGTTAGGATTAAAGGACATAACATGCAGGATTTTAAAACATTAAGTACAAAACTCGTCAATTTTAAAGATAAAGGACAGCGCCTGCAATTGGGTATAAAGATAAAGGACAAAACTTGCAATTCACTCTATTTTTTTATTCTGATTTTTATTTTTTGTGGTTTTGTTATATAATGAAATATTTTTACATTGTGTATTGTAATATACAACCATTAATGGCTTAAAGTGTATCCTTATCACAAACGTAAGTGTAGACCTCTATTAGGGGCAATTTTATTACTTCACGCTCTGTTTTGGAATTTGTTCAATTTGGATGAAATTGAGGTTGAAATGATGAGAAATTGAGTAACTGGAGTGGACGTAAGTGGTGGGTGAGTTGAGGATGTTGATGTGGTGACGATGATTTATGGGATTGAAAAGATTTTGATGAAGAAAGTAAGGAATTTGTAGGTTAGGAACAGAGAAATTGTGATGACTGGAGTTTGGTGGTGGTGGAGGTGGAGAGAGTTTATTTGTTTAAATATATTTTAAATATATTAGTAAATTACTAACATACCCTCATGTGCAAAACATATGCCATAATTAACTGAAATTTTTAACCTGGTTAGTGCTAAATGACATACAATGTAATGAGTTTTCCAAATAAAGGACTGTGACTGTAATTATTGAAGTTAAATGTATCTATTGCAATTTGATACAAATATAAATGACGAAAAGTGTAATTTACCCTAATATATATATATATATATATGTGTGTGTGTGTGTGTGTGTGTGTGTGTATTTTCACTGGGAAATTGTCATTTTAATATATATATATATATATAGGGTAGGGATCCTAAGAGAAGTACACCCTATTTGAGAAACTTGAGAAGCAATCTGGACCACACATTTTCCCTAAGCAAAAAATACAAAAAAAAGGTGAAAAAAATGCAATTTTTTTTTTGAAAAAATCGCAGCTTTTTATTTAAGGATTTAAATTTTTTTTTATTTAAATTTTTTTTTTGGGATTTATACACATGTGTATATTGTTAATCTTTTAACTATACATATATGTATATTATCAATTATACACATATGTATATACATGTTTAAAATTGAAAAAATATGTGTTACAAACCATAAACCTTAAACCCTAAACACTAAAGCTAAACCCTAAACCCTAAAGCTAAACCCTATTTCTAAACCCTAAAGTTAAACCCTAATGCTAAACCCTAAAGCTAAACCATAATTCTGAACCATAATTCTAAACCATAAAGCTACACCCTAATGCTAAACCCTAAAGCTAAAGCTAAACCCTAAAGCTAAACCCTTAATACTAAACCCTAATGCAAACCCTAAAGCTAAAGCTAAACCTAAACCCAAAAGTTAAAGCTAAACCTTAATGCTAAACCCAAAAGCTAAACCCTAATACTAAACCCTAATGCTAAACCCTAAAGCTAAACCCTAAACTATAAAGCTAAACCCTAAACCCTAATGTTAAACCCTAAATACTAATGCTAAACCCTAAACAACACTTATTTTTAAATTTAACATGAATATACATATATGTATATTTGACAATATACGCATATGTATAGTTAAAAGATTAACAATATACATATGTGTATAAATCCCAAAAAAAAATAAAAAATTAAAACCATAAAGAAAAAGCTCCGATTTTTCCAAAAAAATTTTTTGCATTTTTTTGCATTTTTTGGCTTAGGGAAAATGTGTGGTCCAGAATGCTTATCAAGTTTCTCAATTAGCCTACTACTTCTCACATGATCCTTATCTTATATATGTATGTATATATATATATATATAGAAACGGGTTCAGGAGAGAACGGTGAAAAGTGTGAGAACGGTGAGAACGGATCCTAGCCCAACACGTGGCAGGGGGGCCTAATTGTTATGCGGGGGTACGATTGTCCTTTTATACGTTCCCTCCTTATTCGCGTTATAAATCTCTTTCAAATTAAAACTCCAAAGATTTATTGTTAGCTGTTACCTCCTTTGCAAGCTTTGTCAGATCTATGGCGTTTAACGTGGATTCTGTTCGACAAAGTAAAATTCGTTGGCGTTTTCTATTTTTCGTTCTAGCAAAACATGCAACAGATATGGCGTTTTGTTCTTTTATCATTGTTCTATGGCTTTTTTGTATTATTATTTTTATAATGTGTTGTATGATTTTCAATAGCGTTATTCAATTATGCAATTTAATCGCGTTTTAATTGATATTTAATCTATTATTCAGAACTGCAATTGGAGTTTTCGATATTAATTTTAATTTTCGTTTACATTCTGGTGTATTTGTTATGTTTTTACGATCATTGGGGTTTTTCGTCTATTTGATTAGTTTTGAATTTTATTTAGTAGTATTTGTGAATATCAGTTATTACTATTTTGTTAATTTGTGTACACATTAGTTTTGTTAATTTTGGCGTTTTCATTATGATGTTATATTTTGTTAATTATTTATGTTGTTAAGTGTTTTTAATTATTCATCTCATGGCTTTTTTATCATGTCGTTTTTAAATTATGTGATTATTGTGTCTTGTTTATTATTCAATTAATGGCGTTTTAATGTATAATGTTATTACTAGACATCACTCTGTTTTTTCTGATTTTTCTGTTCCTCCCTGTGTTTTCTCAGACGAAGTCTCTTCCTCGAGTCAAAGGCATTGCCCCAAAACTGGATTACCATTTATTATTCCTGACGTCAGTGAAGAATTAAAGCCCAGAAAGGACATGCTATTCTCAAGCCTTGATGATTGTTATTCAATGTATGTTAAGTATGCCAAGGAGTGTGGGTTTTCAGTCAGGAAAGGGACTACAAAGACAAACTCTAAAGGTGTCTTACATATTAAGTATTTCTTGTGTACGAGAGCTGGGGTATATAAGGATAAGAAGGTTGATACGTTGGACCCCAATCAAAAGGAGCGAGTTGTGCGATCTAACTTTTCAAAGAGGACTGATTGTGGTGCACTGTTATGTGTAGAATTTGAGGATGGATTTTGGAAGGTGTATAAGTTTGTCGAGGAGCACAATCATGAACTTGTTGAACGTCCTGATAAGCATTTTCTTCCAACTGAACGACACCTCACTCAGCTCCAGAAGCATGTTATACATAGCATGTCTAAGCTGAATTTGGGTCCTGTCAAGGCGTTTAATGTTATGAAGACTTGTTTTGGCGGTTTTGAAGATGTGGGCGCAAGCAAAGTTGAATTTAAGAACTATAAGAGGCAAATTAACTTGTTCATAGGGGAATATGATGCTGATATGGTTGTGAAACATTTGAATGAAAAAAACATTCCCAGCCTAATTTCTCGTATGATTACATCACAGACGAAAAGAATCGTTTGAAGGGTCTTTTTTGGTGTGACGATCAAGCCAAACGTAATTACCACGTGTTTGGTGATGTGATTTCGTTTGACGCCACGTATCGTTCCAACAAGTAATTTTTTATAATTCAACTTCTTTGTTTTTGGCGTTTTATTAATTTACATGCAATGATGTTTTTATATTTTACATGCAATGGCGTTTTATTAGCTTACATGCAATGGCGTTTTATTAGTTTACATGCAATGGCGTTTTATTATTGTTTCAGTTCTCATTGCGTTTTCATATGCAGATACTCTATGGTGTTTGTACCGTTCACTGGTATAGACAATCATCACTGCAATGTTACATTTGGTGCAGCATTGTTGGCGTCGAAAACTGCTGATACGTATATTTGGTTGTTAAGAGTTTTTCTTAAAGCTGTTGGTTCTCAACCAAAAGTTGATGTCACTGACCAAGATCCAGCGATGAAGAAGGCTATTTCTGCTGTATTTGTTGACACGAGGCATCGGTTATGCATGTGGCATGTGATGCATAAACTTTCTCTGAAGGTTCTTATGTTTTTTTTTTACCTTTGGCGTTTTAGAATACAATGCGTTCTAAGATACATGGCGTTTTGTACCTTGTTACTGTTTTTTTAATTAAGTTTTGTCTTTTGTTTTTTTTATATATGCATGGCGTTTTCCTGTTATTTATAGGTTGGTGTTATGCTATGCAATTCCACCAATTTTAAAGAACGTATCTGTGGTGTTGTGTGGACGGATATTCTCACACCTGAAGAGTTTGAATCAGAATGGGAAGTGGTTATTGCAGAATTCAATTTAGAAGATAATGACTGGATATCTGATATTTTTGCACTTAGGGAATCTTGGATTCCTGCATACTATAGAATGGAGCATATGTCTGGTCTTATGCGAACGACATCCAGGTCGGAGAGTGAGAATCATTTTTTGGTCAAGTGTGCAATTCGAAAGCTACTCTTGTTGAGTTCATGACGCATTATGAGACTGCAATAGATGCACAGCGTCACACACATCGTAAAAATGATCATGAATCTCGATACAAAAGACCCCAGTTGAAGAGTAGTTACAAATTGTTGGAAGGACAAGCTGTTGATATATATACAAAAAGTATTTTTTGAGACATTCAAGCTGAGCTTATTGGAGTTGCGGATTGCATAAATCAACGTTACGAAGATCAGCCTGATGGGTTTGTTAAGTTTTATGTAAATGACTTCCAACAACTTTGTACATCCTTATTTGAGGTAAATAATGGCGTTTTGGTTTTTATGGCGTTTTATCATATGCAATGTGTTCTTTTCTTTTTTAGACAAACATTCTATGCATGGCGTTATAGAAATATTGTTTTTGGCGTTTTTCAGGTATTGTTCCGTAAGTCTAATTGCACATGCAGTTGCTCATGCAGACGTTTTGAACAGTTTGGTTTGCTATGTAGACATATATTCTATGTTTTGAGACTTATGGACATTAGGGAATTTCCAAAACAATACATCCTGAATAGATGGCGCAAAGAGGCCTCCCCAAACTGCTCTCCTGAATTCTCAATTAGTCGTGAATATATGACCGAGCTTCATCCTGATGTGCAAAGTATGATGCGAGATATTATTTATTCAACCGAATACACTTTGAACCGTTTATCTGGTAATAAAGAGGAGCTATCCTTATACAAGGATCATGTTCAATCTTATATGAAGAAGGTCCAAGATATGCAGATTGTTGCTCCTCCCGCTAGTTCTAGGGATAGATTTGCCGAGATAACTGGTCAATATAAAAATGACAAGAATCCGATAAGAGTCCCTGTAGGTTATAAATCCAAAGGTTCTGGTTCTCGGAAGCACCTGAAATCTAAACAGGATATAGCAATCGACAAAAAGAAATCAAAGTCGAAACCCGGGGCTAAAGAAAGACAGTGTCAGAACTGCAAAGCCTATGGACACTACGCATCAACATGCAAACAGGCCGTAATTAAAAGAAGATCGACAAGGTCTTCGAGAGCCAGTGAAGAGTAGTTTGGCGTTTTGTATTTTTCATTCTTACAGAACACATACGCATGGTCTTTGAGAGCCAGTGTAGAGTAGTTTGGCGTTTTTTATTTCAATGCTATAGAACACAGACATTTCTCAGTTTGGCGTTTTTTTTCTTTTGCATCTTTTTCTTTTTTCTATCTCTTTGTTCATAACATGCTACTTCGAAGTTAAATAACAAACAATATAAGATCGGGCAAGGAAATCAAACGCAAAAAAAAAAACAATAACGCCACTAAATAAAACTTCCATAAACTTCTATTTTTGGTCGTGCTAAACTCAATAATGTTTTGCTGGACGAAATGGATAACATTGTTAATCCTCAGTCAAGAAAGATGTGTAACAATGTTATCCATCCCGTTTAGCTAAACTTTATAGAGAACAAAAACAGAATGTCCATGAAATGGCTTTTTTGAAGTTTTGTGGATTTTTGTATGTTTTGGCGTTTATATTGAGGGTCTTGCTCATTACATAGAGCGAAAGTTTATTGAGAAAATAGTGTATATCAAAGAAACATGGATTTGAATCTTTGATTTTTTGGTTTTTTTGGCGTTTATAAGTTGAATGGTGTAGAGAAAAATATAGGTTTTTGTGGTTTTGGTTTGGATTTTAGTAATTCTGAGAGTTTGTTTATATAGGAAGCTTTTGGCGCGTTTTTTAGGCGCGATTTTTATTGCAGTAAATGCTAGTAATAAAGTTCCGTCGTTATAGTACTGTTTGTTCAGCTTTATCGGTTAAAAACAAAGTTTGGCGTTTTATATCTATGGCGTTATATTATGATGAAGTGTGCTATGTGTGTTGAGGCGGGATTTTAATAGCGTGAGTTTGGCGTTTTATGTTAAGTCAAAAGACCCTTTTACCCTTAATGAAGCGCGCCAGATTAATAAAAGTGATTTTATTTACGAAAATGGCACCGCGTCATCTAGTCCATATATTGTTTTGATCTGACGATTCATAAGCGTTCTCTCCGTTCTCACACTTTTGAGCGTTTTCTCTAAATCCTGACCCTATATATATATATATATATATATATAGGTAGAGGATCTTGTACATTAATATAATATTGTGAGAAGGGTGAGAAATAATGTGATGATGACAAGTGTCATATATCTAAATTAATTCGAAAGGGTGAATTAGTAATTTTCTATTTCTTTCAATTAATTGATTAAAATATAATTGCCCAAAATAACTGCCACCCTTTATTATAGGAATTCGATTTTAAGAATTAATCTACGAATTTGTGTCAACTCGTTCACCGGTTATTAATTATGTAGTGTTATATAATTCTGTAGTGCAAACACCATTCAGAACTGTATAGTGTTATATATTTTTATATAGTGTTACATGGCGTTATATAATGGTTTTGGTGTTATATAATTCTGTAGTGTAACCATCAAAAAACGCTATATCACACCATCATTTATTAATTCTGTAGTGCAACCATCATTCAGAACTGTATAGTGTTATATATTTTTATATAGTGTTATATAGTGTTACATGATGTTATATAGTGTTCTTTGGTTTATATAGTGTTATATGATGGATGCATAGTGTTATATAGTGTTATATTTTTCTGGTAGCATGTTTATGATGGATGTTTAGTGTTATATATTGTTAGTGTTATATGGTGTTATATGGTGTTACATAGTGTTATATGGTGTTATATGATAGATGTATAGTGTTATATGATGGATGTATAGTGTTATACATTTCTTGTAGCAGTTACATATTTCTGTATTTTTAGAATTTAAGATCGATAGAATTTAGCAGTTAAATTTGAATCGCTAGAATTTAGGTGTGAATCACTAGAATTTAGGAGAGATTACCTAATTTGAAACATATACAAAGACACTATTACCCCTACAATTTTCAAATCAGTCCATATAATTAAAACACAATTTATAATTTGGTCCCTATTGATCGCAACCATTAGATGAGAAATCTAATGGTTTAAAACACTTCTTATACTTTAGACACTTTAGACACTTTATACACTATCACTACCCTATATATATATAGAGAGAGAGAGATATATACATGTGATTACTATAATCAATCACTATTTTCAAAATTATATTGTGATTGATCATAGTAATCACGTATCTCTGTGTGTGGTAAGACCGAAAAATTGCAATTTACTTTTTAACTAGTATCTTGCCTGCCGCGCGTTGCGGCGGCGCACGACGGGTTGAACCGTGCAGTCACACACGAAGTGTAAAACACAATGCGTAAGACGCATTGCACTACACATAATTCGTAAAACACAATGCGTGAGACATAATACGCTATACATATTTCGTAAAAAACAATGACTAAAAGACAATTACTTAAAAGTGTATAATACAAAGCTTTTAGCCTTTCAAAAAAAAAAAATACAAAGCTTTTAACCATGTGCTTAAAACATTAAAACACACAAATATACGGCATTGCGTGAATGCCTAGGGGTTAGACTATGTAGGTGGCTAAAGTGCATGATGCACGTAACACAAAGATATATAGAAAACATTATTATTCCTGAATAACGCAGTATACGAATCTGAGAAAAGCAATTTAGTTGAAGAAATTATAAGGAAAGGAAAAATGAAGGAAAAAATCAAAAAGAGAAATAGTTGGAAGGAATAGGGATCGAGCCCATGACTGAATGAGCAGCATACGAATCTGAGAAAAACAATTTAAAAGAAAAGGAAAAAAGCAAAAAGAAAAATAGTTGGAAGGAATAAGGATCGAGCCCATGATTGATATGTTGTTCAAAAACGTATTTACCAGCTCTACCATGCAATTTTTATTGTAAATTATTATAATTAAATTTACTTTAACAATTCACAATGTCGTGAAGAAACCTAGCATATAACTTTCCCCTTTGAAGACCAAAAAAGAAAAAAAAGTAATGCAAATCCTAATCTAAATCTTCCATCCTATTCTGATCCAAATTACCCCCACCACCAACCATCTCAACATCCAAATCTTCAACTGAGCCCGACCCACTCAAATCCGGTTCATCCACCGATCCACTCCTCACCACCGTAACCGTCACTTGCCACCCTACACCACCATCCCTCCGCTTCTTCTCCTTCTCCTCCTCATCCACCGGCATCTCATACCTACACACCGGACACGATCCATGAACCCCTAACCACTTCGTTATACAATCCGAATGGTATAGGTGCTTACACGGCATCTCTTTTGCCTCGTATTTCGTCAAACACATCTCCGTTAAACATATCGCACAGTCTTCTTATTCCGTTACCTTTACTGTCGGTGACGCCTCTATTGCCGCTTTTGATGCCGGTAACGCTCCTTCTTTCGCCGGATTTGTTTGTAGATTGGAGTACAGGGTGAAGATGAGTGGCTCGACGGTGCCGTCGTCGTGCGGCGGAGGTACGGCGGCAAAAATTGTTGTGGCGTGTAATGTGATGAAATCGCGAATGAATGTTTCGAATTCCGGCAATGGAGGATACGACATCGTTTTGAATTAGGTGTTCGAATTGTTGAAGAAGTGGATTTAATGGAAGATTGAGTATATTTTAGATCTATGGTAGAAACGGATGGCAATATGTAGTTAAATCAGCTTTTTTAGGACATGTATAAACGACAAAAACGGAGAAGATGTCGGTGGCAAAGGCCACCGACTTTGTAATTTAAGATAGTACTAGTAATAAGGCCCGCGCGCGTTGCGGCGCGGGTACAACGCAAAAATTGAATGAATTAGTCCAAGCGTTATGTGATGCGTTAACCATATGAACATGCATTTCAACGTATATGATTGAACTCAATGTAACCTATATAAGCATTCAGATTGAATCAAAACGTAAAGTAAATCGAATTTATACTGTAAAATCATAACGTATTATATGGTATTAATTAGGGTTTTTTTTTAAAAGGAGAAAAACCACAATTTGACTCCGCTTAGTTCGGAACACAATTTACGAAAGGTACATAAAATAAGCATGAAAATGTATTATATTTGACCTGGTTCGTTTCCCCCAAAAAAAATACGTCGAAACGTAGAACAACTCGAATTAATAAAAACACATATATAAAAATATGCACGTAAAAATGGTTTTTCTAAATGAACATGTATTATATTTGACCTGACTCGTTTCCGCAAACAATTTACGTCGAAACATAGACATACTAAAATTTATACTGACACGTACATAAAAATATGAATGTGAAAAAGTAATTAACAAAAGAGATTAACGGACGAAAGTTATTTAGAGAAAATTAATTTAGTAAAAAGCTAGGGGCTAAAAATGCCAATTGCTAAAGTAGAGGATATTAAAAATAAGGAAAGGACTAAAATTGCCAAGTCCAAAAGTTGAAGAGTCAACCAAAGCCAATTGCTAAAGTAGAGGATATTAAAAATGAGGAAAGGACTAAAATTGCCAAGTCCAAAAGTTGAAGGGCCAACCAAAGCCGGTGGAAAATTCCACCGACTTTGGTTGTCGAAACATAGACACACTCAAATTTATACCGACACGTACATAAAAATATTAATGAAAAAAGTAATTAACAAAAGAGATTAACGAACGAAAGTTATTTAAAGAAAATTAATTTAGTAAAAAGCTAGGGGCTAAAAATGCCAATTGCTAACGTAGAGGATATTAAAAATGAGAAAAAGAGTAAAATTGCCAAATCCAAAAGTTGAAGGGCCAACCAAAGCCGGTGGAAAATTCCACCGACTTTGGTTTTTAAGATAGTATACAATATAATATATACGTAAAAAAAATTTATGTATTCAAAAGATGGAAAATTGCAATATATTCAAAAGGGTGCTGTGATCGATCACATTAATGACCTCCCTGTTCGTGTAGCAAAACCGAAAATTGCAATTTAACATATACTAGGATTTTGCCCGCCGCGCGTTGCGGCGGCGCGCGACGGGTGGAAACATATAGTAAGACAAAACACGATTCGTAAAACGCAGTGCATAAAAGACAATTACAAAAAAGTGTAAATCACAAAGGTAGACACAAAGTGTACAACACAATGCATAAGACATTTCGTAAAACACAATGCATTGGCATTTGCAAAAGTAGGAGTTGTAGTCTAGGGGTTACAATTGCAATTTTTTAAAAGTTGAGTGGGGGTAAAAATGGCGTAATAGTGCAAGGGGTAAAAAAGCAAAGTCTAAAAAAGACAAAGTTTAAAAGTATAGGGGTGGTAGTGGAAATGTGTAAAAAATGAGGGTGAGGTTTAGGAACTAAATTTGTCATTTTGTGAAACTTTGAAGATACCAAAGTCAAAGGGCTAAAATTGCAATATCGTTAAAGTACGGGGACAGGGAGGCAAATCCGGTGGGAAACCCACCGACTTTCTCCTTTAAGATTGTAGTAGTATTTTGCCCGCCACGCGTTGCGGCCGCACGCGACGGGTGGAAACATATAATAAGACAAAACATGATTCGTAGAACGCAGTGCGTAAAAGACAATTAAAAAGGTGTAAAACATAAAGGTAGACACAAAATTTAAAACACAATGCCTAAGACATTTCGTAAAACACAATGAATTGGCATTTGCAAAAGTAGGAGTTGTAGTTTAGGGGGTTACAATTGCAATTTTTTAAACGTTGGGCATGTGTAAAAATGGAGTAATAGTCTAATGGGTAAAAAAGCAAAGTCTAAAAAAGACAAAGTGTAAAAGTTTAGGGGTGGTGGCGGAAATGTGTAAAAGATTAGGGGTGTTGGTAGAAATGTAAAAGAAGATGGTTGGTGGCGTAACTATGTAAGAGCTAAGGGGTTGATGGTGAAAAACCAAAGTAGAGGGTTGGTGCTGGTAAAGTTTGAAAGATGAGGTTGTGGTTTTAGAAATTCAAGTAGGAGGTTTAGAGGCTAAATTTGTTATTTTATAAAAGTTTAAAGACAAAGTAAAGGGCTAAGATAGCAAAATTATTAAAGTGAGGAGGCATGGAGCAAAGTAAAAGTAAAGGGCTAAAATTGTAAAATTATTAAAGTGAGGGGGGCATGGAGCAAAGCCGGTGGGATTTCCCACCGACTTTGTCCTTTAAGTCTTTAAGGTAATTATTCAAAGGGTGTTGTTATTGGTCAGCGTGATCACGGCCATTGCGTGTAGCAAGACCCGAAAATTACCAATTTAATATATGTTATTTTGTATATAACTAGTTGGATACGCAGCCCGCGTTACGTGGGGCTAAGCCGAATATTCCTTAGTTTAATAATATGTACGCATGTATTTTAGTTACTTGTGCATACTACTCATAACACGATCTCAAAAAAATGATATCGACTCAACCAAAACACTGCCATAGTTTTGCTAAAAAAACAGATGGCAAGCCTGAGCTGGGGGCAAAATAGTAAATTGTCATAAACAATGAGCAAGTGACACCTGCTTGACAAAAAAATTAGATTGGGTAAACCAAGTAAAACAAAAACTACTATAGTTTTGAAAAAAAATTAAAACGATGGCAAGACTCCTTTTAACTGAGAACAAAATCATAAGTTTTTAAAAGAGGACAAACTCATAATTTTAAACTGAGGGCAAATTCGTAGTTTTTAGCTGTGGGGCAAAACAAAAATTTTATTTTGAACGGGGAAAAAACATAGTTTTGAACTAAGGGCGAAATCGTAATTTTTAGCTGGGGACAAAAGAATAAATTTATTTTAAACTAAGGGCAAAAACGTAATTTTGAACTGAGGGTGAAATCGTAATTTTAAAAAGGGGCAAATATAACTATATTATATTATACGGGTTGAGTTATAATACAAGGTATTTAAAAATAAGAAGGGTAAGAAGCCATCAGAGAGTGACAAGTGTCTTAGGAGGAATTAAATGGAAAGGGTAATTTTTTCTACAAGATGAAGAGAATATGCACATGCAAGTCACATGTTATTTTCCCCCCAATTTTTAAACGTCCGTAACTTTTTTATACATAATTTGTTTTAAAAAAATATACCATTAGATAGAGCGTTTTTTATCTTTAATATGAATACCATATTGTTATATTCTTCAAAAAAAAATTTCAAAAACCCAGTTGCATATTACACAATGGACATGATGTAAAACACAATGTAAAATAGATCAAAAACACAATCAATGACAACAGGTAAAGACACAATGGACAACATACTAAAACACAATGACCATAACGTATAACACAATGACGATAACATATAACACAATAAGTATCAGACTAAATAAAAACACAATTGATGACAACAGATAAAAGACACAATTAATGACAACAGATAAAAGACACAATGAAGAGCAGATGAAGACACAATGGAAAACAAACTAAAAACACAATACACAACAAACTAAAACACAATGAACAAAGATAATAAAAAAAATTGAACAAATTATTAAAACACAATGGACAACATATTAAAACACAATGAATAACATATTAAACACAATGACCTGAACTAATAACACAATTTATAGAAAACCCAGATATAACACCATCTTCATTGTGTCATTTATTGTGTCATAGGTTCTTATAAAAACGCAATGGATAGAACCCAAATTAACATTGTGTTATAGGTTTTGATAATAACACAATGTATAGAAACTCTACTGACTAAAACCCAGTTAAAAGACACAATGACCTGAACCTTTAACACAATGCAAAAAAAAAAACCCAGTAAAAATGAATTATTTATTTTATTTTTATTTGATAATATGGTACTCATATTAAAGATAAAAAAACGCCGTTATTATGGTGATTTTTTTTTAAAAAGATCGTATGAAAAAGTTATGGACGTTTTAAATTGATGGAGGAATTGGCATGTGTCTTGCATGTGGAGAGAGAAAATCCATAAATATATGATTTTCTTTATGCCCTTTTATTATCTTATTTTCCCTACAACTAATCTCAACCCTCCAAATCTAAGATCAATGGACTAGAATCCTTCTTACCCTTCTTATTTATTTTATCCTTTGTATTTGATCCTAACCCCTGTATTATACTAACATTAATTAAATTAAAACTAAAAATGAAAAAAAAGGGGCAGCCGCCCATTTAACCCAATCGACAGCAAGTACTATTGGCACTCATGAAGTTTGTATAAGTTGAATAATAATAAGGGAAAATAGCCAAAATGGCCAAGACTTGGTCAACCTTTTGAAAATGGCCAAGTCAAACGTCTTGGGGAGACGCCACAAATGGGGTCTAGCGTCTTGGCGGCTGACCAACCATACGCTGCCACGTGTCCGACAGTAAAGTCAGGCGTCTGGACGTCTTGGCTGAGACGTTTCAGACGGCTTGAGACGTTTCGTTATGGCTGCCCATTTTTTCAGACGGCTTGAGACGTTTCCGCCCGGCTTGAGCCATTTCACTCTCTTTAGCCGGCTACATCAGCTCGAGCTGGATTTCTTATTTTAACACATTTGTTGTACGAATTGAAGACGTTTTTGTACGAGTTTAAGACGTTTTTGTAGGAATTTAAGACGTTTTGCATTTATTTAGAGGGATCCCTTATTTAAATATTGTGCATTATGAAAAACCGTATTTGAAGTTTAAATCTAAGATTCTAAAAGTTTGTTTTTTAGTAATTATCTCACAACATGAGGGTCAAGTTTGTTGTTTATACTGGGGGGAAGTGGGATGTCATTAACGGAAACATTGAGTATGTTACTGATGGCGATTCCAGGAGACGTGGTTTAGAAATTGAAACAAATCATTCATATAATAGTTTTTTAAACTATGTTTCTAAGATGTGTGATACTCCAAACATTACACGATTGTCATACCGGATGTCTACGTTTACTAATCCGATCGATATAATTAATGATCGAGATGTTAGATTTTTTTTTTGAGTTGACGATGCAGAATCCTTTTGAATTATATAAATTATATGTTATTCAAGAGTCTGGTGTTGGTTCCTCTGGTTTTTCTTCTTTAAACAACTTCAAAACTCCAGATCTAAATATTTCAGTAAAAGAAAGTGTTGATGTTTTAAACGATGAGTGTCCTATTTTAGAAAATAATTTTGAAAAATCATCCACGTCTAACAACGAATCAGCTTCTTCATCTATAGTGTTTGAGGCCGGTCATATATTCAATAACAAAGAAGAGATGAAGCTTGAGTTGGGAAAGAAATGTTTGTTAGAGCATTTCGAGTTTAAAGTTGATAGATCATCTAAGACACGGTATGAAGTGTCATGCATGGGTGATGGTTGTGAATGGCGATTTAAGGCACATGCTATTCCTGGTGGTAGTTTATTTTTTGTTAAACATATGAATGATAGACACACCTGTTCGAAGACACAAACACACCCACATTTTCGTCAGGCTAACCCAAAGGTTTTGGGTCACTTTTTAAAGGAACAACTAAAAGACAGTGGTAGGATATATCGAGCGAAAGAGATTGTCAAAGATTTTGGACAAAGGTTCGAGGTTGAGATAACAAACCTTCAAGCTTGGCGTGGTAAAAGCCATGCACTTGAACTTCTACAAGGAACAACCCGAGACTCTTTTGCCGAACTACCAATATACTGTTACAATTTGAAGCTTGCAAATCCTGGAAGCGTTACTCACATCTTGGTTGATGAGCAGAGTCGTTTTGAAATAGTTTTTGTTGCGTTAGGTGTTGCGGTAAGTTACACCTTTTCGTTTGTACTTGTTCTTATTTTTTTTAGAATAACATGGGTTTGATCTTATTTTGTTATCATTAATTTTCATTTTCGTAGCTTTATGTTTAATCTAAGACCGGTCGTTATCATTGATGCAGCACACCTAAAGGGTGAATTTAAAGGGACGTTGTTTTTAGTAGTGGCCATGGATGGAAATAATCAGATTTTACCAATTGCTTATGGCATAGGAAAATCAGAGGATGGTGAATCTTGGACATGGTTTCTCTCAAAGCTTAGAGAGTGTGTTGGTGAAATAGCAGATATGGCGATCATTTCGGATAGGGCGAATTCTATACATGTAGGTGTTAGAAACGTGTTTCCACGTGTTTACCACGGGTTGTGTTGTCGTCATTTAATGATGAATTTACGTTTGCCGTCGTCTAAAAAAAAGAATACGAGGCAGTATGGTGGAAGACATGTAAATCTTATCGGATGTCTGACTTTAATGACTCATTCAATGCTTTGTGTCTTGCCGTTCCTAGAATACGCCAGGTTTTAACAAATATTGGGTTTGGTAGATGGGCAAGAGCTCATTGTCCCGGCAATCGATACCACTATATGACATCTAATAGTGCGGAGTCTATTAACTCTTTGTCTAGATTCTCGCGTAAGATGCCGATAACGCAACTTATCGAATTCTTCCGCGATTCCGTACAAAAATGGTTTTATGACCGTCGACTGCAGGGCATGCAGGAGCAGGGGCGGTTCTTAATAGGGCTATGGCAGGGCCACGGCCCGGGCAAGTTTTTCGGCTGTAGTGCTAATTTTCCGCATTTCGATCGAAATTTTTTATATATACTATATTTGGCCCGGGCTTGCCCGGGCTTTTTTTAGTGCCCGTGTCTTTCGGCCCTGACACGTTCAACGGGCAAGATCCGCCACTGTGCAGGAGAGCCACTCACTGACTCAGTGGGAATAGAAGAAAATTTTAAAGAAAATTGAAGGGTCTAGAACCTGGACTGTTGCAGGCATTGGGACAAACAGTTTTCTTGTTGAAGACGGTGGGAAAAAGGGGTTTAGTTGATTTTTTGAATCGTTCGTGCACCTGCCGTGTCTGGCAAGTTTCTGGTCTACCTTGTGGGCATGTGATTGCTGTTTCAAGATTTTTGGGTGAACCTGACTGCAGTCATTATGCATTCTCGTGTTATTCAAACGAAGTATACAAAAAAACGTATGAAGAATCGATTAATCCTCTGCCTCATAGGTCTGAATGGGTGATACCAGAAGGCCTTGGCAGTGTATTACCGTCGTATATTACAAAATGTCAATCTGGCCGTCCAAAAGAAAACACCCGAATCTTATCTCGTGGGGAAGAGCCCGTTCAGGTATATTGTTCGCGGTGTCGAACATACGGCCATGGTCGTGACGTTTGTTTAGATCCAATGCCATCACAGATTCGTTCACGTAAATCATCAGGCAAAGGAAAAGGGAAAGAGACAGAAACCCAGAGTCCAACGGATGACATTTGTCCATCTTATAATTTAGTAGAATTTTAATAATAACTTAGTTTTTTTATGTTTTAATTAGGAAAATCATGTAACAAATTCTCGTAACCGCAATAGTAATTAGTACTTTTAATTTATATAAGAATTAAATTTTACAATGCGTACGTCCAGCCTTCAAAAATTAGTTGGTGTGTAGCGCCCGGCGTAGAGTTCATCAGCCATGTAGCGTCTATATCTGACACAAGCATCCTGCATGTTTACTTCGTTCCATGTCAATGAATGGTTGTAAACTAGATTTTCCAATAGCATACATATGATAACACCTGAGTTTCGGCCAATATGAGCTCCGTGGTCAGGCCACACAACATCCCCGCAATACTCTAAGTCTTCTACACTATCTATCCCCGAGTGTTGCCAGTACGATATACGGCCCAGAAACCATACGAATGGAGATTCAAATTCTAAAAGAATTTGATGTATTTTCCTGTGTATGCAAAATCCTTCTCCGCAACTACTTAGGTTACAGTTATCGGGAAAATAAGCATATATTTTAAGCGAACGCATATTTATTTTTAGGGAATGTAAATCTGCAAAAAAATTGAAACGTAAATAAGCTCCAGAAAAGGTATTATTTTTAGGGAATTTTTTTTAAAGTTACAAATTATTTAAAAAATCAATATTTTTTTATAAAACATAAAATATAAAAATTTCTAATTTATTTAAACAGAAAGTTTATTTTTAAATCTATTAAAATAAAGGTCTGCAAATTTATAAACAGCGTACATTCCGAATAAGCATATTTCACAACGTACCGTATCAACGTCCCAAAAGGGAGGAAAATTTTCTTTTGAACCGTCTCCATATTCGTAGGCCTCTCTATTTTGTTCTATTATCATGTTAACAAAAAGTAGGCGGGACTACTATCCACCGATAATCCTTTGACGACATCGCCCTTAACCGTCTGTGAAGCTCCCGTTGATACATTAGCTTGTTACACCATGCATTGATATGCTGAGAAAAATATGGTTAAAGTTTGACTAAAAAAAAACACTATCATTAACAGGAAAGGTATTTCGAAGGTACCGTTTCCTGAATAAATCCGTTTCCACAAAATCCAAGTAATCCGCCCCACCATTCTTTTTCGAGAGGTGTTTTACCCATGTAGGTTGAGTAGCAAGTTGGACTATCGTCGTCATAGTAAAACTCTAGAATATTTGGCGACCAATGTTCAAACCGATCATTTTGGTTTATCCAAATGGTGCGTTGCACGGAATGAGGAATATTTGAGTAAGACATCCGGTGTGTCATTATTGACATAGTGAGGGCACACATATATATATACACACATGTTCACAATAAATATAATATAATATAATATTTAATTATAAATGAAGTTTTGCCTACTTAATATGTCATCGAAACATATATACAATAAGTATATATATTGAATTCTGTTTTATAAAATATAAATTAATACAAATCATTAAATACATTCAATATCGTCCTCTTCTATCTCGTCGACTGATTGTTTAGGAATAAGCGAGTTGTAGGAAAGTATCGAAAGATGGGGCCTCATCCTTGTAGCCGTTATGCTTGTGTCTTCACCATCATTTAGTGGTTTTTTGTTAATCAACCGGTCTAGAAATATACAAACCCAAACCCCACAGTCCCCTAATGGTCCTTACTGCTGTGGCACGTCATCTGCATATACTATTTGAAACGGATACTTTAACGATAAAGATGGGGAACGCCGGGTATCGAACCCTCGCCAAACCCGGTTCAGACAGACACAAACGACTTAACCAACATATCAAAAGCCACTACAACGTGACCCTGATAACGAGTTACATCCAGTTTTAAGTTTTTTGCTTGGGAGGATGCAGTCGAGGGGTCGGGCATGCCACGTTTATTCCTTTTCTTGTATTATTGTTAGATTTGGCTGCATTTTTTTGCTTCTTTTGTTCATTTGAGCTCATTTAATCTTGAAAATACAAAAGGAAGACAAAAACACACCTTTTCCAACATTAGTACTAAAAAGGGTTAGTTTTATGATACATTTGATGTAATTTATATGTTGCATTTCGCACACATCAAATACCCCCACACTTGAATATTTGCTTGTCCTCAAGCAAAACTCTCTATAATGTGGCTTACACTCCCAAATGGAATGGGTAGAAGAGAAGTTTTTGGGCTTGTCATAGAGTGTCGGGATTCCAAGATTCCGTATTAGGTTTTATTTTTATTTTATTTACAATCCTATTCGTCATGATTTATTTAGAACATTACATAAGATAAATTACTTATTAGGGCATAACATGCCTCTTTAAAATTCCATTTATATACAAGTTCACATACCTCACAGGGGATCACTCAACACTCGGCCGAAGGTGTATTTTTGTGAAGCACTCGAGAGCGGCATGGAACTTACTCCTACCATAAGCTTGCCAAGCAATCAATTCTCCTCCTTTTTAACTATAAACCTTTGTAAATATCAAGAGGACTTTTGGGGGAAGGGTTAGGCTTGGGTTAAAGGTAGGTGGTTGGGTTAGTGGTTAGTAGAAAAGGGCGAAAGGCGTAAAAAGAGTCGCTTTTCGTAAAACATTTTGTTTTTGTGACTTTTTATTCCAATGAAGCATTATTCAAACAATCCTTCTTTTGATGAGCTTTTGTTTGTTTATTGCTAACTTTATTTTTCTTTTCTTCTTTACGATTTTTTTATAAGGAAGTCACAAGAAAACCGAGCTTTGTTACTAAAATAAAGGGTTTAAAATGAAAAAGGGTTTTGGTGGGTAAAAAGGGTGTTTGATTTGGGTTAAGAAATGAAAAGGTTTAGGCTCAATGGGGTTAACTAGGGGGATTTTGGGTAGGTGGTAAAAAAAAAAGAAAACAAATAATGGTGTTGAATAAAAAAAGGGTTAGTCCTAATGCCTCCATCATTTACTTACTTGGGTTTAAGTTGGTAAGGACCGGGAATGTATCGTCGTGGCAAGTTCTAGAGTTGTAAGAACCAAGCGGCTATTCACACAAGAAACGAAAAATGAGCATTTAGTTTAAAGATGTGTATTTATGCTCAATAAAGGCTCAAAACTCACTTTTTGTGGGAATGGGTTTTTATGTGATCAAGTATATATAATCAAATTTTAACTAGATTTGTCATGCCGTTTCATAATTTTCTTATATTGGTTTTTTTTTATCACGACGCTATCGGTTGTAAATTTGTAAAAACATAACCTTTTTAGAACTTGTAATTCCCAAATTAAACCAAGACAAGTAAAAAAAATGAAAAGATTTTGAAAAAACTTGGGGTGTTTAGCGGTTCCAATAGAGTTTTGTGTAAGGCTTGTAATTAGGACTTGCAAAAATTTCAAGGTTTTAGCATCCCCCCCCCCCCCACACTTAAATTACACATTGTCCTCAATGTGTCCCAAAAATAAGTTTTTAGGTTGATTGAATGTGTAAAAGTATGTTTAAAAACAAATTTTATGTTACTTGGCATCTAGACACGGGCCCGTGGTGTTCGGGCACGGCCCCGTGTTCAGGTTGCCAATAACAAAAATTAGTAAAAAGAAACAGAAGCATGGGCACGGGGGCGTGTTCAGCGAACACGCCCCGTGTCCAGTTACCTGAACTGGGCGATTTTCTACAGACGGTTCAGCACGGGGCCGTGTTGGCTGTACACGGTCCATGCCGAACTTGCTGTAATGAAGAAAAATTTGCGGGAGTCTCTGTTTTTGTGCATGTGGCGCTGGTTCAAGTTTCCCTTGGTATCCTTCACCATCCCGATTGTGTTTTACCCATTACATCATCATCCAAACACCAATTTAATTAAACCATCATTTCATTCGATAGAGAAAGTTACATAATATTCCTAATAAATTAAAATTCTAGATAAACAGGTCAGAAAACACAAGAAGTCTAAACCAAGAAGTTCTAGCCTAAAGTTTATTCTATTAGCAAAATTTCCGAAAAGATAATTCTCTCGGTTGGATGGGGCTCGAAGAACTTCTTCCTCCGGATATGGGTCCCTCACACGTCGGCGAGCCATTATTCTATCTCCCTAGGAAGAAGACAGGCGGGCTCATTGGCATCATTTTGAGGGGGTGTAACCTCCACCGGGACTTCTTGCAAATTGTCAAGAGGGGGTTCCGCGGGGATGTCATCCCATCCGGTGGGACTATTGACTCCAAGTGCCAGGTTCCAATCCTCTTAAGGGAGGATTGTTTCCATGGGAGGTGTCACAAGAATGTTCAACCTCTGGTGCAAGAGGTTGATTTCTTGAAAACTGTTTTCCAGCCCCACCGTAAGATAATTTATACGGTCTATTAGGACCTCCTCTACCGATGTCATCTCATCAAGAGCTTCTCGTAATGCCATCACGTAGCGTACGAGAGTTGCTTCGATTGAGGATCTCCGTTCTCTTCGATTGTTTCTGGAATGTGCTGACGAAGTTCCACTGTTTTGGCTCGACATTCTATGAAAATAAACTAAAGAGAGTTCATTTCAATGAAACAGTAACCTCGGACACGGCCCCGTGCTCAATGAGCACTGCCCCGTGTTCACCTGTCTGCAGATTTTTGAAACAAGGAATCTTGGAATTTTAAATTATCTTTCCGTTTGTTAAAGCATTTTTAAGAAGAAACAACTTAAAACAATGTTGTAGAATTTATTTTTAACAAGATTCCTTGAATGAAAACCTAACAAACATCACAATAAAGCTTGGAACCATGTTTATTTCAAGCTTTAATGGAGGTGCTTTGAGGTGAAAATGAAGAAGAAGGTAATAGACAAAAGTAGAAAAGACAAGATGGTTGTTGGGAACCTTCTTTAGAATATACCTAGGATGGTATGTGTGAAGATCCACAAAATCTCTGTCTTTTGGAGTGGTCCAAATGTGCAGGAATCTTGGCTGCATTTATAGAAAACGACAGCATGCTGCACACGGCGCCGTGTTGGCTGGACAAGTCCCCGTGTGCAGACAAGAACTTGACACATTTTGTCCGTATTCTGACAAAAAGTCAGACGGGAATCTTTTGGTGGACACGGGGGCGTGCTGACCTGGACACGATCCCGTGTCTAGAGGCTGTTTATGAAGTTTCGTCTATTTCTAAGGAATTTATCCGGATCGGGTGGTTCCTTATTGGACGGAACAACCCTGAAGTGCCTGAGATACCTTAATTGCTCTAGATTTAGACAAGAACGCAAGAGGTTATCGGTGAGGGTGATTCCTATGCTAAATGTAGGTGGACAAGTCCAACCCTTTCCCGGGCTCTCGTTAAAGAAGGTGTATGCCGAATCGCTCAGGTCTATGTATGTATCGAATGAAGTCGATGGGGAGTCCTTCACGGCACAATCGACACAGGGACGACTATCGCTCAAATCTTCGTTAGAGTTAGAGGTGATATCGGGAGCAACGAAGTTGTTTTTATTCGAATGCGACCTCAACAATTCTTCTTGGGTATCTTCTTGAGATGAATTAATGATATCCATCTCAAGTTCCTTTACCCAATTAAGAATTAGGTCTTCCATTTGAAATAATTCGTCAAGAAGCATTTCTCTTAGAAGGGTCGATTGAGAGCATTCGGGGGAGAGATAAGGATTATTTTTACTCTCGCCCCTCTTAAGGCTACAGGAAAACAATGAGTCTATATAGTGGGGCTTTTAATTTAAAAAATAACATTCTAAATCTTTATGATTGCCACCACATATTTGACACCACGTACCATAAGAGGGCCGATAGTAAAAAAATCAGTATCACTCATGTTTGTGTCAGAAATTACCAACCGTCGGGATCTTACGGTTCTGTTTTCAGTAACTGACACTTGGGCACGGGGCGTGTTGAGTGGGCACGGCCCCGTGTTCAGCTACTGTCTGACTTAAAACAGAATTGCCAGTATCAAAGATTGGGCAAGGGGCGTGTTCAGCGGGCACGGCTCGTGCTGAGTTCTGCAGAAGCTGAAAATCTAAGAAAAATCCTAAAAAAAGAAAAAAAAAACAGGAAAATAAGAAAAAACGATTAGGCCGTTGATTCCTAACTTTCTTAAAACCTTGTGTCCCCGGCAGCGGCGCCAAAAATTTGATGCGTGTGTAGCGTTATATATTTTTATGTATATTTTTAGCCCTTTTTACACTTTAGTCAAGTTTTAAATTTATAAAACACGATATTTTACTAACACCAAACACACATATGGGCAAGTGCACCCATCGTGAGCATAGTATAGTGTTGGTAAGATACCGAGGTCGTCCAAGTACACAAGAGATTTTAGTACCGGTTAATCCTCAACGTCTATCCAAATCAAAATTTTAGAAAAAGGTTTTTTTTAAACAAGAAAATAAAACTAACTAAAAATGCTGAAAATAAAAATAAAAACAGATAGACAAGATGAATCACTTGGATCCGACTCGCCTTTAGTGTAACCTTTGATTATTTTCGCACTTTTGCACTTTTTAAGAGATTATCTTAGTTATAGTAGTAAGCCCCTCTTTTGGAGGTGACGTTACCCTCAACCCAGTAGTTTGAGTCAGCAAGGATACAATCCTAAAGGGTTGGATTATTGAAAGATAATTAATTAAGTTATTAATGCATATTGTGGTAGGCCCTTCTTTTGAAGGTGACATTACCATCGGCTAAGTAGTTTGAGTCAGCAGGGATACAATCCTAAGTAGCCGGGTTAAAGTTTTAATAGTAGCTTACATATGAGGGGATCAAGGAGTTCGGACCCCCTCCATCCAATACCAGTGGGTATTGAAGGAGGTCCTACTAAAATTGACCCAGGTCCTTGCAGGATCTATATACTGAACAAGGCAAGACTCTTACCAAACCATTCCCTTAACCCCCGACCAGGTAGCCAACATATCTCCATATAGACCGTGGAGATATGAATGGTGAAAATCTTTTATTTTATATAGACAGTAAAATAATGCCAAGACACCACGGACAAATGATAAGGAAGATTCACCTTCAACATAAGAAACTAGTTATTAAAGTCATTAATACATAACCAAATAAAAAGTGCGAAAAGATTAAAAATAAAAAGTATTACACTAAATGCTTGTCTTCACCAAGTGATGTAAGAGACTTAGGCAAACATGGCCTTTGATTGTCAAGAACTCTTACGATCAATCTTGGATCCCGAGACTACTCACACACTCTATGATGGATGATGGATGATGGTGGTGGATGTGGATTGTGATGGTGGTGGTGGGTGGGTGAAGTGTGAGAGAGGTGGTTTGCCAAGGGATGGTTTGCAAGTGAGCTAAGCACCCCTATTTATAGCCTGCACAGAATCCTGGACACGACCCCATGTCCATTGGGCACGGCCCCGTGTCCACCCATCTTCTCTTTCTTCATTAAATGCAGTTTGTCTGCATTAGTTGACTACGCCCCCGTGTCCGCTGGGCACGGCCCCGTGTGCAGAAGCGTATCTGTACTATCAAGATTTGCCTAGATTCTGCGAATCTTTGCGTTGACCACGGCCATGTGTCCGCTGGGCATGCCCCCGTGGTGGGTGATAGAAGCTTCTATAACTTTGTCTTTTCTGCAGACACTTGGGCACGGCCCCGTGCTCACTGAGCACGAGGCGTGTTCAGCCTTCTGTTCTCTTGTTTTTGCTTGGGAGGATGCTGTCGAGGGGTCAGGCATGCCACGTTTATTCGTTTTCTTGTATTATTGTTAGATTTGGCTGCATTTTTGCTTATTTTGTTCATTTGAGCTCATTTAATCCTGAAAATACTAAAGGAAGACAAAAACACACTTTTCCAACATTAGTACTAAAAAAGGGTTAGTTTTATGCCACATTTGATGTAATTTATATGTTGCATTTTGCACACATCAGTCATACCATTCTTCCTTAAATTTTCTTAACTCGTGACCTTGAAATGTTGATTGTGGGAATTCGTACCTCTTGGTTGACATGGACCTCTTAGTAGATATGCCTTTCTAATATCATCTCATTGATTCACGTTATATGTTTCAATCGGCTTGCGATCATAAGGATCCGAAGGAGGATTATCCACATCAACGAATTCAGAAGATGATTCAACTCATTTCCTCTTGAGAAATCGCGTCATAAAGTCCCTACTCATGGTTCCTATCACAAACAAATTGATCCATAAGTTCATCGCTCCATAACATAATGTTTCAATTTTAATTTTCAAATATTCAAGCCCTAGAAATCATAATGTAAGTTGTAATCACCCTAAAAATCATCTAAACAACATAGTCACCCTAAAAATTATCTAAACAACCATAAACAACGTCAAAACACACAAAATTTCAAACATATTTAACAACTTTATTACCCTTTTTCTCCTACAATATCAACCAAAATCATCAAAATAACAAAGAAACTTGCCCGTGTTCGGATTCCGGTTGGATTTGGTGTCGAACGACGGAGGTATGGTGGCTAACTACGGTGGTCGCCGGCTGCTGGACTTTTGTCGCCGACTGCTGGACTGTTGTCACTGGGTGATGTTGTTCGCTGGCAGTGCAGGGACGCAAGAGAGAGAGCGGGAGAGAATTTCTAAGGGTTTTAGGCTTAATTATTTTATTATAATTTAAAATATTGTTAGGTTTGGTTAACGGGTTAAGACTTAGTGGGCTAGTTAATTAGGTATTAAGAGTTATATAATTTAGGTAATATTTTTAAAAAAATAAAAGTTTACCGAAAAAAATTAAGATATAACTTGATAACACTTTTTACCTAAGGGGTGCGGACGAAAAATTCCATGGGATGCGGGCGGGACTTTCAACGGAACTTAGCACTAAATTTTTTTTTCTCGTGGGTGCACCTGCCCTCATTGGGCTGGGCTGGGTCCGCCTCTGGTCGTACGGTCTCATTCCTTTTGTTTCATTTTCAAAGAAACTCACTTATAAGTTGTAAGTTATAACCTACAACATTTACATCTATAAGGCCATGGGGTATGGGGCTTGGGTTGGGGCGTGGGTTGGCTGAAAACGCCCAAATCACCACCCCGGGGGCTTGGGTTGGGGCGTGGGTTTTGGGCGTGGCTATTGGGGCTTGGCTTTTAAGCCGGGCGTGGGGCGGGCTAGCAAGGTGTGGGTTTAAATTTGCTTTCCACATGTCAGACTCTCAATGGCCAAACCAAACTCATGCCCCCAACCCAAGCCCCCAACCCAAGCCCCACCATACCCCATGAGCGTGGGTTTAAATTTGCTTTCCACATGTCAACCAATGCCCCAACCCAAGTCTCACCATACCCCACGGCCTAAGTGTTCAAACTAATGTCCGAGAGCGGTTCATTTACACTGATTCTATTTCATTTCAGCCTTTTGGCATTTTCTCCTTTTGGCTAATAATTTTTTATGCACTTTTCAAGAGTTTTAAATAGCTTTTTCATTATGCACATCAATTGCTATTGTACGATAGGTATTGAGATCTCATATTTATCAAATATTTATTTGATAAATGAGAATTTATTTCTAGGGGGACCGCTAGAATGAGAACCACCTCCAGTTGTAAGAACTGCGAGAACCACTTTCTGGCCATTAGATCAAGAAGATGGATGGATGAGATTAAAAGTATTTAAAAATAATATTAAGTATTTTTTGTCTTATTATATTTTTAATATTTTAATCCATAAGGGTCTTTAAGTAAATTACTCTATTTTGTCTTTAATGTTTTTTTATTAGTTTTTGATATTATTATATTAGATTTTTATTTTTTAAACAAAGTTTTTTTATTAAGCATTATTAAATTCAGATTTATTTACAAATTTTTACGTTTAACGTTTTACGTTTTACGTTTTTACGCCCGGCCTTTTCACGCCTCGTTTTTTGACGCGCCGTTTTTATGCCCGCCTTTTTCACGCGTCGTTTTTTCAACGCGTCGTTTTTACGTTTTACGCCCCGGGTTTTTTACTTTAACGTTATTTACGTTTTATGCGTCGGTTTTTTACGTTTTACGCGTCGGTTTTTTACGTTTTACGCCCCGGTTTTTTACGTTAACGTTTTTTTACGTTTTACGCGCCGGTTTTTTACGTTAACGTTATTTACGTTTTACGCGCCGGTTTTTTACGTTTTACGCCCCGGTTTTTTACGTTTTACGCGCCGATTTTTTTTTACGTTAACGGTTTTTACGTTTTTACGTTTTACGCCCCGGTTTTTTACGTTAACGGTTTTTTACGTTAACGTTTTTTTACGTTTTACATTTTTGCGCTAAAAAGTTTACGTTTTACGTTAAAAAGTTTAAAACGTTAAAAAGTTTAAAACGTTAAAAAGTTTATGTTTACGTTAAAAACTTTTTAAAACGTAAAATTTTTACGTTTTACGAAAAACTTTTTACGTTTTACGAAAAACTTTTTACGTTTTACGTAAAACTTTTTACGTTAAAAAGTTTACGGTTTGACCTTTTTTTTTACAAAATTTTTTTTACACAAAAACGAACGCACCCAGAAAATCGTTACTCGGTAGGTGTCTCAGATAGTTTGCTATCATCATCGACGCCTCAAAAAAATATAAAAACCCAACAAACAAAAATAAAAAAGAACGAGTGGATTCTTGGAAAAAAACGAAGTTTTGGCTCAGATTTCCCGATAATCAGAGGCTGCAAAGTGGGGTTGCGGGTTCAAAAACCTACCCTCCACCATCTTTGCCGCGCCATCGTCCGTTTTTTTTTTGCATCATCACCGCCGATTCAATAAGGCACCAGATTCAACCGATTTAAACATTCAAAAGGAAACATGAACATCATTCAAACCCAGAAGGAGCATGAACATCATTCAAACAAAACCCAGCAAAAGGTAACCTGTTCAAACATTCAAAAAATTCACAAATCACCATCGATCATATTAAAACCCACAGAAGGAACATGAACATCATTCAAACAAAACATGAACATGAACATCATTCAAACAAAACCCAGCAAAAGGAACATGAACATCATTCAACATATCAAAACCCACTTCAACCTGTTTTTTACAAAACCCACCAAAATAATCAAAACCCACCAAACTTCAAGCAGAAAAAAAAACCCAATTTTTTTGAATCAAAGAACCCCAATCAAAACAGAAACAAATCGAACCTTTGGGCAAATCATCAAGAATCACAAAAAGACCCAAAATTCAAGAACACAAATCGGTTCGTTTTCAGGCAATGGGGGCCCGACCAACCACCTCGCACAACCGTCTCCCCACAAAACCACCACCGCCTTCCGCCTCTGCACAACTCCCACCAAACCACCGCCCCCACCACCGCCTTCCGCCGCCCCCACCACCGTACACCACTGCCGCCACACCCTACCGTACCGTACACCACTGCCACCACACCCCGTTCAGATTTGAGCCGGGTGGTGGTAGTGATCAGATGGTGGTGAAGCAAAAAAGAGAGAGTTTACCGGAGATGTTGTTAGCTCCGCCGGAGTTGTGGCCGGAGAAGGAAGGGGTACAGGGGCGGAGGTGGTGGTGAACGGATCTTTGGGAAAGAGAGAGGGATTTCAAATTTTGGGAAGATGAAATCAAAAAGTATGTGGGGTAGCCCAGTTGGCCACCGACCCCCACCTCTTCCCGAGGTGCCCGGGTTCGAGTCCTGTGGGATACAACGGGGAACCGCCCAGGATAAGAACTCGGCATGGGGATTCACCGCGGAGCTTAGCTTGTCGGGTGCGGCTCCCGGGGGGAAACCCCCCCGGCGTTTGAGAGGACCGTGCATTATCCCCCCCCCCCCCCGACTTTAAAGAGAGAGAAGGTTGAAAAAGTGAAGAGAGAGAGAGTGATCATACATAATAAATGAGGAGAGATATAAGGAAATGACATTTGGTAGTAAATGACTAAACTACCCTTTTGTATGGCTGAATCTAATTGGTTGAGAGTGGTTCTCGCGGTTTTTACAACTGGGGGTGGTTCTCATTTTAGCGGCTCCCTTATTTCTAGAACTCTATAATTATAATTCGACACAACAACCTTGATTTGATTCAATATCCACGTCAATTTCATGACATATATAATAAACGTATTATTTTTAATAATATATAAACCTTGATTTGATTCAATATCCACGTCAATATCATGACATATATAATAAACGTATTATTTTTAATAATATATAATAAAATATATATGGGAAGGTCGATGACTCAGCCGTGTGTGATAGATTATATTCGTCAAAGATAGAATGTTGAAGTGGTTTATCTACAACTGTCATTATGATAAAATGATTTCTATAATTAAGAAGTAGATGAGTTAGTCAAATATAAAATGTTGAATAATCATCATTATAAATTATTCCTTATAACTTGGTTAAAAAGAAATAAACCATCAATCAACTAGACAGTTTTTTATAATAGGTCGATGTCTCAGCCGTGTGTGATTTATATTCGTCAAAAATATATATGTTTATTTACAACTGTCATTATGATAAAATGGTTTTTATAATTAAGAAGTAGACAAGTTAGTCAAATATAAAATGTTGAATAATCTATAACTATCTATACTTTCTATAAAAGGAGAAAAACAAGTGATATAAGAAAAGCTGAGGTGGCGGCCATAGAGGCTGTCCAACAAGGTTTTTCTTATGTTATTACTGTATCATAAACCTTAATATATAAAATCACTTTAATTTTCAAAGGTCTGGCCCATATCTATACTTTCAAAGGTCTGACCATTATTGAAAATCCAAACGTTTGCCCACATACAAAAGGGCAACTGTTTATACACACTTCAAACCTCTACCTATAGCTTCTACCCATATTCAAAATTTAAAATCATGGCTCCAAATTCAAAATTTAAACTACATATGAATCTGGCTCCCTATAAATAACATATATGAATTTGGCTCCACATTCAAATTTCAATTCATCTCTCTCACTCATATTTGCGATCATATCTCTCTCACTCAAATGCATAGCTATCGTGATTGAGCCGGTTAATCTTCGATTACCGTTCTTTGTTCGAACATTTGTTGATTCTGTTTACACATATCATTGTTCCAATATCATTGTTCCAACATCGTTGTTTTATTGAAGCTCTGTTTCACACATCAACGTTTCACCTCAGCTTTTCTTATGTCACTTGGTTTTCTCTTTTTATAGAAAGTATAGATAGATTGTTACAACATCGTGAAAAGTTATATGTGTTACTTTCTTTGATGGGAAAGTCACATTTTAGGTTTGTGGCTTATTTTTATTAACTGTAGTTATACTAATTTAATTTGATGTGACAAGTGTTGATAATATTGATAGTTTTTATTAACAGTCACATTTGAGAGTATGTTAACATCCATATTGATAGTATTAAATTAAAAGCATATACATAGAAAGATATAAATGCATGAGAGCTATTACACACTACAGTTAATACTTGCAAGGATTTCATATACTCTCGCCTTTCTCCATGTGATTTCATTCTCTCTTTTGTTTTTCAGATCGGTTAGCATGTTGCAGATTTTCTGATCCTGTTTTAGTAGTTGTGACAGAAACTCTTCTGGATTCTTTTGGAAATCTGATGGAGGAGAGTGGAGGATTTCATCAAGTAATGCTATGTTGTTCAAGGTTTTGTTGTAATTATTATCACTGATTATGCCGACTTTTCTGTTTAGTTCCTCATCTGATCTTTTTTCTTTGAGTGACCAGATCAAGAATTGTGTTTTAACATCGCTGGTGTCTGACCAGTGGTAGAAGCATCTGTTTGCCATCTGTATTTTTGTTGGATTTACGGACTTTGATTTGTTTTTAACAAACAGTGATTTGTAAGACAATTTGTTGATGTTTTGAATCAAACTAATCTTCAGTGTTTTATAGTGTTTCAAACGCGTCTATGTGGTAAATGAAGAGGTTAATTGTAATTATGATAGCCTGTTTTTTTCTTTGAAGCTTTAAAATTTGTCCCTTGGGTTTCTTGATATATAATTTTATAGTTTTCCCATAAAAGCTGGGGTTTGAAAAGGTTTTTGCATTAAAAGGCTGGTGTTTTGAATTATAAATTTATATATTTATATTAAAATCACACGTTTTGCTTGGTTGGATTCTTAAATGTACAATGAGTTTAAATATGGTATCTTGGGCTGTTAGATATTTCACTATATAAACACATTGCCACTTCACTTGTTTTTCATTACGTTTTGATACGAAGTTAACATTCTTTCCATTACTTGAGTAATATAAAGTTAAAATGGCATCATACACTTCTGCAGGGTCTGATGATTTAAAGCAGCGCTTTATCAGGCAAATTGAGGAACAGGTGTATGAGGATAGGGTTACTCTTTAAGATCTGAAGAGATATTTTGATGGACTGCATGTTGGTCTGTTTACAAGAGAGCAGGTTTCCAGAAACCTGATGCGGATAGCTTCAACTTCCATTCGTAACCTTTGTGTTGTTGCAAATACCGAATGCAGTGATAGAGACGTGGAGTTCATGGCGATGCTCAAGGATATACGTCGAGAGGTTTAGCAATCGATGGAGTTGAAGCTAAAATTTCTTAATTCTTGCTGTTATTGTTGTATTTGAAAGTTTCGTTGTTCAGTATGTTATGTAATTGTTGATATTTTAATGTCATGAATAAATGAATGATATTGTTTTCCTATTAATCGTTGTTGTTGCTTTTTACTTTTATTTATTTAGTGTCTAAGTTTGATTTAGATTATGTTGAATTGTGTGTGAACAGATGTTTGGTAAGTCAACAGAGGTTTAATAGGATTAAAGGTTGGTTTAAGGTGAGCAGATGACTGTTAGTGCATCCGTCTGTCGACTTCGTCTTATTTTGAGTCTTATACTAGAATTGTTAGTTCAGGGCACGTAGTACGAGAAATTCAAGGTTTTGAGTGAGTTTAAGCTAATTCCGCTTGAAAGTGGCAAACATCATTTCAAGCGAAATTAACATAAGCTATTTCGCTTGAAATGGCAAGTGCCACTTTCAAGCGAAATCATAACTCTATAAATAGCCTTGAAGCGAGATCAGTTGTAATCTTCTTGTTTCCGACGCCGAGGTGCGGTCGAAGTGTCTACGTGCTGTAAATCGTTTCAAGATCAATAAACAAGACAATTAATAGTGAATACAAGCTAAACAAAGACAGAATCAATGAATTCCGCCTCTGATTCTGTCTGAGACCTCTTCTGATCGACTCGTTAGGTCGTATCTCGATCCAACATGTGGTATCAGAGCTCAGGAGGAAGAGTTCTTACTGTTTAGTTCGTTTTCGCTGGAAAATTCTGATTTCTACACCTTCTTTTCAAAATTAATCAAGTTTTCACGGTTAAAATGGACTGATTTTCACATATATTGTGCAAACATAGTTTTAACAAACCCTTGAAAGAATCAGACCTAAAATCGGCCTAGAACTTGATCAATTTTTGCCAAAAACAGATCGAATTGATGATGTCAGCAACATTTCAAGCGAAATAAGCAGGTTGATTTCGCTTGAAATCGTTATTCCGCTTGAAAATATTATCTGATTCCGCTTGAAATAGGTGATTCCGCTTCAAATTGTTGATTCAGTTTGAAAATAGTGTTTTCAAGCGAAATAAGATATTCCGCTTGAAAGGGTTATTCTGCTTGAGTTGACACTTAATTCCGTTTGAAAGTTACTGTGCAGGTAATATCGCTTGGAGTAATTTCGCATGAAAGATATAATTTCGTTTGATAGTTGAGATTGAGAAACTTTGAAAATCAAAACATGGATTTTGAAGAATTGTTGGCATATATGCATTATGAATCTCAGCAGTATATTCCAATAAAGCAAGAAGAAAGAATAGTCTTAGCAAAAGAAGCTTCAGAAAAGGTTCCTGTTTTTGATCACTCATCCGATGAAGAGAGTGACAATTATGAAAAGGAAATCCGGGAACTTGAAAATCTTAAACAACAACTTTCACCTATAAATCATAATGGAAAGTCGTTTTATGCAGGTAAAATTGAAAAGCTTAAAGAAAAATAAGCTGCAAAAAGGAAGAATCAAAAGGCAGTAATTGTTAAAAAGGAGATCAAATCTGAGAAAGAAGAATATGAAAAACCTGTATCTGTTGAGTGCAAAGACAAAATAATATATAAAATTTGATCATCAATAAGAGTTTTTTTTTTTGAAGAATTTGCTCCTCAAAATTACAAACACATCAATATTTGCTGTTGGAAAAGGTCTGTTGTAGCTATAAAAGGTAAAAGAGAACATTTGCTGATGAAGAAAGTCTGAAGAAGAAAAGGTTTGCTATGGGATTAAAGGTTGGTTTAAGGGTCAACAGATCATTGTAAAGAACGACAAATGATATTCAAATTATGCTGCTCAACAGAGGTCTTTATAGTAACAGTGGTTAGGATAATAGCAGATGTTGGGAGTTTGTTAGATTATGTTGATGTTGAATTATGTGTGAACAGATGTTTGGTAAGTCAACAGAGGTTTCATAGGATTAAAGGTTGGTTTAAAGGTCAACAAATGATTGTAAAGACAAAATAATGTATAAAATTTGATCATCAATAAGAGTTTTTTTGAAGAATTTGATCCTCCAAATTACAAAGACTTAATACTTGCTGTTGTAAAAGGTCTGTTGCAGCTAAAGTCTGGCAAAAGAGAGCATCCGCTGATGAAGAATGTCTGAAGTCGCAAAGGTCTGCTATGGGCCAGCAGATGTTAATGAACAGATGATATTCAAAATATGCTGCTCAACAGAGGTTTTCATAGTAGCAGTGGTTAGACTAATAGCAGATGTTGGGAGTTTGTTAGCCTATTAGATGTTGCTCACTAGGTTAACATTGTAATTGTAATCTTTGTATAAGCATGCTGCTGACATCATTCTTCTCACTCTTACTATACAACTGTTTATCCTAATGACTGTTGATTTACTACTGCTGAATAAATGAATAAATTTTAATCCTATCAATCTTTGTTGTCGCATTTTACTTTTACTTATTTTAGCAAGCATAAGTATTATTATATACTTTTGAATATCAGCTGAGGATTGCAGACCGATATCGATGTAGATGTGTAATTGTGTCTGAGTTTGATTTAGATTATGTTGATGTTGAATTGTGTGTGAACAGATGTTTGGTAAATCAATAGAGGTTTAACAAGATTAAAGGTTGGTTTAAGGGTGAACAGATGAGTGTAAAGACAAAATAATGTATAAAATTTGATCATTAATAAGAGTTTTTTGAAGAATTTGATCCTCAAATTACAAAGAGTCAATAGAGGCTGTTGTAAGAGGTCTGTTGTAGCTAAAGTTTGGCAAAAGAGAGCATCTGCTGATGAAGAATGTCTGAAATAAGCCGCAAAGGTCTGCTATGGGTCAACAGATGTTAACGAACAACTGTTTATCCAAACGACTGTTCATCATTCTTTTCATTTTTATGAAACAACTGTTTATCCTAACGACTGTTAATTTACCACTGCTGAGAACAACTACTGAAAGGTATCGTCTGTTGGCATAACTTTTGTTTATACTAATGACTGTTGATTTACTATTGTTTCCAACCTCTGTTGTTGCCCAACAGAGGTTTCCAAACAATTTGTCATCCATTATTATGCTAACGACTATTGACTTATGATGTTCCTAACTTCTGTTTTTGGCCAACAGAGGTTTCCAAACAACGGTCATCTATTATCACAAGAGAGATTCTGACGTGGACAGATGTTAGCCATCAGATATTTGTAACTACTGCCACGTCAGCATTCTGTTAGTTACAAAAGTGTTGGTTATATAATTATTTTAAACATATTTAATTTTAATATATTTATATATAGTATAAATATTACAATTTTATCCCTTAATTTTAATATAAATAATTTTAATTAACTACACATTATGTTACCCTTATGTAAATATCATAAATCAATGAGGGGTGTTTGTGGAACTATATGTTAAATCAGTTGAAATTTGGGGGAACTAACAGTTCTGTGCATACAGACCATCATTACACATCAACAACTATCATCTTTCAAATCTTCATTCAAAATACTTTTTCATCACCGTGTTCATCTAGGGTTCAACATTCATCACTTTCTTCTTCTACGATAGAGTTCAATCGACCGGTTTCATTGTTGAATTACTAAGAATAGGTATGTACATTCAACTTATGATGAAGTTTGTGGTATTTTTTTAGTCTTAAATGAATCGAATCGTTGTAGATATACCATTATAGACAGTTACGAATACAAATTGAAAAAGGATTTAGTTAAGTAGTTGTATTATTTATGGAGAACATGTCTAGAGATCATTGTTTGGAAAAAAATTCAGTAGATAATCTCTGTTTCAGGCATAGTTTTGTATTCATCAGCAGAGGTTCTCTTTGGCAGACGTTTGCTGAACAGTCTTTGTGTTTATCAGCAGTGGTTGTTTGGTTCAACAGACATTCTCTGTTTCAATAGATATTCTCTATTTCAGGGATATAAAAAATTCCAAATTTATGTTCTTTGTTTCAGTAGATATTCTTTGTTTTAAAATAATTTTGTGTTGTTATTGTATTTTGTTTTTTATTTTCACTTTATTTGTTTCGGGATTCATCATTGTAACTTTTAAACATTTTGAACTTTGTATCATTATGGATGTCTTCTTTTTTCAGATTCAACAGGAAAACAGGGAGAATGTTTTTCTACAAGTGTTTTTCATCAGTCACCAATGAATTCTTGGTACTGTTTTAATGTTTATGCTTTAAATTCGTGTTTAATTTGTTTTACTAATACGTATTTTGAAATGCTTATCATTGATTGATTGCGTATGTGTTTATCTTACAGGTTATACCTGAAATCTTTTGCAAGACATGGTTATCATCTGTTGTTGATAATAACAATGCTGTCATAAGGTGTGTGAATGATAAGACTTGGTTGGTTAATTTTGCCAGACCCAATGGTCATTTTGTTTTCATGGAAGGCTGGGAAAAAGTTGTTCCTGATCTTTCTTTATCCGAAGGAACAGTGCTTGTATTTAGGAAAATCGGACCATATACTTTTTTGCTGACACCTTTTATGAAGGTTGCACCTTATCAGCATTGTCAGCAAAAGTTTTTTATGTTCAGCGCTATTTCATCTTTTGTGCATAAAAAGTATATTGAGTCTTTCTGTCATTTTGTTAATGAAAATACAGTTAAATGTTTGGTAAATTATAGTCATATCTATTTCTTCATGTTTTTAAATAAAGTCGATTATTTTTAACGATGTTAATGCTAACATTTTTTATTGTAGCTTCTACCCACCGATTTTGTGAAGAACACTATTAATGTTTCTAAGCTGAAGGGAGCGATGAAGGTTTATATCAACGCGTGGAATTGGTTTGATGTTTTTATTGAAAAGGATCGTATTAGCAAGTGTTATTTCTTTGGTGATGGATGGAAGAAGGTTGTAGGTTTTCTAGGTTTTGATGAAAAATATGTTGTTGCTATGAGATACCTTTTTTACTACAACTTTTATTTGACTCTCTTTGATGTAAAGCAATGTGAAGTTTTGGTACCTAAAGCTGCAATGGAAAACATGGCTGGTGGTGTTGATAAGCCTCCTGGTCAGACATCTAATGTTATTCCTATAGTAGTTGAGTTACCTGATAAACAACCAGCTTTTGATGATGAATTTGATTCACTGGACAAGGATAGTGATTATCATAACTCAGGTGATGGTTCTGATGGCAGTGACATTTCTATGGATGATGTTTCTGATGATGAGGAGGATGAAGATAGTGGTGGTTCTTCTGATGATGATAAATATGATCCTGATTATCATCCAGTACAGTTTGTACGAAAATTTGATCGTCGCTTTGTAAGTTTTGTTATATATTCATTTTATGCATATGTTATACACGTTTAGTAGATTTGCTAAAGTTATTTTAGAAACATGTATATTTTCATATTGATTATTGTATTTTTTTTTATTTTTAGCGCCTTAACGCAACAGTTGTCGTGATGTCGTGTATTGACATGTCGTTGAAGTTGACCATTCAGAATTTGCATGGAGTAGACACTGTTATTCATTTCCGACCTGAGAAGCATGGTCAAGGCTTCAGATATGTCGCAAGTTAATGGCGAAAAAAGTTCCTCATTCCGAACGATATCAAGGCAGCGCAGAAATGCACATTCGTTTATGAACCTGATGTTGGCAAGTTGATTCTGAAGAAGGTGTCTATGTAGTTTGTGTTGTGGTTGTTGTTACAAGTATTTTAGTATTTTCTACTAAGCTTATCATTTGTGATTTTAAACAATTATATATATGGGTTTTTGTAATGGTTGTATCTAAAGAGTTTTAATGTAAATAATTATTTTTGTACCTTTAGCTTATCAATAGATTTTTTGTTCATCATGAGTTGAAGAACATACTACCTACGAAACATGTTACTATAAACGTTTTTTCTAACTGTACATGGTTAGTTGTTATGGAAAAACATGGTCAAAATTTTTATATGACTACAGGATAGAACTCCTATTGACCATTAGTTTATATCAATTTTGTAAGTCTGCACTAATTTTTTTTACTTTCTATTATAATGTGTTATGCATGGTTTTCTAAAAGCCACCCGTGTTTGCACACGGGTCTTACCACTAGTATAATAAAAGAAACCATTTATGGGACACATATCACTCTGGAGTCATCTATTTTTTAGTTTTCCCACATATCTATTCTACCTAATTATCAATAATTAATTTAATTAAAAGATAAATTATATAATTGAATTTAATATAAATTTTACACTCTTATCTTAACTTCATAAAATCAATTCGTATACGAGATAATATAATATCTTGAAATTTTCATCAAATTTAATTATTTATCCTTAAAATTTAATTTAATTAAAAGATAAATTATACAATAGAATTTAATATTTATCTATCGCAAAAAAATTTAATATTCGTTGATGCAACAAATATTACTATACAATGCTTATTTTGTCATTTTTTAGAATTTTCATTTGCACCTATTTTTCTTGAGTTTATCATAGGCCTCTCAACTTTAGTAGTAATATGTTTATTCCATTAATCTTAATATTTGTTTCGTTTTCATTTCTTACACTTTATTATAATTACTATTTGACCCTCAACTTTAGTTTTCCCCTTTACACTTTATTGTAATTACTATTAGACCCGAAACTTTTAGTTTTTTTTTACTTATTGTTAGTGCATATGTCTGTTCACTTCGTCTTGTATCGAGTCATGTAACTAGAATAGATAGACCAGGACACGTTGTACGAGAGAAACGGGAAACAGAGCTGAACCAGCCACCTCACACGAAGTGGCTAGGCCACCTCACACGAGGTGACCAAGTTCATGCGGTCTGGCCAGGTCGTGCGACCTGGGCCAGCTCGTGTGGACTGGTTCATGGGGTCTGGCTCTCCTATATATATATGTGGTCTTGGGTATTCATTTGAAGAACTTTTGGATTCCGGTAGCGAAGCTCTGCCGAAGTGTCGCCAGCTCGTGTAACTTTGTCAAATCAATACAATCGACATTTAAAGTGATTCTACGTGCAAATCTAGCTGTTATAACATCAATACGTCTGATTCCGCCTTTCGTATTGATCGAGAACTCTTCTGAACGACACGTTTGATCGAATCCCGATCCTACAAGTGGTATCAGAGCACTGGAGGAAGAGTTCTTACCATTTCAGCTTGTTTTCACGGATAAAACTGATTTCTACTCATTTCTACCCACTTTTCTACACTTTTTCAACAAATTTACTGAGTTTTTACGGTTAAAATGATCTGATTTCTTGATATAACACGTGAAACATTGGTTTAAACAATCTGTGAACAAATTGGACGGTAAATCTACCTAAAAACTGGTAAAAATTTGACGAAATCATGAACTATTGAACTTAGAATTTTCAAACGAGGTGAATTTATTTCCAAACCGTTTGATTTTTGAGACAAGACGTTTGAAATCTGCCCAAACCGTTTGAGAAACACCCAGATCGTGTGAAAAGTTTTCAGCTCGTTTGAAAGTGTCTCCAGGTCGCACGGTTTGAAAAACCAGAACGTACGGGGTGGTCAAATCGCTTAAAATTTCCAGATCGCTTGAGTTCAGGTCGTACCAAATCCAGGTTGTACCAATCTCAGGTCGCACCAAATTCAGATTGTGCCAACTTCCAGGTCGTTTGAACTAATTATTCCAGGTCGTGTGGTTTGAGGCTTCCAGCTCGTTCCAAACCCTTAGATCGTTTGAAAATTCTGTTATTGTGAACTCTTGATACCGAAACATGGAAAACGAATTTTATAACGCGTTCAGTACTACCTTGGCTACTTCAAGTTCAGTTGCTCAGAATGTAAATATGGAAAATGAAACGGTAACGTTACAAAACCCCCCAATGTTGATGAGCATTGAAGAATATTACAGTTGGCAAGAACGGTTCGAAAACTGGGTTCAAGCAAATCATCTAATGTCCTGGGTTTGTATTGAAACTATGTATGTTCGACCTCGTTCTGATATGGGAGTTATAAAAATTATTTCTGAGTTTTCGGAAAAAGAGAGACACATGTACAAGGCAGAAAAATTGATGATCAGTTTACTACAACAAGCTGTGAAAGAAGACATTTTCGTATTACTTCAACATGATGGTAGTGCACGTTCGATTTGGGAAGCACTTCGCGCAAAATTCAAAGGAAGTACGGAGATGATCAAGAATAAAAAATCATTATTAAAGAAAGAATTTGAATTGTTTTCAAGTTTGCCGGGTGAAACTACAAAGACTCTTATTGAGAGATATTGTCATTTAGTACGTTCAATGACCCGGTTGGATATCAATAAAGATCGAGAGGAATGGGTTGAAAAATGTCACACCCCGATATTTCCACGTATTACCGGTGGGCCCGGTGGGGAGTATCGTGACGTAGTTGATATCATCATAGTCAAACAACACAATATTTAAATGCACAGCGGAAGCAAAAGATAGATGCATTTCAACCGAATAAGTTGTAATATTAAGTATCACAAAATAGTTGAAACAGATCCACAGGCGGATCAAAATAAAAAGGAAAACTTTTCAACAGACTTCGACATCTAGAGCTTGCGAGACTTGATTATTGATGCCTGGAGTATCCAGCTTATTACGAATAGTACCTGCACTTAGCCTTTTTGGAAAAATACGTCAGTTTACACTGGTAAATACAACTTAACTGACTCATTTTGAAAAGAGTTTGAAAATTGATTTGAATGCACTTCGGCAAAAATATCTTTTATAACTTGGGACAATTATTAAAATAATCTTGTATACAGTTTTACTTATTTGTCGTCCATCAGGGCCGGTTTGTAGGGCCGGTCTAGATTAATTGACACGCCACAGGTATAATGCCCACAAGGATTATTTCCTTTAAGTGGATTACCAGTTTTTACATAATGCATCTGTCAGGTGTACGCCTACACCCCGTGCTTAGGTCGTGGCCATTTCTTTGAATGATGCCAAGGATATCCGGGACATGGTCATTTAACCTCCAAAGGCCATACACCAAATAATACATATTAAACAGGTTATGTAAATACATCAATCACAATACGATTTAAATGACTACATACCCGACCAAGCGGTATTATTATAATACCGTATCCCAAGCCCGTATAGGGAAAATAAGTTAAGAGTATTTACCTGAGCAATGTTTAAATCAAATACAGCAAGTGCACGTAGCTTTTGCGGGGCTCCTAATCTGGAACGAAGGTTTTAATAACCTATTAGAATCCTAATGGGTCTTTAATTAAGCTTAGACTTAGACCGGTTAGTTTTCAAAAGGAATATACGGTTTAAACGCATGATAAAGCGAAGACCGGTTTAGAATGTGGTTTTGACCCGACAAGCTTGTATGCTTGTTTAATATGGGTAACTTAAACACATTCTGGATTTTGAGATGAAAAAGATATGGTTTGACCCGTTTCGGCTAAATTATGCAAACTAGTTACATAGACCGATCCGAACGCGAAAAGTGCGTAACGGGTATCCATATGAGTCATATACAAGTTTCCTAAGTTAATATGCCTTAAATATGTTGTGACATCAGTAAGATATCTTCTATCATGCCCCAAATGAATTTAAATTCAAATTACGCCCCGTAGGGGTATTTTGGTCATTTTAAAGGTTATAAAAGAGTTTAAATATAAATCTGAGTTACAGGTCTGATGTAATCAGTAAAAATACTTAATTTACTAAGTTATATCAGTAGGGTATAACCTATGTGTGAAATTTATCATTTCTAACCATACTATGCACCGAAGGGCATTTTGGTAATTTCACTTAAGCCTAAAAGGTCAAAACTGGAAACCTGAGTTTAAAAACTTTAGCTTACTGTAAAAATATAAAAAATTACTGATATTATCAGTAGGTATCAAACCTTATGTGTTTAAAATAGTTTTAATACATACTATGCGTTAAAAATGCTTAAAAAGGCGATTTGGAGCCATTTCTTGGTTTTCAAAGGAAAGCTGATATTTTTATTATTCCAGAAGGCTCAAAATATTTTATTTATCATATTAGATCAGTAGAAAAAGTTTTGGGGTCAAAAGGATTTGTAAAACTCATTTTATAGCCCAAAAGGGCAAAACCGGCAATTACCGAATCAAGCTTAGAACTCTATGTTATGCTCAGCCTAAAAATAAATAAAAATATTTAAAAATCCCAAAATATTATTTTACATCAGTGGGTAAAAATTTTGGTATCAAAAAGTGGTTTGAACTAGGTTATACGCTAATTACACCGTTTAATTACTAAAAACTTGCTAATTACGCTAATGAGCATAACTCTTAATCTAGACCTCAAACTGATGTCAAATTTTAGGTATAAGTTTATAAATCAGTAACTAAGGTTTCTACTCTTTTACATTTTCAAAATTCATGTTCTAAGGTCATATGAGCATAATAGGCAACATATAAGCAATTAACGGAAACATGCATATGAATCGGATAACTATTGAACCAAGTTGTATAATCACAGAGGGTTATACTTATACGAAACCTGGTCCTAATGAGGCTCTAAGGTATTCCTAAAACATGCTTAAACGGGTCAGAACTGAAAGTCAAAGCAAAAGTCAAATTATGCGACTTTCGGTTCCGAACCGGGCCTAAACTGAAAATTCTCGAGTTGAACATGTTTAGACATGTTCTTACATTAATTACCAAGTTATATTAATGATAAAACAGGTTGCATAGCTTCTACATTGCTAATTATGTGTTAATTTGAAAATAAGCTTTCTGTTGACTTTTTAATATCAAGTTTGACCCGACAATTGACCTATTTATAGTGGGAATCAGGGAGTACCCTTTTAAGGATTTATTACCCACATAATTACCTACTTATAGGTACTTTTGATTCGAGATTTGACTAAACAATTATTGATTAATCTCGAAGTCAAACCTTAATTACGACGGTTTGACTTTTAGCTAATTAACTAAGCTAAACTGAATTAAGAAGGATTAAGGACACTTACAAAGGTCCTAAGTATGATTAGGGATCCTAGGAAAGCTTGTTGCTGATAAGAGAAGCTCCAGAATAAGTCTTGAATGAACTTGAAATGAGCAAGTTTCAAGAGTTGCAACAATGCTCTATATATACCAACTTAAATTGCATGAGATGATGCCAACAAAGTCTACTGATGTTTTATGATGGTCCCATGTGTCCCTATAATGCCAAAACCAGTTGCCAAGGCCCCTGAATTCGAAAACCACTCATATAAGGCGGTGTAACAGGCTGAACAGGCATCTGTCCATTTTCTGCTGCCACCGACGGTCTTACGGACCGTAAGCATGAGGCCTTGCGGACCGTAAGCATCTCTTACGGACCGTAAGATCTTAGCTTTGCGGTCCGTAACCGACCTTTATCTGAAGTGCCCAGTTACCCTTCTTACGGACCGTAAGCCCTAGGCTTTGCAGTCCGTAAGCCTTCATCAGAAGACAAGAATTTGCAAACTTTTAAGCTTTGACCATGCAATCTTTTACAACTCGAATCTTGGGTCTATTTGCAACAGAATGGGACCATTTGACCAGACTTTGCATGGCCTTGCCATGCACTTACACATCTTGGCTTCTTTTGAGAAAGTTGCATGTAGAATTTGTCGTAAACACTCTTGTATCCCATTTATTAAAAATTTTCATCACATTAATTCACCGGATGTGGATGTATTTCAATTCTTTATAAAATATGTTAAGGTTTTGGATTTTACACAAAGGTCACTCAGAGGTATTAATGAACATGTTGACACTTTTAATCCTAGTATACATCTTTCAATAGTCCGGGTTTATAACACATTTAAAATTCATGACACGTGTCTTCATTACATTGGTCATGATTTTACGAGGTGTTACAAAAAAATAGGCGATGCTTTACCTCAAAATGAATGGGGTACATATCTTATGATTTTGAAGAATACCGGAGAGTATGATAGATTGTCAATTGCTCAATTCATTGAAAAACTTGAAGGACAAGATCTTGAACAACAAAAGATCGCTAGAATGAACAATTCAAGTGGTCAACAAGATATCAAGATGTGTTTCAAAGGTAATGTTCAAAATGTTGAAGCTAGTCCAAAGATCCAGACCGCTTTCAGCGCAGAAAACTCATCCGGATCACTCAATCAAAGTTTAATCAACAACAGTGGATTTTCTTCATATTCGAGTGTTAATCCTAATGTTTCAACTTCAAATTATCAGTCTCAAAGCTCAAACAATGGTAATGATCATGTGCTACAATGCAACATCACGTTGCATCTTCAGAACGGTCAGAATTTCTCTGAAGAAGTCGCAAAAGGTCATATGGTATTACTAGTTACCGTGTTAGAATCATATGAGAGTTTGGTTGCGGGAAGGATCGGAAATCCTATGTTAACAAAAGAGGATTACGATCAGATTGATGCCGAGGAAATGGAGTTACTGGATATTAAGTGGTGTTTAGCGAGCGTGTTGAGGAGAGCTGAGAAATTTAAGCAGATTACCGGAAGAGATGACTTACGTGATGCGAATGTTTCTACTTTAGGTTTTGATAAGTCTAAAGTTACTTGTTTTCGGTGTAGGGAAAAAGGACATTTCAAGAGGGAATGGACCAACCGAGAAGCAGGTGGAGCTCAGAATCCTTTCGGGAACAATGAATATTATCGGAAAGCAATATATCATCAGGTAGCTCAACAACTGTCATCATCACGTACTATTCCGATTGAAGATGGAAAGAAGAAAGCTTGTATTACTATGCCTCCAGATCAAGAAGATGAAAGATTGCCAGAGGGATTTAGTTGGGATAAATATATTCCGGTTGAAAGTAACTCAAAGTTTAGAGCATTTGTTGCACAGATCATTCAAGAGCCAGAGTTGATGAAAGAATGGATGGATGTGTTTGCAAATGATGAGAAAAGTCAAGATGGAGAGTCTGTCTCTTCAGAAGATAGTTCAGAAAAGACACCAGTCTTTGATCAATCACCAATTGATAGCAGTGATGATGATGAAGAAATTAATCAAATAAACATTAGTAAAACTCATTTATCTCCTGAAAGTTTCAAATTTTATTTTGAAGATAAATTGGAGAAACTAAAGGAGAAACGAGCAGCAAAAGAAAAGAAAGAGGTAAAATGTGAGAATGTTGTTCAGGTGGAAGAGAAGTATGAACAGAGTAAAGAAGTTAAAGTTGTTGAGAAGATTGTTGAGATTGAAAAGATTGTAGAGGTCACAAAACCTTGTCTGAAATGTTTGGAACCATGCAAACATTGTGAAGAGAAAGATAAGAAGTTTAGTGAGCTAGACATGATGAAAGAAAATTGTTGTTCGATGTTAAGTACGTGAAAAAATCTTATGATGTGTTGAACAGAACATTCAACCAGTTGGAAAAGACAAACTCAGAAAGGGAAGATGCTTTGACAATGATGAATGCAGTGATGATGCTAAGCAGAAGGCCATCAATTACTATATTGATGAGTGTGCAAAGTTGAAGCAAGAATTAGAGACTGAAAAGATTGAGAATGAAAGAATCAGACGATTGCTAATGAGTTACTCAAGTTCTGATTACTTGATTGATAGAATCTATCCGACAGTAGCAGGTTTTGAAGCCTTTCAAGATAAGAAGTCGGAAGATACGGATACTGGTAAGAAACAAAGTGCAAATTATAAAAAGTGTCCGCCTCCAGTTTGGGAAGGGTATTCACCGAGACATCCAAACTCGGAACAAGTCAAAAAGGCAGTCAATATAAATTTGAAGTCAGAAACAACTGATGACTTGCCAGATAACATCGATGTCACTTTCACAACATCTGATATGGATCATGAGTCTAAGTTAATTAAGAAAGTGGTAGATCAGGTGTTGGATAACGATGAGGAGTCAGAGTCAAAGTCTGAGTCTGAAACTTCGAGTTCATCAGTCAACAGTTCGAGTTCATCAGTCAAGAGTAGTCATAATAAAGAGATTCCAAAAACAGAAAATAGTTTCAATGATGAACCAATCAAAGTGGCATATACTTTGAATGATTCAGACAAATTATATTCTGATGAGGAATTTCCAATTAAAAATGTGAAAATTGAAAATATTAAAACAGTTTTTAAATTGATAAAAATAAAGTTTTCAGAAATAAAAGATAAAATGGGATTTTCAAAACCTAAATATACTTCTAGAGTTCAACAACGTTTAAATAAGAAGAAAGGTTTCGGTCCAGGTCATCAAAAGAAACCGAATCATAAAAGCAATTTCAAAAAGAAGGGGTTGGGGTTTGATGTTGAAAATAATCAAAATATTAAAGATTTTAAATAAAAAATTGTATTTGTTTCTGGTGCTTCTTCAGAAGAAGAAAAGGAAAAAGTTTTCTGGAAACAGTCTAACAAGGAGTTTCTTGCAGAAAAACAGAAACATGAGCAGAATGAAGCTAATCAGAAAAAGGAGACAAGAACCTATTACCGTTGCGAAGAAGTTGGTCACATCGCCTGGAATTGTCCAAAAGCAACCAACACACAACAGGGAGTGTCTTCTAAACTCAAAGAAAAAGTTGTTGATAAAACTGAACCACCAACTGAAAAATTTTAAATGTTTGAAAATTCAACATATGAAGTTGGTGAGTGTTCTAAAAGGTTTTACAGAAGAAGAGTGAATCTTAACAACCAAACGTGGGTTGCTAAGAAATCAGAGGTTAAATCTGGCGATGAATTTGTTTCTTCGGAAGCAAAGGAGCCACTTTCTGGCGATGAATCTGACTCATCAAAGTCAGAGGAGCCACAAGTTGAGCTAAAAAGAGAAAAGTCAGTACCGCCAATGGATGATGTCAACTTTCCACCATTGCGGGCTGCAAATTTAAAATCAAAATTTGAAAAAGTGGAAATTTCGAATCAATTCTATTCTGAAAAGAATGAATTCGATGTCGAAAAGGCTTTCAATGGGAAAGTAAAACATATTTTTGGAAAAATGGTCGATGGTAGGGCCAAAGGGGTAAAAGAATTTTATAAATCAAAGAGGAGAACTTACACACCGAGTGAAAATAACTCGGATACACCCAAGGCTGGTCAGGCTTGGGTGTCAGCATTCTTTGTTTGAAATCCTGACTTGCCGGAACTCCCAGGTTGGTAATTGGGGAGTAGGAATCGGCATCTTTCTTGAGAAATTCACAACTGTGATATGATGTGCGGTAAAGTGTCGTATATATTAGGTGTATATTTTAAGCCCCTTTAACACTTATTTTAGCCAAGTTTTGAATTTATAAAACACGATATTTTACTAACACTAAACACACATATGGGCAAGTGCACCCATCGTGAGCGTAGTATAGCGTTGGTAAGATACCGAGGTCGTCCAAGGACACAAGAGCTTTTAATACCGGTTTATCCTCAACGTCTAACCAAAATAAAAAGTTTAGAAAAATGTTTTAAGCTAAGAAAAATAAAAACTAACTAAAATGCTGAAAAATAAAATAAAAGAAAAACAGATAGACAAGATGAATCACTTGGTTCCGACTCGTATCTAGTATAACCTTTGATTATTTCCGCACTTTTGCACATAATTAAGAGATTATCTTAGTTATTGTAGTAGGCCCCTCTTTTGAAGGTGACGTTACCCTCACCCCAATAGTTTGAGTCAGCAAGGATACAATCCTAAACGGGTGGATTATTGGAAGATAATGAATTAAGTTATTAATGCAGTATTGTGGTAGGCCCCGCTTTTGGCGGTGACGTTACCCTCGGCTAAGTAGTCTGAGTCAGCAGGGATACAGTCCTAAATAGCCGGGTTATAGTATTAATAGTAGTTAACTTATGAGGGGATCAAAGAGTTTGGACCCCCGCCATCCAATACCGTGAAGTATTGAAGGAGGTCCTACTAAATTTGACCCAGGTCCATTGCAGGACCTCTAAACGCTGAACAATGGCAAGACCTTTACCAAACCGTTCCCTTAACCCCCGACTAGGTAGCCAACATACCTCCATATAGACCGTGGAGATATGAATGGTGAAAATCTTTTATTTTATATAGACAGTAAAATAATGCCAAGACACCACGGACAAACGATAAGGAAAGATCACCTTCAACATAAGTAACTAGTTATTAAAGTCATTAATACAAAACCAAATAAAAAGTGCAAAAGATTAGAAATAAAAAGTATTATACTAGACACTTTGTCTTCACCAAGTGATGTAAGAGACTTAGGCAAACATGGCCTTGATTGTCAAGAACTCTTACGATCAATCTTGGATCCCGAGACGACTCACACACTCTATGATGGACAATGGATGATGGTGGTGGATGATGGTGTTGTGATGGTGGTGGGTGGTGGATGAAGTGTGAGAGAGGTGGTGTGCCAAGGGATGAGTTGAAATGAAACCAAGCACTCCTATTTATAGGCTGAACAGAAGGCTGGGCACGGCCCCGTGCCTGTCTGACACTCTCTCTCTTCATTAATTGTAATTCGCAATTATAATTAATGCGCCTGCAGTACTTTCGCCACGCCCCCGTGCTCACTGGACACGGCCCCGTGGTGGGCAATAGAAGCTTCTATAGGTTTGTCTTTTCTGCTGCTTCTTGGGCACGGCCCCGTGCTGGCTGAGCACGGGGCGTGTTCAGTCTTCTGTCTTCTTTATTTTGCTTGGGAAGATGCCGTTGAGGGGTCGGGCAGTCCACTTATGCTCCTTTCCTTGTATTTATGTTAGATTTAGCTGTCTTTTTGCTTCTTTTGTGAATTTGAGCTCATTTAATCCTGAAAATACAAAAGGAAGACAAAAACACTCTTTTTCCAACATTAGTACTTAAAAAGGGTTAGTTTTATGCCTCATTTGATGTAATTTATGTTATGGGTGAAATTCTGAGCCCATATCCTGATAATATATCTTGATTTAATATTAGCTGTTTATGATCAGGATACCAGACCAGGATATTGGTAACATCCTGAGGCAGTATCGATCAGGATATCAGACCAGGATATTGGTAACATCCTGATGCAGTATCCTGGCAGTTACTAACGATTTTCTTTTGTAGCAAGGTACCAACGTTAAAGGACTTGATCTACCTGAAGATTCGCTCAAGGTGGTTGAAAAATGGACGTTGATGGTGGAAGAATGGGTCTTGTAACGGTCAGAATAGAAGAAAGGCATATTCCGCGAGAATATCGGATGCTGGTCAATGCTATTGAGGTTGTAACGGTCATATGAGCTGAAGACTCGGTTTTATAGTTAATAAGCACGTGGAAAACAAGTTAAAAGAGTCCCCCAACGTTCAGAATGGAATATTCCCAGCATCCCGGAATAATAGGAGAGTTAGTTTGTTACTTGTAACTATAAATAGGAGGCCAGATCAATAGGAACACACACTTGACTCTCCACATTCGAACTCACACTTCTTTTTTCTTTCTATCACGCACAAACACTCAACACTTGTAATCGTTGTACCACTTAGCATTGATCTGCGCCATATCCTGCACTGTATCCTGATATTTGAAGTAATAGAAGAATAAGGCAGCTGCGATTGTCAGCTCCCGAGGTTTTATGCCGGCGATCTAGATTGATCAAGGGCTTTCCTCGTACATCTCGTGTCACCCTTTACATTTTTGCTCATTGTTTGATCACAGATACAGCTCTATATCCTGAGCCGTATCCTGAAACTGTTTTTGCAAGTAATTTAATTAACATATTTTCGACACTTGTTTCTAGCACACTACCTCACTTAACTAATTTGATCACTAAATTGCTTCGGTAATTTTTGACCAAAACAATTTGGCGCCCACCGTGGGGCAAGTGGTGCTCTCTTTACTAAAACTTTTTGTCAAATCGCTAATCGGTTTTCTATTTTCAAAACTTTTTGCCACATTATCCATAATGGCCTCAAGATCAAACATGAGTTCCTCTACTGTGTCTGCTATGACTTCTGCTACTACCGGTTCGGTGCTTCCACCACCTCCTCCAAGGATGCCAGCCTCTACACAATCTCAAGATGTTATCCCAACTCGGAGTGTCCAGGGATCTGCTCCCGTTTTAGCTTCTAATGATGAAATTTTAACCTTATTTGGAAGTGTGCAGGAACAAATGAGGCAGCAACAGGAGACTAACCAAATGCTATTAAGAGAAATACAACTCTTAAAAGCTAGCTCGAGTAGACCCGCTGAAGAAACTGTCACTCCTATACAGCCCAGGGCTTTGAACTTCAGTTCTGCAGTTTACACTGAGGATAATAGGGGGAATATCGTCCCAAGCCATTCTCAGAATCATACCCCTGAGATACCCTCTTCGGTCAGGATATCGACTGTGAGAAGTTCAGGATATGCTTCAGGATATGGCCAAAATCCTCAGAATGGTAATGTGTCAAATAATAATATTCTTGCTACTAACAATAATGGCTCTTTGCAGGATGCAGGTATGACGTCAACATTTACCAGGGAGGTCCAGAAATTGAAGGACATGATATCCAGTGTACCTGGAGTGGTCCAGCCAATTCCGGAAGTATCCCAGGACAGCCACAGGATATCCCGCTTTGCATATCCCATCTGTGATGCTGAAATCCCAAAAAGATTTCAGACTCCCAACATGAAGCTGTATGATGGGACTACGGATCCTGAAGAGCATATTGCCCAGTATAGGGAAAGAATGGAGATTAACCCTATCCCTCCGGAGCTTAAGGAAGCATGCTTATGCAAGGGATTTGGTTCTACTCTGACAGGATCAGCCTTAAAATGGCTGTTAAACGTTCCTCCTCACTCAATTACTTCGTTTGCACATTTGGTTAATTTATTTAACAGTCAATTTTCTTGTAGTCGGAGTTTTGAGAAACTAACCAGTGACCTTTACAGGATAACTCAAGGGCCTCAGGAATCCTTGAGGGATTATGTGAACAAATTCAGTCGAGAATCCTTGGATATCCCACATCTTGATGTTGCAACAGCCGTGCAAGCTTTTAAGATGGGATTACAAAAGGATTCTCAGTTTTATCAGGATCTTGTAATGAATCCCTGCAGGAATCTCGACGAAGCTCGTAACAGGGCTTTGAGATATATCCGTCTGGAAGATGACAAGAAGGTGCAGGAGAGGATGAATTCTACCTCAACCTATGAATCAACTAACAGGAAATCAGAAACCTCATATAAGCCATATAGCTCCAGGCCATATGGCAGAAATGATAACAAGAAAGTGAACGCTGTTGAAGACGAGGATCCTGAAGAATATCCTGATTTATCTGAATACTGCTTTTCTGTTAATATACCTGAGTTAATGTATGCTATGCAGGGCTTAGGGGACAAAGCTAGGTGGCCTCGAAAGAACCAGCAGAAAGCTGATTGGAAGGATAAATCCAAATGGTGTGCCTTCCACGAAGACTTCGGACATATGACCGAGGATTGCATTGCTTTAAGGAAAGAGATAAGTTACCTGTTAAGCAAGGGGTATCTGAAGGACTTGCTGGGAAAAAAGAAGAATAAAGGGCAGGATCCCGAGAAGGATCCTGAATGAGCAGCATCACCCCCAGCAGATGCCAAGATAATTAACTTTATTTCAGGATTATCCGACATTTGTGGGACTTCGTTTTCGGCGGCCAAGAGACACGCAAAGGAAGCTAAGAGCGAGAGGGGAGACAGACCAGTCGGAATGACTACCCTCACAACTGATAAAGTGATAACTTTCGATAGTGATGACAGGGATACTGTTCAGGATCCTCACCATGATGCTTTAGTAATAACATTATATGTGGCTAACCATTTTGTACGCAGGATACTGGCAGACAACGGTAGCTCTGTCAATATAATTCAGCTGGAAACATTGAAGAGGATGAATGTATCTCCGATGGATATCACTTCGAAGTCCACTGTGCTCGTTGGTTTCAGTGGAGAAGCTAGGAATACCGTAGGGGAGATAAAGTTACCAGTCTATGTTGAAGGGGTCAACTCAATACAACGCTTCTGTGTGATGGACTCCTTATCCTGCTATAACATCATACTGGGAAGACCATGGATTCACGATATGAAGGTTGTGCCATCAACATATCACCAATGCATCAAGATCCCTACCCCTTGGGGGGGTTGTCAAGGTGGAAAGTGATCAACAGGAAGCGAAAGAATGCTACTCATCCTCGATGAAATCCTCAACTAAGCCTAGTACAGCATAGCAATTAAAGACGCGGGCCCAGGATATCGTGGAGGATTCGGAGCAGGATGTGAAGAAAATTATCCTGGATCAGGATAATCCTGATATCTCGGTGCTCGTAGGAACCAATATCCCTCGGGATATTGAAGAACAGTTACCTAACTTTTTGAAATGCAGGATGTCAACGTTTGCATGGAAGCATGAGGATATGACAGGCATATCCAAAGACATTATCACTCACAAGCTTGGAATTGACAAATCATTCAAGCCTGTTCAGCAAAAAAGAAGAAAATTCGCTCCTGAGCGGAATGCGATTATCCAAGAGGAAGTTGAAAGACTGTTGAAGTCCAGGATGATCAGAGAAGTCAAGTTTCCAAAGTGGCTAGCAAACGTAGTTGTGGTACAGAAGAAAATCGGGAAATGGAGAGTCTGTGTAGATTACACGGACTTGAACAAGGCTTGTCCTAAAGATCCATTTCCTCTCCCTCATATCGATGCAATGGTAGATGCTACTGCTGGACATGAAATGTTAACATTCATGGACGCATCCTCAGGATTTCAGCAGATTCAAATGGAGCCTTCGGATCAGGAGGATACTGCTTTCATGACACCATCAGGTATATATTGCTATACTGCTATGCCTTTCGGTTTGAAAAATGCAGGTGCAACATACCAGAGATTGGTAAATATGATGTTCAAAGATAAGCTGGGGGACACCATGGAGGTATATATTGACGATATGGTGGTAAAATCTAAAAGAGCTGAGGATCACCTCCAGGATATCAAGGGAGCATTTGATATCCTGGATCAATACAACATGAAGCTGAATCCTGCTAAGTGCCATTTCGGAGTGGGAGCAGGAAAGTTTCTAGGATATATGGTGACAAAAAGGGGGATAGAGGCAAGCCCGGAGCAGATTAAAGCTATCCTGGATATAAAATCACCCTCGAATATGAAGGACGTACAACGGTTAACAGGCCGAGTAGCAGCTTTGAATAGATTTATTTCAAGATCCTCGGAAAAATGCAAGGAATTCTACGATATCCTCAAGAAGAATAAGAAATTTGAATGGGGAGCAAAGCATGAAGCAGCCTCGCAGGATTTGAAGCGGTATCTCTCAACTGCACCTCTATTGATGAAGCCTGAAAATGGTGAACCACTATCCCTATACCTCGCTGTATCAGGGAATGCTGTAAGTGCCGTTCTTATAAAAGACCATGAAGGTCAGCAATATCCTGTTTATTATGTTAGTAAAAATTTGTTAGATGCTGAAACTAGGTATTCTCATTTAGAAAAATTGATATTAGCTCTAGTCATGGCATCGACAAAGCTTATACATTATTTTGAGACACATAGGATCCATGTTAAAACGAATTTTCCTGTCAAAAATGTGCTTAGGAAACCAGAGATGTTAGGCAGGATGGCCAGGTGGTCAGTAAAGTTAAGTGCTTATGATCTAGTATATGAACCTAGAAATGCCATAAAGTCTCAGGCTTTAGCTGACTTTGTGGCTGATTTCAGTAGTGATATTCAGGATGAGGTAGACCTAGAAGTTCAACAGTTAGGAGAACCTTCAGGATCCTGGACATTATATACTGATGGTGCATCCAATATAAGAGGTGTAGGTTTAGGTATACTACTAAAATCGCCACAGGGGGACATATTACCCCAGGCCATTAGATGTGAATTTCCTGCTACTAATAATGAGGCAGAATATGAAGCTTTAATTGCAGGATTAGAATTGGCTAAGAGTATGAGTATCAAGAATTTGCGAGTATATGTTGACTCCTTGTTAATTACTAACTATTTTAATGGGTCCTATGCAGTTAAGGGTGAGAAATTAATCGAATACCTCGATATTCTCAAAAAATTAGCAGAATATTTCGATGTTTTTACACTTGAACAGGTACCAAGAGAGAATAACGCTGAAGCAGATGCCTTAGCAAATCTGGGATCATCGATCAGGATACCAGAAGGAACCCAAATACCAATAATACATGTCTTGTATCCTGCAACGAATCCTCGGGATAAAGAAGTAGCGGGTATTCAGGATCCTGGAGCAGAGTATCCTGAAGAGGATCCTGAATCTTGGACGGCTCCAATCATGAGATATCTCAAGGAAGGATACATCCCCAAAAATGAAAATCCTAAGGCATTTAGGATGAAGGTATCACGATTCACTATTATAAATAATGTTTTATACACGAAATCTCTTGCAGGACCGTATTTGAGGTGTTTGGAGGATCCTGAAGCCAAAGAAGTAATTCAGGATATACATGAAGGGGATTGTGGTAACCATACTGGGGGCAGGTCATTATTCTCAAAAGTATTAAGGACAGGATATTATTGGCCGACAATGAGAAAAGACGCCGCAGAATATGCTCGAAGATGTGACGCATGTCAAAGACATAGTAACATATTACATCAGCCTGCCGAACCGCTGTATCCTATTGTTTCCCCTTGGCCGTTTATGAAGTGGGGTATGGATATAGTGGGAAAGCTTCCAAAAGCTCCATGAGGAAAGGTTTTCATGTTGGCAATGACGGATTATTTCTCCAAGTGGGTTGAAGCAGAAGCATTTGTTCAAGTTAGGGATCAAGAAGTAGTATCCTTCATAAAGAGAAATATCCTGACCAGATTCGGAGTACCAGCCGAGATAATCTGTGACAATGGTTCTCAATTTATAAGCAAGAGAACTACTGACTTTTGCAAGAGTTGGGGAATCAAAATGATAACATCTACTCCAGTACATCCTCAAGCGAATGGACAAGCAGAATCCTCAAACAAGATAATTGTCAATAACTTAAAGAAGAGACTTGGAGCCAAAAAAGGAAGATGGGCAGAAGAATTACCCTTTGTTTTGTGGGCTGATAGGACAACGGTAAAGAATGCAACCGGCCAAACCCCGTTTTCCTTGGTATTTGGAGCAGAAGCAGTGATTCCAACAGAAATGACGATACCTACTGCAAGATCTATCCTACAGGATCCTGAACAGAATCCTGAAGCCTTATTTCAAGATTTGGATACTATAGACGAAAAAAGAGATGCAGCAAGGCTAAGGATGGCAGCATATCAACAAAGAATATCCAGAGCATATAACAAGAATATTAGGACCAGAAGATTTAAGGTTGGAGATTGGGTGTTAAGAAAGGCTTTTCAGAATACTACTAATCCTGCCGATGGCAAGCTAGCTCCAAAATGGGAAGGACCATATGAAGTTGAATCAGAAGCAGGGAAAGGAGCATATAGAGTCAAGAATATGGAAGGGGATATGCTACCGAGATCTTGGAATGCTATACACCTTAAGCTTTATTTCAAGTGAGTTTAGAATTTAATTTCTAACTCAGGATGGTATGAATTCTATCTTTTTTAAATATGTTTGGTTTAATTTATTCTTTGAAACCCAATACTAACTTAAGCATTGGAGGGGTGTTAGCCAAGCTAACACCCACCTTAGTTTAAGGATGTTTTGCAGTATATGTTCCAGGATATAGCTCCAGGATGCTCACTCAAGATACTTCAGAAGATTAGAGGATTGGCCCCCTCTCTCACGTATAAGGGATCCTGATCCCTTCACAGGTTTAAAGGTATTCACCTTTCTTCCGAATTGGGTTTAAACACCCCGCCTGGAGCGCAAGTTATTCAGGGATAGTTCAAGGTGACGGGACCAGTCCATGTAAAAGTGGCTGACAATTTCGTTACTGTTGGCTATATCCTGAATCCTAAAGGTATATGAGGATTGATCACCCTCTCTCACGAAAGGGTATTTTCATACTCTCTAAGGTTTAAAGGTTATCACCTTTCTAAGTCTTGGAGTTTATACACTCCCGCCTGTAGCGCATGAAAATTTGGGATTTTCCCCAGGTTTAAAGGTTTTCACCTTTCTAAGTTTTGGGGTTTCCACACCCTCGCCTGTAGCGCACGAAACGTGGGTAAAATCCCCAGCAAAACTCAAAGACTTAAAGGTTTTCACTTTTTCAAGTCTTGAGGTTCTTATACTCCGGCTTAAATGCCTGGAAAATGGGTTTAGTCCCAATAAAATACAAAGTTTTTGGATAATCCCAAAGTATATTTTCAAAAAACATAATCATTTACAAGTCTACATAAATTTTTGAAAAGAGATTGCTAAGTTTAAACGACTGGTTGAAGAATTGCTAAAGGATCATATCCTGGTACAACATACTATATCCTACTGGGGACATTTATGCTGGAGTAAGAAGGAAACCTATGCCAACACTATATCCCACTAAGGCATTGTGAGGAACTCAAAGGATCAAGTTTGGGCATAATTCGCCAAGTATCCTGGACTGGGGACACCTTCGGTGGAATGGTTGCGAAAGGACTGGAATGAAAGGATTGAGATGTCTTCTGTTTCGGTATGATCTTTCCTATTTTTGTTCTTTAAAAAAAAACTTTATCTAGATTATCTAAATTTCTGAAACTATAACACTTATGAGTATCCTGGTCGGGATATGTTCTCAGGATATATTCTCAAGATGTATTCTCAGGATATACTTCAGGATACTTGGATTGAAAACTGAAACTGTGTGCTAGTCAAACAAGTGTTCTCAAAACCAACTTTGTAAAATAAAAATGAACTGTCCTCTTTCTCTGAAAACTTTATCTGAATTGCTTGAGTTATAAAAACCCTATTTGACGGAAGTCTTAATAGGATATTTGCGAGTATACTGATCAAGATATTTTCATAAAAAGTAATAATTGCACTAAGTTTGGAACATTGGAATTCAGACTAAGCAATGCATAACTAATAACAACATGTAAGGTTAAAAGGTTAGTTTATTATTAATTGTATTCTTGGTTTCATCTAAAAAAGAGACCCATCCACCAAGAACACAATTAAGTTTTTAAAGTATATTTACATAAACAGTTGAAGGCTTCGTCCTGAAAACACGAGAACCCATTTGCCTTCAACTGTTATATTGTTCAAATAAACCATACTGATTGATGACCAAAGGCTTCATCCTGAAACTCAGGACCCATCCACCTTTGGCCATCGTATTGTCTTAAGTGCAGGAAATATAAATTGTTCTAAGTACAGGACGACCAGATGATTCAAACCCTACAAAGCAAAATACAGGTATCATTAAAGACAAACTAACCAGGATACAGGTTCAGTGTATGTGTACGGGATACAGGATTTGGATATTTACCTTATTAAGGAAGGAGTTCATGGGCTCGATGGATTCCATGAAACCAAGGTCATCATAACATAAACTTTCGGCAGCAACAGCGGAGGGCTTAGAGCTGGTGCCAACAGATAGTTCCTTTTTTACCAGGACAGACTTGGGGTAACTGTCAAGCTCCTCAAGATTGAAGACAACAGGGACCTTAGCAAAGTCTACAGAAAAGGGAGTAGTTTCAATCTTATCATATTATGTGCTGATTAACCAAACATATGCAGGAATGTTCAAAACAGATATCCTTACCGGACGTATTGGAATGACTGAAAAATATATCTGTTGGAATTAGGATATCCAACAGTTATATTTTTGGGGACAATTGTTATGGGTGAAATTCTGAGCCCATATCCTGATAATATATCTTGATTTAATATTATCAGGATACCAGACCAGGATATTGGTAACATCCTGAGGCAGTATCGATCAGGATATCAGACCAGGATATTGGTAACATCCTGATGCAGTATCCTGGCAGTTACTAACGATTTTCTTTTGTAGCAAGGTACCAACGTTAAAGGACTTGATCTACCTGAAGATTTGCTCAAGGTGGTTGAAAAATGGACGTTGATGGTGGAAGAATGGGTCTTGTAACGGTCAGAATAGAAGAAAGGCATATTCCGCGAGAATATCGGATGCTGGTCAATGCTATTGAGGTTGTAACGGTCATATGAGCTGAAGACTCGATTTTATAGTTAATAAGCACGTGGAAAACAAGTTAAAAGAGTCCCCCAACGTTCAGAATGGAATATTCCCAGCATCCCGGAATAATAGGAGAGTTAGTTTGTTACTTGTAACTATAAATAGGAGGCCAGATCAATAGGAACACACACTTGACTCTCCACATTCGAACTCACACTTCTTTTTTCTTTCTATCACGCACAAACACTCAACACTTGTAATCGTTGTACCACTTAGCATTGATCTGCGCCATATCCTGCACTGTATCCTGATATTTGAAGTAATAGAAGAACAAGGCAGCTGCGATTGTCAGCTCCCGAGGTTTTATGCCAGCGATCTAGATTGATCAAGGGCTTTCCTCGTACATCTCGTGTCACCCTTTACATTTTTGCTCATTGTTTGATCACAGATACAGCTCTATATCCTGAGCCGTATCCTGAAACTGTTTTTGCAAGTAATTTAATTAACATATTTTCGACACTTGTTTCTAGCACACTACCTCACTCAACTAATTTGATCACTAAATTGCTTCGGTAATTTTTGACCAAAACAATTTATATGTTGCATTTTACACACATCAAATACCCCCACACTTGAACTTTTGCTTGTCCTCAAGCAAAACTCTTTAATATGTGGCTTACACTCCCAAATGGAATAGGTAGAAGAGAAGGTTTTGGGCTTGTCGTAGAGTGTCGGGATATCCAAGATCTTTTTGGGTTTTATTTTTATCTATTTACAATCCTATTCGTAATGATTTATTTAGAACGTTTCATAGGAGAAATTACTTATTTGGGCATAACATACCTTTTTTTTAAAACTCCATTTATATACAAGTTTACATACCTCACGGGAGAAATCACTCACACTCGGCCGAAGGTGTATTTTTAGTGAATCACTCGAGAGCAGCATGGAACTTATTCCTACCATAAACTTGCCAAACAATCAATCCTCCTCCTTTTTAACTTTTATACCTTTGTAAATATCAAGAGGACTTTGTGGGTTAAGGGTTAGGCTTGGGTTAAAGGTAGGTGGTTAGGGTAGTGGTTAGTGGTTAGTAGAAAAAGGGCGAAAAGCGTAACAAGTGTCGGTTTTCGTAAGACTTTCTATTTTTGTAACTCTTATTTTGATGAAGCTATTATTCAAACAAAGTTATTTTTGATGAACTTGTTTGTTTATTTTCTTTTTGCTTCATCATCAACACATTTTTTTTTCATACGAAAAACCGAACTTGTTACTAAAACAAAGGGTTAAAAATGAAAAAGGTTTTGGTGGGTAAAAGGGTTTTTTGGTTTGGGTGATGAAATGAAAAGGTTTAGGCTCAAATGGGCTAACTAGGGGGATTTTTGGGTAGGTGGTAAAAGAAAAAGAAAATAATGGTGTAGAAATAAAAAGGGTTAGTCCTAATGCCTCCATCATTTACTTACTCGGGTTTAAGTTGATAAGGACCGGGAATGTATCGTCATGGCAAGTTCTAGGGTCGTAAGAACCAAGCGGCTATTCACACAAGAAACGAAAAATGAGCATTTAGTTTTAATGATATGTAATTGTGTGCTCAATAAAGACTCAAAACTCACTTTTGTGGGAAAGGGTTTTTATGTGATCAAGTGTATATAATCAAATTTTAACTAAGTTTGCCATGCCTTTTCATAATTTTCTTATGTTGTTCTTTTTATCACTACACTATCGGTTGTAAATTTGTAAAAATATAACCTTTTTGAGAACTTGAATTTCCCGAATTAAACCTAGACAAGTAAAAAAAAAATGAAATTTTTGAAAAAAATTGGGGTGATTAGCGGTTCCAATAGAGTTTTGTGTAAGGCTTGTATTTAGGACTTGCAAAATTCAAGGTTTTAGCATCCCCCCACACTTAAATTACACATTGTCCTCAATGTGTCCCAAAAAATTTTTTTTTTTAGGTTGATTAGATGTGTAAAAAGGTGTAAAAAGCAAAAATTTTGCGTTACTGGCAGCCTGGACACGACCCCGTGTTGAGTGGACACGACCCCGTGTTTAGGTGCCAGTAACGAGAACTTACAGACGGTGAACACGGGGGCGTGTTGGGTGGACACGGCCCCGTGTCTGACAAAAATCTGCAGGTCAGTAACCCAACAGCAGGTCTGGGAGGTGAGCACGGGGGCGTGTTGGCTGGACACGTCCCCGTGTGGACAGTCTGTAAGCCTGAAAAACAGGTTTCTTCCCCCGTCTTTTCCATCCTGGTCCTATAAGTGCTGAGGCTTAGCATTCCAAGCCTCGGTTTGTACCTGTTTCATCACTTAATACCACACCAAATAACACAAACATCCTACATTACCATCGTTAATTGTTCCAAGCATAAAGCAAAAGAAAAAGAAAAATAAAATGCAGGAAATAGTTAGGAAAAGTAAATTGTTTAACACTTGGCACGCAGGCCATCAATTGTTCAAGATTGCAAAGGGTTAACCTGGGGAGTCATCCATCAACTGCTTCCTCCTCTGCTCCTCTCGCCTACTCCATAGCATCGTCATCATCATCATCATCCCCTCCATGGCGTGCAATGTGGTCTCGTATGTATCCGACATCGTCTTGGATTTCGGATAGGTTTCTCTCAATAGCTCCGACCCGGTGGTAGGTGTTGCTCGCCATGTTATAGGTGTTCCTAGTACACATAAGGTTTTCCTGCAATAAATCATGCAAACTTTGAAAGTTAGGAAAACCACCTCCCGAGGAAGATGATTGGCCCGGATCACCGTGGGATTGGTATTGGTACTGATGATGTTGCGGAGCTGGGAGGGCAAGCGCTTCTTGCGGGTTCCATGCATGACCTTGCATTCTTTGAAAGGTTACCATCCCGTCTTCGGCCTCATAAATCAGGTTCATTGAGCGGCATATGTTAATATCCACCGTACCTGACCATGGGCTCCTCTCAAATGCCCTAGGTATGTGAGCAAAGTGCTTGAAGAGACGGTACACCCATCCCCCAAAGAAAATAGGAGTTGGTGCACTAGCAAGGCGGTTGTGATGCATGTTTTGGAGCAAGAGGAACGGAACATCGAGCGGCCTGCGGTTGTGAATGCAGTGGAGGACAAGCAAATCTCTTAACCCAACGACGCCACCACTGTCATGCCTTTGGCTAAGAGAGTAGCCGAGGATCCTATGAATGTATCTGTATAGCGGATCCCTCAGCTTGGTACTCTTAGTGCTGCTCGGATTGTAGAACCCTTCCCCAATCTGAGCCCACATGGCTTGGCGTTCGTTGTCTTCAACCTCTCTCAATCCCCCTGTATTTTCTTCGTTTCCCGCATCCTCTTCCGCATACAACCCGATAATCGACCCGAATTGTGCCATGGAGATCGAATACCTCGTTCCGCCACACCGGAATGACACCCCGTCATTATCGAACGGGTCGCACCTTGAAGTGAATGCAAAGGTGCTGTAGAATTCCAGGGTGCATTCATGGACGGAACAGAGTCGGGTTGTTAGTGCGACTCTGAGTGGTCCCGTGACAATGTTGTTGAAACGGTCAATTTGATTCACCATGGTTAGCAGTTCTGTGCAAGCCTGCCTCGGGTATTCCTCCGGCCTTGTTTGAAGAAACTCGTATCGAGCTCTTGCATCTAGCTCATTGGCGTTGAATCTTGTAAACTTCCTGGCCATCTGCAAGAATACACCAAAAGTTAGCACGAAACAGAAATGTTTTCGGACAAAACTGCAAACAGCGGGCTGGACACGACCCCGTGTCCAGCGGACACGGCCCCGTGTCCAGAGGTCTGTTACTCAAAAACTTCATTTTTCGACCCGGTTTCGAAAACTTGAAAATTTTTGGTCCAATAGGTGCGGTTTCCCCCGAAAATGAAACCCTAAGTGCCGTTTTTCCCAAAATATCCCGTTTACCCTATCAATTTTATATTTTTCGGTTCAAGAACAAGGGTTTGGGGTTTTTTGTAAGAAATCGGGTGAATCTATGAACAATTTAAGTGTATTTACTTTCCTTAACACTAATCTAACTAAATGCAAACAGATTTAGGCAAAAATTTGAGGTTCGATCCGGATGAACTTCAAGAACCCTAGATTTTTCCCCAAATTTGTGGTGTTTTAACTACATGCAAGTAACTAATCTAACTACTAAGAGTGATAGAATCATACCTTGACGTTGTTAGACCGATAGGAGACGTCGAAATTTCGCGAAAAATCGCCTGGAACCAGGGCTTTTTCGGGGAAACGGGGCGTGTGGAATGAAGAAACTGTTTTGAAAAAGGGGTTTTATCCCGTCTGCAGCGCGAACACGGCCCCGTGTCCAGCGGACACGGCCTCGTGCCGAGCGTTTTTTTTTTTTTTTAAGTGCTCGTGTGAGTGGCCCTTTTTCCCATAAGCTATGGTTAGAAAACTTACCGCTTTATTTTATCGTCTCAATCGTTCGTAACTTACCAGGCATGATGTTTTTATTCTTCCACCGTTTGAAGCGAGATTTCTTCTTCCTCATCCTCAATGAATCCTTGATAGAGTTTCAGCCGTTGACCATTGACTTTAAATGGTGGCCCATTTCGAGATTTAATTTCTACTGCACCGTGTGGAAAAATATGGGTGATGGAAAAAGGTCCTGACCACCTAGACTTTAATTTACCAGGAAACAATCGAAGTCGTGAATTAAACAAAAGAACTAAATCTCCTACCCGAAATTCATTAGGTTTAATATGTTTGTCATGCAAATTTTTCATTCCTTCCTTATAAATTTCAGAGTTTGAGTATGCATAATTCCTAAGCTCGTCTAATTCATTTAATTGACAAAATCGATTTTTACCAGCAAATTCTAAATCTAAGTTTACATTTTTGATTGCCCAGTAGGCTTTGTGTGCAATTTCTACTGGCAAATGACAACTTTTTCCATAGACTAGCTTATATGGGGTTGTACCTATTGTTGTTTTATAAGCAGTTCGAAAAGCCCATAAAGCATCGTCTAATTTATCTGCCCATTCCTTTTTATTTAACCCTACGGTTTTTTCGAGTATTCGTTTTAAACCTCTATTAGTCACTTCGGCTTGCCCGTTTGTTTGAGGATGATATGCTGTTGAAACCCGGTGATAGACCCCATATCTTGTTAAAAAATTTTCAAGTTGGTGGTTGCAAAAGTGGGTACCTCTATCACTTATTAAAGCTTTAGGTGTGCCAAAACGAGAGAATAATTTTTTCAGAAATTTTACCACGACTCTTCCATCATTTGTTGGAAGTGCCTCGGCCTCGGCCCATTTAGACAAGTAATCTACTGCCACAAGTATATATTTGTTTCCTTTCGATGGTGGGAAAGGTCCCATAAAGTCGAGTCCCCACACATCAAAAATTTCACAAACAAGAATGCCGTTTTGTGGCATTTCGTTTTTGGAAGAAATATTACCTGTTCTTTGGCAAGCATCACATGTTTTTACAAGACTTTGGGCGTCTTTGTAAATAGTTGGCCAATAAAATCCTGAATCGAATACCTTTCGTGCGGTACTAGCAGCACCATGATGTCCTCCGTATGGACCTTCATGACAATGGCGGAGAATTCTTCGTGCTTCACTACCATGTACGCATCGTCGGACGAGTAGGTCAGCACACATTTTGAAAAGATATGGATCTTCCCAAAAGTAGTGTTTCACATTGGCAAAGAATTTTTTTCTTTGATGATGTGGCCACCCTTTTGCGACTATACCGCTAGCTAGGTAGTTAGCATAGTCGGCGTACCATGGTTCTTCCTTATATTCCACCATTTCCAGGGACTCAGTTGGAAATTTTTCGTTGATTTGCTCGTCCCTGGTTGCCTCTAAAGCTGGGTCTTCTAAGCGTGAAAGATGATCTGCTGCGGTATTTTTTGCTCCTCTTTTGTCCTTGATTTCAATGTCAAATTCTTGGAGGAGTAGGATCCACCTAATCAAACGTGGCTTTGCGTCTTGCTTTTTGAAGAGATATCGAATGGCTGCATGGTCTGTATAGACTATAGTTTTAGAAAGAACAAGAAAAGAACGAAATTTATCAAAAGCAAATACCACAGCTAGTAATTCTTTTTCAGTTGTTGTGTAATTTTCTTGTGCATCATTAAGTGTTTTACTAGCATAATAAATTGGGTGGAAATGCTTTTCTTTTCTTTGTCCCAAGACAGCTCCAACTGCAAAGTCACTAGCATCACACATGATTTCGAAAGGAAATTTCCAATCAGGCGCTATCATGATAGGTGCATTGACTAACATTTCCTTTAGGGTTAGAAATGCTTGATTGCAATCTTTGTCAAAGATGAAAGGAGCATCTTTTTCAAGTAATTTCGTTAGAGGTCTAGAGATTTTAGAAAAGTCTTTGATAAACCGCCTATAGATTCCGGCATGCCCTAGGAAGCTTCTGATAGCTCGTACGGAGGATGGAGGTGGTAATCTAGAAATGGTATCTATTTTGGCTCGATCCACCTCCATTCCTTCGCTTGAGATTTTGTGACCGAGTACTATTCCCTCCGTTACCATGAAATGGCATTTTTCCCAATTAAGGGCGAGGTTAGTTTCCTCACATCGGGATAGCATTCGTTCAAGGTTATCGAGGCATTGGTCATATGAATCCCCAAAGATAGAAAAGTCATCCATAAAGACTTCCATTGTCTTTTCTATCATGTCGTGGAAAATGGCCACCATGCAACGTTGAAATGTTGCGGGGGCATTACATAGACCAAACGGCATGCGTCGATAAGCAAAAGTTCCATAGGGACATGTGAAGGTTGTCTTTTCTTGGTCTTCGGGTGCTATCGGGATTTGAAAGTAACCTGAAAAACCATCCAAGAAACAATAAAATTTATGACCGGATAATCTTTCTAACATTTGATCAATGAAGGGTAAAGGAAAATGATCCTTTCTTGTTGCTTCATTTAATCATCTATAATCTATACATACTCTCCATCCTGTGACGGTTCTCGTTGGTATTAGTTCATTCTTTTCGTTAGTTATTACCGTCATACCTCCTTTCTTTGGAACTACTTGGACGGGACTCACCCAAGGACTATCGGAGATAGGATAGATAAGTCCAGCGTCAAGTAGTTTGATGACTTCGTTTTTAACCACTTCTTGAACATTTGGATTTACTCGACGTTGTGGTTGTATGACCGATTTGTAGTCATCATTCATCAAAATTTTTTGTGTGCACATAGAAGGACTAATTCCTTTTCTGTCTACAAGTTTCCAAGCTATTGCATTTTTGTGTTTTTTCAAAAGATTAATTAATTTTTCTTTTTCTAAGTTATCTAATTTAGACGAAATAATTACAGGTAAATTACCATCCTTGTCTAGAAAAGCATATTCCAAACCTTTTGGAAGTTCTTTGAGCTCAAGTGGTGGGTCTTTGGGAGACTCCTTATTTGGTTGCTCATTTCGATCAAGAACTTTAAAAGTTTGTTCTATGGCGACCTCTTCTTCAACAAAGTGGTCAATTTCTTCACTTGTATCGGGTGGTTCATCTTCATCTTCAATTAGGGGGTCATTATTTCCGAATGGATATTTCATTGATCGTTCGAGATCGACACTTCTTTTAAATGCCCCTAATTAAAGAGGTAGATTGTTGAACTTTCGGTTTTTCAAAGCTTCGTGAGTTTTTACAAATGGTCGTCCCAACACTAGAGGAGCGTCATCGAGGATGACAAAGTCGGTTGGGATTACCATTTGATTTGCTTGAACCAAGACATCTTCAACTATACCGATTGATTTTATTATTTTCCGATTGGATAGAAAAATGGGTATTTGAAGTGGAGAAAAATCACTAATACTTAATTTTTCGAAAATGTAGTTAGGCATTATGTTAACACAAAGATCTTTATCAATGGTGACATTACTAATAAACGAATTTTGAAAGAAACATGGAACCGGTGTAATGTTAATTTCAAATGGGTCTTCTTTTATTAGAGTAGTTTGATCATTAGTTAACTTAACACTTACTGTTTCGTCAATTTTAGCGTTAGTGTTTAACTCTTTTAAAAACTTAGCATGAGTGGGTACTAAACAATGATTTTCAAAAGAAGGTGACAAGAGATTAATTTCTTCAAAATTAGACTCTTCTTGAATTTTAGCGTTGTCGGACTCACCTTTTTCGTTGTTTAACTCATGTGTAGGTTTTTCACTTATTTGTTCTTCCATTTTAACACTTTTAGTTATCTCTTCCTTTTTTAGTTCTTCTCTTGTGCGGGACTCCTCTTCCCTTGCGCGAGCTTCTTTTATACATCGATCGATAACTCTAATGTGTTCTAATATCCTATCGGTCACTTCGGTTATAGAAAAAGAATCATTATTTCCTAAGCTTGAATCCGGTTGTTCGACCCTTTGTTCCTCATAATACCCATATGAAGTTGATGGTTCACACCATTGTCCTTCATTGTAAGCATATGATGGATAAGGTTCGTAATTTTGTTCTTCATAATACTCATATGAGGTGGGTTGTTCACGCCATGGTTCCTCATAATAAGCATATGAAGGTGGTTGCTCATATCTTGGTTCCTCAAAGTATGAGTAAGAAGGCTCATACCTTGGTTCATCAAAATATGAGTATGAGGGAGGAGGTTCATACCTTTGGTCTTCATAGGATGTGTATGAAGTTGATGGCTCGTACCTGGGCTCCTCATAGTAGGTGTATGAATTGGATGGTTGATATGAGTGATTATTTTGAATCGAGCGTGCATTACGACAATTAGTGCAATAATTACCCCTATAATCATCCTCATCATAGGTGTAGTTGTAACCTCCTGAGTATTGATCCATAAGAATCACTCAGCAGACCACAACCAAGTCTCGAGATCAGAAAACAAAAATAAAAACGGAAACAGAAGCTGGACACGACCCCGTGTTCAGTGAGCACGGCCCCGTGTTCAGGATCTGTATCTGGGCGTTTTAATTAAATTTACTGATTTCGTTGAGCACGGGGCGTGTTCAGTGAGCACGGCCCGTGTTCAAGCTACTGTTACTGGGTATTTTTATGAAAATGTGCAGCACGGCCCCGTGTTCAGTGAACACGGCCCCGTGTACAGGCTACTGTAAATGCAAAACTAAACTAAAATGCAGAAAAATGTGCGCGCTTTTAAAAAGGTTTTGAAAAACTTATTAGGCCGTCGATTTTAAGCTTTCTTAAAATCCTTGTGTCCCCGGCAACGGCGCCAAAAACTTGATGTGCGGTAAAGTGTCGTATATATTAGGTGTATATTTTAAGCCCCTTTAACACTTATTTTAGCCAAGTTTTAAATTTATAAAACACGATATTTTACTAACACTAAACACACATATGGGCAAGTGCACCCATCGTGAGCGTAGTATAGCGTTGGTAAGATACCGAGGTCGTCCAAGGACACAAGAGCTTTTAATACCGGTTTATCCTCAACGTCTAACCAAAATAAAAAGTTTAGAAAAATGTTTTAAGCTAAGAAAAATAAAAACTAACTAAAATGCTGAAAAATAAAATAAAAGAAAAACAGATAGACAAGATGAATCACTTGGTTCCGACTCGTATCTAGTATAACCTTTGATTATTTCCGCACTTTTGCACATAATTAAGAGATTATCTTAGTTATTGTAGTAGGCCCCTCTTTTGAAGGTGACGTTACCCTTACCCCAGTAGTTTGAGTCAGCAAGGATACAATCCTAAACGGGTGGATTATTGGAAGATAATGAATTAAGTTATTAATGCAGTATTGTGGTAGGCCCCGCTTTTGGCGGTGACGTTACCCTCGGCTAAGTAGTCTGAGTCAGCAGGGATACAGTCCTAAATAGCCGGGTTATAGTATTAATAGTAGTTCACTTATGAGGGGATCAAAGAGTTTGGACCCCCGCCATCCAATACCGTGAAGTATTGAAGGAGGTCCTACTAAATTTGACCCAGGTCCATTGCAGGACCTCTAAACGCTGAACAATGGCAAGACCTTTACCAAACCGTTCCCTTAACCCCCGACCAGGTAGCCAACATACCTCCATATAGACCGTGGAGATATGAATGGTGAAAATCTTTTATTTTATATAGACAGTAAAATAATGCCAAGACACCACGGACAAACGATAAGGAAAGATCACCTTCAACATAAGTAACTAGTTATTAAAGTCATTAATACAAAACCAAATAAAAAGTGCAAAAGATTAGAAATAAAAAGTATTATACTAGACACTTTGTCTTCACCAAGTGATGTAAGAGACTTAGGCAAACATGGCCTTGATTTTCAAGAACTCTTACGATCAATCTTGGATCCCGAGACGACTCACACACTCTATGATGGACAATGGATGATGGTGGTGGATGATGGTGTTGTGATGGTGGTGGGTGGTGGATGAAGTGTGAGAGAGGTGGTGTGCCAAGGGATGAGTTGAAATGAAACCAAGCACTCCTATTTATAGGCTGAACAGAAGGCTGGGCACGGCCCCGTGCCTGTCTGACACTCTCTCTCTTCATTAATTGTAATTCGCAATTACAATTAATGCGCCTGCAGTACTTTCGCCACGCCCCCGTGCTCACAGGACACGGCCCCGTGGTGGGCAATAGAAGCTTCTATAGGTTTGTCTTTTCTGCTGCTTCTTAGGCACGGCCCCGTGCTGGCTGAGCACGGGGCGTGTTCAGTCTTCTGTCTTCTTTATTTTGCTTGGGAAGATGCCGTTGAGGGGTCGGGCAGTCCACTTATGCTCCTTTCCTTGTATTTATGTTAGATTTAGCTGTCTTTTTGCTTCTTTTGTGAATTGGAGCTCATTTAATCCTGAAAATACAAAAGGAAGACAAAAACACTCTTTTTCCAACATTAGTACTTAAAAAGGGTTAGTTTTATGCCTCATTTGATGTAATTTATATGTTGCATTTTACACACATCATGATATTTCGACTTACAAGTCGTATTGTTGTTAAGAACCTACAAGTGGTTAATCAAGGTCATTAAGTTGAACTTGATTTAACTTTCATAAAAGTGGTTAAAGAAAAGGAAAAGTGAACTTACAAGTGGTAATTTGAAAATAATGTGATGAAACCCCATGTTTGTGAAATGAAAAACAAACTAATTTTCCGGAAAAACCATTTTGATTAAAACAAACTTAAGTGTTTTGAAATATTTATGGGAAAATAGTTTGTTGTCAGGGGGAGTTCTGGTTGTCTAAGCCAAGTGGATGGCGTTTTGAAGCAATTCACATCAGTTTGTTATTTTATTTGTACAGTTTATTGTTTTTACGTTCAAAATTTTCCCAGAAAATAAAAAAAATTGAAACATATTTTTGATTTTAGGGGGAGTAAAAATTTTAGAAATTTTGAAAAATCAAAAAAACATGATAAAATCTAAAAACCAAAAACATCAAAAAATCAAAATGAGTTTTGTTGTGAAAAAGAGGAAATGATAGTACATCAGTAGACAATTACAGTACGCTAAAGAATTGGAAAGTTAAAATGTGATAAACGGTCTCACTGATGATATGCCAGTATGTTTTTACACGCTTAGTAGATTGTTTTCGAGATATAAACCTAAATATCAAATGCTTACTTATCACGTGGGGAACATCTCTCGGATATATAGGTAACCCCTGAAATCTTGTTTGAAGGGCTTTCTATTTATGACATACTAGGTCTTTGTGCGTGATGATATCTGGGGTATTATACCGGGACTTCTGATTTTGCGGGAGCAATAGCCTAGTCCTCGTATAATACTCTGCACTGCTTTAATCATAAAGCCCACCCTCAGCATAAAAAAATGAAAAAATGATGAAACATTGAAAAATGCTAATCATGTGCTGTTGAAGAAAAGATCCCCAAACGAGACACACCTAAAAGTCGAGGCATCATCTCTTTGTCTGAACATAAGTTCTAACCTGAGCTCTCATGGCCTCGCATTACCCATTTACAGCTATCATTAGTGTATATTCACCTGTAAGACTGAATATCGGAGTCTGGATACGGGAGTATATTCTGAGGTGGGACACTCGAATAAGTTTAGTTTTTTAAAACACTAATCCATATCTCGAAACAATTGAACTTTGTGTGAAAATTTAAGTGGATCAGTATACTGAAAATCTAAGTGAATCGTTTAGATCTTAAAGTGTTTAAAGCTCAACGGTATTAGTGATTTGTCATAAATTGATATGATCTTCTTACACAAACTCACAAAAGATGTCTGTATATAGTTTATTTCCCAAAATCCAAAAAGATTTTCAGTATGTTTTAGCATAAATTTTTGAAAATTTAAAAAGATTTTATTTCATCTTATTTTCGACAACTGATGTTGGAAAGCTGATTTTCAAAATTCCAAGTGCTGAACATGATGAACAACAAGGGTTGGGAGAGTTTGTTTGAAATGACAAATGAATTTGAAATGATTAAATGGTTCATTAATTTGAAACCAAATTTGTTTTTACAAGTGAATAATCAGAGTTCATCTATGTCAGAATTGTCTATCTTGCAAATGTGTCTAGATGATTAGACTATGAATGTTTTTAAAATAAAAAAAAACCTTATGTTTTGGGTAGAGTATGTGCAGGTAAAAAGCTTTGAAAGAGCTAGGTTTCGACTCCTGAGGACTTTCCGCATAAGCGTATGCAGATTAGAGCCAGGTTTCCGATCCAAAGCCTGCAGATAGGGAATTCCAGACTGCGATCCCAGCTTATCGAAAGGGGGAGTCTGAAGATGTAAGAGCCAGATTCAGATCTTGGAATAGCGTTCGAGTGTCACACCCCAACCGATGGCGGAAACATCGGGATGAGACGAAGTGTGTATAGATTGCTAGAGACTTCATAACATTATGTGACAATATTTAATTAAATTCAATTTCATTGCAAGTGCTAAATTGTCACATAACATTAAAAATAGAAATAACAACATTGTTCAAATTTCAACATAACATCAAAAGATAAATAGATTAAAGGTGTGTATCTAGTCCACCCTAAACTCGTTTCATCATTCATCCATACTTCAATAATCAACCTGCAACATGTATTAAAATAGAGTTTCAATGCAAAAGCAAAGGCGAGTATCCAAGTTTAATTACATAGCATAATAGAATAAAACTCAAATCCAACATGATTCATATATGTGATTACTAGTATGCAATTTTGGCGTACAATATGATCAAACCCTATAATACAACGCATAAAATAGCCTAATCCCAATAGTTTAGCGGGGTGGTAACTTAACAATACCCAAAAGAATAGCGGGCGGGGCGTTAATCCTATAGCGCTATAATTGTTAAGGTGGGCGAGCAAAGTTAATGAGCATGTAACGTTCCAAATCGTTCACATAGCTTACGAGAATAACAAGTAAGTCACATTAGTTTCATGCTTGATCAAGGATTGAGTATGTTTAATTTAGTTTAAAAGTTGTTTGCATAGTTATACATGTTGCATCCCAAAGTGTAAAGGGGAAAAAGGGATCGAGTATACTCACCAAAATTGCTAAGTCTTTCGATTATCCAAGTGTTGACGAGTGTATGAGATTAGGAGGATGGAACACCGATGTCACCCTATATGGGCAAACGGTGGTGCATGAGTAAACGGAATTTTAACGGAGGATTTGAAGTGGAATATAAAGTATATCGAGTCGATGGACAATTATATATATATATATATATATATATATATATATATTCTACATAGTTCGAGTAATAATTCTAACTCAAGTTTATCGAAAATATTATAGAAGTATTGTCAAAATAATTATACATTTACATTTATTGTTATAAAAATTATTTGAATCTGATACGTTTTCATTAGTGGCTCGACTATAAAAATATTAACTAATACGAAACAATAAAATTTATATTTTCTTTATAAAAATATTAGAATCTCGATAGCTTTCGTTTTATAGCATTAACGCGTTTTGTTTTACGGGATTTTACGAAAAACGGGCAGAGTTTCCTCTGTTTTTTGACGACCCCGACAACACAAGTTGTCGATATATTTGACAAAACTCAATAATCAACGCACATTAAATATTTATACGAGTTATATAACGAAAATAGGTATTTTTATACGAGTTTCAAAAACACGTTTAGTGTACAAGTTCGAGTAACGAACATTTCATGGTTAAACAATAACTATATAAATATAAACGCTAATAATAGAAATTGCGTCGCTTAAGATTATACCAAGTCTCGGATGAGACGTTGACCCGTTAGTTGACCAGGTTTGACCAGTTAACTATTGTTGACCGATCTTGACCCGTTGATTTGCCTTGACCAGTCAGTCCGAGCCGTGGAGCTGCTGAACCGTGTGAACCGCACCAACCGAATAAATAAAAAAAAGCCAAAACAAAACTAAATGAGGCTTAAACAAACAAACCCAAATCAGATTCTGACTTTGAAATGAAACTGAAGTTTAAAAGAATAAAGTTCCAACTCTTACCGGAACCGAGGCGACCTCATTGGCTTGGTGTCGACTGAACCCGAACCGAGCCGCCAAAACCTCACTGTCATCGGTCGGAACTCGAACAAAACGAGCAGAAACTCAACCCTACAAACCCGATCTTTTGAGTTGACCCGAAACTGAACCAACTCGACCCGAATCAAAGCCGACTTTGTTGACTGAAATGAGACCCGAATCCCGAAACGAACCCGAGACATCAGAAATCAAAACAGAACTGATTTTGAAATAATAAATAATAAAAAAATTTACTGAAGTTTAAACAAATAAAGCTCGAAACTTACCGGAACCGATCGTGTCGCGAAAGCTGGCCGGAGTCCCGACTCGAACCGAAACTGACCCGAAACGAACCGCCCGAAACTGATGTTGATTGCGTGTTGACTAGGACTTGAAATAACTCGAGCCGTGAATCACCGAAGACTCGTCGGAAGGTCACCGTCACCGCCGCTGTTATGCCGCTGCTGCCGCCACGAATCGTCGCCTCCTTTCTCCGCGTCTATCTCTCTCTCCGCGTCTATCTCTCTCTCTCTCTCTTCGTGTCTATGAACAGCCGCAATACTCCACGAATCAAGCAGGTGTGGAGGTTGTGGTTTAGGATTTGCTGTAAGATCGTGTGTGTTAGCAGTAGGGCTCGATAGAGAGGGGCTGGAGATGATAAGGGGGTGTTGTTTGAGGGTTTTGTGTGTGTATAAAGCTCTGAGTTGCAGACATGAGTTTAGAGGGAAACAAGAGACTACGACTGCTTAATGTGAATTAGGGTTTCAAAAATGAATTGATTTCTTGTCTAACACTACAAATAAATAGTTAGGGTTATTCTCTTAATGGGCTTGGGCCCATGGCCCACAAGCCCGTTCTCGCGTTTAAGTGGCCCGTAATTCCTATGTATAAATAAAATAAATAAATTAAAATAAAACGAAAAGCAGGAATACGGGGCGTTACAGTCTCCCCTCATTTAGGAAATTTCGTCCCAAAATTTATTCAGAAGGAAGACTCAAAAGGGTTTTTGCAAACCGAAGAAGATTGTTTAAAATTGAGGCCTTGGAGTTTGAGACAACGGAGAATAATTGAGGAGGTATAAGGGCGAATGATTGATCTAATAGAAGATTGTGAGTATAAGAATAGGATAAGTATTGGATAGATGAAAGTAGTGTGTTAAAAATGAGGTCTCGTTATGGATAATCGGATATAATGCGTGTGTGAGTTGTTTAAAGTTTGTATTAGGTCCAAAAGGTCTGTAAAACACTGAATTTCTCATGGCACGTTTTACGAAAGTTTGGTAACATGATGAAAACACTTATATATAGGAAATACCAGCGGCGTATCCACCATGTTTTGACCATGTGACGTCCGTTTCGTATCCGGTGTCATTTTACGTTCCGTGTCGTACCATACACAGTAGTACACTCTATGGTGTCTCATACGTCCATCGCTATAATCCCGTGTGCACCCGCGATTATACCAATCGTCGTATGATCCGCATAGCTTGTACTAGTTGCGTATGAATTAAGGTATACATAAATAAGATTGCGTGTGTATAGAAGTGTAGTATATAAGCATGTTTGCTTTCTTGGTAGTATAAGACCAACGTAAGCGAATTCCTCGGGTTTCGCTCCCGTATAGGTGCGAAAGTATAAATTATGAAGAAGGCATGAGCACAGTATATGTTTAAATATGAATACGCATGTGAGCATAAGCACAGAAAAAGCATGACAAGAGTATGAGCACAAGTATAAGCATAACATGTGTGAAAAATGAGTATAAATGTGGGTACAAATTTGAGCATAAACAGACGAATGTGAGTATAAATATAAATCATATAAATGAGAGTATAAATGTAAGTACGCGTATAACATAAATCATATAAACGTGAGTATAAATGCTATTACGATTATTAACATAAATCGTATAAGTGAGAGTATGAATGATGGCACAAGTGTAACATAAATCGCATAAGTGAGAGTATAAGCACGAGTACGAGTGCGAATACGAGGGTAAATACGAACACACAACTTGTGACCATGAATACGAGTATAGGTATAAGTATGAACATAAGATGCATGAATATGAATGTGAATATAAGTGTGTAACATGAATGTTCGAGTATGAATAAAATGTATGAGTATGAATATAAGTGTAGGAATAATTGTATAAGCATGAACAAAGTGTATGAACATGGAGATAAGTGTAAGCATCATCGAATAAATATGAGTAAAACATGATTGTGAATATTAGTGTAACCATAATTGTATAAGTGTAGGCGTAAGTGAAATGTATGAGATGAATGTGAATATGACTATGGGTGTAAAACATGTTTAAGTATGAAAAATGTACGAGTGGAAATATGAATGTGAACATTAGTATAAACGTAAACGAGGGGAAATGAATACAAGTACCAGTGAGCATGAATGTGTATATGGGTATGAATATAGATACAACGAAATTGCATACATGAGGTTATAAACGCAAATATATGAATTTTGAATTGTAAACATAATTGTGTAAGTATGGATATAAGTGTAGACATAAAATGTATAAATATGACTGTAAGAAATAATGATTTTGTTTGTGACATTAATCGAAATTTACGAATTAAAGCGCGCAAAAGATTAAGAAGGTTTGAGTAAGAAAGAGAAGAAACGAGTGGTACGCGTGAGATTGTTGTGAGATATTAACTAAAACGGGTGAAATGATATGTGCGTGCAGTCGCTCGAGCAAAATTGAATTAGAACAGATTAAGTCGAATTGGAAATGTAGAGTCTAGTTTGTGCAAGTGAAGAGGATATAAAACATCCATTGGTTACGTGAAATGGTACCTTGTAAAAGAATGAAATTGCTACACTTGTTTTAAAAGAATTTACATAAGTTGAAAATTATTGGTTATTATGACGTTTCCTTGCCCACATATTTTAAATTCATTTGACGTCTCGAGTAATGTTTGAAAAGGTTCTAGAAGTTAAAGAGGTTACATCGTTTTCAATATATTTTCATTAACAAAAAAATTTCGAAGTTTGGAGGTTATTGTGAAAACGTTGATCCTTAGGAAAAGAAATTAGGTATATGAGCTTAGTGATCGTGAAAAGTGTTCTCAATAAAATACTTTGTTGATTTTGGAAAGAGTTTTGGTAACGATCAAATAATATTTGTAATATTTTGTATGACAAGTTGGTTTGATTCTCAATTAGAAAATAACGATCTTTAGCATAATGATTCGAGAGGAGTACGCTTTAGTAATTACGTAGGATACGAAATTTTGTGGGCAATGGATTTATTGGGTCGACTAAATTGATAAGTAACATCTAGTGAAGTTTTGAAAATCAAGTAATGAGCGTTTACGATAATATTAAGAATTTCGTGGATGTAAGAGAATGTGAAATAGATTGTAGGATAAGAAGTAGGTTTAAATAGGCAATGCATGTTGAGATGAATAAGAATTTGACTAGTAATAATCAATTTGGGTATAATCGTGATAGTGCGTACATAATAAAGTCTATTAAAAGTAAGTTTTGGTAACGATCACTTAAGTAAGGGAATCACCCCTAACTCGTTGGTGAGGTAGTTGTAAGATGAGAAGAGAAATGAAGTTAGTCGTCAAGGTAAGGAAATCACTCCTATCTTGATGATATGCCTCCATTTATTGTTACAAGGGATATAAATAAAATTATGTAAAATCACGTATGTGAAAAAAAAAGTATTACTATGATATATACGTAAAAGTGAAATTTCAAAAATAATTCGAAGAAGAGTGAATTGTATCATAAATTATCGAGAATAATAAAACGTGAATTCGATTAAAACTTGGACGGTTCCAGAACGGAACGTTGACTAACCAAAGTGGTCGAAAAGTCTTTTGAATTTGAGAAGCATGCTTTGGCCTAATAGGTGGTATACTCTCGTCGACACGTCTAACGGTATTCACCCTTCCGGTTACTACATGTCTCAATTCAATCGAAAATTCGAGACTTGGCGGGATTTATAAAATCAAGAAGTGGGACTAGTCGACGAGATGCGGGTTTCACCCCTAACTTGACGATTTCATACCCTAAGTGTGGTTGGTACTCGTCGGGTCAAAATTTAATTTCGACACGTTGACGAGGGTTCACAAGAATTTAAATTTGAAATTTTTCATTAAGATGTGGATTTCACTCCTAACTTAATGGTGAATTTCGTGCAAAAATAGAATCAAGCGGAATGAGGGTCGTTTACCAAATTGTGGGTTTCACGCCTATTTTGGTAAACTCGTCTCGTTTGTGTAATACGAGTGTTTTCAAGTTTAAGAAAAATCGAGTAAAATGCCTTAGAAAAATGGCGTATATTAAAGGAATACACAAACAAGTATAAACACATAAGAAGACATATAAAGAATGGTACATAAAAATGGGACAATAGAACAAGTATTAACACATAGAGAATTATGTCAAGATTAACACATAAAGAACCGAACAATGGAACAAGTATTAACACATAATAAAACAAGTATAGCAATGTCAAGTGTCAACACATAAGTGACATATATGTTTAAAAGATCAGAAGAGAAAAAGCAAATAAGGTAGCATGCAAGTAGTTTCAAGTAAAACGTAAGAATAAAGCTCTAAAACTATAGACTAGGTTAAAGCATTCCTACTTTTCCTAATTCCCTATAGTTATGGCTCTGATACCAATCTGTCACACCCCAACCGATGGCGGAAACATCGGGATGAGACGAAGTGTGTATAGATTGCTAGAGACTTCATAACACTATGTGACAATATTTAATTAAATTCAAATTTCATTGCAAGTGCTAAATTGTCACACAACATTAAAAATAGAAATAACAACATTGTTCAAATTTCAACATAACATCAAAAGATAAATAGATTAAAGGTGTGTATCTAGTCCACCCTAAACTCGTTTCATCATTCATCCATACTTCAATAATCAACCTGCAACATGTATTAAAATAGAGTTTCAATGCAAAAGCAAAGGCGAGTATCCAAGTTTAATTACATAGCATAATAGAATAAAACTCAAATCCAACATGATTCATATATGTGATTACTAGTATGCAATTTTGGCGTACAATATGATCAAACCCTAGAATACAACGCATAAAATAGCCTAATCCCAATAGTTTAGCGGAGTGGTAACTTAACAATACCCAAAAGAATAGCGGGCGGGGCGTTAATCCTATAGCGCTATAATTGTTAAGGTGGGCGAGCAAAGTTAATGAGCATATAACGTTCCAAATCGTCCACATAGCATACGAGAATAACAAGTAAGTCACATTAGTTTCATGCTTGATCAAGGATTGAGTATGTTTAATTTAGTTTAAAAGTTGTTTGCATAGTTATACATGTTGCATCCCAAAGTGTAAAGGGGAAAAAGGGATCGAGTATACTCACCAAAATTGCTAAGTCTTCCGATTATCCAAGTGTTGACGAGTGTATGAGATTAGGAGGATGGAACACCGATGTCACCCTATATGGGCAAACGGTGGTGCACGAGTAAACGGAATTTTAACGGAGGATTTGAAGTGGAATATAAAGTATATCGAGTCGATGGACAATTATATATATATATATATATATATATATATATATATATATATATATATTTTATATAGTTCAAGTAATAATTCTAACTCAAGTTTATCGAAAATATTATAGAACTATTGTCAAAATAATTATACATTTACATTTATTGTTATAAAAATTATTTGAATCGGCCGATACGTTTTCATTAGTGGCTCGACTATAAAAATATTAACTAATACGAAACAATAAAATTTATATTTTCTTTATAAAAATATTAGAATCTCGATAGGTTTCGCTTTATAGCATTAACGCGTTTCGTTTTACAGGATTTTACGAAAAACGGGCAGAGTTTCCTCTGTTTTTTGACGACCCCGACAACACAAGTTGTCGATATATTTGACAAAACTCAATAATCAACGCACATTAAATATTTATACGAGATATATAACGAAAATAGGTATTTTTATACGAGTTTCAAAAACACGTTTAGTGTACAAGTTCGAGTAACGAACGTTTCATGGTTAAACAATAACTATATAAATATAAACGCTAATAATAGAAATTGCGTCGCTTAAGATTATACCAAGTCTCGGATGAGTCGTTGACCCGTTAGTTGACCAGGTTTGACCAGTTGACTATTGTTGACCGATCTTGACCCGTTGACTTGCCTTGACCAGTCAGTCCGAGCCGTGGAGCTGCTGAACCGTGTGAACCGCACCAACCGAATAATTAAAAAAAAAGCCAAAACAAAACTAAATGAGGCTTAAACAAACAAACCCAAATCAGATTCTGACTTTGAAATGAAACTGAAGTTTAAAAGAATAAAGTTCCAACTCTTACCGGAACCGAGGCGACCTCAATGACTTGGTGTCGACTGAACCCGAACCGAGCTGCCAAAACCTCACTGTCATCGGCCGGAACTCGAACAAAACGAGCAGAAACTCAACCCTACAAACCCGATCTTTTGAGTTGACCCGAAACTGAACCAACTCGACCCGAATCAAAGCCGACTTTGTTGACTGAAACGAGACCCGAATCCCGAAACGAACCCGAGACATCAGAAATCAAAACAGAACTGATTTTGAAATAATAAATAATAAAAAAATTTACTGAAGTTTAAACAAATAAAGCTCGAAACTTACCGGAACCGATCGTGTCGCGAAAGCTGGCCGGAGTCCCGACTCGAACCGAAACTGACCCGAAACGAACCGCCCGAAACTGATGTTGATTGCGTGTTGACTAGGACTTGAAATAACTCGAGCCGTGAATCACCGAAGACTCGTCGGAAGGTCACCGTCACCGCCGCTGTTATGTCGCTGCCGCCGCCACGAATCGTCGCCTCCTTTCTCCGCGTCTATCTCTCTCTCCGCGTCTATCTCTCTCTCTCTCCCTCTCTCTCTCTCTCTCTCTCTCTTCGTGTCTATGAACAGCCGCAATACTCCACGAATCAAGCAGGTGTGGAGGTTGTGGTTTAGGATTTGCTGTAAGATCGTGTGTGTTAGCAGTAGGGCTTGATAGAGAGGGGCTGGAGATGATAAGGGGGTGTTGTTTGAGGGTTTTGTGTGTGTATAAAGCTCTGAGTTGCAGACATGAGTTTAGAGGGAAACAAGAGACTACGACTGCTTAATGTGAATTAGGGTTTCAAAAATGAATTGATTTCTTGTGTAACACTACAAATAAATAGTTAGGGTTATTCTCTTAATGGGCTTGGGCCCATGGCCCACAAACCCGTTCTCGCGTTTAAGTGGCCCGTAATTCCGATGTATAAATAAAATAAATAAAATAAAATAAAACAAAAAGCAGGAATACGGGGCGTTACATCGAGATAGAAGCTGCTAATGCTGAAGAGCTTAATGAATCAAGAGATCTGATCAAGAGAATTAGAAAGTTCGAAGAGTAAGGTTGAGATTCTGGAAGACTAAGAGAGAGACTGATAAAGATGCGTACAATGGAGAATACTTTAGTGAGAGCGAGAAGACTGATCAAGACGGAAGACTCGACACATTGAAGACTCGTCATCATCCAAGGGGGAGTTTGTTAGTGCATATGTCTGTTGACTTCGTCTTGTATCGAGTCATGTAACTAGAATAGATAGACTAGGACACGTTGTACGAGAGAAACAGGAAACAGACCTGAACCAGCCACCTCACACGAAGTGGCTAGGCCACCTCACACGAGGTGACCAAGTTCGTGCGGTCTGGCCAGGTCGTGCGACCTAGGCCAGCTCGTGTGGACTGGTTCATAGGGTCTGGCTCTCCTATATATATGTGGTCTTGGGTATTCATTTGAAGAACTTTTGGATTCCGGTAGCGAAGCTCTGCCGAAGTGTCGCCAGCTTGTGTAACTTTGTCAAATCAATACAATCGACATTTAAAGTGATTCTACGTGCAAATCTAGCTGTTATAACATCAATACGTCTGATTCCGCCTTTCGTATTGATCGAGAACTCTTCTGAACGACTCGTTTGATCGAATCCCGATCCTACACTTATTTATTTTCGTTTCTTTTTAGTTTTTTCTCAAGGTAATGTTTTTTTTAACTTTCGTATGTCTCGTCGTAAGTAGGTTATTTTATTCACGTTCTGAGGTATTCGTTTTTATGATTATAATGAGTGTCGATACCATTATGGACTGAACCATCAGATTTAATTATTTATCCTTGAAATCTAATTTAATTAAAAGATAGATTATACAATTGAATTTAATATAAATTTAATTACTAATTTTACACTCATATCTTAACTTCATAAAAACAATTCGTATACGATATAACATAATATTTTGAAATTTTCGTCATATTTAATTATTCATCCTTGAAATCTAATATTATGTTATTCAATTAATATAATCACAAATTTCAAATCATCGTTTAGTAATCCTTCGATACTATTATTATTATTATTTAATCTAATATTTTGTTAAAATATTATAAATAAAAATATAACATTCAAACATAGATCATTGTGTAATTTTATCATCATACATGTGAATAATAGCCATAAACTATAAAAAAAAAAATTAATACAATAGTCCCATGTTAACATAAACATTGTGTATCCTCATTATCCTCGCAATCACTCTATCTATCGTGTATCGAGTATATCCGTTAGTATTTTTTAAAGATATAACTTTTGTTATTATCTTATCTGATATATAAAATTAGATTTATTCAACGCGTGTAATGCACACGGTTTTTTAAAGATATAACTTATTTTATTATTTACTATACAAAATTGCATATATTCAACCCGTGTAATACATGGGGTTTTTAAAAATAAAACTTTTTATAATTATTATTTGATGTATAAAATTAGTTTTATTCAACTTGTGAAATATACGGGGTTTTTAATTATTTAATATATAAAATTATATTTATTCAACCCGTGTAATACACGGGGTTCTAACTTAGTTATCATTATAAATTCTTCCTTATAGCTTGGTTAAAAAGAAATAAACCATCTATCAACTAGACAGTTGGTTTCATGATATATGAAATAATTCAAATATTATTGCAAATTTGAATATAAGTCATATTATATAAATATATATATTTATAAAAACGAATACGTTTTAGTTTTTATAAATGTATATCTGAATATGTATAAAACAATATATACATACAGGTTTAGGTTCCTCTACAAAGGAGCAACATCCTAAAAAGTGTAAGAAAGTTTAAGAGATTAACATGTAACATTCATTAAAACTAAGAGTGAAGAGTGTTTTGGTCAAAAATCACACAAGGATAATGTAACCAAATCTGATTTTTGTGAGGTTAGATGCTTGGTTAAATGAACAAATGTGTAAACAAGAAATTAATGAAATGAATGATGAAACAAGGATTTATACGAGGAAAAAGCCCTTGATCAATGAATGATCTCCGGCATAAAAACCTCGGATAGTGAAAACTATCACTATCAATTATATTGAACAGTAAAGATTACAACTTTGGATGATAACAAGCTTGATACAATGATTGCTAGTGTGTTAGTGTGTGTAATCGCCAACTGATTGCAGAGAGAGTTCGAATGTATGAATGTGTGTAACTAAGTTGCTAATAATAACTTGCTATCCCATTCAAAAATAGAAAAATATCTAACTAACTAACTATCCGAAATATGTGCTAGCCCCCCACGATCACCACAACGGTCATGAAACTCTTGCACGTGCACTAATGTGGAGCTTATTCCCCTAGAATCTCGGCAAGAATAAGTCTCCTTCGAATACACCTGCAAACAAGCTAAAGGATGATGGAAACAATTGTTAGTTTAGATTAATAAAGAGGATCCTGGATTCTTAGCCTTCATGTACGTCCTGAGGATCCTCGACCCATACTAAACTGAGGATCCTTAACCCAGGCTACACTGAGGATCCATGATCCATAATCAATAAAATTATATCCCTAATAATTGCCCCCAAACATGACTAATTGAAATTCAATCAGATAGTCATGTTTCAACAATATGCGGACTAGCCGTTGCAAGCGGATAAAGCCATTACAGGCTGATGTCAGCAACAGTCATCCCTGCAACAAATAATCATTATTAATAGGATAAGGATTAGGGCGATCTATGCATTTAAATTCAAGACACTTCCCCTTTAAATCCACATTTAAAGATCACCACAGGTATCTCCTTCTTTCTTCTCTCTAATTTTCTTCTTTCTGATCCCTTGTTCTTCAAGAATCCATGGCAAAGATGAGCACCCGATCCTCTCCTGCCAAGGATCCTAGACAAGATAGCCCTCCGAAGAGTAAGGGCCTAACCAAAAACCCCTCCATGGAACTCTGCCGTTTCACTGATCCTGAAATTGATCAGTTACACCATTGTTTCCGGGATGGCACCATCTTCAGACCCTTCGACTCTTCGATGAACAGTGACTGCCTATCAGAGACTTGGATCACTTTTCCTGCAGCCCCATTCTAGATAGGCTTCACATATCCTTTCCCCACTCTCACACAAAGTTTCAACACATTGACTGGTCTGTGCAAACCCCAGCAACCTCATCCAATCCTGAAAACCACTAAAAATGACTCCAGCTGGAGAAATCAGTTCTTCTTTGTAAGAAGAGATTCCATCCCAAACGGGAGTCATCTTCTCAAGAAGTGGAACACCCAGGGTAGGATATGGGATCCTTAGGCCAGGACCATGGTAAGACTTCTCTGTTCCGTTGAGGATAACTAATCCTTTCTTTTTTGTTTATGCAACTATTTCACCTTCTCACATTCAAGAGTCACCTGTCACCAAAGAGAGAATAGAATCTTTCTGGAAGCTTGATCCTGCCATTAGAACATTTCAAGCCAAAGCAAAGGATTCTCAAGAGATCTCCTCCGGTTCCTACACCATGTCAAGTAAGTATCCATATTTGTATGTATATAAATGATTAATAAAAATAAGATATGAATACTTATCTGTGCATTGAACTTGTAGGTGCTGCTAAATCATCAAAATCCATCTCCAAATTCAGCGTTGGTGACATCTAGGACATTGCTTCTCCACGATCTATCAAGAAAGAGATGGCTACAAGCCAGAGCATGCCAGAGGCCAAGGGTACGAGCACCTGGGGTAAAGGAACTAAAAGGAAGAAACCTGCTGAACCCACTGAAGGCCTCCCTCTGATGGAACGTCAACTCCAAGAATACGTCTCTGAGGTAAGGATTTTATATCCTGAAGTTTATACTTCTTTTGAGGATAAAGGATCCTGATTGTTAAACTCTTTTTATGCAGAAATTTGCTGAAGTTCAGATCCTTCTATACCAACATGTGGCCGAAGCTGAACAAAAGAACCTTGACCTCCAAGCCATAGCAGTTGCCAAGGACAAGAAGATCTCCCAGCTTGAAAAGGAGAACAAGGAACTGCATAAGGAGCTACTCCTTGCTGAGATTACTGCCAACAAGGATAGGACGGAGGGCATAGAAGTGGCCAAACACTCTGATGCCGTTGTGATGCTGAAGATCAAGCTCCAAATGGCCAAGGAAGCTGCTGATCCTTCTTTCGATAGGTCTGAGTGGGATGTGAAGGCTTGGGCAAAGAGGCTGGCAGAACTCGGAGACGATGAGGAGCCTGAGGAGGTGCTGACCCTTGAAGCTGGAGGCAGTGGAGTTAAGGATCCTGAGGAGGCAGCGGCTGGTGGCAGTGGTGAAGGTGGATGAAGCAATGACGGTGTGAGCTGCACAAATGGCGATGATGGAAAATTCTAGACGTGGCCAGAGCCCATTTTTTATGGTTTGGTAGTTTTTTATGGTTGTGGTGTTTTAGACAATTTGTCTGTAATAACTTTGAACAATAGTTTTTAGGGTTAAGGATCACTGATCCTTTGAACAATAGGGGGTAGCAAAGGTGGATGGGTCCTTCTGTTTGTGGAGGATGAAGCCTTTGATGCCCCTCACCTTTTAATTTCCTGCATAACTTAGAACCTCGTTAGTATGGACCCCCTTTGCCAACCCAAGTGGACGGGCCACGTTTTGCTGGTAGAAGCTTGGGTTGGCAATTTTGACAACCTTTAAAAGGGGTAATATGATAAATAAATAAATCTTTAACTTTTGGCTATTCCTTGTGTTGTTGATTTTGTCAATGAATGTTATTTCACATACATTTGTTTGTCAATTCCCATTGTATAATTTTAGAATTTACAAGTTATTGATAAAAGTATCAAATGTATGCCAAAATCAGTTTGTATTAAAGGATTAAAATATGATCAAGGATCACATATCCTCTAGTCAAAGGTTTTAAAAATTATATGATCTAGGATCACATATCATGTTGTCAAAGGATAAGTGTAAGATTAACGAACCAAGAATAAGGCTAAGGTAAATAAGGATCATACCAGAGAATCCAAGTTAGGATCCTATATCCTTAACACTTACAACTTTGTCAAAATACAAGAACCATCAGAAAGGTAGGATCCTGGATCCTTAACTGTTTAACTTTGGACACCTGTAATAATACATTACTTGGGACTAAGCCAATCATCATAGAAAGAAAAAATTAGTAACTGGGGACAAGCCCAACAATCTGGGGATAAGCCCAATAAGCTGGGGACAAGCCCAATAACGGGGGACAAGCCCAAAAACTGGGGACAAGCCCAATAAATCTTGTGTAAACTGGAGTATGGCCCGAACTGGCGACTATCCAAACTTAGTGATATAAAGATGCCAAAACCTTAGCTAACATGAAAATGTTAGAAACCTTAGGAAAGGATGTATGGTACGTCTACCATTATACTTAGGATCCTAAATATAACAAAAAACAATGAAATTGTCAGCCCCTAAAGCGGGTACTGGTCCCATTGCCTTGAACTATACCAGGATAATTGTGCGCAACTGCCGAAGGTGTTAGAACCTGATTCGTAGAAGGTAATAGATACCTTAGACTGGGGACAAGCCCATAAACTGGGGATAAACCCAAAAACTTTGGAGAGTTGGCCAACTACTTTGATCTTCTTGTAAAATGATAACAACTCTACAAAAGCTTAAACTTTGTGAAAATAGATGTTAACTGATTAACATCTTTAACTTACGATAAGTAATAAGTATAACATGAATGAAAATGAAAGTAAAGTGTTACCAAAGATAGAATCATATATCCTTTAAGGATCCCGGATCCTTAAACAGAATATTGTCATAGCTGAGGATCCTTGATCCTTCTTACATGAAGTACTTTTTCATATGGACAGCATTCCAAGCCCTTGGTAAGAGATCACCATCCATTGTTAGCAAACGATATGCCCCCTTTCCTACTTCAGCTTCTATTAGATAGGGGCCTTCCTATTTTGGTGCTAGCTTGCCATCAGCAGGATTTGTGGTATTTTGAAATGCTTTCCTCAACACCATGTCACCAACTTGAAACTTTCTGATCCTGACATTCTTGTTGTAGGCTCCAGCCATTCTTTGTTGATAGCTAGCCAATCTCATCCTTGCTAAATCCCTTAGTTCACTACAAAAAAGTGACCATTAGAGACTAAACTATTCGAGACTGATATATCAGTCTCGAATATATAATATATGGGACTGATTTATCAGTTACAAATAATATCAGGGACTGATTTTTATGTGACTTATGTTAGTGACTGATTATCAGTTGCTAATATTTTGTCACGATATTTAAGACTAAATTTCAGTCCCAAATAAGTGTTCGCACTATAGGGATTTGGTGATAAACTTATTAGCGACTAAATTTTAATCGCAAATATGTAACGAAAAATGGCACAAATGTATGGCGACTGATTTTTAGTCACTAACATGGAAGGAACATATTAGAGACTGAAAACTAGTTCTTCATATTCCAAAAATGGATCGAATCAAGGACTCGTATTCAGTCTTAAATGTTTTTTTTTCTATATGAAAGGATCAAGGGCTAATTTTCACCTCTAAATGATTAGCGCAAATTCAACCCTTTTAGGGAAACTATTGGAGGCTGAAAATAGTATTAAATATCTTGTAAGGGACCTTATATTTGGACTAATGTTTAGTCTCCGATGAGTTATATGATGAGATACGCAAGGGACTAATATTCATCTCCAATCGACTCATAGTCTACAATTTAAGAGAATATATTAAATACTCAAAATCAGTCCAAACGTTTCCGGTGATAGACCGTACTGGGATTAATAGTTAGCTTTATGGATGCAAACAAGCATGGCTACTTGACTCGGCTCGATGAAAAGCTCGAGACAAGTCTACCTATTTTTATAAATTTTAATTAATATATTAAATATATATCTAAATAAAAATGATTACTATTTATAAAATTATGGCAACAGTAATTAATTTATGTATAAAATAAGAATTATAATTAATTAAAAAATAATAAGATGAGCCTGATTCGAGCTCGAGCTTAAAAAATACTTATGAGCCAAGCTCGGGCTTTCATTAGTTAAAAAAGCTTGAGCTCGGGCTCGGCTTGTTTGCAACCCTAGTTAGCCTCATATGCATTTTGTATGAGATATCACGACCTATATGACTCGTTACAACTTTATATTATCTATTTTGTAACCTACTATCATAGTAAGACTTATCTTGCTCTTCAATTGATATATATATATTTTTGACCGATTTTCTTACACTAATTCACTTTGGATGAGGTTTGAACTCTTGACCTTAAAGAGAGCAACACCTTCACTTTAATAATTTTATCACTTGGACCCAACCCTCCACCCAACTAACATGGTTTACTAAGGGACATATGACCAATTTATGTTGACCATTGTATAATTTCATATCTATAATCGATATTTATTATTTTATTAACATTTTCAAATTTTATTAAAAACTATCAAAAGCTATAATTTTGATTTTCTAACTAAATATACAATATTAAATATCCTATAAATACTAACTTTATCTTTTATAATATTATATATGTTTTTATTTTTATATTTAGAATTAATAAGTCTAAAGTTTAAATAAATGTTGGTATTATCATAATTTAAAAATTTTGAATAGCAAGTCCTTCCAAAATCTTGATAATTTGATTCTTAAAAAAATAAATAGTCCCGCTCTGGCGCTTCCTCCAAATATTTTGAATCCCCACACCCAAATTAAAGTTGTCTTCCCTAACCCTAGCCCGCTCACTTCTCCCAACCCAATTGATCATCGGCATTTGCTCTGTACCGTCTCCCATAAATTGATCGTCGCTAAATCGATTTCTCGTTTGCAAATCTGTTGGAAATCATCCTCTTCGCTCTTTAATCGTCATCGTAAGTACAGGTCCGTTCAATCTTTCTTCTCGAGTTCGTTTTTTTTTCCGAGTTGGTTCTAAAAGTTTCTGCTATAATTAGTTGCTTAATTTTGTGTGATCTACTTTATATTTTGAGTTTTGGATAGTGGTTTTTTATTTGCAGGTTGTCTTGACCTTGAATCGTTACAGCTGAGCGGAGTTTCACTTTTGGCTACTAAAACAAATCCCAATTGTTCCCGTGTTCCACCAATTGCTTAGGCCTTTTGAAACTGCTCCACTGCTAGGTACCATTACTCAAATTTTTTTCTTTATTGTAATAAACGTATTTGTTTTGACAAGTTACCTCAATACTCACACATGCATATATATTCTAATTAGCATTTTCTTTATATTTATTCCTTTTAGATATGTAGCTTCTTGCTTCAGTTATATGGAGTCTCATAATTAGTATTATGGTTTTTTCGATTTAGCTTTAAAATGAGCATATATAAATGAACTCAAGCATTAAGATTTTTATAAGGAAATGAATGGTCTGATCAAATTGGTCAAGCATCATGGCTTTTTGAATTTTCACTGTTAATTATTTGATTTTTATTTCCCATAAGGATGAATAATGGGTTAACTAGATTAGTTGTTACTAGTGTTTGGTTGAGCACAGAAGGTGCACAGCATCTCCAGGTTTGAAGTCATTCATATGAGTTTTTGTTATAAAAAGTTAATACACATTTTGTATTATAAAGTAAAAGTCATCTACTGGTAAAAGTTTGATTTTGTAGTATCTTTGGCGGTGTTTGGGGTTCCTTATTTTGCACCAACTTCTCACTTATTGAGTTCTGAGAAGTGAAAAGGAAACCTAAACACCCTTTGAGAAGAACTTTTATGATCAAAAGGAATTCCAAACACTCTCAAATAAGGACTTCTGTGCCTTCAAATGGCTTTGAGAAGGAGAAATTGAGAAGTAAGAAATTCTTACTTCTCACTTATGACTTCTCAGAGTTTATAAGTCATAAGTTAAAAGGAATCCCAAACACCCCCTTTTACGTATTTAGAAAAGAGTTAGCATGACATGTTGGGCCAACTTATCCATGATGTGGATGACCCAACTGTTTCCATACTATAGACAACAGCAGTTTGAGAATATTGTGTTGTGTTTCATGACAAACCTAACACGTTTGGAGAAGATCTGAGTCTTACATATGGTTCTGTGTTGTTCATGATGCTCAATATCCATGCAGGTAGCGTACTGTTTTCAAGTTTTGGTTTATTTTATTGTATTTTCTACAACTTGACATGTTTCTTATTGCTAGAAATCCAATGTGCATATCAAATACAAACACCATACATGGAGCGGTCTGTTCATTTGGAATTTGACATCTCTAATTCCGGATTATCTTAAGTTATTTTTCAATACCACAGCTTGATCACACCAATTAAAATCGATTTTTTTTATTTCAGATACGAAACTGGGAACATGTTGGAGCCTAGTGTGAGAGCCTATGTGGAGTTGTGGATGAGGCTCTAATATAATTACACCAAACAACTATTTTTGTTATGTTGTCATGTTTTAGAGATTTTTATTTGTTCTGTTGACTTGTTTTGTATTCATGTATTGTAGCATACTATGTTTGGATTTATATTTGTATTAAATATATTTTTGGTAATCTAAGTTTATATGTAAATACTGAAAACTAGAATATTTTTAAAGGTATTTTCTTTTTTAAAATTCATTTGCTACCATTTTAAAAAAATTCTCACCAATAATGCTTTGTTACCACGCATTAAGCGAACACTAAAGCCAGTCGTTAAAGGGTTTTTACGAAAAATTTGACTGTCGCAAATAGTTTTTTTTAGTAATGTTGGAGACTATTTTTTAGTTGTTAACAAAGGATATTAGATACTATTTTTGAAGATTGATTTTCAGACTCTAATAAAAATAATCAGGACTATACAACATAGTATCTGAGATTATCTTTTAGTCCCTAAAGAATTGATTTTCAGTTTCTAAAGAAATGCTTTAAGGACTGAAATATCATAGTATCAAAAACTGGTTTTCAGTCATAAAATAGTTGTATCGAGGACTGAAATGATGTGGTAGTGGGAAACACATTTAGGACTGATTTATATGTATTAGAGATTGAATGTTAGTTCATGTTGGTGCCATGCAATAGGGACTCATGTTCAGTTACAAAAACTACTATTTAGGACTAGGCAACTGTCACTGACTCGGGACTAGCAAATCAGTCCCAGATAACCATTAGAGACTGATTTGAATGTATCAGAGACTGATTTTTTAGTCTCAGATGTTCATTTTTTCTGGAGTGGTTCCTCTATGGTATCCAGATCTTGAACCAAGTTTTCAGCATTTCCTTTAGGATCACGGATGCTTGTTCTTGTAGTAGGGATTACCATCTTTGTAGGGATCAGAGATTCAGCTCCAAAGACCAAAGAAAATGGAGTTTGACTAGTAGCATTCTTGGGAGTTGTTCTATCAGCCCATAATACATAAGGTAGCTCTTCTGCCCATTATCCTTTCTTGGATCCAAGCTTCTTCTTCAAGTTGTTAATGATGATCTTGTTGGATGATTTTGCTTGACCATTAGCTTGTGGGTGGACTGGTGTTGATGTTATCATCCTAATCCCCCAGCTGTCATAAAAGTTAGTAGTTCGGCTCCCAATGAATTGGGATCCATTATCACAAACAATTTCAGAAGGAATGCCAAATCTAGTAATAATGTTTCTTTTGATAAAAGATATAACTTCTTTCTCCCTAACTTGTGCAAAGGCTTCAGCTTTTATCCACTTGGAGAAGTAATCAGTCATGGCTAACATAAATACTTTCCCTCCTGGTGCCTTAGGAAGTTTGCCAACTATGTCCATTCCCCATCTCATCAATGGCCAGGAAGAGGATATAGGATGCAGAAGCTCTGCTGGTTGATGAAGGATATTGGTATGTCTTTGGCAAGCATCACATTTCTTTGCATATTCCACAGCATCCTTCTTCATTGTGGGCCAATAATATCCTGTTCTAAGGATCTTTGAGAATAGTGCTCTGCCCCCAGTGTGGTTCCCACAATCTCCTTCATGAAAATCCTTCAGAACTTCTTGAATTTCTGGATCCTCGATGCACCTTAGATATGGACCTGCAAGAGATCATTTATATAAGGTGTTATTTAATAATGTAAATTAAGATACCTTGATTTTGAAAGCTCTAGGATTTTCTCCAGCAAGAATCTCTCCATGTTGTATATATCTCAGGATTGGAAGGATCCAGTATCCTGAATTTGATTGTGAATCATCACTAGGTACGATTGCAGAATACTCCACTATCTCCATGGCTAAGTTATCCTCAATAGTAGGGGTTAAGATGTGAATGATGGGTATCTTAACATCCTCTGGAATCTTCAAAGATGATCCAAGATTAGTTAAGGCATCAGCTTCTGTGTTTTCTTCCCTGGGTACCTGTGTCAAACTAAAAGAAGCAAAAGAGTCTACCAATTTTTTGACTATCTCTAAATATTTGATTAGCCTTTCACCTTTGACAGCATAAGAACCATTGTAATGGTTAGTAATTAATAGAGAATCTACATGTACCTCAAGATACTTGATCCTCATATGCTTGGCAATTTGTAAACCTGCTATTAAGGCTTCATATTCAGCCTCATTATAAGTGGTTTGAAACTCACAAGCAATTGATTGGGGTATAATGTCCCCCTGTGGCGATTTTAGTAGTATGCCTAGTCCAGTTCCCTTGACATTTGAAGCTCCATCTGTGAAGAGTATCCAAGGATCCTTAGTCTCTTCAAGTTGTTGAACTTCGAATTCAGCTTCCCTTTGTAGATCACTACTGAAATCAGCCACAAAGTCAACTAAGGCTTGGGATTTGATGGCAGTTCTTGGTTCATATCTAATGTCATATGCACTAAGCTTGACTGCCCGTTTTGCCATCCTCCCTGACATTTCAGGTTTCCTGAGTACATTCTTGATAGGAAAGTTAGTTTTCACAATAATAGGATGAGTTTCAAAATAATGACGTACTTTAGTAGATGCCATGATTAAAGCAAGAATAAGTTTCTCTAAATGAGAGTACCTGGACTAAGCATCAAGTAGACTTTTAGTTACATAGTATACAGGATGTTGAGTACCTTCATGATCCTTAACAAGGACCGCACTTACTGCTTTAGTAGAAACAACTAAGTATAAGGATAATGTTTCTCCATTTTTTGGTTTCATTAAAGCTGGAGCTGAGGATAAGTAATCCTTGAGGGCTTTGAGGGCATTCTCATGCTTTTCAGTCCACTTAAACTTTTTATTCATTCTCAGAATGTCATAGAATTCTTTGCATTTCTCTGATGACTTTGAGATAAATCTGTTCATGGCTGCGATCCTCCCTGTCAATCTTTGCACATCCTTAGCATTGGCAGGAGACTTGATGTTCACAATGGCCTTGATTTGTTCTGGACTTGCCTCTATCCCCCTTTTTGTCACTGTTAGGGATGGATTTTCATATCTTATGGATCACGGATCCTCAAGTGCAGGGCAGGATCATGGATCCTCAGTTCAGTTTGAATTAAGGATCCTCAGAAGACGTTGCAGGAATAAGGATCCAGGATCCTCATTATTATCCTTATGCTAACAATTGTTTCCATTATGTTTGAACTTGTTTGCAGGAGTATACGAGTGGGACTTGGTCTTGCCGAGATTCCAGGGGAATATGCTCCATTATTCTACACGTGCATTGCCTTTGTGACCGTTATGGAGGTCGTGGGAAGCTAGCATGATTTGCGGATTGTTAGTTAGCTAGATTATTTCTATTTTTATAAGGGGATAACAAGCTTGATTAGATAGAACAATTAACAAACACACACTGCTCGAGAACTCTCTGCAACTTATTGGTGATTACACACTTATTGCACACTAGTGATCCTTGTAACAAGCTTGTTATCATCCCAATTTGTAACTTCATTTGTTTAATATACTTGGTGATTGGTAGTTTCCATCACCCGAGGTTTTTTGTACCGGAGATCATACATTGATCAAGGGCTTTTTCCTCGTATAATTCCTCGTGTTCAACATTCATTTCATTCATATTTTGTTCATACATTCGTTCATCAATTCAAGCATCACACCTCACAAAATTAGATTTGGTTGTATTATCCTTGTGTGATTTTTGACCAAAACAGTTTGGCGCCCACCGTTGGGCAATTGGTGCTTCATTTCTGAGAAATTTTGTTCACTTCATTCATTCCGGTTCATTACTTCCAACAACATGGCTTCCCAGGGAAAAAAACACTTCAAGCTCCATGCCGGCGATTACCTCTTCACAGGGCATTCCACCTTTGCCTCCAGCACCTTTTGGGTCCCAGAAGAATACTGAGAACGCTGCGAAGAAACAAACCCCCATTTTCCCAAAACCAACTTCTGCTGCTTCTTCTGGTCCTACTAACAATGATCTTTATTCTTTGATTTTGCAGATGAGGGACTACATGCAACAGCAGGACAAAACCAACGACAGGATCCCTCGAGAGATTGATGACATCAAGAAATTCAAGAGACCAGCGGAGGATCACTCTCCTTTGATGCCGAGATCACTGAATTTTGACACTCCATTCATAACTGCCCAACACTCTGCAGCATCAGATGTCCAGTACCAGGGTGGATCATTGGGAATGCGTTTTGGATCATCGGCAATGACCCAGGCTCAAGGGTCCTACTTTCAGCCTTCAAGATCCTCCTTTCAGCATCAAGGATCCTTTTTCAGTTCTAGAGGATATATGGGAGCGCCGACAGTTCAAGGATCCTGGTTCCAGGGTCAAGGATCCTCTCAGGTTCAAGGATCCTCCTCTCAGGTTCAAGGATCATCCTCTCAGGTTCAAGGATCCTCCTCTCAGGTTCAAGGATCATCCTCTCAGGTTCAAGGATCCTCCTCTCAGGTTCAAGGATCCTCCTCTCAGGTTCAGGGATCCTCATCTCAGGTCTACGGATCCATGGATTATCCTCCAAGCCCCCCAGTCTCGGTGCATCAGAGTTCCAACATCTTTCAGGATCAAGGATCCTTAAGGAGTGTTCAACCAGGAAGTTCAGATATTCATTTGAGAGACTTCATCCCTATGTAGACTATTGATTCATCTGGTCCCTCAATTATACCAGAATCTCGCCAATATGGATTCACATTCGGAGTTCCAAACCTGAATCCTTCAGGAGGTAACACTTTGAATAATTCTTATAATGCTAACCATGGCTTTGTGCAGGATACAGGTATCAACCAAGCTATGGCTAGGGAATTGCAGAAACTTAAGGATATGATATCTAGCGTTCCAGGAGTGGTTAAGCCCATTCCTGAAATTCCAGATGGGAGTCACAAGTTATCTCATTTTGCACCACCTATTTGTGATGCAGAGATATCGAAGAGGTTTCAAATACCAACCATGAATCTATATGATGGCTCAACGGATCCAGAAGAGCATGTAGCTCAATACAGAGAAAGAATGGAGATCAATCCCATTCCTGAGAGGTTAAAAGAAGCATGCCTATGCAAGGGTTTCGGATCCACACTGTCAGGATCAGCTCTTAAAAGGCTGCTAAGTCTTCCCCCTTACTCTATTACTTCATTTGCTAATCTAGTTAACTTGTTTAATAGCCAATTCTCATACAGTAGGAAATTTGAACGTTTAACTAGTGATCTATATAGGGTAACACAAGGTCAAAATGAATCACTTAGAGATTATATCACTAAATTCAGTAGAGAATCCTTAGAGATTCCCAATTTGGATATTGCTACGGCTGTAAAAGCCTTCAAAATGGGTTTACTTAAGGATTCATTGTTCTTTGATGATCTTGTCATGACCCCTTGCAGAAATCTTGATGAAGTAAGAACAAGGGCCCTTAGATTCATCCGACTAGAGGATGATAAAAGGATCCAAGAGAGACTGGCAGAATCCTCAAAGCAAGAAAAGCAAGGATCCTACTTCAGGAACAACAAGTCCAAATCATACAACAAGTCTGATAACCCGAATGTGCATGCGGTGGAACAGGAAGAGGATGATGAGGATTATCCTCCCATTTCTGAATATGGCTTTTCTATTGATAATAATGAACTGATCCTTGAGCTGCAGAATCTAGGTGAAAAAGCAAGATGGCCCAGAAAGAGTGATAAGCCAGCTGCAACAAAAGACAAATCCAAATGGTGTGCATATCATGAAGATTTTGGTCATCTCACTAAAGAATGCATTGCACTCAGAAAAGAGATTGGTTACTTGTTAAGCAAAGGGCATTTGAAGGAGCTATTGGGAAGAAAAAAGTCAAGGATCTAGGATCCTGAAAAAGTTCCAGAAAAAGCTCCTGCTCCCCCAGCAGATGCACAAATTATCAACTTCATATCTAGAGGATCAGACATATGTGGCACTTCCTTTTCAGCAGCCAAGAGGCATGCCAAAGAAACAAAGATAGACAATGGGGATAGACCCGTCCGGACCTCGATCCTTACACAGGAGAAATTTATATCCTTTGATGAAGATGATCGTGTGGATATTCAGGATCCTCATCATGATGGTCTTGTTATTACTTTGTTTGTATCTAACCATTTTGTTCCCAGGATTCTCATAGATGGAGGAAGCTCTGTGAACATCATTTAACTTGATGTCCTCAAGAAGATGAACATCCCTGAATCAGAGATTATCCCAAGATCATCAGTTCTTGTGGGATTCAGTGGAGAAACCAAGAACACATTGGGGGACATTAAACTTCCCATTTATATAGAGGGGGTTAATACTTTTCAAAAATTTTGTGTTATAGATTGCTTATCCTATTGCAATGTTATCCTTGGCAGACCATGGATACATGACATGAAAGCGGTCCCATCTATATACCATCAATGTGTAAAACTCCCTACTCCATGGGGTGTGGTAAAGATTGAAAGTGACCAACAAGAAGCCAAAAATTGCTACACTTCATCAATGAAGCCAGCCTCAAGACCCAGGGAGCAATAGCAATTAAAGTATCCTCCAAGAGATGTCCTGGAGGCTAGAGAACAAGATGTGAAGGATATCCTGATGGATCCTCAGGATCCTGAATCCAAATTTTTTGTAGGATCCGGGATCCTCAACAATATTGAAGAGGATCTAGTATCCTTCCTAAAGAGAAGAAAAACTACCTTTGCCTGGAAGCATGAAGACATGACAGGTATCTCTAAAGATATTATTACTCATAAGCTTGGCATTGACAGGTCATTCAAACCTATACATCAAAAGAGGAGAAAGTTTGCACCTAAGAGGAATGCCATTATCCAAGAGGAGGTAGATAAGCTGCTCAGAGCATGTATGATTAGAGAGGTTAAGTATCCAATTCCAAGGTGGTTAGCCAATGTGGTTGTTGTTCTAAAGAAAAATGGAAAGTGGAGGGTATGTGTCGATTTTGCTGATTTAAATAAGGCATGTCCCAAGGATCCTTTCCCATTACCCCACATTGACTCCATGGTGGATGCTACCGCGGGTCATGAGTTGTTGACTTTCATGGATGCTTCATCTGGATTTCAACAAATTCAGATGGAACCATCCGATCAAGAGGATACAGCCTTTATGACCCCTACTGGTATCTATTGTTATATTGCTATGCCATTTGGACTAAGAAATGCAGGTGCTACATACCAAAGGCTAGTCAATATGATGTTTAAGGAACAAATAGGACACATAATGGAAGTCTATATAGACGACATGGTGGTTAAGTCCAAGAGAGCTGAGGATCACAATAGAGATTTGGAGGAAGCATTCGATATCCTTGATAAATTCAATATGAAATTGAATCCTTCTAAGTGTCACTTTGGTGTAAAAGCAGGCAAGTTTCTAGGATACAAGGTGACAAAAAGAGGCATAGAGGCAAGTACAGAGCAAATCAAGGCGTGCAAAGATTGACAGGGAGGATCGCAGCCTTGAACAGGTTCATCTCAAAGTCATCAGAGAAATGCAAAGAATTCTATGACATCCTGAGAAAGAACAAGAAATTTGAGTGGACTGAAAAGCATGAGAATGCTCTCAAGGCCCTTAAGGATTACCTATCCTCGGCTCCTGCCTTAATGAAACCAGAAAAGGGGATATATTATCCTTATATTTGGCAGTCTCCTCTAAGGCAGTAAGTGCGGTCCTTGTTAAGGATCACGAAGGTACACAACACCCTGTATATTATGTAAGTAAGAGTTTGCTTGATGCTGAATTCAGGTATTCACATTTAGAAAAACTTATCCTTGCTTTGATTATGGCATCAACTAAATTACGCCATTATTTTGAAACCCATAATATTATTATTAGAACTAACTTTCCAATTAAGAATGTTCTCAGGAAACCTGAAATGTCAGGAAGGATGGCCAAATGGGCAGTAAAGCTTAGTGCCTATGATATAAGATATGAGCCAAGAACTGCCATTAAATCCCAAGCCTTAGCTGACTTTGTGGCAGATTTCAGTAGTGATCTACAAAGGGAAGCTGAGTTAGAGGTTCAACAGCTTGAAGAGACTAAGGATCCTTGGATACTCTTCACAGATGGGGCTTCAAACATCAAGGGAACTAGACTAGGAATACTACTAAAATCACTACAGGGGGACATAATACCCCACTCAATAGCTTGTGAGTTTCAAACTACTAATAATGAGGCTGAATATGAAGCCTTAATAGCTGGTTTGCAAATTGCCAAGCACATGAGGATCAGGTATCTTGAGGTACATGTAGATTCATTGTTAATTACTAATCACTTTAATGGTTCTTATGCTGTTAAAGGTGAAAGACTAATCAAATATCTTGAGATAGTTAAGAAATTGGCAGACTCTTTTGTTTCCTTTAGTTTGACACAGGTACCCAGAGAAGAAAATGCAGAAGCTGATGCTTTGGCCAACCTTAGATCATCATTGAAGATTCCAGAGGATATTAAAATCCCCATAATCCATATATTGACTCCTGTTATTGAGGATCAGACAGCTATGGAGATATTAGAGGATTCTGCACTCACACCCAGTGATGGTTCACAACCAAATTCAGGACCATGGATCCTTCCAATCCTAAGATATATACAACATGGAGAGATTCATACAGGAGAAAACCCTAGAGCTTTCAAAGTCAAGGTATCTCAATTTCCAATACTAAATAACATGTTATATAAATGATCTCTTGCAGGTCCATACCTAAGGTGCATAGAGGATCCTGAAATTCAAGAAGTCCTAAAGGATTTTCATGAAGGAGATTGTGGAAACCACACTGGGGGCAGAGCGTTGTTCTCAAGGATCCTTAGGACAGGATATTATTGGCCTACTATGAAGAAGGATGCTGTGGATTATGCCAAGAAATGTGATGCTTGTCAGAGACATAGCAATATCCTTCATCAACTAGCAGAGCTCCTGCATCCTATATCCTCTTCTTGGCCATTCATGAGATGGGGAATGGATATAGTTGGTAAACTTCCCAAGGCACCAGGAGGAAAAGTGTTTATGCTTGCTATGACTAATTACTTTTCCAAGTGGACAGAAGCTGAAGCCTTTGCTCAAGTCAGAGAAAAAGAAGTGATATCCTTTATTAAAAGAAACATTATTACCAGATTTGGTATCCCTTCTGAATTGTTTGTGATAATGGATCCCAATTTATTGGGAGTAGAACTACTAACTTTTGTGATATTTGGGGGATTAAGATGATAACATCAACACCAGTCCATCCACAAGCTAATGGTCAAGCAGAATCATCCAACAAGATCATCATTAACAACTTGAAGAAGAAGCTTGGATCCAAGAAAGGGAAATGGGCAGAAGAGCTACCTTATGTATTATGGGCTGCTAAAACAACTCCCAAGAATGCTACTGGCCAGATTCCATTTTCTTTAGTGTTTGGAGCAGAATCAGTGATCCCTACAGAGATGGTAGTCCCTACTGCAAGAACAAGCATCCGTGATAATGAGGGAAATGCTGAAAACTTGGTTCAAGACTTGGATACCATAGAAGAACTCAGGGATTTGGCAAGGATAAGATTGGCTAGCTATCAACAAAGGATGGCTAGAGCTTATAACAAGAATGTCAGGATCAGAAAGTTTCAAGTTGGTGACATGGTGTTGAGGAAAGCATTCCAAAATACCACAAATCCTGCTGATGGCAAGTTAGCACCAAAGTGGGAAGGCCCCTATCTTATTGAAGCTGAGGCAGGAAAGGGGGCATATCGGTTATTGACAATGGAAGGTGATTTGCTACCAAGAGCTTGGAATGCTGTCCATTTGAAGAGATACTTCATGTAAGAAGGATCACGGATCCTTGGCCATTTTCATATCCGGTATACACAAAGGATCCTAAGAGGATATATGATCCTCATTGTGGTAATAATGTGATTCTAATTTACCAAATCCTTTAATTTATTTATTTACAAGGAAAAGGATTTAGGATCCTTTATCCTTCTTCACTAAAATTCTGAGTTTTGCAGAAGTTCAGGGATCCTTAACAAAGGATCAAGTATCCACAGAAGTCTCCTAAGTTTTATGAGCTTGTCCCCAGTTTTATGGGTTTATCTCCAGTTTTTGGGCTTTTCCCCAGTTTAAGGTATCTACTACCTTCGCCAGTAGCGCACGATTATCCTGGTGCAGTGAAAGGCAATGGGACTAGTACCCGCTTTAGGGGCTGACAATTTCATTGTAATGGTAGACGTACCATACATCCGTTCCTAAGGTTTCTAACGTTTTCACGTAAGCTAAGGTTTTGGCATTTTCATGTCACTAAGTTTGGATAGTCACCAGTGAGGGCCATACTCTAGTTTACACAAGATCCTTTGGGCATGTCCCCGGTTTTTTGGCCTTGTTCCCAGATTGTTGGGCTTGTCCCCAGTTACTAACTCTTCCTTTTGCAGTTGGCTTAGTCCCAAGTTATGTCTTATTTCAGGTTTCTAAAGCTAAACTCTTAAGGATCCTGGATCCTAACTCCGTACAAGGGTTTGTTTTTTGGTTATCACGATTGTAAGTATTAAGGATTTAGGATCCTAACTTGGATTCTCTGGTATGATCCTTATTTACCTTAACTTTATTCTTGATTTATCTATGTTACCCTTATACTTTGACAACATGATATATGATCCTAAAATTTTATCACTTTTTGAACTTTTCGATTATAGGATATTTGATCCTTGATCATATCCTAAACTTTTTGACTTAAACTAATTTCTATACTTTCATTATCAACTTGTAAGTTCAAAGGAATATGCAATAATAACTGAAAGGTAAATAGACACAGAATGAACAACACAAGATAGCCAAAAGATTAAAGTTTTATTTATTTATCAAAAGTTAAACCCTTCAATGGTTGTCAAAATTACCTACCCCAAGCATCTACCAGCAATACGTGGCCCGTCCGCTGGGGTAGGTAAAGGGTGTCCATATTAACAAAAGTCTAAGTGCAGGAAATAAAGATGGCAGGATAATAGTGGCTTCATCTCCCAAACGGAGGATCCCTCCACCTGCTATCATCCTACATATTGTCCCAAGGATCCTTGAACCTTAAACCTAAATACTATTGTTTAAGTACAGACTAGCATTGTTTCAAAACATCATCAAACAAAAAACCATTAAACCATAAAAAATGGGCTCCGGCCACATCTAGATAAATCCATCATCACCCATTGCTGCAGCCTACACCTTCGCTGCATCATCACCACCAGCTGCTCCTTCCACCGGATCCTTCACCCCACTGCTACCAGCCTCAGTTGCCAAGACCCCTTCAGCTTCCTCTTCATCATCCAGCTCCACTAGCTTCAGCTTCCAAGCCTCCTGATTCCAGGCAGACCTATCAAAAGAAGGATCCTCAGCCTCCTTTGCCATTTGAAGCTTGATCTTGAGCATGGCGATTGTAGCAGAGAGCTTTGCCCCTTCCATCACATCCTCCTTCTCCTGCTGAGCTGTGATTTGGGTCAAGACCAGCTCCCTTTTCACCAGATTGAGATCCTTCTCGAGGGAGGAGATTGTCTTGTCTTTGGCCAGGAATACCTTCTGGAGGTCCAGGTTCTTTTGCTCGACTTCTTCGAGACTATGATCTAGGAGCATTTGGATCTCAGCAAATTTCTGCATAAAACAAGCACATGGTCAGGATCCGTTATCCTCAGAAATGGAAGATCAGACTTAAGGATCCAGGATCCTTACCTCGGAGACATACTCCTCGAACTGGTGTTGGATGAGAGGGAGGCCTTCAAGAGACTCAACAGCTTTCCTTTTCTTGCTACCCTTGCCCTTCGTGCTGGCACCCTTAGGATTTGGGATGCTAGGACTGGAAGCAAGTTGTTTCTTGATGGACTTGGAGGAAGCAAATGCGTCAAGGTCACTAACACTGAACCTGGAAGCTGATCTTGAGGATTTTCCAGTGCCTACAAATGCCAAACACATATAAGTATTTATTGTTAGGGCATGAATTTTGTGCTAAGGATCATCTATCCTGAGACTAGGCATGGATCACGGATGCTTAATGGCTGATGCAGAGAGTCTGAGGATCCAGAGTCTGAGGATCACGAGTCTGAGGATCCAGGATCCTTAACATAACTTATGTTTTGCACGTTTTTAATGTGTAAATGTAGGTAATGGACGTAGTGGACCACTTCTCTGCTGGAATCTCGTGGAATATGCTTTTAGGCACGTGCATATTGAGGAGATAACCGTTAGTGGTGGTCATGGGTGACTTCCACCTTTTTCGGGAAGTTAGTTAGTTGATTTTTCTTATCATTTTAAGGGGAAAACGAGCTCAATGAAGGCATAAGTCGTACACACCACACCAAAAACACATAACACTCGAATTCTCTGCAAACACTTAGCGAAAACACACACTTACACTAGAAATTCATTGTATTGAGCTTGTTTTCTTCCGAAGTTGTACAAGGATCACTGCTGTTTTTGCAATATAGTTGGTGATCGGTAGTTTCCATCACCCGAGGTTTTTTATGGCAGAGATCTTCTAAAGATCAAGGGCTTTTTCCTCGTATAAATCTCGGTGTTCATCGTTGATTTCATATACTTGTTGTTCATACAATTAACCAAGCATCATTCCTCACAAAATCAGATTTGGTTGCATTATCCTTGTGTGATTTTTGACCAAAACAGTTTGGCGCCCACCGTGGGGCAATTGGTGCTTCAATTCAGAGAAATTTTGTTCATTTCATTCATTTCGGTTCATTACCTTCAACCGCATGGCTTCTCAGGGAAAACTACTCCAAGTTCTATGTCGGCGGTCACTTTTTCACAGGGCATTCCGCCTTTGGATCATCTCCCCCTTGCATTCTAGAAGAATGCTGAGAATTCTCCGAAGAAGACAACCCCCGTTTTCACAAAACCAACTGTTGTTTCTTCCTCTACACTTACTAACAGTGATTTTTATTCTTTGATTGTGCAGATGAAGGATCACATGCAGCAGCAGGTCAAGACTAATGGCAGGATCCTTCGCGAAATTGATAAAATCAGCAGAGGATCACTCCCCTTTGATGTCGAGGTCGCTGAATTTCGACACTCCGGCCATAACTTCCCAGCATTTTGCAGCTCCACATGTCCAATACCAGGGTGGATCAACAGGAATACGTTCTGGATCATCGGTAATGTCTCAGGCTCAAGGATCCTCTTTCCAGCCTTCAGGATCCTCATTTCAGCACCAGGGATTCTTCACCAGTTTAGGAGAATGCATGGGGACGCAGCCAATTCAAGGATCCTCTCAGGTTCAAGGATCCTCGCAGGTTCAAGGATCCTCTTAGGTTCAAGGATCCTCGCAGGTTTAAGGATCCTCTTAGGTTCAAGGATCCTCTCAGGTTCAAGGATCCTCACAGATTCAAGGATCCTCTCAGGTTCAAGGATCCTCGCAGGTTCAAGGATCCTCGCAGGTTCAAGGATCCTCTCAGGTTCAAGGATCCTCGCAGGTTCAAGGATCCTCACAGGTTTAAGGATCCTCTCAGGTTCAAGGATCCTCTCAGGTTCAAGGATCCTCCCAGGTTCAAGGATCCTCTCAGGTTCAAGGATCCTCTCAGGTTCAAGGATCCTCCTTCCAGGTTCAAGGATCCTCATCTCAGGTTTCCGGATCCATGGACTATCCTCCAAGACCCCCATTCACAGCACATCAAGGATCCAACATCTTTCAGAATCAAGGATCCTTAGGGAGTCAACAACCCGGAAGTTCAAATGTTCATCAAGGAGACTTCATTCCAATGCAGACCATTGCTTCCTCTGATCCCTCGGTTATGCCAGAATCCCGCCAACATGGATTCACATCTGGAATTCCAAACTTGAATCATTCAGGAGGTAACACTTTGAACAATTTTTGCAATGCTAACCACGGCTTTGTGCAGGATACAGGTATCAACCAAGCCATGGCTAAGGAGTTGCAGAAACTCAAAGATATGATATCCAGCGTTCCGAGAGTGGTTAAGCCCATTCTTGAAATTCCAGATGGAAGTCACAAGGGAAAGAATGGAGATCAATCCCATTCCTGAGAGGTTAAAAGAAGCATGTCTATGCAAGGGTTTTGAATCCACACTCACAGGATCTGCTCTTAAATGGCTGCTAAGTCTTCCTCCTTACTCTATTACTTCATTTGCTAATCTAGTTAATTTGTTTAATAGCCAATTCTCATGCAGTAGGAGATTTGAACGATTAACTAGTGATTTATATAGGGTAACTCAAGGTCATAATGAATCACTTAGAGATTACATAATTAAATTCAGTAAAGAATCCTTAGAAATCCCTAACTTAGATATTTCTACAGCTCTAGAAGCCTTTAAAATGGGTTTGCTTAGGGATTCAATGTTCTATGATGATCTTGTCATGACCCCTTGCAGGAACTTAGATGAGGAAAGAAACAGGGCCCTTAGGTTCATCCGTTTAGAGGATGACAAAAGGATCCACGAGAGATTGTCAGGATCCTCAAAGCAAGACAAATAAGGATCCTATCTCGAGGATAACTGATCCAAGCAATACTCCAAGCATGACAACCAGAGTGTGCATGTTGTGGAACAAGAGGAAGATGATCAGGATTATCCTCCTATTTCTGAATATTGTTTTTCTGCTGATAATAATGAACTAATCCTTTCTATGCAGAGTTTAGGTGACAAGGTTAGGTGGCCAAGGAAGAATGACAAACCGCCTACCACCAAAGACGAATCAAAATGGTGTGCTTACTATGGGGATTCTGGTCATCTCACAGATGAGTGCATAGCATTAAGGAAGGAGATAGGTTATCTTTTGAGCAAAGGATACTTGAAGGAATTGCTTGGAAGGAAAAAGTCAAGGATCAAGTATCCTGAGAAAGTTCCTGAAAAAGCTCCTCTTCCACCATCTGATGCTCAAATCATCCATTTCATCTCCGGAGGTTCTCAGCAGCTAAGAGACGTGCAAAGGAAACAAAGATGGAGAATAGGGGCAGACCTGTTCGGACCTCCATCCTTACCCATCAGAAAGTGATATCATATGATGAGGATAACTGTGCGGACATTCAGGATCCTCATCACGACGGTGTAGTTATTACATTATTTATATCTAACCATTTTGTTTGCAGGATTCTCATTGATGGGAAAAGCTCAGTGAACATAATCCAGTTGGATGTCCTCAATAGAATGGACATCCTTGAATCCGATATTCTCCAAAGATCATCTATCCTTGTGGGATTCAGTGGAGAGATAAAGATTACACTGGGGGACATCAAACTTCCTATTTACATAGAGGGAGTTAATTCTTTTCAAAAATTTTGTGTCATAGATTGCTTATCCTGCTATAATGTTATCCTTGGCAGGCCATGGATACATGATATGAAGGCAGTCCCCTCAACATATCATCAATGTGTCAAGCTCCCAACTCTATGGGATGTGGTGAAGATAGAAAGTGATCAGCAGGAGGCAAAGAACTGTTACACTTCTTCATTGAAGCCAACCTCCAAGGAGCAAGACGTCAAGGATATTCTGTTGAACCCAGAGGATCCTGAATCCAAAATTTTTATAGGATCCGGGATCCTAGACAGTATTGAGCAGGATTTAATATCCTTCTTGAAAAGAAGAAAGTCTACCTTCGCTTGGAAACATGAAGATATGACAGGAGAAAGTTTGCACTCGAAAGAATGCCATTATCCAAGAAGAGCACCAGCCCTGATGAAACCAGAAAATGGAGAATCGTTATCCTTATACTTAGCTATTTCAGCTAAAGCAGTAAGTGTGATCCTAGTTAAGGATCATGAAGGCTCTCAACATCCGGTATACTATGTAAGTAATATTCTACTTGATGCTGAGGCCAGGTACTCTCATTTAGAGAAATTAATTCTTGATTTAATTATGGCTTCTGCTAAACATAGACATTATTTAGAAACTCATACCATTATTGTGAAAACTAACCTTGCTATCAAGAATGTTCTCAGGAAACTTCAAATGTCAGGTAGAATGGCAAAGTGGGCAATCAAGCTTATTGCATATGACATTAAGTATGAACCCAGGACTGCCATCAAGTCCCAAGCTTTAGCTGACTTTGTGGCTGATTTCAGTAGTGATCTACAAAAGGAAGCTGAATTAGAAGTTCAACAACTTGAGAAGACCAAGGATCCTTAGACACTCCTCACGGATGGAGCTTCAGATGTTAAAGGAACTAGACAAAGCAGACTACTAAAATCGCCACAGGGGGACATTATACCCCAATCCATTGCATGTGAATTCCAAACCACTACTCGTGAGGCAGAGTATGAGGCCTTGATAGCAGGTTTGCAATTAGCTAACAATATGAGGATCAGGTATCTTTAAGTATTCGTAGATTCCCTATTAATTACTAACTACTTTAATGGTTCTTATGCTATTAAAGGTGAAATACTAATCGAGTACTTAGAAATAGTCAAGAAATTGGCAGATTCTTTCGCTTTTTTCAGTCTAACACAGGTATCCAGAGAAGAGAATGCAGAAGCAGATGCTTTAACTAACCTTGGATCATTCCTAAAGATGCCAGAAGATGTGAAAAATACTCATCACCCATGTTTTAACTCCTGCAATTGAGGATCACGTAGCCATGGAGATAGTGGAGGATTCTGCAATCATACCTGGTGATCCTGCACAGTCGAATTCAGGATCTTGGATCCTTCCAATCCTAAGATATATACAACATGGAGAGATCCCTACAGGACAAAATCCTAAAGCTTTCAAAGTCAAGGAGACCGTGGAAACTACACTGGGGGCAGAGCACTATTCTCAAGGATCCTTAGAACAACATACTATAGGCCTACCACGAAGAAGGATGTTGTGGATTATGCAAAGAAGTTTGATGCTTGTCAAAGACACAGTAATATTCTACACCAACCAACATAACATCTGCATCCTAAGAAGAAGCTTTTGCTCAAAGTCAGAAAAAAGGAAATGGCCAGTTATCAACAAAGAATGGATGGAGCATACAACAAGAATGTCAGGATTAGAAGATTTCAAGTTGGTGATTTTGTGCTAAGAAAAGCATTCCAGAACACTACAAATCCTTCTGATGGCAAGCTAGCACCAAAGTGGGAAGACCCCTATCTAATTGAAGCTGAATCAGAAAAGGGGGCATATCATTTGTTAACAATGGATGGTGATCTCCTACCAAGAGCTTAGAATGCTGTTCATCTCAAAAAATACTAAGTAAGAAGGATCAGGGATCCTCAGCGATACCGGTATTCTGATTAAGGATCCAGGATCCTCAAAGGATATATGATTCTACATTTGGTAACACATTACTTTCATTTTCATTTTCATTCATTTTATACTTATTTACTTATCATAAGTTAAAGATGTTAATCAGTTAACATCTATTTTCACAAAGTTTAAGATTTTGCGGAGTTGTTATCATTTTACAGAAGATCAAAGTGGTTGGCCAACTCTCCAAAGTTTATGGGCTTGTCCCCAGTTTAGGCCTGTCCCCAGTTTCGCCTGTAGCGCATGATGATCCTGGTATAGTTCAAGGCAGTGGGACCAGTACTCATTTTAGGGGCTGATAATTCCATTGTACTGGCTATACCCAGGATCCTACGTATAATGGTAGACGTACCATACATCCGTTCCTAAGGTTTCTAACGTTTTCACGTTAGCTAAGGTTTCGGCATTTTCATGTCGCTCAAGTTTGGATAGTCGCCAGTGAGGGCCATACTCCAGTTTACATCCGTTTATATGGGCTTGACCCCAGTTTACATCCGTTTATATGGGCTTGACCCCAGTTTACATCCGTTTATATGGGCTTGACCCCAGTTTACATCCGTTTATATGGGCTTGACCCCAGTTTACATCCGTTTATTTGGGCTTGTCCCCAGTTTGTTGGGCTTGTCCCCAGTTACTAACTCTTATCTTATATTAGCTTAGTCCCAAGGTGTATCCTATTTCAGGTTTTTGGAGACAAACGACCAAGGATCCTTGATCCTTACCTTCCATTAAGGTTTGTCTTATGGTTATCCTGTTTATAATGATAAAGGTTAGGATCCTAACTTGGATTCTCAGGTATGATCCTTAACTATTTTGATTTTATTCATTATTCATTTGAATAACCCTTATACTTGACAACTGAACTTGTGATTCTTAAACTATATCACTTTTTAGAACTTATCGGTTATGGGATATGTGATCCTTGATCATATCCTAAACTTTTTGGATATCTTTTTTAATTTTTCAAGGCTTGATAAGTATAAACAGAATGAACATTACAACAGTTGGAAAGTAAGATATTAACAAGGATATCAACACAAAATAAGCCAAAAAGTTCAAGTTATTTTATTCACAAAAGGTTAAACCATTTACGGTTGTCAAAATTGCCAACCCACGTTTCTACCAGCAAAACGTGGCCCGTCCACATGGGTTGGCAAAGGGTGTCCATTGTTTACGGGTCTTTGTGGTGCAGAAAATAAAAGACGGAAGGATAACGAGTGGCTTCATCCCCTAAACAGAGGATCCATCCACCACCCATTATCCTGCCTATTGTTCAAGGATCCCTGATCCTTCACCCTAGAAACTACTGTCTAAAGTTATACAAGTTCTGACGATAAGGATCCTTGATCCTAGAAGCTTTACTTTTCATAGTTTGCTTATTTAGCAATAATTTACAAGGATATAGAATCCTAACTTGGATTCTCTGGTATGTTATATTCTAACTTTTTCTAAGCTGTAAGTTGTCTCTTATCCTTTTTGGTTAGGGATCATTGATCCACATTTGTTCGAACACTTCAAGTTTTCTGTTAAAAGTTTTACATTATCATCAGATTTTCAATAACTTTCCAGTTGTTTGGTGATGATATTTTTGAAAATAGAAAGCATACATGGAAAATAAAAAGGGAAGAAACAACTATAGATGTAGCTAAAAAAAATTTAATGTTATTACCTATTCATTATGTATCAAAATCATCTGGCCTGGATTTCACCAGCAAAATCGTGGACCATCCACCCAGGCCAGATAAGGCTATCTAACAGTTAAAGTGTCTATGCAGAAATTAAAGTGCAGGAAGGTTAATAGCAAACTGTGTAGAAGGATTCATTCTCCACGAACGGAAGGATCTTCTGATCTGTAAAGGCACTTGAGGAGTTATCTCTAACTCTATATTCTGCAATGATGATTATAGCAGGTCTTATCAGTGACGACAGGCAGTGTAACAACTAGTTACCAGCAGCAACGGCTAGTCCGCTTCTGACGGAAATATGACAGCTGTGAATCCTTATCACAACTGCCATATTGGGGGCAATTGTTAGGGCATTAATTTTGTGCTAAGGATCATCTATCCTGAGACTAGGCATGGATCACGGATGCTTAATGGCTGATGCAGAGAGTCTGAGGATCCAGAGTCTGAGGATCACGAGTCTGAGGATCACGAGTCTGAGGATCACGAGTCTGAGGATCCAGGATCCTTAACATAACTTATGTTTTGCACGTTTTTAATGTGTAAATGTAGGTAATGGACGTAGTGGACCACTTCTCTGCTGGAATCTCGTGGAATATGCTTTTAGGCACGTGCATATTGAGGAGATAACCGTTAGTGGTGGTCATGGGTGACTTCCACCTTTTTCGGGAAGTTAGTTAGTTGATTTTTCTTATCATTTTAAGGGGAAAACGAGCTCAATGAAGGCATAAGTCGTACACACCACACCAAAAACACATAACACTCGAATTCTCTGCAAACACTTAGCGAAAACACACACTTACACTAGAAATTCATTGTATTGAGCTTGTTTTCTTCCGAAGTTGTACAAGGATCACTGCTGTTTTTGCAATATAGTTGGTGATCGGTAGTTTCCATCACCCGAGGTTTTTTATGCCGGAGATCTTCTAAAGATCAAGGGCTTTTTCCTCGTATAAATCTCGGTGTTCATCGTTGATTTCATATACTTGTTGTTCATACAATTAACCAAGCATCATTCCTCACAAAATCAGATTTGGTTGCATTATCCTTGTGTGATTTTTTACCAAAACATTTATATTTTTCATTCATTCAAACATTTATTTATTCATACATAGATTCGAATATTTACTTGACATTGTGAAGGAACCGGAGGATGCTTCTTGTGAATCCTTTACCTTGATTTGAAATGTCCTCACAGCAGGGTCAAGCCTCCAGAAGGCAGCAACTCTTTCTTTTCTTGCAGGTGTCTCTTGAATATGAGAGAGTGCGATAGCTGCAAAGACAGAAAGAAGGATCCGTTATCCTTAACAGAAAAAGAATCCTACTTTAGTCCTTGTCTAAGGATCCCATATCCTACCATGGGTGATCCACTTTTTGGGAAGGTTTTTCCCATCTGGGGTTGAGTCCCTCCTAACAAAGAAGAAATGGCTCTTCCAGTGGGTATCGTTTTTGGTGATCTTGAGGATTGGGTGAGGATGGCCAGGTTTGTGTTTAAACAGAAAGCGGTGTGAACCATGGCTAACGAGGTTGTATAACTGACTCAACTCGGACATCCCTATGTCCATACCTTCCTGCTCAATGATGTTTTCAATGATATAAAGAACTCTCCACATCATGGGCAAGGCCTGAATGTAGCACATGCCCGTGAGTGTGAAGAAGGATTGTGTAAAAGCAGGGAAGGGATAAGAAAACCCTATCAGGAAAGGGGTGGCCGAAAAAGTGACCCAAGTGTCGGAAATACAGTCACTCTTCATTGAAGAGTCAAAGGATCGGAAGATGGCTTCAGCCGGAAAACAATGGCGAATCCGATCAATCTCAGGATTGGTAAAACGGCAAAGTTCCAGCGAAGGGTTTTTAGTAACGCCTTGGCTCTTCAAAGGACTACCCTTCTTAGGATCCTTGGCTGGTGAGGATCGGAGAACCATCTTAGTCATGGATGCTCGGAGAAAGGAGGATCGGAATAGAATAATTTAGAGAAGGAAAGAGAGAATACATGTTTGATCTCCGGATGAAGATTTAAAGGAGTGGAACGCTCGAATTTAAACACATCTTGATCCTTATCTCTTACTCTGAATTTATAATGATGATTTTGCAGGTAGTGTTGTCGTTGACGTCATGTTGCAACGGATAGTTCGATTACAACGGCTATATTTACGTTAACTGATTCGTTTGTGATAAGGCAGAAAATATGACTCATCTAGTTATATTTAATTCCTCATATTTTGGGGGCAATTGTTAGGGATGGATTTTCATATCTTATGGATCACGGATCCTCAAGTGCAGCCATGATCACGGATCCTCACTTCAGTTTGAATTAAGGATCCTCAGAAGACGTTGCAGGAATAAGGATCCAGGATCCTCATTATTATCCTTATACTAACAATTGTTTCCGTTATGTTTGAACTTGTTTGCAGGAGTATACGAGTGGGACTTGGTCTTGCCGAGATTCCAGGGGAATATGCTCCATTATTCTACACGTGCATGGCCTTTGTGACCGTTATGGAGGTCGTGGGAAGCTAGCATGATTTGCGGATTGTTAGTTAGCAAGATTATTTCTATTTTTATAAGGGGATAACAAGCTTGATTAGATAGAACAATTAGCAAACACACACTGCTCGAGAACTCTCTGCAACTTATTGGCGATTACACACTTATTGCACACTAGTGATCCTTGTAACAAGCTTGTTATCATCCCGATTTGTAACTTCATTTGTTTAATATACTTGGTGATCGGTAGTTTCCATCACCCGAGGTTTTTTGTGCCGGAGATCATACACTAATCATGGGCTTTTTCCTCGTATAAATCCTCGTGTTCAACATTCATTTCATTCATATTTTGTTCATACATTCGTTCATCAGTTCAAGCATCACACCTCACAAAATTAGATTTGGTTGTATTATCCTTGTGTGATTTTTGACCAAAACAGTCACCATGTAACCTAAGAATTTACCAGCTTTCACTCCAAAGTGGCATTTAGATGGATTCAGTTTCATGTTGTATCTATCAAGGATATCAAATGCTTCTTCCAAATCCTTAAGGTGATCCTCAACTCTTTTGGACTTAACCACCATGTCGTCAATATAGACTTCCATTGTGTGTCCAATCTGTTCTTTAAACATCATATTTACTAGCCTTTGGTATGTAGCACCTGCATTTCTTAGTCCAAAGGGCATAGCAATATACAATAGATACCAGCAGGGGTAACAAAAGCAGTATCCTCTTGATCAGATGGTTCCATCTGAATTTGTTGGAATCCAGATGAAGCATCCATAAAAGTCAATAACTCATGACCCGCTGTAGCATCCACCATGGAGTCAATGTGGGGTAAAGGTAAAGGATCCTTGGGACATGCATTGTTTAAATCAGTAAAGTCAACGCATACCCTCCACTTTCCATTCTTTTTCTGAACAACAACCACATTGGCTAACCATCTTGGATACTTAACTTCCCTAATCATACCTGCTTTGAGCAATTTGTTTACCTCTTCTTAGATAATGGCATTTCTTTCAGGTGCAAACTTCCTCCTATTTTAATGGATTGGCTTGATGGACCTGTCAATACCAAGTTTATGAGTAATTACATGTCACGGCCCTCGACCCGTTTTGCTGGTTCGGAAGCCGCGGGATAGAAAACCCGTGGTATTGGTGTTTATTGAGCAGTGGAAACTTTTAGCAGGATTGTTTAAAATGGAAAACATCGGATTATTTTATTATTAATATCGGGACAAACCCCGTATTTTACAATAAAGGAATTTCACTAGGAAATTCCCTGATTACAGAAAACTTGTTTATTTATTTACTGAGCCACTTCATTCAAGCTGGAGTGCTACGCGGCACTTTTCCTTGTTCACAGTAAATCACCTGAAACATGTTTTAAAAAGATTTTATCAGCGGGAAATACTGGCGAGTGCATTCTATTTTATACAAAAAGACACATTGCTATAATTTACAGTATTAAGAGCGATTACAATTGCCCCTATCTTATAATTATCTGGTCCAGTTGTCACTCGACCAGATCTGTGACTGTGGTCATATCACTATTGGGTCAGTTCACCCAAATGTGACGTGTATCATGAATTAGGTGCGCCCACCTAAAATTGATACTACAGCAGTAATGTATACAAAACCCCACTTACTACGAGTAATTAAAGATTTGCAAAGACTTAATCCCTGTAATTATAACTGGAAAATAATGTGAGGTTTCGTAAAACAACTGATAAAAATAGAATGACTCACATTGCAAATTTAAACGATCACAGGTAGCCTACTGATTAAGCCGGTAAACCTAGGTAAATAAAAATGCAAACGAAACTAGGTTACTAACTTAATACAACGTTTAGGATAGTTCACGAGATCGAAACCCTCACGACGAATGACAAAGTATAGCCCAAGATTCGAGCAGCACTTAAACATCCATCGGATCGGTTTTAATCGATCAGACATTTTATCATAACAGCGATCGAGTTATTACCCTGTTATCATAGCAGAGGTTCGGGACTCAGCTGGTATTTTTGAAAGAAACGGATATTTGAGTAACGTAACGAAGTGATTTTCACGTCGTAACATGCAAATCTATCAAGTGTCAGACCCCTGGGTTTTATACTGGATTTTGACCCCGCCCGCGTGTCGCGCTGTCTACCAGGGTTCCTGGCGCGTGTCGCGGGGCAGACCTATTTAGGCTAGGGTAGCCTTGTGTCCTGTATAGCCTTGGTGAGTTGATGTAAATCGAATTTTCGTGTTTTATAACTGTTTTTAGAGGATAATATCAATTAGGGGATACCCCCATTGAGTTTTAGGGGGCCCCGTTGCTGGTTTCGGGTGTTTTTCAAATTTAGGGTCGTCCTGTACCACTTGGGTGTTTTAATTAAGGTTTCTTAATGTACCTTTTTAGAATAGGAAATAACAAATTTTGCAAGAGTTGTTACATCCTCCCCACCTTGTTTAAAATCTCGTCCTCGAGATTTACTGGAACAATTGAGGGTACTTTCGTTTTATCTCTGATTCTAGCTCCCACGTGTATTCAGGCCCTCTTCTTGAATCCCATTTATCTTAACCAGGATCAATCTCTAGTGCTTGAGGTACTTGACCTTTCTGTCTTCTATTTGGAGAGATTTTTCAACGAACTTTAACTTTTCATTTACCTCTATATCTTGAAGAGGTACTACCAGTGATTCATCAGATAAACATTTCTTAAGATTAGATACATGAAATACATCATGTACAGCTGCTAATTCTTCTGGTAGTTGTAATTGATACGCAACCGGTCCTATTCGTTGGATAACTATAAATGGTCCTACATACCTTGGACTCAGTTTTCCTTTCTTACTGAATCGAACTACTCCTTTCCAAGGAGAAACTTTCAATAGTACCCTGTCCCCAACTTGAAATTCTACTGGCTTACGTCGATTGTCGGCATAACTCTTATGGCGGTCTCGAGCCATCTTTAGCCTTTCTTTAATTTGAGTTATCTTGTCGGTGGTTTCCTGCACAATTTCGGGACCTGATAATTGACTTTCTCGTATTTCTGCCCAACACACTGGGGTTCGGCACTTTCGTCCATAAAGTGCTTCAAATGGAGCAGCATTAATGCTGGTGTGATAACTATTGTTATAGGAGAATTCTATTAATGGCAAGTGGTCGTCCCAATTTCCACCGAAATCTATAACACATGCCTTGAGCATGTCTTCTAAGGTTTGGATCGTCCTTTCACTTTGTCCATCTGTTTGGGGATGGTATGCTGTACTTAACATCAAGCGTGTCCCCATTGCTTGTTGGAAACTTGTCCAGAAATGTGAAGTGAACCGACTATCCCTATCTGATACTATGGAGAGTGGAACTCCATGTAGTGACACTACTTCGTCTACGTATAGTTTAACTAGTCTTTCCATGCTAAAGGTTTCCTTCATTGGTAGGAAATGAGCTGATTTGGTTAATCGATCCACAATCACCCAGATTGCGTCGTTACCTTTTCTTGTTTTGGGTAACTTAGTAACAAAATCCATTGTTATTAGTTCTCATTTCCATACAGGCATCTCTAATTATTGCAGTAAACTTGAAGGTTTCTGATGTTCTGCCTTAACTTGTGAACAAGTTAAACACTTAGAAACGTAACTAGCTATGTCCTTTTTCATTCCTATCCACCAAAAATTATTCATCAAATCTTGATACATCTTGTTATTACCAGGATGCATCGTATACCTAGATTTATGGGCTTCTTCTAATATCTTATTTCTTAGGTTTCCTTGTCTAGGTACCCAAATTCTTTTCTGATGGAATCTCCAAATTCCATCAGTTCCTTGCTCTAATTCCTTAATTCTTCCTTTCATTCCTTCAACATCATCCTTGATTGCTGTTTCTTGAACACTTTTCAGTTGTTCCATTAAATCTAACTGCAGATTTAATCTAAGAGCACGAACTCGCCTTTGGTTCTCATGATACTTACGACTTAAGGCATCTGCTATTACATTTGCTTTTCCTTCGTGATATTGAATATCACAGTCGTAATCACTTAGGATTTCCATCCATCTTCTTTGCCTCATGTTCAATTCTTTTTACCCAAAAATTTATCTTAAACTCTTATGATCTGTAAAGACAGTAAATTTACTACCATACAGATAGTGTCTCTAAATCTTAAGGGCAAAAATTATTGCTCCTAATTCTAAATCATGAGTCGTGTAATTTTCCTCGTGCTTTCTCAATTGCCTTGATGCATATGTGATCACTTTCTTACGTTGCATTAGCACACATCCTAATCCTAGCTTAGAAGCATCGCAGTAGACTTCAAAATCTTATGTGCCTTCTGGTAGGGCAAGAATTGGGGTGTTTGTTAATCTTTTCTTTAGAATTCTAAAGGCTTCTTCTTGCTTAAGTTACCATTCAAACTTAACAGTTTTACAGGTTAACTTAGTTAAGGGAACAGCTATCTTGGAAAAGTCTCGGATGAAACGCCTATAGTATCCAGCTAATCCTAGAAAACTTCTGACTTTTGTAGCTGACTGCGGGGTTTCCAACTTGTGATAGCTTCTATCTTGGAAGGATCTACGTGAATGCCTTCGTGATTTGGCGTAAAGCTTTTCCTTTCTTAACAAAGTTAAGAGTGCATGCAGCTGCTCACAATGTTCGTCCTGGCTTTTAGAATACATAAGTCTATCGTCGATGAAGACAATTACGAATGTATCCAAATACGGCTTACAGATCCTATTCATCATATCGATGAATGCTGCAGGAGCATTTGTCAGCCCAAATGGCATGACTATAAATTCGTAGTGGCCGTACCTAGTCCTAAAAGCAGTTTTAGGAATGTCCTATTCCTGTACCTTCAGTTGATGATATCCGGAGCGTAAATCTATCTTAGAGAAGTATCTAGCCCCTTGAAGTTGATTAAAAAGATCATCAATCCTAGGTAACAGGTATCGATTCTTAATGGTAACCTTATTCAATTCCTTATAATCGATACACATTCGCATCAAACCGTCCTTCTTTTTTACGAACAACACCGGTGCTCCCCAAGGGGATCAACTAGGTTGTATGAATCCTTTCCCTAACAACTCATCTATCTGCTTTTTCAGTTCTAACATTTCTGTTGGTGCTAACCGATATGGTGCCTTAGCTATAGGAGCAGTTCCAAGAATTATATGAATTCTAAATTCTACTTCCGTATCGGGTGGTACTCCTGGGAGATCTTCTGGGAATACATCAGGGTATTCGGATATTACCGGAATTTCTTTAAGTTCTTTGCCTTTACTGTGAATGATTACTGAAATCATATACACTATGCCTTTCTTTCGTTCGTAACTAGCGACTTTCATTACTGAAATGAATTTCAGTGTCTTGCGTGGTCTATCTCCTATAATCAGAATTATTTCTCCTGTTGGCGTACGAATTTCTAAGGAATTCAGATCACATAGGATTCGAGCATGGTTGGTGAGTAACCAATCCATTCCTAACACGACGTCGAATCCTGCTAAATTCATAGGTAGAAGGTTTGCTGAGAATTTATGTCCTGAGAGTTCTATTTTTCCATTTTGAAGTACCTTATCTATACTGATAGGGTTTCCTTCTGCCGTTTCTACCGTATAAACTCGCCTAAGTTTGGTTAAAGGTTGCTTAAGAGCTTGGCAGAATGAACTATTTATAAAACTTTGGTTTGCACCAGAGTCAAATAATACTTTTGCGTAAATGTCATGCACAAGGAATGTACTAGTTATCACGTCCGGTATCAGATCTGCCTCTTGCGTTGTCAGCTGAAAGGCCCTTGCATTCTTTTTATTAGTTCCATCGGTCACCTTTGCTTTGTTGTCAGTTGCTTTGACCAATTTAGGGCAATTTGGATTAAAGTGCCCGGCTTCTCCGTAGTTGTAGCAGATCATCGATTTCCTCCTTCACTTCTCTTCTCAGTGCCCCGGTCTTTTGCAGAAATTGCAATATTCCTTACAATTCCCGAAATGTTTCCTTTTAAAGTTTCCGCAAAATGGTGGGGTGGAAGACTGCCCGGCTCCCTTTTTCTGGAAGTTACTATTATTACCCACACGGAAACCTTGGGTAATCTTTTGAGCCAATTCCTTCTTCTTGTTCTCCTCTCTTGTACGTACCAATCCGTTAGTCAAGGTGTTGGCCAGTTCGATGGCATCGTCGATCGTCCGGGTCTCGCAGCTTTGACTATGTCCGAATCTCGCTAATCAATCCCCAAATATAGTGAGAAATAAGTACTAGTTCTGGCGAGGCTAGAGTCGGTACAATCCAAGCGTACTCGAAAAATTTCGAAGTATACTCACGACAATTTACATCCACCATCTGGTGGTTCAGGAATTGATTTGTCATCTGTTCCTTTTCGTAGGAAGGAAAAAATTTCCTTTCTACCAATTCTTTAAACTCCTCCCAACTCATGGCATAGGCCACGTTAATTCCTTTAGCTTGCAGCACCGTGTTCCACCATTCTAATGCTTTTTCTTTGAAAAGGTGGGATGCATACATGACCCGGTCTTCTTCTGCGCACTTACTTATTTTGATCACAACTTTTGTCTTTTCTAACCAATGAAGTGCAGCAGTGGCTCCTTCATTTCCTGCAAATTCGCTTGGTTTGCAGGCGAGGAATTCTTTATAAGTGCAACCAGTTGTCATCACTTTCATTTTCTTAAGTACTTGGGATTGAATTACATTATTATTATTATTGTTGTCTCCGTTTACACTGTAACTGAAATTATCGTCGCGACTGCGTTTGCTATTGTGGGTTTTGGAAGGTTCTACGGGATTTTTAGCAGCGATAACAATTGCTGGGATAGCATTGGCTATACCCTGAGCAACTATATTTTCTATATCCTCTCTATTGAGAAAACCTTCTTGATTATTTGGTTCGGATTGGTTAACTTCATTTTCCGGTTGGTTTACTGCGTCTGCCATCTGAATTATTAATAATATACACGGATTATTGTTACAAAATAGATAGCAACTAAACACAATAGGGAAATCACAACCACAATTAAGTCAACACATATAACCAAAATCGTCGACATTGTGACATTTATATTTTTATATATATAATATTTATGCATCCATACAAACCATATATTTACAAATGTTTTATTTTAGTATTATTATACAACATTATAAATTATTTATTATTATTATTATTATTATTATTATATATATTATTATTATTATTATATTTGTTTTCCACATATTATTATTACACAAACTAACTATACTACGGTTAATTGTCTTAAAAAACGAAACTCCCGTTTATCGTACTTCCAGGAGAGGTTTTCTCCTACAGCCCGGATCCGGTTTCCTGCATCCATCAGCTCTTCGCCATAACGGCGTAGTTCAGCAACATTTTCTGGGTTCATGGGTGGAAAAGGAGCAGGGGCTGGGTCAGGCTGTGGGAAGTACACATCTGGATTATTCATGAAGTTTTGGAAGTGCAAGTCGCTGGTCCACCATTCTTCCATTTCATCTGAAAGAGGTTGGGGGGTTAACAATAGGTTCAGGGATGGCAGGTTCCAAGTTGACAGGGAGTTCCGATTGAGCGGGAAAATTCAAAAGGGTTTCATCAGCTGGGCCGAAAAGGTCACAGTTTGCCAGTTTTCTATCTAGCTCCTCCCAGGGTGGTAAAGTTGGAGCTTGGCCAGAACTCTCTCCCACTTCTTTCTCTTTTCCTTTTGGATCACCAGTTTTCTTCACTTTTTGTGCTGCAGGTTTCTTCCTTCTTCCTCTTTTCAAGTCCAAAAGCCTCCTTCTTTTCTTGGGTTTAGGTTTTTCCTGTGATTGAAACACTAGTGGCTCGTCTGCATCAGCCTTATATCTGGCTTGGTTCCCGGTAGCTTCCATTTCTGTACAATGTATTGAGAGGTTTTGGAGAGCCTCAGATAACTCACTCATGCTGTTAGTCACACATAAGGAAACACAAAAGTCTAGATTAAATTTTAAATTATTGCAATTAAATTCACAGAAGCACAAAAATGCGTATCTAAAAATTAAGTATTTTTCAAATACTTAAATGGGCTTAAACCAGTGGCTCTGATACCACCTTTTACTTTCACGACCCTCGACTCGTTTTGCTGGTTCGGAAGCCGCGGGACAGAAAACCCGTGGTATTGGTGTTTATTGAGCAGCGGAAACTTTTAACAGGATCGTTTAAAATGGAAAACATAGGATTATTTTATTATTAATATCGGGACAAACCCCGTATTTTACAGTAAAGGAATTTCACTAGGAAATTCCCTGATTACAGAAAATATGTTTATTTATTTACTGAGCCACTTCATTCAAGTTGGAGTGCTATGCGACACTTTTCCTTGTTCACAGTAAATCACCTAAAACATGTTTTAAAAAGATTTTATTAGCGGGAAATACTGGAGAGTGCATTCTATTTTATACAAAAAGACACATTGCTATAATTTACAGTATTAAGAGCGATTACAATTGCCCCTACTTATAATTATCTGGTCCAGTTGTCACTCGACCGGATCTATGACTATGGTCATATCACTATTGGGTTCGTTCACCCAAAAGTGACGTGTATCATGAATTAGGCGCGCCCACCTAAAATCGATACTACAGCAGTAATGTATACGAAACCCCACTTACTGCCAGTAATTAAAGATTTGCAAAGACTTAATCCCTGTAATTATAACTGGAAAATAATTTGAGGTTTTGTAAAACAATTGATAAAAAGAGAATGACTCACATTGCAGATTTAAACGATCACAGGTAGCATACTGATTAAGCTGGTAAACCTAGTTAAATAAAAATGCAAACGAAACTAGGTTACCAACTTAATACAACGTTTACGATAGTTCACGAGATCGAAACCCTCACGATGAATGACAAAGTATAGCCCAAGATACGGGCATCACTTAAACATCCATCGGATCGATTTTAATCGATCGGACATTGTATCGTAACAGCGATCGAGTTATTACCCTGTTATCGTAGCAGAGGTTCGGGACTCAGTTGGTATTTTTGAAAGAAACGGATATTTGAGTAACGTAACGAAGTGATTTTTACGTCGTAACATGCAAATCTTTCAAGTGCCAGACCCCTGGGTTTTATACTGGATTTTGACCCCGCCCGCGTGTCGCGCTCGGCTACCAGGGTTCCTGGCGCGTGTCGCGAGGCCGACCTATTTAGGCTAGGGTAGCCTTGTGTCCTGTATAGCCTTGGTGAGTCGACATAAATCGAATTTTCATGTTTTATAACTGTTTTTAGAGGATAATATCAATTAGGGGATACCCCCTTGAGTTTTAGGGGGCCCTGTTGCTGGTTTCGTGCGTTTTTCAAATTTAGGGTCGTCTTGTACCACTTGGGGGTTTTAATTAGGGTTTCTTAATGTACCTTTTTAGAATAGGAAATAAAAAATTTTGCAAGAGTTGTTACATTACATCCTTAGAAATACCTGTCATGTCTTCATGTTTCCAAGCAAAGGTAGTTTTTCTTCTTTTCAAGAAGGATATTAAATCTTGTTCGATACTATCAAGGATCCCGGATCCTATAAAAATCTGGGATTCAGGATCTTCCGTGTTCAGCAGAATATCCTTGACATCCTGGTCTCTTGCCTCCAGGACATCCCTTGGAGGATACTTTAATTGCTATGCCTCCCTAGGCCTTGAGGTTGGCTTCATTGATGATGTGTAGCAATTCATGGCTTCTTGCTGATCACTGATGCGTGTGTAGTGTTATATATTTTATGTATATTTTAAGCCCTTTTTAACACTTTAGTCAAGTTTTAAATTTATAAAACACGATATTTACTAACACTAAACACACACATGGGCAAGTGCACCCATCGTGAGAGTAGTATAGTGTTGGTAAGATACCGAGGTCGTCCAAGGACACAAGAGCTTTTAATACTGGTTTATCCTCAATGTCTAATCAAATCAAAAGTTTAGAAAAAGGTTTTAAACTAGAAAATAAAAACTAAAAATGCTGAAAAATAAAAATAAAAATAAAACAGATAGACAAGATGAATCACTTGGATCCGACTCGCCTTTAGTGTAACCTTTGATTATTTTCGCACTTTTTAAGAGATTATCTTAGTTATTGTAGTAGGCCTCTCTTTTGAAGGTGACGTTACCCTCAACCCAGTAGTTTGTGTCAGCAAGGATACAATGGGTTGGATTATTGAAAGATAATTAATTAAGTTATTAATGCATAATGTGGTAGGCCCCTCTTTTGAAGGTGACGTTACCCTCGGCTAAGTAGTCTGAGTCAGCAGGGATACAGTCCTAAGTAGCTGGGTTAATATATTAATAGTAGTTTACATATGAGGGGATCAAGAAATTCGGACCCCAGCCATCCAATACCAGTGGGTATTGAAGGAGGTCCTACTAAGCTTGACCCAGGTCCTTGCAGGATCTATACACTGAACAAGGCAAGACGCTTACCAAACCATTCATTTAACCCCCGACCAGGTAGCCAACATATCTCCATATAGACCGTGGCGATATGAATGGTGTAGATCTTTTATTTTATATAGACAGTAAAATAACGCCAAGACACCATGGACAAATGATAAGGAAGTTTCACTGTTATTAAAGTCATTAATACATAACCAAATAAAAAGTGAGAAAAGATTAAAAATAAAAAGTATTACACTAAATGCTTGTCTTCACCAAGTGATGTAAGAGACTTAGGCAAAAATGGCCTTTGATTGTCAAGAACTCTTACTATCAATCTTGGATCCCGAGACTACTACACACACTCTATGATGGATGATGGTGTTGTGGTGGTGGTGGAGTGTGGGTGAAGTGGGAGAGAGGTGGTTTGCCAAGGGATGATTTGCTAATGAGCCAAGCACCCCTATTTATAGCCTGCACAGAAGCCCAGACACGGCCCCGTGTCCATTGGGCACGGCCCCGTGTCCACCCATCTTCTCTTTCTTCATTAAATGCAGTTTGTCTACATTAGTTGACCACGCCCCCGTGTCCGCTGGGCACGACCCCGTGTGCAGAAGCGTATCTGTACTATCAAGATTTTCCTAGATTCTGCGAATCTTAAAGTTGACCACGGCCCCGTATCCGCTGGACATGCCCCCGTGGTGGGTGATAGAAGCTTCTACAACTTTGTCTTTTCTGCAGACACATTGGCACGCCCCCGTGCTCATTTGAGCACGGAGCGTGTTCAGCCTTCTTTTCTCTTGTTTTTGCTTGGGAGGATGCTGTCGAGGGGTCGGGGATGCCACGTTTATTCCTTTTCTTGTATTTATGTTAGATTTAGCTGCCTTTTTGCTTCTTTTGTTCATTTGAGCTCATTTAATCCTGAATATACAAAAGGAAAAAAACACACTTTTTCCAACATTAGTACTAAAAAAGGGTTAGTTTTATGCCACATTTGATGTAATTTATATGTTGCATTTTGCGCACATCAAATACCCCCACACTTGAATCTTTGCTTGTCCTCAAGCAAAACTCTTTATAATGTGGCTTACACTCCCAAATGGAATGGGTAGAAGAGAAGGTTTTTGGGCTTGTCATAGAGTGTCGGGATTTCCAAGATTCTTTATTAAGTTTATTTTTAATTATTTACAATCTTATTCGTCATGATTTATTTAAAACATTACATAAGATAAATTACTTATTAGGGCATAACATGCCTTTTTTTAAAATTCCATTTATATACAAGTTCACATACCTCACGGGGGATCACTCAACACTCGGCCGAAAATGTATTTTTGTGAAACACTCGAGAGCGGCATGGAACTTACTTCTACAATAAGCTTGCCAAGCAATCAATCCTCCTCCTTTTTAACTATATACCTTTGTAAATATCAAGAGGACTTTTGGGGGAAGGGTTAGGCTTGGGTTAAAGGTAGGTGGTTTAGTTAGTGGTTAGTAGAAAAGGGCGAAAGGCGTAAAAAGCATCGGTTTTCATAAGACTTTATTTTTATGACTTTTTATTCTAATGAAACAATTTTTCAAACAAAGTTCTTTTTTGATAACCTTGTTTGTTTATTTCTTTTGGCTTCATTATCATCATTTTTTTTTGTAAGGAAGTCATAAGAAAAACCGAGCTTTGTTACTAAAATAAAGGGTTTAAAATGAAAAAGGGTTTTAGTGGGTAAAAGGGTGTTTGTTTTGGGTTAAGAAATGAAAAGGTTTAGGCTCAAAGGGGTTAACTAGGGGGATTTTGGGTAGGTGGTAAAAAAAAATAATGGTGTTGAAATAAAAAGGGTTAGTCTTAATGCCTCCATCATTTACTTACTTGGGTTTAAGTTGGTAAGGACCGGGAATGTATCGTCATGGCAAGTTCTAGAGTCGTAAGAACCAAGCGGCTATTCACACAAGAAATGAAAAATGAGCATTTAGTTTGAAGATGTGTATTTGTATGCTCAATAAAGGCTCAAAACTCACTTTTTGTGGGAATGGGTTTTTATGTGATCAAGTATATTTAATCAAATTTTAACTAGATTTGTCATGCCGTTTCATAATTTCCTTATGTTAGTTCTTTTTATCATGACGCTATCGGTTGTAAATTTATAAAGATAAAACCTTTTTTTGAACTTGTTATTCCCAATTTAAACCAAGACAAGTAAAAAAACGAAAAGTTTTTGAAAAAATTTGGGGTGTTTAGCAGTTCCAATAGAGTTTTGTGTAAGGCTTGTAGTTAGGACTTGCAAAATTCAAGGTTTTAGCATCCCCCCCCCCCCCACTTAAATTACACATTGTCCTCAATGTGTCCCAAAAATAAGTTTTTATGTTGATTGAATGCGTAAAAGGATGTGAAAAAGCAAAAAATTATGTTACTGGGCGTCTGGACACGGCCCCGTGGTGTCCGGGCATGGCCCCGTGTTCAGATCGCCAGTAATAGAAAATAAAATAAAGTAACAGAAGGCTGGACACGGGGGCGTGTTCAGTGAGCACGCCTCGTGTCCAAGTACCTGAACTGGGCATTTTTCTGCAGATGGTTGAGCACGGGGTGTGTTGGATGAGCACGGCCCCGTGCTGAACTTGCTGTAATGAAGAAAAATTGTCGGGTGGCCCTGTTTTTGTGCATGGGGTGTTGGTTCAAGCTTCCCTTAGTATCCTTCACCATCCCGAGTGTGTTTTATTCCTGAAAACTAAAACTAAACTAGAAAACAGTAAAGGTTAATCTAAACTAAAGCTAAGGATAGTTCCGCGGAATACCTCCGTGGTTCGCCACGTTTATAAGGGTCCTTGGCTAGTCCCAAAGCCAGTCATATGTTACCCAAGAGGGATGGGTTGCATCCCATTTTGCACCGTCGGAGAGCATCATCCAAACTTGAGTCTATGACTTTCATGTAGTTGACTGGGTCATCATCTTCAATTCTTTTCCCGACCCCAAACTTCATTTCCTTGTTCCCAGCCCTCAATGTTAGTGTTCCCCCATTCATGTCTACCACTGCGTGGGCTGTAGCTAGGAATGGCCTCCCTAAGATGAGTGGTACTTAGGTGTCTTCTTCCATATCTAGTATGACAAAATCGGCTAGGAAGACAATGTCTCCGACTTTAACTAACAGATTTTCAGCGACACCTTGTGGGTACTTGACGGACCTATCGACGAGTTGGATGCTCATTTTCGTAGGGCTTGTTTTTCCTAATCCGAGTCGGTCAAACATTGATGCGGGCATGAGGTTGATGCTAGCCCCAAGATCGGCTAGTGCATTGCGTATGGGTGAGTCCCCGATGGAACAAGGAATGGGGAAGCTTCCGGGATCGATCTTCTTTTGTGGGAGCTTGTTGAGTAATAAGGCGGAGCATTCTTCACTCAAATTAGATAATTGCAATGATTCAATTTTCCTTTTGTGAGTGAGAAAGTCCTTCATGAATTTTGAATATTTAGGCATTTGGGTTAGGACTTCTACAAATGGAATATTGACGTGCAATTGTTTTAGTAAGTTTATGAATTTAGTGAATTGCTCATCGGTCTTTTGGTGGAGTAACTGACCGGGATAGGGTACCGGAGGATTCTTCGGTGGCTCTTGAGTTGGCGCAGGCGTTATCTCTTTTTGGGGTGTAGATGAAGATGTGGCCTGGCTCGGTGGACTCCTTTCAGTTGTGTGAAGCTGAGCTTCCTCGGGACCGACAGTACGATTTCTCAGTGTGACGAGATGTACTTGTGCCTTCGGGTTTGTTTTGGTATTGCTAGGTAACGCGCCTTGTGGTCTCTCGAAGAAATTTTGAGCTAGTTGGTTTAATTGTTTTTCAATGTTTTGAATACTAGCTTGTTGGTTTCTAAAATTTGATTTCAATTGCTGAAATCGTTCCGAGTTTTTCTTGTCAGAGTCAGAGATGAGGCGTGAGACAGTGTCTTCAAGCCTTTCTCGTCCCCCTTGTTGTTGAGAAAAATTTTATGACTCATTACGTGGTTGTTGAAAGTTTGTTCTTTGGTTTTGTTGGTTACTACTATTACCAGGTTCTCTCCAACCAAGGTTAGGGTGGTTAAGCCATCCTTGGTTGTAGGTACCTGTCGGAGGACCTGACGGCCTAGGTCTATTATCAATGTAGTTTACCGATTCCGTTTGATTATCCATTCCTTTCATACAACTCCAATTTTCATGAGGCCCACCACACCCTTCACAAGCCATAACCGAGGTCGTTTTTGCCATTTCTAGTTTTTTTGATTTTTGAAGAAAGGGCCTCGATTTGGGCTTGTAAAGAAGTGCTTTGATCAACCTTATGGGTGCCCGGGGCAATAGATTTATTGCCTCAGGGAGTGTGCCATTGAAAATTGTTTTGAGCAATTACCTCAATTTGATTATAAATTTCATTTGGGCATCGATTACCTAAAAGTCCCCCGGAGCTAGAGTCAAGTGTTTGTCTTGTGTGTGGTAACAACCCATTATAGAAAGTGGATACTTGTTGCCATACCGCAAGACCATGATGAGGACACTTTCGTAGTAGCTCCTTGAACCTTTCCCAAGTTTCATACAAGGATTCCCCATCCTCTTGTGAGTATGTATTAATTTCAGTCATTAATTTAGCTGTTTTAGCAGGAGGGAAATACTTATATAGAAACTTTTGGGCTAGTTCATCCCAGGTGTTTACCGAACCAACTGAGAGGGTATTGAGCCAAGCCTTAGCTCGGTCTTTTAGTGAAAATGGAAACATTCGCAGGCGGATGGAGTCATTTGATGCTTCGTTGATCCGAAAAGTATCACATATCTCCAAAAAGTTGGTAATATGTAAATGGGGATCTTCATCCGCAAGCCCGTGGAAGGTTGTGGAATTTTGAAGCATTTGAATCAAATGCGGCCGAAGCTCGAAGTTGTTGGCATCGACATTCGGTGCATTGATAGCAGCGCCAAGATTAGCTACGGTGGGCCGTAGGTAATCCATAAGGATTCGTTGGTCCGCCATCGGAAGTAGGTCCCCCGAAACTTTCTCTTGGTTTTTAGCTTTACGTCTTTTTCTTAGAAAGCGTTCGGGTTCGTCTAGAGGTTCTTTTATGTCTCTACTGGAACTGGAGCTCATACACTACGTAGAAAGTTCAGGTGTGGCGCCTGGGTTCCAAGTCCTGCAATAAAAACAAAAAGAAAGTTGGTCAGAAGTTTCACCACGGCCCCGTGCTCAGATGAACACGGCCCCGTGGTCGGGGTTACAGTGATTTTTCCCGGATCCCCGTTACTGAAAAGCTCGACACGACCCCGTGTTGCACCGACACGGCCCCGTGCTCAACTCTCTGTAACTCGTAAAATAAAAACTGCCAGTAATAATGATGGGCATGGCCCGTGTCCGACCAGGCACGGCCCGTGCTCCACTCTGCAGAAGCTGAAAAAAATTAAGAAAAATCCTAAAAAAATAGAAAAATAAGAAAAAATGATTAGGCCGTTGATTTTAAGCTTTCTTAAAATTCTTGTGTCCCCGGAAACGGCGCCAAAAAACTTGATGCGTGAGTAGTGTTATATATTTTTATGTATATTTTAAGCCCTTTTTAACACTTTAGTCAAGTTTTAAATTTATAAAACACGATATTTACTAACACTAAACACACATATGGGCAAGTGCACCCATCGTGAGCGTAGTATAGTGTTGGTAAGATACCGAGGTCGTCCAAGGACATAAGAGCTTTTAATACCAGTTTATCCTCAACGTCTAATCAAATCAAAAGTTTAGAAAAAAGGTTTTAAACTAGAAAATAAAAACTAAAAATGCTGAAAAATAAAAATAAAAATAAAACAGATAGACAAGATGAATCACTTGGATCCGACTCGCCTTTAGTGTAACCTTTGATTATTTTCCCACTTTTGCACTTTTGCACTTTTTAAGAGATTATCTTAGTTATTATAGTAGGCCCCTCTTTTGAAGGTGACATTACCCTCAACCCAGTAGTTTGAGTCAGCAAGGATACAATCCTAAAGGGTTGGATTATTGAAAGATAATTAATTAAGTTATTAATGCATAATGTGGTAGGCCCCTCTTTTGAAGGTGACGTTACCCTCGGCTAAGTAGTCTGAGTCAGCAGGGATACAGTCCTAAGTAGCCGGGTTAATATATTAATAGTAGTTTACATATGAGGGGATCAAGAAATTCGGACCCCCGCCATCCAATACCAGTGGGTATTGAAGGAGGTCCTACTAAGCTTGACCCAGGTCCTTGCAGGATCTATACACTGAACAAGGCAAGACGCTTACCAAACCATTCCCTTAACCCCCGACCAGGTAGCCAACATATCTCCATATAGACCGTGGAGATATGAATGGTGTAAATCTTTTATTTTATATAGACAGTAAAATAACGCCAAGACACCACGGACAAATGATAAGGAAGTTTCACCTTCAACATAAGAAACTAGTTATTAAAGTCATTAATACATAACCAAATAAAAAGTGTGAAAAGATTAAAAAGTATTACACTAAATGCTTGTTTTCACCAAGTGATATAAGAGACTTAGGCAAACATGGCCTTTGATTATCAAGAACTCTTACTATCAATCTTGGATCCCGAGACTACTACACACACTCTATGATGGATGTTGGATGATGGTGGTGGATGATGGTGTTGTGGTGGTGGTGGAGTGTGGGTGAAGTGGGAGAGAGGTGGTTTGCCAAGGGATGATTTGCTAATGAGCCAAGCACCCCTATTTATAACCTGCACAGAAGCCCGGACACGGCCCCGTGTCCACCCATCTTCTCTTTCTTCATTAAATGCAGTTTGTCTGCATTAGTTGACCATGCCCCCGTGTCCGCTGGGCACGACCCCGTGTACAGAAGCGTATATGTACTATCAAGATTTTCCTAGATTCTGCGAATCTTAGAGTTGACCACGGCCCCGTGTCCGCTGGACACGCCCTCGTGGTGGGTGATAGAAGCTTCTACAACTTTGTCTTTTCTGCAGACACTTGGGCACGCCCCTGTGCTCATTGAGCACGGGGCGTGTTCAGCCTTCTGTTCTCTTGTTTTTGCTTGGGAGGATGCTGTCGAGGGGTCGGGCATGCCACGTTTATTCCTTTTCTTGTATTTATGTTAGATTTAGCTGCCTTTTTGCTTCTTTTGTTCATTTGAGCTCATTTAATCCTGAAAATACAAAAGGAAGACAAAAACACACTTTTTCCAACATTAGTACTAAAAACGGGTTAGTTTATGCCACATTTGATGTAATTTATATGTTGCATTTTGCGCACATCAATCACTTTCAATCTTCACCACACCCCATGGAGTATGGAGCTTCACACATTGATAATATGTTGAGGGGACTGCTTTCATATCGTGTATCCATGGCATGCCAAGGATAACATTACAGCAAGATAAGCAATCTATGACACAAAATTTTTTAACAGAATTTACTCCCTCTATGTAAATAGGAAGTTTGATGTCCCCCAATGTATTTTTAGTCTCTCCACTGAATCCCACAAGGACAGATGATCTTGGAATGGTCTCGGATTCAGGAATGTTCATTCTTTTGAGGACATCTAGTTGGATAATGTTCACTGAGCTTCCCCTATCAATGAGAATCCTGCGAACAAAATGGTTAGAGATAAATAATGTAATAACAAGACCATCATGATGAGGATCCTGTATATCCACACGATCATCCTCATTAAAGGATATGACTTTTTCCCGTGTAAGGACAGAAGTTCGAATAGGTCTATCCCCATTCTCCATTTTTGTCTCTTTTGCATGCCTCTTAGCTTCTGAAAATGAAGTGCCACATATGTCAGATCCACCGGAGATGAAATTAATGATTTGAGCATCGGCTGGTGGAGCAGGAGCTCTTTCAGGAATTTTCTCAGGATCCTGGTTCCTCGATTTCTTCCTTTCAAATAGCTCTTTCAAGTATCCTTTACTCAATAGGTAACCAATCTCTTTTCATAGTGCGATGCACTCATCTGTGAGATGACCAAAGTCTTCATGATAAGCACACCACTTTGATTTGTCTTTGGTAGCAGCTGGCTTGTCATTCTTTCTCGGCCACCTAGCTTTATCACCTAAATTCTATATAGCAAGGATTAGTTCACTATTATCAACAGCAAAACAATACTCAAAAATAGGAGGATGATATTCATCATCTTCCTCTTGTTCCACAGCATGCACATTCTGATTATCAGATTTATTGTATAACTTGGATTTGTTATTCTTGAAGTAGGATCCTTGCTTTTCTTGCTTTGAGGATCCTGACAGTCTCTCTTGGATCCTTTTATCATCCTCTAATCGGATGAACCTTAGGGCTATGTTTCTTACCTCATCAAGGTTCCTACAAGGTGTCATAACAAGATCATCATAGAATTGTGAATCCTTAAGTAAACCCATTTTAAAAGCTTCAACAGCTGTTACAATGTCTAAGTTAGGAATCTCTAAGGATTCTCTACTGAATTAATTATGTAATCCCTTAATGATTCATTATGACCTTGGGTTACCCTATATAAATCACTAGTTAATCGTTCAAATCTCCTACTACATGAAAATTGGCTATTGAACAAGTTAACCAGATTAGAAAATGAGGTAATAGAATAAGGAGGAAAACTTAGCAGCCATTTGAGAGCTGATCCTGTCAATGTGGATCCAAAACCCTTGCAAAGACATGCTTCCTTCAACCTTTCTGGAATGGGGTTGATCTCCATTCTTTCCCTGTATTGGGCTACATGCTCTTCTGGATCAGTTGTGCCATCATAGAGCTTCATGTTCGGTGTCTGAAACCTCTTTGGTATCTCTGCATCACATATAGGTGGTGCAAAGCGAGATACCCTGTGACTCCCATCCGGAATCTCAGGAATGGGTTTAACCACTCCCGGGACACTGGATATCATATCCTTGAGTTTTTGTAACTCCCTTGCCACAGCTTGGTTGATCCCTGGTTCCTGCACAAAACCATAGTTAGTATTATAAGGTGTATTGAAAGTGTTACCTCCCGACTGATTCGAGGCTGGGATCCCAGATGTGAATCCAAATTGTTGTGATTCTGGTATAATCGTGGGACCAGATGAAGCAACAGTCTGCATGGGAATGAAGTCTCCCACATGAATCTCTGAATTTCTGGGTTGTTGATTTCCTAAGGTTCCTTGATCCTGAAAGATATTGGATCCAGTATACGTCAGAGCTGAAGGTCTTAAAGGATATCCTATGGATCCTTGAACCTACGATGAGGATCCCTGAACCTGTGATGAGGATCCTAGATGCTGAGGGTAGGATCCTTGAACTGACAGCATCCCCATGTATCCTCCCAGACCAGAGAAGGATCCTTGATGCTGGAAGGAGGATCCTTGAGCCTGTGTCATAGCCGATGACCCATAGTGTATACTCGATGATCCTCCATAGTGTTGGACATATGATGCCTTCGAATGATGAACGGTTGTTGTTGGAGTAGTGAAATCCAATGATCTGGGCACCAATGGAGAGTGATCCTCTGCTGATTTCTTCAATTTCTTGATTTCATCAATCTAACAAAGAATCCTGTCATTAGTTCTGTCCTGTTGTTGCATGTAATCTTTCATCTGCAAAATAAAAGAATAAAGATCATTGTTAGTAGGATCAGAAGAAACATCAGTAGTTGCTTTTGTGAAAACGGGGGTTGTCTTCTTCGCAGCATTCTTAGCATTCTTTTGGGATTCAGAAGGAACAAGAGGCAAAGGTGGAATGCCCTGTGATGAGGTGATTGTTGACATGGAGCTTGAAGTGTTTTTCCCTTGAGAAGCCATGTGGTTGAAGACAATGAACAAAAATGAATGAAATGAACAAGTTTTTCAAAGATGAAGCACCAATTGCCCCACGATGGGCGCCAAACTGTTTTGGTCAAAAATCACACAAGGATAATGTAACCGAGTCTGATTTTTGTGAGGTTAGATGCTTGGTTAAATGAACAAATGTGTAAACAAGAAATGAATGAAATAAATGATGAACACAATGATTTATACGAGGAAAAAAGCCCTTGATCAATGAATGATCTTCGGCATAAAAAAACCTCGAATAGTGAAAACTATCACTATCAACTATATTGAACAATAAAGATAACAACTTTGGATGATAACAAGCTTGATACAATGATTGCTAGTGTGTTAGTGTGTGTAATCGCCAACTGATTGCAGAGAGAGTTCGAATGTATGAATGTGTGTAACTAAGTTGCTAATAATAGCTTGTCATCCCATTCAAAAATAGAAAAATATCTAACTAACTAACTAACTATCCGAAATATGTGCTAGGCCCCCACGATCACCACAACGGCCATGAAACTCTTACACGTGCACTAATGTGGAGCATATTCCCCTAGAATCTCGGCAAGAATAAGTCTCCTTCTAATACACCTGCAAAACAAGATAAAGGATGATGGAAGCAATTGTTAGTTTAGAATAATAAAGAGGATCCTGGATCCTTAGCCTTCCTGTACCATCTCCTGAGGATCCTCGACCCATACTAAACTGAGGATCCTTAACCTAGGCTACACTCGGGATCCGTGATCCATAATAAATAAAATTCTCTCCCTAACAAAGAGTATAAGAGTAAATTAGACAACTATTTAATTATGATAAAAACATCATTTCCTGTAATAAAAAGTAACATATACCATTTGTTATATGCAAAATATAACATCGTATATCATTTGTTAACGAAAAATAAAACTCCATATACATGTTAATAATAAAACACTATATAGTGAATCATTTATTACCTACAAAATAAATCACATGTACCTAAAACTCCATTGAATAAACAGAACAAAAAAACACCATGGACCAAAAACACTCAGTTGAAACGTAACTTTTTATATTAGAGTATGGTACTAATATTAAAGATAAAAAAACACATGTTATTATGGTGTATTTTTTAAGAAAACCAATCTATATCTATTCTATATAATAAAAAGAAACTGTGAGGGACACATGTTATTTATTAGAGTTATATATATTTTTCCCGCCTCTCTATCCTACTTAATTATTGATATTTATCTTTTAATTAAAGATGGTTATTATATCATTGACAAAACAAATTTAATATGAAGTCAATTATTCAACTTTTAAATAAACTGATATATTTGTTTTTGTTAAAAACGTCACCAAATTCAAATCATGTTGTTAAAATGTTAAAATAAAACAAAGAATAATGATGATAATTGTTTTTATGAGTGATCTCTAATAATTTTCAAATATTTAATGTTGTTGGATGGTAAGAATTGTAAAATTGCAATATTTTAAATAATAAAAAATAGGTAGTATTAAAAAATCAAAGTTGATACCAAGTTGAAAGAACCAATGTTTAAGAATTAACTTAAGAAAATTTATAACTGTCACATCAATGTTCTTTTTTTAAATACGTATATTTTGACCACTGTATATGTTAAAAAATTATTATATTTTATTCTAGAGTAGGGATCCTGCGGAAAGTGTGTTTTTCCTAGAAAGTCTAGGAAGCGATCTGGGCCATCCAATGGGTGTGTTTAATGGTTAAGATGAAGTCAATGGCAATCTTGTAATTTTTTAGTTTATTTAATTCATTGTTTTAAAAGACTAGGGCCAATTTTGTCAATATATCGTGTTTTAAATCAATTAGATAACCGTCAGTCAAACCCAGTCCCTAATTTCACGCGATTTTCCCTCTCTCTCTCCAAACCCAACTTCGAAACTCCAATCCCTACCAAAAATAACTACAATCATGGAAGAAGATAACTTTAGAAAGGATGGAGAGCACCGGATCAGTTGTCGGAAGCCGTTCAAAAGACCCCGTAGTCGCAGGTATTAATCATGCAGGGCACCAAGAACATGCTGTTAAAACACAGCGTCAATAAACATCAAGAAAACACATCGTATTAATCTGCTTGCTGTTAAAACACAACTGTATGAATCTGAATGCTAAAACACAACTGTATGCATCTGCTTGCTGTTAAAACACAACTGTGTGAATCTGAATGCTAAAACACAACTGTATGAATCTGCTTGCTGTTAAAACACAGCTGTATGAATCTGAATGCTAAAACACAACTGTATATGCTTGCTGTTAAAACACAACTGTATGAATCTGAATAATAAAACACAGCTGTATGAATCTGCTTGCTGTTAAAACACATCACCAAGAACAAACTGTTAAAACACAGTACGAAGAACATTCTGATAGATTCCAGCAAGAAAACGAAGGAATGATTGATATTAAGTGAGATCAGAAAATCGAAAACAAAAAATTACGAAATTTATGGATAGTTAGTTATTGAAGATAATTTCCTAAAATAAAAATAGATTGTGAAAGTACATAAATGCCCTTTTAGATAAAATCCTTCAATGCCACATGTCGCGTTCTTATTGCTTCCTAGAATTTCTAGGAAAAACACACTTTCTACCCAACTCCTACTCTTTATTCTATTAGTATAATGCACGAGTATATTTAACAGTGCAATACACATCTCTTTCTTAATAACTTTTTATTTCTAATTATATAACATTACATTCATTAACTCTTGTAATACACGAGACTATAACCTAGTAAAGCATAAAAAAGTTATTGATGTTTAAAAAAGATGGGGCGAAGTTGCATCACTAGTTGCCTTGAGGTTGATATGTGCAGAACCTAACATATATCTTATATTATTGAAGCGTGTTTTGGTCGTTTTCTTGTATAAATATTGAAAATAAGTTGTTAATTTGTTTAGTTTTGATTTTCAGGGTAAAAAATGAGTCAAACGATGAAAGGAGCAAATTCCAGTGAAAAAATAGACTCTTGCAAAAAAAAGGCCACACGCCCTCGTTCTCCTGCCACACGCCCCCATGTTCGTTCCCCTCCAAAAAAGACAAAAGATGCCACCACCACGCATGGGGTCACGCTTCGCTTGGCACGCCCGATGGCATATAATTCAAAAGATGACCAACTGAAGAATAATGGGACCCACAAAATTGACTTGGGCCATGCCTCAGCTCACACGGCCCCGAGTTGATGTACAGACTCTGATCATTAAAGATAAATTGGATGCAAAAGTCAACCACATGGCCTGTAACAACACTAAGAAATATCCCGAATAAACCCATAATCAAAACCCCAAATGCGCGCGATGAAACTTGTAATAATAAATGAGAAAACTTAGCGGTTAAGAAAACTTGGTGGTTGATGAACCAACCCGCACAAAAATACTCTTACTAAACTCATAAATAAAAGCCGAACCATTTAGGATTAAGACCCGAGCATACGCGATAAGTATCGACATGAAAATCGAGAAAACACCCGATTGGACGAAAAAGACGGCGGAGGACGTGTGTCACGACGATGTGAGATGTAGCAAACCTATGTTGGACATGTCGCAGATCTAGGCCAGGCCGACCTCCCAGGCGCCACGCGGGGGATACCCTGTCTCCTCCTGCCACGCGCGAGAGAGTCCAACCTAGCCTATATGAAGGCCGGGTCTGGGACATAATCATTCGCACCTTTTCAACTTTTGAAATCGATCCTCTGATCTCTCGTAACTCTATTTCTCTGTATTTGTGTGTATTAAACCCTAATCATTGAAACGATACCCTGACCGATTGATCGATAACCCAATCAACGGATGCCAAAGTGCTGCCTGAATAATGTTATACTTTGTTAACTACGTTGAGATTTTGATCTCGTGTTTATGGTTAAAGTTTAAGTTAGGTTTATATACTAATACGGATTACATTCTGTGAAATTAAGGGTTAGAATCAGAAGGCTTAAAACTATAAGTTCACTGATAAAGTAGATGCTTAATTATTAGAAGACTCGAAACTATAAACTTGCTGTTATTCAAGAAGCTTAGTATCAGAAGGCTTAAAATCAGGAGGCCTGTTAAATCATAATTATAGATTTACAAGGTGAGACATTCTCTTTTTCTTCACATTATGTGATACTTAAATGTTTTAAAAAAACCCTAAAATGTTTTCCAGTTATATTTACAATGATTAAGTTTTTGTTTTCTTGCTGGAAAACTACTGCTAGTATGTGGGGTATTGTATATATTACTTAATAAGCTTGGTTATTTGGAAAATGGGTTAGCCAAATAGTGATATGACCACAGTCACAGAAACTGCCAAGTGACAAATACTATTAAAGTGGTTTCTTTGCTATTGGACAATGAGTTAGCCAATAGTAATTTTGTAAGATATAAGCAAATGTAAAAACTCTTAATCCTGTAAATTATAACATTGTGTTTGTTTATACAAATGAATGATCTCACTAGTATTTCCTACTAATAAAATGTTTTTAAAACATGTTTCAGGTGATTACAATAAATCTGAATAAGAGTGTGACACGACACCAAAAGGCTTAAAGGAGTAGCTTATTTTATCAATTAAATTAAGAAACATTGTTTTATGTATTCGGGTTTATCCCCTATTAAATCTACCTTTGTAAGACATGAGTTTTTATTCCCATTTGTTATAAATAAGATTCCGGTGTTTCTAAACTCTGACATTTTTCCTAACTCGCGGTTCTGATAATATTTCTGCTGCAATATTTTCAAAATAACCACCGGTACCACTTGACTGTTCACGGCTCCCATCCAGGTGTGGTCAGGGGTTGTGACACGGCCCGTGTCTCATCAGACACGGGGCCGCGTCTCTCCCCTATTCCAGGCTATAAATGAAGGAGATTGGGTTGCCATTTACTCCATCTTTTGGCACCCACTCTCTCTCACTCACCACCATTATCCACCATTTTTCACCACTATCCACCACAATTGCCATCTTATTTAGCGTTTGGTTTGTCTTAGGATCTAATATTCTAAGAACTTATATTTATAACATATCAATCTCGTTGTTTAACTTGTTTAAATATGCAAGCTTGATGATTTTCATCATTATGGCCATTCATGGCTGAAGTTCTTAGATCACTCAACGAAGATGGACCTGTAAAACCTTTTTAATTTATTAGTGTTGGACTTTTCATTTGGTGCTCTTTAGTGGCTTCGAACTTGATTTTGTTATATTAAAAGTGAGTTTTAATCAATCTATTACTTTCTGTGTATTGGATGAAGCATTCGTGTCTTTATGTCGTTATAAAAACACGTTTGGAAGGGGATTAGAAGTGTGGTTTGGCATAAGTTCTTGCCTTGCATGAGAGGTGGTATACTAGATGTGCAAGGACTTGGTTTTTCACATTCCTACTACCCTTGAGGAGATAACAAAAAATTAAGGGAATCATAGTAGATTATGGGTCTAATCCCTTATAGTATTTAATACTTTTTCCAGCTTTGCGGGATGGTCGCCTTGCTACTACTGACTAATTTAACCTAGTGTAACATTTACCTAAAAAAAACCTACTACGTTATGGAATTAATAACATACAAATTCATTTTCTTCATAGACCAACTTTAGGTGGGTTCTTTCGAATAGTACCCGGGAGAACACGCCGAATATGCATATTTTTATATAATAATCTCTTGAAAAGTCCTTAACCAAAGAAGTTAATTTAGACATTATTGGGAAGTCATATCCAAGTGATTCTTCTTATTATTATGTTTGTTTATTTTTATTTGCTTTGTTTTATATTTAAAAACTTTTCACAAAACTCACTTTTTGGGTTTGACTAGACATTGATAACATTCCGGCAATATTGAAAGCTCTTGTGTTCTTGGAAGGTATCGGAATCTTAACTTCACTATACTATGCTAAGGGTGGGTGCACTTTCGCTAACGAGTTGTATAAGTGATTGTATATTACTGGCCTAAAATAATTAAATATCTTTCTACACGTCTCAACATGTCAGATGTCTTCCATGATCTTTGTGATAGACATCAGGTTATCAGAAAAGACTTTCTCGTCTCTTGGTTGCCACAAGCACCAATAAGTCGTGAAAAGCACACAACCTTGTACATTTTCTTGATTGTTTCTCCTTACTTAGCCAGTTAATTATGGTTCCAAATTGTCCTTTACCGAGAATGCAAACAAAGACTGACCTGCACACAATGAGTTAACGCCTAGCCATACTCTGGTTGCGACATAGTGATATGTGTGACAACCGACAGAATTTCATGATATTTCCGTACAAACATAATCATTATTTATACAACTTAATTGCGTCCTTTTGACTTAATTTATGAATGATTGAGTCGTACAAAGTCTAGCAGTGATAGGACATGTTAAAACATTACAATTCATATTGCCGATTCGTTGTGTCGCGAAAACAAACAACTATGTCCTAATACATTGGCAAACAAATGCTGAAAAGCACTATTCACCTGAACACACTATTCATTACAGGAAGGTAATGATACGAGCTAGAACTAGGGGTGTTCATCGAATCGAATATCGAATTTTTGAATTATTCGAATAATTTTTATTTTCCCTTGATTTCATATTCGATTGGAATTCAATTTAAACTTACCGAATTCGATTCGAATTCGTATTCGAATAAAAAACTCAATTCGTATTCGATTCATATTCGATTAAAAATTCGAATCGAATTTGAATAAATTCGATTTGGTTCAGATTCTTTAAAAACATGTAAATAACTATCAAAATGCAACTTAAATTTTAAAACAGCCATAAAGCACGATATCATATTAAAAAGTTCCAAATAAAGTACTATAAGTCTAAAATTCAAAACGAGAAGTCGGGAATAACCAGTTCACATTACAAGTTAATATTTTTAGGGTTAGAAATCTATTAATAGATTTGTTACTTAGGTTTTAGTTATGGGTCATGTAGTGGGTATGGTAATGGGTAATTTTAATACTTAGAATAAATTTTGAAAATAATTTATAGTATCGCCTAATAAAAGTAATATATGTATTATATATAAAAATAATAAATAAAAATGTATAGTTTTTATTCGAATCAAATTTGAAATTATAAATTCGTATTCGATTCATATTTGATTTACTTGACTCGAATTGAATCGAATTCAAATTCAAATTCTTATAATCAAAACGAATTCTTGATAATCGAATCAAATTTAAATGAATTATGAATTTTTCGAATTCGAAACGAGTTCTGAACACCCCTAGCTAGAACGACATAAACGGGATATGAAAACCTATCCAAATCTATATCTGTATCAAAACCCTAATGTGGGGATATAACTTGTAATATTATATGCTCTCTGGAAAAATGTCTAAACTTGTAAATTGTCCAATCCGAAGTATAAACTACAAAATTCAGCATGCCCGCAACACAAATTCAGCATTTCCGCAACATTCATAAAGAGTGTAGATAATGTTAATCATCTTAAATGATCACGAGGATATCGAATAATTACTCAATACCTTGTTACAGGTATTATCCTACATCTTACATATTTCATCCGGTTTTGACCCGACTACGAACTAGTGATTAAATTCAATATCCTAACATCCAAATTACTAGTCTAAAGAACTAGTTAGACTCATATAAGCACCCTAAACATGATTACCTCCCTAATTGTGCAAGACTTGAACTAATGACCTAAATATCTACGTCTAATATTTGAACACATGCTTAAATAACTTATCTTACAAAAAATTTACACTAACCCCCACTCCCATTTTCGTTCAAAGAAGGGGCCCCACAAGCCCCTTCCCTAACCATAGATGATGATGATGTGTGGCTAGTATGATTTCAGTTTGACCTTTGAAAGATCTTGCAAATATTAAGGATCGCCTACATCTTTACTTATCATTTTACAACATACAAACCTCCTCACTTTCTACCTTGTCTACCGCCCTACATCACCTCCCCCATCCTCACTTTTCTTCAACCTTAAACCACAACCACTAAATTCAAGTATTCAAGGCCATTTTAAGATTATCTAAAGAAGTTGAAAGCATGGAAGCTTTCTAGGAGCTTGTTTCACAACCTTGAAGCTTCAAGTTCTTCACATCTTCTTCTTCATCTTCAACAGATCTTCCCTAGGTTTGTTGCTAGTAGTAAGACCATCTAACTTCATTTTTATGATTCTTATACATAATAGATCACAAAAGTACATCTTGATCATCTTGAACATCACTAAACATAAAGCTTAAAACTCTAAATATAACATAATAATCCTACATAATTATGTGTTATTTGTGTTGATTATGATGCTTAGTGTAATGTAGTTTGGTTTAACTTGATGATTAGTGTAATGTAGTCCAGATAAACTTGATGATCTTGCATAATGGTACTTAAAAAGATGATCTAAAATAAAGATGTTTAGATCTAGCAAGACCTTCATCTTTGAGATGTCAAGAACTTTATATGTTTTGAAAATGATTTATGGAAAATTATAAATATTACAAGAAGCTTGAAACTATCTTTATAAACTAGGGATCTTGAAATATAACCTAAACAAGTTTGTATAAAAGTGTTAAAGTGAACGATGAACATAAACATATTGTTATATTTAGTGATCTTGATAATATATACAAAATAAAGTTCATGAACTAGAAGATGTGGTTGTATGAATATGCATGAAAAGTGTTGATTGGAACTTGCTTTGTGTTATGGATGATTTTGGGATTGAAAATTGTTTAAAAATATGTTTTAAAAACGTGAAAAACACTCATAGTATAGGGGAAACTATGGCGAAATTTTTTAAAATCCTAATCCTGATTAAAGGGTGATTTAACAAGTGATTATCTTAATTAAATGAGATTAGTAACATTAATCATGATTAGTCAAACTTTGGTGGAAAGTTTAAGTTATAAACTCATAAACATTTTTTTAAACACTTGTGATTATTTCATGAAAGAAATGGAATTATATAAATACATATATAATTAGGGTGAAATATATATATATATATATATATATATATAGGGGACCGCTAAAATGAGAACCACCTCGAGTTGTAAGAACCGTGAGAACTACACCGTACGGGGCGAGGTGGACCAATTTTTTTTTCATAAACGTAGATGCGTGTATTATAAACACATTTCTAAAAAAATTAAAAAAAAATGTCGTGTGTGTAGTTTTGAGCACCACAAGTTTGTGTTTACGGGTACCGTAAATCTTACCGGAAAATTTACGGTACCCGTAAACACAAACTTGTGGTGCTCAAAACTACACACACGACATTTTTTTTTGAATTTTTTTTACAAATGTGTTTATAATACACGCATCTACGTTTATGAAAAAAAAATTTGGTCCACTTCGCCCCGGATCAAAAATTTCTCACGGTTCTTACAACTCGAGGTGGTTCTCATTTTAGCGGTCACTTATATATATATATATATATATATATATATATATATATATATATATATATATTTAGAATAACCACCTTATGTGTATATATCTAAGTGTGTATCAAAGTGTATGTATTTAGAAGCCTTAGGGTATACATGTTTAAATACTAAAGTACCCAAATACATGACCGTACGTACTTGTAAACAATCAAGTATAAAAATATATAGATACGCATATATATAAAACCATATCCTTGAATGGATACTTGGAAACTTAACACATGTTGTTACAACCCGAACTTTCTCTTCACGCTCCACCTTACGTACCTAGGGCTGTCCAAACTGCTCGACGATCGAGGATAGCTCGACGATTGCTAGAAAAATGCTCGAAAAATGCTCGTTTGATTCCTGCTCAGTTTGTAAATGAGCCGCTCGGATCGGTTTGATTCAAATTCAATCCAGGCATGAGCAAAGGTTCGCTCGCTCGTCGATCGCTCGGTTTCGCTCGAATTATTTTTATTAATAATATATATATATATATATATAGAGAGAGAGAGAGAGAGAGAGAAACGGGATCAGGAGAAAACGCCCAAAAGTGTGAGAACGGTGAGAACGCATCCTGACCCAACACATGGCGCGGGACATTATCAGGGTCCGAGGGGTTTTTTTGTCTTTCCAATATTCTTCTTCTTTCCCGATTTTCGCGTGTGACATGCTGCTTCATTTTTGGCGAGCAAGATAAATTTGGCTTTAACTAGATTCATTAATTACTTGGCATTTTACTATTTTTCCCATATTTCTTCTCATTGAATTAATTCTTTTTGTGTCACATAGTTAATTTTTTGGCGTTATGGCGTTTTCCAGGTCATTTTTTTGGCATTTTGGGTCTTTAGTTAATAACTGATTACCATAGATTAATATTTTATAAAATTACAATAATACGAAATCAAAATAAACTAATAGTCTTCCGTGGATGGGATTACATCAGAGATGTACCCATCGCTTTGTTCATCACTTTCTTCAGATTCATCATCATCAAATTTTAGATTGGCGTATAATGCCATTAGCTCGTCTCTTCTTTGCTGCAGCCTATTCTTGAATATCATTGCAACCCTGGATTTTGGATCGTTCGAAGGTGCTAAATCACAGAGTTGTTCAATGAGAGATAGCCTCCCTGTCTTTAACATTTCCTCCATTAGCATTGAATATTGCACCCTGTGTTGATAAGTCACTTCAACCGTTCCTGCTTCTTCATGCATCACCCAACTGCTAAGTGTTGGTAGAGGAGTATCGTCAATATCATCATCATCTTATGCCGGAAATTTTCACTTCAATCTTTTTATTATAGTTCGGGTTCTTTTACAATCGTTGGCCATTGGAACCCTAAGGGCCAGGATATCCATCTGAACCCCTTCATTTATACCAAGCAGGACTTTGATTGTCCTTACCTTCACCCTTCTTCTATCAGAGAACTTTATGATGAATCGTTTTTCTTTCCTTTCAAACCTCCATGCAATAACCTTAGTCATTTTTTGAAGTTTTTGGCGTTTTGGACAATATGTGACGTTTTTAGTCAACGTTTTTGGCGTGTTTGAGGTTGTGTTCTCATGGTCTTCTTTTTATATTGACTTTTTTTCCCGCACATGACAGGTAATTATGGCGTTTGGAAAAAGATAAATAAATTCAATTCCCCAAGTATTTGGCTTTCAATATAATAAATGTTAGTAATTATGTTTTCGTCATTTCATTTTACTGTTTTTGCAGTTACCGTGTTTTGTTTCAGATTCATCTGTTTTTATGGTGTAACACGTCTAATATTTTGACGGCTGTAATTATGGCGTTTTGTTTTCCAATGGCGTTTAGATAACGATGGGACTTTTTTGTTTTATTTTCTTTGCACATTGTTTTAAGGTTTTTTTAGATTTATTATAATAGTACTTGTTCAAAGTAATTTTATTATAGTTTGTTAGTTTTTGGGGCGTTTTATGGCATGATGGCGTTTTACAAGAATTTGCCCATTTGACGTTTTATTATATTTTTCATTATATGATTGATGTACTTTTGTTGTTTCTTAGCTGAAATTACATAACAAACAACAGATAAAGAAAATTAAAAAAAAACAAATAGAAACAATTTATGATCTAAATCTTCAGTGTCATCAGTCTCTTTCTTCTTTTGAAACTACAAGAACTGTCACAAATAAATGGCATTTTGGGTTTGGCATGGTTTATTTTCTTTGTTCATGTGTTGAATTGTCTTTGTGGATGTTGAAGACATAGATCGACTCCGTGCGGGTGGATGCTATTTGCCCGTCGTCTTCAATATAATCATCGAGGCCAAAGTAACATTTACACTAAGATAGGTCTCTTCTAATCATCCAAACCTTCTTCAAGAACAAAGAAGGCAAAATGACATATGGGTGTCATCAGTCCTTCTTTCTTGAATTTTGTCTATCTCATGCAGCAAAATCTTACTACACTCACCTAACAAATCATTCAGCGAAACTTCATGCAGAACATTACTGAGTATCAAAGAAAAGATGTTTGCCATCGTTGTATTTTTTGGCGTTTTACATTGAGTTGTATTTTTTTAGGAACCACTGTGTGTTTTTGTGTGTTTCTTTTTTGTGTGATAAACGGAAGGTGGTGAGATGTTTCTATTTATAGGATTTTTTTTTGGCGTGTAGTTTAGGCGGGATATTATTTTTATAACAAAAAATATAATTAACATTTATCAGGATGTAAGACTTGGCGTTTAAATATTATGGCGTTTCACAATTTTTGGCGTTTTTGTAGCCTGAGAGCTTAAATAAAAACACAGAAAAAACTACGCAGTGATAAAATTGGCGTTTTGTATTTATTTGGCATTTAATATTTCAACGGCGTTTTATGTGATAAATGATGTTTTACCTTTTTTAACCTTAATGAAGCGCGTCCACGTAATAAAATTGATGTTATTTACGTAAACGACACCATGCCAATCTAGTCCATAGATTGTTTTGATCGGACGATCCATAACCGTTCTCATATTTTCCACCGTTTTCTCTAAATCCTGACCCTATATATATATATATATATATATATATATATTATAGATTTTAAAGATTAAAAACCCAAAAAAAATAAATGCCCAAAATATATACTAGCTCAACTTAATAGTTAATATCAAAATCTAACCATAAATCCCTAATTCCTAAAACAATACTCATAAACTGATATTGTTAAGAACATTTTTATAATCATTATTTTAGTTATGTATTGCTTTTGTTAGTAAAGTGTTGGACATGTTTTAATTAAGTTAGGATTTGTTTTTGTTGAACGCAGCCGTATAATTCAATCGAGCGAAACCGAGCAAAAACGATCCGCTTGATTTTAGTTAGGATTTGATAAAAGCCGAGCGAAACCGAGTGAAAACGATCCATTCGATTCAAATTCAATCCGAGCATGAGCATCACTTTTGTGCTCAGTTTCGCAAATTCGATCGGATCGGATCGGTTGTAACTCAATCCGAGCATGAGCAGACCCTCGATCGGATCGAATTGGCTCATGAACACCCCTATACATACCCTATGTTGTAATTTCGTGAACCTTATAAAACATGGCTTAGTGTATATATATATATATATAGGGGGCCGCTAGAATGAGAACCACCCCGAGTTATGAGAACCGCGAGAACCACACCATCCGGGGCGAGGTGGACCAAATTTTTTTTTTATAACTAGATGTGTGTATTATAAACACATTCGTAAAAAAAATTAAAAAAAAATGCCGTGTGGGTAGTTTTTTACACCACAAGTTTGGTGTTTTTATTTTTTTTAATTTTTTTTTACACCAAACTTGTGGTGTAAAAAACTACCCACACGGCATTTTTTTAAAAATTTTTTTTTTACGAATGTGTTTATAATACACACATCTAGTTGTAAAAAAAAAAATTCGGTCCACCTCGCCCCGGATGGTGTGGTTCTCGCGGTTCTCATAACTCGGGGTGGTTCTCATTCTAGCGGTCCCCTATATATATATATATATATATATATATATATATAGGGGAAGGATCCACTAAAAAATGGATTTTGCCTAAGTACCCTAAGAAGGATTGTGATGATGACATATGGCACTCCTAATAAGTAGAAATGAAGGGCATTTTGGTCCTTATAAATAGGAGTGAAAATGACATGTGACACCCCTTTTGTTTTTTAAAAATAGAACAAAAAAATCTAGCACAAAAAATCAAGTACAAAAAAATCTAGCACAAAAAATGTAGTACAAAAAAACATAGCATAAAAAATCTAATAAAAAAAAATATAGCACAAAAAATGTAGTACAAAAAAATATAGCACAAAAAAATCTAGTATAAAAAATATAGTACAAAAAAAATCAGCAAAAAATGTAGTACAAAATAATCCAGCACAAAAAATTGAGAAAAAAAATTTAAGATAAAAAATTCAGCACAAAAAATTTAGCACAAAATATAGTACAAAAATCAAGCACAAAAAAATGTTATAAAACATAGAAATACAACACATTTTAGTGGGTTTATTTAGTCTTTATATTTTATATAGCAATATGGTACTCAAATTAAAGATAAAAAGACGCTCGATTTTATGGTGAAATTTTTATGAAAAAATAATGTCGTATAAAAAAGTTATGAACGTTTAAAAAACAGGGGTGAAATATGCATGTGCCTTGCATGTGGAGAGAGAAAGTCCATAAATAGGATTTTCCCAAGATACCCTTACACTCCTCTTTTCTCCTACACTTTCATCTTAACCATTGATTTGAAAAATGAATGGTTAAGATTCCTTCTCATCCTACTTAGGCAAAATAAACTTTTTATTTGATCTTACCCCTATATATTTATATATATATATATATATATATATATATATATATATATATATATATATATATATAACTGATTGTTTAAGTAGTATATATGAATAATTATGATCATTGTTGTGAATATGTTAATCAATATTAGATCTAGTATATTAATATTGATTCCAACCCTAACCAGCCCCCATAACCCCATACGAACACACATCCTCTCTACTTCTCCTCTGATCGATGAAGAACAAGGCAATGAGGCTTTATCTTTTTTGATTCTTCAAGCTTTCTCGATCTCAATCTTTCTCGGTGATGTGTTTTGCTTTTTGTGTATTGTTCTTGTGCACACATACATGATTATTGGCTGCAAACATTATGAAAAGATGATTCTAGAATGTTAGGGTTTAAGTAATTAACAAGTTCTTGATCATCTATGAAGTTTACTAGTTTATGTGTTCGATAGTTATGCACGTATGCTACGCTTTCAATTATAACTTGATATTGGTGGTAGATTATTGTTGAATCTGATGTACTTGATGTTATTCACGGAGTAAGGGTCGAAATTAGGTCAAATAACATTAGGAAAACGTTTTTTTATGAAAAGCTATAAGGAAATACAATTTGTCTAAAATTTTAAGCCAACTTTCAACGGCTGTAACTGGGTCATAATATAACAAAAACTGGGTTTTATTAAGTCTATGACGTGCTATTTTGAAATAAGCTTCTAATAGTGTTGGATCATGATTTTTGGACGTCGTCTGCTATTTTAAATTAATTATTTCGTTTCAGTAATTAAAACTGCGTTTTTCTGCAGATTTTACGTGTTATGTTTTAAGTCATAACATGATGAATACTTAGAGTTAGAACATGAAATTTATACTGTAGATGATCTTAAGAATCCGTGCAAACTTCCAACTGGAATTTTGTCAAACGGATAACCGAGGATTTTTAAATGAATTTTTCAGTGAGCTGTAGCTAGGAAGTGATGAATCTGATTGCTGCTTAGTAAATGATTTTATATTTTTTTTGGTAAAGAGTTAGAATCTAAACATTTAACACAAAACCAACCCCCCCTCCCCCTCCCCCTGAGAGGCACGTCACATACAAAGATTGTAATTTTTGCAATCTCGTAAGTACGGTAAACGGACATCCCAAACAGCCTATTTTCAGTTAATTGAGTTATGCATGCTTATGAGTTTATAAATTATTGAATTTGCTACGTTTAGTGTCCGCATAAGCTTAATGGTTGTATAACTGACGAATGACATGTCGTAGTGTACATTATGAACATATGCTTAAAAACTACTCGGTAATATAGTTGTGATTACTTGTATGCATGTTAATTGCTAGTTACGTGTAGGATTTGCGTGAATTACATAAACGACTCCTAATGTTCTTGGTAACCATAATAGGACGTGATTGACCATACTAGCTCGCATAACTTAATCTACCGAGCTAATCTAAGGTGAGTTCACACATTTACTAAAAGCATGTATTCCCGGTGGTTTGGAACCTCACTTTCCCTGGTTTGGGATTGCCTAGTATTCCTAGTTTGGAATACTGTTAAATACTATTTATACCTCACGTCTATAGCGGACTAAAGAAACTCTATCTGAAAGTCCCCACACACCTATACCGATTAATCGCCGAGACCTGGCGAACGTGATATTAGTTGATAGCACTATTAGGTTTGACAAACCTCACACCATGCCTGGGAGGACACCATGCCTGGGAGGACGGGCGTGAACTTTTATGCCTTGGCAACTGATCAATGTTGATAGACATTGACCTGGGGCACAAACAAGTTAAACAGTCAAAGTTTCGGTACCACACAGTTTAGTAGCTTAAAGATGGGGTAGCTCCCCATGACATGTTTTATAAACTAAGTAATTTAACAACCTGTGATTTTTGGAAACAACACTGAAAACTGTGAACTCGCCAACTTTATGTTGACAACCTACTGCATGCTTTGCAGGTTGTTAGGTACAGCTATGGACGGACGTTGCAATCGGCTGGAGTGTGTGGTTCGTAAAGCCTTAAACTTCGTATATTTAATAAACTTGTGGTTTTAAGTTTATGATAGGTTTACTTTATTTTCTGCTGCTAACTTAAATTGTATTTCGAACTTTAAACACTTATCACTAATCGTGTTGATTGTGATGATTTTACAACTTAAATATTGGTTCGACATGATTAGTGGCTGGATCCTGGTCAGTCGCACGCCTCGCAGTAAAACCCCGCATGTGGAATTTGAGGGTGTGACACCTTGGCAAAAGACTAGTTATGTTACGACCGCTTTTTTTTTTTTTCATATAAAATAAACAACAACTTATCAAAGTCTAGACCTTGTAATTAACATTGTTTATAAACTTTTTAACAAAATTTGGGCATGACCCGTTTGTACAACAAGCATACCCCTGTTTTTACATATAATAAAACATCATCCATCAACGACCCTAGTTACATTAAACTACCCAAAACAACAAGTTTTTAAGTTTAAGACTTCTAACAAGATAAAACCGAATTAACAAGACATAGACCCAAAAGTATGCATTTTAACTAGCGGAAGCGTTCGGTATAACAAGGCATAGACATGTGCTCGCCCCAAGCTCCGGATCGCCTAAAGTGAGGATTTACCTACAATCAACAACAAAGTTTTACAAGTTAGTTATCATACGTGATAATCTATAACTCTTTCGTTTTAATTCCATCCGTATATGAGCTTTCATCTTTCTTACGCATTCAACTACCCAAATTCTTGGGTTTAGCATAAACACTCTCAATGAGAGTTAAGCATACATATCCAACCCGTTTAACCGGGTTGATTACTTTCAATATAAAATTCTTCATTTCATCCGTATAACGGATTAAGCTTCTAGCATTTAACATAGCATACGATACCATCCGTTCAAAACGGATGGAAGCTTATTCATGAGCGACTTGTTCACCAGAACCGGTCGACTCGCATAACTTATCACAATCCTCATAATAGCCAAACCCGCAAGGGATTTGCTAGTTAGTTCTAATCACTATAACATTTTAACAATATCTAATTATGATGTTGTAACAAGACTATAAACAAGATATTTGTATGCAACGAAACATACCTCGGTCTTGCGTGCCTTCCGCCTTCTTAGAGCTTGTACCTTCTTCCTTCACGCCTACATTACAACATTCGTTCATTTAGTCTACCAATTTCGTCCTACCATTTTAACACTACCAATACATTCTTCTCCTAAGCATTTCATCAAACACTTGGTAGGCATCATAATTAAGGCATAAGGTACAAGTCTTTAAAGCACATCTTTACTAGTTCATCATCACCCAACATTCATGTTTATTCTAATTTTCATATATATTTCCTTCTACTCCAATTAATCTTACATTCAAGCATTACAAACAAGATCATACATCAAGATAACAAGCCATCACAATCATTATGATCTTCCTAAAATTTCACAAAATGGGTTTTCACTACAATCTTTCATGCAACCTAAAATCACCCATGATTCTTGTTCTAGGAGGCAATTCTAACTCAGATTTCTCCTATTTGATACAAGAAATCGAGATTGGGTTGAACCCCTTTTGTTACAAAGCATAATTTGATAAAATTGAACTTACCACTTTACTAGTTAGGCTTAGATTATTGGAAATCTTGAGACATGCAGAAGATTAGGCTTGAATCTCTTGATAATTTGAGGAATTTAGCAAAAGAAAGGGTTTCCCCTCCTTCTTCTTGTTCGATCGATCCCAGACACAGATTCTGTGTTTGGGATTTAGTTTGTTTTAGTAAATGTAAGTTTGTTCACCTTGCACTTCTACCCCTTATACTTAGTTGCTATTTACAACTCTAACCTTTAACCCACATTAACTATCATTTTGCCATAAACTTAGTCATGTTAAGTTTATTATTTATCCACACTGATTTTTATAGCGTTTTTAATTTTTTTGGGATGTTACAAGTTATAGTCTCAAATTCGTTTTTATTAGATCCTGCCTTGTGGGATACTTTATACCGAACAACTTGTAATAAATTTTATTTAATATATTCAAGTTTTTACATTTATTATTTTAATTATCCTATCTTTCGCTGCCAATTGTAAATTGTTATCAATCGTCACAAATAAACCCCAAGTCCGGGCCCACCGGGAAATCAGGGTGTGACAAATATCCAACAACCTTTTGTTAGCCATAGTGTTTTGTTTATGACAAGTGGGGTTCCCCGCGCTACGCGGCGAGAATTCAATCGATTTTGTTTTGGGTCGTTATATTACAGACACTCATTATATCAACCGAACCGAAAGAGGAAACATAATAAAGCATATGTTATAGGGTAAATTACACTTTTCGTCCTTTATGTTGGTATCAAATTACAATTGATAGCCTTTAACTTCAATAATTACAGTCACAATCCTTTATTTGGAAAACTCGGTACATCTTTCATCCTTTAGCACTAACAAGGTTAAAACTTTTAGTTAAGTCTATTCACTTAAGGGCAATTTAGTCTTTTTACTTAGTTATTTACAATATAAATAAAACAAAATAAGATTAAATATAAATACCCCATTTTCCTTTCACTCTCTCTCACACACACTTTAAACTCTCACTCTCTCTCTCTCTCTCTAAGCAACAGTCACCACCATCAAACCCACCACCACCCATGAACAACCACCATCACCAGATCTGAAGTCTGTCACCATATGTAAAATCCATTAACAACCCCCCTATTCAGTTCTCCCTCTCACTCTCTCGAACAACTACCACCACCACCACCCACCCACCACTTCTCTCTCTCTACCCCTACTCCCATTTTTTAAACTCTGTTTTGTTAAACCACCACCGTCGCGCAAGTCGCAGCCACCACCGACGCATATCCAACACCGCCGCACACCCACCACCGACACACTTCCACTATCGATGCACATCCACCACCGCCGCACACCCACCACCGACGTCCTCTTCGTTTCTTGGGTACATGTATCTGTGTTCTTGTCTGGTTCATTTCAAAACTGAGTTTCAATTTGATATTTCTTTTCTTTTTTTTGCAATATGCTATTTTGTAAACTAAATTTCAATTGGTTTGGTATTTTGCAAACTAAGTTCCAATTCAGAAGATGGTTTGTAGAAGGAGGTTAATACTTAGGGAATTTGTAAAGAAAGATTGTTGATTTATGAAATTGGGGGTTTAGGGTACAAAGGAAAAGGTGATCAGAGGAAAGAGAAGAAGGTGGGGTGTGTGAGGTTTGAGGTGTTGATTTGAAAGAGGGAAATCCAACGATATTTTTTACTTTCTACAATTTTTATGTGGTTGATGTTAATGAATGTTGATGGTGATGATGATGATACTTAATAGTTGATCTTGATGATGGTGGTAGAGAGAGAGGAAGAGAGAACAGAGATAATGGAGAGAGAAAAGTTTAATGTATTATTATATATAATAATAAATTGGGATATAAAGACAAATCCTCTCATGTGCAAGACACATGCCATATTTAACTAAAAAATTTAACCTGGTTAGTGCTAAAGGACGTAGAGTGTAATGAGTTTTACAAATAAAGGACTATGATTATAATTATTGAAGCTAAAGGTTATCAATTGCAATCCGATACAAACATAAAGGACGAAAAGTGTAATTCACCCTATTTTATATTTGAGCCAACTTGGTAACACACTATGCGTCAGGAATCTGGTTGGATTTTTTTGGCTCATTACGCTATTGGTACTCACTACAGCAATTGAAAGAATAAATCCCCAAAAAGTATACATATTCTACTCGACTTGGTTACAAATAAAATTTATAGCGAAACATATATAAAAATAAGAATGCCGTGACGATATATTCAGAATTCCGTAAAGCACGACATTTTAAAAGTTATAAAATAAGTATCTTTAAATAAATACATTTTTATAACTAAATACTATCAAATTAACTATTATGTTATTTAGAAGGTTAAAACAGTTTCAAGTGAAATATTAATGCAAATCGAGTTAAATTACACTCAGATATCTTTCCAAATTGAATCGTTGCCTCACTTCCATAAATGGCTAGATTGTTTCCATCGATCTGTCTCGTTTTCTTTTATTTTTGAACAATCCTAATACGTGAAAACTTCAAACCTTAATTGTGAAGAAAACAAGAAAAAAAAATCTACTGTGTTCATTACTTCGATAGATTATTATATAAGGGGAGGATCCGTTAAAAAGTGGATTTTGCCTAAGTAGTGTAAGAATAATTGTGATGATAACATGTGTCACTCCTAATAAGTAGGAATGAAAGGCATTTTGGTCCTTATAAATAGGAGTGAAAATGACATGTGGCACCTCTTTCGTTTTTTAAAAATATAACAAAAAAAATTTAATACAAAAAAATCTAGCACAAAAAATTTAGTACAAAAAAATATAGCACAAAAAATATAGTACAAAAAAATCTAGTACAAAAAAAATATAGCACGAAAAAATTCAGCAAAAAAATGTAGTACAAAAAAATACAGCACAAAAAATTGAGAAAAAAAATTTAAGACAATAAAATTCAACACAAAAATATAGTACAAAAATTTAGCACAAAAAATGTTATACAACTTAGAAATACAACACATTTTAGTGGGTTTTTTAGTCTTCATATTTTATATAGCAATATGGTACTCAAATTAAAGATAAAAAAACGCTCGATTTTACGGTGAAATTTTTATGAAAAAATAATGTTGTATAAAAAAAATTATGAACGTTTAAAAAATATGGGTGAAATATTCATGTGTCTTGCATGTGGAGAGAGAAAATACATAAATATTATTTTTCCAAGATATCATTGCACTTATCCTTTCACCTACACTTTAATGTTAACTATTGATTTGAAAAATGAATAGTTAAGATTCATTCTTATCTTAGTTAGGCAAAATAAACTTTTTATTTGATGTTACACCTATTATATAATATCCTAGATGCCTAACGATACGTTAGGTGGAATATATGTGTGGGTTCTGACTGATACCGATGTATATTATTATTTAAATTTTAAACAAAAAAGTCGCCGTGAATTAGAAGAACGTGGAATATGCATACCCATATGCATTTGACCTATAGAGAAATTAGAAATATCACTTAAAAATATTAAGAAAGGGTCTTCGCATGAAACAGAAACTATTATATTTTATGGTTTAAAAATTAACCAGTGTGATTATAATATTAAACTTTACGTAAATGAACTTTTCAACAAGTTACATTTTAATATAAAAAAATTAATAAATTATTCTAACTGGTTAAAAATCGCACACATACAAATAGCCCATAGATGATGGATCACGACACGGGTAATTAATGTCAGCAATGTCTTTTTTAACTTATGTTAATAACCAGTAATATGACTCGCGCGCATTGCACCACAGGTATTGATGTAGCGCGTGATACGATAACGAAGAACAAACACGTTGATTCTGCGAATACCCGTGTAGGACTTTTCCCAACCCCAAAATTCAACTCAAAGGGCACGGAATTTGAAGTGAAAAGTTGAGTAGCTTCAAAATTAAAGTCTGATTGTTCAAATTACTAGAGAACCATATAAATAGGAACAGAAATTCGAAATGGGCCTAAAAAAGACAACGGGCCAAACACAAGCCAAAAAACAAAATGCCCAAAATACTTCAAAAAACATAAAAACGTAAATAACTAAAAGAAATAAGTGTTTTTTTTGCCCGGACGATGACCCAAACCGCCGTAGGCGTTTGCAGCAAGATGGAGCTCGTTCTCACGTTCGTTTCACCTGGTCTTCGCATGAAACAAAAACTATAATATTTTATGTTTTGAAATTTACCAGTGTGGTTATAATATTAAACTTTACGTAAATGAACTTTTCAACAAGTTACATTTTAATATAAAAAAGAGTAAACTGCAATTTTATCCTCTAAGGTTTAGGCCAATTGGCACTCTAACCCTCCCTAACGAAATAATTGCAATTTTACCCCCCAACGTTGATGTTATGTCGCAAGTTTACCCCCTGCTGTCAACTTCTGTTTAAAGTCAACATAAGTATGTAACGGTCAAAGGGTATAATGGTCTTTTCCACTCTAGTTTTATATCTTACTTAAGATACCACCCTACATATATCACACTCTTGCACTCTTACCCCCACCTATAGATTTTAAACTATATATGTTTCTCTATAATTGCAGTTTACTATCTCTCTCCTGTCTTTCTCCCTCACTAATGACTAACCAGTAACCACAGTAATCACCACCGTGCACCACCACTACCACCGCCATTCACCACCACAACCACCTCCATCTCCACCGTTTCACCCCCAGCCACCATTATCGAGCACCACCACTGCCGCCACACGCTACACCAACCACAACCACCGCCACTACCACCACACCCCATACATGCCACCACCACCGAGCTCCATCACCCATTTTGGGGTGATAACCCACCTGCACCTTCAGCCATCAAAAACACACACACCCCTCCGATCTGCACCTTCACATTCCAGATTGTCACACCCCGACCACGTAAAACAACAAATCGTGGCGGAAACGTCGGGGAGTGTTGTAACAGAATCATTGTTTCATAACACATGGATTGAAGTTCTGTTTTATTGAATTAAATGTATTACATTACATTGAAATTAGAAACAAAACACGAACAAATAGACTTTCATTATTATTATTAAGTCACCAAGGCCTCGTCCATTCCTATGTGAGCATGCATCAATATCATCATCAAACATCACCAACTATGGTACCTGAAACACATGTGAAAATACGTCAGCATAAAAATGTCGGCGAGTACATAGGTTTTATGTGAGTGTCAGAATCATGGCTCGTTTACATTTTAAAAATAACTTGAACACCTTTGTTAATTGATAATTAGAAAACCAAGTTTTATAAAATGTTTGTAATGTAAATTGAAATAACCAAGTCAAAACATTGTAGTTATAATTTATAAAATCTAGATGCCATGAACCTTAACTCAAAACATTTGTTTTGTAAACCCAAATCGTAAATTGTTTTTGTAATAAAACTCGAATATTGTTACAAAAACCTTGTAATATAACTTTGTTTTGATAACCTTTATTAAAAGCACTTATATATAGGAAGTACCAGCGGCGTATCCACCATGCTTTTATCACATTACACTCGCCCCGTTACCTAATCACCTCCCTAACCCAACGGTTCAAACAGATTCAAACGGTTCACGTCAATCAATCAATTTCAAACGGTTCACATAAATCAAACAGCTTCAAACGGTTCAAACAGTTCAAAATGTAAAACAATGTGTCCATATGCTGAGTGAACATATGCAACAGAAATGTAATGTAAAACAATGTGTCCATATGCTGAGTGAACACATGCAACAGAAATGTAATGTAAAACAATGTGTCCATATGCTGAGTGAACATATGCAACAAAAGTATTTATGAAAATCAATGCGCTAGCATGCTAACAGAACATACATAGTAAAACATAATGAAATCATGTACTATAAGTGTACTAATGAACATAGCAAGTACATATTATGAAAGCATAAATAGCATGAAAGTAACAAGTAGGCACATGTGTTTTACCTCAAAACATTTGAAAAAGGTAAAAGAGGGGTCTATGTACTCACTTGAGGATGCTTAGAAGTCTTGAATAACAACCAAGCAAAGCTAGAGGGATCACGGAAAATCAAACGACACCTAATATAGGTAACTATGTAAGTAATCCGGACCTAAATCGGAAGATCAGATAGGAGGAGGTTTCGTAAACCAAATGAGCATTGGAACTCATATGACATGGTTTAACAAAGCCTACATACTAAATCGAAACCTAACCTAAGTGCTTACGGCCCATTACGACTCGTTTAGGTAGCTTACGCTACTTTAACGCGTCGTTCGCGTAAAATGCATTCGGAACGCCTAACTAGTCCTATGACAAGTATTATACGCCTAAACATGTTTAAATATGTTGCATAATTAGTTAAGTAACAAAAGTTTAAGTTACATATGGTTAAATACCAAGTATGCATGAAAATGGCATTTTGGTTATTTTACCTAAGGCATATAAACAACCTATCATACAACTAATTAAACTAAGTAACCATAAGGTATAACCTCGGAAGGTTATTCCCTATACATCTATGGTCACTAAACATGCTTGGTCGGATCCTAATGATCGACCAAACGGGTCGGGTTCGAAAGCCTAAGCGGTTGTTTAGACCGCTTATCTTACGACCCTATATAAGCACTAAACCTAAAGTGACAAGTTATACATGTTAAAACATGTTTAACGAAGTTTGAAAACAAGTTTGATATCAAAACAAACGGTTTTGATACCTAAGAATAGTTTGGTTGCAAAACACGCATGAATACTCATTTTGACCGAAACTATGACTCGTCACTACACCTAATCAACGTGGTAATCAGTAGGTATAGTCACAAGGGACTATAACCATCGTGATTACGCTCATGTTGCAAAGTTTAAACGAACTTTTTGTTGACCAAAGACTGGTCAAAGCAGAAAGTCAAACACAGTTTGACTTTCGTGCTTAAAAACGCATAAAAGCATGAAAGAAACTTACAACGGGTCCAAGCTAGGAAGAACTTGATCTAAATACTCAGGTATGAAGCATAAAGCTTCAACTTAGAGCATAAAATCAGATCAAGGTGTGAGGAAAATGGAATGGGATCTTGGGTATTTATAGATTTCGGAGAAGCGTTAGGATCGTTTCTTGCAAATCGTGCTTTGATCTTGACCTTACAAGTGGGCACATGGTTTTAGAATACCATGGGAACATGTAAAACCATCAAATACCAGCCCATAGGGTGCAAAACCATGGGTTAAAACCATCAAAACATCAAAATTGGACTAGATACAATGAATCTGGTCATTTGGGCACTTTTTGACGCTTTTAGTCCCTATTGATCAAGAAAGTTTATTTTTGCGCACCAAACACCTCAAAGCCTATTTCTAAGCTATGTAAAGGATATTTAGGGTATATTTAACTTATGATCAAGTTCTGGAATGTTCGTTACAGTACGAATCGGCATACTTTCACAGTTTGTCGAAATTAGTCCCTGTAAGCGAATAAACTTGATTTTGCCACACCAAACCCTCCAAAACTTATTTCTAAGTTATGTAAAGGTTATTTAAGGTATTTTAAGCCTATGTCACTGTTTCGGAGTGTTTTTTGCATTAAACTGGTTATATTTACGCATCAGTTCGCGTATAACCTTCTAGAAAGCGATTTAAAGCTCGAAATCGAACATGAATTGATATGTGCACATGATACACATATTTATACAAATCCCAAGTATGAAACACAATATTTCATTGATTTGGTATTTGTTTGATGGTCGCAGAGGCACAGGTGTCACAGTCTCCCCTACTTTAGGAAATTTCGTCCCGAAATTTATTCGTAGGAGCCTGTCTGTGACTTTGTGTTAAATAACCACCAAAGATATGCAAGGCATAATCCTGTCATTTCCTCAACGGACATTCTTCAGAAACGAAAATGAATGGACGGAGTCATTTTTTTTAACGAGTGCTTCCTTAGAAATGGAAATGAAGGAATAATCAAAAGGATATTCATTTCCTCAACGGACATTCTTCAGAAATGAAAATGAACGGACGGAGTCATTTTCAACAGGTGCTTCATCAGAAATGGAAATGAAGGAATAATCAAAAGGATATTCATTTCCTCAACGGACATTCTTCAGAAACGAAAATGAACGGACGGAGTCCTTTTCAACAGGTGCTTCATCAGAAATGGAAATGAAGGAATAATCAAAAGGATATTCATTTCCTCAACGGACATTCTTCAGAAACGAAAATGAACGGACGGAGTCATTTTCAACAGGTGCTTCATCAGAAATGGAAATGAATAGAATTAACTCTAGACACATGACAAAACTTGCTGTGGGTTCTGTGCACTAAATTCCATAATTATGTATGCATCCATAATTGCGTAATTTCTTGCACAGTTCGCATAGTTTGTTTTATAATGTGAAAGGGATAGAATCTGAACAAGCTTGAGACAACTTTGATTGGGTCAACACATAAACACATAATCACATAATTGTTTTCTTGATTAATAATTTGTTATTATCTTGTTATTAATTATTATTGATTTGAACATGGGTATTCAAGGTATACCAGGAACCCAGTCGATGGACTTCAACGTCCATAAGAATCTATCTGAAAAGATAGGATGATCTTCCAAAAAAATCGATTTTTGATTACAAGGAATCATAACATTCGAATCAAGGTACACAACAATTTAGGACTTACGAAAATACCCTTAGGTACCCTATTAAGGATTTACAGTGGTACTTTGGGTATTTGTCCAGAGTTGTAACTTGCGCCTTGTACTTCGTTTCCTTGGAAGAAACGGGTACTTAGGATTTTCGTGGAAAACGCAAGAGATCATAAAATGGAAGAATTTTGGGAGTAGTCTGATTTTCAAGGAATACGATTACTTGATTATCGGTATTGTAGGGGATATGTTGTTTATACATGCAACCACATAAATACATTGTAATGTAAATAAAATATTTATTTATAAACAACAACAACTGTTTCACAGACCATGACAACAAAAGAAAATAATACATAAGGCTTGATTAATTTCTAAACAGAGTTGTCTTCCAGTCGGTCAAATGCTCATCCCTGCGCTGGATTCGCATTAGCAAGCTTTGGGCAATTTCTTTGGAAATGGCCCATCTCGCCACAGTTGAAGCAAGAACCTGGAAGAAAACGAGCTTGAGCAGGATTGTTGCCAGCTTGATTTGGTGTAGCTACAGTTGGGGAAACTCTTGCTGTATGACCAATAAGTCCACAAATTTGGCATTTGCGGCACTTCACACTAGCATGATGATGAAGGCTACATTGGTTGCACAAGGGTGCAGTTCCGTTGTATGGCTTCCTAGCAGGAGGTTGAGCCAGTTGGTTGGGGACAGCTTGATCATTTTGAGTGACCACGACGAAGTTCTGAGAAGCCTTTCGCTTCTTTAACTTCTTGGGGGATCTAGTCTGTTCAACATTGGGTTTCGATTCCTCGATCGGTTTCTTGTCACCCTTTCGGAAAAGTTTACCTTTCCTGATCTGGGATTCAGTCAAGGTAGCGGATAGCTCAATGGCCTGTCTAACTGTAGTGGGGTTGCTACCAGTCACAATGTCTTGTACTGAGTCAGGGAGGCCATCAATGGACTTTTCGATTGCCTTACCCAAAGGCGTAACCATGTTAGGGCACAACAGACTTAACTCCTCATAACGGTCCGTGTAGGCTCGATGCTCACCGCTATCTTGCTTAAGATCGTTGAATTCCCTTTCCAATGCCCTAATCTCATGAAGAGGACATAATTCCCTCATCATTAGTGTTCGAAGCTCTTCCCAGGTTTGAGCCAGTGATACCTCGGCACCCCTATCTCTCATCACACCATTCCACCATGTTAGAGCTCGTTTCTCAAAAACACTAGATGCGAACTCTACCTTTCGCTCGTTTGGGCATTGAACATGTGTGAAGGTGCTCTCTAGACTCTCGAACCATTGCAGAAGTGCAGTCGCTCCTTGAGACCCAGAAAACTTTGATGGCTTAGCTGAGTTGAACGTCTTGAAGTTGTATGGGGCATTATTGTTGTTGAGGGCTAGGTTACATTGAGCAATGATGTTTGGTATTGCAGCAGCCATTTGCTGCGTAATGATAGCTGCCAGTTCTTCATTAGGTACCTGATTGTCGCGTCGTGGAGGCATTCTAAAAGGGGAAACAAGAGAGAAAACAAATGAAATGGCATTGGGTAAGGATGTTACAATTTCCGACCAAAAGGCATGGGTGATGGTCATTTGTTCCAACCACGAAGCAAACAAACGACACATAAAAGCTGAATCAAAGTAAATAGGTCTTCATAATGTATCGCGAAGACATGCTCGCCTATAAGTGGACACTCACCCCAAGAGTTCCCAGGTAAGAGTGACTAGTCCGATACTGCGGATTTGTACGAACACTCTAGCCTTAGACAGAAGACTCAGGGTACAGGCACCCACCCTTCCAGTTTGCACGTGTTCACATTATTTAGACCCAAACTTTGACGATATTTTGAAAACTTTGAAGGTTCAAAACCTTATAATAAATCATCCTAGAACAGATGATTAGTTTTCAAAGCGGATTCGAAATTTATGTTCTTATTGTGGTTGTCACCTAAAGATAGGTGGCGGTATTGTTTTATGACTAAACGCAAGTAAACTCACGTTAGGGTCCTAGGAAGGTTATAGACTAGGTCAAAGCATTACTAATAACCTAATTCCCTATAACCATGAGCTCTTATACCTACTTTTCTGTCACACCCCGACCACGTAAAACAACAAATCGTGGCGGAAACGTCGGTGAGTGTTGTAACAGAATCATTGTTTCATAACACATGGATTGAAGTTCTGTTTTATTGAATTAAATGTATTACATTACATTGAAATTAGAAACAAAACATGAACAAATAGACTTTCATTATTATTAAGTCACTAAGGCCTCGTCCATTCCTATGTGAGCATGCATCAATATCATCATCAATCATCACCAACTATGGTACCTGAAACACTTGTGAAAATACGTCAGCATAAAAATGCCGGCGAGTACATAGGTTTTATGTGAGTGTCAGAATCATGGCTCGTTTACATTTTAAAAATAACTTGAACACCTTTGTTAATTGATAATTAGAAAACCAAGTTTTATAAAATGTTTGTAATGTAAATTGAAATAACCAAGTCAAAACAGTGTAGTTATAATTTATAAAATCTCGATGCCATGAACCTTAACTCAAAACATTTGTTTTGTAAACCCAAATCGTAAATTGTTTTTGTAATAAAACTCGAATATTGTTAGAAAAACCTTGTAATATAACTTTGTTTTGATAACCTTTGCCCAAGTGATCTAGATAACGCAACGATATATAATGTGTTAAAAGCACTTATATATAGAAAGTACCAGCGGCGTATCCACCATGCTTTTATCACATTACACTCGCCCCGTTACCTAATCACTTCCCTAACCCAACGGTTCAAACAGATTCAAACGGTTTACATCAATCAATAAATTTCAAACGGTTCACATAAATCAAACAACTTCAAACGGTTCAAACAGTTCAAAATGTAAAACAATGTGTCCATATGCTGAGTGAACATATGCAACAGAAATGTAATTTAAAACAATGTGTCCATATGCTGAGTGAACACATGCAACAGAAATGTAATGTAAAACAATATGTCCATATGCTGAGTGAACATATGCAACAAAAGTATTTATGAAAATCAATGCGCTAGCATGCTAAGAGAACATACATAGTAAAACATAATGAAATCATGTACTATAAGTGTACTAATGAACATAGCAAGTACATATTATGAAAGCATAAAAAGCATGAAAGTAACAAGTAGGCACATGTGTTTCACCCCAAAACATTTGAAAAAAGTAAAAGAGGGGTCTATGTAAGCACTTCAGGATGCTTAGAAGTCTTGAATAACAACCAAGCAAAGCTAGAGGGATCACGGAAAATCAAACGGCACCTAATATAGGTAACTTTGTAAGTAATCCGGACCTAAATCGGAAGATCGGATAGGATGACGTTTCGTAAACCAAATGAGCATTGGAACTCATATGACATGGTTTAACAAAGCCTACATACTAAATCAAAACCTAACCTAAGTGCTTACGACCCATTACGACTCGTTTAGGTAGCTTACGCTACTTTAACGCGTCGTTTGCGTAAAATGCGTTCGGAACGCCTAACTAGTCCTATGACAAGTATTATATGCCTAAACATGTTTAAATATGTTGCATAATTAGTTAAGTGACAAAAATTTAAGTTACATATGCTTAAATACCAATTATGCATGAAAAGGGCATTTTGGTCATTTTACCATAAGGTATAACCTCAAAAGGTTATTCCCTATACATCTATGGTTACTAAACATGCTTGGTCGGATCCTAATGATTGACCAAACGGGTCGGGTTCGAAAGCCTAAGCGGTTGTTTAGACCGCTTATCTTACGACCCTATATAAGCACTAAACCTAAAGTGACGAGTTAAACATGTTAAAACATGTTTAACGAAGTTTGAAAACAAGTTTGATATCAAAACAAACGGTTTTGATACCTAAGAATGGTTTGGTTGCAAAATACGCATGAATACGCATTTTTACCGAAACTATGACTCGTCACTACACTAATCAACGTGGTAATCAGTAGGTATAGTCACAAGGGACTATAACCATCGTGATTATGCTCACGTGGCAAAGTTTAAACGAACTTTGTGTTGACCAAAGACTGGTCAAAGCAGAAAGTCAAACACAGTTTGACTTTCGTGCTTAAAAACGCATAAAAGCATGAAAGAAACTTACAACGGGTCCAAGCTAGGAAGAACTTGATCTAAATACTCAGGTATGAAGCATAAAGCTTCAACTTACAACCTAAAATCAGATCAAGGTTTGAGGAAAATGGAATGGGAGCTTGGGTATTTATAGATTTTGGAGAACCGTTAGGATCGTTTCTCGCAAATCGTGCTTTGATCTTGACCTTACAAGTGGGCACATGGTTTTAGAATACCATGAGAACATGTAAAACCATCAAATACCAGCCCATAGGGTGCAAAACCATGGGTTAAAACCATCAAAACATCAAAATTGGACTAGATACAATGAATCTGGTCATTTGGGCACTTTTTGACGCTTTTAGTCCCTATTGATCAAGAAAGTTTATTTTTGCGCACCAAACACCTCAAAGCCTTTTTCTAAGCTATGTAAAAGATATTTAGGGAATATGTAACTTATGATCAAGTTCCGGAATGTTCGTTACAGTACGAATCGGCATACTTTCGCAGTTTGTCGAAATTAGTCCCTGCAAGCGAATAAACTTGATTTTGCCACACCAAACCCTCCAAAACTTATTTCTAAGTTATGTAAAGGTTATTTAAGGTATGTTAAGCCTATGTCACTGTTCCGGAGTGTTTGTTGCATTAAACTGGTTATATTTACGCATCAGTTCGCGTATAACCTTCCAGAAAGCGATTTAAAGCTCGAAATCGAACATGAATTGATATGTGCACATGATACACATATTTATACAAATCCCAAGTATGATACACAATATTTCATTGATTTGGTATTTGTTTTATGGTCGCAGAGGCACAGGTGTCACACAGATCTACACACATCTTTGATATAATCAATTAGAGTGATGATGATATGGGATTGAAGGTGGTTTGATTTAACCGATTGGAGTAAACGAAACCCTAACTTTCGAATTGGGTATTCAGGCACAGTAATGTTTCCTTTTTATTTTCTTCCGAATTGGGTATCAGGCACAGTAATGTTTATATCAAAGGAGGGGGAATACATCAAGCAATCCAGCAGGGGGGAATTCAATGTCATTGTTGGGAGTCATTCCGGGTCTGTAATCATAACTTTCTTGCCACATTTGGGGATCTGCTGAATATCCTAAGGTTTTGCACCATTCGCGGGAATCATTAATGACAGCAGCAGATGGGTATGAGGGTTTTTTTATTAAAGCAGGGTCGAGCAGATTCCAGGCAACATCTTAAAAGAGCAGCGTCATTTGCTGGAAAATGGATGATGGCAGCAGAATATTGAGCAATAGATTGTGACAAAGTGGAAACGGAGAGCTTGTATGTGTCAGAGGGAAGACCGTCAGAAGCTACTAGATCTGTAAGCTTCACACGGCCTAAGTTTGACAGCCCATTGCCAGCCATCAATTGCAAGCGAGTTGAAGGAAGAAGAACCTGAATCGTAACTGATATTTTTGATAAAGTTGGATCTTTTGATTTGATTTCAGTTGTGCTGAATAGGGTTATCTTTGTTCTTGTTTAAGTTATTAAAAGATTGATAATTTGGTCTGATTTCAGTTATTATGATAACCAGGTGGGTGGTGGAGGTGGGTGGTGGCGGCTGATGGTGGTGGGGGTAAGGTTTGCAAGAACTGTTTAACACCGGGGGGTAATATTGCTGAGTACAACAAACCATAAGGGGTAATAAGAAAGGACAATTTAGTCATTTTACACCAGGGGGTAATATTACAGAGTAGAACAAACCATAGGGGGTAATATGAAAGGGCAATATAGTCATTTCACATTCCAGTTAACAGATATGTTAACTTATTTGACGCCAGGGGGTAAACTTACGACATAACATCAACGTTGGGGGGTAAAATTGCAATTATTTCGTTAGGGGGTGGGGTCAGAGTGCCAATTGGCCTAAACACCAGGGCGTAAAATTGCAGTTTACTCTATAAAAAAATTAATAAATTATTCTAACTAGTTAAAAATCGCACATATACAAATAACCCATAGATGATGGATCACGAAATGGGTAACTAATGTCGGCAATTTGTCTTTTTTAACTTATGTTAATAACTAGTAATATGACTCGCGCGCATTGCACCGCGAGTATATCGCAAATATCTAACGGATTAGTCTAATTGTAAGACCACGTAAAAACGTGTCCAATTATGAGAAGACACGTGTCCTAAACCCTAATCATGTAAAAGATTGAGTTTGAAGGACTAGAGTTGACAAACGATGAAACTATGTGTCCGGAGGGACTAAAAGTGTCAACATGCCAAACTTGTGCCTCTGAATGACCATACACGAAGAATATATTCTTTAACGAATAGTTAATTTGATGTAAGAGGCCGTATATGAAAATAATCGAAAGATTATAAACTACAAGGGTTAAACGTGTCAAGATGTTGATTCTTACCTCTGAGTGACCTTTTAACGAAACCGAGGCTTCGAAATATTCAAATATATACTCAAGAATAAGTGATATAAATTTCACGTGGTTTCGAGATCGTTACACAAGTTTACAAGACTTTGGGTGAAAAGTGTCAACGTGATGAAACTTGTGTTTATGGTGATCTTTTAACGAAACCAGGCCTAACGGAGTTTGATTATACTCCTTTGAACCTCTACAAACTAACTACAAGGGCTTTATATGCTAAAAATGAGGATATATTAAGTTTTAAAGGACCAGGGACTGAAGCTGCCAAGTTTGAAACATTTTTAACCTGAACAGAAGGTTGTCGCGGCCCGCGTAAACCCTCTCTGATTCTTACACGGCCCGCGACAAACACCCAGTTTTGCAAAAACATGATAGCTGCTGGTTGCAGCCTGTTCCACCGCCTTAGATACCTGAATTTCGATACTTGGGCTTGTTGTCGGTTTTAGAATACCACTAGGACACTTGGGGTGATCCTAAACACTCCCATTACACCTGGTGTGATCTTGAATCAAGGATTTCAAGTATAAATAGGCCTCCATATTGAACATTTTATTTGCTCATTCACTTAAAATCACTCCTATACTCTCATCTGGAGATAGCTGGCCTTAGAAGAGGATCAAGAAGTGTAGAAAAGATAGCTAGGACCCTATGTAAGTGATGCGTGTGTGGTGTGATATGTTTTAATGTATATTTTAAGCCCTTTTTACACGTTAGCCAAGTTTTAAATTTATAAAACACGATATTTTACTAACACCAAACACACATATGGGCAAGTACACCCATCGTGAGCGTAGTATAGTGTTGGTAAGGTACCGAGGTCGTCCAAGGACACAAGAGCTTTTAGTACCGGTTTATCCTCAACGTCTAATCAAATCAAAAGTTAGAAAAAGGTTTTTAAATAAGAAAAATAAAACTAACTAAAATGCTGAAAAATAAAATAAAAGTAAAAACAGATAGACAAGATGAATCACTTGGCTCCGACTCGTGTTTAGTGTAACATTTGATTATTTCCGCACTTTTGTACTTTTTAAGAGATTATCTTAGTTATTGTAGTAGGCACCTCTTTTGAAGGTGACGTTACCCTCAACCTAGTAGTTTGAGTCAGCAAGGATACAATCCTAAAGGGTCGGATTATTGAAAGATAATTAATTAAGTTATTAATGCATAATGTGGTAGGCCCCTCTTTTGAAGGTGACGTTACCCTCGGCTAAGTAGTCTGAGTCAGCAGGGATACAGTCCTAAGTAGCCAGGTTAAAGTATTAATAATAGCTGATGCGTGTGTGGTGTGTATATAAATTTAAGTATATTTTAAGCCCTTTTTACACGTTAGTCAAGTTTTAAATTTATAAAACACGATACTTTACTAACACCAAACACACATATGGGCAAGTGCACCCATCGTGAGCGTAGTATAGTGTTGGCAAGATACCGAGGTCGTCCAAGGACACAAGAGCTTTTAATACCGGTTTATCCTCAACGTCTAATCAAATCAAAAAGTTAGAAAAAGGTTTTAAACTGGAAAAATAAAAACTAACTAAAATGCTGAAAAATAAAATAAAAATAAAAACAGATAGACAAGATGAATCACTTGGCTCCGACTCATGTTTAGTGTAACCTTTGATTATTTCCGCACTTTTGTACTTTTTAAGAGATTATCTTAGTTATTGTAGTAGGCACCTCTTTTGAAGGTGACGTTACCCTCAACCTAGTAGTTTGAGTCAGCAAGGATACAATCCTAAAGGGTCGGATTATTGAAAGATAATTAATTAAGTTATTAATGCATAATGTGGTAGGCCCCTCTTTTGAAGGTGACGTTACCCTCAGCTAAGTAGTCTGAGTCAGCAGGGATACAGTCCTAAGTAGCCGGGTTAAAGTATTAATAGTAGCTTACATATGAGGGGATCAAAGAGTTTGGACCCCCGCCATCCAATACCGGTGGGTATTGAAGGAGGTCCTACTAAATTTGACCCAGGTCCTTGCAGGATCTATACACTGAACAAGGCAAGACTCTTACCAAACCGTTCCCTTAACCCCCGACCAGGTAGCCAACATACCTCCATATAGACCGTGGATATATGAATGGTGTAAATCTTTTATTTTATATAGACAGTAAAATAATGCCAAGACACCACAGACAAACGATAAGGAAGAATCACCTTCAACATAAGAAACTAATTATTAAAGTCATTGATACATAACAAAAAAAAAGTGCGAAAAGATTAAAAATAAAAAGTATTACACTAGACACTTGTCTTCACCAAGTGATGTAAGAGACTTAGGCAAACATGGCCTTTTATTGTCAAGAACTCTTACGATCAATCTTGGATCCCGAGACGACTCACACACTCTATGATGGATGATGGATGATGGTGATGGATGATGGTGTTGTGGTGGTGGTGGAGTGTGGGTGAAGTGTGAGAGAGGTGGTGTGCCAAGGGATGGTTTGCAAATGAGCCAAGCACCCCTATTTATAGCCTGAACAGCAGCTCGGGCACGGCCCCGTGTCCATCCTTCTTCTCTGTCTTCATTAATTGCAGTTTGTCTGCATTAGTTGACCACGCCCCGTGTCCACTGGGCACGCCCCCGTGGGCAGAAGCGTATCTGTACTATCAAGATTTCCTCAGATTCTGCGAATCTTAGAGTTGACCACGGCCCCGTGTTCGCTAAGCACGACCCCGTGGTGGTTGATAGAAGCTTCTACATCTTTGTCTTTTCTGCTGACACTTGGGCACGCCCCCGTGCTCATTGAGCACGGGGCGTGTTCAGCCTTCTGTTCTCTTGTTTTGCTTGGGAAGATGCTATCGGGGAGGCTGGGCATGCCACGTTTGTTCCTTTTCTTGTATTTATGTTAGATTTAGCTGTCTTTTTGCTTCTTTTGTTCATTTGAGCTCATTTAATCCTGAAAATACAAAAGGAAGACAAAAACACACTTTTCCAACATTAGTACTAAAAAAGGGTTAGTTTTATGCCACAATTGATGTAATTTATATGTTGCATTTTGTGCACATCAAATACCCCCACACTTGAATCTTTGCTTGTCCTCAAGCAAAACTCTTTATAATGTGGCTTTACACCCCCAAATGGAATGGGTAGAAGAGAAGGGTTTTGGGCTTGTCGTAGAGTGTCGGGATTTCTAAGATTCTTTATTAAATTTTATTTTTATTTATTTACAATCCTATTCGCCATGATTTATTTAAAACATTACATAAGATAAATTACTTATTAGGGCATAACATGCCTTTTTAAAATTCCACTTATATACAAGTTCACATACCTCACAGGGGATCACTAAACACTCGGCCGAATATGTATTTTAGTGGATCACTCGAGAGCGGCATGGAACTTACTCCTACCATAAGCTTTCCAAGCAATCAATCCTCCCCCTTTTTAACTATACACCTTTGTAAATATCAAGAGGACTTTTGGGGTGAAGGGTTAGGCTTGGGTTAAAGGTAGGTGGTTGGGTTAGTGGTTAGTAAAAGGGCGAAAAGGCGTAAAAAGCGTCGGTTTTCGTAAGACTTTTTATTTTTGAAGTTTTTATTTTGATGAAACCATTATTCAAACAAAGTTATTTTTGATAAACTTGTTTGTTTATTTCTCTTTTTGCTTCATCATCAACAATTTTTTTTTTATATTTTTTTTAAAGTCATAAGAAAAACCGAGCTTGTCACTAAAACAAAGGGTTAAAAATAAAAAAGGTTTTGGTGGGTGAAAGGGTGTTTGTTTTGGGTTATGAAATGAAAAGGTTTAGGCTCAAAGGGGTTAACTAGGAGGATTTTGGGTAGGTGGTAAAAAAAAAGAAAAATAATGGTGTACAAATAAAAAAGGGTTAGTCCTAATGCCTCCGTCATTTACTTACTCGAGTTTAAGTTGGTAAGGACCGGGAATGTATCGTCGTGGCAAGTTCTAGAGTCGTAAGAACCAAGCGGCTATTCACACAAAAAACGAAAAATGAGCATTTAGTTTAAAGATATATATTTGTATGCTCAATAAATGCTCAAAACTCACTTTTTGTGGGAATGGGTTTTTATGTGATCAAGTATATATAATCAAATTTTAATTAAGCTTGTCATGCCGTTTCATAATTTTCTTATGTTGGTTCTTTTTATCACGACGCTATCAGTTGTAAATTTGTAAAAATATAACCTTTTTAGAACTTGAAATTCCCAAATTAAACCTAGACAAGTAAAAAAAATGAAAAATTTTTGAAAAAAAATTGGGGTGATTAGCGGTTCCAATAGAGTTTTGTGTAAGGCTTGTGATTAGGACTTGCAATATTCAAGGTTTTAGCATCCCCCCACACTTAAATTACACATTGTCCTCAATGTGTCCCAAAAAAAAAGTTTTTAGGTTGATTAAATGTATAAAATGGTGTGAAAAAGCAAAATTTTATGTTACTGGGCGTCTGGACACGGCCCCGTGTCAGATGGACACGACCCCGTGGTCAGAGTGCCAGTAACAATTACTTACAGAAGGTGGACATGGGGGCGTGTTGGCTGGACACGACGCCGTGTCTGGCAAAGGTCTGCAGAATTAAACAAATAGCAGGTCTGGGGCAATGGGCACGGGGGCGTATCGGCTGGACACGACCCTGTGTGGACAATCTGCAAAGGTGAAAAACAGGTTTCTGGCTTCGTTTTTCCTACTCCGGCTATAGTAGTACTAATAATTAGTACTCTAAGCCTCGTATTGTAACACCTCGTAAAATCACGTCCAATGAGGTATTGACACGTGTAATAAACCCTAATGAAGTCAAACATTGAATTTAAGGGACTAATTTTTCGAAAAATCGAAACCTTGATCATGAAAGGACTGGAAGTGTTAGCATACCTAAAATAAGTTTCTAAATAACCTCTCACGATATTTATGTTCACAAATGAGCCACTTGGCGATCGAGTGTAGCCGTTTGTGGAATTAATTGAAAGTTTGGCAATGAAGGGTTAAAAGCGTCAACATGTTAATTCTTACCTTTAAGTGACCTTTTAACAAACCGGGAGCTTCATGATATTTGATTATACTCTCGGGAATGCCAATTATTGGCCGTCTAAGGTTTTTATGCCTATAAGTAAAGTTACGCGCAACTTTGCAAGTTAGAGGGGCTAAAAGTGTCAATATATTTAATTATACCTCTGAATGACCTTTTAGCGAACCCGAAGCATCGTGATGTTCAATAATAATTTCAAGAATGCCTAACATGGATTAGATGAGGCTTCAATGCTATTAAATGATGAGATGCGCAAGTTTGCGCAATAGAGGGACCTAAAGCGTCAACTTTTGAATCTACGCCTTTCGGTGACCATTTAAGCAAACGAGAGTGTAGTAATATTTAAGTATATGCTTGGGAATTCCCATTATGGGCCATGGAAGAATTGGATATCATTAAACAACGTTTCGCGCTACTTTGCGCAATTAAAGGACTAATTGCGTCAAACTGCAAAAGTATGTCGATTCGTAGGGTATCAGACCTTCTGGAATATGACCATGAGTTAAAAATACCCTAATTATCCTATATATAGCTTAGATATAGGCTTGGAGGTGTTTGGTGCGCAAAAATAAACTTTTAAGTCATTCAGGGACTAAAAGTGTCGAAAAGTGCACAAGTTTGCATTTCCGTGCATATCTTGCATTGTGAATATATCCGGACACCCAAAAATTTATGTAAGCACTAAAATATTTTATTTTAGTATTCGGCATGATAAAATTCCATTCGTCGCGTAATTTGGATCGTTTTTCGCGTACGTTCGTGTTTCGTCGTAATTAGTCGAACAACGTGACCGTACGACCAAACGAACCGACATCCGACATATTTTTGAGCATGTTTTATGTTCCCTATGTTTAGGCATCATTGTAGAGCCTTGAAAATGGCTTAATGGGCTTCAAACATGCCAAAAATGACCTTATATGCTTACAGGGACCAAAACTGCAACTTCTGAAAGTTGTTTGATCTGTGCAGGCCGTAGGCTACGCCCCCTGCAGCGTAGCCTATGCCCAGGTCTGGGCAGATTCTTATTTTCAGCATTCTGGTTGTTTTTCAAGGGCTTTTATGTAAAATCCTCAATACCATGAGCTGGTTTTCAACCCCCATTGTATTTAGAAACCATGGGCACACATGGAGGGCCAAGATTGAAGCACGGGTTACGAGAAACGATCCTAACGGTTCTTGAAATCCTATATAAACCCACTTGATCTTGCTCTCATTTCACACCTTGATCTGAATTGTTCTAAGTTGGAGCCCTTGTGCTTCATACCTGAACATCCAAGATCAATTCTATCCTTGCTTGGACCCTTTGTAAGTGTCCTTTCGTGCTCAGTTTAAATTTCTAGCGTTATAGCCGAAAAGTCAAGCGTTTTGATAAACGCTTTGACTTTTAAACGGTTGAGCCATTGTTCGTAACGAACATGGCTACGTGACCGTAATTAGGTAGGTGTTAAACCCTCAAAAGGGCACCTCCTAATTACCACGTTTACTTAGTTAAATTGTCGGGTCAAATAAAAGTCAAACGGGTTATTTTTAAATAAATTCATAACTATTAATATAAGAAACCATAAAATCAGTTTCTCGCTTTAATAACTTGGTAAATATTAGTTGAACATGCCTAAGCATGATTCAACCCGACAATTCTAAGTATAGGCTCGGTTCGGAACCGAAAGTCGCAAAAGTTGACTTTTGCTTTGACTTTCAGTTCTGACCCGATTTAGCTTAGTTTAGATATGCCTTAGGATTCCTTTAGGACCAGGTTATAGGTTAGTGTAACCCTCTGAGGTTATACAACTTGGTTCCTTAGTTATCCGATTCATTGCATGTTTCCGTTATATGCTTAAATGTTGACTGACCATTATGCCCTTTTGACCCTAAAACGAGAATTTTGAAAATGTGAGAGGACAATAATCTTTGTTACTGAATTATAAACTTGTCCCTAAAATTTTACATCAGTTTGAAGTCTAGATTAGGAGTTATGCTCATTAGCGTAAATGAAAAGCTTTTATTAATAAAACGGCATAATTAGCGTATAGCCTATCTAAACCCAATTTTTGATACCAAACTTTTACCTAGTGATATAAAATAATATTTTGGGATTTTTGAAGATTTTTATTTAATTCTAGGTTGAGCATAACATAGAGTTCTAAGCTTGATTCGGTAATTGCCGGTTTTGCCCTTTTGGGCTATAAAATGAGTTTTTCAAATCATTTTGATTCCAAAAATTTTTCTACTGATCTAATATGATAAATAAAATATTTTGAGCCTTCTGGAATAATAAAAATATCAGTTTTCCTTTAGAAACCCGGAAATAGCTCAAAATCGCCTTTTTAAGTGTTTTTAACGCATAGTATGTATTAAAACTATTTTAAACATATAAGGTTTGATGTCTACTGATATTTTCAGAAAATTTTTATATCCTAACAGTAAGTAAAAGTTTTTAAACTCAGGTTTCCAGTTTTGACCTTTTAGGCTTAAGTGAAATTACCAAAATGCCCCTTCGGTGCATAGTTTAGTTATAAGTGGTAAATTTCACATTTATGTAATACCCTACTGATATAACCCATTAATTTAAGTATGTTTACTGTTTATATCAGATCTGTAACTCAGATTAATATTTAACCTCTCTTATAACCTTTAAAATGACCAAAATACCCCTACGGGGCATAAATTGGTTTTAAATTCGTTTTGAGCATAATGGAAGGTATCCTACTGATATCACAACATATTTAAGGCATATTAACTTAGGAAACCTATTCATGACTATTTTGGTTACCCGTTACACACATTTCGCGTTCAGATCGGCTTATGTAACTAGTTTGCATAAATTAGCCGAAACGGGTCAAACCTTATCATTTTTATCTCAAAATCCAGAATGTGTTTAGTTTACCCTTATTACACAAGTATACAAGCTTGTCGGGTCTAAACCACATTCTAATCCGGTTCTCGCTTAACCATGCGTTTTGAACCGTATCTTCTTTTTAAAACTAATCGGTCTAAGTTTAGGCTTAATTAAAGACCCGTTAGGAATCTAATAGGTTATTAAAAACCTTCGTTCCAGATTTAGAAGCCCAGTAAAAGCTATCTGTACTTGCTGATTTGATATACGGCTGGGATTGAATTTATATTTAGCTCAGGTAAATACTTTTAACTTATTTTCCCTATACGGGCTTGGGGTACGGTATATAAAATACCGCTTGGTCGGGCATTGAATCTTTAATTGTATGAAGGTTAAATCATTGAAATGTCCCGTTTAAATTGTTTTGTTTGCTTAAAGCCTTTGGGGGGTTAATGACCATGTCCCGGATATCCTTGGCATCATTCATGAAATGGCCACGACCTAAGCACGGGGTGTAGGCGTACACCTGACAGATGCATATGTAAAAACTGGTAACCCACCTAAAGGAAACAACCTTGTGGGCATTATACATGTGGTGTGTCTATTAATCTTTAACCCGATATACAGATCGGGCTACTGAACGTATAACGAACATGTAATTCTTTTACAAGTATTATATACAAATAATTATCCCAAGTTATAAAAAGTTTTGTGCCATGCGCACTCAAATCAATTTTCTTAAACATTTTCAAAATGAGTCAGTTAAATTGTATTTACCATTGTAAACTGACGTATTTTCCAAAAAGGCTAACTGCAGGTACAAATCGGAATAGGCTGGCTACTCCTAGCATCAATAAAGAGTCTCGCAAGCTTAGATGCCTAAAGTCTGTTGAACAATATTTCATTTTATTTTCGATCCGCCTGTGGATCCTTTACTTTCCGTTTGTAATACTTTGATATTACTTTATATCGGATTGTAACATATTTATCTTTTGCTTCCGCTGTGCATTCGAATTGTGTTGTTTGACTATGATGATATCAACTACGTCACGATACTCCCCACCGGGCCCACCGGTAATACGTGGAAATATTGGGGTGTGACAGGTTGGTATCAGAGCCAACATTGAGTGAATTAAACACTAGCCTTTTGTGTTTAATCTCAATGACACAGTAGCACATTCCTTGACCTTCTAAGTCTAGACTTAACATAGAAATACTCTCATCTCTATTTGAAGAATTATTGCTTTCAATTCTATATATTTTAATTTGTCGCCAAGCAAAGAAGCCGTAATGGAAATTCTCCCCATTCGAAGCCTAGGATAGGCCAAGCTTCGTACTGCGACTAGGATAAACGTGCAACTAAGGAGAAAACATTTAGAAATAAAATGAAGAAGAAACTCCTTTTGTTGAAGTTCGTTTCCTTAGTAAGTCCTTATAAGTGCATACTTATCTTTCAGTCCCTTCATGGACAACATCATTCCTTTCAAGTCCCGTTTAGGGCAATTCTGTACCTCTTTTAAAAATCATTGGAATGTTTTATCTAAATTTATTCATCATTGCATATGAATATAAAATATGAAATAATAACATTCCTTTTATAAGATCTACCATTATAATAAAATGGCAAAATCTAAAAAGAACAAGACCTAGCCCAGGTGTCATTTTAAGAACAGGGCCATGATGGCAGTTCCTCAATTAGATTCAGATCCTTATTAACATCTCAATTTAGGATTGTTCTGCGTTAAATATTAAAAAGAATCTTAAAGGTACAACCTAGCCAATACGTCATTTCAGACAAGGCCAAGATGGTAGAACCTATTCAAAAGATTCAAATCCTTGTTAACATTCCTGGCAAATGTGATTCAATCACATAAATCATCCTTATACTGGATTCTCCCAAAATCCTTTCTTATTTGGTGAATTAAGCATCCATTAGGGATGTAATGCTTACGGGGCCGTATTCATTGTCATATAAGACAAAAGACAGTCGTAGCCTACAACTCCCTGTTAAGAAAAGGCATGAACAACGTTCGAGCCTAAATACCTTGATTCTACAAAATCATGGATTATAATTTAAAGTTGCCCTTGTGACTTGGCCTTTTGTGCCATAGTTATATTTTAATTAAGTTTAGGATAATTATAATGAAAATCCTAAATAAAATAAATATCATTCATTTCCTGCCAGTATACATGTTAAAAGAAAATCTTAAAAGGTATAACCTAGCTTGAATGCCATTAAAGACCTAGCTATGATGGTAAGACCTGTTTAAAAGAAATTCAGATCCTTGTTAACATCTGAAAATATGTTAACACTCCTGACAACAGTGATGCGATAAAATCACACTTGTCATCTTCATATTAGGAATTTCCAAACCCCTTATTTAGCGTAAATGATCAAAAGGAATCATGGCTAATAAACGTCGAACATGATTAACACATCAAAACATCCATTGGGATGAATACCTTCGGGCAAAGATGTATACATGAAAAAGATAGTTTTATTTCATAACTTCTTGTCAAGACAATGAACTATGAAATTTTCCGATCCAAAGGAATCATCAATTATGTTTTAAAATTTCCCTAGTGACAAGGCATCTATGCCATCAAAAGTCCTTTGGAACAAGCCCTTGTGCTATATAAAATGTCGGTACGACTTTGACAGTCGTGATTTATGTCCCCTGTCTAATAAATATGAAGGATTATATTCCGTTCAAGCGCCAAAGATGGATTATTTAAAAACCTAGGCAAAACATAATCAAATAAATTTAATACTATCTATTGGCCTATATGGTTGAGTTACACCATGGCTATTTAATCATCAAACTCAACGACTCCCTATATAATTAAATAAATTATTACCACTTGGTTTGTAGCCTTCAAAGCTTCACCATGGCCGACTCATCTGAAGCTCACAATAATCCAGCTGATTAGAATAATGATGTAAGACTGAACTTAACGGGCACCGAGTTACAGGCTATGTTAGATACAACCGTAAACAAGGCCGTGGACCGAGCGTTAAAGGATCATAAGCGAAAGTGCGATAATACCCCGAATAAGGGATTCAAAAAGGGTAAGACCGGTTCAAGCTATAACCTGTCCAAGCCAAAGGAGGCAAAACCCGAATGTAAAACCTGCGGGAAGAAGCACTTCGGAAAATGTTTCTATGATCAGACCAGGGGATGTGTCATCTGTAAAGAGATGGATCACAAGACCCATGAATGCAAGGACTTGAAGGACGCCACATGCTATGGTTGTGGCGAGAAGGAGCACATAAAGACCCGCTGCCCAAAGAAGGCAACTAAAGGGAAATGCACTTTGGAGTCACAAGCTAGGCCTTGTGGGATTTGTAATAAGGAAGGGCAGAAGACCTTGGAGTGCCAAGACATATAGGACGCAACCTGCTATGGTTGCAATGAAATAGGGCACATCAAGACAAATTGCCCAAATAAAACCAAGAAGCCTGGGGAGGCTAAGAAGACCAAAGCTGGGAGCTCTCAAATGGATGCTCAAGAGGCTATTCAGGATGACAATGTCACAACATGTACTTTCTTTATCAATAATGCTCATGCAAGAGTATTATTTGATTCAGGTTCAGATAAGTCTTTCGTAGACAATAGATTTTTGTAAATCATTAAATCTGCCTGTTAAAACTCTAAGCGTTAAGTATAAAGTAGAATTGGCCGATAGTACCTCAGAGACTGCTTCATCAATATTAGATGGATGTTTTATATCCATTAGGAATCATTCTTTTCTGTTGTCCTTGTTTCCATTAAAATAAGAGGGACTCGATATAGTGATAGGAATGAATTGATCGTCTTAAAAATCAAACCCGTATTGTGTGTGATAAGAAGCAAGTAGTTATCAAGACTCCTTATGGTGAGCCTTTGACAATTTAAGGAGACACTGGGTATGGATTACCTAAGCACTTGTTGAATATGGTATTTAATACCAAAGATTCGAGTATGGAAAACTCAGAAGGGACAAACAACAGTCGCGATGCTGAAGATGCGACAAATGTTAATGGTGCATCCAATGTGAACCTCAATGTTAATGGAGTTAATCTCCAAAACTGTAATTAACGCAGCTATTAGAGAGGCTATGAGAAAAGTCATGAAAAGGTTTAAGAAGCCAGATGCTGCTCGCTCTAAAACACATGTCGCTGCTCATGAGAAGAGCTTTATTCATACTTCAAATACAAAGAATAACCCAAACAAAATCAAATGTGGCAAGGAACCCATTCTTTCAGGATGTACTTAAAAGTACTTCGTCTCTTGGAAGTCAAGAGACTTCAATAGTAAAAAGAGGCCATCGATTGCGGGAAATTGTTGGATGAAGTAGAAACCATTAGGTGTATCAGCGGTTATGCTGGAAAGGACACGGTGAGGTATACATCTCAGTCATTCGATGGCAATATCCTTGATTAGTGAGGACATTAATGAAGTCCACAAGAAAGATCCTCTTATACATTATGGGATGGTCCAAGTTTTAAGGACCTTATTAGAAAAACCTATTATCCGCTTCGCGAAATGGAAAAGATGGAATAAGAATTTTATGACTCTCACCATAAAAGTTCTAGACTGTCGACAATATGTTACAAATTTTGATTCATTAGCTGAGATAGTGCCCTATTCAGTTTACCCAAATTCTAAGCTTAATGCAATAATCATTGGTGGTTAACATCGGCAATAAAAAGGGCACATTAAGGTTTCAAAGCCTGCTCATTATAAATCCATTATGGATCTACCTCAGCTACTCACGTTATATAGATTAAGAAATAACCAGTCAAAGCTAAGACTGCCCTAAAATTTGTCAAAGATTTCGCAGCTAAGTTTAAAAGGATTGAGAATGGAGGCGTTTAACCCTCCTGATGAAGGATTAGAGGCAGCTCACATTAATGACACCAGATAAATCCCTTATTGTGATTTTATTGCTAAGAGTTACGTTTGGGTTCAGGTGCTGCTAAGTCTCTCATAAGACCATAAGCTTAGCAAACTTTTAGACATTTTTCCCGTAAAAACCCCAGATATTAAGTGTAAGGTAAAACTTACAGGCGGAATCATAAGAGCCGTTTCTTCTGTTCCCGTCAGAAACCTTCAGTCGTAGAATTTTAGAAGTATTCTCTCTCTAGAGGAAGTGCATCAGCATACATAGTTGATATCTCTTTGATCTCTATCGATTGCGAATACCAGACGGTATGATAAAAGCGCCATAGGAGGATTGGTGTATCTTAATATGTTCCATAGATTGCTTCCATGCCTGATCAGTATGGAGGTTTAATGCATGGGACCACAAAGATATCCCGATGGTCATATGGTACTAAAGTCAACTAATGGTATTCAAGGAAGATATCCAGAATGGAATTGTCCAAGTAAATGTCTTCGATTAAGGAATTCGTGGACTCGTAACATAAATATGTCATTTATCTGACACAGAATATGATTGATGAACTGAAGGCTGAGATTTGGAAAATCTCTGTAACCTCCTTGTATCTTGATTATCTTCTCCTAAGATTACCATGTTTCCCTCCTGAAAGGCAAGTAGAGTTAAGATTTATATCCCATTTAGGGCTGTATTATTATGAAATCTCCAAGACGACTAGTACCATCATTGGAAGAATCGAATCCATGATTAAGTAAGTTTTAAAATAGAAAATTCATATAGCCTAACTCAATATCCTGAGAATTCGGTATAGTTAATTATGAAAGACGATTCATTTTGCTTATGCATTGATTACCGCAACCCTAATTAGGCAACAATTAAAAATCGCCATCAGCTGCCCAGGATCGTCGATTTGTTCGACTAACGGCAAGGATTAGCTATTCCTTAAGTTTAGTTTCAAGCAGTGGTTGGAATAACCATCTCACCTTAAAATAAGCTTTTCTATAATAGTTGTTATATAAGTATCAAGGCTGCTCCTTTGGAAACCTTGCATAGGTGGAATGTTAAACATTTATTGTTAGACAATAGATTGGTAAGTCCAATTATCAGGATCTGAAAGTTGTATTGGAAACAACAAATAAGATCATTCGAATTTGTAATCGTCTAAAAGATTGCCAGTAATCGGCAGAAAAATTAGGATTGATGAAAGTCGCAACCTTCTTAAGACCTTAATAAGGAATAAGGTTCAATCGAAGGTATCGCCCTAAGAAGGGTGTGGTAAATTTTAATTTCTCAGGGTAAGTTAAGCCCTGGATATATAGGAACATTCGGGAAATCGAGTGTAACAAAGGCCAATAGCTTATAAGCTAAAACCTATTTAAGGAGCTTGGCAGAGCTCGCAATACGTTACACACTAATGATTTAAGGATGTGTTTCACCAATAAGTCGAGAAGCACTATCACATGACGATATGCAAATTAATGAAAATTATGATTTGATGAGAAACCCGTATCGATTAAGGATCGACAGGTTAAAGAGCTCCCAAAAGAATATATGTATATATTATAGAGGTCAGTTTGGGAGCTTGGAGAGGTTCCAGATAGGCTATAAAAGTTAAGTCCATTATGCGACAAAAAGTACTTCCAGCAATTTAGCAAATCTCAAGGTCGAGATTTCTTTTAAGGGGGTGAGGATGTAACACCTCGTAAAATCACGTCCAATGAGGTATTGACACGTGTAATAAACCCTAATGAAGTCAAACATTGAATTTAAGGGACTAATTTTTTGAAAAATCGAAAACCTTGATCATGAAAGGACTGGAAGTGTTAGCATACCTAAAATAAGTTTCTAAATAACCTCTCACGATATTTATGTTCACAAATGAGCCACTTGGCGATCGAGTGTAACCGTTTGTGGAATTAATTGAAAGTTTGGCAATGAAGGGTTAAAAGCGTCAACATGTTAATTCTTACCTCTGGGTGACCTTTTAACAAACCGGGAGCTTCATGATATTTGATTATACTCTCGGGAATTCCAATTATTGGCCGTCTAAGGTTTTTATGCCTATAAGTAAAGTTACGCGCAACTTTGCAAGTTAGAGGGGCTAAAAGTGTCAATATGTTTAATTATACCTCTGAATGACCTTTTAGCGAACCCGAAGCATCGTGATGTTTAATAATACTTTCAAGAATGCCTAACATGGATTAGATGAGGCTTCAATGCTATTAAATGATGAGATGCGCAAGTTTGCGCAATAGAGGGACCTAAAGCGCCAACTTTTGAATCTACGCCTTTCGGTGACCTTTTAAGTGAACGAGAGTGTAGTAATATTTAAGTATATGCTTGGGAATGCCCATTATGGGCCATGGAAGACTTGGATATCATTAAACAACGTTTCGCGCTACTTTGCGCAATTAAAGGACTAATTGCGTCAAACTACAAAAGTACGTCGATTCGTAGGGTATCGGACCTTCTGGAATATGACCATGAGTTAAAAATACCCTAATTATCCTTTATATAGCTTAGATATAGGCTTGGAGGTGTTTGGTGCGCAAAAATAAACTTTTAAGTCATTCAGGGACTAAAAGTGTCAAAAAGTGCACAAGTTTGCATTTCCGTGCATATCTTGCATTCTGAATATATCCGGACACCTAAAAATTTATGTAAGCACTAAAATATTTTATTTTAGCGTTCGGCATGATAAAATTCCATTCGTCGCGTAATTTGGATCGTTTTTCGCGTCCGTTCGTGTTTCGTCGTAATTAGTCGAACAACGTGACCGTACGACCAAACGAACCGACATCCGACATATTCTTGAGCATGTTTTATGTTCCCTATGTTTAGGAATCATTGTAGAGCCTTGAAAATGGCTTAATGGGCTTCAAACATGCCAAAAATGACCTTATATGCTTACAGGGACCAAAACTGCAACTTCTGAAAGTTGTTTGATCTGTGCAGGCCGTAGGCTACGCCCCATGCAGCGTAGCCTACGCCCAGGTCTGGGCAGATTCTTATTTTCAGCATTCTGGTTGTTTTTCAAGGGCTTTTATGTAAAATCCTCAATACCATGAGCTGGTTTTCAACCCCCATTGTATTTAGAAACCATGGGCACACATGGAGGGCCAAGATTGATGCACGGGTTACGAGAAACGATCCTAACGGTTCTTGAAATCCTATATAAACCCACTTGATCTTGCTCTCATTTCACACCTTGATCTGAATTGTTCTAAGTTGGAGCCCTTGTGCTTCATACATGAACATCCAAGATCAATTATATCCTTGCTTGGACCCTTTGTAAGTGTCCTTTCGTGCTCAGTTTAAATTTCTAGCGTTATAGCCGAAAAGTCAAGCGTTTTGATAAACGCTTTGACTTTTAAACGGTTGAGCCATTGTTCATAACGAACATGGCTACGTGACCGTAATTAGGTAGGTGTTAAACCCTCAAAAGGGCACCTCCTAATTGCCACGTTTACTTAGTTAAATTGTCGGGTCAAATAAAAGTCAAACGGGTTAGTTTTAAATAAATTCATAACTATTATTATAAGAAACCATAAAATCAGTTTTCTCGCTTTAATAACTTGGTAAATATTAGTTGAACATGCCTAAGCATGATTCAACCCGACAATTCTAAGTATAGGCTCGGTTCGGAACCGAAAGTCGCAAAAGTTGACTTTTGCTTTGACTTTCAGTTCTGACCTGATTTAGCTTAGTTTAGATGTGCCTTAGGATTCCTTTAGGACCAGGTTATAGGTTAGTGTAACCCTCTGAGGTTATACAACTTGGTTACTTAGTTATCCGATTCATTGCATGTTTCCGTTATATGCTTAAATGTTGACCATTATGCCCTTTTGACCCTAAAACGAGAATTTTGAAAATGTGAGAGAACAATAATCTTTATTACTGAATTATAAACTTGTCCCTAAAATTTTACATCAGTTTAAAGTCTAGATTAGGAGTTATGCTCATTAGCGTAAATGAAAAGCTTTTATTAATAAAACGGCATAATTAGCGTATAGCCTATCTAAACCCAATTTTTGATACCAAACTTTTTACCTACTGATATAAAATAATATTTTGGGATTTTTGAAGATTTTTATTTAATTTTAGGCTGAGCATAACATAGAGTTCTAAGCTTGATTCGGTAATTGCCGGTTTTGCCCTTTTGGGCTATAAAATGAGTTTTTCAAATCATTTTGATTCCAAACCTTTTCTACTGATCTAATATGATAAATAAAATATTTTGAGCCTTCTAGAATAATAAAAATATCAGTTTTCCTTTAGAAACCCGGAAATAGCTCAAAATCGCCTTTTTAAGCGTTTTTAACGCATAGTATGTATTAAAACTATTTTAAACATATAAGGTTTGATGTCTACTGATATTTTCAGTAAATTTTTATATCCTAACAGTAAGTAAAAGTTTTTAAACTCACGTTTCCAGTTTTGACCTTTTAGGCTTAAGTGAAATTACCAAAATGCCCATTCGGTGCATAGTTTAGTTATAAATGGTAAATTTCACATTTATTTAATACCCTACTGATATAACCTATTAATTTAAGTATGTTTACTGTTTATATCAGATCTGTAACTCAGATTAATATTTAACCTCTCTTATAACCTTTAAAATGATCAAAATACCGCTACGGGGCATAAATTGGTTTTAAATTCGTTTTGGGCATAATGGAAGGTATCCTACTGATAACACAACATATTTAAGGCATATTAACTTAGGAAACCTGTTCATGACTATTTTGGTTACCCGTTACACACTTTTCGCGTTCGTATCGGCTTATGTAACTAGTTTGCATAAATTAGCCGAAACAGGTCAAACCTTATCATTTTTATCTCAAAATCCAGAATGTGTTTAGTTTACCCTTATTATACAAGTATACAAGCTTGTCGGGTCTAAATCACATTCTAATCCGGCTCTCGCTTAACCATGCGTTTTGAACCGTATCTTCTTTTTAAAACTAACCGGTCTAAGTTTAGGCTTAATTAAAGACCCGTTAGGAATCTAATAGGTTATTAAAAACCTTCGTTCCAGATTTAGGAGCCCAATAAAAGCTATCTGTACTTGCTGATTTGATATACGGCTGGGATTGAATTTATATTTAGCTCAGGTAAATACTTTTAACTTATTTTCCCTATACGGGCTTGGGGTACGGTATATAAAATACCGCTTGGTCGGGCATTGAATCTTTAATTGTATGAAGGTTAAATCATTGAAATGTCCCGTTTAAATTGTTTTGTTTGCTTAAAGCCTTTGGGGGGTTAATGCCCATGTCCCGGATATCCTTGGCATTATTCATGAAATGGCCACGACCTAAGCACGGGGTGTAGGCGTACACCTGACAGATGCATATGTAAAAACTGGTAACCCACCTAAAGGAAACAACCTTGTGGGCATTATACATGTGTCTTAGCCAGCCGATATTCATCAGTGTTTAGTATCAGTGTTTATTCATCAGTGTTTAGTATCAGTGTTTAGTGTTCAGTATTAGCACATATCAGTATTAGCGCATATCAGTATTAGCGCATATACATATCAACACATATACATATCAGTATTAGCGCATATGTATATTTTTAGATATCGATATTGTAATATGTTCTAGATATATCTCTTTCCTTATTTTGTACTAGGGTTTGTTATTATTTGGATCTATAAATATGATCCTCACCTATGTAATTGGATTCATTCAGAATTATCAATCAATATCGCTTTTATGGTATCAGAGCCATAACCGGCTTCTGATTACCCTCTCTTTTTCCTCTTTTTTTCCGATTCCAAAACCCATAACCGGATTCGTTCGGTCCTGCCACCATGCCGCCAAAGGAAGATACTGCTAAACCATCGACCAAACCCAACTCCCTCCACCCCGCATACTTCGTATCGAATATTCAGTCCAAGATCCGTACGTTGGACGGATCGAAGGTTACATATTCAGCCTGGGTCAAATTGTTTCGCCTTCATGCCGTCGCGTATAAGGTGTCAAACCACATCGATGATTCAGCCGCTCCAGCCACTACCTCACCCGAGTATGATGAATGGAAAGAACCGGATGCATTGGTCCTACAGTGGATCTACAGCACCGTTTCGGATGATCTTCTGTAACGGCTCTTGGATACGACTGTAGCCATAACGGCATGGACAAAGCTCGAAAAGATTTTCTTGAGCAACAAAAAGGCTCGCGTTGCGGCGCTCGAGACAAGGTTTTGCAACCTCACACTCACAGCTTGCTCGTCGGTTGACGACTACTGTCAACAGCTGTCTGATTTAGCCAGCCAACTGGCTGACATTGATCAGCCCGTTTCCGAGTCACGACTCGTTCTTCAGCTGGTTCGCGGCCTCCTGGCTGAATACAATACCACTGCTTCGTTAATCAACCAGCAGGGTGTTGATTGGGATCAAGCTATTGTGATGCTTAACGAAGAAGTAATCAGGATTGACGCTCAAAAGGGCTCCCAGAATATTGTTCTTGCTGCCACTACAGCGCCGCCCACTGGCGGCTCTTCCAACAATCAAAATAGCCACCGGAGCAGCCATATTCCTCCACCACTCGACGTGGCAGCCGCGGTAGAGGTGGAAATTCGAATCGCCGGGGCAAGGGCAGGGGCAGGTCTCAGCAGTCGTCCCCTTGGACCTCTTACCAGGGCCAGCCGACTCCTTATCCAAATTGGGCATGGTGGACGCCTCCACCTTGCCCTTACCCGACACAGCAATAGTGGACAGCAAACAAGTAATCGGATCAACAGTCTGCTCCCTCGGTTCAGTTCACCGGTTTTCCTCAGCAGGTTGGGTTCTCTCCTGCACAGTATCCCCCACCCGGTTTCAACCAGCCGATGTACAACCCTCTTTGTCCAACAAATTTAAGTGCTGCCATGGCTAACTTGCAGGTTCATTCTCCAAATATGGCTTGGAACTCAGATGTTATGGATACAGGAGCCGAGTCACACGTCACTAAAGAACAAGGTAAAATCGTAATCCCAGATTCTACTCCTGTGTGTCGTAATATTTTGGTAGGTAATGGCATGTATTTACCAATTAAAGGATCAGGTACGGGTTTTCATCCTTTACCAAACCGAACCTACATACTCCCACACATCCTTTATAGCCCTTAAATAATTAAAAATCTGATTTCCGTTAGACGTTTTACTCGTGATAATCAAGTGTCTGTCGAATTTGACCCGTTTGGTTTTTCTTTGAAGGACCTCAAAACTAAGAAGACACTATCTCGCCATAATAGTACCGGGACTCTTTACACGTTCACGCCGCCTCAACTGCCGCCTCAAGCCACCTTTATTGCTTCCCACCATCTACCTTGGCATGATCGTTTAGGACATCCCGGGGCGCAAGTTCTAGATATTTTAAATCGTAATTTTAATTTTCAATGTAATAAGGACAAAAGTCACAATCTTTGCAATTCTTGTCAACTTTCGAATAGTAAAAGATTACCGTTTTATTCGTCTAATACATTTACTTTTGCTCCTTTTGATATTATTCATTGCGATTTATGGACTTCGCCAATCACGAGTAAAACATGATATAAATATTACATGGTGCTAATTGACAATTTCTCACACTTCGTGTGGGTCTACCCCCTAAAATACAAATTCGAAACATTTCCTACTTTTGCCAAATTCCATCAGTTAATTCTTACCCAATTTCACCACAAAATAAAAACCTTTCAATGTGACTTAGGGGGTGAATTTGACAATTTAGCATTTAAAAATTTTGCCCAACAAAATGGTTTGCTTTTTCGGTTTTCGTGCCCTCAAACATCCTCTCAAAATGGAAGGGCCGAACGTATGATTCGCCGCCTGAATGACATTATCCGGGCTCTCTTAATTCATGCGAATCTACCTCCTTGGTTTTAGGTTGAAGCCCTACATACGGACACTTATCTCCACAATATTTTACCAACCAAACGCCTAAATTTTTACACACCTACCTTTGCTCTTTACCTTCGTCACCCTGATTACGAACACTTACGAGTGTTCGGATGTGCGTGTTACCCTAACACATCCGCTACCCAGCCTCACAAACTTCACCATCGGTCCATGCGTTGTATCTTCCTCGGCTATCCACCCGACTTCCGTGGCTACCGTTGCTTGGACCCTACCACAGGCAAGGTACATATTTCCCGTCATGTGACTTTTGACGAGGCCGTGTTCCCGTTCACACGTCCCACTCATCCTATCACCTACGATTTTTTGGACGACCCCACCCCACCGGGATTCACTTTTCATCGGCCAGTTACCCAGTCCGAACCCCAGCCCGTTACCCAGCCCGTAACCCGGCCCGTTACCCAGATCATTTCCCAGCCTGTAACCCCATACCCATTTACCTACTCACGTCGTCCCCGTACCAGCATTCCCACTCGAACCGGCCCACCTAACACTTCCGTTGCCATTCCCGCCCAGACCCAAACTGGCCCATCTAACCCTACACCCTCCACGGCCCAAGCCTAGACCCAACCCACCGGTCAGATTACAAACCAACACCCCATGACAACTCGTTCCAAATCACGGTCCAACCCTTCGGCCGTTCACCACACTCTTAACCTTTCACCAGTTCCTACCTCGTATTCCAAAGCCCTAACTGATCCTAATTGGTTACATGCTATGCAAACCGAGTTTACGGCACTACAGGATAATGAAACATGGGAGCTTGTTCCCCGTCCACTTGATCGTCCCGTCATTCGTTGCATGTGGTTATTTAGGTATAAATTTAAATCAGATGGATGATTGGAACATTATAAGGCTAGGTTGGTGGTTAATGGAAATTCCCAAACGGTTGGTATTGATTGTGATGAGACATTTAGCCCTGTGGTCAAACCGGCCACCATTCGCACAGTTTTGTCTCTTGCAGTATCTCGGGCTTGGTCTATTCATCAACTTGATGTTAAGAATGTTTTTTTACACAGGGAACTACATGAGACGGTATTTATGCATCAACCACCGGATTTTTATGATAGACGATTTCCTAATCACGTTTGTCATTTGAAGAAATCACTTTATGGTCTTAAATAGGCACCACGGGCCTGGTACACCCGGTTTGCTAATTTTATCACTTCTAAAGGGTTTCGTAGCAGCACTTGTGATCAGTCCTTATTTGTTTATCAACAGGACCCGTCTAATGTTGCATATTTATTGTTATATGTGGATGATATAGTTCTCACAGCTTCTAATGATCGTCTCTTAAACAACATTATTAGCACACTCTCTCGGGAGTTTGCCATGACTGATCTGGGCAGGTTACATCATTTTTTGGGGATCAAGGTTACTCAGCAGAAGAATGGTATTTTCTTGTCTCAGGCTCAATATGCAAAGGACATAATTACCCGTGCTTCGATGTCCTCGTGTAAACCGTGTTCAACACCGGTTGATCTTTCCTCTAAGTTGAGCGCTACTGATGGGGCTTTGTTCTCAGATCCGACACTATATCGGAGTCTGGCAGGTGCATTGCAATATTTAACTTTTACTCGTCTGGATTTGTCGTATGCGGTTCAGCAGGTGTGTCACTTCATGCATGAGCCTCGCGGTCCTCACTTCGCGTTTATGAAACGTATCATCCGTTATCTGCAAGGTACAATTGACTATGGCATACGGATCCTGTGATCAGCTTCTTCTGATTTGGTTGCCTATTCTGACGCTGATTGGGGTGGCTGCCCAGATTCGAGACGCTCCACATCGGGTTATTGTATTTTCCTTGGTGACAACCTCATATCCTGGTCAGCTAAACGTCAGCCTACTGTATCCCGATCCAGTGCGGAAGCTGAATACAGGGGGTTGCGAATGCAGTCGCTGAAATGACGTGGATTCGAAATTTGCTGTTCGAACTTCACAATCCTTTAACGCGCGCATCAGTGGTATTTTGTGACAATGTTTCAGCGGTCTATTTGTCCAATAATCCAGTTCAACATCAACTGACAAAACACATCGAGATTGACATACATTTCGTACGCGAGAAGGTTCGTCTTGGGCACATTAAAGTTCTTCATGTCCCATCCTCTATGCAGTACGCGGATATATTTACTAAGGGATTATCTCGTGAGCTATTCCAATCGTTTCGGTCCAGCTTGAGCGTTTGTCCTCCGCCCGCTCAAACTGAGGGGGTGTCTTAGCCAGCCGATATTCATCAGTGTTTAGTATCAGTGTTTATTCATCAGTGTTTAGTATCAGTGTTTAGTGTTCAGTATTAGCGCATATCAGTATTAGCGCATATACATATCAGTATTAGCGCATATGTATATTTTTAGATATCGATATTGTAATATGTTCTAGATATATCTATTTCCTTATTTTGTACTAGGGTTTGTTATTATTTGGATCTATAAATATGATCCTCACCTATGTAATTGGATTCATTCAGAATTATCAATCAATATCGCTTTTACTGTGGTGTGTCTATTAATCTTTAACCCGGTATACAGATCAGGCTACTGAACGTATAACGAACATGTAATTCTTTTACAAGTATTATATACAAATAATTATCCCAAGTTATAAAAAGTTTTGTGCCATGCGCACTCAAATCAATTTTCTTAAACATTTTCAAAATGAGTCAGTTAAATTGTATTTACCATTGTAAACTGACGTATTTTCCAAAAAGGCTAAGTGCATGTACTAATCGGAATAGGCTGGCTACTCCTAGCATCAATAAAGAGTCTCGCAAGCTTAGATGCCTAAAGTCTGTTGAACAATGTTTCATTTTATTTTCGATCCGCCTGTGGATCCTTTACTTTCCGTTTGTAATACTTTGATATTACTTTATATCGGATTGTAACATATTTATCTTTTGCTTCCGCTGTGCATTCGAATTGTGTTGTTTGACTATGATGATATCAACTACGTCACGATACTCCCCACCGGGCCCACCGGTAATACGTGGAAATATCGGGGTGTGACACGTATGTACCTGTTTTATCAATAAACACTACACCAAACCATAGCAAGCATCCTAAATTACCATAGTTCAACATCCACATCACAAAGTTAAAAAGAAAAACAAATGCAGAAAATAAAAAGAGTTAAAGGAAAGTAAATTGTTCAACACACGACACGCTGGCCGGAAATTGTTCAAAAGGAAAGGGGTTAACCTGTGGGATCACCAACCATCTGCTCCTACCTCTACTCCTCCCGCCTAGTCCATGTCCTTGTCCTCATCGTCATCACCTCCTCCGTGCCCCGCCATGTACACCCGGATATTCCCAATGTCATCCTGAATGTCGGATATGTTCCTCTCAATTGCTCCGACCTGGGTGTACGTGTTGCTCGCCATGTTATAGGTGTTCCTGGTGCACATGAGGTTTTCCTATAATAAGCCATGCAAACTTTGGAAGTTAGGAAAACCGCCTCCATGTGAGGAGGATTGGCCCGGATCACTGTGGGGGTGGTATTGGTAATGAGGAGGTTGTTGAAACTGTGGAGCGTGAAGGACGAGTGCCTCTTGCGGGTTCCATGCATGACCTTGGACTCTTTGGAAGCTAACCGACCCGTCTTTGGCTTCGTAAATCAGGTTCATGGAGCGGCAAATGTGTATGTCCACTCTTCCTGACCATAGGCTCTTTTGGAAGGACCTGGGCATGCTCACGAAGCGCTTGAAGAGACGGTAAATCCACCCCCCGAAAAAGATAGGGGTTGGTGGAGTAGCAAGCCGGTTCCAATGCATGTTGCGGAGCAGGAGGTACGGAACATCGAGGTGTCTACGGTTATGAATGCAATGAAGGACCACCAGATCTCTCAACCCAACAACGCCACTACTGTCATGCCTTTGGCTAAGAGAGTAAGTGAGAACCCTATGGATGTAACGGTAACTTGGGTCCCTCAGCTTAGTGCTCTTAGTGCTGCTCGGGTTGTAGTGCCCTTCTCCAATTTGAGCCCAAGCGGCTTGGCGCTCGTTTTCATCCAACTCTCGCACCCCTCCGGTGTTTTCTTCATTACCCTCATCTTCCTCAGCATACAACCCAACTATCGACCCAAACTGTGCCATCGAAATCGAGTACTTAGTCCCCCCACATCGCAACTCTACCCCATCATTGTCAAATGGGTCACACCTTGAATTGAACACGAATGTGTCATAGAATTCCAGATTGTACTCGTGGACCGAGCGAAGTTAAGTGGTTAGGGCGACTCTTAGTGGGCCGGTAATGAGGTTGTTAAACCGGTCAAGTTGGTTCACCAATGTCAACAGATCCATGCATACTTGTCTCGGGTATACTTCCGGTCTGGTTCGAAGCACATCGTATCTTGCTTTAGCGTCTTGCTCAGTTGCATTGAACCTTGTGAATTTATTTGACATCTGAAAGAATACACCAAAAGTCAACACGAAATAGTGAAATTTTCAGAGAAAACTGAAAACAGCTAGCTGGACACGGCCCCGTGTTCAGCGGACACGGCCCCGTGTTCAGCGGACACGACCCCGTGTCCAGGCGTCTGTTACTCAAAAACTTCATTTTTCGACCCGGTCCCGAAAAATCGAAAATTTTTGGTCCAGTAGGTGCGGTTTCCACCCAAAATGAAACCCCAAGTGCCGTTTTTCCCAAAACAAACCGTTTACCCATTCGATTTTATCTTTTTCGGTTCAAAAACAAGGGTTTGAGGTTTTTGTGAGAAATCGGGCAAATCTATGAACAATACAAGTGGATTTAGTTCCTATAACACTAATCTAAACTAATGCAAACAGATTTATGCAAAAATTTGAGGTTCGATCCGGATGAAGTTCAAGAACCCTAGATTTTTCCCCAAATTTTTGATGTTTTAACTACATGCAAATGCTTAATCTAACTACTAATGATGATAGAATCATACCTTAATGTTGTTAGAGTAGAGGAGACGTCGGAATTCTGCGGAAAAATCGCCTGAACCAGAGCGTTTTTGGGGAAACGGGGCGTGTGGAAATGAAGAAACTGTTTTGAAAAAGGGTTTTATCCCGACAGTTGCGCGGACACGGCCTCGTGCCGAGCAAAAGTTATATATATATATATATATATATATATATATATATATATATATATTTAACGTGCTCGTGTGAGTGCCCTTTGTTTCCCAGAAACTTGGTTAGAAGACTTACCGATTTAGATGTCAACCCATTCGTTCGTAACTTACCAGGTATGATGTTGATGCTTTTTGTCACGGCCCCAGCCCCGGTTTTACCCGGTCAGGAGCCGCGGGACAGGAACCCGTGGTATTTATTAAATGATGCGACAGCGGAAGATTTATCAGGATCTTTTAAAACTTGAAAATGCCCGATTATTTTATTTCATAATTCGGGATAAACTCCGTAGTTTACAATAGAGGAATTTTACTAGGAAATTCCCTGATTTATAAAACATGTTTATTCATTTTAACTGAGCCACCTCTTCAAGCTTGTCAGTGCTCCGTAGCACGTTTTCTTTGATTTACAGCAGGTTGCCTGAAACATGTTTTAAAAATATTTTGTCAGCGGGGAAATACTGGTGAATCATTCATTTTGATAAAATGACACGTTAGTTATCAATTACAGCATAAGAGCGATTACAATGGCTTTTATCTTATTTTTATCTGGCGCCGTGTCACCTGGTGACGATGGTCATACCACTATTGGGTCTTTCCCCAAGTAGTGATGATTATCACTGTTAGGATTTATTAGCCTAACCCGTGAGAAATTAGTAATGTGCACAATACCCCACTAGCCAGTGATTAAGATAACCATGACTTAATCCCTGTAATTATAACATTTGAAAATGGAGTATTGTAAAATACTTTTGATAAAAGAGAATGACTCACATTGTAGATTTATACGGACAGAGCTTAACCTACTGATTAGCCTTGTAACCTAATTTAAATAACAATGCACACGAACTAGGTCAGTAACTAATACAGCATTTACGATAACTCACGAGATTAAAACATTCACAACGAATGACAAAGTGCGATACTTAAACATCCATCGAATTCACGACGAATGACAAAGTATAACCCTAATTCGAGCAGCACTTAAACATCCATTGGATAGTTTTCAATCGATCGGACATTGAATCTTAGCAGCGATCGAGTTAATACCCTGTATTGTAGCAGCGCCTCGCTATTTAGAAAGTAAACTCGACTTTTGAGCAGTATATTTCGTGTTTTGAACTGAATTTTCGACACCAGTGGACTGCTCGTAACCCAAACTATTTATAGGTGAAAATTGAGGTTCACGCGGCCCGCGTGAACCTTCGCTCGATCCTTACGTGGCCCGCGAGGGCACTCTATTCGTAGATTAGGCTTGCTGGGTCACGAGTAGGTGTGCCAGGTGGTCAACGCGTGGCCCGGATGCTTATCCGGTCAAACTTGATGTTGACACGGCCCGCGTAAGGCTATGCTTAACCCTTACGTGGCCCACCTGAAGACCAGATTTCTTGTTTTCTTGGTTTTCCATGTACAGTAGGGTTTCAGGGGTCCGGGTTTTTACTTATGGGTTGTTTTGGGACAATTTTGAAGGTCCTTACATCCTCCCCACCTTATTTAAAATCTCGTCCTCGAGATTTACTGGAATAAATAAGGATACTTTCTCTTCATCTCAGATTCCAGCTCCCAAGTGTATTCGGGTCCTCTTTTTGAATCCCATTTGACTTTGACCAGTACCAGTCGCTTGTGTTTGAGAAACTTGATCTTTCTGTCTTCTATTTGTAGTGGCTTCTCAACAAATTTTAACTTCTCATTTACCTCTACATCTTGAAGAGGTATTACCAGAGATTCGTCCGATAAACATTTCTTGAGGTTGGATACATGAAAGACGTCATGTACCCCGACTAGCTCTTCTGGTAGTTGTAAGCGATAAGCAACTGGTCCTATACGTTGGATTACTGGGAATGGTCCAACGTACATTGGACTTAGCTTTCCTTTCTTACCGAACCGAACTATTCCTTTCCAAGGAGAAACTTTTAAGAGAACCTTGTCTCCGATTTGTAATTCTAACGGCTTACGTCGATTATCTGCATAACTTTTCTGGCGATCTCGAGCCGTCTTGAGTCTTTCCTTGATTTTAGTAATCTTGTCGGTAGTTTCTCGTACTATTTCAGGACCTGATAATTGACTTTCTCCTATTTCTGCCCAACAAACTGGAGTTCTACACTCGCGCCCATACAGTGCTTCAAATGGGGCAGCTTCAATGCTTGAATGATAACTATTGTTATAGGAGAATTCAATTAAGGATAGGTGGTCATCCCAATTTCCACCAAAATCTATTACACATGCCCTAAGCATGTCTTCCAGGGTTTGGATAGTTCTTTCACTTTGTCCATCGGTTTGCGGATGATATGCAGTGCTTAACTTTAGTCGAGTTCCCATAGCTTCTTGGAAACTTGTCCAGAAATGGGAAGTGAAACGACTATCCCTATCCGATACAATGAAGAGTGGAACTCCATGTAAGGATACTACTTCATCTACGTACAACTTGGCTAACCTTTCCATGCTAAAGGTTTCTTTCATGGGTAGAAAATGAGCTGATTTGGTTAATCGATCCACAATTACCCAAATTGCATCATTACCCTTTCTGGTTTTGGGTAAGTTAGTAACAAAATCCATTGTTATGAGTTCCCATTTCCATACAGGCATTTCTAATTGTTGTAGTAGACCTGAGGGTTTCTGGTGTTCTGCCTTAACTTGTGAACAAGTAAGACACTTAGAAACATACCTAGCTATGTCCTTTTTCATTCCTATCCACCAGAAATTGTTTCTTCAATCTTGGTACATCTTATTGTTACCAGGATGCATGGTATACCTAGATTTATGGGCTTCCTCTAAAATTTTATTTCTTAATTCTCCCTGTTTAGGTACCCAAATTCGTTTCTTATGGAATCTCCAAATTCCATCACTTCCTTGCTCTAATTCTTTTATTCGTCCTTTCATTCCTTCAGCATCATCCTTGATTGCTGTTTCTTGAATGCTTTTCAGTTGTTCCATTAAGTCTAATTGTAAACTTAATTTAAGAGCACGAACTCGTCGTTGTTTTTCATGATACTTACGACTTAAGGCATCTGCAACTACATTAGCCTTTCCTTCGTGATATTGAATATCACAGTCATAGTCACTTAGGATTTCCATCCATCTCCTTTGCCTCATGTTTAATTCTTTTTGCCCAAATATGTATCTTAAACTCTTATGATCTGTATAGACAGTGAACTTACTTCCATACAGATAGTGTCTCGAAATCTTAAGGGCAAAAATTATGGCTCCTAACTCTAAGTCATGAGTCGTATAGTTTTCATCGTGCTTTTTCAATTGCCTTGATGCATACGCAATTACCTTCTTGCGTTGCATAAGTACACATCCTAATCCTAGTTTTGAAGCATCGCAGTATACTTCAAAATCCTCTTTTCCTTCTGGTAAGGCTAGAATTGGAGCATTTGTTAACTTTTGTTTCAAAATCCTTAAGGCCTCTTCTTGCCTAGGTCCCCATTCAAACTTAACTGCTTTACAGGTTAGCTTAGTTAAAGGTACAACTATCTTGGACAAATCCTTAATAAACCGTCTATAGTATCCGGCTAACCCTAGAAAACTTCTAATTTCCATAGCTGATTGTGGGACCTTCCATTTAGTGATCGCATCTATCTTAGCAGGATCAACGTGAATACCTTCGTGATTCACCATGTGTCCTAAAAATTGTACTTCCTGCAACCAAAATTCACACTTCGAGAATTTAGCATAAAGCTTTTCCTTTCTTAACAAAGTTAAGAGTATATGCAGGTGCTCACGATGTTCCTCCTGACTTTTGGAATAAATAAGTATATCGTCGATGAAGACAATTACAAATTTATCCAAATACGGTTTACAGATTCTATTCATCATGTCCATAAATGCTGCGGGAGCATTTGTTAGTCCGAAGGGCATGACTGTAAACTCGTAATGACCATACCTAGTTCTGAAAGCAGTTTTAGGTATGTCTTCTTCTTGTACCTTTAATTGATGGTATCCGGAGCGTAAATCTATCTTAGAAAAATATCTAGCTCCTTGCAATTGATCAAAGAGATCATCAATCCTAGGTAATGGGTATCGATTCTTAATTGTAATCTTATTTAATTCCCTATAATCGATACACATTCTCATGGAACCATCCTTCTTTTTCACAAACAACACTGGATCTCCCCACGGGGATGAACTAGGTTATATGAATCCTTTGCTTAGTAATTCATCTAATTGCTTTTTCAATTCTAGCATTTCTGTGGGTGCTAACCGATACGGTGCCTTGGCTATTGGTGTAGTTCCAGGAATTAGATGAATTCTAAATTCTACTTCCCTATCAGGTGGTAATCCAGGTAGTTCTTCTGGGAATACATCTGGGTATTCTGATACTACAGGAATTTCTTTGAGTTCTTTACCTTTTGTGTTAATGATTACTGAAATCATATACACCATTTCTTGTTTTCTTGAATAACTGGCCAACTTCATTACTGAAATGAATTTCAGTGGCTTTCGTGGTTTATCTCCTGTAATCACCACTAATTCTCCTGTGGGAGTATAAATTTCTACGGAATTCTTGTCACAAAGAATTTGAGCATGGTTGGTTACTAACCAATCCATTCCTAATACCACATCGAACCCTGCTAAATTCATAGGTAACAGGTTTGCAGAGAATTTATGACCTAAGAGTTCTATCTTTACATTTTGCAAAACCTTATCTATGTTAACAGAATTCCCATATGCCGTTTCGACTGTAAAAATCTGCCTAAGATTGGTTAATGGTAAATTAAGAGCTTGACAGAATGATGTATTTATAAAACTTTGGTTTGCACTAGAGTCAAATAATACTTTTGCATAAACGTCGTGAACTAGGAACGTACCAGCTATTACGTCAGGAATTAACTCTGCTTCCTGAGTAGTTAACTGGAAGGCTCTTACGTTTTTCTTGGTAGCTCCTTCTGCAGGTTTGGCTTTGTTGTCAGCTGGTTTAACCAATTTTGGGCAATCTGGCCTGAAATGTCCAGCTTCTCCACAGTTGTAGCAAACTGTTGCTTTCTTCTTCCTGCAATCTTCTTCTTGATGCCCCGGAATTTTGGAGAAATTGCAATATCCTTTGCATCTTCCAAAATGCTTCCTTTTACAGATATTGCAGAATGGAACAGTGGAAGATTGCCCAGTTCCCTTTCTTTTGAAATTACTTCTGTTACCCATACGGAATCCTTGGGTAATCTTTTGGGCTACTTCCTTATTCCGGGTTTCTTCTCTTGTGCGTACCAGTCCTTCAGTTAGAGTGTTAGCTAATTCCACAGCATCGTCAATAGTGCGTGGTCTTGCATCTTTGACAATGTCACGGATTTCGCCAATTAATCCCCAAATATAGCGGGAAATAAGTACTGGCTCTGGCGAAGCCAGAGTTGGTACCACTCTTGCATACTCAAAGAATGTCGAAGTATATCCTCGACAGTCTACATCCACCATCCGGTGGTTCAGGAACTTATTTGCCATTTGTTCCTTTTCATATTCGGGACAGAATTTTCTTTCTACCAACTGCTTAAATTCTTCCCAACTCATGGCATAGGCCATATTTCTTCCTTTAGCTTGAAGTACCGTATTCCACCATTTTAGCGCCCCTTCTTTAAATAGATGCGACGCGTACATGACCTTGTCTTCCTCGACACATTTACTTATCATAATTATTGCTTCGGTTTTCTCTAACCAACGCAGTGCCGCAGTCGCCCCTTCATTACCTGCAAACTCAGCTGGTTTACAGGCAAGGAATTCTTTATAAGTGCAACCAGGTGTTGTAGCTTTCATTTTCTTAAGGAGTGGAGCTTGCATCCCATCGTTGTTGTTATTAGTATGGTCGCCGCCTCCGTTTACACTATTACTGAAATTGTCGCCTTGTGTGCGTTTGCTAGGAATAATTTGTTGCGGTTCAACTGGATTTCTAGCAGCAGCAAGTATTGCTGGAATAGCATTAGCTATCCCCTAAGCAACGATATTCTCGATATCTTGCCTATTCAGAAAGTGATCTTCATTATTATGCTCAGATTGATTAACTTCATTATCGGGTACATTACCAGCGTGTGCCATCTGGTAATTAATTTATATAAGTGATTAGTATTAAATAAAAAAAACAACCAAACATAACAAAATAATTGCACATAATCATGTTAACACGCGTAGTCAAAATTGTTGATTTTTCAACGTTCATATTTTATATAATATAATAGGCATCCGTACAAACTGATTATCTTACACAAGTTTTATTGTTTATTTTACACGTTTTATTTTGATTATTATCTAATTATTAAACATATGCTTCTACCATCCACATTATCCCATCAGCTGGCGTTTTTCAGAAACGACGCTCCCTCTCGTCGTACTTTCAGGAGATTTGTTCTCCTAGCTCCCGGATTCGATTCCCTGCATCCATCAACTCCTCGCCAAAATGGCAGAGTTCTGCCAAGTTCTCATTGCTCATTGGTGGGTTTGGTGCAGGTTCTGGGTCGAACTGAGGGAAAAGGTATAAGGATTATTTAGGAGATTTTGAAATTGCCAGTCGTTGGTCCACCACTCGTCCATTTCTCCTAGAGGTTGAGTATGGATTAAAGGTTCTGGGATGGCTGGTTCCAAGTTTACTGGAAGTTGGGTTTCAGCAGGTTAAGGGAAGAGGTTTTCATTGATAGGCCTAATGATATCACAGCTTGCCAGTATACGATCCAATTCCTCCTGTAATGGCAATTCCTTGGCTTGCTTAAAACTTTCCCCAATTTCCATTCCTGCCTGCCTAGAATTTTCCCCAATCTCGATCCCTTTTCCTTTATCCATGGGATTTTCTATTTTGGGAACTTTCCTAGTCGCTGGTTTCCTTCTGCGCACACGCCTCCATCCCACAAATCTTCTTCTTTTCTTTGGCTTTGATTTTTCCGGAGGTGGAGCTTGAAATTCCATGGGTTCCTCCACATCGGCCAAGTAACCAGTAAAGTCTCTGGAAACTTCTATTTTCACAGGGTATAGATTGAGATTCTCAAGGGCTTCAGACAATTCATTCATGCTGTTTAGCATTTATGAAGAAACACACAAAATTTTAAGTTAATTATTTGTAATTTAAATTTTCACAAAATCACAGAACAGAAAATTTAATATTAATTACAAATATCTATTAACCCATTTTATTGAAACAAAATATTTATTTTTAGTACAATGAAAATATTAAAGTTTCTGACTTATGAATAATATGGGTGCTAATACTGGGTCGGGGTGTTGGCAGTTTAAAGGTTAACATTTACTGCTACAGTAGCTAACATATAAAGATCTGCCCATTTTTCATCTAACTCATCTTCCCATGGTGGTTTATCACCTATTCCCTGAGTCTCTTTAATTATCTTTTCTTTTATTTGGGACTTCCTCCTTTTCTCTTGACTTTTTCTAATAATCAAACTTCTTTTATTAGGGAAAAGTGGTTTCTCATATTGTGCTTTATGAACAAATATTCCCTCCTCAGTATCTGCTGAGTATCTTGAGGAATTCGATTGGGGTGGACTTCCTTTTTCTTTTGGTGAACTATCTAATTTAAGATAGATGTTCGAAAGCTTTTGCTTACCCATACTGTAACTAACAAATAGTCAGTTAATAAAACATATAATCACAAAATTATAATCAAGAAAATTAAGTATTTTAAATACTTAATAGGCTTAAATCAGTGGCTCTGATACCACCTTTTCCTGTCATGGCCGCGGGACAGGAACCCGTGGTATTTATTAAAAGATGCGACAGCGGAAGATTTATCAGGATCTTTTAAAACTTGAAAATGCCCGATTATTTTATTTCATAATTCGGGATAAACCCCGTAATTTACAATAGAGGAATTTTACTAGGAAATTCCTTGATTTATAAAACATGTTTATTCATTTTAACTGAGCCACCTCTTCAAGCTTGTCAGTGCTCCGTAGCACGTTTTCTTTGATTTACAGCAGGTTGCCTGAAACATGTTTTAAAAATATTTTGTTAGCGGGGAAATACTGGTGAATCATTCATTTTGATAAAATGACACGTTAGTTATCAATTACAACATAAGAGCGATTACAATGGCTTTTATCTTATTTTTATCTGGCGCCGTGTCACCTGGTGACGATGGTCATACCACTATTGGGTCTTTCCCCAAGTAGTGATGATTATCACTGTTAGGATTTATTAGCCTAACCCGTGAGAAATTAGTAATGTGCACAATACCCCACTAGCCAGTGATTAAGATAACCATGACTTAATCCCTGTAATTATAACATTTGAAAATAGAGTATTGTAAAATACTTTTGATAAAAGAGAATGACTCACATTGCAGATTTATACGGACAGAGCTTAACCTACTGATTAGCCTTGTAACCTAATTTAAATAACAATGCACACGAACTAGATCAGTAACTAACACAGCATTTACGATAACTCACGAGATTAAAACCTTCACAACGAATGACAAAGTGCGATACTTAAACATCCATCGAATTCACGACGAATGACAAAGTATAACCCTAATTCGAGCAACACTTAAACATCCATTGGATAGTTTTCAATCGATCGGACATTGAATCGTAGCAGCGATCGAGTTAATACCCTGTATCGTAGCAGCGCCTCGCTATTTAAAAAGTAAATTCGACTTTTGAGCAATTTATTTCGTGTTTTGAACTGAATTTTCGACACCAGTGGACTGCTCGTAACCCAAACTATTTATAGGTGAAAATTGAGGTTAACGCGACCTGCGTGAACCTTCGCTCGATCCTTACGCGGCCCGCGAGGGCACTCTATTCGTAGATTAGGCTTGCTGGGTCACGAGTAGGTGTGCCAGGTGGTCAACGCATGGCCCGGATGCTTATCCGGTCAAACTTGATGTTGACGTGGCCCGCGTAAGGCTATGCTTAACCCTTACGCGGCCCGCCTGAAGACCAGATTTCTTGTTTTCTTGGTTTTCCATGTACAGTAGGGTTTCAGGGGTCCGGGTTTTTACTTATGGGTTGTTTTGGGACAATTTTGAAGGTCCTTACATCCTCCCCACCTTATTTAAAATCTCGTCCTCGAGATTTACTGGAATAAATGAGGATACTTTCTCTTCATCTCAGATTCCAGCTCCCAAGTGTATTCGGGTCCTCTTTTTGAATCCCATTTGACTTTGACCAGTACTAGTCGCTTGTGTTTGAGAAACTTGATCTTTCTGTCTTCTATTTGTAGTGGCTTCTCAACAAATTTTAACTTCTCATTTACCTCTACATCTTGAAGAGGTATTACCAGAGATTCGTCCGATAAACATTTCTTGAGGTTGGATACATGAAACACGTCATGTACCCCGACTAGCTCTTCTGGTAGTTGTAAGCGATAAGCAACTGGTCCTATACGTTGGATTACTGGGAATGGTCCAACGTACCTTGGACTTAGCTTTCCTTTCTTACCGAACCAAACTATTCCTTTCCAAGGAGAAACTTTTAAGAGAACCTTGTCTCCGATTTGTAATTCTAACGGCTTACGTCGATTATCTGCATAACTTTTCTGGCGATCTCGAGCCGTCTTGAGTCTTTCCTTGATTTGAGTAATCTTGTCAGTAGTTTCTTGTACTATTTCAGGACCTGATAATTGACTTTCTCTTATTTCTGCCCAACAAACTGGAGTTCTACACTCGCGCCCATACAGTGCTTCAAATGGGGCAGCTTCAATGCTTGAATGATAACTATTGTTATAGGAGAATTCAATTAAGGATAGGTGGTCATCCCAATTTCCACCAAAATCTATTACACATGCCCTAAGCATGTCTTCCAGGGTTTGGATAGTTCTCTCACTTTGTCCATCGGTTTGCGGATGATATGCAGTGCTTAACTTTAGTCGAGTTCCCATAGCTTCTTGGAAACTTGTCCAGAAATGGGAAGTGAAACGACTATCCCTATCCGATAGAATGGAGGGCCATTGACTTTGAATGGAGGGCCATTCCGAGATTTAATTTCTACTGCACCGTGTGGAAAAACATGGGTGATGGAAAAAGGTCCTGACCACCTAGACTTTAATTTACCAGGAAATAATCGAAGTCATGAATTAAACAATAGAACTAGATCTCCGACTCGTAATTCATTAGGTTTAATGTGTTTGTCGTGCAAGTTTTTCATTCTTTCCTTATAAATTTCAGAGTTTGAGTATGCATAATTTCTTAATTCGTCTAATTCATTTAATTGACAAAATCAATTTCTACCAGTAAATTCTAAATCTAAGTTTACATTTTAATTGCCCAGTAGGCCTTGTGAGCTATTCCTACTGGCAAATGACAGCTTTTTCCATAGACAAGCTTATATGGGGTTGTACGTATTGTTGTTTTATAAGCAGTTCGAAAAGCCCATAAAGCATCATCTAATTTATCGGCCCATTCCTTTTTATTTAACCCTACGGTTTTTTCAAGTATTCGTTTTAAACCTCTATTAGTCACTTCGGCTTGTCCGTTTGTTTTAGGGTGATATGCTGTTGAGACCCTGTGATAGACCCCATATCTTGTTAAAAAAATTTCAAGTTGATGGTTGCAAAAATGGGTACCTCTATCACTTATTAATGCTTTAGGTGTTCCAAAACGAGAGAATAATTTTTTCAGAAATCTTACCACGACTCTTCCATCGTTTGTTGGAAGTGCCTCAGCCTCGGCCCATTTAGACAAGTAATCTACTGCCACAACTATATATATTTGTTTCCTTTTGACGGTGGGAAAGGTCCCATAAAGTCGAGTCCCCACACATCAAAAATTTCACAAACAAGAATGCCATTTTGTGGCATTTCGTTTTTGGAAGAAATATTACCTGTTCTTTGGCAAGCATCACATGTCTTTACAAGGCTTTGGGCGTCCTTGTAAATGGTTGGCTAATAAAATCATGAATCAAATACTTTTCGTGCGGTACTAGCGGCACCATGATGTCCTCCGTATGGACCTTCATGACAATGGCGGAGAATTCTTGGTGCTTCGCTACCATGTACGCATCGTCGGATGAGTTGGCTGGCACACATTTTGAAAAGATAAGGATCTTCCCAAAAATAGTGTTTTACATCAGCAAAGAATTTCTTCCTTTGATGATGTGGCCAACCTTTTGCAACTATACCGCTAGCTAGGTAGTTAGCATAGTCGGCGTACCATGATTCTTGTCTGTATTCCACCATTTCTAGGGACTCTGTAGGAAATTTTTCGTTGATTTCCTCGTCCCTGGTGGTCTCCAAAGCTGGGTCTTCTAGTCGTGAAAGATGATCTGTTGCGGTGTTTTCAGCTCCTCTTTTGTCTTTGATTTCAATATCAAATTCTTGGAGGAGTAAAATTGTAACACCCCAACCCGGAAGGGCTGACGTGTCACAATAACAGTGGTATCATAAACAAAAGTCATAATTTCCATTAATTTATTTGACAAGGATACAACCACACGACCACTAAACTTAAGATTTATATACAAGCGAATACATTCGATTTGATTAACTAATATCTTCAGATTTAGTCATAGGCTTTATTCTTCTCTCTTTGCCCCGCCCGAAGTAACCTGTGAACCTGTACATACAAAAGTTTACGGAATGAGCCAAATGCTCAGTACGGAATAATAGGCTCAAATAACAAGTAACGCTTTATAGAAAATGTTATTCGGATGAAACTTTATGTTAAAATGATATGATGCAAGTAACGTAATTTCACACGGATGTACCCATGATCCAAACTTAAAACGTGACAATACACAGGTAGCTACTCCTGCATAATTATCACATGAGATGGCGAGTTGGCATACCCGATATCCACCTCCTTAACTTAAATTCTAGGATCGATCCATACGCCTCCTAGTAGCTTCGTACCTCACTTGTACCTAGGGACGCCGTGAACTTATCTCTCCGTCACGGTTGGAGCACATGATGTCGATGCCGCAACAACATGCTCGTGGGACACTCCACGAGAAGCGACACTCAGGGTATCAGAGTACAAATGGTCTTATTCACATAACTTATCAAAAATTTTTCCATAACAAGACGTAACATATATTGGAACATGCGATAATGAGTACAACTAAACATAATACTATCGCATGACATGAAAGCTAAATCCAAGGTTATGATTAGAATAGGAATCCAACGGACTGTCAAATGAATCGATAATCAAAGACGTGAGGAGTTTTTAAAAGATATAGTAATTTAATGGTTTTATAACAATTTGAATATGAAGCAATAAGGAGTGGGGTAAGGATCCGTACCTTAATAATTCCAAAGTGATGCTACCTTGTGATAATATTTCAGATTTATACGAGCAGAGTTTAGACTTCTGATTAGTCTTTTAACCTAATTTAAATAACATACACACAAACTAAATCAGTAACTTAATACAACATTTACGATAACTCACGAGATTAAAATCCTCACAACGAATGACAAAGTGCGATACTTAAACATCCATCGGATTCACAACTAATGACAAAGTGAAATCACTTAAACATCCATCGGATTCACAACGAATGACAAAGTGTAAACACTTAAACATCCATCGGAATCACAACTAATGACAAAATGAAATTACTTAAACATCCATCGGAATCACGACTAATGACAAAGCATAACCCAAATTTGAGCAGCACTTAAACATCCATTGGATTGATTTCAATCAATCGGACATTGAATCGTATCAGCGATTGAGTTAATACCCTGTTCTGCAGCACCCCGCTATACTAATTAGTGTTTTCGTGTGTGTTAATTGTAGTAAACAGACGATAACTCGAAGTATATTACGAATTCTTTCGTCGTTTCAGCGCCCAGATTCAAGTGCCAATGTCCTTTATTTATAGTGAAATTTTGGCCATGCTTACGGACCGTAACAATTAACCCTTACGGTCCGTAAGGGACACCTAATTTTTATAGAGTAGCCACGTCTGGGACTAGCCTAGCTGAGTCAGTAGTTTCGTAAATTTTAAATTTGACAACGAGTAATTTAGATAATCGTTAACTAGGGTTTACCCCCCCTGAGTTTTAGGGGCCCTGATCCTAATTCTGATTGTTCTGAAATTTTTAGGGTTTGTGCAGAATTACTTGGGTGTCTTAATTAGGGTTTCCTATTGGATAATTTATAAATAATAATGATTTTAAATTTATGGTTATTACAACTATTACCCCCTTAAAAGAAATTTCGTCCTCGAAATTTTTCAAATAAAAACATATCACATAAGTAACGGAAACGGAATTTTCATAGCAGAGTTACTAACTTATATAACAATAATCTTCTAAACACACATGTGTATCTGAAATTTATAATTACGTTCATGACCATAATTGTCAATTACCTTACCATCATGTCCTAATGGTTCTTCCTCTATGTATCTTAATAACATATTTAATCATGAAAAAAAAAAATCAACATAGACTTGCAGATAACAAGAGTGACTATTGATACTGATATCTCCTACATAAACATGCTTAATCATAACTAAGATATATTCACATAAGATAAACAGAAACAAATGAACATATATCAAAGAGCATGATTTACCGTTACCTCGACTAAAATTCTATTACTAGATTAGATTAGGGTATAGAGAGCGAATTGATTCTTCAGATTCCCATGTTGCTTCGCGTTCAGAGTGATTTTTCCAGAGGACTTTAACAAACGGAATTACTTTCCTACGCATAACCCTTTCTTGTCGATCTAAGATGGCTTCTGGTTCCTCTTCGTAGGACAAATCTTCGTGAATTGTAAGTAACGGATAACTAATGACATGGAGTGGATGATAATTATATCCTCTTAACGAGGAGACATGAAAAACGTTATGAACGTGAGAGAGTTGAGGCGGTAGAGCTAGTCGATATGATACTTCTCCAATTCTTTCAAGGATTTCAAATGGACCGATGAAACGAGGACTAAGCTTCCCTTTAATTCCAAATCTACGAACGCCACGCCAAGGTGATACATTTAAAAATACGTGGTCACCAATTTTAAATTCAAGTGGTCGTCTATGTTGATCTGCATAGCTCTTTTGTCTGTTCTGAGCTTCTTTCAGTTTTTCTCGTGCCATAGTGACTTTTTCGTTTGTAATCTGAACTAGTTCTGGCCCTTCAATAATCTTTTCTCCAACTTCATCCCAGCAGATCGGTGCGCGACATTTCCGACCGTATAAAAGCTCAAAAGGTGCCATGCCAATACTTGCTTGCCAACTATTGTTATAAGCGAACTCAACAAGACATAGATATTCATCCCAGTTTCCAGACCATTCAAGTGCACATGCTCGGAGCATGTCTTCCAAGGTTTGAATTGTGCGTTCTGACTGCCCGTCTGTTTGTGGATGGAAAGCCGTACTAAACTTCAGTCGTGTACCCCAAGCTGCCTGAAAACCTTTCCAAAACCGTGAGGTGAAACGTGGGTCTCTATCTGAAACAATGGAAGATGGTGTGCCATGAAGTCGAATAATCTCTTGAAGAAATATTTCGGATAACTTATTAACCGAAAATCCTTGCTGAATCGGTAGAAAATGTGCTGACTTTGACAATCGATCGAAAACAACCCATACAACATCATTCTTCTTGAATGTCTTAGGCATACCGGTAACAAAATCCATTGTGATCTCATCCCACTTCCATATGGGAATATCTAATGGCTGTAATAGACCGCTTGCTCGTTGGTGTTCAATTTTCACTTGTTGGCAAGTGAGGCATTTACTTACGTAGCGAGCAACGTCTTCCTTCATGCCATTCCACCAGAAGTTCTGTCTTAAGTCTCGATACATCTTGGTAGATCCTGGGTGAATTGAAAATGGTGAGCTGTGAGCTTCGGCTAACAATGACTCACGAAGGGTAGAGTCATCGGGTACACAAAGTCTTTTGCCGCACCAAATCACCCCATGATGGTTTATCCGAAATTCAGATTGCTTACCCACCTCAAGATTTTGCACAATTGCCCAAAGTTCTCCATCTTGCTTCTGTGCAACTTTGATCCGTGATATGAGGTCGGGTTCAATCTGCATTCGAGCTAGATATCCATCAGATTTACTAACCTGAAGCCAAATGTTCATCCTTTCGAGATCCCTCCTAATATGAGGTTGAATTTGTAAGCAAGATATAGTCCCGGAATTCTTTCGGCTCAACGCGTCAGCTACAACATTGGCTTTGCCTGGATGGTATTGAATATTTGCGTCGTAAACTTTTAAAAGTTCTAACCACCTTCTTTGCCTCATATTTAGCTCTTTCTGAGTGAATATGTACTTGAGGCTCTTGTGGTCGGTAAAGATGTCACAACTCTCACCATACAGATAGTGTCGCCAAATCTTAAGTGCAAAGACGACTGCGGCTAGTTCTAAATCATGTGTAGGGTAGTTAACTTCATAAGGCTTCAACTGACGGGAGGCATAAGCGATAACCTTCCCATGTTGCATTAGCACACAACCTAATCCTTTCTTTGAGGCATCACTATAGACTTGGTAACCTCCCGATCAAGAAGGAAGAGCGAGTATCGGGGAGGATACGAGTCGTTTCTTCAATTCTTCAAAACTTTTCTCTTGTTCCTCATTCCACGAATACTTCACCCCTTTCCTTAGGAGTTTTGTGAGTGGTAAAGCAATTACCGAGAATCTTTCAACAAATCTTCGGTAATAGCCAGCAAGACCCAAAAAACTTCGTATTTCGGTAACAGAAGTGGGTCTTGGCCATTTTGTAATAGCTTCAACCTTTGTTGGGTCTACCATAATTCCCTCTGCTGATATGACATGACCTAGAAATGCCACTTGGCTAAGCCAAAAGTCACATTTGGAAAACTTCGCGTACAACTTCTCATGCCGAAAGGTTCCAAGTACTGCATGTAGATGTGTTTCATGCTCTTCACGACTCTTAGAATACACCAGAATGTCATTGATAAAAACAATAACGAATTTATCTTGGAATTTGTGAAATACGCGATTCATCAAATCCATGAAGACTGCGGGTGCATTAGTTAGCCCAAAGGGCATAACCAAAAATTCGTAATGACCATATCGAGTACGAAAGGCGGTCTTGGGAACATCATCATTTTTGATCCTTAGCTGATGGTACCCGGACCTTAGGTCGATTTTTGAGAAGAACTGAGCCCCCTGAAGTTGATCAAAGAGATCATCAATGCGAGGCAGAGGATACTGATTACGAATAGTAATCTTGTTCAGCTCTCGGTAGTCAATACATAAACGCATACTACCATCTTTCTTCTTCACAAATAAGACCGGAGCACCCCAAGGTGAAACACTAGGTCTTATGAATCCTAGATCTAACAATTCTTGCAATTGTTCCTTCAACTCCTTCAGTTCCATCGGGGCCATACGGTACGGAGCTTTAGAAATAGGTTCGGCACCAGGGATCAAGTCGATGGTGAATTCTACCTGACGGTCGGGTGGTAATCCCGGTAGTTCATCCGAAAATACATCAGGATATTCACGAACAACGGAATGGCTATTGATACTATTAACACTAGCAGAAGTATCCTTAATCGATGCTAGGAATCCAGCACAGCCGTTTGATATGAATTTTTGAGCCTTGAGCGCAGAGATAATTTTAAGAGATTTATGAGCTTGAGCTCCCTGATATATAATATCAGGATGATGAAGATTACCGAAAATAACACGGCGGAAATGACAGTCTATAGTTACGCGATGTCGAGACAACCAATCTATCCCTAGAATAACATCAAAGTCACACATATGTATTGGAAATAGGTCTGCCTTACACACAATAGATTCAATATGGATTGGACAATATTTATATACGTAAGTGATTACGGATGAATTTTCCATGGGAGTGGAAATGGTTAAAGTATGATTTAAGAGAGTTGGTCTTATCGGAAGGTACTTAGTAAACGAATGGGATACTAAAGAATGGGTCGCTCCTGTATCGAATAACACATAGATACTACGTTCACCAAGCTGAAGGGTTCCAGATACAGTACCTGGGGCATTAGCAGCGTCAGTAGCAGAAAGTGCGAAAACTCTTTCTTTGTACACTCCTTGATCATGTGTCCAGTTTGGCCACATCTAAAGCATGCTCCTGTACCCTGGTGACATACGCCCTGATGTCTCTTACCACAAGTATTACATAGAGGATATGTAATCTAATTCGGGTTTACGTGTTGATTCAGTGGTTGAGTTCTAATAGGTTCTGCATACAACTGAATCTGGTTTTGAGCAGGCCTCTGGTTTTGTGGTCTAGGTTGCCATGGACGTGCCTGATTTCCAGAGTTTTGATTTCCTTGCACTTTGCGGTCTTGATGCTGTGGCGTAGTGGATGATTGGCCGATTGCCTGCTTAATTTGTCCTTCTCTGTTTCTCTTCTTATTATCCTCAGTTCGAGATAAAAATTCTTTCCTTTCGAACTCAAAAGTTTTGATTGCATCGGCAACTTCGATGATATCCTTAAATTTCATGTACATGATCGACTTCCGAATTCGATCATTGACTGCCCACTTGCATTTCTCTGCCTGGGCTTCTGCCGATCCTGCAACGTCTCCTACAATACTAGCTAACCTTGAAAATCGAGTAATGAACTCAGAGGCTGGTTCATCACTTTCCTGTCGAATCACTGCATACTCCCGGGTATAAGCTTCTTTATCATTGGTAGAAAAATACTTGTCGTAAAAGATGGTACGAAAGTCGACCCATGAAAGATTAGCGTCAAAATCATCCCCTCCTTTGACTTGCTTATATCCTTCCCACCAAGTTTGTGCGTCATCTTCAAGTTTGTAGGTAGCCAATCTAACTTTGTATTGCTCCGGAACTCCAAGAACTCCAAAGATCTTTTCAACATGAGCTATCCAGTTTCTTGCTTCGACTGGATTAGTAGCGTGACTAAAGGATTTCAGCTTTTGTTTTTGAAATTTAGCGATCCATATGTCTATACTATAGGTAGTATGGTTCGTGGTATTCTCACGAATTTCTTCACCAGAGATTGGATTCGTGTTATTACGTTCTGAATGACGAGTTTGTTGAATAACGGCCTCAACTGTTTGAGCAACAAGGTTTGGAAGCAACCCGGCAACAGCCTGGTTGATAGCATTAATTACGTTTGGATCAACTGGAGTCTCATTCGAAGAAGTGTTGTTACGCACATGGTTAGTACGAGTACTCCTACGTAGCGGACGACGAGGAGGCATCTATAAGAATAGACGTAGGAGTTAGAAAAGAAAACATAGGAGACCAAGTTGAATCCTATCATAGATATCTACCCATTCCTCACAGGTTTTAATTACTATCTTCAAGTTTTCTACAGGAAAAGAGCCTTTGCTCTGATACCATAGCTGTAACACCCCAACCCGGAAGGGCTGACGTGTCACAATAACAGTGGAATCATAAACAAAAGTCATAATTTCCATTAATTTATTTGATAAGGATACAACCACACGACCACTAAACTTAAGATTTATATACAAGCGAATACATTCGATTTGATTAACTAATATCTTCAGATTTAGTCCTAGGCTTTATTCTTCTCTCTTTGCCCCGCCCGAAGTAACCTGTGAACCTGTACATACAAAAGTTTACGGAATGAGCCAAATGCTCAGTACGGAATAATAGGCTCAAATAACAAGTAACGCTTTGTAGAAAATGTTATTCGGATGAAACTTTATGTTAAAATGATATGATGCAAGTAACGTAATTTCATACGGATGTACCCATGAGCCAAACTTAAAACGTGACAATACACAGGTAGCTACTCCTGCATAATTATCACATGAGATGGCGAGTTGGCATACCCGATATCCACCTCCTTAACTTAAATTCTAGGATCGATCCATACGCCTCCTTGTAGCTTCGTACCTCACTTGTACCTAGGGACGCCGTGAACTAATCTCTCCGTCACGGTTGGAGCACATGATGTCGATGCCGCAACAACATGCTCGTGGGACACTCCACGAGAAGCGACACTCAGGGTATCAGAGTACAAATGGTCTTATGCACATAACTTATCAAAAAAATTTCCATAACAAGACGTAACATATATTGGAACATGCGATAATGAGTACAACTAAACATAATACTATCGCATGACATGAAAGCTAAATCCAAGGTTATGATTAGAATAGGAATCCAACGGACTATCAAATGAATCGATAATCAAAGACGTGAGGAGTTTTTAAAAGATATAGTAATTTAATGGTTTTATAACAATTTGAATATGAAGCAATAAGGAGTGGGGTAAGGATCCGTACCTTAATAATTCCAAAGTGATGCTACCTTGTGATAATATTTCAGATTTATACGAGCAGAGTTTAGACTTCTGATTAGTCTTTTAACCTAATTTAAATAACATACACACAAACTAAATCAGTAACTTAATACAGCATTTACGATAACTCACGAGATTAAAATCCTCACAACGAATGACAAAGTGCGATACTTAAACATCCATCGGATTCACAACTAATGACAAAGTGAAATCACTTAAACATCCATCGGATTCACAACGAATGACAAAGTGTAAACACTTAAACATCCATCGGAATCACAACTAATGACAAAATGAAATTACTTAAACATCCATCGGAATCACGACTAATGACAAAGCATAACCCAAATTTGAGCAGCACTTAAACATCCATTGGATTGATTTCAATCAATCGGACATTGAATCGTATCAGCGATTGAGTTAATACCCTGTTCTGCAGCACCCCGCTATACTAATTAGTGTTTTTGTGTGTGTTAATTGTAGTAAACAGACGATAACTCGAAGTATATTACGAATTCTTTCGTCGTTTCAGCGCCCAGATTCAAGTGCCAATGTCCTCTATTTATAGTGAAATTTTGGCCATGCTTACGGACCGTAACAATTAACCCTTACGGTCCGTAAGGGACACCTAATTTTTATAGAGTAGCCACGTCTGGGACTAGCCTAGCTGAGTCAGTAGTTTCGTAAATTTTAAATTTGACAACGAGTAATTTAGATAATCGTTAACTAGGGTTTACCCCCCCCCCCTGAGTTTTAGGGGCCCTGATCCTAATTCTGATTGTTCTGAAATTTTTAGGGTTTGTGCAGAATTACTTGGGTGTCTTAATTAGGGTTTCCTATTGGATAATTTATAAATAATAATGATTTTAAATTTATGGTTATTACAAAAATCCACCGAATCAAACGTGGTTTTGCGTCCTGCTTTTTGAAGAGATATCAAATGGTTGCATGATCTGTATAGACTATAGCTTTAGAAAGAACAAGATAAGAACGAAATTTATCAAAAGCAAATACCACAGCTAGTAACTCTTTTTCAGTTGTTGTGTAATTTTCTTGTGCATCGTTAAGTGTTTTACTAGCATAATAAATTGGGTGTAAATGCTTTTCTTTTCTTTGTCCCAAGACAGCTCCAACTGCAAAGTCACTTGCATCACACATGATTTCGAAATGAAATTTCCAATCAGGCGCTATCATGATAGGTGCATTGACTAGCATTTCCTTTAGGGTTAGAAATGCTTGATTGCAATCCTTGTCAAAGATAAATGGGGCATCTTTTTCAAGTAATTTCGTTAGAGGCCTTGAAATTTTAGAAAAGTCCTTGATAAACCGCCTATAAAATCCGGCATGCCCTAGGAAACTTCTGATTGCTCTAACGGAGGATGGGGGTGGTAATCGAGAAATAGTGTCTATTTTGGCTCGAGCAACCTCCATTCCTTCGCTTGAGATTTTATGACCGAGTACTATTCCCTCCGTTACCATGAAATGGCATTTTTCCCAATTAAGGGCGAGGTTAGTTTCCTCACATCGGGATAGCATTCGTTCAAGGTTATCGAGGCATTGGTCGTATGAATCCCCAAAGATAGAAAAGTCGTCCATGAAGACTTCCATTGTCTTTTCTATCATGTCATGGAAGATGGTTACCATGCAACGTTGGAAGGTTGCAGGGGCATTACATAGACCAAATGGCATGCGTCGATAGACAAAAGTTCCATAGGGACATGTGAAGGTTATCTTTTCTTGGTCTTCGGGTGCTATCGGGATTTGAAAGTAACCTGAAAAACCATCCAAGAAACAGTAAAATTTATGACCGGATAATCTTTCTAACATTTGATCAATGAAGGGAAAAGGAAAGTGATCTTTCCTTGTTGCTTCATTTAATCGTCTATAATCTATACATACTCTCCATCCTGTGACGGTTCTCGTTGGTATTAATTCATTCTTTTCGTTAGTTATTACCGTCATACCTCCTTTCTTTGGAACTACTTGGACGAGACTTACCCAAGGACTATCGGAGATAGGGTAAATAAGTCCGGTGTCAAGTAATTTGATGACTTCGTTTTTAACCACTTCTTGAACATTTGGATTTACTCGACGTTGTGGTTGTATTACCGATTTGTAGTCATCATTCATTAAAATTTTGTGCGTGCACATGGAAGGACTTATTCCTTTAATGTCTACAAGCTTCCAAGCAATCGCATTTTTGTGTTTTTTTCAAAAGTTTAATTAATTTTTCTTTTTCTAAACTACCTAATTTAGATGAAATAATTACAGGTGATCTACCATCTTTGTCTAGAAAAGCATATTCCAAACCTTTCGGAAGTTCTTTGAGCTCAAGAGGTGGGTCTTTAGGAGACTCCTTATTTGGTTGCTCATTTTGATCAAGAACTTTAAAAGTTTGTTCTTTGGCGACCTCTTCTTCAACAAAGTGGTCAATCTTTTCACTTGTATCGGGTGGTTCATCTTCATCTTCAATTAGGGGGTCATTATTGCCGAATTGATATTTCATTAACCGTTCAAGATCGACACTCTTTTTAAATGCCCCTAATTGAATAGATAGATTGTTGTACTTCCGGTTTTTCAAAGCTTCGTGCGTTTTTACAAACGGTCGTCCCAACACTAGAGGAGCGTCATCGAGGATGACAAAGTCGGTTGGGATTACCATTTGATTTGTTTGAACCAAGACATCCTCAACTACACTGATTGATTTTATTACTTTCCGATTGGATAGAAAAATGGGTATTTGAAGTGGAGAGAAATCACTAATACTTAATTTTTCGAAAATGTAGTTGGGCATTATGTTAACACAAAGATCTTTATCGATTGTGACGTTACTAATAAACGAATTTTGAAAAAAAACATGGAACCGGTGTAATGTTGATATCAAATGGGTCTTCTTTTATTAGCGAAGTTTGATCACTAGTTAACTTAATACTTACCGTTTCGTCAATTTTAGTGTTAGTGTTTAACTCTTTTAAAAACTTAGCATGAGTGGGTACTAAACAATGATTTTCAAAAGAAGGTGACAAGAGATTAATTTCTTCAAAATTAGACTCTTCTTGAATTTTAACATTAACGGACTCACCTTTTTCGTTGTTTAACTCATGTGTCGGTTTTTCACTTATTTGTTCTTCCATTTTTACCTCTTCAACTATCTCTTCTTTATTACAAGTTAATTCTTCTCTTGGCCGGGACTCCTCTTCCCTTGCGCGAGATTCTTTTATGTAGCGCTCGATAGTTTTAATGTGTTCTAATATCCTATCGGTCACTTCGGTGATAGAGTAAGGATCGGGATTTTCAAAGCTTGAATCCGGTTGTTCAATCCTTTGTTCCTCATAATACTCATAGGAAGTAGATGGTTCACACCATTGTTCTTCATTGTAAGTATATGATGGATAAGGGTCGTAATTTTGTTCTTCATAATACTCATATGAGGTGGGTTGTTCACGCCATGGTTCCTCATAATAAGTATACGAAAGTGGTGGCTCATATCTTGGTTCCTCGAAGTATGAGTATGAAGGCTCATACCTTGGTTCATCAAAATATGAGTATGAGGGAGAAGGTTCATACCTTTGGTCTTCATAGGATGTGTATGAAGTTGATGGCTCGTACCTGGGCTCCTCATAGTAGGTGTATGAAGTGGACGTTTGAAATAAGTCACAATATTGTACCGAGTGCAGGTTTCCACAATTAGTGCAATAGTCTTCCCTATAATCATCCTCCTCATAGGTGTAGTTATAGCCTCCTGAGTATTGATCCATAAGAACCACTCAGCAGACCACAACAGAGTCTCGAGACCAGAAAACAAAAATAAAGACGAAAACAGAGGCTGGACACGGCCCCGTGTTCAGTGGACACGGCCCCGTGTACAGAATCTGTATCTGGGCGTTTGAATTAAAGTTACTGGTTTCGTTGAGCACGGGGGCGTGTTCAGTGAGCACGACCCCGTGTTCAATGAGCACGGCCCGTGTTCAGGTTACTGTAAATGCAAAACTAAACTAAAATGCAGAAAAATGTGCGCACGTTTTGAAAAACTGATTAGGCCGTCGATTTTAAGCTTTTTTAAAATCCTTGTGTCCCCGGCAACAGCGCCAAAAACTTTATGCGTGTGTGGTGTGTATATAAATTTAAGTATATTTTAAGCCCTTTTTACACGTTAGTCAAGTTTTAAAATTATAAAACACGATATTTTACTAACACCAAACACACATATGGGCAAGTGCACCCATCGTGAGCGTAGTATAGTGTTGGCAAGATACCGAGGTCGTCCAAGGACACAAGAGCTTTTAATACCGGTTTATCCTCAACGTCTAATCAAATCAAAAAGTTAGAAAAAGGTTTTAAACTGGAAAAATAAAAACTAACTAAAATGCTGAAAAATAAAATAAAAATAAAAACAGATAGACAAGAAGAATCACTTGGCTCCGACTCGTGTTTAGTGTAACCTTTGATTATTTCCGCACTTTTGCATTTTTTTAAGAGATTATCTTAGTTATTGTAGTAGGCCCCTCTTTTGAAGGTGATGTTACCCTCAAACCAGTAGTTTGAGTCAGCAAGGATACAATCCTAAAGGGTCGGATTATTGAAAGATAATTAATTAAGTTATTAATGCATAATGTGGTAGGCCCCTCTTTTGAAGGTGACGTTACCCTCGGCTAAGTAGTCTGAGTCAGCAGGGATACAGTCCTAAGTAGCCAGGTTAAAGTATTAATAGTAGCTTACATATGAGGGGATCAAAGAGTTTGGACCCCCGCCATCCAATACCGGTGGGTATTGAAGGAGGTCCTACTAAATTTGACCCAGGTCCTTGCAGGATCTATACACTGAACAAGGCAAGACTCTTACCAAACCGTTCCCTTAACCCCCGACCAGGTAGCCAACATACCTCCATATAGACCGTGGAGATTTGAATGGTGAAAATCTTTTATTTTATATACACAGTAAAATAATGCCAAGACACCACGGACAAACGATAAGGAAGAATCACCTTCAACATAAGAAACTAATTATTAAAGTCATTAATACATAACTAAATAAAAAGTGCGAAAAGATTAAAAATAAAAAGTATTACACTAGACACTTGTCTTCACCAAGTGATGTAAGAGACTTAGGCAAACATGGCCTTTGATTGTCAAGAACTCTTACGATCAATCTTGGATCCTGAGACGACTCACACACTCTATGATGGATGATGGATGATGGTGGTGGATGATGGTGTTGTGGTGGTGGTGGAGTGTGGGTGAAGTGTGAGAGAGGTGGGGTGCCAAGGGATGGTTTGCAAATGAGCCAAGCACCCCTAATTATAGCCTGAACAGCAGCTCGGGCACGGCCCCGTGTCCATTGGGCACGACCCCGTGTCCATCCTTCTTCTCTGTCTTCATTAATTGCATTTTGTCTGCATTAGTTGACCACGCCCCCGTGTCCCCTGGGCACACCCCCGTGTGCAGAAGCGTATCTGTACTATCAAGATTTCCTCAGATTCTGCGAATCTTAGAGTTGACCACGGCCCCATGTCCGCTGAGCACGACCCCATGGTGGTTGATAGAAGCTTCTACAACTTTGTCTTTTATGCTGACACTTGGGCACGCCCCCGTGCTCATTGAGCACGGGGCGTGTTCAGCCTTCTGTTCTCTTGTTTTGCTTGGGAAGATGTTGTCGGGGAGGCTGGGCATGCCACGTTTGTTCCTTTTCTTGTATTTATGTTAGATTTAGCTGTCTTTTTGCTTCTTTTGTTCATTTGAGCTCATTTAATCCTGAAAATACAAAAGGAAGACAAAAACACACTTTTTCCAACATTAGTACTAAAAAAGGGTTAGTTTTATGCCACAATTGATGTAATTTATATGTTGCATTTTGTGCACATCAGTAGGTTACATATGAGGGGATCAAAGAGTTTGGACCCCCGCCATCCAATACCGGTGGGTATTGAAGGAGGTCCTACTAAATTTGACCCAGGTCCTTGCAGGATCTATACACTGAACAAGGCAAGACTCTTACCAAACCGTTCCCTTAACCCCCGACCAGGTAGCCAACATACCTACATATAGACCGTGGAGATATGAATGGTGAAAATCTTTTATTTTATATAGACAGTAAAATAATGCCAAGACACCACGGCCAAACGATAAGGAAGAATCACCTTCAACATAAGAAACTAGTTATTAAAGTCATTAATACATAACCAAATAAAAAGTGCGAAAAGATTAAAAATAAAATGTATTACACTAGACACTTGTCTTCACCAAGTGATGTAAGAGACTTAGGCAAACATGGCCTTTGATTGTCAGGAACTCTTACGATCAATCTTGGATCCCGAGACGACTCACACACTCTACGATGGACGATGGATGATGGTGGTGGATGATGGTGTTGTGATGGTGGTGGGTGGTGGGTGAAGTGTGAGAGAGGTGGTGTGCCAAGGGATGGTTTGCAAATGAGCCAAGCACCCCTATTTATAGGCTGAACAGAGACTCGGGCACGGCCCCGTGTCCACCTTCCTTCTCTTTCTTCATTAATTGCAGTTTGTCTGCATTAGTTGACCACGCCCCCGTGTCCGCTGGGCACGCCCCCGTGTGTAGAAGCGTATCTGTACTATCAAGATTTCTTCAGATTCTGCGAATCTTAGAGTTGACCACGGCCCCGTGTCCGCTGGGCACGCCCCCGTGGTGGTTGATAGAAGCTTCTACAGCTTTGTCTTTTCTGCTGAGACTTGGGCACGCCCCCGTGCTCATTGAGCACGGGGCGTGTTCAGCCTTCTGTTCTCTTGTTTTGCTTGGGAAGATGCTGTCGGGGAGGCCGGGCATGCCACGTTTATTCCTTTTCTTGTATTTATGTTAGATTTAGCTGCCTTTTTGCTTCTTTTGTTCATTTGAGCTTATTTAATCCTAAAAATACAAAAGGAAGACAAAAACACACTTTTTCCAACATTAGTAGTAAAAAGGGTTAGTTTTATGCCACAATTGATGTAATTTATATGTTGCATTTTGTGCACATCAAATACCCCCACACTTGAATCTTTGCTTGTCCTCAAGCAAAACTCTTTATTTTGTGGCTTACACTCCCAAATGGAATGGGTAGAAGAGAAGGTTTTGGGCTTGTCATAGAGTGTCGGGATTTCCAAGATTCTTTATTAAGTTTTATTTTTATTTATTTACAATCCTATTCGTCATGGTTTATTTAAAACATTACATAAGATAAATTACTTATTAGGGCATAACATGCCTTTTTAAAATTCCATTTATATACAAGTTCACATACCTCACGGGGGATCACTCAACACAAGGCCGAAGATGTATTTTAGTGAATCACTCGAGAGTGGCATGGAACTTACTCCTACCATAGGCTTGCTAAGCAATCAATCCTCCTCCTTTTTAACTATATACCTTTGTAAATATCAAGAGGACTTTTGGGGTGAAGGGTTAGGCTTGGGCTAAAGGTAGGTGGTTGGGTTAGTGGTTAGTAAAAGGGAGAAAGGCGTAAAAAGCGTCGGTTTTCGTAAGACTTTTTATTTTTGAAGTTTTTATTTTGATGAAGCAATTATTCAAACAAAGTTATTTTTGATAAACTTGCTTGTTTATTTCTCTTTTGCTTCATTATCATCATTTTTTTATTTTGTTTTTATTTTTTTTTAAAGTAATAAGAAAAACCGAGCTTGTTACTAAAACAAAGGGTTAAAAATAAAAAGGTTTTGGTGGGTGAAAGGGTGTTTGTTTTGGGTTATGAAATGAAAAGGTTTAGGCTCAAAGGGGTTAACTAGGGATTTTGGGTAGGTGGTAAAAAAAAGAAAAATATTGGTGTAGAAATAAAAAGGGTTAGTCCTAATGCCTCCGTCATTTACTTACTCGGGTTTAAGTTGGTAAGGACCGGGAATGTATCGTCGTGGCAAGTTCTAGAGTCGTAAGAACCAAGCGCCTATTCACACAAGAAACGAAAAATGAACATTTAGTTTAAAGATATATATTTGTATGCTCAATAAAGGCTCAAAACTCACTTTTTGTGGGAATGGGTTTTTATGTGATCAAGTATATACAATCAAATTTTAATTAAACTTGTCATGCCGTTTCATAATTTTCTTATGTTGGTTCTTTTTATCACGACGCTATCGGTTGTAAATTTGTAAAAATATAACCTTTTTTTAGAACTTGAAATTCCCAAATTAAACCTAGACAAGTAAAAAAAAGAACAAATTTTGAACAAATTTGGGGTGATTAACGGTTCCAATAGAGTTTTGTGTAAGGCTTGTATTTAGGACTTGCAAGATTCAAGGTTTTAGCATCCCCCCACACTTAAATTACACATTGTCCTCAATGTGTCCCAAAAATAAGTTTTTAGGTTGATTGAATGTGTAAAAAGGTGTGAAAAAGCAAAAATTCATGTTACTGGGCGTCTGGACACGGCCCCGTGGTGTCCGGGCACGACCACGTGTTCAGATCGCCAGTAACAGAAATTGTCATAAAGAAACAGAAGCCTGGGCACGGGGGCGTGTTCAGTGAGCATGCCCCGTGTCCAGTTACCTGAACTGGGCATTTTCTGCAGATAGTTGGGCACGAGCCGTGTTGGGCGAGCACAGCCCCGTGCTGAACTTGCTGTAATGAAGAAAAATTTGTCGGGTGGCCCAGTTTTTGTGCATGGGGTGCTGGTTCACGTTCCCTTGGTATCCTTCACCATCTCGAATGTGTTTTATTCCTGCAAATTAAAACTAAACTATAAAACATAAAAATTAATCTAAACTAAGCTAACGATAGTTCCGCGGAGTGCCTCCGTGGTGAGCCACGTTTATAAGGGTCATTGGCTAGACCCAAAGCCTGGTCATATGTCACCCAAGTGGGATGTTTTGCATCCCATGCTGCACCGTCGGAGAGCGTCATCCAAACTTGAGTCTATGTCCTTCGTATAGTTGACCGGGTCGTCGTCTTCTACTCTTTTTCCAACTCCAAACTTCATTTCCTCGTCCCCAATCCTCAATGTTAGCGTTCCATCATTCATATCTACCACCGCTTGAGCCGTAGCTAGGAATGGCCTCCCTAAGATGAGTGGTACTTCGGTATCTTCCTCCATATCTAGTATGACAAAGTCGGCCGGAAAGACAAATTCGCCGACTTTGACCAATAGATTTTCAGCGACACCTTGTGGATATTTGACGGATCTATCAGCGAGTTGTATGCTTATTTTTGTAGGGCTTGTTTTCCTAAAGCCGAGTCGGTTGAACATTGATGAGGGCATGAGGTTGATGCTTGCCCCGAGATCGGCTAGTGCATTACGAATGGGGGATTCCCCAATCGAGCAAGGAATTGTGAAGCTTCCGGTGTCAAGCTTCTTTTGCAGGAGTTTGTTGAGTAGTAAGGCGGAGCATTCTTCGCCTAAGTTAACTAATTGCAATGATTCAATTTTCCTTTTATGAGTGAGGAAGTCCCTCATAAATTTTGAATATTTTGGCATTTGAGTTAGGACTTCGATAAATGGAATATTAACATGCAATTGTTTTAGTAAATTTTCGAACTTTGCGAATTGCTCATCGGTCTTTTGACGAATTAACCGACCGGGGTATGGAACCGGAGGAGTCTTAGTAGGCTCTTGGATTGGTGGAGAAGCCTTCTCTGGTTGGGATGTGGGTGGAGTTGTGGTATGGCTGGATTGGCTTCTTTCAGCTGGATGTAATGGAGCCTCCTCGGGACCCACGGTTCGGTTTCTCAATGTGATGAGATGTACTTGTGCCTTTGGGTTGGTTTCGGTATTACTTGGTAACGCGCCTTGTGGTCTCTCGGAGTAATTTTGAGCTATTTGATTTAATTGTTTTTCAATGTTTTGAATGCTAGCTTGTTGATTTCTAAAATTTGATTCCAATTGCTGAAATCGATCCGAGTTTTTCTTTTCGGTGTCGGAGATGAGGCGAGATACAGTATCTTCAAGCCTTTCTCGTCCACCTTGTTGTTGAGAGAAATTTTGTGGTTGTTCAAAGTTTGTTCGTTGGTTTAGATTTTGTTGGTTACTACTATTGCCGGGTTCTCTCCAACCAAGGTTGGGGTGGTTACGCCATCCTTGGTTGTAGGTACCCGTTGGAGGACCCGACGGCCTAGGCCTATTATCAATGTAGTTTACCGTTTCCGTTTGATCATCTAATTCTTTCATACAACTCCAATTTTCATGTGGCCCACCACACCCCTCACAAACCATAACCGATACCGTTTTTGCCATTTCTAACTATTTGATTTTTGAAGAAAGGGCCTCGATTTGAGCTTGTAAAGAAGTGCTTTCATCAACCTTATGGGCGCCCGGGGCAATAGATTTATTGCTTCGGGGAGTGTGCCACCAAAAATTGGTTTGAGAAATTTCCTCAATTTGATTATATATTTCATTTGGGCGACGATTACCTAAAATTCCCCTGGAGCTAGAATCAAGTGTTTGTCTTGTGTGTGGCAACAACCCATTGTAGAAAGTGGATACTTGTTGCCATACCGCAATACCATGATGAGGACACTTTCTTAGTAGCTCCTTGAACCTTTCCCAAGTTTCATATAAGGATTCCCCATCCTCTTGTGAATATGTATTAATTTCAGTCATTAGTTTAGCCGTTTTAGCAGGAGGGAAATACTTATATAGAAACTTTTGGGCTAGTTCAACCCAGGTGTTTACCGAGCCAACTAGGAGGGTGTTAAGCCAAGCCTTAGCTCGGTCTTTTAGTGAAAATGGAAACATTCTAAGGCGGATGGCGTCGTTTGATGCTCCATTGATCCGAAAGGTATCACATATTTCTAAAAAATTAGTAATATGTAGATGGGGATCCTCGTCCGCAAGCCCATGAAAGGTTGCGAAGTTTTGAAGCATTTGTATCAAATGTGGTCGAAGTTCGAAGTTGTTGGCGTCGACATTTGGTACATTGATAGCGGCGCCGAGATTACCTACGGTGGATCGTAGGTAATCCATGAGGGTACGTTGGTCCGCCATTGGAAGTGGGTCCCCCGAAACTTTCTCTTGGTTTTTAGCTTTAAGTCTTTTTCTGAGAAAGCGTTCGGGTTCTTCAAGAGGTTCTTTTCTGACTCTACTAGAACTGGAGCTCATACACTAGGTAAAAAGTTCAGATGTGGAGCCTGGGTTCCAAGTCCTGCAATAAAAAAAAACAGAAAAGAACGTTGGTCAGAAGCTTCACCACGGCCCCGTGCTCAGATGAACACGGCCCGTGGTCGGAGATACAGTGATTGTTTTCCGGATCCCTGTTACTTGGGAGTTCGGCACGGCCCCGTGTTGCACCGACACGGCCCCGTGCTCAACTCTCTGTAACTTGGAAAATAAAAACTGCTAGTAACAATGCTGGGCAAGGCACGGCCCGTGCTGAGCTCTGCTGAAACTGAAAAATTAAGAAAATCCTAAAAAAAACAGAAAAATTAGAAAAAACGATCAGGCCGTTGATTCCTAACTTTCTTAAAATCCTTGTGTCCCCTGCAACGCCGCCAAAAACTTGATGCGTGTGTGGTGTGATATGTTTTAATGTATATTTTAAGCCCTTTTTACACGTTAGCCAAGTTTTAAATTTATAAAACACGATATTTTACTAACACCAAACACACATATGGGCAAGTGCACCCATCGTGAGCATAGTATACTGTTGGTAAGATACCGAGGTCGTCCAAGGACACAATAGCTTTTAGTACCGGTTTATCCTCAACGTCTAATCAAATCAAAAGTTAGAAAAAGGTTTTTAAATAAGAAAAATAAAACTAACTAAAATGCTGAAAAATAAAATAAAAGTAAAAACAGATAGACAAGATGAATCACTTGGCTCCGACTCGTGTTTAGTGTAACCATTGATTATTTCCGCACTTTTGCACTTTTTAAGAGATTATCTTAGTTATTGTAGTAGGCCCCTCTTTTGAAGGTTATGTTACCCTCAACCCAGTAGTTTGAGTCAGCAAGGATACAATCCAAAAGGGTCGGATTATTGAAAGATAATTAATTAAGTTATTAATGCATATTATGGTAGGCCCCTCTTTTGAAGGTGATGTTACCTTCGGCTAAGTAGTCTGAGTCAGCAGGGATACAGTCCTAAGTAGCCGGGTTAAAGTATTAATAGTAGCTTACATATGAGGGGTCAAAGAGTTTGGGCCCTTGCCATCCAATACCGGTGGGTATTGAAGGAGGTCCTACTAAATTTGACCCAGGTCCTTGCAGGATCTATACACTGAACAAGGCAAGACTCTTACCAAACCGTTCCCTTAACCCCCGACCAGGTAGCCAACATACCTCCATATAGACCGTGGAGATATGAACGGTGAAAATCTTTTATTTTATATAGACAGTAAAATAATGCCAAGACACCACGGACAAACGATAAGGAAGAATCACCTTCAACATAAGAAACTAGTTATTAAAGTCATTAATACATAACCAAATAAAAAGTGCGAAAAGATTAAAAATAAAATGTATTACACTAGACACTTGTCTTCACCAAGTGATGTAAGAGACTTAGGAAAACATGGCCTTTGATTGTCAAGAACTCTTACGATCAATCTTGGATCCCGAGACGAGTCACACACTCTACGATGGACGATGGATGATGGTGGTGGGTGAAGTGGGTGAAGTGTGAGAGAGGTGGTGTGCCAAGGGATGGTTTGCAAATGAGCCAAGCACCCCTATTTATAGGCTGAACAGAGACTCGGGCACGGCCCCGTGTCCATTGGGCACGGCCCCGTGTCCACCTTCCTTTACTTTCTTCATTAATTGCAGTCTGTCTGCATTAGTTGACCACGCCCCCGTGTCCGCTGGGCACGCCCCCATGTGCAGAAGCGTATCTGTACTATCAAGATTTCCTCAAATTCTGCAAATCTTAGAGTTGACCACGGCCTCGTGTCCGCTGGGCACGCCCCCGTGGTGGTTGATAAAAGCTTCTACAGCTTTGTCTTTTCTGCTGACACTTGGGCACGCCCCCATGCTCATTAAGCACGGGGCGTGTTCAGCCTTCTGTTCTCTTGTTTTGCTTAGGAAGATGCTGTCGGGGAGGCCGGGCATGCCACGTTTATTCCTTTTCTTGTATTTATGTTAGATTTAGCTGCCTTTTTGCTTCTTTTGTTCATTTGAGCTCATTTAATCCTGAAAATACAAAAGGAAGACAAAAACACACTTTTTCCAACATTAGTACTAAAAAAGGGTTAGTTTTATGCCACAATTGATATAATTTATATGTTGCATTATGTGCACATCAGTAAGTGTCTTAGCCCTCTCCTAATTCAGTTTATTTGCTTAAAAACCGAAAAGCCAAAGATATCGTAAATTAACTTTGACTTTTGGTTTAATCACAATTGGTCCAGCCACTGTCCGAAATAAAGGTGGTTATGTGACCATATTAAGGTAGGTGATTAACCCTTAAAAGGGCACCTCCTAATTATTTCATTTGACTACTTAATTGTCGGGTCAAACTATTTAGTCAAAAAGTCAAACTTGACATAATTTAAAATAATGATTTAAACTAATAAAACAGAGGTTATAAGTTATATTTTAGCATTCTAATAACATGGTAATTAGTATTGGAACATGTGTAAACATGTCTAACCCGACAATTATCAGTCTAAGGTCGGTCATAACCGAAAGTCGCAAAAGCTTGACTTTTGCTTTGACTTTTAGTTCTGACCCGATTAAGCTTAATTCTCCCATGTTTTAAGCTTCCATTAGGACCACCTTATACAGTAGTATAACCCTCTGAAGTTATATTGCTTGGTCCTTAGTAGTTTGAATTATATACTCTTGTTTGTTATTATGCTTATAAATGCCATAATTGCCCTTTTGACATATAAATGAGATTTTTAGAAATGTGAGTGGACAACAACATTTGCTACTGATATATAAGCTTGTCCCAAAAATTTAACATCAGTTCTTGGTCTCAAACAGAAGTTATGCTCGATATCGTAAATAGAAGCTTTTTATTAATTAAATTGCGATATCTTGCATAAGACATGTTTAAACTTGGATTTGAACCAAAACTCATTACCTACTGTTAAGATATTATTTTTAAGGATTTTTAGAATTTTTGTTCAGATTATAATCTACTCATATCATAGACTTCTTGTGTAATTCGGTAAATGACGATAATACCCTTTTTATGCATAAAATGAGATTAACAAATGATTTGAATGCCAAACCTTTTCCTACTGATTTCATACATTAAATAAATCATTTTGAGCATTTAAAACTGATAAAAATATCAGATTTACATAAAAATCTTAATTGTCGTCGGTTTGCGAGTTTTACACTAATTAGGTGCATAGTATGGTTTAAAACCATATTTAACACCTAAGACTTGTTACCTACTGAATTTTTAAACAAATTTTTATATAATTACAGTAGGTATGAGTCATGAACTCAGACTTTCAAAAATGTCCTTAAAAGCATATGTGGAATGACCAAAATGCCATTTCGAAACATAGTTTGGCCATAAAAGGTAAAACTCACATATATGTAATATCTTACTGATGTAATGTGATAAAATAAATATTTTTACTGATTACCAAAGACCAGAACTTTATTTTATTATAAAATCTCTTTTATAATCATTAAAATGACCAAAATGCCCCTACGGGACTTAAAATGGTTTTAAATACTTTTTGGGCATATATGTTAACATCCTACTGATGTATTAACATATTTTAAGCATAATAACAATTGTGACCTATATATAATTCATTTGGTTACCCGTTATGCATTTATGCATTCAGATAGGTTTATGTGGCTAGTTTACATAAAATAGCCGAAACGGGTTTAACCTTATCATTAAATCCTCAAATTCCAGAATGTGTTTAGTTTACCCATATTATACAAGTATCCAAACTTGTCGGGTCTAAACCACATTCTACTCCGGTCTCCGCTTAATCTAGCGTTTAGAACCGTAAAGTATATTTCCCACTAACCGGTCTAAGTCCTTGACTTAAATAAAGACCCTTTAGTATCCTAATAAGTTATTAAACCTTTCATATAGATTGAGTAGCTACAGTAGAAGGTATTTCATAAGGCTTTAGGAATATACGGCTGAGTTACCTCTTTCATCTAGCCCAGGTAAATACTTTTAACTTATTTTCCGTTATACGGGCTTGGGATATGGTATTATAATAATACCACTTGGTCGGGTATGAAATCATTTAATTGGATTGTGATTAATAAATTGACATAACCCGTTTTAATATGTTTTGTTTGATAACATGAACATTGGGGGTTAACGACTATGTCCTGGATATCCTCGGCTCATTTCATTTGAAAATGGCCACGACCTATGCACGGGGTGTAGGCATACACCTGACAGATGCAAATGCTAATATAACCCACATGTTGGGGATAACTCCTTTGTGGGTTCTATAAGTGGTGAGTCGGTTAATCATGACTGGCTTCCAAACCGGCCCCATATGTAAGACAAATATGTAAAACTGTATACAAGATTATCTTAAATAATTGTCCCAAGTTATAAAGGATTTGTGCCTTGTGCACTTAAATCAATTTTCATAAATGTTTTCAAATGAGTCAGTTAATTGTATTTACCAGTGTAAACTGACGTATTTTCCAAAGACTGATTGATAGGTACCTCACGTAAATAGGCTGGAGCTACTAGGTGTCATATAAGAGGATCTTGCAAATCCCTTGATACATGGAGTCTGTTATTTCAAGTTTCTTGTATTTTAATTATGATCCGCCTGTGGATCTTTATTACAACCAAGTCTGTATATTCTTTCATTTGGACACTCAGACACTACGGTTTGTAATAGTAATTAATCACCAAGCCTTCCGCTGTGCTATTATATTGTGTGTATTGACAATGATGATATCAAGTACGTCACGATACTCCCTGCCGGGCCAACTTGTAATATGTGGAAATATCGGGGTGTGACAGGTTGGTATCAGAGCCAACACTGAGTGAATTAAACACTAGCCTTTTGTGTTTAATCTCAATGACATAATAAGCACATTCCTTAGACTTCCGAGTCTAGGCTAATGACCTAGGATTATTCTTAATTTTCCTTTTGTCGTTTATGTTTTATCTTACTTGTTTGACAGGTTATTAATCAAAATGCCTCCGAGAGTTAGAGGACGTGAAGGTAAAGGGAAAGGTCTGATGCGAGGTGGACCGTCAAACAACGCCGGACCCTCCCATAGGCGCACTCCGTCAGCATCCTTTTCTAGCTCCGATTCTCGGGATCACTAGAGACATTCTTTTGAACTGGCGAGACATTTTGTTTTGCTAGGTTCCTCACTTTATGACCCCCCATATTTTGGGCTACCTATTCAGGACGAGCCCCAACATTCGCATCATTCCCATCATTCACACCACTCTTTGCACTCCCATTCTTTCCATCATTCTGATTCCACTTATTCCCCAGCCCAGTTCAACCCTAACGACCATGTCAACGATTTTCTAGGTTACAATCCCTTGGGACCCGAGGACCACTTTTCCCAAGAGATGGAAATGGATGACGACCCTGACCCAGAACCACCAACCGGGACACCAGGCCACCCCATCAGCATCTCTAGCGGTTCTCCATACCAAGGATCGCCATATCAAGGGCCCGACTCATGGGCCGAAAGGTGGAACAAGTATGAATGGGAATTTACCCCATCTTTTCATAATTCCCCTCAATCCCCATTGGAAGAGCCGTACCTTCAAGCGGTTACTCCACCGCCTCTACCCGTTGAGGAACCTCCTCAATAACCACCACAACCACCTCCCGAGCCGCCGAGGCGAAGGAGGAATGCACGGATGTCCGTGCGAGGGGGACCACGGTTCAGTTCCCCTCAAGGTTCAAGCTCATACCCTCCTATTCCCGAGGACCCACAGATGGGTGGACCCTCGCATGCGGTGCCGGAAGATGATCCCCCGCCAGTTTCTTATGCACCACCGCCACCTCCAGTGGGTTTTGACAACCCAATACGAACATACCTAGGTTCGTCTGTGTTGGTTCCCGTTGCACAGGATCTGATCGTAAGGAACAAGATGAATCGACTTCGTCTAATGTGTGGAATCCATTATGACGAATCACAGATTTGTTCAACACAGAATTCAACGTTTAATCACTTGTCTGTTCTTTCTATTGAATGTTCTGAAAGTACACAGATCCGGTAGAAATACAGACGTATCCGTGCGAGTCAAAAGTCCTAAAACAATTGCCCGGATCAGATATATATAGACAACCTCAGGAAACTACTAAGTGTTGTCCGTGCGAATAGTTTATCCGCGCGGATAGGTGTTATCCGTGCGGATAACCATCTGGACGAATAGTTTATCCGTGCGGATAGTTTATCCGTGCGGATAGGTGTTGTCCGTGCGGATAACTATCCGGTCGAGTAACCTTGTTCGAACCAACACTTTTACATTCAGAACCTACTCCTGAGTTGTCATACTATCTACATACATACATAAAGTTTACAAAAACACAGAATACATAATATGACTACATGCTGACGGAAGCTACAGACGTATGCACTAACAGACTCCCCCTCGGATGTAGCTGTAGTTCCTTCCAGCATAGTCCTCAATTCCTCATGCTGTGTCTTCTTCTGTTGATCCAGAATTCTGACTCCCCCTTTCGCAGACTCCCCCTCTCGATAAACTAGGGCTTTAAGTTCTGGTTCAAACTTTACCATTTTGTTGCCATGGGGATTCCTGTTACCTGCACAATCTCTACCTAAATATAAGATATATAACAATAACAGTATCAATCCATACTTACCATACAACCTTCAGTGTTATAAATTCACTTAAGTATTCAGGTCCAAGTTAATGACCCTGATTACTCAATTAATCTACCAAGTCCAATTTAATGACCTTGGTTGATCAGAAATAATTCACACTGACATTCAGTTTAATTTGTTTCTGAAAATTTACAAGTTTCAAATTAATGAACTTTCTTCAACTTTTCAATTTTCACCAACTTATCATATTTAGCTCACGACTCGTCCTCCAGTCCAGAAATCTCCTGCATCTGCTTTCAATTTTCGAATCCGAAGATCAACTCTCCACAATGGTTTGTCAAAAATAAAGCAAAAGTGAAAAATCTTTTTGGATTTTAATAAAGCTTCTAAACTAGAAATGAAACACAGAACTAAAATGCAATGAAAGAAAACTATTTACAAACATATTTTTGTGAGCGTGTTAGAGAATCATATCAGCTATTCGACAAGTCACAAGTACCGTTAAGCTTCAATTACATACTCAGAATTAAACCATTCGCTTAGATTGTCGATATACTGATCCACTTAAATTTTCACACATATTTCAATCTGTCCAGGATACGGATTTAGTGTTTTAGAGACTTAAACTTATACGTGTGTCCCACCTCTTGAATATACTCCCGTATCCAGATCCCAATATTCAGTCTTACAGGTAATTATAACACAAATGATATCAGTAAGGGGTTAATAAATTATGAAGAATCATGAGAGCTCAGGTCAGAACTACCGTTCAGCAGAGAGATCATGATTCAACTTTTGGGTGTGTCCCCTTTAGAGGATCTTTTTTACAACAGCATTGCTAAGCAATTTTATTGTCTTATCATATATGTTGAGGGTGATGCTATGTTTCAAGCATTTGCGGAAAGTATTATTCGAGGACTAGGTTAGAACTTCCATTCAGCAGAAGTCCCGGAATAATACCCCAGATATCACTGAGTATAAAGACCTAGTATATCAGAAAAAGGAATCTTTCAAACAAAATTTCAGGGGTTACCTATATATCCAAGTAGTGTTCCCCACAAAATAAGCAAGTAAGATTTAGATTTATATCCCGAACAAACCTACTAAATGTGTAAAAACCTATCGGCACATCATCAACGAGACTGTTTAACGCATTTAAACTTTCTATTTCTTTAGCATACCATGACTGTCAAGCCGATGTACTATCATTTTCCCTTTTTACACAAGCTCTTTTCTGGTTTTCTATTGTTTTTGTATTTTGAAAATATCTCATGTTTTTGTATTTTTGTCATTTTTATTGTTTTTGTATTTTCTGAAAAATTACCCTATACTCCCCCTAAATACCAAAACAGGTAAGAAATCGACAAACCATTGCAGATTGCTTCTCAACATCATCTACAATGTTTCCTTCATCAACGCCAATAATCTCCTCCAACACCGATAAAAGCTTCATTCCATTTAGTTTTAGCAAATACTGAAAACGTGTTTTATCAAATGCTTTGGTATGTAAATCAGCTTTTTGATCGTCAGTGTGGATTTTCTCAATTCGTATCAACTTCTTCTCGAAACAATCGCGAATGAAGTGATGACGAATCTCAATGTGTTTGGTTTTAGCGTGATGTACTGGATTTTTAGTAATGTTAATCGCTGCCTCATTATCAACAAAGATAGGGGTGTTTAGAAATTGCAAACCGTAGTCGCGCATCTGTTGCTGGATCCACAAGATCTGTGAGCAGCAACTGCTAGCAGATACATACTCCGCTTCACATGTGGATAAAGCCACTGAGGTTTGCTTTTTACATTGCCATGTGACCAATCGTGATCCAAAGAACTGGCACCCTGCTGTTGTTGACTTAGCATTAACTTTGCAGCATCCGAAATCGGAATCGGAATACCCTTCGAGCGTGAAATTGCCTTCCCTTGGATACCAAAACCCCAATGATGGAGTTCCTTTCAGGTAGCGTAATATCCTTTTCACAATCACCATATGCGATGCTCTCGGGTTAGATTGAAATCTTGCTGCGAGGCAGGTTGGATACATAATATCGGGTCTAGAAGCTGTCAAATACATCAGCGAACCGATCATGGAACGATACATCGTTTCATCTACCTTCTCTCCAGTGAGATCAGGGTTTATCCCATGATTCGTTGCTAATGAGGTGGCTGCTGGAGTAGAACCTGACATCCCGAATTTCTCCAAGATATCATGAACGTACTTCGTTTGATGTATGAAAATTCCCTTGGGTAGTTGATCAACCTGCAGACCCAAAAAGAATTTCATCTCACCTATCGATGACATTTCGAATTTCTGCTTCATAACACGTTCAAAATCTTTGCATAGATCCTCATTTGTTGACCCAAATATGATGCCGTCCACATAAATTTGAAGTATCAGAAGATGACCGTCGACCTCTTTGGTGAAGAGAGTGGCATCCACTTTTCCACGAAAGAAACTGTTGGCTAGTAGGTGTTGAGATAATGTCTCCTACCAAGCTCTCGGGGCCTGGTGTAAACCATACAGCGCTTTGTCTAGTATGTAGACTTTGTCTTTGTGAAGTGGATCGGTAAAGCCCGGTGGCTGACCGACATAAACCTCCTCTTTTACCTTCCCGTAGAGAAAAGCCGATTTAACATCTAACTGATAAACTTTGAAGTTTTTCCAAGACGCAAATGCCAGGAAGATTCTGATAGCTTCTAGTCTAGCTACAGGAGCATATACTTCAGTGAAATCTATCCCCTCCTGTTGACTGAAACCCTGGACTACGAGTCGAGCTTTGTTGCGAACCACAACTCCTCTATCGTCTCTCTTACATTTGAACACCCACTTGGTGTTTATCTTCCTTTGACCATCTGGAAAATCCACTAACTTCCACACTCCCAACTTTTCGAATTGGCTCAGTTCCTCCTGCATTGCATTGACCCAAGAATCTTCAGTAAGCGCCTCTTTGTAAGTCCTTGGTTCAACCTGCGAGATAAAACAACTCAATGAGAATTCAGTTTGCAAAGGAGCAACTGTTGTATAAAAACATGTAAGCCCTTTATCAATCTGTCTTCGAGTGCGGACGCCTGTCTGCAGTTCTCCAATGATCAATTCCTCTGGATGATATGAAAGAGTTCGTGGCATTACTTCGCCTGGAACATCTACAACACCTTCCAGATTAGTAACATTCTGATTTGCATCTTGTTCACTGACTGGGTTTGTTTGACTTGAGATCTGAATTTGCTCCCCCTTAGAATCTGAATCACCACGATCAAATACTGGCATGTTCTCAGATTCTTGATTATCATTCTGTGTCGACTGATTATCTTGAGCAACTTCATTTTGTTGGACATCATCATGTTCTCCAGCATTGCTTGGACCTGCTTCATCGTCATTTGAAGTTTGTCGAGATCGTCTTGAATACTCAGCTGGGAACCTTTCCTGCGATTCTTCATATTCTCTCAGAATATCCAACTCATCAAATAAATCTTCTTCTTCTTCTGGTTCTTCCATCATGTCAAACGAATCCCACAACTTGTCATAATCAAAACGCCATGAATCTCCAGGATTCTGCGGCGGCATTGTAAAACCTTGACATTCAACATTTGGAGCTTCAATAATCCGCTTCAGACTTGGAACGAAGACTCGTCGTAACGGACTTGCATAACCAATGAATATCCCTTCAATACTCTTCGGACCAAATTTTACAAAAGGCTCTAGAACAGTACAGGGTGACCCAAACGGTTCTAAATACTTCAGATTCGGTTTGTGGTTATTGATCAACTCAAAACATGTCTTGTTGAATTTCTTGACAGTGAGAACTCTATTGAGCGTATAGCATGCGGCGGAAACTGCTTCTGCCCAAAAATTTATCGGTAGCTTTGAATCAGCAAGCATTGTTCTGGCCGTTTCGATTAGCATCCTGTTTTTACGTTCTGCAACTCCATTTTGCTGCGGAGTGTACGGAGCACTAAACTCATGCAATATACCTCTTTCATCACAATATTCTTCCATCTTGTTGTTCTTGAATTCAGTACCATTATCACTTCTGATTCTTCTGATACGCCTTTGGTACAGATTTTCAATCTTTCTGAACAACGCCATCAAACTATCAAACGTTTCATCTTTCGACTTCAAGAATGATACCCACGAAAATCTGGAATAATCATCAGTAACCACAAGACAGTAGAGATCACCTGTAATACTTTTGACATTTATTGGACCAAACAAATCCATATGTAGTCTCTCTAAAGGTCTGGAAACTGAATTGACTTGCTTTTTAGGGTGTGACTTTTTCTTCTGCTTGCCTTTGATGCAACTAATGCACTCCCCTTCCAGATGAAAACCTTTGATATTAACTCCAAGAACCAAATCTTTGTGTACCAAGTGATTCATTTTTCTAAGATGTATATGCCCCATCTTCCGGTGCCACAACTTCGATTCTTTCTCCGTTGCTCTAGAAACAAAACAATGTGCTTGACCTGTAGTAGTAGTCGCTACACTCATGTCCAACACATATAAATCATTCACTCTAGGTGCCCTCATGATAATCCATTCTTCAGGGATAACAAATCCTGGTTTCAAGGTCAAACATTCTTTGTCTGTGAAGTGAGTGGTATACATATTGTCACAAATCTGCGAGATACTCAGCAGATTATTCTCCAGCTCAGTAATGTAGTTAACTCTTTCAAACGTAACAATCCCATTGGATAACGTTCCTTCACCAATAATTCGACCACCTTCGTGTCCTGCAAATCCCACATAACCACCATTGATATTTCTAACATCATACAACAATGCAGTCTTCCCTGTCATATGTCGAGACGCTCCACTATCCATAATCCATCTTGAAATAGCTCTCGGAAGATCCTGCACATATCACAAATGGATGTTAAAACATTTCAATAAAGATGCCGATTCATGCTTCACGATTACCAACTAGGAAGCTCCGGCATTTCCAAAATCTTTAGTGAGATTTTGATGCCACCCAAGCCGCTTTTGACTCGGGTAACTTGACTTTAATGTGAGTTTTAGTAGTGTAAAGTGGTGGAAAATTTTTATCATTCATTTTCAACCTTTCATCTGATCCAACTTCAACCTTTTTGTATAAGAAAAACTCATCTATCTTAAGTTGACCGGTTGGTTGATTTTTCTTTTGAACATTCTTCTTCTCTGGTGGAGTAGAAGATTGTTTCTCCAACTTTTCATAATAATCCAAAGGAACATTCATCTTAACCGGTGTGGTAGAAGACGATTGTTTTTCCAACACTGAAACCTTTGGTTTATCAACAACTTTGGGCTTCCATGTTTGTTGAGATGATGCAACCCGTTTGTAAAATTTGTCATTTTTAGTTACCACGTTCTTAACAGGTTCAATTTTGACTTTTGTTTTCTCATTTTTCAAAAATTTCTCAACAACCAATGGAGCTTTGCCTTTAGCATCAACCTTCTTCTTTTGTTTCTCAACAACATCAGTCTTTGGCTTGAAATTGGTGCAATTTCTTGCAATGTGACCAACTTTGTTGCACCTGAAACGTGTACGAGTATCAACTACCCGACTTGTGCCTTCAGACTGATGTTGTGAGGCCCTCTTCTCAAAGAATTCTTCATTTGATTTCGAAAAAATTTCATTTTCCTCATCAGAAAGTGAACTTGAACTGTTCACAAACACCTTCTTCTCAGCAAACCTTTTGTTTTGAAAACTCCTTTTCTGATAACTCTTACCACCCTGATATCCACCCGACAAATTGTTTCGATTGTTGTTATAAAAACGTGGTGGAACTACAGGTTTATTGTAGTAAGCTTTATCTTTCTCAAAATTCATTTGCCTTTTTGTTTGTTTTAAACTTTTTACTTCAGACAAATCGATTTCAACCATTTTAAACACATTTTTCAATTTTGAAACATTTACATTCTCCAGAGGAAACTCAGAATCCGAATACAACTTATCAGATCCAGCCATCTTGTACATCACAAGACCCGGTTCATCACTTAAGTTGTTTTTGAACTTTTGTTTCGGAATGTAGTTATCCAGAAAACGTTCATCATCTCTAGCTGAATCACTATCCAAAACACTTTCAGCCATGCCTTTAACAATCTTAGTTTGAACACTATCATCAGATGATGATGAAGAAAATGTCACATCAATTGACTCTGGAAGTTTTATCTCATTTGTTTCAACTTCATCATTAACTAACCCTGATTGCTTCTTTGAAAAATTGTTTAAAACTGGTGGCGGAACTTGATGAAACCCGACCCCAGTTCCATCACAGTATACATCTTCGCCAGCTTTGTTTTTCCCAATGGGTTTTGGAACAATGTGTTGCAAAACAAAGCTTGCAGAATTGTAACTGTTCAGTTTCAAATTAATACGCTCATTCTCAATCTTAACTTCTTCAAACTGAAGCTTCAATTTCGCAATTTCATCCAGTTGTTTGTTTATTAACTCTTCTTTAACCCTCAAAACACCTTGTAAATGACAATTTTCTTTGTATGTTTTATCGTTTCTATCATCAGAATCTTTTACCGTGCGTTTTAGTTTTTCAAAATTTTCAGAAATTTGACGATTTTTAAGAATTAGTTTTTCATTTTCCTTCCTAACTCTTTCTATGTCAATTTTATCAGTTTCAATTTTGTCAGTTAATTCTTTTAATCTGTCATTCGAAGCTTTCAGCATTTTGTCACGGTTCAAGATCTGATCCTCAATTTCTCTGACTCTGTTTGTCAGATCCTCAACTTTCTTACCACTGAGATAAGTGATTGTACTACAAACCTTGCAATCTTTTATGCAATTTTTGCAGTCAATATCACCATTTAATTTCTTACCTGATGCACTTGTTGACCCGTTTGAACTGACCTGGCTTTTAGACTCAGATACGGATTTAGACTCTACCTCAAGTTCCTTAGCAGCCAGCACCTTGTCAGCCATCTTTCTCAAGTTTTCGGCATTCAATTCTTGTGATGTATCAATGATCCCATCATCAATCTTCTTGGCGTTTTCTTCTTTTTCCTTTTCTTCTGCACTTCCCCACCATTTTCTTTGCCAACCCTCTTCTTCATCAGCAATTTGTTGAATTATAGTTTCAAGATCGAGGGTTTTGTAGTCAATAGCAATGTTTCCCATGGGGTCAAGATAACATTCTCTGTCTGGAGCCCATCTCCTTGCCCTTTTTGCTTCAGTGTATATTTCAGAAATTCTGATCATTCTGTTTTGAGCAATCATCTTTCTGTTTACATACTTTTCTTCTTCATTTCTGTTGTCTTTATAAGGAACAGGTTCAACAATCTTTGCCATAAAAGCGTATCCAACCGCATCCTCTTCTGGCAACAACTCGCTCCAATCAAAACCTTCGTCGTCATGGATCACAGCAAGAGCTCTGGATTTCTCTTTGTTATCTTCAATCTGCTTCATTCTTGGTGGTTCTGATTTATTCTGATGATATATCGCTTTCTTGTAGTAATCTTCTTTGAACGGATTTTCAGAATCATCGGCATAAGCATTCCGGCACTCTCTTTTAAAATGACCCTTTTGCTTACACTTGAAACAGGTCACTTTTGTCTTGTCAAAGCCCAACTTGGTAGATGGTCCACCAATAGACTTTCTTCCAGTTATCTCCATGAAACGCTGTGCCTGACGTACTGCACTGGCCATACACCACCTTATGTCGATCAATTCCATCTCCTCAGGATCTATCTGATCGTAATCTTCTTTTGTTAGGTTGGTGTTGCCAATCTTCCCAGCTACGAGGCTCTCATACGACTCTAGCACAGAGACTAGGAAAACCATCTGTTGCTTTGCAGACTCCTCGCTGAAATTTTGAGCGTTCTTTAAATCAACAGCGATGTTGCATTGAAATAAGTTCTTTGCAACTGATTGGTTTGGATTTGATGAAGAGCCACTGTGAAAACCACTACTTGCATTCTCTTTGCTGCTTTCACTTTCTTTGCTAGATGTGTTGAAGCTTTTAGCAGAAAAAGCTGTTTTGGGAGGTGTATTCTTTGGAATCATGCTTTTTGGATAATACAGATCCAAATTCTGCTGATATGATGAGTGATTGACTTTGTGTGTTTTCTTAATCTCCAGCTCGTGACTCTCTAATCTTTCAATCAACAAATCAACTGTAAGATTCTCAGAAGTGATAGTATTCTTCAACATCAAGGCAAAGTATTGCCAATCCATCTCATCTGGCAAGGAATCAAACAATTTGTCGACTAACTCTTCTTGAGAATAAGTAATTCCATGTCTCGCCAGCTCCAACTTCAAGTGCCCAAACCTCTCAATCATCTTACAAACTGATTCATTTTTTAAACAACCAAATAAATCAAATTCTTTTCTAAGTAGTTTCTTTTTGTTTTTCACTATTTCTGCACTACCCAAACATTTAACTTTCAACTTTTCCCAGAGATCTTTAGCATTAGTGTATTCGATCAAAGATATTATATCTTCTCGGACAGACTGAAACAGCAATGCGATGCATTTTTGCTCGGCAACAAAAACTTCTATTTCTTCGGATGATGTCAAGTTTTCACCATCTTTCCCTCCATCTCTGTATCCATTCTTTAGACTTTTCCAGCTAGTATACGCAAATGCTTTCAACCATTCTTCTAATTTCTTTGCCCATCGATTGTACTCTTCTATCGCCATCAACTTTGGGGGTTTGTTATATGTACCATATGCACTTTCAACACTTAAGGCATCGGACAGAGTTTTCTTCGGGTTCGGAGTGTTATCATTTGTATGGTTGGAAGTATCGTCTCCGGAGTTACCCGCGAAAGCATACATATCACTGAAGGGATTCATGAATTCTTCCATTTTTAAGTACCTGAAACAATTTTCAAACACTTAGACAATTTTTACAAGTTCTAAAAATTTGAAACAGCAACAGTTGAAACGGATGGTGATCCATTCGAGTAGTAATCCGAACAAGTGACAAAAGCTATCCGCACGGATAATGATCCGCTCGGAATGTCGTTCGTACAAGTGATATACTTTGACTTTGACTTTTCAGGTTATCCGCACGGATTGTAATCCGTGCGAGTAACAATGATGATGTCAGCAAATTGTCAGCAATCAACTAGCAGTTACTCACTAATCCAATCCGTTCAGACAGCTGTCCGAGTGAGTGGATGTCGTCAGCAGATATGAACAGCTAAACATGGTTTTTGATGATTTTGATCTAGTTTTAGGTTGAATCTGATTATGAAACTTAGTAGGATTATACTTTGAATGATTGCGAATCAAATGATATCGATTTTATCAAATTTTAACCGTAGATTCTTGTTCAATTTTAAGTTTTTCTGATTTTATGGTGACAAACGAAGAACTAATGCAAGAAATGAGTAGAAGTAGAATAAATATGTCAAATTTCCGGTGAAATTTGACTCAAATCGGCAAAAGAGACTCGAATTCCGGTGAATTCAGTGTCGTTGATCTCGATTCAGCTCCCTGGATGCTCTGATACCACTTGTTGGTTCCCGTTGCACAGGATCTGATCGTAAGGAACAAGATGAATCGACTTCGTCTAATGTGCGGAATCCATTATGACGAATCACAGATTTGTTCAACACATAATTCAACGTTTAATCACTTGTCTGTTCTTTCTATTGAATGTTCTGAAAGTACACAGATCCGGTAGAAATACAGACGTATCCGTGCGAGTCAAAAGTCCTAAAACAATTGCCCGGATCAGATATATATAGACAACCTCAGGAAACTACTAAGTGTTGTCCGTGCGAATAGTTTATCCGCGCGGATAGGTGTTATCCGTGCGGATAACCATCTGGACGAATAGTTTATCCGTGCGGATAGTTTATCCGTGCGGATAGGTGTTGTCCGTGCGGATAACTATCTGGTCGAGTAACCTTGTTCGAACCAACACTTTTACATTCAGAACCTACTCCTGAGTTGTCATACTATCTACATACATACATAAAGTTTACAAAAACACAGAATACATAATATGACTACATGCTGACGGAAGCTACAGACGTATGCACTAACAGACTCCCCCTCGGATGTAGCTGTAGTTCCTTCCAGCATAGTCTTCAATTCCTCCTGCTGTGTCTTCTTCTGTTGATCCAGAATTCTGACTCCCCCTTTCGCAGACTCCCCCTCTCGATAAACTAGGCCTTTAACTTCTGGTTCAAACTTTACCATTTTGTTGCCATGGGGATTCCTGTTACCTGCACAATCTCTACCTAAATATAAGATATTTAACAATAACAGTATCAATCCATACTTACCATACAACCTTCAGTGTTATAAATTCACTTAAGTATTCAGGTCCAAGTTAATGACCCTGATTACTCAATTAATCTACCAAGTCCAATTTAATGACCTTGGTTGATCAGAAATAATTCACACTGACATTCAGTTTAATTTGTTTCTGAAAATTTACAAGTTTCAAATTAATGAACTTGCTTCAACTTTTCAATTTTCACCAACTTATCATATTTAGCTCACGACTCATCCTCCAGTCCAGAAATCTCCTGCATCTGCTTTCAATTTTCGAATCTGAAGATCAACTCTCCACAATGGTTTGTCAAAAATAAAGCAAAAGTGAAAAATCTTTTTGGATTTTAATAAAGCTTCTAAACTAGAAATGAAATACAGAACTAAAATGCAATGAAAGAAAACTATTTACAAACATATTTTTGTGAGCGTGTTAAAGAATCATATCAGCTATTCGACAAGTCACAAGTACCGTTAAGCTTCAATCATTTTAAGTTCTAACCCATCTGGATATCCAACCCCTGTGGATTATGGATATCAAGCTCCTGCCCAAGATCCTTATCTTATGGCAGCACAGTTTAATGCACTTTACCCTTCACCCTTTCCGCCATCATACCCAACGGGGTATCCAGTGCATGGGTATCAATACCCTCCACACCAGCATCAACCCCACCTTCACAAATACAAACGCAAGAAATTCTGCATAGGTTGGATCGGGTTGAACATCAAGCGGATGAAACTAACAAAAAGCATAACAAATTTCTGAAAGGCCTTGTGAACCTCATAAGAGGCAAAAAGAAGTAGAAGTTTATTTATTTCGTTTTGTATTGTACTTCCAATCAAGTCCCTACGAGGACATTTTATTTTCTGTACTTGGTCCCTGCGATGACTTATTTCTTCTTCTATGGTCCTTGCGTGGACAGTTTGTTATTTCAAGACCCGTTTAGGGCATTCTTGTAATAGTTTAAGTATTTTAATGGAATTTCTTTTTGAGATTTTAAATATGTATTTTATTACATCATCATGATATATCATTTCAATTTTAAATTGATCTGCCAAAGAAAATTTCAAAAAGAAGTTCTTAGAGGTATAACCTAGCCAAAAATATTAATGGCTATGATGGTACAACCTTTTTGAGACAAAAATTCCCTGTTAGCATTGCAAACATGTTAACATTCCTGGTTGTGTGACTCGAGAGACCACACAAGCTTCCGAATATACTTGGATCTTTCCAAGTCATAATCATAGCCTAAAAGATCAATGTGAATCATGGCTATTGAACACCAATATGGTGTATACACCAAAACATCCATTTGAGATGTATGCCTATGAGCAAAGGTGTATTAATGACAATGATAGTTTTATTTTATAAACTTCTTGTCAAAAGGGCAATGAACCATGTTCGACCCTCAAAGATCACTGATCCAAGAGATCATCGGTTATGTTTAATCGTCCGTGTGACGAGGCCTTTTGTGCCATCTAAATGTCCTTCGAGACGAGCCTTGTGCTATATGAAAAATGTCTCTATGACATTGACAGATGTGATATATGTCCTCTGTCTAATAAATATGTAGGATTGTATCCTATTGATTGCTTATAATGGTTCAATTGTAGCCTAGGCAAATCTAGATTTATTAATTTTAATGGTCCAAATGGTTTATTAATACCATGGCCATCTAATCATCAATACGATGATTCATGTTATAATCTAAATAAATCATTATTGTTAAATTTTAGAACCCAAATCATGGCTGGCTCTTACGAAGCAAACAGTCATCCGAGAGAAGAGAACAATAATGAAGCAAGGATAAACCTTACAAATGCTGAACTACAAGCAATGATTGACACAGCTGTTGCCCAAGCTGTGGATAAGATATTCAAAGAACTGACTCATGTTCGGTCTAAAACTCGTACAAAACCCTTATCACATTCGCATGCATCGAAAAAGGATTAATCTCAGCATTCATCCAACCAGAGATCTGAATCTCAGAAGGTTGTGTTGAATCAGACTCCCAAGTACAACAAAGGTTGTACCTACAAATACTTCGTCTCGTGTAAGCCAAGAGATTTCACGGGAGAAAAAGGAGCAATAGATTGTATGAAGTGGTTAGATGAAATGGAAACTGTGATTGATATCAGTGGGTGTGCAAAGGAGGACATCGTCAAGTTTGTATCTAAGTCCTTCAAGGGTGATGCCCTAACATGGTGTAAAGCATTGGTGCAATCCACTGGGAAGGTTTCTCTGTATAACCTTTCCTGGAATAAATTTGTTGATCTTATAAAGGGCACTTACTGTCCTCAGCATGAAGTGGAAAGGATAGAGACTGACTTCCTCATACTGGTGATGAAGGATTTGGATTGCAGGTCATATGTGACCAGTTTTAACTCCATGTCAAGACTTGTACCGTATTTGGTCACCCCTGAACCCAAACGCATTACGCGTTTTATCGGTGGTTTAGCCCCTGAGATTAAGGGAAATGTCAAGGCTTCTAAGCCTGCTACTTATAGGTCAGTTGTAGATCTATCTTTGTCCCTTACTCTCGATGTTGTTAGGAGTAAGGCAAAGAAAACCATCGAGGAGGGGAAGGGAAAAAGGGAGGATGATCAGTCCCATCAGTCAAACAAAAAGAAGAAAGGAAATTTTGGTTTCAAAAAGGGGCAGTCGGATGACAAGCCCAGATGTAAAACATGCAACAAAAGGCACTTTGGAAAGTGCAATCAGGACCCACAAGCTAAACCTTGTGGGATCTGCAAGAAGAAGGGGCACAAGACTGTAGAGTGCCGAAACATAAAGGATGCGACCTGCTATGGTTGCAACGAAAAGGGGCACATCAAAACTAACTGCCCTAAAAACGCTAAGAAGCCCGAGGAGGCAAAGAAAACCAACGCTAGGGTTTTTCAAATGAATGAGGCGGTGAACGACGGAAACGTCATAACAGGTACCTTCCTCATTAATGATATTTATGCTAGAGTTTTATTTGATTCAGGTGCTGATAAGTCTTTTGTAGATCATAAGTTTAGTAAGTTACTGAATCTTCCCATTAAAACTCTAGACATAAAATATGAGGTAGAATTAGCAGATGGTACCTTAGAAACTGCTTCGACTCTTCTTGATGGATGCGCTATATCCATTAAGAATCATTCTATTCCGCTATCCCTTTTGCCAATGAAATTGGCTGGGTTTGAAGTGTCTGAAGAACGGATGTGTCAAGCCCAAATCGCCTGCGATAAAAAAGCTAATTAACATCAAAACCCCTGCTGGTGAATCCGTCACTATTCAAGGAGATACACAATATGGATTGCCCAACAATGTGTCTATTCTCAAGGTATCGAAGTGTCTAAAGAACGGATGTGTCATTTACATGGCCCAAGTAACAGTGAATGACCCGAAACCTAAGATTGAAGATATTCTAATTATTTCAGAGTATCCTGATGTCTTTCCTGAAGAATTACCTGGATTACCTCCTGAGAGGCAAGTGGAATTCGGGATAGACATTCTGCCAGGATCTGCGCCAATTGCACGAGCTCCTTACCGTCTAGCACCTACTGAAATGAAGGAACTCATGACTCAATTGGATGATTTATTGGAAAAGGGTTTCATACAACCCAGCTCTTCGCCTTGGGGAGCTCCAATATTGTTTGTGAAAAAGAAGGATGGATCAATGTGTTTATGCATTGATTATCGTGAATTAAATAAGGTGACGATTAAAAATCGTTATCCTTTACCCAGGATCGACGGTTTGTTCGACCAACTTCAAGGGGCAAGCTTCTTCTCGAAGATCGACTTGAGATCTGGGTATCATCAACTCAAGGTTAGGACTGAAGATGTACCTAAGACGGCATTCAGAACAAGGTATGGACAGTACGAGTTCTTAGTGATGCCTTTCGGGCTCACTAATGCACCCGCAGCATTCATGGATCTCATGAATCGAGTCTGCAAGCCATACTTAGATAAGTTTGTTATCGTCTTTATAGACGACATACTTATTTATTCTCGTAGCCAAGTTGACCACGAGAAACACCTTCGATGTATCTTAGGGTTGTTACAAAAGGAGAAACTGTATGCTAAGTTTTCGAAATGCGAATTCTGGCTTCGTGAAGTCCAATTCCTTGGACATGTTGTCAGCGAGCGAGGTATCCAAGTAGATCCCGCTAAGATAGAAGCCATAATGAATTGGGAAGCACCAAAGACTCCAACCGAAATTCGCAGCTTTCTGGGTTTAGCTGGTTACTATAGAAGATTCATTGAAAATTTCTCGAGGATAGCTGCACCGTTAACTTCTCTGACCCGCAAGAATATTAAGTTTGATTGGGGTCTGAAACAACAAGAATCCTTTGAGATTCTTAAGCAGAAATTGAGCAATGCTCCGGTGTTGACATTACCCGAAGGAATAGAAGAGTTTGACGTATATTGTGATGCTTCACACACTGGTATGGGATGTGTGCTTATGCAGAAAGGCAAGGTGATTGCCTATGCATCACGACAACTAAAAGTGCATGAAAAGAATTACACCACCCATGATTTGGAACTGGGTGCCGTTGTATTTGCACTAAAATTGTGGAGACATTATTTATATGGAACCAAATGTGTGATATATTCGGATCACAAAAGTCTCCAACCTTTATTCAATAAAAAAGAGCTCAATATGAGACAGCGCCGCTGGATGGAGACTCTAAATGGCTACGATTGCGAAATTCGCTACCATCCTGGCAAAGTAAATGTAGTTGCCGATGCTCTAAGCCGAAAAGAAAGAGTCAAACCTATAAGGATTAATGCCAAAAGCATCAAATTGAAGAACAACTTGAATGAAATATTGTTAGCTGCTCAGAAGGAAGCTGTTTTGGAAGCTAACCTTTCAAATGAAAAATTAGGTGTAACTGCTGAATAGTTATCACCTGGTAAGGATGGAATCCTCAGACTAAATGGAAGGATCTGGGTTCCTATTCATGGAGGGCTTCGTGATATGATCCTCCAGGAAGCTCACAATTCCAAATACTCAGTTCACCCTGGAGGTGACAAAATGTATCAAGATTTGAGACCTAATTACTGGCGGATAGGTTTGAAGAAATCTATTGCCACACATGTAGCTAAGTGCTTGACTTGTGCTCAGATTAAAGCTGAACATCAAAAGACGTCGGGTCTACGACAACAGCCAGAACTTCCCACATGGAAGTGGGAGATGGTAACTATGGATTTTATAACCAAGTTACCTAAAACAAGGCATGGAAATGATACCATATGGGTTATAGTCGATAGACTAACTAAGTCAGCACATTTCTTACCCATCAAGGAGACTCATAGCTCCGACAAACTAGCTCATTTGTACGTGGATAAAGATTGTATCTCTCCACGGAGTGCCAATATCTATTATATCTGATAGAGATACTAGATACACCTCTCACTTTTGGAAAAGCTTCCAACAATCATTAGGCACTCGTTTGAATTTTAGTACTGCTTACCATCCTCAGACAGATGGACAGAGCGAGCGTACAATTCAAACTTTGGAAGACATGCTTCGTGCATGTGTTATTGATTTAGGAGGTAGCTGGGATGACCACCTATCTTTGATCGAGTTTTTCTACAATAACAGTTATCATACTAGCATTCAGGATGCGCCTTTTGAAGCATTGTATGGAAGAAAATGCAGAACACCTGTTTGTTGGGCAGAAGTAGGAGAAGCTCAGTTATCAGGACCTGATATAGTCCTTGAAACGACGGACAAGATTGTTCAAATTCATGATCGCCTAAAAGCTGCCAGGGACAGGCAGAAAAGTTATGCTGATAAGAGACGGAAACCCCTAAAGTTTGAAGTAGGCGATAAAGTCTTACTAAAAGTATCACCTTGGAAAGGAGTGATCCGATTTGGAAAGAAGGGCAAGTTGAGCCCGAGATATATTGGACCATTCGAGATTATCGAATGTGTCGGCAGTGTAGCTTAAAAGCTAAACTTGCCTGAGGAGCTGAGTGGAATTCACAATGTGTTCCACATCTGTAACCTAAAGAAATGTCTAGCTGATGAATCGTTAGCAATGTCTCATAAAGATGTACAGATTGACGAAAGCCTGAGATTTGTTGAAAGACCAATATCGATCGAGGATCGACAGGTCAAAAAGCTCCGAAGGAAGCACGTGCCTATAGTTAAGGTTAAATGGGATGCTCGTAGAGGCCCTGAATATACGTGGGAAGTTGAGTCCACTATGCGACAGAAGTACCCTCACTTATTCCAGTAAATCTTGGGGTCGAGATTTCTTTTAAGGGAGTGAGGATGTAACACCACGTAAAAACGTGTCCAATTATGAGAAGACACGTGTCCTAAACCCTAATCATGTAAAAGATTGAGTTTGAAGGACTAGAGTTGACAAACGATGAAACTATGTGTCCGGAGGGACTAAAAGTGTCAACATGCCAAACTTGTGCCTCTGAATGACCATACACGAAGAATATATTCTTTAACGAATAGTTAATTGGATGTAAGAGGCCGTATATGAAAATAATCGAAAGATTATAAACTACAAGGGTTAAACGTGTCAACATGTTGATTCTTACCTCTGAGTGACCTTTTAACGAACCCGAGGCTTCGAAATATTCAAATATACTCTCAAGAATAAGTGATATAAATTTCACGTGGTTTCGAGATCGTTACACAAGTTTACAAGACTTTGGGTGAAAAGTGTCAACGTGATGAAACTTGTGTTTATGGTGATCTTTTAACGAAACCGGGCCTAACGGAGTTTGATTATACTCCTTTGAACCTCTACAAATACAAACTAACTACAAGGGCCTTATATGCCAAAAATGAGGATATATTAAGTTTTAAAGGACCAGGGACTGAAGCTGCCAAGTTTGAAACATTTTTAACCTGAACAGAAGGTTGTCGCGGCCCGTGTAAACCCTCTCTGATTCTTACGTGGCCCGCGACAAACATCCAGTTCTGCAAAAACATGACAGCTGCTGATTGCAGCCTGTTCCACCGCCTTAGATGCCTGAATTTCGATACTTGGGGCTTGTTGTCGGTTTTAGAATACCACTAGGACACTTGGGGTGATCCTAAACACTCCCATTACACCTGGTGTGATCTTGAATCAAGGATTTCAAGTATAAATAGGCATCCATATTGAACATTTTATTTGCTCATTCACTTGAAATCACTCCTATACTCTCATCTGGAGATAGCTGGCCTTAGAAGAGGATCAAGAAGTGTAGAAAAGATAGCTAGGACCCTATGTAAGTGTCTTAGCCCTCTCCTAATTCAGTTTATTAGCTTAAAACCAAAAAGTCAAAGATATCGTAAATTAACTTTGACTTTCGGTTTAATCACAAATGGTCCAGCCACTGTCCGAAATAAAAGTGGTTATGTGACCATATTAAGGTAGGTGATTAACCCTTAAAAGGGCACCTCCTAATTATTTCATTTGACTAGTTAATTGTCGGGTCAAACTATTTAGTCAAAAATTCAAACTGGACAGAATTTAAAATAATGATTTAAACTAATAAAACAGAGGTTATAAATTATATTTTAGCATTCTAATAACTTGGTAATTAGTATTGGAACATGTGTAAACATGTCTAACCCGACAATTATCAGCCTAAGGTCGGTTCATAACCGAAAGTCGCAAAAGCTTGACTTTTGCTTTGACTTTCAGTTCTGACCCGATTAAGCTTAATTCTCCCATGTTTTAAGCTTCCATTAGGAGTAGGACCACCTTATACAGTAGTATAACCCTCTGAAGTTATATTGCTTGGTCCTTAGTAGTTTGAATTATATACTCTTGTTTGTTATTATGCTTATAAATGCCATAATTGCCCTTTTGACACAAAATGAGATTTATAGAAATGTGAGTGTACAAAAACCTTTGCTACTGATATATAAGCTTGTCCTAAAAATTTGACATCAGTTCTTCGTCTCAAACAAAAGTTATGCTCGATATCGTAAATAGAAGCTTTTTATTAATTAAATTGCGATATCTTGCATAAGACATGTTTAAACTTGGATTTTGAACCAAAACTCATTACCTACTGTTAATATTATTTTTAAGGATTTTTAGGATTTTTGGTCAGATTATAATCAACTCATATCATAGAGTTCTTGTGTAATTCGGTAAATGACGATAATACCCTTTTTATGCATAAAATGAGATTAACAATTGATTTGAATGCCAAACCTTTTCCTACTGATTTTATACATTAAATAAATCATTTTGAGCATTTAAAACTGATCAAAATATCAGATTTACATAAAAATCTTAATTATCGTCGGTTAGCGAGTTTTACACTAATTAGGTGCATAGTATGGTTTAAAACCATATTTAACACCTAAGACTTGTTACCTACAGAATTTTTAAACAAATTTTTATATAATTACAGTAGGTATGAGTCATGAACTCAGACTTCCAAAAATGTCCTTAAAAGCATATGTGAAATGATCAAAATGCCCTTTCGGGACATAGTTTGGCCATAAAAGGTAAAACTCACATATATGTAATATCTTACTGATGTAATGTGATAAAATAAATATTTTTACTGATTAACAAAGACCAGAACTTCAGTTTATTATAAAATCTCTTTTATAATCATTAAAATGACCAAAATGCCCCTACGAGACTTAAAATGGTTTTAAATACTTTTTGGGCATATATGTTAACATCCTACTGATGTATTAACATATTTTAAGCATATAAACAATTGTGACCTGTATATAATTCATTTGGTTACCCGTTATGCATTTATGCATTCGGATCGATTTATGTGACTAGTTTACATAAAATAGCCGAAACGGGTTTAACCTTATCATTAAGTCCTCAAATTACAGAATGTGTTTAGTTTACCCATATTATACAAGTATCCAAACTTGTCGGGTCTAAACGACATTCTACTCCAGTCTCCGCTTAATCTAGCATTTAGAACCGTAAAGTATCTTTCTCACTAACCGGTCTAAGTCCTTGACTTAAATAAAGACCCGTTAGTATCCTAATAGGTTATTAAACCTTTCATACAGATTGAGTAGCTAAAGTAGATGGTATTTCATAAGGCTTTAGGAATATACGGTTGAGTTACCTCTTTCATCTAGCTCGGGTAAATACTTTTAACTTATTTTCCGTTATACAGGCTTGGGATACGGTAATATAATAATACCGCTTGGTCGGGTATGAAATCATTTAATCGGATTGTGATTAATAAACTGACATAACCCGTTTTAATCTGTTTTGTTTGATAACATGAACATTGGGGGTTAACGACCATGTCCTGGATATCATCGGCTCATTTCATTTGAAAATGGCCATGACCTATGCACGGGGTGTAGGCATACACCTGACAGATGCAAATGCTAATATAACCCACATGTTAGGGATAACTCCTTTGTGGGTTCTATAAGTGGTGAGTCGGTTAATCATGACCGGCTTCCAAACCGGCCCCATATGTAAGACAAACATGTAAAACTGTATACAAGATTATCTTAAATAATTGTCCCAAGTTATAAAGGATTTGTGCCTTGTGCACTTAAATCAATTTTCATAAATGTTTTCAAATGAGTCAGTTAATTGTATTTACCAGTGTAAACTGACGTATTTTCCAAAGACTGATTGACAGGTACCTCACGTAAATAGGCTGGAGCTACTAGGTGTCATATAAGAGGATCTTGCAAATCCCTAGATACCTGGAGTCTGTTATTTCAAGTTTCTTGTATTTTAATTATGATTCGCCTGTGGATCTTTATTACAACCAAGTCTGTATATTCTTTCATTTGGACACCCAGACACTATGGTTTGTAATGGTAATTAATCACCAAGCCTTCCGCTGTGCTATTATATTGTGTGTATTGACAATGATGATATCAACTACGTTACGATACTCCCCGCCGGGCCCACCGGTAATATGTGGAAATATCGGGGTGTGACACTAATCGTTAAGTAATGCGTTAAAAATATGGAAAAGCACGTTTAAACGTATTTGATGATCTTAATGTAACCTGTAGGTGTAAGTGATTTCATTTTAAAATGGATAACCAAGAATTTTATAACATGTTTTCTGGAGGGGGAATGACAGCAGTTCAAACTCCAGTGAGTATTGTGGACATGGAAAATGAGCTCGGTACAATGCAAAAGCCACCAAAGTTAATGAACATTGATGAATATTCAGGGTGGTCAGAGAGGTTTAAAACCTGGGTACAGGCAAATCATTTTGAATGTTGGATGAAAATTGAGTCAGGGTATGAACCTCCGACGAATGGAGCGGGTCTTGAGAAAGCACTTCATCAGTTAACTCCACTTGAACAAGATAGTTTTAAAGCTGAAAAGAAAATGATGAGTATCTTGCAGCAAGCGATCAAAAAAGATATTTTAGTTCTGTTACAGCATCAGGATAACTCGCAGTCTGTCTGGAATGCATTGAAAGTGAAGTTTCTTGGAAGTGTTTTGATGATAAAGAGCAAAACGGCATTGATGAAAAAGGAATTTGATATTTTTACCGGAATCAAAGGTGAATCAACAAAACAGTTGATCGAGAGATATTGTCATCTGGTTGTAGAGATGAAGCGTTTAGGCATTGAAAAAACAAATGAAGAATAGGTTGACAAGCTGGCAGATGCTTTACCATATGATGAGTGGGGAACATATTTGTTGGTTTTGAAAAATAAACCGGAGTATGTTGGGATGAATCTTAGCACGTTTATCAAGAAAATTGAATCGCATGAGCTTAAACTTACAAAGATTAGAAAAATGAAAGCTTCTAGTGTACAACAAGATGTTTCATTGTACTATAAAGGAAGCTCATCAGCAACATCCAATCTAAGTCCAAAAATTCAGACAGCATTTAGTGCTGAACCTACATCTGGAGTTTCTCAAAGCACACCAAGCAACAGTTATTCACCATTTGCAAGTTATGAACCAAATCCTAAGGTTCAAGAACAAGTGTCTCCTCAAAGTTCATTAAGTTCAAATAATCAAAGTCACGGTCAAGGAATTTTGTGCAATATAGCTGTGAACATCAAGAATGGTCAAGAGTTTACATAATCAGCAGCAAAACAGCATATATCACTACTTGCTTCAGTACTTGAGTCCTATGAAAGTCTTGTTGCAGGGAAAATTGGAAATCCTGACATGACAAAAGAAGACTACGATCAGATCGATCCAGAAGAGCTGGAACTCATAGATATCAAGTGGGGTATGGCAAGCTTAGTGAGGAGAGCACAAAGATTTATGGAAATAACCGGTAGAAACAGTCTCTTAGGACCTGATCAAAAGCTTGGATTTGATAAAGCGAAAGTTACGTGTTTCAAATGTAAATAAAAAGGGCATTTCAAACGTGAGTGTCTAAACAGGGAACTAAACAATCATCAGAATCCGTTCACAAATGACTACTACCGACAAGCAATCTATCACAAAACTAGTCAGCAACCATTCAACCAAAGACCACAAATTGAAAACAAACCTGAAAAGGCTCTTTTGGTCAATCAGGATGATGAGAAAGTTGCGGAAGGGTTTAGTTAGGATAAATATATTCCTGGTGAGGGTTTGGCTATGATGGCAGAGATTATTGATGAGTCAAAATGTGTTGTTAAAACTGAGGAAGTCAGTGAAGTGATGAGTGAAGAGAGTCTGGCAGAACTTGAAGAAGCAGCAACAGAAGTTTATTATTGTCAATCAGAACAGGAGATTATTGCTAGTTCTTTCAATTCAATAATGCCTCCTAACATGTTTGATTCTTTTGCAGGATTCTTCAGCGAGCCAACTATAGGTTTCTGTCCACAATATGACGAAGAAAAAGCTCCGGTTGAAGAAATCATAGATGTTTCCAAAGAAATGAATGAAGAAACTCTGAAGGAGATAGCTGACAAGGCACTGATGGTCAAGCTGAAAGAGGTAGACAAAACTCAAGAGTCAGAGTCTGTCGAAACGGAGTCTATCAAAACAGAGTCAATCGAAAAGGAGTCTGTCGAAATGGAGTCTGTCGAAACAAAGTCAATCGAAAAGGAGTCAGTCGAAAAGGAGTCCGAGTTCAAATCAGAAAATCTGAACATCAAATCAGGAGAAAAATCAGAGTCTGAGTCTGACGGGTTTGGTAAACCAGAAATTAAAACTGATAAAGATGAAAAGGTTTTTGAAAAGATTAATTCAATTCCTAAAACACCGTGCGAAAACTGTTTAAAACCCTGCATGGATTGTCTTGAAAAAGACAAACATTTTCAAGAATTGAAGAAATATACTGACGAAGTAAAATATGATCTTAATGATGTGAAAGAAGCATATGACACTTTATCACGCTCAATCAAAATGATTCAAAAAGAAAGTATAGAAATTGGTAAAGCTACTAATTTGTTCAAAGAAACTGTTATGGAAAAGCAGATGGAAATTAACATTCATCTGGACACAATCACATCTTAGAAAACGGAACTTGAATTGACGCGTATTGAGAAAGAAAGAATGGGTGGGTAAAGATGGAAACCACAAAAGACATGGTAACAATTTCAAAAAGAAAGGTGTCGGTTTTGAGAAGAGAATGGCTAAGAAAGAGGTTAAGTCAAAAGAAAAGTTGAGCGATGTATTTGTTGCGGGAAAGAACACAGTTGCTGAAAAAGATTATATCTTTAGTCAGAAAGCAGTTGACGATTTCAATGTAGCGCAAAAGTTGAAAGATGAGACCAACAGATCAACTTTTGTCGAATATGACAAAAGAATTTGTTATTGCTGCAATGAAATTGGTCACATGGCCAAACAGTGTGTTAAAAAGTTTGAAAAACCAGTTTTCCAGAAACCCAAACCTAAAACTTCAAATGTTGTGAAGGGAAAAACACCGATGATTTCCCCCGTGCGTATTTTGAAACGCGGTGAATCTTTGAAGTCCGAGGACAAACCAAAATCAACCTTTGAGATTGGTGAATCTTCAAAATCTCCAAAGACTTCAAAGGTTTATCCTAAAACAAAGATTTTTCTAAATCAATCATGGGTGGAGAAACCTAAACAATCGCTTGAAGAAATAAAAATGAAAAAGGTTTTAAAATCAGAACCGATAGTTGTTGTAACAAACAATGAAAAACTTGAATTTGAATTGGACAAATTGATTGAGGAATTCCCACCAATCAAGGAGGGAGATCTAAAACCAAAATCTGTACCTGAAGTTCCAAACGTTGTCTTCAACATTCCAAAAGTTGACATGTCTTGTGATCTTGTATTTGGTAGTGTTCCAAATGTGAAGAAATCTTGGGCATCGTTGTTTGAGTGAATATCTTTGATGGGTGCAGGGGCTTCCGAGGTCGTTCATCTCCAAGTGGATCATGGATAGAAGCGCCTCGAGGCATATGACTGGGATGTTAGCTCTGCTCTATGATGTCAAATCAATCAACGGAGGATATGTTGGATTTGCGGGAAATCAGGGAGGAAGAATCGTTGGTGAAGGAACTCTTACCAATGGAGTTGTATCTTTTGATAAAGTGAACTACATCATTGAACTTGAAAACAATCTGTTGAGTATATCACAGATTTGTGACAAGTCGTTCACAGTTCATTTTACAAAAAATGAGTGTTTGATCATTAAACCTGGTTTTAAAATTCCAGAAGAGTTGGTGTTGATGCGAGCTCCTCATGAAAACGATTTATATGTTCTAGACATGAGCGTCTCAACAACATCAGACAAAAAGAAACAATGTTTTGTAACTAAAACAAAAGAAACTGAAAAAGAATCAAGAATGTGGCATCGTAAGATGGGTCACATTCATGTGAGAAAAATGAATTTCTTAGTCCACAATGATCTTGTTGAAGGAGTTAATTTGAAAAATTTCCATCTGAATGATGATTGTGTAGAATTCAAAAAGGGAAAGAAAACGAAGAAGTCACATCCAAAGAAGCTCTTGAACTCCATCAGAGTACCGCTAGAATGACTCCACATGGATCTTTTTGGACCGGTAAATGTGAAGAGCGTAAGTGGAGATCTGTATTGTCTTGTAGTCACTGACGACTTTACAAGATTTTCATGGGTGATGTGTATCGAAAGAAAAGATCAAACGTTTGATTCATTGATGATTTTATTCAAAAAGATGGAGACGCTGTATAAACTGCCGATCAGAAGAATTCGAAGCGATAACGGAACAGAGTTCAAGAACAATCGTATGGAAGAATTCTGCAATGACAAAGGCATTCTTCATGAATTCAGCGCACCGTATACTCCACAACAAAACGGTGTCGCAGAACGAAAGAATCGCACACTGATCAAAACAGCTCGAACTATGCTAGCTGATTCTAAATTGCCGATATTCTTTTGGAGTGAAGCAGTTGCTGCAGCATGTTATACGCTGAATCGTGTTCTTACAGTAAAGAAGTACAAGAAAACCTGCTTCGAATTACTTCATCACTATAAACCAAATCTGAAATTCTTAGAACCGTTTGGATCACCTTGCACATTTATTGATCCAGATGGTAAATTCGGTGCGAAAGTTAATGAAGGTTTTTTTGTAGGTTATGCGAGTCCATTGAAAAGAGTATTTGTTCCATGCTTGGGGAAGATTATTCAAGTTCAGCATGTTGATTGTCAGAAGTTTACTGCTCCGGCACAACTTCCCGGAAAAAGATTGTTGTTTGACTACGACAAACTCAGGGAGTCATTCCAATTGCCGACTGAGCCAAGTGAGGAGGAACTAGCATTATTATATCAACATCAGCAATCTATGTCACAAGAACAAGTGCCAAGATCGTTGGTAGTTTCCTCGCCCACCGAGGGTGCAAATGATCACGAGGCCAGTCCAAGTGGAACGACACACGAACCCCCAGAAGAACCAGCTCCAACATTTGATCAATCTGACGACTCAGAATCGGAATCCGATCCGATTTTTGACGAGGAACCAAATGTTGCAACTTCAGAAGCTGTGGATCACACGGGTGATCAGGATATCATAAATTTGCAATCGGAAGTGAGCGTGCCTGACACAGTCATGCCGAGAACTTTGTCTTATCATCCTTCAGAACAAATTATTGGTGATCTTCAAAGTGGAGTGAAAACACGCGATCAAATCAACAAAGGGCTTACATGTTTTTATTCATCTATCGCTCCTTTACAGGAAGAATTCTCATTGAAAGGCTTTATTTCGCAGGTAGAGCCGAAGACATATAAAGAAGCATTAACTGAAGATAGCTGGGTGAATGCAATGCAGGAAGAGCTGCAACAGTTTGAGAAGCTTGGAGTATGGAGATTGGTGGATCTACCGGAAAATCAAAAGCTGGTCAAGACTAAATGGGTCTTCAAGTGTAAGCGGGATGATAGAGGAGTGATCGTGAGAAATAAAGCACGTTTGGTAGTTCAAGGTTTTAGTCAGCAGGAAGGGATCGACTTTACCGAAGTGTATGCTCCCGTTGCTAGACTCGAGGAGATTAGAATCTTCCTGGCATTCGCGTCTTGGAAAGGATTCAAAGTCTACCAATTAGATGTCAAATCTGCATTCCTTTATGGAAAGATCAAAGAAGAAGTGTACGTCGGACAACCACCGGGTTTCACCGATCCAGTGCACAAAGACAAAGTCTATCTACTCGAAAAAGCGCTTTACGGATTACACCAGGCTCCGAGAGCCTGGTACGAGACGCTTTCCCAACATCTGCTGGCCAACGGGTTCATCAGAGGGACGGTCGATAGTACTTTGTTTACAAAAGAGGTTCCAGGGCATCTACTCATCGTGCAGATTTACGTTGACGACATAATCTTTAGATCGACGAATGATGATTCGAGCAAAGGGTTCGAGAAGGTTATGAAGAAAAAGTTTGAAATGAGTTCGATGGGGGAGATGAAGTTCTTCCTAGGGCTTCAGGTTGAGCAAATGCCCGATGGAATCTTCATTCATCAAACAAAATATGTGAATGATGTGCTGGATAACTTCAACATGTCTGAATCATCTGCAATCTCAACCCCCCTAGCTCAAAATCATGGGATTTGTCCGGACGAAAGCGGTGAAAAAGTGGATGAGACGTACTACCGGTCGATCATCGGATCCTTAATGTATCTGACTGCGTCCAGACCGGACATCATGTATCCAACTTGTCTATGCGCCAGATATCAGTCCAGCCCAAGACAGTCACACTGACAATTGTGAAGAGAATTTTACGGTATCTTAAAGGCTGCCCAAGCACCGGCTTGTGCTATCCTAAGTCTGGTGACTTTTCTCTTACTGGTTACGCTGATTCTGACTTCGGAAGCTGTAAGCAAAATGCAAAGTCCACAATGGCTGGCTGTCAGTTCTTCGGAACTCGACTTGTTACTTGGCAATGCAAGAAACAAACCACAGTCGCTCTCTCAACCTGTGAGGCTGAATACGTTTCGGCTTCCAGCTGTTGCTCTCAGATCCTCTGGATCCAGCAGCAGATGAGGGACTATGGTTTACAGTTCTTAGATACGCCAATCTTTGTGGACAATGAGGCGGCAATAAATATAACTAAAAATCCGGTTCACCACTCTAAAATGAAACATATTGAAATTCGACATCATTTCATCCGTGATTGCTACGAGAAGAAATTGATTCGAATTGATCATATACACACTGATGATCAGAGAGCTGATTTTTACACAAAACCTTTTGATAAAAAGAGATTTAACTATCTTTTGAAATTAAACGGGTTGAAAAATTTGTTTTCTGGGAGGGTTGTTGAGTGTGAAGCCAAGGAGGACGGCGATCTGAAGTGATCCACGTCTTGTTGTCAAGTTTCTGTACAGTTTATTTTCTGCTTTTGATAAAACCAAAAACACAAAAATATGTTTTTGTTTTTAGGGGGAGAAAATTTACAGAAAATACAAAAACATGATAAAATTTCAAAATCCAAAAACAGTGAAATGGTCAAAAAGAGTTTGTGTAAAAAGGGGAAATGATAGTACATCAGCTAGACAGTTGCAGTACGCTAAAGAAATGTATAGTTTAAAAAGTGTTAAGCAGTCTTGCAGATGATGTGCCGATAGGTTTTTACACATTTAGTAGGTTTGTTCGGGATATAAACCTAAATCATTACTTTCTTTTACGTGGGGAACATCTCTCGGATATATGGGTAACCCCCGGAATCTTGTTTGAAAGATCCCTCTTTCTGAGATACTAGGTCTTTATGCTTAGTGATATATGGGGTATTACCCTGGGACTTCTGGTTTTACGGAAGCAATGGCCTAGTCCCTGTATAATACTTTTCGCTTGCTTGAAATAAAAGCACCCCCCTCAGCATAAAAAAAATGATGAAACATTGCAAAATGCTAATCATGTGCTGTTGAAGAAAAGATTCTCTAAAGGGAACACACCTAAAGTCGAACCATCATCTCTCTGATTTGGCGGAAGCAATAGCCTGAGCTCTCATGGTCTCACATTTAACCCCTTACAGATATCATCTAGGTATACTCACCTGTAAGACTGAATATTGGGATCTGGATACGGGAGTATATTCTGAGGTGGTACACGCGTATAAGTTAAGCCTTAAAACATCTAATTCGTATCCTGAACAGATTGAAATTTGTGTGAGAATTTAAATTGGATCAGTATATCGGCAATCACTGTGAATTGTTTAATGCTTAGTATGAAATCAAAGCTTAATGGTATTTGTAGCTTGTCGGCAGCTGATATGATCCCCTAACACGCTCACCAAAAATATGTGTGTACAGTTTACTGTTTCTTATATCCAAAATCCAAAAAGATTTCATGTTTGTTTAGCAAAATGTTATAAAATCCAAAAAGATTTGATTTTTCATATTATTTTCGACAACGGACGTTGGGGATCTGATGATCAAAGTCTCAAAGTGCTAAACAAGTTGGAACATGTGGGTTGGATAAGCAAAAGTTTGTGAAAAGATGTTGGAAATTGCTTGAAATGTTTAACAGCTCATTAATTTGGACTTAAATCTGTTTCAAAAATCAGCAACTTCATAAATTGATCGGTCAAGGTCATTAACTTGGACTTGGCAGGCTAAACAAGTTGACCAGGGTCATAAACTTGGACTTGGTTAACTGGGTGTGATGGTAAAAAGCTCAAAAAGATAAAAATTTGAAAAAGTTTGAAAATTTGAAATTTAATACGAAATGACCATTTCGTATGAAATGGCCATTTCGTTTCAAAATGATTTCGCTTGAAAATGTCACACCGCCTCATATGTTCATTTCGCACGAAATGAACGAGTCTATATAAAGGGATTCATTTCGCTTGAAGCAGTTATTTCCACCATTTCGCTTCAAACACCCTGTCTCAGGCGATTTCAAACAAAATCACCATATTCATCGATTCAAGCCAAAATCTTGTCAGTTTGTTACTCGTAATCCATATTTAAGTTGGTTGGTACAACTTAGATCATGGGAAAGGTGAGATTGAGTTTGTTTTTACCCAGATCTGTCGTTTTCGTTTGAACCCAGATGAACAGGAACATCAAACTTAGATCTAGGGCTTGTTTGTGAACTAAAATGAACGATAATCATATCTGTGTGTTCGGAATGTGTTGTAGATTTGATTTAGGGTTTCAATTTGACCGATTCGTATAAACTCAGTAGATCAGGATCTTTGAACTTAGATCTAGTTTGTTTTTGTGGTAAAAATTGAATAAAAAACACAACCATGTACTCGGAATCTGCTAAAAAACAAACCCAGGGGATCAATTTCATCATCAGTTCATGTTTTGGTCATCTGAAAAATCATTGTTCATAGAGTTGATTTCAAACGAAATGAAGATTCATTTCGTACGAAATGGATCACTGGTAAATGTTTCTATTTCATGCGAAATGATCATTTCGCTTGAAACTCATTTCGTTTGAAAACTGACCATTCCGTTTGAAATTGATTTCGTTTGTAATGGCATCTCAATTGAACCTCATTTCGTTTGAAAAGCCATTTCGTGTGAATGAAGTATGTGTTGTTTTGAAAATTATTCAAATGTGTTTAACTTGAATTTTTGTTGTATATTTCAGGCTTCGGATGTGCAGTTTGATCCGTTACACAACATTTGTTGTGTTTATGATGAAAAGCTTCCAAAAATGGCGGTTTTCAAGGAGATTCTGGAATTCATGAAGCGGTTGCCTATCCAGAAGGCATTGACGGATCAGCATCTTGTTTTCAGATCCCATGTTGAGCGTTTCTGGAAAAATGCCAAGTATGACGAAGAAAGCAAAGCGATAACCTCAATTGTTAGCTTGAATGGTAAAGATAAAGAGATTATCATTACTGAACAACTCGTCCGCGAAGTGTTGGATTTTCCCGACGACGAAAATTCTCCGACGAAGTTTCCAGAGAGAATGGTAAAGGGACGTATGCTAAGGATAGGGTATAGTGGTCCACTGAACAATGGAAACTATTTAAAAGCAAATTTCTCAAAACCTTACAAGTTTTTCATTCATTCAATTCTTCACGCTCTCAGTCACAGGAAGGGTGGTTATGACGTGATGCGAGATTATCAGATGAACATGGTGACTGCACTTGTGTTGAACAAGAAGTACAATTTTTCGAGAATCATTTTCCATTACATGAAGGAAAACATTACATCAAAAAGCAAAACTTGGATTTATCCGAGATTTGTACAGATGATACTTGATCATGCCTATCCTGATTTAGAAAAAGATGAAAATAATGATTTGTTGGCATTGTATCATATGGATAATGAAACTTTGACTGTATTAGCCAGGTATCACAAAAATCATCCAGAACCAAAGACAAAGGAAGAATTCTTTGGATTCATAAAGAGTGAAAATTATGTAGATCCAGATCCAGTTGATCATCTCAAAGAGAAAAGTGCAACAGATGAATTGAAAACGTTAGCAGCATTCAAAAACACAAGAAGTGAGTGGTTCTTGAAAAATGTAAAAGAAAAGAAGACAAGAGGAGGTAAAAGAACTCCAAAAGAACAAACAGAAGAAGGTCCATCTTCACAACCGAAAAAGAAACGTCAAAGGAAAGTTGTTGAAACATTACTGGTCGATGAACCAGAGGAAGAAGAAACTGAAGCTGATGCTGAAAGAGAACAAGATCCAGTGTCTCCTGAGACTGAAGAAGTGTTGAGAAATATTGATTATAGTTTGGAAACAGAGAATGTAGCTGGTGAGAAAGTTGGTGACGATGATGTAGAGGAAAGTTCATCTGATTCTGAGGTTGATGAAACTGAACGTTGGAAGAAAGTAATGTCAGACAAAGAAAAACAGAAGAAAAGAAAGAGGAGTGGAAAGGATGATGATGATTATGTTCCGTCTCCAGAGAATGTTCAAACTGTAACACCACAGTCAGGAGGAAGAAAGAAAGCAACTACGAGAAAGCGTGTTGATCCAACTGCAGCTCGTAAATTGAAATTCAAAATTCCATTGAAACCACAACATCAATCACCACCACCACAACAACCTGATCCAATTCCATCACCACCACATCAATCACCACCTAAACAACCATCACCACCACAACAAACTCAAATTACTTCACAACCACAAATTCAAACTACTCCTAGATCTTCTAGATTTAAAAATTTTCCGAATATTCCAAATAACATACCTCTTGAAGACGTTGGAGATTTTAGTTTTGTGAACGATAAGTTTGTGAAGAAGCTGCAACAGAAAGTGGATGAGGTGTTAGTTGAGAATAAGAAGTTGGGAGATCGTGAAAAGAAGCTAGAAAAGCGTGTGAAGATTGTTGAAGCTGAAAACTCATCTTTGTTAAAAGGAGTTGAAGCTGATCAAACTGAGATTGATATTATGAAAGTTCGAATTGCAGAGTTGGAAGAGGAAAAGGCTCGCAGAGATGAACAGAACAAGTATTTTGAGCTGAAAAACAAAGAATTAGAGGCCAATAATGCGAGAAGAGAACATGAAGATTATATGTTGAGAAAAGTAATAGAAGATTTGCTTGGCAAGCCAGTTGAATAGAGGTTCGAGGAGATAAAGATTGAGGAGGTTAGAGCGAAACGTAAAGCTGATTTAGAAGCTCAAATGAAAGATAAAGGTAAAAGTGTTGAAGGTGAAAAAGTTATTGAAGTGTTGGAAAGGGAAATGGTTGTGTATGTGCCAATAGAAGAGCCAGTATCGTCTGTTCTACCAATATCTTCTGTATCTGGTGATAATAATGAAGAGGTTGAAGATAAAGAAGAAGATGATGATGATGCTTTGAAAGATGATGCTGATGATGTTTACTCTGTTAACAGTAGTGATGACAGTGATGGAGATGACAATGATGATCAAGGTACTTCAGGAATAAAGATCACTGAAGCATCTCAAGAAGAAAATGTTGATGATTATCTTCGAGATGATGCAAATGAAGAGCCTGAGAATGCTAGTGGTGAGGGGGAGCATGTTGATGATAAGAGTGTTGATGAAAGTGAAAAATTGATTCTACGTCTTGAACCTGATGTAGAAGAAGGTGAATACAGGCATTCTTATACTTTGGCTGATATCATCAAGATGACGCACATTGAAGATATTAATTTCAAGTTTGATTTTGAAGAGGAGCTAAATCAGTTTGATATCAATCAGCAGCCCGATTATCAGCATAAGTACGTTGAAGAAGCTGATAATTACGACAGGGTTGAAGTTGAAGATTGGAGTGATGAGGATCAATCTGAAAGTGCTCATGTTGATACTTCAAATTTTCCAACGCTTGTTGAATTCTTCAGTCAAGCGAACATAGATGAGTTGAGAAGGAAAGTTGAAGAATGTTTAAAGAATAAAAACTTTGATGGGACGTCGAAAGATGAACGACGCGAAGAACGCAAGAAGTGGTTTAGAAAAGACACTGAAAGAAAATTCAAGAGACCACTGAAGTTTTATAAGAGAGACAGAGAAGTTTCACTTGGTGACATTATCAGTTGGGGGTTCTTGCCACAGGTGAACACGTATGCAATTAGAAGAGAGTATGGTGTTCAGTATTTTGCGTACATTCAGGATATCATGTCTTTACCATGGTGGGACGTTGAAGAACTTCCAAAAGTGAGAACGTTGAATTATCCTGTCAGAGAACGTGATGTGCCTACTTGGGGCCTAATGAAGTATGAAGCTTTCAAAGATTTCAAACACTGGAAACCTCACTATCCGAAGAAAGTGAAAAGGATAGATCCAGTGACAGGCTCAGAAGAAACGATCTTGCAGATAAAAAAGCCTAGAGTGATAAAGAACATTCCACTGCCAAAGATGGAGCAAGATTTCCATAAAGGGTTTTTGTGTTAGGTATACAGCTGCTTGTCAACTGAAGCTGTGATCACATACAGAGTGGAAAATGAAGTTAGACACATCTATGTGTATGATCCATTGTGGTTAGTGAATTGCTCAGCAAAGGATATCGAGTGTCTGTTTGTAAACAAGATTGGGTTTAAAGCTGAAGACAAAGAGCAGGCAATGCAATTTCAGAAAGTTGTGACGATCTGTTTTCAGAAAGGAATCAATTCTGAAAATGCATGGTCAACTAAGTGGAGGAAGATAGAAAAAGAAGAAGCTCTAAAAGCTGAGAAAGAAAGGAAAGCACGTGAAGAAAAAGACAAGATGTTAAGACATACTGTTGTGCAAAGGATGGCTGAAGAGGAAAAGTGAGCGGTCGAAGAGAATGAAAAGCTTAGGAAGCTGTTACTGAAGAAGCCTAAGCAAAGGGAGGAAAAGTTTAAGTCTTTATGAAGAAGGTGCTGAAGACAACCTGACTGAAGACTCCGGCAATATCCAAGGGGGAGTTTGTTGGTGCACGATGTCTATCGTCTACCTCAACAGTCTAGGTCGTGTCTAATAGCTTGTAATAGGGGTGCAAAGTGTAAAATGTAAAGTTATTTGTGTTTGTAAGCATTTCGTACGAAATGGTTTTTGTAAGATGATTTCGCACGAAATGGACTTTGCCATTTCGTGCGGAATGGTCATGCTGGTTTCGTACGAAATGAAACTCCTATAAATAGGAGTGTTGGGTTTTTCATTTTGTACGAATTGGAGAAGTTGTAACGAAGTGCTGCGAGTTTCTCTCCGTGTATTAACGTTGAAAATCAATGAAAAACCAGTTTTAAGTATACATCTCTGTTTCTACTCCATTCTACCATTGATTCTCAGTTACTAGAGTGTTTCTGCCATTCTAATGACTTTGATTTGACTCTGATCGACTCATTCAGGTCGTATATCGATCCTACAGTAAGCTTAGGGGTGTTCAAAAAACTCGCGGCTTGCAGCTCGCTCGAAATCGTTCGAAAAAAGTTTGAAAAAAGTTTGGCACGAAATTGGCTCGGTCGTAAACTAGCTGAGCTCGAGCTTGGACTGGCTCGGCTCGTGAACTCGTGAGATGTCTCGATAAGATTTACATTCTTCATTTTTTTTTGTCTTACATCGCTCAGAAGACAAAAACTAATAAAGTATATATCCCTTATTAAAAAAAGGTAAAGACAATGTACAAGGTGAGTTAACTATTTATACTTGTATATTTAGCCATTTGGTTAAATTAAATTGCAATTATAGCCCTTAGTCTATGAAGATATTCATTTTTAGGGCATTTTAAGCAGTAAATTGTGTGGTTCTTTGTTAGTTCGAGCTAGATCGAGCCGAACTAGCTCGAATTTTAATCGATTCGAGCTCGAGCCTCAAACCTCAGCTCGATTTGAAATTCGAGCTCGAGCCGAGCCAGCTCGAATTGAGCTCGAGCCGAGCTCGACCCGGCTCGTTTACAACCCTATGTAAGCTTGAAACTTTAGTGACTTGAGTGAGTAAAAAATGTTTTACAAAGTTTTTAAAGACAACGACAAATTAGTTTAAAAAAATAGTGAATGAAAGTTATTGAACGAAAATTAAGTTGGTAAAAGACTTAATAGGTTAAAAACGTATATTATATATGAAACATAGGTAAAGCTAGAATGTTGAAAATTAAAGAGGTTAGTTTGTATAATATGTAAAATGGAGTAGGGGCTAAAATTACTAATTCATTATGAAAATAAAGGGTAGAAAAATGGAAAGAAGTTTCTTTTTCACATGTCTTTCTTTGTGTGTGTGTGTGGGGGGGGGGGGGCAAATAAGAAGAAGGACTGGATCAAAAGGGTGGCAAATAAGAAGAAGGACCGGATCAAAAGGTGCCAATAGAGAAAAAAAACTATTATAATCACTGTATAGGGGGAGGGGGGGGCCAAATAAGAAGAAGGACTGGATCAAAAGGGGCCGATAGGAAAAAAAAAATCTTTAAAATGCTTTTATAATCACTTTACATCTTTTTTTTTGAACGGCCAACATAAAATTTTATTAATCTAGCAAGAGGCTAGCACCAAAAATACAAACAAAGAGTCTACAGCATGCACCAATACTGGCTAGCAACACATGCTACCATACACCAAACAAACAGAAAGAAAACAGACTAAAACACATCAAATTTTCGCCATAGTTCCCAAGTAATCGTGTTCTCCTTTGCCCGATTCCTAATCCAAAAAAAGCTCCTGGACTTAATCTCTTCAATCACATTAGACGCGGACAACGTCTTCTCGCTAAAGACTACGTCATTTCGATGTTTCCATATGCACCATAATGTAATTAGAGTTATAGCATGGAACGCTTTTTTCTTCCGACTACCTCCCGGAGCCCACTTATGAGAATCCAAGACATCTCTGAAACAAAAGGTGAACAACGAGGTGTACCTGCACCATTGCCCGATTATTTGCCATATGGTTTGAGCAAATTGACACGACACGAATAGATGTTCACACGTTTCATCATGTTCGCCACACATCGCGCATGCCATGGAACTAACCGGGATCCCTCTTCTAGCTAATGCAGCCCGGGTGGGCAGCCTCTCGCCTTCCGCCCTCCATGCCACTATACCGATTTTACGCGGCACCCAATTGTTCCATTGCACCACATAGTTCGGCATGACCCGGTTATGATTTCTAATGATTTTCTTTACACTGCAAACAGAAAAGTCACCTGATGTATCATTCGACCATTGCCATTTATCCGCCTCCAATGAAAAAGACACTGATTGTAGCAGTACAGTCAACTGATGTAATTCAAGAAGCTCACTTGGACCTGCTGGAGGACGTTTCCATACCCAGTTGACAACCCCATTTCCACAGACCCTAGACGCCACAGAACAAAGCTTATCCTTTTCAATGATGAATAAGTGCGGAAATCTCTCGGACAATGAATCCGGACCGATCCAATTATCGATCCAAAATGCGATATCCTCCCCTGACCCCACCAACCCAACAATGCACTTTGATAATTTCAACCCTTTCCTTTCCAAAACCTCAGAGCTATTAACAATTTGTTTCCAAGGCCCTGCTATGGAGACTTTTGAAGGTATAAAATTCCACGCCCGCGAACTATGATGAATGGACCAAATTACTTTCCTCCATAACCCATTCCTGTCTACTTTAAACCTCTACCACCACCTCGATAGCATTGCCAAATTAGCGTCTTGAAGAGAACCAAACCCCAGCCCGCCATACTCAATCGGACCTATTGTTTTCTCCCACGCCGTCCAATTTAGTTTCGCCTTTTCCTCCGAGCCTCCCCAGAAAAACACTCTCCTAAATCTCTCAAGTTGGTTCAAAACTTGAAGTGGAGCTTTGTAAAGAGAAAAGAAGTAAGTCGGTAGGGCACTAAGAACCGATTACATCTGTTTTTCAAAATGTTATAGATATAATATTCACAGAAGCTTCCATATATAAAGACTCACCACCATCTCTATTTGTTTCTACCAAAGTCGCAACCTTTTCCACCACAAAAATGTCGAACTTGTTTCCATTGATCTGTCAACTCCTCGTACTCGGGATCTCGCTGTCGTTAACTCAAGGTACCCACAGTTCAGTTTCTGTTGAAATGTTCATCCATTCATCATTTTTTTTTCTAATACATGTAGTCTTTCTGGATGCTTGCAGGTGAAGTCTCATCGGTTTCGTTTACATTCAAGAACAAATGTGATGCGACAGTTTGGGTGGGGATTCTCTCTAACAACGGGATGACACCTCTAAAACAAACTGGGTTCTCTCTTCAAAAAGGCGAGTCGAGGGTACTCCACGCGTCGTCGTCTTATTGGGGAGGTAAGTTCTGGGGACGAACAAATTGCTCCCAAGATTCCGTCGGTAAATTCAAGTGTGCTACCGGAGATTGTGGATCTGGAAAGATTGAGTGCGCAGGCGCCGGCGCAACTCCTCCGGCCACACTAATCGAATTTACCATCGACGGAGATGTCGGGTCAGTTTTCTTCGATGTGAGTTTAGTTGATGGATTTAACCTTCCGGTTTTGGTATCTTCTAGCACTAACTGTACTTCCGCTGGGTGTACGGCAGACTTAAATGGTAGGTGTCCGTCAGAATTAAAGGTGGTGAATTCTGAGGGAGAAGTGGTGGCGTGTAAAAGCGCTTGTTTGGCGTTTGGGCAGCAGCAAGAGTATTGTTTGAAACCGTCGTTTTACTCGCAGTTGTTCAAGACCGCTTGTCCACACTCTTCCACTTATGTCGACGATCTAACCGCTACCGTCACCTGCACCGGCGCCGACTACAACGTCACCTTCTGCCCCACGTCTACGACCAGGTAGATTCTCTAATTTATGAGACGTTGATAGTTTGTTTCTAAAAACTACTTTTTTTTTCTTTAGAGTAAAGTCTTATTTGAGTCCTTGTGGTTTGTGCAGTTTAACCATTTGAATCCAAAAACCAAAACTGTCTTGATTTGAGTCCCTGTGGTTTTTTAATTATAACCATTTGAATCCAAAAGTAAACAACATCCAAATCAGAAACATTTGGTTTTTTGATTCAAATGGTTAAAATTAGAGACCACAGGGACTCAAATGGTTAAAACTAGAGACAACAGGGACTCAAATCAAGACAGTTTTGGTTTTTGGATTCAAATGGTTAAACTGCACAAACCACAGGGACTCAAATAGGACTTTACTCTTTTCTTTATATATAAGTAGTTAAAACAGTTATCATGGGGCCGATGAAAAAGTGGATTTGTTTTTTTTTTTAATATCTCAAGACACAACAAACCCTACTAGATTTTCTCCACATCTTGATTTTGGAGATGAAACAAGGGTTAAGATTAAATGAATATTTCACAAAACAGTAAACAAGTTTTAAAAGTGTTCTAATTAAGTCACTGGTGTTGTTTTTGTCCCAATTAGATAACTTAACATTCAAATCGACTCATGTCATTTTTTCTATGTGTCAAGAGAAAAATGGAGTATAAGATGCTGAAGTCGAATTATTTTAATATATGAAATTATATTTATTAAAAATAAAAATCATTTAATTACATTAAAAATTAAAAAAAAAAAACAAGTTACAATCCACGTCATCATTCCACGTTAGCATCAAATAAAATAGAAAAAAGAAACAAAAATCCACATCACCACGGTTACCTATGAAATGGATGAAAAAACCTTTAAATTTAATGAAAAATGAATGTTGAGTGACCTCATTGAAACACTTTTAAAACTTGAGTGACCTAATTGGAATACTTTAAAAACTTGGTTACTATTCTACAAAGTTACCCCTCGTTGTATATATATTAGCTAAAAAAACTAAAACATTTGTCAGGAAGAATTCAAAGGAAAAGCGACAAACTCCAACAGCACCACATTTCAACACGAGTAGCGTATACGATGGCAAAAATGCAATGGCAAAAACGCAACCGGAAATACCAACATTGGTGCGATCATTGGCGTGGTGGTTGGGATCATCGCTGCTATACTTTTAGGTGGCACTGTGTGGAGATGCGCTACCGGAGATATCAGTATTCTAAATGGATCATGTAATTGTAATTGTAATTGTAATTGTAATTGTAATTGTAATTGGTGCTAGATATAGGACTCATTGGAGTGGGTAATTCGGTTTAATTAAATAGGTGAAGGAAAATAAAACAATTATAATTGTATAGTATTTTTGTCAAAGTGAATCCATTATCCAGTTCATTATTTTGATTATCTACTGATTTGTTTATGACTTTTGTTGGTACTTTGTTTTCTCTAGATAAACTTTGTTTGAAATGACAAAATAATAAAACAAGTCAATATTGGTGTTGTGATTGTGAGGTAAATATAGAACAGAAACAAAACAAAGTCAGCCGTGATTTTCTTTTGTGTGCTTACTGTTGACCAAGAAAGCATATGATTAAAGGGTCAACTTATTCTACAAAGGCTTTTAATTGTAAGAAGTGTAAGAAGGATTTATAGAGTGACAAGTGTCCAATAACCTAAAACTAAACCCACTACATCACCACCAAAAACCTAAACACCCACCCCACCCCACCCCACCACCACCCAAAAACCTAAAACCCCCCCATCCAAAAACCTAAACCCCCCACCCCCCACCCACCCCCACCCCCCGCAAAAAAAAACAAAAAAAAAAACTATACCTCACCAAAAAAACCCAAAAAAAACCTACCCCCACCCCCAAAAACCTAAAAAAAAATATAAAAAAAACTAAACACCCACCCTCACCACCACCCAAAAACCTAAACCCCCACCCCCCACCCCCTCGGCAAAAAAAAAAATTTTTTTTTTTTTTTTTTTTTGGGTGGGTGATGTGGGGGGTGGGGGGTGTTTTTTTGGTGGTGGATGTTTAAGGTTTTTTTTTAGTGGGTTTTTTTGTGTAGTGGGTTTTTTTAGGTTATTTGACACTTGTCACTCTATAAATCCTTCTTACACTTCTTACAATTAGGATCCTTTGTATTTGATCCTAATCCTATGATTAAATATGGGGCTTTTTCTTGGGCCTGCTTTTTGTGGAGTTTTTCTTTTCTTTTTTTTTTTTTTCTGAAATAGTCCCACATTAAAAAAAATCACTAACTAATGCAATGCTCAAAACATTTTCACAAGTAAGCTAATGCCAATGAAAATATATGGCGATTTTTTAGGAGAAATAGGTTGTGAGGGAATGTAAGATTTAATCATTGGTTTCTGATACAAAATTCATTGTGAATGGCGATTTTATACGAAAAATCCGTTGGTAATGGCGATTTTTAATAAAGTTCTTACAAGTTTCCATTCACAATGGCAATTTCAGAAAAAGTAAGTACAAGTTTCCATTCACAATGGTGATTTATGCCCATGTTTCATTGAAAAGTTATAAAAAAAAAACATCAATTTCTCCATTTATAGTAACTCCTGATACTTTGTTATTTATGTGTTACTCTATATATAACCATTCAAAAAACAAAAGTCCAAAGATCAACATAAATTAGCATAAATCGCCATTTGCGTTGGAGTGTACCAGAAGTTGCCATTGTGAATGGAGTGTGTACCAGAAATCTCCATTGTGAATGGAGTCTTTTGCAGAAATCGACAATAACAATGGAATCTTGTAAGAACTTTATTAAAATTCGCCATTTGCATTGGATGTATACCTGAAATCGCCATTCACAATGGATTTTGTACCAGAAACCAATGATTAAAGCTTACGTTCCCTGCATATTCCCTGCCACAGCCTACTCCTCAAAAATCGCCATTTTCATTGGCATTAGCATTACTTGTGAAAATGTTTTGAGCATGGCATTAGTTGTGAATTTTTTTTTTGAATGTGGCACTATTTCTGCAAAAAAAACTCCTTTTCGTGACACACATGACATATATAAAATGGTTTTTGGTTTCGCCGACTTAGTAAGTTAGTACGTTCTTAGATCGGATACATTGAAACACGTGTTTTAATATGGTTAACATATCACATAACGTGCCGCCAGCTATAAACAACTAAGACGTTGCCACTGTAACGCGCAACTATGGCAGCAATCTAGTAATTTCTGGAAAATACATTTGATTCACATGAGTGTGATTTTGTACACGATTTATAGATTTGATATAAAGGAAAAACTAATAAGTATATCCACGATTTTCAAAGAGCTTGAGGAATGATTCAAAGGCTTTTATTTTAACTGAAGGTGATGAGTTTTTATGGGTTATTGAGCAGACACAAAAGAATTCTAATTTGTTTGTTAATAGTGAAGAACATGTCAAAAACCAACAAAATGTTCAAAGTAACAATAATGGTTAAACCTCTACATCAACATAAACGTGATGAGGAAGCTACTGAGTTGACTCACTCACTCACCTTCGATCCTATAAATTAACGTTCAACACTCCCACCTCTTCATCGATATTCAAAGCCTTCACAAATTCACTTCAAAATAATTCATAATCCAGTTCGATTTCAAAACATAACGGGTTATTGAGCAATTACAAAACAATTCTAATTTGTGTGTTAATAATAAAGAAAAAATAAAACAGCACCAATTCATATATGATAAAAATCAAACTAAATGAACAGTGAGTTTAGGGTATATTAGAATATGGGGTATGGGGCGGGGGTTGTGGCGTGGTTTGGGTACAAACGCCCAAGTCACCACCAGTGGCGGATCTAGAAAATCCGCCAAGCCGTAACGTTTTATAAAAAAGCGGTAGAAAATCCGCCAAGCCGTAACGTTTTATAAAAAAGCGGTAACGAAATCAAAAAAACGTTATATTTTTCCAAAATTTACACTAATTTTACACTACCGACGGAACGCCAAGCCGTAGCGGGGGTTGCCCCTTGTTATATGTTGGATCCGCCCCTGGTCACCACCCCGGGTGGGCTTGGGTTTCGGCGTGGCCCCTTGGGCGGGGGTTTCAGCCCGGGCGTTGGACGGGGCTATCAAGATGATATGGCGGGATCTCATTTGCCAAGACAAGTAGCCGTTTGGGCTAGCCGTTGGCCAACGGTTATGTGTTAAAAAAAAATATTCACTATAAATACTCACACTTCTATTCATGTTTTTACCACAACTACTACACCTCTTCTATAATCATCTCTATCTTATTTAAAAAAAAAATTCTCATCCAACCACAATACGAAAAATGAATTCTAATAATCGTGGTTTTGACCCGAACAATTCGTGGGCATTCCAAGAAACACCTAGCCCATCATCCAATTGCTCCATTTTTAATACACTCCACGATGTCGGATATGGCTGGTTATGCATCGTTTATCTCGAATCGTTTGAAGAATGATGTCGGTCGAAAACACCAATGTCTTTCGCGCAACGCGCGTCATTGAAAAACACTAGTTTAGTAAAACAAAGAAAAAATAGGGATACTTTTTCGTATTATTTTATTTGTTGGCCCAAGTGGATGGACGATTCCTTCATGAGTATCAAAATAAATCATTTTTCTAATAATAGGCACGTATATATTAATTAACGTAACAAGTTAAATTCTTGCTAAATGTCTATATGATTAGCTATATGTCTTTGATCATAATCGAGCCACCACAACTACTGTTAATCATATAGCTAAAAAAGAACCATCACTAGTGCTCTAGTGGTGGCCACGCCTATTTAAGTTCCACCTATATTGGGCCCGGGTGAGTTTTCCCCTCCAGATCTCAAGTTTGAATCTGGGTGATAGAGATTTCTCATTGAGGGGTTTAATTTGTGAATCTATTGTGCGAGGGGGCTCTCTAGCGCGAACTCGGTTAAGACAACGTATGCTAGACCTCCAGACATTCGCGAATAATTCACACCTTTAAAAAAACATATAGCTAAAACAGGCTTTCGTGACTAGATATTAGGAAATAACTGAAAAATGGGCGTTGTAAAAGTGAACGTTAAGAAACACGAAAGCGTATTTAAAAAAAATGAAGTAAAAATATATCACATTTGATATGGCTCGGTTTTGAATAAAATTTAAGTAAAAACTTAGATGGCGTTTAAAGAAAGCTCATGAAGTTGCAATAGCTCGATTTTCAAAACTATACACAAACACATCGCAACGATATATTCCAATACATGAAAATGTTACGTCGTAAAAATGAGTGTTAGGAAAGACGAAAACGTATTTAGAAAAAAAAAAGTAAATATATTTCAAACACGCAATTCTTGAACTAATATTTAACAATAAAATATTAGTACTTGTTTATCGTCCAAAGTGTAATTTTTTGGATGAATCGTATCTCGATGGTAATGTTGAATAATTGATCATCGAACATCAACTATCCAACAATATATATACGTTGCCGGTCCGATTTATAAAATTCAGTCCAAAACGTAAACCGTAAATCAAACCTTCAAGTTTTAAACCGGCCAAACTTATTCGGGTAATGTTGAAAAAATTGAGACTAAACAGATTATTACAAAACTTGAGTACCCAAAGATGGATAATATTAAAAAAAAAAATAGTCATTTAATATATATGATAATAACTAGGTTGTTCTAACCTTTTTTGAAAAGCGAAAGTCTCTAAACTAGGGATGAGCTCGGTACCGTCCGGTACCGAACCGGTACCGGTACCGAAAGAACCGGTACCGAAAATCCTCAAAAGTGGGTACCGGTACCGAATATAACCGGTTCGGTACGGTTCGGTACCGGTACCGGTTCGGTACCGGTATTTGAGAGTAAAAACTAGCAAAATACCGGTACCGGACCGGTACCGAACCGGTACCGAAAATGTCAAAAGTGGGTACCGAATCGGTACCGAAAAGGTACCCGGTTCGGTAAATTCGGTACCGGTACCGGTACCGGGTCCATTTTGCTCATCCCTACTCTAAACTAATTAAGAAGAAGTTGGTTAGGTTAGGGGTGTGGCTTCGTGTCACCCCATCACATCATCAAAATTAGCGTCCTCTGACGCCCCACCCTAACCTGAGCCCGTTATCGAAGGTGCGCAATGGCCCTCTCGCCAGCCCACTAACGGACAAAATTTTGGCTGTTTCGATGGTTTTGGTCAAAAAGACCGTTGGCAACGGTCGAGTTTTTTAAAAAAAAAAATTAAGTTTAATTTTTTATTTTAATACTATAAATACACTACCCCTTTACTCAAATTTTCTTCTCTTCTTCATCTATTCTTCATCTAAAATCTTTACGAATTTCATTCATATTCAAACAATGTTTCCCAACAACCGAAATCCGTGAGATCCCAACTGTTATGGGTCATTTTCTGAGCATATATATCTTGACTAATATTCTGCTTTTGATTGTTTACTTGTGATCAGGATACCGGATCAGGATATTGGTAACATTCTGGTGCGATATCCTGGTATTAGCTAAATTAACCACGTGCAGGTTAGAAGCTGTGGGTCACTAATGGTCGAATGGACCTCTTCTCCTTAAGACTCGGGCAAACCAGTTACATGAGAGACGTTGAACCCGAAGGACCAGGTCTACAACGTTCAAGTAGGGAATATCCGCCGAATCCCGGTTTAATAGGATAGTTTGTTGAATTTCTTTTACTATAAATAGATGGGGCGGATCAGATTAAGGCACACAATTTTTTACACACACTGTGCTCTCTAGCTTCTAGCAAACACTACACACAAACACTTGTACTCGAATTACCTTGTAACACCTAGTTGATCCGCATCACATCCTGCACTGTATCCTGATATTCGAAGTAATAGAAGAACAAGGCAGCTGCGATTGTCAGCTCCTGAGGTTTTGTGCCGGCGATCTAGATTGATCAAGGGCTTTCCTCGTACATCTCGTGTCACCCTTTACATTTTTGCTCATTGTTTGATCATAGATACAGCTCTATATCCTGATCCGTATCCTGAAACTGTTTTTGCAAATAATTTGATTAACATATTTTCGACACTTGTTTCTAGTACACTACCTCACTTAACTAATTTGATCACTTAATTGCTTCGGTAATTTTTGACCAAAACACCAACAATCTGTTTTGGGCAAATTTTGCAAACAATCTCAACAATGAGTAAGAATAACGTTACCGAAGAGACCCGCGAACGGGTGAGCTTGGGCGAGTCAAGGATGGACGAGTTCGACCATAGACATTAAGCTTCTCTCGATCAAGGAAAAGGAGCATGAACTTAGAATGGAGAAACAAATCCAGAAAGATATGAAGTTTTCTCGAGAAATACTTTTCGCACCTACCAGAGGACGACCAAGTCATTATAGAGGCTCGTAAAGCAAAAAATCCAAGCGAAATATGTCTAGTTTTTTTTTCAAGTAGTTTATATTTTTAAGGACTTTGTAATGTTTTATTTATTTTAATTAAATTATGTTTTTTTATTTTGTTTAAATAAAATTGGCATATAAATTAAAAAAATAACATATATAAATAAAAATAATAATTAGGTAATGATGATGGAAGTTTTAAAGTATTGCATGCAAGTTAAAGTAAGGGGCTTTACCATAGTAGCTTATGTGGCGTGATAAATCCCCTTGGGGCCACCCTCTAGCCTTATTAATAACGATTTATGTTTTAGTTAGAGATTTCTAATACAATAACATAACTATTATAAAACTAAAAACAAAATACATACATATCCGAGTGATGCCATTCATAATCCAACTTATAAATTGATGATGATTCACATGGATTAGAATAATTTAGGTGTTGTTTGTTTTTTCTGAAAAGCTCTGCGGAAGCTCTTCTGTCTGCGACGCACAGACCACACGCAGACATTGCCATGAGCAGACTGTTTGTTATTCCGAAGACGTTTCATTAAAAAACGTCTGCGTAAGCTCTTCTTGGTGTAGACTTGGCCTGGAGAGTTAAACACCACCACTGACCACAACCGCCCATCACCACAACCACCACCACCACAGTTCACCACCCAGTACCGTCCATCATCACCACCACTGTCCACCACCACCGTCCATCACCACCATCGTCCACCACCCACTACTGTCCATCACTGCCATCACCACCATCACCGTCCAGCACCACCACCACTCACCACCTCCGTCCGTACACCACCACCAGTTTATTTTAAAAGTCTGCATACGTCAAAAAACAAACAACCTTCTTCTTGTAGACTGCAGAGGTTTGGTCCACATCTTCTTCTACAGATGTCTGCAGATGTAGTCCGCAGACTGCAAACATTTTACCTCTTAAAAACAAACAACACCTTAGTTATATAGTCTAAATAACATTAGCAGGATCTCAAATTTTACAAACTCCGCCACTGCCTCCCATTGTTTAGGGGTGAGCAGAAAACCGAAATAACCGAACCGTAACCGAAAAAACCGACAAAACCGAACCGAAAAAACCGAACCGAAGTAAAAACCGACGGTTCGGTTTTCGAATTTTTAATAACCGAAAATTTCGGTTCGGTTTTTGGATATCCATTTCCAATAACCGAAAAAAACCGAACCGAACCGATAGGTTACAAGGCCCGATACATATGTTTTATGTTTAAGTTGTTAACTTGTTAGCCTCAATCCTTTAACAGTTTAACCCACACTAGTTGTTAATATGTGATAGTCTTTAACACCCATCCTAGTAGGCCCAGCCGAATACATAACATTAATAAAAAAACACAAGGCCTAATAATAAAAAAACACAACGCCAAAAGACTCAATTGTTGAAGATGACGAAGGCGATGATGAAGATGAAGATGAAGATTGGGACTAACGTCTAAAAGTAGAACTTTTAGCGTTTTTGGTTTAAAACTTTTTATTTAAAACTCTAGCCACTTTTTGTAATGTTGTGGCTTCACGTGTGGTCCACTTTTTGTAATTTGCTTGGCCAACCCGTTGCTATTTCGCTAATGGTTTCGTTTGTATTTTGTTTACGGTGTAACTATTAATGGAAATCCTTGTTAGTTGTTACTTGCATGTTAGTTTTTAGTTGATGATATAATATACATAATCGATGTCTTGTGTAGTTGGTAAAAACTAGTTAAATTCTAAATCAAGTATTTATTAATTAGTACACAATCATATGATAGCACACTGCACATCTAGTAATGAAAGAAAAAAAAAAACGGTTATTTAACCGAAATAACCGAAACCGAACCGAAACCGAAAAATAACCGAACCGAAATAACCGAAACCGATCGGTTATAGAAATGTAAAAACCGATTATAGCGGTTACGGTTTTGGTTTCGGCTCAAAACCGAACCGAACCGAACTTTGCTCACCCCTACCATTGTTAACCATCTTTCGGCCGCTCACTCCCCAAAAGAATTATACTGTCAAGACTCTTCAGCGTTAGCACTACTTCCTCCGAACACACAACCACCCAAATGTTGCTTTTTAATATGTAGTATGACGTTTAAAACAACCGTTCAGTTTAAAACAATAATGTTATGAAAATTAATGTCGAAACGTAGATAAACATAAATAATGTGCACCACTAATACTAATTGAAACTATATAAAAAAGATAAAAATGAAAAAAAAATCATAATATCTTAACGGAAATTCGTTTAAAATTAAGAGCGGTAACTCTATTAAAGTTCAGGGGTTGTAGTATAAAGCGGTTTAAAAAGGAGAAAAATAACTTTATCAGAATTTAGGGGACGCTTGATAAATTTATTTAAATTTATGGGGTAAAATTTTTAATTGGTAAAAAAAACTAATAAAATTTGAGGGGAGAGGGGGTAAAAGTGCAAGAATCAAAACATTTGTGGTCAAATGATGAAGACAAAAAAATAATTGGTGTTATGGGAACTCTTACAAATGCCACTTTTAAAGTCACTAAATTACCTAAATGCTATTAAAACAAAAATTAAACATGTGAGTGTGGATGGCACATATGTAATTAAAAACAAAATAAATGTTAAAACATGTACTGTAGCATGAATATATAATTTAACATATTGTATAATTCCAACTAGTTGTTGTGGCTGCGACAACAATAGACGATGATATATAGGGGTGTTTAAGATTGGTTTATTCGGTTTCGGATATTTGAAAATTTCGGATAGTGAATATTAATATCCAAATCTGTATCTGAAATTTCAAATATCCAAAAATCGGATATCTGAAGTTTCAGATACGGATTCGGATATCCAAACGCATATCCGAATTCAAAAAAAATAAAAAATTCGTTCGTGCATAGATTAAAAGTAAATCTATATTCCCTTTTCCAAATTTTCAACTTTAAAAACAACAAACTTTTATAAGTCCACACCCGAATCCGATTATTTACTATTTTTTACTATATTTCAAACTAAACATAGTGCTCATATACTATAAATATTTAAAAAAAGTATTAGTTTTCGGATATCGTTAATCCGATTATCCGAAAATTTAAGAAATCCACATCCGAATCCGAAAATTCGGATAATCCAGTTTTTGGATATCCGAAATTTCGGATATTTCGGATACGGATTTTCGGATATTTCAGATTTGGTTCTGAACCCGACTTTTTTGAACACTCCAAATGATATATGAATATGATCATGATGTAATCTTGTTTGTTTGTTCATCGTTGTTGGAATGTGATTATTTTAAAAACTATGAATTTGTACAGAGTTCATCTTATATTATTTTAGTTGGTCCCTTAAATTCTTAGTGATTTGTTTGGCTTGAAGATAGATATGATGATGAGTTTCTTTTATCCATTTTCATATGAACGATAAATTTTTTTTAGTTTTATTTCTTCTTTTTAAAGTTTTAAACACAGAATAATTGGTATTGTGGGAACTCTTACAAATGCCACTAAAAATTCACTAAATTACCTAAATGCCATTAAGACGAAAATTAAACATGTGAGTGTGGATGGCATATATATATAAACTAAAAACAAAATAAATGTTAAAACATGTACTAGCATGAAGATGTAATTTAATATATAGTATAATATAATTTCAACTAGTTGTTGTGGCTGCGGCAACAATGGACGATGATATATAGGCGTGTTCAAGATCGATTTATCCGGTTTTTCGAAGATTTCGGATAGTGAATATTAATATCCGAACCTGTATCCGAAATTTCGAATAACCGAAAATCTGATATCCGAATTCATAAAAAAATTCAAAAGTTCGTTTCGTGCATAGATTAAAAGTAAATCTATATTCGATTTTCCAAATTTCCACGTTAAAAACAACGAATTTTTATAAATCCACATCCGAATCCGATTATTTAGTATTTTTTTTACTATATTTCAAACTAAACATAGTGCTCATATACTATATATATTAAAAAAAAATATTAGTTTCCGGATATCGAATAATCCGATTATCCGAAAATTTTAGAAGTCCACATTCGAATCCGAAAATTCGGATAATCCGGTTTTCGGATATGCGAAATTTCGGATACGGATTTTCGGATATTTCAGATTTGGTTTTGAACCCGACTTTTTTTGAACAACCCTAATGATATATGAATATGATCATGATGTAATCTTGTTTGTTTGTTCATCGTTGTCGGAATGTGATTATTTTGAAAACTATGAATTTGTACAGAGTTCATCTTATATTATTTTAGTTGGTCCCTTAAATTCTTAGTGATTTGTTTGGCTTGAAGACAGATATGATGATGAGTTTCTTTTATCCATTTTCATATGGACGATAATTTTTTTAGTTTTATTTCTTCTTTTTAAAGTTTTAAACACAGACCCTAAATTATTTTTGCAAGATATGTGAAAGAAAGTAATTTGTATAATTTAAAGAACATGTTTAGAAATAGACCTTTCAAAACACGCACGTAAGGTTAAATAGTTTTTTTAATATCAAACTGAACCTTTTATTAACCAAAAAAAAAAAAACCCCAGCCAGGAGCTAGGCAGTCGTATTACAGCAAACAAAATGAAGAAAACATAAATACATTTTATCTATTGGCCCAAGTGGATGGACGATTCTTTCATGAGTATCAAAATAAATCATTATTCTAATAATAGGCACTTTTTAATAATAGGCACGTATATATTAAAAAATCAATCATAATAATTAATGTAACAAGTTAAATTCTTGCTAACGTTGATAAAAGGAAGAAATCATTACATTAAAAGGCCTATAAACTCTAAAAGGCCTAGGCCCATATCTTAAATTTACGATTGAAAGCCCAATGGGGCAGTGATCTGAAAGATGACCAGGAAGTACCCTAACGCAAGAATCAGGCCATTTATTGAAGAAATTTTCACATACAAGAAAATTGATCAATTTTGCTAAGTTTCTTTCCGTTCTCCCTACTGCACGTGAATTTCTTTCCCTGCATTGGGTACTCAACCAGACCCATATCAAATATGAATTCGTTAAAATTGCTAGCACATACAGTTTTGAAAGTGGAGCCTTTTCTTTCATCCGGCGACCGAACGGCGTTGGTGTTGAATGTGATTGTTTTTTGTCGTTAAAAAAAATGAAGTTGAGGCACCTGAATAATGTGACGGAATCATTTTTGAGACTGTTTTTAATTAAATGCAGATTGTAAAATGAAATGTATTGGAGTGTGTTCTAATAAAAAACTTGCCATTCTGAAGGAGTACATTGATTTTAGCTTCCGTGTCAAACAACACTTCAAGTTCATTTATATTTTATCGAATTTAGTAATCTGATTTAGTTGTTAGCATATTCCTTTTGTTGTGTTCGAATTTTTTATATTAAATTCACATTTTTTATATTAATTTATATTTTATCGAATATAGCAACTAGGATGGAGATAAAGTATAATTTGCTTGCTCAAGCCGGAAACAAAGTACAAGATGTATTATAAAAAAGTTGATTATTCTTCGCAATTCATATGATGAAATATATAACACTTAACATTTGAAGACACTAAAAACAATAGCATCCCAATCCCAAAAGGCTAGCATATCTAGTGCTGATTACATGATCCATTTAGGATATTAATATTTCCTATCCGGATTGCATACCCGCCGCCAACAACTGCTAAAATTATTACCACGATCACTGCAGCCACCATGCTGATGGTTGCACCAATGTTGGTGGGCTGCGGAGGAGCGTAGCTGCTATGTCCTGCCGTGTCTACGCCTTCGTATACCATATCTGTGTTGAACTGCGGTGCTGTTGGATTCTGTTGCTCTCCCTTCGATTTCTTGCTGTCCAAAAAAGTATTTTTTTTTTCGTTAAATAATGGTCGTAGCCATCAAATATTCAAACTTAAAAAAAACATATATGCCCTATATATATTGCCGAAGTACGGAAAATATAAATTTTGACTATAAAGTCATTTTCAGTGAATCTTTCATGTGCTTAATTAGATCATATATAAGTTTTGACTATAAAGTTATATTCGGTGAATCTTTCATGTGCTTAGAGCATCCTAACAGTGCCATGTTCTTTTTGTTTTTTTTTTTTTTTGTTGTTGTTGTCATTGTGATACCTTCTTTCTCGTGCTCCACACTTAACCACCCAAAAAAACAACGCATTCTCTCGTTTTTCCTCTCACCATCTTTCTAACATTCGTTTTTATACAAAACTATACCCCACCCTCTCTCCTTAAAAACACAAGCTTTTAATGAGAGAGACAATGTACTTGGTCGTTGACGTGGGGCAAAAGATGATTTGGTAGTCGGCGCCGGTACAGGCGAAGGTACTTGTTTCCTCATCGTACGTATAACTAGAAGCGCGTGGACATGCCGTCTTGAACACCTGCGAGTAAAACGAAGGTTTACAAGCGTCACGTGAGCCATACTCTCCGCGACAGCAATCCTCTTTTCGCCCAAACGCCACACAAGAGCTTTTACACGCCACCACTTCTCCGTCAGAACTCCTCACCTTTAACTCCGAAGGACACGCGACTTTCAAGTCCACCGTACACCCAACGGAGCTACAGTTACGTCCAGACCCACCACCGGTCGGCGAAACCAGCATCGGGAGGTTATATCCCCCCACCAAACTAACATGGAAGAAATCCATTCCATCGTCTCGGCCAATGGTAAATTTAGCTAAAGTAGCCGGAGGAGTAGCTCCGGCGCCAGCGCATTCCATCTTTCCTGATCCACAGTCTCCAGTAGCGCAGGTGAAGTTACCGTTGGAATCCTCCGAACAGTGTGTTCGTCCCCACAAACGACCGCCCCATGACGGCAGGGCGTGGATTGCCTTCGATTCGCCTTTTTGAAGTGCGAAACCTGTAGGTAAAACAGGTACGACTCCAGCATTGGATGAAATACCCGGCCAAACCGTCTCTTCACACTTGTTCACGATCGTAAGAGTCTTCGTCGCAGACGAAATGAAACCTGCAAAAATTATGAAACATTCAATCAAAAACTCAAATCAATTAATGAACAATTCGTCGTAGATTGAGACTGTTGTACCTTGAATAAGCAACTGTGAGTTTCCGAAGAACAGGAGACCGATTTTAACCAATTTAAGCATTTTATGTGTATGAGAGTAATGGAAGAAACTTTAGGTGGAAAGCCATATGAGGTTGTTTCATGGTATATATAGTCCTCCGAACACCTATTTAAAACTCTAATTATATATATTTCCACTTTATGTAGAAAATACACAAATAGCTTTCCGAAAAAAAAAAAAAAACCTATGACCTTTCAATCCCATTCATTCCCACAATCCCTCCACGTACACAAAATCCAAATCCTCCACGGGCAAAGAGATCGACCCCTCGTCCGGAGACGCAAAAGGGGCGAGAACTGACGTCCGGTGAGGCACCATGCCACCAGGGACGATAACCGACGTACGCAGAAGCACCAGGTGTAGGAAACCGTTCGCGAATAAAAATAATAGAACACTTTTATTAAAAATCACAATATAGAAACAAAAGAAAGCAGTAAATTACAGAACTTCTTGAAATGAAAGAAAAAAACCAGAACAAATTGTTAAAATGTCAGTATAAATGTGCTCTGTACTTTTATTATATTTTTCAATAACATTTCTAATAACATTTTATTGTTTTTCTTTGAGGTTGCTTTGGGTTCGTTTTTTGGGCCGCTCCCATCTGATCGCTGGCCTGCTTCTCTCTTTTGGGCTTCCCCCGCTGGGCTCCAGCTGTCAAAGTCTCTAGGGTTGTGCTCTGCATAAGAAGGCTCCAGAAGTTGGTGTCACGCATCCCATTTTTGCTCTCATCTTTGTCTCTGCTGTTCCTTGTCTTCCCATAGTTTCTCACAAGTAAAATTCGTGAGTGTTTAGGGCTTTTGCTGCTGTATACTTCTGCTCTTGTTTAAGCATATGATTCACCAGTCAATCTGTGATGACTGGTTAATCATTCACTTGTAACTGTTCTTGTTTACATGAATAAAATCTGTGCCTTTTGATCTAAGAATTGTGACATGGTATCAGAGCCCCGAGGTTGATTCGGTGCTCTGGTGTTCCTTCCGCTGCGATTCAAAGTTCCGGCTGGCTTTTTTTCCTTTCCGATCTAGGGTTCCTCCTCACTGACGGCGCCCCATGGATTGGTCCCTGTTTCTGGAGTAATTTTCTTGCTTAGTGGATACGGCGTAGATCTTGAAGTGTGAAACCCTAATTTCTAGGGTTTGGTGATTCTGTCTCTGGGTGATTGGATTCTTGTGACGGTGCTGCTCTTAAGCGGTTGAAACCCTTATCTGTGGTTTCTCCTCTGGTTGTTGAAGAATATCCTCGTTGGTCCCTTTTAGGGCAAACCAACAGGAATTATATCCGGTTTTCTGATCAATGCTTGTAACCCTAAGTGAAGGTTACAAGTCTGGTCCAATCAAGCTTGCACCCACTGTGAGATCGTTCCTTCCCTCTCTTTTATTTTTTTTTACGATTGCATCACTGAGTCTTATGTCTAGGCATATTGATACCGGGTTTTAGGCAAGACCGGCTTGTTTTTGGGACACAGAGAGGGTCCACTCTGTTGCATTTGTCTGTCTGGTTTGGTCTATCGTGTTGTGGCTCCCTGGTTACCGTCTGCGGAGGCACCTTGTGTGACAAACCTCTGATCGGACCTCTGTCCAGGCTTCGCCGGTTCCATCTCTGTGCTTTACTTGTTTATCTATATCTGGTTTTCTTCATTGACATCTGTCTGCTTGTCTGTTTAGCTGATCTGTGATATTGTTCTTTGCTTCTGTCTGTTTTATTTGCTGATATGGGTGATAAAACTGATTCTTCTATGACCTTGATTAGCAAACTTGATGCTAGTGACCCATTATATCTTTATGCTAGTGACTCCAGTGGTCTCACAATAGTTAATATAAAACTAAAAGGGACTGAAAATTATGTAGTCTGGTCAAATGCTATGAAACTTGCTCTAATGGCTAAAAACAAATTAGGATTTATTGACGAAACATGTGCTAAGTCCAAAACTAATGATGTCCTTGCTAGTCAGTGGGATCGCTGTAATTCAATTGTACTAACCTGGATTCTGAATTCTGTATCTGAAGAGTTATATGTTGGTCAAGTCTATTCAAAACTTGCTTCAGAAGTCTGAGATGATTTAAAGGATACCTATGATAAAGTTGATGGGTCTGTTGTGTTTAGCATATATCAGAAAATCAATTCAGTGAGTCAAAATGGTTCTAGTGTGTCTGAATACTATCATAAAATCAACACTATGTGGAAACAATTTGATGCCATGTTACACTTGCCCTCTTGTACTTGCAATGCTTCTACTAAGTTCAATGAGTTCAATCAATTAATCAAGCTTATGCAGTTCTTGATGGGTCTAGATGATATTTATCAACCTGTAAGGACAAATCTGTTAACTATGGATCCTCTACCAACTATAAAAACTATCTTCTCTATTATTTCTAGAGAAGAATCTCATAGAGGATCAAATAGTAGTTCTAAAATTCCTAATGTTGGTTTTGTTGCTAAGTCAAATAATTTTAATTACAACAAGAAAAGGTTTAACAAGGGCCCTAATCCTAATCTTAAATGTACCCATTTCAATAAAATTGGGCATACTATTGATAAATGTTTTGAGCTACATGGCTATCCTCCCAATTATAGACAAAAACCAAATCAAAATGGTCAATGGTCTAGGTCTAATAACTCTGCTAGTAATGGTACTGGTCCTTCTGTGAATAACTCTGTGGGTGATAAAAGTGCAAGTTCCTTGAATTCTCTGTCTGCTGATCAGTTTTCTAAGTTGATAGGGTTGCTGAATGAAAATAAAACAGAAGACACTAATAAGTCCAATGTAGGAGGTAAATGCTTTAACTCCTTATTTTCTCTAGGAGACTACAAATTTTTTTCTGTTTTAACTCTATAAGCTCTTCAACACAGAATCTGAATTGGATTATTGACTCTGGTGCAAACCAACATATGGTTATGACCAGTGAAAATATGTTTAGCCTGGTTGATGTTTCTGAGTATAATATAACTGTTAAGCATCCTAATGGGACAGATGCTAAAGTCACAAAAATTGGTTGTTTTAAATTGTCAGATTTTGTGATTTTAAAAGATGATTTTGTTGTGCCTGAGTACTATGTGAATCTCATTTTTGTGTATAAGCTAGCAAAAGACAACAAGCTTAGAGTTATATTTGATGAAAATACTTGTTACATTCAGGATTTATGCTCAAAGAAAACCCTGGTGACTGGTAGACAAACTGAGGGTTTGTACTTTTGTGGTAACCCTCTAGGCACTAACTTCTCTTGCTTAAGTAAGACTGAAAACATAAAGCTCTGGCACTCTAGGCTGGGTCACCCTGCTGAACAAGTGTTAAACGTTTTACAAATCAAATCTGAGTCTAATGATACTAAACCTTGTGACATCTGTCACAAGGCCAAACAACATAGGGTACCTTTTCCCTTAAGTGACTATAGGTCAACTAAAGTAGGGGATCTTGTACACTTGGATGTTTGGGGTCCCTATAAAGTCACTAGCATAGATGGATACAAATATTTTCTCACAGTTGTAGATGACTTTACCAGATCTGTATGGGTCTACTTGATGAAATCCAAATCCGAAGTTTTTGAAAACATACAAAGTTTTTACAATCTGGTTAAACCCCAATTTGAAGTTAATATCAAAGTGCTTAGAGTGATAACGGGTCAGAATTCATTAATTCTCAAATGTCTGCCTTTGTTAAAACAAAAGGAATCATTCATCAAACCTCATTTACATATACTCCACAACAGAATGGTGTGTGGAGAGAAAACATAGACACTTGCTAAATTTTGCAAGAGCTTTATTATTTCAGTCTAAAGTCCCTCTTAAATACTGGTCTGAATGTGTGCTCACTGCTTCCTACTTAATTAACAGGCTTCCTTCTTCTGTGCTTCGTGGTTGTTCTCCTTATGCAATGTTGTTTGGTTTTAAACCTTCTCTTGATCACTTGAAAGTTTTTGGTTGCCTTTGCTTTTTCACTATTCTAGACAACTCTGATAAACTTGAGGAACGAGCTGAAAATGTGTTTTTATGGGGTACTCTGACTTTAAAAAAGGATATAAGGTCTGGAGTCTAGACCAAAAGAGAGATGTCAGTTTTCATGAAACAGTGTTCCCCTTAAAAAAATAATTACCTTGATCAAATCAACATAAACAACTTAAACCAATTAAACTTTTTTTTGACAACTTTGAAACTTTAAGTGATATAAATCCCAATGATGAAGAGAAGGGTTTCATTGATTCACCTGCTGAGACTCGGTAACACAGTGATGAGGTTGAACCCACTGTTGTTAGTGATGCTCAGTAGTCATTAGGGTCTGATGATATGTCTGGCAGTCATGAGTCTACAAGTGCTGAACCTGGTCCTGTAAGGGCTGAGTCAAGCAGTATAAATGATGAGTCAAACCTTCCGGAGGGTACTCAACCTACTAGAAGATCGTCCAGATCTATGTCTGCCCCAAAAAGATTTAATGACTTTGTGGTAGGACATGCAAAGTATAGTTATCACAAATTCGTTGATTACTCCAACTTACCTAGTGAAAATATTTGTCTTGCTGCCAATGTTAACAAAATTATTGAACCAAACACTTATAAAGATGCCCTTAAGAATAATAGATGGATTGATGTTATGAATGATGAGTTATCAGCTCTTCACAGAAATAATACATGGGATATAGTTGATCTACCTAGTGGAAAAAACCCATTGGGTGTAAATGGGTGTTTAAAGTTAAATATAAATCCACGGGTGAGATCGATAGGTTTAAGGCTAGACTCGTTGCTAAAGGGTTTAACCAACGAGAGGGTATAGACGTTGAGGAAACCTTCTCCCCTGTTGTTAAAATGGTCACTGTAAGATGTGTCATTAGTTTATCTGTCCAGAATAACTGGCCGCTATATCAACTTGATGTTAATAATGCCTTCCTTTATGGGCATCTTAAGGAAGAAGTTTACATGAGCCTTCCTGATGGCTTAAGTGTCAAGCACCAAAACAAAGTTTGCAGGTTGAACAAGTCCTTATATGGCCTAAAACAGGCCCCACGTATGTGGAATGAAAGACTTGTTCAAGCCTTAGTTAAAATTGGTTTCGTTCAGTCTAAATGTGACCATTCTATATTTGTCATGTCAAAAAAGGAAGTCTTTATTATTCGACTTGTCTACGTTGATGACATTGTTCTAACTGGGAATAATGAAGGGAAGGTAAATGAGGTTGAAGAGTTTTTAAAAACTGAATTTCTGATTAAAGATCTAGGTTTATTGAAATTTTTTCTTGGAATCTGTCACACCCCAACCGATGGCGGAAACATCGGGAAGAGACGAAAACTAGATTGCAAGAGACTTCATAACAATATAATTTAAATTCAAATTTCATTTCAATACTAAATTTCATACAAGATTAAATAAAAAGACAACAATTGTTTCATAACATAACATCGAAATAACAAAATTTATCTAGGTGTGTATCTAAGTCCACCTAAATTGCATTTCTTCTCATCATCAACTCAACAATCAACCTGCAACATGTATTAAAATATCAACAAAAGTTGGCGAGTATACAAGTTTTGTTACATAGCATAATATAAGATAAAAGGTGCTCATATCCAACATGATTCATAATATGCGAGTACTAGTATGCAAAAATGGCGTACAATATGTCCAAACCCAAGTATACAACGCGTTAAAATAGCCTATCCCAATAGAGTAGCGGGAGGAAACATGTTTAACTTAACAATACCCCAAGGCTAATGGGCGGTGCGTCAATCCTATAGCGCTATAATTGTTAAGGTAGGCTAGCAAAGTTAATGAGCATATATCGACCAAATAGTTTACATAGCATACGATATTAACAAGCATCACACATAGCATCATGTTAAGCATGGATAAAGTATGTTTAAAATAGTTTAAGTGTCATGTGATTTTGTATAATATACATGTTGCATCCCAAAGTGTTAAAGAGTAAAAAGGGATCGAGTATACTCACGGTTTTGCAAGCTTTCCTACTTGAAATCTCGCGAGTGTTGGTTGTTTAGTTTGGAGCACCTTGTCCTTCTACACAAAGGAACAAAGGTGTGTGACTTTGGGGAATAACGGAAGATTATAGATTCGGAGTCTAAAATGTATGGAAAAATAACATAAGTGAAAATAATCACCTCGTACACATAACATTTGCTCTTGACACTATTGAAACTCAAAAGAGTTTGTATGATTTCATGGATTCAAAGGTCCATTAGAGTCGTAACAAGTGCATGGTCATAGATGATGTAACATATTCTTGACAAGTAACTACTAAGTTATCATCAAGTTTAGTTACTTAGATATATATATATATATATATATATGGAATACATAGATAATATAAAGATTACAAAGTCCTATAGGTCAAGCATGAGGTAGAAGATTAAAGTCTTCATTTAGGCACCTCTAAGTATCATAGAAATCATACATGAGGTAGGAAGAACAAAGCTCACATTTAGGTACCTCCATTGTTCACCACTACACTTGTTGTCATAAACAACAAGAAGGGTCATGAACTTACAAGTATTAAAGAAATAATAACAACTAATCTATGGAAAATCATCAAGTAGTGGGTGGATTTCTATGAAGGATAGCCTAAGCTAGTCCAACTATCACACATTCATCAAGCTTTATGCTTGAACACTACTTGTGGGTAAAACCCTAACTAAAACAGAATGTTTATGAGGTTTTAACCACTGATTTAACATTTCTCAGCCTTGTTTTTAAGCCCAACTAACCATTCAATTGATTATGAGCATAAGGACATAGGTTTGAGATGAGATAGACTCAAGTTCAACTAAGATTAACAAAGTTTAAGTCAAAATAGAAACTAACAGTCCACTTTGGAGCCTTTTTGGTGACATTCTAGAGCTTGGTTTTCCATGGAAAACCTCTCGAAATGTTCCTAAGGTTGTTCCAAGCAAGTGGGAAAAAGAATGGATGAAAAATGTTAAGTATTGAGTGAGTTATGCTCACTTTTGTGAAGGTTGATGATTCTGCTCGAACTTCAGATTATCAGCTGATTAGAGGAAGATTTGAGAGTGTTGTGGATGGTTTGCAAAGTGTGAAATGCTTGGAAGGCACTTGGGTTTTATAGGGGAAGATTAGGGTTGGGTTTGGTGAGGTATTTAATGCTAAAACAAGTTTAAAAATCAAATAAAACACCAAAACCCGCTCAAAATCGCGTTTGTTCATAAATCTACGAACTGGGCTGCTCTCGCGGGATGCGAAGACTATCCTGGGCCGGGTCACGGGCCGCCAGGTAGTCTGATGGCTGAATTTTTTATTTTTGTTTACTTTTGGCCCCTAGACTTTCGTAATATGTTGTTTTACGTTCAAATTAGGGTGTTTTTGGTACAAGACTCATGTGTAAAGGTATGTTCTGTAAATAAACCATAAATCAAACATAAAACAAGTATAATTATGTTTATTTGTCGATAAATAGCATCAATTTCGCGTAGTTTAGCATATAGATCAATAGTTTGCAAGTTTGACGTTTTTAGCACAAAATATGAATAAAGTGTCACACGAATAATGTTTTTGAACGTATGAGCATGTATAAGACGTATATAACATAAATGTAACGAAAATATGAATTTCATTATGATTCAAGTTTCGGATTTTTCATCGATTACATAGAATGAACGATTACAAGAATACAAAGTTACCAAAAATCGAATTACAACTAGGGTTTCCAAATATAGAAAGTACGAAATAGCAGGGCGTTATAGAATCGAAGTTATAAAAACCAATAATGGTGTGTGTCTTTCACAAAGGAAGTACTGCATGGACTTATTAAATGAATATGGGATGAGTGGGAGCAAACCAATTAGTTGTCCCATAGAACAAAATCATGTTCTAACAAATTTAACAAAAAAGGAAACAAACGCAATTGACATTACACAATATCAAAAGCTGGTTGGTAAGCTAATCTATTTATCTCACACTCGACCAGACATAGCCTATTCGGTACACTATTTATCTCAATTTATGCACAAACCAACTGAGGCGCATACACGAATAGCCTTCAAAGTTTTACGGTACCTAAAAGGTGCCCCTAGGACTGGAATTATATTAAAAAAACAGCTCCTTTCACCTAACTGCCCTTTCCAATTCTGATTGGGCAAAGGAAAAGCAAGAAACAGAGTGTTGTGTCCAGATCTTCTGCCGAGGCAGAATATAGATCCATGTGCAGTGCAACCTGTGAAAAGTGTTATGGCTGATCAATATCCTTCGTGAACTCAAAGTTGATGTTAATATCCCTGTGGTATTAAAATGTGATAGCTCAGCTGCCTTATCTATTGCCGCAAACCCAGTGTTTCATGACAAGACCAAGCATTTTGAGGTCGACCTATTCTTCTTGCGGGAAAAGATAGCTTCGGGTCTGATCAAGACTCATGGAATCAAGACCGAAAATTAGCTTGCCGACCTGTTCACTAAAGGCCTATTACCAAAAGCTCACTCTGAAATGTGTAAGTCCCTGGGCCTTATCAACCTATTTGCACATTTAAACTGAGGGGGTGTTAAAATGACAGTATAAATGTGTCCTGTTACTTTTACTATATTTTTCTATAATATTTCTAATAACATTTATTGTTTTATTGTTTTTCTTTGAGGTTGCTTTGGGTTCGTTTTTTGGGCCGCTCCCATCTGATCGCTGGCCTGCTTCTCTCTTTTGGGCTTCCCCTGCCGGGCTCCAGCTATCAAAGTCTCTAGGGTTGTGCTCTGCATAAGAAGGCTCCAGAAGTTGGTGTCTCGCATCCCATTTTTGATCTCATCTTTGTCTCTGCTGTTCCTTGTCTTCCCATAGTTTCTCACAAGTAAAATTCGTGAGTGTTTAGGGCTTTTGCTGCTGCATACTTCTGCTTTTGTTTAAGCATATGATTCACCAGTCAATCTGTGATGACTGGTTAATCATTCACTTGTAACTGTTCTTGTTTACATGAATAAAATCTGTGCCTTTGTGACACAAATACTAAATAGAAAAAGTTCTTGGCTGAGGATTGTATTACACACGAGTCCCTTAGAAGAAATTTCTAGTCTCCCAAGAAAAATCGTTTGTTTCCAGGATACAATAGGCTAAGCGGTTGCTACTTCCGGGGAAGACTGCAAATGCGAAGGTATAACTAGAAGGTGAAGTTTAGAAATGATGCCAAGAGAATCGAAGATTATGTGTAAGTTATGTCTATTGCAAATATTTTTCAACCAAGGCCTATCCTTAGTTTATAATGAATTTTGAGTTGAAATAGTTGTGACCGAACTAAAGGTGAAAAATAAAATGCATTGAACGTCTGCAATGCTTTTTATTTTGTATTCGAATTTCGATTCATAACCATTTAACTATCAATTTTGACTTACAGCTTTGAAATTAATATGCCAATGTACATTGGAAGCTGCTGATAATTCGCGCATGCGCCCTGGAGTTGTCCCGTCAATCTGCGCCATCTGCCACGTCATCCACAAGCCACACGAGCCTTCTTCATACGCCATGCACGCGTCACCTGGAATTCGCTACGCAGACTAGGTCGCCACTTGGTCATGCGGCATCCCATCCGCTACCCGCGTACGCATGGACCGCCACCTGGTCCTCACCATCTTTGTACTGTGCACCAAGCACAAGCAGTCAAAAATACATAGTCGGCTCACGGTGATGCAAGTGTGCAAAGTGCGCCATCAAAGCACCACATTGCGCCCATCGCCCACGCCACGCGCATGCACGTGTGCGAGTGCGAATTAGGGTGCTCTACACTCTTCGCGAATAAACAGGTGTGAGGTACTACATAACACTAATGAAAAGAGGCTTGCATATGTGGGACAAGTTCCACTTTTCCCACTCCTTTTCCCTTCCATTTTTCTCAGTTTTCCTTTTTTTAGGTCCCAACTATGAGCATCGATATATCATTCATCTTAGTCTGATTTAGACGTGTTTTGGTTCGTTGTAAAGCCCTTACAACATAGATAACAAACCCACAAAATAGTACTTATATTAACCAAGGTATAATATGAATATATTTGTCCCAAGTTAGAGAAAAAAGTACACATTTACACCTGTTGAAAATACACTCATTTTAACCCATTATTCCAACAATCCCCCATATGAATGGAGATAGATTCATACTTTCAAATATCAAGATACAAATTCAGTAGTCGAGTATTGCTGGAAGGTAGATGTAGCCTTTGAACCTTCTTTTCTGAAGCATACTTAGCCTATTAGGGTTTTTTAGACGCAATATCCTTGAACCCCCCCCCCCCCCCATTTGTGTAAGTTGTGTCTATTGTAAGTGTGTTTCAACCAAGGCCTCTCCTTGGTTTTATAGTGAACTTTGAGTCGAAACATTTTGGCTGAATTAAAGGCGAAAAATAAATTACATTGAACATCTTTAATAATATTGTTTATTTAGTTACCGAGAGTGTCACCTGCTAGCAATTTTCCTGCAGACATTAATGTCGCTGACTTTAGTACTAGCCGTCTTAGTGTCGTCGGGCGTTAGGGTCACCTAACGTTGACTATTTTGAGTGCCGGTTGGCATGTCTAAATTTGCATTAGGACTTTAGGAGAGTATCACCAATGCATATCTTTCACACAAACAAAGTTTCCAAACTTAAGGGACCACAAGTGCACTTATTTTCAAACTTTTAGGTGTTTTAAGATAAGTCCAAGATTCTAGAACATTTTAAATTAATTTATTTATTTATTTAATTAGAATACTTAGAGACAAAGTTAAATTATCTAAAACAAGTTGTAATAACAAATAAAACACCAAATTATGCGCTTTTCATCAAATTTAAGATGAATATCATCAAGAACACAAGAACAAATTATAAACATTCAAACTAGTTCTTGACTAATTTTATCAAAATTTCAAAAAACCAACATTTTAAATAACATTTAAACAAATCTTAATAAGATCTAACAATCCATAAAACATGTAATGAACATTAGATCCAAAACTTTCATAAAAACCATTATGGGTTTTGAGCAAAACTTTTTTGTTTCTTAACAAAACATAATTGATTAACTAACATATGATCTTATACCACATGTTGATCAATTATTTAGATCTAGTTATTTATATTAATGATAAGATTGTAATTTCTTAAGAGTAAATTGTTATTTTCGTCTATGAGGTTTAACCACTTTTACGATTTGTCGTCCTCGAGGTTTCAAGGGACAAAAGTCGCAAAAATTTAAGAAATACAATGATGAAAATGGCAATAAAACGCAAACCTGAAGGACTCAAATGCACCAAAAGTCAATTTGGATGGAACAAGCAAAAATGACTAAACGTTAGGGACGCTTTTGACAATTTACTTTTTTATAAGTACTCTTTAACATAAAACATTTAGGGGTTTATGTAATTTTCTTTATTTCAACTTCGTAACTCAGGAAATGTAATCATTTCTTTTATTGAAAAAATTTCAATGCCTTAATACTCGTATAGTCAGTTATGTTTTAATATGATTGTTCTAATTTAAAACCAATCTTCATTATCTCTCTATACGCAATAAGCGAGCAAGCGACAATTTGTGATGACAAACACACATATATCTAAAATAATATATCAGTGTATTAAATATATCTAAGTTAAATAAATTGGTGTGTTGCACTGTTGTACACAAGTGTACTGGCTGTTGTACGTATATGTAATCAGTGTTGTACGTATATGTAATCACTATTGTACGTCTGTGTATTTGATATGCACCAAATGCAATATATAAATTATATCAAATAAGGTATAAAATCAACCCTTTTATAGTACTAATGTTGGAAAAAATGTGATTCTTTGTATACTTTTGATTTTCAGAATTAAAAGAGCTTAAATGTACAAAAGGAACAAATTAACGGCTAAAACCAACATGAATACAGAAGAAAAGAAGTTAATACATCATACCGACCATCTGAGTTTTACCCCAAGACCAAAAACAACAAATCCGAAGACAAGCATGGGGCCGTGCCACCAAGGCATGGGGTCGTGCCCCACTCAAGATTACAGAAAGAAAAAGACAAACAGAAGCACAAGAGAGACACGAGGCTGTGTCTCATGGATACGGGCCGTGGTCAACTCCCAGATATGAAAGAATCTTGGATAGTACAGCAAGTACAAGGGCCACGGGGTCGTGTCGTTAACACACGGGGCCGTGTAAGCATACGGACTGATATAGCTCATTAAATAAAGACAGAGAAGAAGGAGGCACAGTATAACAACCCGACTTTTCGGATCGTTACCTGTTTGTTTTTCTTTGACTTGTAACCGTCTTGTACTCCGAGATTCGATATAAATAAAGGGTTATGTTGTACTAAATACTTTTTCATCTCACCGCACCGTTATACGCTTAAACGCTTTATATTCGCGAACGCTTACTCAACACGAATTACAGAGAATTATGCTATTTAAATCACCGAGTGTGTTTGTTTGGTTATCATACGCCTCCGCATACACTTATCACAACTAACACGCTAAATCGCAAATAGTGTTATTAGTAGTAGTAATGTAATAACGTGTGTTCTTATGTGTCTTACTTGTGTGTGCTTATTATGTGTATTGTTTACTCGCAAATGCTATCGCAATGCAAACTCAACGCTACTCGCACAACTCGATTTATCACTCTAAAACATAACACGACCCGAAACTCAGTGCTACGCTAAAATACTTAAAGTACCAATACTAACTAACGCAACAAAACGCATTAAACGAGCGTCCTACATGTGAAACAAGGATTCCGTTGCACAAAACAACACCCTTGTTCAAAGCTAGGCAGCTTCACTGCCTTCGTACGAAGGTAGCCAGTTCAAACCAGAGCCTTTTGTGCGAACCCACCAACTCTATAAATACCCAAGCCCCTCCTCATTCATTCTCACTTGCTGATTTTGAGCCGAAACTTTGCCAAATTGTTGTCCGACCATTTTCAAGTAAGATTTAACAGTTTTCTTCAATTATACAACGTTTTCCACTTCGATTTTCACAAGAATCACTACGTTTTCATCTAAACTCTTATGTTTTCACATAAAAACATTCATCTTTTCACTTAGCTTATTCTTTTCTTCATAAATTCCTACTTTTACACAACACTCTTCATCTTTTTCAGTGTTTTTCAAGCAAATCTTCATCTTTTTCACCAAATCTTCTTATTTCACCTCTGATCTACACTTAACCAAGTGTATTGGGACTAGCCACGGCTTCCCAAATTAGAAATCAGTTGATTTCCCACTCACCAAGTGTTAGATCTGGGTGAAAACTCTTTAAAACCTCTTAAACTTGATTTTCACCCTGAAAACGGACTAAAGCGGCATGTATTTCGTTCACTGTATAGTGGAACGAGGTAGTGTCGAAACCGACTTGAATTGGACTCGAACATACATCCGATCTGTGACAATCCGAGTTTTCAAGGTCTCTATCCGACTTAACTTTATACTTATTTGCAAAATGTTAGTATCTCTATATTTGATGTGCAATATAAGTGTGCTCTTATATATATATATATATGATGTGCAATGAAAGTGTGTCAGCCCACTAATTTCCATCAGTCCAATTATATGAAGTTGTGATATTTGTTGTTAGTCATCAATCCATGTGATTTCTATTTAGTGGCCCAATAAATCATAGTTGCATATGTTATCAATTCAATAGAAATAGAAAGAGTTTTAACTTGTGTTATCAATTCAATATATTCGGCCTAATCAACTTAACTGTGAACTGAAGCCCATGTGATGATAAGGTGTTCGGTCCAATAGGATTATTTTATTAAACAGACTTGTCGGCCATATGCAATAGTGGTATTAGTTTGCATGTTATTAAGTTGTATAAGATTACATGAAACCCTAAGCAACCACCATCCCACCCATATAGTGCGACGGCAACAGGAGCCCCCTCTTTCCCCCCTCTCGTGACATCATCCTTGCCAATCAAGTTTCTGGTTAGTGTGTTATCTTTAATTGATTGAGTTGTGATTTATATTCCTTAAATGTATGCGGCTGAAATTCTTGTCGATAAGGATTAGGGTTTCAGGCATAATAGATTCTGATGATGATTAGTGGTATTAATGTTCGAGAATTGGTTATTTTTGCATGATCTTGTCGATGCTAGGATTTGGTTGTAACCGAGTATGGTGTGCAAAAAGGCAAACTGCTAAATTTAATAAAATAAATAGCATGGTATTGATGTTGATCACTTAATGAAAACTTATGCTACTGAAATTGACATGGACGATTATGCTGGCTTATGATTGTTAATATTCTCAGGATTTCATTCTAATGATGTTTGATTGTATCATAATATTTGATGATGTGTTAATGTATCGGTTAGACGAATCATTAGGGTTCTGGATTGTAATTGTTGACGATGATGTCCCAGACGAAAACACAGCGACGAAAACACAAAGTGTTTTCGCCAAGCTTTAAGTCCGACGAAAACCAAGGGTTTTCGTCAAATGATATTTCGCTACAAAAGGGTTTTCAGCCAAGTGTTTTCCCCGGTTAGGGGATTTCGTCACATGTGATTTCGTCACATGTGATTTCGTGTGTGTGTTGTAGCATGGTAATCTGTTAGTTATCATTACTGTTAGTTATCAACTATGTTTGGTTTATTAACTGAGTTAAGTTATTAACTCTGTTAACTTTATTAACTCTGTTAGATGCATGTATGACACTCTGTTAAGTGGGTAACTTTTGTTAACCCTGTTAGTTGATTAACAGTGTTGGTCTGTTATTCCCGTTATGTATACAAATCCTGTTAAATTGCTAACTTTGTTAAGACTGTTAACCCTCTCAAGCATGTTAATGAATAACCATGTTAGTACAAATTGTGATGGATATTTGCATGAGAACTAACTAACTGTTATGTGCTACTTGATGATGATTTCATAAACACACTATGTGACATAAATGGCATGTAAATCATTACGAACTGGAACTGATTAAATATATGTACGTACTTTAGGACTTGACTGATTGCTTGTGGGCACATAGTTAAGCATACCGAGCAAACCAAGGTGAGTTCACACTCTCTCCAAGGCATGGGATTCCCAAGGGTTGGGAATGGATTAAAGAACTGAACGGTAACTACAAACTTGCGTATTCCCCATACAACAGGATACGTACGACCATAAGACCATCACTCTATCATTTGAAGTCCCTCATTTATCGACTTAATCGCAGAGGCCTATGGCGAGCGGGTCATTAGTAGATAGCGCTATTAGGTTTAACAAACCTCACACCGTGTCGTCCGAACGGGCGTGTACTAATGGACTATGGGCAAAGGGTCAATGCTGATATACATTGACTTAGGGCACCTCTTACATTTTCGTAGCAGTCGATACGCGTGGTCTAGTAACACATGGGAAGCCCCCACCAATCTTCGCAAACATGTCTGGGAGACCGCGATACGAATTAATACGATACATGGTTTACAAAACGAACATACGATTTACTAAACGAATGCTATAACTAAACAATCAACTGTGAACTCGCTCAACTTTGTTGTTGATTCATTGCTACATGCCTTGCAAGTCGTTAGGTACTCCTGGAGCTTGCATAGGGAGGCGATGTCGTTGTGGGACATGGCATTGTGTGCCATGCTAAAAACATTTCTTTATTTCGTACTTAATACTTGCATTGGGTTTTACAATTATGCTTCCGCTAAACACTTAACTAGGTTTTGATTTGAAACACCTTTCATATTGTGTGGTTGAATTTTACTTACTTGTTATGTTCAATATGATTGGTGGCTTGATCCTGGTCAGTCACGCCTCCAAGCGGTGATACTCCGCGTGTGGATTTTGGGGGTGTGACACGATCCAAGAAAAAACACAGCTCCGAACGCCAAAAACAGCCATGGTTGAGAACTGGGTTGTTCTGTGCGAAGCCAGCTTCGTACGAAGGAAATACCTTCGTATAAAGGCACTACCTTCATACGAAGGCACACACATGGCTTCCTACGAAGGCAATGCCTTCGCACGAAGGCCCTGACTTCACACTTAACATCCTGGTTCTCATACGTGACTCAATCAAATACCTCTCCGACTCTAAGTTTAATCAGTAGCTTAAGGTTGGAGGGATGAACACTCGATTTTCCAAAGACCGACACGAAGACACCCGATTTTGGACAACGAAATCAGCACGTGTACGAAGACCCACCTTCGTACGAAGGCACACCTTCGTACGAAGGCACCAACTTCGTACGAAGCTTCTGTTTCCCACCGACACTCCGATTTTTGACCGTTTTAGCACTTTGGAAGACTTATGCTTCTGTTCCCGTACGCAGGCTAACCCGCCGCTCCCTTCAATCCATCGAGGATCGTGTTTCTTGATTAGTACACCCTCTGTGAGTATACTCGAACCCATTTTCGTTTAACGCACTTTTGGGTGTTACATACGTTCTCTATCAAAATACAACACACAACGCAAACACTTTATAAACGCTAACCGCTCCCGCATGCTATACGTGATTTGTTGAATGCTTGTTACTATGCTTATACAGTGTTACACTAGACCGCATTTAGCAACGATAGTACTATAGTTTGGACTCAGCACCTGTTGTGAACAGGGGTAACTAAGGATCACATTACTTTACTTCACGTGTTTGCTTCGGTGACATGTGTCGCGCATACTCTACATCGCAGTCATGTGGTTAGGTTGTATCATTGTTGGTAGTTACATGCATCGCCCGTTACGTGTTACATGTTGGTTATGCGTAAACGCTTTTTATACTATATCTATGCAAACTTGTATACTCACATTTACTTTATGTATTGACTTTTATTTTAACGTATGTGACAGGTTGATTAGATGTTATATTGCAAACAAGTTAGGAAGTCTAGAAACCCACCAAATAAAATCTGAGTTGTCGTAATGGAATTTGTTTTTGAGACTGAATATCTGTAATGACTGATTTTGAATTATTTGTTTAATAGTATGGGATATTAAACCTTATAAATATTGTCATTTAATAGTTGTTATGGATTCTCTTGAATAATCTGTTTCGCTCAGTGCCACGCCCCGATGATTCCGCCATCGGTTGGGTGTGACACACAGTGCCGTGTAAACCGTCTGTTTCCAACTATAAATAGGGGTGCTTGGTTCAATTGCAATCCATCCCTTGGCAAACTACTTCTCCCACTTCTGCCATCCTTTGGCAGTCTCTTCTCACCCCTCCAACACCACCATCCACCACAACCGTTAGAGTTTAGAGTGTGTAGTAGTCTCGGGATCTAAGATTGATCGTAAGAGCCTTTGTCAAACTATGGTCATGCTTGGCTAAACTCTTACATAACTTAGTGAAGACAAAATATTTTATGTATTACTTTTTATTTCCAAACTTTTGGTTAACTTTTTAATTGGGTATGTATTAGTGAATTTAATAACTAGTTTTTTATATAGAAAGTGAACTTTATTCTATCATATCTTCATGTTTTGTTGATTCAGTCATTCGTGTCTTTACGATCTATAAAGTGTGTTAACTGCCTAGAAGGGGGTTAGAAGGGTGGTTTAGGTAAAGTTCTTGCCTCTTTCGGTGTATACATCTGTAACAACTCTCGGTAAAACCAACACTCTCATAATATTTCCGACACTCTATTATATATTAAAATACCCTTATATGTCTTATATTACACCCCGTATGTGTAAACCGAGCCTGAAATAGGTTATAACATATAAAATAAATTAAAAACAAGAAAAATGGAGCTGAGGCAGGCCGTGACATCCTTTATCAATAGTTCACGCGGGCGGTATCAGGGTCTAAACCTGATATCGTTGAATCCTTTAGTTCAAGCGGGCTGCGTAAGAGTCCTTGTTAGTTAACGCGGGCCACGAGAGATCATGAAACGCGGAGACATCCGGTGCTGACACGTGTCGACATCGTGGCGAGTCTAGTAGCTGACCCAGCTAAGCTATAGTGTTGACCAAGGTTGACGCGGGCCGCGTAACCTTGGTCTGTGTTTTACGCGGGCCGCATGAGAGTCGTATTTCAGCAATATAAATAGCAGGCATCAATTTTCGTTTTCTGTCGCTCATTCTCAATTCTCAATCTCGAATTTCTGTAGTAGAGGCATAATATTTGGATACTATACCCCTAAATTAGAGAGGTTCAGCTCCGTTGTAAGTATTATAACCCCAGTTTCGTAATAGTTACGCTGCCCGATTGATTTAGGGTTCCGTAACAACTGTCATGGTTCTGCCCGACGTAGTTGTTGGAATGCCGTCTCGGGGAGGGTATCATTAATAATTTAAAAGGGTTATGATACTAACCAATGTACATTTGTATAAATTATAGATTATATCCAGGAAACCCTTACGAGCAGCCTAAGATAGCAATGTGAGTTTATCCTCTTTTTGTTAATCTTTTTGGTAAGGTTTTACCAAACCTTAAATGTTTTACAATGAAATTTAGTAGTGATTGAGTCTTTGTATTTCTTCAATTACTGCCGGTATGTTGGGGTTTTGTATACAAAATTTACTACACTGTGAGTAGTAAGTCGAGGATGACAGTACGTTACCATTGGACAATGAGTTAGCCAATGTGTAATATGACCCACAAGTCAGTGGATTGATAGTACCAAATGGAGTAGTTGTGTAGACATAAACAATGTGATCGCTCTCAATACTGTTCACTGTGACTTTTTATTTAAACTTGATTAAACTGGGATTCACTCACCCGTATTTCCGACTGACAAATGTTTTTAAAACACGTTTCAGGTAACCCAATGTGACAGCCAATTAATAAAAAGCCAGCTGGAGAGCACTGAAGGCTTGGGAAAATGCGGCTATAAAAGTTACCAAATAAACGATGTTTTAAATTTAAATAAAATAGGGTTTATCCCTATAAATGTATTGTACTAAGAAACTTGGGTTTTACCCATGTGTTTATTAATATTAATTATGGTGGTTTTACTCTGATAAATATTTCCTAACTACGGTCCTGATGTAAATTCCGCTACAAGACTAAAATAACTGATACCACCGAAACTCTGAGATCGCGTCCGCCCGTTCCCGGGGATTAGGGATCGGGGGTTGCGACAGAAGGTGGTATCAGAGCCTAGCCACTGGTCTGAGCCAAAGAAGTGTTCTGCTGACACTTAAAATTTTAAATTTGTGTTAGGAAATAATTTACGGAAATACGTGCATAACTGTAATTATTTGTTATGTGTTATTTGACTATCTGTTAGTTTTCAGTATGAGTGGTCAAGGACCATCAGACGTGAATCGTCAGTTATCTGATTCACCTAGGAGTGAAGGTACATCATCACAGCCTGCCCTTTCAGGGTATTCTGCTGATCAGGAGGAGGGAATATTTTCCTTTAGAGCTCAATCTGAAGAACCATTTCCTAATAAGAAATGAGGATGGTTCAGTAAAGAAGCTTTTGCTCGTAGGAAGAGAATGCGAAAATTGCAACAACAAAGAGCGTTAGCAGCTATTAAGCGAGAGACAGATGCCCATACGCAGGACATGCTTAATAGAAGCTTAGCTAATTTCCATATCTTAGCTACAACTGCTGCTGACCCGAGTCTGGAACAATTAGTAGCCCCACAACCACAAAACCCCGAACAACCTATGGAGATAGAAAACCAGGAAAACCAAGTGGAGATGCATGACTTTAACCCAGAAGAAATCCCAAGGGTACCTGCACCAAACCCTCTAGACCCAAATTATGACCCCTGGTGGGACGACAATAGGGACTTTGTGCAACGTTACCCTATCCAGGATTATCTACCCATACAGAACATAGAAGCTTACCCAGGTATGGACCCTTTAGATCCCTATTACCAAAATGACTATATTAGGGAGATATTAGAGGATCCTTACCAATTTCAGGAACTTTCACCCCCATATCAGGAACCCGCACCCCAGATTCCAAACCCAGTCCGAGAACCTGCACCCCCAATGAGTGCAGAAAATGTCCAAGAACTTAGAACTTTCGGGGAGGAAATTTTAGAAAGCAGTGAGAGGATGAGACAGGTGGGAGAGCGTCTCGTATGGAAATACGATGAGCGCAATATGGATTTTTGGATAAATCCATATCCATGAATGTGAGAATGGAGGAAACGGTAGTAGTAATAATAATAAAAATAAAAATAAAATAAAATATGTGTGTACGGATGCATAGTACTATTAGTGTAATTTTCTTTCTGTTGGTATTGTAATCTTTATTTCAGTACTAGTGTGTAATAGACGCATAGTATATGAAAATAGAGTACAAGTCGCAATGATCGACATTTTTGGGCTAGATTGTGTGTCATATGAATTATGATATTACTTATTATCTTGTGATATTAATATGGGGTAAATGTTTAAAATTCAGATGGCCGACGAAGAAAATCAAGGAAATCTGAATAACGATAACCAGAGTAACATTAACGTGGTTAATGAAAATCCAAGCATCAATAACAATGGAAATCAAGTGGATAATAGTGCTATCCAACATATAGTGGCACAAGGAATTATAGATGCAATGGCATTTATTCTTCAAACGGTTCAAGAAGCGAATAATAAAAGTAAACATAGCAGTAAGCGACCAATTGAACCAGAACATAGTGTGAACAATGGACCATTACTTCAAATGCGCATTCCCAAAAGAAGAAGAACCGTGCCTTACGGTTGTTCTTACAAAGAATTCTGGTCCTGTAAGCCAATAGAATTATCGGGCAATGAAGAACCTATTGCAGCTCTACGCTGGATAGAAAAGACTGAGGCTGTTCTGAAAATAAGTAAATGTGCGGAAGAGGACAAGATAATGTTTGCTTCCAATCTATTTAAGAATGCAGCCTTAGAATGGTGGAACACTGTCCTTCAGTCTAGAGGAAGTGATAGGGTTTATAGTATGGATTGGGAAGAATTTAGGAATATGGTAGAAAGGAAATTCTGCCCTCCAAATGAAAAGGAACAGATAGCAAACAAATTCCTAAACCTTAGGATGACTGGTGTGGATAGTAAGGGGTACACAAAGTTATTCTTTGAATATGCTAGAATAGTGCCAACCCTTGCTTCACCAGAACCAGTGTTAATCTCCCGTTATATCTGGGGATTAATTGGAGAGATTAGACATGTAGTCAAGGCAGCTAGACCTCAAACTATAGAAGAAGCTGTAGAACTAGCAAATACCTTGACAGATGAGTTAATCCGTACTAGAGAAGAAGATCAGAGGAGAAACCTAACCCAAAGGCTTACTCAAGAATTTCGTTCTGGAAATTTTAATCGTAGGAATATGGGTTCTACCTCTGCACCATACTGCAAGGTCTGCAAGAAAAAGCATTCGGGAAAATGCTCCACTCTCTGTAATTATTGCAAGATGCCAGGACACAAGGAAGAAAATTTCAGGAAGAAATCCAGCAATGGATTGTGCTACAACTGTGGAGAAAAATGTCATATTAGGCCAAACTGTCCGAAATTGACCCCAGCTGCAAACAACAAGAATACTAAAAATGCTAGAGCATTTGTGTTGACTGCAGAAGAAGCCAAGATGATCCCAAACGTTATAGCTGGTACGTTTTTAGTTAATGATATATTTGCTAAAGTATTATTTGACTCTGGTGCGAACCAAAGTTTTATCAATACTTCGTTTTGTAAAATTCTAAATCAGTCATTAACTAAACTACCACAAGAATGTCTAGTAGAAACCGCCAATGGAGAAATTGTTAGGATTTCTGAAATCTTGAAGGGAGCAAGAATAGAAATTTTAAATCAGAAATTTATAGCAAACCTATATCCCATAAATCTGGTAGGATTCGATGTTGTTTTAGGAATGGATTGGTTAATAGCCAATAAAGCCAATATTTTGTGTGATCAAAAGTCAATTCAAGTAAATTCACAAACAGGTAAAACGATCACAATTAAAGGAGATAAGCCCTCTAGATCTACAAAATTCATATCTGTAATGAAAACTGCAAGTTGTATAAGAAAAGGTTCTATAGTGTATTTGATTTCTATAATCACTAACACTAAAGGAAAAGAACTAAAAGATATTCCAGTAGTATCTCAGTTTTCAGATGTATTTCCAGAAGAATTGCCAGGGCAACCTCCAGACAGGGAAGTTGAATTCAGAATTCATTTGATACCAGGAACATCACCAATTGCCAAAGCACCTTATCGTTTGGCACCTGCAGAAATGCAAGAATTGAAGAAACTATTAGATAAATTGTTAGAGAAATGATTTATACAGCCAAGTTCGTCGCCATGGGGAGCGCCGATACTGTTTGTTAAAAAGAAGGACGGATCAATGCGTATGTGTATTGATTACCGTGAATTAAACAAGATTACGATTAAGAATCGATATCCATTACCGAGAATCGATGATCTGTTTGATCAATTACAAGGAGCTCGATTTTTCTCGAAAATCGATTTAAGGTCAGGATATCATCAATTAAAGGTACAGGAAGAGGATATTCCTAAAACCGCATTCAGAACAAGGTATGGCCATTATGAATTTACTGTCATGCCATTTGGTTTAACCAATGCCCCAGCTGCTTTTATGGACATGATGAACCGAATATGTAAGCCATGTTTGGATAAATTCATAATTGTCTTTATAGATGATATTCTAATTTACTCCAAGAGTAAAGAGGATCATGCAAAGCATTTGCACGCACTTTTAAGTCTATTAAGAAAGAAAAAACTCTATGCTAAGTTTTCAAAGTGCGAATTTTGGTTAGAACAGGTACAATTCCTTGGACATTTAGTTAATCATGAAGGAATTCATGTAGATCCAACAAAGATTGAGGCAATTACTAAATGGAAAACCCCTGAATCACCAACCGAGGTTAGAAGTTTCTTAGGATTAGCTGGTTATTATAGAAGGTTTATTAAAGATTTTTCTAGAATAGCCATTCCCTTAACTAAGTTAACCTGTAAATCTGTTAAGTTTGAATGGGGATTAAAACAAGAAGAAGCATTTAGAATTCTTAAGCAAAGATTAACTCATACACCCATATTAGCATTACCAGAAGGAATTGAAGACTTTGTAGTCTATTGTGATGCTTCTAAATTAGGTTATGGATGTGTATTGATGCAACGACAAAAGGTTATAGCTTACGCATCTAGACAACTTAAGAATCATTAAGAGAATTATTCAACCCATGATTTAGAATTAGGAGCTATAATTTTTGCTCTTAAGATTTGGAGACATTACCTTTATGGTAGTAAGTTTACCATATTCACTGATCATATGAGTTTAAGGTATATCTTCAGGCAAAAGGAGTTGAATATGAGACAAAGACGCTGGATGGAGATGCTTAGTGACTATGATTGTGATATCCAATATCATGAAGGAAAAGCAAATATAGTGGCATATGCTTTAAGCCAAAAATATCATGAAAAACCAAGAAGGGTACGTTCTCTTAAATTAAATCTACAAGTAGATTTAAATGAACAAATAAGAGAACTACAAGAATCAGTAATCAAGGATGATTCTGAAAAATTAAAAGGTATATTGAAAGAATTAAAACAAGGAACAGATGGAATTTGGAGATTCCATGAAAAGAGAATGTGGATACCTAAATTAGGAAATTTACGTCATCGTATACTAGAAGAAGCCCATAAGTCTAAATATACGATGCATCCAGGTAGTGATAAAATGTACCAGGATTTAAGGAAAAATTTATGGTGGATAGGAATGAAGAAAGACATAGCAGCCTATGTTTCTAAATGTTTAAGTTGTTCACAAGTCAAAGCTGAACACCAGAAACCCTCAGGTTTGTTACAGCAATTAGAAATGCCAGTATGGAAGTGGGAATTAATAACAATGGATTTTGTTACTAAATTACCCAAAACAAAGAAAGGAAATGATACAATCTGGGTGATTGTAGATAGGTTAACCAAGTCAGCTCATTTTCTACCAATGAAGGAAACAATTAGTATGGAACAATTATCTAAATTGTATGTAAATGAAATTGTTTCTTTACATGGCATTCCTTTATCAATTGTTTCTGATAGAGATAGTCGATTTACCTCTCATTTTTTGTCAAGCTTCCAAAAGGCAATGGGAACCAAGTTAAAATTGAACACAGCTTATCATCCTCAAACAGATGGATAAAGTGAAAGGACAATTCAGACAATGGAAAACATGCTTAGAGCTTGTGTAATTAATTTTGGAGGTAATTGGGATGATCACTTACCTTTAATAGAATTTTCTTATAATAATAGTTATCACACAAGTATCAATGCTGCACCATTCGAAGCACTTTATGGACGAAAGTGCCGAACCCCAGTCTGTTGGGCAGAAATTGGGGAAAAACAACTATCTGGACCTGAGATAGTGCAAGAGACAACCGACAAAATTATTCAAGTCAAGGAACGAATGAAAGCAACACGTGATCGACAGAAGAGCTATGCTAATAACCGACGCAAACCGTTGGAATTCCAAGTAGGAGATAAAGTATTGTTAAAAGTCTCTCCTTGGAAAGGAGTAGTAAGATTTATCAAACGAGGAAAGCTAAGCCCCAGGTATATTGGACCTTTTGAGATTATCCTCTTTTTGTTAATCTTTTTGGTAAGGTTTTACCAAACCTTAAATGTTTTACAATGAAATTTAGCAGTGATTGAGTCTTTGTAGTTCTTCAATTACTGCCGGTATGTTGGGGTTTTGTATACAAAATTTACTACACTGTGAGTAGTAAGTCGAGGATGACAGTACGTTACCATTGGACAATGAGTTAGCCAATGTGTAATATGACCCACAAGTCAGTGGATTGATAGTACCAAATGGAGTAGTTGTGTAGACATAAACAATGTGATCGCTCTCAATACTGTTCACTGTGACTTTTTATTTAAACTTGATTAAACTGGGATTCACTCACCCGTATTTCCGACTGACAAATGTTTTTAAAACACGTTTCAGGTAACCCAATGTGACAGCCAATTAATAAAAAGCCAGCTGGAGAGCACTGAAGGCTTAGGAAAATGTGGCTATAAAAGTTACCAAATAAACGATGTTTTAAATTTAAATAAAATAGGGTTTATCCCTATAAATGTATTGTACTAAGAAACTTGGGTTTTACCCATGTGTTTATTAATATTAATTATGGTGGTTTTACTCTGATAAATATTTCCTAACTACGGTCCTGATGTAAATTCCGCTGCAAGACTAAAATAACTGATACCACCGAAACTCTGAGATCGCGTCCGCCCGTTCCCGGGGATTAGGGATCGGGGGTTGCGACAACATCCTACGAGGACTTGATTCAACCTTATTAGGACTTCATTTGAGGCATATAGCATCAAATCGGGGGAAGTAAGAATGACTTGAACCCCTTATAAATAAACTACTATTAAAACATTAAACCAGCCTTGCGGGACTGTATCCCTGCTGACTCAGACCAATATGGCCGAGGGTAGTGTTGCCTCCAAAAGAGGGACATGCCACATTTTGCATTTATAACTTACTTAATTATCTTTCAATGGTCCGGCCTTGCGGGACTGTATCCTTGCTGACTCAGACCCATATGGCCGAGGATAGCATTGCCTCCAAAAGAGGGACATGCCACTATAACTAAGATAATCTCTTAAAAAATCCAAAGTGTGGAAATTATCAAAGGATACGAAAAAGATAAGTCGGAACCAAGTGGTTCTATCTTGTCTATTTGTTTCTTTTATTATTATAGATTATTTCTTTATTTTCACTATTAAAAAACTTTTCTCAAATTTGGTTAGATTAGATGTTGACGATATTCCGGTATTAAATGCTCTTATGTCCTTGGACGACCTCGGTATCTTACCATCACTATACTACACCAATGATGGGTGCACTTGCCCAAGCATGTTGTAGAGAGTGATAGTGTTATATCCGGTTTATAAATTTAAAGCTTGATAAACGAGTGAAAAGTTCTAAAAAATATATTAAAAATCATACACCCTCACCTCACGTCAGTATTGCACTCTTGTACACTAGTGTAGAGGCTGCTGTATGTATATGTAATCAATGTTGTACGTCTGTGTATTGAACTGTTGTACACGGTTAAGACAACATAGTTTGGCCGGAGTGGGGCAACGGGGCTCTCCAATTTGGGGAGTGCGGTAGCCTAATACAAGAAAGTCACCGTTCCAAAAAAAAAAAGAATTTTGTTAAAATTGAAATGATATTTTGAAATCACCAAAATATAGGATGATTTAACTGATTTGTTAAACTCTCTGATAAAAAGGAAATTAATTAATGAATTAATTTTAATAACTCCCTAATAAAAAGGAAATGTAATTAGTGAATTAATATTAAGTTTTTAATCCTACCTTTTTCATCTGAAACTAAACCAAGGGCTAGGATAAGTTCACTAAGCTCACCAGCAAGAGCGGGGTTCATAAATGAACCTAACCCATATGTATATTATATATAATATACACACACATAGTAGGAGGTTCATGGAGGGAACACTAAAAAGTGGGAAACCGACTCAAACGAACTCGGATTTGACTCATTCCCACGGTGTGGAACCAGCTTGTTGAACCTAAACTAGGATCTCTTAACCCTAAACCCTAAATCCTAACCCCTAAACCCTAAACATATTAGGGTTTGGCTTTTAGGGTTTTGCAATAGGGTTTAGTCTTAGGGTGAATCACTAGTATTCAGGGTTTAGCATTAGGGATTAGGGTTTAGTCTTTAAGGTTTAGCCTTTAGAGTTTATAGTTTAGATTTTATGGTTTAGCTTAGGTTTTAGCCATATTATTTAGCTTTAGGGTTTAGGATTAAAAGATCCTAGTTACGGTTCGATGAGTCGGTTCCATTGCCGCTCGAATGAGTCCAATTCGAGTTCATCACCGTTTCCCACTTTTTTAGTGTTCCCCAAGGAACACTTCCCAATACACACACACACACACATACACACATATATATATAGGGTAGGGATCCTAAGAAAAGTCCCCCCTATTTGAGAAACTTGAGAAGCAATCTGGACCACACATTTTCCCTAAGCAAAAAAATGCAAAAAAGGTGAAAAAATGCATTTTTTTTTTGGAAAAATCGCAGCTTTTTCTTTAAGGATTAAAATTTTTATTTTATATTTTTTTTAATTTTTTTTTTGGATTTATACACATGTGTATATTGTTAATCTTTTAACTATACATATATGTATATTGTCAATTATACATATATGTATATACATGTTTAAAATTGAAAAAATATGTGTTATAAATCCTAAACCTTATACCATAAACACTAAAGCTAAACCTTAATGCTAAACCCTAAATCCTAAAGCTAAACCCTAATTCTAAACCCTAATTCTAAACCCTAAAGGTAAACCCTAATGCTAAACCCTAAAGCTAAAACTAAACCCTAAAGCTAAACCCTTAATGCTAAACCCTAAAGATAAAGCTAAACCCAAAAGTTAAAGTTAAACCCAAAAGCTAAACCCTAATGCTAAACCCTAAATACTATTGCTAAACCCTAATGCTAAACCCTAAAGCTAAACCCTAAAGCTAAACCCTAAACCCTAATGCTAAACCCTAAATACTAATGCTAAACCCTAAATAACACTTATTTTTCAATTTTAAACATGTATATACATATATGTATAATTGACAATATACATATATGTATAGTTAAAAGATTAACAATATACACATGTGTATAAATCCCAAAAAAAAATTAAAAAATTAAAAATTAAATCCTTAAAGAAAAAGCTGCGATTTTTTCAAAAAAAAAAAATTGCATTTTTTTTACCTTTTTTTGCATTTTTTTGCTTAAGGAAAATGTGTGGTCCAGAATGCTTCTCAAGTTTCTCAAATAGCCTACTGCTTCTCACATGATCCTTATCCTATATATATATATATATGGTAAGGTTCATTTGAGAACCACCTTTATTGCGAGAACCGCGATAACCAATGTGAACACAACAAAATAACCCAAAAAAAACATAAAAAAACCTAACCCCTACCCCAAAAACCTAAACCCCCCAACCCCCCCCCCCCCCCAAAAAAAAAATCCTACCCCCCCCCCCCAACTTGTGTTCATATAGGTTCTCGCGGTTCTCGCAATAAAGGGTGGTTCCTAACGGATCCTTCTCCTATATATATATATATATTCGTGTGCCGGTATATCACCTGAAAAGGTTCTCGGAGAGAAAAATCTGGTTGCCCTCCCTCTATGTGTTTGATTTGCGTGTTGTTCGATCAAAATCGTACGGCCATGGATTTTCGTGAGTGGTGATTGTGTCAGGTGGCTACGACGGTTGCGATCTCTTTTCCGGTCTCTCTCACACCCGCTTTCAGATCTTACTCTTATTCAGTTTCACCCTTACTAGTACAGAGGTAGATGATTGTATAGAGGTAGATGATGGGGATATTTATTTAAAAATAAGTGAACTTAGAAATTTACAAGTTTTATTAAAAAAAGGGTAAAATTGTCACTTTCTAATCTATTTTTATTAAAATAAGTCAAAAACGAGTATATTTGATATTTATAACTTTTATGAAGGTATATATGTATATCAAATTTTAGTTTGGGTATATATGTAATTTATAAAAAATACATGTAATGAGTAAGGGGGTCGAGGCGCCCCGTGGTGAACCCCCCACCACGCATGATCGAAAAAAAACATCGCCGCCACCCTTAAATATAACGCGTGAAACTTAAAACGCGTTAACTTTTTAACGCGTGAAAAAGTTAAAAAAATTGGACCGTTTGTGTGTTTGACCATTCGATATGACCGTTATTTAATTAAAAAAAACCCCTTAAACAATCTATATATATTTCAAACTTTTATAACATTTCACCCACACCAAAACACAAACATATATCACACATTCTACATATTTCACAAATGGATTTTCCTACGGCTTCGACGTTTCCAATGGACAGCGATAGCGATAGCCAAACGTCTTCCGACAATGAGACGCTTGAATTTTTCGAGTCGGTGTATAACGACCTTGAAGCAAGTTCGAGCCGCCCAAAGAAGAAAATGGTGGATCGTGATCGTATACATGCCAACGAAGTGTTAATGAACGATTATTTTGTGAAGAATCTGGTCTACAATGCCGAAACGTTTAGAGATCGGTTTTGTTTACCAAAAGATTTATTTTTAAAGATTGTTGGAGACATCGAAGCAACTGAAGAATGGTTTCAAGAACGTTATGACATGAGGGGCAAACGAAATTTCACGCCGATACAAAAATGCACACCCGCCATTCGCCAACTAGCGACAAGTAACCCTCCCGATCAATTTGATGAATACTTAGCAATGTCGGACAAAACTTCACGTGAATGTCTGCAATTTTTTTGTAACGCGGTCGTTAAATTGTATGGTAAAGAGTTTTTACGTAAACCGACGAGACATGACATCTCACGTATTTACGCCGCACATGAGGCTAGATGGCATTTTCCAGGGATGCTCGGTAGCATCGATTGTACACATATCGAATGGAGAAATTGTCCAAGAGAGTTGTGAGGGGCGTATGTTAGGGGTGACGTCAAAAAACCAACCATCATACTTGAAGCGGTGACGTCGAATGATTTATGGTTTTGGCGTTCATATTTTGGTGTTCAAGGTTCAAACAACGACATCAATGTTTTGCACACGTCGCCGTTGTTTCAAACCGTAACGGATGGTACCACACCCTTTTGTCCATTCTATGTTAACGGAAGATATTACAGACGAGGCTTTCTTCTTGTGGATGGTATCTACCCATCATGATCTGTTTTTGTGAAAGCTCCTTCATTTCCTTTCGAGGCTAAAGAAAAGGCGTTCAAAAGGTTGCAAGAATCGGCAAGAAAAAATGTTGAGAGGGCTTTTGGTGTTTTAAAGGGTAGATGGGACATACTAAACCGACCGGTTCATGCGATGAATAAGAAAACAATACATAGCATAGTATATGCATGTATTATATTGCATAATATACTAATCAAAGAAGATGGACGTGCAATATCTCCGGATTTGGTGTCGGATCCTCTACACAAGTTCCCGTTCCCAAAAATATCCAACAAGACTTGCGTGATGAAGAAATTCACTTTCGGTTGAGATACGATTTAATTGAACTTGTAGGTTCTTTAGGTTTGGAATTTCCTAATTCGGACGAGAAGTAGATTTTCTTTATGTATGTTTTTATTTTTATTGTAGTCTAAAATATTTCTAGAAATATTGTTTTTATTTTAAATGAAATTTATAATTTTATTGTTTTATTGTTAATTTCTAATTTAAAAACAAAAAAAAAGTTGTGAGTGATGGAATTTTCCATCACAAGTGAATGACATTTCCACTAAAATTTATCACTAGTGATGGAATAATGCTTAATGACATGGCGTAACTTAATTGAAAGTTGTGAGTGAGTGATGAGTGATGGACGTCTCTACCCCTAAGGGGCTGTTTGGTAGCCTCTTAATCTATTCAGAGGCTGTCTCTTAATGAAATCATTTGTGGCCCTTATGTCTGAATGAATAAGAGGTAACCTTATGTCTGACTGGATAAGAGGTAACATCTGAATGGTAAACCATCACATGTCACATTCTTCTACATTATCTTTGTTAAACTCTTAAATGATTTCATTAAGAGGTAGCCTCTTAATGTCATTCAGATGCTACCAAACAGCCCCTAAGTATGAGGAATGAATTCGTGGCTACTTTATATGCGCAAGAGTTTATTTAATGGCAACAAATTAGGGTAAATTAGCATAATAATTTTTTTTTGATGGACGAAATTTTTTATTAAAAACAAAAAGAAACAATGTACAGAGAGGAAGGTAATTTACATACAGTCAAAAAAAACACATCTATACCTAAAAACAAGAGAGGAAAGTAATTTACATAGAGTCAGAAAAAGAAAAACACAGCATCTAGACCATTCCAAGACGTTTGAAGAGGCCAATTAAAAATTCGCTTCATATTAAACTAGTAACAAATACGAAACTCCTTGCCATCCGCCACCTTACATAGGAAGAGCCCTTTCAACCTTTTTCGTCCGGTAAAGACAGAGGAAGTTGAGTCAATTTCTGAGTTTTGACTAGCCGACTTTCTTTCCTTTACAGCAAAGATCCAGATGTATTCACATCAATTTATTATTATAAAATACTTATAGTGTTACTTTTATACAAGTATTAGTTTTTTTTAACGGCTAACAAATCAATCCCGAGCACTCTTGGGGCACCCACTAGACAAACGGAGTACTCCGAGAGTAACCCGAGTCATCCACCACCAATTCTAGGGAAAACCCAGTAACTCACCCGCCCGTAGGCACGACGGTAAATTACCAGTAAAACCCGTTTGGCTCAAGGATCGAACCCAGGTTTCCCTGGGTCTCCTATCACTGCCTACCAGTGCCTCACTCCTTTTTTGCACAAAATGGGAATTGAACTTGAGTCTTCAATGAATAACTCAAGTCCTCCTACCACTTGAGCTAGAGGTCATTGGCATTAGTTTTAAATAACATTTCCAAATTTTTAAGGTGCTGTTTGTTTTTTCTGCGGGAAAATGTCTGCGGACCACATCTGCAGGAGAAGAGGTGGACCAAATGTCTGCAATCTACAAGGAGAAGAGGGTTTGTTTTTTTTATAGAAAAAGATGTTCACTACTCTTCTCTCATTTTTCTCATTGTAGTGAAACCCTAACCCAAACAACCACTGCCACTCCATCTCCCTTCCCTCTCCCTCTCGTTCAAACACTGGCAGGCACACAAGAAAACCGGCTGCCGGTGACGGTTTCGCCGACAAGACGCCCCAGCACCTCTGATGCTCATCCATCATATCTCGAATCATCTTATACACACCCCCAGCCGCATCTCCGGTTACAACCTACAACCACCGGAAGTTACTTAGAGAGAAAGAGAGAGTACGAGGGGAGAGGAAGCTGTAGGAGGGAGTGAGAGAACGGCCGGCGACGGTGGGGTGCCGATTCTCCGGTGAGTGTGCTCCTTTTTCTCGTTTCGGGTGAATACGTTGACTGTACACGGTTGCTCCTTTTTCTCGATTCTCCAGTGGTTGTTTGGGGGTTTTGTTTGCAGATGAAGATGAAGATGGTGGCGGAGATGTTTGGGGGTTTTGGGGGTTTTGTTTGCAGATGAAAATGAAGATGATGGTGGCGGAGATGTGGTGGTGGTGTCGGAGGTAGAGGTGGTGGCAGAGATGTGGGGGTGGAGGTGGTGGCGGAGATGTGGTAGTGGAGGTGGTGGCGGGGATGCAGAGGTGAGAAGAGAGAAGAGGTCTGTGGAGGGTGTCTGTGTTTTGAAGGTGAGAAGAGGTTTGCAGACATATGGACAGGTCTGCGTGGGGAAGAGGTGGGGAAGACCTTTTTGGTGAGAAGTGCTTCCGGAAAACAAACAAACTGTAGACATCAAACGTCTGCGCGCGTCTGCGCGACGCAGACATAAGTGGCCAGAAGCACTTCTGGCCAAAAAACAAACACCACCTAAGTGACTAGTGTTTAACCCCCGTATTGTGGGTGCGGGGGACGTAAAACCGTCATAAGTATTGTTGCGGTACAAACAATATTTATCCTACAAACTGTAAGCACCTAAAAAAATTAAATTAGCACATACTAAAACAATACATACATAAAAATAACACTTTTTAATTATATTAACACATTAAAATTAATCAAAATAATTGATTTTAGCACATATGTGAAATGATATCAGCACTTTTCTTTATCACCACATTGAAAACAAAAAGAAGATCCAAATAACGAATTAATTGCTTGTTATTAGCATAATTATAAGGAAATCAATATAATTAATATTATTTAGGTTATCATTTTACCATTTATCAATAATTGGTTGGATGCCACATAACACTTTTTAAATGGTTCTTACAGTTTGTATACAAAATGTGGTTTGTATTTGATCCTACTCCACTCATACCATACAACAACCTCAAAAATGTCCTAAAACATCCCGTAATCGAAAAACCAAACTCGCTTATCGTTATTTAATTTGAAAAATGAAAAAATTAATCAATACATGTCTGTCGCGACCCGCGACAGACTAAGGGAAACCCTCCGTGGGTCGCGGAGACCCCATGACTTTCCGGGCACGCATAAGGACACGTGTCGTCCACGTTTCGAGCCTACACCCCTGACTGGTCAAACCTAAGCCTAGCTATGTAACACCTCGAAAATTCACGTCCTATAATGCATTGACACGTGTCATAGGTTTGAACGTGTGAAAGAATGTTCTAAAGGGACTAAAGTTGACAAACATGAGATAAATATACTTTACAGTAACCCTACATGATGCTCATAACCTTAAAAGAATAAATCATGGATCATACGAAGCTAAATATGAAAGAAAGTGAGAGATTACAAACTACAAGGGTTAAATATGTCAACATGTTTAAAGTATACCTCTGAGTGACCTTTTAGCAAACCCGAAGCTTTGTAACGGTAAATTATGCTCACTAGAATACATGATAGAAATTTCATAAAGTTTCGTTATCGTATGAGAAAGTTATGATCAAACTCGTATGCGAGGGGTTTAAAGCGTAAACGTTGAAAGTTATGACTTTTCGGGTGATAACCAAGTTAACCAAGGGCTTAACAAAGTGGGTATAAGACTTGAAGCCCTTATAAGTCAAGTTAAGGGGCTCAAAATGCAAGAAATAAAGTTTGGTTGCCCTTTGGAAAGACCAAGAGCCAAGATACAAAAGTTGGAAAACTTTAAACCTGAAGTTAGGCTCCAGGCGGGCCGCGTAAGGTCTTGGCAATCCTTACGCGGGCCGCGTCAGGTCCCCAGATGCAGAAACAACAGGCAGCAGCCTGTTCAGCCCCATAACCGACTTAAAATCGATTTTCCTCATCCAAGGGCGACCCCTACATGCTTTTTAGTCCTTAGGGACACTTGTTGGAGATCAGGAGTCCATGATAGACTTGTTTGTCAATGATCTAAGGAGATTAAAAGCACTATATAAGGCCCTTATGTTGCAACATTGCAACCACACCTTCCTTCTGCATTTCTGGAGCTTCCTGGAGCTTAAGAGCAAACCCTAAGCCTTCCTAATCGTGCGTAGGACTTCTGTAAGTATGCTTAACCTTTCTTAGTTGAGTTTTTACTTAGTTTTAGCTTAGAAGTCAAACCGTCGTAATTAACGGTTGACTTCGCGATTAATCATTAATAGTCCAGTGATTAGTCGAATTGAAAGTAGTTATAAGTTGGTAATTATATGAGTAATAAACCCTTAAAAGGGCACCCTCTGATTCCCACTCTATCTAGACCATTTGTCGGGTCAAAGTTGATTAGAAAAAGTCAACAGAATGCTAATTTTCAAATTAACGCATAATTAACAATGCAGAAGGCTTGTAACCTATTTTATCATTCATATAACTTGATAATAAGTATTATAACTGGTCTAAGCTTGTTTGATCCGACAATTTTCTGTTTAGACCCGGTTCGGAACCGAAAGTCGCAAAACTTTGACTTTTGCTTTGACTTCAGTTCTGACCCGATTTAGTATGATTTGGAAATGCCTTAGAGCCTCCTTAGGACCAGGCTACATGTTAGTATAACCCTCTGTGGTTGGTTCATTGATTATCCGATTCGTTTACATGTTTCCGTTAATTGCTTAAATGTTGACCAATATGCCCTTTTGACCATAAAATGAGAATTTTGGATATGCGAAAAGACAATAACCTTTGTTACTGATTTATAAACATGTCCCTAAAATTTTACATCAGTTGGAGGTCTAGATTAGGAGTTATGCTCATTAGCGTAATTATAACACCTTTTAGTAATTAAAAGGCGCAATTAGCATAAAGCCTATTTAAACCAAATTTTTGACACCAAACCTTTTACCCACTGATGTAATATAATATTTTGGGATTTTTAAAGATTTTTAATTATTTTTAACCTGCTCATAACCTAAGGTTATGGCATTAATTCGGTAAATACCGAATATACCCTTTTCGGTCATAAAATGAGTTCTACATAGTATTTTGACACCAATCCAATTGCTACTGATTTTATATAATAAATAAAGTATTTTGAACTTTTTAACCTGATCAGAGAACTCAGATTTCCTGTATAACCCGGAAATCGCTTAAAATGGCTTTTAAAGCGTCATAGTTTAGGTTTAAAACCATTTTGTCACATAAGACTTATTACCAACTGATATGACCTAATAAAATAAGTTATTTTACTGATGTATTCGGACCCGAATCTCAGAATTTCAATTAACCTCTTTTATAATCTTTAAAATGACCAAAATACCCCTACGGGGCTTAAATTGAGATTAAACTCGTTTTGGGCATAATGGAAGGTATCCTACTGATATCACAACATATTTAAGGCATATTAACTTAGGGAACCTGTATATGACTCTTTTGGTTACTCGTTACGCACTTGTCGCGTTCGGATCGGCTTATGTGACTAGTTCGCATATATTAGCCGAAACGGGTCAAAACATATCTTTTTGTCTCAAAATCCAGAATGTGTTTAAGTTACCCATATTAAACAAGCATACAAGCTTATCGGGTCAAAACCACATTCTAAACCGGTCTTCGCTTTATCATGCGTCTGATCGTATCTTCCTTTTGAAAACTAACCGGTCTAAGTCAAGACTTAATTAAAGACCCGTTAGGATTCTAATAGGTTATTAAAATCCTTCGTTCCAGATTTAGGAGCCCAGTAAAAGCTATCTGTACTTGCCGATTTTATACGGCTGGGATTGAATTTATATTTAGCTCAGGTAAATACTTTTAACTTATTTTCCCTATACGGGCTTCGGGTACGGTATATAAAATACCGCTTGGTCGGGCATTAAATCTTCCATCGTTTGGTGGTTAATTGATATTTGTTCGGCCCGTTTAAATTGTTTTGTTTGCTTAAAGCATTTGGGAGGTTAATGACCATGTCCCGGATATCCTTGGCATCATTTTACGAAATGGCCACGACCTTAGGACGCGCGTGTAGGCGTACACCCGCTAGTGCATTTATAAATAATAAGGTATAACCGCTGGTAACGGGAACAACCCGCCGCGGGACTATATCATGTGGTGTGTCTATTAAGCTTTAACCCGGCACGAACCGGGCTACTGAACGCATAAGAAACATGTAATTCTTTTACAAGTATTATATTCAAATAATTGTCCCAAGTTATAAAAGATATTTTGTGCCGCTTGCACTCAAATCAATTTTCTTAACCATTTTCAAAATGAGTCAGTTAAATTGTATTTACCAGTGTAAACTGACGTATTTTCCAAAAAGGCTAAATGCAGGTACTATACGTAATAGGATGGCTACTCTAGGCATCAATAATCAAGTCTCGCAAGCTTTAGATGTTAAAGTCTGTTGATCAGTGTTATCTTTCTATTTTAGATCCGCCTGTGGATCCATATTACATTACGTTGTAATATTTGATATTACTTTATATTCGGATTGTAATATATTTATCTTTTGCTTCCGCTGTGCATTTATATATTGTGTTGTTTGACTATGATGATATCAACTACGTCACGTTACTCCCCACCGGGCCCACCGGTAATACGTGGAAATATCGGGGTGTGACAGGTTGGTATCAGAGCCAACATTGAGTGAATTAAACACTAGTCTTTTGTGTTTAATCTTAATGACACAGTAGCACATTCCTTGACCTTCTAAGTCTAGACTTAACATAGGAATGCTCTCGTCTCTGTTCGGAGAACTATTGCTTTCAAATTTATATACTTTTAATATATCGCCAAGCAAAGGAGCCGTAATGGAAATCCTCCCCATCCGAAGCCGAGGAATGCGGAGCCTTGTACCGCGATTAGGATAAACGTGCAACCAAGGAGAAAACATTTAGAAATAATATGAAGAAGAAACTCCTTTTTGGCTAAAGATCATTTCCTTATATAGTCCTTATAAGGACACAGTTATTTTTCAGTCCCTTCGAGGACAACATTGTTCCTTTCAAGTCCCGCTTAGGGCAACTCTGTACTTTTATTTTCATATGGTGGATTGAGTGAATTTAATGTTTTCATTCTAAACATGAAATATGAAATAAATGGAAAATAACATTCCTTTTATATGATCTACCATTATAATAAAATGGCAAAATCTAAAAAGGACAAGACCTAGCCACGTGTTATTTTGAGACAAGGCCAAGATGGTAGTTCCTCAATTAGATTCAGATCCTTGTTAACACCTTAATTTAGGATTGTTCCGCGTTAAATATTAAAAGAATCTTAAAGGTAAAACCTAGCCTAAATGTCAATGCAGACATGGCCAAGATGGTAAAACCTAGCCTAAATGTCAATGCAGACATGGCCAAGATGGTAAAACCTAGCCTAAATGCCATTGCAGACATGGCCAAGATGGTAAAACCTATCCAAAAGATTCCAATCCCTGTTAACATCTGTAACTATGTTAATATTTTTGGCAAACTGTGAATCGTTAAAGTCACACAGGCCATCTTTTAAAAAGGGGGTTAACCTAAATTCCCTTATTTGAAATAATCATCCCTTAAGGGTGAAGTGCCCACGGGCTATAATTAACGTCCTCTGAGACTAAAGATAGTGGTAGCCTACAACTCCCTGTCAAGAAAAGGTAATGAACTTTGATTCAAACCTTAATGCCTCGATTCTCTGAAATCATGGCTTATAAATTAAACTTGTCTACGCGACTAGGCCATTTGTGCTATTATTAACTTATAAATTAGGATTTATGATAAAAATCCTGAATAAAATAAATATCCTTCCTTCCCTGCCAGTATACATATTAAAAAGAATCTTAAAGGTACGACCTAGCCTATATGTCATTCCAGACGAGGCCAAGATGGTAGAACCTATTCAAAGGATTCAAATCCTTGTAACATTGTAAATATGTTAACACTCCTGACTAAGTTGATGCAATAAAATCACGCTTGTCATCTTTATATTAGGAACTTCCAAACCCCTTTTAGCATAAGAGATCAATAGGAATCATGGCTAATAAACGTCGAACATGATGTACGCATCAAAACAACCATTTGAGATGTATACCTACGGGCAAAGATGAATGCATGAAAAAGATAGTTTTATTTCATAACTTCTTGTCAAGACAATGAACTATGAAATTTTCCGATCCAAAGGAATCATTGAATATGTTTTAAAATTTCCCTAGTGACAAGGCCTCTGAGCCATCAAAAGTCCTTTGTAACAAGCCCTTGTGCTATATATAAAGGATGTCAGTATGACATTGGCAGTCGTGACTTATGTCCCCTGTCTAATAAATATGAAGGATTATATTCCGTTCAAACGCCAGAGATGGTTTATTTAAAAACTTAGGCAAAACATAATCAAATAAATTAAATACTATCTATTGGCCTATATAGTTTAATTGCACCATGACTATTTATTCATCAAATTCGACAACTCACTATATGATTAAATAAATTATTACTACTTGGTTTGTAGCCCTCAAGGCTTCACCATGGCTGACTCCTCTGAAGCTCACAATCATCCAGTTGATCAGAATGATGATGCAAGACTAAACTTAACAAGCACCAAGTTGCAGGCTATGATAGATACAGCCGTAAACAACGCTGTGGACCTTGTATTAAAGGATCATAAGCGAAAGTGCGATAATACCCCAAATAAGGGTTACAAAAAGGGTAAGACCGGTTCAAACCATAACCCGTCCAAGCCAAAGGAGGCAAAGCCCAAATGCAATAACTGTAGGAAGCAACATTCTGGAAAATGCACAATCGACCCACGTGCTAAATTATGTGGAATTTGCAAAACCAAGGGTCACAAGACCTTGGATTGCAAGAAATTGGAAGATGCGACCTGTCATGGTTGTGGCGAAAAAGGGCACATAAAGACCAGCTACCCAAAGAAGGCGACTAAAGGAAAAGGCACCTTAAAAGCACAAGCTAAGCCTTGTAGAATTTGTAATAAAGAAGGGCACAAGACTTTGGAGTGCCAAGACATAAAGGACGCAACCTGCTATGGTTGCAATGAAATAGGGCACATCAGTACTAATTGCCCTAAGGCTGCCAAGGAAGGAGCAACTAAGTCTGGGAAGGATTTGAAGGACAAATAGCAGACCGGTGAAAAGATCAGATGCAAAACCTGTAGGAAATACCACCTCGGGAAATGCAGATTTGAATCTCAGCCTCTACCCTGTGGGATCTGCAAGTCCAAGGAGCATAAGACCTTGGATTGCAAGAGATTGGGAGACGCAACCTGCTATGGTTGCAATGAAAAAGGGCATATCAGGACCAACTGCCATAGGAATCAGAAGAAGCCCGAAGAGGCCAAGAAAACAAATGCATGAGTCTTCCAGACGAACGCCCAGGAGATGCTGCAGAATGATGACTATATAGCAGGTACCTTTCCTTATCAAGCAGCTTATGCAGAAGTTTATTTGATACTGACACATATGATTCTATAATGAACAATAAATGTTGAGAACTGTTGTCTCCGCTGATTAGGACTCCGGTCATTTAATGCGAGGTAGAAATTGACCGATGATACTTTAGAGAATGCTCCAACAAACCTTAGATCGATATTAATATCTATTAGGAATCACTTTTTTCTGATATCCTTATGGCAAGCTTTCAAGCTGTCCAAATTCATCAATATAATAAAGACAGATGTGACATTTTGATCCCCTGTCAAAAAGGTTATGGACTAGGTCCAACCCCTAAATGCCATTGATGGTCTTTTGTGACCTAGGCTAAGTGATATTGATATGTTTGTAAAATAACGTTCATTAAGAATGTTAGTGCCATATTGGCCAGTATAGTTTAATGAAACAGTGGTTAGTACATGTTAAGGCCATCAGGGTGATGAATAGCAGTTGTTGAATTGCAACTAAGTAAATGATTGAATTGGTAATAGGAACCAAATCTTGAGTATGACAAACTCGGATAAAACAACAGTCAATCGTGCCATTGATGATGCGACGCATGCTAATGATGCTACAATTGTAAACCTTAGAATTTCCAAAGATGTTCTTCAAACTATGATAGACGCAGCTGTTGGAAAAGCTGTGAAGAAGGCCGTGAAAAAGTTCAAGGAGCCAAATGCTACGTACCCCAAATCTGTCAAAGGAAATACGGCTAAGGATAGAAAGCCTAAGAATGATAACGCTTAAACTCTCCTAAAGAGTGTCAGGAGTAGTCCATATCAGTAATAACGTTGGGTACGTTCTTTAAGTATAAATGCTAAGAATTCTGCTTTAATACGGATACCAATAAATCCTTCATAAATTGTAGGTATATTAGACTTTTAAAAGTCTATCATAAGAATCCTAGATATTAAGTGTAAGGTAAAGCTTACAGATAGCAAATCATAGAAACCATTTCTTCTGTTCCTGTCAGAAATCTGCAAACATAAAATTCTAAAGTACCCTCTCTCCAGATAAATGCATTCATATGTAATTGATATCTCTTTTATCCCTATTGATTACGAATACCAAATGGTATGACAAAAGCGCCATATGAGGATTGGTGTATCTTAATATGTTCCGTAGATTGCTTCCATGCCTGATCAGTATGGAGGTTTAATGCATGGAACCACAAAGATATCCCAATGATCATATGGTACTAAAGTCAGCTAATGGCATTCAAAGAAGATATCTAGAAAATAGAATTTTTCCAAATAAATGTTTCCTAGTAAAGGAACCTGTGGACTCATAACATAAAAGTGTCATTCATTTGGCACAAGCGAGGATGGATGAACTGGAGCCTGAGATTTGGAAAATCTCTGTAACCTCCTTGTATCTTGATTATCTTCTCCTAAGACTACCCTGTTTACCTCCCGAGAGGCAAGTAGAGTTAAGATTAACATCCCGCTGTGGGTTGGAGTGTTGTAAGAACTCCATGTTGATTATGGAATAACCGAAACCCTGATTAAGTAAATTTTAAGATATAGATTCATATAGCCTAACTCAATATCCTGAGAATTCGGTATAGTTAAGTAAGAAAGACGGTTCATTTTGCTTATGCGTTAATTACCGCATCCCTAATTAGGCAACGATTAAGAATTGCCATCAGCTACCCAGGATCGTCGAATTGTTCGACTAACGACAAGGATTAGCTATTCCTTAAAATTAGTTAAGCAGTGGTTAGAATAACCATCTCACTTTAAGATAAGCTTTTCTATAATAGTTGATATGTAAGCATCAAGGCTGCTCCCTTGGAGACCTTGTATAGATGGAATGTTAAACATCTATTGTTAGGACAATAGATTGGTAAATTCAATTATCAGGATCTGAAAGTTGCATTGGAAACAACAAATAAGATCACGCAAATTCATAATCATCTGTAAGATCCCAGTATTCGGCAGAAAAAAAAATCAAGGATTAATGGAAAGTAGCAACCTTCCTAAATTCTTGTTAAGGAATAGGGTTCAACAAAGGATATCACCCAGGAAGGGTGTGCCAAATTGTTAAATTTTCAGGCTAGTTAAGCTCTGAATATATAGAACCATTCGAAGGAAATCGAATGTATCAAGATCAAGTAGCTTATAAGCTAAAACCAATTTAAGGAGCTTGGCAGAGCTCGCAATACATTGTACACTAGTGACTGAAGGAGGTGTTTCGCTAATAAGTCAAGAAGCACTATCACATAATGATATGCAGATTTATGATGTGATGAGCATCCTGTATCGATTGAGGATCGACAGGTTAAGAAGCTCCAAAAGGATACATGTACCTAATATAGGGGTCACTCTGGGAGTTTGGAAAGACTCCAGATATGTTATAGAAGTTAAGTCCATTATGCGACAAAAAGTACTTCCAGCATTTTAGCAAATCTCAAGGTCGAGATTTCTTTTAAGGGGTGAGGATGTAACACCTCGAAAATTCACGTCCTATAATGCATTGACACGTGTCATAGGTTTGAACGTGTGAAAGAATGTTCTAAAGGGACTAAAGTTGACAAACAAGGAAAGTATGTGAATTTAAGGGTTCAAAATGTCAACAAGAGATAAATATACTTTACAGTAACCCTACATGATGCTCATAACCTTAAAAGAATAAATCATGGATCATACGAAGCTAAATATGAAAGAAAGTGAGAGATTACAAACTACAAGGGTTAAATATGTCAACATGTTTAAAGTATACCTCTGAGTGACCTTTTAGCCAACCCGAAGCTTTGTAACGGTAAATTATGCGCACTAGAATACATGATAGAAATTTCATAAAGTTTCGTTATCGTATGAGAAAGTTATGATCAAACTCGTATGCGAGGGGTTTAAAGCGTAAACGTTGAAAATTATGACTTTTCGGGTGATAACCAAGTTAACCAAGGGCTTAACAAAGTGGGTATAAGACTTGAAGCCCTTATAGGTCAAGTTAAGGGGCTCAAAATGCAAGAAATAAAGTTTGGTTGCCCTTTGGAAAGACCAAGAGCCAAGATACAAAAGTTGGAAAACTTTAAACCTGAAGTTAGGCTCCAGGCGGGCCGCGTAAGGTCTTGGCAATCCTTACGCGGGCTGCGTCAGGTCCCCAGATGCAGAAACAACAGGCAGCAGCCTGTTCAGCCCCGTAACCGACTTAAAATCGATTTTCCTCATCCAAGGGCGACCCCTACATGCTTTTTAGTCCATAGGGACATTTGTTGGAGATCAGGAGTCCATGATAGACTTGTTTGTCAATGATCTAAGGAGATTAAAAACACTATATAAGGCCCATATGTTGCAACATTGCAACCACACCTTCCTTCTGCATTTCTGGAGCTTCCTGGAGCTTAAGAGCAGACCCTAAGCCTTCCTAATCATGCATAGGACTTCTGTAAGTATGCTTAACCTTTCTTAGTTGAGTTTTTACTTAGTTTTAGCTTAGAAGTCAAACCGTCGTAATTAACGGTTGACTTCGCGATTTATCATTAATAGTCCAGTGATTAGTCGAATTGAAAGTAGTTATAAGTTGGTAATTATGTGAGTAATAAACCCTTAAAAGGGCACCCTCTGATTCCCACTCTATCTAGACCATTTGTCGGGTCAAAGTAGATTAGAAAAAGTCAACAGAATGCTAATTTTCAAATTAACGCATAATTAACAATGCAGAAGGCTTGTAACGTATTTTATCATTCATATAACTTGATAATAAGTATTATAACTGGTCTAAGCTTGTTTGATCCGACAATTTTCTGTTTAGACCCGGTTCGGAACCGAAAGTCGCAAAACTTTGACTTTTGCTTTGACTTCAGTTCTGACCCGATTTAGTATGATTTGGAAATGCCTTAGAGCTTCCTTAGGACCAGGCTACATGTTAGCATAACCCTCTATGGTTGGTTCATTGATTATCCGATTCGTTTACATGTTTTCGTTAATTGCTTAAATGTTGACCAATATGCCCTTTTGACCATAAAACGAGAATTTTGGATATGTGAAAAGACAATAACCTTTGTTACTAATTTATAAACATGTCCCTAAAATTTTACATCAGTTGGAGGTCTAGATTAGGAGTTATGCTCATTAGCGTAATTATAACACCTTTTAGTAATTAAAAGGCGCAATTAGCATAAAGCCTATTTAAACCAAATTTTTGACACCAAACCTTTTACCCACTGATGTAATATAATATTTTGGGATTTTTAAAGATTTTTAATTATTTTTAACCTGCTCATAACCTAAGGTTATGGCATTAATTCGGTAAATACCGAATATACCCTTTTCGGTCATAAAATGAGTTCTACATAGTATTTTGACACCAATCCAATTGCTACTGATTTTATATAATAAATAAAGTATTTTGAACTTTATAACCTAATCAGAAAACTCAGATTTCCTGTATAACCCGGAAATCGCTTAAAATGGCTTTTAAAGCGTATTAAACGCATAGTTTAGGTTTAAAACCATTTTGTCACATAAGACTTATTACCAACTGATATGACCTAATAAAATAAGTTATTTTACTGATGTATTCGGACCCAAATCTCAGAATTTCAATTAACCTCTTTTATAATATTTAAAATGACAAAAATACCCGTACGGGGCTTAAATTGAGATTAAATTCGTTTTGGGCATAATGGAATGTATCCTACTGATATCACAACATATTTAAGGCATATTAACTTAGGGAACCTGTATATGACTCTTTTGGTTATTCGTTACGCACTTGTCGCGTTCGGATCGGCTTATGTGACTAGTTCGCATATATTAGCCGAAACGGGTCAAAACATATCTTTTTGTCTCAAAATCCAGAATGTGTTTAAGTTACCCATATTAAACAAGCATACAAGCTTGTCGGATCAAAACCACATTTTAAACCGGTCTTCGCTTTATCATGCGTCTGATCGTATATTCCTTTTGAAAACTAACCGGTCTAAGTCAAGACTTAATTAAAGACCCGTTAGGATTCTAATAGGTTATTAAAAACCTTCGTTCCAGATTTAGGAGTCCAGTAAAAGCTATCTGTACTTGCCGATTTGATACGGCTGGGATTGAATTTATATTTAGCTCAGGTAAATACTTTTAACTTATTTTCCCTATACGGGCTTGGGGTACGGTATATAAAATACCGCTTGGTCGGGCATTAAATCTTCCATCGTTTGGTTGTTAATTTATATTTGATCGGCCCGTTTAAATTGTTTTGTTTGCTTAAAGCCTTTGGGAGGTTAATGACCATGTCCCAGATATCCTTGGCATCATTTTACGAAATGGCCACGACCTTAGCACGCGCGTGTAGGCGTACACCCGCTAGTGCATTTATAAATAATAAGGTATAACCGCTGGTAACGGGAACAACCCGCCGCGGGACTATATCATGTGGTGTGTCTATCAAGCTTTAACCCGGCACGAACCGGGCTACTGAACGCATAAGAAACATGTAATTCTTTTCCAAGTATTATATTCAAATAATTGTCCCAAGTTATAAAAGATATTTTGTGCCGCTTGCACTCAAATCAATTTTCTTAACCATTTTCAAAATGAGTCAGTTAAATTGTATTTACCAGTGTAAACTAACGTATTTTCCAAAAAGGCTAAATGCAGGTACTATACGTAATAGGCTGGCTATTCCAGGCATCAATAATCAAGTCTCGCAAGCTTTAGATGTTAAAGTCTGTTGAACAGTGTTATCTTTCTATTTTAGATCCGCCTGTGGATCCATCTTACATTCCGTTGTAATATTTGATATTACTTTATATTCGGATTGTAATATATTTATCTTTTGCTTCCGCTGTGCATTTATATATTGTGTTGTTTGACTATGATGATATCAACTACGTCACGTTACTCCCCACCGGGCCCACCGGTAATACGTGGAAATATCGGGGTGTGACAAGCTAGAAGGCTATCGCGGGTCGCGGCGGGCTTAGCTTAAAAGCTCTGCAGGGCGCGATGGGATAAAATTACAAGTATAAATAGAGCAGTCAGTCTACCTTTCCAAACCGTTCAATTCTCTTTCTCTCTCAAGCTTCTAAACGAAATTATACCCCTAATTTCACAAAGCTCTGCCCCATTGTAAGTGTTTTAACCATGATCACTGATTCGATACCCTGTTCGATCAATCTTGAACCCAGCAACGTATGTCAAGGCGCTGCCTGATAAAGGCTATGCTTTATAAACTACGTGGGGGTTCTGATCTCATGACTTATTGATAAAGTTGAATTGTGTTATTATACTAACACGCGCGCATTGTATATTTTTAATAGGAACTCAAGAAAATCACCAGAAAATATTACCAGGAAGCATATAGTAAAACCTAATTTTACAAAGTGAGTCATTCTCCCTTTTTATCAAACTGCTTTGCAAAACCCTAAATGTTTTCAGTTATACTTACAGTGATTAAGTCTTTGTATTCTACAAATTACTGCTGATATTATGGGGTTTTGTATACATTACTTGATAACCTTCACAATTTGACACGGGTAGCCAACGTGTGATATGACCATAGTCATAGATCCGTCGAGTGATAAGTACCTTGGAGTTTTGTTAGATATAAACATTATAATCGCTCTTGATACTGTAAAATATAACAATGTGTCTTTTTATCAGCAAGCTTGCTGATAAAATATTTTTAAAACGTGTTTCAGGTAACTTGATGTGAAGCTATTAGAAGCCAGTTATGAAGCACTGAAGGCTTAAATAAAGTGGCTATAGTTACCTGAATAAAAGAAGGAAATTATATTGTTCAGCAACTAGGGTTTATCCCTATAAATACATTATAAATGAAATATGGGTTTTAGCCCATTTTTTTAATATAAAAAAATTTGGTGTTTTACAAACTCTGAAATTATTTCCTAACTATGATCCTGATGTTTTAATTCCGCTGCAAATTTAATAAACACTGATACCACCAGTCAGGCTTGCGACACCCGCTCCCAGGGTGGGTTCGGGGGCCGCGACATACCACCATGTGATGTAAAACGTAGACAAACTCAAACTTATATCAAGAATGCTTTAACTTAAAGATAAAGAAACAACAAAACTTAAAAGGCTAAAAGTGAAAGGTACAAACCTCAGGAACTAACTAAAAGTATAAACCACCTTTACTACTACTACTACAAGACGGAAACAATAAAATATTAAAATAAAAAAACCCCAACTATAAGAAAAAAAGAAAAAAAAAATCCCAAACACTATTCCTAAGACTTACCTTAATTGTATATATATAACTAGGAGGTTCCCCCGCGCTACGCGGCGGGAACTCGTTTAGTGTCGATTCGATTCGTTATAATACTGGTACTTCTTAAAATAACTGATGGAGAAAGCCTTAAAAATAAAGTTGTGATATGTCCTTGACACGTGTTCAACGTTAAATCGAAACAATAAAATAAAACCAATATAAGCTTATCTGGTGTATACTATTTAAATAACAAACTATATTTATTGATCTTATTAAATTTTATGCGAATCCACTTATTTAAACTTTGATGTTATGGTATTATAATTACACTACTTAATATCTATATTTAAAGACTGTGGTATCCTAATACAAAATAGTCATTGTTCCATAAAAAATCAAAAATGAGAAAAATGTCTGGATAGTCTTTGTGGTTTGCTCATTTTTCACCTTTAGTCCCTAACTTTCTAAAATTACAGCTGTAGTCCCTAACATTTGCAATTTCGTTCCCGAATAGTCCCTGGCACGGAAGAGGGTTAGTTTTTGGTGTTAAATAGATGTGAAATGACCAAAATACCCCTACTGTTAAATAATAATATGAGTCAAAGTCAACATTCCCATCTCCATATCTTAAATCCCTACAACCACCATAACTATACCTCTACCATCACCACTCCCGCCATCAGTCAAACTGTCAAAGCCAGCTCCATCGCCACCATCAATAGGAGCCCCATCACTCAATTTATACAATTTACTACTGTAATAAAATAAAAGACTTCATATAATTTATTACTTTTGCAGTTTGCTTCTTTCTGATGCACCACTACCACAGACTCTTCAAATGAACTCTTTTCAAGAGTTCTCACCAGAATAAAATTCCCAACTCCTTCAACTCAAGAGTTCTCATCAGAATAAAATTCCGTTCATCCGATGGCTACCACCTCCTTCAGCCACCGACTACCACCAAACCTTGTGGCGCAAGAAACCAAAGCACATACATGTATGTGTCAAGGAGAGAGGTCGAAAGTACCTAGAGAGAGAAAGGAAGAGCGGGTCCGGCTCTTGGTGATTTTTGGTGGTTTATTCATCAATCACACAAACGACTGCCGGCGACGTTGGGTTTAGATCTGGTTGAATATCAGGGGGGAGTGATCGTAAATAGTTGACGGAAATGGCGCGCCGGAGGTGGCTTCCACTCCTTCACACTCGGGAGCAGAACCAAACCACGTGCCTGAACGGTGGTGTTGCTGACACGAAACCACCAGCGCCGGACCCACTTTGTTCACTCTCTCTCATCTCTCAATGATGAATCTCAGTTTCTATTTTTCATATAATAAAGCTGGTGGCATTACCGTAAATAAGATCCCAAAGTTGTCTAATTGGTATACTGTTCATAAGACCAAACGTAAATTGTTATATATAGAAATACGTTTTTTAAATTTATAAATATTAATTTATATATAAAATAACTTTAAAACACGTGTACTATACGGGTTGAATAATGAAAAAATAATTTAAAAAAAATTATGACTGAATTATGAATTCAATATAATAATGAAAATTTGTAAATTTAATTCACAAATCTTTAAATAATTCTTTATATATAACACCAGTTTATAACCACGTGTATTACACGGGTTGAACAAATAAATTTTATATACTAAATAATAAAACAATGTATCTTTAAAAACCTCATTTATTGCATGGAAGGATCGGAGTTTGTCGACCAGATCTAAATGTCGAACCTACTTTCCGGCGACGCATGACTCTCCGGTGAGTAGAGAAAAAATTGCACGCTTCTGTTTTGCCTAGTTCCGTTACATCTAAGGTTGTTTCTGACATGTTTGGTGACTTTGGTGGTGGTCTCGATTGTTTATAATGGTTGGATTCGTAGTTGCAGGTGGTGCAGTGGTGGTTGACGGTGGAGAAGGTGGTGATAGTGGTGAAGGTGCGGTTTGCAGACAGTGACAGTGGTGTTTGACGGTGGAGAAGGTGGTGATAGTGGTGGAGGTGCGGTGGGGATGGTGGTGGTGCGGTGGTATTAATGGTGGTGGTAGGGTCTAGATGAGAGAGAAAGGAGATATACAGAAAAGTGTCTGTGTATAATAATATATATAATTTATCTTTATTAATTTTATTAAAATCGTGATGCATCATACACTTGTTCATTATACTCTTATGCATATAAGAGTTGTACTTTGTGTATAAATGACTAAATTACCCTCATAGTTAACAGACTTGGTGGATGGTGTTAGAAATTTGGACTCAAATGGTTAAGAAAAGTGATTATGGGGACTCAGGGCGTTAAACATTTTGAATTTGTACTCAAGTGGTTAAAACCACTAAAACACAGGGACTCAAAAAGTAATTTACCCAAAGTTATATATATAAGAACCATATTATACGGGTTGAATATATGTAATTTTATATACAAAATAAAAAAGTTTTGTATCTTTAAAATCACGTGTATTACATGGGTTGAATATATTTAATATTGTTTACCAAATAATAAAATAATACATCTTTAAAAAACCTCATTTATTACACGGGTTGAACAAATGTAATTTTATATACCAAATAATAAAAAAGTTACATCTTTAAAAATATGCGTATTTTCTATTAAACAGTTTGAATAAATGTAATTTTCTATACTAAATAAAAAAAAATATGTAACCTAAAAACCCCGTGTATTGTACGAATTGAATAAATCTAATTTTATATGTTAAAAAATAAAAAGTTATATCTTAAAAAACCTCATGTATTACACGGGTCGAGTAAATGTAATTTTGTATAGTGAAAATAAAATATTTAATATATTAATACAAGTTCGGTTTTCGTGATAAATAATTTGTTTTATTTAAAAATATTTTAAATTAACAATTTAAAATTTAGGATAATATTTTATTAGAAAAATAGAAGAATGGTATTCGAAATTTCAAGTCGGACAAAATTTAATATTTGCTCATTATTCATTTATTTATTTAATTAATATAAGATAAGTTTGGAAGTGAGGCGAGAAAATCATAAAATAAATGCCTGTAATGAACGACAGGTGTCACATATTAATGTTTTATTATATAGTATAGTATAGATAAAGATTTAGATCGATATAAATAGATTATTTTTGTTGTAGCAAATTTTGTTAACAAAGTCTCAATAAATTTAATTCTTTATTTAAAACTCCGTAACTATATAAATGATAAATAATATTAGTTAATTTTATTTTAAGTTTTGTAAAATCTATTTGATATGAAACTAAACAAAACGTTCAAATATATAGTTAAGATCAAATTAGATAACTAAGTTTGAGTTTGAAGTAAATAGATAAATATAAAGTAATAATTAATTCAAATAATAAATATTATAAATGAGAAGGAGATTAAACTAAATAATAATTATCCATAAGATATTAAACTAAATAATATTTAGTAGAAGGGTTATCTATAAATAATTAGAAGAGATTAAACTAAAATAATAATTATCTATAAGATATAGCCTAATATGATGACATGTGTCCTAAAATAGTTTCTTTTATTATGTAGTACTAGTAGTAAGACACGTGTGCAAACACGGTGGTTTTTAGAAAACCATTCATAACACATTTTAATAGAAAGTATAGATAGATATATAGATATTGTACCAAAAATTGTTATCTATTATAGATAATAGACAACTATAAACATAGATGATCGGTTAATATATCAGTTACATACGACTATTTCCATTCTCCTATCCAAAAAAAAGAGTACCCACACATTGATATAGATATTGTACCAAAACTTGTAATTTTTAGTTTAGTTTAATTTTTGTTTTGATTAATTAGTATTAAATTAGTCATCAGTTATTCTTACAAATCTATGCCATTTTGTTAAACGATGAATGACTATACATCACTTACATAATCTAAGATGTATCAATATATGAAAACACTTCTTAACAATAAAAGGATTAGAGTTTCTCAACAATACAATGTCGACAATAATCACATGATAAAATACAATTATTACAATGCAACTCGTATACCTGGTTTATTGGAAGATGGTACTTTATAGCAAACCATTAACTTTGTAAAACAAAAGGCATACATTTAAATTGCTATAATCCCATCAATCTAAAGTGGTGGATTCGCCTCCTATTCCCGCTGATGTTTCTATTTTGCAATGCTTTCTCGGGAAATCTTGTATGTCATACATGATCACTCCTATTTCTTTTGCAGATTCAAAAGCTGCTGTCGTGTTTTTTCGGCTTGCGCCAAAACATCTTCAGCTTCTTTACTGTCAACCTCGTTGGTACAAATATGATTAAATAAAATGGGAATTAAAAACAATAAGAATGTTCATTTAAGAGAATGGATTTGTAGATTACCCGGATGCCCGAAGAAACATCGGTACTGAAACCCTAACCACTGTTTGACGAAAGTCAAACCACTATTTGCAAAAAAAGTCTGTTTGACCAAAGTCAAACCACTGTTTGCAAAACTATGATTCTTAGTGGTTCAAAAGTCTGTTTTGACCAAAGTCTGTTTAAACATAGTGAAACCACTTTTTAACCACTGTTTGACAAAGATCAGGAACATCGGTACTGAAACCCTAACCACTGTTTGACCAAAGTCAAACCACTGTTTGTAAAACTATGATTCTTAGTGGTTCAAAAGTCTGTTTTGACCAAAGTCTGTTTGACCAAAGTCTGTTTGACCAAAGTCTATTTGACTAAAGTCAAACCACTGTTTGTAAAAAAAGCAACCACTGTTTTCTCCACAAAACACCTTTTTAACCCAACAGTGGTTTCAAACATCTGTTTTAACCCATCTGTTGACCAAAGTCAACAGATGCATCAACCACTGTATCAACAGATGTATCAAAAATAGTGGTTTTAATTGATGAGCATTAGTTATGAAAATATAATACAAAATCATATTGAAGAAATGCACTTACATTGGCATATCGGAACAATAAGCCTGGTGCAAACTTTAAGACTAGGCCAGAACGTTCACCAATCTGGATATCGAAAAGAGCACATTATACCGATATAAGACAGTTCTTTCCATTTCAAGCCTTCACAGCAGCCTTTAGATTGGATAAACACATGACATTAGATTGGATAATACCTCAGGCTGCAGCTCCACATAATCAGCAAAATCAGCATCGGTCGAGAGCTCCTCACCGTTTCACAGTCTTAACCTTACAGCCACTCTCGTGAGCACCGTAGTGCTGAGTAGAACAAATCCTGTAAGCCATCAGTTATTCTCATCATGCTTTTGTAACAATGGAAAAGGAAAATGAGGTAATTTGAAAAGAGCATATCTGCTAAATTGACTTATATATGTTCAACAGTAGAAAGATAGTTTAATCCTCCAAATCATGCAACAAATTTTCTCTACATATCTTGACCATTAAGAGCAGCTTCCTGCACAAGTTCAAAATGTTAATCTCAAATGAGGCAAAAAAATAAAAAATAAAAAATAAAAAAATGAAACACCTACCTTGAGTGTGCATCCCTGCTTGTGGGCAGTTTGGCAACCGCTGCAGCATTGTCATAGCCAATTTTCTGTATCAATAAATTCCAAATGGCAATTTAATCAGTTAATATTTAGAAATTAGTATATGTAAAAGACATAGAGTTGTAAATTCAAACAGAAGCTTACAGAATTTAAGGATGTCACAAGCATAACTGACTGCAAGGATCAACAAAGATAATAACATTATGAATTACGTTGCACTTAAAAACACAAAATCACAGCAAATTTCAAAACTTTATTTTCCTGTTACGTTACCCGTGCAATAGCTTTGATATCCTTTCCCTATTTGCTTGAATGCCACTCACAAAATTCTTTTGGAAAGAAGCAGATGCATCGGCTAGAAGTCTGATTGACTGTAAAAACAATATCAACACCACTCAAATATATACACCACTCAACTATACACATGATCCATTACTAATCAGTCACCAATTAAGTTCGAGATCCAGCTAATACACTACAGATTCAATTGAATCTTCTCTTAGAACAACAATTAGGGTACGAAACAATCCCTAACAATCCAATCCAATCGAATACAAAACTTCATCATATACTTGTGCTGATTTAATAGCCAATTCAGAACCAAAAATCCATTTAAAATGCTCCTTCACCAGCCTCTTTGAATCATACTCTCTGATCTTCTTGCGTGCCGTTATTGTTACGTTAAAAACTCTAGTTCTTCACGGAGAAAACAACAAAATTAGTATAGATCTTAACTTAGAGAAAGAAAGTGGTGAATGAATAGAGAGAGAGTAATTGATTGAAGAAGAGGGTATGTTGTATATCTAAACACCCCTAAAACTACAGATCAAATAAACACTTCTAGCATGGATGATGTCATACCTGGAAGAGGGGATTTGAGGGAGAGATGCATTGAACATGTAGTTTGAATTTTGAATGTGAGCCTGAATGATTTATCTTATATATGTGGAGCCAGAATTTTGAATTTTGAATGTGATAGAGGTTTTGAATTTTGAATGTGGAGCAGAGCTTTGAAACTTGTATGTGGGCAGAGCTTTGCCATTTTGTGTGTGGGCGGAGCTTTGAAATTGAATGTGGGCCAGAACTTTGAATTTGAATGTGGAGCAGAGGTTTGAAAATTAAAGTGGTTTTATATATTAAGCTTTATGATGCAATAATGACATAAGAAAAGCATTGTTGGACAGCCTCTATGGCTGCCACATCAGCTTTTCTTATGTCACTCAATTTTCTCCTTTTATAGAAAGTATAGATAAATTTGATATATTATTGGTATACGAGTTTATTATCTTTATTTAAATTAGTAAGAGTAAACTGCCATTTTGGTCCCTGTGGTTTGGCCAGTTTTGCCACTTTAGTCCAAATCTCAAACTTATTACATCTGGGTCCCTGTGGTTTGCATTTTGTTGCCATTTTAGTCCAAATTTCAAATTTGACTAGATTTCCCATTAATGACCTGCTATTTTGTCTTTACCCTCAGGGGCATTTTGGTCATTTTAGATTTATTATCTCTTTATTATAACTCAATTATAATAAAACCCCTTATCAGCATCATCTTCAACCTCATCTCTCAAACAGACAACTCTCTCTCTCTCTCTCAACATAAATCATCTTCTTCAAAGTTCCCAAACCACAAACCCACCCTTTAATCTGCAGACCAGTCATCATCTTCATCATCGGCATCATCCTCATCATGGCCGATCAATCCAGACTAGTCACCGGCTACCCCGCCACCACCACCACCACCACCACCGGCCACCCAACCACCGGCTTCATCATCGTCATCATCATCCCCAAAAATAATCAGATCTCTCTTCTCTCTCTCTCTCTATAGCACCACCACCGCCACCTCCTCCCTCTCTCTCTCTTCTCTCTCTCTATAGCACCACCACCGCCGCCACCTCATCCCCCTTCTCACCACCGCCACTCCGGCGTCGTCCCCCTTCTCACCACCGCTCTTGGCTCGAAACCCGACCGAAACTCAGATCCACCATCGTCATCGTGATCTCTGATGCTTGTTTCAGATATGTTGGCGTGGTGGTGCGCCGTGAGAGATGGTGGTTCAGATCTGCTGATGCTTCCACCGCTTTTCTCGAATTTCCCATTTTACAAGAAGCCCTAATTCCAAAAATCACGAGGATCTGGATCTGGATTCGTATTTTAAAGGTTAGTGGTTGTTGATTTGGATCTGTTTGTTTCTGATTGTGATCTGGTTGTGGTTAATTTGGTGCTGAAGTAAGTGAATTGTGTAGGTTAGGGTTTAATTGGATTAATTTGTTTAGATTTGGTTGTTTGTAGGTTTTGGATAACTTGTTGTTAGGTTTTGTTTAGTTTGTATCATCGGTGAGTAATTGGATATGATTTGCTGCAGTTAGGGCTTTTGATTGAAAACAGTTAACTGTTTAGTTTGCTGCAGTTAGGGCTTTTGATTTGCTGCAGGCGGTGATGTTCTTGAAGATGATGTTCTTGATTTTCTGGGTTTGAAGATGAACGAGGTCTGGGTTTTGATGATGTTCTTGAAGATGATGTTCTTGATTTTCTGGGTTCTTGATTTTCTTGAAGATGATGTTCTTGATTTTCTGGATTTCTGGGATTTGATGATGATAAAAGATGATGTTCTTGAAGATGATGTTATTAATTATTGAAATGTTATAATAAATTGACATGGACCAAAATGCCCCTGCACTAAAGGACAAAATAATCAGTTTTCAACTCTCAAAATAGAGGGTTTTTGGATTTTGGACTAAAATGGCAACAAAATGCAAACCACAGGGACCCAGATGTAATAAGTTTGTGATTTGGACTAAAGTGGCAAAACCTGCAACTCCAATTTTCTTTTCTCTCAAACTTCATTGGAACAACTACACCCCATATCTTATTTTTCTCTTCCGACAAGGACAAATAGCACATACCAGTCGCTGGAGTTAAAGACCGCCGCTGCACCACCACACAGTGGCCGGAATACTATAAGCATTCTACTCTTCTTTTCTTTTAACCTTATATACTACTGAAAAATATGAAGGATTAAGCACCACTGTCGCCACATTCTACTCTCGTTTTGGCCAACTACGCGCACCGTCGCTCAACCACCTCATCCTCCGACCAGATTGTTTTATTCAATGTCGTCGGCCTAACCGTCATATTGCCGAATTTCCGGTCCGACCGCCGGTCGCCGGCCGGCCAGATGTTGAAAGGGTCTAACACCTCGAACCGGACCGCCTAGGCTAGCGGTCGCCGGTCCGGGTTTAAAAACATTGGTGAAAAAGGATGTGTGAATAAGATTTAGAAGTGTGAGAATAGTGAGAGCCATATTTCTCTCTCTTTATGTACATAAATATATATAATATTCATACACCTATCTCCTCCATTTCTCTCTCTGTATGTACATAGATATATATAGAGAGAGATAAAGTGAAAAATGATATGGGAATAAGATATAAAGATGTGAGACTAGTGAAAGCTTTTTTTATTCATTTTGATATAAAGGATAATTCTTTTAGTTTTATTTCTTCATTTTATAGTTTTGCATCTTTATTTTTAAACACATACCCTAATTTATTTTTGTAAGACATGTGAAAGAAAGTAATTTATATAATTTAAAGAAAATGTTTAGAAATAAACCTTTTAAAACACATACGTTGTAAGGAGTAATCTTATCATAGCTCAAAAGTTGAAGGATTTAAATAGTTTAATTTATGTTAGTAAGAAGGTTTATGATTTATGTTAGTTTTATTTTAGAGTTAATTGCCCGCATAGTCCCTGTGGTTTCACGTTTTTTCACGTTTAGTCCTCACCATTTGGAAATAGCTGGTATGCTCCCTATGGTTTGTTATTTTGTTACTCGGAGAGTCACCTGAGTAAATATCAGTTAGTTTGGTCAGTTAAGTTGGTGTGAAATTGTTAAAGTGTCCTTACTAAACATAAAAATCTGATTTATTATTTAAAAGGAATATATATATATATATAGGGAGGGGCTCATGCGAGAACCACCCTTATTGTGAGAACCTTGAGAACCAATGTGAACACAACCTAAAATAGCTAAAAAAACCTAACCCCCACCCCCCCCCCAAAAACCTAAACCCCCCACCCCCCCCCCCCAAAAAAAAAAACCTAACCCCCCCCCCCCCCCAAAAAAAAAACCTAAACCCCCCTCCCCCACCCCCCAAAAACCTAAACCCCCCCGACCCCCCCCCCCCCCAAACTAAAATGCTAAAAACTAAACCCCCAACAAACCTAAAAAATCTAAAAAAAATCTAAAAAAATCTAATTTTTTTTTTTTATTTTTTTAATATTTTTTAGGTTAAAATCGCTACTTTTCGAAGCAAAAAAAAAAAAAATTAAAAATTTTTTTTTTTTACTTCAAAAAGTAGCGATTTTAACCTAAAAATATTAAAAAAATCAAAAAAAAAAATTTTGTGTGATTTTTAGCTATTTTTAGGCATTTTTGGTGTGTTCACATTGGTTCTCGCGGTTCTCACAATAAGAGCTGGTTCTCGCATGATCTTCTCCCTATATATATATATATATATATATATATATATATATATTGGAAAGTTCAAATGAGAATAAATTTTTTGTAAGAAGAAAAAAGAAGAAATTTTAACCAATAAAAATGTTTTATTTTACTTCATTTAATATAAGTAATTAATGTTACTATAAGGGTACATTGGTAAATCTACATAGGTCATTAATTTGTAGTCTTCCTCTTTAATAGCTAACTACATTAAATTTTTTGTAACTTATCTTCAAAATATATATTTTTTCAAAAAAACAAAATAAAATAATTTAAAGTGTAGGATAAATTACGAGTTGTGTAGGATAAATTTCAACGTGTAGGATGAATTTCGAAATATGTAAGACAACTTTTGACGTGTGTAGGAAAAAAAAATTAGTGTTGAGGATACTAGTCTTTATGACTAATTATTTAGTAAAAAATGATAATAAATGAGATAAGTGAAAAAACTACTGAATGTTTTACAAAATTACCCTTTGTTCTTTTTCTTCTCAAATGAACATTCCCCTCTCTCTATATATATATATATATATATATATATATGGTAAGGTTCATGCGAGAACCACCTTTATTGCGAGAACCGCGAGAAGCAATGTGAACACAACCTAAAATAGCTAAAAAAAACCTAACCCCCCCCCCCACCCAAAAAAAAAACCTAACCCCTCCCCCCCTCCCCAAGCTAAATGCTAAAAACTAAAACCCCCAAAAAACCTAAAATAAACCTAACCCCCCCCCCCCCCCCAAGCTAAAATGCTAAAAACTAAACCCCCAAAAAACCTAAAAAAATCTAAATTTTTTTTTTAATATTTTTTATGTTAAAATCGCTACTTTTAGTAGCCAAAAAAAATTTTAAAATTTTTTTTTTGGCTACTAAAAGTAGCAATTTTAGCATAAAAAATATTTAAAAAAAATTTGTGTGTTTTTTAGCTATTTTTAGGCATTTTTTGTTGTGTTCACATTGGTTCTTGCGGTTCTCGCAATAAGGGGTGGTTCCTAACGGATCTTTGTCCTATATATATATATATATATTAAATGATTTAAGTGGGGCCCACCCCCACCACTACCCAATCATCATCCTCTTTCTCCACACCACCACCACCACCCACTAAGCTTGTTCCACTGCATCGGGCGAAGCCTCCAAGACAAACACAAACACTCTCCACCAACCTCCTCCTTCGATCTCAGATCTCCAAAATATGCAGACATATTCCTTTAATCTTTCCAATTCAACTGCAAATCTCAAGCCTCGTAATCACAGGCTAAAAACTTAAATCTTGATCTTCAACATCTTGAACCACCATGAACAAATTCAAGTTCATAAAAAATTACTTCTCTTTCCCTCGAATGCACCATCAACACCTTCTTCTCCGTAACCGCCTTACCTACCACCTCCTCTTCACAACCGCCATACACACACCTCTCACCGACAACAGTTTCGTCACACCTGCACAGAGTGATCGATTTAAGGGTGGTGGGGGTGGTTGTGGCGGGGGTGGTTGTGACGGGGGTGGTTGTGGAGTTGATCATGATGGAGGTGGAACCGGTGGTGGTTGTGGCGGGGGTGGTTGTGGAGGCGGTGGTGGTGGTGGTGGTGAGTAGTGGTGATGATGGCGGTGGAGGTGATGGTGGTGGTACCAGAAAAAGAGAGAGAAGAAAGAGAGAGTGATAGATTGATCAATGGTTTGATGACTTGGTATGTTGAATTCTCCATGCTGTACATTTAATTTATCGTTGCCTGCAAAATGATATAGTCTAGAATGATGAGATCATATATGTAGGGTTTCAATGAACACCAGATGGCAAAATTAAAGAAAAGTGAGGTGGTGCGTGTCGAGCGTCATATGATTTTATTAATATTTTAAGTTCGTTTTACGCATTAGTCAAGTTTTAAATTTATAAAATACGATATTGTACTAACACTAAACAAACACTAGGGCAAGTGCACCCATCGCAAGCGTAGTATAATGTTGGTAAGATACCGAGGTCGTCAAAGGACACAAGAGCTTTTAATACCGGTTTATTGTCAACGTCTAATCGATCTAAATTTTTTATCAAAGTTTTTAAACATGAAAGTAAATCTAAAAATTAAAAGATAATAAAATGAAAAACAAATAGACAAGATAGAATCACTTGGATCCATCCCCTCTTTAATGTACCCTTTGATGATTTTCGCACTTTCGGACTTTTTAAGAGATTATCTTATTTATAGTAGTAGGCCCCTCTTTTGAAGGTGACGTTATCCTCAATCCAGTGGTTTGAGTTAGCAGGGATACAATCCCGAAGGGTCAGAATATTGAAAGATAATTAAATAAGTTATTAATGCGAAAAGTGGTAGGACCCTCTTTTGAAGGTGACGTTACCCTCGGCTAAGTGGTTTGAGTCAGCAAGGATACAATCCCAAGAAGCCGGTTTAATGTTTCAATAGTAGTTTACATATGAGGGGTTCAAGCTATTCGCACCCCCGCCATCCAATACCTTTGGGGCATTGAAGGAGGTCCTAGTAAGCTTGAACCAAGTCCTCGCAGGATCTATACACTGAACGAGACAAGAACTTTACCAAACCACCCTTCTAACCCCTTTCCAAGTAGTTAGCGCGCTTTATATAGACCGTAAAGACACGAATGCGCAAATCAATGACATCATGAAGAAATGGTAAAGAAAATTCACTTTCAACATAAGAAACTAGTTATTAAAGTCATTAATACATACCCAATTAAAAAGTGCCGAAGATTAAAAATCAAAAGTAATACATTAAAGACTTGTCTTCACCAAGTGATGTAAGAGATTAGGCAAGCATTGCCTTTGATTGACAAGAACTCTTACTATCAATCTTGGATCCTGAGACTACTACACACTCTAAAGAGGAAAGATGGATGATGGTGGTGGGTGTTGGTGTTGTAGTAGTGGTGGAGTGGTGGCAAAGTGAGAGAGAAGTGGTTTGCCAAGGGATGCCATTGAAGTGAACCAAGCACCCCTATTTATAGTCAGAATAGTACCCCGGCCACGGCCTAGTGTCCATTGGGCACGGCCCGTGGCCAGCTCCTTCTCTTCCTTCATTAATTGCAGCTGTCAGCAGAGGGCCCCACACGACCCCGTGGCTTCTTGACACGGCCCCATGGTCAACTCTTCGCTGTACTATCAACATTCTACAAATCTGAGAGTGCCTCGTGGTGGGCGTAGAAGCTTCTACTGGTCTTGTCTTTATGTGTGAGGTCTGACCATGGCCCATGCCTGGCTGGGCACGGCCCCGTGGTCAGTTTCTGTTTTCTTGTTTTTGTCTTGGGATATGCTGCCGACGGGTCGGGCATGTCACGTTATTCCTTCTTCTTGTATTTATGTTGGTTTTTGGCTACTTATTTGTTCCTTTTGTTCTTTTAAGCTCATTTGGTCCTATAAATTTAAAAGGAAGAAAGAAATGCGCTTTTTCCAACATTAGTACTAAAAGGGTTGGTTTTATGCCTCTATTGATGTAATTTATATGTTGCATTTTGTACACATCAAATACCCCCACACTTGAATCTTTGCTTGTCCTCAAGCAAAACTCTTTAAATGTGGCTTACACACTCAAATGGAATAGTAGAGAATAAGTTTTGAGGCTTATCTTGAGTATCGGGAATCCAAGATCTTTATTTAATTTTGTTTTTATTTTATTTTACAATCCTATTCGTCATCATTTATTTAGAACAACTTGTTAAGAAAAATTATTTATTTGGGCATAACATACCTCTTTAAAATTCTATTTATTTATATACAAGTTCACATACCTCATGGGAGATCACTAAACACTCGGCCGAATGTGTATTTTTGTGAAACACTCGACTCCGGCATGAGACTTACTTCTACCATATGCTTGCCAAGCGATCAAACCTCCTCCTTTTTAACTATAAACCTTTGTAAATATCAAGAGGACTTTGGAAAGGGTTAGGCTTGGGCTAAGGGTAGGTGGTTTTTGGGTTAGTAGTTAGTAAAATGGCGAAAAGCGTATAAGCGTCGGTTGTCGTAAAACTTTTTATCTTTGTGACATTTATTTGTACTAAGCATATTCAAACAAGATTTTTGAGGAACTTGTTTGGTTATTGCAAAATTCCATTTTTTTTGTCATAAGATAACTGAGCTTTTTACTAAAACAAATGGGTTTGAAAGGAAAAAGGTTTTGGTGGGTAATGGGTGTTTGTTTTATGGGTTTTTGAAACAAAAAGGTTTAGGCTCAAAGGGGTTAACTAGGGGGATTTTAGGTAGTGAAGTAAAAAAAGGAAAACAATGGTTTTGAAAAAAAAAAAGTTAGTCCTAATGCCTCCATCATTTACTTAGGTTCAAGTTGGTAAGGACCGGGAATGTATCGTCTTGGCAAGTTCTAGAGTTGTAAGAACCAAGCGGCTATTCACACTAGAAACGAAAATGAGCATTTAGTTTAAAGATGTATGCATGTATGCTCAATAAAGGCTCAAAACTCACTTATTGTGGGAATGGGTTTATAGTGTGAACAAGTATATATAATCAAATTTTAAAAAGATTTGTCATGCCTTTTTATAATTTTTCTTGTTTGGTTCTTTTTATCACGACCCTGTCGGTTGTAAATTTGTAAAACATAACCTTTTTAGAACTTGTTATTCCCAAATTAAACCAAGACAAGTAAAAAAAATGAAAATTTTTTAAAAGATTTGGGGTGATAAGCGGTTCCAATACGAGTTTTGTGTAAGGCTTGTTATTAGGACTTGCAAGATTCAAGGTTTTAGCTTCCCCCCCCCCCCCCACACTTCAATTATACGTTGTCCTCAATGTGTCCAAAAATAAGTTTTTAGGTTGATTCGAATGTGTAAAAGCGTGTTAAAAACAAGTTTTCATGTTACTGCGCACCTGGCCACGGGCCCGTGTGGTCCAGGCACGACCTCGCGGTCAGAGTGCCAGTAACAAAAATGAACAGAAGGTTGACCACGGGGTGTGTCCACTGGGCACGGCCCGTGGTCAATTACCTGACAAGAAGTTTTTCTGCAGAGCTCCGGGCAAGGGGCGTGTTGGGTTGGGCATGACCCCGTGCTGCACATGGTGGAAGGTTGGAAAAGTTGTCGGGAGGCACTGTGGTGACACCTCTGCAAGATTTTTGAACCCAGAAATTCATTATTTTAAATTATTTTTTCTGTGTTTTAAAACATTTCTGACAATAAATAACTCAAAACAGTGTTGTAAAGCTTATGTTTATTAAGACTTCTTGGTTAAAAACCTCGCAATTACTTAGATAAAGCTTGAAGTTATGAAGCTTCAAGCTTTAATGGAGGTGGGAGAGCTTTGGAGAAGAAGGAAATTGACAAAAGTGGCAAAGACAAGATTGTTTGAGTGAAACCTTTTTAAGAATATACCTTTTTGGGTATGTGTGCAAATCAGGGCACATCTTTGTCTTTGGAATAGGTCCAAACATGCTGCCCTAAGGCTGACTTTATAGAAAGTGACAGCACACTGACCACGGCCCCGTGGTCAGAGATGGGTCAGACAACTTTGTCCGTATTGTGAGCACGGGGCATGTTTGTTTTACAGGGCCCCGTGGTGGAACTTTTAGGTGGGCACACGAGGCGTGTTGACCTGAGCACGGCCCCGTGGCTAGAGTTTTATGAAGTAATGTCTATATTATTTTTAAGGTTTTTATTCGGGTCGGGTGATTCCTTGCTGGAGGGAACAACACCGAAGTGCCTAAGGTACCTTAATTGCTCTTGATTTATGCAAGAACGCAATAGGTTATCGGAAAGGGTAAAACCTAAACTACTTACCAGTGGGCGGAACCAACCTCTATTCGCCTTATCAGGGCTCTTATTAAAGAAGGTATATGTCGAATCGCTCAGGTCTATGAGCGCATCGGTGGCGGCCGATGGAGAGTCCTTCACGGCACATCAACACAGGGACGACTAACGCTAAAGCTTTCACAAGAGGTTGAGGTACTTTTGGTGTCGTCGATGTTGATATATTCCGAATGTGGCCTTAAAAATTCTCCTTGACTTTGTTCCTGTGATGAACACCTCATTTTCATCATAAGTTCTATTTCTTTTAATTTTTGGAGAATCCTTTCTTCTATTTCACATATGTTGATGGAGGTTATGTCATATGGAATAGATGGCTGAGGACATTCGGTTGGATAATAATGATCATTTTTACTTTCGCCCATCTTAAGATGATTATCACAGGAAAACGATGGGTCTCCTAGGTAATGGGGATCAAATTTTAGAATGCAACATTTTAAAACTTGATGAAACCCACCACATAGTTGGCACCATTCACCGTAAGAGTGGCGAAAGTAAAAATAATCGATATCATCTATGTTTTTGTCAGAGGTTACCAACCGTTGGGATCTGACGATTCTGTTTTCAGTAACTGAGTAATGGGTACGACCCTGTGTTCGAGTGACACGGCCCCGTGGTCAGCTACTGTCTGACTTAAGACAGAATTGTTGCTGCTGTTTATTGGACATGGGGGCATGCTGGATGGACACGGCCCCGTGCTGCAGCCTACAGAAAGCGTAGAATTTGCTAAAGATTGAGAAAAAACCCAAAAAAATTTTTGCTAAAAGTAATTGGGCCGTTGATTTTAAACTTTGTTAAAATCCTTGTGTCCCCGGCAACGACGCTAAAAACTTGGTGCGTGTCGAGCATGATATGATTTTATTAATCATGCTTCCGCAAAAAGTCAGGGTGTAACAAGTTTATTCCTCCGTCACGTGTCGAGCATGATATGATTTTAAATATTATGATATTAACATTAATATCTTAATCAAAGATATTAATATAAGATGACACAATTCAGATAGGATACCTCTGAAACATTATAATATCAGATGTTATTTGATACGAGTAATATGTTTTATGGATTATGATATAACCTAAAATTTTACTCGACTTAAAATCAACACAATCAATCCACAATCAACAATACACATTCTACACTTACCGACTTTGCCATTAACAAGCATAATCTTCTACTTCATGAACTTGAAATTTCACAAAAATTTGTAGTAACTTACTAGTGTTCTTAGTAAGCCTTGTTACCCTTTAAAGTGTGATTGATTCTTTGAAAACATTATTTTTAAAGAAAATAGATCTTTACAACTTATATTCATGTTTTCTAAAAATGTTTCTTCATGGATTTCTCTTGTTACACATATACTTCTACACTTTATTAACCACAAAAAATAAGGTTTATTTGTTTAGGAACCAAGATCAAGTAAATCTTGTGTTTTTCACTTGGTTTCTTTGAAAAACCATCCATGAAACTTTAGATCTACAAGTATTACAACTTACTTTGATCATTATTTTACAAGAAAACCACATGTTCTTCCTAGTTCATGTTCTATGTGAGGATGATCCATAATCCTACAACCTTTTCATCCTCTCATCTTGCTAGATTATGTTTTTAATCATGATCTAGCAAGATCATATGATGATCAACATCAAATACATGCATAAACAACAATCATCAAGCATAAAAACACATAAACATTAAGATTTCTTCATGATTTAAGCTTATGTTTAAGTTTCTTTCTTGTGATTCTTAGTGTTCTTCACAATATTCAACATGTAACATCTTTTAACCACTTGAAATAGATGTAAAATAGAGTGTATGGTGTTCTTACCTCTAGCTCAAGGCTAGGGATGATCAAGTGAAGATAAGAGATGGATAAAAGCAAATGATGAAGGTCCTTGAACTTCCGAAATTTCCTAGCTTCCTTATGCACCTTCTATCACCCTTGGATGTGCTTGGAATTAGTTGAAGATGATTGAATGATAGTGATGATGGTGGTGGTGAGTTCGGTCGAGAGCACAAGAGGGAGGAGAGGAAAGATGTGTGTGTTTTAGTGTGTGTTAGAATGGGACTTATGTGCTTAAGGTTAATTTATAAATCCATTTTCACCTTTTAACTCATGATTCTTATGTTATTAATAGAGAAACACAATCTAATATAATATTGAAAGAAATGTCTATGTGGGGGCCATGTTGGCCGATTACATAGGTGGGGGGGGGGGGGGTAGTAGGCTTAGGTTGAACTATCTAGTTAGTTATTAAGTTAAAATCCAAGTATTGGTTAGATACTTTAGTTACTAGATATTAACATTAATATCTTAATGTGGTCATCGAATCTCAAAGTACAAGCGTGGAAATGATGCAGCCTATGATTGTTCTTTTATTAGTTATTAAGTTAATGATTTTCATGTTAATAACCAAGTACCTTAATGATTTTCAGTTTGGGGTCGGCGTGTCGGGTGGCGCTGAGGCCATTTTACACAGCGTCAACAGGGTTCTAAGTGAACGTCACACTGATGGGTCTCTTGCAATTCTTACTATAGATTTTTTCTAATGTTGTTAACCAGGTGGATAGATCAGCCTTACTTCGTGAGGTCAGGATAAGGGGCCCTTCAATTTCTTTGTGGGTAGAATTTCTTTATGGGCAGCCAGCAAGATTGTATCTTGGAGATGGGCACATTTGGTCTACCACGGGAGTTTAGCAAGGGGACCCATTGGGACCGCTTCTTTTCGCTCTTGTTTTGCATCCCCTTGTGCATCAGATTAGAGACAAATGCAAGATTCTCCTTCATGCTTGGTATCTTGACGATGGGACTGTCATTGGAGGTTCAGAAGAGGTGGCTAGAGTGTTGGACATCATTAAGGTGACGGGCCCAACATTGGGTCTTGAACTTAATATTAAGAAAACTGAGCTATTTTGGCCTTTTTGTGATGGTACCAAGTTTCGTGAAGGGTTATTTCCTACGGACATTGGGAGGCCATTAGTGGGGGTGAAGCTTCTTGGGGGGGGGGGGCAGTTAGTAGAGACGCAAGTTTTATTAGTGGGTTGGCAAAGAAAAGAGTTGCTAAGGCGGTAGATTTGATGCGTCTTCTACCCAAATTAAATGACCCGCAGAGTGAACTACTCTTGCTTCGATCCTGTATGGGCATTTCCAAACTCTTCTTTGCCTTGAGGACATGCCAACCTGTACACATGGAAGATGCAACGTTGTTCTTTGACAAAGGTTTTCATGAGGCGATTGAGGAATTGGTGGTTTGTTGAGTTCCTTTCTTTGGAGACTTCCAGTGGTGACTTGCTTCCTTACCTATTAGGTTTGGGGGCTTGGGGTTGTATTCGGCTGTAGAGGCTTCATCCTATGCTTTTGTGGCCTCGAGGGCCCAATCGTGTGTGCTAAAGGACCACATCTTAAGAGACAGTGGCATATGTGGTGTGGATTCTGATTATGTTTGTGCTTTGGCTTGTCTTCGTGATATGATTCCAAACTTTGATTTCAGCGGTTTGACTAATAAGGACACCGCCCCCTAAAGCGCAACATGCATTGGCGAGTGCTCTTTTTAGTAAAATTGTCCACGACATCGAAGTATAGTTTGACTTGACCGTTAGACAAAAAGCCAGCATATGTCACAGGTGGAGTACTGTACTATCCTTACGTATCGCCTTATGATTCCTTTATTCCCAGTTGATGAGGTATGCCCTGTTTGTCATAAGGCGTGTTTGGATTCTTTTGGGGAGCATGCAGTTCATTGTAGAGAGCTCCCGGGGTTCAAATACCGACATGATTTGGTTAGGGATGTCCTTTTTGAAATATTCAGGCGCGCTGGTATTTCTGCGAAGAAAGAGGCACCTGTTAATTCCTTAACTGACCCGTTGGAAGGGAGATTACCCTTCGACCAGCCGACATTATGGTCTTTGGATGGGTAGCAGGAAAACATGACTGTGTGGATCTAACAGGGGTTTCCCCGCTTGTGGGCTTAGGGGGTAGTGGTTTCACGGTGGGTCAGGCTGCTTTAAAGGCTGCTTCGGGTAAAGTGACCAACACGAGAAAGCGTGCCTTGACAACCAGCACGTGTTTATCCCGTTTGCTTTTGATACTTTTGGTTTTCTAGCGCCAGAGGCCGTGGACCTACTTAGTCGAGTTCAAAGGGTCAGGCATAGTAATGTTATGACCTCGAGATCTATGGACGTAGTTTTTAAAAGACTTAGTTTTGCTATTCAAAAAGGGGTAGCGGCACAGCTTGTTGCCCGTTTACCAGCTATCCCATTAAATTCATAACGTATGTATTCTAGAATAATAATGTTAGAATTAAATATCTTTTTGGCAGCAATGAGAGACTTGAATTCAAAGAGAACGTGAAATGCATTCATTCATCAATTAATCAGTTTTTTAAATAATTTTCTTTATACGAAAGATTTACCGCCTCTAATTTGCAAGTAGTGTTGAAAATTAGTTAGAACTAGTTAAAGTCAACAGGTGACTCAAGAAACTGGAAGTCAACATGATAATTGTGGGCATGGCTGGAAGTATTGTCAATAGTTAGTGAAGATCCAAAATTAAGCAAGGCCGAAGCCTGTAAGGGAGAAATTGGATCTTGTGGGAGGTAAGAACTTCTACCTGCAAAACAATAAACCGTTAGGCTCGTCGCAGAGATGGGAGGGCCCCTCTACGACCACCCTCCGGCGTGAGGATAAGTATTGGTAGTGAGAGAAAGTAGAGAGAGAAAGTAAGGACGAAAGTTTAGAAAATCGTACTTGGCAATGTACTTGAACTGGGCATTTAAAATGGTCAACTGTGATGATGTCATTCGTCCAGACGCACTTAAACGGATGTCCGTCCTCGGCGACATGGGGAACGGAGGTCTTCAAAGTGTTCGTCCATGTGTTGTTCGGTCCGTCCTTAAGGATCATATCCAGACCCGGATATGTATCTTCAAGTCCCCCAGTTTGTTAAGTCCTGTAAAGGACTTGATAAAATGTTTTTTACCGGGTGTTTCTGACTGAATGATGTGGTGTTGCATGATTGGTCCTGATGTGGCGTGGGTGATGCAAATGTGTTGACTGTCAGTCACCGATGGGTGACGGTTACGAAACCCTTCTTTGGGAATCGTAATCGCCCCTTGATGGGATGGTTTTGACTTGACAACCCTTAACCGACTTAAACCTTTCCTATAAAAACCTTTTTTCTTATTTCATTTTTACCTTTTTACTCTCTCTCCTTCTTCATCAGTTTTTACCCTCTTTGTCCATTCCTCTTCTTCTTTAAAAGGTGCGCTCTTTTCTTTGTCATAATCATGGCTCCTGGCCAGGATAACCTTGCCGACAGTGTCAGCATTCTTACCCAACGTTAGTTGGATAAGTTTGTTCAAGAGTATAGGATCCCTTTAGATCTCCATCCGGTCCTTCCTTCAAAGAACGAAACCATATACCCCTTTCGTCAGGGGGAGTTCCCCTTATATACTCGCGTATGTAATTTTGCGAATTACAGGGTTCCGTTTTCGAGGTTTCTGATTAAGGTTCTTCAATTTTTCCGGGTTCACATCTGCCAAGTTAACCCGTTCGGTCTTAGCCGTATAAATCATTTTGAAATCTCTTGTAGGGCCCAGGGTCAGAGGCCGGACTTAGATGTTTTCCGATACTTTTATGAGTTTATTACTGCCGGAGACTGGTACACCTTCGCCTACCAGAAGGGTATTCCTTCTCCTTCCAGAGATGAACGGTCTAGCTTAAAAAACTGGAAAGATAACTTTTTCTGGTTGGATGACCGTTGTCTTCCGGTGGAGATGGTGTGGAGGTTTAAAGATCAAACGATGTCTTTTGACCTTGGGGAGGATTTCGTTTTTAATAAAGAATTGGCCCGTGCCCAAATCGAGCAGAAGTCCCCTATCCGTCCCCTTCCCGAACATCTTCTTTTTTGGGTACGGGTATATTTTTCATGGGGCCGAGGGGACAGGGATTGGCCGGTTATCCGCACGAAGCGTGAAAGTAAGTCCCCGGCCTTTTACCTTCCCTTCGGCACTTCTTCTTTCTTTTTTTGTTTTTAATTCGTTTTTACCTTCTGAAATGCAGGAACTGAGATGTCTTTGAGGGACGCATTGAAGGTCCCAAATTTCAATGTGTTAGATTTTGATTTTGATGAGCAATTAGAGGGCGAGGTTCCTTTCATGAAGCAGGTGTCTTCAGCGGCTCATCAAATCCGTCCTTTGACCGATCAGAGTACTTCAGATCCCCCTACTGCTGATGCAACGTCCACCGTTGATAAACCTGTGAGGGAAGTTGCCGGGTCATCCGGGTCACAAGTTAAAAAGGTGTCTATTCTGGACGACGTAGATAGTGACCCGGAAGTTCGGAGTTTGGACGAAGCTTTGGCGTACAAAACTTCTGATGTTTCTTTGAAAAACAAGGGTGTCTCCTTGGATTCTGAGCCGAAAGGGTTGGTTCACCGGAAGCGGAAGGCAGAGAGTGTACAAATTCGTTCTTCCTCCTCTCTACCTATGCCTAAATTAGTAAAAAGAACCAAAGGTTCCTCCCGCTCTCATTCAAGCGATAACGTCATGACCGAACTGGATGAGCATCTTTCTAGCGAAAAGTCATCCAGGGAGGAGGCCGCTTTGGCTCGATCGGCTCCGACTCCGGCCTTTTTGAGTGGCTTCCTTCCCGTAAACGAGACTGAACATATGGAGGTTGAGAATCCCGCTATCTCAGGAAAGGGGGATGGAGAGAATCAGGGTGGAGCAAAGGTGGTGACATTTTCAGGTACGATTCTGGATTCTTCTCTGGGTCCGGATTGCTTTATTGATGATGAGGAAGATCAGGTGTCTTCTCTTCCTCCGTCTTGGTTCGGACCCGAGTTGATGTCCTTTTTTTTATATGCAGATGTATTCTCGGACGACTTGGAGATTGATCCAAATACCGCTGATGACAAGTTCATTCTAGAATGGGATATTCGGAATAAGGATTCTGTGATGAATGATCTTACGGCCAGGATGTTCTTGTTCAATATCAATACTCCTTTGGATCATGCCCGGAGTAGGAGAATGAAAAACCAAGACTTGGGAGCGGCGGTGTTACTAAATCAAGCTCAATCAAATGTCTTTGTTATGGAGCTGTATCTCACGGATCGCGCCAATTGAAGATTCAAAATTAAGCAAGGCCGAAGCCTGTAAGGGAGAAATTGGATCTTGTGGGAGGTAAGAACTTCTACCTGCAAAACAATAAACCGTTAGGCTCGTCGCAGAGATGGGAGGGCCCCTCTGCGACCACCCTCCGGCGTGAGGATAAGTATTGGCAGTGAGAGAAAGTAGAGAGAGAAAGTAAGGACGAAAGTTCAGAAAATCGTACTTGGCAATGTACTTGAACTGGGCATTTATTATTTAATATTTGCAATTATGGCGCGGCAAAGGATGGTGGAGGGTAGGTTTTTGAACCTGCAACCCCACTTTGCAGCCTTATTATTGGAAACTTTGAGCCAAACACCGTTTTTTTCAACATCCACGCATTTTGTTTTGATTTTTTTGTTGTTTGGTTTTTCATATTTTTTTGCAGTCGATTGTGACAACTGGCACAAAACCGGTAATTTCCGTACAATTTAATTATTATTTAATATATGCAATTATGTGCTTAAACGTCAACATTGTCTGATTACATGCTATACTTGTGAATTCATGCACGTTTTATACATCAAATATTGCTTTATGCATTACTATTAGCGTTGCGTCAGAAAGACTAGTAAACTCACCGGTAAGACACATTGTGTCAGCAATTCTGCAGAAAGCAGCCAGATGATAGAATTGGGGCCTAGGAGAAGGTCCAATTTCTAAAATACATTAAAACCCAAGAATGTATACAAGGGTTAACATATAGACTTTCCGGAAGCTAACATACGCACTGAAAAGCACCCGAAACACACTTTAAATGCTGAATTGCATATATTTCAGCAAAATTCAGCATTGTAACAAGTCAGTAACATGTAAAAATATGACTAATTAGTCCTGAATGTCTTCCTAAGTGTCGGGAATTGAAAGTGTCACAGAAGGGTACTTAAAGATCACTAAACGGTGTAATTTAGCACTTTAACGAACCGGTATCTAACCGAATAATCAGACACTACCCGAAACATCAAAATTATACTAGAAACATTGTTTTAATATTACGAAGCTAGTTATGAACACCGAGCATCATATTACATCCCCTAAGCACTAAACACATAAAGTGCCTAACTAACACCCTTACATTCCAACTAAATCCCTAACTAAAGATTGAAATTCAATTATACACCCCCCTCATGGCGGATCCAACATGGGTCCCACATGTGATCTCCCTTGATTTGGTAGAAGATTATGCTTAGTACTTGAGGGACATGTTATCCCTTGGACAAAACTCTAAAACATGGTTATAAGTAAACATATAGATCAAGACCCTCATTCATCACTTCACACAACTCTCCTTCTTCCTCTCCTCCCATTCTCGGTCGAAGATCACCATCCACACCACCACCTCCATTCAATCTTGTTCGTCCAATCTAAGTTCATCTCAAGTTGTAAGAAGGTGTTTAATGAAGCTTGGTGGTCTTGGAGATTGAGGGACCTTCTTCATTTGCTATTAACCAACCCATTTATCATCTTCAACATCTTGTGTTCTTCCCTAGCCCTTGTGCTAGTTGTAAGCTTCTTATCACTTGTTTTCACTTCATATTTAGTTGGATAAAAGATGATGAACATTGTTAAATCTTGAAGAACACTAAAGAACATGATCATGATACTTTAACATAAGCTTTATAACATAAGAATACATGTTGATTTGTGTTGATTTGCTTCTTGATGATTGATTATTTCTGTTAGTGATGTTAGATATCCTAAGAAACCTACTAGATTGTGATTAAACACATGATCTAGTAAGTTAAGGTGGTGATCTTGTGAAAGACCAAGATCATCATGCTTTATGTCTTCATAAACTTGAATGATGAAATTGGTTTTCATATGTAAAGATGATTTAAACAAAATACAAATCTTGTAAATAGATGATTACAAAAATAATTTTCTCAAGAAACCAAGTTTATTTATGAGATTTACAAAGTCATGGTTTCTAAGCAAACGAATCATATTTTTAGTGTTTAAACAAGACTAGAAACATGTTTGTAACAAGAAAAATACAAAAGAAATAATTTTAGAAAAATCATCTTACAAGTTGTAAATGACTAAATCTTTCAAGAGGGTGATTTAGAAACAAATAAATATGTTTTAAAGGGTAACTAAACCTACTAAATAACATGGTGAGTTACTACAAGTTTTTACAAAAACTTTAAGTTCATGATGTAATGTAATTTACATGATCTTGGCTTATAGTAAGTCTTGATTGTATTGTTGATGAGTGAAGATGATTTTAAAAAGAAAATAAACACATGTTTTGAAAACATGGGAAACCTCCATTTTTAGGGGAAACTATGTCAAAATTTCTATAAAATTTTGACACTTAGAAAAATATAAGTTTTGGTGAAACTTATTCCCTAAAAATTTACCTAAAAATATTTACCAAGGTTTCCCTAATTTTTGTGTAAAATTCCAAGTTAAGAAATGATGATTTCTTTAAGATAAAAATTGATACTAAGTATGTATATTTTTGAGAAAAATATATATTTATTGGTCACCAAATTTTGTGCTAAGTGTATGTAATATGTATTGTATGTAATAGTGTATTAGGACTTGAAAATACACTGAATACTCCCAAGGAGTAGAAATACAAAATACACATACAACATGCTTAGAAAAATACAAGAACATATATTTATGAAAATATATTTCTTAAAAGATTATGTAACTTGGACAAGTTACGAACTTAAAATGTCTTTTTGGACGAAAATATGTAACTCGGGTGAAAAAGATACAAGATACTTATATTTATTTTTGGGAAAATAATATAAGTAAGAGACATAGTTAAAAATATAAATTATTTTTAACAACAAAGAACACATGCATAAAAGATGGCGACTTGTACTTGTACGATACAAGTCTAGTGACTAACGTTAATAAAACACGTATAGGTCACGACGCTAAATAAGCAAACCCGGTGAAGTTTACGGCGCAGGAAACGCAAAGTTGTGAGTTCATGTCCCCACTTTAAACTTTTACATACTTTCTAAACTTGGGGAAAACACATGTGTTATGGTATGTTGGATACGAAAACCAAGGAATGATACTTTAGATCATGTCGCGAATAGGGTGTCATAAGCACCATTAATCGTTTACATACCAAGACCACGGAACAAAAGGTTAGATCTAATGGGTTTCAGGAAGCCACACTCTTGGTCATAACTAGTACCAAGCAGTGCTTTTGTGTCTCTAGTCGTGAATCGACAACGAAAAATGCCTATGGTTTGGATGCTTCCTATGTCGTGTCACATGTTAATGACCTTGCAAACCATTAGCGATCTCGATTTCCTTATATTTACAAAAATACTTGTTTCATACAAATTACATACCATGTTTTCATTCAAAGTATACAAACGTTCAATACAAAAACCGCATGAATTCACACCAACATTATGTTGACGTTTTTTTTTCCAAAAACTCACATGTATTTCAGGTAACTAAAGTGGATGTGCGCGCGGTCTTACTCTTGCTCTTGGATGTTGTTTATGTTGTTAGCTATGTGTGTCAAGACTCCTATGCCGTTTTGCTGGGTTTGGTCGTTATGTCCCACTCCGTGTGGTGATATAAGGACCAAAACCTTTATGTTTGTCTTTGAATAAAGTTGTAAACCTTTCAAACAATATGCTGTCTTGTGATGTAAACATTTAACTTATGTTATGTTAATGGCATTTGGAGTTATTTTACGAGCATGTAGTATGTTTACCTTTCGTATGCAATGAGAACCTTTCAAGATCACACCTCGTGCTTCCGCCTTAGAAAGGGGTGTGACAGATTGGTATCAGAGCTGCGATTGTAATGAACCAGGATTCCTTCTCGAGTATAGACTACAATCTTTAGGATCCTTTCACGAAAACAATTTTTTTAAAAGTTTTCATTGCATAAAACTTTCCGCGACATCCACTACCTGAAACTATTTTCAAAGAGTCAAGAAAAGACACTACGAGACTTAGGGTGCACTGGAGTAGCACTTGTCTTTGTCTAAGAATTACTTGCGATTATGTGTGATAATTAATATATACATATACTAGAAATAGAATATCACAGGTATACGTGACTTCGCCTGAAAACAGTGGCCTATCTGAAGGAAGTGATCCGACGATGAAACGAACTGTGCGGACTGTGCAAGGACTTACGTAATTATGGATGTACACATAATTATGGAATTCAGTGCACAGAAACCACAGCAAGTCTTGTCACGTATCAAACAAGATTCCTTCAATACAGAAAAGGTCAAACGTGAATACCCTCACCCCTCCCCCAGCCTATTAAATACTCTGTTGGAGTAATAATTTAGGGTATAAAGACAAGAACCGCCAATGTGAAGTAAGATATTTTATCCTTTACATATATTAAACTTGTAGTTTGGGGAGAAGTAACCCTTATGCATTTTGTTTACTTCGCAAACAATGATGTAACAAGTTGTTCTGATATGTGTAAAGACTCGGTGAACATCTTAAGACACATCAGTATTTATATATTTATGCATGCTTGATTGCTGTATGAATTGATTTATATGTTTGGCGAATTGTTTGATGTCACTTATGTGAGTAAATGTCTGTGTATATATACTACTACTGTCTCGTATGACGATATCAAACAAATTTCTAACCCTATTGTGTTGTGTTCTTTCAGAACATGGCACCTAGGAGAGCTGTGAACAATCAGGATTCTGATCAACCCCCTCCTCCTCTTCTGCCGAGGACCACTGAGGAACTGAACGCCCTATTAGAAGAAAGGATCTCCGCAGCTATCGCTCAATACGAGGCGAACCGCACCGAACAAAGTGGAGGACCAAGCAATGCTAGATGTAATGGGCAGGGAGATACATCTGGAGGAAACACAGCTCAAGGCTGCACTTTCAAGCAGTTTCTTGACTGCAAGCCGCTGAATTACGGCGGCACTGGAGGTGCAGTGGCTTTTGTACACTGGACGGAGAAGACCGATTCCACTATCCGCATGAGCAAGTGTACCGCGGATCAGCAAGTCACTTTTGTTACGAGGCTGTTTGTTGATGAAGCTTTGACTTGGTGGAATTTGCAAGTCTAGACTCTGGGTGATGATGCTGCGTACGGCATGACGTGGGATGAATTAAAAGATCGAATGAGAGAGAAGTATTGCTCTCGTGCTAAACTCCAAAGGTTGGAGACGGAGTTCTGGCACTTGACCATGGAAGGTGCAAACATTACTGGTTATACCCGAAGGTTCCACGATTTATCAAGAGTGATCCCCTATATGGTGACTCCCGAATTTAAGCGCGTTGAACACTACATCTAGGGATTGGCTCCAGAGTTTCGCAGCATGGTAACTTCGGCTAAACCTGAAACGATCACTCAGGCTGTAACTCTGGCTGTCAGCCTTACTGAAGATGTTGTTCGTATGAAGAAGTTATCACTGAACCCAACTGAAAAGACCGAGACGCATGCTGAGTCGTCTGGTGACAAGAAAAGGAAGCATGTGAGCCTGAATCAAGCGTCACGTAACAACAAGGGTTCCAACAACAAGAAGCGCGACCCCAACCCACCTCCGGAGGCGAAAACTCTTGCAACCATGAATGACGCTCATACCAGAGGATACCTGAGCACTCTGCCCATTTGCAACCAGTGCAAGCATCATCACGAAGGAGTTTGTCGCATTCCAATATGCGACAAGTGTGGAAAACTGGGTCACCATACTGAGAACTGTTAGGGAAAAGGAAGTGGAAATGGTAATAGAAACGGGAATGGAAACCGCAACGGTGCTGGTAATAAAAACGGTGGTGGAAGGAATGGTAATGGAGCTGGGCAGAACCAAGGATGCTTTAGTTGTGGAAGCAAGGATCATTTCATGAAAGATTGCCCAAGGGGGAACAATGCTCAGGCTCGAGCATTTGTGATTGGAGCAAGGAACGCACGCGAGGAGCCTAATGTGGTCACCGGTACGTTTCTCGTTAACAATCACTTTGCATCCATACTATTTGACATTGGTGCCAACTATAGCTTCATGTCTGTGGAATTTAAACATATGCTTGGAATAGAATCTAGTAGATTAGATATTCCTTATTCCATAGAATTAGCCAATGGTAAACTTGTTGAATCAGGCGAAGTTGTTAGGGGCTGCTCATTAGAACTTGGTGAGCAAAGATTTAGCATTGATCTCTTACCTATTCAATTGGGTAGCTTAGATGTAGTTGTCGGAATGGACTGACTGTACAAGAACAAGGCTGAAGTTATTTGTCACGAGAAAATCATTCGCATCCCTCTGGCGAATGATGAAACTCTCCTCGTACATGGAGAAAAACGAGACGCGCCTCTGCGGATCATCAGTTGTATGAAGGCGCAGAAGTGCTTAAGGAAAGGATGTGTTGCCTTCCTGGCGCACGTTGTAGATAAGAAGGCCGAGGAGCCGAAACTCGAAGACATTCCTGTGGTGAAGGAATTCCCTGATGTTTTTCCCGAAGATCTGCCAGGACTACCTCTGCAACGACAAGTCGAATTCCATATAGACTTGGTTCCAGGAGCTGCTCCTGTAGCCAAGGCACCCTATCGGCTTGCACCATCCGAGATGCAAGAATTATCTACACAAATCCAGGAGTTGTTGGATAAAGGATTCATAAGGCCAAGCTTCTCGCCTTGGGGAGATCCAGTATTGTTAGTAAAGAAGAAGGATGGAACCTTGCGGATGTGTATCGACTATAGAGAGTTGAACAAGCTCACAATCAAGAATCGGTACCCCCTACCGAGGATTGATGACTTATTTGATCATTTGCAAGGATCGAGCTACTATTCCAAGATCGACCTTCGATCTGGATACCATCAGCTAAGAATCCAAGAGGAAAGCGTACCAAAGACTGCATTCAGAACGCGTTATGGGCATTACGAGTTCCTTGTGATGCCATTCAGATTGACGAACGCACCAGCGGTATTTATGGATCCGATGAACCGCGTATGCAAACGATACCTCGATAAATTCGTGATTGTATTTATCGATGATATCCTGATTTACTCGTAAACGAGAGAAGAGCACGAGCAACACCTCAGAACCCTTTTGGAACTACTGAAGAAAGAGAAACTTTATGCAAAGTTTTCAAAGTGCGAATTCTGGATTCGCGAAGTACAGTTTCTTGGTCACGTTGTGAATGAGAAGGGCATTCATATAGACCCATCCAAGATTGAAGCAATAAAGAATTGGGAAGCCCCCAAAACCCCAACTGAAGTTCGACAATTTTTGGGCTTAGCGGGCTATTACCAATGGTTTATTGAGAATTTCTCCAAAATAGCTCAACCGCTGACAACCCTTACGCAGAAAGACAAGAAGTACGACTGGGGTGATAAGCAGGAAGAAGCCTTCCAGCTGCTCAAAAATAAACTATGCGATGCACCGATACTATCCTTACCCGAGGGCACTGAAGACTTCGTGGTATACTGCGACGCTTCGCGTCAAGGTTTGGGTTGCGTGCTCATGCAACGCCAAAAAGTCATCGCTTACTCTTCCAGGCAGTTGAAGGTGCATGAAAGGAACTATACCACTCACGACCTGGAACCAGGAGCGGTGGTATTCGCTTTGAAGATCTGGCGACACTATTTATATGGTACTCGATGTACAATCTTCACAGATCACAAAAGCCTACAACACATATTTGATCAGAAGGAACTGAACATGCGTCAGCGACGTTAGGTCGAGCTGCTGAACGATTATGACTGTGAGATTAAGTACCATCATGGAAAGGCAAATGTTGTAGCAGATGCGTTAAGCCGAAAAGAAAGGGTTAAGACCCTAAGGATTCGAGCATTGGAAATGACTATTGGAACGAACCTCACTGCACGCATTCATGACGCACAACAAAAAGCCCTTAAGGGGGAGAATCGTAGAGCTGAATACCTCCGAGGTATGCTGAAGAATTTGGTGCCAAACAAAGAGGGAACCTTGTACTTTAAGGGGCGTATTTGGGTTCCGCTCTATGGCGGTATTCGAGAAGTCATCCTTAATGAAGCTCACAAGTCAAGATACTCGATCCATCCAGGATCGGACAAAATGTATCAAGACTTGAAGGAATACTATTGGTGGCTGAGGCTTAAAAGCGATGTGGCTATCTATGTTGGAAAATGCCTAACCTGTGCTAAGGTTAAGGCTGAATATCAGAAACCGTCTGGACTACTGCAACAACCAGAGATACCCATGTGGAAATGGGAGCAAATCTCGATGGACTTCATAACAAAATTACCCAGGACCCCTAGGGGGCACGATATGATATGGGTGATAGTCGATCGGTTAACGAAATCTGCGCATTTCCTACCGATCCGAGAGTAGGATAGCACTGGAAAGCTTGCTGAGTTGTACTTGAAAGAAATCGTGGCACGTCATGGAGTGCCTATCTCAATTATTTCAGACAGAGATGGACGTTTTGTCTCAAGGATCTGGCAATCCTTTCAGGAAGCCTTTGGATCTCAACTAGATCTAAGCACGGCCTTCCATCCACAAACAGACGACCAGAGTGAACGAACCATACAAACACTGGAAGATATGCTTCGCGCATGTGTTATGAACCTAGGCGGCAGCTGGGATACTCACCTACCTTTAGTTGAGTTTTCCTATAATAACAGTTATCATACGAGCATAAAAGCCGCACCGTTCGAAGCTCTGTATGGCCGCAAGTGCCACTCGCCATTATGTTGGGCAGACGCTGGAGACAAACGAATGGTTGGTCCTCAACTTGTTCAAGAGACAACGGACAAAATCATGCAAGTCCGAGAGCGCATTAAGGTGGCTCGAGATCGACAAAAGAGCTACGCTGATCGAAGACGAAAACCATTAGAGTTCGAGGTGGGAGATAAAGGATTGTTGAAGGTCCCACCTTGGAAGGGCGTAGTAAGATTCGAAAAACGTGGAAAGCTGAATCCACGATACATCGGACCATTCAAGATCTTGTAAAGAATTGGTACCGCGGCGTACAAGTTGGAATTACCGGAAGAACTTAACGGAGTGCATGATACGTTTCATGTGTCCAACCTCAAGAAGAGTCCAACCCAAGAAACAGTGATCATCCCTGCGAATGAAGTGCATATCGACGACACACTCCGATTTACAGAACAACCCGTTGAAGTTACATACTGGAAAGTCAACAAGACCCGAAGGAGTAGTGTCAAACTTGTCAAAGTACGTTGGAACTCTAGGCAGGGACCCGAGTACACGTGGGAACGTGAAGACCAGTTTAAAGACAAGTACCCCCACCTGTTCAAGAAAACTCCTGCGAGAGTTAGCTCAGCCTGAATTTCGGGACGAAATTCTTTTAACGGGGGGAGACTGTGACAACTGGCACAAAATCGGTAATTTCTGTACAATTTAATTATTATTTAATATCTGCAATTATGTGCTTAAACATCAACATAGTCTGATTACATGCTATACTTGTGAATTCATGCACGTTTTATACTTCAAATATTGCTTTATGCATTACTATTAGCGTTGCGTCAGAAAGACTAGGAAACTCACCGGTAAGACACATTGTGTCAGCAATTCTGCAGAAAGCAACCAGACAATAGAATTGGGGCCTAGGAGAAGGTCCAATGTCTAAAATACATTAATACCCAAGAATGTATACAAGGCTTAACATATAGACTTTCCGGAAGCTAAAATACGCACTGAAAAGCGCCCGAAACACACTTTAAATGCTGAATTGCATATATTTCAGCAAAATTCAGCCTTGTAACAAGTCAGTAACATGTAAAAATATGAGTAATTAGTCCTGAATGCCTTCCTAAGTGTCGGGAATTGAAAGTGTCACAAAATGGTACTAAAAGATCACTAAACGGTGTAATTTAGCACTTTAACGAACCGATATCTAACCGAACAACCAGACACTTCCCGAAACATCAAAATTATACTAGAAGCATTGTTTTAATATTAAGAAGCTAGTTATGAACACCGAGCATCATATTACATCCCCTAAGCACTAAACACATAAAGTGCCTAACTAACACCCTTACATTCCAACTAAATCCCTAACTAAAGATTGAAATCCAATTATAACCCCCCCTCATGGCGGATACAACATGGGTCCCACATGTGATCTCCCTTGATTCTATATGATCTCCCTTGATTTGGAAGAAGATTATGCTTAGTACTTGAGGGACATGTTATCCCTTGGACAAAACTCTAAAACATGGTTATAAGTAAACACATAGATCAAGACCCTCATTCATCACTTCACACAACTCTCCTTCTTCCTCTCCTCCCATTCTCGGCCGAAGATCACCATCCACACCACCACCTCCATTCAATCTTGTTCGTCCAATCTAAGTTCATCTCAAGTTGTAAGAAGGTGTTTAATGAAGCTTGGTGGTCTTGGAGATTGAGGGACCTTCTTCATTTGCTATTAACCAACCCATTTATCATCTTCAACATCTTGTGTTCTTCCCTAGCCCTTGTGGTAGTAGTAAGCTTCTTATCACTTGTTTTCACTTCATATTTAGTTGGATAAAAGATGATGAACATTGTTAAATCTTGAAGAACACTAAAGAACATGATCATGATACTTTAACATAAGCTTAATAACATAAGAATACATGTTGATTTGTGTTTATTTGCTTCTTGATGATTGATTATTTGTGTTAATGATGTTAGACATCATAAGAAACCTACTAGATTGTGATTAAACACATGATCTAGTAAGTTAAGGTGGTGATCTTGTGAAAGACCAAGATCATCATGCTTTATGTCTTCATGAACTTGAATGATGAAATTGGTTTTCATATGTAAAGATGATTTAAACAAAATACAAATCTTGTACATAGATGATTACAAAAATAATTTTCTCAAGAAACCAAGTTTATTTATGAGATTTACAAAGTCATGGTTTCTAAGCAAACAAATCATATTTTTAGTGTTTAAACAGGACTAGAAACATGTTTGTAACAAGAAAAATACAAAAGAAATAATTTTAGAAAAATCATCTTACAAGTTGTAAATGACTAAATCTTTCAAGAGGGTGATTTAGAAACAAATAAATATGTTTTAAAGGGTAACTAAACCTACTAAATAACATGGTAAGTTACTACAATTTTTACAAAAACTTCAAGTTCATGATGTAATGTAATTTACATGATATTGGCTTATGGTAAGTTTTGATTGTATTGTTGATGATTGAGGATGATTTTAAAAAGAAAATAAACACATGTTTTGAAAACATGGGAAACCTCCATTTTAGGGGAAACTATGTCAAAATTTCTATAAAATTTTAACACTTAGAAAAATATAAGTTTTGGTGAAACTTATTCCCTAAAAATTTACCTAAAAATATTTACCAAGGTTTCTCTAATTTTTGTGTAAAATTCCTAGTTAAGAAATGATGATTTCTTCAAGATAAAAATTGATACTAAGTATGTATATTTTTGAGAAAAATATATATTTATTGGTCACCAAATTTTGTGCTAAGTGTATGTAATATGTATTGTATGTAATAGTGTATTAGGACTTGAAAATACAATGAATACTCCCAAGGAGTAGAAATACAAAATACACATACAACATGCTTAGACAAATACAAGAACATATATTTATGAAAATATATTTCTTAAAAGATTATGTAACTTGGACAAGTTACGAACTTAAAATGTCTTTTTGGACGAAAATATGTAACTCGGGTGAAAAAGATACAAGATACTTATATTTATTTTTGGAAAAATAATATAAGTAAGAGACATAGTTAAAAATATAAATTATTTTTAACAACAAAGAACACATACATAAAAGATGGTGACTTGTACTTGTGCGATACAAGTCTAGTGACTAACGTTAATAAAACGCGTATAGGTCACGACGCTAAATAAGCAAACCCGGTGAAGTTTACTGTCACGGCCCCTGACCCGATTTGACCCGTTTCAGGAGCCGCGGGACAGAAATCCCGTGGTATTTAATTAACAGCGGAAGTTTCTTCAGGATCTTTTTAAAACTGAAATATTTCCCGATTATTTTATTTTACAATTCGGGATAAAACCCGGTAATTTACAATATTGAGATTTCACGAAGAAATCTTTTATTTTTACAAAACATGTTTCTTTATTTTATACTGAGCCACTTCTTTAAGCTGATAGTGCTTCACGGCACTTTTCCTGGATCACAATATATCACCTGAAACATGTTTGAAAAAGGTTTTGTCAGCGGGAAATACTGAGTGAATCATTCTATTTACTAAAACGACACATTTGTTATAAATTACAGTATTAAGAACAATTACAATGTTTCAGATATCAACCAACTACCCTCGGTATTTGTCACTCGACTCGTTTCTGTGACTATGGTCATATCACCCATTAGCTAACCCGTTGTCTAATGGTGAAGATTATCAAGTAATGTATACAAAACCCCATATACCGGCTGTAATATGGTGATTACAAAGACTTAATCCCTGTAATTATAACTTTGAAAATAAACATGCTTTTGAAAGTAATTTGATAAAAAGAGAATGACTCACATTGCATATTTAACAGAGCTTATTCTACTGATTAGCCTTGATAACCTAATTTAAATAATCAGGCACACAAACTAGGTTAGTAACTTAATACAGCATTTACGATAACTCACGAGATTAAAACCTTCACAACGAATGACAAAGTGCGATACTTAAACATCCATCGATTTAACGACGAATGACAAAGCATAAACCCTAATGTGGGCAGCACTTAAACATCCATTGGATAGTTTAATCGATCGGACATTGAATCGTAGCAGCGATCGAGTTATTACCCTGAATTGTGGCAGCACTTCATGATCAGTGTGTGTTGAGATAGTAATTCTATGATAACTCAGCGAAATTTTGGAGTTTGAACGTTGTTTCAATTGCAGAATTCAAGTGCCAATGTCCTCAATTTATAGGTAAAATTTAACCCCCCTCGCGTGACGCGAGGGGTCCTGTCCTGGGCGTCGCGTGACGCGAGGCCTCCTCACCTATTTATAGACTAGCCACGTGTGTTTGTAGCTCAGGTGAGTTGGTCATTCGTCTAAATTCGATTTTGACAACGAATCATGTAGATAATCGTAACTAGGGTTTTACCCCCCTGAGTTTTAGGGGCCCTAATCCTGATTCTGAAAATTCTAAAAATTTTAGGGTTTGTGCAGGATCACTTGGGTGTCTCAATTAGGGTTTCCTATTGGACAATTTAATTAAATAAATATAACTTTTGATGAGAGTTGTTACATTCTCCCCACCTTAATAAGAATCTTGTCCTCGAGATTTACTGGAACAAGTGAGGATACTTTCGTTTCATTTCCGATTCCAGCTCCCAAGTATGTTCAGCTCCTCTCTTTGAATCCCATCTGACTTTGACTAAAACTAGTCGTTTGTGTTTGAGAAACTTGATTTTTCGATCCTCAATTTGGAGAGGTTTCTCAACAAATTTCAGCTTTTCGTTTACCTCTATATCTCGAAGAGGTACTACCAGTGATTCGTCTGATAAACATTTCTTGAGATTGGATACATGAAATACATCATGTACTCCTGCTAATTCTTCTGGTAGTTGTAAACGATAAGCAACTGGTCCTATACGTTGGATCACTGAAAATGGTCCTACGTACCTTGGACTTAGCTTTCATTTCTTTCCGAATCTAACTACTCCTTTCCAAGGAGAAACTTTTAATAATACTTTGTCTCCAACTTGGAATTCTAACGGCTTGCATCTATTGTCTGCATAACTCTTCTGACGATCGCGAGCCATTTTTAGTTTTTCCTTGATTTGAGTAATCTTATCAGTCGTCTCTTGCATTATTTCAGGACCTGATAATTGACTTTCTCCTATTTCTGCCCAACAAACTGGAGTTCTGCACTTTCTTCCGTACAATGCCTCGAATGGGGCAGTTTCAATACTTGAATGATAACTATTGTTATAGGAGAATTCAATTAAAGGTAAATGGTCGTCCCAATTTCCACCAAAATCTATTACACATGCTCGGAGCATGTCTTCTAGAGTTTGGATCGTCCTTTCACTTTGTCCGTCTGTTTGTGGATGATATGCAGTGCTTAAATTTAATCAAGTTCCCATAGCTTGCTGGAAACTTTTCCAGAAATGAGAAGTAAAACGACTATCCCTATCCGAAACAATGGAGAGTGGAACTCCATGTAAGGATACAATTTCATCTACATACAATTTCGCCAACCTTTCCATACTAAAGGTTTCTTTCATTGGTAGAAAGTGAGCAGATTTGGTTAATCGATCCACAATTACCCAAATTGCATCGTTACCTTTTCTTGTTTTGGGTAACTTAGTAACAAAATCCATTGTTATAAGTTCCCATTTCCATATTGGCATTTCTAATTGTTGTAATAAACCTGAAGATTTCTGATGCTCCGCCTTAACTTGGGAACAAGTAATACATTTAGAAACATATCTAGCTATATCCTTCTTCATACCTATCCACCAGAAATTATTTCTTAAATCTTGGTACATCTTATTGTTTCCAGGGTGAATGGTATACCTAGATTTATGAGCTTCCTCTAAGATCTTATTTCTTAATTCTCCCTGCTTCGGTACCCAAATCCTTTTCTTATGGAATCTCCAAATTCCATCAGATCCTTGTTCTAACTCTTTTATTCGTCCCTTCATTCCTTCAGCATCATCCTTGATTGCTGTTTCCTGAAATTTCTTTATTTGTTCCATTAAATCTAACTGTAGATTTAATCTGAGGGCACGAACTCGCTTTTGCTTCTCATGGTACTTACGACTTAAGGCATCTGCAACTACATTTGCCTTTCCTTCATGATATTGAATATCACAATCATAGTCGCTTAGGATTTCCATCCATCTTCTTTGCCTCATATTTAACTCTTTTTGCCCAAATATATATCTTAGACTTTTATGATCTGTATAGACAGTAAATTTACTTCCATACAGATAATGTCTCCAAATCTTAAGGGCAAAAATTACGGCTCCTAATTCTAAATCATGAGTTGTATAGTTCTCTTCGTGCTTTTTCAATTGCCTTGAAGCATATGCAATAACCTTTTTGCGTTGCATAAGCACACACCCATATCCTAGTTTTGAAGCATCACAATATACTTCAAAATCTTCAGTTCCTTCTGGTAAGGCTAAGATTGGTGCATTGGTTAATTTCTGTTTTAATATTCTAAAGGCTTCTTCTTGCTTTGATCCCCATTCAAACTTAACTGCTTTACAGGTTAACTTAGTTAATGGTACGGCTATCTTGGAAAAATCCTTAATAAACCTTCGATAATATCCAGCTAAACCTATAAAACTTCTAATTTCCATTGCTGTTTGTGGAACCTTCCAATTGGTAATTGCCTCTATCTTAGCAGGATCTACGTGAATACCTTCGTGATTCACCATGTGTCCTAAGAATTGCACTTCCTTTAGCCAAAATTCACACTTTGAGAATTTGGCATAAAGCTTTTCTTTTCTTAACAAAGTTAAGAGTACATGCAAATGCTGACAATGTTCGTCCTGACTTTTGGAATAAATAAGTATATCGTCTATGAAGACAATTACAAATTTATCCACGTACGGTTTACAGATCCTATTCATCATGTCCATGAATGCTGCAGGTGCATTCGTTAATCCGAAAGGCATGACTGTAAACTCGTAATGACCATACCTAGTTCTGAAAGCAGTCTTAGGTATGTCTTCTTCTTGTACTTTCAATTGATGATATCCGGAACGTAAATCTATTTTAGAAAAATATCTAGCCCCCTGAAGTTGATCGAATAGATCATCAATCCTAGGTAATGGGTATCGATTCTTAATTGTGACCTTATTCAGTTCTCTATAATCAATACACATTCTCATCGAACCATCCTTCATCTTTACAAACAACACTGGCGCTCCCCAAGGGGATGAGCTAGGTTGTATGAATCCTTTACTTAGTAATTCATCTAATTGCGTTTTCAGTTCTAACATTTCTGTGGGTGCTAACCGATAAGGTGCCTTGGCTATCGGTATAGTTCCTGGAATTAGATGAATCCTAAATTCTACTTCCCTATCCGGAGGTAATCCTGGTAAATCTTCTGGGAATATATCTGGATATTCTGAGACTATAGGAATTTCTTTAAGTTCTTTACCCTTAGTACTAATGATTACTGAAATCATATATACTATTCCTTGTTTTCGTTCATAATTAGCAACTTTCATTACTGATATGAACTTCATGGGCTTACGTGGTTTATCTCCTGTAATCTTGATTACTTCTCCGGTGGGTGATTGAATTTCTATGGAATTCTGATCACAAAGGATTGTAGCATGGTTGGCTACTAACCAATCCATTCGTAATACAACATCAAATTCAGCTAAATTCATCGGCAACAGTTTTGCAGAGAATTTATGTCCTAAAAGTTCTATGTTTTCTTCTTGCAAAACTTTATCTATTTTAACTGAATTTCCGTCTGCCGTTTCAACTGTAAAAATCTGCCTAGTATTGGTTAAAGGTAAATTAAGAGCTTGGTAGAATGAAGTATTTATAAAACTTTGGTTTGCACCAGAGTCAAATAATACTTTGGCGTAAATGTTGTGAACTAAGAACGTACCCGCTATCACATCTGGGATGAGTTCTGCTTCTTGAGTGGTCAGCTGAAATGCCCTAGCATTCTTCTTAGTAGTTCCGTCGGTCGCCTTAGTTTTGTTGTCTGCTGGTTTGATTAATTTAGGACATTCTGGTTTAAAATGTCCTTTTTCTCCACAGTTATAGCAGATCGTTGTTTTCTTTCTGCACTCTTCTTCCCGATGTCCTACCATTTTGCAAAAATTGCAAGTTACATTACATCTTCCATAATGTTTTCTTTTGCAATTCTTGCAGAATGGCATAGTTGAGGATTTTCCCATTCCTCTTCTGTTGAAGTTGCTATTATTACCCGTACGAAATCCTTGGGTAATTTTCTGAGCTAATTCCTTCTTCCTGTTTTCATCTTGGGTGCGTACTAGTTCGTCAGTTAGGGTATTAGCTAATTCCACTGCATCGTCAATAGTGCGAGGTCTCGTAGCTTTAACGATGTTGCGGATTTCACTAACCAATCCCCAAATATTGCGAGAAATGAGTACCGGTTCTGGCGAAGCCAGTGTTGGTACCACTCTAGCATATTCAAAGAATGTCGAAGTATAACTGCGACAATCTACACCCATCATCCGATGATTTAGGAACTTACTTGTCATCTGTTCCTTTTCATACTCGGGACAGAATTTTCTTTCTACAAAACCCTTAAATTCTTCCCAAGTCATGGCATAGGCTATTATTCTTCCTTTTGATTGTAACACAGTGTTCCACCATTCAAGTGCTCCTTCCTTGAAAAGATTTGATGCGTACATAACCTGATCATCTTTAGCACATTTACTTATTGCAATTACTGCTTCGGTTTTCTCTAACCAACGCAGTGATGCAGTTGCTCCTTCATTGCCTGCAAATTCGATGGGTTTACAAGCAAGAAATTCTTTGAAAGTGCAACCAGGTGTTGCAGTTTTTATTTTCTTTGTTAATGGAGCTTGATGTGGTTCCCCATTATGATTAACATTATCATTGCCTCCGTTTACACTATTACTGAAGTTATCTTCAGAAATACGTTTACTAGGAACGATTTGTTGCGGTTCGATTGGATTCTTTACAGCAGCAACGATGGCTGGAATAGCATTGGCTATCCCTTGAGCAACAATATTTTCGATATCTTGCCTAGTCATATATTGATCTCCTGGATGTTGCTCAGACTGATTAACTTCATTTACTGGTTCGTTATTAGCGTTTTCCATCTGATAATAAATTTTATATAAATAATTAGTATAAATACAAATAAAATAGTTTGCACATACTCACATTAACATATATATCCAAAAATTATCAATTTCACAAGTTTCATTTCTATATATTATATTATGCCTCGTACACACGATTATCATACAACGTTTTATTGTTAAGTTATTATACATACTGGTTTTTATGGTTATTTATTAACATATATTCCTGCAAACTTCCATTATCTGGTCAGCTAATTTCTTAAAAACGACGCTCCCTTTCGTCATACTTCCAAGTAACTCTTTCTCCCACATCCCTAATCCTATTTCCGGCATCAATTAACTCTTCGCCCCAAAGACGAAGTTCAGTCAGATTCTCCGGGCTCATAGTTGGGTATAGTGGAGGTTCTGGGTCAACTTGTGGGAAAAATGTATCAGGGTTGTTTAAAAGATTTTGGTATTGCCAATCAGTTGTCCACCATTCATCTAATTCTACTGGTAGTGGTTGAGGTTGGACAATAGGATCTGGAATAGCAGGTTCCAGATTAATTGGAATTGGAGCTTCTAATGGGTAGCCGAAAAGATCTTCTTCAATAAATATAAGGTTTGGATTAGCTGGTTCAAGATTTCCATCGGCAGGTCCGATGAGGTCACTCATTACTAAATTATGATCTAAAACTTTCCAAGGAGTCATTTCCTGTTTCTGTCTAGAACTTTCTTCGATTTCTCTTTCTGTTTGCTTAAAACTCTTCTCAGCTTCTATCTCTATTTGATTAATATTTTCCTCAATTTCTACCCCTTTCCCTTTGTCTTTTGGTTCTTCAGTTTTAGTAATCTTTCTTGTTACTGGCTTTTTCTTTCGTACACGCCTCCAGCCCACAAATCTGCTTCTTTTCTTGGGTTTAGGTTTTGCCAGTGGTTTGGATTGAAATTCCATGGGTTCTTCTTTATCAGCGAAGTAACCGGTGAATTCCTTCGAAACTTCTATCTTAACGGGATAGAGGTTAAGATTTTCTAAACCTTCAGATATCTCATTCATGCTGTTTAGCATATATGCAAAATACATACCAAATGTTAAAATAAAATAACAAAATTTTATAGATAACCTGTAAATATTATTGCATACATAAAACAACTGACAAGTAATTTATACTACGATTTACTATAACTTATTTATTTACTAAATAAGGTTTCTGGAAAATAAAAGTACTAAAACTTTTGAGAATTTAGAGATTTGCATTTTCTGCTACTGTGGCTAGCATATAAAGATTTGTCCATTTCTCATCTAAATTGTCCTCCCAAGGTGATTTATTGATTAAATCCTGGGTTTCTTGTTTAACTTTCTTCTCTCGGTTTTTCCTTATTTCCTCCTGACTTTTCCTAATAATCAAACTTCTTTTATTAGGAGAAAGTGGTTCCTCGTAATGTGCCTTACGGACAAATATTCCTTCTTCAGGAATTACATAAGGTTTTGTTTGGGATGAACTTCCCTTCTCATTGGATGACCTATCTAGTTTAAGATAGATGTTTGACAGCTTTTGTTTACACATACTGTAATTAACAAATAATCAGTTAGTAAAACATATAATCACATATTTGGCAATCAGTAAAATTAAGTATTTCTAAATACTTAATAGGCTTAGATCAATGGCTCTGATACCACCTTATTTCTGTCACGGCCCCTGACCCGATTTGACCCGTTTCAGGAGCCGCGGGACAGAAATCCCGTGGTATTTAATTAACAGCGGAAGTTTCTTCAGGATCTTTTTAAAACTGAAATATTTCTCGATTATTTTATTTTACAATTCGGGATAAAACCCAGTAATTTACAATATTGAGATTTCACGAAGAAATCTTTTATTTTTACAAAACATGTTTCTTTATTTTATACTGAGCCACTTCTTTAAGCTGATAGTGCTTCACGGCACTTTTCCTGGATCACAACATATCACCTGAAACATGTTTGAAAAAGGTTTTGTCAGCGGGAAATACTGAGTGAATCATTCTATTTACTAAAACGACACATTTGTTATAAATTACAGTATTAAGAGCAATTACAATGTTTCAGATATCAACCAACTACCCTCGGTATTTGTCACTCGACTCGTTTCTGTGACTATGGTCATATCACCCATTAGCTAACTCGTTGTCTAATGGTGAAGATTATCAAGTAATGTATACAAAACCCCATATACCGGCTGTAATATGGTGATTACAAAGACTTAATCCCTGTAATTATAACTTTGAAAATAAACATGCTTTTGAAAGTAATTTGATAAAAAGAGAATGACTCACATTGCATATTTAACAGAGCTTATTCTACTGATTAGCCTTGATAACCTAATTTAAATAATCAGGCACACAAACTAGGTTAGTAACTTAATACAGCATTTACGATAACTCACGAGATTAAAACCTTCACAACGAATGACAAAGTGCGATACTTAAACATCCATCGATTTAACGACGAATGACAAAGCATAAACCCTAATGTGGGCAGCACTTAAACATCCATTGGATAGTTTAATCGATCGGACATTGAATCGTAGCAGCGATCGAGTTATTACCCTGAATTGTGGCAGCACTTCGTGATCAGTGTGTGTTGAGATAGTAATTCTATGATAACTCAGCGAAATTTTGGAGTTTGAACGTTGTTTCAATTGCAGAATTCAAGTGCCAATGTCCTCAATTTATAGGTAAAATTTAACCCCCCTCGCGTGACGCGAGGGGTCCTGTCCTGGGCGTCGCGTGACGCGAGGCCTCCTCACCTATTTATAGACTAGCCACGTGTGTTTGTAGCTCAGGTGAGTTGGTCATTCGTCTAAATTCGATTTTGACAACGAATCATGTAGATAATCGTAACTAGGGTTTTACCCCCCCTGAGTTTTAGGGGCCCTAATCCTGATTCTGAAAATTCTGAAAATTTTAGGGTTTGTGCAGGATCACTTGGGTGTCTCAATTAGGGTTTCCTATTGGACAATTTAATTAAATAAATATAACTTTTGATGAGAGTTGTTACATTTACGGCGCAGGAAACGCAAAGTTGTGAGTTCATGTCCCCACTTTTAAACTTTTACATACTTTCTAAACTTGGGGAAAACACATGTGTTATGGTATGTTGGATACGAAAACTAAGGAATGATACTTTAGATCATGTCACGAATAGGGTGTCATAAGCACCATTAATCGTTTACATACCAAGACCGCGGAACAAAAGGTTAGATCTAATGGGTTTCAGCCAGCCACACTCTTGGTCATAACTAGTACCAAGCAGTGCTTTTGTGTCTCTAGTCGTGAATCGACAACGAAAAATGTCTATGGTTTGGATGATTCCTATGTCGTGTCACATGTTAATGGCCTTGCAAACCATTAGCGATCTTGATTTCCTTATAGTTACAAAAATACTTGTTTCATACAAATTACATACCATGTTTTCATTTAAAGTATACAAACGTTCAATACAAAAACTGCATGAATTCACACCAACATTATGTTGACGTTTTTTTTCCAAAAACTCACATGTATTTCAGGTAACTAAAGTGGATGTGCGCGCGGTCTTACTCTTGCTCTTAGATGTTGTTTATGTTGTTAGCTATGTGTGGCAAGACTCCTATGCCGTTTTGTTGGGTTTGGTTGTTATGTCCCACTCCGTGTGGTGATATAAGGACCAAAACCTTTATGTTTGTCTTTGAATAAAGTTGTAAACCTTTCAAACAATATGCTGTCTTGTGATGTAAACATTTAACTTATGTTATGTTAATGGCATTTGGAGTTATTTTACGAGCATGTAGTATGTTTACCTTTCGTATGCAATGAGAACCTTTCAAGATCACACCTCGTGCTTCCGCCTTAGAAAGGGGTGTGACATCGATAATGATAACTTAAATCTATCAGAGACAACTACCGAGTTGTTATTTATAGGTGCGTTCGTTTTGTGTAAAAAAATTTGTAAAAAAAAGTTTACACCGTAAACTTTTTAACGTAAAACGTAAACTTTATTAACGTAAAACGTAAAGTTTTTAACGTAAAACGTAAAACGTAATTTTTTTAACGTAAAACGTAAACTTTTTAACGTAAAACGTAAAACGTAAACTTTTTAACGTAAAACGTAAACTTTTTAACGTAAAACGTAAACTTTTTAATGTAAAATGTAAAACGTAAACTTTTTAACGGAAAACGTAAACTTTTAACCTAAAACGTAAAAATTAAAACGTAAACTTTTTAACGCAAAAATGTAAAACATAAACTTTTATGCAAAAAAAACTTTTTAACGTAGAACGTAAAAAACGGCACGTAAAAACCAGTCAAAAAAACGGCGCGAAAAAACGGAGCGTAAAAACAGGGCGTAAAACGTGCCGTAAAAAAACGCGCGTAAAAAACGGGGCATAAAAAACGGCTCTTAAAAATATTTTTTAAAACAAATCTTGTAAAAAAAATTATCAAAGAAGCTGATTTTAAAAATTCTTTAATAAAAAAATTCTGATTTATAATAAAAGATAATTAATGCAATAGGACAAAAATGTAATAAAAAGCAATCTATACTTTCTATAAAAGGAGAAATCCAAGTGACATAAGAATAGCTGATGTGTCAGCTAGAGAGCATGTCCAACAAGGCTTTTCTTATGCCATTATTACATCATAATGCCTAATATTAAAAGACTTTAAAATTCAAAGTTGGCCCACATTCATATTCCAAAGGCCTGCCATCAAACCACTGCCTTAAACCTTAAACCTCTGACGACTGCCTTAAACCTTAAACCTCTGATGATTCAAATTTGAAAATCCCTCCATATTGAAACATCTATTCCCAGTTCAGAATTCTGGCTCCACACTTTCACCTCTCCCTCAAATCCAGTTCCCTCAACATCTGTCCTCAACATTTTATAATCAAACATCTGTTCCCAATTCAAAATTCTGGCTCCACATTCAAAATTCAAAATTCAAACCATATTTTCTAATTCTATAAATAAGACATAATTATCTGGCTCCACATTCAAATCTCTCTCGCGGATATCTGCGAGCGTGTCTCTCTCTCTCTCTCAAATGCATCTTTCTCGTGTTTCAGCCGCTATTCTCCGATTACACTTCTTTGTTCGAATGTTTGATGACTCTGTTTACATGTTATTGTTCTGCTATCATTGTTCCAACATCTTCGTTTCAATGAAGCTTCCCATCACACATCAACCTTTCAATATCGATGTTGCAGTATAATTGTTGCAACATCGTGAAAAGTTGCACGTGCTACATTCTTTGATGGGAGAGTTGCAACTTGAACCGACGATATGTATCTTCTATCGTGAAAAGTCAGTTGTGCTACAACAGTTGAGAAGAGACCTTTGCATTTTAGGTTTTTTTCTTATTTTTGATTAACTGTTAAGATGCATGTTTATATTATTAAAATGAACTACTACATAGAAAAATAGGAATTTAATGAAATATTTATAAAGTATTACACGCTAGGGTTAACACTTGCTAAGATTTCGTAGACTCTAGTCTTTCTCCATGTGATTTCATGCTCTCTTTTTAATTTCAGGTCAGTTAGCAAGTTGCAGATTTTCTAATCCTGTTCTAGAAGTTGTGTCAGAAACTCTTCTGCATTCTTCTAGAACTCTGATGGAGGAGAGTGGAGGACTTCATCGAGCAATGCTATGTTGTTCCAGGTTTTGTTGTAATTAGTGTTGTTGATTATGTCGACTTTCCTGTTTAGTTCTTGGTCTGTTCTTTGTTCTTTGAGTGACCACATCGAGAATTGTGTTTTAAGATCGCTGGTGTCTGACCAGTGGTAGAAACTGAAGTTTGCCATGTAGATTTTTTGTTGGTTTTCTGATTTGGAACTATTTTTGACAGAAAGTGATTTGTAGGACGAGTTGTTGATGTTTTGAATCAAAAGTAATCATCGGACTTTTATAGAGTTTAAAAACGCGTCTACATGGTAAATGAAGAGTTTAATTGTAATTTTGATAATCTGCTTTTGTTCTTTGAATTTCGATATTTTGTCACTTGGGTTTCTTGGTATTTAATTTTACAGTTTTCCCATAAAAGTTGGGGTTTTGAAAAGGTTTTCGCATTAAAAGACTGCTGTTTTGAAATATACATTAATATGTTTATATATATATATATATATATATATATTAAATCTACACGTTTTCATAATTAAAAATTTCAGTATATAAACTCATAGTCACTTCACCTGTTTTTCATCACGTTTTCAGGAAAGTCGAGTAATATAGTTTATTCAAATGGCCTCATTCACAAATGCAAAATCGGATGATTTCAAGCAGCATTTTGTCAGGCAAATCAAGGAACAGGTGTATGAAGACAGGGCTACTCTTCAAGAGTTGAAGAGATATTTTGATGGATTGCAAGTTGGCCTGTTCACTAGAGAGCAGGTTTCCAGAGATCTTATGCGCATGCCTTCAACCTCCGTTCGTGAGCTTTGTGTTGTCAGTAATATAGAGTGCGGTGATAGAGACGTTGAGTTCATGGCGATGCTGAAAGATATACATCGAGAGGTTCAGCAATCGATGGAGTTGATGCTTAAGTTTCTTAATTCTTGCTGTTATTGTTAGATTTGAACTTTAATGTTGTCCAGTATGTGATGTAATGTTGGGATTGAACCCTACCAGAGGAACAGATAATTAAAGCCAAAACTGGGTCAAAGCAGTGGATCCAAAATAAGCAGATGTTACATACAAGTCTCTCCCCTTGAAAGTGAATTCAACATCTACTGACCTCCTATCTACTGATCGTGCAATCTGCTGATCTACAAACTGCTGATCAAGTAAAGACCTGATGAAAGACTAAAGCTCTGCTGCTCAATCTACTGCCTTGTTTCAAGCACTGCTGATCCGAACAAGTACTGTTGGGTTCACAGCAGTGGAGGGATGCAGCAGTTGTTTACTCTGTCTTTATGTTATGTAATGTAATAAGCAGTAGTTAGTATAGCAGTGTTTGTATAGATCAGAGGTTAGAGTTTGTTAGGAGGTTAGATGTCACTTTCATGGTGACGTCAGCTTAGATGCTCAGTGGTTTGCTAGTGCCTATAAATAGAATAGTGCTCTGTACTGTTCTATTAGCTCTTTGCAAAAATCGTCTTCTCTGCACGAACAAACACTGAGCTCTGGCTGAGGGGGAGTTTGTATCAAGCATTGCTTTGTAATCGTTGTTGAAACTAAATTCAATCTTTCGGTTCATAGTGAAAAGTGTTTTGATTAAAGCAATACTCTCGTTTGATTGTATGCAAAGTTTGTTTCCATCTTAATTCCGCTGCACAACTCATTCATTTCCATCTTTATTTCGAACGTAAAATACAATCAAAACCAAACTCAGATCCAACAATTGGTATCAGAGCCTGGACAGTCAAATTTGATTTAACAATCATTTTGACATAAATAGTTCAGCTCAAAATCGGTGTCTGTAAAACAACCAGGATGACGTCACAATCTCAAGATGATAAGAATAACATTGGCTCACTTTTTAAACCACCCATGCTTAAAAGAAATGAGTACAACATCTGGGAGCGAAGGATGGGTCACATCCTTGCTCAACAGAACACTGGATGTTGGAGGTCTGTTGTTTTTGGTCCCCATGTTCCTATGGTGCCAAGTGCTGAGGATCCAAAGAAGTTCGTACCAAAACCTTATGAAAACTATATTGAAACTGATTTTCAAAAGTTCGAACTCGATGCCAAAGCATTTAGCATCATAGTATCTGCATTACCAAATGAGATCTATGCTGGACTGTTACACTGTAACAACGCCAAAGAGCTATGGGATGCATTGAAGGAACAGTTTGGGGGAACCGAAGAAGTAATTGAAAACAATAGGGAAATTCTGAATCAGCAGTATGAAACCTTCTGTCACATTAAGGGTGAATCATTGACCCAACAATTTGAACGTTTCAGTTGTCTCATCAGTGAGCTAAGGCTTGTTAAGGTTGAATTTCCAAAATCAACCCAAAATAGCAGGTTTCTTAGATCGCTACCTGATAAATGGGACACAATTGCATTTGTGACTAGAAACTCTGTTGAGTTCAAAGATCTGACCCTGACCCAACTTCATGGTAGACTCCTGACTTATGAAAGGGAGTTGAACCAGAAAAAGAAGTTGAAAGAGTCTGGAAAAGCTACTGATGATTACTCATTCGGTAGCACAGCTCTTCTTGGTCAGGAAGAATCTGGTAGCAGTAGTAAGGAACAGGGTTATGATCATTTCATTGATATAACAGCTGGTGGAAACTTTACCAACCCTGATCCTCACTCTGCAAATTATGCTTTTACTGCAAACACTGAAAACCAGATGTCAGATAATTTGTGCTTTGAACTCAATGATTTACAACATTTTGATCCCACTGACTTAGAGGAGATGGACATTTTGCATCAGTTGGCTTTGCTTAGTGTGAGAACAAGCAAATTCTATAAAAGAACAGGGAGAAAGTTCCCAGGGTTACATGGGAATCTAAGGGTTGGGTTGGATAAATCGAAAATCAAGTGTTATAAGTGCAATAGGCTAGGTCATTTCGCTAGGGAATGCAGGAGTCAAACTACTGGTCCTATAATCACTCATCCTAGCTCAAACCCTAGACCTCAAAATCAAAGCACTGTGCACTATACCCAATATACCCCTGCAGCTCATGTTAACACTGCTCATTATGCTGCTGCCCCTGTGCCTGTGCATTATGTCCAAACCACTGTTCCATAGATTCAATATGTTCAAACCCCTGTCCCCCAGGCACAAGTGCAACCTGTTGCACCTCAAACAGCTGCTCCAGCAGTGGTACAACCAGATCAGCAAAGCTTTTTCACTCAAGGCTTTGTTGACTGGAGCAGCATGCCTGATGAGCTTAGTGATGAAAATTTTGCACTCTATGCTTCTAATGAACCTTCTAATGATGAATTTTGTTTGATGGCATTAGAGTCAATACCAGAGGGGATTGAAACTGAAGGTGAACAGCTAAGTGATGAAACAGTGGATGAGGTGACTGAAGCAGTTGTTAATGCAGTTGCTGGTGAATTGCTGCTGGAAGAAAATTCAGAAACCCTGATTGAACCACTGACTGACCCATGGTCCAAAGAGGACAAAGAAGAAGAGGAAGAAAAGAGAGCAGGTGAGAAGGAAGTAAGAGCTGATGATGAAGAAAATCATCAATGTGATTGTGCAATGATGGCTGCTGCCAAGGTATCTCCTCAAGTTCTTGAAAAACTGTGTTCTGACAATTGCATTATTGCTTTTGCTAACATCAAAGAGGTAAATTAAAACCTTCGGAATAAAATCTTAACTGATGAAGTCAAATTTGAGAGTTCTTTAAAAGAACTTAAATACAAATTGACAGAAAAAGAGAAAGAGATCAGCAGTCTTAAAGAAGAGCAAAGCATAACCAAAACTCAACTCCAAACTATGGTAGAAAAATACCAAGTTTGCAAAAAGGAGTTGGAGTCCACCCAGATCACCTGTGAAAAATGGGTGGAATCATACAAAGGGTATGAGGTTATGCTTGAAGAACAGATTAAAAGCAATGTAAAATTTGGTGTTGGTTATAGAAAACATGATGATGAAAACACTGTTTTTGAAAAATCTGTTCAAACCACTGATGTAACCATTGAGTTCATCCCCACAAACAAGAATGGCCAAGAAGTGAAAATCACTGATAAACTTGGAAACAAAATCACACTTGACAGACCAATGGGATCCTCTACTTTTGATGAGCTTGAAAATTATCAGTTTAAACCAAAATGGTCTGATGAGTGTGATATTCTTGAAAATTTCAAGCCCATGGACTTTACATCAACTGATGGTGTTAAAGCTCCAAAACTAAAGTCATTCCTCTTAAGGACATCCCAACAGAGGTTAAAACCTCTGCTGCAAAGGAGTCCGAAAAGAGAAAGAAGAAAGAAAAGATCAATAACTTGTTTTGTGAATTCTGTGAGAAAAGGAATCATCTAACAAAAGACTGTTTCCACTTAAAAGCTTATGATTTGAACAAAACAAGTGTCATTGTTCCAGCTGAAAGCTGCATTGTTTGTGGAAAAACAAACCACAAAACTCAAGCATGTGTGTACCTCAAAACCTTTGATGTGAAAAAGAATGAGTACACTGCTAAAACATCCTTGAGTCCATCAACATCATCTGTCAAATTCACCAAGAACCAACCACTGTTTGTGCCAGTTCAAACAGCTGTCACAAAACAGCTGAACCAAACATCTGTCAAAAGAGATGTTCAGGTTACTGATGCACCCCTTGCCAATCAGTTCAGAAAAGGCAAGGAAAAACAGTCTTACCAAAGGATTCCACACGTTTATGAGGCCTACAAAAGGCCCTCTAAACCAAAAGTGAACAGGCATCCTTTTGGGTACCAACAGGTGATTGGTCAAGACCCCCAACAGTGGTTAGCAAGAAACAGTACTAAAACTGTCCAAACCCCTGACCTAACCACTGTCCATCAATGTGCATTCATCCCAGACACTGTTGAGACCCCATCCAAAGCCTTATTGGCTTTGGAAACCCTAATGAACTAATCCTTTTACTTCATGTGCAGGGAGCTTCTGCCTGTTTAGATAGCCTTTGGTATGTTGATAGTGGAGGCTCCAGGCACATGACTGGATGTAAAGCCCTACTCAAAGATTTCAAAATTCATGGAGGGGGTGATATATCCTTTGGGAATAACAGTAAAGGGAAAGTTCTGGGGTCTGGTACAGTACAGTCTGGAAATGTAAAATTTGAAAATGTCAATCTGATAGACAGTCTGAAATTCAACCTCTTGAGTGTTTCACAAATGAGTGACAAGGGATATGGGTCATTCTTCACAAAGGAGTGTTGTAGGATTGTTGGACCAGAAATGGTCAAAAAGATTGAAGCAATAATAAAAACTGGTCAAACAAAACTTGTTGCTCAAAGAAGTGGCAATGTTTATGTTGTTGATATGTCTAAAGAGTGTCCTAGAGCTGATGCCTGTCTGTTCTCAGCTGCCTCTAACGAAGAGACAGAACTTTGGCACAGAAGGCTGGGACACACAAATCTTAAGACAATCACTGAAATTTCAAAAAATGGTTTGGTAAGAGGCCTAGCACAAAAATTGTTTTCATGTCCTGAACATTGCATTTTCTGTTTAAAAGGAAAAAAACATAAAAGTTCTTATAAGTCCATTGAAGAGTCCAAAACAACCCAGTGTTTGCAAATGCTACACATGGATTTGTTTGGCCCAGTTCAAGTCATGAGTCTCAAAAAGAAGAGATATTGTCTGGTTATTGTTGATGACTTTTCTAGGTTTACATGGACTTTCTTTTTACACTCAAAAGATGAGACTGCAGGCATTTTGCAAGACTTTGTGACACAGGTTGAAAAGCAATTTGACCTTCCAGTGAAAAGCTTCAGGAGTGACAATGGCACAGAATTTAAAAATAAGGAGTTGGATGCCTTCTGTGTGAAGAAAGGGATTGTAAGGCAGTACAACATCCCTAGAACACCAGAGCAAAATGGGGTAGTTGAAAGAAAGAACAGAACATTGATTGAGGCTGCCAGAACCATGCTTGCTGATTCAGGTTTGCCATTAACTTTCTGGGCAGAGGCAGTAAACACCGCCTGCTATGTCCAGAACAGAGTTTTAATAAACCCCAGGCACAAAAAGACTGCTTATGAAATTCTGTATAAAATCAAACCACTGATCTCATACTTCAAGGTGTTTGGCTGCCCATGCTTTATTTTGAACTTAAAAGATTCCATTTCAAAATTTGCAGCCAAAATTGATTGTGGTTATTATCTGGGGTACTCAACCACTGCCAAGGCCTACAAAGTGTTTAATACACGGACCAAGGCAGTGGAGGAGACTTTGAATTTAAAGTTCAATGAACTTTCATCAATGAAAATCCCAGCAAATCCTGCAGATCTGTTTGATCTTGAAAAATTTACTTTTGAAAATACTGCTGTCAAGACTAACAGTGCAGGTCCATCAGAGGATTCAACACCAGACTATGGGTATGAAATCATCATCCCTCAAAGGTCTGCCAAAATGGGAAGAGCATCAGATGTTCAAAACAGCTGTCAAAGCTCAACCACTGCTACCTCAACAGTTGTTGACCAAAGTAGCCCATCAACCACTGCTTCCACATCCTCAAACACTGCTGACAAAAGTCCCCAAACAGTGGATAAAAGTCAGCATGTGTCCACTTCATTACCTCCAATTCCACCACCTTTTGAAACCACTGCTGGATCATCAAAGTCCCCAGCAGTGGTTAGCTCAGATGATGCACATTTGCAGCCTTCACCAACAAATGCCATCATACCATACCAAGGAGATTTAATCTTCTTGAGATCTCATCCACCTGATCAAATCATTGGCAACATAAATGAAGGGGTGCTCACAAGAAGCCAAACCCAAAACATTTGTCTTTTTGCTGGTTTTCTGTCACTCCATCAGCCAGTCAAGTACCAAGAGGCACTGAAAGACAACAGCTGGGTAGAAGCCATGCAAGAGGAGCTCCAATAGTTTAAAAGACAACAAGTATGGGAGCTTGTACCACTGCCAGAAGAGGTTAGTCCCATTGGCACAAAGTGGGTCTTCAAAAACAAAACTGATGAAAGGGGTATTGTTGTCAAGAATAAAGCCAGGCTTGTGGTTCAAAGTTACAGACAGGAAGATGGGATTGATTATGATAAAACATTCGCCCCTGTTGCAAGATTGGAAGCCATTAGACTGTTCCTGGCCTTTGCTGTCAACCACAACATGAAGGTGTTTCAAATGGATATTAAAAGTGCTTTCCTCTATGGTACAATTCAAGAAGAGGTATATGTATGTCAACCTCCAGGTTTTGAGGATCCATTTTATCCAGATCATGTCTACAGGCTGAACAAAGCCCTGTATGGCCTGAAACAAGCACCAAGAGCCTGGTATGAAACTCTTTCCACCTTTCTACTCTCAAAATGGTTTCAAAAGAGGTACCATTGATAAAACACTGTTTCTAAAATGGAGAGGAAAGGAATTAATGATTGTCCAAATTTATGTGGATGACATTATTTTTGGAAGCACATGCAACAAAATGTGTGAAGAGTTTAGGGAACTCATGACAGCTGAGTTTGAAATGAGTGCAATGGGTGAGCTGCAGTGCTTTCTTGGTCTCCAAGTTCAGCAAATGCAAAATGGTACTTTCATTCATCAAAGCAAATATGCAAAAGAACTTTTAAACAAATTTGATATGAATGATTGTAAACCATGCAGCACACCCATGTCACACCCCGACCACGTAGAACAACTAGACGTGGCGGAAACATCGGGGAGTGTTGTAACAGAATCATTGTTTCATAACCATGGAATAAATAAATTCTGTTTTATTGAATAAATGAACTCATTGTTTTAATACAATAAAATAAGTACAACGATGATCTTCCAAGTTTTAAAGTTGCTAAGGCACGAGTCCATCCTAAATGTAGCATGTATCAACAATCATTACAAAGCAGTACCTGAAACATGTGTAAAAATAGGTACGTCAGCATAAAAATGCCTGTGAGATACATAGGTTTTGTGAAAATAGGATTCATGACTTGTAAGTTTAAGAAAATGTTTAATAAAGTTTAGTCATGAACCTTGTAAATTGATTTGTTTTGTAAATCGTTTGAAAAACAATAAGATCAGATGATATGTATAAATAAATGTAAGGTTAAATGAATAACCATGTAAAATGAGTTTGTATAAGATAAGTTGCTTGTAAAACAATATTTTGATAAAAAGGCTTATAGTATATTTGAAAATATACTTTGGATTTTAAGAGAATCGAATGAGTAATATATTAAAGTATATTTCAGTTCCAATATCGTTAACCCAAGTGTACTAAATAACGCCACGGTATGTAATGCAATGAAAACACTTATATATAAGAAGTACCTGCGGCGTATCTACCATGTTTTCATCACATTACACCCGTCCCGTTATCTAAACACTAACCAAAACCCAATCGATAGATAGATAGTACATTAAATATACCTTCGTTGTTTAAAAAAATAGTTTTAAGTAGTATATTACGAGTATACTTCAGATTTATAAATAACATATTAAACTATGTTTTGGTTTTATAAATAACATATCAAAATATGCTTTGGATGATTAACAAAATATATGTTGGTTTTGTACAATATCACACATGGGAGCATATCAAACTATACTTTTGGGAGTATAACTAAATATACAAAAAAATAATGTGATTTAAGAATTCATTCAGACCTAGTGCATCAAAATACACCTTTGAGACTATAGGGATACCACAAAGGAAATCCCTATTTGGATGGAGAAACAAATTGGTTTCAGACATTCCATGACAACAGGTATGGGGTGTCAAATCCTATAGCGCTATATCATACTAACAATCGGTCTGGTGATCATAAAATAAGTACAATTCAACATTTTATTTTATGTTCTTTGGGAAATCAGTGTTTAAACCATAGATAGTCATTTAGTTTGTCAAATGATAAGTAATAACATGTATAATCAATTATACTTTGAAATCATGAAAATAACATATAGGTACACATGCTTCACCCCAAAACAGTTGAAAACAGTAAAAGAGGGGACTATGTACTCACTTGAGATTGCTCAGAAGTCCTAAGATAACCACCAAGCAATGCTAGAGATCATGGAATCAAACGACACCTAATATAGGTAACTACGTTAATAAACCGGACCTATATCGGAGGATTGGATAGAATGAGGGCTCGTAAACCAAATGAGTATGGAAACTCATGTAGTATGGTTTAACAAAGCCTACATACTAAATGAAACCTAACCTAAGTGCTTACGACCCATTACGACCCGTTTAGGTAGCTTATGCTACTTTAACGCGTCGTTCGTGTGAAACGCGTTCGGACCGCTTAACTAGTCCTATGACAAGTAACATATGTCTTAACATGTCTAATATTGTTGTCAAATCAGTTTAGATGTCAAAAGTTATGTTACATACGTTTAAAATGAATTTTGGCATCAAAGGATTATTTTGGTAATTTACCTAAGGCATATAAACTACCTATCATACAACTACTTAAACGAAGCGACCATAAGGTATAACCTCGGAAGGTTATTCCCTATATACTATGGTCACCTAATGTGTTTGGTCGGATCCTAATGATCGACCAAATGGGTCGGGTTCGAAGGTATAAGCGATTTATTAGATCGCTTACCCTTACGACCCTAGACAACGTGGTAATCAGTAGACATAGTCACAAGGGACTATAACCATCGTGATTACGCTCACGTTGCGAAGTTCAAACGAACTTCGCGTTGACCATAAACTGGTCAATGTAGAAAGTCAAACAAAGTTTGACTTTCGGACTCGAAAAGCAATAAAAGAACGAAGGAATACTTACAAAGGGTCCCCGAATGCTAATCTTGATTCAAGTAGCTCAGGTATGAAACAAAGGTTTCAACTTAGAGCTTCTCAAATCAGATTCTTGTGAGGAATGAGTGAAGTTGAGGTGGGTATTTATAGATTTCGGTTCACCGTTAGGATCGTTTCTTGGATAACGTGCCTTGATCTCGCCCGTACACTTGTCGGAATGTTGTGGTAACTCATTTTGCTCCCACCACAAGAGTTTGACACTTGGCATTGGCCTTTGGGGTGTTTGAAGGGCTGTTAACAGGCTGTTAATACACTGAATCTGGTCTGGGAGCCTGACGCGGGCCGCGTAAGGATACACCTTGGGTTTACGCGGGCCGCCTGGCCTGTCTGATCAGTAACCAACTTTCAGAAATGACAGTTTTGGTCCCTGTTGTGTTTTAAGGCCATTCCCGACACTTCTAAGGCCCGTAAAGCCAACTTTAAGGCCCTAAAATGATGACTAAACATTGTGGACATGAAACATGCTCAAAAATATGTCGGATTTCAGTTCGCTTGGTCGTACGATCGCGATGTTCGCTTAATTACGACGGAATGCGCACAAGCGCGAAAAACGATCCAAATGACGCGACGAATGGATTTTTCTTATGCCAAACACTAAAATAAAATATTTTAGTGCTTACATAAATTTTTGGATGTCCGTATGTATTCAGATCGTAAGTTGTATGTATTCAGATCGTAAGTTATGCGCGAAAATGCAAACTTGTGCACTTTTTGACGCTTTTAGTCCCTGAATGACCCAAAAGTTTATTTTAGCACACCGAACCCCTCAAAGCCTATTTCTAAGCTATGTAAAGGATATTTATGGTATGTTTAACTTATGTTCATGTTCCGGAATGTCTGTTACAGTTCAAATTGGCATACTTTCGCAGTTTGTCAAATTTAGTCCCTGTAAGCAAATTAACTTGTTTTTGCCATACCAAAGCCTTCAAAACTTATTTCTAAGTTATGTAAAGGTTATTTAAGGTATGTTAAGTATATTTCACTATTCCGGAGTGTTCGTTGCATTAAACTGGTTATATTTACGCATCAGTGCGCGTATAACTTTCAAGAAAGCGATTTAGAGCCCGAAATCGAACAAGAATTGATATGTGCAAATGATACACATATTTGTACAAATCCCAAGTATGAAATACAATATTTCATTGGTTTGGTATTTGTTTGATGGTTGAAGTGGCACAGGTGTCACAACCCATTGCTACAAATAAGCTTGTCATGTCTGATGAAAAGGATGAGCTGATTGACCAAACTCTATATAGAAGCATGATTGGGTCTTTACTGTACCTAACTGCATCTAGGCTAGACATCATGTTTGCAACATGTGTTTGTGCAAGAAGTCAATCAGCCCCTAGAAAATCCAATCTTGTTGCTGTAAAAAGAATATTCAGATACATAAAAAGTGCTCCCACACTTGGTATCTGGTATCCAGCTAATGGGAATATCAACCTTTCAGGATTTTCAGACAGTGACTTTCCTGGATGTAACACCACAAGGAAGTCCACATCAGGAAGGTGCCAGTTTCTAGGTGACTGCTTAGTTTCATGGCAAAGCAAAAAGCAAGCAGCTGTTTCAACATCCACTGCTGAAGCTGAATACATTGCTGCTGCAAGCTGTACAGCCCAACTCCTGTGGCTTCAAAATCAGTTGCTGGATTTTGGTATCACTGCCTTAAAGACTCCACTCATGTTGGATAGCCAGGCAGCAGAAAATATCATCAAAATCCAGTTTCCCATTCAACCACCAAACACATCGACATCAGACATCACTTTGTGAGGGATTGCTATGAAAAAGGTTTGATTTCTCTGCATCATGTTCCAACTAAAGACCAGCTGGCAGATGTGCTCACAAAAGCATTAGATACTGCCACCTTTGAAAGCTTGGTCTCTAGGATTGGCATGCTAAACATGGAATAACAAGCAAAATCTTGTTTTCTGTGAATAAAAGCATTAAAATGTTTTCAGAAAATCAAAAATCCATCCTTAAAAATAGCTAAAAATGAAATTTTCATTAAAATCCTTAAAAGTCTGCCATAACCACTGATTGTTCAAAAGTCTGCTCTACTTCAAAGTCTGTACACTGCTGAAAGCCATCCTCTGTTCACTTATTTCATTGATAAACTCTGTTGTTCAAAAGTAGTGTCTTATCCACTGATATGCTATCCACTGATAGTGAAAATCATCAACTGCTTTCATTATACCATTGTAACCACTGCCTTCATCAGTAACTTTCATAAAAGTACTGTCCTTCATTTCCTCAGAGTTTGGCATGTGGGCAGTACATAGTGGTCAGTACTTTTGTAACCGCTGCCACGTCAGCCTTCACTTTTTCCTCTATAAAACCCCCACTTCACACCAAAACAGGGTTTTACTGTCGAATTGAATTCTCAAAAATTCTCTTCTCAAAACAGTTTTTCTTCAAATTCCTTCAAAAATTTCTTCGATCATCATCTCCAAAATGATAAAATCGAAGTCATCTGGGAAACCCAATTCCAAATCATCGTCGAAAGCGGCCTCTCAAAAGGTCAATACCACTGAAATCCCACACAAACCATCTCACAATCTTCTGGGTCTTCTCACAAAACCCGGCACCACAGATGCTTTCGAATCCATCATCGCCAAAATGGCTAAATCAAAGTACAAAACTTTGTTAACAGCCGATGCACCAATTTACTTAGCAACCCAACGAGAGTTTTGGAAAAACGCAACCCTTGACAAACAAGGTGAAACTGTGGTAGCCATTAACTCCTCTTTAAAGGGTAAAGCTGTTCAAATCACGCCACAATCGATATCAGAAGTCTTTCAACTCGAGGATCAGCAAGGTAAAACTTCTTTCCCTAAAAACGAGTTAAAAATTGACTTCATTGAGAGAGGGTATGCAGACACAATGATGAAGAAAGCTACCTTACAAAAAGGTTTCTTTCCTTCTGCAACAAGGTTTTTATTCCATACCCTCCTAATGTGTGTTTCAAACAAAACCACTTCTTTTAATGAAATACCATTAAAGATTCAAAATCTGGGATATGCTATTCTTCAAGAAGAAAATTTTAATTATTCTCGGGAAATCTTTAATGATTTGGTTAATAATGTTGAAACAAAATCATTCTTACTGTTTCCAAGGTTTTTAAGTTATTATTTTGAAAAGAAATTTAGTAAGGATGATATTGCTGCAATAAACCAAGGTGATTATCTTCAAATGAACAGTTTAACTGCTGAAACTTTTACAAGAATGTTAACACCTTGCAAAACACAAGCAGAGGTGCCTGAGTAGAATTTAGCAGCTACCACTGCTCCTCAGGTATTGGCTGCTGAGCCCACTGCTCAAGGTGATCAAAGCAGCAGAACAACTGTTTTGAAACCCACACCTAAAAACACCAAAAAGCCAACAAAAAGAAAAACTCAAAAACCCCCCAAATCCATCAAAAAGGAAACTCTGGAGGATGAGATACCAGAGCTACTGCCAGTGACAGCACAAAAGTCACAAGAAACCACTGCTGCTACTTCCTCACAGCAGTTGGTACAAATATCTCAACCCATAGCTGAAACCCCTCCTGCTTCTTCACAAAAAGAACAGGTTGTACAAATTGGGACACCACATCATGATGCTCTGGAAGCATTTGTTTCCATCATCCACAGCTCAATTCCCGGGGCAAATCCTCTTTCTACACCAAACATCACATCCACAATTCCCACACCAACTAAACTGCTGTTGGATGCAATTGATTTGAACCAGGCACTAACCAGTCCTTCTCAATCACCTATCAATGAGAACATACCTCAACAACTGACTGGGTCTGATGTATCAATCCTTGCTAACCCACCAACACAACCTGAGGAGGTTACACCCCTTGAGTTACAAGTAACTCTTGGTGGTAATCCAAGTGAAGCAGCCACTACAACTGTTGAACCCACTGGTTTACAGTTGGACAGTGGTTACATTAATAAGACTTCCTTGGAGGCAATTCCTTACATAGCACCTCTGCCAACCACCAGTGGATTTATTTTTCCCACTGGCAACATCAAACGGTTGTCAAGTGTTGAAGGAAGAAGACCCCAGTACCAAGAAAAAGGGGCATCAGTGGTTAGTGTTTGGAGTACACTCCCTACCTCAACCACTGATAAAACCACTGTGAGTGGGAAATCAGATGATCCCATTAAATTGGGTGATGATTTAAAATATCAGGATTTGACGGAACGAGTTGACAAATTAGATACATCTGTTGCAGATATTAAAGACATGCTACAACAGGTGTTGAAAATACAAAAGATGCAATCCACTGTTGTTCCACCTCAAGCACCTGCTCTACCACAAGCATCTGCTACAAATGAGCTCTGGAACCTTTTCCAACCTTTTCTCCAACACCAAAAAGAAATGGCTGATCAGCAACATGAACTACATGTCAAAAAGCTGAGAAACATATTGGAGTCTAGGTACAAGAACACTCAAGCAGATATTAAGGCAATCAAGGCCCATTTATTGGAAACCACTGGCACTGCTCCTCCAACAGTACTTTTCATTGATCAACTCCCAGAAGATAATGCCAAAAAGGGGGAGAAAATTCAGGAGTGGAAGAAGAATGGAATAGATGATAGTCTTTACATTGAACCAGAAAGGGATGCTATGACCAGAAAAATTCCTGTGCCAGATGGTAGTAAAAAGGTTGATGCAACCCAAGAAGCACTTAGACGGTGGTGGATTGTTGTGACATTGCCGACGGTGGTGGTTGAAGATAGTGATCTAGGATGGATGTGGGGGGTCCAATTTGATGGTGTTCGTATGTGGGCGGTTATGGTGGTTGTATAGTTGTATGGGTGTGGTTGTTTCAATGTAATGGTGATGATGGTGACACGTACTGTATTCTTTAAAGGTGTATGTCATGTTGCGAGGCGATGGCTGAATAATTCTCAATCAATTAAGAAAAGACTACTATAATTTTGCTATGAAAAAAAACGATGATAAGACCGTAATTTTTGACTCAGGGCAAAACTATAAATTTTCAGGAATAATGAGTTAGTGTTAGGCAGCTAGAGTTATGCGCCGCCCGCGTTGTGGGGCGCTAAACCGAGTATTTCTTAGGTTAATAACATGTACGCCTTTATGTCGGTTAGTTATACATGCTACATATAGCACGATATAAAAAAAGATACATCAAGTTAACCAATTAAAGAAAAACAGTACCATAGTTATGATAAAAAAATTAACTAAAACGATGACAAACGTGTAATTTAGAGTTGGAGGCAAAACAATAATTTGTCAGGACCAATTAGCGAGTGCTAGGCAGCTGTTTGGCGTGAATAAAAACAAAATTAAGTCAAAAAGTAAAATAAAACACTACCATGGTTTTGCCAAAGAAAAAAAAACGATGGCAAGATTGCAATTTTTAGCGGAGGTAAAATCGTAATTTTAAAATGGAGGTAAAATAATATTTTGAACTGAGGGCAAAACCATTTTTTTTAAATGGGGGCAAAATCGTAATATTTTAGCTGCGGGCAAATTCGTAATTTTTAGCTGGGGGCAAAATCGTAATTTTAAACTGGGAACCAAATCGTAACTTGGCAGGACTCTAGCTGAGGGCAAAACCATAATTTTATTTTGAACTGGGGGCAAAATTGTATTTTTTAATTGAGGGCAAAATCGTAAATTTAAGCAAGGGGCAAAAGCAAAATTTTATTTTGAATCGAGTGCGAAATCGTAATTTTACACCTGGGATAAAATTGTAATTTGGCTTCACCTATAAATACCTATTATATGGAAAAAGAAAAAAAACAAAAGTCAAAGTGGCCGCAAAAAGTGACCAACCACTTGACAATACTATTACCCGATTACGTAAGCCACTTGATAATGTATATGTTGATAATAATAATGAAATATTTAATAGTATATATAAGTCAATCCTATCTATTTTAGTTTATTGACTTTATTTTTCTTTTATAAGGTAAAGGGGCATTTGGTCGTTTTACGTCCATATAACTGAGAAAACTAACATCCATCCACGTTAGGGACTATCCGAGTAATAACTGAACAAACGACAGGAAACATACATATAATTTTGAAAAGATAGGGACTAAAGGTGAAACTTCACCAAACAACATGAATTATCGGTGCATTTTACTCTTAATATTAATATTATTATTATTATTATTATTATTATTATTATTATAAATTGTTTAATTATGTATGTGTGTAATTATTAGTATAGATTGCGAAATCATATGTATAAGTTGCATAATTATAATCATATTTTCCTTTTTACTATTTATTATATATTAACTCATGTAATATACGTGATTCTAACCTAGTTTACTTATATTTACATTTATGATTGAAAAGCATTTTAATTATTGATAATATATTAATTAATATGCAGTGATAATCAAAACAGTACGTCCACTACTAAAGGAAAAGATAAGATTAGTGAAATGGACGAGGAAGTATGACACCATCATGATCAATCTATATCTTTTATAATAAATAAAAACAAACTTTAGCCACTTGTCGTTCACTTAGATTATTAAGTGACTCGTGTCAACCTTTTAATCCACTATTATTGTGTTTAGGAGAGAAGAGACAAGGGTTTGCTCACAACATATGGTTTAAAGTTGTTCATTGAATTTTAAATATATATTTAAATCTTACCTTAATTATGAACTAGAATTTGATGTTAAAAAGTTAATTCTCTCATTAACATTAAAACCAAATATAATAACTAATTTTTTCTTTAATTATCAATTGGATTGAAATTTAAAATTTTGAAGTACTAAATGGTTTCGACACCAATTCAAATTCCGTAATTAATCATTTCTTTATTACAAATTTTATTTAAAATACGTAAGTGTGTCATTAACATTAAGAACAAATATAATATTTATATCTTTCCTAACTACGGCTGTAAACGGATCGAACGTTCAGTGAACAGTTCGGCGGGAAATTCATTTATGTCCGTTCAATTTAGCTTAATGAACGAATACGAACAAAATATTTCGTCCGGTTAGCTTAACGAACGGACATGAACAAAGATCTCGTTCGTTCGACTGCGTTTGTGAACGTTCGGTAATATGTTCGGTTACGTTCGTGTTCGTTTAATTATATTAAAAAATAATAAATAATAAATCTTTTATTTAAATATATTGAAAACTTAAAACCCTATTTTTTTTCTAAGTTAGCTAAAATTTGGACATTTAATACTTTTTTTTGGGATAATCATGTCTAAGTTAGTTAAACCTTGAATAATTATATAAGTAATTCTGGATAATTATATCTAAATTAATTAAATTTGATTCACTGTTTGGTGATAGTAGTAGACTCCTTGTGTTTTGATTTATCATTTGATGGTTGTATTTAACTACTTATGTCAAATGTTTAAGGTTAATAATGTTTTTATTTTTTATTTTCAAGTTAAATGTTTGTTTACGTTCGTTTGTGTTCGAGAGCAGTCTTCACGAACTGTTCGTGAACAACTGAATTTTCTTAACGAACAAACATGAATAGAAACTTATGTTTGGTATGTGTTCGTGAACAGTTCGCGAACATGTTAATTTCATTAACGAACGAACACGAACATGGCCTTGTTTGTGTTCATTCGGTTCGATTACAACCCTATTCCTAACTTATCAAATAACTAGGTTATCACCCGGGAATGCTTCCCGGGCTGGAGAAAGTTATACATGTCACTTATTATTTATAAGCAATACATACTTAAATAAAATGATAAAAAATAAGTGACATGTTATATGAAATCAAAAAGCAACAGTTTACATTATAAGCTACCAAAGACTTCTTTATAGACGACATTAGACGTCTTATTTGTTGGTTTTTCATCGGCATCGAATATCAACATTTTAACTCCTTCTCTGGTCTTGACCCTTGATAATGCAACGTACAACTGACCATGAGTGAACACAGGATCTTTCAAATATTGATGAGTTATAACTACGTATTTATAATTTACTTTTTTTTATTATTTTTATGACTGACAAGACAACAGAAAAATTAGTTGATATATTAAACACAAGTAAGGAAGTTCAAAATATTTAAATGATAAAAAAATAACACCATACTAATAATAAGGCTTGCAAACTATGAGGGTTACAACTAAATGTATGTTGGTCAAGTGAACAAATAAGAGCAACTTGATTTTCACATGATGTTTGGTTTCAACTACTTTAAAGCCCCGAAACTGAGATAAGATAAGATAGAGACCGAATAAGTGGCAGAAGGCACACGGCAGGCTTCCTCTCGTCATCTCCGGATAAGCCGCAAGAGAGAGGATAATCAAATGGTGAGATAAGTACCTGAGGGATGTCTCTTCCACTTTTATTTGAGCTGAAGTATAAAAAAACAAAGATCGTATGAGACCTTTTGATATGGGTCAAAACAGGCGGGTCAAGTTTGCATAAAACACTTTGTTGACCTTTTTTAAAAAAAATTACAAAATGATTTGATGCAAAATTACAAATTGCATAACATTACATTTACATACACACCTGAGACTTTTAATAAATATAACCATGTCAAAGGAGACTTTTAATTTTTAGAAAGTCGCTATCAAAAATAGAAAGACAATGGTCAGAAAACATACATAAAATAATAAATTAAGTTTAAATGAATTCTAAATATACCTTAAAGAATCCCCAGTTTTCACAAGCACCATTGATTAGGTTAATTGTATATAACAAATGATCATTTTGAATAATAACCGTATAAGATTCAAACAGGTTCCAAGAAACCAAAAGTTATGTCTCAAATAATTGGGGTATACCATGAAGCTGTACTTTTGTGGATCAGAAAGGTTTATATTTTGTTAATAAAAATTAAAAAGCAAAGTTGATATATAAAAATAATTTAATACTGTAACTTCTAAGATTGCAATAGAACAAACAATATAATCTATGTTAATAAAAAGAATTTTAACATAAACACTAAGCCTTGAACCTACATTGCCATTTGAATACTTGACTAACCAACGTGTATATAAGTCCATGAAATTAAGAGAACAATAAATAATACATGCAAGGGAGAGGGAGGGAGACGGAGTTACCTAAATGTTGCCTATTGACCGGTGAATCGCTTGTTCTTGAACACATTGTATATAACATATCAATTGTTTACAAATCAGTGTGGGGTTGTCCCAAATCCAACCGCTACATAAAAAGTTGTACAACCCGAACTTATGTTATATGTTACAATAAAGAATGAGAAACATATATTGGTGTTTAACGGGTCAACCGGTTTCAATAAAACTTGAAACTGACATTGGGTTGATGTGTAAACCGATCAAAACATGATATGGAACAAAGTGGATAACTGCAACAGTGATTAACTGATATGGAATTACGATTTACAATGGAAACATACATTAAGTTAAAAAAAAAACAATGTACCAGTTAATGTACCAGTGAATATATGGCTTTATTCCATTTATTTGACCCGTTAATGTACCAGTGAACTTGCACTAAATCCTTGGCGGAAAATACAAAAAGTGAAGTACCTTTACACCACGAAATCATAATGACCTAAATCTTTTGAGCGAATGGACAGGAAACGAAGAGATGGCCCACTGTCTCGTCCCCGTCGTATTATAAACAACATCTGATAGTTCGGAGCTGCACGTTTTGCCTAGCCAATTCTGATTTTCTAGGTACCCGTTTCCTTGCCGTCCTCAAAACTAAAAAATAACCTTTAACGGGACCCATCTATTCCATTCAAGTCTGAACACATTATCCCAAAGCCGTAAACTGCGCAGTCCTGTTCGAATGCTCTAAACGTGAAGTTAACAATAAAGTGAAGTTTCTTTTTTTAATAAGATAAAAACAATATTATACCTTCATGTTCCAAGGATCACAGCAGCTTCAATTAAAGAGAATGTGAGAATAAATATCTTTGTCTGAAAGAGACTTACCACCTTGTTGATTCGAAGACGACTCGGTGAGTGTACGCGACCTAGTTGAGCAGACTGGGCATAGTAACCTCCACCATTCGGTTCGACACCTCCTCCAAACCGGGTAGGGTAATCCCAAAACCGTGAAACTTTGAGCCGACACATTAGCCACCGGCTCACGCCAACCTCCGATCACTTGTGACTTAAGATCAATGAAACACACCACAAATTAATTATATATCATAAGGTCCTATAAAAATTAAATAATTTATGTCCAATAGCATTACTATCCCTCTAAGAATAATATAAACAAACCTGTAACATTATCAGAGGTCTCCTTTGAGTGACCACCAAGGAATAAGAGTTTGTTTCCCATTTAACCTGAATTAAAAAGTTATATTATATAGCATGATAAAATGACAATTGAAAGTCAATGAACTATTAGTAGACTGTAGACCCAAGACAACAAAATAGTTACACTTTATTCAATAAAAATGCTCACCATACTATAACCAGATGTAGCAGAAAAAACGTCCAACAATCCACTACTTTTTTATATTATCAACCCTGAGTTTTTACCTTAATCGTGGACCAGCTTAAATTTCTCAAGTCAAGTGTCTGCAACCATAATAATCCATTGTTTAAAAACTTGTATCCAACCTTCACTAAGCAGAAATACATTTAGAAGTTGGCATGACAAAATACCTAAACATTAGCTAACTACATCCCATCACGACTTCCACCAACAATGTATAGCTTTTCAACTACGACGACCGCACCATGCTATACAAGATGGAACACAAATGGTAATCTGATATGTTTCAGGTCATCTTGGTGGTTCACGGGTTGACCCATTTGACCTATTTGAAATAAGCATCAAGTTTTGTGGTTTAAATATATATATTTTTTATATAAATGTGTATTCTTGGTTCTAAAATCTAAGTCAGTAATCTTTTAGTATTAATATGTAAAAAATATAATAAAATTTCACGTTAAATGGTTCGTGTTCATGCCAACCCGCATAAACTCATGTTGTATGTGTCCGGCATGATTTTCGGATTCCAATCATTTATTTAGGCTCGTTTCGTAAACATGACCCATTTAACATCCGGAGTGCAATAAAAAGCAATTAACTACAAAATTTATGATCTAAGATAATGTTGACGTGGTTACCTGGACAATCCTCACGTGGAGTACTACGAAGGTTGAAGTAACTCTCAAAGGTTCCAGCCCACTCATCGCGCTTGGTCAAGAAATCGGATTCTAAATTGAAGAATTTCTTTACAGTTGCCGCGATAGAAGAATGCTCAAATTGTGAATACGGTGTTGGTCCATTCGGTTCATGGATCACTGCAATTAACGATCGATCATAGTCAAAATCAGGTCAGATCACTTCTCGTTCACTGGTCAGATAACCGAGACCATTGAACCGGATTTAAAAATCAAATTACCTCATAACTAATTTAAAAAATATTTATAAATTACACTGCAGCTTCTTTATATTTATACCGGAACCAACCCCTATATTTATAAGCATATAGAAATAAATTTCTTTTTAAAGTATTTTGAACCAGCCGATGTTCTTGCGTTTAGACGGGTTGGTGGGTTTCGACGGTTTAAGAACACCCCTATTACGGACGACCCATATGACTTTTTCAACAATATGAGCAGGCCCAAATCAATGAACATGAAGCAATCTACAACTTCAAACAGGCATGATAGCTAACTGCTATGCAAAATTTTAATATTTGATTCAGATTTTGAAAATGGTAACGAAAAACAGTAATATTGTTATTTAGTTTGTTTCCTTTTTTGTCAATAACTTCTCACAGTCATGTAGGTTCTGTTAGTTTGCCTCTAAAATTTCAGGTTACTTGCTTACAATTTGGCCCCCAAATCACTCATGTTTTAGGTGTTCTTGTGTACGTTTTAGTCAAACAATTTGACTTGAAGAACTTACCTTCAAGAGCTCAAGAACAGATTGCATTTCCTTGAAAAAAAATACCAAAGCGTCAAGCGGCTTCACTTCAAGAACTCACCTTTTTCTACATCTTTTCACTATACAAATTATTTCAACATCAAAAATAAATAAATCATATCATGTATATTACAGTTTACACACACATACATATATACATATAACAAACACACATATAAATGTGACTTGAAGAACTAACCTTCAAGAGCTCAAGAACAGATTGCATTTCCTTGAAAAAAAATACCAACGCGTTAAGCGGCTTCGCTTCAAGAACTCACCTTTTTCTACATCTTTTCACTATACAAACTATTTCAACATCAAAAATAAATAAATCATATCATGTATATTATAGTTTACACACACATACATATATACATATAACAAACACGCATATAAATGTACCGAGTCAATGGCGGACCTTGCTTCCATCAATGATATGCAAGTAACCTATTCATGACCTGGTGGTAGTATGAGGTGAACCATATAACACAAAATTAACAGTAGAAATAAAGAATTAATAAACTAATATACTTCAAGAATGTTAAACCAAAATCATATTAAGAAGGAAGACTTACTTGCAATGTTAGACACACTTAAGTATGCCTGGTAGCGATCATATTTCTGTTTAAAATCAGAAAATTGCCGCTTATATATTAAGCCAAACACACTAATTTAAAAAATAAAATGAAACTTTACCTTGTCTCTAAAATCCGATTCAGAATCTACCAGATTGCATTTCCTTGAAAAAAATACCAACGCGTCATGAGGCTTCGCTTCAAGAACTCACCTTTTTTACATCTTTTCACTATACAAATTATTTCAACCTCAAAAATAATAAATCATATCGTATATATTACAGTTTAAACACACATACATATATACATATAACAAACACACATATAAATCTACCCAAGTCAATGGCTGACCTTGCTTCCATCAATGATATGCAAGTGACCTATTAATGACCTGGGGCCTTCCATGAAACCCTGACAATAAGTGCCTTCTCCTATTGAAGATTATAAACCTATTTTGAGTATTCCCCGTCAAATATTGTTGCACCTCCACACACAGGATTATATCCAATCTTAGAAGTAGTTAATATGGTTAAGTTTTCTTGTAGTTTACTTAATAACCAGCACTAAGGTTCACTCCACCACCTCCTAAGAATAACCCCGATGTATCACAATCAATTTTGTCAATAAAACCATATTTTGATTCATAAGAACAAAAAGAGAATAACGACTCGAGTACACAAAGACTGATCGGTTTCCGGACTTGAAAATCTAACTATAAAAACCTGTGTACTTTAAGTGTGTTGCAACTACACATGGTGTTTTTTAGTATTAAAACATCTGTACATTCATGCTCTTATAATTTATGATTAAATGCTATAAGAACAAAATAAAAAAAGCAACAACCAAAAAACAATACCTCATCATTCATCACCCCATCACCTCCAACAATCTCCAACGACCCATTCTGAAGAAACCGAATCAAAGCCTCCTTTTTCGCATCCAGTGCATCCCTCCAGTATCTCTGCAGATACAACATCCATGCCCAATTTAACTTCCTCTATTCATCCTAAACACATCACAACAAACCAACCCACTCAACAACCATCAAACATAATGAGATAAAAAATGTTTTGGGTCAAACCAACCCGTTTTAGCATAACCCCCTGCTAATCGCTAGACGTGAGCTTCTCACCGGACACAAACATACCTGCAATAAAGAAAAATGTTGCCCAGCCTTCACGACCATAAAATTGTGTAGTCATTCACATCTCCCATGAATTGAGTATGATCAATAAAAGACATCTAATTTGTCAAAAAACGTTCTAGAAAAAAAAAACAATTTTATTCAAAGATAAAACCCTTATCCATTAATTTCCAACTTCACAATTTTCTTCAATCAACAATAAATGTGTAAGTGTGCAATAATATATATCAAGAACTCTAATCGTTCTAATCATATTTTGAATTTATTGTGCATTTAAAACAACAAATGAATTGAAACCCTAACAGATCGTAAGAGCGAGTTTTAACAGCCCTAAAATGAATTGATCAATATAATCGTTGTTGGTCTAGCAATCATCTTTTGATCAAGGATCATAGAAATTGAAAATATGCAGGGACTGTTGTATGAGTCAATTAACAAAAGCTTGAAGAAATCGGGGGTAGTTTAGAAGCAATTAGAATAGAAAATAAGCAAAATAAACACAAGATGCACAAAGATAAACATACGATTGAACCACAAGACGGATCAAACAGTTGGTTTTGATTAAAATCTTAGTACCAACACCGATAGGGTTTCACAGAAGAACGAACGATCAAAAAATTAAAACCTTCGTGAATAAGCTTGATTTTGGAATCCTTTGTTAAGCCATTCAAGCACAAGTGACTCAGAGAGAATGAGATGCAGGTAGAAGAAGAAGAAGCATCTCAAGAAAGCGTATGATAGAAGCTTTCGGGGAGGCTAGGGTTTCGTATGATAGAATAAGAAAAGGTTTGATGAAAGAGGTTATTATATATGACCCGAAATCAATGGGTCGGGTTAGAAAAAAGAAAGATCCGCGTGATTTTTTTTTGCTGCGTATTGAGTTTCCCGCCAAAACCCAATCCTAGAGGCTCTAATCTAATGCCACATCAGCCCAAATCTTCTTGTTTATTATATATAATAGATTATAATTTCTTTATGAAATTGTATATATAATTATAATTTTTTTTTATCAAATTGTATATAGTAGAAAATCATTTTCGAGTTAAATTTAAATTTAAATTCAGTAATTAATAATACGTAAATCAAATTTGATTTCACTACATAAGTTTATACCAATTTTGATTTAATAAGCATAATCATCTCATTAACATTAAAATCAAAATTAGTAATGGAACATTTCTTTCATTTATGTAAACATTTCTTTCAACATTGTTAAATAATATAATTTATTGTGAGAACATACGTGTAATACACGGGACTTCAACTAGTTATAAAATAAAACGTTATGAACATATAAACCATGTTTCCAAATCAACTTGGTTGCGCGATTAGTTTTGTTTGACTTATCGAAGGAGAAGATCTTATATTTCATTATCGAGATCTGGAAACACAATGCACAATAATGTATATTAATCTGAACTAGATTATGGTCCATTGTTGATATTTGGAATCAAGCTAATATATATAAGGTAGTGTTTGGTATACATGAATGAGATGTGAAACGGAATAGACTATTGCGAGGGTCAGGCCAGTCCGCTGGTGTCACACCTCAATCGATGGCAGAAACATCGGAGTGAGACGAAAACGAGATTGCAAGAGACTTCAAAACGACTATTTGCGACAAGTATTTAATAATCAAAATTTTATTTCATTTCTAGATCAAAAGTACATTGTTTTGAAACAAATACAACAAGTTGAACAAGAAGCAAATTACAAGAATGATACTAAAATTAAAATGGGTTTCTAGTCATCCTACTAGAATCCGTTCATCTTCATCATAATCAATTTCCTGCAATACTTACTAAAGTATATGTCAACACATAAAGTATTGGCGAACATACAAGTTTGAGTACTAACATAAGTGTAAACATTTTGAAGAAATCACATGGTATAATCGTAATCTAAGACTTAACATAACAATAATAGCATGCAACTTATAATTGTCAACCCAACAGGGGAGGAACTTAGTGGGAACCCGGGGGTGCAACCCCCCCCCCCCCCCCCAATGTTTCAGTTAGAAGTGTAAAATGTTTGATTTTTCATCCAAAATTTTTAAAATTATATAGGATCGTCCCTCCAATTTTTTTGCTTAAATATTTATACAATATATTAATCGGGTCCCATAAGTCCCCCCCCCCCCCCGAAACTTTTGGTCAAGCTCCGCCACTGCAACCCAAAGTTTCCCGCTAGCTGTAACACCTCGAAAATTTACGTCCTATAATGTCTTGACACGTGTCATAACCTTTGAACGTGTGAAAGAATACTTTCGAGGGACTAAAGTTGACAAACAATGAAACTATGTAAATATAAGGGTTCAAAGTGTCAACAATGAATAAACATACTTTACAATAACCCTACATGATGTTTATAACCTTAAACGAATGGATCATGGATCATACGAAGCGAATTGTGAAAGAAAGTGAGAGATTACAAACTACAGGGGTTAAATGTGTCAACATGTTTAAGATATACCTCTGAGTGACCTTTTAGCAAACCCGAAGCCTTGTAACGATTAATTATGCTCACTAGGATGCACCATAAAAATTTCACCAAGTTTCGTTACCGTATGAGAAAGTTATGCTAAAATTCGTGTGTGAGGGTTAGAATCGTCAATATTGAAAATTAGGGTTTTTCGGGTGATCACAAAGTTACCCGAGGACTTGACAAAGAGGGTATAAGTCTTAAAGCCCCTAAATGTCAATTTTAAAGGTTTAAAATGCAAGAATGAAAGTGAAAGCGACGTTTAGGAGGACCGGGGACTTAAATGCAATAAAAGGAAAGTTTGAAACCTGAAGCCAGCCTCCATGCGGGCCGCGTAAGGATTTGCCAATACCTTACGCGGGCCGCGTCAGGACCCCAGATGCAGAAAACAACAGCCAGCTGCCTGTTGTGTCTTTAACCGACTTAAAACTCAAGTTTTCGATACCATGGGCTGCCTATGATGGTATTTAGCCTATAGAGGACACATGTTTACATCCTTGATTGTTAGTAGACCCATTTGGCATCAATCTAGTATGATCAAAGTTCATATATAAGTCTCATGTTGCAACATGCAACCACACTTCAACTTCTGGACATTTTGAGGAGCACAACAGCAGACACAAGACCTTCCTAATCATCATTAGACACGAGTAAGTATGTTTAACCCTTCTAAATTAAGTCTTGCTTAGTTTATAGCCTAGAAGTCAAACCGTCGTAATTACGGTTTGACTTAACGATAAAACACAAACGGTCCAGTGTTTTGCCGAAATGAAAGTTGTTATAAGTTGGTAATTATGTGGGCAATTAACCCTTAAAAGGGTACTCACTGATTCCAATCCTAACTAGGTCGTTTGTCGAGTCAAACGTTGTCCGAAAAAGTCAACAGAAATACTAAACTTTGATTAAACGCGTAATTAACGATATAGAAGGCGTGTAACCTATTTTATCATTCATATAACTTGGTAATAAGTGTACAGACTTGTCTAAACATGTTTGATTCAACAACTTTCTGTTTTGAACCGATTCGGAACCGAAGGACGAAAAAGTTTGACTTTTGCTTTGACTTCAGTTCTGACCCGGTTTTGATAGGTTTAGACATTCCTTAAAGTTCCATTAGGACCTAGTTACATGTTGGTATAACCCTCTGCGTTTATACCACTTGAAACCTCGATTGTCCGACGTTTCCGTTAATTGCTTAAATAGTGACCATAATGCCCTTATGATCATACAACGAGAATTTTGGAAATATGAAAGTAAAATAATCTTAGTTACTGATTATTAAACATGTCTGTAAATTTTTACATCAGTTGGACATATAGATTAGGAGTTATGCTCAATGACGTAATTTGAACGATTCTTAGTGATTAAATGGCGTCATTAGCGTAAAGCCTATCTAAACCCAATTTTTGACACCAAACCTTTTACCCACTGATGTAATATAATATTTTGGGATTTTTGAAGATTTTTAATTATTTTTAAACTAATCATAAGCTAGGATTAGTGCCTTAATTCGGTAAATACCGAATATGCCCTTTTCGGCCATAAAATGAGTTTTACAAATCCTTTTGATGCCAATCCAATTGCTACTGATTTTAAATAATAAATGTAGTGTTTTGAACCTGTTTAATTGATCAGAAAACTCAGAATCCTATTTTAACCCGTACGTCGCTTAAAACGGCTTTATACGCGTATTAAACGCATAGTTTGGGTTTAAAACTATTTTGGCATATAAGACTTATAACCAAATGTTATAACCTGTTAAAATAAGCTATTTTACTGATTTATTCAGACCCGGGTCACAGAAGATAAATTAATCCCTTTTATAATCTTTAAAATGACCAAAATACCCCTACGGGGCTTAATATGAGATTAAACTCGTTATGGGCATAATGGAAGGTATCCTACTGATATCACAACATATTTAAGGCATGTTAACTTAGGAAACCTGTTTAGGACTCTTATGGTTACCCGTTACGCTTCATGCGCGTTCGGTTCGGTTTATGTAACTAGTTTACATAAATTAGCCGAAACGGGTCAAACCTTATCGGTTTTATCTCAAAATCCAGAATGTGTATAATATACCCATATTAAGCTAGTCTTCAAACTTGTCGGGTCTAAATCACATTCTATCCGGTCTTCGCTTAATCGTGCGTACGAACCGTATCTTTAAAACTAACCGGTCTAAGCTTAAGCTTAATTAAAGACCCGTTAGGATTCTAATATGTTATTATAAACCTTCGTTCCAGATTAGGAGAACCGGTAAAAGATACTTGCACTCGCTGATTTGATTTATATTTGCTCAGGTAAATACTTTTAACTTATTTTCCCTATACGGGCTTGGGGTACGGTATATAAAATACCACTTGGTCGGGCATTGAATCTTTAATTGTATGATGGTTAAAGTATTGAGATGTCTCGTTTAATTTGTTTTGTTTGCTTAAAGCCTTTGGGGGGTTAATGACCATGTCCCGGATATCCCTGGCATCATTTTACGAAATGGCCACGACCTTAGCACACAGGTGTAGGCGTACACCTGTCAGTGTCTCATATACATAATGTGGTGTGTCTATTGATCTTTAACCCGGCTCGACCCGGGCTACTGAACGCATAAGAAACATGTAAATCCTTTACAAGTATTATATATTAAATAATTATCCCAAGTTATAAAATATTATGTGTGCCTTGTGCCTTAAATGCATTTTCTTAAACTCTTTTCAAAATGAGTCGGTTGATTGTATTTACCAGTGTAAACTGACGTATTTTCTCAAAAAGGTTAAGTGCAGGTACTACGCGTAATAGGCTGCCTTTGCTCCTAGCATCCACAATAAGTCTCGCAAGCTTGGATGTCATAGACTGTTGAACATTGTTTCCTTTTATTTTGATCTACCTGTGGATTTATATTCAACTACTTGTGATACTTAATATTACAATATCGTTTGGTTGAAATGAATCTATACTTTGCTTCCGCTGTGCATTTAAATATTGTGTTGTTTGACTATTATATTGCCAACCACGTCACGATACTCCCCCACCGGGCCCACCGGTGACACGTGGAAATCCGGGGTGTGACAGGTTGGTATCAGAGCCAACGTTGAGTGAATTAAACACTAGCCTTTTGTGTTTAATCTCAATGGCACAATTGCACATTCCTAAATTTTCGAGTCTAGACAAAGAACATAGGAATAATCCAAAATGTTTTTTTTAATTTAAATTTTGTCCGTTATTTTTTTCCTTGTTATTACCTTGTTTATATTAACAGGTTTAGCAATGTCGCCAAGATTCAGACGAGGAGATCGAGGAAAAGGGCCAATCAGCGCCCCTAACGACCACGAGGTCGGGCCTTCGCGCCGGCGAACTCCTTCTTCTACAAGGAGTGCAGATCCGCAAGAACCTTGGAGGATTTATGAGGAGCCTTCCAGACGATCTACGTCGTATAGTTCAACGCCTCCATATCATCACTCCTATGGGCCTCAGTCTAAGAATGAGCCCAACAACCCGCAACCTTCATACATACCTCTACATCGATCATCATCGCACCGTTCCTTCGACGACCCTACTCCTGTCTTTCGGGGCCAGTTTAACCCGGCAGACTACCTACCAGAACAGGGGGGTTTTAACCCACTAGGACCGGAGGATCATTTTTCAGGTGATCAAGCGATGGACATGGACGAGGACACAGATCCCGTCGAGCCTGCAACCGGAACCCCGAACCATCCTGTTGAAATCTCTAATGGTTCGTCTTTTCACGGAACACCATACCAAGGTCCGGATAGCCATCAGGCACGGTTCGAACGGTGTGAGTGGTACTTTACGCCATCTTACCATTCATCGCCTCACCAGCAGCCGCAACAGCAGCAGCAGCAAGATCCCTCTAGGGATCCACGTTACGAGGCAGTCACGCCACCGCCTCCACCGCCGCCAGTTAATCTAGCGCCTCCAGCACCACCAAGACGTAGGAGGACTGGCGCGCGGATGACAGCACGAGCAGGGGATTTTCATTTCAGCACCCCTCAACACTCTAGTGGCAGCCACTACCCGCCACTATATGAAGAACCACAGGAGGATGGACCTTCAGTTCCAGTATCAGAGGTGAATTCGGCACCTATAGCACCGTCACCATCAGGTTTTGGCAACCCTATCCCTACTTATACGGCTCCGGCAGCTTACAACCCTTACGGACCGCCAGCATACCATAACTATAACTATGCCGAGGCCGACCCATACAAGTGGCAGCAAACTACCTTGCCCAAAATCCTGAGGGACCATATGGAACCCCTTGGGGAATGGGACACCCAGCTCGTGGATATCAAGTACCTGCTCAGCCACCACTTCAGCATCAGCCACCACGGTTTTCCCCTCCAGAGCAGGAGGATCTCCGTTATAGGCTGGACAGGGTTGAGCGAGACCTCCAGAGAGAGCGTAAGAAGAATCAGGGATTCATGAGTGGCTTGGCAAGTTTGCTGAAGGGAAAGAAGAAAACGGATCGTTAAATCCCGATATGTATTATTGTATTGCCTAGTTTAAATCAAGTCCCTGTGTGGACATTTCTTTAAGTATGTATGTAGTCCCTGCGTGGACACTTATTTATGTGTGTATGTAGTCCCTGTGTGGACATCTATCTTTGTACTTAGTCCCTACGAGGACTTGTCTCTATTAGTCCCTGCGTGGACATTTACTTTTGTAAACCGTCCATGTGAGGACATGTATTATCTGTATAGCTCCTGCGTGGGCAAGTGTTTATGTGAAAAGTCCCGTTTAGGGCAAAGTGTACTACTTTTAAGTTTTAATGGAATGAAAGTTTATAAATTTCATCTTTGCTATGTAATGCATAATAAAATTAAATATGAAATAAATAAATCGGAATCATTCCTTTTAAAAATCTATCTGCCTATTTAAATTTTTAATTAAGGATCTTAAAGGTATAACCTAGCCTGCATGTCATTTTAAGACCTGGCCCAGATGGTAAAACCCGTTAAAAAGATTCAAATCCCAGTTAACATCTGAAAACATGTTAACACTCCTGGCAGACATGATTCGTTAAAATCACACGTGTTATTATTATAAAAGGATCTTTTCAAAGATTCCAAACCCAACTAAATGATCTCTGAATCATGGGTTAAATCATCAATAAAGATGATCAGTTCTTTTTACCATCCATTGGTAATAGAATGCCTACGGGCCCTTCTCATTTTCATATGAGACAAAAGACAGTAATAGTCTGTGACCCTGTCTAATAAAGGTAATGAACTATGTTCAAACTTTAAAAGCCTTGATTCTCTGAAATCATAGCTTATGATTTAATTTGTCCCTGTGACTAGGCCTTATGTGCTAGTAAAACTGTTATGGTTTTATAATTAGGATAAATTATATTAGAAATCCTAAATAAATGTGAGTAATAAATTAACCATATATGGTCTATGATTACCACGGTTAATAAAATTGCCATAACAGACAATTCCATAATAAACTCACCGATAAATTATTGTCAATATGTAACAGTTCAGGCTACATGGCAGACTCAAACGAGATAATTAGTCACCCTCGGGGAGAGCTTGATAATGCCCGAGTAAATGTAGCGGGCGCAAAATTACAGGCAATGATAGATAATGCCGTTAATCGAGCTATGGATAGACAGCTCCATGAATCAAGTGGTACTCGTGCAAGGACCCAATCTGCACCACACTCTAGAACACCCTCCAGGACCCACACTGCCCACAACAGTAATTCTCACCACTCATCAAACCAGAGGAGTGCTCCATCCCAAAGAGTCGTACAGAATCAAGAACCCCGTAATAAGGGTTGCTCCTATAAGTACTTCGTATCGTGCAAACCCAGGGATTTCACTGGGGAAAAAGGAGCAGTAGATTGCATGACTTGGTTGGACGAGATGGATACGGTTGTGGACATCAGTGGTTGCAATAATTGGGATATTGTGAAATTCGTGTCTTAGTCTTTTAAGGGAGAAGCATTAGCTTGGTGGAGATCTTTGATCCAAGCTACAGGGAAAGTCCCATTGTACAATATGACTTGGGAACAGTTCATGGCACTGATCAAGGAAAATTACTGCCCTCAACATGAGGTTGAGAAAATTGAAGCTGACTTCTTGTCGCTGGTCATGAGAAACCGAGACTGTCAGGCCTACCTTACCAGTTTCAACACCTTGTCAAGGTTGGTTCCATATTTGGTAACTCCGGAACCCAAACGTATAGCTCGTTTTATCAGGGGTTTGGCCCCGGAGATCAAGGCAAGTGTAAAGGCCTCCAGACCAGCTACTTTTCGGTCCGTAGCGGACATATCATTGTCTCTTACCTTGGATGCGGTCAGGCTGAAATCGCAGAGGAACACCGATACCGAAAAGAGGAAGCGTGAGGATGACAACTCACGGCGTTCAGACAAGAAGCATAAGGGAAACAATGACCACAAGAAGGGGTCAGGATTTAAGAAGGATGGTCAGCAGTCGGGTGAAAAACCCAGATGTAAAATCTGCAAGAGACAGCACTTTGGGAAGTGCAGGTATGAATCGAAATCGAATTCACAATCGAAAGCTTTTGCATGTGGGTTGTGCAAGTCCAAGGAACACAAGACCTTGGATTGCAAAAAGATGAAGGATGCGACCTGCTACGGTTGCAATGAAAGGGGGCATATCAAGACCAATTGCCCAAAATACGCCAAGAAGCCTGAAGAGGCTAAGAAGACCAATGCTAGGGTCTTCAGGATGGATGCTAAGGAAGCCGTCAAGGACGACAATGTGATAACAGGTACCTTTCTCGTAAATGATGTTTATGCGAGAGTGTTATTTGATTCAGGCGCTGATAAGTCGTTCGTAGATAATAAGTTTTGTGAATTGTTAAAATTACCTGTTAAGACCTTAAGGGTGAAGTATGAGGTGGAACTAGCAGATGGCACTTTAGAAACCGCCTCAACCTTATTAGATGGATGTTTTATATCCATTAAGAACCACTCTTTTCCTTTGTCCCTACTTCCTTTGAAACTAGTCGGTTTTGACATAGTTTTGGGTATGGACTAGTTATCTCATAACCAGGCCCAGATTATTTGTAATAAGAAGCAAGTGGTGATCAAGACTCAGTCTGGTGAATCACTTACTATCCAGGGAGATACCCAGTATGTGCTGCCTGAGAAAATGTCAATGCTCAAGGACTCTAAGTGTTTAAAGAAGGGTTGTGTCATCTACATGGCACAAGTGATTATTGAAGAGCCGAAGCCCAAGATTGGGGATATCCCCGTCATTTCTGAATACCCTGAAGTTTTTCCTGAAGAACTACCTGGTTTGCCACCAGATAGACAAGTAGAATTCAGAATTGACATTATTCCTGGATCAGCACCAGTTGCAAGGGCGCCTTATAGGTTGGCACCAACAGAGATGAAGGAATTGAGAACGCAGCTAGATGATTTGCTAGCCAAAGGTTTCATCAAACCTAGTTCGTCTCCTTGGGGAGCACCAGTTTTATTTGTCAAGAAAAAGGATGGATCGATGCGTCTGTGCATCGACTACCGTGAGCTTAATAAGGTCACTATCAAGAATAGGTATCCTTTGCCCAGAATCGACGATCTGTTCGATCAACTGCAAGGGGCAAGTTTCTTCTCTAAGATTGACTTAAGGTCAGGCTATCACCAACTAAAGGTTAGAGATGAAGACATACACAAGACTGCATTTAGGACTCGTTATGGTCATTACGAGTTCCTAGTGATGCCTTTTGGGCTCACTAATGCACCGGCCGCATTCATGGATCTCATGAATCGCGTTTGCAAGCCGCACTTAGATAAATTCGTCATCGTTTTCATTGATGATATCCTCATCTACTCGAAGAACCAAGCTGACCACGAGAAGCATCTTCACTGCATTTTAGAACTACTTCATAAGGAAAAGCTCTATGCCAAGTTCTCGAAGTGTGAATTCTGGCTTCGAGAAGTCCAATTTCTTGGACATGTTGTTAGTGAGCGTGGTATCCAAGTAGATCCCGCTAAAGTTGAAGCTGTCATGAATTGGCATGAGCCAAAGACGCCTACAGAAATTCGTAGCTTCCTAGGTTTGGCAGGATACTATAGGCGATTCATTTAAAACTTCTCAAGGATTGCTGCACCCCTGACTTCGCTGACGCGTAAGAAGATTAAGTTTGACTGGGGTCCTAAGCAGCAGGAATCCTTCGATATTCTGAAACAAAAGTTGAGCAATGCTCCAGTTCTGACATTGCCTGAAGGAATAGAGGAGTTTGTAGTTTATTGTGATGCATCACACACCGGGATGGGATGTGTGCTTATGCAGAAAGGCAAAGTCATTGCCTATGCTTCACGCCAGTTAAAGGTGCACGAAAAGAATTACACCACCCATGACTTGGAATTGGGTGCCGTTGTATTCGCACTAAAACTGTGGAGGCACTACTTATATGGAATCAAATGTGTGATCTATTCTGATCACAAAAGCCTTCAACATCTGTTCAATCAGAAGGACTTGAACATGAGGCAACGTCGTTGGATGGAAACTCTGAATGATTACAATTGTGAAATAAGATACCATCCCGGCAAGGCGAATGTAGTCGCCGATGCCTTGAGTCGGAAGGAAAGGGTGAAACCCATCCGAAGCAATGCCAAGCGCATGGAAATAAAGAACAATTTGATTGAAAGGTTGTTAGCTGCACAGAAGGAAGCTCTGTTGGAAGCTAATTATCCTAACGAAAAGCTAGGGGTAACTGAGGAGCAGTTAACACTTAGCAAGGATGGAATACTAAGATTGAATGGACGAATATGGGTTCCAATTTATGGAGGACTTTGAGATGTTATCCTCCAGGAAGCCCATAGTTCCAAATACTCCGTTCATCCTGGAGCTGATAAGATGTACCAGGATCTAAGGGCAAATTATTGGTGGATAGGCTTGAAAAAGTCTGTAGCCGCCTATGTAGCTAAATGCTTGACATGTGCGCAAGTCAAAGCCGAGCATCAGAAACCGTCAGGTTTGCTACAACAGCCTGAACTTCCTACGTGGAAGTGGGAGATGGTGACGATGGATTTCATCACCAAGCTGCCAAAGACAAGGAAAGGAAATGATACAATATGGGTTATAGTTGACAGACTGACTAAGTCAGCACATTTCTTACCCATCAAGGAGACTTATAGCTCCGACATGTTAGCCCAGTTATACGTGGATAAGATTGTAGCCTTACATGGCATACCTGTGTCTATTATCTCTGATAGAGATACTAGATACACGTCACATTTTTGGAAAAGCTTCCAACAATCTTTGGGCACGCGTTTAAATTTTAGTACGGCTTACCATCCTCAGACAGATGGTCAGAGTGAGCGTACTATTCAAACGTTGGAAGACATGCTTCGTGCATGTGTGATTGGTTTGGGTGGTAGTTGGGATAACCACCTACCACTAATTGAGTTCTCCTACAACAATAGCTACCACACCAGTATAAAGGCTGCGCCTTTCGAGGCCTTATACGGTAGAAAGTGTAGAACGCCCGTTTGTTGGGCGGAAGTTGGAGATGTCCAATTATCGGGACCAGAGATAGTGTTCGAAACGATGGACAAGATTGTCCAGATTCGTGACCGTCTCAAAGCTGCCCGAGATAGGCAGAAGAGTTACGCTGATCCAAAGCGTAAAGCTTTTAACTTCGAGGTAGGTGATAAAGTTTTGCTTAAAGTATCACCCTGGAAAGGAGTGATGCGATTTGGTAAGAAAGGCAAGCTAAGCCCGAGATACATAGGACCTTTCGAGGTTATCAAACGTGTCGGGTCAGTTGCCTATAAGCTAAACTTACCAGAAGAGCTCAGTGGAATTCACAATGTATTTCACATCTGCAATCTGAAAAAGTGTTTCGCTGATGAATCACTGGTCATACCACATTCAGATGTGCATATAGATGAGAGCTTGACATTTGTGGAAAAACCATTGTCGATCGAGGATCGACAGGTTAAGAAGCTTCGAAGGAAGCATGTACTGATTGTAGAGGTCAAATGGGATGCCCGTAGAGGTCCCGAATACACTTGGGAGGTTGAGTCCACGATGAAAGAAAAGTACCCTTATCTATTTCAGTAAATCTCGAGGTCGAGATTTCTTTTAAGGGGGTGAGGATGTAACACCTCGAAAATTTACGTCCTATAATGTCTTGACACGTGTCATAACCTTTGAACGTGTGAAAGAATACTTTCGAGGGACTAAAGTTGACAAACAATGAAACTATGTAAATATAAGGGTTCAAAGTGTCAACAATGAATAAACATACTTTACAATAACCCTACATGATGTTTATAACCTTAAACGAATGGATCATGGATCATACGAAGCGAATTGTGAAAGAAAGTGAGAGATTACAAACTACAGGGGTTAAATGTGTCAACATGTTTAAGATATACCTCTGAGTGACCTTTTAGCAAACCCGAAGCCTTGTAACGATTAATTATGCTCACTAGGATGCACCATAAAAATTTCACCAAGTTTCGTTACCGTATGAGAAAGTTATGATAAAATTCGTGTGTGAGGGTTAGAATCGTCAATATTGAAAATTAGGGTTTTTCGGGTGATCACAAAGTTACCCGAGGACTTGACAAAGAGGGTATAAGTCTTAAAGCCCCTAAATGTCAATTTTAAAGGTTTAAAATGCAAGAATGAAAGTGAAAGCGACGTTTAGGAGGACCGGGGACTGAAATGCAATAAAAGGAAAGTTTGAAACCTAAAGCCAGCCTCCATGCGGGCCGCGTAAGGATTTGCCAATACCTTACGCGGGCCGCGTCAGGACCCCAGATGCAGAAAACAACAGCCAGCTGCCTGTTGTGTCTTTAACTGACTTAAAACTCAAGTTTTCGATACCATGGGCTGCCTATGATGGTATTTAGCCTATAGAGGACACATGTTTACATCCTTGATTGTTAGTAGACCCATTTGGCATCAATCTAGTATGATCAAAGTTCATATATAAGTCTCATGTTGCAACATGCAACCACACTTCAACTTCTGGACATTTTGAGGAGCACAACAGCAGACACAAGACCTTCCTAATCATCATTAGACACGAGTAAGTATGTTTAACCCTTCTAAATTAAGTCTTGCTTAGTTTAAAGCCTAGAAGTCAAACCGTCGTAATTACGGTTTGACTTAACGATAAAACACAAACGGTCCAGTGTTTTGCCGAAATGAAAGTTGTTATAAGTTGGTAATTATGTGGGCAATTAACCCTTAAAAGGGTACTCACTGATTCCAATCCTAACTAGGTCGTTTGTCGAGTCAAACGTTGTCCGAAAAAGTCAACAGAAATACTAAACTTTGATTAAACGCGTAATTAACGATATAGAAGGCATGTAACCTGTTTTATCATTCATATAACTTGGTAATAAGTGTACGGACTTGTCTAAACTTGTTTGATTCAACAACTTTCTGTTTTGAACCGATTCGGAACCGAAAGACGCAAAAGTTTGACTTTTGCTTTGACTTCAGTTCTGACCCGGTTTTGATAGGTTTAGACATGCCTTAAAGTTCCATTAGGACCTAGTTACATGTTGGTATAACCCTCTGCGTTTATACCACTTGAAACCTCGATTGTTCGACGTTTCCGTTAATTGCTTAAATAGTGACCATAATGCCCTTATGATCATACAACGAGAATTTTGGAAATATGAAAGTAAAATAATCTTAGTTACTGATTATTAAACATGTCTGTAAATTTTTACATCAGTTGGACATATAGATTAGGAGTTATGCTCAATGACGTAATTTGAACGATTCTTAGTGATTAAATGGCGTCATTAGCGTAAAGCCTATCTAAACCCAATTTTTGACACCAAACCTTTTACCCACTAATGTAATATAATATTTTGGGATTTTTGAAGATTTTTAATTATTTTTAAACTAATCATAAGCTAGGATTAGTGCCTTAATTCGGTAAATACCGAATATGCCCTTTTCGGCCATAAAATGAGTTTTACAAATCCTTTTGATGCCAATCCAATTGCTACTGATTTAAAATAATAAATGTAGTGTTTTGAACCTGTTTAATTGATCAGAAAACTCAGAATCCTATTTTAACCCGTACGTCGCTTAAAACGGCTTTATACGCGTATTAAACGCATAGTTTGGGTTTAAAACTATTTTGGCATATAAGACTTATAACCAAATGTTATAACCTGTTAAAATAAGCTATTTTACTGATTTATTCAGACCCGGGTCACAGAAGATAAATTAATCCCTTTTATAATCTTTAAAATGACCAAAATACCCCTACGGGGCTTAATATGAGATTAAACTCGTTATGGGCATAATGGAATGTATCCTACTGATATCACAACATATTTAAGGCATTTTAACTTAGGAAACCTGTTTAGGACTCTTATGGTTACCCGTTACGCTTCATGCGCGTTCGGTTCGGTTTATGTAACTAGTTTACATAAATTAGCCGAAACGGGTCAAACCTTATCGGTTTTATCTCAAAATCCAGAATGTGTATAATATACCCATATTAAGAAAGTCTTCAAACTTGTCGGGTCTAAATCACATTCTATCCGGTCTTCGCTTAATCGTGCGTACGAACCGTATCTTTAAAACTAACCGGTCTAAGCTTAAGCTTAATTAAAGACCCGTTAGGATTCTAATAGGTTATTATAAACCTTCGTTCCAGATTAGGAGAACCGGTAAAAGATACTTGCACTCGCTGATTTGATTTATACTTGCTCAGGTAAATACTTTTAACTTATTTTCCCTATACGGGCTTGGGGTACGGTATATAAAATACCGCTTGGTCGGGCATTGAATCTTTAATTGTATGATGGTTAAAGTATTGAGATGTCTCGTTTAATTTGTTTTGTTTGCTTAAAGCCTTTGGGGGGTTAATGACCATGTCCCGGATATCCCTGGCATCATTTTACGAAATGGCCACGACCTTAGCACACAGGTGTAGGCGTACACCTGTCAGTGTCTCATATACATAATGTGGTGTGTCTATTGATCTTTAACCCGGCTCGATCCGGGCTACTGAACGCATAAGAAACATGTAAATCCTTTACAAGTATTATATATTAAATAATTATCCCAAGTTATAAAATATTATTTGTGCCTTGTGCCTTAAATGCATTTTCTTAAACTCTTTTCAAAATGAGTCGGTTGATTGTATTTACCAGTGTAAACTGATGTATTTTCTCAAAAAGGTTAAGTGCAGGTACTACGCGTAATAGGCTGGCTTTGCTCCTAGCATCCACAATAAGTCTTGCAAGCTTGGATGTCATAGACTGTTGAACATTGTTTCCTTTTATTTTGATCTACCTGTGGATTTATATTCAACTACTTGTGATACTTAATATTACAATATCGTTTGGTTGAAATGAATCTATACTTTGCTTCCGCTGTGCATTTAAATATTGTGTTGTTTGACTATTATGTTGCCAACCACGTCACGATACTCCCCCACCGGGCCCACCGGTGACACGTGGAAATCCGGGGTGTGACACTAGCGTAATCATGTCGTAGCAACGACAAAACCGTTTTGTTTAACTTAACATGACTTCAAGAATACGGGCGGTTCGTTAGTGCTATAGCAGGCTTGTACGAAGTTAATGACAAGTATAAAGCAAATAAGTTTCTAGCATGTATGAGTTCTAGTGTCACTGATGTGTTCAAAATACAACATATAAAATACATCAAATAAGACATAAAATCAACCCTTTTCAAGTGCTAATGTTGGAAAAAGCTTGCGTTTTTGTTCCTTTTGAATAAACAGTGTTAAATGAGCTTAAAAGAACAAAAGAAGCAAAAAGACAGCAAAAACCAACATAAAATGCTATAAAGAAGGATTGACTAGCTTGCCAAGCCCCCATCCACATCCAAACCCAAGAAATAACAAAGACAGAAGCTCTGGCACGGGGCCGTGCTCACTTAGCACGGACCGTGCCCGGTGGGAATTCACTACAGCAGAAAGAGACAACAATAAAAGACAAAATTCAGGCTCAACAAGGGGCCGTGCTAAACCAACATGGGGCGTGGTCAACTCTTAGATTTCCATAATCTGAAGAAGTACAGCAAGTACATTGGCCACAGGCCGTGCCGTCGACACACGGGGACGTGTTAGTATATGTCTGACACTGCAGTTAATGTAGAAGAGAGAGACTGATGGCCACGGGGCCGTGCCAGGCGGGCACGGGCCATGCTAGATGTTCTGTTTTCAGCTATAAATAGGGATTCTTGGCTTCACATCAACTCATCCCTTGAAAAACCACTTCTCTCTCACTTGCCACCACTACAACACCATCATCCACCACCATCATCCATTTTTCCATCTTTAGAGTGTGTGTGTAGTCTCGGGATGGTAAGAATCTTTGTCAAACAAAGGCCATGCTTGGCTAAATTCTTACATCACTTGGTGAAGACTTATCTTTTATGTATTTCTTTTATGATTTCCAATCTTTGGCTACTTTTTAATTGGGTATGTATTAATGACTTTAGTAATTAGTTTTTTTATATTGAAGGCGAATTTATTCAAATACTCTTCATATGTTCGTTTAGTCAACATGTTCATGTCTTTACGGTCTATATAAAGCATGTTAATTAACCTGAAAGGGAGATTAGAAGGGTGGTTTGGGTAATTCTATGTCTCGTTCAGTGTATAGATCCTGCGAGAACCAGGTTCAAGCCTGATAACACCTCACGAGTAGGAGCGGGCATTACCCACCACGGGAGGTGCAAAAAGCTTGAATCCCTTATTCTTAAACTACTACTTAAACTTTAAACAAACCCCATGAGGACTGTATCCCTGTTGACTCATACCAACGGGTTGAGGGTGATTGCCGCCTCGTAAGGGGGGTCCACCACATTTTGCATTAATAACTTACTTAATTATCTTTCAATATTCCGATCTATTGGGATTATATCCTTGCTGACTCAAACCACTAGGTTGAGGATAATGTCGCCTCCAAAAGAGGGGCCTACTACTATAACTAAGATAATCTCTTAAAATGCCCAAAGTGTGGAAATCATCAAAAGGGTACATGAAAGATAAGTTGGATCCAAGTGATTCTTTCTTGTCTATCATTTTTATTTTATGTTTTTATTTTCTTTTTATTAGCTTAAAAATCTCTTCTCAAAAATTGGTTTGATTAGACGTTGACGATAAGCCGGTACTAAAAGCTCTTGTGTCCTTGGACGACCTCGGTATCTTGCCATCACTATACGTCCACGATGGGCGCACTTGCCCTAGCGTGTGTGTAGAGTGATAGTAGAATATCGTGTTTTATAAAATTAAAACTTGAAATTAGCGAGTAAAAAGAGCTAAAAATATAACCAAAAATATATACACGCGTACGCACGTCAGTCATGTATCAAGCATGTATATTGGATTATTTGTTTGTAAGCATAAGTGTAAGTGTGTGGTTTAATAAGGAATAAGTATTGCACCCAAAAGTGATGAAAAGTAAAAAGGGTCATGTACACTCACGATTTTGCAAAGCTTTCCGATTTAACCGAGAGTTGACTAGTTATGGAGATTGGAAAACCGAAGTTACCCTACACTGGGAAACGAAGGTGTGTCAGTTTCAGACTTAGTGGCAAGTTTAGATTCGGAGTTAAGTATATGAAAGTATATGTACATGAAAATATTTCTCGTCTAAATACTCGTTTGGACACTAAGATTTTATGTGTTTTCATGGGTCCTAACTTGCCCATTAGAATCACAAACGAGGAATAAAGAACAAAGATAACATAGCCTAAGTTCATAACATCTAACCATAATCCGGTCAGTATCATGAATTCGGCTAAATATATATTTTATATTACATAGTTTAAGTCCATCATATAATATCATATAACTCATGTAAGTCAAGAATGGAAGTAGGATGGTTAACATCCATTAACCTCATTGTATGGATTCACCAAAGCACAAGGTTATCATCATAGTTGATAACCCAGTTGGTTATGTAATAATAATAAGAATTACAAACTAACTAGTTTACCAAGTAGCTAAGTAAGATCAACCCGAGTGTTTCATACCCATCATGGCAAATGTTGTGAGTGCGGCGGGGTGTGTTACTTTGAGTCTTGGAAGCTACTTGGATGAATATCACAAAACAAGCAAGTGAGGTAGTGGAACTAGTTTGGAAAGCCAAGGCTCCTACGGTTCACACTTTCACCAATATACAAGTCTTCCAAATTGAAGGTTGGAAGCTTGGATGGTTTCAACACTTAGAACATTTTGGGCAGAATTTTAAAGAGGTTTTGAGCCTTATTTCTTGGTGAAAATCAACCACACACAAACCCACAACTATAAGCTTAGTTGGGAGCAAGGTGGGTACAAGATTCCACTAAGTTTTAAGCATTATATACAAGAAACAAAAAAGATAAATTAGAGCAGAATTTTATGCTACTTTGGACCTCAAATATGGTAAGGTTACACCTTATTTTGCCATGGCAAACTTGTGGAAACCTTCCTAGAGGTTGCCCAAGTAGTTTGAAAAAAGATTAGAAGAAGAAAGGTGAAGAAAAGTGAGTGAAAACTCACTTAGAAAACTTGAAAGTATTCTTCCTTGCATGGACTTCTTGAGAGGATTAGAGAGGTTGGGAGTAGATTAGTGTGTGGAAAGTGTTTAGGATGCCGTGGAGGCTTGTATTTATAAGTGGGGATTAGGGCTTGTGAGTTAATGAAGGTGGAAGGTGATTGGAGGAGAAAGGAGGTGGAGAATGGTGAAATATGATTGGCTTAAAAATGGGTGGAATGTGATTGGAGGAGAAATGAGGTGGAAAAGCTTTTGGTTTTCCTCACTTTTAGTCCATGCACTTTGTAACTAGGTTATTTTATGCCGTTTTCTTGTATTTTAACGTGTTTTTAGGTATCCAAAGTATATTTTAAGTCTCAATTTTGGTATAAACATGTATTTAAAGATTGTAGCGTATAACACAAGTATGTAACATGTATAAGTATAAAAATGAATTCCATTATGATTAAAGTCTCAGACTACAAGATTGGAAAGGAAATACGAATACGATACGATTACAAGTTTCCAAAAATAGAAATACGAATACACCTTCTAAATAAGGAAAGTATAGAAATGCGAAGCATTACAGCTGGGCTTATCAACCTAGGCTTAGGCCTAGGTCCACCGAAAAACAAAGGCCACTGTCTTCTTTCTTTTCATATATTAGACTTATTTTGCCCTATTTAAACAAAGTTTCTAGGCCCAAAATTTAGGATTTTACTCTAGGAGTCCACACATGCTTCATTCCAGAATCCATAAGCATCGACGCAACACACTAACCCTCAGTTACTTGCAACATCTTTTGAGTAACCAATGTCAAACTGATTGTGGATTGGGCGAAATTAGGACCGACATTTAGGGTAATCATCGTTATGGTTATTCAATGTCTCAAATCTTAATCTCAATTGTAGAAACATAATAGGTAACTACTAATTATTCATCATTTACTAATGTGTATGTGTGTGTGTGTATATAATCAGTTTTGCAAATTGAATGATTTAATCTATAATATTTACGATTTTGATTTGGTGTTGGCGATTATATTGATATATTTATAGGGTTGTCGAGTATTCAAGAGTCAAATAAGGGATTGGACGATTGCTGATTCATATTTCTAGATTCGAAGGCACTACTCAGGTTAATTATAGAAAAAGGTTGATTCGCAGATTTTCTTTATACGAATTCAATAGGGCCATGACTTTGTAGTTTGCTTAGGAATCCAAAAAAGTTGGACCGGCCATGTGCCAGGGAATGAAAAAAAATGTGTTTGGTTAGTCAAGGTAATGCAATCACCCATTACATAAGGCATTCCATCCCTCAAATTCATTTCATCAACCCCCTTGTTTTTTTCATTTCATTACTTCTCTCACCAGTAATTACCACCATCGACCACCGGTGCCACCATGGACCACTGCCGCCACCGCCCACTACCTGTAACCCCCGCAAAAATTTTGAGTCTTGAAAAACTTTTCTATTTCTTTCGAAAGTATTTCGTTAACCGATATTTATACATAACGAATTTAACATTCTGAGACAAAGATATAAGTTACACATACCCCAAATACCCTTCATATAGCTTAAGTAACAAGTTAGAGGAGTTAAATATGTCAAAAAGCTGATAATATAAGTCTAGGGGCCAAAACTGTTGAAAATCAAAATTTTGCCCGCTGGAAGGTGTTGATGCACAAGAATGTCTGTTGACTACATCTTCATCAAGTCTTAGTTCAAGAAAGTTAATATTGGATCTTAAATGTCAAATTAGGGTTTAATTTGTGTTTTAGGAAATGTTTTAGAGGGTTCCGTTTGAAAACAGTTATTTGTATAGGGGTTCCGTTTGAAACATAGGGTTCCGTTTGAGTTCAAAGTTTGAAACATAGGGTTCCGTTTGAGTTCAAAGTTTGAAACATAGGGTTCCGTTTGAACCAAGAGATGTTATGTTCAAACGGAAGGGTACTTGGTCTATAAATAGGAATGTGATAGGTTCATTTCAAACGGAACCGTAGGAGGTCATTGTGCAAGTCACGAAGTGCTGTCGGATTTTCATCAGATCTTATTGTACAAAGCACACGGTTGATAATAGAAAGGAAGATTAAAGAATATAAGCTGTTTTGGACATCGTTTACTTTGATTCCGCCTTAGTAATTGATGTTGAACTACCTTAACTGACTTTCAGGGTCACGTACACGATCCAACAAGTGGTATCAGAGCTCAGGACGAGGAGTTCATACCGAATTCAGCTTGAAATCATCGGATTATCTCACTTCTACCTTTCTTTTCTGTTTTTAACCGCGAGAACCGGTTAAAATGGCTTGAAACGATCACATAACAAACGAAATTGACTATTAAATAATCCTTGAAAGTTTGGAATCATAATTAGACCTAAAACAGATCTAAATCGATCAGACCGTTTGAAAAGTTTCGCATTTTGCTGACGTCACCTGTTCCATCGTTTGAAAACTGTTCTATCGTTTGAAATCTGATTCATCGTTTGAACTGATCATTTGAAAGTCTGTCGTTTGAAAGTTTATCGTTTGAAACAAGTTCATCGTTTGAACTTTGTCGTTTGAACAGCTGTCGTTTGAAACTTTTGTCGTTTGAACTAGCACATGATTGTTTGAAACAGACCTGACAGTTTGAATCTGTGACCGTTTGTGATATATCTGATTTTGCATGAAAGATTGTCGAATTGTGTGAGACTTATGAATAACAAATAACAGATATAAAGTGATGTTCTAGAATTGATGAAAGGGATTTAATTTTGTCGACTGAGTGGTTTAGTTGGTCCAATCAGATACATTTACGAATATCGGACCAATACATTTGAAATTGAATATTGTTTGCATCAATTAAGTGAACATAAAGTTGTCAGTCCACCATACTTGTCTCGATTATATCATGTGAAATTGAATATTGTCTCGATTATATCAATTAATTGAATATTGTTTGCATCAATATTGGAGGTCCAATCGGATTTTTTTAACAATTGTTATTATCAACTAAGTGAATTTCGAAGCAGACTATTCCGTTTGAACAAGTTCCTATATTTTTCAAAATCAAAATTTGTCTAAGTGTTGTTTGATTTTACAGGTACATTCACAATGGATGATATTTTCTTAAACCCGTTTAGCGACATGTACGCATTCGCTGGAGATTCCGGAAACATTGATGATTCATCAAACAATGTGAATGAAAATAAACAAAAAGAGAAGAAAAAGGAAGCTTGGGAATCGGAAAGCGCCTTCGGAACGTTCAATAAACCTCCAAAGCTAATGGCTATCGAGGAGTACAGTCGTTGGTCCAAAAAGTTTGAAGATTGGATGATGGCATTCGCGTTTACAAGCTGGAAAAGTCTAAAAAATGGTTATGACCAAGGAAACAAGAATGGAGAAGTTTTAATAGGATCTGATGAGATTGATTCATTCGTAGCCGAACAAAAGTGTGTGGCGTTGTTATTTCAGTCTGTTCGGGAGGATATCATCTCATTGATAGACTATAAAAATGCTAAAGATCTTTGGGCAAAGTTGGAAAAGAAATGTGTCAGTAGTCAAGAAATTAAGAAAAACAAAAAGAAACTTCTTAAAAAAGAATTTGATTTGTTTGGATGTTTAAAGAACGAGTCAGTATGTAAAATGATAGAAAGGTTCGGTCATCTGAAGCTGGAATTAGTAAGACATGAGATTGACATTCCTGAAGAAGATCTTATCGACAAATTGTTCGATTCGTTGCCTGACGAGATGGATTGGAGATATTATGCGCTGATGCTGAAGAATACCATCAAAGAACCACAAAAGCTGACATTAGATTTGCTGATTGAAAAACTCGAGAGTCATGAGTTGGAGTTGAAAAAGACGTACAAAGTTAATCATTCATCTTATCAGCAGAATCTGGAGCTATACTATCCAAAGAGCATGATGCCGAAAGCTACTTCACCAAAAACTGCATTTTCTGTTGAAAATGTGTCGACAGCCGGCAAAGAAAGTCAAAGTGGTCAAAGCAGTGGAAGTCACAGTGGTTTTCACAGTGGATCTTCATTTTCTGGAAATGCTGATGCAAAGAATCGTTTTCAATGTAACATTGCGATAGATTTGAAGAATGCTCAGAATTTTGACGAAGAGTCGGCAAAGCAGCAAATGATCTTTCTAGCATCGGTGTTGGAATCGTATGAAGGATTGGTAGCTGGGAAGATTGGTAATACAAATCTGACGAAAGAAGATTACGATCAGATTGATCCGGAGGAAATGGAACTGATCGATATTCGTTGGGCTATGGCAAGTGCTGTTCGTCGTGCACAAAGATTCATGGAAATTACTGGAAGAAAATCAATTGGTGGTGCTTCAACAAAGCTAGGGTTTGATAAATCAAAAGTGACATGCTTCAAGTGTAAGCAGAAGGGTCATTTCAAGAGAGAATGCCGAAATGCTTATGTTGATGAGTCGGAGAATCCTTTCAGAGATGATTACTACAAGAAGGCGATTTATCACCAGAATAAATCCGAGCCGCCTAGATTGAAGCAGGTTGAAGATAACAGAGAGAAATCTAGAGCTTTTGCAGTGATTTATGATGATGAGGGATATGATTGGAGTCAAGAGGTTCTACCAGAAGAAGATGCGGTTGGTTACGCATTCATGGCGAAAAATGAACCTATTCCATGGAAAGATGAGAGAACTGAAGAGCAGAAGTATAAATACAGAAAGATGATTTCGGAAAACAAAATTACTAGACTTTCTCGTATCTATTTGGATGCAAAAAGAGCCAACAGATGGGATCCAGACAGAGAGTGTTATCTTGATGAGTATGGAAATATTGCAGTTGATCACAAAACTCTCGATATAGAAGTCTTAATCATGGAGATGAAAGAAAATGATGAGTATTGGCAACACAAATGGTGGGGAACTCCAACTTCGAAAATGATTGAAGAGGAGAAAGAAGAAAGAGAAAGAAAGGAGAAAGAAGAGAAAGAAGGAAAAGAATCCAAGAAGATTGATACTGGAGTTATCGATACTACGCAGGAGTTGAATGCAGAGAATCTGGGAAAAATGGCTGACAAAGTGCTGGCTGCCAAAGCACTTGAGGTAGACTCTAACTCCGTGTCTGAGTCAAAAAGCCAGGTCAGTTCAGATGTGTCAACAAATGCGTCAGGTAAAAAGATTGAAGGAAATGCTGATTGCAAAAATTGCAACAAAGAGTGCAAATTTTGTAGCACAGTCACGTATCTCAACATTAAGAAAGTTGAGGATCTGACAGCAAAGGTCAGAAATGTTGAGGATCAGATTATTGGTCGTGACAAAACAGTTAAAGCTTCAACTGAACGGATAAGAGAATTAATTACTCAAATTGAAACTGATAAAATTGATCATGACAAAATTAAAAAGGAAAATGAAAAGTTGATTCTTGAAAACCGTCAGATTTCTGAAAAATTTGAAAAACTCAAAAGCACAATGAAAGATTGTGATGATCGAAATGGTAAAACTTTTAAAGAAAATGAACATTTAAAAGCAGTGGTTAGAGTTAAAGAAGAATCAATCAACAAACAACTGGATGAAATCGCTAAATTGAAACTTAAAGTTCAAGAGGCTGTAATCGAAAACGAGCGAATCCAGTTGAAGCTTAACAGTTACAGCTCCGCAAGCTTTGTTTTGCAACATATCATTCCCAAACCCATCGGGAAAGACAAAGCGGGCGAAGATGTGTATTCTGATGGAACTGGGGTGGGTTTTCATCAAGTACCACCACCTGTTCTTCATAATTACACTAAAAAGCAGTCTGGTTTGGTTGAAATTGAGGAAGAAAAAGAAGTTAAACTTCCGGAGAACATTGATGTTACTTTTTCTACATCATCTGATGAGAGTGTTCAGACAGAGATTGTTAAGAGCACAGCTGAAAGTGTTTTGAATAGTGATTCAGCTGAAGATGATGGGTGTTTCTTGGACAAATACATTCAGAAATCAAAGTCCAAAAACAACTTAAGTGATGAACCGGGTCTTGTGATGTACAAGATGGCTGGATCTGATAAGTTGTATTCGGATTCTGAGTTTCCAATTGAGAATGTTAATGTGAAAAAGTTGACAAATGTTTTCAAATTAGTTGAAGTTGAGTTGTCAGAAGTGAACAGTTTGTGTCAAACAAAAAGGCAAATGAATTTTGAGAAAGATAAAGCTTATTACAAAAAGCCTGATGTTCCACCACGTTTTTATAATAACAATCGAAACAATTGGTCGGGTGGTTATCGGGGTGGTAACAGTTATCAGAAAAAGAGTTTTCAAAACAAGAGGTTTGCTGAAAAGAAGGTGTTTGTGAACAGTTCAAGTTCACGTTCTGATGAGGAAAATTAAATTTTTTCAAAATCAAATAAAGAGTTCTTTGAGAAAAGAGCTTCACATTATCAGTCTGAAGGCACAAGTCGAGTTGTTGATACTCGTACATGTTTCAGATGTAATCAAGTGGGTCACATTGCACGAAAGTGTACTAATGTGAAGCCTAAGACTGAGACTGTGAAGTGTCAACAGAAGAAAGTTGATGTGAAGGGTAAAGCACCAATCGTTGTTGAGAAAAAGAGTGTGAAAAATGACAATATCAAAGTGAAAAATGAACCTGTTAAGAAAGTGGTAACTAAAAATAACAAGTTTTATAAACAGGTTGCATTATCTCAACAAGTTTGGAAACCAAAAACTGAAATGAAAATTTCAACTTCTGAAGTGAAAAAGGCTGATGAATCAATTTCGGTTGATTATGATGCAAATTTTCCACCTTTGAAGGCTGAAAATTTCAAAATTCAAGTTGCTAGAGTCAAGGTTACACCTAAGGCTGATGAGGCCTGGGTGGACACCATGTTCGAATAAGCAGTTTGAATTGCCGGAGCTTCCTGGATTGCGAAGCATGAATCGGCATCTTTATTGAAATGTTTTAAAATCAACTTGTGGTATGTGCAGGATCTTCCAAGAGCCATTTCAAGATGGATCATGGATAGTGGCGCATCTCGACATATGACAGGAAAAACTGCATTACTGTATGATGTGAAGAATATCAATGGTGGTTATGTGGGATTTGCTGGTCATGAAGGTGGTAGAATTGTTGGTGAAGGAACGTTATCCAATGGGATTGTAACGTTTGAGAGAGTTAACTACATCACTGAGCTGGAGAACAATCTGCTTAGTATCTCGCAGATTTGTGACAATCAGTATTCTACTCACTTCACTGATAAAGAGTGTTTGATTTTGAAACCTGGTTTTGTTATCCCTGAAGAATGGATTATTATGAGGGCACCTAGAGTGAATGATTTATATGTGTTAGATATGTCTGTAGCAACTACAACAACTGGTCAAGCACATTGTTTCGTGTCTAAAGCAACTGAGAAAGAATCAAGATTGTGGCACCGAAAGATGGGGCATATTCACCTACGGAAGATGAATCACTTGGTGCACAATGTTTTGGTATTGGGTGTTAATATCAAAGGTTTTCATCTGGAAGGGGAGTGCATTAGCTGCATCAAAGGCAAGCAGAAGAAAAAGTCACACCCTGCTAAGCGAGTCAATTCAGTTTTATGTCCTCTGGAAAGACTTCACATGGATTTGTTTGGTCCTGTGAATGTCAAAAGTATTACAGGAGATTACTATTGTTTGGTCGTTACTGATGATTATTCCAGATTTTCGTGGGTTTCTTTCTTGAAGACGAAAGATGAAACATTTGACAGTTTGATGGGTCTGTTCAGAAAGATTGAGAATTTGTACCAAAGGCGTATTAAAAGAATTCGAAGTGATAATGGTACTGAATTCAAGAACAGAAAGATGGAAGAATTTTGTGATGAAAGAGGTATTTTGCATGAGTTTAGTGCTCCGTATACTCCGCAGCAGAATGGAGTCGCAGAACGCAAAAACCGGACACTAATCGAGACGGCTAGAACTATGCTCGTAGATTCAAAGTTACCAATTAATTTTTGGGCTGAAGCTGTTTCCACCGCATGCTATACACTCAACAGGGTTCTCACTGTCAAGAAGTTCAACAAAACATGTTTTGAGCTGATCAATAATCGTAAACCAAATCTGAAGTATCTTGAACCGTTTGGGTCTCCCTGTACAGTTCTCGATTTTCAAGGCAAATTTGGTGAAAAAGGCTTAGAAGGAATATTCATGGGCTATGCAAGTCCATTGAAACGAGTTTTCATTCCCATTTGGAAAACGATTATTGAGGCATATAATGTTGAATGTCAAGGGTATACTATGCCGCCACAGAATCCTGGTGATTCATGGCGTTATCATTATGACAAACTTTGGGATTCGTTTGACATGAGAGAAGAATCAGAGGATGAAGAAGATTTCTTTGATGAGTTGGATATTTTGCGTGAATATGAGTCGCAGTTAAGGTTCCCAGCTGAGTATTCGAGGAGACCACGGGAAACTTCAAATGATGATGAAGCAGGTCCAAGTAATGCTGGTGAACATGATGATGTCCAACAGAATGAAGTTGCTCAGGAGAATCAGTCGGCTCAGAATGATAATCTAGAAGCTGAAAACATGCCAGTATTTGATCATGGTGATTCAGATTCAGATTCTGAGGGGGAGCAAATTCAGATTTCAGGTCAAACAAACCAAGTTGGTGAACAAGATGCAGAGCAGAATGTTACTAATCTGGAGGGAAATGTAGATGTTCCAAGCGAAGTGATGCCGCGAACTTTTTCATATCATCCAGAGGAGTTGATCATAGGAGAATTGCAAGCTGGTGTTCGCACTCGAAATCAGATTGATAAAGGGCTTACATGTTTTTATACAAAAGTTGCTTCTTTGCAAACTGAATTCTCATTAAGTTGTTTTATCTCGCAGATTGAACCAAGAACTTACAAAGAGGCGCTTACTGAAGACTCTTGGGGTCAATGCTATGCAGGAGGAACTTAGTCAATTCGAGAAATTGGGAGTGTGGAAGTTAGTTGATTTGCCGGATGGTCAGAGAAAGATTAACACCAAGTGGGTGTTTAAGTGTAAGAGGGACGATAGAGGAGTTGTCGTAAGGAACAAAGCTCGACTCGTTGTTCAGGGCTTTAGTCAACAGGAGGGAATTGATTTTACCGAAGTCTATGCTCCTGTAGCACGACTAGAGGCGATCAGAATTTTCCTAGCATTTGCGTCTTGGAAGAACTTCAAAGTTTATCAGTTGGATGTTAAATCGGCGTTTCTCTATGGGAAGGTTAAAGAGGAGGTTTATGTCGGTCAGCCACCGGGCTTTACCGATCCAATCCACAAAAACAAGGTATACTTATTGGATAAAGCGCTGTATGGTTTAAACCAGGCCCCGAGAGCTTGGTACGAGACTTTGTCTCAACACCTACTAGCCAACAAGTTCATTCGTGGAAAAGTGGATGCCACTCTCTTCACTAAAGAGGTCGATGGTCATCTTCTGATAGTTCAGATTTATGTGGACGATATAATCTTTGGGTCGACAAATGAAAATCTATGCAAAGATTTTGAATCAGTGATGAAGCAAAAGTTTGAAATGTCATCAATGGGGGAGATGAAATTCTTTCTGGGATTACAAGTTGAACAACTTCCTGAGGGAATTTTCATTCATCAGTCAAAGTACGTTCATGATATCTTGGAGAAATTCGGGATGTCAGGATCTACTCCAGCTGCTACCCCACTTGCAACAAATCATGGGATTCACCCAGATCTCACCGGAGACAGGGCTGATGAAACGTTTTACCGATCCATGATAGGTTCTTTAATGTACCTAACTGCTTCACGTCCTGATATCATGTACCCAACGTGCCTCGCAGCAAGATTTCGGTCTAACCCGAGAGCATCGCACATGATTATTGTGAAGAGGATATTGCGCTACCTGAAAGGAACTCCTTCATTGGGGTTGTGGTATCCTAAAAAAGGCGATTTTACGCTCGAAGGGTATTCCGATTCGGATTTCGGATGCTGCAAAGTCAATTCAAAATCAACAACTGCAGGATGCCAGTTCTTTGGTCCAAGATTGGTTACCTGGCAGTGTAAGAAACAAACGTCTGTGGCGTTATCTACTTGTGAAGCAGAGTATGTTTCTGCTAGCAGTTGCTGCTCTCAGATCTTGTGGATACAGCAACAGATGCGCGACTATGGTTTGCAGTTTCTTAACACATCTCTTTTTGTTGATAATGAGGCCGCAATAAATATAACTAAAAATCCAGTACATCACGCTAAAACTAAACACATAGAAATTCGTCATCACTTTATTCGTGATTGCTTTGAGAAAAAGTTGATACGAATTGAGAAAATCCACACTGACGAACAGAAAGCTGATTTACATACCAAAGCTTTTGATAAAAATCGGTTTAAATATTTGTTAAAACTGAATGGTATGAAGCTTCTGTCGGTGTCGGATGGCATAATTGGCGTTGATGAGAGTACTGTTGCGGATGAAGACGAGAAACAATCTGCAATGGTTTGTCGAATTTTTACTTGTTTTGGTATTTAGGGGGAGTAGATGTTTGTACATAGTTTATTTTCAGAAAATACAAAAACAGTAAAAAATGCAAAAATACAAAAACATGATAAAATGAAAAAGAGCTTGTGTATATAGGGAAAATGATAGTACATCAGCTAGACGATTACAGTATGCTAAAGATTTGAAAAGTATAAAAGAATTAAACAATCTTACTGATGATGTGTTGATAGGTTTTCACACATTTAGTAGATTTATTCGGGATATAAACCTAAATTCAAACTTGTGAATTCGTGGGGAACACTACTTGGATATATAGGTAACCCCTGAAATCTCGTTTGAAAGGTCTCTTAATCTGATATACTAGGTCTTTATACTCTATGATATCTGGGGTATTATTCCGGGACTTCTGCTGAACGGTAGTTCTGACCTAGTCCCTGGCTAATACTTGCTGCAATGCTTGAAACACAGCATTAAACCCTCAGCATGCTGAAACAATAAAATTGATATATGCTGCTGTTGTAAGCAAAAAGATCCTCTAAAGGGGACACACCGAAAAGTCAAAGTTGATATCTCTCTGCGTATACGGAAGTATCGATCTGAGATCCCTCGGCCCTCGCATACCTAAATTATATACAGATATCATTGTAGTATTCTCACCTGTAAGACTGATTATTGGGATTCTGGATACGGGAGTATATTCAAGAGGTGGGACACATGAATGATCTAAGTTCTTAATTCATCTAAATCGTATCCTGAGTAAATTGAAATTTGTGTGAGAATTTAAGATGGATCAGTATATCGACAATCGAGGTGAATTGTTTAAATCTGAGTATGTAATGTAGCTTAACGGTACTTGTGATTTTTCTGAAAAGCTGATATGATTCCCTGACACGCTCACCAAAAATATGTTTGTAAATAGTTTACTTTGTTTAATTTCTGCAATTTAAGTTTTCTGTATTTTATTTCTTAGTTTAGAACACTTTGATTAAAAAAAAAAAAAGATTTTATTTCTGCTTTATTATCCGACAAACCAAAGTGGAGAGTTGATTGTTGGATTCACAGATGTTTGAAGCAGATGCAGGAGATTCTGGACTGAAGAATGAGGAGAGCTTACTTTGAAGAAGTTTGAATTGTTTGAAATGATAAAAACAAGTTCATTAACTTGATACTTGTTATTTTCAGAAAATGTTTGAAATTGTTGTTTTAAATTCAGTTTGTTTCGTCAAAAGATCAACCAAGGTCATTAATTTGGACTTGGTAGATTAATCAAGTGATCAGGGTCATTAACTTGGACCTGAATACTTGAGTGGATTTCTAAAACTGATTAAGTTTGTGTTTTTGTGATTGAAAAGATAGAATTGTAATGTTTGTTGGTTGAGTAACAGATTTGGACTTCATTATTCCCAACGGAAGCTATTTGTCAAAGCTTGAACCAGATATCTCAGATTCAGCATATCGAGAGGGGGAGCCTGTGAAAGGGGGAGTCTGGATCAACAGTATATGGGAGTGTGAAGATAAAGTGCTTATGATGAAAAGTCAGAGTTGAAGAAAAGACTAAGACTGAAGACTCAGGAGCTGAAGACTACGTCAACATCCAAGGGGGAGTCTGTTGATGCACAAGAATGTCTGTTGACTACATCTTCATCAAGTCTTAGTTCAAGAAAGTTAATATTGGATCTTAAATGTCAAATTAGGGTTTAATTTGTGTTTTAGGAAATGTTTTAGAGGGTTCCGTTTGAAAACAGTTATTTGTATAGGGGTTCCGTTTGAAACATAGGGTTCCGTTTGAGTTCAAAGTTTGAAACATAGGGTTCCGTTTGAGTTCAAAGTTTGAAACATAGGGTTCCGTTTGAACCAAGAGATGTTATGTTCAAACGGAAGGGTACTTGGTCTATAAATAGGAATGTGATAGGTTCATTTCAAACGGAACCGTAGGAGGTCATTGTGCAAGTCACGAAGTGCTGTCGGATTTTCATCAGATCTTATTGTACAAAGCACACGGTTGATAATAGAAAGGAAGATTAAAGAATATAAGCTGTTTTGGACATCGTTTACTTTGATTCCGCCTTAGTAATTGATGTTGAACTACCTTAACTGACTTTCAGGGTCACGTACACGATCCAACAGAAGGCCTTACAGAGGACCGTAAGGCACTGGTTACGGTCCGCAAGGGGTGCCCAGTGACAGCAAAATCACAACTGTCATTCCTTTGCTGTTTTGCTGCCACGTGGCTCTGAAATTTCCACTCTTGCTCCTCCTTATGACACCTTAGGTGCCACTAATCAGTTCCTAAGCAACTTGGCTAACACTTGTCAAGATTTGGGGCCTTTTGGAGTAGTATAAATAGGTGTTTATGTTGATCACTTCACTCACATCTTCACTACTCACTTTAAATCTGATTTTTGGAGCTTCCCTGGAGTTTAGGAGCAACTCTCAATTCTTCTTTGTAGTCTGTTGGTGCAAACATCTATCAACTTCCTCTTGTATCGAGTCTTGTAATTAGATAGGATAAACCAGAGCTCGGTAGTCAAGAAAATAGGGTTTTAGTGTTGTTTGACCAGTCCACATGAACTGGCAAAGCCAGTTCATACGAAGTGACCACTTCATGTGAAGTGATAAAGCGAGTCCATGTGAACTGGCAACATCTATAAATAGGAGCTCTTGGTCATTCATTTGTAAGGGTTCAAGATTTCAGAGCCGAGGTGCTGCCAAATTGTCAACTGATCTGTAATGCTTTGAAATCAATAAACAAGTGATTATAAACGTGAATCAAGCTGTAATCAAGTTCGTATCATTGATTCCGCCTTTGATATGGATTAAAACTCTTCTGATCGACTCATTCAGGTCGTACAACGATCCTACAAGTGGTATCAGAGCTCAGGAGTGATAGTTCATACCAATTCAGCTTGTTTTCACCATAAAATCTGACTTCTACTCATTCTTCTTCACGTTTTTCAAAATTCACGGAGTTTTCATGGTTAAAATGGATTGAATTTTTGATATAACACGCGAAACTGTGTTTTAAACAATCCTTGAAAGAATTAGACCCTAAATCGAGCTAAAACTTGGCCAATTTGACAAATATGTTCAGATCGCTTGACATGCAGCCACTTCACACGAACTGAAGATTCCAGTTCACACGAACTGAAGATTCAAGTTCACACGAATTGCCTTTTATCCTTCCAGTTCACATGAAGTGGGGGATAAGTTCAAGTCGTTTGAAAGCTGATCAGTCCACATGAAGTGGACTTAATCAGTTCGTTTGAAATTGTACTCAGTTCGTATGAAGTGAAAGATTGTCAGATCGTTTGAAAGTTATCCCAGTCCATACGAAGTGATATTCGAAGTGGTAAACAAGAAACGTCATGGCTGAAGAGTTCTACAACATGTTTTACAAGGCGTTTACATCCGAGTCTTCTGAAACCTCAATTGTTACACCAAAAACCATAACAAAAGTGATTAATGAAAACATTAAACATGATAACTTCTACGGAACATATTCAAAACCACCAACGCTCGAAAGTATTGAAGACTACACTTGGTGGAAAGAACGTTTCATCAACTGGGCAAAAGCTTATGCGCATGAAAGTTGGTTCTGTTTGGAATTTGGTTATAATAGGCCGGTCGATGATAAAGGAGAAGAAATCTCGCTCAAAAGCTTAAACAAAGATGACAAATCCGAATTCGCAGCTGAACAGAGAATGATTGCTTTAATACAATCATCAATTAGAAATGACATGTTTGCTTTACTTCAACATGACGGGTCATCAAAATTTGTTTGGGAAGCTTTACGGGTTAAAGCTGAGGGGGGTAAACAAATCAAGAAAAATAAAATTGCTTTATTAAAGAAAGAATTTGATTTGTTTGATAGCTTGAAAGGTGAATCAGTTCGACAAATGATAGAAAGATTTGGTCATTTAAAAATTGAACTTGATCGTTTTGGAATTGTTAAAACTCGAGAAGAAATAATCGATAAAATCATAGAAGCGTTACCACGAGTTGATCAGTGGCAAACGTTTGTGTTCATTTTGAAAAATGATGTGTTATATGATACAATTTCTCTTGATGTCTTGATAGAAAAAATAGAAAGTCATGAGCTTGAGCTACAAAAGCAAAGCAAGATGATCAGTTCTTCACATCAACAAAATGTGGGTCTTTACTATAAAGGTAACATACCTTCAGTAAAAGTTGGTGAATCACCAAAGACAGCATTTAGTGGTGAGAAGACAAAAGAACCTCAGACAAGCTCATCAAGCTACAATCCGGGATATCATTCATCTTCTTCAAAAACAAAGTCTGATGAATCAGAGGAGATACTGTGTAACATTGCTCTTAAATTAAAGAATTCTCCTGCTATGAGCATCAATTCTGCTAAACAGCAAATGAGCTTCCTTGCATCTGTTCTGGAATCATATGAAGGTCTAGTAGCTGGCAAAATTGGAAATTCTGAATTGACCAAAGAAGACTACGACCAGATTGATCCAGAAGAAATGGAACTCATAGACATTCGCTGGTGTTTGGCAAGATGCATCCGCAGAGCTCAGAGATACATGGAGATTACTGGGAAACAGACCATCGGTGGACCATCAACTAAGCTGGGATTTGACGAATCCAAAGTGACCTGTTTCAAATGTAAGCAAAAAGGTCATTTCAAGAGAGAATGCAACAACTCTGCAGTTGATGGAAATGAACATCCTTTCAGAGATGATTATTACCGAAAGGCGATCTACCACCGAAGCAAAGAAGAGTAAAAAATGATCGAAAATAATCCCAAAGAGAAGTCAAGAGCATATGCAGTAATCCATGATGATGAAGGGTATGATTGGAGTCAGATTCTTCCAGAAGAAGATCGTGTTGATAATCGATGTACAGCTCATGGCAAAACTATATCAAAGAGCAAACATCATGTTTTTGTTGCTGAAATCAAAGAGAAAACCAGAGAAGAGATTCTGAAGGAAAAAACATACAGAGAAAGAAACATTGCTGGAAACAGAATTGATGAAATACAAGAAGAGTATGAAAATGCTGTAAGCAATAAAAGATGGGACAAGAAGCGAGAGTGCTATGTCAACAGAGATGGTGAACCTGTTGTTCCCAAGAGGGACATAATTCATGATGATGTTCTTTTAGTAATTCCTCGATCTGGCGAATATTATTCAAATGCTGCAAAAGATAAAACATATGCGAAAAGGCTGGAAAAAATCATAAGACATGCCATGACATCAAGTTTGAGGAAGAGGGATGAAGAAAGAATGAAGAAGAATGTTGAAAATCTAGTTGATAATTTGAAGAAAGTCACTGAGGAAGTCAAAGTTGAAGCTGTTAAAGGGGAAGATGTGAAGTTAGAAAAAGTTGAAGAAGCTGTTATTGAAAAACAGCAGGATGTTGAAGAGGAAATGAAGAAAAAAGAAGAAGGAGAAGTGAAGAATGAGAGTTTAGTTACTGGTGATGTTGGTGATGATGCTGGTGTTGGTGAAAAAGAAAAGCAGAAAGATGCTGATCAGACAGATGCAGCAGAAAACACCAAAGTGCCAATCATTGAGGTAAATTCTAATTCTGAAATCTTAAACAAAATCGTTGAACAGTGCAAGAAATGCATGGAACCATGCAGTGCTTGTACTGAAAAAGATGAAAAATTCAAAACAAGAAATCTAGAGTTTAATAAAATCGAAGAAGTTTTCAAAAATAAATGCAAAGAAATGTTAGAAAATGAAAGAGTTTTGAAAGATAATGATGAAAAGCTTTCAGAAAAATGTAAAAAATTAGAAAAATAAAATGAAGTTTTGAAAGAAAATGTTTTGAAAATGACAGAAGAATGTTCTCAAAAAGAAAATGTTTGTCAAGAAATGAAAAAAAGAATATGATTCAATAAAATTGGCATATCACATTACAAAAGAGTCATATGAAAATGTGAAGAGTCAAATGAAACTTGTTCAATCCAGACTGAGATACTGTTCTGAAACAACTGATACGCTTAAGCGACAGTATGAAATAAAGCAACAAGTTGTAAATTCTTATATTGAGGATGTTGCTAAGCTAAAGCATCAGATTGCTGATTTAGAACAGGATAACAACAAGTTAAAAAGTTATCATGCGTCATCATATGTGCTTGAAAGAATTTTCAACATAAAACCGGGTGATGATGATTCTGAGAAAAACAAAAAGGGCATTGGTTCTGAGTATCATCAAGTTCCTCCACCGGAAAAGTTTGCATTTTATGATGATGAAAAGGTCGAAAAAGCTTTCAACATGGTAGATCAATTGCCAGATAACATTGACGTAACCTATTCCAAATCTGATGATTCTAGTGATTCAGAGGTGGTAGGTAAAGTCGTTGAAAGTGTGTTGAAAGAAGAGTCAGTTGAAACAGGTAAATCTGAATCACAGGATGAAAATGAAGGTAGTTTTCATGAAGAATATCTCAAAAACTCAAAATCTGAGAAAAATTTGAATGAAGATTCAAAAGGATTGGTTTATACCATGATAGGATCGGACAAATTATTCTTAGATATTGTATTCCCGATTCAGAATTTGATTTCAGAAAAGATTGACAAAGTTTTCAAAATGGTTCAAATTGAAAAATCTAAAATTCCAAAGTTTGCTGGAAAAGGTCACAAAACTTTTTATAACAAACCTGGTTACAAAAAGAAAAACATGAAGGCTGGGTTGGGTTATTAGAAGAAACAAAGTTGGAAAAGAAATGAAATGCCAAATTATCAGGCAAAAATGATTTTTGTTCACGGAACAAGTTCCGAAAAAGAGAAAGAACTCCAATTTAGACGACAGTCTAATGAAGAGTTCTATGCTCAGAAAAAACAACAACAACAGGTCAAAGATGTGTCCAAGAGAACATGTTTCAAATGTGATCAAACTGGACATCTTGCACGCAAGTGTCCAAATCTGAAACATGTTGGTGTTGAGACGAAAAAGAAGTCTGTTTATGTTCAAAAACAGAAATCTGACGTTGTGAATCAGAAGTCAACCAAGTTTGATTCAAAGCAAACTAGGAAGCCAAAAATGTCAAAGACTAACTCACAACAAACATGGAAACTGTCACACCCCGACTTTCCACGTGTCACCGGTGGGCCCGGTGGGGAGTATCGTGACGTGGTTGGCAACATAATAGTCAAACAACACAATATATAAATGCACAGCGGAAGCAAAGATAAATATTATTACAATCCGAATATAAAGTAATATCCAGTATTACAACGGAAAGTAAAAGATCCACAGGCGGATCAAAAAAAATAGAAACAATAGTTCAACAGACTTTGACATCTAGAGCTTGCGAAACTTGAGTAATGATGCCTGGAGTAGCCAGCCTATTTCGTCTAGTACCTGCACTTAGCCTTTTTGGAAAATACGTCAGTTTACACTGGTAAATACAATCAACCGACTCATTTTGAAAAGGGTTTAAAAATGATTGATTTGAATGCACATGGCACAAATAATATTTTATAACTTGGGATAATTATTTGAATATAATACTCGTAAAAGATTTACATGTTTCTTATGCGTTCAGTAGCCCGGTTCGTGCCGGGTTAAAGATCAATGGACACACCACATTAATTATATGAAACACCGACGGGCGTACGCCTACGCCCCGTGCTTAGGTCGTGGCCATTTCGTAAAATGATGCCAGGGATATCCGGGACATGGTCATTAACCCCCCAAAGGCTTTAAGCAAACAAAACAATTTAAACGGTCATCTCGATAATACTTAACCACCAAACGATTAAGGTCGAATGCCCGACCAAGCGGTATTTTATATACCGTACCCCAAGCCCGTATAAGGGAAAATAAGTTAAAAGTATTTACCTGAGCTAAATATAAATTCAATCCCAGCCGTATCAAATCAGCAAGTACAGATAGCTTTTACTGGGCTCCTAAATCTGGAACGAAGGTTTTTAATAACCTATTAGAATCCTAACGGGTCTTTAATTAAGCCTTGACTTAGACCGATTAGTTTTCAAGAGGAAGATACGGTTCAAACGCATGATAAAGCGAAGACCGGAATAGAATGTGATTTAGACCCGACAAGTTTGAAGACTTGTATAATATGGGTAATCTAAACACATTCTGGATTTTGAGATAATAATGATAAGGTTTGACCCGTTTCGGCTAGTTTATGCAAACTATTTACATAAACCGAACCGAACGCGCAAGAAGCGTAACGGGTAACCATAAGAATTATATACAGGTTTCCTAAGTTAATATGCCTTAGGTATGTTGTGATATCAGTAGGATACCTTCCATTATGCCCAAAACGAGTTTAATTTCCAATTAAGCCCCGTAGGGGTATTTTGGTCAATTTAAAGATTTTAAAAGAGTTCAAATATAAATCTGGGTTTCGGTTCTGATGTAATCAGTAAAATACTTAATTTAATAAGTTATAACGGTAGGGTATCAAGTCTTATATTTATAAAATGGTCTTGATACATACTATGCGTTAAAAACGCTTAAGAAGGCGATTTGGAGCCATTTCCGGGTTTTCAAAGGAAGGCTGATATTTTTATTATTCCAGAAGGCTCAAAATATTTTATTTATCATATTAGATCAGTAGAAAAAGGTTTGGGGTCAAAAGGATTTGTAAAACTCATTTTATAGCCCGAAAGGGCAAAACCGGCATTAACCGACATAAAGCTACAACCCTATGTTATGCTCAGCCTAAAATTAATTAAAAATCTTCAAAAATCCCAAAATATTATATTTTATCAGTGGGTAAAAAGTTTGGTATCAAAGATTGGGTTTAGATAGGCTATATGCTAATTACGCCGTTTAATTAATAAAAGGCGTTATGATTACGCTAATGAGCATAACTCCTAATCTAGACCTCCAAATGATGTGAAATTTTAGGGACATGTTTATAAATTAGTAACAAAGATTATTGTCCTTTCATATATTCAAAATTCTCGTTTTAAGGTCAAAAGGGCATTATGGTCAACATTAGGCATTTAACGGAAACGTGTAAACGAATCGGACAATCAATGATTCAAGTAGTATCAACGCAGAGGGTTATACTATCATGTAACTAGGTCCTAATGGAACTTTAAGGCATGTCTAAAACTATCAAAATCGGGCCAGAACCGAAGTCAAGGCAAAAGTCAAACTATGCGCCTTTCGGTTCCGAATCGATCCAAAACTGAAATATTGTCGGATCAAACATGTTTAGACTAGTTCTTATACATATTACCATGTTATACGAATGATAAAATAGGTTACACGCCTTTTACATTGTTAATTGTGTACTAAATCGCATATTACATTTATGTTGACTTTTTATCATAACCTTTGACCCGACAAACGACCTAGTTAGGACGGGAATCAGTGAGTGCCCTTTTAAGGGTTTAATGCCCACAAAATTACCAACTTATAACAACCCTAAGTTTGACTAATCGCTGGACCATTAGCGATTAATTGATAAGTCAACCGTTAATTACGACGGTTTGACTTTAAGGCTATAAACTAAGCAAACTTAATTAAGGAAGGTCAAGCATACTTACAAGTGTCTAATGAATGATTAGGGATGAGTTGGAAATGCACTTGAGCTCCAGAATTGATCAGTTGTTGAATAGAAGGGATGATCACAAAGTTGCAAACATTGTGGCCTTATATAGTGAATTTTATGGCTTGTGAGCCTGACAAATCACTCTACCATTGGTCCTTGATCATCAACAGGTGTTCCTAGGGTCTAAAAACATGTAGGGGGCGCGCATGAATGAAGAAAATATCAATCAAAGTCGGTTACAAGCTCAAAACAGCCACCTGTCAGTTTTTCTGTCGCTGGGCAATCCCTTGCGCACCGTAAGGTTATTGCTTGCGGTGCGCAAGCCTTCTGCAGAAGCCAAAAGTTGTTGCATATTGTCCCTTGGCCTTTCGAAAGGTCAACTAAGCTTATTTCTTGCATTTTGACCCCTTTACCTTTACCTACAAGGGCTCCAAGACTTATACCTTCTTTGTTAAGTCCTTGGCCGCTTTGTTATTACCCGAAAAGTCATAATTTTTAACATTGACGCTTTAACCCCTCGTACACGAATTTGATCATAACTTTCTCATACGATAACGAAACTTTATGAAATTTATATCGTGCATTCTAGTGAGCATAATTAACTGTTACAAAGCTTCTGGTTTGCTAAAAGGTCACTCAGAGGTATACTTTTAAACATGTTGACATATTTAACCCCTGTAGTTTGTAATCTCTAACTTTCTTTCATATTTAGCTTCGTATGATCCATGATTTATTCGTTTGAATGTATAAACATTATGTAGGGTTATCTTAAAAGATATTTATCCATTGTTGACATTTTGAACCCTTATATTCACATACTTTCCATGTTTGTCAACTTTAGTCCCTCTAGAGTATACTTTCACACGTTCAAGCTTATGACACGTGTCAATACATTATAGGACGTGAATTTTCGAGGTGTTACATCCTCACCCCCTTAAAATAAATCTCAACCTCGAGATTTGCTTAAAGTAAAGGCAGTACTTTTCTGTCTTATCATGGATTTAATTTCCATAGTATATTTGGGCCTCCAAGGGTATCCCAGTTGACCTATACAAGAGGTGCATACTTTCTTTTGGAGCTCCTTAACCTGTCGATTCTCAATCGACATAGGTTGCTCATACTATCATAGATCTGCATATCATTATGTGATAGTGCTTTTCGACTTATTGGTGACACGTCGCTAAATCATTAGTGTGCAATGTATTGCGAGCTCCGCCAAGCTCCTTAAATAGGTTTTAGCTTATAAGCTACTTGATCTTGATACATTCGATTTCCTTCGAATGATTCTATATATTCAGAGCTTAACTAGCCTGATAATTTAACAAATTTGGCACACCCTTCCTGGGTGACATCTTTTGTTGAACCTTATTCCTTAACAAGAATTTAGGAGGGTTGCTACTTTCATTAATTCTTGATTTTCTGCCGAATACTGGCAACTTACAGATGATTAGGGATTTGTATGATCTTATTCGTTGTTTCCAATGCAACTTTCAGATCCAGATAAGTGGACTTTCAAAAGTCTCGTCCATCCAACGGATGTTTTGATATTTCATCTTTACAAGGTCTCCAAAGGAGCCACCTTGATACTTATATAACAACTATTATAGAAAAGCTTATCTTAAGGTGAGATGGTTATCCTAACCATTGCTCAAAATTAATCTTAAGGAATAGCTAATCCTTACAGTTAGTCGAACAAATCGATGATCCTGAGCAGCTGATGGCAATTCTTAATTGTTGCCTAATTAGGGTTGCGGTAATCAATGCATAAACAAAATGAATCGTCTTTCATAATTAACTATACCGAACTCTCAGGATATTGAGTTAGGCTATATGAATCTATATCTTAAAACTTACTTAACCAGGGTTTTCGATTCTTCCAATAATGGTACTAGCCGTCTTGGAGATTTCATAATAATACAGCCCTAAATGGGTTATGATCCTGAGCAGCTGATGGCAATTCTTAATTGTTGCCTAATTAGGGTTGCGGTAATCAATGCATAAGCAAAATGAATCGTCTTTCATAATTAACTATACCGAACTCTCAGGATATTGAGTTAGGCTATATGAATCTATATCTTAAAACTTACTTAACCAGGGTTTTCGATTCTTCCAATAATGGTACTAGCCGTCTTGGAGATTTCATAATAATACAGCCCTAAATGGGTTATAAATCTTAACTCTACTTGCCTCTCGGGAGGTAAACAGGGTAGTCTTAGGAGAAGATAATCAAGATACCAGGAGGTTACAGAGATTTCCATATCTCAGGCTCCAGTTCACCCATCATTGCTTGTGTCAAATAAGTGACACATTTATGTTACTAGTCCACGAATTCCTTAGTCGGGAACATTTACTTGGACAATTTCATTCTGGATATCTTCTTTGAATACCATTAGTTGACTTTAGTACCATATGACCATCGGAATATCTTTGTGGTCCCATGCATTAAACCTCCATACTGATCAGGCATGGAAGCAATCTATGGTACTTATTAAGATACATCAATCCTCATGTGGCGCTTTTGTCATACCATTTGGTATTCGCAATCGTTAGAGATTAAAGAGATATCTACCATGTACACTGTCGCACTTCCTTTTAGAGAAAGGATACTTCTAAAATTCTACGACTGAAGGTTTCTGATAAGAACACGTGCCTGAAGGTTCTACCTTACACTTAACATCTGGGGTTCTTACAGGGAAAAATTTCTAAAAGTTTGTTAAGTTTATGGTCTTATGAGAGACTTAACAGCACCAGAAACCACATGTAATTTCTAGCAATAAAATCACAAATAAGGATTTATCTGGTGACATTCCTAATGTGAGCTGCCTCTAATCATTCATCAGGAGGGTTAAACGCCTCCATTCTTAATCCTTCGAAACTTAGCTGTAAAGTCTTAGATAACTTTAGGGCAGTCTCAGCTTTGACGGATTATGTCTTAATCTATAGAACGTGAGTAGCTGAGATTGATCCATAATGGATTTATAACAAGTAGGCTTTGAAACCTTAATATGCCTTCTTATTGCCGATGCTATCCACCAATGATTATTTGCATTAAGCTTAGATTTTGGGTAGACTGATTGGGGCACTATCTCAGCCGATGCGTTAAAATTTGTAACATACTGTCAACAACCTAGAACTTTGTGGCGAGGGTCATAAAATTCTTATTCCATCTTTTCTCATTTCGCGAAGCGGATACTAGGTTTTTCTAATAAGGTCCTTAAAACTTGAACCATCCCATTCCTATCACGATATTGAGTCCCTTATTATATAAATGGAAACAAGGACAGCAGAAAAAAATGATTCCTTATGGATATAAAACATCCATCTAATATTTTTGAAGCAGTCTCTCAGGTACTATCGGTCAATTTTAGTTTGTACTTAACGCTTAGAGTTTTAACAGGCAGATTTAATGATTTACAAAATCTATTGTCTACGGAAGACTTATCTGAACCTGAATCAAATAATACTCTAACATGAGCGTTATTGATATAGAAAGTACCTGTTGTGACCTTGTCATCCTGAATAGCCTCTTAAGTATCCATTTGGGAGTTTCCGGTTTTGGTCTTCTTAGCCTCGCCAGACTTCTTGGTTTTATTAGGGCAATTAGTTTTGATGTGCCCTATTTCATTGAAACCATGGCAGGTTGCGTCCTCCATCTTCTTGTAGTCCAAGGGGCTAACCTGTCACACCCCGACTTTCCACGTGTCATCGGTGGGCCCGGTAGGGGAGTAACGTGACGTGGTTGGCAACATAATAGTCAAACAACACAATATATAAATGCACAGCGGAAGCAAAGATAAATATTATTACAATCCGAATATAAAGTAATATCCAGTATTACAACGGAAAGTAAAAGATCCACAGGCGGATAAAAAAAATAGAAACAATAGTTCAACAGACTTTGACATCTAGAGCTTGCGAAACTTGAGTAATGATGCCTGGAGTAGTCAGCCTATTTCGTCTAGTACCTGCACTTAGCCTTTTTGGAAAATACGTCAGTTTACACTGGTAAATACAATCAACCGACTCATTTTGAAAAGGGTTTAAAAATGATTGATTTGAATGCACATGGCACAAATAATATTTTATAACTTGGGATAATTATTTGAATATAATACTCGTAAAATATTTACATGTTTCTTATGCGTTCAGTAGCCCGGTTCGTGCCGGGTTAAAGATCAATGGACACACCACATTAATTATATGAAACACCGACGGGCGTACGCCTACGCCCCGTGCTTAGGTCGTGGCCATTTCGTAAAATGATGCCAGGGATATCCGGGACATGGTCATTAACCCCCCAAAGGCTTTAAGCAAACAAAACAATTTAAACGGTCATCTCGATAATACTTAACCACCAAACGATTAAGGTCGAATGCCCGACCAAGCGGTATTTTATATACCGTACCCCAAGCCCGTATAAGGGAAAATAAGTTAAAAGTATTTACCTGAGCTAAATATAAATTCAATCCCAGCCGTATCAAATCAGCAAGTACATATAGCTTTTACTGGGCTCCTAAATCTGGAACGAAGGTTTTTAATAACCTATTAGAATCCTAACGGGTCTTTAATTAAGCCTTGACTTAGACCGATTAGTTTTCAAGAGGAAGATACGGTTCAAACGCATGATAAAGCGAAGACCGGAATAGAATGTGATTTAGACCCAACAAGTTTGAAGACTTGTATAATATGGGTAATCTAAACACATTCTGGATTTTGAGATAATAACGATAAGGTTTGACCCGTTTCGGCTAATTTATGCAAACTAGTTACATAAACCGAACCGAACGCGCAAGAAGCGTAACGGGTAACCATAAGAATTATATACAGGTTTCCTAAGTTAATATGCCTTAGGTATGTTGTGATATCAGTAGGATACCTTCCATTATGCCCAAAACGAGTTTAATTTCCAATTAAGCCCCGTAGGGGTATTTTGGTCAATTTAAAGATTTTAAAAGAGTTCAAATATAAATCTGGGTTTCGGTTCTGATGTAATCAGTAAAATACTTAATTTAATAAGTTATAACGGTAGGGTATCAAGTCTTATATTTATAAAATGGTCTTGATACATACTATGCGTTAAAAACGCTTAAAAAGGCGATTTGGAGCCATTTCCGGGTTTTCAAAGGAAGGCTGATATTTTTATTATTCCAAAAGGCTCAAAATATTTTATTTATCATATTAGATCAGTAGAAAAAGGTTTGGGGTCAAAAGGATTTGTAAAACTCATTTTATAGCCCGAAAGGGCAAAACCGGCATTAACCGACATAAAGCTACAGCCCTATGTTATGCTCAGCCTAAAATTAATTAAAAATCTTCAAAAATCCCAAAATATTATATTTTATCAGTGGGTAAAAAGTTTGGTATCAAAGATTGGGTTTAGATAGGCTATATGCTAATTACGCCGTTTAATTAATAAAAGGCGTTATGATTACGCTAATGAGCATAACTCCTAATCTAGACCTCCAACTGATGTGAAATTTTAGGGACATGTTTATAAATTAGTAACAAAGATTATTGTCCTTTCATATATTCAAAATTCTCGTTTTAAGGTCAAAAGGGCATTATGGTCAACATTAGGCATTTAACGGAAACGTGTAAACGAATCGGACAATCAATGATTCAAGTAGTATCAACGGAGAGGGTTATACTATCATGTAACTAGGTCCTAATGGAACTTTAAGGCATGTCTAAAACTATCAAAATCGGGTCAGAACCGAAGTCAAGGCAAAAGTCAAACTATGCGCCTTTCGGTTCCGAATCGATCCAAAACTGAAATATTGTCGGATCAAACATGTTTAGAGTAGTTCTTATACATATTACCATGTTATACGAATGATAAAATAGGTTACACGCCTTTTACATTGTTAATTGTGTATTAAATCGCATATTACATTTCTGTTGACTTTTTATCATCACCTTTGACCCGACAAACGACCTAGTTAGGACGGGAATCAGTGAGTACCCTTTTAAGGGTTTAATGCCCACAAAATTACCAACTTATAACAACCCTAAGTTTGACTAATCGCTGGACCATTAGCGATTAATTGATAAGTCAACCGTTAATTACGACGGTTTGACTTTAAGGCTATAAACTAAGCAAACTTAATTAAGGAAGGTCAAGCATACTTACAAGTGTCTAATGAATGATTAGGGATGAGTTGGAAATGCACTTGAGCTCCAGAATTGATCAGTTGTTGAATGGAAGGGATGATCACAAAGTTGCAAACATTGTGGCCTTATATAGTGAATTTTATGGCTTGTGAGCATGCCAAATCACTCTACCATTGGTCCTTGATCATCAACAGGTGTTCCTAGGGTCTAAAAACATGTAGGGGGCGCGCATGAATGAAGAAAATATCAATCAAAGTCGGTTACAAGCTCAAAACAGCCATCTGTCAGTTTTTCTGTCGCTGGGCAATCCCTTGCGCACCGTAAGGTTATTGCTTGCGGTGCGCAAGCCTTCTGCAGAAGCCAAAAGTTGTTGCATATTGTCCCTTGGCCTTTCGAAAGGTCAACTAAGCTTATTTCTTGCATTTTGACCCCTTTACCTTTACCTACAAGGGCTTCAAGACTTATACCTTCTTTGTTAAGTCCTTGGCCGCTTTGTTATTACCCGAAAAGTCATAATTTTTAACATTGACGCTTTAACCCCTCGTACACGAATTTGATCATAACTTTCTCATACGATAACGAAACTTTATGAAATTTATATCGTGCATTCTAGTGAGCATAATTAACTGTTACAAAGCTTCAGGTTTGCTAAAAGGTCACTCAGAGGTATACTTTTAAACATGTTGACATATTTAACCCCTGTAGTTTGTAATCTCTCACTTTCTTTCATATTTAGCTTCGTATGATCCATGATTTATTCGTTTGAATGTATAAACATTATGTAGGGTTATCTTAAAAGATATTTATCCATTGTTGACATTTTGAACCGTTATATTCACATACTTTCCATGTTTGTCAACTTTAGTCCCTCTAGAGTATACTTTCACATGTTCAAGCTTATGACACGTGTCAATACATTATATGACGTGAATTTTCGAGGTGTTACAGAAACCAGTGACATCCAAATTAAGAACAACACAAAGTTGGAAAACAACGGTTGATGCAACAAAACCAAACCAGTTTTGGAAACCAAAAGTTGTTCAAAATCAAAATGTTCAAAAAGATTCACGTTTTTACAAAAAAAGGGACTCCAAAAGGTCAAACATGGACAGTTAAGAAACAAATGACTTTGGTAAATGATGAAAAAGTTGAAGTCAAAATTGACAAAATCTTTGTTCAGAATGACCAAGATTTTCCGAAGTTAAATGATGCATATTGTGTTGAAATGCCTAAGGTCAAATAGTCCTGGGCTAAATTGTTCAAATAATTAAATAGTTTGAATGTGTAGGTGCTCAAGAAAATTGAAGACTGTGAGAATGGAAATCGGAGCAGCCTGGCACAAGAGGAGGAGGCTGCTGAACCATGCGTTGGTTGAAACAGGGAGTTAGTTTGATTTCTGTACATAAATAAACAATATTTCTAAAAACCCTAAAAATTGAAAAATTTTAAAAACCAAAAATATGTTTTCATTTTGTCAAAAATTTGAAACATCAAAAATATGTTTGTTTTTAAATTTTGTCAAATATTCAAAAATTCAAAAAATATGTTGATTGAATATGCCAAAACCCTCACGGCGGAACAAACATGATTAATTTCACAAGATTGAAAAACGGTTTTCAAACTGTAAAATATCAATGTGTTGTAAATCATGGGGGTACATTATTTTTTTGCAAATCAGTGCACGAAAAGCAGAAAATGGATGGCGTGACAAAGCTATCTACATCGGTTTGTCAAATTTTCTTTAAATGGTTTTGCATTTTAGGGGGGGGGGGTAAGGAAATTTCAGAAAATACAAAAACATTAGAAAATTTGAAAAAAACCAAAAACATGATAAAATTCAAAAATTGAGTTTTTGTGTAAAAAGAGGAAATGATAGTACATCAGTAGACAATCACAGTACGCTAAAGAAATGTAATGCTATAATGTGATAAACGGTCTCACTGATGATATGCCAATAGGTTTTTACACGCTTAGTAGATTGTTTTCGAGATATAAACCTAAATATCAAATACTTACTTATCTCGTGGGGAACATCTCTCGGATATATGGGTAACCCCCGAAATCTTGTTTGAGAGATTGCCTGATTCTGAGATACTAGGTCTTTATACTGTTTGATATATGGGGTATTATACCTGGTCTTCTGATTTTGAGGAAGCAATGGCCTAGACCTCGTATAATACTTTACGCGCTTTTAAAGCTCACCTCTGCATAAATATTGATAAAATATCGAAAGATATGAATCAATTGCAGTTGAAGAAAACATTCTCTAAAGGGAACACACCTTAAGTCGAGCCTTCATCTCTTTGACTGAACGGAAGTTCATACCTGAGCTCTCAAGGTTTCGTACTAACCCAGAGAACATATATCAAATTGGTATACTCACCTGTAAGACTGAATCTAGGGAATTTTGATACAGGAGTATATTCTGAGGTAGGACACACGAATAAGTTTAAGTCTTAAAACACTAATTTCGTATCTCGAAACAGTTGAACTTTGTGTGAAAATTTAAGTGGATCAGTATACTGACAATCTAAGTGAATTGTTTTGAACTTAAAGTGTTTAAAGCTCAACGGTACTAGTGATTTGTCATAAAATGATATGATCCTCTGACACGAACTCAAACAAAAATATTGTCTGTAAATATTTCTTTACTGCTTATATTTCAGAAAACTTCAAAAAGATTTTTGATTCCGCTTTATTTTCGACAACCGATGTCTAAGAGCTGAGTTTCAAACTCTAAGTATGCTAATCATGTTTCTGAAAATAAACAAGTTCATTAAGTTGAAACTTGAAATTTTTTAAAATAAAAAACAGTTTGTGATATCTCCAAGGTCATTAATTTGGACTTGGATGATTTACTGTGAGGGATTTGGATTCTTAACTGTTAAAATCAGATTAAAGAGCTATGTTCCAATCTTGGTCGCTTAAATAGTCAAATCAAGTTCATTAATTTGAGACTTGTAATTTACAGAATAATATTTTGAAACATGTTGAACAAAAGTCAGTTTTGTTTTGTCTTAGGTCAACCATGGTCATTAAGTTGGACTTGGTAGACAAATTTAAGTACCCAGGGTCATTAACTTGGATCTGGATACTTAAGTGGATTATAAAACTGATAAAAACAACAGGATTGGGAAAGTGTGTTTGAGATGAAAAATGAAAAATGTCATATTCTAACAAGTGTTGTTTTGGTATTGATTTTCAAGTGGTAAGCATAGATTGAAATTGTTATAAATAAAAATATTATGTTTAGGTAGAGTTTGTGTAGGTGAAAGCCAGGTAATAGTTTTGAACCTGTGAAAGCAGCAAAGCAAGATCCCAGCTTATTGAAAGGGGGAGTTTGAAGACTCAAGAGCCAGATATAGATTCTGGATCTACCATTCAAGGGAGCTGCTGATACTGAGGAGAGTAAGAGAGTTAGAAGAAAAGATAGAGATTGAAGGATGCTTTCAATGTCAGATATTTTTTGAAAAAGTGAGAAGACTGATCAAGACTGAAGACTCGACACTGAAGACTTCATCAACATCAAAGGGGGAGTCTGTTGGTGCAAATGTCTGTCAACTTCGTCTTGTATCGAGTCTTGTAATTAGATAGGATAAACCAGAGCTCGGTAGTCAAGAAAATAGGGTTTTAGTGTTGTTTGACCAGTCCACATGAACTGGCAAAGCCAGTTCATACGAAGTGACCACTTCGTGTGAAGTGACAAAGCCAGTCCATGTGAACTGGCAACATCTATAAATAGGAGCTCTTGGTCATTCATTTGTAAGGGTTCGATATTTCAGAGCCGAGGTGCTGCCAAATTGTCAACTGATTTGTAATGCTTTGAAATCAATAAACAAGTGATTATAAATGTGAATCAAGCTGTAATCAAGTTCGTATCATTGATTCCGCCTTTGATATGGATTAAAACTCTTCTGATCGACTCATTCAGGTCGTACAACGATCCTACAAGTCCTTAAGTTCAGTAAGTCCTCCCCCTTTGCTCAATTTCATTTAAATAGTTATTTTTCAACTGAAAGTCAAACAATTTGACTTTCAATTCTGACCACTATTGTCAAGGCTAAGTTCAATCCAAACTTTTCTACGTGATCGTAATAATGTTGGTATGATTCCCCCGTGACCATACCCTCCGACAATCACGTCTAATAGACAAAATGATGAGTCGAACATATTATCCGAAAAGTCAAAACTAGTAAATGTGCATTTTACGCTAATTGAACTTTAAACTATCTAAATCAAATGTTTTTACATCATATCAGTTTGTATGAACTAATATTACATATATTTTGACATGCTTAACTCATCATACTCAGTTTAGACCTCAATTCTATATCGAATGTCAAGCAGTTTGACTTTTGCTTTGACTTTCAAATCTGACCCGTTTGGTCAACCTTAGAATCCGACCAAGCCCATTTATATGACCGTAGTAATATAGGGAATAACCCTCTGAGGTTATACCTTATGATCATTCCGTTGGTTAGTCAAATGATGAGTCAACTGTATACACTTTTAAAATGTCAAAAATACCCATTTTACGTAAAATAGTTTTAAACCTACATGAGCAATAGTTTTGACATATAAACTGATCATACGACATTAGTAAACATGTTTTGACATATTGTACTCGTCATAGGATTCATTTGACCATCTAGACCTGTATTTACGCAAATGACCCGTTAAAGTGGCGTAAACCATTTTAACAAGTTGTAACAGGTCAAAACACCATTAGACACTTTCCAATTAGAATGTAAGGTATAGTAAACCATATTATAGGAGAACCTTCGCTCGTTTGGTTAATAAACCACTTTCTATCCATTCTAATGTTTAAGCCACGATACACACTAACTATATAACAATTCGACATAAATAAGAAACACTTAAGCTTTGCATACACGATTGGACAAAACATCTACGCAACCTGTGAGTACATAGTTTCCCCACTTTTCCATTTTCAACTTGTTTCGGGTAATTCATATGTGCTAACCATTTTCTCAAATAACATGTATGGCATATGTGTTTACTAAGTGCTCTTTGTGTATACAACTTATGAGACAAAAAAAGTACAAGTAGTTATGTGTAGAGTTGTGCAGTGTTATAATATAGAATCTAGAGTGATTTAGATAACCAGACAAGTTTAATACGATAAGAGAATGGTGGATACACCGCTGGTACTTCCTATATATATGTGCTCTTATTGTATTACTCATCGTAGCGTTATCCAAATCACTTGAAGATTCTATGCTTTGGAGAAACAAAGTACAAATCCCAAATCCATGTAGGATCTCCCTACATCAATAGTTAGATCCTTAATGGATACTCAAAGTACTATTTTAAATCCTTGATTGGATTTCTAAGAGTACTTCTTTAAGTTCTTGGTCGATTTCTATGCTATGTGTTTATGTGTTGTGTGGTGTGGTGTTATAACATAGAATCTAGAGCGATTTAGGATAACGGGGCGAGTGTAATACGATAAGGGCATGGTGGATACGCCGTTGTACTTCCTATATATAAGTGCTCTTATCGTGTTACCCTTCACAACGTTATCCAAAATCACTTGATGATTCTGTGTTATAACGAGACAAAGTACAAGTGAAACAAAGAACAAAGTACAATTTTCATTAACACAAAAATTACTTGGTATTATACATATTGCCATTCACAAAACATTTTTGTCATAAGCTTTATTATCAAAACAATGTATTGCAATACTAAACTTTTTGCCATATATTGGTTACAAAAATCTATTATCATTTGACAACTCGTGTGGTTGGACAATGTATTGCAATACCAAACATTTTGCCATAAATTTGGCCAACAAAACCTATGTCGCTCACCAACTTTATTGTTGACTGTCTATTTTCACATATGTTTAAGGTATCGACATTTCAAGTATGCTACACATATGAACACATTGGGTCTTAGATTGCTTCTAAATATAAAAACAATAATTGTATTCCTTTGTGTTTGTAAAACAATATAATCAATATAATGAAACTTTATTACCATGTGTTGTGAGCAATTTGTAACGTGACTTCCCGACGATTCTGCCGTGGGTTGTATACGCGGTCGGGACTACCACCGACCACCACCACCCACACCTTTCGCCACCCTCCGCCGTCGACCACTGGTGCCACCACAGACCACTATTACTGTCGACCCCCGCCACCACCACCGACCATTGCCGCCACCCATCGGCGCCGCTACTGCCACCCTCCGCCATCGACCACTGATGCCACTTCCATCGTCGACTACTGCAACCACCCGCCACCACCACCAACCACTGCTACCCACCGTCATCGCCACCTACTGCCTCCGCCACCAATCGTCGACACCCCCACCACCTAATACCGCCGCCCATTGCCGATTTTATTTTATTGTCTTTTCCAGCCACCAAACAAGAGAAGGTAATGAATTCATTCAATTCCCACATGGTAACAAACAAGACCATGGAATGGTAATGATCTATTTCATTCCTTTGTGCATTCCATTACCTCGTCTATTTCATTTTCTCGTCCATTCCATTTTCTCGTCTAACATTTGCTCATGAAGACTATGGAATGGTAGTGATCTAGATCTTTATTTATTATTATTTTTTGTATGAATCTATATGCTTTTTTTTTTTGAACGACCAACGAATTCTCCAAATGAGCTACTGGTGAAATTCAATACATCGGGATACACTCGCCTTCGAACCGGGGAAAACCCTCACTTAGGGCCAGATCACGTGAACACTCGCCCGAAGGCACGACAGTGCGGTGAGCTAAAACCCGCTCAGTTCAAAGATCGAACTAGCGATCTCCACCTATTCGCCTAGTCTCCCATCATCACCAGGTGCCGCATAAAATAATGGGGAGGGCATAAATCGAACTTGGGTCCTTTAGAACACCAAGTCTCTCTCTTACCACTCCACCACCGCCTTTTTCTTGGCTATATGTTTTTTATTAAATCACCATTTGTTCGTTTCGTGTCTCTTTCGACATAAAAAACCATTTTCAAAATTAGCCAACATATTTTGATTTAAATCCATACTAACAATGAGGACTAAACACACAATTTCACCCAAAATCTCACTATTGTTTAAATCCAATTAGATTCATGAAGAAAACACATATCCAAAACTTATGAAATACAAGTTAAAAACACCATCACATGTGATGTTTCGAGACCTATGGATGCGTTGAGATTTCCACCAATTTTCCGCGATTAGACTTTGAAACAAGAGTTTTATTATCATAACACCAAACAAAAATATTCCAAATACATTACACATAGATTTAGGATGTTTCATCTTGACACGCCACAAACAAGAGTTTTGTTTTCATAATACCAAACAAAACTATTCCAAATATATTACACATAAATTTAGGATGTTTCATGTAGATCTTAGACGCTTTGATACACGATAGGAGCTAACCTCGGCTTTGGGTGCACCATCAAGGGCTCAGCCTTTTGAAGGGTTAGCCCATAGGATTCATCCATGTTGAGTTTCTCCGGCTCTAACCCGTTAGCCAATTCCCAATCAAAGCTTTGGATCAACGTTGCTATAAGCAATTGGGTCATTCTCAACCCCAGGCTCATACCCACACACATCCTCCGTCCAGCCCCAAATGGCATGACCTCAAAATCGTTCCCTCGAATATCAACATTGGACTTTCCACCTCCAGGCAAAAAACGTGTGGGTTTGAATTCAAGCGGGTCGGTCCATAACTTTGGGTCACGGGCAATTGCCCACAAATTAAAAAGGAGCGTGGATCCCTTAGGAATGTAGTACCTATCAACTTCACAACTCTCTGATGCAATTCTTGGTAGCGCAATTGCGGATGGAGGATGGAGCCTAAATGTCTCCTTTGTAATGGCTTGGATGATTGTTAGTTGGCCTAGGTCCAGTTCGGTTACTAGCCGGTTTTGACCAACCACATTGTCCAATTCTTTTTGGGCTTGTTTTAGTATTTGTGGATGGCGAATGAGTTCGGCTATTGCCCATTCCACTGTACTATTTGTTGGGTCTGTTCCTGCGGTGAATAAGTTCTGGACATTCACAATTTCTAGTTAGACATCTATTAATATATATTATATTGAGTAAACTGTCAAAATAGTCCCTGAGGTTTGGTCACTTTTGTCACTTTAATTCAAACTCAAACCTTTTGAATCTGGGTCCATGTGGTTTCAATTTTGTTGTCATTTTCATCTAAAATTAAAATCTGGTCAGATTTTTCAGTTAACATCTAGCTTTTCTGTCTTTTTCCTCTCTTTTAATGAAGGGTAAAATGGTCAGATTTTTTTAATTTTTATAATAAAACGTTAAAACACAATTTTGCACTTCATTAAAAATGAGGAAAAAGACAGAAAAAAAGATGTTAATTGAAAAATCTTACCAGATTTTGATTTTGGATGAAAATGGCAACAAAATTGAAACCACGGGGACCCAGATTCAAAAGATTTGAGTTTTGAACTAAAGTGACAAAAGTGACTAAACCTCAAGAACGGTTTTGGCAATTTACTCTATTATATAAAAAATGATATTATATTTGATTTTTTTTAAATAATTTAACTGGGTGTGTATCACCCACACATTAGGAACATACCAAATACAAAGCTTTGATTTCGATATCTGAAAGCTTACTTCCCTCTCCATCGACGTCATTCTTTAGTGTGGTCAACAAGTCAATGTGATGCGGCTCGCCCCTGTTGGCGGACTTATGTTCTTCAAAAATGACATTAATGAACGAATCAAATCGATCGTGTAGTTTCTTCATCTTTTTTGTAATGCCTTGCAGGTCAAGCCAGTCAAGCGCGGGAATGAAGTCACCGATGTTAAATTCGGCACCCAACACCATGAGCTCAATCACCATTTCTTTAAACTCATTCGCCTTTGGATCACTGTCATCAAATACTCTCCGGCCTAACAATACTCGCGCTAATGCGTTTGTGGTGCACACGTTTATTAGTTGACCTAATCTCACTGTTGATTGTCCCGCACCAGCCAAAGCGCGGGTGAGTTTGGCTACCTCCTCCTGCGTACATAAAGAAAAGAAATCTGACATCACTATTTGGGTACATATTCTTTAAACCACACTCTTTTGTAATTAAGTTTTCCAAAACCCGCCTTTGGAAAACGAAAAAAAAAAAACAAAGAGTAACTCCATGTTTCGGATATAAATTTGCGAGTTTGGGATAATTATGTAGCAAAGTTGTCATATGAATGTTGATCGCTGTTATTTGGTGCTAAGAAAGAGACGAACGAGCTTGTTTAGGGGCTGTTTGGTAGCCTCTGAATGGTCATTAAGAGGCTACCTCTTAATGGAATCATTAAGAATTTTACCAATGAGAAGGTAGAAGAATGTGACATGTGATGATTTACTATTCAGAGATTACCTCTTAACCATTCAGACTTGAGGTTACATCTTATTCATTCAGATGTTTTAAACCATTAAGAGGTAGCATCTGAATGATCATTAAGAGGCTACCAAACAGCCCCTTACTCTTTATATTATAGACAACAAATAGTGAGTAATTTTTATTTTCTATTTTGTTATTAATACTTTTTCTAATACCAATTAATCTTCACTATTGCTAAAATCATTCTAACGTTGGATTCTTGCTTTATGTGATATTACAGTATTTATCAAGTATGCTAGGTTAGAAAATCGTCCATAAAAAAAATTAATACTGTTCTTTTGTTATACTATTAAGAAATAAAATACGAAAAAAGTGAATAAAATTAGCATGGAAAAAATATTAGACTCAGAGAATTTAAACTCATGATTCCACGAGTTAATTATATTTATCATGTATATATATGTGGTATAGCTGTAAATTATTAAGACGAAGCCCACAGATCAAGCATATAATTAAACAATAAACCATCATGTTGATGCTATAATTTTTACTCGTTTTCCACTTCCATACTTCACGTACAGCTTTCACTGTTAGAAATAACCTGTTGATGTGGCCTCACGGATCATTTGGTAACATTACCAATATGACATAACTAGTCCCCGACAATTACTTGATGATAGTAATTGTAAATATCAATTAGTTCAAGGGGCAATTATGATTTCCCTTTAGGTACCATTAATAGAGAATACATAGAGTTTTTATAACGGATCACTATTCATGACCATTAATCATTGATCTTTATATATATATATTGATATTAAGTGATGATCAAAAACTCTTGTAGAACACCAATACAAAAATTCTCTCTAGTGTGATCCATCAACACAAGGTACCATAACGGGAATCATGGCTTCATTTTTATCCTCAAAGATAATCATCCCTACAAGTAAGTATCTCTAACTTGGTATCTATATTTAGATCATAATTGAATAAACATGATTAGGGTTCTATGTTTTTAACCCATGTTTAAAGATATAATCAACATGTGTTATCAGAGCACTGTATTGATTATATCTTAATTCGATTGTATGTGATCTTCATAATGAGTTTGCATTTTCTGGAATTGAAGATCAATGAACCGTTTTTCAACTTATAACATCATTGAATTAATTTGATTTTATAATCTATTAATGGTTTTACGGCAATCCATATCCCAAAAAGTAAAATTCATAATATCATATTTATGAATTCATGTATTTGTTAGATGGATGACTTGGTAAATGGATTTTACTCATATTCCTTACCATTTGATATCATCAAAGTTTATTGTCTTTATATTATGGCAAGTAATGAATATCAAAAAGGTAAGATGATATGAAATTTGTTTAAAGTTTCATAAACCCTTCATGTTCTCGTCCGGTGATGTAGAATAATCTATTTATTTTTGAATCCTTATTGCAAAACCATATGCCTTTTAGAATATTTGATTAAAGTTATGGAGGCATGTTAATATATATTGACAATAATCATCCCTACAAGTAAGTATCTCTAACTTGGTATCTATATTTAGATCATGATTGAATAAACATGATTAGGGTTCTATGTTTTTAACCTATGTTTAAAGATATAATCAACATTCACCTCATATATTTTATACTAACTTGTTATGTTAATTTACTTCTTATTAGTGAATGAATTGACCATTTGCTAGATTATTGAGACTTGATTGCTAGATTATACTAACTTGTTGGGTTTTAATTTGCTTTTGCTTCAAAATGATTTGATTCGTACACAAATCAGATCATAAGAAATCGTGAAAAGTACGTAAGATTAAAAACCTGTCGAACATGACGGAAGTTCGCTAGTGCTTTGGCAGAAAAAAGGTTCAAGACGCAAATCTTACGAAGCATCCGCCACCTCGGACCATACGGCGCAAACACCAGATCATGATAATTATACGCCATGTGCTTCGCTCCGGAGTTTGGTGGCCTGCTTGCGAAATTCACGTCATGAACCTTTATAATTTGTGCAGCGACTGACGCGGATGTAACCACCACCACGTCAACAAAGCCGAATCGGAGGTGCATCAACGGGCCGTACTTTTTCGCCAAGGCAATCAGGGAGTGATGCGGAAGTGTACTGAGGTGCGGTAGGTTTCCTACGATTGGCCATGGGGTCGGGCCTGGTGGTAGACGTTTAGAATGACGCGAGTGCTGGCTATGTAGTACAAAGAATACCAAGGCAGTGAAGAAGGTGTATAGGAGCGGGGTTATGATGTCCATTTTGTGTAAGAGGTTTGGGATTGTGAGTAGTCGAGTAGGAAAACCGTGCTTTTTAAGGGTGTTGTGAATAGTCTGTAAGTCTGTAACGTGTAAAAAAACAAAGTAACGTTGGTCCCCGACATTTGCTACTATTTCAAAACACTAGTTTAACTCAAATATGTTTTGAACCAAATATATACCAGAAATCATAAATTAATACTACGTGAAAAGAATACATATGTGTCTACCGAAATTGTTTGTACGGTATCATTTCAAAAGAAATACTAGTTGGTGTAACATCGATACCTCATTGTAATTTTTTTTTTATATCCGTTCTCTAGCATCTTTGCTAGTATGGTGTTAATAATATCATCTTTGCCGTTAAAAAATATATTTAATTATTAAAATTACTTTTAAACATATTTTGTTATATCGTATAACTTTTAAGATATGATTAGTTATGTCAGGGCCGACCTTGAGAATTCGTATACCTTGTTCGAGCTTGAAAAAATGTGTCCTTAGGCCTTAACGAAATTGGGTATTGGGAGGTCTAAATCTAATGACAATGGTCTAATAACTAATTTAAACCTTAAAAATAGTTTTGTAAGTGGGTGTATGTTGGTGTTTGTATTAATATACCCTATTAATTTTTTTTTTCATATACATATCATTTTTTTATAATAACGTTCCATTCGAAATATCGGGCCCTGTCTGGTGGTCCTCCCCGCCCACCCTCATGGCCGGCCATGAGGTATGTTCTTGTGGCATGTTTATTTTTATTTACATCTCCATATAAATTTTACTAGAAAACCGAGTTGTGAATTGAAATATACAGGTAATCAAAGAAATAAACATCCACTTCATTAAAGCTACTTTATAGTTTAGTTTTTTTTCCCAAATTGACGCGTTTACCCTTTTTATCATTCTAATAATATAACGGGTCAAAAAGTTTTGAATATACCATTGCCATAAGTTTTTTATATACGTTTCGATAAACGTTAATTTTGTTCAAAATTGAACAAGTAAAAAATAACTGCTTTTCTTTCTTTACCGACTAACTTAGTCAATATCGCCCGCATAATATTGATGTTACTGTTTGTTTCTATAGTTTTTCAACCTTTAGATATAAATTTCGATGAAACAAAGTTTTATTCGAAATAGAGCATTTTTAGTATCATTAGTTGTATCGAGTGTCGGTGCTAAACCAGAACCATGGTGAACTGAATCAATAACGTAATAACGTCCAACAAGAGTAACGATATTCATTTTTATGGTTTTGATTAATGTAAAACACGTATCGATTTCTACACTGAGTTCGAGTATGGTACGTGTATTGTAACGAGTCAAACTGATACCAACCAAAAGCCAGTCGCGTAGCGTGCGGACTCCCATTAGTTTTCTGTTAATGAATAGCGAATTAAGAGATCCGGTTTGAACCCGATGCTCACCCCTCATTCTAAGTTCAATGATTAATAAGATATGGATAGGGTTGGTTGCCATGATCAGTGGCGGACCCATGATTTTTTTCAATTGAGGTCCATTTTTTGTGTAAGAATTTTTCACAACCAAACATTAAAATTTTCAGGTCGGTCATTGTTGTCAGGTCGGGTCAGGGATAGGAAATAATGTAGAAGCATTTAGTGGAAATGAAACCACTACATTATTAAGAACCAATTTTAAGTATCAAGATATCAAATGGTGCTATAGTGGTGATTAATAAGTTGCTTGGAACAAATAGCTACCTAAAAAACACAATTACTTCACCTAACTTCAAAATTTTGTTTAAAGTTTTATTTTATGGACGCCACTATATGTTGGAAGTCTTATTTAGTAATCAAATGTGAAATAAAATAATTCGGAGACATACAATTTATCATTTTAAAGAAGTAAATTAGAGGGTCAATGGGTGGTTATAGGGCTGTAAACGAACCGAACGTTCAGCGAGCAGTTCGCGAACCGTTCGGTGGGAAGTTCGTTTATGTTCGTTCGTTTATGACCAAGAAATTCCGTTCGATTAGTTAAATGACCGAACATGAACAAAGGTCTCGTTCGTTCGATTGTGTTCGTGAACGTTCGGTAAGGTGTTCGTGAACATTCGTTGATTTGCGTTCGTTTATGTTCGTATGTTTGTGTTTTAATTGAAGATCTTTGTACTTTCTTATATTTTATTTGTATTTTTTATATTATTAAACTTTTACTTATTTTATTTCCCTAACAATTAAACTAGGAAACCCACTTTCACCTTATGCATTATTTCCCTTTCATTTCTCATTATTTACATCCATGAATACGATTGACCTCCGTTCCACAATAAGGGATTCAAGTTCGAGTGCTACTTTCTGGGCCATCTATCTTTATCCTTCGCCGAGTTCGCCAAATTTATTTGTGTTCGTGAACCATTCGCGAACACGCTCATTTCCTTAATGAATGAACACGAACATAAAATCTCGTTCGTTAAGTGTTCATGAACCATTCGTGAACACATTTATTTTCTTAACGAATGAACACGAACAAGGCCTTGTTCGTGTTCGTTCGGTTCATTTACAGCCCTAGGTGGTTGGGTTGTTTTAAAACACTAGTTTAATTTTGATGGGAAAAAACAAACTAAAAAACATGGCATGTATGACATGTAAGACTTGAAATTTAGGATCTCTTTGTTGGAACACAAGGAGATCTACCACCAAGCCAACTTTGTTTTTAATACTAGGGTGTCCAACTAATTTAATTTATGGGATTCTTGAAAAATTTATCATAGTGGTTCTACTATTTTTTTTAAAACATTAGGGTCTGTTGACCCCGACCGGCACCATGTGGGTCCGCCCTTGACCATGATGATAATCTTGGATGTGAGCTACCATTATTAGATTTATTATTTTCAAATCACCGAAAAAAAATATAAGGTTGGAAAGGTTAAAATAGCATATTTTATAGTTATTATGCCTGAAAAATATATCTGAACTAAACTAAAAACATATGCTCAAAAAAATAACTTGGAACTAAACACGTACATAAAAGAACTATGATTGTATCATATATCTAAGATACGCGAGTAATACATGGAAAGAGACCCCTTCCCATGTGCGACCCATAAATAGGTTGGAGGTAGGTATCCACCATTTGAAATATGAGTGTATATATCAATGCAGTGGTACGGAAACACATCGATTGATGGGTGTATACATCAATGAGGAGGTAGGTACTAGGTAGGTAACAAGTAGGGGTGTAAACATCAACGTGGAGTAGGCATTCAATTTAACCGAAGTAGGGGTGTAATCAAGCTCGGGCTTATTTAAACGCAATCTCAGTTCATTTAATTTACAAAGAAAAAAAATCACTTCTAGAAAATGCGTATTCAAAGAGAATAAAAATGTATTAAACTTTAAACTGGTTGACGAATCAATCCGTTCAATAAACCAATCATATTTGTGTTAATAAATTAGCTCAATATGTTGAGTTCAGGTTCACTGTAAATTATTAATAAAGAGACTATATTAACCAACTCAAAACTTAATTTCTTGTTGTGACATGAATTAACTTACTTCCCATGTATTTTTTTCATTTCTTATAAGCATTAGAGGAATATATTCCAGGATAAATGGACTAATGGAGTAATACACACACATTCAACACAACTTATACATAACAAAACACATCCATCACATGTACCGAACTTAAACAAATCCAAAATCCCGTTGAACTTAGTCACTTACGTTACGTATTAAAACAAAATCTTCATTCGCTTTCACAAGAATAAACCATTTTAAGTTTATCCATTATTTTAATCAACAACAATTACTGTTGAAATGGTGGCGACAACGGGAGTTTGATTACTTTGCTTTGGATGTTCAATGGCCACCAACTTACTGCTCGAAATCAACTAAATGTTGCGATCAAAGCTGCTGTTGCCAAGGGTAATTGATTCATTATTCATTGTTGTTGTTCATCTTCTTTTTTGTGACTATTATGTTAATCTAATACGGATGAAGATAATAATGAACATGATTTGAGTCAGGTAACAAGGGATTTGGTGTTTTGGATTTAACGTTGTTGAAATAGTTGACTATTTGATTTGGTAGGTGCATATTGGATCTTATAGGGGTTGTTTGTTGTTGTAAAGATTGGGATATTTTATCTGATTTTTGAAAGGTGTTTATCAGTTATGGAGTTATTGTAGCTTAATCTTGATGGGTATGAGTCAAAGTTGGATAATTGGATACATGTCAATAAATGGTTCATTGGATCATTAAGAGTTAGTTTTGTTTATGTAGGTAAGTGAGTCAAACTAATGTGGGATGAGTGCAGGTATTTTAGGAGATAGTGAGATATAGTGTTAGTGAGTATTTTAGCAGATAGTGTGATATAGTGTTAGTAAGTTAGTGTATCTTGGGTTTGTTTAATGTAATCTTGCAATGAATTAAAAGTGGGAGTTCAAGCGGAAAGTTAATCCATGTGTTGAGTTGTTTCCTTTATGTATTAAAGCTTGAACCTCAAGTCCTTAGCGATTATAGTTTAAATGTTTTTGATGTGTTAGATTTTCAATGTGCTATAGAACCAATTGAGGTAGTGAAGTAGTGATGTGTTTAACCCGCCGCTTCGCGGCGCTGTGGTGTCGTAACCAACCAAAACGATACTCTAAACAAATGAAAATCTAACCAAAATTCCAACTTCAGATTGGCTCAATTAAGACCTTATATGGTGACATTTGGATAAAACATGAGTCAAAAGTTACAAAACCAAATTAACACACAAGAGAACACTATTACTGATGTCTACATTTGTGGAACCTCAAATTTCACATAACATTTGAGTGATTTTATATAGAATCAACACTTACGAAAGCAACTCATAAGTGTTACACCCCGATCCGCAGCGGAATGGTACAGGGCATGATAATTGCCCATAACTTATGACACTATTATAAGTTTAATATTTAAAATCACCAAATTAAATTGTCACGCATAACATAGAGTTCAAATATTAATATCAAGTTACAAAATTAAATAAATAAAAGCAACATATCATAGCAGGTTTATTATTAAGGCAATCCTACATGCCCTCAACTCAAAATCTGCCCACCCATGTGTATCTGTATCACGCGTAAAAGAGTTTTGGGTCAACAAAAATGTTGATGAATAGATTTTATTTAAAAACGTTTTTGTTTTATTAATTTTAGAAAACTTTACTTTTTAACATGCATTATCAAATGTGAAACTAGGTCCCTTAATATAACAAGAATTCAACAAATATCTCATAAGCAACACAAACATAACAACATTAATAACCATAGACACATAGAGATTCAACCCCGAAAGGCGAATCTGCGAAACAATGATGGCGATACCAAGTTCAACCCATGGCCGTGGGGAACCGGTCAGCCAGGTGGATCCACGCGAAACCTGTAACACAAAGTGAGTAACACATAGATGCACGTATAGAGAAACAATAGAATTTAGCAACAAGTGACACATAGAAACAAATCGAATAACATGTTAACAATTTAAATAACAAATTTGAAATCAAGCACGAGATACACCCCAAAATAAGTAAATGGAAAAAATGAGGAAAAGAGTCAAATCTACTCACTGGTTGCGAATAAACATTCCATGAGAATTAGCGCACGAACAGGAATAATAGGTGGAGTCTAAAATAATAATCGAAATCACTATCCAGGTTAGAGAAATAATACTAAATTTTTTTATTATCAGGCTAAAGGGTGTGGGGGTCATGGGTGGGACATGATTCGTCACGTAGGAATATGAATGGAAGGCTACAATACCTCATTGCATGATCCACCATGGTTTGCATGGATTAAACCATGACAACCATGGTTTTCCTTTCCATTTTTCAAGAAATCATTTCCTTTTTCTTTAGACAAAGATAAATTAAATTAAATAAGGGAATAATGGTTTGGGTCATAACCACACCCTTAGAGTATTGGTTTTGAATAGTGGATTAGAGGTATGTGACATGACACTTACGTGATGGGTCATGATGATTATGAGAGTCATGACCACACCCTATAGCCTTAATAACCTTATTCAAATAAGATTTGTGTGTACACATCATCTCTTTAAATCCAAATCGTGATCTTTTACTAAGGTGCTTTTTGTTTTTTCTGCGGGAAAAGGTATGCAGTCTGCGGACCACATCTGCAGGAGAAGAGGTGGACCAAATGTCTGCAGTCTGCAAGGAGAAGAGGGTTTGTTTTTTTTTCTTCTACAAAACCACTTTTCACACACAAACACACACTTCTGCCTCAACTCTCTCTCTACAATCTGCAGACCACCACCGCCCATAGCACCACTACCACCGCACCACCTCCGCCATCACACCACCGCCATCATCTTCGTCGTTCAACCACCACCACCGCCTTCGTCGTTCAACCACCACCACCGCCTTCGTCTTTCAACCACCACCGCCTCCGCCATCTCACCACCGCCATCATCTTCGTCATTCAACCACCACCACCGCCTTCGTCGTTCAACCACCACCACCGCCTTCGTCACTCAACCACCACCGCCGATCTCCGATCTGGGTTCGATTTGGGGGTTTTGGTTTGATTTGGGGTTTGTGGTTCGATTTCGTCGTTCAACCACCACCACCACCGATCTCTCTTTCTCTCTCTACGGTATCTCTCTCACTCTCTCTCTCTACGGTATCTCTCTCACCGATCTCTCTCTCTTCTTTCTCTCTCTCTCTCTCTCTCTACGGTATCTCTCTCACTCTCTCTCTCTACGGTATCTCTCTCACCGATCTCTCTCTTCTTTCTCTCTCTCTCTCTCTACGGTCTCTCTCTCTACGGTATTTCCCTCTCTCTCTACGGGCAGGGATGTGGTGGTGGAGGTGGTGGCAGGGATGTGGGGGTGGAGGTGTGGAAGAAGAGGTCTGTGCCAAGAAGAGGTTCCAAGAAGACATGGGTGAATGTCTGTGTGGTGAAGAGGTCTCGCTGACCTTTTTTAATGAAAGGTCTGCGAGAAAACAAACAAGCTGCGGACTCCAAACCTCTGCGCGCGTCTGCGCGGCGCAGACATAAGTGGCCAGAAATGCTTCTGGCCAAAAAACAAACACCACCTAAGTTTTCAACTATTATTTTACGTAACTTTAAATCCAAAGCGTGATCTTTTACTAAGTTTTCAACTATTTTACGTAACTAGTGGATCTCGTATTATATATCAATCTAGTTTCAATTAGTGAGTCAACTCAAATTAAAACCATATAAAGAAGCAACAATTTTAGGCTTACCTTGGTTGTAATTTGTGCTTAGGGCATTTTTCAAAAAAAAACTTGAATTTTTACTTTAAACCCATAAGGTTTTTACCTTTTCCATTTTAACCCTACATAATTTGTTTTTTTAACTTTAACCCAAAACTTTTCATTATTTGCAATTTAACTTCACAAATTTTGTTACTTATACTTTTCATCTTTCGCAAATTTTCGTTTTGCATATACTTCTAAATTTTTCGAGTTAATACGACGTAACGTGCATGTATGGTTCAACGTTTTTACCTCTACTTTTCCATGTTTGACAGTTTCGTCGCAACACGCATATCCTAGGTCGAGTCAGTGTTGGTGGTTGATGACGGTTTTTGACACCGTTTTATGCCCCGCCGCAACGCGGGGTGTGCTTTGGGGGTTTTTCAAAGAAAAAATGGTTATGCATATGGTTGTCGTAACGTTAGCTTTGGGGATTTTAAAAAAAAATGATTTTTTTTTTACTTTTTACCCAAAAGTATTTCATGAATTACTTTTAACCCAAAACTATTTGTTTGTTTACTTTTAACCCAAAACTTTTTATCTTTTGCAATCTATCCTCATAACTTTTTTTACTTTCAACTTTGGTCCTTTATAGTTTTCATTTTACGCAAATTTTTCGCTTTATGTTTGGTTCTAAATTTTGTGACTTAACACATCGCAACGTGCGTGTTTGGTTTAACGTTTTTACGTTTCGTTCTAAATTTTGCGAGTTAACATGACGCAACGTGTGTGTGTAGGTGAACGTTTTTACATCGTCTTTTTTCCCCGTTTGACAGGTTTAACATAACGTGCGGATCCTAGATCGACTTAGTTATAACTAAAGTATCCCCGCCGCACTGCGGCGAGTCTCAATCCTAGTTGTATTTAATTTGGACTTTTATGGATATTAAAACAAGGGTTGCTAGAATACACATGAGTGATTTACATTAGTGGTGTCAAGTTCCAACCAGTGGCGAAGCTTGATCCGAGTGACCGGGGGTCGAAAACGTATATACCAAAAAAATTCTATCGAACCGGGGAGTCGAAAACGTATATACCCAAAAATTTCTATACGAAAGCTACATATATAACACTAGTAAGCGAAAAGTTCGGGGGGTCGGGCGCCCCTCCCCGCCCCTTTTATCCTTCGCCAATGGTTCCAACACGACACAGTAATAATTAGGTTTCAGTTGTCATATCTAACCCGTTTATTAAAGACGTTATGTTCAGGGTTTGGGTTGACAAGTTAAATCAAATGTGTCGTGTTTGGGTTGACATGTTTAACCCCTGTCACCTAACCGTAAACAAATCGACCCGCTAACCCGTTTAACCCATATATTACAACCTACCAACCTGATTAACATATTTACAACATGATTACTACTCGTCAGCCTGTTTGCCACATATAGACAAAATGAGTTAAACATGTCATGTTCGGATTAAACGATTTTATATGTGTGCGCTTTAGGGCAGTATGTGAATGTACTTCCCTTGTTTGAAGCACAAAACAGATACCTTTATTAACAATAGAATAATTAGAAGTAAAAAAATGTAGATGAAAAGCACTTAAACTAAGGTTAAAAAAAAGAGCAAATATAACTTCCTGTTTAGTCTGTTGCAGCAGGTAAGAAACGGATACAAAATAAGCTTATAGTTTATTCATCTAAACACAAAAACTGATTTACAAACAAAATCGCACAAATCCAATGCTTTACATTTCATACACTTTTGCATAACTCCACATTCATTAATAAATGCAAAGTTACTCGCCACAAATGACTGACCAACTGATTTACAAACAAAATCGCTCAATTCCTCTTGTTTATGAACCATAACATTAATACCAAATAACCGGACCTCTATTTGTTGGATGGCGGTGCAAAAAAATGATGCGATTCACTCAAATAAGCGTTTTCATGAACTACACTCTCGGTATTAGGACGGCATCTTCCCACATGATACACAATATATTAATATGAATTGCAGCATTGTGAGACAAGATTGCTGCCTTTACAAACAGTTTTAAACAAGTAAAGTAATTTAGATTATCCGTATAAAACTATTTATTTTTACTTGTAAATAATCAACTAACTCCGTAACAGTTTAGATAATTTTTTTTAAAGAGAATTAGATAACCAGTTCTAACATTCAGTCCATAATGCCTTAGCAAAACTACATGCACAAACACAAACTAACAGGAGCCACATTCAGGATCCAATTAAGCCACATTTTAATCAAGAAAAATATACAAAAACATAAAACTTTCTTTTAGAAATACGCTAAAGTTTCAATATAACGATGGGCAAACGGGTCCTTTCTAAAGGCGTAGTCGATGACATCAGACATCTGCCTAAAACTCTTGTCATGAACATTATATCTACGCCTGGCAAAACGGGTGGGTTGGGTTGGGTTGGGTGGCGGGTCAAAACGGGTTTGGGTCAGAACGGGTCCGGGTCAAAACGGGTCAATTAAAGAAAGGGTTGTTTTGGTTCGGGTCGGAACGGGTTCGGGTTGAAACGAGTCCGGGTCAGAACGGGTTTTGGGTTGAAACGGGTCCGGGTCAGAATGGGTTTCGGGTCGGGTCGGGTCGGGTCAGTTTAAAATAGTGCCTTTTTCTATGAAAAGAAACATATCACTTTGATCCAAAAGTGATATGTTTATAAAAACTATGTTCAAAGAATCACACATGATGTAGAGCTTGCAGGAAGACAACCATGGAATTGATATTCCGGCGAACCTGTTCTGGCATTTTCCCGGCGAACCTGTTGTTGCCAATATCAAGCTCGAAAAGATTCTTCAATTTCGGAGAGTTTTTAGGGATTGTTCCGCAAAACCTGTTCGATTTAATGTGACATGACGCCATATCAGTAAGCAATTTAAGCTCCTCCGGTAGCTACCTGCAACGTCGCCGTTGTTGAGGTCGATTCCGGCGACTATTCTTTTGGACTGATTATCTAGTTTATAGCTCAAAACACTCCGGTGTAGTCACATAAACCAGATCTGACCCAATCAACGGTCGAATTTTGCGGATCTGAGAGAATCGGTAGAAAGCAAAAGCCGGTGATTTTCTAAGCCTTCATCTCGTCTGCAATGTTTTGAAGGGGGTGACAAACCAGCTGGAAGACGATCGCCCGTGATCGATTGTAGAATGATGATCGATTGTAGAATGAAATAAGCTTTGAATATCAAAAGAATCGCTCTGTTTCAGCAACCCGTTGAAAGCCTAGTTTCTTTCTCATCCGCCCATCATAACCCGTGTGATTTTTCCCAAGCAACCCGCTTTGACCCGTTGAATTTTTTTGACCTTTTAATTTAACCCAAATACACCCGCTAAGCTGTTTTTTATGACCCAAATGAGCCCACCAGTAAAATAAAACGTACCCATACTGACCCAAAAAGGGGAGCTCGGGTTCAGTTTGCCAGGTCTAATTATATCTTATCAACTTACAGGAAATTCTCAGCACGATGAATGTATCTTCTTCTTTTTCACCTCTAACCACATCAACAACATTAAAATTAGGGGGGGCAATCTTGACCTAAAGGGCATACAATGGGTCAGTATGGGTCATTTTTAAATTACTTTGGGTGAATTTGGGTGAGGAAGTTTAGTTAAGGGGGTCAAATTGGGTTATTTAAAAATTAAAGTGTTTTATCCACGGGTCAAACAGGGTTGAGAAAACTAGACGCACGGGTCAGTTAGGGTTGAAAAAAAACAAACCACGGGTTATCTTCTTCAATCTTAACTTCATCGATCAAGAACAACTGGGTTATCTTCTTCAATCTTAACTTCATCCATCAAGAAACCATTCTTCAATCATGATTTGTGAGTTAACTTCATCGATCAAGAAACCATTCTTCAATCTTAACTGCATGTCTTGCTTTTGATATCTATGATTGCATAACTGATTTTGTTAACATATTTTTTTAATTAGGGCAAAATCATCTTCAATCATGATTCGTGAGTTATTTTGTCTACTGAGGGGTTGTTTTTTTATTGGATTTTGATTATTATTTCAACGTTTTATGATTTAATTTAACTAATTATGTTGAATGATTAACGCATAGTTTGGTCATCATAATTTGTTAATCTTAGTGACTGTTAACACATAGACGATTTTGTATCAGTTGATTATTTTTAAAATATTAACGATTTTGTATCAGTCGTTTATTGTAAGACGGGTGGTGTTTTATATAGCGTTGTTCCTCCTGCCATTGATATGGAGCTTGTTTGATTGCTTCAGCTTTGAAAAAGAGATTGTGATTAAAGAATAATGTGATTAAAGAGATTGTGTTGTCTGAATCAAGAATTGGTTCATATGGAGCTTGTTTGATTGCTTCAGCTTTGAAGGTGAGTACTTGTTTAGAAGAATTGCAAATATGGGAAGATTCGATAGGGCAGAGGAGATTTCGAAAATGTTCGAAGCGAATTCGACGTTGAAGGTGTTGACTATCTTTGACTCGAGTTCGATGACAGCCACCCCTTTGATATCTGCAGTGCTAGCAAGGAATAGATCCATGGAAGTTCATGTGTGGAGTGGAGAACATGGTAAGGACAATAGCTCAAAAGTGGTTGAATTTGCACCTGAAAGTAGCACATTGCGGATATACCGGCTGACGGCTTCAGCTATGTGTTGATCCAATCGGTTTTCGGGTTATTCGGGTTTAGCATTTTTGAATGAAGGTGTTGACTATCTTTGACTCGAGTTCGATGACAGCCACCCCTTTGATATCTGCAGTGCTAGCAAGGAATAGATCCATGGAAGTTCATGTGTGGAGTGGAGAACATGGTAAGGACAATAGCTCAAAAGTGGTTGAATTTGCACCTGAAAGTAGCACATTGCGGATATACCGGCTGACGGCTTCAGCTATGTGTTGATCCAATCGGTTTTCGGGTTATTCGGGTTTAGCATTTTTGAAACTGAATTTGAATTCGAACCGATTCAGATTCAGGTCAAAACTGGGTACCGGTATCGAACCGGTACCGTACTAGTACCGAATCTTTTTCGGTACCCACTTTTTGACGTTTTTGGTACAAGTACTTTCGGCTCGGTACCGAAATGGCGTTGCCGCTTGAAGCGGAAGCTAGGGATAAGAAAAGGTTCGGTTTTGTTTTGGGTTGGGCTATGTTTTCCATTGCAGCTATGTATGGGGTTTTTGGAGTGTTGGGTTACTTTGCTTTCGGTGAAAACACACGAGATATTGTCACTGCGAACATGGGGAATGGCGTGTTAAGTTCGTTAGTGCAGTAAAGAGCCTTCGATCAAACAATGAGGTTTGGTTGTTTTGGATTGTGTTGGTTCCTCATGGCTGGAGAGTTGTTTAATAGTTTGTGGTTGATGTTAATCAATTGGTTGTTGCTTATGTGCATTGTGTTGTGGAACTCTTTGAACAGTTTATTCGGTGTTTTATTTGCTTTTGTTATCGTTGTTAGACGTTTGATCAAATGATTGAAATGATATTAGCAAGTCTTGAATTTTATTTGATACACTGGTAATATCAGAGAAGGCTGCGAGTATATTTGATTTATCGCGTCTTAACGTTTGGCGTATGTTCTCGTATACATGAGTAAGTTAAATTAATATTCTTGTATCGCGTTTAGTGTTATGGTTTATGGGTATGACAATCCGACCTGGACCCGTTTTAACCCGACAAAATTGCCCCTTGATGTACAATCTCTTTAAAAAACATTTTTTTAACCTGACCCGACCCGACCCGAAACCCGTTCTGACCCGAAACCCGTTCCGACCCTAACCCGTTCCGACCCTAACCCGTTCCGACCCGAACCCGTTTTGACCCGAACCCGCTTTGACCCGAACCAAAACAACCCTTTTTTAAATTGACCCGTTTTGACCCGAACCCATTTTGACCCGAATCCGTTTTGACCCATGACCCGACCCAACCCGACCCGTTTGCCAGGTCTAATTAAAATCATAAGGCGAACGGGTCATCTCCGGAAAGGCACCCCAAAGTTTATGGAGCTGTAGTTGATACTTGACAAACCACCCCGAACGATCACTCAACATCTCATACACGTTCTGATGTAAGCTAGTTTATATATATTTTATAAAATTAAATTGAAACCATTAATATTCTGTATACTTGCCTTTAAAAAAAATAAGAAACATATTTTGTATATATACTTAATTATTGAAATAATCATTGAAGTGTGAAAAGTAATAATAATAAATTCCGTTCGGCGGGAAGTTCGTTTATGTTCGAACGAACATGAACAAGAAATTCCGTTCATTAGTTAAATGACCGAACATGAACAGAGGTCTCGTTCGTTCGATTGTGTTCGTGAACGTTCGGTAAGGTGTTCGGAACATTCGTTGATTTGCGTTCGTTTATGTTCGTATGTTTGTGTTTTAATTGAAGATATTTGTACTTTCTTATATTTTATTTGTATTTTTTATATTATTAAACTTTTATTTATTTTATTTCCCTAACAATTAAACAAGGAAACCCACTTTCACCTTGTTTATGCATCATTTCCCTTTCATTTCTCATTATTTACATCCACGAATACGATTGACCTTCGTTCCACAATAAGAGATTCAAGTTCGAGTGCTACTCTCTGGGCCATCTATCTTTATCCTTCGTCGAGTTCGCCAAATTTATTTGTGTTCGTGAACCGTTCGCGAACACGCTCATTTCCTTAATGAACGAACACGAACATAAAATCTCGTTCGTTAAATGTTCATGAACCGTTCGTGAACACATTTATTTCCTTAACGAACGAACACGAACAAGGCTTTGTTCGTGTTTGTTCGGTTCGTTTACAGCCCTAGGTGGTTGGGTTGTTTTAAAACACTAGTTTAATTTTGATGAGAAAAAACAAACTAAAAAACATGACATGTAAGCCTTGAAATTTAGGATCTTTTTGTTGGAATACAAGGAGATCTACCACCAAACCAACTTTGCTTTTAATACTAGTGTGTCCAACTAATTTAATTTATATGATTCTTGAAAAATTTATCATAGTGGTTCTACTATTTTTTTTTAAACATTAGGGTCTGTGGACCCCGACTGGCACCATATGGGTCCGCCCCTGACCATGATAATAATCTTGGATGTGTGCTACCATTATTAGATTTATTATTTTCAAATCACCGAAAAAAAAATATAAGGTTGGAAAGGTTAAAATAGCATATTTTACAGACTATTGCCTGAAAAATATATAAGAACTAAACTAAAAACATAAGCTAAAAAATAACTTGGAACTAAACACGTACATAAAAGAACTATGATTGTAGCATATATCTAAGATACGGGAGTAATACATGAAAAGAGACCCCTTCCCATGTGCGACCCATAAATAGGTTGGAGGAAGGTACCCACCATTTGAAATATGAGTGTATATATCAATGCAGTGGTACGGAAACACATCGATTGATGGGTGTATATATCAATGAGGAGGTAGGTACTAGGTTGGTAACAAGTAGGGGTGTAAACATTCATGGAGTAGGCATTCAATTTAACCGAAGTAGTGGTGTAATCAAGCTCGGGCTTATTTAAACGCAATCTCAGTTCATTTAATATACAAAGAAAAAAAATCACTTCTAGAAAATGCGTATTTTTTTTTTTAACGGCCGACAAAATATATTTATTCATGGTAGCAAGACGCTACAAACCAAAAGTACAACGATTACACCAAGATCAAACACGATTACAACATTACGCGATTACAAATGGACCAAAATGCCACCAGAACTATTGCCTGAATAACCTTCCTTCTCTTCCGTCCCGAGCTCGAAGCATGAAGTAACAGCAGGTCCTTAATACCGAAGGCTATGACCGGCTGAATCCTCCACCAAGATGCCAAATTCTGCCAGACCATTTGCGAGTAATGACACGAAACGAATAAGTGATCGCAGGTCTCTTCATATTCAGCACAAAGAGCACACAAACGATTCGGGACCGAAACATTCCGTCTTTCCAATGCACACTTGGTCGGTAATCTTTCCATCTCCGCCCTCCAAGCCACCATCCCTATCTTTTTTGGAACCCAATTGTTCCATTCGAACACGTTATCCGTTCTTGTAAGGCCCATTGAAACTGGTCTGGCAGTTCAAAGAGAATATCTTTCCATCTCCGCCCTCCAAGCCACCATCCCTATCTTTTTTGGAACCCAATTGTTCCATTCGAACACGTTATCCGTTCTAGAAAATGCGTATTAAAAGAGAATAAAAATGTATTAAACTTTAAACTGGTTGACGAATCAACCCGTTCAATAAACAATCATATTTGTGTTAATAAATTAGCTCAACATGTTGAGTTCAGGTTGACTGTAAATTATTAATAAAGATACTATATTAACCAACTCAAAACTTAATTTCTTGTTGTGACATGAATTACCTTGCCTCCCATGTATTTTTTTTTTTCATTTCTTATAAGCATTATAAGCATTAGAGGAATATATTCCAGGATAAATGGACTAATGGAGTAATGCACACACATGCAACACAACTTGTACATAACAAAACACATCCATCACATGTACACCGAACTTAAACAAATCCAAAATCCCGTTGAACTTAGTCACTTACGTTACGTTTTAAAACAAAATCTTCATTCGCTTTCACAAGAATAAACCATTTTAAGTTTATCCATTATCTTAATCAACAACAATTACTATTGAAATGGTGGCGACAACGGGAGTTTGATTACTTTGCTTTGGATGTTCAATGGCCGCCAACTTACTGCTCGAAATCAACTAAATGTTGCGATTAAAGCGGTTGTTGCCAAGGGTAATTGATTCATTATTCACTGTTGTTGTTTATCTTCTTTTTTGTGACTATTATGTTAATCTAATACTGATGAAGATAATAATGAACATGATTTGAGTCAGGTAACAAGGGATTTGGTGTTTTGGATTTAACGTTGTTGAAATAGTTGACTATTTGATTTGGTATGTGCATATTGGATCTTATAGGGGTTGTTTGTTGTTGTAAAGATTGGGATATTTTATCTGATTTTTGAAAGGTGTTTATCAGTTATGGAGTTATTGTAGCTTAATCTTGATGGGTATGAGTCAAAGTTGGATAATTGGATACATGTCAATAAATGGTTCATTGGATCATTGGGTATGAGTCAACACTACTTACATAAATGGGTCAGTACTAAAGGAAGTTTGTTTATTTAGTCAAATGTTTTAAGAGTTAGTTTTGTTTATGTAGGTAAGTGAGTCAAACTAATGTGGGATGAGTGCAGGTATTTTAGGAGATAGTGAGATATAGTGTTAGTGAGTATTTTAGGAGATAGTGTGATATAGTGTTAGTAAGTTAGTGTATCTTGGGTCTGTTTAATGTAATCTTGCAATGAATTAAAAGTGGGAGTTCAAGCGGAAAGTTAATCCGTGTGTTGAGTTGTTTCCTTTATGTATTAAAGCTTGAACCTCAAGTCCTTAGCGATTATAGTTTAAATGTTTTTGATGTGTTAGATTTTCAATGTGCTATAGAACCAATTGAGGTAGTGAAGTAGTGATGTGTTTAACCCGCCGCTTCGCGGCGCTGTGGTGTCGTAACCAACCAAAACGATACTTTAAACAAATGAAAATCTAATCAAAATCCCAACTCCAGATTGGCTCAATTAAGACCTTATATGGTGACATTTGGATAAAACATGAGTGAAACGTTACAAAACCAAATTAACACACAAGAGAACACTATTACTGATGTCTACATTTGTGGAACCACAAATTTCACATAACATTTGAGTGATTTTATATAGAATCAACACTTACGAAAGCAACTCACAAGTGTCACACCCCGATCCGCAACGGAATGGTACAGGGTATGATGATTGCCCATAGCTTATGACACTATTATAAGTTTAATATTTAAAGTCACCAAATTAAATTGTCACGCATAACATAGAGTTCAAATATTAATATCAAGTTACAAAATTAAATAAATAAAAGCAACATATCATAGCCGGTTTTTTACTAAGGTAATCCTACATGCCCTCAACTCAAAATCTGCCCACCCTTGTGTATCAGTACCACGCATAAAAGAGTTTTGGGTCAACAAAAATGTTGATAAATAGATTTTATTTAAAAACGTTATTGTTTTATTAATTTTAGAAAACTTTACTTTTTAACATGCATTATCAAATGTGAAACTAGGTTGCTCAATATAACAAGAATTCAACAAATATCTCATAGGCAACACAAACATAACAACATTAGTAACCATAGACACATAGAGATTCAAGCCCCGAAAGGCGAATCTGCGAAACAATGATGGCGATACCAAGTTCAACCCATGGCCGTGGGGAACCGGTCAGCCAGGTGGATCCACGCGAAACCTGTGACACAAAGCGAGTAACACACAGATGTACATATAGAGAAACAATAGAATTTAGCAACAAGTGACACATAGGTGGTGTTTGTTTTTTTCAAAAAGAGTTTCCTGCCTCTTCTGTCTGCACCGTGCAGACGCGGGAAGAGGTTTTGCCTCAAAAGAGTGTTTGTTTTTTTTTTGAGAAGTGCTTTTTACCTCTCCCCAGCCTCTTCTTGGGGAAGTGATGAGAGGTAAGCTTCTCCAAGAAGAGCTTTACCTCTTCTTGGCACCACCTCCACCTCCACCCCTGCTCCGCCACCACCACCACTGCTCCGCCACCATCATCATCATCATCATCATCATCATCACCACCCCTGCTCCGCCACCACCACCTCCACTCCGCCACCACCTCCGCTGCTCCACTCCGCCACAAACAAAACCCCCCAAATCGAAAACCTCCACCTCCGCTGCTCCACTCCGCCACCACCACCTCTGCTCCACCTCCGACCTCTGCACCACCTCCGACATCATCATCAACAAACAAAACCCCCAAATCGAAAACCCTAAAAACGAAGAGAGAGAGAGAGAGATCGTAGAGAGAGAAGGGGCTGTGGTCGATCGAAGAGAGTGTAGTGGTGACGGTCGTGGCTGTGGTGCAGTGGTGACGGTGGTGAAGTGGTGGCGGTGGTGAAGTGGTGGCGGTGGTGAAGATGGCGGTGGTAGAGAGAGAGTAGAGAGAGAGTTGAGAGAGATCTGTGTGTGTGTTTGTGTGTGAAGAGGTTTTATATAAAAAAAAACAAACCCTCTTCTCCTTGCAGACTGAAGACATTTGGTCCACCTCTTCTCCTGCAGATGCCTGCAGACGTGGCCTGCAGCAGAAGAGGTTTTCAAGAAGAAAAAACAAACAGCACCATAGAAACAAATCGAATAACATGTTAACAATTTAAATAACAAATTTGAAATCAAGCACGAGATACACCCCAAAATGAGTAAATGGAAAAAATGGGGAAAAGAGTCGAATCTACTCACTGGTTGCGAATAAACATTCCACGAGAATTAGCGCACGAACAGGAATAATAGGTGGAATCTAAAATAATAATCGAAATCACTATCCAGGTTAGAGAAATAATACTAATTTTTTTTATTATCAGGCTAAAGGGTGTGGGGGTTATTGGTGGGAAATGATTCGTCACATAGGAATATGAATGGAAGGCTACACTACCTCATTGCATGATCCACCATGGTTTGCATGGATTAAACCATGACAACCATGGTTTCCTTTCCATTTTTCAAGAAATCATTTCCTTTTTCTTTAGACAAAGATAAATTAAAATAAATAAGGGAATAATGGTATGGGTCATGACCACACCTTTAAAGTATTGGTTTTGAATAGTGGATTAGAGATATGTGACATGACACTGACGTGAGGGGTCATGATGGTCATGAGAGTCATGACCACATCCTATAGCCTTAATAACCTTATTCAAATAAGATTTGTGTGTACACATCATCTCTTTAAATCCAAAGCGTGATCTTTTCCTAAGTTTTCAACTGTTTTACGTAACTAGTGGATCACATAATATATCAATCTAGTTTCAATTAGTGAGTCAACTCAAATTTTTATATATTTTATAAAATTAAATTGAAACCATTATATTATGTATACTTGCCTTTAAAAAAAAATATGAAACATGTTGTGAAACAAACCTAATAGCAAACAATAAGAGAAATAAATGTAGGGAGAAAGAGATATTTCATTGATAGATATATCATACAAGAGATACAATGGGAATTATATATAGGAGAAGAAAACTTGGAGAAGAAGCTAATCAATTTTTGGTGTTGATAACTATAATATTAACTAGTAGTTTACCCGTCCGCGGTCCGGGTATATATGATTAACACCATCCAAACTCATTACATATTTTAATATCAAAATGACTTCTTATCCAACTATTAAGAACATCAATAACTGTGTCTATATTTAAGATAATGATGACTTTTTATTCGATTACGATTAGTAACTACAATTGTTCTTGTATTGTCATACATACTAACTTACAGGGCCGGCTCAACCATTTTGGTGGCCTTAAGCGAAGTAAAAAATTGAGGCCATAACTGGCTATACAGTTAAGAATGAAAAACATACCTGTTATACCCCATTCACAAACCTAACGCCTTGATAAAAGACTATTTGTATTTGATAAAAACCCTCCTCCTTTATCCGGGCTTGGGACCGGCAAAATAAACTAAAAAGTTTATAGTTGGCGGAGTTAAAAATTTTAATTTTTTTGTATTCGTATATATTTGTTGTATGTGTAAAGATATGTTCATATTAAGTTTACTTTTCTAGCTTTAACAGATGCAAACTTTTTAATAAAATTTTCATAATCAGTTTCTTCTAGCAAATCGTTTTCAATTGACAAAGTAGCTAATCCATTCAATCTTTCTAGTGACATTGTAGATCTTAAATAATTTTTTAACAATTTTAATTTAGAAGAGCTTCTTTCGGCGGAAGCAACAGTCACGGGAATAGTTAACATAATGCTATAATTTTTGTTTCATCTTCTAATTTTTGTTTCTTTTTTCTCTTAGAATGACCCGATTCATGCTTTCTATATCTATTGGACATTATAGATTCAAAAATCTAACAATTATTTCAGAATAGAAATCGATCATTTTTTTTAGCTTTTCATTTTAGAATATTTATATATTCTATTTTTTTTTACAACGTTTCATAACGAATCATTAATGATTGGCCAAATCATTGATACAAACAATATCCAAATACCAAATCTGCCTTCTAAATAACAATTAACACAAAATCTAATCTAAGAATTCAACTATCAAAAAAATCAATAGTAATCTCAAATTAGGATTTAGGGCGAGTAGTGCACGAGTACCTTAAAAGTTAGATTTTGCGCCTTTGCTGCTATGTGAGCAATCTGCCACTCAGAAACAGTAAAACAGCCGTCCGCCAACAACTGTTCGTAATTTTAGATTTCGAAATCTGATTGTTAATTTGCCAGAACTTAGAATCAAGAACAAATTTGCAAAATGGATTCACTGTAGAAGAAGAATAAATCAAATAGATTATTGCATATATAGGGTAAACTCAACAAAAAGATGTTAACAAAAAGACGTTAGAAGATTGGAAACCTAAAATCGGCAAATCTCCATTTGTGCGGCGCCTAAACCTAGCTTCCATATCAATCATGATTGTTTCCATGGATTCGATTGGCTTTGGCAATTTCACACGCTGTTCCTTTGCTGCCGATTGATTGCCATAGATAGATATCTTCTGTCGTTCCCCAATCCCCATAATCACGCGATGTTTGAGTTCCTTTCCTTCTGCCGTTCAAGTATTCCCAATTGAATTGTTATACCAGACTAGTGGCCCAAATGCAAGTGAGAAGTGGGCCGACTTCTAAAACCACACGTTGTTTATAAGCCCAAATGCAATATAGGCTATATAATTTTTTTTTGGCTGGAGGCCCTATAAAATATGTGGCCTAAAGCCCTAGCTTGAGTTAGATGGCACATGGGCCGGCCCTGCTAACTTAAAATCTTACATCTAATTCGCACAATCTAAAATATTTAAGTAATTATTTGTAAATTGATTAACGTAGCAATTGCTACCACCATCAAATGAAGATAGATGAGATCTATCAAAGTTAGATGTTTATGGTATACATAGTGTTTTTTTTCGTGTTTGCAATTCTATATTCAGACACAATTTAACATCAATATAAACTAAATCAATTTTAGATACAATTTAACAACAACATCAATATCGATCTGCAATCCTCAGATTCTATATCTATACTATATAATAATATACTTATGCTTGCTAAAATAAATAAAAGTAAAATGCGACAAGAAAGATTAATACGATTAAAATTTATGGCATCAAAAGAGTAACAACTATATTGAGTACTAAACTAAGAAACTTTCAAATCTAACAATAATAGTCAGAAATTTAAAAATCTAACATCAAGAATTAAGAAATTTTAGCTTCAACTCCATCGAGTGTTGAACCTCTCGATGTATATCCTTGAGCATCGCCATGAACTCCACGTCTCTATCACCGCACTCTATATTACTGACAACACAAAGGTCACGAACGAAAGTTGAAGGCATTGCTATCAGGTTTCTGGAAACCTGGTCTCTCGTGAACAGAGCAAGGTGCAGTCCATCAAAACACCTCTTCAGCTCTTGAAGAGTAGCCCTATCCGCATATACTTGCTCCTCAACTTGCTTGATAAAGCGCTGCTTTAAATCATCAGACTTTGTAGAACTGTATGACGCCATTTTATCAACAGATGTGAAAGAAAGGTATCTTGGTAGTAAAACGTGATGAAAAACAAGTGAATTTGGACTTTGTAGCCAACTCCTTGCCTCTATTTACCTAAATACCCCATGTAAATAATAACCGCTCAAGTTAACTACCTTTTGGAAAAATAGGAGTTAGTGGGGGTTGAGGGAGATGGAACCCTAGACACTGAATGAATGATCAGGCGTGACTGCAAATCACGATTGCTTAAATGGTAGAAACATTAATTTCTGCCTCGAGCCCTTCGGATTTTACACTGCCAAAAGTCTATGATAATCAAATTGATGAGGTTCTGGATAGAAATTAGGGTGAAGGTGGTAGTCGACCAGAGAGAATTTAGAGCAAATGATAGTATGTAATGGAGTAATGGTGATAGGTTGAAAGAAAGAACATCAGCAAACTGCCACTAACGTGGGAAAATTGTGAGAGAAGGACGGAAACTGCTAATCTGCCGCACCCAAATAAAAACTGCCAAATTGTTGGGGGTTATTCCGGTCCGGTTTAAACCTCACAAATTAACAAAAGAGATCTATATATATTACATGTCTATGAACATAGTAAGAATAATAAAAACTATCAATGACAAACCGTAACCTTTTTATACTTCATTTGATTTTAGAATAAAAAAATATACCATAAAATCGAGCGTCTTTTTATCTTTAATATGAGTACCCTATTGTTATACTTTTGGGAAAAAAAAATTGAAAACACAGTTGGGTAAAACACAATGGACATAACGTAAAAAACAATGGACATAACGTAAAACACAATGAGTATTAAACTAAAAAACAATGAAAAGTAGACTAAAAACAAAACTAAGATCAGATATAAACACAATGAACAACAAACTAAAACACAATGGATAACATGCTAAAAACATAATAAATAACAGACTAAAAGACAACAGACAGTAGATTAAACACAATGGACAATATAACAGAAAAACACAATGGACAAACAGACTAAAACACAAGAGATATCAAACTAAAGACAATGAACAGAACCTATAACACAATGTATAGTAACCCACCCAGTTGAAAAACACAATAATCAAAACTAATAACACAATGTATAGAAAACCAAATATAACATCATCTTCATTATGTCATACATTGTGTTATAGGTGTCTATAATAAATACACAATGGACAGTACCTAAAATAACACTGTGTTATAAGTTCAGATAATAATACAATGTGTAGAAACCCTAGTAAAAAAACGTGACGACCAAAACCTAGTTGGAAAACACAATGATTGGAAAATTAAACACAATGTATAGAGAACCATCTGCATTGTGTTATACATCGTGCTGTAGGTTCTGGTAATAAAAACATAATGGACAGAACTCAAAATAACATTGTGTTATAAGTTCTAATAATAATACAATGTATAGAAATCCTAGTAAAAACGTAGTGACCAAAACCCAGTTGAAAAACACAATGACAATGTATATGATGGAAGAGCTATGGTGGGGGTAGGTTTTATAATGGATGGGAGAGAGATACGGAGCCTCAAAGTTTGCCCGAAGGTGGTTTTTCAGCTTTCTAAAAATTGTATAAAACTTAATTTTCGAGTGGAAATAAGTTTGTCGTAAGACCTTTGAGCGCACCGGTTTTTTTGTCGCCTTGAATATACTACGTGAGGATTGCGTAAGGACCTGGTCGTTACCCCTGAGAAAGAGACACTGAGCCTCAAAGTTGGCCCAAAAGTGAATTTTCAACTTTCAAAAAATTGTATAAAACTTGATTTTTGAGTGGAAATATGTGTGTTGTAAGACCTTTAATCGCACCGGTTTTTTGTCGCGTTGAATCTACTACATGAGGGTTACGCTAGGACCTAGTCATTGACCGGGTCGTTATACCTGGGAGAGAGACACCGAGCCTCAAAGTTGGCAAAATCTACACAATGAAGAAGATCGAGATCCACTATATTTGAAAACTGATTCATGTTAATTTGAAAAGAACTCTAATTACACTTCTCTATTCAATCGACAACAAAGTATTGGATTTTGAGGGTTCGATGCTTCTAGAGCTTACAGGAGGACGACGTGCCAATTTCGAGCTTACTTGAGTTTAACAACACAAAACACATTTTTTATTATTCTCGTAATTACTTGAGTTTAACAACACAAAACACACTTTTTATCATTTCGTAATCTGCCTTCATAACCATGATCAATAGAAGTTTACTTGCCCTTCCCAAAAAAAAAACAAATAACATAAAAATTTACTTAGATCTAGAGTTGAGAAGAAGATTACACACGAGTGGGGTAGAACATCAACGCCATCTCATCCATCATCTTTAACGTCCGATTAATCATAAATGTATCTCACCTCCACCCATAGTTATCAATAGCGCTAGGCGCACAGGCTTCGCCTGGGGCCTAGGCGTAAGGCGCAAAAAAAGCACGGGCCTGAAGAAAAAAAAGAGCCCAATGAAAAAAATAAAATATATCATATGTTTTAGATTAATAATCATATTCTTCAAATAAAATAAACAAAAACTATTATATAATTTTCATTATTATCTAATTAGTACCAAAAATTCTAAAAGAGTAGTGTATTAGTGTAGAAAAGTAGTACTAAATAGACATTTTTTTATTTTAAAAAACTACAAAAGGTTTCTACATATTAATTTAAACTTAATGGCATATAAGAAATTTTTGTTCAGATGTAATTAGATAAATATAAATTGTAGGATATGGTTTTTAATATTTTTGAAACTTAAAATGTCTAATAGTTTGCTAGAGTCGTTTGTTTTGAGGTCTTATACAGAGGAGAATATGAAGAATATGTCATTATAAAAAGACCTTAATTAGTACTAACTGCTAGAATTTGTCATTAAAAAAAGACCTTATTTAGTATTAACTGCACATTAAAAAGTATCATTAATTTTGTTTATGTTGAGGCCTCATAAGAGAAGAATGCAAAGCATTTATCAGGCTATGCGGTATGGTGACCATCCTCCCTTGGAGGATGATCCGTCACGTAGGCGGCACATCATAGTCTCATAGAGGATGATCCAACACACTAAAACACCGGAAATGAGAGGATGATCCTACCACACCAAGTTTAGTTATTTATTTTTTTAATTCATCTCAAAAACCTAATATAAAATCCCCTTTATAAAAATTAAATCCTAATTTACTTATCTCATTTCAGCCGCACCCCACCAATAATTCTCTACCATCGCCCTCTCCAAATCTCCGGTCACCGGAGTTCGTTATTCCGGCGACTGAGTCGGTCAGAGATGGTTGCTCCTCCGACAAACCACCCCACCCAAACCCTTATCACACACTCATCTCTCTCTCTCTCTCTCTCACGCATTCTGGTGGCCAGAGTAACTCTGTCGCCTCGTTTTCTTTACCGGCGACGAGCACAACCCCCTTCTTCTTCTTCTTTGGGGGGTTGTATTTAATTTTTCTATCCTTGTCAAACGGTCATCACAAGCCAACGGTCGGATTTTTTGTCTTTTGTGGCCCGGCTCAAACATCCCCTAGCAGACGGAGAGGACGCCGCTGGAAAGGGGGAGATGGTGGAGCACCCGGCGTCGGTCCTCGACGCCCCAAGGATGGACCCCGTACCGACTGGCCTCATTAAATAACAAAAACCCTAATTAATATCAACTGTTTGCTAATCGCTTTAATTACCTTGGTAACAGAAGCGCATTAAATGCGCCTCGCCCTAAAAACTCGCCTAGGCGCAAAAAGCGCTCGCTTTTAATAACTATGCCTCCACCAGCTTATAACCTCAACCCAACTCCCGGCATCCATAACCCTGATGATCCAAAGATAGTTAGATTTAGTTTACTCGAAAAGTGAAATATAAAAAGATTTTCTATACCAAAGATCATTCAGAAAAAAATAAAAATTGAGAACCGAAAAAATCCAGTTTAGAATAAATTAAGGACTCAACAATTATCTATGCAACCTACATAGATACATAGATAATGCTAAGTCAAGACGAATCATGAAACATTACTCCCACCATTGTCCCATTACCAATTCACTTTTAGTCCAGTGGGTGTAAGTGTCTCCTTGTGATGGTTAATAAACTGAATAAGAATGAAGTATATGCCTTATCTCAAAACATAAATCTAATCATTTCCAAGAATAATAAAGTAGAAATGTCTGGGTAACGTGATACTATAAACATGACACAAGTTTTTTTTTTGTTTCTACGGAGCACACAACTGGATGGATGATATATCTGGGGGAGAAGCTTCTGAGTTCTGACTACTTGGCCCACGCAACTGCATCAACCTCCGTTTGGGCAGATTTATATAATTCCAGCCTCTTGGCCAAGTCCAATCGCCTCTGCCCGGATCCTCATCCAGCAGTTTAGCCAATTGCTTACCCTGTCAACCAACCTCGTTCACAATATGACCTTCACTAATAAATCTAATTGTGCCAGTATGTGATACTCACCTCTTTTGCACCCAACTCGGTGAAAAAATGGTCAAGTAGGCTACGTTTAGCCACACTCACTTGACAGTACACAATAGACTTTGGGATAGAGTGTCATACAGTCCCAACCACCATGTGGATATAAGACAACACATTCGATCCTGCATCATCAACAGACAGAATTAAGAAGATGAATTGGGTGCGAGATGTGGTATCATGACTTCACTTACCGACTCGACGAAGATACGAATCATTATATTGATCAAAAATTGAGTGAGTTGGATCCCCCCCCCCCCCCCCCCTTTCAATATATTGTGGAAGCTTGCGGAAGAAATAAACTGTCAAGTAACTGCATTCCATATCAACTAACTGTATAGTAGCTCTCTTGCTCTCGTTTCTCATCTTATCTAATGACTCAGCAGCTGCATTCATAACTTCCGCTCTCACGGATAGGTATTGCTTCAACTCCTAGCTATACAAGTGAGACAGATAAACCATTGATTTATGATTTCAAAATGAAATGATATTCATGTTCGCTGTTCAATAGAACCAGAAAAGTCAATAGTCCATATACAGAGTAGGATCTCGAGACTAACCGAGGTCTTACTAATTGACTTGTGTACCAGATCCTTCAGTACACCATGAACCTGAAGCCAATAAGAAAGAGAAACGAATCAAATGTTATAACTATTATCTCAAAATCAAGATAACATTTTACATGATTATAGACGGCAAAAATAATGCATTAAAAAAATGATCTACACAACATTTTCTAATGTTTTTTATGTAACCAAACATTGAGTGAACCCATATTAGTGAAGTCATATAACAAAGTAAATGAGTGTTCCGGTGGGTTAAGTCTTTGAGCTTAGTAATGAAACTTGTTAAGTCGTGCATTCAACTCCGTCTCCTGTCTTTTTTTTTTTTTTTGCAACTTTTTTCCGTTAAACCTTGTCCAACTCCATCGTGATATGTCAATAAAAGTCCTCTGGTATTACTTAAAGTTATAAGTACATAGTTTTAAGTACATCTAGTAGGGTTACCCGCGCGATGCAGCGGAACTCGGATACTATCAGTTCGGTTCATTTAGCTACCCATATGGTATCGCCAAAACTAAACAAAAACAGCAAAACTTAACTGTAGCATTTAGTTATTTAAGAACATAGTCAACACCTTTGTAATTTTTGTAGCAGTTTCAACATCCCCACCACCTGACTATAAAGATGTAATCCGATATCTATGGCCTAGACAATTAGTTGTCCTCAAAATCTAAGGGAAAAAGTCAGATGCCTGTATTTAGCAACTTGCTTTCCATGTATTCTAAGCAAGCTAACATCCATTTAACGAAATATCAGTTCTATATATGAGCCTTTAGTGCTATTATACAAATAGATGATATAACCTCAAAATCCCCGTCTTCCTTGATAGGATCAAACCGCAAAATCCACAATAACTTGAAGCAACAAAGTAGATGCTTATTGCAATCTGATTCCATGTAAATGAAAGAACTGACTCCGCTAGAAGCTCATTAACTAAATTCTCCTGACTTTCAACCTCCATACCCAATCCGACCACGACACATGTCGGTTGACATGGTCCCACAAGTCCCAAGGTGCTACTGGTAACACCATGTCAAAAATTGGAAGTTGGTAAATACTAGGTGTAGCCAAATTATGTTTGAGCAATCAAGCCCTAATTGTTTTAAACAAAAAATAAAATATTACCTTTTTCTACTTTGTTACAGCAACATCACATTTTATATATATAGCATAGCACCAGCCATTCCATTCCTGAAAGACAGCCAACAACAATAACAAATGTATATGTTGTACAACTTGTGGGCAACATTTCATTCAAACACTTGCACAAATATGTTTCTTCAACATTACCCATATAAGAACTAAGCAATAAGGAATTAAAAACACCACCAAACAATTCATGTAATCAACTCATAAGCATACTATGAAAAATATAAATAGAACTGAATTATAAAAATACAAAAAGAAAAGGCATGTTAAGATCTTCCTACACCTAAATCACCTCATGCTTTTTATACATCTACTGAAACACATTTGTTTTAAAACAAACTAAACCTAGCCCCAGAAACATAATCTGCCGTTTAAGAAATCGAATACCTCTGTTTCCTTGACGATGAACTCAAAAACTTAGATTGTGAACTACCAGACGTCCCGGTGCTCTTGCTCTCTCCGTGCCGCTGACCCATCCCCAACACCCAAAACCTATCCAAAAACCTCCGTGAACTCGATGGCAGCAACCGCATGCTACCACCACTCGACACCTCCTTCACATCCCCATCACTAAACCTCATCCGGAAGGTGTTCTTAGTGACTTAGAACGCAGCGGCATTTTAATCTCCCAGTCTTGTTCCTGCACCCGGTTGGCACGTGCTACCTCTTTGATCGCAGCAGTGGCTCGAACCTGCTCGTGGAACAGGATCTGCACCACCATTTGCAGCGAAAGCCGATCGTTCTGTGCAGCGTGTATGGATGCGTGTGCTGACAACTTTTTCACATCAATTAACTCACAAACTTTCTTCCTTTCGACTTTAGTTAATGTCGGGTGTTCTTTCAAGTAAACGTCAACAGCGCCATAGATTCCATCATGTACCGGTCTAGCAGCATCAGGGATTGACCATGATAACGCTGTGAAAACAGTGTTTGAGAGGTTCTGATCACTTGCAACTTCTGCAAGGTAACCATCGATCAAACGACCGATGGTTTTGCACCGCTGTGGACTAATCAAAACATCATTCTTCTCATCTTCTTCACTACTCTTACGACTAAAACACAGATCCGCAAGCTCCTTCACAAGTTCAACATCGTAAACAGTTAGCAAAGAAGTAAGATATCAAACCTTATGACTTTGGAATTCATAACTTACGAGTCATATCAATAATTACACATTTTACAGATGTGCCATTATTAGCTGCTAACCACTCTTCCTCTTCTCTAATCCATCTCAATATCCTGCAAAAGAAACTGAAACTTCAACAACCCGAGATGCATTTCCAACTTGTACCTTTTTGCATTAACGACTTGTATACCGTACCTTTCTTGATGTACATATTGGTTCCATATATAAACTGGCCCACCATGAACTGGCCCACCATGAACCGGCTCGACTCTATGGTTGAAGTAATCACACGTACCATTTCGACCCGTACCGTTTCGAATCGAACCGTTTCAACGCGAACCGTTTCGACGTGTACAGTTTCGACGCGAACCGTTTCGACGCGAACGTTTCGACCAGTACCGTTTCGACGCGAACCGTTTCGAACCGAACAAAATTGCCCCTTGATGTACAGTCTCTTAAAAAAAACATTTTTAACCAACCCGACCCGAAACCCGTTTCGACCCGAACCCATTTTGACCCGAACCAAAACAACCCTTTTTTAATTGACCCGTTTTGACCCGAACCCGTTTTAACCCAAACCCGTTTTGACCCATGACCCGACCCAACCCAACCCGACCCGTTTGCCAGGTCTACTCATCATATATAGCGATGAACCATTCTTTTAAACTCTGTATGACAGAACCACAGTGTGAATATTTGTAGGATTATGTGTTTAATCTAACGACTAAGTTTTAACTACTCAACAAATAAAGAAGCCACACAATGGTTTTGCTATGGTTTCTTTGTTATAACATACTTTCTAAGTGAATTTTTTAATTGGAACCACTAAATCATACATGTTTTTAACACAACCCATAACCCGTGAAGCTCACGGGTATATAACCTAGTTCTGTATATTCTGAATCAAAGAGAACTAAAGAAGGATACACCTTTTTTGCAAATCATACCAACAATAAAGTAATTCAAATAGCAATAATCAGTCAAATTAGATGAAAAAACAAATCGCATAAACATATAACTTGAAGTATGTGACATTCAGATTCTAACATGTCCATAACGACCGGGACTATGGAAGGGTCGAACTCTGCATCGGAATCATCCGCATTGTTGACAACCGAATATGGAGTTACGGTTTCGAAAACGTCCTTTATCAAATAAGAAGGAAGCATCATATTATCGTTCCTTAACGGATGGGTTTGCGTGATAAGTCTATTAGCGATTCACATCCTTCCCCATTGTTTCAATATAGAACAACAATTAAACCTAATTCAACAACAGAGTATTAACGATATGCTTGAATAGGAAAATACCCTGATCAAAATATTAACACTGTATATACCGAATCAAAAAGAAAACTAAGGAGATATCAAACCCTATGACTTTCTAAGCTGAAACAGGGTCATATATATATAATGAAAGAAACCTATGCTTAATCAACTAATTTATTGGCATTAATCAACTGATATAACACAATGCCGAGAAAAAAAGACACAATAGATCGCAAAATATAACACACTGCCGAGAAATATAGCACAATGCCGGTGAAAAAAGAACATAATGAATTGTAAAAAGACACAATGACGAAAAAAACACAATGACGAAAAAAAACCACAATGATCACAAATTCTAACATCTACAAGCTAATAATCCAAAGCGAAACCAATGGGGCTGAGATGACTATTACTATCTTTCCCTTTGGTGGTGATCTAACATGATTACATTTTTTCTTCAATTATGCCAGATATAACTACTTTTCTGGTGTTAGAACCCTCATATGACTTGGCAGGTTTGTATTCTTTTCCAGATGCTTTATCATTTTGATCATTACAAGGGACGTATCGTTGACTTTGATGAATACCAAATTCCATTATTGTCATCATAGTACAGACCTTCATGAGTAACAAAATACATGTTAAGCAATGATTTGTAATTTGCTCTAACCTTCTAATAAAAAAAAAGCAATAACCAAACATATAAAAGGACCTGTATTTCCATCATAATAGAACCCGGAAGCAGCATCATAGTAATAGCCTGACGATTCATCCCAAAGAAACCCAGATTGTGGGGCTGACGCGTCCTTTGGATCTCTAACAGAAAATTGCTTACAACATTAGGGAAGTGGGGTCACCGATTCGAACACCAAACAATGGTTTTGCCTTTTGAAGAACCTCCAGACCAGACTTGAAATCTTCCCGAATGATATCTAACTACACACCATAACTGAAACATCAAAAACAAAGTAATGTTAGTTATCCAATGCTAGTTCAGTCATATGCAAATTCCTTTTATGGTTGTTCTGAAACAAATTCAATTTCCCTTATATGCAGGCCTTTAATCATGCCATATATGCTCTATCAAATTGCAAATGAAAATCAAAGATAAAAACACATACATTTAAATACGAGAAACAAAAACAAATCTGGTGCAAGAAGCGTCACTTACATTCTTCATTATTCACACATACTTATCATAATTCTGAGGGTCTCAACATTTGGTTTAGTACTTCCGACTTAAATAACTTTTTCCGACTTCAATTTTTTTAACACAAATTAATGTTATTTAGGACTCAATATGCCTCTTTTTTATTTCTCCAACGAACATCTCTACATCCAGCTTTTCCATTCAATTTGAGCCCTAATAGTTCTTCATCAACATCTGTAACGTGAAAATTAAAAATCAACTAATAGAAATATTCTGGTGATGAAGACGAACTTACAGTTCTTGTGTTGTTTGCAATAAAAAGCAAACCCAAATTGATTGGTTAAACCACTGATAAAATACAAGATAATCAACACAAAAATCTAAAACAACCTGAGGTCGTGAATTGTTACCTGATGATGCGTTCGATTAATGATGGGGAAGAACATTAAAAACGCGCAATTGAATGATGATGGAGGCGAAGGAAAAAAAATCAATAGAACAACTGTGTTAACAATAATATTTATTGAAGTGGAACCTTAGAATCATGGTCGTATACGACGTTGATTGGAAACAACAGAATGTAATCATAAGAAAAAAACAGTTTCAGAACTTACATACCCTGAACTCGTCGAAGGAACCCTATGAACGATTCAATTTTCTTCTTTCGTCCAGTATTGCGTTATGATTTGGTGATGTTCGGAGGGACATTGGACGATTATCATATATGGGATTCCCACTTCGTTCTTTGTGACATCCACCAGTAAGAGGTGTCGACAACCTCATCCACGATCCGATGGCAGGGTGTTGTTGTCGCCTTAAACGACATTATACCAATAACCTGCAGAAAAGTATCAAACGGATCAAACAGGTTGGAGAGCACCCATGGTGATATTTCATGCATAGCCTTACCTTCATCTAAATATCAAAAAGTGCTAATATGTTGCTAAAAAAATTATAATCAATACCTCCATACCCGTGATAAAAAAAAGTCTATTCTTGTACTCGGATATTTCTCAACCCATTTCTCAAGAAACACAAGTTGTCTTCAGCTGAAATGAAATGAGAAACAATAATCATACACACTTTTTTTCAACCATAACCAATAAATCATACGAAGAAATTAACCTGTATGTACATCATTTGCCGAAGTGTAATAAGATTTAGCAAGAGAATGAGAATCCCACTCCGGTTGGTGTTTCCAAGTACAACATTTGTGCCTGGTCAAAGGCAAAATTATATACAATCAGTCTTTTGTTAGAGGCTAAACATATTGTTAAATTAATTTACATGTCCGACAGTTTCAGCCCATCGAGTGCTTTCTCGCTTATATTTCCAAATACTTCATCTCCTACTTTCAGACCTTCAACTTGCTGATCCTCTGTTGCTAACCCCTGTTAACTAACAACCTCTGTTGCTGATCCACTGTTAGCTAACCACCTCTGCTGCTAATCCACTGTTATTAACAACCTCTGTTGTTCATCCACTGTTGATGGATCCACTGATTCCTAACAACATCTCCATCCACTGCCATCTAAACCACTGTTCATTTACCCGTATCACTCACCTTCCCTGAATTCCCAAACCCGCTAACCGTAGCATTCCACCAGGAACAATTCGACTCGACAAACCCCCTTCCGAAACCCTTCTTCGCCCTCTGAATCCCCACACAAAAAACGCCATTATCCGCCCTCAAAAACACGATCGAATCACCCTCCACCAGCTTCTTCTGGTTGACAAAATTACTCCAACCAGTTGTCAAGAGATGCCGGCGAGGAAACCACTTTCTGAGACAATTCTGAGCCGTTTAAGAGGCAGCTTAGACCCTGATCTGACATAAACACAAAATCAACTTCAAAACACAATATATGAAATAATACATATAAAATGGGAGCCAATTGATCAAACACCTGGTAGGAAGCCACTTTCTAAGACAATTCTGACCCGTTTAAGAGGCAACCAAGACCCTGAATCTGAAATAAACACAAAATCAACTTCAAAACAGAATATATGAAATAATACATATAAAACAGAACCAAATGATCAAACACCTGGTACGCAGCCACTTTCTAAGACAATTCTGACCTGTTTAAGAGGCAACCTATGAATCTGAAATAAACACAAAATCAACTTCAAAACACAAAATCTTCAAAATCTATGATAGCCGACTATACCACCAAGAACCCCCAAAATCAGAGCCCTGATTTTTTTGAGAGAACTAAGAGAGGATATTGAATGATTATGGATTTGAGAAGAGGATTTCTTGTGTGAGGTGATCGAACAAAGAAGACATATCAGATCAAATGTGAAAATTAGGTCAAATTAGATAAAATCACAACAAAATTTGATAGATTAGAATAAATTACTTGAATTGCCGACTTGGTGCAGTGATATTCGTTCCCAAAATTGATTTCCCTGTAACCTTTCAACACAACCTTCAACCATACACAATTAGAGCAGGGTGGCTGCAAAATCATGGTTGCTTCATGGTAAAAACATCAGTTTCTGCCACGAGCCCCTCCGGATTTTACACCGCCAAAAGTCGATGATAATCAAATTGATGATGTTCTGGATAGAAATTAGGGTGAAGGTTGTAGTCGGAGGAGGATTGGCGATAGGTTTATGTAAATGGAGGAGCGTATGAGAGAAACATCTGTAAAACACCAGTTGAATCAGAGAAATTTTAGAGAGAGGAAGAAGATTTGAAAGTGAGGGGCTGTTTGGCTAAGCTTATTTTACCGACTTATTTACTTATTGACTTTTTGAAAAGTTAAAAGGTGTTTGGGTTAGCTTATTATGTGAGAGGAATAAGTAAATAAGTCATTCCATTAGGACTTATTTGCTTTTCAAATAAGCAAATAAGTTATAAGTAGCCCAAAATAAGCTTAGCCAAACAGCCCCTGAATGAGGAAGCGAGTGTATCTGTATAATTGTAGGGCAATGGTTGAGGGAGCGTACGAAAAACATGCAGAAAACACAGGAAACTTCAACTGGCGTTGAAAAAAAAAACTGCCATTTTTTTTGGGTTTGAACGGATGAGATTAAATCTTGGAGATAACCGCTTGAATTATTACGGTCAGGATTAACTAAAACGTGGGTTTGACCGACGGTTACATAGCGGCGAACAATTTATTAATAATAATATATTTACAACACTCCCCCTTGGTTATCAACTTGATACGCTTGGAGATGCTGCCTCGTTAAAAACCTTGCTAGGAAAACCCAGTGGGACAAAACCTTAGCTAAGGGAAAAAGAGTGCAGCGCGTATCGTCTCCCCCTGATACTTTTGGATCATGTACGTTGTCTCAATAAAAACCTTACTAAGAAAACCCAATGGGATAAAACTTAGTGAAGGGATAAAGAGTGCAACTTATATAATACTCCCCCTCATTTAACATGTATTCTTCAAGTGACTAGTGCCCTTTTTTTTAAAGTTGCTCAAAGTTTTTGTAATCAATGATTTGCCGCTTGATCCCTTAATGTGCAATTCTTTATGTTTGCAATGTTGTATATCTTCATATAAGCCTTCTAGTGCCTCTTCTTTTAAATAAATATCATAAGATCCACAACTAAGATTTGTTACACTCCCTGCATTTACAAAGAGTTAATAGCCAAAATGGTCCCTGAGGTTTGCTCACTTTTGCCACTTTAGTCCAAAATCCAAAATTTTTACATCTAGGTCCCTGAGGTTTGCATTTTGTTGCCATTTTAGTCCAAAATCCAAAAAACTCATATTTTGACTGTTGAATGCTGATTATTTTGTCCTTTTGTGCAGGGGTATTTTCGTCCATCTTAATTTATTATAATATTTCAATAATTAATAAACTAAATTAATTATAATTCTTCAAACTCTGCTTCAAATCATCTTTTTCAATATCATCACAACTGTTTGTCTCTCTCTCAATATCATCTGCTTCAGATTAATATTTAATATGAAGATGATGCTCGGAATCCCCATCACTCTGCTTCAAAAGATGATTTTGACTGTTGGAAGATGAAGATGATGCTCGGAATCCCCACCATCACAACACACCCACACCCAAATCAGATAGGTAGCGGCGGCACGGTAACGAAATCAGAGGAGAGAGAGAGAGAGAGATGACGGCGGCAATCGCCGTCTGGCGACGACTCCGGCTGCTAAAACCCAAGTCAGTCCGGTAAGCATTTCAACCCGTCATCTCCTTCTCTTTTCTTTAAGATCTGTGAAGATCTATCTATTTTCTTTGGCCCGTTGTGGTTGACGTTTCGGGTGAAGGAAGTGGTTTGGTAGGGCAGCGTTGATGCAGGGGGTTGGAGATAGTGGTGGTTCTGTGGGTGTAAGTGTGGTTCAGTAGTGGTGCGGCGGTGGTGGTTTGGTAGGGCAGCGGTGGTGTAGGGAGTGGAGTGTGGTGGTGGATGTTATCCGGTGAACATAAGGTGAGAGATTAGGGTTTCGAATTGAGTGTTGTCCGGGCCGAGGATGGTGGCGATTTGAGCGAGAAGGGGGTTATCGGAGGAGGCGACGGTGGTTGCTGGAAGATGGTGGCGGTGGCAGTTTTGTTAAGAGAGGGGTGCGAGATTGTGACGGAACCCTAGAACTGTGGCTTTCCGAGCATCATCTTCATCTTCCAACAGTTGTGATGGTGGGGTTTGGTTTAGGTTAGAGAGAAACATATGATTTTGAGAGAGAGAAACAGTTGTGATTATGGGGTTTGGTTTATGCATCTGGTGAAATGGGGAAGATGATATATGGGGAAGATGATGATATTAATATGTTATAATAAAATCAAAATGACCAAAATGCCCTTGCACAAAAAGACAAAACAATCAGGTTTCAACACTTAAAAATGGGGTTTTTGAAATTTGGACTAAAATGGCAACAAAATGCAAACCTCAGGGACCCAAATTTAAAAATTTTGGATTTTGGACTAAAGTGGCAAAAGTGAGCAAACCTCAGGGACCATTTTGGCTATTAACTCATTTACAAAACTAACCAAACTTGTTTTGATAGGTTAGTAAAATATAAATTCATATCTTACGTACCTTAGATGTATTGAAATATATGTTTTCCCATTTCAATATTTCGTTGTTTAACACATGCTATATCAAATCGATAAATTCAATAAAGATATATAAAATCATGAATAGATAGCAAGAAATACTAATGCACAATTGCACTAAAAGATGATACCTCTAGACCAAAAATTTCAGTTTCTTTCATATGAAGCTATAACAGCCATTTTATATATCAAGTAATTGAATAACCTTTAACGTATTTAAAGGATAAACTTTGTCCGTGGTAAAACGCATCAACTTCTAATAGATATAGTTTGATTGATTACACATATACTCGAACGGCAGGTCGAGCAATAATTATAATGTGTCAAGGTCATTCAAAAATTCTCTCTCTAAAAGCTCGACAGTTTCTCTCGATGGTGCCTAGACATCATCACTGTAAACTGCGATTATAGTGAACTTTTAGGAGAGGACTTTTGATAAAGATGGATGATCTTGTCAAACTCATATTGCTCTTTATCATAATATCTCATGAGATGTACAACACTCAATCAAACTATTTTGTCCATACTATCTTTTTAAGTTTATAAAGATACATTCATTTGGTTTTGAAATCAATGCTTCAGGCATTTACAATCATTCACTTACTTCTTTCCACTTTGAAAAACAATGTATGTGCATACATACTTTAGGAGTTCTGTTACATAAACCTCCTTATTGATTTCTATATCATATGCAAGGATGTCTTGAACACTTGCTTCATTTGTATAATAAATATTGTACCATGCTTATACACTGTACATTGATATACCATAATCACCAAGTACAGGTATTCTATGTATGTTTATTGGTGCACAAGAATTACATCCATAAGATGTTTCCACTTAACCTTATAAGCACATAAATGCTTTAGGATACTCATCAGGAGTTCCAATTATATTCAACGTATTCAAATATGAATCTGTATACAACGATCATATCGTTCTCGAGAACTTATTTTTACATGATTTTAATAAATTGAATCCTTAAGGGACTTTCACATAAACTTTTAGTATCCAGAGATTCATAACTTTCATAAGACACATATCAATTCTCTCTTTATATTAACGGACTAATTAAATATTGGAAAGTCAATACATCCACCACCGGAGAATACGTCTCCTCATAATCAGTCATAGGTCTTTGCGAAAATACTTGTGTGTTAGGATCTGAGTTTCTTATGATTGTGTTTTTGTTTGATAATTAAGAAGATGAAAGAGTAATTGCAGCGGAATATAAATGGAAATAAACTTTCACACACAATCAAATAGGAGAAATGCTTTCAACACACATGTTTAACATAGAACCGAATGATTGAATTTATTTCAAGCTTCAATTACAATGCATGCATGTATTACAAACTCCCCCTCAGCCTGAGCTCACAGTATTTGTTCGTACAGGAAGACAAGTGCTGAAAGAGCTAATAGAACAGTACAGAGTACTGTTCTATTTATAGGCACGAGCAAACCACTGTGGCATCTTTGCTGACGTCACCATGAAAGTGACATCTAACCTCCTAACAACCTCTAACTACTGATCTAATACAACTACTGCTTATTACAAACTACTGATTACATTACAATACAAAGACAATTAAACTACTGCTTCTCATTCCATTGTTATACTCCTAGCAGTGCTTTGTCTTCTCAGCAGTACTTGAACCATGACAGTAGATTGAGCATCAGTGTTTATCTTCAACAGTCTTTATCATTCTTTAGCAGTTGATGAAGAAGAGCAGTTGTTGTAATGGAGCAGTGGATGCAGGTCATGAGTTGTTAGGGCCATTTCCAAGGGGAAAGCTTGAATACAAACAGCTGCTTATTCTGGATCCACTGCTCTGATCCAGTTTTGGCTTTAATCAACTATTCCTTTGTAGAGTTCAATCCCAACAATCTCCCCCTGGAACAGATGATGCCAAAACCCTTCATTATTGTGGATCTTTATTGTAATTCAAAGTCCAAGGAATCTGTGTCATCCTCATCCCTGCACAGTGTAAGTTCAAGGAGATCTTGCAGATCTTCAACACCCATGCCCAGTGCTTGTTCCCTTGATATTTTCTTCACTTCACCATTGGATTTGATCAGAGTCAATACGTGGGTCTGTTTGTCAGATTTCCACTTTAGTATTTTTGAATCCAGTGGGTTTCTTAGGAGAGTTTTTGTTGCAGATGAGTTTGGAGATGGTGCCCTGGTGATAACAGGTTGAGCAGTGCTTGAAGTTTTTGCCAATTCAGGGTTCTCTACAATCATCTGTTTGAGGACCATTTTTATAACTTCATCCCCAGCTGCTACATCTTCTGGTGTTTCTGCATCCATCTGCTTTTGTCTCCTTCTTTGATAAAGGATGGCAGTAGGTCGAGCAGTGGATCTCCTGATGGGTAATTTTTGTCTTACTGGAACCACTGCTTCAGGGTAGTCAGGCTTTTGAGGAACATTTGGATTTTTCTTTCTCAATTCTTCCAACTTTTTGTAACTGGCCGTGACTTTTTCTTCTTTCCACCTTGTTACCTGATTCCTTGACCCAAAATCAACAGCAATAAGTTCCTCTTTCATTCTCTTCAGCCTTAACACCTTGTCTGGCACATTTTTCATGTACTTTGACCAGACAGGAGGAGTGTGTTTCACTTTCCATTTGTTCATTTTTTCAATTCTTTCCAACTCCTCTTTGAGCTCACCAAGGGTCCATTCTTTATATTGACTCTTGTCTCCCTTGTATTTCTTGAATGCCATAATATGCTCAATGTAATCTTTTCGCAGACTTACATCATCTATTTCTGAAAGTTGCTGACAAAGGTTTTTTGCAAACTACTCCAAAGTTCTGACTTGAGTTAGCAGGTATTGATAGTATCTTTGGATTTCTTTTTCAGATTTACCATGTGAATTTCTTTTAGAGACATCCTCTGCTTGTTGAGGCTTTAACTTCAAATATTCTTCAATGTTATTAGGCCTAGGATATCCCTGAAGAGATGGCAAACTCCTTTTAGCAGGATCATCCTCAATGTAGAAGGATTTGATCTCCTCTCTAACTGCTATAAGTTCTAAAGGATACTGGGCACCTGCAGGAGTAATGGCAGTGTTTGGATTAATGTCTTGTGCTGAAGAAAGTAGAACAGGGTTTGGAATGGTAACAAGAGTCAATGGTTGTGAAGATGTAGGAGGTGGTGAAGGTTCATCATTTAAAATTATCCTTCTCCTTTTAGCTTTAGGAGAGGTTGGTGGTGTTTTGGTGGGTTGAGTGGTGGTGATTTGAGTGGTTGGTGTCTGATAACAGTTGTTGAAACAACTGGTGTTTCAACCACTGTTGTCATTACAACAGATTATGTGTCACCTAATGTCTTCTGCTTTTTAGCAGGTGGTGTTGGTGGTAATGAAGTTGTTTTTGGTGGTTAGGTGATTTTTGGTAGGGCAGTGGATGATGTGTATGTTGAAGTGGTGGTGGCAGTTGTTTGGCTAACAGTTGTTGAAACCCTTGAAGTACCAACAGCTGTTGATACAACAGGTGTTTTAACAACTGCTGGTTTGGAGGTTTGATGTGTGGAGCTTTTGGGAGGTTTGGGAGTATGTTTTGTGATTCTGGAAGGTATGGATTTGGGTTGCCTCACTTTTCTAGTGGGCTGTTTTCTTTTAGGCTCAGGACTTTCTTCATCCATGGGCTCAGAAACACCCTGATCTTCCATTGCCATAAAAACTTTATTCTCCTCTTCAAACCTTGACTTGCCCTTTGCCTCCATATCCTTTTTCAGCCTTATCTTTTCATCAGCTAAGGCATTTAAGGTCACATCAACCTTTTTAGAACCATCTGGTTTAGGGATGTCTGCAAGCATACTTGATTTGTCTGGTGCAATGTACAAACCATCTTCATATCCCTTTTTCCTTAGATGCTTCATTTTCTCCCCCTTTTTGGCATCAGCTGGTGGAGGTATATCAACAAAAATTATAGGAGGAGGAGCAGAACCAGTGGTATTCAGCAAGTGGGCCTTGATTGCCTTTATGTCTGTTTGGGTACCCATGAACCTAGTTTCCATCATATTTCTGATCTTTTGAACTTGTATTTCATGTTGCTGATCAGCATATTCTCTTTGTTGTTGAAGCAAAGGTTGAAATAAACTCCAAAGTTCATTGGGAGTAGGAGCAGATGAAGGAGCAGTTGGTTGAGCTGATGTAGCAGTGGATGGTACCTTTTGTGCTTTCAACAACTGTTGCAGCATGTCTTTGATTTCTGCAACAGATGTATCAAGTTTGTCAACTCTATCCGTCAATTCTCGGTACATTAAACCATCACCCAAGTTAATGGAATCATCTGATTTCCCACTTGTAGTGGTTGTATCAGCAGTTGACTTAGGGAAAGTATTCCAAAAGTCATCCACTGATGCCCCCTTTTCTTGGTACTGGGGACTTCTTTCTACAGGAGGGTTGACCAGTTTTAGTGAACCAGTAAATACTGGAAACACCCTGGTGCCCAATGCTGGTTTGTGTATGGGCTAAATCAAGTGCATCCAACAAAAGTTTTGTTTGTGGTGGAATTTGTGAAGTGGGGATGGGGGTTGAAAGAGAATTTGCCCTGGGAGCTAGGCTATTGAACATATGTTCAAGTGAATCATATGTTTCATATTATGGTGTCCCTTGGCTTACAACCTGTTCTTTTTTAGAAGAAGCAGGAGGAGTTTGAGGCATAGGTTGAGATCTTTCTTCCATCTGCTGTGAGGAAGTAGCAGCAGTGGTTATTGGTGACTTTTGTGTTGTCACTGGTAGTTGCTCTGAGATCTCATCTTCCAGAGTTACCTTTGTTTTGGGTTTGGGGGGCTTTTGAGATTTTTTCTGTTTTGGTCTTTTGGGTGGTTTTAGGTGTGGGTTTCACAGCAGTTGTTTTGCTACTGTGATCACCTTGAGCAGTGGGCTCAGTAGCAGGTGCCTGAGGAGTAGTGGTAGCTGCTAAAGTCTGCTCAGGAGCCTCTGCTTGTGTTTTTGAAGAAGGTTTTGACAGTCTTGTAAAGGTTTCATAAGTGAGGCTGTTTATTTGACAAGGTTCTCCTTGGATAAGCACATGAGCATTATCCTTTGAAAATTTCTTTTGAAAGTAGTAACTTAAGAACCTTGGAAATAGTAAAAATGATTTTTTATTAACATTTTTAACCAAATCATTGAAGATTTCCTGGGAGTAGTTAAAATTTTCTTCATTCAATATAGCATAACCCATGTATGAATCTTCAATGGTATTTCATTGAAAGCAGTTGTTTTGTTGAAAACACACATAAGCAGGGTATGAAATAAAAACCTTGTTGCAGGAGGAAAACTGCCTTTTTGTAAGGTGTCCCTTTTCATTTCCTCTTCATACCCCCTTTTAAGAAAATCAGTTTGATACTCTGTTTTAGGAAAAGATGTTTTACCTTGCAGATCATTGAGTTCAAACACTTCGGAGATGGTTTGTGGGGTGATTGTAACTGGAACTCCCTTTATTGAAGAATTTATGGCTATGGGCTTTTTATCCACAGTTTCTAATTTAGCATTTTTCCAAAATTCTTGCTGGGTTGCCAGGTAATCTGGAGCATCATAAGTCAACAAAGTTTTATACTTTGAGGACGAAAGAGCATCAATGACGGAATCGAAAGTGGTGGTATGACTTGGTTTTGTAAGAAGACCCAAGTAGTTGTGAGGTGCTTTGAATGGGAGTGCCATGGTGATTTTGAAATGAATGCGAGAGGAAGAAGACGATGAAGAAGATGAGTGATTTTGAGATAAATGGATGATAACTGCTTTGAGAAAGGAATTTTGAATTCGATTCGACAGTGAAAACCCTGTTTGGGGGTTTTGATCAGGGTTTTATAGGAGAAAAAGTGAATGCTGACGTGGCAGCGGTTACAAAGATCTGACAGCTATGTACTGTCCACGTGCCAACTCCTGATGAGTAATGGAAGATAGTTGTTTGTGGAAACCACTGATGAAGCAATATCAGTGGTTGCAACGGTAAAATGATAACCGTGGGTGACTTTAACTATTAGAGGATAGCTTATCAGTGGATGAAAACACTGATTTTGAACAACAGTGATTACCAAGAAAATGAGAGAACAGGGGTTGACTTTCAGCAGTGGACAGCTTTTTACAGAACAAATGTTTGAACAAAACAGTGGTTATGACAGACTTTTAAGGATTAAATGAAAATTTCATTTTTAGCTATTTTTAAAGATGAATTTTTGATTTTCTGAAAATATTTTAATGCTTTTATTCATAGAAAAACAGGATTTTGCCTGTTATTCCATGTTCAGCATTCCAATCCTAGAAATCAAGCTTTCAAAGGTAGATGTGTCTAATGCTTTTGTTAGTACATCTGCCAGCTGATCCTTGGTATGAACATGATGCAGAGAAATCAAACCTTTTTCATAGCAATCCCTCACAAAGTGATGTCTGATATCAATGTGCTTGGTGGTTGAATGTGAAACTGGATTTTTGATGATATTTTCTACTGCCTGACTGTCCAACATAAGAGGTGTCTTTAGGGCAGTGATACCAAAATCCAGCAGTTGATTTTGCAGCCAAAGCAGTTGGGCTGTACAGCTTGCAGCAGCTATATACTCTGCCTCAGTAGTGGATGTTGAAACAGCTGCTTGCTTTTTTGCTTTGCCAAGACACTAAGCAGTTGCTTAGGAATTGGCACCCTCCTGAAGTGGACTTCCTTGTTGTGTTACATCCAGCAAAGTCACTATCTGAAAAACCTGAAAGCTTGATATTTCCATCAGCTGGATACCAGATACCAAGTGTGGGAGCACCTTTGAGGTATCTGAATATCCTTTTTACAGCAATAAGGTTTGACTTTCTAGGGGCTGATTGGGATCTTGCACAAACACATGTTGCAAACATGATGTCTGGCCTAGATGCAGTTAGGTACAATAAAGACCCAATCATGCTTCTATAAAGAGTTTGATCAACCAAATCATCCTTTTCATTAGACATGACTATTTTTGTGGTTGCAATGGGTGTACTACATGGCTTGCAATCATCCATCTCAAATTTCTTTAAAAGTTCTTTGGCATATTTGCCTTGATGGATGAAAGTACCATTTGCAGTTGCCTTATTTGGAGACCAAGAAAGCACTGGAGTTCACCCATTGCACTAATCTCAAACTCAGCTGTCATGAGTTGTCTGAACTCTTCACACATTTTAGAACATGTGCTTCCAAAAATGATGTCACCCACATAAATCTGGACAATCATCAAGTCTTTCCCTCTCCATTTTAAAAACACTGTTTTGTCTATTTTACCTCTTGTGAAACCAATAGAGAGAAGAAAGGTGGAAAGAGTTTCATACCAGGCTCTTGGTGCTTGTTTCAAGCCATACAAAGCTTTGTTTAGCTTGTAGGCATGATCTGGATAAAATGGATCCTCAAAACCAGGAGGTTGACAAACATATACCTCTTCATGAATCTTACCATAGAGGAATGAACATTTGATTTCCATTTGAAACACCTTTATGTTGTGGTTGACAGCAAAGGCTAGGAACAGTCTGATAGCTTCCAATCTTGCTACAGGGGCAAAAGTTTCATCATAATCAATGCCCTCCTCCTGTCTGAAACCTTGAACCACTAGCCTAGCTTTATTCTTGACAACAATACCCCTTTCATCAATTTTGTTCTTGAAGGCCCACTTTGTGCCAACAGGAATTACATTCTCTGGCAGTGGTACAAGCTCCCATACTTGTTGTCTTTTAAACTGTTGGAGCTCCTCTTGCATGGCTTCTACCCAGCTGTTGTCTTTCAGTGCCTCTTGATACTTGACTGGCTGATGGAGAGATAGAAAACCAACAAAAAGACAAATGTTTTAGGATTGACTTCTTGTGAGCACCCCTTCATTGATGTTGCCAATAATTTGGTCAGGTGGATGAGACTTCAAGAAGATCAGATCTCCTTGTATGGAACAATGGCATTTAATGATGAAGGCTGCAGATATGAATCATCTAAGCTAACAACTGTTGGTGACTTTGATGATCCAACAGTGTCTGGAAATGGAGGTGGAGGAATAGGTGGAATTGGTGTGAAAACATGCTGACTTTGATCCACTGTTTTATCAGTAGTGTTTGATGATGTCGAAACAGGTGTTAATGGGTTACTTTGGTCAACAACTGTTGAGGTAGCAGTGGTTGAGCTTTGACCGCTGTTTTGAACATCTGCTGCTCTGGTAATGGATTTGAAGGTTTGTTGTGGAATGATCACTTCATACCCATTGTCTGATGGAGGAGTTTCTGATGGACCTGCACTGTTAGTCTTGACAGCAGTATTTTCAAAAGTAAATTTATCAAGATCAAACAATTCTGCAGGATTTGCAGGGATTTTCATTGAAGAGAGTTCATTGAACTTCACATTCAAAGTCTCTTCCACTGTTTTGGTCCTTGTGTTAAACACTTTGTAGGCCTTAGCAGTGGTTGAGTATCCCAAATGATATCCACTGTCTACTTTGGCTGCAAATTTTGAAATAGAGTCTTTTAAGTTCAAAATAAAGCATGGGCAGCCAAATACTTTGAAGTATGAGATCAATGGTTTGATTTTATACAGCAGTTCATAGGCAGTCTTTTGATGCCTGGGGTTGATTAAAACTCTGTTCTGGACATAGCAAGCAGTGTTTACTGCTTCTGCCCAGAAAGTTAATGGCAAACCTGAATCAGCAAGCATGGTTCTGGCAGCCTCAATCAATGTCCTGTTCTTTCTTTCAACAACCCCATTTTGCTCTGGTGTCCTTGGAATGCTGTACTGCCTTATATTTCCTTTCATCCAACTCCTTATTTCTGAACTCTCTGCCATTGTCACTCCTGAAGACTTTTACTGGCAAGTCAAACTGCTTTTCAGCCTGTGTAACAAAGTCTTGCAGAATGCCTACAGTCTCATCTTTGGAATGTAAGAAATAAGTCCATGTAAACCTAGAAAAGTCATCTACAATTACCAAACAATATCTCTTCTTTTTAAGACCCATGACTTTAATTGGGCCAAACAGATCCATGTGCAGCATTTGCAAGCACTTGGTTGTTTTAGACTCTTCAATGGACTTGTAAGAGCTTTTATGTTGTTTTCCTTTTAAGCAGGAAACACAATGCTTAGGACAGGTGTACAGTTTTTGAGGAAGACCTCTTACTAACCCCTGTTTTGACAAAGCAGTGATTGTCTTGAGATTTGCATGCCCCAATCTCCTGTGCCATAGTTCTGTCTCTTTGTTAGAGGCAGCTGAGAATAGACAGGCATCAGTCCTGGGGCTCTCTTTTGACAGATCAACTACATAGACATTGCCACTCCTTTGAGCAACAAGTTGGGTTTTTCCATTTTTATTATTTCTTCAATCTTTTTAACCATTTCTGATCTAACAATCCTTTGTGAAGAATGAGCCATAGCCCTTATCACTCATTTGTGAGACACTCAGGAGGTTGAATTTTTGATTGTCTATTAGATTGACATTTTCAAACTTAACATTACCAGATTGAACTGTACCAGACCCCAGAACCTTCCCTTTACTATTATTACCAAAGGATATATCACCCCCTCCATGAGTTTTGAAATCTTTGAGTAGGGCTTTACATCCTGTCATGTGCTTGGAGCCTCCACTATCTACATACCAAAGACTATCTAAGCATGCAGAAGTTCCATGCACATCAAGTAAAAGGTTAGTTCATTAGGGTCTCTAAAGCCAATAAGGCTTTGGATGGGGTCTCAACAGTGTCGGTGGTAAGTTCAGGTGGATGGACAGTGGTTAGCTCAGGGGTTTGGACAGTTTTGGAATTGTTTTTCTCTAACCACTGCTGGGGGTCTTGCCCAATCAGTTGTTGATAACCAAAGGGATGCCTGTTCACTCTAGGTTTAGAAGGCTTTTTGTAAACCTCATAAACATGTGGGACCCTTTGGTATGGTGTTTTACCTTTACCTTTTTGGTATTGGTTTGCAGGGGATGCATCAGTCACCTGAACTTCTCTTTTAACAGAGGTTTGGTTCAGCTGTTTTGTAACAGTTGTTTGAACTGGCACAAACAGTGGTTGATTCTTGGTGAACTTGACAGATGTTTTTGATGAAATCACAGGTGTTTTTGACATGTACTCTTCCTTTTTGACCTCAAAGGATTTCAAGTACACACACTCTTGAGTGGAATGATTAGATTTTCCACAAATGGTGCAGCTCTTTGAAGGCACAACAGTACTTGTTTTGTTCAGATCATAAGCTTTTAGATGAAAACAATCTTTGGTCAGATGATTTTTCTTTTCACAAAAATCACAAAACAAGTTTTTAATCTTTTCTTCCTCTTTTCAGACTCCTTTGCAACAGAGTTTTGAACCACTGTTGGGATGTCCTTAAGAGGAATGGCCTTGGCCTTGGGAGCGTTTACACGATCAGTGGTTGTGAAGTCCATAGGCTTAAAATTTTCAAGAATGTCACACTCATCAGACCATGTGGGTTTAAATTGGTATTTCTCAATTTCCTCAAAAGTTGAGGACCCCACAGATCTTTCCAAAGTGATTTTGTTACTAAGTTTGTCAGTTATATTAACTTCTTGGCCATTCTTGTTTGTTGGAATGATTTCAACAAAACAAGCTTGATTTGCAGCATTGTTTTCAACTTGGTCATTTTTCCTAAACCCAATGCCAAATTTTACATTGCCTTCAAGCTGTTTCTCAAGCATTATCTCAAAACCTTTGCAGGATTCCACCCATTTTTCACAAGTGATTTGGGTGGATTCCAACTCCTTTTTGCAAACTTGATATTTTTCTATCATTGTTTGGAGTTGGTTCTTGGTTATGCTATGCTCTTCTTTGAGACTGCAGATTTCTTTATCTTTTTTAGCCAATTTGATTTTAAGTTCTTTTATAGACTTCTCAAATTGAACTTCATCATTTAACACTCTATCCCTAAGGTTTTCATTCACCTCTTTAATGTTAGCAAATGCTATGATGCATTTGTCTGAACACATATTTTTAAGAACCTGAGATGATACCTTAGCTGCAGCCATCATGGCACAGTCACAAGCATGCTCTTCCTCATCAGTCACCTTCTCTTCCTTTTTACCATGTTTATTTTCCTCTTCTTCAGACCAAGGGTCAGAAAGTGGTTCTAACAGGGGTTCTGAACTTTTTCCCAGCAGTATTTCACCAGCAACAGCAATAACCACTGCTTCAGCAACTTCATCCACTGTTTCAGCACTTAACTTTCCTTCTTCAGCATCCACCTCTTCTGGTATTGACTCTAATGCCATAAAATAGTAATCATCATTAGAAGCATCATTAGTAGCATAGAGTGCAAAATTTTCATCACCTAGCTCATCAGGTAAGCTGCTCCAGTCAACAAAGCCTTGGGTGAAAAAGCTTTGCTGATCTGGTTGAACCACTACTGGTGCAACTTGTTGTGGTGCAACTGGTTGCACTTGAACCTGAGGGACAGGAGCTTGGATATACTGAATTTGAGGAACAGTGGTTTGGACATACTGCACTGGAACAGGGGTTCCAGGGTTTGCATAATGAGCAGTGTTTACATGGGCAGCAGGGGTATAATGGGTATACTGCACAATGCCTTGGTTATTTTGTGGTCTTTGACTAGGGTGAGTGATAATTGGTCCAGTTGTTTGACTCCTACATTCCCTTGCAAAATGACCTAGCCTATTGCACTTGTAGCATTTAATTTTTGACTTATCCAACCCCACTTTTAGATTCCCATGCAACCCTGGGAATTTTCTCCCTGTCCTCTTGTAAAATTTGTTGGTTCTAACACTCAGCAAGGCCAATTGGTGTAATATGTCCATTTCCTCTAAGTCAGTGGGATCAAAATGCTGAAGGTCATTGAGTTCAAAGCTTAGATTATCAGAGATCTGGCTTTCTCCATTAGCTGTGAAAGCATAACTAGATGAGTGAGGAACAGAGTTGAAATTACCACCAGCAGTTATGTCAATAAAACGATCATAACTCTGATCCTTACTACTGCCAGACTCTTCCTGGCCCAGAAGAGCTGTGTTGCCAAATGTGTAATCATCTGCAACTTTTCCAGACTCTTGCAACTTCTTTTTCTGGTTTAACTCCCTTTCATAGGTCAGGAGTCTACCATGAAGTTGGGTTAGTGTCAGATCTTTAAACTCAACAGAATTTCTAGTCACAAAAGCAATTGTATCCCATTTTTGAGGAAGTGATCTAAGAAACCTACTATTTTGTGTTGATTTAGCAAACTCAACATTAACAAGTCTTAGCTCACTAATGAGACAACTGAATCACTCAAACTGTTGTGTTAATGTTTCACCCTTAACATGACAAAACGTTTCATACTGCTGATTCAAAATTTCCCTGTTATTTTCAATTACTTCTTCAGTTCCCCCAAATTGTTCCTTAAGTGCATCCCATAAATTTCATTGGGTAGTGCATGCAACGATGCTAAATGCCATGGCATCCAGTTCAAATTTTTGAAAATCAGTTTCAGTATAGTTTTCAACTTTCTTAGGTTTGAAATTCTTTGAATCCTCAGCACTCGGCACCATTGGAACATGTGGTCCAAAGATAACCGACTTCCAACATCCGGTATTCTGTTGAGCAAGGATGTGACCCATCCTTCTCTGCCAGATGTTGTACTCATTTCGCTTCAACATGGGTGGTTTGAAGAGTGAAACGATGTTATTGTTAACATCTTGTGATTGTGACGTCATCCTGGTTGTTTTACAGGTACTGATTAATCAACTTTGTTCGTGATTAAACCTTACTCTGTTTTTCAACAAAATGAACAATTATAAGTATCAACGATTGTGAGCTGAACTTTTACGTCAAAATGACTGTTAGATCAAATTTAACTATCCTTGCTCTGATACCAATTGTTAGGATATGAGTTTCTTATGATTGTGTTTTTGTTTGATAATTAAGAAGATGAAAGAGTAATTGCAGCGGAATATAAATGGAAACAAACTTTCACACACAATCAAATAGGAGAAATGCTTTCAACACACATGTTTAACATAGAACCGAATGATTGAATTTATTCCAAGCTTCAATTACAATGCATGCATGTATTACAAACTCCCCCTCAGCCTGAGCTCACAGTGTTTGTTCGTACAAGAAGACAAGTGCTGAAAGAGCTAATAGAACAGTACAGAGTACTATTCTATTTATAGGCACGAGCAAACCACTGTGAAATCTTTGCTGACGTCACCATGAAAGAGACATCTAACCTCCTAACAACCTCTAACTACTGATCTAATACAACTACTGCTTATTACAAACTACTGATTACATTACAATACAAAGACAGCTAAACTACTGCTCCTCATTCCACTGTTATACTCCTAGCAGTGCTTTGTCTTCTCAGCATTACTTGAACCATGACAATAGATTGAGCATCAGTGTTTATCTTCAACAATCTTTATCAGTCTTTAGCAGTTGATAAAGAAGAGCAGTTGTTGTAAAGGAGCAGTGGATGCAGGTCATCAGTTGTTAGGGCCACTTCCAAGGGGAAAGCTTGAATACAAACATCCGCTTATTCTGGATCCACTGCTCTGATCCAGTTTTGGCTTTAATCAACTGTTCCGTTGTAGGGTTCAATCCCAACATTGTGTCACCAATTTTGCCTTATATCACTTTATTTAATTTTCACATGATTCGCATAAAAGACCCATTTGTATCCAACATATTTTACAACTTCAGTTGTATGGATTGTTGGTCCAGAAACTTTCCATGTTATTAGAGAATTCAACACTACCTTATTTGTGTCTTTCCATTTTGGCCAATCATTTATATGTTTTCATTCATAGGCATATCTTAAATCTTGACCCTCATCACTTCATCATTTCAAGCACTATATTATTTACAAAAGTATAACGACGTCGATTTTATTTCGATTCCATACATATCTTAGACGTGATACAACTTATCGAGATCTCTTTATTTTCAGGTACATGAGGTTCTTCTTGAACCATCATGTCTACTGTCTATTTAGGAGATCTTATTACTATAACCTTGACTTGACCATCTTAATTATTTGCTCCAATTTTTGAGGAATTTTATTATTGGAATCAACTAGTCTACCACGCTTTAGGCGTGTAATAGACTTATTACAAATTATGTGGTTGTCCTCTTGGGACACAAATATAATTGGAGCATAAGCAGTTGATTATGTGACTTACTTAGTCACTCTATTTAGGTCAGTGAACTTGTCTGGTAATTTGTTCTTTAATATTGGTAAATGAATTATCCTTTGAACTTCTGGTTCACCGTTTATAGTCTAAGGATCAAGATGACATGATAATTCATTCCACTTTTCACTTTCCAACTGCTTGTTATCTCCCCCTAATGTTGGGAACATTCATTCACTAAAGTGAAAAACAATGAGCCATAAACAAATTTCTCACTAATGGCTTTAAGTATTCAATAATAGACGATTATTTATACTCAACATATTCTCAAACTTATCTTTGTGCGGTGTGGTGGATGAGTTTCAGTATATGTCACACAACAAAATCTTTGATGAGACATCTTTAATTCCTGACTAAAAACCAACTGTATAGGGAGAACTATAAGTTATTGGCTTGATGTGAAATATTGTTGTGCATGAAAAATCACATGTAGCCAAATACAAATATGAATGTTGCTCTTATGATCATTGGCTCTGTAATGAATTGCGAATGTTTAGTGATTATCTCAACAAAGAAATTCATGTATAAACATAAGCTATATGAAGGTCAACATATATTCCAATAATCATTAATAACTTGGGAATTGAGTTCACCGTTATTACCAAAATAAATATATCAATCTGGATTAATATGCTTGCTATCACATTACTTAAGTCACGATCACACAAACTTTAGGTTGCAGATTTGATAACCATTTAGACGATGCATCGATTTAAATAACTAAATGGTATCATGTTGGGATATCCATTAATCACTTCTAGAATATTTAGGGATACACACCCTCCCTTATTTGGCAAATATAAAATTTCCCTTGAGAACAAACATTACATGCTAATTATCAGCTTGAAGAATCTTCTAGTTCTTCATTATCATTATGTTTCACATCAGCATTGACTTGGTGTGGTCAAACCAGTCATGCCAATAAAGTAAATAATCATAATCTATAAACTTCTGGTTTATAATCGTATATTTATTACTTGCACTAATGTAATATAAAACATAGGATACGAGAGAATAATTCCTTAGTTTACCACTTTTGGTGTTCCATCTCATTATTAACATGATCATCGTTGCATTTCTGATGGTCGATCTCATTACAAATTTTCAATCTCGTTCAATATATAGTCACATTCACTTCAGGGAATGGAGTAAAACTAGAAAAGTCCCAAGATTTCTTTTTATTATTCTCTCGGACATATGGATATAAAGTCACTACATACCTTTAGACATTTGACAATATTACTACTTCATGAGCAAATTGAGGTAAGATAAATGGAAATTGTTTTAAATATATTTTCTTTTATAATCTTCTCTTCACATAACTTTTACTAATATGTCTGAGTCATGTACGATTTACCAGTCTAAAATCTTATGACCTTTTTATAAATTAATAATGAGATTCAATAAGTATGACACTTTGTGTGTCATATCTAAGTTATACTCTTTCATGAGAGTGATAGAAAACCACAACTTTAATTTATTTTTCTATTCAATACTATTTATATGATAACATATGGAGTATGTGCAGGGCCGGCCCTGGGGGTAGGCGGGGAGGACCACCGGCCAGGGCCCGATATTTTGGAGGGCACGCTATTTTTAGAAAAACCCGATATGTATACGTAAAAATTTCTTTTTTATAGGGTATACCTATACAAACACCAACATAGGCCCACTTACAAAACTATTCTTATGCTTTAGATTAGTTATTAGCCCATTGACATTAGGTTTAGACCTTTATTGAGCTCAATACCCAATTTCATTAAGGCCTAAGGGCACATTTTTTTTGGAGCTCGAACAGTGTACACGAATTCTCAGGGACCGCCCTGAGTGTGTGTGTATATATATATAGGGTCGGGATTTGGAGAAAACGGTAGAAAGTGTGAGAACGGTGAGAACGCTTATGGATCGTCCGATTAAAACAATCTATGGACTAGATTGGCGCGGTGGCGTTTTCGTAAATAACATCAATTTTATTACGTGGACGCGCCTCATTAAGGGTAAAAGCGTCTTTACACCTCTATACCAAAACGCCATAATGATGAATAAAACGCCAATACGGACCAAATCACATCGCTATATAAACAAAAAACATCCAAGACCTAAAAACACATCCCCTAGAACCTGAAACGCCATAATTTCTACTATATACCATTCAACTTACAAACGCCAAAATTCCCAAAACATCAAACACAACTACTCAAAAACGCCATATTTTCTACTATATACCATTCATATTAGAAAACGCCAAAAACACTCAAACATCAAAAGATTCCAAAAGATCGACGGTTCTTTCAGATACACTATTTCCTCAGTAAAACGCCAAAAATGCCAAATATCGTTTCTTGTATATTCAAAATATTGTTCTACACCAAAGTGTCGGATAATGCATTCTTCCATGAGGTGCTGTGACTCAAATAAAATTTTGCTGCATGAGATGGACAAATCATAAACAAAAAGATGTTGGGGCCAGACTTATGTCATTTTCTGTGTTTTGTTCTTGATGAATATTTTAATGGCATGAAAAGACGAATGACACTACTGAGTTGTTTGAAGATACATATTCAAAAAAAAACTCAAGTCATTTTGTCTTTCCAAACGGCCACAAAAACACAAGCATGGCTAAGCCAAACCACCAGCGAACATGATTCAAAGAAGAACGAGACTGATGACAGTGAAGATTTGGAAGATGAATTGTTTTTATTTTTATTTTTATAATTTTCTTTTTCTGTTGTTTGCTATGTATTTTTCAACTTAGAATAAAAAATATACATTATCTTAATTAAACGCCAAACAGTCATAATGCATATGAAAACGCCATAAATGGAGTAAAAACGCCAAAAACTACCCAACTATAATGAAAGTAACTTGCAGAAGTATTAATTAAAAAAAAGCTAAAAATGAAAAAAAAAAGGCCAAAAACTACTTAAACCCATTCAAAAACACCAAACCTGAAAAAGCTTAAAAATACACAGTAAAACTGAAAAGACGGCTACTTTATTAATATCATTTATTATAAATAAAATCCCGCCTAAACTACGCGCCAAAAACATCCTATAAAGAGAGACTTCTCTGCACAAACAACTTATCACAAAACCAGAAAAAAACGCCATATTCCCTAGAAACCATTCACTTTAAAAACGCCAAAAAAAAACTTAAAAAAGCCACAGATGCAGAACCTCGATTCTGCTATATTGAGTATTGATCTGAATGAAGTTTCACTGAATGGATTCTTCTCTGAGTTGGGTATCTCTATAATCTTTTGCTGAATGAGATGGACAAATATTCAATACAAAGAGACTGATGACACTGATATGACATCATGTCACTTTGTTCTTGTTGGATATATTGATGGCATGAAGGGATCAATACATTAGAGTAGGCGTTGATGTTCAACATGTCATCAAACAAGTACATATCCACCAACCATAAAGGATGCCACAAAAAATAAGCATCTTCTAAAGACGGCCGTTATGTAAGAAAATAAGGATCTACATAAGGCATTCAAAAACAGGTTCAAAACGCCAAAAATATTAAAGTAGAAGAGGCTGAGACAGTGAAGATTTGAATGAGAAATTAGATTGTAATTTTTATTTATTTTTTTCATTTTCTATTGTTTGTTATGTAATTCTTTGTTGTTTATCATCTAATTCTCTGCTATTTTAAAAAAAATTGAGTATAAAACGCCAAAATCTACAAACACCAAAACGCCTGATAGTTTGAAAACTGTGAGAACCAATGCTACCAAAGTACGAGGTTGCTATATAAAACGCCAAAAACGCAAACAAAGTATTACTGTAAAAATCAACACTAATTGACAGATGAAGATTAAAAAGAAACGGTATCATTTATTGCCAAAAACATTATAGTTATATTAATGCCACTACATGGAAAATTGAAAATTATTTATCTTTTCAAAACGCCATAATTGTTTGTCACATTATAGGCCTGTATCCTAAATGACAAAACACTTGATATAATAAAATCAAGAAAATTACTGATGTTTTTTAAATTAAAAGCCTGCATCCTAATCTAAAAATCAACAAAAAACGCCAAAACAAATACTTAAAACGCCAAAATATTTACTATAGTTCTGATCTAAAAACAATAAAAACGCCGCATATTTAATAAACACAAAAAAAATGGAAAGATGAAGGGACACGCGTAAATAAAAAAGAAACTATGAAAGGACAAAAAAGCCCATCCGCCTTTCTCTAAGCGGCGTGACACGTGTTAGGCCAGGAAGCGTTCTCACCGTTCTCACACTTTTGATCGTTTTCTCCTTATCCCGTTTCTATATATATATGATACCATAAAGTTAAATTATATAATAAACATTATATTGCATTATAAAACTAATTATAATATAACAAAACTTTATGATATATTATTAATGCCCATGTTCACCGGTTACAAGCAAATGTATAAATTTTATACAATATTTAAACTTTCATTTACTTACTATTACATAATGGATTACGGCTACTTAACCGAGACATTAGATTCAACCCATTTAAAAACAACCAAACAAATATACACATAACCAAGCAAACAAATTTTAGACATACAGAAATATAGGTCAACAGAAGAACAAATGAATTATAAAAATTGTTGCCAAATTTTTGTTCAAGTTCATTATTGGTTCTCAATTTCTTTTAGTCCAGTTTAATCTCATCTAGTAGCCATCTATACATAACGTATCTTTCAAATCTATATTTTAATCATTATTAAAATTCCTACAACTCTTGCATATGCAACAACTATTCAAAATAAGCATGTCATATGGTGAACATATATTTTTCTAGTAAATTCTTGCTACTCACTACATTCACTGTTGTGTAATCTATTTAGTGCAATATACTCTAGTTGGCCAAACATATTTTTTCATATATAGTATGTTAGGTATTTTGTATCATTTTCGATAAAACTTGTGATACTAGAATTATATCAATAGATACTGTCGTTAACCATGTATAACATATATATCTTTATTAAACTTGGCATTGAAAAATCAATATTAGTAGATTTAAGCAATTTTTTGAAAATAAGTTAGTTTAGGAATTTACTAAAAAAATGAATAACATACATGCTAACATTGACTAAGTCAACCTACCTCACAACAAGATATGGTTTTTTTTTAAAGGTAACAAGATATGGTTCCTCTTATATATTTATCTACTAGTTTAAGATCCCGCGAGTTTCGCGGGTGGCTTAACACAAACATATAAGACAAACAAAAGTCAACTTTGTTATGTCGAGAAACATCGTCCTTTCTAGAGATGAGCTCGGTACCTATGTCGAAAATCGCCAAATTTGATATGGGTATCAAAAATTGCCAAATATGGGTACCGGTACCGAAAAAGTTCGGTACGGTACCGGTACCACTATTTGTATGTAAAATTCGGTAAAATACTGCTACCGTACCGACCCGAATATACAGGTACTGAAAACGCCAAAAAGTGAGTACCAAAAAAATTGGATACGGGAAATTTGATACCGGAACCAAGTACGAAATGCTCATCTCTAGTCCCTTTCTTCACTTGTGACATAACCGAAGTCCGATCCAAGATGTAAAGTCCAAAGCCTTCCACCTAAAACACATCAGCCAAATTTTAGAAAAAAAACACCAACTTTGACTTTTGACTTTTTAGTCAAACGAATCAAACTATTATTTAAATTGGTGTAAACTAACCATATAACCTCAATAACAATACAATCTGCTAAATTTCTTTGTGTTCGATAACTTTGGTATATCTTTGGAACTATTGTCGCAGCAGCATTAAGTTTGCTAACGGGTCGAGGTGAAACAAAGACGGTTGACCCAGGAGAAGTCAAACCACCAGTCTTAAGTTTCGACCTTTTGGGTTCTGATTTTTTGAAAACCTGAACCCTATATACAGAAAATTAAAGCCTCGTTAACACACTAAATCACAGAAAATAAAACCTCATTAATACACTAACTCTTATCAATGTCTAATAACCAATAACTTAATATATAGAAAATTAAAGTAACATTGCTTCGCTGCGGGTTTTGCTATTTAGATCTAATTAGTTCAAGCCAAAGAATCTACTTTAAGTATATGGGAAGTGCTGTAATGAAGATGTGCAAAAGAGTCCATATAATAGGAACCAACTCTTTACAACTCGTGCAGCTACAAAAGAGACCTACGAAAGAGTGCGTGTTTTTGATGTTATAGAGGAGCCAAGTCTTACCAAAGTTGAAAACAAAAGAACTGAAAGATTTCAAAGGACACGTGAAAAATGACTGCAGTTACTTGTATCCGTAGGCGATCTTTGTGCATTTTCATTTGGATTCAAAAGCGATGTGGGTTTGTCTCTGTCTAGAGCGTAGCATTGATTCCAAGGCAAAAAAAGTAGTCTATCTATGTAAAAACAGAAAAAAAGGCTATCAAGAAACAAAACATGAGAGATTTGTCATAATGGCAAGTGTTAACAGCCATTGCAAACAAATTTGGTGATTCTGCTTTTGACAACAGTGCCATAATAAGTTCTAAAAATCACTTATAAGACCATAGGTAATGGTTAATGCCCACTAAGGGGCATTTTTCACCACATCATCATCATAATGCCCTTTTAAAAAAGGTGTAATGGTTAATGCCCATTTCATTTATTACTTTCCATTATTTTTCTTCTCTTTGGGCATTATTATAGAAATGCCCCACCCTCTTCATGCCCTTATAATGCCCAAGGGGGTGGTGTTGAGGGCATTATCAAACCTTTTCATGCCCTTATAATGCCCATTACACATGGTCTAAGTGCCAATAGTTTTCATAGACAACCTACTAAAACAAAATATTCTATTAAACACGGTTTTAATGTATGAATACTTTTTCTTAGTCAAATACCTGCAAATTAGACTGATGTGGCTAACTTAATGGTCCATATTGCCAATGTGTCATACCTAAGAAGTGGTATACCTATGCAAAGACAGAAATTTTAATCAAATACCTGCAAATAAGAGTTGAACAGTAACCCCAAAGTGGTATACCTAAGAACATGAGCAAAGCGGAATCTTTTCTATAATCAATCTCTTCAGCTATGCATACTAAATCGTTGTCTTGATATAGTTCCAAATATCTATCCCATAATCTATATTGTGTAAGCGTGTTCAATAACTATGTTTAAACCTTTCTTACACTGAATTAGAAGGTGCTATAAACTTTTAAATTCCCTATCATTCTTGAAAAAATCACCTTTATGTTCTTCCCATAATTGTGGACGAAAAAATATAAATGATTTATGAATTATACATACTTTATGAAGCACTAAATTAAGACCAATTTGTTCGACATACTTCAAATGGGAATCAAAGTGTTCAACTGCAATAGTTTTGACATGCTGGTAGTTACTACTATTAATTAAGTGGCAAAAAATATAAATGATTTATGAATTATTCATACTTTATAAGCTATTTCCAGGCATAAAGTGGCAAAATGGCAGGTAAAGTGAGTTGTATAATGAATCAAATTTCCTGGTAAGTTCCGGTACATGCCAAAATAGGTCAGCTTGGGCTGACCCGAAACATATTTTGCCATAAATTTCAAATTGTTAAAATGAAAATTAGCGTATCAATTATTGTTACAAAAATAATGCCATTTCAATAACGATCTAATATAATTAACAAAATGATTAAGGAGTTTTATAAACCAAAAATACACAATTTTTGACCCGTTTAACTGTGACTTGTTTTTTTATTTAACCTGTTTAGCTTGTTACTTTGTTTTTGTAATACGTAACACGAATCGAAAACCATCCACCACTTGTAGGCACAATGACCAAAGTGAAACACCATCTCTAAAACTTAACATGAATCGACCCATTCACCATTCCAGAATCCCTTTGTAGGCACAATGACTAAAGTGAAACACCCACCACTTTACACATACAAATGTAAGCGTCTGGCAGTCTGCTAAACCAAATTTTCTATTTATTCACATAACATATTTATCTTATCAGACGCATATGGCCATACAAGTATGAGGCTTTACACTTGGTGCTAGTGCTGACTGGTGTTGCATAAATAGAATGAAAAGTAAGGTTGACTACTGAAGGCAAAGATAATAACTAAATCAAAATTTTAGTATTAAAAAACTGACAACTAATGTAATTACCAAAGAAATCACTTGGTGCTTACCAAAGAAATTACAGAAAATAAAACATCATTAACACACTAAATCACACATTTAACCCTATATACGCACATTAAAACTATCATAATGGGGTTAACGTGCAAACTGTATCAAACAGTAACCCCTAAATAAAATTATAATTTTTCAAAGATTTACAGTCACTGGATACATATTATCTAAAACACTGGAAACTTATCATTACACAACACAAAACTGTGAATACTCATAACTGAAATTAACAGAGAAAGTAGTGGAAATTAGGTTTAATTTCTCTATTAGATGAAACATAACGATTTGATTCGCAAATAAATCATTAAGAATAACACAAGTTATTTTGTATTTCAATAGTGTGAACAGAAATGAGGATGTGACTATAAGTATCATTCATTTGCTAAAACATGCTAGGTGGTAAAGACTTGAGAATGTGGTTGGTGATAGGGATGAGCTTGGTACCAACCGGCACCGAAAATACCGGTATCAAAGATCCCAAAAAATGGGTACTGGTACCGAAAATACCTGGTACGGTACATTTCGGTACCGGTACGAACCGATATTTGAATAAAAAATCCGGTAATTACCGGTGCCGAAAATGCAAAAGGTCAGTAGTACCGAAATTTGAGTCGGTTCGGGAAATTTCGTACTGGTTTCGAACTGGTACCCGGTACCATTTGCTCATCCCTAGTAGGCGAACTTCAAACCCATTTGGCTTCCTTAACCTGTTTTCTTTATAGCAAAACTTCTTTTTATGTTACTACTTTGACTCGTTAGAAATAGAATACCACTCAAAATGATCAAATTTCATTTTCCCATGTATGGGTTGAATTCACATCTCCGTTCCTAGCTAATGCCTAACAGTTTACATCCAAATTTGTAACTCAAATCTGTCTTTGACTTTCATTTGCAGATAATAAGTTTGACAAACCATGAGCCGGTGAGATTCTAGGGCTTCAAAAAGTTTATGCTTGACAAATGTACCATTTATCCACTCAATATTCATCTAAAATGTCAAACAGCTTATAAGGTATGTGTAATAAGAAAACATTAATTGATTTAACTTAAAAATTTCATAACAATTATATTGAAAACCCAGTATTAAAAACTTATTAGATGTTAACTTACTTCAATAGCTTGAAACCCTTGCTCAGCAACCCGTTTGATATAACAGATTCTGATAGGCGAATGGAAATTCCTGAATCAATAATATCACCATTCACAGACGCTTTAATAATTTCAACAAATCTAAGAACAACACACAACAAATATCTAGATCAAAATGTAGTTGAAGGTACCTGAGGGGAAGGATAGATAATCAAAATACACATTGGTGGCTATTTCTTGAACACACACAAAACAAAAATCTTGATCAACACATAGGAAAGAAGTAATGGTATGCAATTAGCAGAGCTGATTACAAAGAAAATTAGATTATAAAAAGCCATGTATTTTATAAAATGGAGAGCTTCTTACCTTTACCATTGCTGGTGTCCTTGTCACATCCACAAACACCTTTATGTCACATACGAACCAACATCTCAATCGTAGCAGTCACCTAAAATAAGATGTTCTTCAATAATTGATTCATGATAATAATCCTAAATCAAACAATCTATCAAATTAAACAATCTGGTATAGAAAACACATTGAATTAAAGAAGAAACAGAGAAAAATTACCCGTCAAAGAAGCCGGAGGCTGATAACTTCAGAGATATTAACACCCTTGCTTGACGTGGTATGTTTCAGTGATGGCACACAATAAGAAAGCGTTAATAGGGACCAAGAATGGAAGGGGTGATTCAAAAAAAATATCACATAAGAGAGATCTAGGGTTTCATTCTAAAAAACTGAACCGTATTTCTTAACATAAGCTCAAATACGTTTCAAAAACAATTTACATCAGCAAATATTAGAATAAATCATCTTCTGCGTATCAATATGTAACACCAAGAAAGTGCAATTATCGGGAAAAACAACGAAAAATCTAACCAACAACTAAATGACTTCATCTTCCAGACTAAATTAGTGCTTAAAAGGTTACCTGTAATCAAGTCAGATCGGCGATGCTCGTTTATTGCAGTTCCTCCTCCATCTTCTTCCGATTTCGCCTCACTCGACACCCGGTAAATTAGGGTTTCCACTCTCAATCTCATTCTCTTCCTCTTCTTTCACAGCAGTTTCAATCTGACTCTTAAAAAATCCCAACTGAGAAGCCCTAATAACATCATCGATGAATCATCGACTATCTTAACACTATTCTTATCACACAAACATACAATTAAATTAGACGCATATGAACCTAAAAATTCAAGAAAAACAAAATAATGAATCAGAGATCGATGAATTACCAGATCGGAGCACTAAATAAGTCCCTCAAGGTGAGAGTCGTTCTTGATATTTAGTCGGTGAAACTGAATGCGACCACTCCGTGGAAGAGAGTCCGATTCATTGAAGAAGCAATAGATGAAACAAACGACCCAGAGGATTGATTGAGAGATGAATCGGCAAGGTGAAATACAGATTTAGATCTAGGGTTTTTATTTGAAATAGGATTGAGAAAGGAAGTATTCATGTTTATGGAAACAAAAGATGAGATATAACGCAGTGTGAAGGAGAAAGAGCGTCTCTTATTTTGCCGCTCAAATGAAAAGAATATGTATCGTAAGAATCACACGTGGCAATTAGTGGATTAAAATTATGCCAAGTGGCACTAAGTTGTTTTGTTTTAATATAGATAATAGATATATAATAACCGACAATAAATACACCTTCACAAAACAATACATGAAGTTTAATATATTAAATGTGTTTGATTGATATTATTTGGAAAACCGATATTTTAATAAGGAAATAAATACGGAGTGTTCGTTCAACGACCACCATTAAAAGCGGTGGTTGTTCATTATTTCCGGCGACGCATTATACGCAAGCGAAAACCCCATCAGGCATCATCGGCGTTGCTCAATTTTCCGATCAACAAACTCAATCGCCGGAACAAGATAAAACATAACATATATATGTAATCTAACACTCATAAATTCTAAAATATGGTTCGATTGGTTACCTGATTGTTGTAATTCAACGGTCGATTGAAAATGACGGATCTGTTCGTTTGTCAAACTAAGGTGAGGCTGCAACATGTTTTTGTTCTTGAAACGAAAAATCGAAAGAAATTTGTTGTTGTCGCAATCGTTGTTCTGGCGAGTCTCTGACGCCATGGCTTCTGGGTTCTTTAGCCATCTTATTCGATCAATTCTACAGTCACCATAACAGTTTTAACTTGGTGACTGATTTGTCAAACATCCAATCGTGTAGTTTGTGCTTTAACCAAGTGTCCATGCAACTATGTTCTTGATTAGAACGATGGTATTGTGACATGAGTGATGTTGTTGGAGATGAGAATGTGAGCGAACGGTGCTGATAACGTGTTGTGAAACAAACCTAATAGCAAACAATAAGAGAAAGAAATGTAGGAAGAAACAGACATTTCATTGATAGATATATCATACAAGAGATACAATGGGAAGTATATATAGGAGAAGAAAACTTGGAGAAGAAGCTAATCTATTTTTGGTGTTGATAACCATAATATTAATAATATATTTATAACAAAACATATTTTGTATACTTAATTATTGAAATAATCATTGAAGTGTGAAAAGTAATAATAATAATAATAAAAACCTACAAAATAAGATCCATGAACCGTCTTCTTCATTCCCTTATTAGAAGCAGTAAGTTTTTTTTTTCTCTTGCTTTCTTTTTCTATGTTATTAATAGGATTTCTTTTCATGTTGGTTTAACAAAAGAGCAAAACCATGGGTGATCTAAGATCATGTAGTAGACCTGGCAAACGGGTTGGTTCGGGTCGGGTCGGGTCATGGGTCAAAACGGGTCAATTACAAAAAAGGGTTGTTTTGATTCGGGTCGAAACGGATTCTAGTCGGAATGGGTTCGGGTTGAAACGGGTCCGGGTCAGAATGGGTTTCGGGTCGGGTCGGGTTGGTTAAAAATTGCTTTCTTTAAAAAAAAGAGATTGTACATCAAGGGGTTATGTACTAACTAAACCCACCTAACTGAATATACTAACAAACTTAAGAGCATTCACATCCAAGGCATCATATTGTGAGTGTGGGGTTTTTAAAATGTAAAGAGTATAAAAAGTGGTTGTGAGTGGAGAAGAGAGAAAATATTACTGTTCATCTGTATATTTGAGGGGACACTGTTCACCCACTATAATTTTTTAATATATATTGAAAGTGATTGTGAGTGAAGGAGAGAGAAAAATGTAATATATATTGAAAAGGAGAGAGAAAAAGTATTTGTTTTTAGTGGAAATATATTGATATAGGAGTTGTTTTTTAGTGGAATGTATGTATATTTTTAGTGGATTGGATGTGAATGCTCTAACTACTGTTAAAATCAAAACTCAATTCTTAGATGAGAATACGCCTTGAAACTGTGAACGAAAGATGGCTGTTTCGAAACCATATACCGCCATAACTCGTTGTTCGATTTTGCATGATGATCACTATCTACTATCTTGATACATGTTAGAGAAAAGCATAGATAAAAGGCTTCCTCTAAAGTAAACTGAAACCATTGTTTATCTTTATCAACTGTGATAACTGCTCGACCGAAACAGGTTTGGTTTAAAAGATCGGTCTGTTGAGGATCAGTTGCAAACAGGTTTGGTTTAAAACATGTTGATGGATCGTAGGGTGGTGGTCGATCATCAGCTAGAGAGACAATTGAGAGAGTTGCTGCTGGTGCTGTTGCGAAGAAAATTCTCAAGGCATATTCAGGAGGAACTGAGGTGCGCTGAGTTTTGTTTGTCTATTTACACAATTACACATGCAGATACATAGTTCTCATATCTTAAATTTTAACGTATAACCAATATATTGCTTGTAAATGAGCCAAATGTTCATGAACTATTCTGTGAACTTGTTTTTGTATAAAACGAAACTAAAAATCAAAACTCAACCGTATCGGCCTAAAACCCGTTACGATCTGAAACCCGTCCCGTGCGGAAACTCATGTCGGCCTAAAACTTGTACCGTTCGGAAACTCGTGTCGGCCTAAAACCCGTTGCGATCCGAAACCCGTCCCGTGTGGAAACCCGTGTATGTCTAAAACCCGTAGTGATCTGTAACCCGTCCTGTGCAGAAACTCTTGTCGGCCTAAAACCCGTCCGGTGCGGAAACTCGTGTCACCCTAAAACCCGTTGCGATCCGAAACCCGTCCCGTGCCGAAAACCCGTGTCGGCCCGAACCCGATCCGAACAGACCCGTTCCGATCCAAAACCCGCCACGTACCAAAACCCGTCTCGGTCCGAAACTCAATTGGAACTAAAACCGTTCTGATCCAACTCCTATTTCGTGCCGTAACCCGTCTTGTGCGGATACTTGTGCCGGCCCGAAACCCATTCTGATCCGAAATCTGACCCGTTTCTTTAAGGTGCTAACCCACATCGACTCATTTCTTTAAAGTTGTCGACCCGCTTTGACCCGAAAATAATAAAATGAAATTTTAATTGACCCGTTGTGACCCGTTTAGTTAAAATATCTTACCCAAACTAACCCATATAATTTTAAAAGCAACCCAAACTAACCCACTTGAAAGCCTTTGTGTCAAGATTGCCACCTGTATCATGTAGTATAAAAAAAAGAACTAGTTGATTACCTTGGAGTGCTTAAGCAAACATCAATCCTCGATACCATGAAAACCGGTACGATAGAAACACCATCGTCATGAAACTGAACCGGGGAGAAGCAAAACCGGACTCGGCCGCGGTGGTTCTGACTCGAGTAGCAGCGACTGTGTCAACAGTCGTAGAGATTAACCCGACGAGTGGTGACGACAAGGCAGTAGTTGTTGGTTTGGCAACGATTGTTTGTTGCAGGGAAGCAATCCGCAACAGTTTTCGATCTCGGATAACCCATGAACTACAAAGAACTTGAGAGTGACCGATGACGGCATTAGCGAGGAATCGAGAATGGGTTTGGTAACCTTTAGAGACACCAAAAAAATGATCAAGAGGTAGCTTAACTATAGATTTATGAAGAGTTAGGGGCTGTTTGGTAGCCTCTTAATAACCATTCAGATGCTACCTCTTAATGGTTTAAAACTTCTGAATGAATAAGAGGTAATCTCAAGTCTGAATGGTTAAGAGGTAACCTCTGAATGGTAAATCATCACATGTCACATTCTTCTACCTTCTCATTGGTAAAATTCTTAATGGTTCCATTAAGAGGTAGCCTCTTAATGACCATTCAGAGGCTACCAAACAGCCCCTTAAGTAATGGTCACCAGTTTACACCTCCATATGATGGCCATTTACGCCATGTAGGTTACAAAAAGGTGAAGGGAACGATTCCAATATGTAGAAGAAGGTTGAACGTTTCAATCAGGGAAATGATTTAGGTCACTCATTTAAATTTTGACCACTTTGGAATTCATTTGGTTAATTAATTCATTCATTTGGTAAATAAATTTCTAATAGCTTTCTTAAAATATGTCACTCATTATAGTAATATAATACTGGGCATACGTCTTGGTGCGTGTCGAGCGAGATATGATTTTATTAATATTTTAAGTTCGTTTTACGTATTAGTCAAGTTTTAAATTTATAAAACACCATATTGTACTAACACTAAACACACACTAGCGCAAGTGCACCCATCGCGAGCGTAGTATAGTGTTGCTAAGATACCGAGGTCGTCTAAGGACACAAAAGTTTTTAATACCGGTTTATCGTCAACGTCTAATCTATCTAAATTTTTGATAAAAGTTTTTAAGCATGAAAATAAATCTAAAATTTTTTTGGGTAAAGGTTTCACCCTGGTAAATTTCATTGCACAACAAACCAAAATAAAACAAGTGGAAGGCGAAAATGCCAACGAGTTCATATACCCGACATGCCGAGCATATGTTCAGCCACTAAACAGAGCCAAAACTAACAAAACTAAAACATGAAATGCAAACTAGAAGCTAAGAGACTAATCTGCATCACTCGCTAGACTCTCATCCTTAGACGATCCCGTCATAAATAACGAGCCTTTTAGGCGGCTTCCAATCTCTAAGAATTTGATCCACTTGTCTCGTGTTCTTGAACCTCATCGTTATTAACTTTAATCGAACAGAAGCAGCAATCGCATCAGCAACCTAGGTGACCGTCCTCTTTCTATCCGAGAATAACCAGCAGTTTCTTTCTTGCCATATGTGGTACACTGTAGCAGCCACTAGAAGTCTACCGATCACACTTTTTGCGGACTTAGATTTTGCTTTAGAAACTAGGTGATCAAGAACATTCTCCCAGTTATGCGTTAGGTGTTGCATATCTCCTATTGCTTTAACCTTCGACCAAATTTGAGCCGTAAATACACATTCAAAAAATAAATGTGCATGGGAATCATTACCATTCTGACATAAGGAACAACACATCAACCTAAGATTAATAGGCCCTCCAACTTCCCAATGCTTTAGCTTATCTTGCGTCTTTAACTTGTTGCCAATAACTAACCACATAAGAAACGTATGACGAGGGATACATTGAGAAAACCAAACCACATTATGCCACTCTACTCTCAGACCATGAACACGAAGAGTATTCCAAACAGCCTTCGACGAATATTGTACCTCTTTACCTTCATTATCAATCCAGCTAATAGTGTCTAGTCTATTGGTGCTCAAACTAGGAGGTTGCATATTGATAAGAACCGGGTAGATCTCCATCCACGCCACTGGCCAAAGCCATTGACCGTCTTGAACCACATCCGCAACTTTTGATTGAATCCTAAAGCCTGCTTGCTGAATCATTCTAGGCGTAATAAAATTTCCAATGGGTTCCACATTCGACCATTTATCGTACCAGGCTGATGTCAGTTTACCATCCCCAATTTTCGACCACATATGATTTCGTAATGTTGATCTAAGCTTCATAATTTTTCTCCATCCCCAGCTATTCCCCTGTTTTAGAGGAACACCCCAAACAGACAAGATAGAATCACTTTGATAGATAAAATGAAAAACAAACAGACAAGATAGAATCACTTGGATCCAACTCTTCTTTAATGTACCCTTTGATGATTTTTTCACTTTCGGACTTTTTAAGAGATTATCTTAGTTATAGTAGTAGGCCCCTCTTTTGAAGGTGACGTTACCCTCAACCCAGTGGTTTGAGTCAGCAGGGATACAATCCCAAAGGGTCGGAATATTGAAAGATAATTAAATAAGTTATTAATGCCAAAAGTGGTAGGCCCTTCTTTTGAAGGTGACGTTACCATTGGCTAAGTGGTTTGAGTCAGCAAGGATACAATCCCAAGAAGCCGATTTAAAGTTTTAATAGTAGTTTACATATGAGGGGTTCAAGCTATTCGCACCCCAGCCATCCAATACCTTTGGGGTATTGAAGGAGGTCCTAGTAAGCTTAAACCAAGTCGTCGCAGGATCTATACACTGAACGAGACAAGAACTTTACCAAACCATCCTTCTAACCCCCTTTCAAGTAGTTAACGTGCTTTATATAGACCGTAAAGACACGGATGAGCAAATCAATGACATCATGAAAAAACGGTAAAAAAAATTCACTTTCAACATAAGAAAATAGTTATTAAAGTCATTAATACATATCCAATTAAAAAAGTGCCGAAAGATTAAAAATCAAAAGTAATACATTAAAAACTTGTTTTCACCAAGTGATGTAAGAGATTAGCCAAGCATGACCTTTGATTGACAAGAACTCTTACTATCAATCTTGGATCCTGAGACTACTACACACTCTAAATATGAAAGATGGATGAGGTGGTGGGTGTTGGTGTTGTAGTTGTGGTAGAGTGATGGCAAAGTGAGAGAGAAGTGATTTGCCAAGGGATGCCTTTTGAAGTGAACCAAGCACCCATATTTTTAGTCAGAACAGTACCCCGGCCACGTGTCCATTGGGTACGGCCCGTGGCCAGCTTCTTCTCTTCCTTCATTAATTGCAGCTGCCAGCAGAGGGTCCCACACGACCCCGTGGTCAACTCTTTGCTATACTATCGTGATTCTACAAATCTGAGAGTTGATCACGCCCCATGGTGAGCTGGGCACAACCCCGTGGTGGGCGTAGGCTTTGTCTTTATGTGTGAGGTCTGACCATGGCCCATGCCTGGCTGGGCACGGCCCCGTTGTCAGCTTCTATTTCCTTGTTTTTGTCTTGGGAGATGCTGCCGAGGGGTTGGGCATGTCACGTTATTCCTTCTTCTTGTATTTATGTTGGTTTTTGGCTGTTTATTTGTTCCTTTTGTTCTTTTAAGCTCATTTGGTCTTGTAAATTCAAAAGAAAGAAAGAAACGCGTTTTTTCCAACATTAGTACTAAAAAGGGGTTGGTTTTATGACTCTATTGATGTAATTTATATGTTGCATTTTGTACAGATCACGTATATATCACATAATCATTTTATTAGTGCCATGTACTATATATCATAAGTATACTTTAATTATTTCATTTACTACTAGTGGGAATGTCCGCGCGTTGCAGCGGGTACGCCTGTTTTATCGCCTCGTGAGAGTTCTTGGGGTTTGTGTCGTGTGTATGGAATTTGTGGGTTATTCATTATATAACTTTATTATGCTACATGACTCACATCAGGTATTTGTTCATAATAATTTAATTTGGCTCATACGACCGACATAACCAAAAGCTATTTAGTTCATGCAACCCGTGTATATCAACAAACATATTTGTCCATATCTAGTCAAGAACAAAAACAATTAAATTAAGATATGTTAACTATAATGCAAAACGAGCATATTATTGAAATATTCTTTAACGTAAAAAAAACATATTTACAATTTTACACCATTTACATAACTTTAACGTATAAAGAGCGTATTATTGAAATATAGTTGCACCAAATTTTGTAACCTCAATGCATCCACCAAATATGTATGTCGATTTTGCTACACAAGGTAATTTAGATATATTCACATTTCCAAAGCATTTTGGTGTCTTTGTTGAAGATGCTTTACACCTTATTGTATATCATTTTTCTTATGTTTTAGTGTCTACATAGAAGATTGCACAAAAGAAAATAACACAATAAGCCAACCATTCAAATACAATCTTGACTAAAACTATACTATATTATTTAGAAGGTAAACATACATGATAAGAGATACACACAAGATAACTTGTTATTGATTCGGTTCAATAACACGTTACAGCGCAAGATGGCACATATACTATACCAAATTCTTCAAACACAATATATATAGACACGTTAGTGATGCGTGTAGAGTGTGTTATATTTTTATTAACATTTTAATCCCATTTTACACATTAGTCAAGTTTTAAATCTATAAAACACGATATTCTACTAACACTAAACACACATATGGGCAAATGCACCTATCGTGAGCGTAGTATAGTGTTGGTAAGATACCGAGGTCGTCCAAGGACACAAGAGCTTTTAGTACCGGTTTATCATCAATGTCTAATCTAATCCAATTTTTAGAAAAGGTTTTAAACATGAAAAATAAAAACTAAAATGTTGAAAATAAAAATAAAATAAAAACAGATAGAAAAGATGAATCACTTGGATCCGACTCGCATTTAATGTAACATTTGATGATTTCCGCACTTTTGCACTTTTTAAGAGATTATCTAAGTTATAGTAGTAGGCCCCTCTTTTGAAGGTGACGTTACCCTCAACTTAGTGGTTTGAGTCAGCAAGGATACTATCCCAAAGGGTCAGAATATTGAAAGATAATTAATTAAGTTATTAATGCGTAAAGTGGTAGGCCCCTCTTTTGAAGGCGATGTTACCCTCGGCTAAGTGGTTTGAATCAGCAAGGATACAATCCCAAGTAGCCGGATTAATGTATTAATAGTAGTTTACATATGAGGGGATCAAGCCATTCGCACCCCCGCCACCCAATACCAGTGGGTATTGAAGGAGGTCCTAGTAAGCTTGACCCAGGTCCTTGCAGGATCTATACACTAAACAAGGCAAGAACCTTACCAAACCATTCCCTTAACCCCCCGACCATGTCACACCCCCGAAATACCACATGCGGAAACCCCCGCGAGGCGTGTGACGTACCAGGATCTAGCCACCAATCACATTGAACTCATACATGATTTAAATAAAACTTTCATTTATTAAGGTAAAGTATTACATTACATAAAGCATGACTCATCGTATTCAGCGGAAGCATAAATCATAAGTGTTACATAAATAGTATAAACAAAATCCATTAGATTTGTCTTGCATTCCCATTCCTTACGACCCATGACCACTCCAGCATCCCAGACAACAAGTTCCACGATCCACATAATCTATAACCTGCGAGCATGCACACACGTGTATCAGACAACGCTGGTGAGTTCATAGTTTTACGAAAACATTAGTTACCAAGTGTTTAATTCCGTTCATTGATTTCAATGTTGATAATACCTCGGATACAAGACGACTCCTGATTTACATTGCCCTTTCCCCAATGCTCCTATCAAAGCATTGGGCATAACTGAGTCATTAGTTCACACCCGTCCTCTCAAGTACGGGGTGAGGGTGCCAAACCTAGATAGCGCTACCAACTAATACTACGTTACCTCTCAGGTAACAAACAACAAGGAGGGACTTTAATAGTGATAGGATGAGTGTATTATCCATCATTCCCGATTTTACCCACAAGACGTATTCCTCTCAGGAATACCCAATTGATTTACCCCAAAACCTATCCTTCTCAGGGATACCCAATGACTGTCCCAACCACCGGGACGCATGCTCAAGAGAAATGAACTCACCTTTGGTTTACTCGGTAAGACTAGTTACTCGTTTATCAGTTGATCATACACGCCATAACATGGTTACCGGTAACGATCAGTTCTACGCACATAAATCACGCATTCTACATTCGCATTACACAGGTAACACACAAGTATTGCACATAACGACATGCTAATCATAACAAGGAATCGTGCTACATGCAAACCATAACATTTATTGAAATAATTGGTTTTTGCATACCATGATATCATGCATTCTAGTAGGTCGCATGTACTAGACATCGCTTCATACTACCTAGCCATTACTTGAATCACATACGAGTTCATGTCACATGTTAGAACATCACATAACAATCCAACAATCCATTTATGTAATATACCAATGAGACTAAGGTGTAAACGTGTATATAAGTGTGCGACTCAAGTCAAGGGTGCAATTAACGACATTAGCCCAAGATGTGCAATCTGGTCCGCAATTGAGATATGGTATGGCCCAATGACCAGACATGGCCAAGTCACGTGAGCGTTCCAAAATAAATTCATTTGGACTGTGCTATTGATCCTAGTTCGCAGCCCAGCTTGCTCGTTTACACGTGAGGCCCAATGTGACATGTTATCTGGTAAGTGTGCGTATGTGCGGGTGGCCCAACGAAGCCCAAACTGTATGCTATAAACTCAGATAATATACGACGAAACTCCCATGTTTCGTCATTACCGGCTCCGACGAAACTCCCATGTTTCTTCATCACAAGCTCCGACGAAACTCCCATGTTTCGTCGTCACAAGCTCCGACGAAACTCCCTTATCATTTACAGATTATGGTTATCAGATCTATCCGCACTTTGGTAACAATTATGAGCAAACACATTCATCAGCCAGTCGACACCATATATTCCGAACCATCATGCAACCTTAGTATTTATCATTGAACTCCATAGTCTTCTCTAATAATTATGCCACAATTGTAAATATTCAAGCAAGTTAAGCTAAACTAAATCCGATCATATACATCACTGAACTAATAATTCGATAAGTGAAGCGGCCCAATAATCACACAGCATCATTTATTAACACGAATTTTAAAGCAGCGATTTAGTAATTCACAATACATTCACTTCAAATAAATCATCATCATATTGAACCCCTAACCTATGCATATTAATTAATCATACATGCTTTGACAAATACATCCCAACAAACAGTTTCATGTTATCTATTAATCATGCAATACATTTGAAAGGTCAAAGAACCACCAAATAATCTATAAATATTACACAAAACATACCCGAGTATCTGGGAGGAAAAGGGCTTCGGTGATGATGATTCGAATACTGTCGTCGTTTGCAAGATAGGGGGATGAGGTTTAGGGTTTGTAATATTGCAAAAGGGTTGTGCCACACACTTATGTGTTCACGTATACATAAAAGAGAGAGGGGAGGGTTGGGCCGAGTTTCATTTAAAATGTGGGCCGAGTTTCATTTAAACTTGATGGATTGGGCCGAGTATATTTAAAAACGGTGGCAGCCCAATAACACTCGTGATCGGTTCAATGTGGTTTAATGATAGACGCGGCCCAAAAACTACTAGACACAATATTAACCCACTTACACACTCAATCACACCCAAACATTTACGTTAAACAAATCTATTAAAGTCACGAGCGTTAAACAAACTCACTAAAGTAAAGTACGTGTAAAGAAGGAATAGTTAGGGATCGGAATCACGGAACTGAAAGATACTAACCTTGAAAGTTCGGGTTGTCACATCATCCCCAACTTGAAAGAAATTTCATCCCGAAATTTGATAGACAATCCAAAGCAGCACGGTGTCAAATCAGGATGACTGTGGAATTTCTTCGAGTACCACATCATCCCCAACTTGAAAGGGAATTTTGTCCCGAAATTCGACAATGACATCGAAAGTTGATTCAACTATTCGTACAATTAAATATACCAGGGCTTCATCTGATCTTTGCATTTCCACGTGAACTCCAATCCACGACTTGAGTTCCTACGAACTCTCACGATTGGAATACGACTATGCTTACGAACCTTAACTTTCCGATCCATGATTTCGATGGGTTCTTCAACAACTGCAACTTGTCCAATAAAGGTATCACAAGTGTTTCATCGAACAACCATTGCCTTCGATTTGAGACATAAATGACATTGTGTACATTACCTAATTCGTCGGGTAACCTGAGTTTGCAAGTCATGCTACCGATTCTTTCCAGAGCTTTGAATGGCCCAACGCAACGTAAATTAAGCTTGTCACACTTGCCCAAAGCGTACCGCACCCTCCCAGGGTGAGACTTTCGATCATGACACGTTTGCCTGCAGTGAACTCCTAACATCTCCTAAGCTCGTCAGTTCTCCTGGCAATCACGCATTATCGTCACGCAATTTGCGATCTAAGCAATCTTCCCAAGAGTTTCGAGTACAAGTCCTGGACTCGTATTTAAGTTGTCGATCACCCTAGTCCAACAAGGAGGCTGGCATTATCGTCCATACAATGCCTCAAACAGAGCTGTCTGAATACTAGAATGGTAATTGCTGCAGTAGAACTCAACCAAAGGTAAATGTCCTCCTATCTCTTACTAAAGTCAATCGCACACATGCTCGCAGCATGTCTTCGAGTGTCAGGATGGTTCGTTTGTTCTGACCATTTGTCCAACGGTGATAAGCAATGTTCATGTCTAGACATGAGTCGAGGTGTTGCGTATTGCCTGTCATAAATCGGATGTAGTTCAAAATCAGAGGTAACAAGAGTTGGCACCTCGTGCCCAAAAGCCGCCTCTCCCCGAGGAATAGTCACAAACTGTGACGACTCGTCAATGTCCTTAATTGCAATAAAATGTGCTGGTTACGTAAGACAATTAACGATCACCCAGATGTTATTATTTCCGTTTCGATGCTTCTGGTTGTTGATACTCCACCTTGACTTTCCCATAAATCAAACATCATTCACATACACTGCCAGGTGGGCCTTCATGCCCGACCACCTGTACAAGGTTTATAGATCCTAATATCTCTTATCGAAACCCAGACGACTAGAATATCGAGGTCGGTGTGCTTTGCTCAGCACAAGTTCCCTAAAGTTGCCGTATAATGAGATCCACATTCGTTCCATGAGGTAGCGAATATCATCCGACCTGCCAAAGGTTGCTTCTCCATGCCCCGCATGAGTTCAACTTGAAAATTCTCTTCCTTCAGTTCTCCGGTTTGAACAGAGCGAGTTTGATCATGTAGGTTAGAGTTGATAGTGAGTTGCAAAGCTTGTTCACGATCAGGTTTCACAGTCGTAATCATTCAAAAGTTCCATCCAGCGATATCTTTGCATGCTTTAGCCTTTTTGAAACTACGATACACGGGAGGCCCTTGTGATCGGTCTAAGTAATGCATTTGGTACCATCCAAGTAATGCCTCCAACTTAAATCCCAAGACCACGGTTTCCACCGCAGGTTGTGACTCGTGCAATTCCCCTTCGCAAATCCGCTACGTAGATCATCACCTTCTCGTATAGCATTGGCGTGTAACTGGGACTCTGATTCGAACCATCACGGTATACCACTAGATTACCCGTACCCTCAGGTGTAGACGATGCTCAGTGCGTTGTAGTATTGGGTCTCAAAAGCTGAAAAGACGTCCTCCTGTTTTGTCTTCCACGAACACAGCACCCTGCTGTGTTAAAGAGATTAAAGCTGCGCGATCTTCGAAAATCCTATGATGAATCTGCGATAGGATCTAGCTAAACCAAGAAATCATTGTATCCCTGATGGACTATTTGGTGCCGATTAATATCTAATGAAATGGGTCTCTAGCAAGATCTGCATGTGTCCCCACTTTGCTGACTACGTGACCAAGAAAGTGTACCTCCCAAATCCTGATGTCACACTTTGGTAGACTTTGCGTGAAGTTGCTCCTCCCCTAGGAGCTCTAGTACAAAATACAGGTGCCGTTCACGGTGTTCCTTTCCCCCTGGTAGTGCTCCAAAACGTCGACAATAAACACGGTCGATTCATGTGGCCCATAACGCTGCTGGCGTGTTGGTTAACCCAAGAGTCATGGTATACAAAGTCACAATGGCCATATTATGTTCGATATGTCGTTCCAGGAACATTCTCCCCTTGAACTTCCATCTGGTAATGGTTCGTTTGTTAATCAATCCTCGCATGAAAGCTTGTCCCTCGCGACTATCCGACAGGTTGTCAATACATGGTCGAGGCAAGCAGTTCTTGACCGTCACCTTGTTAAGTTCTCGATAATCAGCACACATACGAAAAGGCTTACCTTCACGGGTATAACTGGGGCTCCCCTAAGTGAAAAAGCTAAGTCCGACAAAACTCATGTTCAACAGTTCTTGTAGTTGATTAGACTGCTCTTGTAACCCTCCTGGTGAAAGAGGGTAAGAGTACGAGTAATCAGGGTTGCCTCTAGCGTGAGATCAAACTGAGATTCTGCCTAACAGTTATGGAAGTAAACCTGAAAGTTCCTCGGGTAGCACACCGAGAGGAATCACGAACAATAGGTGGATCCTTGGTCCTCACCTCCTTAGCCTTAATGTCAGTAACGGTTGTTGGTAACGTAGCGGGGTAACCCCCCTCCCCGTAGACACTTTTGGGCCTTCATAGCTAAAACGGTGCTAACCCTCGCACCACTCTAACGTTTTAGAACTGATAACGACTCTCCACTAGGGAGAAAGATACGTGAAATTTTCTTCTCACAAGGTATATCCGTGTGATACCTGGATAACCATTCCACACTAACTGCTGCATCAAAACTATCAAGGATGGTAGAAAGAAGGTCAGCGTCGAACACTTATCCCACATGGTTGAGTTTGCATCCTAACGAACATACGAGGGTTCATTTGTCTTGCCATCAGCCGATTCCACAACAGGTTCGGTTTAAAGAAGTATCAGGGTTAAACAGAACAGAGACGAAGCGTTTAGCTACCCATACAAGCTGCCATGTTGCTATAATCCTGGCGTCGCCCACGCCAATCCTAAATGCCCTTCCACGAGCATCATTTCCAGTGTTGTTATTGTCGTCGTTCCCTTGGTTGTTGTCGTCCTGATTCTACCAACGACCAATCCATGTCGAAGGCACCTTCATTTCCATACTGTAGGCCATGGTTACAAATACCTTGATGTCGCCGTGACTGTTGTCTCTAACGTTGCTGCTTGAAACGGAGCCCTACGATCTTTCACCAACCAAGTCCATCTTTTCACATTCTGCGCCACGTCCTATCGCGCTACTCACTGTGCTGGTAGTCACACATTCCACACCATAGTCAATTGTCATCGTTTATGTCCCGATTAACTCGTAAGAATTGACTCCCATAAGTCGCTGACTAGGGTTAAAGATTTGATTGAAGTCAATTTACTGGCGTTCTTTGCCGGTAATCAGGGTTGTCCAATTACTGAGGTCGGTACAGTACTATGCTCACCTTCCTGTCCATCGATCTTGCATGTCGATTGGGTAATACACGGTATGCTGCTAGAGTGTTACAGAAGTGATCGCACTTCCGGAATCTAAGGCGTCAGTACACTGAGTTCCAATCAATGAAGAGGAGTGATATAGGTTTAGACAAATCATTCGACTTTGCGACATCCAACACAGAGACGTTCGTACTAGCACCTAACATTCTACACAATTCGCTAGGCATTCAGATGGGTGTTCAGGTAATACTCGATAGCATCGAGGTTCGAAAGGATTCAGAGACGAGTGAAAAGATCACGTTCGAGTAGGATACAATCACTGCTATGACTCCTATAGACTTGTTACGTTTCACATTGATCAAATAACAGAACAGAACCCCTACTTCACTCGTTAAGGCTCACTGGGACTCGCATGCACCCCACATTATTATTATGTGTGCACCCACAATAATATTGTGATTTACATGCTCATCTCAGTTCCTCCTAACTCGTGTCAAATGGTTCTTCATACCCAGATATCAAACGAAGGTTGTCAAAGTAATGAGATCACAAAAGAAGAAAATCCGAGGTCTATAGCATACTATTAACGCATCATAGAGTAAGCAAGCAATCCATGCCATCATGCTATAGTGACGAGTGTGTGTTCGTATGTTACGTCATAAACAAATGTGTACTAGTCATGTAATATATGCAACAAGTGAGAAAGACGAACCTTGCAATCTGGATTTGAGTGTCATGGTCGTATTCACGTACTCAGAACTATTCGGTTATAGTCTGGTTTTATAAAAACGTTTTAAAACCAAGTTCACTATAAACAGTGGCTCTGATACCAAACTGTCACACCCCCAAAATACCACATGCGGAAACCCCCGCGAGGCATGTGACGTACCAAGATCTAGCCACAAATCACATTGAACTCATACATGATTTAAATAAAACTTTCATTTATTAAGGTAAAGTATTACATTACATAAAGCATGACTCATCGTATTCAGCGGAAGCATAAATCATAAGTGTTACATAAACAGTATAAACAAAAACCATTAGATTTGTCTTGCATTCCCATGCCTTACGACCCATGACCACTCCAGCATCCCAGACAGCAAGTTCCACGATCCACATAATCTATAACCTGCGAGCATGCACACACGTGTATCAGACAACGCTGGTGAGTTCATAGTTTTACGAAAACATTAGTTACTAAGTGTTTAATTCCGTTCATTGATTTCAATGTTGATAATACCTCGGATACAAGACGGCTCCTGATTTACATTGCCTTTTCCCCAATGCTCCTATCAAAGCATTGGGCATGACTGAGTCATTGGTTCACACCCGTCCTCTCAGGTACTGGGTGAGGGTGCCAAACCTAGATAGCGCTACCAACTAATACTCCATTACCTCTCAGGTAACAAACAACAAGGAGGGACTTTATAGTGATAGGATAAGTGTATTATCCAACATTCCCCATTTTACCCACAAGACGTATTCCTCTCAGGAATACCCAATTGATTTACCCAAAAACCTATCCCTCTCAGGGATACCCAATGACTGTCCCAACCACCGGGACGCATGCTCAAGAGAAATGAACTCACCTTTGGTTTGCTCGGTAAGACTAGTTACTCGTTTATCAGTTGATCAAACACGCCCTAACATGGTTACCGGTAATGATCAGTTCTACGCACATAAATCACGCATTCTACATTTGCATTACACATGTAACACACAAGTATTGCACATAACGACATGCTAATCATAACAAGGAATCGTGCTACATGCAAACCATAACATTCATTGAAATAATTGGTTTTTGCATACCATGATATCATGCATTCTAGTAGGTCGCATGTACTAGACATCGCTTCATACTACCTAGCCATTACTTGAATCACATACGAGTTCATGTCACATGTTAGAACATCACATAACAATCCAACAATCCATTTATGTAATATACCAATGAGACTAAGGTGTAACCGTGTATATAAGTGTGCGACTCAAGTCAAGGGTGCAATTAAGGAGATTAGCCCAAGATGTGCAATCTGGTCCGCAATTGAGATATGGTCTGGCCCAATGACCAGACATGGCCCAGTCACGTGAGCGTTCCAAAATAAATTCATTTGGACTGTGCTATTGATCCCAGTTCGCGGCCAATCTTGCTCGTTTACACGTGAGGCCCAATGTGACATGTTATCTGGTAAGTGTGCGTGTGTGCGGGTGGCCCAACGAAGCCCAAACAGTATGTTATAAACTCAGATTATATACGACAAAACTCCCATGTTTCGCCATTACCTGCTCCGACGAAACTCCCATGTTTCGTCATCACAAGCTCCAACGAAACTCTGGCGAAACTCCCATGTTTCGTCGTCACAAGCTCTGATGAAACTCCCTTATCATTTACAGATTATGGTTATCAGATCTATCCGCACTTTGGTAACAGTTATGAGCAAACACATTCATCATCCATTCGACACCACATATTCCGAACCATCATGCAACCTTAGTATTTATCATTGAATTCCATAGTCTTCTCTAATAATTATGCCACAATTGTAAATATTCAACCAAGTTAAGCTAAACTAAATCCTATCATATACATCAATGAACTAATAATTCAATAAGTGAAGCGGCCCAATAATCACACAACATCATTGATTAACATGAATTTTAAAGTAGCGATTTAGTAATTCACAATACATCCACATCGGATAAATCATCATCATATTGAACCCCTAACCTATGCATATTAATTAATCATACATGCTTTGACAAATACATCCCAACAAACAGTTTCATGTTATCGATTAATCATGCAATACATTCGAAAGGTCAAAGCACCACCAAATAATCTATAAATATTACACAAAACATACCCGAGTATCAGGGAGGAAAAGGGCTTCGGGTGATGATGATTCGAATACTGCCGTCGTTTGCAAGAGAGGGGGAAGAGGTTTAGGGTTTGTAATATTGCAATAGGGTTGTGCCACACACTTATGTTTTCACGTATACATAAAAGAGAGAGGGGAGGGTTGGGCCGAGTTTCATTTAAAATGTGGGGCGAGTTTCATTTAAACTTGATGGATTGGGCCGAGTATATTTAAAAACGGTGGCAGCCCAATAACACTCGTGATCGGTTCAATGTGGTTTAACGATAGACGCGGTCCAAAAACTACTAGACACAATATTAACCCACTTACACACTCAATCACACCCAAACATTTACGTTAAACAAATCTATTAAAGTCACGAGCGTTAAACATACTCACTAAAGTAAAGAACGTGTAAAGAAGGAATAGTGAGGGATCGGAATCACGGAACTGAAAGATACTAACCTTGAAAGTTCGGGTTATCACAGACCAGGTAGCCAACATATCTCTATATAGACTATAGAGATATGAATGGTGAAAATCTTTTACTTTATATAAACAGTTAAGTAATGCCAAGACACAGCGGACAAATGATAAAGAAGTTTCACCTTCAACATAAGAAACTAGTTATTAAAGTTATTAATACAAAACCAAATAAAAAGTGCGAAAAGATTAAATATCAAATGTATTACATTAAATGTTTGTCTTCACCAAGTGATGTAAGAGACTTAGCCAAACATGGCTTTTGATTGACAAGAACTCTTACTATCAATCTTGGATCCAGAGACTACTACACACACTCTAAGGTGGATGATGGTGGTGGATGTGGGTGTGGGTGTTGTAGTGGTGGTGGAGTGGTGGTGAAGTGGGAGAGACGTGGTTTGCCAATGGATGCTTTTGAAGTGAACCAAGCACCCCTATTTATAGCCTGAACAGAAGCTCGGCCACGACCCCGTGGCCATCATCTTTCTATTTCTTCATTAATTGCAATTGTCTGCATTAGGCTCCACACTCCCACGTGTTCGCTGGGCATGGCCCCGTGTGTAGAAGCGTATCTGTACTATCAAGATTTGCAAGATTTTGCGAATCTTAGCGTTGACCACGCCCCGTGCTGAGCTGGGCATGCCCCCGTGCTGGGAATAGAAGCTTCTACAACTTTGTCATTTTCTGCAGACACCTGACCACGCCCCCTTGTCCGCTGGGTACGAGCCGTGGTCAGCCCTCTGTTTCTTGTTTTTGCTTGGGGAGATGCTGTCGAGGGGTCGGGAATGCCACGTTTATTCATTTTCTTTGTATTTATGTTAGTTTTTGCAGCATATTTGTTTCTTTTGTTCATTTAAGCTCATTTGGTCCTGAAAATACAAAAGGAAAATAAAAACACACTTTTTCCAACATTAGTACTGAAAAAGGGTTAGTTTTATGCCTCATTTGATGTAATTTATATGTTGCATTTTACACACATCAAATACCCCCACACTTGAATCTTTGCTTGTCCTCAAGCAAAACTCTTTATTATGTGGCTTACACACCCAAATGGAATGGGTAGAAGAGAAGTTTTTGGGCTTGTCTTGATTGTCAGGAATCCAAGATCTTTATTGGGTTTTATTTTTATACTATTTACAATCCTTTTCGTTATGATTTATTTAGAACGTTTCATAAGAGAAATTACATATTTTGGCATAACATGCCTCTTTAAAATTCCATTTATATACAAGTTTACATACCTCTCGGGAGATCACTCAACACTCGGCCGAATATGTATTTTTGTGAAACACTCGAGCCCGGCATGGAAATTACTTCTACCATATGCTTGCCAAGCAATCAATCCTCCTCCTTTTTAACTATAAACCTTTGTAAATATCAAGAGGACTTGGGGAAGGGTTAGGCTTGGGTTAAAGGTAGGCGGTTTTGGGTTAGTGGTTAGTAAAAAAGGGCTAAAATCGTAAAAAGCGTCGGTCGTTGTAAAAAATTTTGCTTTTGTGACTTTTATTCAAACTAAGCATTTTCAAACAAAGTTTCTTTGAGGAACTTGTTTGTTTATTGCTAGACTTCATTTTTTTTTGATAAAGACCGTCACGAGAAAACTGAGCTTCTTACTAAAATAAAGGGTTTAAAAGAAAAAGGTTTTGGTGGGTACAGGGTGTTTGTTTTGTGGGTTTAGAAATGAAAAGGTTTAGGTTCAAAGGAGTTTACTAGGGGGATTTTGGGTAGGTGATAAAAAAATGAAAAAATAATGGTGTTGAAAGAAAAATAGGTTAGTCCTAATGCCTCCATCATTTACTTACTTGGGTTTAAGTTGGTAAGGACCGGGAATGTATTGTCGTGGCAAGTTCTAGAGTCGTAAGAAACCAAGCGGCTATTCACACAAGAAACGAAAAATGAGCATTTAGTTTAAAGATGTATGCTTGTATGCTCTATAAAGGCTCAAAACTCACTTTTTGTGGGAATGGGTTTATAATGTGATCAAGTATATATAATCAAATTTTTAACTAGATTTGTCATGCCGTTTCATAATTGTCTTATGTTGGTTCTTTTTATCATGACGCTATCGGTTGTAAATTTGTAAAAATATAACCTTTTTAGAACTTGTTATTCCCAAATTAAACCAAGACAAGTAAAAAAAATGAAAAGTTTTTGAAAAAAATTTGGGGTGATTAGCAGTTCCAATAGAGTTTTGTGTAAGGCTTGTTATTAGGACTTGCAAAATTCAAGGTTTTAGCATCCCCCCACACTTAAATTACACATTGTCCTCAATGTGTCCCAAAAATATGTTTTTAGGTTGATTGAATGTGTAAAAAGGTGTTTAAAAACAAAATTTTATGTTACTGGGCGTCTGGGCACGGGCCCGTGTTGGTCCCGGCACGACCCCGTGCTCAGATTGCCAGTATTATATTTAACAGAAGGCTGGGCACGGGGGCGTGTTCAGTGAACATGGCCCCGTGTCCAGTTACCTGAACTGGGCGTTTTCTGCAGAACCTCGGGCACGGGGGCGTGTTGGGCTGAGCACGGGCCCGTGCTGAACTTGATGTAATGAAGAAAAATTGTCGGGGGACTCTTGTTTTTGTGCATGGGGTGTGGGTTTATGGCTCCCTTAGTAACTTCCACCATTTCCAGTGTGTTTTACCATTACAATATCATCCAAACACCATTTAATACTTAGAAACCATCATTCATTCAAGAGTGAATTACATAATTTCCTAGAAGATAAAAAAGCATAAACTAAATCTGGATAAATAGGTCATGAAATAGAAGAAATCTCAAACCACAAAGAAGTCCTAGCCTAGATATTTTTATTTTAAGAACAAAATTTCCGAAAAGATAATTTTTTCAGTTGAAAAAGGCTTGTAGAACTTCTTCTCCGGAAAGGGCCCCTCACACTTCGTTAAGCCATTCTTCTATCTCTCGAGGGAGAAGGAAGGCGGGCTCATTGTCTTCCTCATTTTGAGGGGCTGCAACTTCCACTGGAACCTCTTGTAAGGCGTCAAGAGGAGGTTCCGCGGGGATGTCATCCCATCCGGTGGGATTAATAACTTCTTGTGCCAAGTTCCAATCTTCTTGGGGCAAGATTGGTTCCATAGGAGGTATTACAAGAATATTCAACCTTTGGTGCAATAGGTTGATTTCTTGGAAGCTATTTTCTAGCCCCCACTGTTAGATAGTTGATACGGTCGATTAGGACTTCTTCTACGGATGTCATCTCGTCGAGAGCTTCTCTTAGTGCCATCACGTAACGCACAAGGGTTGCTTCAATCGAAGGCCTTCGTTCCCTGCTACTGTTCCTTGAATGAGCTGAAGAGGTTCCGCTATTCTGGCTTGACATTCCAAGAAAACAAGTCGAAAAGTTCAATTTAATGAACAGTAACTCCAGCCACGGCCCCGTGGCCACCACTCTACAGATTTTTTAAATAAGGAATCTTGGAGCTTTAAATTATTTTTCTGACTTTTGAAACATTTCTAAGCAGAAATAACTTAAAACAGTGTTGTAAAACTTATTTTTGATAAGATTCCTTGAATAAAAACTTAACAAATATCACAATAAAGCTTGAGAACATGGAGATTTCAAGCTTTAATGGAGGTTTTGAGGAGTAAATGAAGAAGAAGGCAATGGACAAAAGTAGTAAAGACAAGATGGTTGTTGAGAACCTTCTTTAGAATATAACTTATAGGGTATATGTGAAGATCCCACCAGATCTTTGTCTTTAGAATGGGTCCAAGAGTACAGGAATCTTGCTGCATTTATAGAAAACGACATCACGCTGACCACGGCCCCGTGTCCGCTGGACACGGCCCCGTGGTCAGACAAGAATCTGACACAATTTGTCCGTATTCTGACTTAAAGTCAGACATAAATCTTCAGGTGGGCATGGGGGCGTGTTGACCTGGACACGGCCCCGTGGCTAGAGGTTTTTATGAAGTTTCGTCTTATTTTAAGGAATTTATCTGTAACGCCCTTCGTCCCTAAACTTTAGGCTTTTGGCAAGTTTAGTCCCTTGACTTAGCCTATTGTCAGTTTTAGTCCTTAATCTATGTAATGTTGATACTTTGATACTTGGTGAGTCTTATTCTATGATACTTGATTCTTAATGCTTAACTCTGGACACTTGATTCTTAACACTATGAAAACCAGATTCTTTATGTTGATTCTTGATACTTAATTGGTGCCTGACTCTTGAGACTCGTGAAACTTGATTCTTGGTTGAACGAGAGACTGGAGTCTGGTCACTGGCGGAATCTATTAAACTTGGAAACTTTTGGTGTTTATGATGTAATCTAGTTATGTGATACTTTTACCAAATAATACGCAACGCTTAGTCTAAATTGGAAAACGAATCAAAGACGGGAACGTGGAAAGGATAGGATTGACCAAGTGGCAATCCGATCGGATAGCCATCCGATCGGATAGCCACCCGATCGGATGACCACTCGATTGACCCGCCATCCGATCCATAGCACACCGCCCTAGTCTCTCTCCCACACTATAAATAGGCCTATCACATCAGTCCTTCACTGATGTGACAGCCTCACTCGACCCAGACACACGCACACCACATTTCTTTGATTTCTCGGCGATTTCGGTACGTTTTACTCTAGATTCTTGTACTTTCTTGATCTACACCCCATTCTCTACGTGATTCTTCTTTGAAATCACATTTTTCACCGTGAAATCTCTTAGATCTGAGTTCTTGTGGATGATGTCATCATGGTGGTTTGTACAAACTACTATATGATGTCATTCCTGGTAAGATCTAGCTCAGATCTGAGGAATTCCAAGTGTTTTTCACCTAATCTAAGCTAGATCTAAGATTTTTCATAATAAAACTTAAAGTTAACTTCATCTTTTCTTCAACTTTTCACTTTAAACGGTGGAATCCGGGTCTAAACGGACTATAGACTTGATGGATAGTCTAGAGTTGGTTTGTAGACGGATTGTTGCCAGAGAAGACGACCATAGTACGGATTCTGACATAAACTCGTTATCAACAGACGACTGACCGGACAGGGGTGATTCCCACCCGATCAGAACGGCTGTATGATGATAAGTTTACCATTGTCTCAGTACGTACCATGCCGTCATCGTTAATCTAGAAACTTAGAAACTTTGTAAATTCTTAGACGGAACAAGGACCACTCGATCGAGCGGCAATCCGATCGGATAGCCATCCAATCGAACAGCCACTCGATCAGGTGACAGCTGTCTTGTAATCTTCTGTAAGGAAACTTTATTTGTAAGTATTGAAAAAAATCATATTCAACTGGATCTATGAAGAAGATAACAGTCCTGAAGATCACAACAAGAAGAAGAAGATCGGATAAGACAACTGAAATGAACAGCACCTACTTCAAAGAATCACAAGTTGATCAAGAGCTGAAGAAAATTATCAGAGAAGGTCATTTCGGATGGATCTGATGATATTTCTGATGAAATATCATCAGTTTCTGACGATTCTGATCATCAGATTTTCTGATGATTTGTTCACCATAATTTCTGATGAAGTGGTTTATCAGAAATTCAGATGAATACCCCACTTGTCTAAAAATCAGCTCTATCCTGCCACAATGACTGAAGCAACTTGACATTATTGGATATCATGATTACAAAGGCAACTTGAACGTTGGATTCAATGAATATGTCAAATTGCTACTTTATGCAGGACATATTGCATGAATAAACAATTGTTTATTCATGTACCCAGCCTTCTATAAATAGAAGGCTCACCAAGCAGAAGACGATGAGTTTGAAGCTTAGCATTCATACATACTACATAAACTCCATTGCCCTCTCACCCACAGAATTCAAGATTCATTTGTATTAGATAATAATCTTACAATCACCTTGTAAACTATTTTGTTTCAAAGTGATATAAACTTGATAATTATGTAGGTCTTGTTTCTTGAAAGTCTGATTTCCATTTCCGCACATCTTTTTCACATCTACTGAAATCACTTGCCATATTACGTGAAAATAAGTTTTTAAGCCCAAACTGGGTCCAACAATTGGTATCAGAGCAGACTGAATAAACTATTTTCAAACGATCAATCGCTCATCTTCTTTTCTCTAAATATGGCCAGCTTTCAATCCTGGAATAATGCTTTTAACAATGGTTCTATGTCTAAACCTTCGACTCTGGTCAGAGAGGAATACCCCCAATGGAAAATCAGGATGGTCAATTTCCTAAATGGTCATGACCGAGCTCTGTTTCAATCCATTGAAAGGGGTCCACATATACCAATGACTGAAATACCAGCAATTCCAGCAACTGACCAATCACCTGCTATCCCTGCCTCCCGTGCTCCCAAAAGTGAAATAAACTTGAGCGCGGAAGACAAGGAACTGGTGGCTGGGGATGAAAGGGCAAAGTCACTTTTAATAATGGCCATCCCCAATTACATATTTTCACAAGTTGATGCATGTGCATCAGCTAAGGAAATATGGGATCAGTTGGAAAATCTTTGTGAAGGAGCAGAAAGGATGAGAAGATATAAGAGAACGAACAATGTTTCCTCATATGAGAGGTTCAAAAGTTTACCCAATGAAAGATTAAATGATACATATCAAAGATTTACAAAACTTTTGAAGGAGCTAAAGAAATTTGGTATAACAAAATCAAATGATGAAAGAAACATAAAATTTCTAGATGCTTTACCTAGAGAATGGAGAAGTCTAACCATGACTTTGTCCTCAACCTTAGAACTAGGAAATATGAGTCTTCATGACTTATACAGCATCTTGATCCCCAGAGAGGAAGAAATATTTGAAGAAACCATTCAAAGAGGGGGATCTTTAGCTCTTATCTCAAACTCACAAAGAATACCACCTACCAATGATCCACAACCATCAAACAATCAAAATCTTGAAATTTCTGATACATCATCAGATTTTTCAGCTTTTGCTAAGGCAATAGCACTACTCACCAAAACATTTGAGCAGAGGTTGAGGGGAGGAGGCCAAATATACCAGAGAAGTGACAGAGGGATGATGGATGGAAGATCTAAGGAAGAAGGAAGATCTAAGGATAAGGGGAAGGCAGAAGTTGTGTGTTACAAGTGCAAGCAAAGAGGCCACTATGCATCAGAATGCAAGACCAAGAAGCTGAAAGATGTTGCTTATTATGAGAAGAAGCTAAGAAGCAGCAGCAAGTTAGTTTAATTTCAGGGACAGACACATGTCTCTCTGATGACTCTTCTGATGAAGAAGAAGAAGAAATGGCTAACTTCTGTCCCATGGCATTTTCTGATGGCATACAAGAAACTTCAAGACAAAAGGTAAATTTAGACAATCTTGATCTTGAACACAACCTAAACAAGCTCATGTCAGATTTTCTAAATCTGCAAGATAAACATCAATCAGATATTAAAAAATCTGATGAGTTGCAAAGGACCATGAATGAAATCATTCTTGAAAACCAATTACTAATAGAAGAAAGTTTAGATCAAAGAGCTAAAATTGAGTTCTATGAAAATGAAAGAAAAGATCTTTACAAGAAAATCAATGATAAAGAAATTAATGTAAGAGGTTTTCAACAAGCCAAAGAATTCATAAATTTCATTGAGTCCACACCAAAGAACAAAGGAGAGGGTTTAGGATATGTAAAAACCAGAGAAAGTAAACCCACTGTCTTTGTAAAAGCAACCCATCAGATTTCTGATAAATTTTCATCAGAATCTGATTCTGAATCTTGCAAGTCAACCTGTTCTGAATACTCTTTTGAAAAACCCAACTTCAAGCCAAAAAGAAGTGAATGCAAACAGGAATCATTAAAGACTCCAGAAGCAGTTCACTTATCTTTTCAAAATTATCCACTCATTCCATTACAAGAAAGAATATCAGAAATTTTTGATAAATCTTGTATGTGTGTTGACATACTGAAGCTTGTTCAACACCATCTCCAAAAGAAAAGTGAAAAATCTGTTTATGGCTCAGCATACAACAGATATTATGATGAAAGGCCATTAAGAGAAAATAATCTGTTTAAAATCTCATCAGAAAGAGTACCCAAGCAAGTCTGGGTACCAAAAACCCTCTAAACATTCCATTTCAGGACCATCATGTGCAGCAGATCTGGTACTCCGACTCAGGAAGCTCCAAGCACATGACTGGGGACAGGAGCTTACTCAGCAACTTTGTTTCAAAGCTGGGTAAAATTGTAAATTTTGGAAATGGAGTAAAAGGGAGGATCATGGGATATGGATGCATAAGGTATGGATGTTTGACCATAGAGAAAGTAGCCTATTTTGAAGGCTTAAAGTACAATCTGCTAAATATTGGTCAATTCTGTGATAAGGGTCTTTCAAATAACCTTATTACTAGAAAAATGCTCAAAAATTTGTCTCAATAATAATCAAAAGAAAAGGATTGTAAATCTGATAAAGCACCAGAAAATCTGATAAATTATCAGAAAATCTAATAAATCATCAGAATATCTGATAAATCATCAGAATTTCTGGTAACTCATCAAGAAAATATGTTGAAAAATCAGAATCATTGATTGATTATTAGAACAAATTCATACATATCATCATCTTTATCTATATCTCATATCTGCAAATTCATAATCTGTACCATTTTCATTTAGTTTTCATTATCTTCTTTGCATTTTAGTTTTCTTCTTTGTGTTGATAACATCATATGACAAAAGACTTTCTGGGAACTCGTTAGTGGGTGTAAAGCTTTTTCTCTCATTCATTAAATACACTGAAGTGACATATTGGTAGGTAATCATGATAGATAATCAGAAAATAGCCGCCTAAATCATTTAATGCAGGGGAGTTTTATCTGAATTATTCTTTATGCCAACTGATAGAAAATTTAATAACAAAGATTGTGATGAACAAAATCTATAAGTAGGTAGATGTCATTTATGGCAAACTTTAAGTTTACTATATATGTTCACCACCTTAAGCAAAGACTGTCACCATGACATAAGGAAACACCAGAAAACTTATCTTCATCTTCTTCTTCATCTCTCACATCTTCTCCCACTCACAAAAATGCTTACCATAAAAGCTGATCGTTTCCCACTTCCTCACCATCCTTACCACAACCTCAAGCTAAGAACCAACTTTGAGGGTCCTCACTGGGAAGGATGCCAAACAGTGGTGAATCTGTTCATGGGAAGTAACTTGAAATATGCCCTCACAACCAATATAACTGTCTTCTCAGAAATTCTTCAAATGTTCTGGCAAAATGCAACTTTGTCAGAATATGAGAATAGGGGACATATATTTATTGAATGTGTTGTGCTCAACAAAAGAGTTCGAGTAGATGAAGGTATCATCAGGACATCTCTACAACTCAATGATGATAGTGATGTTATGATGTTCACAAAGACTGAAATAGAAGAAACCTTGGAGCTGATTGGTTACAAACCTGTAAACTCACCACGAGCAATCACCAAAAATGGCTTCATCAAGCCATGGCAATTTCTGATCACACAAATGAGTGCATGCTTCTCAAAGAAGGTCATTAATCATCATGAAGCATCCCATAGGTTGATGGAGACTGTTCGAGCACTCATCTTAGACATACCTTACAACTTCTCTTATTACTTGATGAAAGATTTTGCAAGTAGTATGTGGTCTGGCAGGCCATTCTTGATTTATCCCCGTTTTCTGATGAGGATAATCACAAGCCAGCTAGGCTTTGGAGGAGTTCCTGCAGGTTATCTCAGAGCTAAGATGAGACTCCAATAAAACATGAATCTCAGTGTGCTCAGACCTACTGATCAGAATTCTGGTTTGGTGACTGATCTATGGGTGCTCCTTGAGATGGATCATGGAGAAGGGGTAGACATTGATTAGGTTTTTCTTTGTTTAAACCTAGTTTGTATAGATATTTTGCATGATAATATGTTTATATAGTGTGTTTCCTATATTACTTTGTTATCTGGCTTATGGTTTGGAAAAAGGAAAAATGGGTAAATGAAAAACATGATCATCAGAACACAAAAACATTTGACACAAAATTCTGTGTTTCTAATGACAGGAGACAAAATCTGGTAACTCAAACTTAAAATGCATCTCTAAATTTTTTTTTCTGTTAAAACTTCAAAATGAATTTTTTAGAAAATATCAGAAAAAGCCAAGAGACGTGGATGCCACCAGAAGAATCATATGTGAGTCTTCTGATCTTATCTCATTCCCTCTCATCTCAACAAAAAAAAGAGGTACCAGTACACCTCTAAATCAATCAAAAGAGAAACTTCAAAATCTGTTGAAGAGGGTCACAAATTTAGGGGGAATTTCAATTGAAAAATTATGTTGAAGAAAGTTGACTTCTGTTGACCACATCTAAAAGGTCAACAAAAGTCAAAATAAAAGAGAAAATATATTCTTAACAGAATTTATGTTGAATTTCTTATGACATCATCAATGGAACTTTGACTGATAAGGAAGAGGTGATGAAGAAAGCTAATTGGACCTCTGTACAAAATGGGGTCCACAAAGATGAAAAGGTGTCATATGATCGATAGCTTTCTCCAATCAAAATTCAGTTTAACATTTCTGTGAAGGAATGATTGAAGAAACTACAAGTTGAAAGGGCATAAACACGATTACACGATCAACCGTCATTAATTGTCTTGATACCCACGATCCAACGGTTACATTCTGAACCAAAAATCTCATCACACGATCTAACGGTAATAAAGACAATTAATGATCTTTTAACCGCCATTACAATGGCACGTTCCCTATCCCCTCAACTCCATAAACCCACAATTCTCTGCTAAAACCCTCACTATATAAATCACACTTAGCAGAAATTCAAGAATCACTCACCTTCCTCACAAAAACTTCAAACCACAATATCCTCTGTTCTTCACTTAAAATCCAAAAATCCCTAAATTTCGAACCCTAACTCACAAAATTCAACAATGGCTGAAGTAAACCTCAACATCCCAATTGTTCAGCATGAAGTACCTTTTGTTGAAGACACAGAATTTCTACCAATGAAAGAAAAAATCTGCTAATGAATACAGAGCATTCTGAATATGATGTAAGATGTTAACTTCTGGTAGAATATCTTATGAAATGTCCAATCTCAGGAGCACTAACAAAAGGAAGAGAAGTACCAGAAAAGTTACTACAGCAATTTGTTCACTCTTTTAAAGAAGATGGAGAGAATCAGGTCTCTGCTCATATATGGGGAAATGTTTTTGTAACATTAACCCCTGCAAGGGTAAGAGAATGGCTTGAACTACCAGTTCTTGAAAGTTACATTGAAGCACCAAGCAGAGAAGAATTGATAAGCTTTATCATTAAGCTTGGCTACAAGAAAAAGGAAATCAACAAAATTGGAGCAATAAGAAGAAATGAAATGCCAGCCATCTGGCAAGTGATGATGGAAGTGTTAAACAGATGTCACACATCAAAGATAGGAGGAACTGATCAAATCAGTCAAGCTATTTTGACAATCATGTATGGACTCATAACTGGGTTCAAAATTGATTATGGAACAGAAATCTTTAACCTACTCAAAAGATCAATCCTCACCAGAAATGGAAGAATAACCTCACATCTGCCATATCCAAGGTTAATCTCAATTTTTATTTCTGAAACATTTGCTGAAAGAGACATGGAAATTCCAATTTTGGAAGATATTTGGAGTTCAAATACCATGAAGGCCTGGAGTTCCAATCATGGATGGGAATCTGACAAAGATATCCCTGAGTTACCAGAAAGCATGTTATGCCTCATTGCACCAGACTCACAATACAGAATACAACATGAAGAACTTCTGACCAAATCAGATTCTCCAACAGAAGAACCTAGCAAAGAAGTTGTGAACTGCTCTTCATCACCAGAAGAAGAAGAAGTTGAGAAGTCCTGGTCATCAATAACAGAGGCTGCAGGAGGAGAAGGAATTCTGGAGATACCTAAGTCACCAGAAAACAAGACAGAACATGCTGAGAGTCAACAGATTCATGAAGGAGGAATTCATCATGAATTTGATATTCATCAAGAGAAAGTACATGAACACTATGCAGAATCACACATTGCTGGAGGAACTCATGAAGATGCTGAAGAACAACATTATGAAGAAACTCACTTTGATGGTACTGCAATTGAAGCCACTGAAATTATACATCATGAAGAATCTCGGGTTGCTGGTACATCTCTTTTAAACACTGTTTTGGTTAATACTCGTTCAAAAGAAGCAAAATCAGATAGTTCAATTAATGTTTCTTACAAGTTAGAATATAGAAAAACTAATGTTGATGAAGAGGTTACTAGTTCCATTAATCTCAACTCTGAATCAGAAAGTGAGGAATAGGATGAGATCCCAACAGATAGAGATCAGGGAACTGATCAAGGAAATCTGCCAAAAGGTAATCTGTTTACCTCAAAAACTTATGGAGAATCATATATTGATATGATTCAAGGACATAAGGAAATCCAGGATGAAAATGTGTTTTTCACCACTGGTGGAGATGATTCTGGTACACTTAAAGCTGCACCAAAATCTGGTAAAGCCAAAAGTGACCCTATCATTTCCAAAACAGCAGCAAATGTGTTTGCAGCTGGAATTTTAGGAGCATTTGTTGTTCCAAATATCCCTAAAACACCCATGAACCAAGAAAATTTGGAAACTGTGCTGGAAAATGTTTACATAGCCTGCAAAAGAAATCCAGTAGATGAAAAGCTTGATGTGTTGCTGTCAGAAATAAAATATCAAAGGGCTAATATAAAGACTTTGTCAGAATCAGTGGAGGTGATAAAGAAACAAACTGAAAGAAACACTGAAGCACTAAAGTCTCTTTAAAAGATGAAAGAAAAAGCACCAGAATCCAACATCTCTGCATCAGAAATCCAGATCATTCTCACAGAAATAGAAAAGATCAAGACACAAGTTGCAAATACTGTGGAATCAAGACAATCAAGCAGTGCAAACAGAGTTTTGGAAGAAGTTACCATCCTAAGGGCAAGCAACAACAGTATCACAGATGCCCTTGAGAAGCTGTCAAAAGAATGGGATGCAATACAGATGAAAGCTCAAACTGAATTTACCAAAGTTCAGAAAAACATAGTTAGCAACTCAAATCAGGTGAAAGAGGTGCAACAACTGGTGAAGAAAATGCAATTCAACATTGCAAGATTGGCCAAAGTGGATCCAAAGGAAATCACGAAAGAAATTCCTGCTGAAAGTTCACACCAAGAAGCTCCAAAGTCAACCCCACAACAATCATCAGCCACACCAATCACAAAGCTGGAACCACAATGATGGGTCCACCTCCAAATGTCCCAAGAGAAGAAATGGTAAAAAGGTTAGCAACTACAAAACCTCAAGTTATTAAAAATTTGAAACTACTAACATCTGTCCCAAAACCAACGTTGTCTGATAACTCTGCCATAAGTAAATTTATGAATCTGCAAGCAATGAATGAGTGGGAACAAGAAGGTGATTCAAGAAAATCAAAGATTGTTAAAAGAAAAATCTCTGATACTCAGTCTTTCTTGGTTAAAGAGATTGACAGGGATGTAATGATATTTCCTGAGTACAATCTGGTGAAATATTATTTGATAAAAGAAGATGAACCACCAAAACCATTGACTCCTGTCAGACTGGCTTTAACGGAAGAGAGGATAAAAAGAGGTTCAAACAGCATTCACTACAAGAATGAGAATCCTGTAAAAAGAATCTTAAAAGTGAATGAAGTAAAAGTTGCAACTGATGATGTTGGAGGAACCTATGTGCAGAACAAATACACACTTCTCAGAGCAAATGGGGAAGAAGAAAGAGTGACTGAAGAGGAAATTGCTGACAAGTTACATCCTTTAGACATTCTGTTTATGAAGGATCATTATGAGAAAGAAAAGAAAAACACCAAAGAAGTCAGAAGAGCATTAAAAGGCATATCAAAGGCTGGAATACTGCTGTTTGAAAGAATGGCTTTTTCAGACTTTGATTTGTGCATCAATTATGAACATGTGCACAATAAAAAGGTGTATGTCAGATCACCAAAGACAAAAGTTCCCTCAGAAATATTCGAAAATGCAAGATCTTGAGACATCATTGAACTACCAAGTAAAACTGACAATCATAACTATGGTGTCATCTTCAGAGATATTGATAGAAACAAAGCTCTGTTCAGAAGTGTTGATATCTGCAAGTACTCAAATCAGACTCTGAAGTTTATCATGAAAGGTATGAACAAAAGACAAGAACACCTTCAGAAGATAGGAAAGAACTTGAGCAAATAATTGAAGAATGGATCCAAGCAAGAACATGGTACAAAGACATGTATGACATCTGCAACAAGTACATCTCTTACAAGAAGCAACTAAAGAAAGGAGATGTGCACAAGAAGTTGAAGCTGACTTGAAAAACGTTTTTTTTTTCAATTTTATTATGTAATTCGTTTTTCAGAACAATAGTAACTGGTTTAAATTTTGCAAATGTTATGTTTCCACTGTTCGGAAATTTTCAGTTCATAAGATAGTTCATTTTCTTACAATACTTAGGGGGAAACTGTTAGGAAACTTTATTTGTAAGTATTGAAGAAAATCAGATTCAACTGGATCTATGAAGAAGATAACAGTTCTGAAGATCACAACAAGAAGAAGAAGATCGGATAAGACAACTGAAATGAACAGCATCTACTTCAAAGAATCACAAGTTGATCAAGAGCTGAAGAAAATTATCAGAGAAGGTCATTTCTGATGGATCTGATGATAAATATCATCAGTTTCTGACGATTCTGATCATCAGATTTTCTGATGACTTGTTCACCAGAATTTCTGATGAAGTGGTTTATCAGAAATTCTGATGAATACCCCACTTGTCTAAAAATCAGCTCTATCCTGCCACAATGACCGAAGCAACTTGACATTATTGGATATCATGATTACAAAGGAAACTTGAACGTTGGATTCAATGAATATGTCAAATTGCTACTTTATGCAGGACTTATTGCATGAATAAACAATTGTTTATTCATGTACCCAGCCTTCTATAAATAGAAGGCTCACCAAGCAGAAGACGATGAGTTTGAAGCTTAGCATTCATACATACTACATAAACTCCATTGCCCTCTCACCCACAGAATTCAAGATTCATTTGTATTAGATAATAATCTTACAATCACCTTGTAAACTATTTTGTTTCAAAGTGATATAAACTTGATAATTCTGTAGGTCTTGTTTCTTGAAAGTCTGATTTCCATTTCTGCACATCTTTTTCACATCTACTGAAATCACTTGCCATATTACGTGAAAAGAAGTTTTTAAGCCCAAACTGGGTCCAACATCTTCCAACACTTAGAAACTTTTTCAGAAACTTGAAATATTGGGAAACCTAAATTGAATGGCAATCCGATCGGACAGCCATCCGATCGAATAGCCATCCGATCAAGGTAACCAAACACTTAGCATCAACTACACTTGAATCGAGTGGCAATTCGATCGGATAGTCATCTGTTCCCTCACACATTGTCACCTCAATCGACTGGCAATCCGATCGGATGGCCATCCGATCGGACAACCATCCGATCCAGTGACTGATCCGACCCTTTGTGCAATCTTGTTATTCTGCCCGACTCTTATCTGTTGTAATCTAATCAGGCTAATTCTAAAAGAGGTCCCTTTGACCCAATAACGGTCTTAACTGTTAAGCAATCACTGTGAGTATACTCGATCCCTTTTTGTTTTAAACTTTGGGATGTAACATGTAAACTACGAAACTTGATACTTTTGAATCTACACTCTATCCTATGTGTACGCGAAACTTGTGATTCTTGATTCTTGATTCTTTGTGCTATGTGACGTTTAATCCAGTGTGTATAGATCCGCCTTAACAATAGTAGCGCTATAGGAGATGCACCTCCCCATTATTCTCGGGGGTATTGTTAGGAGGATTCTAGTTTACCTTGCGTCTTGGGTAAACACTAAAGCATCGGGATACTTGGGCTATCACTGGTTGGACTGCGACACTAGCACGGCTGAAACTATTTTACTACTTACATTGTGGATATGAGTTGTTTTAATCTATTATTCTATATACTCAAACTTGTATACTCGCTGGTACATTTTTGTACTGACTCTATTTTAATACATGTTGCAGGCTGATAGGATGCTGTGAATCAAGAACTTGCTAGGATGTTGCTTAGAAACACATTCTAGTTAAATTTAGAAACTTTGAAACTATTTTGGATGATTGTATTTGACATTTTGGGTATTTGATGCTTTTAGACAATTTGTCATGAAATCTTGATTAATAACTATCAAAACTTTTAGTGTTATGGAATGAGCAATCTGAACGCTTAGTGCTCGCACCCCGATGTTTCCGCCATCGGTTGGGGTGTGACATTATCCAGATCGGGTGGTTCCTTACTAGACGGAACAACACCGAAGTGCCTGAGGTACCTAAATTGCCCTAATTTTAGACAAGAACGCAAGAGGTTATTGGAAAGGGTGAATCCTAAGCTAAATACCGGTTGGCGAGACCAACCTTTATTTCCCTTACCCGGGCTCTTGTTAAAGAAGGTATATGTCGAATCGCTCAGGTCTATGTATGCATCGGCGGAGACCGATGGAGAGTCCTTCATGGCACAATCGACACAGGGACGACTATCGCTCATCTCCTCACAAGAGTCGGAGGTGCTTTCAGGAGCAACGATGTTGTTATAATCCGAATGCGATTTCAATAATTTTCCTTGATCATCGTCTTGAGATGAATTAGTTATTTCCATCTCAAGTTCTCTTATCAATAGGAGAATTACTTCTTCCATTTGAAATAATTCTTCGAGAATCATATCATCTAGAAGAGATGATTGAGAGCATTCGAGGGAGAGATAAGGATTATTTTTACTTTCGCCCATCTTAAGGTTACTGGAAAACGATGAGATTCGCCACATATTTGACACCACGCACCATAAGAGGAGAAAAGGTAAAAATTAATCAGTATCACTCATGTTTGTGTCAGAAATTACCAACTGTCAGGATCTTACGGTTCTGTTTTCAGTATCTGAAGCTTGGGCACGGGGGCGTGTTCGGTGGGCACGGCCCCGTGTTCAGCAACTGTCTGACTTAAAACAAGATTGCCAGTACCAAAGATTGGGTACAGGGGTGTGTTCAGCGGGCACGGCCCCGTGCTGAGCTCTGCAGAAGCTGAAAAATCTAGAAAAATCCTAAAAAAATAGAAAAACAAGAAAAACGATTAGGCCGTTGATTCCTAACTTTCTTAAAATCCTTGTGTCCCCGGCAGCGGCGCCAAAAACTTGATGCGTGTAGAGTGTGTTATATTTTTATTAACATTTTAAGCCCATTTTACACATTAGTCAAGTTTTAAATTTATAAAACATGATATTCTACTAACACTAAACACACATATGGGCAAGTGCACCTATCGTGTGCGTAGTATAGTGTTGGTAAGATACCGAGGTCGTCCAAGGACACAAGAGCTTTTAGTACCGGTTTATACTCAACGTATAATCTAATCAAAATTTTTAGAAAAGGTTTTAAACATGAAATAAAACCTAAAATGCAGAAAATAAAAATAAAATAAAGACATATAGACAAGATGAATCACTTGGATCCGACTCGCCTTTAATGTAACCTTTGACGATTTCCGCACTTTTGCACTTTTTAAGAGATTATCTTAGTTATAGTAGTAGGCCCCTCTTTTGAAGATGACGTTATCCTCAACCCAGTGGTTTGAGTCAGCAAGGATACAATCCCAAAGGGTCGGAATATTGAAAGATAATTAATTAAGTTATTAATGCGTAAAGTGGTAGGCTCCTCTTTTGAAGGCGACGTTACCCTCGGCTAAGTGGTTTGAGTCAGCAGGGATACAATCCCAAGTAGCCGGGTTAATGTATTAATAGTAGTTTACATATGAGGGGATCAAGCCATTCGCACCCCTGCCATCCAATACCAGTGGGTATTAAAAGAGGTCCTTGTAAGCTTGACCCAGGTCCTTGCAGGATCTATACACTGAACAAGGCAAAACTGTCACACCCCCAAAATCCACCATGCGAAGCATCACCGCTTGGAGGCGTGACAAGACCAGGATCGAGCCACCAATCATATTGAACAACATAACTAAGTAAATAAAACCAACCACAATACAATTGGTGACCAAAAGAGAGTAACCGATTTTAAGTTATCAGCGGAAGCGTAAAACGAAAGTCCAAAACATAAATTCATAGTTCATAAGTTTAAAGTCCAAAACATAGGTTTAATAAATTCATAAGGATTTAAATATTAAGCATGGAACATAATAGTCCGTATCCCACAACGACCTCCTCCTCGTGCAGGCTCCATAAGCATCTAGCGACCTGTAAGGCATGTAACAATGAGTCAACAACAAAGTTGAGTGAGTTCACGGTTGGTTGATTAGTTTTAAGTTGTTTCTGAAAACGTGGTTTGACTTTCGTTGGCTTATTGCCGTGGGGGTTACCCCGTAGTTGAAAGTATGCTTAACCAGTTCCTTTTATTACCCAAACCATATCCATAATCAGTGGGGAGCTTCCCCGTATGAACTACTAGACGGCATGATATCGACTACTACGAACAATAGTTGTGCCCTACATCAGTGTCTATCATCACCGACAGTTTGCCATAGTCCATTAGTACACGCCCGTTCGGACGACACGGTGTGAGGTTTGTTAAACCTAATAGCGCTATTAACTAATGACCCGCTCGCCATCGGCCTCGGCGATTAAGTCGATATATAATGAGGGACTTAATGATAGAGTTTTGTCTAGTAAGTTTTAAGGGTGTTGTCCTACCCAAGGAGGACGAACATACGTATTCTACCCAAGGATAATACGCAGAATTTATTATTGGCATCCTACCTACGGAAGATGGCCGTACATATCCTACCCAAGGAGGATATGTAGATCCCGTTTTAATTTCTTTAACCCATTCCCAACCACCGGGAATCCCATGCCTTAGAAAGAGTGTGAACTCACCTCGGTTGCTCGGTTTGACTCTCAAAAATAGCTAACAGTCAAGGTCGGTCAATCTCGTCCTATTATGATTACCTGTTAGTCATTTAGTGGTTTTCAAATAGAGCACAAAGTTCCTACACGTATCTATCACATAACATGCATCACTTTAACGGTTTATGCCCATACAAGCTTCCCATCTATTCCCGTTCATAAGAAAACATACGACATTGCACATAACACTTTTATTGACATATAACATGTTAGATTATTCTCAGATAACCTACCCGACATTTAGACACGCAAATCACTACTTATGTCGTTTCAGCTTTAATCTTCAAAACTGGGCTGTTTTCGAGGATTTAAATAAAATAGTTAACTTATTTTAAAAATTCCCAACTTTTTACAGAAGTTCTTAAACGATCCAAATATTATTGTGTAAAAATATCGGAATCCAATTCATCACCAATATTTTATAAAAAATCATTTTCCGGACTGAAGTCAGATTCATCTTCTTCTGACTGCAGTCCACGGAATAATTTATTTAAAATTCCACGTAAGTCCAATTTACAAAATTCCAGTGGGAGAATTACAAATACATCGGTGGTCATTTACAGTGCAAATTTCATGATCTGACTCTACACAGAATCCAAGTTATGACGGAAAACAGAACGCTTATTTTCAGCAGTAAAAATGCAGCTTGAGCTGCTGTTACAAAACGTGTCTTTAAAAATAGTAAACGAAGTCCAAAAATTATGATTCCAGTGCCATTAGAACCGTATTTCATAATACATAAATCTAGACTTCAGAAAATCAGTTTTTCGTTAAGTTACGGTCTGGTTACAGCCAACTGAAGTTGGCTGTAAACACCAACTAGCCCCTGTTTTCAGCTTTTTAATATTCTAATGCGAGTTATATTGGTTTCGTTAACATGCTTAGAGATCAATAACGACATTTGACATCTATATTAGCAAGTAAATCATCAAGTAATCAACAACATGTTCACTACAACATCCCACTACAACATTTCATCATGTAAATCTTTCATGTAACTTTTATGTTCATCTTTTTAGTGTTCTAGTAAAATACAACGTACTACACTTTTTAATCTACTCAAAATGTAAGTAAACTAAGGTAGATCAAGACTTACAACTAGCACAAGGCTAGGGGAGAATCTATGGTGAAAAGATGATGAGAATGATGATGAACAAGCAAGAACAAAGTCCTTTTGAAGCTTCCACAAGTTACAACCTTCTTGTATCACCCTTGAAGCTTAAATGGAACTTGATAAATGGAAGATGATGGTGGTTTAGTGGTGGTGATGGGGGCGGTTGTGGGAGGCCGAGAGAAGGGAGGAGAGAGTGAGAAGATGGAGTGTGATCTTAGTGAAGTGATGGAATGATATATGATCTTGTCCTTCATATATTATGTTTAAAGACTCAAGCAAGATCACAAGCAAAATCTCAAGTATAGATATGGAAGATTTGAAGTAGGATATGAAGTATGGTGGGGTGATATGTGGGTCCACTTGGGACCGAATTCGGTAATAGGGGGGGCTTGAATGAAACTTTTTGCAACTAAGAGGTAAAGGATAGTTAAGTTTCAAGTATAAACTTTTATATGTAAGTTAGTTGATTTTTAGCGGGTGTTATGGTGTACGGGGACCATGACTAGCTCAAAATAATTAAATAATATGTTTGACAAATATTTGGTGTCCCGAGTAATGTCCGGTTGTTCGGTTAAATACCGTTTCGTTAAAGTGTTTAATTATTCCGTAAAGTGTCTATTATATATATATTTTGTAACACTTTTAATTCCTAACACATAGGATAATATTCAGGACCATTTAGTCAATTTTATATGCACGACAAGTATGTTAACAAACACATGTAAGTATGACACAGTAATCAGGAAACAGTTATGTGATTTAGCACAGTCATCAAGCACTTTAATTAACATTTAATTAATCGTACAGATACATGAAATTTTGAGAGTTGTCACATTCTCCCCCTGTTAAGAAAATTTCGTCCCGAAATTTAGTGCGTGGTTACTGAGGAAGCTAGTTATGTTGCGGTGTTTACTGGCTTTTCCTGGGGTGTCACATCATCCCCCCGTTGATTTGGAAATTTCGTCTCGAAATTCAGCAGTAGCTTCAACCTCAGTAGTGGTTGCACTTTTCTTAAACAGCTGGGGGTACTTGAGTTTCATTTGGTCTTCTCGTTCCCAGGTATACTCTGGGCCACGACTGGAATCCCAACGAACTCGGACGAGAGGTATCCTGGTACGCTTGAGAATCTTAACATCTCGATCAGTAATCTCTACTGGTTCCTCGACGAATCGCAGCTGGTCGTCGATAGTGAGCTCCTTGAGAGGAATTATGAGGGTCTCGTCTGACAGACACTTCTTCAGATTCGACACGTGGAAAACATTGTGAACTCCGCTGAGTTCTTCAGGTAGATTCAACCTGTAGGCCACCTTGCCAATTTTCTCAATGATTTCAAAGGGTCCGACATAGCGCGGATTGAGTTCGCCTCCTTTGCCAAAACGAACTACACCTTTCCACGGTGAGACTTTAAGTAGCACTCGATCCCCAACCTGGAACTCGAGTGGTTTCCTTCGCTTATCAGCATAGCTTTTCTGACGGTCACGAGCTGCTGCCATTCGTTGTCGTATCTGAGCAATCCTTTCGGTTGTATCTACTACAAGTTCTGGGCCTGTGATTTGGCTGTCACCAACTTCTGCCCAACAGAGATGTTATCGGCATTTACGTCCGTATAATGCCTCGAAGGGAGCGGCCTGGATGCTGGTATGGTAACTGTTGTTATACGAATACTCCACTAACGGGAGATGCTTTTCCCAGCCATTGCCGAAGTTGATTACACATGCCCTAAGCATGTCTTCAAGGGTTTGGATGGTACGTTCAGATTGCCCATCCGTCTGTGGATGATATGTCGTGCTCATGTCTAATCGAGAGCCAAAGGACTTGTGCATAGCTTGCCACAATTCGGACATAAAACGTGAGTCACGATCCGAAATGATGGAGGTTGGCACTCCATGCCTTGATGCCACTTCCTTTAGGTAGGTGTCTGCTAGAGTAGAAAACTTATCGGTTTCCTTGATAGCCAGAAAATGTGCGGACTTAGTTAATCGATCCACTATCACCCAAATAGTGTCATTTCCGCATTGAGATCTAGGCAGGCCAGTAACAAAATCCATGGAAATTTGCTCCCATTTCCATGTCGGGATCTCTGGTTGTTGGAGTAGGCCTGATGGTTTCTGGTACTCGGTCTTGACCCTAGCACAAGTCAGGCATTTACTGACGTAGGTTGCTATGTGGGCTTTCATACTAGGCCACCAGTATGTAGTCTTGAGATCATGGTACATCTTATCCGAACCAGGATGCACTGAATAACGAGACTTGTGCGCTTCATCCATCACAAGCTCGCGTAAGTTTCCATAAAGTGGAACCCAGATGCGTCCGTTAACATAGTAGGCGTCGTCTTCCTTTTGTTCTAACCGTTTCCTTGACCCTCGCAGAGACTCAGCCCTGATGTTCTCTGCTTTCAATGCTTCAACCTGAGCATCGCGAATCTGAGCGGGAAGGTTAGATTGGAAGGTAAGTTGTAACGCACGTACACGCTTAGGTATAGTATCCTTTCGGCTGAGGGCGTCGGCCACAACATTGGCTTTGCCCGGATGGTACTTGATAGTGCATTCATAATCGTTCAAGAGCTCGACCCATCGGCGTTGTCGCATGTTTAACTCCTTTTGCTTGAAGATATGCTCGAGACTCCTGTGATCGGTGTAGATGGTGCATTTGGTACCGTACAGGTAATGTCTCCATATCTTAAGCGCGAAGACAACTACTCCCAGCTCCAAGTCATGCGTAGTATAGTTCCTTTCGTGAACTTTAAGTTGGTGCGATGCGTAGGCAATAACCTTGTCGCGTTGCATCAACACGCAACCAAGTCCTTGTGTGGAAGCGTCGCAATAAACCACAAAATCATCTGTGCCCTCCGGCAATGAGAGGATAGGCGCGCTACAAAGTTTATCTTTTAAGTGCTGAAAAGCAGATTCCTGTGCATCACCCCAACGATAGGTGACACCCTTCTGAGTCAATGAAGTGAGAGGTTGCGCAATCTTAGAGAACTCCTTGATAAACCTTCTGTGATATCCTACCAAACCCAAGAATTGGCGGATTTCTGTTGGTGTACGAGGTGCAGGCCAGTTCTTGATCGAGTCAATCTTGGATGGATCAACATGAATCCCATCCTTGTTTACCATGTGGCCTAGAAAGTGGACTTCGTGAAGCCAGAAGTCACATTTTGAAAATTTAGCATACAGTTGCTCTGCTCGAAGAAGTTCCAGCATAAGTCGTAGATGCTGCTCGTGTTCCTCCTGACTCTTAGAATAGATCAGGATGTCATCGATGAACACAATAACGAACTTATCCAGGTAAGGTTTGCATACTCTGTTCATAAGATCCATGAAGACCGCCGGTGCGTTCGTCAATCCGAAAGGCATAACCAGAAACTCGTAATGGCCGTAACGAGTTCTGAATGTTGTTTTAGAGACGTCCTCATCTCGGACTCTCAGTTGATTTTAACCTGACCTCAGGTCAATCTTGGAGTAGAAACTCGACCCTTGCAATTGGTCGAACAAATCATCAATGCGTGGAAGAGGATAACAATTTTTCACGGTCACCTTGTTAAGTTCGCGGTAGTCAATACACATCCTGAAAGTACCGTCTTTCTTCTTCACAAACAAGACTGGAGCTCCCCAGGGCGAAGAGCTAGGACGTATGAAACCCTTTTCCAAGAGTTCTTTTAATTGAGTGGACAGTTCTGACGGAGCTAGACGATATGGTGCTCGAGCTACTGGTGCTGCTCCAGGAGCTAGCTCGATTTGAAACTCAACTTGGCGATGAGGCGGAAGACCAGGTAATTCCTCAGGAAATACCTCGGGAAAATCGCGCACAATAGGAATGTCTTCAATTCTCTTCTCTTCCGTTGACGTGACAGTAACGAGTGCTAGAATGGCAGTGTGGCCCTTTCGCAAACACTTGTGGGCCTTAAGGAAAGAGATAATGCCTTCGATAGCACCACTCTTGCCGCCACGAACCACAAGGGGTTCTTCACCAGAACGAGGAATACGGACGAGTTTCTCCTTGCAAATAATCTCCGCTTGATGATGAGATAGCCAATCCATCCCAATAACGACGTCGAAACTACCAAGTACAATAGGGATAAGATCGATAGAGAAGGTCTGACCAGCTAAGACGAGGTTACAGCCCTTAACTATGCGTGTGGCTTCAAGGCTTTTACCGTTTGCTAGTTCTACCGTGTGTTTGGTGGTCAAAAGTGTTGGGGTGCGCTTAAGCATTTGACTAACTTTTAAGGACACATAACTAGTATCGGCACCCGAATCGAATAAAATAGTAACAAAGAAATCATCCAGAAGAAACTTACCCATCACAACATTGGGATCGTTCCTTGCATCACCCTGACCCAGCACGAAGACACGTCCCCTGACACCATTGCCATTATTGTTTCCTCCGTTGCTGCCTCCGTTGTTGCCTCCATTGTTGTTCCCGTTTCCTTGGTTGTTGTTGTTCTGATTCTGGTTCAGCTGAGGGCAGTTCCTTTTAAAGTGGCCTTCAGCGCCACACTGAAAGCATCCTTTATTGCCCTGCTGTTGTTGTTGGTGGTGGTTCTGTGGAGCTTGTTGTTGTTGTTGGCGATTCTGATTTGCTGGTCGTGCGCTCCTGCAATCCTTTGCCTCATGACTAAACTTATTACACCTCAGGCAATGACCCTTGTTGCACTGCCCGCTATGATGCTTGTGGCACCGGTTGCATTTGGGGTGATTCCCTCGGTATCCACCCTGTCATTGATTACCAGAAGATTGTTGACCAGGACTCTGGTAGTCATCAGTCTTTCGCTGCTGAGACTGAACTGAAGTAGAACCCTTACTGGAATTCCCATCCCATTTTCGCTTGTTGTCGCTAGGAGCATCAGGAGTAGCGGTGGCACTGATACGTTTGGACAGCCTGTTTTTGCTCCACCGCCTGGTCAGTGAGATGATGAGCCAACTTGATGATTTGCTGAATGGTACCCAGGTTAGCAGAAGTCACGTGACTCTGAATCTCGGGTACAAAACCCTTGAGGTACAGCTCAATACGTTTGATGGGAGGGTCTACCATAGTAGGACACAAAATGGCCAGCTCGTTTGACCTCTTCGTATACGCCTCAATCTCAGACCCCGTCATCTTTAGATTGAAAAATTCCACCTCTATGTTAGTGCACTATGTCTATTGACTTCGTCTTGTATCATGTAATAGGATTATCAGTGCATAAGATAATTTAGCTTGAAAGTGGTGATTTACCTTGAAAGTGTCACATGTCATTTCAAGGGAAATCATGATTTAGCTTGAAAGTAGCATGTGTCATTTCAAGCTAAATCAACACCACTATATATAGGTTTCAAGCTAAATCATGATTTAGCTTGAAGAAAACTTTTGCACATTTGACTTTTGGAGAGCTCTAGTTCTAGAGAGAGAAACTAGAGAGAGAAAGTCTCTAAGTGATTCAAGTGATTGTACAGTTTCAGATTTATCAATAGAATCACGTTTATATTACGTCTTGGGTGTTTCGGTCTCGATTGTTCACGGATTCCGCACGTAGAACATTCGATTCGCAATCGTATCGGAGTCAAACCGGTCCTATCAAGTGGTATCAGAGCAGGAGCTCGATTGCGTTGATCAAACAACAAGATTCGTATCAGATTACAGTGTTTTCAGATCTGAATCGCATCATTTCTTCTTCATCTATTCTTTCTTTCACGTTTTCTATGGATTTTCGACAAATTGAACGGGATTTCACGGTCCGAATTGGATGATTTTTTAGTATGTTGTGCGAAAATAGTTGATAAACAATCCTACCAAGTTTCAGATTCAAATTCGTTGTCGTTTAGGAGAATTTCAAGTTTTTCTGTCCGAATCCGTAACTTTCAGCGAGGTTCGCTTGAAACAACAAGATTTCGCTTGAAGTTCAAGCGAAATACCTATCATTCAGATTTCGCTTGAGTATTATTTGGGATTTCGCTTGAACAGTATAAGTGATGATTTCGCTTCAGAACTGATCATTTGGGATTTCGCTTGAACAGTATAAGTGATGATTTCGCTTCAGAACTGATCATTTGTGATTTCGCTTGAACATCAGTTTGGGATTTCGCTTCAAGTGATAAATAGTTGATTTCGCTTCAAGTAGTTAACAGTTGATTTCGCTTCAAGTGGTTAATTGTTGATTTCGCTTCAAGAGACCAATAGTTGATTTCGCTTCAAGAGGCAAACAGTTGATTTCGCTTCAACTGTTCAACAAGTGATTTTGATTAAATTTTTCTATTTCGCTTGAAAAGTGAAATTTCGTGTCGAGATTAGTTCACGTCAACTGTGTATCAGTCTGTTTCAGGATATTTGATATTGTGTATACTGATTGTGTTTGTTTTGTTTGCAGGTGATTCGAGGTGATTTACAAGGCACAAATACCAAGAATTCAAAATGTTTGATGAACTGGAAAACACTAAATTTGAAAGAATAAACAATTGGACTTGTTGTTCTTCTTCTGAGAAAAAGGAGGTTTTAGTTGAAAGATTTGAATATTTCATGTGTCAAAAGGATGAAACGTTGGATGAGTTGGAAATACGGTTTAAAATTTTAATGGACAGTTTGAGAAACAAGGATATTAGAATATCAAATGATGAACAGATATCGAAATTGGCAAATGCATTACCTGCTAAATGGGATAAATTCTTGGTTGAGCTAAAAAGGGAAGATTTTTTTCAAGAACTTTATCCAAAACAGTTCTTTAATGAAGTTAATGGAGAGTTTCGTAAGGAATATAAGAAAAAGAAAGAATTTTTGACCGAAATGGAAAAGAATTTACAAAAATTGGAATTGGATGTAATTACTGAAATTGATAATAGAATTCGTGTGTGTCTTGAAACAACGAGTATTCTGAAATATGATATTAAAAGGAAATGTTATATTGATGAAAGTATGAATCCTTTTGATTTCGTTAAACTCTTTTGTGCAGGAACATATAAGATGGAAACAAAGGATATTTCAAAGAACGAAGAATTTTTGAAGCTTGGATCTTCAAGTTCAGAATCAGTGTGCTCTAAATGTGACAACTTTAAGGCTGAAAATGACAAACTTTTGGAGGATGCAGAAAGTTTGACATCGGAAGTTGAGAAGTTGAGAGATGAGAAGCAAGCTGATGATAACCAGATTCTTATGTTGCAGGGAATTTGTGAAAATTTGAAGTCTGAAAATGTCAAGCTGCTTAGTGATGTGAACAGTTTGACAGCAGAAAACAAAATTTTAAAAGAAAAAATTGAAAATTTTGAACATGAAAGATTAAAAGATAAAACAGAATTTCAAGATCAAATCAAGATTTTAGAAGATGAGAGAGATATTTTTGGTAAAGATAATCTTGAAAAACAAATTGAAATCAATTCTCATCTTGCTAAAATCATTCAGCTTGAAAAAGAAGCTGAAAAAGCTAGGATTAAAATCAAAGAGCTTGAAGTGAAATTGAAAGGTTTTGTGACTTCTACATCACATGTTTGTCCAAAACCAATCAATTTCAAAATTGAAAATGTCACAAACTTTGACAATGTCAAAGTTGAAGATTGTGATGAGATATCTGATGATGAAAAAGAAAAGAAAAGAAAAATATTTTTAGATTTACAAGAAAATTTTCAAAATACTGTTCTGCAATCTACTGAAACAGGTGAATGTTCTAAACAAAAACCTGTTAAGAAGAATGCAGAACAGAAACAAAAAGATAGAAATTTGAAAAATTCTAAAACTGAAATTAAAAGCTCATCAGATAAATCATCCAATCGTTTTCAAAAATCACAAAAATTTAAACATGAAAACTCACAATATGTTGGTAATAAGTGGTGCAGGTTTGACCACAGTGCTCAAAAGACAAATCCAGCATTGAAGAGGAGAAATGATTATTACCAAGCCAAACAATGTTATGATTTGAAGGTTTGGACTGACCAAAGTGGATGGTACGATAACAGAGTGTGCTACACCTGTGGTGTTAGAGGACACATTGCTGTTAACTGCCAGAATTGGAATTATGAAACAAGAAGATGCTACAATTGCCATATCAGAGGACATATTGCAAGAGATTGCCCAAAGAGATCAATGGGAAGATTGAGGGTTGAATCTCAGAGAACGGTAAAGAAACCAGTTACTGTCAAGCCCAAAGAACAGAAGGTTCTAGAACAGAAAGTGAAGCTTTCACAGGGGCAGAGAGACAGACTGAGGAAGAAGAGGAAGAAGGCAAGAGAGTATTTGGAGAAAATTTTGTCTTCGGATTCACCGGTTGGTTCGAATAAAAGTTCTGATGAATTGATTCCCTCGACAGCAAAGTCAAGCAAATCAAATTCTTCAGATACAAATCTGAGGACAAAAGAGAAAAAGGAAAAGAAGAAAATGGTCGGCGATGAATCTGATGTTTCAAAGACAGACAAGCCACCATCAGGCGATGAATCTGGCTCATCCATGTCAGATAAGCCAAGTTCGGGCAATGAATCTGATTCCACAAAATCAGAGGAGCCACAAGTTGAGGTAAAGAAGGAAGAAACTGTTCCTTTGATGAATGATGAAAAATTTCCTCCATTACAAGCCATAAACACAAAATCAAAAGGTGTTGATGCTGGAAAAATGTTTAATAGCAATGTTAAACATATTTTTAGTAAGATGGTTGATGGTAAGGAAAAAGGAGTGAAAGAGTTTTATGAAGAAAAGAGAAAAACTCAAAATACACCCAAGGACAGTCAGGCTTGGGTGAAACTTTTCAAATAGAAAAATCTGACTTGCCGGAGCTTCCAGGTTGGTAAGTGTGAAGCAGGTATCGGCATCATTTTTGAGAAATTCACAGGATGGTAACTGTGATATTTCGTCTTACTAGTGGTTAATCAAGGACATTAAATTGTACTTGATTTTCTACAGGTGATTGTGGTATTTGTTCTTATATTGTTAAAATTTTTCAAAATGGTTAAAAGAGAACAAGGTGATGTGATAACTCCGAACCCACAAGTGATGGGTTAAACAAACTAAGTTTTCCGGAAAAACCATTCTGATTAAAACACACTTAAGTGTTTTGAAACCATTATGGGAAAATAGTTTGTTGTAAGGGGGAGTTTTGATTGAATATGCCGAAACCCTCACGGCTGAACAAACATGATTACTTTCATCAGATTGAAAAACGGTTTTCAAACTGTTAAGATCAATGGGTTGTAAATCATGGGGGTACTGTATGTTAGATTTTCTGCAAATCAGTACACTTTTAGCAGAAAATGGATGGCAAGACAAAGCTATCAGTGTTGGTTGTCAAATTTTCTTTATATGATTTTGCATTTTAGGGGGAGTAATGTTGTTAGAAAATACAAAAACATTTGAAAATTTGAAAAAAGTCAAAAACATGATAAAATTCAAAAATTTGAGTTTTTACGTAAAAAGAGGAAATGATAGTACATCAGTAGACAGTTACAGTATGCTAAAGAAATGGAAAGTTTAAATGTGTTAAACGATCTCACCGTGGATGTGTCGGTAGATTTTTATACATTTAGTAAACTTTTTCGGGATATAAACCTAAATTCAAACTTACTTATTTCGTGGGGAACACTACTTGGATATATAGGTAACCCCTGAAATCTCGTTTGAAAGGTCTCTTAATCTGATATACTAGGTCTTTATACTCTATGATATCTGGGGTATTATTCCGGGACTTCTGCTGAACGGTAGTTCTGACCTAGTCCTTGGATAATACTTGCTGCAATGCTTGAAACATAGCATTAAACCCTCAGCATGCTGATGAAACAATAAAATTGATAGTCGCTGCTGTTGTATGCAAAAAGATCCTCTAAAGGGGACATACCTTAAAGTCGAAGCTGATATCTCTCTGCGTATACGGAAGTATCGATCTGAGATCCCTCGGCCCTCGCATACCTAATTTATATACAGATATCATTGTAGTATTCTCACCTGTAAGACTGATTATTGGGATTCTGGATACGGGAGTATATTCAAGAGGTGGGACACATGAATAGGTTTAAGTTCTTAAAATACCTAATTCGTATCCTGAATAAGTTGAAATTTGTATGAAAATTTAAGTGGACAAGTATATCGACAATCTAAGTGAATTGTTTAATGCATAATGTGATTTTAAGCTCAACGGTACTTGTGACTTGTCATAAACTGATATGATTCTCTGACGCATACTCAAAACAAAAATATTGTCTGTAAATATGTTTGTACATATTTTGTTATTGCTTTATGTTTTCAGAAAATACAAAAAGATTTTGATTTATACTTTATTTTCGACAACTGATGTCTGAGAACTGAGTTTTAAAATCTAAGTATGCTGATTGTGTTTCTGAAAATGAATCAAGTTCATTAATTTGAAACTTGAAGTTTTAAAATCAAATACAGTTTGTGATATCTCCAAGGTCATTAGCTTGAACTTGGATGATTAACTGTGAGGGAGTTGGATTCTTTAATACTGCTAAATCTATACTGTTTGTTGATAGGGGGAGTGGATTAGAGAGATTGATTGAAAATTCAAAATGTTGTTACTCATAAATGTTTGAGAATTTGCAGATGATAGTCCAGACTACGATCCCGGAAGCAAAGTCTAAGGGGGAGTCTGAAGACAAGTTTGAAACAGAGAAAAGCTTGTAGATGGAAAGCTAGGTGTCGATCCCAAAGCACGGAAGCTTGATGAAAGGGGGAGCCTGAAGCTGATAGAAGAAGAGAGTGATGGATGCGTACAATGTTACAATCTAAGTGAGGATACAGAATGATCAAGACTGAAGAAGGTATTCTAACAGAGAACATGTCACTGAAGACTTCGTCAATATCCAAGGGGGAGTCTGTTAGTGCACTATGTCTATTGACTTCGTCTTGTATCATGTAATAGGATTATCAATGCATAAGATAATTTAGCTTGAAAGTGGTGATTTACCTTGAAAGTGTCACATGTCATTTCAAGGGAAATCATGATTTAGCTTGAAAGTAGCATGTGTCATTTCAAGCTAAATCAACACCACTATATATAGGTTTCAAGCTAAATCATGATTTAGCTTGAAGAAAACTTTTGCACATTTGACTTTTGGAGAGCTCTAGTTCTAGAGAGAGAAACTAGAGAGAGAAAGTCTCTAAGTGATTCAAGTGATTGTACAGTTTCAGATTTATCAATAGAATCACGTTTATATTACGTCTTGGGTGTTTCGGTCTCGATTGTTCACGGATTCCGCACGTAGAACATTCGATTCGCAATCGTATCGGAGTCAAACCGGTCCTATCAATCTAGCTTGTGGATGTCGTCACGACTACAGTACTCTTCCTTGATCAGTTCTTTGAAACCGTTCCATGGGTGGCATTAGCAACCGCCAGCCCTAGTAGTTGAACCTGTGCTTTCCACCAGGTTAACGCAGCACCTTCGAGTGTTCCAGTAGCATATTTCACCCTACGATCTTCAGGGCATTCACACATCTCAAAAACAGACTCAAGCTTCTCAAACCAGTGGAGGAGACCTACAGCTCCTTCTGTGCCGCTGAAAGTACTAGGTCGGCAATCCATGAAGGTTTTGAACGTACATACTGGAGGTTGAGCATGTTGACCTATTGTGCGAGAATAAAAGACAAGGTTAAGCACAAGAGTTGGTTCGTGAGAGTAGGATCTAAACATCCTAAGATAGGTCGAAATGGCAGGTTATACCTCCTACTGGAATTGCTGCGAGTGCCTCAGCCACTCGTTCGTTGATTAGAGTCGTTAACTAGGCTTGTGTCAGGTTGATACCACCACGTCCTCCGCATCCGTTCATGATCTTCACAATGAAGCGATCATAAGTGAGAAACGTGCGGTGAAAGTGCGAAAGTGTGGGATGACAGAAGAGAGTAAACACACAGGGTTTCAATTATCAGTTGTGATATTAACTAAGCATGCAATGTGCTATGTAAACTAATAGACAAGCAATGTAAGCATGAACCATTTCACCTATGGTGTTGAGTCTTGCACGTGGAGCGAAGCGTCGTTGTGGATCGTTGAGCACTGTACAGGTTATAGTCTGGTTTTATCAAAAAGCGTTTCCCCTTTTTAAAACCAAGTTCACTATAACCAATGGCTCTGATACCAATCTGTCACACCCCCAAAATCCACCATGCGGAGCGTCACCGCTTGGAGGCGTGACATGACCAGGATCGAGCCACCAATCATATTGAACAACATAACTAAGTAAATAAAACCAACCACAAGACAATTGGTGACCAAAAGAGAGTAACCGATTTTAAGTTATCAGCGGAAGCGTAAAATGAAAGTCCAAAACATAAGTTCATAGTTCATAAGTTTAAAGTCCAAAACGTAGGTTTAATAAGTTCATAAGGATTTAAATATTAAGCACGGAACATAATAGTCCGTATCCCACAACGACCTCCTCCTCGTGCAGGCTCCATAAGCATCTAGCGACCTGTAAGGCATGTAACAACGAGTCAACAACAAAGTTGAGTGAGTTCACGGTTGGTTGGTTAGTTTTAAGTTGTTTCTGAAAACGTGGTTTGACTTTCGTTGGCTTATTGCCGTGGGGGTTACCCCGTAGTTGAAAGTATGCTTAACCAGTTCCTTTTATTACCCAAACCATATCCATAATCAGTGGGGAGCTTCCCCGTATGAACTACTAGACGGCATGATATCGACTACTACGAACAATAGTTGTGCCCTACATCAGTGTCTATCATCGCTGACAGTTTGCCATAGTCCATTAGTGCACGCCCGTTCGGACGACACGGTGTGAGGTTTGTTAAACCAAATAGCGCTATTAACTAATGACCCGCTCGTCATCGGCCTCGGCGATTAAGTCGATATATAATGAGGGACTTAATGATAGAGTTTTGTCTAGTAAGTTTTAAGGGGTGTTGTCCTACCCAAGGAGGACGAACGTACGTATTCTACCCAAGGAGAATACGCAGAATTTATTATTGGCATCCTACCTATGGAGGATGGCCGTACATATCCTACCCAAGGAGGATATGTAGATCCCGTTTTAATTTCTTTAACCCATTCCCAACCACCGGGAATCCCATGCCTTAGAAAGAGTGTGAACTCACCTCGGTTGCTCGGTTTGACTCTCAAAAATAGCTAACAGTCAAGGTCGGTCAATCTCGTCCTATTATGATTACCAGTTAGTCATTTAGTGGTTTTCAAATAGAGCACATAGTTCCTACACGTATCTATCACATAACAAGCATCACTTTAACGGTTTACGCCCATACAAGCTTCCCATCTATTCCCGTTCATAAGCAAACATAAGACATTGCACATAACACTTTTATTGACATATAACATGTTAGATTATTCTCAGATAACCTACCCGACATTTAGATACGCAAATCACTACTTATGTCGTTTCAGCTTTAATCTTCAAAACTGGGCTGTTTTCGGGGATTTAAATAAAATAGTTAACTTATTCCAAAAATTCCCAACTTTTTACAGAAGGTCTTAACCGATCCAAATATTATTGTGTAAAAATCTCGGAATCCAATTCATCACCAATATTTTATAAAAAATCATTTTCCGGACTGAAGTCAGATTCATCTTCTTCTGACTGCAGTCCACGGAATAATTTATTTAAAATTCCTCGTAAGTCCGATTTACAAAATTCCAGTGGGATAATTAAAAATACATCGGTGGTCATTTACAGTGAAAATTTCAAGATCTGACTCTACACAGAATCCAAGTTATGACGGAAAACAGAACGCTTATTTTCAGCAGTAAAAATGCAGCTTGAGCTGCTGTTACAAAACGGGTCTTTAAAAATAGTAAACGAAGTCCAAAAATTATGATTCCAGTGCCATTAGTACCGTATTTCATAATACATAAATCTAGACTTCAGAAAATCAGTTTTTCGTTAAGTTACGGTCTGGTTACAGCCAACTGAAGTTGGCTGTAAACACCAACCAGCCCCTGTTTTCAGCTTTTTAATATTCTAATGCGAGTTATATTGGTTCCGTTAACATGCTTAGAGATCAATAACGACATTTGACATCAATATTAGCAAGTAAATCATCAAGTAATCAATAACATGTTCACTACAACATCCCACTACAACATTTCATCATGTAAATCTTTCATGTAACTTTTATGTTCATCTTTTTAGTGTTCTAGTAAAATACAACGTACTACACTTTTTAATCTACTCAAAATGTAAGTAAACTAAGGTAGATCAAGACTTACAACTAGCACAAGGCTAGGGGAGAATCTATGGTGAAAAGATGATGAGAATGATGATGAACAAGCAAGAACAAAGTCCTTTTGAAGCTTCCACAAGTTGCAACCTTCTTGTATCACCCTTGAAGCTTAAATGGAACTTGATAAATGGAAGATGATGGTGGTTTAGTGGTGGTGATGGGGGCGGTTGTGGGAGGCCGAGAGAAGGGAGGAGAGAGTGAGAAGATGGAGTGTGATCTTAGTGAAGTGATGGAATGATATATGATCTTATCCTTCATATATTATGTTTAAAGACTCAAGCAAGATCACAAGCAAAATCTCAAGAATAGATATGGAAGATTTGAAGTAGGATATGAAGTATGGTGGGGTGATATGTGGGTCCACTTGGGACCGGATTCGGTAATAGGGGGGCTTGAATGAAACTTTTTGCAACTAAGAGGTAAAGGATAGTTAAGTTTCAAGTATAAACTTTTATATGTAAGTTAGTTGATTTTTAGCGGGTGTTATGGTGTACGGGGACCATGACTAGCTCAAAATAATTAAATAATATGTTTGACAAATATTTGGTGTCCCGGGTAATGTCCGGTTGTTCGGTTAAATACCGTTTCGTTAAAGTGTTTAATTATTCCGTAAAGTGTCTATTATATATATATTTTGTAACACTTTTAATTCCTAAAACATAGGATAATATTCAGGACCATTTAGTCAATTTTCTGTGCACGACAAGTATGTTAACAAACACATGTAAGTATGACACAATAATCAGGAAACAGTTAAGTGATTTAGCACAGTCATCAAGCACTTTAATTAACATTTAATTAATCGTACGGATACATGAAATTTTGAGAGTTGTCACAAAAACCTTACCAAACCATTCCCTTAGCCCCCGACCAGGTAACCAACATATCTCTATATAGACCGTAGAGATATGAATGGTGAAAATCTTTTACTTTATATAAACAGTAAACTAATGCCAAGACACCACGGACAAATGATAAGGAAGTTTCACCTTCAACATAAGAAACTAGTTATTAAAGTCATTAATACAAAAGAGACTTAAAAAAGGAGACAAGAATGTTGCTGAGTATGGTCGTGCCTTTAAAGCGATTTGTGATCAACTTAGTGCCGTTGGACACCCGGTTGATGCTATGGATCAATTACACTGGTTTTTGTGTGGACTGGGCACTACATTTGAAAGTTTCTCCACTTCGGTAAGATCGACACGTCATATTCCCTCTCTTGCCGACTTACTGGCTAGGGCGGAAAGTCACGAACTTTTTGTGAAGAATTTACATGAAAGTGCCACTATGCCATCAGTTGCTTTTGTGGCTCAATCTGCACGGTCCAATCATAATTACCCAAGAGGTGCTCCACCTCACAACTCTTCTAATTTTCGGCCCAGATATGCTCAGGCCCGTTTTTGGCCCAACAGGCCTCATGGCCAAGGTTTTCGTGGTCATAGGGACGGCTTAGGCAACCTCCTCGTTCCGGTCAGGTGCCGACTTGTCAGCTCTGTCGCAAAACTGGGCATTCGGCTCATCAATGCTTTCATCTTGCTTCGTATGTTGCATCCATCAATCCAGCCGAAGATCAAATGGCTCAAGCGTTCCTCGCTCAATGTCAAGTGAACCCTACGGTTCCTGATTGGACATCTGACTCGGGTGCCACAACCCACATGCTTCGTAATAACTCCCTACTTCAGAATTCGACACCAACTCATGGTAATGCAAAGGTTTACTTTGGTAATGGCAAATCCTTACCGATTACTCATGTCGGACACACTAAACTTTTTGGTAATATTGCACTTAACGATGTTTTGGTGGTACCCAATCTCACCAAAAAATCGGCTTTCTATTGGCAAACTAACCGAAGATAATCATGTTGACGTTATTTTTTCTCACCCATTTTTTACATTCAGGACCGTCGAACCAAGCAAACTCTAGCCCGGGGGTGCCGTGAAGACGGCCTCTATGTTCTTCGCAACAACCATGAAGCTTTAGTGTCTACCCACACGTGTCCAAAAGCTTCTTTTGAAATATGGCATTCCCGACTTAGGCATGTTATGTAACGCCCGAAAACTCGAATTATTAAATTTGCTAGTATGTATCCATGTTTAATAAAATGAAATGTAATAACTAGGTTATTAAACCTAGTTAAATACTTAGTAAAACAAGCAAGGGAATGAAATGGGTGACTATTGTGAGCAAGTAACAAACTTGAGGGACCAAAGTTGTAGAAAAGGGAAACTCATGTTTATAAATAAAAGATTAACACACAACACACACATAGTGTGTGTGTGCGTGGAACGTTCAGGAGAAACACGGGGAGCCAAACCCTAGTTCATCCAAGAAACATCAAATTGAAGGGTGAATCGAAGCTTTAACCTATTAAGGAACATGAATTAATGATCACCTACACAAGGGGATTATGAGGTATGTCTTAGAATTCAATTTGGTGATTTTATATGAAGTGGGTTATGATCAATTCGTGAATTGATATGAAATTAAGCATGATTGTGTAATAGAATCAGCAAATAGAACTTGTATTGTGTATGATTTTGAGTAATTTCATGTTTTGAAGTGAAACCCATTTGAGATGATGAAGCTGGTGACATGAATATGTCACCCATGCCTAATCCTAGTGCAAATGTGATGTATTATGTGGTGTGTGATGCATATATGTTAGTTAGTTTAAAGTATAGTATGAAATTTATTTGATTATAGTTGTGTTGATAAGATGAATGCAAGAAGTGGGACTTTAAGGCCTTAATGGGTTGTACATTATGCTAAGTATGTTGTATGCACTCCAAGTGATTGATGAAATGTCTAGGTGATGTTAGAATGTGAGATTATTTGAAAAGATTTGATGAAACTAAATCTGTATAGAAAATTACAGCCGAATTTAATCAGCTGTAACCGGGCCAAATCTTGTAAGAAACTGATGTTTATTGAGTTTTTGATGAACTTCCAGGAAAAACCTTTCAAACCCAACTGGAATTGCATTTTTTCGACGAAAAATGAACGTTTTATGAATTTTTCCGTATCGAAGGTTCAGGCTGCGTTTTCTGGCAGAATTTGCAGCCCATTACGAATGTTATAACTCAAATTAGGAATTGAGTTATGATCTCAAATTTTTACTGTAGATAGCTTCAGGAGGTTATGCAGATCTCCCACTGGAATTATGTCAATCGGATAATCTAGAATTTTTAGATGAATTTTTCCGTGGGCTGCAGTCAGAAAATGACGAAACTGATTGTTGCTTAGTAAATGATTTTTTTGTAAAATTTTGGTAGAGAGTTAGACTCTAAAAATTTAACACAAGTATAACCCCTCCGAGGGGCACGTCACATAAAAAGATCGTAATTTTTACAAGCACGTAAGTACAGTAAACGGACGTCCCAAAACAACCTATTTTTAGTGATTTGAGCTATGCATGTTAGTGAATGAATTGACTAATGAAAATCAAATGTGGAATATGAATTTGATATGATCGTTAACATGTACAATTGTGTATGCTAAAAAGAATTTGATTTCGATGACATGAAAGTATAGGGGTCATGTCGAGATGGACTCAAGCACGAAAGGCTAACGGGTCAAGAGAAGGCAAAGAAGCGGATACGAACACGGATGCATAAGGTAAGTGATTTCCAGAATCACTTCTTAATTTGTTTAAGTAAAGTTATGTACCAGTTATTTAATTTAAGCATGATAATTGAAGTCAAATAAGGTTTGGTTATACGAAATCGATGATTTTTGCTAGTAGACCGAATGGGCCAAAATGAAGGCTTATTGCTATACCGGAATGGTTGCATAAGTAATGATTACGGTATTACAATCGGGTAATGGGTAGAATTGCGTATAAGCACGCTAACCGATAAATGGAGATGCGGGTTAATAGTCAAAGGACTCGGTTGTGAGTTACGATTAAATGGATAAACAATTTCACGTATGGAAATTGTACTACAAAGTTCAATTACGTATAATTGAATGGGATGAATGAGTTTAACGCATACCGGGTATCGGGTGCATAAACCCCAAGTACGAAACTCCGATAATGTAAAACTTTTATAGTTATAATGTTCATGTAAGTCTTTGGTTAAAACAAGTTAGACATGTCTACTTTTGGGTCGAAAGGTTGTTTATGAAAGGTTGTTTATGAAAATGTTATGTTGTTAAAAAGTTGTTTATGAACTGTTTATGTTTTCGAAAGGTTGTTTATGAAAATGTCATGTTGTTAAAAAGTTGTTTATGAACGGTTTATGTTGTCGAAAGGTTGTTTATGAAAATGTCATGTTGTTAAAAAGTTGTTTATGAACGGTTTATGTTGTCGAAAGGTTGTTTATAAAAATGTTGTGTTGTTAAAAAGTTGTTTATGAAAGGTTTATGTTTTCGAAAGGCTGTTTATGAAAACGTTATGTTATGAAAGGTTTATGTTGTCGAAAGGTTGTTTATGAAAATAAAAAGGTTGTTTCGAAAGGTTGTTTATGAAAATGTTATGTTGTTAAAAAGTTGTCAAAATTTATCAAGATTTCTTTACTTAGCATGTTGGTCGAATGCTTTATATTTGGGGCATTATAGTAACTTATCATGTGACCTTTAAAGAGTCCCGAAATGTATTCCAAACTCATTGTAGAGTGTTTATGAGATACGATGCGCGCGTACGTAAGTTTAAGAGAGAATGAAATAAGTCTAAAGGTACGTACAAGTATGGGTATGGATTTACCTCCATGTTAGTAATGGAATCCATAGGTAAGCATGTTTAGAAATGAATACGTACGTAGGTCAATACGTATGAGACTTATTTATATGATTTTTTTTATTGGGATATATGTTAGTATAATCATATGAGATTGTAAATAGTATGCAAGGGCTTGTATGTAGGCATGTATGTAGATATATATATATATATATATATATATATATATATATATATATGTAGGAATGTATGTATGTATGTATGAATATAATGTGAATGTACATATGCACGAAGTAGGAATTATCGCCCATATAGAATGGTGCATGTATGTATGTATACATGGTTTCAATACGTTGGGTATTTACGTTACTAATAGTGTGCATTGAGAATGAAATATAATGCAGGTACATTATTGAACTCTCACCAAGGATTAGACACCCAGATGAAATGCTTAAATTAGAAAGATAACGGAATGGAAAGTATATGAGGATAGCACGTAACGAGACTCCATGATTATGAATCTTGTTTATATATATATATATAATGTATGCTAATGTTACGAATGTATGTGGGGGGTGCAGGTGGTACAGAATCATGGATCAACATGATGGAAGGATAGTGATTGAAGATCGAGTGATAGAGACATGGATTATACGGAGTGGGTGGTTGTAACACCTCGAAAATTCACGTCCTATAATGTGTTGACACGTGTCATAAAGTTTGAACGTGTGAAAGAATGTTATAAGAGGACTAAAGTTGACAAACATGGAAAGTATGTGATCATACGGGTTCTAAATGTCAACCGTGAATAAATATACTTCATAATAACCCTACATGATGTTTATAACATCAAACGAATAAATCATGGATCATGCGAAGCTAAAAGTGAGAGATTACAAACTACAGGGGTTAAAAGTGTCAACATGTTTAAAGATATACCTCTGAGTGACCTTTTGACAAACCCGAAGCTTTGTAACTGTTAATTATGCTCACTAGAATGCGCGATATAAATTTCATAAAGTTTCGTTATCGTATGAGAAAGTTATGATCAAATTCGTGTGCGAGGGGTTAAAGCGTAAACATTGAAAGTTAAGACTTTTCGGGTTAACCGGAAGTGTCCAGGGACTTGGCAAAATGGGTATAAGTCCTAAATCCCTTGTGGGTAAATATGAAGGGGTCAAAATGCAAGAATTAGGCTTAGTTGCCCTTTCGTGAAGCCAAGGGACACTTATGTGGAAAATAGAAAATTTAAAAATCTGTTATCAGGGTCTAGGCGGGCCGCGTTAAGGTTAAGAGAACCTTACGCGGGCCGCGTCAGGACATCAGAAGCAGAATCAGCGAACAGGCTCCTGGAAACGCGCAGAATCGACCAAAAACCGAAATTTTAACATGGTGGGCGACCCCTAAACTGTTCTAGAGCACTAGGGACACATGTTGGAGGGTTGTGGTCAGTGATAGAGTTGTGTGTCAATTTCTTGTGGTGAAAATTTCACTATATAAAGGCCATAACTTGCAACTCATTTATCACACCTTCATCTGCACATTTGGAGCACTTCTGGAGCTAAGGATCTTTCTCTAAGCATCACATCTCGTGCATAGGACTTCAGTAAGTTAGCTAATCCTTCTTTAATTGAGTTTAGCTTAGTTATTTAGCTAAAAGTCAAACCGTCGAAATTACGGTTTGACTTCGAGATTAATTAATGATGGCTCAGTCAAATCTCGAATTAAAAGTAGATATAAGTAGGTAATTATGTGGGTAATAAACCCTTAAAAGGGTTCCCCCTGATTACCACTCTAACCAGGTCAAAAGTCGGGTCAAACTAGTTTATAAAAAGTCAACAGGATACTTAAAAAGCCATTTATGCATAATTAACATTATAGATCATATACAACCTGTTGGATCATTGTTATAACTTGGTAATAAGTGTAAGAACATGTCTAAACATGTTCAACCCGACAATTTCCTGTTTAGACCCGGTTCGGAACCGAAAGTCACATAGTTTGACTTTCACTTTGACTTTCAGTTCTGACCCGTTTAGGCATGTTTTAGAAATGCCTCAGAGCTTTAATTGGACTAGGTTACATGGTAGTACAACCCTCTGTGATTATACACCTTGGTTCATTAGTTATCCAATTAATATGCATGTTTCCGTTAATCGCTCATATGTTGACCATTATGCCCTTATTACCTTAAAACGTGATTTTTGGAAATGTAAAAGAGTAGAAACTTTAATTACTGATATATAAACTTGTATGCAAAGTTTGACATCAGTTTGAATTGTAGATTAAGAGTTATGATCATTATCGCAAAAGGAATGCTTTATGTTAATAAAACGGCGTAATTAGCGTATAGCCTAGTTAAGCCTACTTTTTGGTATCAAACTTAATACCCACTGATGTAATATATTATTTTGGGATTTGTAAAGATTTTTAATTAATTTTAGGCTGAGCATAACTAGTAGTCGTAGGCTTAATCCGGTAATTGTCGGTTTTGCCCTTACGGGCCATAAAATGAGTTTTACATATCTAAACGACTCCAAACCTTTTGCTACTGATCACATATGATAAATAAATTATTTTAAGCCTTCTGGAAACATAAAAATATCAGATTTAAGTATCAAACCCGGAAATGGCCTTTAATCGCCTTATTAAGCGTTTTTAACGCATAGTATGTATTAGAATTATATTGAACATACCCGGGTTGATACCTACTGATATTTTAGGCAAATTAGAATATTTTAACAGTAAGCAAAGGTTGATTAACTCAGACTCCGGTTTTGAGCTTTTCGGCTTATGTGAAATTACCAAAATGCCCCTACGGTGCATAGTTGGTTATAAATGATAGATTTCACTCATATACTTTAACCTACTGATATAACTTGGAAAATTGAGTGTATTTTCTGATTACATCAGGCCTGTAACTCAGGTTAACACTTAAACTCTTTTACAACCTTTAAAATGACCAAACTACCCCTACGGGGCATAGTTTGTGTTTAAATTCGTTTCGGGCATAATAAAAGACATTTTACTGATGTCACAACATATTTGAAGCATATTAACTTAGGAAACCTGTATATGGCTCTTACGGATACCCGTTACGCTTATTACGCGTTCGGTTCGGTTTATGTAACAAGTTTACATAAATTAGCCTAAACGGGTCAAACCTTATCGGTTTTATCTCAAAATCCAGAATGTGCATGAGGGACCCATATTAAGCAAGTCTCTGAACTTGTCGGGTCTAAATCACATTCTATCCGGTCTTCGCTTAATCGTGCGTACGAACCGTATCTTTGAAACTAACCGGTCTAAGCTTAAGCTTAATTAAAGACCCGTTAGGATTCTAATAGGTTATTATAAAACCTTCATTCCAGATTAGGAGGACCAGTAAAAGCTACTTGCAATTTGCTTATTGTGAATTATACTTTGCTCAGGTAAATACTTTTAACTTATTTTCCCTATACGGGCTTGGGTTACGGTATATAGCATACCGCTTGATCGGGCATCAAATCCTCCACCGTTGAGTGGGTAATTGACTAATTTGATCGGCTCGTTTAAACAGTCTTGTTACTTAAAGCCTTTGGGGGGTTAATGACCATGTCCCGGATATCCTTGGCAGCATTTTACGAAATGGCCACGACTTAAGCGCGGGGTGTAGGCGTACACCCGTCAGTGCATAAAAGAATAATGTGGTGTGTCTATTGATCTTTAACCCGGACAAGATCCGGGCTACTGAACGCACAAGGAACATGTAATTCGTTCACAAGATTATATATTTAAATAATTCTCCCAAGTTAAATAAAATGTTCATGCCACGTGCATCCAAACCAATTTTTCAATCATTTTCCAAAATGAGTCAGTTGATTGTATTTACCAGTGTAAACTGACGTATTTTCCCAAAAAGATTAAATGCAGGTACTAAGCGTAATTGGCTGGGATTTCTCCTTAGCATCATTAGAAGTCTCGCAAGCTTAAGATGCCTGAAGTCTGTTGAACTATTGTTTCATATTTTGTTTCCGATCCATCTGTGGATAAACACCCGAATATTGTGACATTTGATATTACAATATTAAATTCGGTTGTATTATATCTTTTAAATTGCTTCCGCTGTGCATATTAAATATTGTGTTGTTTGACTATTATGGTGCCAACCACGTCACGATACTCCCCCACCGGGCCCACCGGTGACACGTGGAAATCGGGGTGTGACAGTGGTCATGTAATCTGTATTAGTATGCTATTATCGATACGTTAATGAAAGATAAACAATGTAGTTCCTTACATAAAGATGTTTTTAAATGATTTTAAAGTATAAAGGAACGTTTTAAGCAAGAAATTTTATGGCACGTATTTCCGCTGCGACTTTTTGATCAAAACGTGTTAGGGTCTTACAAGTTGGTATCAGAGCCCTGGTTTGAGAGAAATTAAGTACTAGGAAGTAAGTACTTGAACTCAAAACCGTGTGCTCTTGTGACAAGGAATCCGTATAATCCAAGGCTCGATCAAGGTCCAAAGGTAGAAGTGAATGTAAGTATGTACTTATGTATGCATATAAAGAAACTAACAGCATGTTATGTGCAAGGTAAGCATAAGTGTTTGAAGAGGATGATCTGCGAATGCGGTCTAGGATGAATACCAAAGCAGGCAAGTATGCAAATAGACAGATGAGGTACACAATATTAACATATATGGATACCGGTGTTAAAAGAAAAAGGAAGAAATCTCCTTGGGAGGGCAAGTATTAAAGGAAAGACAATGACATTGTCTTGGTAAGGTTTTAAAGATGTCGCACGAACCGAAACCCACTTCTTCGGACACAAGGCGATGATTACATGAAGGCACGAAACTAGTATGTGGATTGCCCACCTGGCCAGTACGCAAGAAGCATATGACATTCGTGAGACTGTGATAATTCTCGCAGGTATGTCCGGTAGAATTGGGTAGCAGGTTGACGTGTGGGTGAAAGGAGTAGCAAGAACTCTCAGGAAATTAAGAGTACTGTAAAAGAAAGAAAAGCATGAATGAAAAGTTGAACCCGTAGTTGATATACGGGTCAAATTTGAAAGAATGAAAGAAAGGCATGAATGATAAGGATGAAGAATGTTTTGAATCCGTAAGCAAGTACGGATCAAACAAGTAAGAATGATGTGTTTGAATCCGCAAGACGGATTCAAAGCATAGAAAGAAAGAAAAGTAAGAATGATATGTTTGAATCCGCGAGACGGATTCAAAACATATAAAGAACGAAAGATAATAATGATATGTTTGAATCCGCGAGACGGATTCAAAACATAGAAAGAATAAAAAGTATGAATGATACGTTTGAATCTGTGAGACGAAATTAAGGCATAAAAAGGATGAAATTAACCTACATAAGAATGTGTCGACAGTTTGATCTTCATAAAGTCAAACAGGTCATATGAGTAAGTATAAAGTAAGGTCTTGCATTAAATGTTAAAACAATGGGATGATGTTTTGTGAATAATAAATAATAAATGGCAGTTAGACCTATAAAAGTCAAACCGCAGAAGTCGGTAAATAATTCTTTATGAATTTTTGAAAGCATTACATAAGGAATGTAATGCGTAATATAGGATACCGTTAGTAATGGACTTGCGAAAGGACATAGGTGAATTAACACTGAATACAATAAAGGAAACAATATGTTAAAGAATGGTCATGTAATGACCTGTTATGAATGGGTCAAACGAACTAATGTTTAAAAAGAATCTAGAAATAGCTAGTATGTAAATAAGATGATTTGACAAACGTCATACTTGAAGGAATGTGAATGAAATGTGCTAATCATTCATTTTATAGATAAGAATGGTAGAAATCTTGGTGAGTAAAGCTGGTCGAGTTGGAAAAGGATGTGCACGAGCGGAAGCTAATCATCATGAAGGGAAAGGTCAATCCATTTATGGAATGGACTCATGAAGAAACGGACTGATCCGGGTCACGGATCGTCGAGCTATGTAATTAAGTCAAGGTTAGTAAAATGTTTAATTCATAACCGATGAGTAAGAAATCGTAGATCAAATAGTACACATGAATGAAATGATTCGATGTTAAACCTATGGGCATGCATAGTACAGGTAAACGGTAGAAAATGTAGAATGATGCTTTATCCTTGTATTAAGTACGAAAAAAGTAAGTATAAGGAGGGTAGTTCTGTTATAGTAATAATAAGTAATTGAATGTTTATAGTACGTGTATGATGATACGTTGATCCCTCATATGAATACGAAAGTAACTAAAAGGAACGTTAATAATGGAATGTTGTGGTTCGCTCAAGATTAACGAAAAAGAAATATCATGTATAACACATGAGTGAAATGGAAATTTATTTATCCACTATGGTTAGTAAATGTATGCAAGTCTTATGCTTAATTAAGAAGGCAAGAACGAGACCTATGCAAATGGTTGTGCATGAATACTACCTCTTTAAGGAGTCACAAGTGTTTTCGTGTTGTAGAAAGCTTCTTGAATGAATTGATTTAAAAGTAAGACTAGAATTAGTCTAGTAGAAATGAGAAAGGTTTCGGGGACGAAACCTTCTTTAAGGGGGGGTAGACTTGTAACGCCCCAAAACTCGAATTATTAAATTTGCTAGTATGTCTCTATGTTTAATAAAATGAAATGTAATAACTAGGTTATTAAACCTAGTTAAATGCTTAGTAAAACAAGCAAGGGAATGAAATGGGTGACTATTATGAGCAAGTAACAAACTTGAGGGACCAAAGTTGTAGAAAAGGGAAACTCATGTTTATAAACAAAAGATTAACACACAACACACACATAGTGTGTGTGTGTGTGTGTGTGTGTGCGTGGAACGTTCAGGAGAAAAATAGGGAGCCAAACCCTAGTTCATCTAAGAACCATCAAATTGAAGGGTGAATCGAAGCTTTAACCTATTAAGGAACATGAATTAATGATCACCTACACAAGTGGATTGTGAGGTATGTCTTAGAATTCAATTTGGTGATTTTATATGAAGTGGGTTATGATTAATTCGTGAATTGATATGAAATTAAGCATGATTGTGTAATAGAATCAGCAAATAGAACTTGTATTGTGTATGATTTTGAGTAATTTCATGTTTTGAAGTGAAACCCATTTGAGATGATGAAGATGATGACATGAATATGTCACCCATGCCTAATCCTAGTGCAAATGTGATGTATTATGTGGTGTGTGATGCATATATGTTAGTTAGTTTAAAGTATAGTATGAAATTTATTTGATTATAGTTGTGTTGATAAGATGAATGCAAGAAGTGGGACTTTAAGGCATGAATGGGTTGTACAATATGCTAAGTATGTTGTATGCACTCCAAGTGATTGATGAAATGTCTATGTGAAGTTAGAATGTGAGATTATTTGAAAAGATTTGATGAAACTAAATCTGTCCAGAAAATTACAGCCGAATTTAATCAGCTGTAACCGGGCCAAATCTTGTAAGAAACTGATGTTTAGTGAGTTTGTGATGAACTTCCAGGAAAAACCTTTCAAACCCAACTGGAATTGCATTTTTTCGACGAAAAATGAACGTTTTATGAATTTTTCCGTATCGAAGGTTCAGGCTACGTTTTCTGGCAGAATTTGCAGCCCATTACGAATGTTATAACTCAATTTAGGAATTGAGTTATGATCTCAAATTTTTAATGTAGATAGCTTCAGGAGGTTATGCAGATCTCCCACTGGAATTATGTCAATCGGATAATCGAGAATTTTTAGATGAATTTTTCCGTGGGCTGCATTCAGAAAATGACGAATCTGGTTGCTGCTTAGTAAATGATTTTTTTGTAAAATTTTGGTAGAGAGTTAGACTCTAAAAATTTAACACAAGTATAACCCCTCCGAGGGGCACGTCACATAAAAAGATCGTAATTTTTACAAGCACGTAAGTACAGTAAACGGACGTCCCAAAACAACCTATTTTTAGTGATTTGAGCTATGCATGTTAGTGAATGAATTGACTAATGAAAGTCAAATGTGGAATATGAATTTGATATGATCGTTAACATGTACAATTGTGTATGCTAAAAAGAATGTGATTTCGATGACATGAAAGTATATGGGTCATGTCGAGATGGACTCAAGCACGAAAGGCTAACGGGTCAAGAGAAGGCAAAGAAGCGGATACGAACACGGATGCATAAGGTAAGTGATTTCCAGAATCACTTCTTAATTTGTTTAAGTAAAGTTATGTACCAGTTATTTAATTTAAGCATGATAATTGAAGTCAAATAAGGTTTGGTTATACGAAATCGATGATTTTTGCTAGTAGACCGAATGGGCCAAAATGAAGGCTTATTGCTATACCGGAATGGTTGCATAAGTAATGATTACGGTATTACAATCGGGTAATGGGTAGAATTGCGTATAAGCACGCTAACCGATAAATGGAGACGCGGGTTAATAGTCAAAGGACTCGGTTGTGAGTTACGATTAAATGGATAAACAATTTCACGTATGGAAATTGTACTACAAAGTTCAATTACGTATAATTGAATGGGATGAATGAGTTTAACGCATACCGGGTATCGAGTGCATAAACCCCAAGTACGAAACTCCGATAATGTAAAACTTTTATAGTTATAATGTTCATGTAAGTCTTTGGTTAAAACAAGTTAGACATGTCTACTTTTGGGTCGAAAGGTTGTTTATGAAAATGTTATGTTGTTAAAAAGTTGTTTATGAACTGTTTATGTTGTCGAAAGGTTGTTTATGAAAGGTTGTTTATGAAAATGTCACGTTGTTAAAAAGTTGTTTATGAACGGTTTATGTTGTCGAAAGGTTGTTTATAAAAATGTTGTGTTGTTAAAAGTTGTTTATGAAAGGTTTATGTTTTCGAAAGGTTGTTTATGAAAATGTTATGTTATGAAAGGTTTATGTTGTCGAAAGGTTGTTTATGAAAGGTTGTTTATGAAAATAAAAAGGTTGTTTCGAAAGGTTGTTTATGAAAATGTTATGTTGTTAAAAAGTTGTCAAAATTTATCAAGATTTCTTTACTTAGCATGTTGGTCGAATGCTTTATATTTGGGGCATTATAGTAACTTATCATGTGACCTTTAAAGAGTCCCGAAATGTATTCCAAACTCATTGTAGAGTGTTTATGAGATACGATGCGCGCGTACGTAAGTTTAAGAGAGAATGAAATAAGTCTAAAGGTACTGATGCGGGTTGGTGTGTATATGGAATTAAGTATATTTTAAGCCCTTTTTACACGTTAGTCAAGTTTTAAATTTATAAAACACGATATTTTACTAACACCAAACACACATATGGGCAAGTGCACCCATCGTGAGCGTAGTATAGTGTTGGTAAGATACCGAGGTCGTCCAAGGACACAAGAGCTTTTAGTACCGGTTTATCCTCAATGTCTAATCAAATCAAAAGTTTAGAAAAAGGTTTTAAAAAAGAAAAATAAAAACTAACTAAAATGCTGAAAAATAAAATAAAAGTAAAAACAGATAGACAAGATGAATCACTTGGCTCCGACTTGTGTTTAGTGTAACCTTTGATTATTTCCGCACTTTTGCACTTTTTAAGAGATTATCTTAGTTATTGTAGTAGGCCCCTCTTTTGAAGGTGACGTTACCCTCAACCCAGTAGTTTGAGTCAGCAAGGATACAATCCTAAAGGGTCGGATTATTGAAAGATAATTAATTAAGTTATTAATGCATATTGTGGTAGGCCCCTCTTTTGAAGGTGACGTTACCCTCGGCTAAGTAGTCTGAGTCAGCAGGGATACAGTCCTAAGTAGCCGGGTTAAAGTATTAATAGTAGCTTACATATGAGGGGATCAAAGAGTTTGGACCCCAGCCATCCAATACCGGTGGGTATTGAAGGAGGTCCTACTAAATTTGACCCAGGTCCTTGCAGGATCTATACACTGAACAAGGCAAGACTCTTACCAAACCGTTCCCTTAACCCCCGACCAGGTAGCCAACATACCTCCATATAAACCGTGGAGATATGAATGGTGAAAATCTTTTATTTTATATAGACAGTAAAATAGTGCCAAGACACCACGGACAAACGATAAGGAAGAATCACCTTCAACATAAGAAACTAGTTATTAAAGTCATTAATACATAACCAAGTAAAAAGTGAGAAAAGATTAAAAATAAAAAGTATTACACTAGACACTTGTCTTCACCAAGTGATGTAAGAGACTTAGGCAAACATGGCCTTTGATTGTCAAGAACTCTTACGATCAATCTTGGATCCCGAGACGACTCACACACTCTATGATGGACAATGGATGATAGTGGTGGATCATGGTGTTGTGATGGTGGTGGGTGGTGGGTGAAGTGTGAGAGAGGTGGTGTGCCAAGGGATGGTTTGCAAATGAGCCAAGCACCCCTATTTATAGCCTGAACAGCAGCTTGGGCACGGCCCCGTGTCCATCCTCTTCTCTTCCTTCAATAATTGCAGTTTGTCTGCATTAGTTGACCACGCCCCCGTGTTCGCTGGGCACGCCCCCGTGTTCGCTGGGCACGCCCCCGTGTGCAGAAGCATATCTGTACTATCAAGATTTCCTCAGATTCTACGAATCTTAGAGTTGACCACGGCCCCGTGTCCGCTGGGCACGCCCCCGTGGTGGGTGATAGAAGCTTCTATAGCTTTGTCTTTTATGCTGGCACTTGGGCACACCCCCGTGTTCGCTGAGCACGGGGCGTGTTCAGTCTTCTATCTTCTTGATTTTGCTTGGGAAGATGCTGTCGGGGGGTTGGGCATGCCACGTCTGTCCCTTTTCTTGTATTTATGTTAGATTTAATTGCCTTTTTGCTTCTTTTGTTAATTTGAGCTCATTTAATCCTGAAAATACAAAAAGAAGACAAAAACACACTTTTTCCAACATTAGTACTAAAAAAAGGGTTAGTTTTATGCCACAATTGATGTAATTTATATGTTGCATTTTGTGCACATCAGTACGTACAAGTATGGGTATGGATTTACCTCCATGTTAGTAATGGAATCCATAGGTAAGCATGTTTAGAAATGAATACGTACGTAGGTCAATACGAATGAGACTTATTTATATGAATTTTTTTATTGGGATATATGTTAGTATAATCATATGAGATTGTAAATAGTATGCAAGGGCTTGTATGTAGGCATGTATGTATGTATATATATATATATATATATGTATGTATGTATGTATGTATGTATGTAGGTATGTATGTATGTATGTATGTATGTATGAATATAATGTGAATGTACATATGCACGAAGTAGGAATTATCGTCCATATAGAATGGTGCATGTATGTATGTATACATGGTTTCAATACGTTGGGTATTTACGTTACTAATAGTGTGCATTGAGAATGAAATGTAATGCAGGTACATTATTGAAGTCTCACCAAGGATTAGACACCCAGATGAAATGCTTAAATTAGAAAGATAACGGAATGGAAAGTATATGAGGATAGCACGTAACGAGACTCCATGACTATGAATCTTGTTTATATATATAATGTATGCTAATGTTACGAATGTATGTGGTGGGTGCAGGTGGTACAGAATCATGGATCAACATGATGGAAGGATAGTGATTGAAGATCGAGTGATAGAGACATGGATTATACGGAGTGGGTGGTTATGTAATCTGTATTAGTATGTTATTATCGATACGTTAATGAAAGATAAACAATGTAGTTCCTTACATAAAGATGTTTTTAAATGATTTTCAGGTATAAAGGAATGTTTTAAGCAAGAAATTTTATGGCACGTATTTCCGCTGCGACTTTTCGATCAAAACGTGTTAGGGTCTTACATGTTAATTTTGATGTCGTTAATTTACTTAAAAATAATGGTTGTTTATCATTTACCTCCGTTTTACCTAAACCGGGTCTTTGCTCCCCGTGTGAACTTGCTAAGTCTAAACGGCAACCTTTTTCCCTCAATAATAAACGTGCTAATTCTCCTTTAGATCTAATACATTGTGACTTATGGGGCCCATCCCCGATAAAATCGGTAGGCAACTTTTCGTATTATGTAGCATTTGTTGATGATCATTTTCGCTTTACGTGGTTATATCCGTTGTGAGCAAAATCTGATTTTTTTGAGGCGTTATCTATATTCGTACCCTTCGTTCAAACCCAATTTTCAACAAAGATAAAAAAATTTCAAAGTGATGGCGGTACAGAATTTACTAACAATCGTGTCCGCCGGTTGTTTGAAAAAAATGGCATGCTTCATCGTATGTCGTGCCCGTACACTCCACAACAAAATGGTCGGGTTGAACGAAAACATAGACACATTGTTGAAACTGGTTTAGCAATGTTATTTCATGCCAAACTTCCCACAAAATATTGGGTTGATGCCTTCTCCTCTTCCGTATTTATAATAAACCGTTTACCGTCAACCTTATTGAATCAGATGTCACCCTTCGAAATATTATATAAACACAAACCAAACTATGCTTCCTTTCGATCGTTTGGTTGTCGGGTCTATCCGTTTCTCCGTGATTATGCCCCAAATAAATTATCTCCTAGGAGCATCCCGTGCATTTTTCTTGGTTATTGCACTAAATATAAAGGGTACAACCATTTTTTAGCCTTATCCGGTTTGATTTAAAAACCGGTTTTTAAAACATTGCTTAAAAGTAAATGTTTGCAACTTCGAGGTTACGGATATACATCACACGACATGCTCGATTTGACGAACACTATTTCCCTCTAGACACCACTACCACCTCGTCACCACACCACTACCCCTCACACAAATAATTCCTCTAAACCAAAATCTAATGAAAATAATTCCTCCTCACCTACAATTAACACTATTCCATCAATGGTCACTATTCCTTTTTTACCAGCCACACCTAACCCAATATCTCCTAAACCTAACAAAGCTCAACCCATCGGCCCACCGCAACCAACTACAACCTTCAGCCCAACTCCACCTGATACTTTGCCACAAAGCCCAATCCTTTTAAACCCTTTTTCCTTCGGCCCTACACCTACTAGCCCATTATCACACAACCCCACCCCTCCTAACAATTCCTCGACACCCTCCTCTACAACTTTGACACCCACTACCACTCCACCTTCCTCACCCAACTCATCTACCAGCTCTCTTGTCACGGTTGACCCCTCACCCATCATTGCTACTCCTCCTATTCCACCACCAGTCCTATCCCACCCTATGATTACTCGCGTAAAATCGGGCATTTTCAAACCACGCCATCATGTAGATTTGGCCCATACGTCCAACCTACCTATGCATCGGACCTTATTCGCAACCACTGACCCCACAACATACCATACTGCATCAAAAGACACAAAATGCATTCGAGCTATGGAAGAAGAACTTAATGCTCTTCATAAGAATCAAACATGGACTCTTGTTCCACGTCCAACGCATGCAAATGTGGTTGGTTCCAAGTGGTTGTTTCGAACCAAATTTAAACTCGATGGGTCAATCGAACGTTACAAAGCAAGACTTGTTGCTCAGGGCTTCACTCAAGTTCCTAGACTTGACTACTCTCATACATTCAGCCCGGTGGTTAAAGCCGCCACTCCACACCGTTATTGCCTTAGCTATTATAAACGGTTGGAATCTCCATCAATTAGATGTCAACAATGCTTTCCTGCATGGACATCTCACTGAAAGTGTCTTTATGGAACAACCTAAGGGCTTTATTGATCCTCAGTTTCCAACTCACGTTTGCAAGCTAAATAAAGCTATATACGGTCTAAAGCAGGCACCTAGGGCTTGGTTTCATCGTTTAAGCGTGTTTCTCACAAACAACGGATTTTCCTGTAGTCGAGCAGATCCCTCTTTATTCATTTACAAGCTTGACTCGTGCGTTATGTATCTCCTTGTCTATGTAGATGATCTCATTCTGACTGGAAACCAACAATCCACCATAACGTCATTTGTATCCACCCTAAACAACGAATTTGCCATAAAAGATCTTGGGAAACTCAACTACTTTTTGGGATTGGAGGTTACCTACACTTCACATGGTCTTTTCTTAAACCAATCTAAATATACTTTAGATATTTTAACACGTGCAAAGATGTTGGATGCAAAACCTGCACCAACACCTTTAAGCACCAAAACGTAAAATTAAAAGAAGAGTAAATTGCCATTTTTGTCCCTGAGGTTTGACCAAAATTGTCACTTTAGTCCAAATAATTTTTTCGTGCCATTTTAGTCCAAATAGTTTTTTTCCTGCCATTTTAGTCCCTGACTTTTGTTATTTTTTTGTCATTTACATCTACTACCACCACCATCTCCCATCACTCACACTATCACAACCTTTTATCATCGCCACCATCTGCTTGCACCGTCACCATCCACCCACCCACCATCACCACCCATCATTTCCACCACCACCGGTCACTTTTCCGCCATCCACGTCATCAACCAACACCACTGCCATCACCGTAAACTAGCAACCACCGCCATCATCTTCACTGTAAACCGGCACACCACCATCCTCATACCATCGCACTTGCAAAAAGAGAGAAAAATGTGGTTTGACCAAAATTCACCTAAGTTAACTAAATTTTTTTAATGGAGTTAGTGTGTTTGATGAAAATGGCAAAAAATGATAAAAGTCGGAGACTAAAATGGCAGGAAAAAAACTATTTGGACTAAAATGGCACGAAAAAAACTATTTGGACTAAAGTGATAATTTTGGTCAGACCTCAGAGACTAAAATGGCAATTTACTCAACTCTTAAAAGAACAAGACCTTTGTTTTTGTTTACACATTTAACTAATTTAACTAATTGAATAAAATTTCTTATTCATATTCGTTCATTTAGTAATTGTACTTCCTCTCGAAGATTCACCAACTATTCGCTGAATGTTCGATTCATTTACAATCATATTTGTAATGGTAAAACGCCATACAAGTTTAGCGGAAGCCTGAGTTTGAAATCCAACTTCGATTGTGATTAAAAAAAATTATTGCAATTAAAATATTCGTATTTTTTAGTATTTCAAGTACCCTGCTTACTACCCTTAGTTTCGTAGAGTAAATTTTACCAAAAATTCCCGAAAGTTTTATATGTATTGAGTCCGCCTCTCTTTTTTTCTTTAAAATTTCCATGACCCTCTTATTTAAAAGTTCAAGCTACGCCACTGGTTCCATGATATTTCATCGTAATATGTTGTTTCTGCGACCCGAACACAATCTATTTCAGATCAAACTCCTTTAACCTACCTTGGTTTGATTTATGATAACCACTTTTATTTGGCTAGAAATAGCAACCAAGTTTATAGATTGATTACATGTTATATATGAGTTGGTTTTTTTAAATAGTTTCCAACTTTATGTGAGTCTTTTAATAATTTCCAACCTATCAACCTTGATTAAATTTATGATAACCAACTTTATATGAGTCTTTTTTTTTAATAATTTCCATCTGAAATTGAAATTGAAAGCACTAACCATTGTTTATTTTTTTATTGGAATTTGTTCTTCAATTATTTTATTTTATATCGGAAAAGGCCTCATGTTTGTTCTTCGATTATTTTTATTTTATACCCGAAAGGGCCTCATGTTTCTACTTCATTTTGGATAATGCTTGAGCCATCACTTATTGCTAATGTGACTTTTGAATATTAACATGATGGTTTGTGAAACACCAATCAGGTGTATTGGTAAAAGACAAAACAAAGTGGAGACCTTAGGTTTCTGTTCTATAGACAATACAGATTAAAATAAAGGAACATGAGGATTAGAGGATTAGAGCCCACTTTAACAATTTTATTAGAGAAAACATATTAGGAACATGGACTAGGGATTTAGCCCACTCTTATTAGCTATGCCCAATATTATTTCAATTAAGTTCAATTTTAAGTTTTTAACTAATTAATGATACATGATATGAAATATATACATACGTCGATCTTACGGTCCGGTCCGGTTTATACGGTCGGTTTTTAATATAAACCACAAATCATACCGTTCGTTACAGTTTGAAACGTTTGAAACAAATCGATCAAAAGTAGAAGAAAAACTGACTATAAAACCAAATCGATGACCGGTGGTTTCACGGTTTGAATATGATGTGTTTGAAAGTAGACGCATATAGGAGATTTTAATACTTTTCATGAATATGCACTTACAAAATCAACAACTATTTATAGTATCAATTCAAGTTTTGCTCAAGTTGATCTTAATATTTAGTCTACATATTTACTAATTCAAGATCACTAAAATATCTATCAAACTTTTAACATTCACATTCTACCAGTGGCGAAGCTTGAGATTTCTGACCTGGGGTCGAAAACGTATATATCAAAAAATTTCTATAATACCGGGGGTCGAAAACGTATATACCCAAAAATTTCTATACGAAAACTACATACTCTCCACTACTAAGCGAAAAGTTTGGGGTTCGGCCTCCCCTCCCGCCCCTACTATGCTGCGCCCTGTCTACCAACACTGATCAGTCTCCCACCTTCTACTACTACCACTCCTACAACCACCAACCGGACACATACCTCCCATCCTTCTCTGCACCAAACTCCGATCATACTCCGCTCGCTTCACCGGATCCGCAAGCGTAGCATACGCCGAGTGCACTCTCATAAACTCATCCGCCGACGACTCACAACTTCCCACATCCGGATGCAATACTCTAGCTAATCTCCGGTACGCCGATTTCACCTCTCGTGTATCCGCTCCTATCTCAACACCGAGCACCTCGTACAGCGATCGTTGACTGTAACTACCGTACGATCTGTTAGTCTCCGTCGCTGATGCCGTCCTCTCTGCGGTGGTGGCGTAGGCAGCGGAAATCGGATATCTTGTGATAGAAATTGAATTTGAGATTGAGAATGAAGTTGAATGTGAATGTGAAAATGGTGATCGGGTTGAAGTGACTGTGAAATTAGGAGAAGAAAACAATGATGATGAAAATGAAGTTGCCATTTATTGATGTAAGTTGTGAGATTAGGATTGGTGAATGTGGAAATTAAAATAGGGGTTATGTTATGTTATGTTGGGGGATCTAAATTTGATATTTATAGAGGAGGAGGAGGAGGAGGAGGATGAGGGTGGATACGTGGAAGTGAGGTGGAATTGGGGTTATCCAAATAGAATAGTTGGGTTGTCAGTCAGTGTGAATAAATGGTGGAGGGGTCACACAGCAAACCAAACAGTTGGTGTTACCGGGAAGAAAGGTATCTTGCGATATTGCCGGTGATTATTTTTTTGTGACGCGTCAAAAGAAGCTTCTCCCTTTGAAAACCAAAAGTTATTTTTAGGCTCCTGCTTCTTTTATAAGTTGTATTTAATATTTTTAAACGATACCGTATTAGGCTAGGGGGTGTGGTTTAAAGTCGCTAGATGCTTTATTACGTCACGTCAGATACACTTAGACGTCACTCCATATGGAGGCCTTTAATGCCACGTTCTTTAACTTGCATGCAATGGTTTAAAGCCCTTATTATTATTGCCTAATTATTTTTTTATTATATTTTGTATTTTGTTAATTTATATGCCAATTTTATGTAAAACAAAATTAAAAAAAAAAACATAATTTCAATAAAATAAACAGAACATTAAAAAGTACTTAAAAATTAAAAAAAAATAAGTTATTTAAAAAAAATTAACTACTTAAAAATAAAAAACTACATATATTTAGCTCGGATTTTTGTCTTACGAGCCTTTAAAATGACTCGGATCACCTTCGGTAGGTTGGGAAACATTGTGTGAATATAAAAAAATTTGTAAAGTTATTAGATGGAGAATGGATGAATATTTGACTAAAGGGGTAGTCTATTTATAGTGTTAAAATAAAAAAAAGAGTTAATTACATAGTTAGTCCCTGTGGTTTGCAAAAAAGAACATACTTAGGTAGTAATAGTTTCAAATCACCTTCTAGGGTATTAACTTTTCATTTTGTAACGTTTGGAGGTATTAACTACTAGGGTATTAACATAGTTAGTCCCTTTTGTTTGCACAAAATAACATACTTAGGTACTAATAGAATGCGATTTTAAACCTACAAATAACGTTAATACATCCAAACGTTACAAAATGAAAAGTTAATACCATAGAATGTGATTTGAAACTATTAATACCTAAGTATTTTAATTTTGTGCAAACCATAGGGACTAATATGTAATTAACTCAATAAAAAGAATTAAAACTTACTTTTTTATCGTTTGACAACGGTCATTTTGACCAAATATCTCGAACAGCGTGAAATTTTGCTCCTTACCGGGCTGGCGATGGGGCTATAGCGCCCCTTCTTTGGCGGGCTCGAGATGGGTGTGAGGCGTCAGAGGGCGCTAACAAAGATCATATGGCCAGGAGCGGTATACCACACCTCCCGACCTTATAATGGATGAGAGAGGGACATTTTAAAATATCCAAATAAAATAAGAACTTTTACATCCTTTATCTATGGATACACACACCTCTAAAATGAGTATATATTTGTCTTTTAAACAATAATTATATTTTAGCCCACAAACTTATTACACTTAAATCCCAAAATTTTAACATAATTATAGATAATTGGTTACCTTCCCCCCCCCCCATAATAATTTATAATTCTTTTACGTATTCTTGTTATATATTATAAACTATAATGTTTTAAAAAAATCCAAAGACACCATGACGACCTACTCTTTTTGTCGGCGTTTCGATAGTTGTTTTGTTCAGTACCGACGTGTGGATTAAAAGGTACAAGTAGATGATGTCTTAGTGTACAAGTGATTAAATCCTAACGTACTTGGTCTTAATGTCAAGTGATTAAATAACGTCAATGTCGCCGAATGTTTAACAACTAATTGGCATAATTTTGATTAAGATTACAAGTTTGTGGAAATTTATTAATACAAATGAAATAGGAGCGAGAATTGGTTGGATAAATATTTATAAAATTAGATAAGTGTAATCAGTGTTGTAAAAGTCGCTAGGCGGTCCCTAGTCGGCCGACTAGGGAGTTGGGAGTAATCGGAGTACTCGGAGAGTACTCGGGGAGTACGCGGACATGGTAAATATAAAGAAAATTAATTGTTATATATTATTTATGTGTTAAAATAAGCATAATTCATGTCAACTGGGTATAATTTAAAATGAAACATGTTTAAAGTTCAAATATTCTGAATACAAGTCCGACTAGTCTGAGTACAAGGCCGAGTAGTCCGAGTTCAAGGCTGAGTAGTCCGAGTACAAGGCCGAGTAGGCCGATTTTGACCGAGTTTGACCGATTAAAAGTCAACAAACCACGTTGACCACCTAGACCGACTAGGCCGACTAGGCTCCGACTAGGCCGACTAGGCTCCGACTAGGCCGACTAGGCGCCGACTAGGACCGAGTACTCCCGAGGCCGACTAGTTGAGACCGCCTAGGAGGAAGTCGCCAAGGTGGAGGTCCGAGGACCGAGTACTCGCCGAGTACTCGGCCGAGGAATCCGACTTTTGCAACACTGAGTATAATATCTCAAACCAACATGAATCAAGGGGAAAACAATCTTCAGTGAATTGAAATCAAATTTGAATCTCACCCAAGTTAGAATTGTGGCTTAGAGCATTTAGGTGTCGTTACTGGCGTATTTTTATTACATATATAACAATAACAAATTAAAATTACAAGTCACAAATCTCTAATCCCTAAATCTTTCTCGAATATCACTACATCAATCACTTGAGAAATAAGAACAAAACCCATTGCAAAAGAAAATTTTCTTATTTTATAGAGTAAAATACCCGGATAGTCCCTGTCGTTTTACTAATGTAACGGCTGTCGAGTTTCTGCCCGACGTAGTCGTTGGAATGCCGTCTCGGGGAGGGTATTACTAATGTAAATATTGGGTTATTATACTAACACATGTACATTTGTGTAATTAATAGATAACCACTAGGAATCCCTTAAAGGAAGTCTAAAACAGCAATGTAAGTAATCTCCTTTTTGTAAACTGTTTTTACAAAATCTTAAATATTTTACAATGCGATTAAGCAGTGATTGAGTCTTTGTAGTTCTTCAATTACTGCCGGTATGTTGGGGTTTTGTATACAAAATGTGGAACATGTTACCATTGGACAAAGAGTTAGCCAATGCGTAATATGACCCACCAGTCAGGATTGACAGTACTGAATGAGTAATTGTGTAGACATAAACATTGTAATAGCTCTCAATACTGTGAAAATTGATAAAACTCTTCTTGATTAAACATGGATTCACTCACCAATATTTCCCACTGACAAAATGTTTTTAAACGCGTTTTAGGTAACAAAATGTAAAAGCCAACTAGAAGATAGCTGGACAGCACTGAAGGCTTGGAAAAAGTGGTTATAAAAGTTACCTAAATAAAAGAAGATGTTTTATTCAATAAAATAGGGATTTTCCCTATGAAAATGTTTGTAATGAAAACTTGGGTTTTATCCCAATATGTTTAATATTATAACAGTGTGGTATTTACTCTGATAAAATATTACCTAACTACGGTCCTGATGAAATTTCCGCTGCCAAAATGATAAACACCGATACCATCAAAACTTGTCTCGCGGCCGCCCGTTCCCGTGACAGATAGGGCCCGTTCCCGTGACAGATAGGGGACGAGGGTTGCGACATAATGGTTGGATAAGAAATCAAGTTTGAAGTTTATTTGAAAATCTTGTTATCCAAGATCATCGAACTCAGCCAGTTCGTTTTCTTCTTTCTTGGTCGATCATGAAGAAGGGATTCAAGCTAGGGTTTTTTAGCTTCCACTTTTTTACGAATCCGTATATACCCCTACTTATAAATGCAAAATTTCAAACATAACCCTCATTAAACGGTGTTTTTAACTAAGTTAGTTATTTGGATGAAAATGACAAAAAATGCCAAACGTGGGGGGCAAAATGTTACAAAAAGGTCATTTTGGACGAAAACGACAAGCGCGCTCAAACCTCAGGAACAAATTTGGCAATTAACTCTTATTATTTTTTTTTATTTACCATAGTTTTCTCACAAAATATTACCAATACAAAAAATAAAAATTAAGATATTAGCTTATTATTTTTATGTTTATTTACCATAGTTATAGAGGTTAAACGTAAGATAACATGATTGATTGATTTTATCGTTTTTGAGTATTTACATTTAGTTAATATTTAATGTGACATCAAATTTAAAATCTAAGAAGTGTCACGAGAGATTCAAATATGATAATATGAAATTGTTATTATCCCTATATTATTTTTCACCCCTCACAAATGTACTGTTAAATATTCTTTTCTTCTAATTGGTAAACACCAACACTTGTTGATGCAGATTTTGTGTCCGATGCTTGTCGAATAGATTAGATTTATTTTACGCTGAATTTGTAATAGTTAGTGAAACGGTCTATCGAACGTGTATAGACCCGCTCGTTTGAAGTGGTCAAACGAGAGGGTTATTCGGTTGACCGTGTGGGTTTTGCTAGACAAACAGTTAGATTATGGTTGTATAATGTTTGGTGTCGAAGGATAAGGCATCGAAGGATTGTGTATATCCTTCGATGAGCTCGAAAGATATCCATCGATAGATGAAGATGGACCTCGAAGGATATGTCATCCTTCGAGGTATATGTGTATCTTTCGATAGCTGGATGATCGACAGATGATCTATCGATCAATCAGTTAGATCCTTCGACCATGCAACCTGTGTTGGGTATAAATACCAACACTTTGTCATTTTCAAGACCAAGAGAGTGAGAGGAGGTTTGAGACCTCACCCGGGGAGAGATCACCACTTGATCTCTCCCGGAATGTATACTCCTTTGGTATTAGTTCGGTTATCATGTAATCGGGCCGATTTGTAATGTTATGCTACCGGATTAATACAAAGTTGTTTGTTTATCATTGCTAATCTCTTCCGTCTTTGAACATAATCACAAGAATCACGGTTTCGGTCCCCCAAACCCGGTCCTACAATTGGTATCAGAGCCATGGTGCCCGATTTAGTAAATCTAACCGTTTACTAAGTCACATGTGCTCTTGATCTGTGATTTATTGTGATTTTTGTTCAAGATCTAAAAATGGTGAAATGGAGAAAAACCCAGATTCGAGTCAGATCTGAACTGAATCGGTCTATGAAAAGTGATGGGTTTTATGTTTTTCACATATATAATCAAGCTATCATCATCAAAAATCAAATATACAAGTTTTCGTCAAATCTGCAAAAGTTACAGTTGCTGTGTTCTTGATGTTCTTGCAAGCTTCATATTCCGAAAGATGAAAAAGGTGGGTTGTTGTGTATCGAAAGATCCAGATGTTTCGAAGGATCCAGATATTTGTGGGATCCAGATCTGATATGCTCGAAAGATTTCAACTGATATGTTCGAAAGATACTACTCCCGAAAGATGAAAAAGGTGAAAGGGTCGAAAGATACCAGCACATTTCGAGCATCAACCTCGAAAGATACCAGATATTTCGAGCATCAATCGTTCAGCATATATCTTCTGTTTCGAAGGATCCAGAAGAAGATGAAGGCTGCTGATGTATGTTGCATCGAAGAAGAAGAGTTTGCTGGTGGAATCGATTGCTGATTGTATCGAAGAAGAGTGGATTTGAAAGATAGATGTCTGCTCCTGTGTTTATTAAAAAAAAAATAATAAGGGTTATTTGATTTTTGGAATCTTTGAAGCTGGTTCTTGTTTATGTATCGAAGAAGAAGACAAAGATGTAGTTGGCGGCTGAACAATGATATGTCAGCTGGATGTTTCATGCGACTAGGGTGGAACAAATCATATGGGCCAGATTGAATAATGGGCCACGTTTTCCCACAGTTCTAAATAATTAATCTCAAGAGCCCAATTAAAATTTCAAACATTCTTTGTTGTCGTGATCTGTATATGAGAACATTAGTATTTTTTTTTGGGCCATTGACATAATGATTGCAGAATTTCTTCAAGGGCCCACATGTTTAATTTGCAGAAGATGATGTTGGAAGTGGATATTGACGGCTGATAAAGGTTTATTTTTTTTGGTACAAGATATTGACTTTTGGGTAATGTTGGTTGAATGGTTAGGTCTCGAGATATTGATGGCTGGACATTTGATGATGGGCCAAAGTGTTATGGGCTCTTCTAAAAGTCAAGTTTTTTTAGTGGGTCTTGGATTTCCAATGGATCTTCTAAAATTGATAACTCTTATTTGGGCCAAGAATATTTAGGTTTCAAGTGTTTAATCCTAAAGTGTGGTTTAATTTTCGGTCATGAGTACAAGATCATTCTAATGGGTCGCGAACAAAGTGGGGTCGGGTATTCGCGGAGTTGATTTGAATCGCGCTTCTAAATATCAAGGTCAAATTTGTACGGGTTTTGGGAGCGCGCGAGATGATGCGGAATGATGAAGATGATGAAAACTTGATTTATTTTTGAAAAATGTGGGGTAGTCACGGTTACCGATGCGAACGTCAAACTTGGTGACTTGACTACTATGGGCCAAAAACCAAAAACGAGAACGGTATGTTCACTTCCGCACGTCGATTGTTTATGATTGTTATTGGTTATTCGAAAATGTTCGAAAGCATTTTGTTATTTGTCATATTCTCGCATTTGAAGACGAACGTATGAACCTTGAACGCCAACACCGGTCCTAACGAGTTCACAAAGTCTTTGGAGGGATACAAGTCGGATCCGATGGGGTACTAGGCGATATTGCTTTATCAACTAGAATATGCAACGAAGAAATCCTTTTTGTTTATTGTCATATTCTCGCATTTGGTAACGAATGAATGAACCTAGAATGTCAACACCGGTCCTAACGAGTTCACAAAGTCTTTGGAGGGATACAAGTCGGATCCTACGGGGTACTAGGGGACGTTCTTATTCAACTAGCATATGCAAAGAAGAAATTCGTTTTCGTGATTTTTCGAAAAACCAAGAACATTCAACGGAGATTGATGACAGTTCCGCTTAGTGGAGGGAACTGGTGAACATTTGACGACAGTTTCTTTGAAGTGGAGAGAATCTGTTAAGGTTTAGAAATCTTACCAAAGAAATAGGGGGAATAAAACGTATGTTGAATTTCTTCGGTAAATTTCTAAACGCAATCACAGGTGGTAGAGTTTGTGATTTTCTGGTGATACAAACGGTTCGGCGTGGAATGTTTTGCACATACACATATTTGAGGATTTTAATTAATTCTCCAGCCAGCGTGAAGGGTTTTGCACGGAAAAATACAGGTTTCTAAAGTCTACAGTAGTTACAAAAGCGCTGTTCACTGAAGACCTGGGGAATCTTTCTGAAAGCTGATAGTTCAAGACTGAAGACCTGCAGGATTCGGTTTTGGGTTTGATGTTTCTTTGGGATTTTACATGGATCTGGGGGTAACTCAATTCGTTGAGTTTGCAAACGATGTACTTGGTCAAGCTGACTTCCTGAGTACTGATGCTGAAGATCCGTAGTGCATTACGTGGTCAACTTCACAAAGGCGAGACAATGAGATCTGGATGTAGTTCAACTAAGCATGCTGGTTGAGCTTGCAAGGGATACACTTGGTCTAGCTGACTTTCCTGAGTGTTGATGCTGAAGATTAAAGTGCATTACTTGGTCGATTCCACAAAGATGGTTTACAGAAGACAGTTCACCAGAAATCTCTATCAATGTAGTATGCTTGTATGAAATAGAGTTCTTATGACAAGATCAAGACTTGATGCAGTTCTTAAAGATTGGAACCTTTATCAAATGCCGGTTGGAGTATTGGAAGATCAGCGGAAGATCGGTCAATTGAGGAAATTGCACAACACCCAACACGGATACGCGTACTTTAAGGGGGAAATATTTTACAAGGAGCGTCAAGATACTACTTACCTGGATCATCGGTCAAGGGGGAATTTGTTAACACAGAGAAGATGAATACTTGACTGAAGATCGATTGCAGTTGCATTTTCAGCATTCGACAGCAACGGACAAGGGGGAATTTGTTGATGCAGATTTTGTGTCCGATGCTTGTCGAATAGATTAGTTTTATTTTACGCTGAATTTGTAATAGTTAGTGAAACGGTCTATCGAACGTGTATAGACCCGCTCGTTTAAAGTGGTCAAACGAGAGGGTTATTCGGTTGACCGTGTGGGTTTTGCTAGACAAACAGTTAGATTATGGTTGTATAATGTTTGGTGTCGAAGGATAAGGCATCGAAGGATTGTGTATATCCTTCGATGAGCTCGAAAGATATCCATCGATAGATGAAGATGGACCTCGAAGGATATGTCATCCTTCGAGGTATATGTGTATCTTTCGATAGCTGGATGATCGACAGATGATCTATCGATCAATCAGTTAGATCCTTCGACCATGCAACCTGTGTTGGGTATAAATACCAACACTTTGTCATTTGCAAGACCAAGAGAGTGAGAGGAGGTTTGAGACCTCACCCGGGGAGAGATCACCACTTGATCTCTCCCGGAATGTATACTCCTTTGGTATTAGTTCGGTTATCATGTAATCGGGCCGATTTGTAATGTTATGCTACCGGATTAATACAAAGTTGTTTGTTTATCATTGCTAATCTCTTCCGTCTTTGAACATAATCACAAGAATCACGGTTTCGGTCCCCCAAACCCGGTCCTACAACACTCCACTGTCCCTCTTTCCTCTTTTTTTTTATTAACAGCTAAGTGTGTCTACAAGTTTTTTTCGGGTCCGAGACACACATTCGCACCCCCCTATTGCGGGGAGGCCCGTTGCCCCATTTCGGCCAGACGTGAGTGTCTTAACCGTGTCTCCGCTGGTATCAGAGAGTGACCGGCATCCAGGGAGAAAACCCCACAGGTACCACACCCCAACCAAGGGTTTGACGAGTTGATTGCCACCACAGAGGGGAGTAAACCGCCTCAAGTGGGGATCGAACACAGGTATCATGGGTAAAAACCCAGGTGTCTCACCCATGCTCAAGCCGGGGATCGAACCGGCGCCTCCAAAGGAGACAACCGGCCCAACAACCAGCTGAGCTGGGAGTTTTGGGCATTTCTTAAATATTAAATATACATTACTTAGGTTAACTTTACCAATGCAAAAATAAAAATTAAGATATTGTCTTATTTTTTTTTATTATGTTTGTTTAAGATAATTTTCTCACAAAAAATTTTATGGTGCTTAAACGTAGGGTAACATGATTGATTGATTTTCTCCTTTTTGAGTATTTACATCTATCTATTATACTAAAGCAAAATAATGGTTGACCTTTTGACCATGATGTGGCATATTTCTTTGGCCGGAGAATTGTTTTTTTGGGCGCCATTTTCCTTTCTCTCATTTCTTATTCACTTTCACGAGCGCCTAATTTTGTTCATCCGTTTCTCAATCAATAGCTATTTTCCCTCATTCTCTCTTCTTTCCAAAATCACTTCAAAGAAACCCTAAAACCATTTGTCTGTGGTTCAAGCAACAAGGTCAGTTTTCTTCTGTCTTTTGGTTTACATGATTCTCCTATCTTAATGCTTTCATTATATTTGATTTTGTAAAAGAGAAACAAGAGGGAGATGGAGCAGATGAGAGACGCACACGGGAGATGGTCATCTTCTCCGACGACTGGTGTCAGCGATAGGGCTTTCTTAGTAGCCAGCGACGGCGGTGGTTCCAAGGTTGTGGTTGTTGTCATCGGTGGTCAGCAAAGGGTGAGATCTGTCTTCCAACGGCTAGGGTTCCGCCATGAATCACTGGCGGCAACGAACATTGATTATTGACATAGTCTCGATATCAATTTCATGCTCTGTGACTCTGAGTTTCCAATTGAAGGTACAATTTTAGTTGGTATTGTTTTTATTTTGATTTCTGAACTTCTTGATTATTGTTTCTCTGTTGTTTATAGCTGATTTCACCATGTTTCTCTGGGAACCTTCTATCAGCAAGCACCCAAAAACCCGAATTTCAGGTCATCAACAGGTACCACTTCAATACTTCAATTCACATTAAAATCTATTTTGAAGTTTACATGGCCTTTTGAATCTTTGTGACGATTTTTATTTGATTTACATGAAGTTATTGCAGAATTTGAAAGTAATTTCAGATACGTCTGTTCTTGGTTCTGTTCTTCAAGATCACCGGTCGTCCACATGGATTCAGTTTCGTTCGGTGTTTCGTGATTTGTTCGTTTTGGATCTGAATAATTAGTGATGTTTTGTTGTGTAGTTGATTTTTGGGGTCAATGCAAATCTTCTCCATCATTCATCCCTTCTGATTGCTGTGTTGGTATTGCTTTGATTCGATATGTTAAATCCATCTTTCGTTTCATCACCAATCCGCTGCTGTACAAAACCCTAGAAGGATTAAAGATTTCATTGACGTTTCTCTCCGTTGATTATTCACAAGTTTTGAAGATGATCAAGGTGATGAATGGCATAAAGATTTCAGAGACGTTTTCAGATTTAGCTCTGTTATTTCAAAGAAGGTACTTTCAAATCCTTTGTACTAATCCATGTGGTACTTCCTTTGTGAGTGCGGATATGCAGGTTGAATTACAACAAAATAAAGCAAGATTATCAGCAGTTTAGACTATGGAATGCCTCACATGAAAAAGTACTTCGGGTATAGATATGTCACTGGTATAAGTAAAGTAAGGTATTAGTTACGGGTTGTTCTTGCACTTGCGACATTCATGGGTGTTTATGCTAATGCTTTAATTTTTGTTTCTGTTTTTTTTATTCTTTTGTTTTAGGGTCCATCAAGGTCACCAAAAGATGGTTCTTTTTACAGAAGGGTACCAAAATCAAGTGTAATTGAGGTGATTGTTTTCGGTATTACACCATGTGTTTGTCAGGTTGAACTATGCATAGTAAGTTTGAACTCTATTGTGCGATAATTTTGCTAATTGTGTTTGAGCTTTTTCTGAATTATGTTTTTAGCTGTGGTTGTTACTCATGAAAGTGCCCGCTTGCGGTATGCTCATATAATGTATATATGCGTGGGTGCTCGGGGGGCAAAAGTGAAAGTGCACTAATTTTAACGTTATTTTACTAATTTCGTGAAAATAACGTTAAAAGAGGGGGATGGTTAATCATGCATCATGTGGTGGCGTTGATAGCCAAAAGACAAGGGGGTACATGCACTAATCGGCGTTTGTCTCAATTGCTGAGTGTTATGTGCCTTATGTCCAAGGCTTGATGCAAAACTACAATCGAGTCGGGGGTCTCATTGGAAGCAGCCTCTCTATTCCTACGGGGTAGAGGTAAGGCTGTCTACATCTCACCCTCCTCAGACCCTACCTTAGCTTTGCTATTGGTGGGATATACTGAGTATGATGATGATGATGATGATGATGATGATGTTACTCATGAAACCTTGGAATGTCTAGCAGTGATGTAGAGGTTTATCTAATCCTTTCCATGCCGATGTTAAGGAGATCCGAGTAAGATTTTTTTTTAATTCCCTGTTTTTCTGAAAACCCTTATATGGTAAAGTGTTTTACAAACTATATGTAATCTTTTTCACAATTGACATGCTTAGGGTGAGTGTTTCACGGTTCAAACCCACCAGAACTGTGGATCCAACCCGAAAAAAACCGTTGGACAGCCGTATGTAGTATAAGGGTTGGTTATCTAATCACTAAAGTTTCCTCAGTTCCCAGTAAATCAAGTGATATATTTGACATGCCCAGTGAACCAACTAAATATGCTAACGGGAATAAAAAGTTTTCTGTTACTAGGATCTCAAAGGCCAAATCAATAAATTTTGATTTCTGATTATCATGAGGAATTGCTCAGGTTTGTTGAATCCACGTCTTCTTATTTTTTGGTCTATAAATTATGACTATTCGATGGATTTCTAACAAACATAAAGGTTTTTAGATGTATTAACTTTTACTTTACGTCTTCATTCATGACAATTCTTTGGCAGGACATAATTATTAGTCGGTACATGTGTGATCTTAAATAAAGTACCCTTTTGTTTCCCTGTTTAAAGTATGTCCATAGTAGTATAAGGTCAACATACTTATTTCCATATTGATCCGTTAGCCTTTGCATGTGTATGTGCACTAGAAACTTGAGTGCAACATCTCTTTGGAAAACTTTAAGTTTGTTACATTTGTCGCTGAAATCGTTAGCGATAGTTATTGTTTGTTAATCAGAACTCTATTTAGGTGACTGATTCCGTTCTTCTTCTTGAATGAACTATGATTCTTGATGAGCAAGTTATTATAAGTTTTCTTTTCGTGTTCGTTAGTTTGATTGTGTTTATATCTGTGTGTTTGAGTTATGCATATGATTTATTTGGAAATTGTTAGGTTTGTATGACTGTACGGCATTTATCGCTTGAATTGTTAACGATAGTTATTATTTATTAGTCAGAACTCAATTTAGGTAACTAATCTAATTCATTTTCGATTCATGATGAGCAAGTTGTTCATCTACTTCAGTGCCATGTGATTCATGATTAGCAAGTTGTTGTAAGTTATAAATGCTGAAACATTCAATTTGGAGATCTGTACCTTTGTTTGTATAGAGAATATTATTGTAGAGAGTGTTTTTACTTTTCAAGGTCTGTTGAAAGTTGAAACTGGTTTTGTGTTTATCTGTTCGTTCTGCTGAGGGTTACAGGTAAGTATATGATAATTTTTTGGTGATTTAAGTTTACTGCAAGTCTGTTAGGTAAATATTTGATAATTTTTTGTTGATTTGAAGTTGTGAATGTGTGATTGTTTAGTTTCAAATTGAAATTGAATTACTCATCATTATTGTGAGAGTAAATCTGTGTAAAAATGGTAATTGTTTGATGTTGTGGGATCTTAGTCAGTTTTTAGCTCTTAAGCGAGAAACTTCTGAGAGCTGGTGGCATCATACAAAGTGGATGCATCAATGTATTTTCTTAGTGTTTGATGTCTGTACTTTGTTGCTGCTATATGGTTTTGATGCTGTCATGAGAGGGAAAGCTAATATGGTTTTTACTATGGTCCGTATTCGTATTTTTTGGCTGCTGTCATGTAAACCTCGCTGCTGGGTCTACTGGGTTGTGTTTTTGGTAACCTGCTGGAGTCCCTTGGCTTTTCTTGATCGCCGGCTGGTGGGTATTTTGGTTGCTATTATCTGGGTTTATGGATTCTGCAAGTTGCTGCCGCGTTTAGTCTTCGTTTTATGGTTCCGGGGTTGCTGTTTCGTTGCTGGGTCAGGCCGCATAATTATAGTCAGGGGTAATATGGTAAAATGGCTGCTGGTACTATGAAGATCTGCAGCTTTAACTGGTACAATATCAAGCATGTTTGGGTGTTGTACATGTTCGCTGCCCGCGGTGTTTTGATGTGGCTGGATCTTATATGCTGGATCAGCAATAAGCGCTGGTTCCATCAAGACGTGTTTGGCTGCTGCTGCACTATTTTCTTCTGTTCATCTCTTATGCTGTCTGTTTATGACGAAAGCTGGCACATGTGGATCCACAACCTATTTTAAGAAAATGGAGGTGGTGCTGCTGAGGTTGTTAATTATGATGGTCATGTTCGTGTCGGCTGCTAAAATGGGGTGTACACTACTGGATGCAAAGAATATGCTGCTGTGTTTGGGGCCTGATTTTGTGACTCAGTTGAAGGCTGAAGATTAGGTTTTAAAAGTCTATACATGTTTGCTACTGTTGATCAAGATGAAGGCCAATCACATCTGCTGGTTCATAGTTTCGGGGTACGGGATTAGGTCCAGAATCTGCATGTTAATAGAAGTTACAACCTTCATTCATAGGGGTATGTTATTCCGGATAGTTGGGTTCGATGAGTTTGGGTTCCGGGTTTGTTGTGCCAGGTTTTGGACTCCGAACTTAGCTGCTGAGATTTGGTCCCGGGTCTGTGATATCCGTCGTTGCTGTTGTACTGGTTCCGGGTTTGGCCCCTGTTTCTATTGTTCCCGGGTTTGAGTTGCAAGCTTAGTCTCCATATTATGGTTTTGGGTCTCATGTCTCTGAAGATGCTGGTGTGCTGGGCCGCCTCTATCTTCTTAGACGAAGGACCAAATCAGATAGGTTTGTTTCTTCTGGCCCTGGCCCTTAGGATTCTGAAGGCCCATAAATGGGTGTGGTTATGCATGTTGAAGTGGCTGAAGTCAAGGCCCACTGGCAAAAGAAAAGTCACAAGCTGGCATAAGAATCCCAGAAGCATACTTATGCTTCCATTGTATGCATTTCATTTTCGCAAGCTATAACTAATAGGTTTTACGTCCGTTTCAGAGTTAAACCATGTGTCTGAGTCACCTGCGCAAGCGCAACAGCCCGCTGCAAATTAACGGAGGCGCTGCGACATTAACTTTATTTTCTCTTTAGTGGGGTGTTTAATGTGTTTTAAAGTCGATTTTCTTATTAGTTGTGTATATTGACTTCTGTAGTTGAGGTGAAGTCTGTTTATGTGAAAAACGTGCCATCCACTGCAACTGCGTCTGATATCGAGGAAGTGTTTAAGAAATTTGGTAATATCAGACAAAATGGTGTTGCAATCAGAACCTGAAAGGTTAGTTCTTCTGACATCTTGATTGGCAACTTGCTTTTTTAGCCTTGAAAGACTAACGATGAGTAATTATCTTTAAAAAGCATGTTTCTTATTAGTTACGACATATTGGGGGGGTGGGAATTCTGACCAAAGTCTTTGATATGGGTCATTTTGGGTTATTTATAAGACACTATGGGTGGGTTTGGGTAAAGTAATTTAAGTCAAAGGATTGAAATGGGTTAACTAAAAAAAACAAAAAAAGGTATTTGCGGGTCGAAACGGGTTGAGGATTTTAGTGGAACGGTTCTTTTAGGGTTCTTTAGGTATCACCACGGGTTCAGTGAACATCATCATCAGCGATTGATGTCAACTTTGTTTGTGCTTTTATAAGTTTTAAGTTTTAAGCACATTGATATCAGTTATTAGTTGAAGTTAAAACTCTTACTCTGGGTGCATTATATTTATATCAGTTACTAACTTGGGTTTTAAACTATATACGATTTAAATGGCTGATTGTTTTTTTTTTTCTAATCTGCTCACGTAATCTGATTTTCAGTGGTGATACGATTTGCATTCTTAGATTACAAAGATAAATTCATTTCTATGTTTTTTATAAAAGCATTGTGGTCTGAGGTTAGTGTGTGGTTAGATCTCCCCGTGGTGAACTAATGCTTATCGGTTAATGGCGAAAATATGGGATGTACTAGCACCTAAGATAAGAAGAAAGGCACTGTCTTGTGTTATTATGGCGAGGCTATGGCTGAAAAGATATGATAAAGTATTTAGAGGTGGAAACTGCACAACAGGGAGGATGCTTCAAGACATAAAAGAATCTACCTATCTGTGGTTAAGGAGCAGACCAAAAATTGAGAATATAACTTTATTGGGTTGGATTATTGGTGGAACAAATGTAACATGTGACTGAATTCTTTTATGTACTACTCTCCCAGTATCTTGCTGGTAGGGTCCTTTGGTTTTGTTTAATGAAAGGTAACATATTTGTGTGGATGGGGGTCCGTCTTCATTAGTATACAAGATATGTGAAGCGGAGGACGAATCTGCTGCACATGTTCTGCTGAAATGCCGGTTTGCTGGTGCAGTCTGGACACACACAGGTAGTCAGGTGGATGAACGGAAACATGGGTCAAAAGGAGTAATTTTTTTGGTACAAGTTACAACAGATGGGGTCGGCTCGACTCACTTTTTGTTCAAAAGTTTTAGTTTTTTTTAATAATAGTTAACGTGTCAAGTATGATCACCAAAGTTATATTTTAAAAAAAAAACTGACCCGACCCGATCCGAAACCCGTTCTAACCCGAAACCATTCTGACCCAGACCCGTTTCGACCCGAACCAAAACAAACTTTTTTTATAATTGACCCGTTTTGACCCGAATCCGTTTTGACCCATGACCTGACCCGACCCGTTTGCCAGGTCTACTACATATGTACATCTATGGTTTATTGAGTTCACACCAGAATATTTACAAATTCAATTCTTGAAACAAAATCTAGAATTTTGATTATCCTTGCATGAAAATGTACTCTATGTGGTGTAATTGACTTTGTTTTAGTTGTTGACCATAATGCATAATTAGGGATAGAACACAATTAGTTTTGGTAGATGTTCTTTTAATAAAAAAAGGATCCGCAACGAGAAGTGTGGGGTACTTTAGAAGAAAGCAAAACGTCCAATGGAAGATGGAATTATTTTTATACTTTACTAAAAAATGATGTCAAGGTAATGTTTTAACATGGTTCAAAGAGTCAAAATATGGAGACAATTTTATTAATTCCCTTTATATGACCAGTTTATGGATCTGCTTATATAAATTTAGGTGAATTGTGTGCAGTGTTCATTCAACTTTAGTGGTGTTTCTTTATTAGTTGCACATTTAACATAAAAGTTATGAAGTGCATGACTTTAAAGCCTTAAAAACATAACTATTACAAACTCCTCCTTCTCGTGCGTTTTAAAACCAATTTTAACAGAGTTTGTAAAAATTATGTGACTTATGCGTTCTGCTTATGTGATTATAGTAGATGATAATTGTGTTTAGTTTTTCCAAAGTTCTATTGCATGTGGTCTCTATGAGAAATGTAAACAAATAAATATAGTTAAATTGCGCTTTGCAAATGAAAAGCAGTTCGTTTTTGCATCAAGCGTCTCGGCTTGGGACCCTATCACCTTGGTGCATCTCGCGCATTTTAAAACCAATTCAATATCAAGAGCACTTTGCAAACTGTGTGATGTATTTTATTATTGTCACAGGCACAACAGCCGTGTCATCAAGATTTGCTTTTGTTTCAGTACGAAGGTACTCTAACTTTTAGATTGATATACTTTTATCAAGATTTGGCACTTGCTCAAGGTGATTTCTTATATTGCCAAACATCCCAATTCTCTGAACATAAAGATCATTTGGTAAATTTTTTTTTTTATGTTTGTACTATAGTAGCATTTGACAAATTTTATAAAACTTTCCTTAATATAAAATAATTCTTTTTCGTACTTGCAGCTTATCGATAGATTTTTTGTTCATCATAAGTTGAAGAACATACTACCTTCGAAACATGTTACTATAACCGCTGACCTAACCGTACATGGTTGGTTGTTATGGAAAAACATGATCAAAATTTTTATATGACTACCGGATGAAATCACATTAAAGTAGACATGAAAATTCAAGATGAACACTTTATTATCTTCGACATGATTTCCGAGTCAAAATTCAATATGGTGGTTTTTAGAGGCACAGAAGATTTGGTTCGTATTCCTGAACGACGTTTTGCACGTGGCAAGGTAGAAGTTAAAGAAGAAGTTAATTAAGAAGCTGCTGCATAAATTGTTTAGTATTCTTTAAGCTATGATATAGAACGAATATAAAACAACTTTGTTTTTCTCAGTGTTACATTTTATAACTACTTAATTTTACAGACGTTGTTATCATTGATTACACTTGTGATGGCATTATTACAAGTGTATTACAAATTCAGTTAAATGATGTTTACAAATGTTTCCTAAATTGGAATGGGATTACAACTTACTGCATATTAGGCAACTTATATACATGTATATTTTAGCGTATAAAAATCTAATTTTAAGTTGATACACCATGAGTTTTCATATACTCAAGCGCAAAATATAGTGGTATGTTGTGATTTAGTTCCGACATGCTTTATCAATGCTTCATGTTACCTTTTCATTCTAAAGTTTTGTTTGGTGCTTTAATATTTGGTCCAGAAGGTATATATCTGGCGACCCTTAGACGTGAAGCCTAACTTTGGAAAGACGTAGAACAAAAATGATGATCTACATGTACTTCAATGCCAGTAGATATTATATGTTTGTGTTAAGCCACCCGCGAAAGTCGCGGGATCTTAGACTAGTTTAGTTAATATTTAATGTGAAGTCAAATTTAGAATCAAAGAAGTGTCATGAGAGATTCAAATATGATAATATGAAATTGTCATTACGCACTTTACAATGTCCATTTTTTTATAAAAATTGCAAGCATCAATACACACGTTCCATTCATTTATTTTGTTTAAAGAATTTGTATTTTCTTTCCTTTATAATATATTTCTTTCCTTTATAATTGAATTTATATTTGGATGCGTTTACTCTTTACGTACAACTTGCTTATTTGGACAAAAAATTGCTTCTCTTTTTTTTTTTTTCGTTTCAACGTCAAATTTTTTACATAAGTTTTGTTATCATTTCAACTTAGTTACTTTTTTTCTATAATAATGTTTTATGTTTCAGTTTAAATTTGGCGAGTTAACACCCCGCAACACACGTGTGAGTTAACGTTTTTACATTTATTTTTGGTTTGGATAGGCGATCTCGCAGCAACGCGCCGGTCCTAAAACTCGTTAAGTTCAATTTTAAGTTTTGAACTAATAATGATACATGATATGAAATATATACATACATCGATCTTACGCTCGGGTCCAGTTTATACGGTCGGTTTTCAATATAAACCACAAACCATACCGTCGTTATAGTTTGAAACTTTTGAAAAGAAATCGATCAAAAGTTGAAGACCATAAAACCGATAACCGGTGGTTTCACGGTTTGAATATGATGTGTTTGAAAGTAGACACATATAGGAGATTTTAATACTTTTCATGAATATGCACTTACAAAATCAGCCACTATTTATAGTATCAAATCAAGTTTTGCTCAAGTTGATCTTAATATTAAACCCAATTTAGTCTACATATTTACAAATTCAAGATCACTAAAATATCTATATCTATCAAACTTTTAACATTCACATTCTACCAACACTGATCAGTCTCCCACCTTCTACTACCACTCCTCCAACCACCGGCAGTTCTCACCGGACACATACCTCCCATCCTTGTCTGCACCAAACTCCGATCATACTCCGCTCGCTTCACCGGATCCGCAAGCGTAGCATACTGATACGTGTCAAAATAAATAGAGGGACCAAAATGTAATTGTTGTATAGTATAGGGTGTTCTTAGTTAGTTTGTTAATTAGGTTGTTTACATAAACAAACTATGAACAGAATAGAATCTATGGTTGAGTTGAATAAATCTTCTTCTTAGTTTCTCTCTCTAATCTCTCTCTAAAATCTGCACGTATCAATGGTATCAGAGCACCGATCCTCGGCAGTTCTGTAATCAGTTGATCAAATCGTTTCAAAATCAGTAAGAATTTGATCAGTTGTTCGATCAATTCTATCCGTATTCTTTCAATTCTTGAATTGATCATTGTTTCGATCGATTCTGTTCATTTCAGTCGGAATTCATCAATTGATTGATTAATTCTTCCGTATTCAAGATGGTTGTTCGTAATCAAACCGAATTAGAAAAGGTGATTAAGGAACATTCTACATTTTTGTCGAAATTTGAAGCATTTGCTGAAAAAGCTGAAAAATCCTTTATGGATATTAAGCAAATTCTTGACAAATTGGCTAATAATCAGTCGAAATCGGATGGTGGAACTTCAACATCGCAATTGGAAATCAATAGCAACACAAGAATTGATCGATTGTATCATTTGGGCAAGATAGAGTTTCCAAAATTCAATGGATCAGAAGTGGAAGACTGGGTTTGTCGTTGCGAACACTTCTTTGATGTTGACGACACTCCAGAAAACTTCAAGGTGAGATTTGCTGCTATTAACTTGGAAGGAAAAGCTATGAAGTGGCACTTTGCTTATCTCAAGACATTAGTTAAACCAATTTCTGAGGTAACTTGGTCTGAATATTCTGGAAATATCATTGATCATTTTTCTACAAATCTATTCCATGATGCTATGGGCTTGTTAACTTCCACGGTTCAAGTTGGGTCTTTAGAAGATTATTGTAAGAAGTTTGATGAAAACCTTTTAAGAGTTACCATATGTGAAGAATATGCTGTTAGTATATTTTTGAATGGGTTAAAACCGGAGTTAGGATGCCTAGTTCGAATGTTTGGACCAAAGAAACTAAAGGAGGCTTATGAAATAGCAAAGAACCAAGTTAATATTCTTGCCATTTTTGATAGCTGTAAAGGATTCAAGAAGGTAGTTGGTCAGTCGGTTAATATACATTTTGGGTTAGGAATTAGTGAGACAAAAGAAGTTTTGGGTGAACAAATACCAAGTGGATTTGAAAATAAGCCACAAGAAATAAGTAATAATGAAGTTTCAGAAACATTGCCTCTACTTTTGCATCAAAATGAGAATATGTTAGTACTGAATTCTATCAGTTCAGTGGATCAAATGAGTGGTCTGGATGATGAGGAAAGTTATCTTACATCTACACTGATTCCAATCCACAAAACAGTTGATAAAACTAAACCAGTGTCTCTAGTTTCAAGTTACATTCTTTTGAATGTTAATGGGCCAGATAAAGAACGATTAATGAGATTGTCAGTAAAATTGAAGCAGTTAGATGATGGCAAACAGAATGATAGGCAATTAGGAGCATGTGGAATAGATGCAATAAATCCATTTAGGCTCACAAAAATGCTTCCTGATGAAATTGGTCGAGACATTCATACAGAAGATCAAGGGTGGAAAGTAATGTTGCTGAGGTATTTTAACTTTGTTAAAGTTCACGAGAATGGGAAACTTGACAAGTTGTTGTTAAAGAAGAAAAAGGAAGGTGCAAAAAGATGGTTAATAAAGTGGAAATGGAAGAATGATATCAAAAATTTTAAAGAGCTGCAAAAACATCAAATCATGTTACAATCTAAGGAAATAATAGAAAAAAATGTTATGGGGTCAAATTATGGCTACTGTGGAACACGGCTTAGTCAAGAGGGTGACACTTCAACAAAAGATTTTTATCTTTTTCCAACAAAATATGAAGTTGAACAGGAGTTTGGGGGTCAAACATTCTCTTTTGTTTTTGACACTTTTGATTAACGGGTTGAGTTGTTATTTTGAACTTTTGAGGTCAAAAGTTTTATAGGAGGGAGTATTGATACGTGTCAAAATAAATAGAGGGACCAAAATGTAATTGTTGTATAGTATAGGGTGTTCTTAGTTAGTTTGTTAATTAGGTTGTTTACATAAACAAACTATGAACAGAATAGAATCTATGGTTGAGTTGAATAAATCTTCTTCTTAGTTTCTCTCTCTAATCTCTCTCTAAAATCTGCACGTATCACATACGCCGAGTGCACTCTCATAAACTCATCCGCCGACGACTCACAACTTCCCACATCCGGATGCAAAACTCTAGCTAATCTCCGGTACGCCGCTTTCACCTCTCGTGTATCCGCTCCTATCTCAACACCGAGCACCTCGTACAGTGATCGTTGACTGTAACTACCGTACGATCTGTTCGTCTCCGTCCTTTCTGCGGTGGTGGCGTAGGCAGCGGAAATCGGATATCTTGTGATAGAAATTGAATTTGAGAATGAAGTTGAATGTGAATGTGATGGTCGGGTCGAAGTGAGTGTGAAATTAGGAGAAGAAAACAATGATGATGAAAATGAAGTTGCCATTGATGTGAATTGTTATGTTATGTTATGTTGGGGGATCTAAATTTGATATTTATTTATTTATAGAGGAGGAGGAGGAGGAGGAGGAGGATGAGGGTGGATACGTGGAAGTGAGGTGGAATTGGGGTTATCCAAATAGAATAGTTGGGTTGTCAGTCAGTGTGAATAATATGGTGGAGGGAGGGGTCACACAGCAAACCAAACAGTTGGAGTTACCGGGAAGAAAGGTATCTCTGCGATATTGCCGGTGATTATTTTTTTCTGACGCGTCAAAAGAAGCTTCTCTGTTTGAAAATGAAAAGTTCTTTTTAGGCCAGTGGCGGACCCAGAATTTTTTTCCTGGGGGTGCGGAAAATTTTTAAAGATTTTATACCTCTAGCTATATAAAAAAATCGGTTTATAGCGGTTCGGATCGGGTCGGGTCATGTAAAACAAGTAAAAACAAAGTTTCATAGCGTTTCGAATCAGATCGGGTCCATTTCAATTCTCAAACAATCAAACCCTAGTTCCTAACTTCCTATCACATTAACAAACCAAAAAACATCAAAGTTCAAACCATCCCTACTTTTATTTCTCTTAATCATTCAATAAAAGAACAAAAAAGCTTATCTATAACATACCTTGGTCTTTAATTAGAATAATCCGGCGAAAAAAAGTGGTTCAACCCCTTTTCTCTTGAGAAATCGCGGCATAACTTCCCTACTCATTGTTCATTCCTAATCCTATCACATACAAAATAAACAAGGATCTTCAAGTGTTCAACCATAGTCCATGTTCCTTAATTTTGAATTTCAAGCCCTAGTAATTATTATTTGCCAACCAACAATCATATAATCAAGAAACATGTTTGCCAACCAAAATTTTGAATTTCAAGCCCTAGTAATTATTATAAGCCCTAGTGAAAAACATGTACCTGTTAGGGGCGGCCTGAATTAACCAGTTTGCAGCCGAAATTTTGCAGTCGCCGGCCGGAATTATGCTGCCGCTGGGCGCTGAAGTGAGGCAGAGGGAGGGCGGGAGTCGCTGGCAAGTGGCAGAGATTTGGGTTTTTTTTATTATGTGGACTGTTTTGTTTAACAAAACTAGTAGTTGGGTTGGGCTTGAATGAGTATTAAGTTATTGGGCTTGATGGATTGAATTTAAGTTTTTATTAAAGGGGTTAGTAGGCTAACTTGTTTACATAATTTGATCGGGTTTCAATCCGTGTTCACAAATTTTTTTTACATAAATTCCTAACATTTTTTTCTAAGGGGTGCGGACGAAAATCTCCAAGGGGTGCAGTCGGAATTTTTCAAGGGGTGCGGACGAAAATTTCCAAGAGGTGCGGTCTGGATTTTTCGCGAAAAATACCACTAAATTTTTTTTTCAAGGGGTGCGGCCGCCCACCCACCCCATAACTTGGGTCCGCCCCTGTTTTAGGCTCCTGCTTCTTTTTTAAGTTGTATTTAATATTTTTAATCGATACTATATTAGGCTACGGGGTGTGGTTTAAAGTCGCTAGAGGCTTTATTACGACACGTCAGATCCACTTAGACGTCGCTCTATATGGGGGCCTTTAAAGTCACGTTCTTTAACTTGCGTGCAATGGTTTAAAGCCCTTATTATTATTACCTAATTATTTATTATTATATTTTGTATTTTTTTTAATTTATATGCCAATTTTATGTAAAACAAAATTACAAAAAAAAACATAATTTCAATAAAATAAACAAAACATCACAAAGTACTTAAAAATAAAAAAAATACAAAGTTATTTAAAAAAAATAAACTACTTGAAAATAAAAAAACTACATATATTTAGCTCGGATTTTTGTCTTACGAGCCTCTAAAATGACTCGGTTCTCCTTCGGTAGGTTGGGAAACATTGTGTGAATATAAAAAAATTTGTAAAGTTTTTACATGGAGAATGAATGAATATTTGACTAAAAGGGTAGTGTATTTATAGTGTTAAAATAAAATATTAAAACTTACTTTTTTATCGTTTTACAACGGTCATTTTGACCAAATATCTCAAACAACGCGAATTTTTGCTCGTTGCTGGGCTGGCGATGGGGCTATAGCGCCCCTTCTTTGGCGGGCTCGGGATGGGTGTGAGGCGTCAAAGGGCGCTAACAAAGATCATGTGGCCAGGGACGGTATACCACACCTCCTGGCCTTATAATGGATGAGAGAGGGACATTTTAAAATATCCAAATAAAATAAGAACTTTTACATCCTTTATCTATGGATACACACACCTCTAAAATGATTATATATTTGTCTCTTAAACAAGGGAAATTGGCCTGTAATAATCTCACCTAGACCTTATTGGTCATTAATAATCACACCTCAGAATATTCCCCCCACCAGTCCCATCTTTCACTTATTTTTCCTACAATGGTCCCCCGTTAAAAAAAACTTAACGGAGTTAAACTTTTTTTCCAAATTACAAACAGATTTTTAGGGCTTTTGATTAGAACGACCATACGAGTCCATTGATATAAAACTTGCCTCGAAACGGTGCTCCAAACGATGAAAACGGCGTTTCAATTTGGGTGTTTAAATTTCCAATTAACCAAAATAAAGTCACTTGGAGCACCATTTCGAAGTAAGTTTTACATCAATGGACTCGTATCATCGTTCTGATCAAAAGCCCTAAAAATCTGTTTGTAATTTAGAAAAAAAAGCTTAACTCCGTTAAGGTTTTTTTAACGGGGGACCATTGTAGAAAAAATAGGTGAAAGTTGGGACTGGTGGGGGGAATATTCTGAGGTGGGATTATTAATGGCCAATAAGGTCTAGGTGGGATTATTACAGGCCAATTCCCCTTTAAACAATAATTATATTTTAGCCCACAAACTTATTACACTTAGATCCCTAAATTTTAACATAATTATAGATAATTGGTTACCTTTTCCCCCCCTCCATAATAAACTTATAATTCTTTTACGTATTCTTGCTATATATTATAAACTATAATGTTTTAAAAAAAATCCAAAGACACCATGATGACCTACTCATTTTTGTCTGCGTTTCGATAGTTGTTTTGTTCAGTACCGACGTGTGGATTAAAAGGTACAAGTAGATGATGTCTTAGTGTACAAGTGATTAAATCCTAACGTACTTGGTCTTAATGTCAAGTGATTAAATAACGTCAATGTCGCCGAATGTTTAACAACTAATTGACATAATTTTGATTAAGATTACAAGTTTGTGGAAATTTATTAATACAAATGAAATAGGAGCGAGAATTGGTTAGATAAATATTTATAAAATTAGATAACTGCAGTGTAATATCTCAAACCAACATGAATCAAGGGGAAAACAATCTCCAGTGAATTGAAATCAAATTTGAATCTCGCCCAAGTTAGAATTGTGGCTTAGAGCATTTAGGTGTCATTACTGACGTATTTTTATTACATATATAACAATAAAAAATTAAAATTAAAATTACAAGTCACAAATCTCTAATCCCTAAATCTTTCTCGAATATCACTACATCAATCACTTGAGAAATAAGAACAAAACCCACTGCAAAAGAAAATTTTCTTATTTTATAGAGTAAAATACCCGGATAGTCCCTGTCGTTTTGTGAAATTTCACCTTTAGTCCCCAACTTTTAGAAATTACACCCGTACTCCCTGTGGTTTGTCAAGTTGTTACTCGGATAGTCCCCTGAGCGGATGACCATTAGTTTGCTCAGTTAAGTCCATGTAAAATGACAAAATAACCTCTTCCTATTAGAAAAAAAAAACCAAATTACCCTTTAGTGGGCCCTGCTCATTTAATTAAAAGATAAACCCCTTCTTCTCCACCCTTTTCTCTTCCACCACTTCTCATATTCACCATAAGCACCACCTCAAACCTGCAACACCTCGTTTCCACCGGCCACCACCCCAAACCTGCAACCCCTTGTTTCCACCAGCTACCACCTTAAACCTGCAACCCCCACCTCTTCCGACAATCGGTTGAGCTACGAAGAAAACTTGCAGCATTGTAAAGCAATCGGAATCAAAATCTTTTTTCTGCTGAAAACGATTCATCCGGAAAAAAAAAGGTTTTAAAAAAGCAATTTTTTTTTGTTTCTGTTTGATTCTCCAAGTGGGTATAACTGAAGCGATGATAAAAGGTTGTTATCATTAGGTTTATGAATTGATAGTGAAATGTCTGAATTGGTGGCCCACACTGGTCGTCATCATCAACGTTATGAGGCAGTCGCCGTACAAGCTTCTAAGGTATTGATTTTGTTGGTTTTTAAGTTTTGATTTTTGTGTATATCTTTCATATTAACATGTTTGTTATGTTAATATATGTGTGTTATATTGTAGGATGATGGTGATAAAAGTGTTAATATTATTTGTTATGGTGCAATGTTTAGTCCATACAAGTATGATCTTCAACGTGAATTTAGTGAAGATGTAACTTTAAGGTTTAGTTAATCTTTTTTTTTAATTATGTATTCAGTTTTGTCCTTTTTTAAGGATCAGAAGTTTGAAACTCAAAGGAAGATATCTAAAAGGCTCTCTGAATGGAAATGGAGTGAGGTTAATAATTTAGATGATTCTGAGCATCATGACAAAGAAGAGGTATTAGAAGATACTGCAGATTCAAGCACAAACCAAAATACCCGAGTTAAGATACCTCGAGTGTCAATTTAGAAGCGAAACATATTTCATATAGTCTAATATGATATCTGTTAAGTGTTTTTGTGTTTTTTTTTTTCATTTTCATTTTCCTTTGTTTGATCTAAACCTATGAATAAATTTCATTTTATATTTGAACTTTATTCTTGGCGTTATTATATTTTAGTTATTGACTATATTAAAAAATAATAAAGTTAATAAAATTATAAACTTTATTATTTAAATAAAAAAACTGAACTTACTATAATATTTAAAAATGTTGACTTAAAAAACATTCACTTGTATGGATCACCGAGAAATTGTAAAACAAGTTTTTAAAGTATATATATTTTATTAAAAGTTCAAAACACAACTAAAATGTAACTGTTAGTCATTATAGCCTAGTGGTATCTTGGTAGTGGGATAAGACTTATGACCATTAGGTCATGGGTTCGATTCCCACAAAGGGGGTTTTTCTCAGATTTATTGGGTTTCCTCCTGAATTGGTGTATAGGCATTATTGCCTAGGGGAGATGGATATGATCGGGTGGTTCTGCTGGTGGCACGATGATACTCCAGTGGTCCGTCAGTGATCCAAATTTGCCGTTCAAAAAAAATGTAACTGTTAGTTAAAAATTTAGACTTCTATATGTATGCTTTTATATATAACCTCCTAACATCCTATTTGGATTTTATATATATGCTTATAGATATAAACTCTTAACATTCTATTTTTTATAAAATAATAATTTTTTTTATTTAAAAAAAAAAAATATATATATATATATATAACGAAACTTACAATTGAGGTTAAAGGTCTAAGGGGCTGTTTGTTTACCTCTTAATGAGGCTCTCAATGAATCAGTCCTCTTACTGGTTCAACACTAAATGGTTCAGACTGTTTGTTTCACAAGCAGATGTCTGAATGGTTCAGACATTTGCCTCTGAATGGTTAAGCCTTATACAGAGTCTGAATGGTTAAGACCTCTAATCTGATTTGGTCGGACATTTGCCTCCGAACAGTTACACATTATACAAGTTCTTAATGGTTCATACCTCTTACTGGTTCAGCACTTAATGGTTCAGACCACTTACTGGTTCAGCACTTAACCATTCAGATGTTGCCAAACGACCCCTAAAACGTACTTATGAGTCAATTACTATTTTTTTTATTTTTATAAAAAACAAAAATTTTAAACTAAATTATTAGATAACTACTATGTGGATATTTAAAAACGTTATGAACTTTAAAGAATAAAATTATAAACTTTATAATTTAACAAAAAAATAAACTTACTTTACAAGCAAAATGCCGGAAAAAGAGTATTTTTGCCAATAATCCCTGTGTGTCTTTCTGAAGACGACATGTTCCCGTTCAAGCTGAAAAGAAAACAGTTTCCCATTCGACTTAGTTTTTCCATGACAATCAACAAAGTTCAAGGTCAAACAATTCCGCATGTTGGTGTTTATCTTTCCGATTTAGTATTTTCGCATGGACAACTTTATGTCGGTCTATCAAGAGAGATATCACGTGCTAATACAAATGTATTAGTACATGATGCCAAAGACTTTAGACGAGACAGGGTATACAACTCAAATGTTGTCTATCGAGAGGTGTTATGTGATGAATAAACTGTTTGTGAGAGAGAATGTGATGCTTTTTTATGCTTTTGGTGGTTTACGCGCTTGTGAGTGAGAATGTGATGATTTTAGTGATTTACGTAATTACATTCTAAATATGGTTACATGATATTATTTTACACACTTTGATCTCTTTTACTCACTTATTTATTTTTCTCATAAAGATTAAGAATTTGTTATGGGTGCACTTATTTATTATTTATTTAATAATAAATAATACTTAAATATAATAACAAAAAAAAGGTTGAACATTCACATGCTAATATCCACATTTACACATCAATCTCTACCAACACTGATCCGTCTCCCATCTTCTTGACTGGTAGCTACGGGCAAATCTCATCGAGGACGAAACTGCAGTCCGCCTCTGGACCAGACTGTGATCATACGCAGCTCGTTTTTCAGGGTCTACGAGCGTCATATACGCTAAGTGCATTTTCATGAACTCATCCGCCAACGACTCACAACTTCCCACATTCGGATGTAAAACTCTAGCTAATCTCCGGTACGCTCCTTTCACCGCTAGTGTATCCGCTCCAACACCAACCCCAAGCACCTCGTACAACGACGAAGAGCTAGTATTACCCATCCTCTCCACGGTTCCTAGTCGGACCGAGCTTGAACTCAAATGTGACGGTTTGTGTGAAGTGAAAGGGAGATTAGGGGAAGTAAACAAGGAAGATGAAGTTGAAATTGCCATTGATGAATGGAAATTGAGATTGTTTGGATTTATGTAAAAAAGATTGGGGATGAATACGCGTGGGTGAGTTGGAAATAGTATATATGGGTCCGATTGCATGGTTGGATAAAAGAAAGTGAGTCATCAAATAGTAAGTGGACGTGTGAACTAATGATTTATGTTTATGTTTTTTATATAGTCATAAATACTCACAAGAGAACAAGAGAAAGATAAGTGGATAATATAAAATCTTCAAGAAAAAGTAAAGAATATTTAAAGTATTTAAATAACACGTGATTTTGAACTCATAGACATGTGTTACCAACTCGTGTGAGGTTAGTAGACTTTGGAAACATATATGTATATAGACCCTTAAAACAAAAAATATATTTATAAAGAAATAATTTATTAGCACGACGTTAATTGTTATAGCAATAGAAAAAGTTAATGTAGCATAATGACTTATTTTACATAATAATGAATCGTATGACACTTCTAGCATTGTAGAAAGAAACATTGTTGTTCAACTCTTCATAGTCATGCTTTCTATTATTTCGTTCTCAGTATAAATCATAAATATAACCATAATCATATAATCAGAACTTGATCAACTGTCAGAATAGGAGTCATTGCATGTCTTTAAACTAAGACTAGAAGGTTTGGGGGCGGGCTGAGGCCCGACTAGGACCGGCGCCGGTCCCCCACACCGCCCCCCTCCCTTCCGTCCCGGCCTCACCAGCAGCCCACAGCCGAACTCGCCGGGCCTCCTTCTTCTTCCTTCTCTCACATATACCTATATATACACAAAGGGGTTCATTCCCCACCCCCTTAGGTCCATCCCCTCCAAGCCACTCCTACGTGGCGGTGACGTGGCGGCCCATCCTTGGAGGACTTGCCTCCTCCATACCTTCCAGTCAAAAGGGTATGGTGAGGCCCATCCCCACGAGGATGGGCCGCCACGTAGGCGCCACATCACCGGCTCGTGGGGATGGGCCTCCTTCACTTTTGAGGGGGGTGGAGGATGGGGCTACCCCACCTTATTATTTTAAAATTTTCTAAGTTTTTTTTATTAACTTAATAAAAACTTTATAAAAATTAAAAAATACAACATAAAACAATATAAATAAATTCATTTCATAACATAAAAAAATTACATTTCCTAAAAATAAAAATAAAAACATTTCCGAAAAAAAAATTACATTTCTTAAAAATAAAAAATTACACTACTCGTCTTCGTCTCCGTCACCGTCCCCGACGTTTACGTTGTTCCATATATGTTCTACCAAATCCTGTTGAAGGTTTGCATGCGTGAAGTCGTTGGTTAGCGCGAAGGAGTTTAAATCCTGTCGCGTCGGATCTACCGGGACAGTATTCCCGTAAGATGCATTCTCATCATACTCACAAATCGCCCGACCTTCGTCTTCAATAATCATGTTATGGAGCAAAATGCAAGCGTACATACAAAGGCGCAACCTCTTCGGTGTAAACGCACGTGCCGGTTGTTTAAGGATGGCCCATTTTTTTTGTAAAACACCAAAACAACGTTCGATGTCTTTTCTTGCAGCTTCTTGACGCTTGACGAATTTTTTCCTTTTTTCGTCCTCGGGAAATGAAATAGTCTTGACAATTTTTTCCTTATTCCGTCTTGGTCTTCCTCTTCCTCCTCCAAAAGAATCTGCGCCGCCTTTACCACAGCGTTTGCGAAAAACATCTCCTTCTTCGTCCGAAGAAGACGAGGACCACCAAGAATTAGATGCCATTGTGGATGAAAAGATATTTTTTTTATAAAAGATTGGTATAAAAATGGGAGTGTTTTTTTTATAAAAATGGATGAGAATATGAGAAGAATGGGTGAAATATTGAGGAAATGGTATAAAGAATGGGTATATATTTAAAGTAAAAAAGGTTGTTTTTTTTTTTTATAAATCTAGCCATTATGTAACGGCTATATGTTTGAAATGTGGCACGGCGAGCTCGGCTGTGGGGAGTTGGGGACAACGGAACGAAGGGAGGGGGCGGTGTGGGGGACCGGCGCCGGTCCTAGCCGGGCCTCAGCTGGCCCCCATACCTTCTAGTCTTATGGATTAATTATCTGGATGATTATTCATTCTCATTTGTTAATCATTCACTTTCTAGTTGCCTGAGTCTTTGTCTTAGTTTCGTTAATTCTCATTAGTTTTCATTAGATTAAATAATTAATTAAAACCCCACATAAAAACCAAATAAATTTTAGGCTATGAATTCGGTGGAGGTTAAATATTAGGAGTTGCTGAATAGAGTTCCTAGGTTCGATACTTGTTCTTACTGTCTATACTATATATTGCAAGACTGGTATGCTTTCCGGTTGTGTGTAATTTTAGTATGTCCGATATATATACACACACTCGCACACATCAAGTTTTCAACTGCTAAGCCAAAAAAACCATAGTCTCCCGGCTGGAACGACATAGTCACCACATGGGCCAACTCGCGGACCCATGGATGGGGCTCGAAACACCCAAATAGATCTATCACTTATGCACCACAGTCTTCATACGAAGATTAATGGTCTTAAGTTAACGCATACCCATTCACATGATCTAACAGTTCATTACTTAGCTAACCATACCATTTGTAAACGTTTGAAACATGTATTTCACCCCCGTAAGTTATAAAACTGAAAACAGTTAGAAGAAAAGGGGGACATGAACTCACAGATTTGCGTCCTGTCTCTTGTGTACCCAAAGTATGTTTCCTTAAGCCGTACTATCACCTACACACGTGCTAAGTTTTATTAGACGTTTAGGTCGTGTAACGATTCTTAGTCTTAGTTGTTTATTAAGACTTATTTTGGAATTCATGGTATACTTTGAGTTACATCTTTGATGTACATCACATAATTCCAAAGTATATAATTATTAGTTAAAACATTAATATTTTAACTTAAATTATATTTATCCAATTATTTGAAATATTGTTAAAATAATATATTTTAACTTGGTTTATTATGTATTTCCACATATGTATTTTTTCCAAGTATGGGTATACTTGTACTTGTGTATTTTCAGACTTGTGTATTTTTATACTTGTGTATTTTGCCAAGTATTGGTGGTGTATTCCGGTGTGTATTTATACGTATGAGAATACGCATTTTCTTGTATGTATCAAGTATTTTATACTTAGTTTGTAATTAATATTCCGGAATATTATTTTTAGACAATTAAAAATCACCAAATTTATATTCTCAAAATATTCATATTTTAAGAGAATGTTTATAGAAAAAATATCTATAAATTTATTTGGCAAAATAAGTATATTTCCATATAAATCTCAAAAATAATATATATTTTTAAGATTAACTTTAGAAAATATATATTTCTAGTTTTCACCCAAAATAATATATTTTTAACTTGTTTAAGAAAATATATATTTTTCTCCATTCAAAAATAATATATCTTCAAATTGTTTAAGAAAATATATATTTTTCTCCACTCAAAAAAAATATATTTTCTATTTGACAAAGTATGATATATTTTGTAATAGTTATAAAAATCCATATTTTACCGTTTCTTCGGTTTCAAAAATACCGTTCGTCACATTTGTTAAGTTAGGAATTTATTTCCAGAATATATATACTTGTAGTCCATATGTCCGTTTGTCCGATTGTCCAATATTTGGGTATAAATTATATATTCATTTTCTTGGAATTTTGATAATATTTTTGTATTACAATTTTAGTATATTGGTGAGTTATATTATTTTCAAGTTCCTAAAATAATATAACTAATACAATCAATATACAAATAGCACACAATTTGTGACATCTAAATATATATTGTCCTAAATACATATTTAGTCATTTTTATTATCAAAAATCAACCTCCAATATTTGTAATTTTTGTAATAAAAATTATGGCAAATTTTTATATGAAAACCATGATCAAAATTTACTTGTAAAAACTTGTTTAAAAATAGTTTTCTAAGTGTTTAATTTCTACAAAAATTTTGCCATAGCTTCTTCTTAAAAATGGAGGTTTCCATGCTCATAAGCATATCATTTTCTTTTAAAAACACATCACCAATCATCAACAATTTACACATAACTTACCATGAGCCAAAATATGCATTTTAACAATATGTCATGAACTTGAAGTTTAACAAAAATGTGTAGTAATTTCACATGTTGTTTAGTAAGCTTAGTTACCTCTAAAAACCTGGTTTTTAGTTTATAAAACTCATTCTTGTGAATTTTGGTTCTTCACAACTTGTATGGTGATTTTTTAAAAATAAATCTTCTTGTATTTTTCTTGTTACCAACATTTTTCTAGCTTTGATTTAACCCTTAATACATGATCACTTTCTTTAAAAACCATGATCATGTTAAATCTTGACTTTGGTTTCTTGAAAATATTATCTTTGAAATCTTGTATTTTTAAGACTTATAACTTGTATAAATAATCATCATACATTTAAACAAGTTCATGTTTAACATAAATGATGATCATTACAAATTTCTCGAGATCCATCCTTACACTTGCTAGATCCTGTGTTTAATCATCATCTAACAAGCTTCTTATGATGATCAACATCATAATCACAAGAAATCAACAAACAAGTTTCATACATACACTAAAAAAACTTTGATTTTCTTGTTTTTAAGCTTTATGTTAGTGTTCATGCTTATGTTTCTTTGAGATTCTTTAGATTAACAAGTTACATAACACTTTAACCACTAAAATTAGAAGTAATAACAAGATGTAAGGAGCTTACTAAGGCTAGGGATGAAACAAGTATGAAAATGATGAAGAAAAGTGATGGATAAAAGCTCTAGGAGAAGGTCCTTCCACTTCCAATGCTTCCAAGCTTCTTAGATGGGCTTAAGACACCTCTAGATCACCTTAGAATGCTTGAGAATTGAATGAAAATGGAGGTTGTATGTGTGTGTGTTGGGGCCGTAGACAAGGAGAAGAAGAGAAGAGATGTTGGTGTTGTTTTGGAGAAGTGAAAGTGTCACACCCCGATATTTCCACGTATTACCGGTGGGCCCGGTGGGGAGTATCGTGACGTAGTTGATATCATCGTAGTCAAATAATCACAGTTCAATGCACAGCGGAAGTCTAAAGTAAATATATTACAAACCGATTCAAAAGTAACATCAAATATTACAAACGGATTGTAAGATGGATCCACAGGCTGATCTTAAAACAGAAATATAAACACTGTTCAACAGACTTTAGACGTCTAGAACTTGCAAGATTCCATATTAACGCCCTGAGCTCCCAGCCAATTACGTACAGTACCTGTCACTTAATCTTTTTGGAAAATACGTCAGTTTACACTAGTAAATACAATTAACTGACTCTTTTGAAAACATTTATGAAAATTGATTTAAATGCACAAGACACAAATATACTTTTATAACTTGGGACAATTATATAAAAATAATCTTGTATACAGATTTATATGTTCGTTATACATTCAGGGCCCGATATAGAAACCGAGTCAAGATTAACAGACACACCACAAGTATAGGCCCACAAGAGAGTGAGATATCGTTTTTCCTACGCAACCGCTAGGTGTATGCCTACACCCCATGCTTAAGACGTGGCCATTTCTTAATAATTGATGCCAAAGATATCCGGGACATGGTCATTAACCCCCAAAGGCTTTATTTCAAACAAGACAGATTAAAACGGGTTACCTCAATAATTTAACCACTAATCGATAAACATTCAATACCCGACTAAGCGGTATTATTATAATACCGTATCCCAAGCCCGTATAGGGAAAATAAGTTAAAAATATTTACCTGAGCTAAAATGTAATTTTATTCTTAGTCGTATATTCAAATCAGCAAGCATAAGTACCTCTACTGGGGCTCTCAATCTGGAACGAAGGTTTTAATAACCTATTAGATTTCTAACGGGTCTTATTTAAGTCTTAACTTAGACCGGTTAGTTTTAAGGAAAGGTTTACGGCTCAAAACGTAAGATTAAGCGAAGACCAAATTAGAATGTGATTTAGACCCGAAAAGTATGAAGACTTGTAGAATATGGGTAAACTAAACACATTCTGGATTTTGAAGTAAAAAATGATAAGGTTTAACCCGTTTCGGTTAATTTATGCAAACTAGTTACATAAACCGTACCGAACGCGAAAAATGCATAACGGGTAACCAAATGAGTCATGAGCAAGTTACACAAGTTAATATGCTTTTAATATGTTGTGATATCAGTAGGATACCTTCCATTATGCCCAAAACGGATTTAAAATCAATTTCAGCCCCTAGGGGTATTTTGATCATTTTAAAGGTTACAAAAGAGTTTAAACAGTAATCTGAGGTTCTGGTCTAAAATAATCAGTAAAAATATTTATTTTAATAGGTTATATTAGTAGGATATCATATATATGTGAAATTTATCATTTATGGCCAAACTATGCACCGTAAGGACATTTTGGTCATTTCACATATGTTAAAAGGGCCAAATTTGGAAATCTGAGTTCAAAACTTTTAATTACTGTTTAAGTATAAAAATTTATTCATAACATCAGTAGGTAACAAGCCTTAGGTGCCAAATATGGTTTTAAACCATACTATGCGCCTAAATCGCATAAAAGTCGGTATTTGACGATATTCGGGTTGATTAAGGAAATCTGAGATTTTGATCAGCCTTTACTGTTAAAAATAACTTATTCAATATATAAAATCAGTTGAAAAAAGGTTTGATATGTAAAGGATGTGTAAAACTCATTTTATTAGCGAAAAGGGCATTATCGTCAATTACCGAGTCTATGCAAGAACTCTATGTTATGATCAGTTTAAAATTTAATAAAAATTTCCAAAAATCCATAAATATTATATTATATCAGTAGGTATAAAGTTTGGTGACAAAAATTGGGTTTGAATGGGTTTTATGCCAAAGATGCCGTTTAATTAATAAAAAGCTTTCATTTTACGATATCGCGTATAACTTCTATTTTAGACCACAAACTGATATCAAACTTCTAGGACATATTTAAATATCAGTAATAAAGGTTTTTGTCCTCTCACATTTTTAAAAATCTCGTTTTAATATCATAAGGGCATAATGGTCAACTTTTAAGCATTTAACAGAAACATGCAATGAACTAGGATTTCTATGGAACCATGTTGTATAACCTTGGAGGGTTATACTAATATATAATATGGTCCTAAAGGAATCCTAAGGCATAACTAAACTAAGCTGAATCGGGACAGAAATGAAAGTCAAAGCAAAAGTCTACTTTTGCGACTTTCGGTTCCGAACCGAGCCTAAACTTATAATTGTCAGGTTGAACATGCCTAGACATGTTCAATTAATATTTACCAAGTTATTAAAGTGACAAAGCTGATTTTATTGCCTTTACATCATTAGTTATGAATTTTATTTAAAAACCGACTCGTTTGACTTTTATTTTAATTACTTTGACCCGACAATTAACTAAGCAAACGTGGTAATTAGGAGGTGCCCTTTTGAGGGTCTAATACCTACCTAATTACGATCACGTAGCCATGTTCGTTGTGAACAATGGCTCGACCGTTTAAAAGTCAAATCGTTTATCGCGAACGCTTGACTTTTCAGCTTTAAGAGCCAAACAATTGAACTAAGCACGAAAGGAACAATTACGAGTGGTCCTTAGGACTGAAGGAGGTTCCCAAGTTGGTCACGATCCTCTTAAAATCATAGAGCAAGACCAGAAATGGAGTGAAGTGAAAAGAGAGCCAAAACAGGTGGGTATATATAGGATTTTGAGAACCGTTAGGATCGTTTCTCGTAACCCGTGCTTCAATCTGGACCGTACAAGTACCGCCCACTGTTTTGGTAATCTATGGGTGCCCAAAACAAGCCCCTAGACTGAAGAAACCAAGCACACAAACCAGAAACCAGCTGCTATTTATGAAAAACTGGTTTTTGCAGTTCTGATGGGCTTACGCACCCCGCGTAAACTCAGGAAGAGTCTCACGTGGCCCGCCAAAACTGGCCAGATCAGCCAAAGTTTGGCAAAGTTACAGAAACAGTCCCTGCATGCTTAAAAGGCCCTTTTTGACACGTTTAAGGACCGTTAACCTCATTTCAAGGCTCCAAAATGAAGTTAAAGCATAGGGAACATAAAACATGCTCAAAAATATCTTGGATGTCGGTTCGTTTGGTCGTACGGTCACGTTGTTCGGCTAATTACGACGAAACACGAACGGACGCGAAAAACGATCCAAATTACACGACGAATGGAATTTTATCAAGCCAAACACTAAAATAAATTATTTTAATGATTACATACATTTTTGGATGTCCGGATATATTCAGAACGTAAGGTATGCGCGAAAATGCAAACTTATGCACTTTTTGACGCTTTTAGTCCCTGTTGATCAAATAAGTTTATTTTTGCGCACCAAACACCTCAAAGCCTATTTCTAAGCTATATAAAGGATATTTAGGGCATGTTTAACTTATGATCCTATTCCGGAAGGTTCGATACCATACGTATCGGTATACTTTTGCAGTTTGACGCAAAGAGTCCCTCTAATGCGCAAACTTGCGCATATCATCGTTTAATAGCATCGAAGCCTTATCTAATCCATATTAGGCATTCTTGAGAGTATTATAAAACATCATAATGATTCAGGTTCGTAGAAAGGTCATTCAGAGGTATAATTAAACATATTGACGCTTTTAACCCTTCATCGCGGAAACTTTCAATTAATTACGCAAACGACTACACTCGATCAACAAGTGGCTCATTTGTGAATATAAATACCGTAATAGGTTATTCAGAGACTTATTTTAAGCATGATAACACTTCCAGTCCGTCCATAATCAAAGTTTTTGATTTTTCGCAAGAATAGTCCTTCGTAGTCAACGTTTGACTTTATTAGGGTTTATTACACGTGTCAATACATAATTGGACGTGCTTTTACGAGGTGTTACATCCTCATCCCCTTAAAAGAAATCTCAACCTCGAGATTTGCTAAAATAATGGAAGTACTTTTTGTCGTATAATGGACTTAACCTCCATAGCATATCTGGGGCCTCTCCAAGCACGCATGATGACCTTTATAATAGGTACATGTATCCTTTTGGAGCTTCTAATCTTGTCGATCCTCAATCGATGCTGATTTCATCACAAACTATAAGTTTTTATTAATCCGCATATCATTATGTGACAATGCTCTTGACTTATTGTCTAGCCATATCTTTAAATCACAAGTGTGGAACACATTGCGAGCTCCACCAAGCTCCTTAAATAGGTTTTAGCTTATATGCTACTTGATTTTGATATATTCGATTTCCTCGAATGATTCTATATATCCAGAGCTTAACTAGCCTGATAATTAAAAATTCAGCACACCCTTCTCAGGGTGATACCTTCAATTGAACCTTATTCCTTATTAAGGACTTAAAAGGGTTGCGACTTTCATCTATCCTTGATTTTACGCCGATTACTGGCAACTTTCAGATGATTACGAATTCGAATGATCTTATTCGTTGTTTCCAAGGTAACTTTTAGAACCTGATAATTGGACTTACCAAAGTCCCATCCATCAAACAGACGTTTGACATTCCATCTATACCAGGTCTCCAAAGGAGCAGCCTTGATACTTATATATCGACTATTGGTTATAAAATAGCTTATTTAAGGTGAGGTGGTTATTCCAACTACTGCCTAAAACCAATCTTAAGGAATAACTAATCCTTACAGTTAGTCGAACAAATCGACGATCATGGGCAGCTGATGGCGATTCTTAAATGTTGCCTAAATAGGGTTGCAGTAATCAATGCATAAGCAAAATGAACCGTCTTTCTAATTTAATAATACTAGAGCTCCCAGAATTTTGGTTTAGGCTTTTATGAAATCTTCTCTAAAAGGTTTTTTTTCTGATTGACCCTTAGTTATTCCATTCCGTTGGTATAAACCGATATGGGGCTTTCCAATAGATGCAATTCTAAGCGAGGTATTATTCTTAACTCTACTTGCCTTACAGGAGGTAAATAGGGTAGTCTTTTGGAGAAGATAATCAAGACACAAGGAGATTACAGAGATTTTCCAAATCTCAGGCTCCGGTTCATTTATCATTGCCAGTGTCAGATAAGTGACACATTTGCTTTATAAATCCATGGATACCTTATTTAGTGACACTTATTTGGACATTTCCCTTCTGGATATCTTCTTTGAATACCATTAGCTGACTCTAGTACAATATGACCACTGGAATATCTCAGTGGTTCGATGCATTAAACCTCCATACTGATCAGGCATGGAAGCAATCTATGGAACATATTAAGATACACCAATCCTCATATGGCACTTTCATCATGTAGTCTGGTATACGCAATTAATAGAAATCAAAGAGATATCAAACTAACATATACCGACGTACTCCATTTGGAGAGAGTACTCTAGCATTTTACGAATGAAGATTTTTGACAGGAACAGAAGAAATGGTTCCTATGTTTTCCGTCTGTGAGTTTTACCTTACACTTAATCTCTGGGGTTCTTATGGAAGATTTTAAAAGTTTGTTATACTTACAATTTATGAAGGATTTATTGGTATCCGAATCAAAACAAAACTCTTAGCATTTATATTACCAATGAATGTTAAAGAATGTACCTGATGTCATTATTGATGTGAACTACCTCTGGCATCCATCAGGAGAGTTTAAGCGCTTCCATTCTTAGGCTTTCTATCCTTAGCCGCACTTCCATTGACAGATTTAGGGCATGTAGTCTTGATGTGGCCTTTCTCACCATAGCCGAAACAGACTGCATTCTTTATGTCCTTGCAGTCCAACATTTCATGCTCTCTTGATTTGCAGATCCCACAAGCCCTAGGCTGCAATTGGGATTTTGATTCGAACCTGCACTTCCCTAGATGGTGCTTCTTGCAGGTCTTGCATACAGGTTTCTTGTTGGACTTTTGTTTGTTCTTACTGAACTCAAGCTTACCCTTTTTCTTAGAAGTCTGGGAGGTATCTTCTTCCCTTTTCCTTTTTAGTTCATTCTTTGCATCCGAGGCATGAACAAGATCCTTCTCGTGAGTAAGGAAGTGTGGTTTTAAATGAGATTTAGAGCAAGTAGTATTGGGCTCCTTGAACTTTTTCATGACCTTTCTCATAGCTTTTCCAACAGCTACGTCAATCATAGCTTGGAGAACATCTTTGTCAATTTTGAGGTTCACAATTGTAGCATCATTAGCATGCGTCACATCATCAATGGCGCGATTGACGGTTGTCTTATCCGAGTTTGTCATACTCAAGACTTGGTTCCTAACACCAAATGAAACAATTACTTAGTTGCAATCCAACAACCGCTATTCATCATCCTTATGACCTAACATATACTAACCATGGTATCATTAAACCATACAGGCTAATATAGTACGAACATTCTTAATGAATGTTATTTAAATATATACCAATTATATTTAGCCTAGGCCATAAAAGACCATCAATGGCATTTAAGGTTTGGACCTAGTCCATCACCCCTTTTTGACAGAGGATCAAAATGTCACATCTGTTTTGATCATATTGATGATTTTGGATAGCTTGAAAGCTTGCCATATGGATATTGGAAAAGAGTGATTCCTAATGGATATAAAGCATCCATCTAAAATTGTTGAAGCAGTCTCTAAAGTATCATCGGCCAATTCTACCTCGCGTTATATGTCTAGAGTCCTAACAGGCGGATACAACAGCTTACAACATTTATTGTCCACAATAGACTTTTCTGCGACATAATCAAACAAATTCCCGCATAAACATCATTGATAAGGAAAGGTACTTGTTATGATGTTATCATTCTGTACTGCCTCCTGGGTGTTCATTTGGAAGACTCACGCGTTTGTTTTCTTGGCCTCTTCAGGCTTCTTTTGATTCTTAGGGCAGTTAGTCTTGATATGCCCCTTCTCGTTGCAACCATAACAGGTTGCATCTTTCAACTTCTTGCAATCCAAGGTTTTATGTTCCTTAGACTTGCAGATCCCACAGGGTAGAGGCTGAGATTCAAATCTGCATTTCCCGAGGTGGTATTTCCTACAAGTTTTGCACCTGGTCTTTTCACCTGACTGCTGGTTGTCCTTCTTAAACCCGAAACTCTTCTTATGATCAAAGTTCCCCTTTTTCTTCTTATCGGAGCGATGAGAATTCTCATCCTCCCTTTTACGCTTTCCATCATCAGAAGCTTTGGCAGCCTTGTTTCTGACCACATCAAGTGTGAGAGATAGTGACAGATCTGCCACTGACCTGAACGTAGTAGGTCTCGATGCTTTCACACTTGCCTTGATTTCTGGGGCTAGTCCCCCAATAAAACGATCTATACGCTTCGGTTCCGGTGTGATCAAGTAAGGAACCAATCGAGACATGGTATTGAAACTTGTAAGGTATGCCTGAAAATCTAAGTTCTTCATGACCAAAGTCAAGAAATCAGTCTCAATTTTCTCAACTTCATGTTGAGGACAGAAATTTTCTTTGATAAGAGCAACAAACTGATCCCAAGTCAAGTTGTACAACGGGATCTTCCATGTAGCTTGGATTAGTGACCTCCACCAAGCTAGAGCTTATCCTTTAAAAGATTGTGAAACAAACTTCACAATGTCTTGCTCTGTACATCCATTAATATCAACAACGGTGTCCATCTCATCGAGCCACGCCATGCAATCGATGGCTCCCTTTTCTCCTGTGAAGTCTCTGGGCTTGCAGGAGACAAAATATTTATATGAACAGATTTTAACACGTGGCTCTTGATTAAGCACAACCTGTCTAGATAGAACACTCCTCTGATTCGATGAGTGATTAGAATCATCCTTATGAGATACATGCGTTTGGGAAGGTGGTTTTGTATGAGGTACAGACTGGGTCTTGATGCGTGTACCACTTGATTCATTATACTGTCTGTCAAGAGCTCGAGTAACGGCATTATCTATTTATGCCTGCAGTTCTGCACCAGCTATATTAACTCTGGTAGTATCATTATTCTCCCTCGGGTGGCTGTTAACCTCATCTGATCCAGCCATGTAGCTTGATTGCTACATAAATATTGACAATGATTTATTCAGAAGTCTATTATGGAATTGTCATTTATGACAATTCATTAACCATGGAAATTTTAAGCCATATTGGTTAATTTAATTTATTTAAATTTTTATTATATTTTATCCCAGTTATAAACTATTAAGGATATTGAAATGGCACAAAAGGCCTTGTCACGAGGACAGTTTTGAATTTATAAGCCATGGCCTTATAGGATCGAGGCATTAAGGTTTGAACACAGTTCATTACCTTTCTTGACAGAGAGTCAATGACTACAACTGTCTTTTATCTTTAAGGATAATAGATATAGCCCATAGGCATTTCATCGCTAAGGGATGTTTATGATATGATCATCTTATCTGATGATTTGAGCCGTGATTTCTAAATCACTAGGCTAGATAAGAAATTGGAAGAATCCAATATAAGGATGACTTGTGTGATTTTATCGAATCACATTTGCCAGGAGTGCTAACATGTTTTCAGATGTTAACAAGGGTTTAAATCTTAAAAAGGTTTTACCATCTAGGCCATATCTAAAATGACATATAGGCTAGGTTATACCTTCAAGATTTTCTTTCAATATTCAAAGGCAGATCAATTACAAAAGGAATGATATTTTGATTTATTTTATATGTTATATTCATACATATAAGGATAAATGAAACTTTAAATTATAACATTCCATTAAATGGAAAAAGTACATAGATGCCCTAAACGGGACTATTAAACAAGAAATTTGTCCACATAGGAACTAAAAGATAAATATGTCCTTATAAGGACTAATAAAGAAATGAAATGCAACAAAAGAGTTTCGTCTTCACTTTATTTCTAGAAATTTTCTCCTTGGTTCTCTGTGTGAGGTACGAATACTGAAGGTTTTGGTGTGTAGTCGAAATCTTCTATTTTAGGAATCCTTGCAAAAGTGGAATCCAAGGATTCTATGGTTAATGAATAATACGAATCATGAATAAGGCCGGGACAGGTATAATCCAAGTTTAGGATTCCAAGACTTGGAGGTAAGAAAGATGAGTCCTTTGGGTCCATAGGTATTATCTTTGGAGCGGGAGCTTCAGGGACAACTGTTATGAACTCCTCTAATGTTGGCTTCTCATTTGAAGTTTCAAAAGTCTTGGGTATAGAATTTGAAATATGGTTAATGGGTTCAAAAGGTCCTTTCTCCATACTGGTCGTATGCTAATTCGAGCTGTAGTATGAAGCTTTACATTCTTAAACTTCGGATTTGGAGAGCTTCCACCAATGGCAGCTTTGCTCGGCGACACGATCGTGGGATGCATAAATATCAGAAACAGTGTATATATATAACAGGGATGAGATCATTCCTAGTTCATGTCTAGACTCGGAAGTCAAGGAATGTGCTACTGTGTCATTGAGATTAAACACAAAAGGCTAGTGTTTAATTCACTCAATGTTGGCTCTGATACCAACCTGTCACACCCCGATATTTCCACGTATTACCGGTGGGCCCGGTGGGGAGTATCGTGACGTAGTTGATATCATCATAGTCAAATAATCACAGTTCAATGCACAGCGGAAGTCTAAAGTAAATATATTACAAACCGATTCAAAAATAACATCAAATATTACAAACGGATTGTAAGATGGATCCACAGGCTGATCTTAAAACAGAAATATAAACACTGTTCAACAGACTTTAGACGTTTAGAACTTGCAAGATTCCATATCAACGCCCTAAGCTCCCAGCCAATTACGTACAGTACCTGTCACTTAATCTTTTTGGAAAATACGTCAGTTTACACTAGTAAATACAATTAACTGACTCTTTTGAAAACATTTATGAAAATTGATTTAAATGCACAAGGCACAAATATCCTTTTATAACTTGGGACAATTATATAAAAATAATCTTGTATACAGATTTATATGTTCGTTATACATTCACGGCCCGATATAGAAACCGAGTCAAGATTAATAGACACACCACAAGTAAAGGCCCACAAGAGAGTGAGATACCGTTTTTCCTACGCAACCGCCAGGTGTATGCCTACACCCCGTGCTTAAGACGTGGCCATTTCTTAATAAATGATGCCAAAGATATCCGGGACATGGTCATTAACCCCCAAAGGCTTTATTTCAAACAAGACAGATTAAAACGGGTTACCTCAATAATTTAACCACTAATCGATTAAACATTCAATACCCGACCAAGCGGTATTATTATAATACCGTATCATAAGCCCGTATAGGGAAAATAAGTTAAAAGTATTTACCTGAGCTTAAATGTAATTTTATTCTCAGTCGTATATTCAAATCAGCAAGCACAAGTACCTCTACTGGGGCTCTCAATCTGGAACGAAGGTTTTAATAACCTATTAGATTTCTAACGGGTCTTATTTAAGTCTTAACTTAGACCGGTTAGTTTTAAGGAAAGGTTTACGTCTCAAAACGCAAGATTAAGCGAAGACCGGATTAGAATGTGATTTAGACCCGACAAGTATGAAGACTTGTATAATATGAATAAACTAAACACATTCTGGATTTTGAAGTAAAAATGATAAGGTTTAACCCGTTTCGGTTAATTTATGCAAACTAGTTACATAAACCGTACCGAACGTGAAAAATGCATAACGGGTAACCAAATCAGTCATGAGCAAGTTACACAAGTTAATATGCTCTTAATATGTTGTGATATCAGTAGGATACCTTCCATTATGCCCAAAACGGGTTTAAAATCAATTTAAGCCCCGTAGGGGTATTTTGGTCATTTTAAAGGTTATAAAAGAGGTTAAATAGTAATCTGAGGTTCTGGTCTAAAATAATCAGTAAAAATATTTATTTTAATAAGTTATATTAGTAGGATATCATATATATGTGAAATTTATCATTTATGGCCAAACTATGCACCGTAGGGGCATTTTGGTCATTTCACATATGTTAAAAGGGCCAAATTTGGAAATCTGAGTTCAAAACTTTTAATTACTGTTTAAGTATAAAAATTTATTCATAACATCAGTAGGTAACAAGCCTTAGGTGCCAAATATGGTTTTAAACCATACTATGCGCCTAAATCGCATAAAAGTCGGTATTTGACGATATTCGGGTTGATTAAGGAAATATGAGATTTTGATCCGCCTTTACTGTTTAAAATAACTTATTCAATATATAAAATCAGTTGAAAAAAAGGTTTGATATATAAAGGATGTGTAAAACTCATTTTATTAGCGAAAAGGGCATTATCGTCAATTACCGAGTCTATGCAAGAACTCTATGTTATGATCAGTTTAAAATTTAATAAAAATTTCCAAAAATCCCTAAATATTATATTATATCAGTAGGTATAAAGTTTGGTGAAAAAAATTGGGTTTGAATGGGTTTTATGCCAAAGATGCCGATTAATTAATAAAAAGCTTTCATTTTACAATATCGCGTATAACTTCTATTTTAGACCACAAACTGATGTCAAACTTCTAGGGCATATTTAAATATCAGTAATAAAGGTTTTTGTCCTCTCACATTTTTAAAAATCTCGTTTTAATATCATAAGGGCATAATGGTCAACTTTTAAGCATTTAACGGAAACATGCAATGAACTAGGATTTCTATGGAACCATGTTGTATAACCTTGGAGGGTTATACTAATATATAATATGGTCCTAAAGGAATCCTAAGCCATAACTAAACTAAGCTAAATCAGGACAGAAATGAAAGTCAAAGCAAAAGTCTACTTTTGCGACTTTCGGTTCCGAACCGAGCCTAAACTTAGAATTGTCGGGGTTGAACATGCCTAGACATGTTCAATTAATATTTACCAAGTTATTAAAGTGACAAAGCTGATTTTATTGCCTTTACATCATTAGTTATGAATTTTATTTAAAAACCGACTCGTTTGGCTTTTACTTTAATTACTTTGACACGACAATTAACTAAGCAAACGTGGTAATTAGGAGGTGCCCTTTTGAGGGTTTAATACCTACCTAATTACGATCACGTAGCCATGTTCGTTGTGAACAATGGCTCGACCGTTTAAAAGTCAAAGCATTTATCGTGAACGCTTGACTTTTCGGCTTTAAGAGCCAAACAATTGAACTAAGCACGAAAGGAACACTTATGAGTGGTGCTTAGGACTGAAGGAGGTTCCCAAGTTGGTCAGGATCCTCTTAAAATCAGAGAGGAAGATCAGAAATGGAGTGAAGTGAAAATAGAGCCAAAACAAGTGGGTATATATAGGATTTTGAAAACCGTTAGGATCGTTTCTCGTAACACATGCTTCAATCTGGACCGTACAAGTACCACCCACTGTTTTGGTAATCTATGGGTGCCCAAAACAAGCCCCTAGACTGAAGAAACCAAGCACACAAACCAGAAACCAGTTGTTGTTTATGAAAAACTAGTTTTTGAAGTTCTGATGGGCTTACGCGGCCCGCCAAAACTGGCCAGATCAGCCAAAGTTTAGCAAAGTTATAGAAACAGTCCCTGCACGCTTAAAAGGCCCCTTTTGACACGTTTAAGGCCCGTTAACCTCCTTTCAAGGCTCCAAAATGAAGTTAAAGCATAGGGAACATAAAACATGCTCAAAAATATCTCGGATGTCGGTTCCTTTGGTCGTACGGTCACGTTGTTCGACTAATTACGACGAAACACGAGCGGACGCGAAAAACGATCCAAATTACACGACGAATGGAATTTTATCAAGCCAAACACTAAAATAAATTATTTTAATGATTACATAAATTTTTGGATGTCCGGATATATTCAGAACGTAAGATATGCGCGAAAATGCAAACTTATGCACTTTTTGACGCTTTTAGTCCCTGTTGATCAAATAAGTTTATTTTTGCGCACCAAACACCTCAAAGCCTATTTCTAAGCTATATAAAGGATATTTAGGGTATGTTTAACTTATGATCGTATTCCGGAAGGTTCGATACCATACGAATCGGTATACTTTTGCAGTTTGACGCAAAGAGTCCCTCTAATGCGCAAACTTGCGCATATCATCGTTTAATAGCATCGAAGCCTTATCTAATCCATATTAGGCATTCTTGAGTGTATTATAAAACATCATAATGCTTCGGGTTCGTAGAAAGGTCATTCAGAGGTATAATTAAACATATTGACGCTTTTAACCCTTCATCGCGCAAACTTTCAATTAATTACGCAAACGGCTACACTCGATCAACAAGTGGCTCATTTGTGAATATAAATACCGTAAAAGGTTATTCAGAGACTTATTTTAAGCATGTTAACACTTCCAGTCCTTCCATAATCAAAGTTTTTGATTTTTCGCAAGAATAGTCCTTCGTAGTCAACGTTTGACTTTATTAGGGTTTATTACACGTGTCAATACATCATTGGACGTGCTTTTAGGAGGTGTTACAGAAAGTGATGAGAGTGAGGACTTGTGGTTATTTAAAACAATCCTCCAACATTAGTTTATATAATGGTTATAATGTTCCAAATCAAGGGAGCAAATCAAATAAAATAAGCAAAAGAATTTAACAAGTAGGGGCCCACTTGTGACCGTCATCTATTGGGGGGGGGGGGGGGTGTTGGTTGTGTTTCAATGATAAGTTAAGTAATCTAGTTACATTTGAAGTATAATGTTTAGTGTTTTAGGTGTTATAGTGTTTTAGGGTATATTATGGTGCTTGATGATCATAACTAGTTTGGTAATGTTAAAATAATGCTTCTAGTGAAAATTTGTTGTTTCGGGTAGTGTCCGGTTGTTCGGTTGGTTACCAGTTCGTTGAGGTGCTAAATTACGCAGTTTAGTGTGCTTTATGTTGTCTTTTGGGACAGTTTTGATTCCCGACACTTATGAAGGTATTCTGGACCATTAAACCATAATTCTGCATTATATTTTGAAGTTAAAAAACTGATTTTTGCTGAATTGTGCAGAATTCTGCAGTTTTAGTGTGTTTCGGGCACTTTTTGGCACTTAAACTATCACTCAGAAGGCAGTTTTATGATCTCTACTTTCCTACACACTATTCTAGTGTAACTCTTGGTTTCGGAGCTCATTCTGTGTCTTAACATCATGTCTGTCGGAGTACTGAACTCCCGTCAGTACTTCTAGTTTGTCTGATAACTGTGCTAACTTTGTTATGTGCACTAATTGAACTATATTGTGTTGCATGAAATAATGATAAACATCCTTGCAACATAAAATGCATTTGTATGCATATGACAGAAATCAGAAAATCATTCACATCATTGTTTCAAACATACACAGTCATTAAGGAACAATTACTGTTTAATATTGTACGGATACACGGAAAATTGCTAGTTGTTACAGTCTTAACCTACCTTGGTTTGATTTATGATAACTCGTAACTTTATTTGGCAAGAAAAAAACGTGTTGAATAGTAATTGTTGTTGTTGTTGTTGTTGTTGTTGTTATTATTATTATTATTATTTAATATGATCATAATAAAAACAAATGTTTATCCGTATCTAAATATTTATTCTTATCTAATATTTTTATTTTCATTTATTAGTATAGGAAGATTTTCTTATTTGTTTTTACATACACGTTGTTTTTTTCTTGCTAAATAAAGTTATGAGTTATATCATAAATCAAGCCAATGTAGGTTAAGACAACATGGTGTGGGTGTGGGTGTGGGTCTCGACGTGGACAAGCGGCGTTGTTGTCAGTCAACGCCCACAAACTCACACCGTCCCTTGGCGTTGTTTCGGCGTTTTCAATTGGGCTTTAAGATCTCCAACCGACATGAAGGGCTTTTAAACAAAAATATTAGATAAGAATAAATATTTAGATAAGGATAAATATTTGTTTTTATTATGATCATATTAAATAATAATAATAACAACAACAACAACAACAACAACAACAACAACAATTACTATCGGAGGAAATGAATATTTTTAAATGATTGAGACAAAACCGTTAAAATGACCAAACCACAGGGAGCAAAACAGAAGTTTACTTTTTTTTAAAAGCTAAGTCTTGATGACTGTTTTTATTAACATATGATATTATATTTTTTCAACACGTGTAATATACGAGTTTTTTTTAAGATATATCTTTTTATTATTTATTAAATAAAATTATATTTATACAGCCCGTGTAATACACGGGGTTTTAACCTAGTGGAATATATAACAAAATCAAATTTAACAATATTCATTAACAAGAATCAAATATAATAACAAAAACAGGTTGAACAATCATATCCTACTTCAAAATCAAGCAAATGATTTGTCCGAATGGTTCTTAAAAGTGAACCAACTCTAATATCCACATTAATTTATACATCAATCTCTACCAACACTGATCCGTCTCCCATCTTCTTGACTGGTAGCTACGGGCAAATCTCATCGAGGACGAAACTGCAGTCCGCCTCTCGACCAGACTGCGATCATACGCAGCTCGTTTTTCAGGGTCTACGAGCGTCGTATAGGCTAAGTGCACTTTCATGAACTCATCCGCCGACGACTCACAACTTCTCACATCCGGATGCAAAACTCTAGCTAATCTCCGGTACGCTCCTTTCACCTCTAGCGTATCCGCACCAACACCAACCCCAAGCACCTCGTACAACGACAAAGAGCTAGTGTTACCCGTCCTCTCCGCAGTGGCAAAAGCCGCAAAAACCCGAGTTCTTCCAAATCGGACCGAGCTTGAACTTGAATGTAACGGTTTGTGTGAATTGAAATGGATATTAGGGGAAGTAAACAAGGAAGATGAAGTTGAAATCGCCATTGATGAATGGAAAGTGAGACTGGGTGGATTTATATATAAAGATTACAATACGCGTCGGTGAGTTAGAAATAGGCGGATGGGTCCGATTGCATGGTTAGATAATAAGAAAATGAGTCAGCAAACAGTAAGTGGTCGTCATGTGTACTAATAATTTATGTTACATTCGTTTTGAATGTTTAAATGCTCACAAGCTAGAAAACAAGAGAAAGGTATGTGAATAATAAAAAATTATCAAGAAAAGGAAATAATATATATATTGTTAAATAAATGGGTTATTGGATTTTATCACCTCTAACTATTGGCTAATGGCCACTGCCACCCTCAATTATCATTTTGACGCTCGTCACCCTCAACTTAACACTTAGTGTGTTCTATCACCACGTTGTTAACTGATTACTAACTTTTGATTTTGTTACTATACTTTTGGGAGTGTCCTAAGATCCCTGTGACACCCTCAAAAGTATAGTAACAGAATCAAAACTTAATGATCAGTGAACGACATGGTGACATAACACACTAAGTGTTCAGTTAGGGGTGACAGGCGTCAAAGTGTTTAGTTTTTTTTAGGTTTTTTTGGGGTGTGGGGGGGGGGGGGGTTAGGTTTTTTTTTTACGTTTTAGGTTTTTGGGGGTGGGGGTTAGGTTTTTTGGGGAGGTATAGATCTTTTTTTTTTTTTGCCGGGGTGGGGGGGGTTAGGTTTTTGGGTGGTGGTGGGGTGGGGTGTGGGTGGCTGTTTAGCTTTTGGGTGGTGATGTAGTGGGTTTAATTTTAGGTTATTGGACACTTGTCACTCTATAAATTCTTCTTACACTTCTTATAATTAGAAGCCTTTGTAGAATAACTTGACTCTAAAGTATAAACGAAGGAAAAAATATCACTAAATGAATACTTCAACAAAGAGGGGTAAATTCAGTAAATGATGTGATTATTTCTAGGGGTAAAAAGGCAAATGTCATATAATTATATCACTGACATATTCACACTTTCTTTATTGTCTGGTTCATCTTCTTCAAGAAATTCTTTGAAAAAAACAGAGGAGCTCATAACAATTTTTTTTCCTTCTCTTTCTAGGAACATATACTGTAGAATCAAAGAATATTATTATACATATTAAAGGAAAGTGTTGATGAACAGTTTTTTTTTATGAACAATTTTTTTTTTTTTTTGGAAGGTGACTTTCTATGTACTGGACCAGTGGTCACCGGGTTCATGTCGAAGACAATCCCCCGTCAGCCCCGCACTCTCGGACGCGATGTTCATGTCGAAGACAATCCCCCGTCAGCCCCGCACTCTCGGACGCGATGTTCGATCGGACCCCGGCCGCCGCGCAGGCTGACTTCCGCCCGGAAACCATACTACCCCCACACGAGAGAGTCGCTGGGGTAACAGCTGGGTAAAACCGGGTTGCACTCAGGACCGCACCATGCCTCGGTAGGAACGATCCATCATTGGGACGTCCCATCCCCCGTATGCCACACCCGGAAGTCGAACTAACAAAATAAATAATTATTATAGAGTTTTTAGTGGTTTTTAATTCTTTATTATTTATTTAAATTTCAAACGTTCAATTTTTTAAAATATTATTTATTTAAACTAAATATGTTTATTTTAGTTTGTTATAATCTTTTAATTCAATTAAAAGATATTTTTACCCTGGGCTTATAGCTCAGTGGTTATGGAAATGAGGGAAAGACTCCTGGCCGAATGGTCTCGAGCTCGATTCCTGATCCACCGGGGTTTTACCGGCTCTGCATTGTCGTGCCCTTGGGCGGGTGCAGGGTCGGGTTTTCCCCGGAACTGGTGGCATGGTGGGCTAGGGGCTCCGTGCGTGCAGGTTGGGTTGCCGCGGGCAACCTTTCGGCCAATTGGTGCCGCGTACGGAGTACCCGGCGATTCTTATGTTGGACGTTAAAAAAACTAAAAGATATTTTTATTATATATATATATATATATTATCTATATATTAAAGTAGAGGGACCATGAATAAAAAATAGCTTTTTAAAGTATTTGTTTTAAGTATTGTCCATTTAATATAATTTTTTTAATAATTTGCGTACGTTAATTTTTTAAAAATAATCTAAATAAGCATCTATGTATTTTTTCCAACATTCTGATATAAATCTTTTTGAAAATGGATACCGTGTTGCTACCACACCGAAAAGAAAATCGACTTAACAACATAAGTGCCACTATTCATATTTATGGTTTTCGGTAAATCTTATTGAAAGTAGACACCGTGTCGCTATTGTACCGAATGTAAAACCGAACAAACAACATCGATATTTGGTACCGGTATTTATATTTTTAGTTTCAATAAACTGATACTGTAGTGTATTGTACCATATTGAGCCGGACCGAACAACATCGGTATTGGCACCGTGTTCGTTTTATGGTTTTCGGTCGATGTAGAGCAGATGTTGATTGTTATACCGAATGCATGTATTGTGTCGGTACGGAAATAAACCAAATCAATACCGATCGAGATCCCGCCGCGAAGCGCGGGGGAAATCAACTAGTTAGTTATGAAAAAGGATTGGTAGCCTATTAAAATTGGGGGCCTTGAAATTATGAGGCCTGAAGGGTATGGTCCCAGATCTCGCACCAACATGGTCGCGAGTGACCATTACCCTTATCAAATACTCCCACCAGCAAGAACTTATCTGCGTCCGTGTGGACACGCGCGAACGCAGCGGTCGAATCCAATATGTCAAGTGATGGGAATACTTACCTTGTGTATGAAAATGGGTGTTGCACATAGCGATGCGGCTTAGCACCGCATCCTATGGACATTTTCGTCACGAAAAGGGATCTAGGTAACAACAACAGTTACCGCATGCGGCGATTTGGCCTGGCACCGCATCCCGCGAGCAGCGATGCCGGCCTGGCACTGCATCCTGCCCACAGAGCAAGTGGGACTGACACCTTAACAGCAAGTGGCGCCAATGACAGTTGCCTGTCAGCCCACACGTAAGCAACAGACTGACAACAACAGTGGGACGTGGCATCACCTCCCTGACCAACGAGCCTGGCACACCTGCAAGGGGCTGCGCGTTGTCAGTCTAGCCACTCAATTACCCTCCTTCACTCCTCGGCTATAAATACCCTTCCCGGACCAGGTTTGAGGTATCGCTTATCAAACTCTCTCACTCTTACTACTATCACACACTTTGCTCTCAAGCAATTTACTGATTCTCACGCCGGAGAGTGGTAACAAGGAGCACCACCCACCCCATCCTCCTTGTTACGAATCACGGTGTGTTTTCCTTATGCATGAGATAGATCAAGCGGATGATCCAGCCACCGATCCTCGGTAAGAAGAAATTAATCTTACTTGATGAGACCAGTGAATTAACCTCCCTTGGTTAACCACTGTTTTATCATTGGCGCCCACCGCTACTCTTAGCACTTATTCCCATCTCTCTCTTTCTTGAAGATCATGTCTGATCGATAAAAAAATGCTACTGGGGTAAACCACAACCCCGCAAACTTGGGACCTACGAGGAACACCCCCCTAGCCCAACAAATCGGCCACATAGGCACATCCGCACAGGGGGGCACCCCCTAGTGTTCACCCCAGACTTTGCACAGTACGCTTCTGTACTACCCCCAGGTATGGACCTCCATACCTGGTATTACCAACAACAGACTGCCCTCGCCGCAGCCTACAATAAAGTTTGCACAGAGATGCAAACACCTAGAGGACCCACGCCCGCGCCATACACACCTTCGGCTCGTATCTTGCAATACGAGGGTAGGGCACCCACAAAACCCGACTTCTCGGGATAGGCGCGAGGAACGCGGCTCCTCTTACTGTAGTGTCCGTACGCTCAGGGAGGACGATTCCACATATGGGTCCCGCTCTAGGGGTCCAATACATGATCGCCTTGGCCCACATGGCGAAAATCGGAGACAGTCAACAGTCCGCCGCGGATCCGGCATACATAGCCGTCTGAGGCCGCACCCCCACAACAAGGGGTACGACCGCACCGACCCAGGCGATCATACATACTACGGGAACTCTCACTCGGCTAATAGCCGACCTGGAGGATACAATTTAATATTATTATATTATATATTAATAAGACAATTATATTTTTGATGTTTTTATTAATTGTATTTCATTACTCGTCTTTTTTTGTTTATAAAATTGTACAAAGTAATGATTCAGTCTATTCATATATGGGTAACCAAACATCATAATGAAATGGAATGATCCATTTCATTATGTTGTCCGTTCCATTCCTGGGTTCACTATATTCTTTTGTTCATTCCATTACTCCATACCAAACAGATCCCAAGTCCTTTTAAAAGATATGGCTATATCTAGAAAATATGCAAATTGTTTTAAAGCTATTTCGGGTAAAATCGATTACCCATTATTCAATCCATTAACCAACCCATAGACCTATATTTGGGTTCGGGTTTACAGTTATTCGGTTATGAGTTCTTCAGATTTCGTCTATTTCGGGTTCGATTGACTTCGGTTTCGGGTTGGGTTTCAGGTTTCGGTTAAAAAATACAGCCCTATCGATGTGGGCCAAATTTTTACAGGTTGGGATTGTCAAAGAGAATTTTTAAAGTTAGGATTAATGCCGGCTAATAGGTGAAAGTTAGGATTATTAAAATGTAATAAGCTTTTCATTTATGTGTACAAATATCACCCAAATGTAGGGATGAGCACGGTACCCGTTCAGTACCGAACCGGTACTGGAAAACAGGAAAAATGAGTACCGGTATCGAATATACCGGTTCGATACCAGTACCGATACCGAAAAACAGGGAAAGTGGATACTGATACCAAATATATCTAATACCAAATGCTCATCCCTACCCAAATGGCCACATGATGCCCTATTTATTTATGTATTTTTATGTGCATTTTGTTTTACATGTTTAATTTTTAAATACTCACAAGATAAGAAAAGTGAATAATACAAAAAGTAAAGAATATTTAAAGAATTTAAGTCACACGTGATTTTAATCGGTTTAATCATTTATATATAGGGCTATAAACGAACAGAACGAACACGAACAAGGCCTTGTTCATGTTCGTTCGTTAAGGAAATGAATGTGTTCACGAACGGTTCATGAACACTTACCGAACAAGATTTTATGTTCGTGTTCGTTCATTAAGGAAATGACTGTGTTCGCGAACGGTTCACGAACACAAACGAACACAAATAAATTTGGCAAACGAGATGAAGGATAAAGAAAGATAGCCCAGAGAGTAGCACTCGAACTTGAATCACTTATTGTGAAATGGAGGTCGATCGTATTCGCCGATGTAAATAATGAGAAATGAAAGGGAAATGATGCATAAACAAGGTGAAAGTGGGTTTCCTAGTTTAATTGTTAGGGTAATAAAATATATAAAAGTTTAATAATATAAAAAGTACAAATAAAATATAAGTACAAAGATCTTCAATTAAAACACAAACATACGAACATAAACGAACGCAAATCAACGAATGTTCACGAACACCTTACCGAACGTTCACGAACACAATCGAACGAACGAGACCTCTGTTCATGTTCGTTCATTTAACTAATCGAACGAAATATCTTGTTCATGTTCGTTCGTTTATTAAACGAACGAACATAAACGAACTTCCCGTCGAACGGTTCATGAACTGTTCGCTGAACGTTTGGTTCGTTTACAGCCCCATTTATATACAAAAGGTCACCACCTGCATTTGAAACTTTGAAAAAAAAAAATCTCTAAAATCACACGGTTGTTTTTGAGTCATATCTTAGTGTGATCCTCTGTGAATTTTTAATAGAATTTTTTAATAAAACTAAAACGTCCCGCAGTGTATCTTAGTGTGATCCTCTGTGAATTTTTAATAGATTTTTTTAATAAAACTAACACGTCCCGCAGTGTTTTCGTATCACATGGTTATATATGCGTTTCTAAAATAGTAAAATACATTGGCGTATGTTTAGTAGCAGTAGACCAGAGTATAAATCATTTTCTAAGTCATACAAGATGAAAACTTAACTTTACTTATACTATAAACGTAATTAGCAGTGTCGGTGATGAGGGTGTGCGGTGAGAACCACCACACAGGCCCGTGATTTCAAGGACACGTGTTTTTAAAAAAAATAGATTTATATATATGTTATTTTTTTAAATAGTATACCCATATCAACTTCAAGATAGACTCATTTACAAAAGGAATATTGGATTTTAATTATCCAAGCTATTTGTCGTCGGCCGCCAACAGTCTGAACTTCAAAAATAAACACTGGCAGTCCCAACTATTAACATTTTGGCCTCCAATGGACCCTGACTAAAAAAACTCTAACGCCGTTAGTCTCCGTTTGCCGAAAAACCTTTTTGCCGGAAAACTAAACCTTTTCGTCCCAGTTGTTAGTCAGGGTCCATTGGTGGCCAATATGTCAATAGTTGGGACTGTCAATGGTTATTTTTTAAGTTTGGACATTTGGCCGCAAATGCCGAATAGTTGTGATTATTAAAATTCAATATCCCTTTACAAAACAATTTTTATGGTTTAGAAGTTAGGCCATTAGCATTAGGTTTAGTGGGTCTAATACCCATTTGATTTTAGAAAACAATAATAAAAAAATGGTTATTTGATTTTATCACCCCCAACTATCGGCCTTTTGCCGTTGCCACCCCCAAGTAAAACTTTGACACCCGACACTCCCAACTTGACTTTTTGTTTGTGCTGACACCACCTATTTAAATCTTCACTAACTGGGTTTGTTTTTTATCCGACGTGGCACAAATTTGATGAGTTGGAGCTGATTATGTGGCGATGATGTAGGAAAATTATATCCACGTCAGTAAATAATATCCACGTAGGCAAAATTATATCCACGTCAGCAGAACAGATAAACACCTTATATATACAAACTCTCAATTTTCTCTGTTAACCCCAAACAACACTCAAACAACTCAACAACCAGAAAACTTTTTCGATCACTGTCGTACGCCGTTGCCGGCGACAATCTGACTGTAAAATTGTGTAATGATTTCGCCGGAGATGACTTTTCTGTCCGCCGTTCGTCGCCTTGATGTGTTAATCTTCGTATATGTCGTTCGTCGCTGTGATGCGTTAATCTTCGTCGCCGTGATGTGTCACACAAATTGATGTTAAATGAACACAAAGAGTATGTTAATACTGCTAATTCGAAGATAAATACATATTTTTTTCAGTTTTTTTATTTTATCAGATCTTTATGGATTTGAGCCGATTGATTTCGCGTGATTTGATGATATACTAGTTCGTGTGCTGTGTTTTTACTATTACAGCCGTTTAGATTCAGTAATTTGATTTTGTAGTAGTGTTGTTGATTTTGAAAATTAGGGTTTTTAGGTTTTCGAGGGTTTCGTTTGTTCAAAACTTCAAATTCAATACATTAATAAAACACAAATTAAATCCAATTTAGAATCAAAACAACTTACGGCGTGGAACAGGAGGCTTGTTTTGGTTGTGAGAAGCCATCGATTCAATGTCTTCCACCGAAACCAGGCAACGATGGAAGAATTTGAGCAGTTGCAGTTAAAATTAGAGCAGATTTGGAGTGAAATTAAACGATATGAATGTCGTGGAGAAGATGAATGGTAGATATTGGAATAATTTGGTGCTAAATTTGGGGAAAAATCAGAACGTTAGTCGAGTTAGGGTTAAAGATGAATGGTAGACACAACTACAGCCACGTAATCAGCTCCTAGTCATCAACTATGTGCCACGTCGGATAAAAAACAAACCCAGTTAGTGAAGATTTAACTGAGTTGTGCCAGCACAAACTAAAAGTCACGTTGGGGGTGCTGGGTGTCAAAGTGTTAGTTGGGGGTGGCAATGGCCAAAGGCCGATAGTTGAGGGTGATAAAATCCAATAACCCAAAAAAAGTTATGGAAAGACACATTTTTCGAGCTCGAAAATGATACATGAATTCTCAGAGACGCATCTGATAATTAGTTTATGACAAACTAGAAACAATAAATTGTGTCTTGACAAAAGAACTTTTATTTAGACTTAGGTGTTAGACTAGAATAGTTAAGACACTTCATGTGTGTGACTGCATACAAAAATGCCTTTTAGTGTTAGTTATATTTGTTTATATAAACTCCTTTAACTTAACTAGCTTGCGATTGTTATCGACACGAGTACTATGGATTAGTTTTCCAACAAATAGTAGTTTCTACCAATATTGCTATTATGAATTAGTTTTCCAATAGTTAGTAGTTTAGATAATCGGTCGGATTACACCACCACCTAGATACACGAATATGTTGACTTTAGGAGGCACCCACGCGTTCCCTTTTAAAAGAAAAGTTATCAAAATTCTGAATGAAAACACTATCCAGATCCGACCTACCATACTCGACTTCAAAACTATCATTTGGAGCATCCTTCCATACCCACTTATCATTTTCTGTTGTGACTTTAATTCTAGTCAGCAGATTCATGATTTGGGTGAACTCAGCCCATTCAGACACAAAGAACCATATTTCCGACCTTTTTCATAATAATCAATTACTATAGCCTTCTTCTTTTTGGAGATTTCATACGACTCCAGGAACATATTGCAAAGCAGCCTAGATCTGGCCCAGTTCTCGACTAGAAGCAAACTAGTTCGCCCCTCCCGATCTTGCACTCAAAAACTCGTGAATATTGCTTCCAAATTTCTTGAAATTTGCCCCCACTCCCTAATAGACTTCTAATTTTCATTATAGAACCTATAACCGAATGGATTTGAAGGATTTGACTCTTCCATATATTGAATGAATTACCCGATACTATAAGGAATTTGAGCTTTTCAGCCTCCACCACCATTTCACCATCAAAGCAACGTTCATTCCTCTTAAACCACCCACTCCTAACCCGCCTCAAGCCTTGGAAACCAAAACTCTCTCCCAAGCCACACATCTAATCTTATTATGGAGCACACATCTAATCTTATTATGGAGCTCCACCTCGCGCCCAAAGAAACCTTCTTCTAATGCTTTCAAACTTCTTGATAATTGCCAGCGGCACCCGAAACAAAGAGAAATAATAAGTCAGAATGTTACTCAAAACTGCTTTGACTAGAGTAACTCTACCAGCAAGTGAAAGAGTTTTCGCCTTCGACAAGGACAGTTTCAAGTAAAACTTATCCACTACTGGTTTCCAACTCGAAATTTTGTTCATCTTGCCACCAACGGGTAACCCTAAGTATAAAAAAGGAAAAGCCCCCACGCTTTGCACCGGATGTGCGAATCTATCATACCCACACCCAGTTGAACCATAATACCCACCAAGTGCCTATAAAAACTGCGTCATTAGCGTAAAACAAGTGAGACAGGGTGGCTCCTCCATTAGGAAGAGATTAGCCTTCTTCAACCGCCTTATTCATTAAAGCATTAAGGATCTCCATACAAGAAGAAATAGAAGTGCGGATGAAGGATCCTTTTGTCTTAAACCCTGGTTGAACCCGAACTCCTTCGTAGGCATCCCCTTAACCAAAACCGAAGTCTACAAGAGAATAGGATCACTAATATCCAATTTTTCCAATTAGTCGGAAAACTCTACGACATAACCATATGGAGGGTTTTCCAATTTAAAGAATATTATGCCTTTTCAAAATCCACTTTAAAAATAAAAAATGTTTGTTTAGACTTTATTACCCCAAGTGACGAGCTCGTTAAGGATACGTGCCCCATTATTAGCGGAAATAATTCTTGACATAATTTGTGAATATTTGTATTTATTGTGCATTAACCGTTTCCTTGTATATCGTTGACTCTCCATAATTCTAGGAGGGATTTTTGTATCTTTTTTATTATAAATAAATCTTCATCAATCTCTCCAAGTCACGACTTGTTCACTCAAAATCTTCATGGCCTTACCTATAGTCGTTTTCATCCTCCCGATATCATTGGTTACTCGGATGCCGATTGGGCACGCTGTCTCGATACGCGACGCTCCACGTATGGATACTCGATTTTTCTTGGTGGTAACCTTGTCTCTTGGAGTGCCAAGAAACAACCTACTGTTTCAAGATCAAGCTGCGAATCAGAATACCGAGCCATGGCTAATACAGCTGCCGAACTGGTTTGGATTACCCATCTTCTCCGAGAGTTACATGCTCTACCGCCTGACCGTCCAACGTTACTCTGTGATAATAAAAGTGTCTTGTTTATGACCCAGAATCCTGTCTCTCATAAACGTGCTAAACACATTGACTTGGACTACCATTTTGTTCGTGAGCTCGTTAACTCGGGGAAACTTTACACCAAGTTTGTCCCGACCAATCTCCAGGTGGCAGACATCTTTACCAAAAGTCTCCCGCGCGCTCAATTTGATGCTTTCCGTGCAAAGCTCCGTCTTGGTCCGCCACCATTCCGATTGACGGTATTAGCGGAAATAATTCTTGACATAATTTGTGAATATTTGTATTTATTGTGCATTAACCGTTTCCTTGTATATCGTTGACTCTCCATAATTCTAGGAGGGATTTTTGTATCTTTTTTATTATAAATCAATCTCTCCAAATCATTGGAGGTTGATTTCTCACACCCATCTAGAATATATCTTCCTTCCATGAAAGAGGTTTGCGCATGTCTAATATATCTCCAATAACATTTTTAAATCTGTTGGCAAGGACTTTCCAAATCACTTTAGGAATCACCCCGACAAGTGAAATGGGTCTAAAATCGGGGATAGGCATTTTGTTTGCCCCACTCACTTTATGAATCACCATGTGGTTGTCAAATTGATTAAAAAGCTCCACTAGCAAAGGTGGAAAATTCTCCCAACATTTCTTGATGAACTCAAAAGTAAACCCATCAGGGCTAGGGGTTTTGTTTACCCCACAATTCCACACGGCAAGTTTCACTTCTTCTAAGGAAAAATTAGTCACCAAAAGTTTAGCCTTATCTTGCGAGATACAAGAAAATCCAAGCTTCCCATTTTCGGTCTGCACTCCAATGGTTTCAAGTATTTATCTTCAAAAGCGTTCAGCGCCTTCTTTTTAACACTCTCCGGGTTAGTTAACCAAACATCATCAATAAATAAATCGTGAATTCTACTCCTTTATGAGAGCTAGTAATTCCATGGAAAAAGACAGAGTTTTCGTCGCCTTTGGACGTCCAATTAATCTTAGCCCTTTGAATCAAATCCCGAGCTACATCCTCCTCCCACCACTTTATAACATTCGTATGTCGGAGCCTTTCCGCCTTCTCCTCATTAATTGAACTTCTAAACTCTGCAAGGTTCTCCAAATCTTCAATCCTTGCACAAGCTTTTTTAGCTTTGGCTTCCCAAGTGTTTTTAACAAGGTTCCTCCGACTTTTTATATTATTTTTTTAGCATTCTAAACCGATTAGAGATGTTTAAATCTACGAACAGACTAACCGCCAAGTTTGCAAAAGCTACTTCCACCAACTGATTAAAGCCATCAGCTTGGGGGGGGGGGGGGTCTAAACTTAATCCCAACCCAAAAAAATAAAGAAACCGAAGCTAAAACCAACGGATTGTGGTCGGAGAGGTACCTAGGAAGAACTTTGAGGGAGGCATTAGACCATTTCCCCACGAAATCAATAGACGCCAAAAATCTATCACGTTTGCTAAGTTTTGACCCGTCACTTGACATGAAAGTAAAATTGCCGCCACCCATGTTATAATCTACCAGACTCCATCACTAATATCATCACTAATAAATATGTGTAAAAAAGCGATATATATTTACAATTACAATTCTTGTTATGTTATGTAAAAGTTTTACATCTACTCTAAACACTCCTCAACAAAAGGATTGACGAATACAAAAATCGATATTTTTACAAATAATTGATTGTAAAAAGTTAGAAGCAAACACTGACCTTCGGGAATTAGATCTGAGATATCAGTGTAGATACTTCATACTTGATAAATTTGAAGATAACCACACCTCGCCTTCTCCATCTGGAGTCAAATTTTTAAACCATAAAGAACTCGTTAGAAGTAGTCTCTAGACTATCCTTTTGACGCTTAAGTCATACTAAGTTTAACCGTTGACATGTGTCCGTACGAATATAGTATACATGTATGCGATGTATTGTGGAGGGGAAGAAAATGAAGTCCCTTACCATCCTTTATATTAGGAACACGTGGGCTAGGTGTCAGTGGGCTCCTATGCATTAGACCCAAAACTGTTGGGTCAAGTCCAATCTAGAGGTTTACTCTACGGTTAGAAACATATACATATCGATGTTTTATCATTTATTGATAATTATATTGCTGTCCTTTACTTCAATATTCTAATAAACAATTCTACCCTTCATGAATATATAAATATATTAGCCTGACTTGATCTTTCTTCTTATTGTTCAATTAAAAAAGTATTCATATATATATTTGTTGTTTTATCCAAGTATGTGTGAAAAGAAATTAAGAACGCATTAATCATTTTTTGAACGGTGATGTGTGACAAATGTGTATGCACAACATTAATCATGTTTATACCAAATGTTATTTATCATTGGCATCAACTGAAAGTTATGAATTTGAAAATATATAATAAGTATTATCATCAACCTATTGTTTCCATGTTTATAATAGCTTCTTAATGTGAGATCACTTGTTTATATTCATATCTTGAGATCTTTTATCTATATATTTTACTCTAGCATTTTAAAAATGTTATACAACAATAATCATCCTTGATTAGGAATGTACCCTTAAAAATGCTAACAATGGGATTGCTCTAATAAGAACGTTAGCCACAGGGCCGGCTCTGGGCCCGGCAAACCCTTGCCGACGCCCGAGGCCCAAAATTTCAAAGGGCCCGAAAAGTGTTTATAAGGTTGTATATATTTATTAAATTATATATATTTAGTATATTTATCCGTTTATCATCCAAGTTCCATCACTAAGTTTTTATTTTTGTAATTCATTTACCCTTAACCATTATTTTGGGCCCAATTGTTTTCGTCGCCCAAGGCCTAAATTTTTTCAAGAGTTTGGGGACGGCTCTGGTTAGCCAAACCAGGCGTTTGTAGGAGTGACGGACTTAAGGTGGTGCTGAGTTAGAGGGGGAGTGACGGCCCTCAAGATTCTTGAGGTGGGAGTTCTTGTTCATGGATCATATGTGAAAAAAATAGGTTGTGAGGGGAGTGGAACTAGAGAAAGGGCCTGCTCCGTTAAGGTTTTTGACTCGCGGGGATTTCTGCTAGGAAAAAGTAAGGTGTCGATCCATTAACATACACCCGTTGGTGATACTCTAGTACCAATTGTCTAACCATTTCTAGTATTACCACTTTAGTTGATGTTTCTTTATGCCACGCAAAGCATCTTTCTTTTTTTTTTTTTTTTTTTTTTTTTTTTTGTAAAAGAGTTTTTTAAATTTATATTTATTTACTAATTATTAGAAAATTGCACACATATTCACAACTAACACAGTTGCACAATACATATAGTTTAACTCAATTTTCCTTTTAATGGTGTATATTTCATAAATCAGATTAATCTGAAACTTGTAAATAATTGTTAACTTAGTTACTTGGGGATAAGTAAATTGATGATTTTGATTAGAGGAATATAAATATTGTATTAATTAACTAATGACACGTAGGGTATGTTTGACAAAAGTGGCTGGAGACTGGTGGCTATAAGCTGGTGGCTGATGGCTGAAAGTTGTAGCTAGTAGCTGTAGCTTTTTAGATATATTTGGTGTTTGGCAGAGTAAATGAAGCTTTTAACAAAATGTATAAATTGACTAAAATGGACATAACTAAAAATTTAAAAGTTTGTGCATTAAAAAGTTCATTATCTATAGAGGTTAAAATAGTCATTTTTCTCTAAAAGCTTGTAGCTCATTCTAAACGCTACTAGTAGAAGTGTTCAACCAAAAGCTTCAAGCTCCTTCAACCAAACAAGTTTTTTATTGAGTATGAATTTTTTCTTAAAAAATAAAAGCTAGAAGCTCCTGAAAGTTTCATGCCAAACATACCCGTAATATTTATACGGTTTGATTCACGAATTACAAATCCAAGTTATTTTTAGTCCCTAAATTCTAAATTTACAAACTCAAGATCTCTAAAATCTAATTAAATTTCAAACATCAATTTCTACCAACACTGATCCGTCTCCCATCTTCGCGACCGATAGCCAGGGGCATATCTCATCGAGGACGAAACTACATTCCGCCTCTGGACCAAACTGCGATCATACGCCGCTCGTTTTTCAGGATCCACAAGCGTCGTATACGCCAAGTGCACTTTCATAAACTCATCCGCGGACGACTCACAACTTCCCACATCCGGATGCAAAACTCTAGCCAATCTCCGGTACGCCGCTTTCACCACTAGCGTATCCGCCCCGACACCAACCCCCAGCACCTCGTACAACGACGAAGAGCTAGTATTACCCATCCTCTCCGCGGTTGTGTAACCAGCAGAAACCCGAGCTCTTCCGAACCGGACCGAGCTCGGACTCGAATGTGAAGGTTTGTGTGAATTGAATTGGGGATTAGGGGAAGTAAAGAAGGATGACGAAGTAGAAATAATGGCCATTGTGAATGGAAGCTGAGATTGGTGAGTTTGTAAGTTGGATTTATAACAGGAGATTTGGGGATGCTGAGCTGGAGTTATGGTGGGCCCATGTCATGGTATGAGTGAGTCAGCAAACAGTCAGTGGTTGTGTTTACGGCTCTGGGGTCCACCACCGACCACCGTCAGTCACCGCCAGTTACGGTGTTTCTACGTAGTCGACAACTTTTATGCCACGCACAAACAAAGTTTCTTCCTTGTTTCCTCCGTCTTATATCAAAATAATTATATCTCTTTTAACTATATTCATCTTGTTTTTTGTGAGTATGATCGATATCATGTTTTATATATCTACTTTGAATGGCAATATAAACCGTGTTCTTTTTTAATATTCAACTAGATTAGCACCCCGTGTATTACACGAGTTGAATAAATATAATTTTATATACTAAGTAATAAAATAGTTACATCTTTTAAAAACTCATGTATTGCACGATTTGAATAAACACATGTCTTACACGAATAATGTAATCCGTTAACACATTTAGTCATCAAGATGTGTTTTCTAACAAAATGAACTTTGAGTTACTATTTACTTATTTTAACATATCACTTTATTTTTTATTAGGTTAGAGAGTTGTGTATTACATGGTTTATAACATTTTACTTTGTTTTTTTAATTTATTATTAGGTTTGAAACTTACATATTACCCAATGTTGGATAATCAACAGAAAAAAAAATATTTTAGTAAAAAATATTAAATATACAAGAGATAAGCTGTATATTATGATTTAATATTATTATTTTATTGGAGTATAAAACAGGATAATGAGATCCTTTATTAGAAGTAGGATTCTAAATATACCACATGTATAAAAAATATATATGTTCTACATGTATTGAATAAATCCTTTTAACGAAATAGTTGATTAAAATAAATATTTTTATTTTAATATGTGATTATCAATTATCTTTGTCCTTATAATCAAAATATAAAAACAATTAAAACTACCAATTAAATAAATTCTTTATATTTTTTAAATATTTAAAGGGAAATTGGATTTAACTAATCCGAACTTTCACCTGTTGGCCAATAACACTCCGAACTTTCAGTTTGCCCAGCAGCACTCTCAACTTTCATCCTATTTTCCCAAAACACTTCCAAACTAACATATCACTAACCAAGTTAGTTTTTAAGTTTTATTTATTACACAAACAGTCCCTGTAGTTATAATTTACTAGTTTTAAGTTTTATTTATTACACAAACAGTCCCTGTAGTTATAAAAAAAATCATAAAAATAAAAAAAAATCTAAAAATTCAAAAAAATTCAAAAAAATCATAAAAATTCAAAAAAATCAAAAAAATTCTAAAAAAATAAAAAAAAATCTAAAAAAATAAAAAAAATCATAAAAAATCATAAAAATTCTAAAAAATATCAAAAAAATTCTAAAAAAATCATAAAAAAACCGTTTCGACCCGTACCGTTTCGACGCGAACTGTTTCGACGCGTACCGTTTCGACCCGGACCGTTTCCACCCGTACCGTTTCCACCCGGACCGTTTCGAACCGTACCGTTCCGACCCGGACATTTTCGAACCGTACCGTTTCGCGTCGAAACGGTACGCGTCGAAACGGTTCGCGTCGAAACGGTTCGCGTCGAAACGATACGGGTCGAAAACGGTACGGGTCGAAACGGTCCGGGTCGAAACGGTACGGTTCGAAACGGTCCGGGTGGAAACGGTTCGAAACGGTCCGGGTGGAAACGGTACGGGTCGAAACGGTCCGGGTCGAAACGGTACGCGTCGAAACAGTTCGCGTCGAAACGGTACGGGTCGAAACGGTTTTTTATGATTTTTTTTAGAATTTTTTAGAATTTTTATGATTTTTTATGATTTTTTTATATTTTTTTTTTTGATTTTTTTAGAATTTTTTTGATTTTTTTTTTGAATTTTTATGATTTTTTTGAATTTTTTTGAATTTTTAGATTTTTTTTTTATTTTTATGATTTTTTTTATAACTACAGGGACTGTTTGTGTAATAAATAAAACTTAAAACTAGTAAATTATAACTACAGGGACTGTTTGTGTAATAAATAAAACTTAAAAACTAACTTGGTTAGTGATATGTTAGTTTGGGAGTGTTTTGGGAAAATAGGATGAAAGTTGAGAGTGCTGCTGGCCAAACTGAAAGTTCGGAGTGTTATTGGCCAACAGGTGAAAGTTCGGATTATTTAAATCCAATTTTCCATATTTAAAACGCTAATATATTTTTTAGATTTTAATAATTAATATATGATTATAATAATTAATATATTATTATCAATATGTTTTTATTTTAATATGTGATTATCAGTTATCCTTTTCCTGATCATCAAAATATAAAAACAATTAAAACTACCAATTAGATAAAATCTTTATCTTTATAAATATTTAAAATGCTAATACATGTTTTTTAGATTTTAATAATTAATATATTATTATCAGTTATCTTTGTCTTTATTATTAAAATCTCTTCTACAAATTTTAAATTTTAAATTTAATATTATCAATAATTAACTTTTCATAATAAATCTTTAGAAAAATAATTAAAACCGCCTCATAGAGCGCCATGTGTCCCTAACATGGTTTCTTTTATTATATAGTATAGATTTCAACTGTTTGGCTATAGGGTGTGGTCATGACTTTTATGGCCATTATGACCCTCCACGTCAGTGGCCATGTAACCCACCTCTAATCCACAATCCAAAACCACTAAACTAAGGTGTGGTCATAACACAACCCACTATCCTCTTATTTATTTTAATTTTTTTTTACCTCAATGTAATAATTGTTGCATTCCAATCACCAGGGCAAATTACATAAGGATAGCAGGTAGACGAGCAACAAAATGCGCCGCCATCCCCTTCTGAATAGAAAACCCTAATCTACTAAAAACAAAGTCTCGCTCCTGAGGGAGCGAAAACTTGCTGTGGACCACACGCTGAACTCTAGCCAAAAACCGAGCCGCCTCTGGCGCCAATGAGCCGAACGTGTCAAACGCCATGGGGACAAACGCATGCTGACTATCCTCACAAGCTTTCACGTGCTTTTCCACCTTCTTTAACTCTGCTTTCAGTACCGCTTGCCCCGCCACAAACTCATTTTCCCGAAACCCGGCTAGGGGGGATACACCTGTGAGATCGACACAAGCATGTTTCCGTCCTCCCAACAAAAAACTAGCACGTTAGTCGGGCGTAGAGTGGACCTCCCTCCCGCCGGGTCTGTAAGAAAATTAACCGGTGCTTCTTTCTTTGTCGAGATCCCTGCTCGTCTAAGAATATCCATTAACGCGTCTCGAACAAAGTCATGGCGATATTTAAACCCCGTCAACTCTCTACAGTGTAATGCATGCTCCCCGTATTTATCCAGGCATGCTTTACGGCAGACTAGGCAAGTTTCATCATTCGGGAACATGGGGATCATCAGACGGTACTTAAGGATTGACCGGTACTCCATTGCTGACATACGTTGACCCAGACCTTCAATAGGAATAACAGTTAAGAAATCCTAAGCGTGAGGCCTCTATAGGCATTAAATGACGACTTTCTGGCGGGGGTACAAATGGAAATCTTCTCCCAAACTTTGTGCGATTCGACAACAAAGGGCATTCGCCAAAGTTTTCTATGGCTTTTTGGGGGCGGTGTCCTTGTTAGAGAAACCGCCAAGATCAAAGTCAGGTAGAGATTCATGCAAGCGTTCCAAGGCGCTGGCATAATCCGGGTCAGTGTTAGCAACCTCACTGTTACATAAAATGTGGTCCTGCAACTCCCAAGATTGAGACCTGGAAGCCACAAAGGCATAGGCAGTCACATCCCGGGCCGAGAGAAGGCCCAACTGTAACACCCCGTGTTTTCGAAGTCAAAGTCAAGGTCAAAGTCAACGACCGATTTTCGCGCAACCTGACTTGTAGTGAAATTCTTTTATGTGTCTATTTTAGTTGTATTATGTGGAGTAAGTGTCAATAATCACAGTAATCGACGTATATTATTCGCTATTTAATCGACTTACGACTGCGAACTATAGGAAGTAACAATGCGATAAAGTTAACTAAACGATAATCAAACTATGCTAATCAAATCGACATCGAATCGCAACTCGAAATATGAATTTTGGTTATTGTTATACGTGTGTGTGTGCCTTATGTGTTACTTGTGCATGTTTATTTATGTTATGTTGTGGTAATCAATCGAAACGCAATCGAAACTCGAATCGCAATCGAACTCAATCGAAATCGAACTATGATAATTAGTGGAGAAGGGATAGTGCAAGATATGAATGGTTGGGATTAAAAGTAATTTGACTAGGAAACTTTATCGCATTCGCATCGCTCGCAATCGAAATCGAAACAGCAAAAAATCGTCGCGCCAAACACCCGAACCAAGTGCCATCCGGCATGACAAGCTACCCGACCGGGCTGCCACTTGATTGTGGTGTCAGGTTGTCATCCGACCGAGATGGCGTCCGATCGGACAAGTCATCCGGGCGGAATGCCATCCGACCGGCCCACCCTTTCCTCTTTGGGTAACTCTATAAATACCCATGTCACTCTCAAACTTTCTACTTTTGGCAACTCTCTGACCGAACAGCACGCTCTCCTCACCTTTTCTTCGATTCCTCTCAATTCCTGTAAGATCTCGTCCTAAATCTTGTACTTTCTTGATCTACACACACTCCTACACCTTTCTATCTTTTAAATCTTAAGTTTTAACCATGAAATCACTAGATTTGTGGTGTTCTAGGATGACGTCATCATGTGTTCTTGAAGAACTTCATGTTTTGACTTCAATCCACCAAGAACAACTTAGATCTAATCGATTTCCACACGAATACACAAAGATCTTGCAAAGATCTAAACATAATCATAGTGAAAAAGGATTGAAAGATGGTTTCTAACTTTCTTTCAACTCTTTTACACTCAATGCACTCAAAACCGATAGATTCGGACCTTGTTCTAGTCTTCTACTCATTCGTGGTGTTGTACTAGTTAAAGATCTAGATTCTACTCATGAGACCACCGATTTCGGGTTAACCAAGAACAACCGTCTTGAACCGGTTAACTGGCCGAACTAGGGTGATTCCTGTTTGATCGGGTCACTTGGGTTAAGATGGGGTTCCGTTGGTTAGCACGTTGTCAAAAGGTCTCGATAAAAGCAACAAACAATCAAAACGGCCAAGTGAAAGACAAATGGAACGGCCAGCACGGAGTGCTATCAGACCGGACTACTGTCCGAACGGATAAGCCATCCGATCGACTAGGTCATCCGAGCGACTTGCACTTTGGGTCCCACACTTAATCAACTTTATCTGAAGTTTGAGTATTGAACGAAATGCTATCCGATCGGACTGCCTATCCGACCGGATTACTCTTCATATCATGAGATACTTGGACTTAAACAATTTTCAACATGTTCAATGCACTAAGGATGCCACCCGATCGGACAATCTGTCGGACCGAGTGACCGCCCTGCTGTGAACTTGTTCTCGCTGAAGTGTCAACCTGTCGGAGTGTCGTCCGATCGGACAGACCGTCCGATCGACCCACTTGAAAGGTAAAGGTACTTCAATGTTTTCAAAATGCTACAACGAAAACTTCAAAGGACAAGCCATCATACACAAACACATCCTCATCAAAGGAAGAAACAAGCCACTCGAACAGTTATCTGACCGGACAACCTGTCAGACCGGATGACCATCCGAACGGATTGTTACCCACACGATTGGACCATCCGGTCGGATTTCCATCCGACCGAGCTGCTGTCCGAGCCACTTACACCTTTCATCGTTTTACGCGTCACTTATCGTTATACTATCGTTCTGATCAGGCTAACCCTACTCTCTAAGCGCTCTCTTCAATCCATCCATCGCTGTGAGTATACTCGATCCCTTTTTGCTTTACGCACTTTTGGGTGTTACATACGTTACGAATATTCAAATCACAATAAACACACTACTCAATACTATTTGAACGCTAACTGTTAATGCATGTTATACGTGGCTTATGAATGCTTGTTTGTTATGTTTACACATGGAATGTTGTCTACCTGCCTTAGCAACGATAGTACTATAGTTTGGACTCAGCACCTGTTCGCAGGGGTTGTTAAGGATAATTACTTGCATGGATTACGGTGGTAATCATGTATTGTGAACTGCCTCAGGCAGTCAACCCGCAGTCATTGGTATCGATGGATCTATGTCAATAACTAACGTGCTTCATTTCTCTATGTGTACGTGCTGGTTATGCGTAAACGAAATTCAAACTCTATATGCTATTATCAAACTTGTATGCTCACATTTACATTATATGTATTGACTTTATTTTAACATATGTGACAGGTGCTTAGGATGCACATCTGGTAGGAAATCGAAGCTAGAATAAGCTTGTGGTGTTTAATAGAAAATTCCCAACATGTGGTTAACCTAAGGTCCTTATGTTTCATAAAGTATTTGCAAATCAAATAAAATATGGGAAAGAAATCTAAGTGGGTCCCTTATGTTTGTAACCATAAGTGGGGGGGGGTGTCTTGGTTGAGTTTCAATTATAAGTTAGGTGTTTAGTTAGTGTTTAATGTGTTTAGGGTTTTTATGATGTGTTATGATGTTCGGTGACCATAACTTGCTTCATAACGCTAAAACAATGCTTCTAGTGAAAATTTGGTGTTTCGGGTAGTGTCCGGTTGTTCAGTTGGTTACCGGTTCGTTAAGGTGCTAAACTACGCAGTTTTGTGTGCTTTATGTTCCCTTTTATGACAGTTTTGATTTTCGACACTTAGGAAGGTATTCTGGACCATTAAACCATAATTATGCATTATATTTTAGGGTTAAAAAGCTGAAAATTGCTGAATTTGGTTGTTTTCTGCGGAGTTCTGCAGTTTTAGTGTGTTTCTGGCACTTTCCAACACCTAAATCATCACTAGGAAGGCAGTTTTATGATCCCTACTTTCCTACACACTATTCTAGTGTAACTCTTGGTTTTTGGGCTCATTCTGTGTCTTAACATCATGTCTGTCTGAGTACTAAACTCCCGTCAGTACTTATAATTTGTCTAATGGCTGTGCTAACTTTGTTTTGCGCACTAATTGTACCATGTTGTGTTGCATGTAATAATGATAAAAATCTTGCAACATGAAATGCCATTGTATGTATATGACAGTAATCAGGAAATCATTCGTCTTGTTAATTCAATCATGCACAGTTATTAAAGCATAGATTACTGTTCATTATTGTACAGAATACATGAAAAAGTGCCAGCTGTCACATTCTCCCACCGTTAAAAGAATTTCGTTCCGAAATTCAAGCTGTGTTATTGGTTGTAGGGGAGTTGTGAAATAAATGTGGGTACGTGGAACTGAGTTGGTCTTCATTTTCCCAAGTAAATTATGGGCCATGATGTGAATTCCAACGAACTTTAACAAATTAAATACGACTTCTCCGTGTTTTGTGGACTTCCAGTCCATAACCTTAACAGGTTCTTTAGTAAATTGGAGTTTGTCATTGATGTGAATCTTGTTTGCGGGAATGATGACTGTTTCTTGAGCAGGACTCTTCCTAAGGTTAGACACATGAAACGTGTCGGGGACACTGCTAAGTTCTTCTAGAAGTTTCAGCTTGTATGCAACGGTTCCGATCCTTTCCAGGATCTCGAAGGGTCCAACGTACCGTGGGTTCAACTTCCCACGCTTTTCCAATTCGTACTACGCCCTTCCAAAGCAAGACTTTCAACAAAACCATATCTCCAAACTCAATTTCCAACGGTCTCCGCCGCTTGTCGGCGTAGCTTTTCTGTATATCACGTGCTGGCTTGATACGATCACGTATCTGAACGATCTTGTCCGTAGTTTCCTGAACCAACTCGGGGCCAATAAATTGTTTATCTCCGGTCTCCGTTCAACACAACGGGGACCGACACTTACGTCCATATAAAGCTTCAAAACGGGGCGGCCTAAATGCTGGTGTGATAACTATTATTGTAGGGAGACTCCACTAAAGGCAAGTGAGTATCCCAACTTTCACCAAAGTCCAACACACAAGCACGCAGCATGTCTTCCGAGATCTGTATCGTTCGTTCCTTCTGGCCGTCTGTCTGAGGGTCAAATGTAGTACTAAGGTTCAACCGTGACTCAAACGCCTTCTGAAACGTCTGCCATATCCTCGGCACAAAACGACCATCTCGGTCGAAATAGATAGAAACAGGCACTCCATGACGTGCCATAATCTCTCTAAGATAAATCTCTGCTAATTTCCTTGTGCTGTCTTCCTCACTGATCGGTAGGATAGGTGCAAACTTGGTGAGTTGATCAATAATCACCCAAATCATATCGTGACCTCTTTGGGCTCTTGGTGATTCTAATTCATTTACATTTGCTCCATTTGACATTGTGCATTGTGATTTGTGGACCTCACCGGTCATTAGTAATGCGTATTATAAATATTATATGGTTCTTATAGATAACTTCTCAAATTATGACTGAGTATACCCTTTGAAATTTAAATCAGAAACTTTTCCTACCTTTGTTAAGTTTCACAAATTTGTTCAAACCCAATTTCATACAAATATCAAAGCTTTTCAATGTGACTTAGGCGGGAATTTTAAAACCATGCTTTTCACAACTTTGCAAACTCCCAAGGCCTCGCATTCAGTTTCTCTTGCCCTCAAACCTCACCCCAAAATGGTCGATCAGAGTGTATGATTCGACGCCTCAATGATATCATTCGAACCCTTCTAACACACACTCACATTCCACCCACTTTTTGGGTAGAAGCTCTCCATATTGCGGCATACTTACATAACATTCTTCCAACCACCCGCCTAAACTACAACACCCCTACCTTTTCCTTATTCTTATGTCACCCAACTTATGATCACCTGTGAGTTTTTGGGTGTGCGTGCTACCCGAATGAATCAGCCACGCAACCAAACAAGCTCCTCCCACGGGCTCACCGGTGCATATATCTTGGCTACCCACCTAACTTCTGAGGTTACCGTTGCTTGGACCCCATCACGGGCAAAGTCCACATCTCCCGATACGTCACTTTTGATGAGACCAGTTTTCCTTTTGCTAACCCCTTACCCACTACCTCCTACCAATTCCGACCCAGTTCCTTTAACACCCTACACGTTCCTAGTTTCCCCTCACACCCACCTACCCATACGGCTTCACCAAAACATCCTCTAAACAATCATCAACCACCTACACCACCTCCCAACCCATACCCACCACCATCCCCTCCCTCACCACCACATACCGAACCCATATCTGCCCCAAACCAACCCACGGCTCCACCCTCACCACCACCAAACAACAACCATCACATTCCCACTCGAGCCAAAGAAGGCATCCGAAAGCCGAATCCTAAATATAACCTTCATAACGAAACTTTAACCATCTCACCAATACCCACCTCTCATGTGAAAGCTTTAAATGACCCAAATTGGCAACGAGCCATGCACTGCGAGTTTCAGGCACTAATGGAAAATGATACATGGGAATTGGTCCCTCGACCTCAGTCTCATCCGGTTATTTGGTGCATGTGGTTATTCCGCCAAAAATTTAAACCGGATGGCAGCTTGGGATGATACAAGGAACGCCTTGTAGTAAATGGCAAATCCCAAACCGTTGGTGTCACACCCCAACCGATGGCGGAAACATCAGAGTGAGACGAAATAGATTGCTCGAGACATCATAACACTAATAAATGCGACAAGTATTTAAATAGTAAATTTCATTTCATTTCTAAAGAATCAATTACAAGAATTTAAAGTAAATACAACATCATGAATAATGAAATACAATACAATAAGAATACGAATTAAAGTGTGTATCTAAGCATCCTACTAGATTCCGTGCATCACCAACATCATCGCTAAACCTGCAACATGTTTTAAAAGTGTAGTTCAATACAAAAAGTATTGGCGAGCATACAAGTTTGGTGCGTAGTATGTAAGTATAAAAATACTAAGGAACAATCCACATGGCAAACCTAGTTATCAAGATCAACGTAATAACTGGCATGCGATTTACAAGTCAACCCTCTGTTTACGCAAGTATGAATGAAATTTAACATGACCATTAGTCTACGGGCGGTGCGTTACTCCTATAGCGCTATACATGTTAAATGGAGGCTCGTACGAAGCTAATGACAAGTTCATCACATAAGTATGGTCCAGAAAACACGAATCAAGCATAACAAATAGTAAGCATGTATTGGATTGTTTGTTGGTTGTACATTTGCATAAGAATATGTATAGTAAGTGTGCTTTGTATATAATAACATGTTACACCCAAAAGTGTGAAAACGGTAAAATGGGTCAAGTATACTCACATGATTGCTAAGTCTTCCGATTATCCAGGTGTTGACGAGTGTATGAGATTAGGAGGATGGAACACCGAAGTCACCCTATATGGGTAAACAGAGGTGTATGAGAAATCGGAATTTTTACGGAGGATTAGAATTGGGAACTTAAAGTATAACTCATGGATATATATGCATATATATATATATATATATATATATATATATATATACATATATCTATATTATATAGTTTACGCAATAATTCTAAATTAAGTTTATCGAAAATATTATAGAAGTAATGTCAAAATAAATATACGTTTTCAATTATCGTTATAAAAGTTATTTGAATCCGATAGGTTTCGTTTTGTAAATAAACACGAATCGTCCGCGGATCTTTACGAAAAACGGGCAGAGTTTCCTCTGTTTTTTTACGATCCCAACAACACAAGTTGTCGACATATATTCCAAAATGCAACAATTCAATAATAATATATAAATAAATATAATTCTATGTATTTTCTTTTTATAAATAAGTTAAAGGTTCGTTTTGACGATAAAATATTATTTAAACACGAAACAAATAAATTAATAATTTTGTCATTGCTATTCGAGTCTCGCGTTTAACCCGTGACCCGAGTTGACCAGTTGACTGTTTAACCCGACATGAGGAACTGAACCGACTCGAACTAGACTGAACTAAGTTAACCCAGACCGAACCGAGTTAACTCACGCCAGAACGGAACTGAGCTTGAACCAGACATAACAGCCACTACTGTTGTCACCGGTTGCCGGAAACACCGTGTTCGAACCGTTCTTGAACCTGCAACGGACAAATCACACCTGAGATCTAGAACCGAACTAAGAACTGATTTTAAAACCTGAAATGAATACAAACCTAGCTGATGTCGACTGGAGTGGATTGACGTCGGCCGAAACTTGAACCCGAAATCGGAAGCTGAACCAAACCACTTGTCAAAAACCGAACCGAGCCGCTGCATCGCCGTTCCGATCTACCGCCACCGCCGCCGCCTAAACCTCTGTCGTCGTCATCATCTCTCTCTCGATCTCTCTCCCTTCCGTCTGTCACCGCCGCCACCGAGTGGCGACGTTGCTGCTGCCGTGTTCTGTCGCCGTAGAGGCGTCTGGTCGTCCGATTGAAGAGGGGAAAAGCAGGTGAGTGTGGGTGTGTTGTCGAGTGAGTGACACCGGAGTACCGGTCGGATTCCGGTATCGGTCGCCGGAATTGGGAGAGAAGACAGGGGGGTCTGGTTTGGGGATGCGGCTGATAGAAAGACTTAGGGTTTAGATATATATGTTTTTTTTATAAACTTTCAATTATATACACAATAGCCCCTCAACTTTAAGGACTTTATTAAATGGTTAAATTAACTTGGTTTAAGTTTAATTTCCTATAACTAACTAGGTTAACTAAATAACCTTTAAATTAATTAATTAATTACTATATTGATTTTTTTAACAAAATAAATAATTAATTACACAGATAATTAACCATATAAAAAAAATCTTTCGACGGTTATTCAATTCGCGAAATTTTTTTTCTGTTAGTTCAAGGTTAGGATTCGAATTTCAAAACGGGTCGGATTTCGGGAATCCATTTTAACAGATGTTACAGTCTCCCCTACTTTAGGAGATTTCATCCTCGAAATCTAAGAGGAAGACCTTTGAAAAGATGACATCCAAGGGTTTAATCAGAGAGAATAGATGATGCAAAATTGCCATCACTTTTGTAATGGCAATTGGAATGATATTAACTCCTATTTATTTATTATCTATGTCACGCCAGATATTCTATGGATACAAAGATGGGTAATTTGTCTTTTCAGAGCTATCGCCCCAATCAAAAAAATATTCTTGTCATAGGCCCTGTTCCTGGTCAGAAATATAGTGAAATCACCTTTCCTATTCTTTCCCCGAAAAATAAGTTTTAAATCCAATGGATTTTTTCTCTTTTTTTTTAGAAAAGGGCCGAAAATCGGTTTTGAATCTTTAGGACAATTCATATATTCGGAATCAGCATAGATTCATAAAGCATAGATTCATAATTTAATTGAATAGATGTATCTAGGATCGCGAACGGGGTTCGTATAAAAGACATGGAATAATAGAGAATAGTGGGAGTATGGAAGTGAACGATTGACTCTAAGTGAATGCAAGCATAAGAATGGCATAAGTATTGGGTATACGAAAGTAGTGTGTTAAGAATGAGGTCTCATCATGGATAATCGGATATAATGCGTTTGTGAGTTGTTTAAAGTTTATATTAGGTCCAAAAAGTGTCCAAAACACTGAATTTCTCATGGCACGTTTTACGAAAGTTTGGTAACATGGTGAAAACACTTATATATAGGAAGTACCAGCGGCGTATCCACCATGTTTTGACCCTATTACGTACGTCTCGTATTCGGTGTCATGTTACGTTCCGTGTCTTACTATACGCAGTAGTACACTCTATGGTTCTCATACGCCCATCACTATAAACCCGTGTGCACCCGCGATTATACCGATAGTCGCATGATCCTCATAGCTTGTACTAGTTGCGTATGAATTTAAGGTATTCATAATTTCTGAAAATAAGATTGCGTATAAATACCGTTAGCTCCTTGATTCTCTTACAATCTTGAACAAGTCCCACTCCGATGATTCCGCCATTGGTTGGGGTGTGACAGTTGGTATCGATTGCACTGATACATTTAGTTCGGTTGTTAAACCGGCTACCATGCGAACAGTTCTTTCTCTTGCGATCTCACTCGGTTGGCCCATAAACCAATTAGATGTTAAAAACGCCTTCTTGCGCGGCAACTTGCAAGAAACTGTTTTCATGCACCAATCGCCCGGTTTTGTTGATGACTGAAGGCCTAACTTTGTATGTCTCCTTCGTAAATTCTTATATGGGCTTAAACAAGCTCCACTAGCATGGTATAGTAGGTTCTCGAGTTTTCTAACCTCACGAGGTTTTATAAGCAGCTTGTGTGACACATCTTTGTTTGTTTATCGTCATGGTGATAAAATTGCATATTTGTTATTGTATGTCAACGATATTATCTTGACAGCATCATCGGATGACCTGCTTCGGAACATCATCAACATGCTTTCACGGGAATTTGCTATGACTGATATGGGTGCATTACATCATTTTCTGGGTATTACAGTTCAACGGGATTTTCCAATTTATTTATTTCTCAAACCCAATACGCACGGGATATTCTACACCGTGTAAACATGACAAATTGCAAACCATGCACGACACCGGTTGATACCTCTTCGAAACTTAGTGCAACAGAAGGCGAACCATTAACGGACGAAACTCTTTATCAAAGTCTAGCAGGGGAACTTAAATACTTAACTTTTACTCGGCCAGACATTACATATGCGGTTCAACAAGTTTCTTTGTTCATGCACGATCCGCGTGAACCACATTTTGCCTTCCTGAAACACATTCTAAGATACATTCACGACACACTAGATTTTGGTTTACGATTGACCCAAGGCCCCAACAGCTTTCTCGTGGCATATTCAGATGCTGACTGGGGTGGTTTTCCGGACTCCCGACGCTCCACTTCAGGGTTTTGTGTCTACATAGGACATAACCTTTTATCTTGGTCCTCTAAGCGTCAACCCACGGTCTCTCGTTCGAGTGCATAAGCTGAGTACCGGGGGGTTGCAAATGCAGTTGCTGAAACAACATGGCTGCGAAACCTCTGCTTGAATTACATACACCAATTCACCAGGCCACCATCGTATACTGTGATAACATATCCGCTGTCTACTTGTCAGAAAATCCTGTTCAACACCATAGGACAAAGCATGTGGAGCTTGACATTCACTTTGTTCGTGAGAAAGTCCAACTTGGCCATGTTCGTGTTTTACGTGTTCCTTCTCCCTATCAGTATGCCGACATCTTCACGAAAGGATTGTCACGACAATTGTTTAAAAACTTCCGTTCCAGCTTGATCGTTCGTCAAAACTCACGCTCCATCTGAGGGGGCGTATTAGCTGTACATATGTTGTGCATATTCTAGAAACTATGTAATTGAGGAAATAATCAATTACCTCAATCATAGGAAGTTAGTTACGTTTGTCTGTGTATATATGTTTCCTTGAGATGTAATCAAAGGACACAAAAATATTCATACCATAATCTCGTTTATATACGTGTACATATTCATAGTGTTTACGGCGACCAAGGTGTCTCTCAATTTCTTTTTAATAGTGTTATGGTGACTAGTAGCAAAGGTATTATGGTGATTAGAAGATGATGACGATGTTACAGAGAGATCGATAGTGAATATACAGTGGTAGTTTCAAGGTGGTCGTATGGTGGTACACATGGTGATGATAATGGCGAGTGTGAGAAGATGTAAGGGTTGAAGATGAGGGGGAGAGTGGGTGGAGATTGTTTGTGGTTTTTATTAGAACTATTGTAAATAGGAAAGGATTTTGTATATTAATTGTGTATATTCCACCGAAAATAGGAGATTCGATTGGGGTCTTCTATATTGATATTGTACTATTGTGAATAGCAAGAAAATAATAATCCTTTATATCCTTTCGTTTTATTTAAAAATAATATATATTAAATAAACATTTAGAAAGACTAAAATACCCTCACATGCTATGCATGTGAGGTGACTTAACCAAAAAATTAAGCAATGTATGTTAAAGGTTGGTTTTGACGAATTTTAAAGTAAAATGTATAGTGTGCAGTTTTGATAATACATAAAGGTTATTTTGTGCAATTTTGTCTAAAAATTAAGTGACATTTTCTCATATTTATATACTTAGGGGCTGTTTAGCAACATCTGAATGGTTAAGTGTTGAACCTGTTAGAAGTCTGAACCATTAAGAGCTGAACTAGTAAGAAGTCTGAACCATTAAGAGTAAGTATAATGCTCAACCGATCAGAGGCAAATGTCTAACAAATTCAGATTAGAGATCTTAACCATTTATACTCAGTATAATGCTTAATCATTCAGAGGTAGTAGCAAAAGATGAATCGTCACAGTAAAATTGTTGGACAATTAGAGTTTTGTCATGAAATAAAAACATATAATGGTTTCTATAGATAAAACCATCAATCGATTAGATCAGACGTACATAGGTTTGTTCCTTGATTTTTATCCTTGTTTCTCTTCTATTTTAAAAATATTAATTTTTTGGCGGTGCTTCCATACGATATAAAAACGAGTTAGCAAAAAGCTATAACACCTAACCTAATGTAACAAATTACGAAATTATATTACGAATGTTAAAGCCATACCAACACTCACAATTAACAACATTAAATTTAAATATAGTTTTAAGCCAATAAAAAGAGATATTTTTGATAGATTCAAAAGGTTATCCACTTCTAGTGGTTTCCAATAAAAATATCACTAAATTAACGAAGGTTTGGAACTTTTTGCATGTGAGAAGGCAAGCTCATACATTGGATAAGATGAACGGTTAGATATAAAATTAAGACGACATAAGACATTATCGTAGGTATATAAATATTGAATATATATTCAAATCTACGTACATCATCCACTCAAAAATTGACATCTGTCGATATGTGTAGAAGAAAACCATCTACACTCTTTATTTGCCTAAGACCGCCCGTAGTGGGGCGTTTTTTTTTTTAAATTTTTGTCCGAAAACGCCCAATAACGCCCACCCCCCATTACAGGGGGCGTTTTGGGGCGTTATTTTCGAAAAAAAATCAAAAAAATGATGTTTGGCGTTTTAATAATCACGCCGAGTAGAGAGAGAGAGAGAGTACTGCACATGCTTCTTCAACCAATCACTTTGGCACATGTGTCTGACAATTTTTGGAGAACCCCATGCACCTTTGACTAGCCAATCACATCCATCTCTTTGCTTTTTTTTTTTTTTTTTTTTTTTGTTTAATGATTGGTAGGGCATTATAGGGCATTATGCCCACTACACCACTTTTGTTATAATGCCCAAGTGTGACTAGGATGCCACATGTCATGTAATGCCCCATGGTGGGGGCATTATAAATTGTTACCACTACACATGGTCTAATAGAGTGCAAGGTTGCGTTGTCAACTTATACCATAAACAACAAATTAAAAAATAAAAAGGTATTTGTATCAAATTAATATTCTTGTTTTCTCCGACATTATATAATATATTTCCACTTTATACTTTTGATATAACCTTCGATAACTCCCTTTGGTTATTAAGTTATAACTTATAAGCCCTAAATTATGAATTGATACAATTATTGTGTATTAGTATTAGTAGGTTAGAAACTCGTGTAATATATAATAAATAAAAAATTATTAATAGCTAGTAATGAAAATTTAAATTTTTTTTGAACGACCAACAAACTCAATCCCGAGCACTCTCGGGGTACCCACTGGACAAACGGAGTACTCCGAGAGTAACCCGAGTCCACCACCAATTCCGGGGAAAACCCGGTAACCCACCCGCCCGTAGACACGACGGTGAAATTACCGGTAAAACCCCATATTTCAGATAAGATATGATTGAAATTATGTACAACTGCCCTTTACCTAATTTGATGTAAATTGAGAGCAACCGTTAACCTAGGTTGATGTAAATTGGGGGTTATTAGTTAGACATGTTTTAGTCGAGCAGAGATGCAAGAATTAGTTAAAAGTATCACATAAATGATGTTTGAATCAAAATATGATGTTTAAGAACTCAAGTGAAGAGTTTTATGAAAATTCTTTTTAAAGTTTAAAGTTATATAATGCTCTTAAAAGCCGTATGTTTGACTCAAAATGCATAACGATATTTAATTAGCCTAAATGATTAATGTCAAACGTTGACGACGAAACTCACTCAAGTAAATGACTATAACATCATTGCAAGTGTGTTTGTGAACAACAAAATGTGAATTCGTACGAGTTGGGCATCAATTGTGTCAATGGGTCAAGAATTTCGGAGGGGCACTCATCTGGTTGAAGTGTTGAGCCCACTACCCATTTCAACTTATCATCCAATATTATTGTGCCACATCACCATCCAATACAACATTTATAGAAATGCATCTCCGAAATTTGTGTACATCACCATCCAATACATCCATCTCTCACGGATTCATGAACCATAAAAGCAACCCGTGAGGGAAACCCACATGGGTTGCGATGGTGTTGCTTGGCCATCTAGCTCAACCTGCAGACGAACCCATGGGGCGCTGTCACCACCCTTATATACGTTATTGAGTGTGAAAATACCGATGTTAATTCTCTATTTTTATGATACATTCTCCGTCAAGGATGTGTCGTTGAAGATACTTACTTTTCTAACAGTATATTTATATGTTCGATTTTTGCTTAAGTTAACTAATGGTTATTAATCACTTTTAATTTAAATGCAAAAATGTGTATCATTGGTGGATAACTTTATATATGTTTAAATATACATATATACTCTTGTTGCATATGTTACTAAAATCTTGGTATAAATTTCAATAGTGTGCAAGTTTTTGTGGTTGTAAGATACACCGAGTCTTGGGGAACTCTAGTAGTCAGTGATACCAATCAAAGATACAAACACAGGTGTACGTGTGACGCTATACATGTGTTTTAAATGCCTATGGCATTATATCCTAATGATATTTTGAGAGTGGAATAAGACTTAGAGACCGTTAGGTCCTAGGTTCGATTCTCACAAACTAGTTTTTTTTTTTTTTTCCAAATTTATTGGGTTTCCTCCTAAATTGGTATATAAGCATTGTTACCTAGTGAAAATAGATATGATCGGGTGGTTTCACTTGTGGGACGATGATATTCCAATGGTCCATCAGTGATCCAAATTTGCTGTTAAAATAATTACAAGTGTTCTAACTAAAAAGTTATTAAAGTATCACACCACTATCACATAAACACTGGAGATTTAACTAATTAACCCTTTAATAAGCGTGTTATGATTTTACTAAAATAAAAAAAATAAAATAAAAAGTGTGATTGGTTGATGGGGTGGATGAGCTTCCTTACCCTCCCACGCTCATTAATGGGTTGGCACCTCCCATTTTGGTTCCCAACTTTAACAAGTGTGTTTTGGTGTTTGGCGCCTAACTAAGGTAAGATGACACCGGGCACCACGTAGAGTCTCCTCATGGAAGTCTTAGGAATATTCTACAAGAAAACTCTTGTAGTCGAGGAGATGAAGACGCACAGCCACAAAAAAGGTTGTGGACAATAGGATTCTTTGATTTGGAAACTAAGATACATGAAAAAAGTATAACTAAAACTAAAATCGATTACATACACTCCATGAAAACGACAATTACTTAAATCAGAACCGATTCTCCATTTTTTTTTTAAAGGTAAACTTCATTAACCACAAACGACGGCCCAAGTCGGGCCGCCCAAAACAAGCAAAATTACATATTTACAAATGAAACCCAATCTTTCCAGTCTATCTCTTTATATTTCGATCTTTTGGAAAACCAAAAATAACTCAAAACCTTGATTTCACTAAGAATATCTCCAATTTTGACCGGGACTTCAGAGAACTTGAACTTGTTTCTCGCACGCCAAAGACTCCAACAGGTTATCCTGATAATACCTTGCACCGCCTCTTTTTTCTTCTCCGAAACAGTAATACCTATATGAATTGACAGAAGGTCTTGAATGGAAAATGCGAAAATAGGTGGGATCTTACACCAGGAGCTCACACCATTCCACACCATAGACGAAATAAAACACGCAATGAATATATGATCAGCAGACTCCGATTCCGAATAGCAAAACGGACAGGACGAGTCGTTCAGAGCTATGTTACGAGTAGATAAGGCCGCGATCCTCCTTCAGCAGCCTTTTGACTTCCTTAACCGAGAATTGACCATCCGAACTGGAATTCCACTTCCATTTATCCAAGCCAGATGTAAAATGATACCCCGAAATCAAACCGAGCAGCTGATCAAGGCTGGACCGCTCAGCATCAGACGAAAAATTAGAATTCCAGTTCCAATTATATGCGATAACACCATTATGAACAATGACTCGATCTGCCACTTTGATTTTCTTGTCTGCTTCAGCTCGGAACAGATCAGGGAAAGCCGATCTAAGCGGCTCATCCAAGAGCCAACAATCTAGCCAAAACGCAACGTCTTTACCGTCTCCAACACAGCCTTTTAAGAAATTCCTCAGTTGTCGACCGTTTGCCTTGGCGTGTATAAATGTTTTAGCAATATTACTCCAAACTCCGGGAAGCGATTTTTTAAAAGGGATGCATTCCCATCCCTTCCTGTTCGCATGAAGAGCACCGATGATTTTTTTCCACAGGAGATGACCATCCGTCTTAAATCTCCATCCCCATTTTATCAAAAGAGATGTATTAACCGTTTGGAGCTTATTTAAACCCAAGCCTCCTTCTTTAATGCGGCGAGTTACCGTATCCCAAGCGACCCAGTGCATCTTCTTCTCTTCCGATGATCCTCCCCACAGAAATCTTTTAATTAACGATTCCAAATCCAAAATGACCTTCTTAGGGGCTCTATAAAGAGAAAAGTAATATGTCGGCAAACTTTCCAGAACTGCTTTAATAAGAACCACTCTTCCCCCAATCGAAAGAAGGCGAGACTTCCAATTAGCGAGACGCGACCGAAAGATCTCCATTACCGGATACCAATTAGAAATCCGATTCATATTGGCTCCAACAATGAGACCAAGATACTTAAAAGGCATACAAGCCGGATTGCAACCCACCACATTAGCCAATTCCCCCGTTTCTTCCAATCCAACCCCAATACCGTAAAGATTAGACTTGTCAAGATTAATCTTTAGACCTGAACAAAGATAAAAAAACGCGAAGAATTCTCACAACGTTAGTAATCTCGGATCTAGACCATTCTCCCATAACAATTGCGTCGTCCGCATAAAGAAGGTGTGTGATGATCGGCCCGTCGTTAGGGGTAGGGATTCCTCTGATAATTTCGACTTCCAAGGCTTTGTTGATCATGCAAGACAAAGCCTCCATAACCACCAAAAAAGGAACGGAGAGAGCGGATCTCCTTGTCTCATCCCCTTCTCACACCCAAATGTGAAAGTAGGCGAACCATTGACTAAAACTGAAGAGTTCGCTGATTTCAAGATACCCAAGATCCACGAACACCACTTGTCGTGGAAACCCATTTGATGGAGAATACTCACAACAAACTCCCAGCTCACGTTATCGTATGCTTTCTCAAAATCAATCTTTAGCAGGAACGCCCTGGACTTTTTCTTTTTCATCCAAGAAATTAATTCGTTAACGACAAGCGGACCGTCCAAAATGAACCTCCCTTTTAGAAAAGCCGACTGAGTGTCAGAAATAACTTCATCAAGCACCACCCTCATCCGATTCGCAAGGACCTTCGAAATCGCCTTACTAATTACGCCAACCAAATTAATAGGCCTGTAGTTACTTAACGACACCGGGTCTTTGACCTTAGGAATCAAAGCAATAAATGAGGCCCCGCTTCCTAAGTTGATGTTACCGTTGTTGTAGAACGAGTCGAAAATCGTCCTAAAATCTTCCTGAAATAAGTTCCAAAAAATGTTTTATAAATAAAATGTTCCTCAAAACTAAGATACATGAAAAAAAATCCTTATAATGTTAACCAAAATCGATTACACTCCATTAAGACCACACAAAGTGGGTATACAAGCCCCTTCACACCGGGTACACCAGCCCGTGTATGGCGTTGAGTGTGGCGTTGTGGGCGGCGTTTCATTGGTGGTGAGTTTATTTTTATTTTTTTTAATAATTATTACTTTATAAATCAATCTTCCGTTGCATATTGTGAAACTGTTATCAATCGTCACGCATAAACCCACCGACCGGACGCATCGGAAATCGGGGTGTGACCATTTAGGGTTAAGAGAGCCTAGTTAAAGTTCGACGAGCCGGTTCCAATGCCGCTAGAATGAGTTCAATCAAAATTTGTTTGAGCCGGTTCCTCACTTTTTTAGTACCATCCTATCATCCACTCAAAAACTGACAATCAGTCGACATATCCAATAAGTTACTCGAATTATTACATTACAATAATTAAGTAATAAGCTTCACTATCAAGTCGACACAACATTAATCTATTAATTAATGTCATGTCATATTATTGTCCCTTCATACTTAAATAATCTATTAATTAATGTTATATTTTTTCAGTTTTAGTTTTCCAATTAAACAATCTTCCTATACTAATAAACAAAAATCTTTTTGGACACGTGTCACTCTCTGGTGTTTTCTCACCTTATTTTTCTATTTATCTCTTATATTAAATAATAATAATTTAAAAAAAATACTAATAATATTTAGATAAGGATACTAGATAAGAATAAATATTTAGATAAAGATAAACGTTTATTTTTATTATGAGCATATTAAATAATAATAATAATAATAATAATTTTAAACAAAAAGTTAGATAAGAATATAAACGTTTATTTTTATTATGATCATAGTAAATAATAATAATAATAATAATAGTAATTTTAAACAAAAAAATTAATTAAAAATAAATGTGGAAATTATGGTAAATTAGGAATCAAATGTTCCCGTTTGATATATGCTTAATAATTGTATTATTGTTTTTTTTCACTAGAATTAAATTATTATTCTAGGTCATATGCTTCTATCAAATTGTAAGTGTTTTTAAACACATCACCATAATGGTAGGCATATTCTTCTAAATTGTAAATTTTAAACCCATCATTTTTAGATATAAAGAACATCACTATAATTGTAAACTTTGAACCCATCATTTGTCGCACATTGCATCAACATGTATATAGAACACCATTTTTAAATATAACAATTCTATACTTCATTTAAAGAGAATTTATTTCTCGATTTTACGATATAATTCATAAAAAATGATGAAATATATAAAACGTGGGGGTTGATCTCCACCTTTTTTGTACCGTAAACTCTCTTGAATACAACGGGTGTTTTATGAATGAAATAAACAAATAAGCATGAATGTGCGTAAAAACTAACTAAAATAATTGTATCTCATAATTTGAATGTATCATAAAAACGATATTCAACCCCATGTAAATATGTAATACATGTGTTTTTAACTTAATAATAAATAAAAAAGCGAAGTAAAATGTTATAATAAGTAAATTGTACATCAAAGTTCATTTTAAAAGATAAATCTTGACGACTGTATGTGTTAACATATGACATTATATTTTATACAACACGTGCAATATACGAGTTTTTTAAAAATATATTTTTTTATTATTTATTATATAAAATTAAATTTATGCAAAATAAAAAAAACCAGAGTAAAATGTTATAATAATTAAATAGTACATCGATGTTCATTTTTTAAATGATAGATCTTGATGACTATTTATGTTAACATATGACATTATATTTTTTCAGCATATGCAATATACGAGTTTTTTAAAGATATATACTTTTATTATCTATTATATAAAATTATGCAACCCGTGTAGTACACGGGGTTCTAACCTAGTACCTAAACATATTTGTTGTTATCTTCTGCATTTGAAAATCACAACCAAAGGATATATCAGTTGTGATTTGTCAAAATTGTTACTTCTTCTTTTGGTGTCGGTCATGATTTCAATTTTCAACGACAATTCACACATGATCAAAACTAATTTCCTTGAAACTTTGTTGATCATTTATACTGCGAGGACCTTAAAATTCTCATGGATTATCACAATTTATTAATAGAGTTAATTACTGTTTTTGTCTATGTGGTTTGTCAAAAATCATTATTTCAGTCAATTAGTTTAAAAAAATTGTCATTTTAGTCCCTGTGGTTTCACTTTCGTAATCCTTTCAGTCAATGTGGTTTCACTTTCGTAACCATTTCAATCCATTATTCTGTTAAGTACAGGGACTGAAATGGTTACGAAAGTGAAACCACAGGGACTGAAATCGCAATTTTTAAATTAATGGACTGAAATAATGGTTTTTGACAAACCACGAAAACAGTAATTATCACTCTTTTGTAATTTATAAATAAACTACAACCACTCACGTAATACCACAATCTATTGCAATTAATACTGTAGTTAGTATTCCATTTTGATGTTAAAGAAAAACTCATATACAACTGATAGAGATACATGCCACTTAAATGGGAGATCTCAGATTTAAAATTTAAACTGGACACAGGTAAATAACTTATAGTATATAATGTGTAAAGGAAATTTGCCGTTTGAAAAATAAACTAACTGTATGTCTACACAAATTACCATGATCTATATTATAAATGCTATACAAACTTAGTTCTTACATACTACGATGATCTATAACAATTGCTATACAAACTATAAAGATGTTTGAGAACGGAAGAAACTAGTGTTGATCTTTTTTTTTTTTTCAATTTCCTTAATCAGAATGTTAAAATTGTAAAATATAAAATATAATAAAAAACATATTTAGTTCGTGAGCTATAGAAAACTCATACCTATGTGTAGTAATCAATGCTAGATCAATAATAATTTATTTAGAAGAAAAAAAATTGTAGGACAGAGATGTGTGGTAATCAATTGTAGATCAATATATAATAATCTATTTAGAAGAAAAATAAATGTAGGACATAGTTTTGTTCTTGTTAGGGTGTAGGGAGTGGTTAAACACTTTGAGTGGCAAACCAAAAACCGACCAATTAGAGCGCGCCATGTCAATCAGTCAAAAGTGTTTAAACTTTGGTGAAAAGTGTTGGCAATGGTTTCGACACTTGGTGAAGTGGTAAACTATTTAAAAAAAAAAGGAAAAAGGTGTGATTGGTTGAGATTGGAATGGACCCCACCCACAATACCCTCCCTCTCTCTCCTTCCTCCCTCTTCCCCGAATCGGTAATGCATCACCGATTTTGTACATATTTTCGGCAAATGGTGTTCGGCAATATGTGGGCGGTGGGTTGGTAAGCGGTGCCGGGTGGGTTTACCGCCCCACACCGGACACCCTTAGTTTTCAAAAGATTCTAGACTTCCAGTGGTTTTATAATAATTATAATAAATATAGTATTAAATTCTGGAAGGTTTGGACTTTTTTGCATGTGAGCCGGCAGGCCCATTGGATAAGATGAACGTCTTAATACAAAATGAAAGCGACATAATGCATAGAATAAAAAAATCAACTGAATATTCAAGTTACATATATTATCCACTCAAAAACTGACAAATCAATAAATAAATAATATAGTATTTGAATTTAAAATTAATTTATTTTGTTTTTCCTACAAAAATTCAGTATTCCACTAAATACATTTTGCCAAAATGACTATTAAATAGGTATCTAATGTATTTTACACAAAATAAAATATAAATTAAAGAACAAAAAAATATTGTCACTTTTTAGAAAAACCAAAATTTGCCTTAGGGTCATGGGCAGACCTGCTACATTGAGTACGAGTCAACCTACAATGCTGACAATGGCGGATCTAAGAAATATTTTCAAAAGGTATGAACGAAAGGGTTTAACCAAAATTTTAAGGGGTGCGATCGAGATTTTGCGCTATAAAATATACTAAATTTCTTTTTTCAAGTGGTGCGCCCGCTCACCTCCTCTACCCAAGTCTGCCCCTAAGTGCCGGTTTTACAGAATCATGTTGTTTTTATTTGTGTCAAGTAGGGGCGTGAATTTCTGACACGACCCGAAAACCCGACATGAACCTAACACGAAATTCGCGGGTTTAGGTTTAGTCTAAACGGGTTCGGGTCGGTTTCAGGTTGAACCCGCGAACCCGTTTAGGTTAACGGGTCGGGTTCGGGTCAACCAGGTCAGGTTGGCGGGTTGACCCGTTTAACACATTTGTACTATATTATATTTTTTACAATATATTTTATGTCATAAATTAAATAAGGTATGTATTTTATGCAATGATTATAACTTAAAAAGAGAAATTAACATAGATTTTATAATTTAAATATGATATTATTATATACATTTGTGTTTTTTAAGTAAATTTCAATTTTAATATATTAATTCCAGAAAAAAATAAAAAAATTCGGGTTGAACGGGTCGTGTTCGGGTCAACCCAAGAAACTTCAGGTCGTGTTCGGGTTCTTATGTATGATACGATTTTCGGGTTCGGGTCGGGTTCGGGTTTGTGTAAAATTTTCGGGTTCGGGTCGAGTTGAACCCGCCAACCCGCGAACACGACCCGTTTAGCACCCCTAGTGTCAAGAAACAACTCAGTCTCAGACTAGTAGAAGATTTTAGAAAATTTAAAAGATGTTGCGATTTGCTCAAGATAAGTTCACGTATTTCACTACTTCAGTTATTTTGGATGACCTTACTCTAATACATGTATAAAAATAAATTCAGTAATATACATGTATAAAAATAAATTCAATAATGAATTGAGTGAGTGTGCATATGTATGATATATGTCACGACTTTATGAGATAATTTAGTGTCACTTTTCATAGGCATATAATAAGTACATAAAAACTAATCATTTTAGCTGTTTTCTATAAACTATTATGTAGATTCCATCGTAGTGGTTAGCATGTTGCTAATTTTATAACTACAGATATATCGTAAGCTAATAAAATTGTCTAAATTATAGTCAAATACTCAAAACGGCAATAAAAAATCTAAGACGCTATTGGTCATGAATATTATAGAAATCCTTCTTAAATGGAAACAAAATATATATATAAAAAAAAAGACAATTCATTAATTGAAACTCTCCAATATTCTATAATGTGATTTCAAAATTTTAAATACACATTTTTTACAAACCTTTAAATTAAATGGTAATTGTTCATACGAGGACAAGGAACCCGCTCTACCGCTTAGTATTAGTGAGAGGTGGATTTATGAATTTTTAATCGGTAAAGGTAAAAATCACTCCGAATAAAAAATTACATAAACTTCTAGAATGATAAGAAACATAGACTCCAACGAGGAGAGCTTGAATACGTGGAAAGTACGTAAAGATGTTCCTAAAAATGCATTAGTTTTATAGACAAGAACATGGATTTTTGTTATTTTCTATAATATATTACTAAAAGTCCATCGTAGTGGTTAACATGTATTATTTTCATAAAAACAGAGATTAGAACCCTAAGTCCCTAGTTATCTCTAAAATCCAGTACCGTGATTTCAAAATACATCAAAGAATTGTGAGATCGGTTCCTGAATTCAAACTATAAACTCCCTATTTACAACCCCAAACATCTCTAAAACACGATCCAATTTTTAGTTTTCAATTTTCTATCAACACTGATAACTTTCGACAGTTCTCATCGAAAACGAATCCCCCGCCCACCTCGCGTATAAAGTTCGGTCATAAACCGCTCTTTTTGAGAATCCACGAACATAGAATAAGCCGAGTGCACCTTCATGAACTCATCCACCTACACGAGTAGCCATTTCCAATGTCAGGATGGAATACTCTAGCTAATTTACATTACGACGATTAAGGGAGGTGAAGGATGAAGATGCAAATGAAAAAACCATTGATAATGATCTGATCAAAACATTTATTCAAGAGTAAATTACTTTTTGAGTCCTTGTGTTTTATTGGTTTTAATCATTTGAGTTCAAAATCAAAATATTTAACGCCCTAAGTCTCTAGACGCTTTTTTATAACCATTTGAGTCCAAATTTTAACCTTTTGAGTCCACTTTTTTTTTTTACCAAAATTGGACTCAAAACGTTATAAAATGAACAAAATTGGACTCAAAACGTTAAATGAATAGTTAGGGACTCAGGGCGTTAAATTTTTGGATTTTGGACTTAAGTGGTTAAAACCACTAAAACACAGGGACTCACAAATAATATAATGTAGTCTTTATTCAATGTTAAATTGGATATGATTTGGGTTTCTTGACCTTGAAGATTAAAATATATTGCAGGATATAGGTTTGTTCTTAGATTTATATACTCGACCCCTTTTCTTTTTCAAAAGGTTCTAGATTTGTGAATATTCAACTTGTAAATACATCAATAATAGATAAATAAGTCTAGAGACAAAAACCGTAATAGACTCCACATAATTCTCAAATATTTTACAATAATAATCAATGTTTTAAAAACCGGTAAATACCGGCCGGTTATACCGGTATTACCGTTTCCAGATGTAAATCCGGTACGAAACACCCCGGTAAATAAGTGTAACGGCATAAGGTTTGTACCGGCGGCAAAATCCGGTATACCGGTTTGAAACGTAATACCGGTACCGGCTCAGGTTTATTTTAGTTTGAGTTGTTACTTATTTTTATTATATATGTTTCTTATCTTACGTAATTTTTATATATTATGATTATTCGTAATTAAAAGTTCTTATTTAATATTGTATGAAACGAAAATAGTTGATGTATTCAACACTCAAATGGTAAACATATCGTACAATTTCATTTAAAAGAGCTTGGTGGAAAACTAAATGATTTTCGATTATCTTTTAGATTATTTTTTATTATGGATTTACTTTTGAATCATCTTTTAATATGTAATCATGCATTTTTGGATTAACTTTTGAGTAGATGCTTTAATTTATGAAATTTTAGAGTTAGCTAGTCAGCCCGGTTGAACCGCTCGGTACAACCTGGTTCAACCGATTGAACCATTTTTTAGCCTAATCCGGTTTGATTTAAAAACCGGTTTTTAAAACATTGATAATAATGTCACTATCATTTTGCATCATTTCAGCCTTTCATCTTATCCAATGGGCCTCCATTATTCAACAATATTTAATTAATAATAATACCACTCTAGAACCTTTTCAAAACTTTATTATATAAATACCAAAACCCCCCAAATCAATATTCATATCCAAAACCCTAAATCAAAACATCTTCAAATGGCGATTTCATTTTCATCTGCATCTTCTTCTCTCTTCACATCCTCCAATTTCACCTTCAATTCATCCTCACCGTCACAACCGCTTCCAACCGCCGTTAACTACAAACGCGCCACCGTCACCGGCGCCTACGCCACCGCAGACAGGCCGACGGAAACATTAAGATCGTACCGTATCGCCGGGAAAAGTTCGAATTTACTGTACGATGTGCTCGGAGTAGGAATCGGAGCGGATATGCGAGAGATAAAATCGGCGTACCGGAAGTTAGCGAGAGTGTTGCATCCGGACGTCGGAAACGGAGAGTCGTCGGCGGATGAGTTTATGAAAGTGCAGTCGGCGTATTCGACGCTTGCGGATCCGGAGAAACGAGCGGTTTATGATCGGAATTTGGTGCAGAGAAGGGCGGGAGATGTGTTTCCGGTGAGGTCTTATAGGAGTCGGAGATGGGAGAGTGATCAGTGTTGGTAGAAATCGGATAGATGTAATTGGATCGTGTTTTAGAGATCTTTAACTTTGTATATATGGAGATTTTAAAGTAGTTTTGAGTATAAATTTACTAGCTTAATTGGTCTATAATATCTCTAATAGATGCTAACCCATTACCATAGAATCATATTTAATAATCTTATAAAATTCCTCTCAGACTGTGGGGTATGGGGCGGAGATTGGTGCGTGGGTTGGCTGAAAACGCCTAACCCACCACCCCGGGTGGGCTTGGGTTTGGGCGTGGCCCAAGGGGCGGGAGTTTAAAGCCGGGCGTGGGGTGGGTCTATCAATATGACATGGCGGGCTCTCAATGGTCAAACCAAACTAGCCGTTGGCCAACGGCTATGTGTAAAAAGTAATTTATTTTTTCACTATAAAACTCACACTTCTATTCTTTTTTCTTTACCACATCCAACTACAATACACTCCACGTCTTCTATAATCATCTTTATTCTAATTCTACAATAATGAATCCTCATAATCGTGCTATTGACCCGAAAATCCTAGCCCACCACCCAATCGTCCAATGCCTCGTCCATTTTTAATACACTCAACTATACCCGATGCGGCGGGTTACGCATCGTATCTCTCGAATCGTGTGTATACTAACTTCCCTCATACCGACGATTCTATACCTAGCCCGTTTTCACAGACGCCCATCAACCTTTCACCTACCTCAATCAACCTTTCCCAAACCAAAACCGTCCCCGAAACACAACCCCCCCATCCATGGTCCTTCCGCATCCAAACCCATCAAAAAGAGAAGTCACAAGAAAAAAACCAAGGCCGAGAAAGCACTTGAAACCGCCAAACGAAAACAACAAAGATGGGTCTTTAATGAAGAACTTGCATTGGCGAGGGCTTGGCTTCAACAATCTCAACATCCAACTTTAGGCATTTTTAAATATTTTGTATCCCTTATTTTAATATTTATGGTTTTTTTATATAACTTTGTAATATATTAAATTTTGTTTTGATTAAAATAGGAAATTCTTAACATAGAAGCCATTTGTGGGAAGCGATTAGTAAAGCATTCCATAAAGAAATGGAAAGGGAGGTTTATCGTGAAAACGATAGCTTATACTCGAAGTGGACCGAGATAAGCGGGCAACTTACCAAATTTAGTGTTTTTTAAATAAAGGAAAGCAAAACCTAAAAAGTGGTGAAACCGAAGCCGACTTTGTGACAAATGCATTGGTTACATTCAAAACAAATGTGGGGAGCGACTTCTGTTTCATGCATTGTTGGGAGATTTATAACACACTAAATTTCTTTATTCAAAGAGTGTGCCCGTTCACCCAGACTCTACCTAGATCCGCCCTTAAGTGCTGGTTTTACAGGATCATGTTGTTTTTATTTGTGTCAAGAAACAACAAACGCTAACGCAGACAAGTAGAAGATTTTAGAAAATATAAAAGATGTTGCGATTTGCTCGAGATAAGTTCACGTATTTCATTACTTTAGTTATTTTAGATGACGTTGCTCTAAGACCATATGTAGCAGTCACCCCCATCACCTCCCGTGATGTGAGGTTATGCAACATGTGGTATGTGTAAGAGATTGAGGTTATATCATATGTGTGTAGTAGTGTTATACCCTTCAATTTTTCGTATATGTGTATGTATATATATGTGTCAGAGAGAAACCACCATAAACACACCGCTATGCATATAACGAGACGAAATTCTTTTTGCCCATAGCGCCTAGGGCGGTGTACCCTGACGCTATAGGGCTTGATAGGTGAAAATGGCGATTCCACTATGGGAGGACTAATACATGTATAAAAATAAATTCAATAATGAATTGAGTGTGCATATGTATGATATATGTCACGACTTTATGAGATAATTTAGTGTCACTTTTCATAGGCATATAATAAGTACATAAAAACTAGTCATTTTAGCTGTTTTCTATAGTATATTATGTAGATTCCATCGTAGTGGTTAGCATGTTGCTAATTTTATAACTACAGATATATCGTAAGCTAATAAAATTGTCTAAATTATAGTCAAATACTCAAAACGGCAATAAAAAATCTAAGACGCTATTGGTCATGGATATTATAGAAATCCTTCTTAAATGGAAACAAAATATAAAAAAAAGGTAAATTACTTTTTGAGTCCCTGTGTTTTATGTGTTTTAACTAGTTGAGTCAAAAAGCAAAATGTTTAACGACCTGAGTCCCTATAAGCATTTTCTTTAACCATTTGAGTCCAAATTTCTAAATCTGTTTGATTTTTTTGTTAGTTTTTCATTAAAAGACTAAAATACCCATGTATATTATATTATTATTATTATTATTATTATTATTATTATTATTATTATTATTATTCTCCCCTCTTTCTTCTTCATCTCTTTTCCTCTTCTCTCTCCCAACCCTAACACCATCATCACCATCACTGCCACACCACCAACCCTAACACCACCATCACCGCTGCAGCACTCATCTCCGGCACCACCACCACTGCACCACCACCATCACCATCACCACTGCACTCCACCACGCCGCCCGAAACCCTAACGCCGCCATCACCGCTGCTCGATCTAGGGTTCTCATCTTCATCAGATTGGTTCTAATCTTCATCAGATGGAACTTATCGTTGAATCTTATGTTTGTTGCGTTGAATCTTGCGTGGAGCATTTGGCAAAACATTTGGGTTTCTTGGTATCCTCCACAAATTTTTTTAAAGATATGAATGAGGAAATGGATCAATTGAATCTCACAGAACAAGGTATTCAAGAGAAAAAAATGATATCTTTGTCTAATTATAACTTTTGAAATTATAATTTAATTTGAATGGTTTTTGCAAAACAATGTTCATGGGGTAGCAAACCGACACCTCTGGGGAGCAGCTCAACACCTCTACCCCTGCCAGTTACCGGAAATAATATGGGGTTTTCCGCCATGGATATTGCCGCTTATGAGAGACAATTGGCTCTTAGTAAATTGGCTCTGATGCATCAGCAGATGGGTGGTGCCGCTAGCCAGGGTGCGGTCTATGATGGTGGTTACCCAGGAATCGCCTTCACACAGGCCCCTGTGTACTACCAGTAACTACATTTGCGAGAGACGGTCGATTGTCGAGTTGGGAAGTATATCTAGAACTATGGAGATTAGATAAGGTTCTCTTTTTTTTCCCAGTGTTTTATGTTTATTGTTGATGTGATTATTGTTCTTCCAAAGCCGTCTGGTGTTCGCTCTTCTCTTGAAGAACTTACGAATAACGTGAATACTTCATCTGATGGATCGGTTATTGACTGTAAGCTGACTGTATCTGTGACCACTTCAAGCTCTCCGCGCCCAGGTTCTTTTGTCGTTGGGGCCTGATTTATTTTTCTATTGACTGCAAGCTGACTGTATCTGTGACCACTTCAAACACTGCGGTGGTGGCAGTGGTGCGGCACTAGTGGTGGAGGTGGGACAGTGGTGGGGGTGAGACGGTGATGGTGGGTGTTTGGAGGTGGCGGTAGTGCGATGGTGATGGCAGTGGTGGGGATGATGGTGGGGATGTTGGTTGTGGTGTGGTGTTTATATATATTATAGATTAAAAGTTTATGCATTAAAGACTTGTTCCTTGTACTTATATGCATAAAAGACTTGTACTTTGTGTGTAAATGACCAAATTACCCTTATAGTTAACAAACTTGGTGGATGGAGTTAGAAATTTGGACTCAAATGGTTAAAGAAAATGCTTATAGGGACTTAGGTCGTTAAACTTTTTGCTTTTAGACTCAACTAGTTCATCATCATCATCATCATCATACTCAGTAAATCCCACCAATAGCAAAGCTAAGGTAGGGTCTGAGGAGGGTAGATGTAGACAGCCTTACCTCTACCCCGTAGGAATAGAGAGGCTGCTTCCGTGAGACCCCCGGCTCGATTGTAGTTTTGTATCAAGCCTTGGACCTAAGACACATAACACGCAAACAATCGGGACAGAGACTGATTGGTGCATGTACCCCGTGTCTTTCAGCTATCAACGTCACCACATGATGCATAATTAACCATCCGCCGCTTTTAACGTTATTTTCACGAAATTAGTAAAATAACGTTAAAGTTAGTACCATTTCAATTTTGCCCCCCGAGCGCCCACACATATATACATTATATGTGCACACCGCAAGCGGGGCAAAATATGTGCTTAGACTCAACTAGTTAAAACACATAAAACACATATATACACATATATACTATACTCAACTAGTTAAAACACATAAAACACTGGGACTCAAAAAGTATTTTTTCATAAAAAAAAAAAATACAATCCATAAATTGAAACTCCCAAATATTACATAATGTGATTTCAAAATTTTAAATACACATTTTTTACAAACATTTTATTTTTATAAAGAAGCAAGTTCAATATGCATACATGTGTTGTAATATGTGCTTAGGGAGTTTTTCAAAAAAAAAAAAAAAAACTAGAATTTTCCTTTTTACCCTTCAACTTTTAATCTCTAACAATTTAAGTTTTAAGTTTAATCTTTGTTTCCTTTTTAACCCTAAACTTTTAATTTTTGATAATTTAAGTTTAAAGTTTTAATCTTTGGTAATTTAACCCTTTTGATTAATTTGATTTTTCCCTTCTAATTCAAAAGTTTCTATCTTATACGATTTAACCCCTTTGATTAATTTGATTTTTCACTTCTAATTCAAACGTTTTCATCTTTTGCAATTTAACCACTTTGATTTTTTTTACTTATGTGTGGTAATCTTGGCTTTGGGGGTTTTTCAAACAAAAAATGGTTATGCATATCGTTGTTAAAACGTTGGCTTTTGGGGGTTTTTTTAAAAAAATTGATCTTTTTACTTTTCACTCAAAAGTATTTCATAAATTACTTTTAACCCAAAACTATTTGTTTTTTTTACTTTTAACACAAAACTTTTTATCTTTTGCAATCTATCCTCACAATTTTTTTTTACTTTCAGCTTTGGTCCTTTATAGCCTTTTGTTTTCCGCAAATTTTCCGCTTTATGCTTCGTTCTAAATTTTGTGACCTAACACATCGCAACGTGCGTCTTTGGTTTAACGTTTTTACGTTTCGTCTATTTTATCCCGTTTGACAGGTTCAACATAACGTGCGCGTCATAAATCGACTTAGTTATAACTAAAGAATCTCCGCCGCATTGCGGCGGGTCGTAATTCTAGTTTAAATTAAATGGTAATGTGTTCATACGAGGACAAGGAACCCGTTCTATCGCTCATAGTATTAGGGAGTGATGAATTTATGAATTTTTAATCGGTAAAAGTAAAAATCACTCCAAGTAAAAAAATTACATAATATTCTTGAATGATAAGAAACATAGACTACAACTAGGAGAGCTTGAATACGTGGAAAGTACGTAAAGATGTTCCTAAAAATGCATTAGTTTTATAGACAAGAACATGGATTTTTGTTATTTTCTATAATATATTACTAAAAGTCTATCGTAATGGTTAACATGTATTATTTTCACAAAAACAGAGATTAGAACCCTAAGTCCCTAATTATCTTTAAAATTCAGTACCGTGATTTCAAAATACATCAAAGAATTGTGAGATCGGTTCCTGAATTCAAACTATAAACTCCCTATTTACAACCCCAAACATCTCTAAAACACGATCCAATTTTTAGTTTTCAATAGTCCAATTTTCTATCAACATTGATAACTTTCGCCAGTTCTCATCGAAAACGAATCCCCCGCACGCCTCGCGTATAAAGTTCGGTCATAAACCGCTCTTTTTGAGAATCCACGAACATAGAATAAGCCGAGTGCACCTTCATGAACTCATCCACCTACACGAGTAGCCATTTCCAATGTCAGGATGGAAAACTCTAGCTAATTTACATTACGACGATCAAGGGAAATGAAGGATGAAAATGTAAATGAAAAAACCATTGATGATGATCTGATCAAAAACATTTTATTCAAGAGTAAATTACTTTTTGAGTCCTTGTGTTTTAGTGATTTTAACCATTTGAGTCCAAAATATTTAACGCACTGAGTCTCTAGACGCTTTTGTTTATAACCATTTGAGTCCCTTTGAGTCCAAATTTTAACCTTTTGAGTCCACCTTTTTTTTAACAAAATTGGACTCAAAATGTTATAAAATGAACAAATTGGACTCAAATCATTATAAAATGAACGGTTAGGGACTCAGAACGTTATTTTTTTTATTTTGGACTTAAGTGGTTAAAATCACTAAAACACGGGGACTCAAAAATAATTTACTGTTTTTTCAATGTTAAATTGGATTTTTTTTAACGGTGACTTTCTTTTTGAGTGACCCAATGTCACACCGCCTAAACGGCGGCCCTAGTCGAGATCTGCCCAGACTACGCTGTCTTAACCAAGCACGCGCTGGATTAGTCGGACTTGGTTACGACGTTCCCTCAGAAACCGTACTGCCTCCACACGAGATGCCTCGCTGAAGTAAGAGGCTGATAAAAACCGGGATACTGCTCAGGATCGAACCCCCTCGGTGGATTTGTCACCGTCATTGATATGATTTGGGTTTCTTGATCTAGAAGATTAGAATATTGCAGGATATAGTTCACCGTCATTGATATGATTTGGGTTTCTTGATCTAGAAGATTAAAATATTGCAGGATATAGTTTTGTTCTTAGATTTATATACTCGACTCCTCTTCTTTTTCAAAAGGTTCTAGACTTGTGAATATTCAACATATAAATGCATCAATAATAGATAAATAATTCTAGAGACAAAAACCGTAATAGACTCAAAATAATTTTCAATATTTTACAACAATAATGTCACTATCATTTTGCATCATTTCAGCCTTTCATCTTATCCAATGGGCCTCCATTATTCAACAATATTTAATTAATAATAATACCACTCTAGAACCTTTTCAAAACTTTATTATATAAATACCAAAACCCCCCAAATCAATATTCATATCCAAAACCCTAAATCAAAACATCTTCAAATGGCGATTTCATTTTCATCTGCATCTTCTTCTCTCTTCACATCCTCCAATTTCACCTTCAATTCATCCTCACCGTCACAACCGCTTCCAACCGCCGTTAACTACAAACGCGCCACCGTCACCGCCGCCTACGCCACCGCAGAGAGGCCGTCGGAAACACTAAGATCGTACCGTATCGCCGGAAAAGGTTCGAATTCACTGTACGATGTGCTCGGAGTAGGAATCGGAGCGGATATGCGAGAGATCAAATCGGCGTACCGGAAGTTAGCGAGAGTGTTGCATCCGGACGTCGGAAACGGAGAGTCGTCGGCGGATGAGTTTATGAAAGTGCAGTCGGCGTATTCGACGCTTGCGGATCCGGAGAAACGAGCGGTTTATGATCGGAGTTTGTTGCAGAGGCGAGCCGGAGATTTGTTTCCGGTGAGGTCTTATAGGAGTGGGAGATGGGAGACTGATCAGTGTTGGTAGAAACCGGATAGTTGTAATTGGATCGTGTTTTAGAGATCTTTAACTTTGTATATATGGAGATTTTAAAGTAGTTTTGAGTATAAATTTACTAGCTTAATTGGTCTATAATATCTCTAATTGATGCTAACCCATTACTATAGAATCATATTTAATAATCTAATAAAATTCCTCTTACCCAGTTCCACTTTGTAGAGGCAAAAACATATACTTACCAATAGATTGCTGACAATTATGAAAAGGGTCTTAACCCTTAGGCTGCGAGGTGTGGATGGACCGTCCATAGGACTGTAGGGTGTGGAGGGCTTGAGTTGATATGTGGCAGAGGTGGGCTCTATATGGCTGGGCGTGGCTATCTTTGGGTCAAATATGCCAAGCCAGCAACATCATCTGCCCCTCCGCCCCACGCCAGGCTTCATAGCCATGCCCAAAGCCAAGCTTATAGGAGATGGTGTGCAAGGTTTGGGTGGGTTTCCTACGGCCCAAACCCACACCCCGCAGTCTAAGGGGCTCCATTGCTACATGTAGGACAAGGGCTTCATTATCTTTTTTTAGAATAAAACCAACGTTATGAAAGAGAGCCTCTTCAATAATTGCCTAAATGTTTTTCTTGTACTAAAAAACATTTTAATAAATTATAAATAAAAACCATACATTTAAATAACTAAAAAATAAACAACCAACGTTTTTAGACAACTTACAAATAAAAACATAACACTTAAATAAAACATCCATTTAAATAAAACAAACGTAATCTAAGGTCGGCCACGAAAAGCCCCCCATTCCGAGTTAGAAAAATCTTCCAAGCCGCAACGTGAACAACCGACTTTACGTACTTTGCTTCGTACTCGGTGCATGCCTCGGCAAGCACTTCATCCTTGGCTACACCTTCCTCGCAGTGACAAAGCACCTCTCAAAATTTGAACACTTTATGCGTAGATGCATAAACCTTCCTAAAATTTGTTCTTTTCCACAAAAATTCTCACATACATGTTCGTAGAATGCAGTCTTAAATCTTAATCATGCTCCAACATTGAGGCGAATCGTCAGGGAATCCTAAATCGACCCTATCCGTCTAACTTGTGACTAACGCGATATCCTCGGTCTCGGTCCAACGACATGCCATTTTAATAAAAAAAAGGTTGAGAGTATAAAAAAACTGAGAGGATGGAGAGGTATTTTTGTGAAATATAATAAGATTGTGTGTATATATATAGGATATATTAATTGATTTTGAAATTATTATTTTTTAAATATAGGGCCTATGCCCCCCCCCCCCCCCCCTAGGGCCTACGGTATGGAGATGGAGACGCTATTATTGATTTCTGGCTGAGATGATATAGGCTTAGCGCCCCATATCGCTTATCCTTATCCTTTTGTTATATGAACTCACTAAAATTCATATGGATTTCAATATTTCTAAGATTTATTTTAGAAATTATGATACTGAGCGTTTCGAAAAAATACACAAATGCATAAAACTAACACATGTTAACCACTACATGGACCTTGAAAAATAGTTTTGACAAAACAACAAAATGACATACCTCTACAACATCATATATACGTGTATTAAGTTTGTATATGTGTATCAGCGTAACGTTTTTTACAATGATCCAAAGCAGTGAAATATGTGAAACTATTTCAAGCAAATCGCAACATTTATAAGATACCACGAATTCTTCTGCTAGTCTTAGTAGGTGTTTGTTGTTTTTGGCATAATGTAGTTGGTGACTGATGAGGATACGTCCCTGATCGGACCGAATCACCAACAAAGATAGGACTGAAGCTCATTACTTTAAGGATCGGATCGCACCTAATACACAAATAGACCAACTAAACACGTTGGTACACCATAACTAACTGGGACCCACAGCTTTAACGGCCTTGACAATGACTGGTCCGACCTTAACTAACTCGCCACGTCAGCATACCCAAAGACTATAAATACCCCGCCAAGACTCAAAGCAAAGGGTAATCGCTACTTTCTCTCTCTAAACTCCTCTCTCTCTCTCTCCCTGACCTATCTTCTCCTCACAAATACTTATTCTCACGCCCGAGCTTGGTCACAGAGAGGCCCCCCTCCCTGTGACGAGGCTAACGGTGTGCTTGTTTCCTTGTGATCTTGCAGGTTATTGCTAGGTCATCTGAAGATATACTCTGACCAGGTCGGACCAACTGGTTTTTGAGTCTTCAGTGGCGCCATCCCCTCGAATTCACTTAATTCACTTTGCTAATTCTGTTTATTCCAAGTCATGGAATCCACAACAGCTGCTCCAACAAACACTTTCCCGTCTTACAACGACATATGGGAAGGAAACGCTGCATCCACAGCTGCTTCAACAGCAGTTGCCGCCGCAGCGGCTTCGATAGGATCAGCGTCGGCACCTCCAGCTGCAAGTTCTGTGATCGCGAGTTCTGTTACCACGATTTCGGCTACCGCTCCAGTCACTACACCATTGCCTACTTTCGACAACGCTTTCCTCCTGCGGAACGCTGATTTACTACGGCAGCTACAACAGCAGCAGCAGCGAGAAGAAATGTTGCAGAGCCTCCGCACGAACTTGTTCAGCAGTGTTTATCCAGGGGCTAATCCCGTTTTCGTTGGAGCCTTCACCTCTGGATCTATGGTAAGTCCTACAATCTCCACTCCCATAACATGTGTTGCACAATTTTTCTCGTTTACGAGTGCTCCGATGAATAACGGTCTCAACGACCTGTTTCGCCAGGGATATATGGGTCTAAACCCTCAGGATCAGGAGCTGATCATGCCGTATCATCCCACGTCTATGACTTCTCAATCGAAGTTTACGTTACGGATCGTCAATGCCCCACTCCCGGCCAAACTGAAGATGCCCCCCACATTGAAGTTTTACGACGGTACGACCGATCCGGACGACCACATGTTCGCGTTCGCCGGAGCGGCTAAGGTCGAACAGTGGCCTATGCCGGCTTGGTGTCACATGTTCGCCCAAACTCTCACCGGATCGGCAAGGGTTTGGTTCGATGGGTTGCCAGAAGGATCGATTGATCACTTCGAAGATTTCCGGCGTATATTTTTGCAAAATTTCTGCCAGCAGCGACGCTGCAAGAAAGACATTACCGAGGTTCACCATATAAAGCGCCGCGACGGAGAGTCCGTAGAAGATTTTATCGATCGCTTCAATCGAGAAAGCATGAAGATAAGTGGAGCGGTTGACCAGCTCCGAGTTTCTAGATTTTGTCATGGAGTTCGGAACAATCAGCTTGTGGAAAAGCTCCACGAAGATCTCCCAAAAACCATGGAGATACTTATGGAACGAGCTCGAGCCTTCGTTCGGGGAAAGAGTGCATGCGGTCAACCGAGCGAAACAGCAGCACGAAATGCCAAGGCTCGAACCACATCGTGGAGACGGAACGCGTCACCACCAAAAGATAGAAGCAACAACTGGAACAAAAGTCGGGGCCCGTATCAGAAATCAGATCGAAGCAGTTTCCGAACAGGAAACGTGCGTTTTAACACCTTCTCCGAGTTAACGAAATCACCAAGTGAAATCCTTAGTACGGAAACCACCCGGTTTCCAACACCGTCGAAGCAACGGCCTACTTCGGATAAACACTCCAAGAAGTATTGTGAATATCACCGAGACAAGGGGCATACAACTGATGAATGTTGGGCTTTGAAACAAGAGATCGAAAAGGCTGTACGATCCGGAAAACTCTCTCATCTCGTAAAAGAAGTAAAAGTTGGAAAGAAGTCTGCGACTGCAATTGATAATCCGAATACCGAGCCTGGAATCAATATGATTCGGTCCGCTGAGCCAAGAGGGGTGAAACGGTCGAGCCAACATATGGCAGCTTGGATGCACCAACCAACGTATTTTCCTCCGATTGATCCGGAAGATGCTCGAGACGGACCAATCACGATATCGGCCATAGTCGCAGGGCACTTGGTCCGGCGAGTCTATGTAGACGGAGGAAGCGCCTTTGAAATAATGTACTTGCAGTGTTTCCAGCAGCTGAATCCCCAAACCAAGAAGAGACTAATCGAAGTGTCTACCCCTCTAGTAAGTTTTTCGGGAGAGGTGGTTCGTCCGATAGGGCAGATTACCCTTCCGACCACATTCAAGGATGATGACAAAAGCAGAACTGTTCAATTAACTTTTCTGGTTGTTGGTACTCATTCGTCACATAACATAATACTCGGACGACCCGGGCTACGAGCTCTTGGAGCAATTAGTTCGACGATACATGGTGCCATAAAGTTTCCCACCGAAGCTGGGGTCGCTACTATCCTTTCAGAATCAAATTCGTTCGTAGCTGAGGTAAGACACGCAGCAGAAACGAGCTCCAAAAAGTCCGAAGTGCCTACAGAACTCTGGGCGATTAATCCGGATTTCCCTGAACAGCAAGTGGCTATCGGTGCCCAACTCCCAAAACGAACGAAGAAGCTCCTATGGGAACTATTAAGTAACTCGATTGATGTTTTCGCATGGAAGCACTCCGATATGCAAGGGGTCCCCAGGTCTATGGCACAGCATCACCTGAACGTAAAAGAGTCAATCAAACCAATAGCACAGAGAAAAAGGCATATGGCGCCGGATAGAGCTAAGGCTATTGCAAAAGACGTAAAAAGCCTCCTAGATGCCGGAATTATTCGAGAAGTTCGGTACCAAACATGGGTGTCGAACCCAGTTATGGTACGGAAAAAGGACAACTCATGGAGAATGTGTATCGACTTCACCGATCTAAACGATGCGTGCCCGAAAGATTGTTTTCCATGACCGGAGATTGATGAGAAGATTGACTCTGTCGCCACGTTCAGGTTGAAGTGTTTTCTAGACGCATACAAAGGGTACCACCAGATTCAAATGGCAATCGAAGATGAGGACAAGACAGCCTTTGTCACCAACGAAGGAGTTTACTGCTTCACCAAGATGCCTTTTGGGCTGAAAAACGCTGGTGCTACGTATCAGCGTTTAATGAACAAAGCTTTCAAAGACCAGATCGAACGAAATGTAGAGGTATATGTTGACGATATCGTAATCATGAGTCACGATGAAACCGCCATGCTGAAAGACATACTCGAGACATTCACCCGACTCCGAAGCATCAACATGAAGTTAAACCCCAAAAAGTGTACGTTCGGGGTAGAAGAAGGAAAGTTCTTGGGAGTCATGGTCAGGTCAAAAGGTGTAACAACTCTTATCAAAAGTCCTAATTATTATATTAATTTGTCCAATAAAGAAACCCTAATTAAGACACCCAGGTGATTCTGAGTAAACCCTAAAATTTTCAGAACAATCAGAATCAGGGCCCCTAAAACTCAGGGGGGGGGGGGTTTACCTAGTTACGATTATCCAAATAAAACGCTGTCAAAATCGAATTTTACAATTTTGTCGACTCAGCAAGCCTACACACACACGGGGCTACCCTATGGTAGGTAGTGACCCCTCGCGCCACGCGACGCCCCAGGGGGTACCCCTCGCGTCACGCGAGGGGGTCAAATTTTAAGTATAAATAGGGGTGTTTGGGACTTGAATTCTGACACTTGAACGATGTTAAAATTCAAAATATACGCAGAGATATCGTAGAAACAGTCTAAAAAACACACACGATTCACAAATCGCTGCCGCAATACAGGGTAATAACTCGATCGCTGCTACGATTCAATGTCCGATCGATTAAACTATCCAATGGATGTTTAAGTGCTGCCCACATTAGGGTTTATGCTTTGTCATTCGTCGTTAATTCGATGGATGTTTAAGTATTGCACTTTGTCATTCGTTGTGAGGGTTTTATCTCGTGAGTTATCGTAAATGCTGTATTAGTTGCTGACCTAGTTTGTGTGCATTGTTATTTAAACTAGGTTAAAAAGGCTAATCAGTAGGCTAGGGAAAGTTACCCAAAACCAGAAAAGGTAATGATGCGATTTGGGTAATTGTGGATCGATTAACCAAATCAGCTCATTTTTTACCCATGAAAGAAACCTTTAGCATGGAAAGATTGGCAAAGTTGTATGTAGATGAAGTAGTATCCTTACATAGAGTTCCACTCTCCATTGTTTCGGATAGGGATAGTCATTTTACTTCCCATTTCTGGACTAGTTTCCAAGAAGCAATGGGAACTCGACTAAACCTAAGCACTGCCTATCATCCTCAGACAGACGGACAAAGTGAAAGGACAATCCAAACTCTGGAAGACATGCTCAGAGCATGTGTAATAGATTTTGGTGGAAATTGGGATGATCACTTACCTTTAATTGAATTCTCCTATAACAATAGTTATCATTCAAGCATTGAAACTGCCCCATTCGAAGCACTATACGGACGTAAGTGCAGAACTCCAGTTTGTTGGGCAGAAATAGGAGAGAGTCAATTGTCAGGTCCTGAAATAGTGCAAGAAAGTAACGACAAGATTACTCAAATTAAGGAAAGACTAAAGACGGCTCGAGATCGTCAGAAGAGTTATGCCGACAATAGACGGAAGCCGTTAGAGTTCCAAGTTGGAGACAAAGTACTATTGAAAGTTTCTCCTTGGAAAGGAATAGTACGATTCGGTAAGAAAGGAAAGTTAAGTCCAAGATACGTAGGACCATTTTCTGTGATCCAACGTATAGGACCAGTTGCTTATCGGTTACAACTACCAGAAAAACTGGCAGGAGTACATGACGTATTTCATGTATCCAATCTCAAGAAATGTTTGTCTGATGAATACTTGGTAGTACCTCTTCAAGATGTAGAAGTAAATGAAAAACTGAAATTTGTAGAGAAACCTCTTCAAATTGAAGATAGAAAGATCAATTTTCTCAAGCACAAGAGACTAAAACTGGTCAAAGTCAAGTGGGATTCGAAGAGAGGATCCGAATACACTTGGGAGTTAGAATCAGAAATGAAGCGAAAGTATCCCTACTTGTTCCAGTAAATCTCGAGGACGAGATTTTATTAAGGTGGTGAGAATGTAACAACTCTTATCAAAAGTCCTAATTATTATATTAATTTGTCCAATAAAGAAACCCTAATTAAGACACCCAGGTGATTCTGAGTAAACCCTAAAATTTTCAGAAAAATCAGAATCAGGATCAGGGCCCCTAAAACTCGGGGGGGGGGGGGTTTACCTAGTTACGATTATCCAAATAAAACGCTGTCAAAATCGAATTTTACAATTTTGTCGACTCAGCAAGCCTACACACACACACGGGCCTACCCTATGGTAGGTAGTGACCCCTCGCGCCACGCGACGCCCCAGGGGGTACCCCTCGCGTCACGCGAGGGGGTCAAATTTTAAGTATAAATAGGGGTGTTTGGGACTTGAATTCTGACACTTGAACGACGTTAAAATTCAAAATATACGCAGAGATATCGTAGAAACAGTCTAAAAAACACACACGGTTCACAAATCGCTGCCGCAACACAGGGTAATAACTCGATCGCTGCTACGATTCAATGTCCGATCAATTAAACTATCCAATGGATGTTTAAGTGCTGCCCACATTAGGGTTTATGCTTTGTCATTCGTCGTTAATTCGATGGATGTTTAAGTATTGCACTTTATCATTCGTTGTGAGGGTTTTATCTCGTGAGTTATCGTAAATGCTGTATTAGTTACTGACCTAGTTTGTGTGCATTGTTATTTAAACTAGGTTAAAAGGCTAATCAGTAGGCTAGGCTCTGCTCAAAATAAATCTGCAATGTGAGTCATTCTCTTTTTATCAAATTACTTTCAAAATCATGTTTATTTTCAAGGTTATAATTACAGGGATTAAGTTTATGTAATCACCAAATTACAGCCGGTATGTGGGGTTTTGTATACATTACTTGATAATCTTTGCCATTGGACAAACGGGTGGCCAATGGTGATATGACCATAGTCACAGATCCGGTCGAGTGACAAATACTGTGGGTAGTTGGTTGATATCTGAAACATTGTAATCTCCCTTAATACTGTAAATTATAACAAATGTGTCGTTTTAATAAAAAGAATGATTCACCAGTATTTCCCGCTGACAAAACCTTTTTCAAACATGTTTCAGGTGATCTGTTGTGATCCAGGAAAAGTGCCGCGTAGCACTACAAGCTTAAGGAAGTGGCTAAATATAAAATAAAGAAACATGTTTTGTAAAATAAAGATTTCTCCGTGAAATCTTATGATTGTAAATTACCAGGGTTTTATCCCGAGTTGTGAAATTAAATAATCGGGAAATTTGCAGTTTTAAAAAGATTCTGAAGAAATCTTCCGCTGTTAAACTCAATTAAATAAATACCACGGGATTTTCTGTCCCGCGGCTCCTGAAACGGGTCAAATCGGGTCGGGGGCCGTGACAAAAGGCCTGCGAGCCAACCCAGACAAGATCGATGTTGTTCTTACAATGAAACCTCCAACTTCGGTAAAAGAGATCCAGTCCTTAAATGGACGATTGGCTGCCCTCCATCGGTTCTTGTCAAAAGCAGCAGACAGGTCACTCCCGTTTATGGACGTGCTCAGAAAAAGCTTCAGATCGGAGTATAAATGGACGGAAGAAGCTGCACGAGCTTTCGAAGAACTTAAAATTTATCTCGGTACTTTACCGACTCTCACCGTACCAGAAAAAGACGAGGTACTAACGGTCTACCTGGCTGCGTCATCTGGTGCTATCAGCGCAGTACTAGTCGCACACAGAACCGGAGCACAAATTCCCATCTATTACGTGAGCCGAACGCTAAAAGATTATGAAATAAGGTACTCAAACTTGGAAAAATTAGCTCTGGCACTAGTCCATGCTTCAAGAAGACTCCGCCGATACTTTCAAGCCCACCCGATTGAGGTACGAACGGATCAAAGAATTCAGCATGTTCTCCGACGACCCGAAGTTTCAGGTCGCATGGCAAAATGGGCGATCGAACTGGGCGCATTCAATATCACCTTCAGAACCAAAGGCCCGTTAAAAGGGCAGGTGATAGCTGACTTCCTGGTAGAAATGCCGGAGGATAAAGAAAGGGAAGGAACGGAGAAAGCTCCAAACAAGCCTTGGTCTCTGTATACAGACGGAGCTTCTAGCTCCGAAGGGTCGGGAGCAGGTTTGATTCTCACCGACCCGGAAGGGACGGATATGACGTATGCGCTCCGATTGGAATTCAAGAGCTCTAATAACGAAGCTGGATATGAGGCTCTGCTAGCTGGTTTACGTCTGGCAGCGAAAGTTGGAGCAAGAAACGTCGTGGCCCATGTAGATCCGTTGCTCGTAGCAAATCAGGTGAACGACGAGTACGAAGCGAGGGAAGCCAACATGATTGAATACCTTGAGCAAGTAAAACAGATTATGGCATCATTCGATTCATGTAAAGTCAAACATATTCCCCGTAGCAAGAACAAAAAGACCGACACATTAAGCAAGCTGGCGTCCGTATCATTCAGTCATCTGGCTAAAGAGGTAAGGGTGGAAGTGTTAACCACGCCTTCAATTGCCAGTCCTCACGTTATGCAAGTACAAGCTCCGTCGCAAACATGGATGACACCCATAATCAACTATCTGGTGCATGATGTCTTGCCAGTTGATAAAGCAGAAGCAAGAAAGGTCCAAATCAATTCGCTTCAATATCAGATACAGGAAGGAGGTTTGTACCGAAAGACCTTTCTCGGACCTCTGCTAAAACGTCTTGATCCGGAGCAGGCCAGCTGTTGGGATTGAACCCTACCAAAGGAATAAATAATTAAAGCCAAAACTGGATCAGAGCAGTGGATCCAGAATAAGCAGATGTTTTGTTTACATGTCTCTCCCCTTGAAAGTGGTTTCAACATCTGTTGACCTCCTCTCTACTGATCGTACAAACTACTGACCTACAAACTGCTGATCTAGTAAAAGACTGATGGAAGACTAAAGCTCTGATGTTCAATCTACTGCCTTGAGTCAAGCTCTGCTGATCATGACAAGTACTGCTGGGTTCACATCAGTGGAAGGATGCAGCAGTAGTTTAGATGTCTTAGTATAATGAAATGTAATAGCATTAGTTAGCATAGCAGAGGTTGTATAGATCATAGGTTAGAGTTTGTTAGGAGGTTAGATGTCACTTTCATGGTGACGTCAGCTTAGATGCTTCAGTGGTTTGCTCGTGCCTATAAATAGAACAGTACCATGCACTGTTCTATTTAGCTCTTTGCAAAATCTTCTTCCTGCACGAACAAAACTGTGAGCTCAGGCTGAGGGGGAGTTTGTATTCATACATTGCATTGTAATCGTTATTGAAATAAATTCAATCTTTCGGTTCTTTGTGGAAAATGTTTGATCAAAGCAATTCTCTCGTTTGATTGTGTGTAAAGTTTGTTTCCATTATATTTCCGCTGCACAACTCATTCATCTTCATCTTAATTCAAACACAAAACACAATCAAAACCAAACTCAAATCCTAACAATTGGTATCAGAGCTTGGACAGTCAAATTTGATTTAACAATCATTTTGACATAAATAGTTCAGCTCATATTCGTTGATACTGATCGTTTGTTCGTTTTGTTGAAAAACAGAGCAAGGTTTAATCACCATCAAAGTTGATTAATCAGTGCCTGTAAAACAACCAGGATGACGTCACAATCACAAGATGATAAGAATAACATTGGCTCTCTTTTCAAACCACCCATGCTTAAACGTAATGAATACAACATCTGGGAGAGAAGGATGGGTCACATCCTTGCTCAACAGAACACCGGATGTTGGAGGTCTGTTGTTTTTGGTCCCCATGTTCCTATGGTGCCAAGTGCTGAGGATGCAAAGAAGTTCGTTCCTAAACCAACTGAAAACTATACTGAAACTGATTTTCAAAATTTCGAACTCGATGCCAAAGAATTTAGCATCATAGCATCTGCATTACCCAATGAGATCTATGCTGGACTGTTACATTGTAACAGTGCCAAAGAGTTATGGGATGCATTGAAGGAACAGTTTGGGGGAACTGAAGAAGTTATTGAAAACAATAGGGAAATTCTGAATCAGCAGTATGAAACCTTCTGTCACATTAAGGGTGAATCATTGACCCAATAGTTTGAACGTTTTAGTTGTCTCATCAGTGAGCTAAGGCTTGTTAAAGTTGAAATTCCAAAATCAACACAAAATAGTAGGTTTCTTAGATCACTACTTGATAAATGGGACACAATTGCATTTGTGACTAGAAACTCAGCTGAGTTCAAAGATCTGACCCTGACCCAACTTCATGGTAGACTCCTGACCTATGAAAGGGAGTTAAACAGAAAAAGAAGTTGCAAGAGTCTGGCAAAGTTGCTGATGATTATTCATTTGGCAGCACAGCTCTGTTTGGTCAGGAAGAATCTGGTAGCATTAGTAAGGATCAGGGTTATGATCACTTTATTGATATAACTGCTGGTGGAAATTTCAACAACCCTGATTCTCACTTTGCCAATTATGCTTTTACTGCAAATTGTGAAAACCAGATGTCAGACAACTTGTGTTTTGAACTCAATGATTTGCAACACTTTGATCCCACTGACTTAGAAGAAATGGACATTTTGCATCAATTGGCTTTGCTTAGTGTAAGAACAAGCAAATTCTATAAAAGAATAGGGAGAAAATTCCCAGGGTTACATGGGAATTTAAAAGTGGGGTTGGATAAGTAAAAAATTAAGTGCTATAAGTGCAATAGGCTAGGTCATTTTGCTAGGGAATGCAGGAGTCAAACCACTGGTCCAATAATCACTCATCCCAGCTCAAACCCTAGACCACAACAGCAAAGCACTGTGCACTATACCCAATATACCCCTGCTGCCCATGTTAACACTGCTCACTATGCTGCAAAGTCACTCATGCTGTTATGCAAAATACACACAAATACTAAGTTAAAATTTTATCAAATTTCATAGAAAACATTTAAATATTATTTCATACTGGGTAACTACAAAACAACTGAAAAGTTAAAACACACTAGGTTTTATTGTAAATTTATTTATTTACTGAATAAGGTTTCTAGACTGTAGATAATAAAGATGCTAAAACTTGGGTCAAATTATTTAAGGATTTGCATTAATTGCTACATTGGCTAGCATATAAAGATCTGCCCATACTGTACACAAATATTCAATTAATAAAACACATAATCACATAATGACAAGTAGAAAAATTAAGTATTTTCTAAATACTTAATAGGCTTAAATCAGTGGCTCTGATACCACCTTTTTCTGTCACGGCCCCCGACCCGGTTTGACCCGTTTCAGGAGCCGCGGGACAGAAATCCCGTGGTATTTAATTAACAGCGGAAGTTTCTTCAGGATCTTTTTAAAACTGAAATATTTCCCGATTATTTTATTTCACAACTCGGGATAAAACCCGGTAATTTACAATCTTGAGATTTCACGAAGAAATCTTTTATTTTACAAAACATGTTTCTTTATTTTATACTGAGCCACTTTCTTAAGCATGTAGTGCTACGCGGCATTTTTTCCTGGATCACAACAGATCACCTGAAACATGTTTGAAAAAGGTTTTGTCAGCGGGAAATACTGAGTGAATCATTCTATTTTACTAAAACGACTCATTTGTTATAATTCACAGTATTAAGAGCGATTACAGTGTTTCTGATATCAAACCAACTACCCACGGTATTTGTCACTCGACCGGATCTGTGACTATGGTCATATCCCCCATTGGCTGCCCCAATGGTGACGATTATCAAGTAATGTATACAAAACCCCACATACCGGCTGTAACTTGGTGATTACAAAGACTTAATCCCTGTAATTATAACCTTGAAAATAAACATGCTTTTGGAAAGTAATTTGATAAAAAGAGAATGACTCACATTGCAAATTTAATTTGAGCAGAGCCTAGCCTACTGATTAGCCTTTTAACCTAAATTTAATAACAGGCACACAATTCGGTTAGTAACTTAATACAGCATTTACGATAACTCACGAGATTAAAACCCTCACAACGAATGACAAAGTGCGATACTTAAACATCCATCGATTTAACGACGAATGACAAAGCATAACCCTAATGTGGGCAACACTTAAACATCCATTGGATAATTTAATCGATCGGACATTGAATCGTAGCAGCGATCGAGTTATTACCCTGATTGCGGCAGCAATTAGTGATCCGTGTGTGTTTTAGAAGTGTTTCTGCGATATCTCAGTCTACGTAATGAGAATTTACGTCGTTCAAGTGCCAAACTTCGATTGCCAATGCCTGCTATTTATACCCAAAAATTGACCATGCTTACGGACCGTAAGACTCATCCCTTACGGTCCGTAAGGGACACCTAATGACCATAGGGTGGCCACGTCTGGGACTAGCCTAGCTGAGTTGACAGATTCGCAAATTTCAATTTTTACAACGAGATTTGAAGATAATCGTAACTAGGGTTTACCCCCCTTGAGTTTTAGGGGCCCTGATCCTGATTCCGATTGTTCTGAAAATTTTAGGGTTTGTGCAGAATCACTTGGGTGTCTCAATTAGGGTTTCCTATTGGATAAATTAATTTAATAAATATGACTTTTGATGAGAGTTGTTACATTCTCCCTACCTTAATAAAAATCTCGTCCTCGAGATTTACTGGAATAATTGAGGATACTTTCGTTTCATTTCTGATTCCAGTTCCCAAGTGTATTCGGGTCCTCTCCTTGAATCCCACTTTACTTTCACTAGCACTAGTCTTTTGTGCTTGAGAAACTTCACTTTTCTGTCTTCTATCTGAATAGGTTTCTCTACAAATTTTAACTTTTCGTTTACCTCTATATCTTGAAGAGGTATTACCAAAGATTCGTCTGATAGACATTTCTTGAGGTTGGATACATGAAATACATCATGTACTCCAGCTAATCTCTTCTGGTAGTTGTAAACGATAAGCAACTGGTCCTATACGTTGGATCACCAGAAATGGTCCTACGTATCTTGGACTTAGCTTTCCTTTCTTACCGAATCGAACAACTCCTTTCCAAGTGGAAACCTTCAACATTACTCTGTCTCCAACTTGGAATTCTAATGGCTTGCATCTATTGTCTGCATAACTCTTCTGGCGATCTCTGGCCGTCTTCAGCCTTTCCTTGATTTGTGTAATCTTGTCGGTCGTTTCTTGTACTATCTCCGGACCTGATAATTGACTTTCTCCTATTTCTGCCCAACAAACTGGAGTTCTGCACTTTCAATGCTTGAATGATAACTATTGTTATAGGAGAATTCAATTAATGGTAAGTGATCATCCCAATTCCCACCAAAATCTATCACACATGCTCTAAGCATGTCTTCTAGAGTTTGGATCGTTCTTTCGCTTTGCCCGTCTGTTTGAGGATGATATGCAGTGCTTAAATTTAGTCGAGTTCCCATAGCTTCCTGGAAACTTTTCCAGAAATGAGAAGTGAAACGACTATCTCTATCTGATACAATGGAGAGTGGAACTCCATGTAGAGATACGACTTTATCTACATACAACTTTGCCACTCTTTCCATGCTAAAGGTTTCTTTCATTGGTAGAAAGTGAGCAGTTTGGTTAATCAATCCACAATTACCCAAATCGCATCATTACCTTTTCTGGTTTTGGGTAACTTAGTAACAAAATCCATTGTTATGAGTTCCCATTTCCATAGAGCCATTTCTAGTTGTTGTAGTAGACCTGAAGGTTTCTGATGTTCTGCCTTAACTTGTGAACAAGTAAGACACTTAGAAACATATCGAGTTATATCCTTCTTCATGCCTATCCACCAGAAATTATTTCTTAAATCTTGGTACATCTTATTGTTTCCAGGGTGTATAGTATACCTAGATTTATGAGCTTCTTCTAAAATCTTATTTCTTAATTCTCCCTGCGTAGGTACCCAAATTCTGCTTTTATGGAATCTCCAAATTCCATCTGCTCCTTGTTCTAATTCTTTTATTCGTCCCTTCATTCCTTCAGCATCATCCTTGATTGCTGTTTCTTGGAAATGTTTTATTTGTTCCATTAAATCTAACTGTAGATTTAATCTAAGAGCACGAACTCGTCGTTGTTTCTCATGGTACTTACGACTTAAGGCATCTGCAACTACATTTGCTTTTCCTTCATGATATTGAATATCACAGTCGTAGTCACTTAGGATTTCCATCCATCTCCTTTGCCTCATGTTTAACTCTTTTTGCCCGAATATATATCTTAAACTTTTATGATCTGTATAGATAGTAAACTTACTTCCATACAGATAATGTCTCCAAATTTTAAGGGCAAAAATTACGGCTCCTAATTCTAAGTCATGAGTCGTATAGTTTTCTTCGTGCTTTTTCAATTGTCTTAAGGCATACGCAATTACCTTCTTGCGTTGCATTAGCACACATCCAAATCCTAGTTTTGAAGCATCACAATATACTTCAAAATCTTCAGTTCCTTCTGGTAAGGCTAAGATTGGAGCATTCGTTAACTTTTGCTTTAAAATTCTAAAAGCTTCTTCTTGCTTAGATCCCCATTCAAACTTAACGGCTTTACAGGTTAGCTTAGTTAATGGTACAGCTATCTTGGAAAAATCCTTAATAAACCGTCTATAATATCCAGCTAAACCTATAAAACTTCTAATTTCCATTGCTGTTTGCGGAACCTTCCATTTGGTAATTGCTTCTATCTTAATAGGATCTACATGAATACCTTCATGATTTACCATATGTCCTAAGAATTGCACTTCTTGCAACCAAAATTCACACTTCGAGAATTTGGCGTAAAGCTTTTCTTTTCTTAACAAAGTTAAGAGTGCATGCAAGTGTTGACAATGTTCGTCCTGACTTTTTGAATAAATAAGTATATCGTCTATGAAGACAATTACAAATTTATCCAAATACGGTTTACAGATTCTATTCATCATGTCCATGAATGCGGCAGGTGCATTCGTTAATCCAAAGGGCATGACTGTAAACTCGTAATGACCATACCTAGTTCTGAAAGCAGTCTTAGGTATGTCTTCTTCTTGTACTTTCAATTGATGATATCCGGAGCGTAAATCTATCTTAGAAAAATATCTAGCCCCTTGAAGTTGATCGAAAAGATCATCAATCCTAGGTAATGGGTATTGATTCTTAATTGTAACCTTATTCAATTCTCTATAATCAATACACATTCTCATCGAACCATCCTTCTTCTTTACAAAAACCACTGGCGCTCCCCAAGGGGATGAGCTAGGTTGTATGAATCCTTTGCTTAGTAATTCATCTAATTGCTTTTTCAGTTCTAACATTTCGGTAGGAGCTAACCGATAAGGTGCCTTGGCTATCGGTGTAGTTCCTGGAATTAGATGAACCCTAAACTCTACTTCCCTATCTGGTGGTAACCCTGGTAACTCTTCTGGGAATACATCTGGGTATTCTGAGACTACAGGAATCTCCTTAAGTTCTTTACCCTTAGTACTAATGATTACTGAAATCATATATACTATTCCTTGTTTTCGTTCATAACTAGCAACTTTCATCACTGATATGAACTTCATGGGCTTACGTGGTTTATCTCCTGTAATTATGATTACTTCTCTGGTAGGTGCTTGAATTTCTATGGAATTCTGATCACAAAGAATTCAAGCATTGTTGGCTACTAACCAATCCATTCCTAACACAACATCAAATTCGGCTAATTTCATAGGTAATAGATTTGCAAAGAATTTATGACCTGAGAGTTCTATTTCTACATTTTGCAGAACTTTATCTATTTTAACTGAATTCCCATCAGCCGTTTCGACTGTAAAAATCTGCCTAATGTTGGTTAAGGGTATATTAAGAGCTTGGCAGAATGAAGTATTTATAAAACTTTGGTTTGCACCAGAGTCAAATAATACTTTGACGTAAATGTTGTGAACTAAGAACGTACCAGCTATCACATCTGGAATCATCTCGGCTTCCTGGGTAGTTAGCTGGAATGCTCTGACATTCTTCTTTGTAGCTCCGTCAGCTGGTTTAGCTTTGGTGTCTGCTGGTTTGACCAATTTAGGACATTCTGTTTTGAAATGTCCTGCTTCTCCACAATTGTAACAAATTGTGGATTTCTTCCTGCAGTTTTCTTCACGATGTCCTATAGTTTTGCAAAAATTGCAGGTTATATCGCATCTTCCATAATGTTTCTTTTTGCATTTCCTGCAGAATGACGGAGTTGGAGATTGCCCTGTTCCTCTTCTCTTGAAGCTGTTATTATTACCCGTACGAAATCCTTGGGTAATTTTCTGAGCCAGTTCCTTCTTCCTGTTTTCATCTTGCGTGCGTACCAGTTCGTCAGTTAGGGTATTGGCTAATTCCACAGCATCGTCAATCGTACGAGGTCTCGCAGCTTTAACGATATTGCGGATTTCACCAATCAAGCCCCATATATAGCGAGAAATGAGTACCGGTTCTGGTGAAGCCAGTGTTGGTACCACTCTAGCATATTCAAAGAATGTCGAAGTATAACCGCGACAATCTACACCCATCATTCGATGGTTTAAGAACTTATTCGTCATTTGATCTCTTTCATATTCGGGACAGAATTTTCTTTCTACAAGAATCTTAAATTCTTCCCAGGTCATGGCATAAGCCCTATTTCTTCCTTTTGCTTGTAACACCGTGTTCCACCATTCTAGCGCCCCTTCTTTAAAAAGATTTGACGCGTACATGACCTGATCGTCCTTGGCACATTTACTTATTGTAATCACTGCCTCGGTCTTCTTTAACGAACGCAGTGCTGCGGTCGCTCCTTCATTGCCTGCAAACTCAGATGGTTTACAAGCAATAAATTCTTTATAAGTGCAACCAGATGTTGCAGCTTTCATTTTCTTAGGGAGCGGAGCTTGCCGTGGTTCATTATCATGATTAACATGATCATTGCGGTTCAGAAATACGTTTGCTAGGAACGATTTATTGCGGTTCAGCAGGTTTCTGGACAGCAGCGACTATTGCGGGAATAGCATTAGCTATCCCTTGAGCAACGATATTTTCTATATCTTGCCTAGTCATATATTGATCCCCCGGTTGTTGTTCAGATTGATTAACCTCATTAACTGGTTCATTATTAGCGTTTTCCATCTGATAATTAATATATATAATTTATTAGTATCAAATAAATAACAATTATACAGAGTTCATAACATCAATATAGCCAAAATTATCGATTTCTCGATTTCCATTTATATTTAATAGTATGCATCAATACACACCATTATCTTACAAAGTTTTAATTTAGGTTATTTCACATGATTATATTATTATTGCTAATTTACAACCACAGTCTCACAACCTATTATCCTTTTGTCAGTTGGTATTTTAGTAACGACGTTCCCTCTCGTCGTATTTCCAGAGGATCTGTTCTCCTACTTCCCTAATCCTATTTCCTGTATCTATTAATTCCTCGCCAAAGTGGCGAAGTTCAGCTAAATTCTCATTGCTCATAGGTGGATTAGGTATAGGTTCTGGGATTGCTGGGTCCAAGTTTATTGGTAGTTGTGTTTCAAGAGAATGAATAAAAACACTTTCATTAACAGGCTTAATAGTATTATAGCTTGTCAATATAAAATCTAACTCTTCCTGAGATAGTAATCCCTCAATTTGCCTAGAGCTTTCCCCAATTTCCATTTTCTTAGGCTTGGTTTTCTCGAGAGGTGAAGCGTTGAATTCTATAGGTTCTTCTATGTCTGGTATATACCTATTGAAATTTCTAGAAACCTCTATTCTTACCGGATAGAGATTTAAATTCTGTAGGGCGTCAGACAAGTCACTCATGCTGTTATGCAAAATACACACAAATACTAAGTTAAAATTTTATCAAATTTCATAGAAAACCTTTAAATATTATTTCATACTGGGTAACTACAAAACAACTGAAAAGTTAAAACACACTAGGTTTTATTGTAAATTTATTTATTTACTGAATAAGGTTTCTAGACTATAGATAATAAAGATGCTAAAACTTGGGTCAAATTATTTAAGGATTTGCATTAATTGCTACATTGGCTAGCATATAAAGATCTGCCCATACTGTACACAAATATTCAATTAATAAAACACATAATCACATAATGACAAGTAGAAAAATTAAGTATTTTCTAAATACTTAATAGGCTTAAATCAGTGGCTCTGATACCACCTTTTTCTGTCACGGCCCCCGACCCGGTTTGACCCGTTTCAGGAGCCGCGGGACAGAAATCCCGTGGTATTTAATTAACAGCGGAAGTTTCTTCAGGATCTTTTTAAAACTGAAATATTTCCCGATTATTTTATTTCACAACTCGGGATAAAACCCGGTAATTTACAATCTTGAGATTTCACGAAGAAATCTTTTATTTTACAAAACATGTTTCTTTATTTTATACCGAGCCACTTCCTTAAGCATGTAGTGCTACGCGGCATTTTTTCCTGGATCACAACAGATCACCTGAAACATGTTTGAAAAAGGTTTTGTCAGCGGGAAATACTGAGTGAATCATTCTATTTTACTAAAACGACTCATTTGTTATAATTCACAGTATTAAGAGCGATTACAGTGTTTCTGATATCAAACCAACTACCCACGGTATTTGTCACTCGACCGGATCTGTGACTATGGTCATATCCCCCATTGGCTGCCCCAATGGTGACGATTATCAAGTAATGTATACAAAACCCCACATACCGGCTGTAACTTGGTGATTACAAAGACTTAATCCCTGTAATTATAACCTTGAAAATAAACATGCTTTTGGAAAGTAATTTGATAAAAAGAGAATGACTCACATTGCAAATTTAATTTGAGCAGAGCCTAGCCTACTGATTAGCCTTTTAACCTAAATTTAATAACAGGCACACAATTCGGTTAGTAACTTAATACAGCATTTACGATAACTCACGAGATTAAAACCCTCACAACGAATGACAAAGTGCGATACTTAAACATCCATCGATTTAACGACGAATGACAAAGCATAACCCTAATGTGGGCAGCACTTAAACATCCATTGGATAATTTAATCGATCGGACATTGAATCGTAGCAGCGATCGAGTTATTACCCTGATTGCGGCAGCAATTAGTGATCCGTGTGTGTTTTAGAAGTGTTTCTGCGATATCTCAGTCTACGTAATGAGAATTTACGTCGTTCAAGTGCCAAACTTCGATTGCCAATGCCTGCTATTTATACCCAAAAATTGACCATGCTTACGGACCGTAAGACTCATCCCTTACGGTCCGTAAGGGACACCTAATGACCATAGGGTGGCCACGTCTGGGACTAGCCTAGCTGAGTTGACAGATTCGCAAATTTCAATTTTTACAACGAGATTTGAAGATAATCGTAACTAGGGTTTACCCCCCCTGAGTTTTAGGGGCCCTGATCCTGATTCCGATTGTTCTGAAAATTTTAGGGTTTGTGCAGAATCACTTGGGTGTCTCAATTAGGGTTTCCTATTGGATAAATTAATTTAATAAATATGACTTTTGATGAGAGTTGTTACATGCAACCCCTGTGCCTGTGCATTATGTTCAAACCACTGTTCCACAAATTCAGTATGTTCAAACCCCTGTCCCTCAGGCACAAGTGCAACCTGTTGCACCTCAACAAGCTGCTCCAACAGTAGCACAACCAGATCAACAAAGCTTTTTCACCCAAGGTTTTGTTGACTGGAGCAGCATGCCTGATGAGCTTGGTGATGAAAATTTTGCACTCAATGCTTTTTATGATCCTTCTAATGATGAATTTTGTTTGATGGCATTAGAGTCAATACCTGAAGGGGTAGAAACTGAAGGTGAACAGCTAAGTGATGAAATAGTGGATAAAGTAGCTGAAGCAGTGGTTACTGCAGTTGCTGGTGAACTACTGCTGGGAGAAAATTCAGAAACCCTGATTGAACCACTGACTGATCCCTGGTCCGAAGAAGACAAGGAAGAAAAGAAAGCATGTGAGAAAGGAGAGAGAGTTGATGAAGAAGGTGATTATAAATGTGATTGTGCAATGATGGCTGCTAAGGTAACACCTCAAGTTCTTGAAAAAACTGTGTTCAGACCAATGCATTATTGCATTTGCTAACATCAAAGAGGTAAATGAAAACCTTAGGGATAAAGTCTTGTCTGATGAAGTCAAATTTGAAAAGCCTTTAAAAGAACTTAGAAACAAATTGGCTGAAAAAGATAAAGAAATCAGCAGTCTCAAAGAAGAGCAGAGCATAACCAAGACCCAACTTCAAACCATGATAGAAAAATATCATGTTTGCAAAAAGGAGTTGGAGTCCACCCAAGTCACATGTGAGAAATGGGTGGAATCATGCAAAGGCTATGGACTCTTGTTGGAAAAACAGATCAAAAGTAATGTGAAATTTGGAATTGGTTTTAGAAAACATGATGAAGTTGAAAACACTGCTTTTGAAAAATCTGTTCAAACCACTGATGAATCCACTGAATTCATCCCAACAAACAAGAGTGGCCAAGAAGTGAAAATCACTGATAAACTTGGTAACAAAATCACACTTGAGAGACCAGTGGGATCCTCTACTTTTGAGGAAATTGAGAAATACCAATTTAAACCCACATGGTCTGATGAGTATGACATTCTTGAAAATTTTAAACCCATGGATTTCACAACCACTGATGGTGTTAAAGCTCCAAAAGCAAAAGTCATTCCTCTTAAGGACATCCCAGCAGAGGTTAAAAACTCTGCTGCAAAGGAGTCTGAAAAGAGAAAGAAGAGAGAAAAGATCAAAAACCTGTTTTGTGAATTTTGTGAAAAAAGGAATCATCTAACAAAAGACTGTTTCCATTTAAAAGCATATGATTTAAATAGAACAAGTATCATTGTACCTGCTGAAAGCTGCACCATCTGTGGTAAACCAAACCACAAAACTCAAGAATGTGTGTATCTCAAGAACTTTGATGTAAAAAAGAATGAGTACACTGCAAAAACAACCTTGAGTTCATCAACATCATCTGTCAAATTCACCAAGAATCAACCACTGTTTGTGCCAGTCCAAACAGCTGTCACAAAACAGCTGAACCAAACATCTATTAAAAGAGATGTTCAGGTTACTGATGCACCCCCTGCCAATCAATATAGAAGAGGTAAGGGACAACCACCATACCCTAGGGTTCCACACGTTTATGAGGCTTACAAAAGGCCCTCAAAACCAAGAGTGAACCGGAATCCCTTTGGGTACCAACAGATGATTGGGCAAGACCCCCAACAGTGGTTAGAGAAAATATGTGCCAAAAAGAACCAAACACCTGATCTAACCACTGCCCATGCATCTGAATTCATCACAGACACTGTTGAGACCCCATCCAAAGCCTTATTGGCTTTGGAGACCCTAATGAACTAATCCTTTTACTTCATGTGCAGGGAGCTTCTGCATGCTTAGATAGCCTTTGGTATGTAGATAGTGGAGGCTCCAGGCACATGACAGGATGTAAAGCCCTCCTCAAAGACTTCAAAATCCATGGAGGGGGTGATATATCCTTTGGGAATAATAGTAAAGGGAAAGTTCTGGGGTCTGGTACAGTATAGTCTGGAAATGTAAAATTTGAAAATGTCAATCTGATAGACAATCTGAAATTCAACCTCCCAAGTGTTTCACAAATGAGTGATAAGGGGTATGGGTCATTCTTCACAAAGGAGTGTTGTAGGATTGTTGGACCAGAAATGGTTGAAAAGATTGAAGCAATAATAAAAACTGGAAAAACAAAACTTGTTGCTCAAAGAAGTGGCAATGTTTATGTTGTTGATATGTCAAAAGAGTGTCCCAGAACTGATGCCTGTCTGTTCTCAGCTGCCTCTAACAAAGAGACAGAACTTTGGCACAGAAGATTGGGACACACAAATCTCAAGACAATCACTGAAATTTCAAAAAATGGCTTGGTAAGAGGCTTACCTCAAAAATTGTTTTCATGTCCTGAGCATTGTGTTTCCTGTTTAAAAGGAAAATAGCATAAAAGCTCCTTTAAGTCCATTGAAGACTCCAAAACAACCCAGTGTTTGCAAATGCTGCACATGGATTTGTTTGGCCCAGTCCAAGTCATGAGTCTCAAGAAAAAGAGATATTGTCTAGTTATTATTGATGACTTCTCTAGGTTTACATGGACTTTCTTTTTACACTCAAAAGATGAGACTGCAGGCATTTTGCAAGACTTTGTGACACAGGTTGAAAAGCAATTTGACCTTCCAGTAAAAGTCATCAGGAGTGACAATGGCACAGAATTCAAAAATAAGGAGTTGGATGCCTTCTGTGTGAAGAAAGGGATTGTAAGGCAGTACAACATCCCTAGAACACCAGAGCAAAATGGCGTAGTTGAAAGAAAGAACAGAACTTTGATGAGGCTGCCAGAACCATGCTTGCTGATTCAGGTTTGCCATTAACTTTTTGGGCAGAGGCAGTAAACACTGCTTGCTATGTCCAAAACAGAGTTTTAATAAACCCCAGGCACAAAAAGACTGCTTATGAAATTCTGTATAAAATCAAACCACTGATCTCATATTTCAAAGTATTTTGCTGCCCATGCTTTATTTTGAATTTAAAAGATTCCATCTCAAAATTTGCAGCCAAAGTAGATTGTGGTTATCATCTGGGATACTTAACCACTGCCAAGGCCTATAAAGTGTTTAATACACGGACCAAAGCAGTGGAGGGGACCTTGAATGTAAAGTTCAATGAACTTTCATCAATGAAAATACCAGCAAATCCTGCAGATTTGTTTGATCTTGAAAAATTCACTTTTGAAAATACTGCTATCAAGACTAACAGTGCAGGTCCATCAGAGGATTCAACACCAGACTATGGGTATGAAATCATCATCCCTCAAAGGTCTGTCAAAATGGGAAGAACATCAGATGTTCAAAACAGCTGTCAAAGCTCAACCACTGCTACCTCAACAGTTGTTGACCAAAGTAGCCCCTTAACCAATTCTTCCACATCATCAAGCACTGTTGATAAAAGTCCACAAACAGTGGATCAAAGTCAGCATGTGTCCACTACATTACCTGCTATTCCACCACCTTTTGAAGCCACTGCTGGATCATCAAAGTCACCAGCAGTGGTTAGCTCAGATGATACATATTTGCAGCCTTCACCAACAAATGCCATCATTCCATACCAATGAGATTTAATCTTCTTGAGATCTCATCCACCTGATCAAATCATTGGCAACATAAATGAAGGGGTGCTCACAAGAAGCCAAACCCAAAACATTTGTCTTTTTGCTGGTTTTCTATCACTCCATCAGCCAGTCAAGTACCAAGATGCACTAAAAGACAACAGCTGGGTAGAAGCCATGCAAGAGGAGCTCCAACAGTTCAAAAGACAACAAGTATGGGAGCTTGTACCACTGCCAGAAGATGTGAGTCCCATCGGCACAAAGTGGGTCTTCAAAAACAAAACTGATGAAAGTGGCATTGTTGTCAAGAATAAAGCCAGGCTAGTGGTTCAAGGTTACAGACAGGAAGAGGGGATTGATTATGATGAAAAATTCTCCCCTGTAGCAAGATTGGAAGCTATAAGACTGTTCCTGGCCTTTGCTGTCAACCACAACATGAAGGTGTTTCAGATGGATATCAAAAGTGCTTTCCTCTATGGTACAATTCAAGAAGAGGTGTATGTTTGTCAACCTCCAGGTTTTGAGGACCCGTTTTATCCAGATCATGTCTACAGGTTAAACAAAGCCTTGTATGGCCTAAAACAAGCACCTAGGGCCTGGTATGAAACTCTTTCCACCTTTCTACTCTCAAATGGTTTCAAAAGAGGTACCATTGATAAAACATTGTTTCTAAAATGGAGAGGAAAGGATTTAATGATTGTCCAAATTTATGTGGATGACATTATTTTTGGAAGCACATGTAATAAAATGTGTGAAGAGTTTAGGGAACTCATGACAGCTGAGTTTGAAATGAGTGCAATGGGTGAGCTGCAATGCTTTCTTGGTCTCCAAGTTCAGTAAATGCAAAATGGAACTTTCATTCATCAAAGCAAATATGCTAAAGAACTTTTAAACAAATTTGATATGAATGATTGTAAACCATGCAGCACACCCATGGCAACAAATAAGCTAGTCATGTCTGATGAAAAGGATGAGCTGATTAACCAAACTCTATATAGAAGCATGATTGGGTCTCTTTTGTACCTAACTGCATCTAGGCCAGACATCATGTTTGCAACATGTGTCTGTGCAAGAAGTCAATCAGCCCCTAGAAAATCCAACCTTATTGCTGTAAAAAGGATATTCAGGTACATAAAAAGTGCTCCCACACTTGGTATCTGGTATCCAGCTAATGGGAATATCAAGCTTTCAGGATTTTCAGACAGTGACTTTGCTGGATGTAACACCACAAGGAAGTCCACATCAGGAGGGTGCCAGTTTCTAGGTGATTGCTTAGTTTCATGGCAAAGCAAAAAGCAAGCAGCTGCTTCAACATCCACTGCTGAAGCTGAATACATTGCCGCTGCAAGCTGTACAGCCCAACTCCTGTGGCTTCAAAATCAGTTATTGGATTTTGGTATCACTGCCTTAAAGACACCACTCATGTTGGATAGCCAGGCAGCAGAAAATATCATCAAAAATCCAGTTTCTCACTCAACCACCAAACACATCGACATCAGACATCACTTTGTGAGGGATTGCTATGAAAAAGGTTTGATTTCTCTGCATCATGTTCCAACTAAAGACCAGCTGGCAGATGTGCTCACAAAAGCATTAGATACATCCACCTTTGAAAGCTTGGTCTCTAGGATTGGCATGCTAAACATGGAATAACAAGCAAAATCTTGTTTTTCTATGAATAAAAGCATTAAAATTTTTTCAGAAAATCAAAAATCCATCCTTAAAAATAGCTAAAAATGAAGTTTTCATTAAAATCCTTAAAAGTCTGCCATAACCACTGTTTGTTCAAAAGTATGTTCTACTTCAAAGTTTGTGCACTGCTGAAAGCCATCCCCTGTTCTCTCATTTTCTTGATAAGCACTGATGCTCAAAATCAGTGTTTTATCCACTGATGTGCTATCTACTGATAGTGAAAATCATCCACTGCTTCCATATGTTACTGTTGTAATCACTGTATTCATCCGTAATTTTCATAAAAGTACTGTCCTTCATTTCATCAGGGGTTGGCATGTGGGCAGTACATAGTGGTCAGGCCTTTTGTAACCGCTGCCACGTCAGCATTCACTTTTTCCCTATAAAACCCCCATTCAACATCCAAACAGGGTTTTACTGTCGAATTGAATTCTTAAAAATTCTCTTCTTAAAGCAGTTTTTTCTCAAATTTCTTCACAATCTTCTTCGATCATCATCTCCAAAATGACAAAATCGAAGTCATCTGCAAAACCCACTTCCAAATCATCTTCAAAAGAAGCCTCTCAAAAGGCCACACCCATTGAAATTCCACATAAACCTTCTCACAATCTTCTGGGTCTTCTCACAAAACCCGGCACCACCGAGGTTTTTGATTCCATCATTGATCTCATGTCAAAGTACAAAACTTTGCTTACAGCAGATGCACCCATTTACCTGCAAACCCAAAGGGAGTTTTGGAAGAATGCAACCCTTGACAAATAAGGCGACGATGTCATAGCCATTAACTCCACGTTAAAGGGTAAAGCAGTCAAAATAACATCACAATCCATCTCAGAGGTCTTTCAACTCGATGATCAGAAAGGTAAAATTCTTTTCCCAAAAACGAGTTAAAAAATGATTTTCTGGAAAGAGGGTATAATGCAGAAGTAAAAAGGGACACCTTACAAAAAGGTTTCTTCCCTTCTGCAACAAGATTTTTATTTCATACCCTCTTAATGTGTGTTTCAAACAAAACCACTGCTTTTAATGAAATACCATTAAAGATACAAAACCTGGGGTATGCTATTCTTCAAAAAGAAAATTTTAATTATTCTCAGGTAATCATTAATGATCTGGTTAAAAATGTTGAAACAAAGGCATTCTTACTGTTTCCAAGATTTCTAAGTTACTATTTTGAAAAGAAACTTGGTAAGAATGATGCTGCTGCAATAAAACAAGGTGAATCTATTCAAATAAACAGCTTAACTGCTGAAACTTTTACAAGAATGTCAACACCTAGCAAAACACAAGCAGAGGTGCCTGAGCAGAATTTAGCAGCTACCACTGCTCCTCAGGTATCTGCTGTTGAGCCCACTGCTCAAGGTGATCAAAGTAGCAAAACAACTGCTTTGAAACCCACACCTATAATCACCAAAAAGCCAAACAAAAAGAAAACTCAAAAACCCCCAAAACCTATCAAAAAGGCAACTCTGGAAGATGAGATACCAGAGCAACTGCCAGTGACAGCACAAAAGTCACTAGGAACCACTGCTGCTTCTTCCTCACAGCAGTTGGTAAAAATATCTCAACCCATAGCCGAAACTCCTCCTGTCTCTTCTAAAAAAGAACAAGTTGTACATATAGGGACACCACTATATGATGCTCTGGAATCACTTGCTTCCATCATCCACAGCCCAATGCCCGGGGCAAATTCTCTTTCTACACCAACCATCACATCCACAATTCCCCCACCAACTAAACTTTTGTTGGATGCAATTGATTTGAACCAGGAACAAACCAGTCCTTCTCAATCACCTATCAATGAGAACATTCCTAAACAAATGACTGGGTCTGATGTATCAATCTTTGCTAACCCACCAACACAACCTGAGGAGGTTACACCCCTTGAGTTACAAGTAACTCTTGGTGGTAATCCAAGTGAAGCAGCCACTACAAGTGCTGAACCCACTGGTTTGCATTTGGAAAGTGGTTACATCAATAAGACTTCCTTGGAGGCAATTCCTTCCATAGCACCTCTGACATCCACCAGTGGATTTGTTTTGACCACTGGCAACATCAAAAGTTTGTCAAGTGTTGAAGGAAGAAGACCCCAGTACCAAGAAAAAGGGGCATCAGTGGTTAATGTTTGGAGTACACTCCCTACCTCAACCACTGATAAAACCACTGCTAGTGGAAAATCAGATGATCCCATTAAATTGGGTGATGGTTTAAAATATCTGGAATTGACGGAACGAGTTGACAAACATGATACAACTGTTGCAGATATCAAAGACATGCTACAACAGTTGTTGAAAGTACAAAAGATGCAATCCACTGTTATTCCACCTCAAGCACCTGCTCCACCACAAGCACCTGCTGCAAATGAGCTCTGGAATCTATTTCAACCTTTTCTCCAGCAACAAAAACAAGTGGCTGATCAGCAACATGCAATACATGTACAAGAGCTGAGAAACACAATGGAGTCTAGGTTCAAGAACACACAAGCAGACATCAAGGCACTCAAGGCCCACATATCAAACACCACTGGCACTGATCCTCCAACTGTTCTTTTCATTGATCAATTACCCTCAGATAATGCCAAAAAGGGGGAGAAAATTAAAGAATGGAAGAAGAAGGGAGTAGATGATGGTCTCTACATAGAACCAGAAATGGAGAATATGACCAAGCAGATACCTTTCCCAGATGGTAGCAAAAAGGTTGATGTTACCCAAAATGCACTTGATGAAGCTATAGCAAGTGTAAAAAGGGACAGAGCGGCAAAGGATATGTCAAGGTGGAATAAGGAGAAAAGAGCTTACATGGAGCTGAATGCGCAGGGTTGTTCTGGGCTAAAGGATGTTCAAAATCCTGAGCTAAAAAGAAATCCCACTAGAAAAGTGAAGGAACCCAAGTCCACACCATCCAGACTCACAAAGCATACTCCAAAACCACCATCCAAAAGCCTCCAACATCAAACCTCCACCCAAACAGCTGTTGTAACTCCTGCTCTATCAACTACTGCTGGTACTTCAGAGGTTTCAACATATGTTATCACTTCAACACACACCACTTCAACACACACCACAACCACTGCCTTACCACCACCACCACCATCACCACCAAAAACAACATCACCACCATCGCTTCCTGCCAAAAAGCAGAAGACAGCAGATGTTACAACATCGGCTGTAATGACAACAGTGGTTGAAACACCAGTTGTTTCAATAGTTGTTAGTCAATCACAAACCACTGCCATAAAAAACATCACCACTGATCCACCCAAAACATCATCTGCCTCTCCTACAATAAAAAGGAGAAGGATTTTCATACCAGATGATGATTCACCATCACCACCACCAACATCTTCACAAACACTTGCACTGATTCCAAACCCTGTTCCTCTCTCATCAGCTCCTGTACAACAACCAATCCCTATTATCACTCCTGCAGGTTTCCAGTATCCTCTTGAACTCATTGCAGTCAGAGAAGAGATTAAATCCTTCTACTATGAGGATGATCCCGCTAAAAGGAAATTGCCATCAGTTCAAGGATATCCTAGGCCTAACAACATTGAAGAGTACTTGAAAATCAAGGCTAAACATGCAGAGGATGAAAATCAAGGCTAAACAGGCAGAGGATATCTCTAAAAGAAGCTCTCAAGGGAAAACTGACAAGGAAATTCAAAGGCATTATCAATTTTTATTCACCCAAGTCAGATCCTTAGAGCAATTTGCAAAAAAATGTTTGTCAACAAATCTCAGAGGAAGCAGATGAAACTTTGAGAAAAGACTACATTGAAAGCATCGTGGCAACCAAGAAGTACAAGGGAGAAAAACATATGTACAAGGAATGGACCATTCCTGAGCTTGAACAAGAAGCAGCCAGGATTCAAGAAATAATAAAGAATAAGGTCAAACACACTCCTCCAGTTTGGGCAAAATTCAAAAAGAATATATCTGATAAAAAGGAGGAGCTGAGGAGAATGAAAGAGGAATTAGTTGCTGCTGACTATAGGTCTAAAAATCAAGTGGCAAGATGGAAAGAAGATACAGTCAGGGCCACCTACAAAAGGTTGGAGGAATTAAGGAAGAAAGATCCCACAGTTTCACAAAAACCTGACTACCCTGAAGCAGAGGTTACCAAAAGACCATCAAAGCTGCAAATCAGGAGAGCCACTGCTCCAGCTGGTGCAGCCACCTTTAAAAGAAGGCAACAAAAACAGTTGGGTGCTGAAACCATCCAAGAGCTAATAAAAGGAGATGCCCTTGTAAAAGAAGGCATAAAGAAAATGATTATAGAAACTCTTGGTTTGGATCAAACTGCAAGTGCTGCTCAGTCAGTCATAAATAGGCCAGCTTCACCAAACACCTCATCTAATAAAAATCTCCCAAGAAACCCACCAGGCTCAAAAGTACTAAAGTGGAAAACTGATAAACAGTCCCATGTACTGACAGTGATCAAGTCTAGTGGAGAAGTGAAGAAATTAACAAGGGAACAAGCACTTGGCCTAAGTCTTGAAGATTTGCAGGATCTCCTTGATCTTCCACTTAGCAGGGATGATAATGACACAGATGCCTTAACCTTTGAATTACAACTTAAAGGGCAAATAAGGGAACTGTTGATGAGGCAATAAAGATCTTCCAATAATGAAGAGTTTTGACATTATCTGTTCCAGGGGGAGATTGTTGGGATTGAACCCTACCAAAGGAACAGATAATTAAAGCCAAAACTGGATCAGAGCAGTGGATCTAGAATAAGCAGATGTTTTGTTTACATGTCTCTCCCCTTGAAAGTGGTTTCAACATCTGCTGACCTCCTATCTACTGATCGTACAAACTGCTGACCTACAAACTGCTGATCTAGTAAAAAACTGATGGAAGACTAAAGCTCTGTTGTTCAATCTACTGCCTTGAGTCAAGCTCTGCTGATCATGACAAGTACTGCTGGGTTCACATCAGTGGAAGGATGCAGCAGTAGTTTAGATGTCTTAATATAATGAAATGTAATAGCAGTAGTTAGCATAGCAGAGGTTGTATAGATCAGAGGTTAGAGTTTGTTAGGAGGTTAGATGTCACTTTCATGGTGACGTCAGCTTAGATGCTTCAGTGGTTTGCTCATGCCTATAAATAGAACAGTACCATGCACTGTTCTATTTAGCTCTTTGCAAAATCTTATTCCTGCACGAACAAACACTGTGAGCTCAGGCTGAGGGGGAGTTTGTATTCATACATTGCATTGTAATCGTTATTGAAATAAATTCAATCTTTCGGTTCTTTGTGGAAAATGTTTGATCAAAGCAATTCTCTCGTTTGATTGTGTGTAAAGTTTGTTTCCATTATATTTCCGCTGCAAAACTCATTCATCTTCATCTTAATTCAAACACAAAACACAATCAAAACCAAACTCAGATCCTAACACCAGCTATATCATCAGATAAATACATTACGACATTTGCGGTATTCACGCCGGGTAAAAAATGATCGTAACGAAAGTGAAAAATGCAGGATATTATTGGCCCGGGATGCACGAGAGTGCAGTTAAAGAACTCCAGCAATGTGATGAATGCCAAAAACACGCACCAGTGAGTCTCCGAGCAAAAAATGAGATGATCCCGGTAACCGCCGCATGGCCTTTCCAAAAGTGGGGCGTCGATATTGTAACAACCCGCACTTTCGTGCATTGTTACCACTCGCTACACTCGTTACGCCTAGCACCAGAGATTCGGATCATAATGTAACTATATCGCATACATCGCTATATTGCAGCAAATTCGAATATTTCACGTATTTTATCGCTATAATACATTATATCGCGCATACTAACACTCACGATGACGTCGAGTGAGGACTTATTCTACCCTCCTCGATGATCGTGATGTGTCGCAATGCAACAATTAACGCTAACAAGGACTTTTGGGTGAGTGTTATCCCTCCAGTCGTCATGACGATGATGACAATACGAGTTATTGATACCCCGACAGTCATTGTGACACTAACGCTCATGGTGACGTTGAGAGAGGACCTATTCTACCCTTTGCGATGGCCGTGATGCATCTTAACGCAATGCATACTCGAAACGAACACTTGGGAATATGGATACGTATATACGACCTTTTTGTGATTAAAAATATACATATATATAATAAAAACAATTAAATATGGGAAACCAGAACTATCGCAACGCTCGAAACAATGAAATTCCCCGCACCAAGATCCAACCGGAATGGCCATCCGAACGGATGGCCATCCGATCGGATGGGCATCCGAACGGATGGGCATCCGAACGGATGACCATCCGACCCTGCACATTCAACCTCCTTTCTCCTCCCTTGCCTATAAATAGCGCTTGCCACATCACTTGAACAGTGATGTGACAGCCCTCACTCGACCAGACGCTCTTGGATCCTTTTCTCTCGATTCCTCGCGATTCCGGTAAGAATTCAACCTAAATCTTGTACTTCTATGATCTACACCCGATTCTACATCTTTCTATCTTTCAAATCTCAACTTTTAACCGTGAAATCTACTGATTTGAGGTGTTCTAGGATGAGGTCATCAAGAGTTCATATGAACTTTCAAAGTGTGACCTCATCCCACTATGAACAGCTCGGATCTGAGTGATTTCCACATGTTTTTACACAATCTCGTTCAAATCTATGTTATCTAATCAAAGAGTTATGTGATTTCGGGTTAAACATGGGAAACCATCAAGAACGACCAGATCTGATGGAACGGGGTGGTTCCCGCCTGTTAGAACGGGTCGGACTTGATGAAATTTCAGTTGGTTAGCACGATATCACGCCGTTTCGGTCAAAAATTACCAATATTCTTTTCAAAAACCATCAAGTTCAAGACGATCAGGACGTCGGAACGGATTGCCACCCGACCGAGCCGTCATCCGGTCGGATTGCACTTGGGACTTTCAAACACCCAATTTTCAAGTTCATCAGTTTCAAACAAGATGCCACTCGACCGGATTTCCATCCGACCGAGTGACAGTCCAACCTTGTCCACACAAAGAGTCAAACAGAACGAGTGACCATCCGACCGGATTGCCATCCGACTGGATAGCCACTAGTGAATCACCATCCAAACAAGTGACCATCCGACCGGATAGCCACTAGTCGATCACCATCCAAACGAGTGACCATCCGACCGGATTGCCATCCGACCGGATAGTCACCAGTCAATGGTTATCCCCAAACGAGTGACCATCCGACCGGATTGCTATCCGATCGGATAAGCCACTAGTCACTTGTTTGACCTTTCACCGTTTAACGCGCCGCTCATCGCTTACGCTACCATTCCATGATCAGGCTAACTCAGACGCATTCTCAATCAAATCCAATCAAGTTGTGTTTACTTGCCAATTACGCACTGTGAGTATACTTGAACTCTTTTTGCTTTCGCACTTTTGGGTGTAACATACGTTGCTATCAAATCGAATCTCATCAATTACTTAAACTATTTATCACTTGCGAATGACATACGTGCATATTTATACGTGATGCTAGTTACATATGTGCTAGGACTTATACTCGCGATGTCCCACCATGACTAGTATAGTACTATTGCGCCCGACGGGGTCTAGTTTGCCATCGCGTATTCGAGCATCGAGGACTTAGCTGGTAGTATCGGTTTTGTGAGTATATATGTCGTGTATCCCGTTTATGTATGTAGGAATTCGCAGCATTTTTAATCTATTAGGCTATTACATATCAAACCTGTGTACTCGCCAATACTTTTGTATTGACATTATTTTAACGTATGTTGCAGGTTAGATTGCAGACTATCTCAATCAAGCTAGGGAGTCTAGAAACTCAACTAAAAATCTAGGTTGTCGGATTTGTATTGTTCGAGAGAACATAACATCTGTGATGACTTATGTGATTATATTTGTTTATTAGTATGGGATAATGAATGCATTAAATATTGTCGTAAATAGTTGTTATGGATTCTCCTGAGCAATCTGATTCTCCTAGTGCCGCGCCCCGATGATTCCGCCATCGGTTGGGGTGTGACAGATATAGTCGGTCCTTTTCCACAATCGAGCGGAAGTGCCCAGTACTTGCTAGTCGCGGTGGATTATTTCACCAAGTGGGTGGAAGCCCGGCCATTCACAATCATCTCCGGCTACAACGTAACGAGATTCTTTTGGGAACAAATCGTATGCCGTTTCGGTCTTCCACTTTACATTATAAGCGACAATGCAAAGCAATTCGCGGAAAACCCATTCAAGCGTTGGTGTGAAAACCTGAAGATCAACCAAGTCTTTTCCTCAGTTGCCCACCCCCAAGGGAATGGGCAGGTCGAACAGATAAACCGACGAATTGTTGATGGGATAAAGAGAAGACTTGGTTACGAAGGCAAGGGATGGGCGGATGAGTTACCGAACGTTCTATGGGCTCACCGGACATTACACAAGACTAGTAATGGAGAAACGCCGTTCAGTCTTACATATGGCACTGAGGCCGTAATCCTCGCAGAGATCGGACTCCCAAACCAAAGGTGCAAAAACTGGGAGGAAAACGAACTTGAGCTCCGATCCAATCTTGATCTGCTAGAAGAACGTCGGAACATCGCGGCGATTAAAGAAGCCCGATACAAAAAGAAGATCGAGAAGTACTATAACGCCCGTGCCAAGCTTTACAAATTCAAGGTTGGAGACTTTGTACTCCGAAACAATGATGCGAGCCGCGTCGAAACATCGGGAAAGCTAACCCCAAAGTGGGAAGGACCGTACCGGGTTAAAGAAGCCAGCGAAAAAGGCTCGTATGTGTTGGAGAAAATCGATGGAACCCCCGTGCCCAGGACATGGAACGGGATCCATTTGAAAAAGTGTTTTACGTAAACAAGCCTGCTACGGCCAAGAAAGATCGCTATTTTTTACTCTTTATTTCCAATTTCCATGTAAAAATCAGGAGGGTAGTGCCCCGAAAGTATTTCCATTTTTCCTTGTAAACCGGGAGGGTAATGCCCCAGGATTATGTTTAAGAAAGTTGACGAATAAAGCGATCTATGTTTTTTCAAGTATAAAACATAGCATACATATGTACATATATATAAGTCCGAACAATATCAAAATGTGCACAAACGGGCCTCGACCCATGCCTCGCGCCGATCGAGAAGGCTTAAATAGTTCCAAAAATAGTAAAATCTATTAAGCAAAAGGTCCGCACCTAATGCGGTCCAACTACAAACCTCTCACCTAGATTCGGTCACTTGGATGGCCGAGCGGTAACCCGGCCGAACAGCGAAAAGTTTGGACGCAAACTCAAAAGCTGAAAAGCCGGACATGAACATGTTTAACTAAAAAATATATATGGCTTCATATAAAGATAAGGAAAGCATGGTCCGTCAAAAATACAAGCAAGAAAATTAAGTCGTTCGATACATGCCACAACGAAAAACAAAATACTGTACGATTACAGAAGTAAACGTCAAATCAAACTTCATAGTCTTCTTTCACGATAGGAAGTTCACTTCTCTGTTTTATGACGGACAAAGGTTTGTCTACTAAATCCACAACCTTGCCAAGAACAAAGATATGAAAATTATCAAAGGCCTTTATTGCGACACCTAATGCATCCTCTGCTCCTTCGTCATATCCAGGACCTTCCTCGGCCGAACGGACTGAGTCCAAAGCGGCTTTGAAGCCTTGTTTGATTCCTTCATTCACTCCAACTACGTTTACACTGTTGACTAGGTCTGCAACGACTTTCTCCAGCTCAGGGCTTTGATGAACCAATTTGACTACCCAGGCAACCCCGTCCGTCAGAAACCATTGTTTAGTGAGCATGAGCTCCGATACCTGGGCATATAATTCAACCATCTCACCATCACAACGGGTCAGCATGCCCTTCGCTTCGTCAATCGTAGCCTTGTGCGACTCGATCGCCTTGTCGCGAGCTCTTTCAAGTTCGTCCTTATCTAAAGAAAGATAAGATTTAATTAGCAAGAAAAGTAAGCAGTGAAAAGTAAATTATGAACGCACCATTTATCAGGCGGTGATGATCGGCCAAAAGCTGATCATAAGATATTTACATTTCTTTCAGCTCAGCCGCATGCCTCTTCTCCGCACCAGATAACTTCTTCTCCAGATCAGCAAAATTCAACTTGAAAGCTTCCAAGTCTTGAAGGGCTTTGTCTCGAGCTTCATAAGCAGCCGCAGCCGAAGCTTGGGAAGATTTGTTAACCTCTTTTGCCTCTGAAAGTTGCTCTTTCAGACGATCTACCTGGGACCGGAGAGACGAAAGCTCCTGTTTGGTTTTCATTCGGACATTATCTTCACTCTTTAAATTGACGATCTCACGCTCGAACTTACGGCAGTTCGACTCCGCCTCGACCCATCGCTTGTATGTCTCCACCACCAAAGAATTTAACTAGGCTTGATTTAACATCAGAGCGTTCCCAAGTTCCGGACCACTCATCTTCCGATAATGTGCGTGCTCGGCCGGAGTCCCAAGGTGAAACAAGTCCATCTTTGCCGACAAGGCGTCCACTATCCTATCTTTATTCACCAATGACCACTCGGGTATGTACTTCTCCAAAGCTTGAGCCGAATCCATATCGCCCGAACCTAACTCCCGAGACAAGAAAACGGCTTCAGTTTTATACCAAAAAGGGGAAGAGGAGGCACTATCCCCACCATCAATTGGTTGGGGGCTCGACCTTGACACATTGGAAGCAACCCCCGTTGTAGGCTTACCAGAAGGAGATGGTTCAATCTTCTTGAAAGATAAAGGCTCGGGCATATGAATATCTTCAAAAACCTTGGTAGTTGCCCCTCCAAATGATAACGGGCTCGTCGGAGTTTTAACCGGACGGTCCCTTGGGGTGCGACCACCGTGAAGATGGGCGTCCAAATTTGCCAACAAACCCCCAGCAGTAGAGAAGTCGTTAGTTTGATCTTCTTCATCGTCATCCAATGTAATGGATTTAAAATCCATCTTCGCTTTTTTCACCTGTTTGGGTTTCGGATCGGACTTAGAAGAAGTAGTCCGTCTTCTTTTCAAACTACTTTGAGGACGTTCTTCGTCATCACCATCATCACCCTCTTCTCCCCCTTCGGCATGCACTCCTTCATCTTCAATAGAAACATGTACTCCTTCGTCCTCGATAATAAACTTGGAACCAGACCCTTTCGTTCCGCTTGAGCTGGTCTTTTTGCCTTTGTCACCACTAATTACCACCGCAGCCTGAGTCGAAGAAACACCCAACACTTGTGCCGCAGGAGCTGAACCTGAACCTCCCTGGCCACCTGAACCTCCCTGGCCAGCCGAACCTCCTTGGTTAGCCGGAGCTGCTGGTTCCCGTATCGAATAAAGATTCTCCTGAACAATACTTAGATACGAAGGATCACCCTTCGGAGTCCTAGTAGCCCGGACATCGAGCTCCTTGGAATCAAAGGACTTCAGCCTTAAAGCTTCTTTCAAACCCATAGCTGCATAAAAGCAAACAACAAATAATATCCATAGTCCGGCATAATAAAAGGCAGGCAGTATACATAAATATATAACAATAAAAATATAATCAAGCAAGCGGTGCAAAAAAGCACCGTATCATGAGGAAGACATGACTAACCCTTTCCATTCCACTTAAGGGTAGGGTACCACTCCGGTTCGGCCCAAATCGTGCTGATCCGTCCCATAACAAGAATGTGTTCCGGAAACTTTTGTACGCGCCCGGCTTCTTTGATCAGAGTAGCATATAAATCTGTGTTGAATTCAAAGTCTTCAGGAAGAGGGGGCGGGAGGCGCGACTTTTTTAACCTCCATGTCATCTCGGCCGGAATGCATCGGTCATCAACCATGAAAAAACGGTCTTTCCAGTCCTTTAAACTGGTAGTAATCCAGGTATAACAGCAAGCATTCTTATCCCTAACCTCGAAGGTGTGCCAACTACCGGACCAATTCAACTTGTAAAAAGCCCGGAACACATCCAAATCCGGGTCGGAGTCCAAACCACGACAGGACAACTCGAAATGACACACCTTGGCGAGGCCGAAGGGGTTCATTTGAGAAAGATGAACCTCGTGAAATAACAGAACGTCGATCAAAAACTTCGTCAGAGGGAGACGATAATTACAGTATGTTGGTGCACTGATGTATGTTAACTTCGTCTTTAATGAGTCTTGTATTGATTGTAATAGATCAGGGCACGGAAATCGAGAAACAGGGTTTTAAGGTAATTCCGCACGAAATTACAATGATGTAATTTCGCATGGAATTAGGTAGTTCATACGGAATTACTAATTTCGTATGGAATTAGTAATATCGCATGAATGTTTCGTGCGGAATTATGTTGCCTATAAATACATGTTGTCTCTAATTCATTTGGCACGGAATTAGTGTGTGAGAGCTGAGGTGCTGCCGGATTTTTGTCAAGATTATATTGTATAAGCTCAGGAAATCATCAATAGATAAAGATTAAAAGGAAACAAGCTGTTTGACGTCATTTACATTGATTCCGCCTTTGCAAATGATGATGAACTACTCAACTTGACTGTTTAGGGTCACCGAACGATCCAACACAGTAGTCGAACAAACGAGTATAAACCCCTATCTTCCCCGGGGAAAAGGATAAATAGGTGTATCCTTTTCGGGGAGAACAGGATGTAAGGAAGCAGGAACCGCATATTTATCGACATACCATGCTAAGCCATTTCTATTTAAAATATTAAAACAGCCAGACAAGTTGCTTTTATTCGCCATCTCGTAAAGAGGAACACTAACCTTGCCTGGAGAATCGTTTCGCTTCAGAGAAAAAGAGGAAGAAGATGAAGTAAAAAAGTGAAAACAAAAGTCACTTTTTATCTCCTTTTTATAAGAGAATACACCGCCTCCAAACGGCCAATAGAATACCGACACGTCATGATAAGTGACGTATATCAAGAGTCACATCAGCTAGGGTGAGATAGGGTAACTGACGGTCACCAAAAGAAAAATCACCGCCAAAGAAATTCAAAATTCAAAAGTCAGCAACAGCGGTAGATAAAAGCCCCGAATCGCAAATATTAAAACAGCCAGACAAGTTGCTTTTATTCGCCATCTCGTAAAGAGGAACACTAACCTTGCCTGGAGAATCGTTTCGCTTCAGAGAAAAAGAGGAAGAAGATGAAGTAAAAAAGTGAAAACAAAAGTCACTTTTTATCTCCTTTTTATAAGAGAATACACCGCCTCCAAACGGCCAATAGAATACCGACACGTCATGATAAGTGACGTATATCAAGAGTCACATCAGCTAGGGTGAGATAGGGTAACTGACGGTCACCAAAAGAAAAATCACCGCCAAAGAAATTCAAAATTCAAAAGTCAGCAAAAACAGCGGTAGATAAAAGCCCCGAATCGCAAAAACCCCGCCATATAGTTCAAAGCTTTTGCTAAACAAACGCTACGACCAAGGGGGACTTGATGAGGATACGTCCCTGATCGGACCGAATCACCAACAAAGATAGGACCGAAGCTCATTACTTTAAGGATCGGATCGCACCTAATACACAAATAGACCAACTAAACACGTTGGTACGCCATAACTAACTGGGACCCACAACTTTAATGGCCTTGACAATGACTGGCCCGACCTTAACTAACTCGCCACGTCGGCATACCCAAAGACTATAAATACCCCGCCAAGACTTAAAGCAAAGGGTAATCGCTACCTTCTCTCTCTAAACTCCTCTCTCTCTCCCTGACCTATCTTCTCCTCACAAATACTTATTCTCACGCCTGAGCTTGGTCACAGAGAGGCCCCCCTCCCTGTGACGAGGCTAACGGTGTGCTTGTTTCCTTGTGATCTTGCAGGTTATTGCTAGGTCATCTGAAGATATACTCTGACCAGGTCGGACCAACTGGTTTTTGAGTCTTCAGTGACCAACCTGTTTTTTGCCCTCACTAGTTAAATATATTCTGAAACTGTCATTTTATAATACCATGGGTTTGTTCCTTTTCCTCAGACGAACTAAGCCTGTTTAGTATTCGATTCGAATTCGAAAAATTCAAAATTCGACTCGTTTCGAACTCCATTATCAAGCTTTGAATTCGGTTTTCAAAGATTCAAGTTTGATTCGATTCGAATTCAATTCACGTAATCAAATTCGAATCAAATATGGATATATGATTTTCAATTCGATATGAAATAGAAATGAAAAAGGAATTTATATGAATGATACTTTGGTTGAATTTAAATAATAGAAGAAAAGTCAAAGAGCGAGTCAACAAACAAACGGTGTGGTGGATCTCAGACTGAGTGTAGTGGGGCGACTCCCACCCCCAGGTCGCCCCATATCGCCTGGAACACCGCCCCCGGGGGCGACTTGGGTGGCGACCCCCCTTGCCCAACCTCTTCTCGTCGCCCACTCAACACACAATTCAAACATATAGCCGTTATTCCAACGGATATATTGACTAAATTTTATGTTTTTTTTAACCAAATTAATATATATATATATATATACATCTACCATACAACACAACACACTCTAAAAATATACAACACAACACACTCTAAAACTACATTCTTTCAACATAACCATTTTGTTTTTTTGGAACCACAAATGGAGTTCAACGTCCCTTCGTCATCCTCGTCCGACGACGATACAACTTCATCTAGTTCTTATGAATTTGAAGAAGCCATCAACGAGGCGGTAATGACAACGATCAATTTAATGGTTCACGTTGCTAGCGAGGACAATGAAACGGATGACCCACTGATTAGAAGAAGAAATTATATTATGCGGGATCGTGCCGCAGGACAACAACGGCTGATGCAAGACTATTTCGGGGAGGAGCCGGTATATGACGCGAAGATATTTAGACGTCGCTTTCGCATGAGTAAACGTCTATTTACCCGTATTACAAACGACATGGAGGAAGATTATGATTATTTCAAACAAAAGTATGACGCTCGTGGGTATCTTGGCTTTACTTCGTTACAAAAGTGTACTGCGGCCATCCGACAACTTGCATATGGCACAAGCGTTGATTCATTTGACGAGTACCTGAGAATGGCTTCCAAGACTGCGCGAGACACACTCATACACTTTTGTAAAGGTATATTTAGTAAATTTTGTTTTCAAATTTTTTATATATTTAACTTTAGCGTCAATTTTTTTATATGTTACTGTCAATGTTCGTATACATATTTAAATTAAATTTATATAGGTGTGATTGAGTTGTATGGGCCGGCTTATTTACGACGTCCGACTTGGAGTGATCTCCAAAGGATGTACGAAGTGCATGAGCACGTTCACGGTTTCCCCGGTATGATCGGTAGCATGGACTGCATGCACTGGAAGTGGGAACAATGCCCTACCGCTTGGCGTGGTACACATACTAGAGGCGACATTCGCAAACCGTCGTTAATATTGCAGGCGGTTGCATCTTATGATCTTTGGATATGGAATGCATATTTTGGTCAACAAGGTTCTCACAACGACATCAACGTGTTTGAGTCTTCGCCGGTTCTCGAAGAGATTATAAACGGGTTGGCACCAACTTCAGCGTTTTATGCGAGCGATAATTACTACAAACGCGGATATTATTTAACTGACGGTATCTATCCGGAGTACGCAACGTTCGTAAAGACGTTCACCGAGCCTATTGATCTTAAAAGAAAATATTTCACGAGAAAACAAGAATCAGCAAGAAAAGATATCGAGCGAGCGTTTGGAGTTCTTCGAAAGCGATGACACGTCATCAATTATCCAGCAAGATACTGGACAAAGGAAAAAATGCATGACGTCATTTACACATGCATTATTTTGCATAACATGATATTGGAAGACGAAGACAAAGCCATTTGCCAAGATTACAATGAGAATGACCCTTCATTGTTCCCGGAGTATTGGACACAAGAAGTATCATCGGAGACACGACTCGAGAACATAATGGATATAAAGAATAGACAGAAACACACCATGCTTATGTATGACTTGATCGATCACCTATGGGACAACAAACAACCAGGATACGAGGCGGAACTCGTTAACGAGGATGAAGGAGATAACGAGGATGAAGATAATAACAATGTAGTCGACCTCGACCTAAACGAGTACGTTAGTGACGATGAGTAGTAGATGTGTATTGTTGTATGTTTTTTAATGAATAAGTTGTATGTTGGTTATTTTATTTAATGAGTATCAATAATTTTATAAAAAAATATAACACTTTATATTTTTAACATAAAAAAATCAAAATTAAATGGGTGCCACGTGTCGCAAGACGCCCCACCCAGCAAGGTTGCCCCACTACCCCTTTTTTGGTCAAAATCCTCTTATGTGACGTGGCGCCACGTGTCGCAAGACGCCCACTCAAAAGGTTGCCCAACTACACTCAGTCTCAGTGTTCACGACTTAGAAAATGGGAATTCCAGAATCAGCATGCCATGCGTAAGAGAACTTCTCTTTTGAATTGAAATAGAATAGAATAGAATATTTCTTGTTTTGATTATATATATTTTTTTTGAACCGAGGAATTTATTAAAACCAAACGACAACAACTAAGAATACAAGCTCAAGAATCTAAAACTACACCAATTAACCCATTTAAGCGATTCAAGATTAGACCGATTTTTCACCCACAAGTATCTGATAGCTTTGATCAGTTAGTGTCCCGAACAAAGTTAAATAGGTAAAATTAAGTTGTAAAAAATAAAGTTGTTGTAAATGAAGAGTTGGTAAAAAAGTTAGAAAGGTAAAATTAATTTCACTTCAGGAAATAATTAGTAAAATTGAAAATATAAAAATCAAAAGATAAAACTTTAAATACTAAGACTTTAAAATAGCCCTATAAAATTTTAAATAGGTACTTATTTAACGACTTAAATTACATCAAATCCGTATCCGGCTGGGCTCAAACTCTTAACCACAAAGGAACCACACCCTAACTCTTTTGCCAATTGAACCCAACCCCACCCTCAAATAGACTCATTAAATAAACGAATTATATTGTTCAAACCAAAAACTGAATTATATCGGGGAAAGGGTAATCGCACGGTACCCCCGACCGCGGAGGGGTTCTCCCCTCCCAGGTCACCACCCGACAAGGCTTCCTGGCAGTAAATCCCCATAACCATCAAGGAGGGGTCCGACACATGTATTGAACCCGAGACCTGTTGGGTCCTCGTTCCGGTTTTAATGCGGGTGTCGGTGGTCACTGGGCTGTCACCCAGTGGTTAAAACTGAATTATATCGCCCAAGATGGTTATGAATCTTACTATTTAAGGCCTTGGGGTATAATTTAACTATTCTTATCTCCACCTAAGTGTTCCATCACATATTTCTCCTCATTTCATTGTACCTCACTCTAAGGAAATGGTTTAATCTCATTGAGTTCATCCAACCCCTATTTTTAACGGTTTTTAGTTTAAAAATAGAAAAGAATAATAAATTCAGTTTCTTAACATCCGGTTAATATATTAGCATATAACCTCTTCAATGACTCTTAAAACAAGAAGGGAATGATACGCAACACTGATTAACATGTCATGTTATCATGAAGATCCAATATGTTAGAGTACACCCAATAACCTAACGCTATATTAAAAGTTTTGTTATATAAGTTGTCATCATAAAATAAATATACTAAATTGATTGCGTAAGATAACTTAGTTAACACTATAAATAAACTATATTGACTGCTTAAGATTGATAATATGTTACTATTCTACAAAGTTACACCTTTAGTTAACACTATATAATATTATATTTTTTATGTAACTAAAAAAGAAAGTTCTCTTACGCATGGCATGATGATTCCGAGTCTTTAGAGTCGTGAAAAATACACCCTTTATCCTTGACTTTTCTTCTATTATCAATCAAAGAACTCAATTTTGAATTTTCAATTACAAATCCCGAGCTGGGCTCAACCTTTCTATTATAAAATCAACCTTTTTAGAAGAAGAAAATATTTTTTGCAAGACTAAACTACATTTTGTTTTCATGTAGTTTGGGTATTTTTTACTTTGGATCTTTATTTCAAAAACCTTTTGTATTGCACCATGAAACTTTCATTTTCTTGCAACTTGCCACCCTATACTTTGTTTTCCGTCCGATCTATTAACTTGCCGTTCATCAAGAACGGTATAATTGTAATCTCACCCTTCAACTCTCCCACACCCTCTGCAACCTCCCACAATTCACTCTCGTTTCAATCAACGAACCTGCGCATTGAAGATTTTCAGTCTCAATCTCTACAACACGATGAACACAGTGACGATTCCCAGGGTTAATCGATCAATGAAGCGTGGTGAGTGGTGAATGGCGAATTCAAGCATCTAGCGAGGAAATCGATCCTTACTCATGTTACAGTAATTTGACTGAAGTTGTTTGAAGTCATAGGTTTTTCTTTTGTTGTTCATGTTGTGGATTGTTATTGTTTTTTGTTGGTCATGTTACACTTAGGAAGCTAATGTTAAATCTTGTTATAAGTTGCTCTAAAATTTTGTGTATTTTTTTATTTAGATGGCAAATTGTTGGACCTACAAAAGAACAAGTGATATTCAAAAGCTAAAACATGACTTACTGATTAAGAAATAAACAGACAGATGATACATTTCTCATCCCAAAAATAGTGGATCTTGAACACTAATCAGAACATCTGTTAAAGACATTAAAAGATCTGTTCAGAGCCTTGGAACCACTGTTGAAGGAGAAGAAACCCCTAATCATTGACCAAAGCCCTGTTGAAGCAAAGCACTTATGAAGAAGATCAAATATCTGTTTTGGCCAAACAAATGTTTGAAACAAGGCAACCGAGGTTTGAAGAACAGATGTTCATTCAATGTAACAATACTTAGCTTAGAACGGAGTTTTGATTGTAATAGATCAGATGTTAGATTCTCGCAGATGTTTGCTAACATATGTGGAATCTTTCCTGTTAGGAATGTTAGATGTCACTATCAGAGTGAAGTCAGCTGATTGCAAACAGAGCTTTCATACTTGTATAAATAGATCTAATGTGTTAGAGATCTAATCAGCACAAACATTCCTTTTGTACGAACATCAAAGTGTGTGATCAGGCTGAGGGGGAGTTTGTGTAATCATTTCTGCATTATTGTAATCTTTTGATTATTAATAGAAAGTTGTTTTGATATAACTTTCCACTCTTGTATGCTCATATAATTCCGCATTTATCATTTATATCTTGAATTTCATTCATTATTGTTCACCCAAAGCATACAAGTTAAATTCAGATCCTAACACAAACCCAACCTTTTCTTAATAAAGATTATACATGGTGGTATGTTCACAGACCCACAATGTAGGAGTTACAAGCATGGTTAGGAAGCATTCATTAATGGTCCAATGTTGATGACTTAGGAATGGAGGTTTTGGAAGAAATGGTTAAAGTAGCAGGTTATGATGGTGATGTCGTTTTGTACTTCCATTAAAAAGTTCCAAATTTGAGCATGGATATAGGTTTAAGGCCTTTAAGTGTGGATACTAATTTTGATAACATTGTTGAACATGTACTAAATGGAGTTAAGCTTATTGAAATTTATGTGGAATATTGGAATTCTTGTGTGTTTTTAACTCCATAAATTATGATAATGCTTCAGCCAATCCATTAGTTCAGACTGAAAGTAGTATACTTCCACCTTTTATTGATGAAACGGGACCAATTATATGGCTTGAGAGTAGTAATAATGAATAAGAAAAAAAGATAGTGACAGGGATGAGGCTGATGAGGAGGACAGAGAGCTTGATCGAAATTATTTGGAAACATAAGACCACACTGGGCTGGATCAGGAAGTGGACACGACCCACTTTAAGGATTTTGTTGATCATATGTAGAAGAAGATGATCTTGAAGACGAAGCTCCACTTAGTCATTATCTTGATTTAGATGAGGATATTCTAGTTGATCATGACAACTTTGACCTGTCCAGTGATGATGAGGTCACAGTCTTAGACATTGTGTTGAATATGAGCGATGCTAGTGGAATCAAAATTGGAACAACAATTGCGACATGTTACTTGGAATGAAATTAGGGCTTGTATTGAAGAAGATGGAAGCTTATAACATTCACCAGAAGGGTAAAAATGTCTTTTCACTCGTTTAATGACCGACAGGTTAACAAATTGGATGGAAACAAAGTACAGGGTGGCAAGTTGCAAGAAAACGGAAGTTTCATGGTGCAACACAAAAAGTCTTTGAAATAAGGAGGCAAAATGAAAAGACCTAAACAACAAGGAGGTAAATTGTAGTTTACTTTTTTGGCAATAATACATAGTTATTATATACAACTTCTAAAAGGCTTGGAACCATATAATTCTAGGAAAAATAAATGTGAATCGAACATGACAAAACCCTTAGAAAAACCGAAGGCTTTAACCTTCAATTTATCTTTTACGGTCAAGACGCCTTGATCCCCCATTCATAGACGTTCAGATCAACGGTTGTTTCATCTTCAATTCATTGTGCTTCTTGATGGGATGTAGCTACGCAAATCATTGTCTAGCCTTATATTGAAACTTGAAACTACATAATAAAACTCTACGCATTGACCTATGGAAAACAATATTACAGTTCCAGAATTCAATAATATTTGAGTTCAATTCGAAGATAATATTACGGTTCCAGAATTCAATAATATTATAGTTCAATTCAATACATAAGACTAGTGGGTATAGAGAGCCCCATCCCCAAGGGGATGGGCCGCCACGTCGGCGCCACGTAGGAGTGGCTTGGAGGGGGTGGGGGATGAACCCCTTTATGTATATATATGTATGTATGTATGTATAGGTATATGTGAGAGAAGGGAGGCCCGTGAAGAACGTCGGGTGGCAGCCGGTTTCGACGGGACGGGGCGAGGGGGGCGGTGTGGGGGACCGGCGCCTGGCCTAAGCCGGCCCCCATACCGCTTAGTCTAATCAAGAGAAACACAAAATGTAATGGCGTAACATTAAGTGACAAGTGTATTTGTTTGAAGAGAGACCAAAGATTTGTAATCTAACTATACCAATTACAAGGAGTGTAACTATGTAGTATGTAGTAAGATGTTACCCACTCAAGTTGTGTGGATTCTAGTTAGTGGCGAATCCACATGGAATCAGATATAATAAGTTAGTTTAATATTATTTAATCATAATAATTAATGTTATTTTTTTTTATATAAAATGTTATCTAAATTCCATCACAGACATACCATATAAGGCTAAAGGGTGTGGGGGCATGGGTTGGGTCTAGGGGTGTAAACAAGCTCAGAGCCTCCAGAGCTACTCGTTATCGGCTCGGTTAAAAGCTCGAACATGCCGGGCTTTAATGAGCTCGAGCCTGAAATAGAGCTCGTTTAGGCTTGCTAGCCTAAACAAGCCCAAACAAAAATTTATTTATTTTATACATAATATAATAATAATAATGATGATAACATCGGCGAGCCGAGCTTTGGCTCGTTTAAGCGATACTGAAGCGAGTTCGAGCCGAGTTTTTAACTCGTCTAAGGTTGTTCTTAAAATAGCTCGAGCCGAGCTCGAGCTTTGGGTTTTACTCGCGAGCCTAGCTCGAACTCAAATAAATAGGCTCGAACCGAGCCGAGCTCGAGCTTCAAATAAAACATAGCCCAGGCGAGCTCAGGCTCGGCCTAGCTTGTTTACACCCCTAGTTGGGTCATTAAAGACACATAGGACCATTAATGGATTGCTACACCACCTCCTTGTCCATCCACCATGATTGACATGGATAAAACCAGTGTTGCAAAAATCGGCCTAGGCGGCCGATTAATCGGCGCCTAGGCGCTAGGCGGTCATTCACTGCCTAATTTTGAGCTAGTCGGTCAATTAATCGGCCATGGTCAAAATCGGTCCTAGGCGGTCAAAAATCGGATTAATCGGACTATATTAATCGGTCAAAATCGGTCCTAGGCGGTCAAAATTGGTCAGAATCGGTCAAAATCAAACCATACTATCTGAAACTTGAAGTATTTATGTGAATTTTGAAGTATTATTTTTATATTATTGGGTATATATACATAATTTTGAAAAAATACATATAAAAATCCCATTCCGATTAATCCCGATTAATCCCTAGGCGGTACCTCACCGCCCGACTAGCGCCTAGCGCCTTCTACAACATTGGATAAAACCATGGCAACCATGAGCTTCCTTTTTCAATATTTTTTTCCTTTTCACAAAAATAAATTAATATAAGAGAATAGTGGTTTGGATCATAACCTCACCCTAGAGTAATGGTTTTGAATGATGGATTAGAAGTAGGTGACATGACGCTCATATTGAGGGTCATGGTGACCATAAAGGTGATGACCATACCATATCTATTATATATAATAAATGTGTTAATTTTTGCTGATGTGTCAGCTTCTCAGGCCTCTAAATTTTGCTTTTTGGCGGGAAAATCACGTCCACTTTGTTTTTTTCGTTTGGACACGGGATCCGATGGAATACGGGTCATCCGTTACCTTGAATTCGGATCTGTATAAAAGGCAATACATCAGAACATTTTCTATGTAAACCCTAAACTACAAACGCCGCTTTCATTCTTTTCATCTATCTTTGTGTTTTCTCCTCTCCATTGAAGCCGCTTCGATTCTTTGAGGTATGTTTAAGGTTTCCATTTTATAATTCTTTGCCTTTCTTGACTTACAGATCTGCTATTGTTTCAATAATGTTGCCTGAAGAATATATTTGATATTTGAAATACAGGTATCCTGCAATCCTCAACCGAACCCTAATTTGTGGTCCAATTGCTTTTATTGTTAATTGTATGTTATTATGAATTTGGGTTTTGTTGTTTTTTTGAACAATGGGTTTTGATAAGAAGAGAGCGACAGACAGAGGTGGTGTCGCAGACATGGCGACGACCTTTCTGCTCAACTTGCTAGGGTTCCGACACTATGTTCATGAGTTCCTTCACTTTGAAGTTTAAGATCTCTCACTACGTGAAGTTCATCTGCCCCTCAATTTTTAGTTTTCTAGCATGTAAGTGTTTATGTTTTTGCAGAACAGGGTTTTGTTCTTTATGTTGTCACAATTGCCGTTTGTTCTGTGAATAGCAAACTTGAAACCCTAATTCGAAGGATGGTCAGTATTCGATTTCCCCAATTTTGATTTTGCATTTTATTACATTTGGTTTTCTGTATTTTGCTTTTTTTTTTTATTGTTTTTGTACCAGTTTTGGTTTTCAGTTTTGGATCATCGATAAACACACTATTTTTGTTAAGGACTTGATTGAATCATTCTTGAGTTTCAATGATTTTTTTCATGTGCTTAGCTTGAATCTAAGATGATAGATGGTAATAAATGATTGTTTCATGTAAAAAGGATATGCACCCTATACGACTCGCATATTTACTTACGGTTATTTATATACCATATACTAGGTGACAAAAGATTCATTAGGGATTTGTCATTATTTTCTTGAACCTTTCGAATTCGTTTATTAGATTGTTATTATTATTTTTGTATTTTATTTACCTTAATATTGCAGCTGGAAGAGGAAGAGATGTCAGTCCCACATTTTGAGTTTGGTGCTGGTGAAGGATCTCAACGAGTGGAAGGTATATATGGATTTGTGCTGTTTTGTTTTCCGTCCATGGAATCTATGTATTTCATGTTCGTGCTTGTGTAGAGATAGGTAATTTGATTGATAGTAAACTAAATTATGTACTCCCTTGGTCCCTTTTCTGGTCAGAAAATGCTAATGCTGTTGATGCACCAATAGTTGATGATCCGCCATCAGTAAGGTTCACTTGGAAAATAGAGAATTTCTCAAAATTCAACCGGAGCTCCTTCGTCTCCCTATCGTTCTCACCCAGAACCCTACCTGCACCGCATCTTTTTTAGCAAATCAACAATGGTGATTCTGAAGTTACCTTTTTCACCATCGATTATCTAGATTTGAGGTCACAATTTCAACGAAAAACTAATGTTTTGTTGTAATTCTTCTCTACTTGCAGACATCCAGCACGGATTTTACATCAAGGTACACTTTTTCTCATCTTTAACTTTTTAGTAACTGCTTCTCTAACTTGTACGTTAATTAGTTCACCTGTTTGTCACACCCACATAAGATTCTGACAGAGAGAAGATCAAAGATGCACACCATGAGAAAACATTAAGGTTAGCTGGTTTTTCTTAAAGATATGAGAGTGTTTATGATTTTTTTTCGTGTAGGACAAGTATATCTCTGCTGGCCTATGTAATATATAATTAAATATTGTAATTTCTTATTTTTAATAAATACTAGAGTAGATTACACAAATACTTTGTGTGGTTTGACCCTATTCATGACTTTAAAATCTAAGTTTGGGGTGGTAAAGTTTTGGTCAAAGGAGGGTGGGGGTAGTGGCAGTGGAGGTGAACGTTGGGGTGTGGGGGTTTGCCAAACTAGATGTTGGTTTTTTTTGTTTTAAAAATTTATAAAAACCATATAAATCAAACCTTCTTCTGATGTCTAAAAAATCTTAAATAATAGCACATCCAAACCACCCCCCTAAGGATAATTTGCCTTTTCTTCTTTCTATATATGTTGATTGCTATTATAATCATTTACAGGTTTAAGCCTGTCTCTTATCGCAGGCTTTACTTGCTTATTCGCATTTACGGGTGTTGGAGCCATATTCATATATGCACAAATGGTTAATCAATTTGGAAATTTAAAGGTAGGCTTCGTTTTACTTATTATATACTTGTATTCCTAAACCAGAGGTAGCAAAACGTGCAGGTTGGGACGCTGGGTAACAGTTAAGAGTGGGTTTGGGTTGGGCTGGCCCGCTAACACTTTCCTTTTGCTTATTTATTCATATTTTATAAATAACCAATCGTTAAAATCGATTACAAGAACTATTTTGTTTCAGTAACGGTTAACTTTTGATAAAGCGATTCACTTGAACATCAAATTGTAATTGATCTCTGGTTGCATGCTGGAGCAGCGGACTCATATTCCAACATTATGTTAAACCTACAAAACATCATAATCGCATTATAGTATCAAAATATGAAATGATTATAATGTAATAATAGGGATGTAAAACACGCTGATTGGTATGAATAGTTATGGTGTTTGTAATGAAATTTTAGTTTTGTTAATGACCCATTTGAAAAATGTTGCAGGGTGATATTCTGTTTATGCGTATGAGCAAGGACGCGATTCGCATAGGAGATATTTTATCGTTCACTGTTGATGTGAGTTTCTTAATTGAATTCTTTCTTTCAGTCTTTCATTCAGTTTAGTATGTAAGCTTTTATTGAAGTTATTAAAGTATATTAAAAGTGCTTCGATCATCAACTTTGTTTGAAGATATTGTTTGTATTTGTCAATTGGTGATATATCATTAAAATACATATTGTGGTTTTCTATATTTATTTTGGTGACTATCTTGGTGTGACTTTTTTGGTGAATAAACTTGTAGGCAGGAAGACTATTGATTGATAAAACAATCCGTGAAGAGTTTACATGTTTAAGGGTAAGTGGATCAAATACCTGGGTGTTTTTGATAAAAATTGATTAACCATATAGTATGATTAGAGCTGAAATGAAGAATTAAATTATTGATAATGCTAAAGCTATATTATAATATGCTAATCAGGTAAAAGTGATAGTTTTGCTTAAATGATAGGTATTACTAATAAGTTTTTTTTTGTATTATCTTTTTTGAGATAGAGGGTTATTTTAATCAAATGTTTAACATGATCGGCATCAGGGGGCGGGAAAAGGCATCGGCAAGACAAATTATAGTTGAGATTTATCTTACACGCTGGGTAAGCATACAATTAGTTGCACTTTAATCATCAAGTTTACAATGCTTCTTTGGTTTTTTTGTTGTGTTTTTTATATCAAAATGTTCCTCCAGCTGCAAACTACGCTTTTAGCGTTTTCTCATGAACTAGCAGATTTCTATAATGGCTTGCTTGACATTCCGTTTGATGTTGCTTCTATATGTTGTATTATTTACATTTTATGAGTTTATTTGATGCAGAGCGTCCAAGATATCTTTTATTAATTCAAATTTTATTTTCCTAATCTTTTTTATTTTGTTTCCTATTTGATAAGTCTTATGGTTGAACTATAAATAAGGGATTTAGGGTTTATTGTTAGCTTTTATTGAATTTTATTGAAAAAACTTTGTTCTTGAACCTTTTGGTTCGTATTTATCGTCATTGATTACTAATCGTTCTTGAGCCATTTGAACGCACACGAAACTACATCATTATTACTTTATTCTTCTAACTATTTTGTTGTGTCAAATCTTGAAAATAATGGAATTTTGTTAAAGGCTTTGAAGAAGAGAGATAATGAGCTACAAGTTCGGGAAGCTGACCTGTGAAAGAGAGAAAAGGTAAAATTTTATTTTTTTATGTGCGTAGTTTTATAATTTTGATTTGTCTTCTGTATATTCTATCATTCTCTTTTAATTTTGTGGTATTTTTCAAGTTTCTTTTGATTATTTTTACATAGCTGTAAATGATACTATTGGGGCATTTTCTTAATTCCACACCATTGTATATGTGTGAATGTGAATGTGTCTGTGTTTTAGGGTTTAGTTTTTTTCCTAATAATTCTATTTACTTGGTTGTAGAGATGTGAGCAATAACTTTAATGGTGGTAGCCTTCTAACTCATTTGTTTTATGATGAAAATCTCAGTTTAACAAATTTTGTGTTGAACGTGTTGAGCTCAAGCTTTGGATATAAGATGACAACGAATTGGATTATGATTCTGATAACAGTTTCACCGCTGTTTGTGGATTTTGAATTTACGATCACGGCCTTCCTGATTCGTACTCTAATTCGCATTCAACCACTCATGGTCTCCTGCCGTTCTACTCAGGTGCGTTCAGCCTCTCTTTATGTAGTATATACATAAAAATAGGGATGAGAAGCCAGTTAAATGTTCTCCTTGAATTTTGGTTGGTGTGAAAAGAAAAAGATCGATTCTAATGTTTGTTTTTCATTGTAAAATTGCAGAACCGTCACACATTTGAGAAGCCAGTTAAATGTTCTTCGGACAAATAGAGGAATTTATGTAATGTACTTTATTTGCATTACTTTTATTTATACACGTACGATTAATGTAAGTGTTAGGAATTAGCAGCTTTGAACTAGGGAAATTATGATCTTTTTCCATTCATATATGTTAATTCCTTCTGTATTTCACGTCTTTTCACAATACACTAGAGATAGACGGTAGAATAATGAAAGGAATGTGAGTGTTGTAATGCTACAAACTTGAAAAATTAATAGAGGATTGAAAGAAGCTTTGTTACTTTTATTTTTTGCTTCTTACCAAAACTATAAAAACAAAGTTTCTCATTGCTTTTCTTGGTTGTAAGCTGGCTGCTAATATCATTTTTGTTTATATGATTATTATATTATTAAAGTCATTTTTAAATTTTATTATAGCTTCAAATACGGCCATTGCGAAGATCGATAGTAAAGAGTGGACTAATCTCATGTTACTTTAATAAATTGTAAATGTAAAATTATTTGTCTTTTTCTTGATGTTTTTGTACACGGCTTATAAAGAAAACTTCATACATAAGTAACGGAACGTTTCTTTTATTTCAAGGTTCATGTTTAAATGTATTTTTTTCAAAAAATAAAAAAAGATATCATTTCTCAACACACATATTCATAAAAAGATTTAAGGGTGTGTTGATGACTATTGAACTCGTATACTACTGTTGCTTTTGATTGTAATTTAAATTTTCCTACCCGGGTATCTACCCGGGGAATAACCTAGTAGCTTAATAAAGTTAAATAAATGTTCTTAATTTTATACTAAAAAAGTCGTTAAAACAGAAACGAAAAATCTAACATCCAATTGGTCACAAATATCATAAAAGATAACGCAATCGACATTAAAAATCCAGAAATTAAAACCCTAATCCCCAAAATCCAACACTCTAATTTCAAAACCTATCAAAGCATTGTGAGATCAGTTACTAAATTCAAACTACTATAATAATCTCCATATTTACGAATTCAAAGATCTCTAAAACACGATCCGATTTCAACGATCCAGATTCAATTTCTACCAACACTGATCGGTCTCCCATCTCCGGCTTCTATAACCGCCACCAGACCTCACCGGAAACAAATCTCCGGCTCGCCTCTGCAACAAACTCCGATCATAAACCGCTCGTTTCTCCGGATCCGCAAGCGTCGAATACGCCGACTGCACTTTCATAAACTCATCCGCCGACGACTCTCCGTTTCCGACGTCAGGATGCAACACTCTCGCTAATCTCCGGTATGCCGATTTGATCTCTCGCATATCCGCTCCGATTCCTACTCCTAGCAAGTCGTACAGTGAATTCGAACCATTTCCGGCTGTACGGTACGATCTTAATGTTTCCGACGGCCTCTCTGCGGTGGCGTAGGCGGCGGTGACGGTGGCGCGTTTGTAGTTAACGGCGGTTGGAAGCGGTTGTGACGGTGAGGATGAATTGAAGGTGAAATTGGAGGAAGTGAAGAGAGAAGAAGATGCAGATGAAAATGAAATCGCCATTGTTGATGATTTTTTGAGTTGTAAGATGTGAATTAGGGTTTTTGAATTTGGGGGTGTATTTATAGGCGTGATGATGACGTGGAGTGAGGTGGAGTTATCCAAATGAAAGTGTTGGTTTTATCTGTTGGAATAAATTTTAAATAAGTATTAAATTATTAAATTAATAAAAATAAATAAATAAAATAAAGAAGAGTCAGCAAAGAGACGGTGGCGGTGTTTCCGGCGCCGGGGACCGTGGGAATCTCCACCGGAAACCATTGGCAGTTTTGGCCGTCCCACGTTCAATTATTCTTGCATGACACGTGTAGCATTTGGATTAGCCTATATATTATTTGGAGTTTACTTTAATAAAATTTGTTTATGCAATATATTTTTTTTAACAGCCAACAGAATCAATCCAGAATACTTTTGGGGCACTTACAGGACCAAATGGAGTACTCAAAGAGAAACCTGAGTACACCACCAATTCCGAGGAAAACCCGATGACCCACCCGCTCATAGCCACGACGGTGAAATTAACAGTAAAACACGTTTGGCTCAAAGATCGAACCCAGGTTTCCCTAGGTTTTCTATCATTGTCCACCGATGCCTCACTCTGCACCAAGTGGTTCGTTGTAGTAGAGTTTAAGCAATATAATTTCATATTTGATTAAGCAATATAATTTCATTTGATTATCATAAAGTTTTAGATAAATATTTTTTATGACAGAATGGCGGGAACCGACTGTTCTACTGGTTTGCTGGTCAAACTGATCGGGTTGTTTTCAAACTTTAAACATCTTGACACCTTAAACCTGAAAAATGCACCTTCTCAAACCCGACTGGTTAGTTGTAGTAGAGTTGAGCGCCCATTCTAGTTTGAACCGCCCAAACCCGTGACGGAATGGTCACGTATGGTTACATTGCTGAAATGATGTATAATTCTATAAATGATGATTAACTCACTAGCATTCATGCGTGGAAAGAAAAGAGTGTTTTTGGGTTTATTGACTCTCCGGCCTCTCTTATTTTCTATAAGATCAAATATATAAAAAAAACATTGAACTCAGATAGAATATATTATATTATAACCTAAAATTGAAAAGTTTTTGTTCCCCTAATCTTAGGCAACAAGGAATGGGTTCGGGAGGCGAGATGGGAGCATGTGGGCAGTGGCGAAGCTTGAAAATTTACACTGGGGGGTCGGAAGTCACCGGACCTAAAAATTCTATATAAGTAAAAAAAAATTTATAAAACGGGGTGGTCGAAAACGTGTATACCTAAAAAATTCTATACGAAACGTACATACAATACACTACTGAGCGAAAATTTTGGGTCCCCCCCCCCCCCTCGGCCCCTTGAAAGCTGCGTCAATGCATGTGGGACCAACAGGGGCATTGCCCGTCCCCTCACTACCATCGAAATTTGTTCCCGATCAGTGAGTTCATTTCGTGGTCTTGCTTGAACTTGGATGAGAGAGATGGGAAAGATGACTACCATGGATTTAGGGATGAGAGTGAAATGAGAGGAAACTTTAATGTGACAAAATAACATGGAATAGAAAAAGAAAAAAGAGAGTTTCAAGCTAATTTTAAATCATTCTAAATCCAAACATGAATCTAAATTACAGCTCTTAGCTCTAACAACAAACAAATTATGTTAGATTCACTAGTCTAAAAAGGAATGGTGTTTACGTAATTATCTTTTTCTAAAATATATACGTTATAAATTGATATCTTATCTATTATTTAAAAAGAAATGACTAATAAATAATGGAAGAGACAGGTAAAACGACGTCTTTTATTTGTATGTTTAATGTCATACTCAGAAATGCGTCATTGCTGGCTCTGTACAGATGTCGATTCCTAAGTGGACAAGTAAGGTACGTAACCTAAATTAATATTTTAATGAGTTTCTGTAACCTTCTTCCAACGGTATCTAGATGTGGCCTTAAATTGTGGGTCCAATTATGCATGAACCTCGTCAACCAATGTACAAAAGTCCAAACATCCATACTTTAGTAGTTATCTAGTACAGCAACAACTGTTTGCAATAATAATAATTAGAAACTAAAAGAAAATGATATGTTTTCAAATTACAAAGAGAAAAACCAAACTTAATCTAGTGGTATCGATGCGTTAAATAAGGCTTTGTCTTTTTAATTAGCGAGAGTAAGTAATAGTCCAGGCAAAAAACTGAAAAGACTTCTTTTTTCAGTTGCCATCCTAGAACTGTCTCATGAAAAGACGAAGACGAATCATCGTTCTTTGCTTAGGAAGCCAACATCTACTATGACAGGGATTAAGTTTTGATAGAATATTTCAATCAAGGAGAAATTCCATTTGGACGGGTGTAGGTCTAGGATCACCCCATTTCCTAATGTCATCCAGTTTTTGAAACCGGTCCGACTAGTGGAACAGTCTGGCAGCCAATTAGATGATCGGTCTGATTATGAAAACAATGACTCTACATCGCCTAGGGTTTTTGGTGTACATATAGGAATGATTTAGTAGTAGAATTAAAGTGTGCATGAGTTGACTTTCATGAAAAAAACAAAGAGAAAAAAATTAACTAGTCACATATCCAGGTAAAAGAGACTGAGCAAGAAGAGAGGCGGAGTTTTCTCGGCCCCCTTTTGTAACACAAGCTTAGTAAATTGATTGATAAAAACGTTAAAAATTATCAATCAGGTATATATTAAAGATGTAAAAATCTTTCTTTTTTACGCATGAAGCTTCTTATATTGTCATAATCACTAGGGTTTTACTCAGTGAATTATTGGTAAAGATGAGTTAATCTTCAATACGACTGAAATTTGTGGGTTTGAATTTAGCTAAAATTGTTCATCTCTGTTTTAGGTCAATTTTGTGAACACGTTTAGATAAAAGAGTCAAGTCCAGCAAATGAGGCGATGGATGAAAACCGTTTTAGACCATCCGTAATGGTTAATGCCCTATAATAGTCATTTTACATCACATCATCATAATGCCCTTTTAAAAAATGTGTAATGATTAACACCCTTTAATATGCTCTTTGAATCGTTACTTTCCATTTTTTTTTCTTCTCATTTGGCGTTATGCTAGAAACGCATTTCCTTCTTCATGCCCCATAATGCCCAAGGGGGCGGTGTTAAGGGTGTTATCAAGCCCTTTTACCCCCTTATAATGTCCATTACGCATAGGGCTGTAAACGAACCGAACGAACACGAACAAGGCCTTGTTCGTGTTCGTTCGTTAAGAATATTATGTGTTCACGAACGGTTCACGAACACTTACCGAACGAGATTTTTTGTTCGTGTTCGTTCGTTAAGGAAATGAACGTGTTCATGAACGGTTCATGAACACAGATAAAATCGACGAAGTTCAATTGTATTTTTCGATGTGAATAATAAGAAAGAAAGGTGGAGGTAGGGTTTCCTATTTTATTTGTTTGGGTAATGAGATAAATAAGAATTAAGGAATATAAAAGGTTTAGATAAAATAAATAAATGCTAAAAAATATTTAATGAACAACATAAATAAACGAACATGAACGAATGTTCACGACCACGTTACCGAACGTTCATGAACGCAATTGAACGAACGATACAGTTGTTCGTGTTCGTTCATTTAACTAATCGAACGGAATTTCTTGTTCATGTTCGTTCATTAATTAAACGAACGAACGTAAACGAACTTCCCGCCGAACGGTTCACAATCTGTTCGCTGAACGTTCGGTTCGTTTACAACCCTAATTACGCATAATCTTAGACATAGTTAAAAATTACAGTTTTATGCCATAAATTTGGTTCGTTGGCATTTTATTTCATTAACTTATGCTAGTTGCCATGTTATATCAAAAGTGAAACAAAACTCAGATTATGTAACTTAATGTAATTATATTATAACTTAATATGCTTATAAATAAATTCGTTAACTTTTTTTGTGTTGGTGTCTGATTTTACTTGTAAAATCTTGAAAAAAATATACACTTAACACATCCCTATTGCCATAACTTTTTATAACAATCTCAAGTAACTCTTTTAAAACTTTGATTGTTTTTTCATTATATAATAATAATATCATAAATAAATAATATATTTAACAACTCCTAGACACTTTTGGTAGTTTATCAAGGCCGTTACCCCCCACAATGGAGACCAATGGTAAGATGGCATCTTATTGCCTAGAGTTTCTTTAGACGTTTGATCAATGGAATGGATGTGACATCCGCCCCTTGTTCATAAACTACTTGAGACTGATATAAAATCAAGCTTGAATGAGTTTGTGCTTAGAAGTTGAAAAGATAAGTTTCTTTAATAAACAAGTCTAAACTTATTAAGTTCGATTGGGACAGGTGATATGACTTTAATATGTGTGATGTAATCTTGTAATTATCTGATTTTTCAGCTACTTGCTGGCATGTTTTCTATATTTTATATAGAAGTTTTGTTGTTCGGAAAAAAAAAATTATTGAGCTCAAGTAAGTTTGTGAGCTAAGATGGCCATTAGCCTATTATTTATATATATTACTAATAGTAAATATATATTAACATAATAATTATTATATATAGAGTTAAGTTCACGTAAAAATAAAATAAACGTACGAATAGAAAGAAAAGTAAAAAAAGTGGCGGTGTCATTTTGGTAATTATCAGCAACTTCTGTAGAGTAATTTTGTAAATGTTCATGTAGAGTAATTTTGGTCGTGTAGGGTAATTATCAAAATTGTAGGGTAATTATCAAAATTACACTAACCCCCCCCCCCCTAAAAACCTAAACATTGTAAATGTTCATGTAGAGTAATTTTGGTCGTGTAGGGTAATTATCAAAATTACACTAACCACCCCCCCCCCCCCCCACCCAAAAAAAACCTAAACCACCCCCCCAAAAACATTAAAAAACCTAAACCACCCCCCCCCCCAAAAAAAAAAAAAAAACCTAAACCCCCCCCCCCCAACTAAAAGCTAAAAACTAAACCATAAAGCTAAACCCCATAACTAAATGCTAACAAAATTACTCTACAAGTCATTTTCCAAAATTACTCTACAGAAGTCAAAATTACTCTACTAGAGTAATTTGATAATTACCCTACATTTCCCAAAATTACTCTACAGATGCTCAAAATTACTCTACAAGACACTTTTTGCTTTTTCCCCAGTAATTTAGAAGTTGCTGATAATTACCAAAATGACACCGCTACTTTTTGCTTTTACACTCAATGCGTACGTTTCGTAAGTTAATATTATTTTTATTTGATCCTTTACCATTATATATAATATGATAAAAATAACTAAAATAATATATATTTTATATATATAACTAGTCTAAGTTCCCGTGTGTTACACGGGTGGCTAATAAGAAAAATAACTACTTTAGCATTGTTAACGTAAATATTTTAATTATATATACGTTGAAATATTAACGGAAATGATATAGAGTACACCAAATAATTGAAATGCATGAATACAACCAAAAATAACAACTCATTGAAGATCTCTTTATAAACAACATTATTTGTTTTATTCGTAGGTTCGCCGTCGTTGTCAAGTGTTAGTAGCTTGACTCCATCTCGTGTTTTAACCTTCGATTCGTAGCTCGGTTCGGTTCGTAGCTCGAAAATGTAAGTTTTTTCTTACCTTAACCCTTGAAGGTCACCTACCACAAGCTGCGAATTAAAATGTATCTAGCTCTTGAAATCCTCAAAAAAACTACCAAATTAGTGTACAAAATGATAAACTATAAGAGAAAGAAAACAATTTAGGTTACATACCTAGTAAAGATTATAATCGTGGGCATGTAGCGGGAGAATGTGACCCTTATGTAGACTCACTACCAAAATGATAAAACTGATGGTCAACTTCCACTTTCCCACGCTCAACGTCTTTACATGACCCTGGGATCTCAAGAGCCAGTTTTTAAAAGACGAATCTAATTTGTCTGCAAGTCTTTTTCCATGTGCTTTCGCAACTTTTGAATGCGAAGACTGGTCTTTTCAGTTGAAGTCCCTGTGTTATTCTTGTCGGTTTGTGATTTTAGTTTCCTCCATTTCGCATTCTTCAAATACCCAATCACATTCGAGAACTTTATTTATCATTACTTTCATGCAATACTTAGCAAAATGTCCAAAACTTACAATTTAACAATTTATTAATACAAAAAATCCCATTTAACATCAACAAATAGACTTACGTGTGCTCCGCACCATCCAGACATCTACATCATATAGCAAGTAAGTCCTCACGCCCTGCATTTCCACATATATCACACACTTTAACCTGTCATCAACAAATATTTTAGCATATTACACAGTTGAAAATGTGTTTTTAGATACTAAATAATGCCAAAAGCACAATTAATACCAGTTAATTTTGAATATTAAAAGCTGGAATAAACAAATTCCCTTACTTACTAAGTTCTTAATGCAATAAGTAGCATGCCTATTAACTCTTTTCAAAAACATTTCTATAAAACAAACTGAATTCACTCATAAGGAGCTATAATCATCTGTTGTTACATTCATAGGCTTACTATTCCATTTTCTTAGGTACCTTCAATTTTGTTTAGGAAATTTAGAACCGACTAAATATACTTGAGTAGTAGAATTGAATTCTCTATCTCACCGTTTTGAAGTGCATATTTGAAGTTCCAGGTGGTATAGATTTTGTATAGCTATTTAATTAATACAGTTGATGTATTGTAAAATACATCTTTATTCGCGTCCGTTTTAGTCATTAGATATTCGTATTTTGTCCGTTTTTAGAGTAGAATGTACATACTTTTGATTTAATTGTGTTTTCATGTACTTGAAGCTGAAAAGAAGCGGAAATGAGTAAAATCTAGCAAAGGAACGTTTTGGATCGGAAACCGGAAGTTCGGGAGTTGAAACGAAGAGAAAATGCAGTTCTGAAGGTCTCAGGTGGGCCCTTTCAGCTTATGAAACACTCTCAAGCGGGCCGCATTAACTTAAATGAAGAATTCCGGAAGATTGAGAGGCGCGCGGCCCGCCTCAACTTGACATTACTCTCATGCGGGCCGCGAGGGGGCTGAATACGCGAAACCGACTTGAAACAGCAACGGTTGTTAGGGTTTTTTGACTTATAAATGATCATGATCGACAACAGACGAGGAAGGACGAATTATTACGAATTTTAGAGATCTTTGGACATCTTGGAGACTGTTTTGGAGGTTGTTGAAGGTTCGGGAAGCCAAGGAATCATCGGGAGACATTCAGGAGCACTCGGGATCGAAGTTTACGGGTTCTAATATCTTATTACTTCGTTTTTCGTGTGTTTTTATTTGTTTAATGATGAATTCAGATTTGATTATGATTTGTGCTTTATCTTTGAATATGATTATCGGCTAGAAACCTTTATTACCTAGGCTATGATGAATGTTTAACAAAGATTGGATTTTTATTGGATTTTTGTCGTGGTTTTGGATCTTTCTTGTACTGTAAAAGCTATGGGAATTTAACTTGGTGCATATGCGTGCTTGTGATTATTTTATTATTGTTTATTGCTTCGTTCGATTCTTGGTGACGGTCTTTATCACGGAATAGAGTCGGGCTAGGGTTTTAGGTTTTGGTGAGTGTCTATATCACGTAATAAATCTTTGATCCTTTAGGGTGAAAACGCGTAAGTAACCTTAGAAGTAATATCCGGTAATCTAATAAAATCAAGTGTTCTGCTAGACTCGTCGCGGAAAGGCTCGAGGATATTAATAGGTCTTGGTTTAGTTATAAGGACTTAACATTCCATTGTCTATTAAGTCAAGATTAAAACCCGTAGTTGCTTTAGACGTTCGCGCTGAAAGGTAGAGCGTCTTATATAGGCACTTTCAAGAAACTAGAGGACGGAAAAGAAATCTAGAAAACCGGTGAGCGTAACAACCTAGGTAGTGCCATAAGAATCGCCTTGAGAGTGTTTGAGGGGCTTAGTGGTGTCTTAATAGGTTCAGTATCCACAGATCCCGGTTCCATACCACAAAACTATTTGATAGAAATCCAATCCAAGTTAAACAGGAGTCTAGCCTAGGTAGCCTTCATCATCTCTTGAGTTCAGTCGACGTTCGAGTTCGTGTTAGTTCTTTAGCTAATCTAGATTTTCATTACTTGCATTCTTAGGATTTTTAGAAACCCCCCCCCCCCCCTAATCAACAAACATTTAGTTAAGTCCGTGTCAGTCTAAGTCTAGATAGAGTCATTAGCGTAATCAGTAGAGTCTCTTGGGTTCGATACTCGGACTTCCTTAGGCTATACTTCATCGATCGGTACACTTGCCGGTCGTGTGGTTTAGGGTTTAGAGAGTCTTAGTTTTATAAATTTAAAGCTTAGAGAGTCTAGAATTAGGGTAAATTTAGTTAATTTAGTTAACCCACTTTTCAGCATATCAAGTTTTTGGCGCCGTTGCCGTGGATTCTTTGGCGATTGCGTTCATTGGCTTTGTTTGGACTTACTTGACATATTACGTGCTATTTGTGTTCGTTGAGTCGTAGGAGTCTAAAAATTAAAAAAATTAAAAAATATATATATATTTGCTTTAGTGTCTTTTCTAGGTTAGCGAGTCTGTGTTAGAGTCTTTTCGTTGTTCGTAGTTGGTGGATGCCCCATACGCGCTCGCAGGGACCGCCGCCGCTTCTGTTTACAGTCAAGTCGTCCGTTTCGTCTTCTGCGTCAGAGGTTAGTGCTTCTAGCTCTTCTTCAGTTCCGCAGTCCACCCCGACTTTTGATTTCACACCGAAGTCATCACCTCACGTTTCACCACACGTTTCCCCACCATCCTCCCGTTCTCGTTCACCTAGTCCTCCACCCGCCATGGAGAACCGCACCGTTTACCAGCAGGCTACCACCGGTTTCACCGGTGCTACTTAACCCATCACCCTTCCCGCCATTGCGAATGATAGGTCCTAGCAGATTCCTTCTTACATCATGACCGCCATCACTAATTCATGCCAGTTCCATGGTCGTGACGACGAGGATGCACCCGCTCACATAAATCGCATCACTCATCTTTGTGGCACCTACTCCATAGAGGGTGTCAATCTAGATGCTAGGTACTTACAGGTCTTCCCCTTTTCTCTCGCTGGACGCGCAGCCGTCTGGTTCGATTCTCAGCCCGCAGGCACTTTCACTACATGGGCTGGTCTTCGCGATGCTTTCATAGCCAAATATTTCCCGCCAGCCAAGGCTTCTCGCCTTCGTGATCAGATTCACTCCTTCCGTATGGAGCCTGATGAGCCATATCACTTAGCTTGGGAGCGTTTCCAGACGCTTCTTTCCCGTTGTCGCAGCATGGTTTGTCTGATTGGGCGTTAGTTGAGAAGTTTTACAATGGTCTTACTCCTGAGATTAGAGCTCATTTCGATACTTCAGCAGGAGGTCAGCTTATGGGAAAGAAGACGGTGACTGAGTGTAATGATTTGTTTGAGAGTTTCGCCCATTCTGATATGGATTACAGCACTACCAGCAGGACTTCCATTCCTGTTACTACCTCCTCGGCAGGTCGAGGGGTAAACCAAGTTAGCTTGGATCCATCGGTAGCTGCTGTAGTCGAGAGTGTGAGGAAAGATTTGAGGCAAGAGATGAGGAGAGAGTTGGATGAGATTAAGAAGAAAGTTGATAGGTGTGAGGTTTGTAGGGGAGGTCACGATACACTCGATTGTCCCACACTTACGTTAGAGCAGGTAGAGTACATAGCAGGTCAGTCTAGGGGTTTGTTTAGTAGTAGTAATAATGGTTTTAACCCCAACTGGCAGGGTAGTGGTAGTAGTTTCCGCCCTTCTGGCAATCCCCCTGGTTTTCCATCTGGTCAGTATCAAAATAGGGGGCCGGGTCTTTATACGAGTAGTGGTTCGGGTCAGTATAGTGGTTCAGGAGGTCAGTTTGCGAGTGGAGGGTCGAATCAAGAGGGTCAAGGTAGTGGCAAGGCTCCAGAGGGTGGTATGAGTAGGATGGAGGATATGTTCGCTCAGATGATGACACAAAATCAGGTGACGCAGAAATCCCTCACTGAATTTATTCAAACTCAAGATCAAACTAATAAGAGTCACGATCTGCAGCTTAAAAATCAAGAGTCCACTCTTTTAGATCTTAAGAGAACAGTAGGGGATATATCTAGGCAGTTGAAAGAATACCCTTCTGGTCAGTATTCAGGTACCACTCACCCAGTTAACCATTCTGTGAAAGCAATTACTACTCGTAGTGGGATGAGTCTAGGAGAGGTTGTGAGAGAGGGAGAGAGTTGAAGAAGAGAGTGATGCTGAGGTAGATGAGGAGATTGAGATGGAGGCTCCAGGCAAGGTGCACATGCGGCTAGACCCAGCAAGTACCGCACACGCCGAGAAGTCTCCAATAGAGAAGACAGTAGAGAAACAGCCGACGAAGGTTCGGCCACCGCCAGTGATTGATATTTCTCGCCTTCCGTTTCCCGCTCGTGCTAGACAGCAGATATATGCTAGGGAATACGAGAAATTTCTTGAGATGTTCACCCAGCTGAAGGTGAATCTTCCGTTCATAGAGGCTTTGAGATCCATGCCTAAATACGCCAAGTTCCTTAAGGATTTTCTCAAGCGTAAGGATAGGGTAGGAGAGTGTTCGAGTAATTCATTGAGTGGAGAGTGTTCTGCTGTGATCCTAAATAAACGTCCTGAGAAACTTACCGATCCAGGCATTTTCACGATCCCTTGTTTGTTTGGTGGTGATGTTAAAAACCACGCGTTGGCAGACCTTGGTGCTAGTATTAATTTGATGCCATATTCATTTTACGAAAAACTAGGCCTTGGTGATTTGAAGTCAACTCGTATGACCCTCTCGTTAGCCGATAAGACAGTTAAGTATCCTAGAGGGGTTGTAGAGAATTTGTTGGTGAAAGTTGATAAGTTTGTTTTTCCGGCTGATTTTGTAGTGCTAGATATGGAGGCCGATGATAAAGTGCCATTGATTTTAGGGCGACTGTTCTTGAACACGGCTAAAGCGCTTATAGATGTCTTCTTAGGCACAATTACACTTAGAGCGGGTGACGAGTCGGTAGTTTTTGAGGTGAATAATGTGAAAGGATCGAGTGAGAGAGTCGAGGCGATAACATCTGAGGAGAGTGAGAAGAGTGAAAGAGACGAGAAAGAGGTGTTAAGTGAGCCGAGTCTAGAAAAGGTGTTAAAACCCAAGTGTGGGGATCCACCTGATAGGAGGGTCGACGAGTTGGAAGAAAGAATGATTAGGTTAGAGTCTAAGTTAGAGATACTGAGCAAGGCTCAGTGTGGGGATAGGTATGAAGATGATGCATTTAGGTTCAAACCGTTTGATGACGAGTTGAGGGAGTATGAGAGATTTAGGAGAGATGTGGGTGATTTTACGGATGGGAGTGCTACGGCTCGTAAGAGTTGGTTTGGAGGTGAGCTCCGCTTATATGATCCTCCGTAATTTTGTGAACAGTTGTGACATATTTGTAGAGTTTGTATTTTGAGTCATTGTCCGTGTCGTGTCTTTAGATTAGTGGTTTATGTGTTTTTGCGTCGATAGTCGTAATGTCGTTTTTGTGTCCGTTTTGTGTCTTGTCAAGTATTTTGCAGGTTGCATCACCTTCACGTGGCCGAGATCGACGTTCGAGTAGCTTGCCAGGTTTGTTGAAAGTTAAAAACGACAAAAACGCATGCAGGGGCATTCAAGGAATTACATAAAAATACATTCTGCACCTTCTGCTGTTGCTGCACGTGATGTTGCTGTTATCTGCTGTTCAGGCGGCCCGCCTCAACTTAACCTGAATCTTATGCGGGCCGCGCGGTTTACAAAAGTGCTGCCGGTTGTTTAAGTTCAAGCGGCCCGTTTCAATTTAACCCACATTTTATGCTGGCCGCGAGCCACTACTGTTGACAGCAGGTTATTTTCACAACCGTTTGATCCATTTTTCCATATCTACCTTCATCCATTTATCACCATCAACATTGTCTTCGAGTCGACGTTCAGGTGTGTTTTCCTGCTTTTGTTGTTGTTGTATTTGAGTCGTTTGTTACCGGGTTTGTTTCCATCTTAAGTGTGGGGAAACGGGTTGCATATTTTTAAGGCATTAAAATGTGATTTTTCACTAAACATTCGGCCCGTTATCCGTTGCATCCACACTTTGGTTAGGTTTGGCACTTGGGTTGTTCGAGGGCGAGCAAAGTGCCGGGAGGGGGTAAGATGGTAATTTGGTTGTGTACTTTGAGTCTTTTATTTTTGTACCATGCGTCTAAGTTAGAAGTTTTTGAGTCATTTGTGTCGAGTCGGTATTGCTTTGGTGTTTGCTTGTTTTTGTTGATGCAGGTTCGAATATGTGCCACCCGTACTCAATCTCCATTCGGGTGAGTTTGGAGCTGTTTACTCAAATTTCGGGCATTTATCAAGCATACCAGTTGGGGTCAAGCCGATCGCGAACGAAATGCTATACGATCGAGCTGGATTGGACGAGAGAGTTGGAGCTTACGCGAATTAAACCAGCTAAGTCCTTTCCGATTTGCCCTTTGTCTTTTATTTCTTATTTTTTTTTTAGTTTTTGAGTTGGTTTCCATCCTACATTGAGGGCAATGTAAAGTTTAAGTGTGGGGATGGGAACTATCGTTTAGTGTCATTAGTTAGTGAGTCTTGAGTTATAAAAAGTCGAAAAATACAAAAAATTAAAAAAATTTGAAAAATCCAAAAAAATTAAAACAATCAGAAAATGTCTTTTGAAATTAAAAGTTTGCAAAATTAAAACGGAAAATGATAGAAAAGTCGGGTTTTTGTTCGGGTTCAAATAATAATAATATGAGATAATATAATCGTGCTTGTGTCTAGTTTGGGATGTGCGGGTAGGCTCAGTTCGGTTCTGGGTTCCTTTGATCTTAATTATACCTAATTGTCGGTCTACTAGTGGGTTCTCATCTAGGGAGAGTGGGGAAATTGAAACCGCCAAAAATAGTATAAGGGGCACCGTTATAAGCTAAGATCGTTAGAGTTTTTGGTCATTATCTCGTTGAAAGAAAAAAAAATAGAAAAATAAGTGAGCTAGAAACTAAATGAAAGTAGCACAGGTCTATGTAATCCGAGTTGGGGATAGCGACTCTACAGCCGGAATGCCTCTGGGATGTGTGAAATCGATTTGCCAAATAAAAGTACCGAAACCTAAGTAATCTGTGGTTGGGGATCGCGACTCTACAGCCGGAATACCTCTTGGTTAGGGAAAGCATCGTCTAGACTCACGAACGGAAAAAAAAAAAAGCAAAGCGAAAAAAAAAATGGAAAATTAGATTTGATTTTAAACTCTCTTGATCTTGGTATAAAACAGTTAGGAAATAACCCAATGGTTGTTCCTTTTGTCCTATAAGCTTGAGGGGGGATTAGGTGGACTTGCGATTCTTAGCGTGAGGCCCTAGGTGGATTGACCGAACTTGAACTAAATTGCATGATAAGGGCTTGGAACCGGGTTGGGTTTAAGTGGATCAATATACTTGCAATCGTGGCTAACACAAGTTTCGATTTTAATAAAGTAACTTAAGCTTTTGGCCCGAATGACTATTCCGACTATGATTCCGTTTGCATAATTCTTTTTCGGGGATGAAAAAAAGAGTAAGTGTGGGGATATTTGATGTATTGTAAAATACATCTTTATTCGCGTCCGTTTTAGTCATTAGATATTCGTATTTTGTCCATTTTTAGAGTAGAATGTACATACTTTTGATTTAATTGTGTTTTCAGGTACTTGAAGCTGAAAAGAAGCGAAAATGAGTAAAATCTAGCAAAGGAACGTTTTGGATCGGAAACCGAAAGTTCGGGAGTTGAAACGAAGAGAAAATGCAGTTCTGAAGGTCTCAGGTGGGCCCTTTCAGCTTATGAAACACTCTCAAGCGGGCCGCATTAACTTAAATGAAGAATTCCGGAAGATTGAGAGGCGCGCGGCCCGCCTCAACTTGACATTACTCTCATGCGGGCCGCGAGGGGGCTGAATACGCGAAACCGACTTGAAACAGCAACGGTTGTTAGGGTTTTTTGACTTATAAATGATCATGATCGACAACAGACGAGGAAGGACGAATTATTATGAATTTTAGAGATCTTTGGACATCTTGGAGACTGTTTTGGAGGTTGTTGAAGGTTCGGGAAGCCAAGGAATCATCGGGAGACATTCAGGAGCACTCGGGATCGAAGTTTACGGGTTCTAATATCTTATTACTTCGTTTTTCGTGTGTTTTTATTTGTTTAATGATGAATTCAGATTTGATTATGATTTGTGCTTTATCTTTGAATATGATTATCGGCTAGAAACCTTTATTACCTAGGCTATGATGAATGTTTAACAAAGATTGGATTTTTATTGGATTTTTGTCGTGGTTTTGGATCTTTCTTGTACTGTAAAAGCTATGGGAATTTAACTTGGTGCATATGCGTGCTTGTGATTATTTTATTATTGTTTATTGCTTCGTTCGATTCTTGGTGACGGTCTTTATCACGGAATAGAGTCGGGCTAGGGTTTTAGGTTTTGGTGAGTGTCTATATCACGTAATAAATCTTTGATCCTTTAGGGTGAAAACGCGTAAGTAACCTTAGAAGTAATATCCGGTAATCTAATAAAATCAAGTGTTCTGCTAGACTCGTCGCGGAAAGGCTCGAGGATATTAATAGGTCTTGGTTTAGTTATAAGGACTTAACATTCCATTGTCTATTAAGTCAAGATTAAAACCCGTAGTTGCTTTAGACGTTCGCGCTGAAAGGTAGAGCGTCTTATATAGGCACTTTCAAGAAACTAGAGGACGGAAAAGAAATCTAGAAAACCGGTGAGCGTAACAACCTAGGTAGTGCCATAAGAATCGCCTTGAGAGTGTTTGAGGGGCTTAGTGGTGTCTTAATAGGTTCAGTATCCAAAGATCCCGGTTCCATACCACAAAACGATTTGATAGAAATCCAATCCAAGTTAAACAGGAGTCTAGCCTAGGTAGCCTTCATCATCTCTTGAGTTCAGTCGACGTTCGAGTTCGTGTTAGTTCTTTACCTAATCTAGATTTTCATTAATTGCATTCTTAGGATTTTTAGAAACCCCCCCCCCCAATCAACAAACATTTAGTTAAGTCCGTGTCAGTCTAAGTCTAGATAGAGTCATTAGCGTAATCAGTAGAGTCTCTTGGGTTCGATACTCGGACTTCCTTAGGCTATACTTCATCGATCGGTACACTTGCATGTCGTGTGGTTTAGGGTTTAGAGAGTCTTAGTTTTATAAATTTAAAGCTTAGAGAGTCTAGAATTAGGGTAAATTTAGTTAATTTAGTTAACCCACTTTTCAGCATATCAACAGTTCCAAGTAAATCAGGTAAAATCAGATTCAGATTCGACAAACCCAAACGAATAACTCATATTCACAATGATTAATTGTTATTAAACGATTTACTTTCTATTAAGTGTTAATCAATATCAACATTGCAAAACAAAATAAAAACATACAAATAATTGAGAGTATATAATCATCGACGATGAGAAAATCCTTAACCACCAGATAACCTTGCAATTATTGGCCAGTTTATTACCCAGTACATGCAATTACAATAAGGTATATTGTTAGAAGTCAGATTGTTACCTTGTTGTTATGTGTTATAGCTGGGATTCCATTTAATTGTTCAATGTTCCTGGTAAATTTTTCTACAAATTGTGCATATGAAGGTCTCATTCTGTCATGAAGTCAACTAATCATACGATTGAAATCAACGAAAATGAACACTGAATCCAGCAAATAAAGATGAGCATGGTACTGGACCGGTACCGGTACCAAAATATGGGGAAAACAGGTATCGATACCGAATATAACCGGTACGGTACCGTTAAATCAACCAAGATACCGCTACTGTACCGGTACCGAAAAACGGGTAGTGTCGATTATTAGAGAGGGCACGTGTCCCCAATCTATTTTTATTTATTATAACATGTGTACTACATGAAAGAGGTTGAGAGCTTGCTAAAAAAATTTGGATTTCATCATTAAAGATCAGCTGCAAAAAAATTAGACACAGTAAAAACTTGATCTTAATGTCCTTTTGCAGGTATCGGAGCTTAGATGGAATGGTGTCACACCCCGATTTCCACGTGTCAACGGTGGTCCCGGTGGGGAGTATCGTGATGTAGTTGAGATCATCATAGTCAAACAACACAATATGATAATGCACAGCGGAAGCAAAAGATAAATATATTACATTCCGAATATAAGTAATGTCAAAGTATTACAACGGAAGGTAAAGGATCCACAGGCGGATCAATAAAAGAAAACTGTTCAACAGACTTTAGGCATCTAGAACTTGCAAGATTCCCTAATGACGCCCTGAGCTCCCAGCCAATTACGCGTAATAACTGTCCCTTAACCTTTTGGAAAATACGTCAGTTTACACTGGTAAATACAATTAACTGACTCATTTTGGAAAAGAGTTTAAAAATTGATTTGAATGCACGAGGCACAAAATATCTTTTATAACTGGATTAAAATGCACAGAGGCAAAATTAATCTTTTATACTTGGGACAATTTTATTAATAAAGATCTTGTATCCGATTTACATGGTTGTCCAACATTTAGGGCCGGTGATTATACAATACAAGCCGGACAAGATTAATCGACACACCACAAATATAATCTCACAAGAAGATACCCTTACGAGTGAGTATACGTTTTACATATGCAACAGGAGGTGTTTTGCCTACACCTTCTGCTTACGTCGTGGCCATTCACTTTTTAAAATGAGCCAAGGATATCCAGGACACGGTCATTAACCCCCAATGTTATTTGTTATCAATCAATACAGATTAAAACGGGATTATGCAATTTAATCATCTCCGATTAAAAGGTTTCTACACCCGACCAAGCGGTATTTTTATAATACCGTATCCCAAGCCCGTATAAGGGAAAATAAGTTAAAAGTATTTACCTGAGCTAGCAATGCAATTTATACTCAGCCGTATATTCTAATCAGCAAGCACAAGTACTTCTACTGGGGCTCTCAATCTGGAACGAAGGTTTTATTAATCTATTAAATTCCTAACGGGTCTTATTTAAGTTGTAACTTAGACTGGTTAGTTTTAAGGAAAGGTTTACGGTTCAAAACGCATGATTAAGCGAAAACCGGAATAGGATGTGATTTAGACCCGACAAGTTTGGAGACTTGTATAATATGGGTAAACTAAACACATTCTGGATTTTGGGATAAAAACGATAACGTTTGACCCGTTTCGGTTGATTTATACAAACTAGTTACATAAACCGAACCGAACGCGAATAATGCATGACGGGTATTCATGAGTGTCATATACAGGTTTCCTAAGTTAATTATGCCTCAAATATGTTGTGACATCAGTAAGATGTCTTTCATTATGCCCAAAACGTATTTACACACAAACTAGGCCTCGTAGGGGTAGTTTGGTCATTTAAAAGGTTATAAAAGAGTTTAAGTATTTACCTGAGTTACAGGTCTGGTATAAACAGTGGAAATACTTATTTTGATAAGTTATAACAGTAGGATAAAGTACATATGTGAAATTTATCAATTATAGCCAAACTATGCGCCGAAGGGGCATTTTGGTAATTTCACATAAGTCGTAAAGCTCAAAACTGAAGTATGAGTTTATCAACCTTTGCTTACTGTTAAAATATTATAATTTGCCTCAAATATCAGTAGGTATCAACCCTTGTATGTTGAAAATAGTTTTAGTACATACTACGCGTTAAAAATGCTTAAAAAGGCGATTAAAGGCCATTTCCGGGTTCGATACTTAAATCTGATATTTTTATATTTCCAGAAGGCTTAAAATAATTTATCTATCATATGTGATCAGTAGCAAAAGGTTTGGAATCGTTTAGATATGTAAAACTCATTTTATGGCCCGTAAGGGCAAAACCGACATTTACCGGATTAAGCCTACGACTATAAGTTATGCTCAGCCTAAAATTAATTAAAAATATTTAAAAATCCCAAAATAATATATTAGATCAGTGGGTAATAAGTTTGATATCAACAAGTAGGCTTAACTAGGCTATACGCTAATTACGCCGTTTAATTAACATAAAGCTTTCATTTTACGCTAACGAGCATAACTCTTAATCTACACCTCGAACTGATGTCAAATTTTGGTCACAAGTTTATATATCAATATTTAAGGTTTCTACTCTTTTACTTTTCCAAAAATCACGTTTTAAGGTGTAAAGGGCATAATGGTCAACATATGAGCAATTAACGGAAACGCGTAAACGAATGGGTCAATCAATGAACCAACCACAGCGGGTTATGCTAACATGTAGCCTGGTCCTAAGGAAGCTCTAAGGTATTTCCAAAACATGCTTAAACGGGTCAGAACTGAAAGTCAAAGTGAAAGTCAAACTATGCGACTTTCGGTTCCGAACCGGGTCTAAACAGGAATTTGTCGGGTCGAACATGTTTAGACATGTTCTTACACTAATTACCAAGTTATAATAATGATCAAACAGGTTGCACGCCTTCTAGATTGCTAATTATGCGTTTTATGCTTCTGTTGACTTTTTCGGATTAAGTTTGACCCAACATTTGACCTAGTTAGAGTGGGAATCAGGGGGGGGCCTTTTGAGGGTTTATTACCCACATAATTACCAACCTATAAATACTTTTGATTCGACTAATCACTGGACCATTAGTGATTAATCTTAAAGTCAACCGTTAATTACGACGGTTTGACTTTTAAGCTAAAACTAAGCTAAAACTCAATTAAGAAAAGATTAGCAGACTTACAAGGGTCTAATGGTTGATTAGGAAGTCTTGGAATCAGCTTTGGGGTTCCAGAGATGACCAGAAGTGAGTGCAAGAATGTTTGTAACTTGGAGGCCTTATATAGTGTTTGTAAACACCATAACATGTTGACAACTAAGGCTACAAGTGACCACAATTGTCCCACAAGTGTCCCTGGGGTCTAGGAACATTTTAGGGGTCGCCCAATGGTGAGAAATACCAGTGGGATCGGTCATAATCGCGCAAAACAGGCTGCAGCCAGTTTTTCTGGTTCTGGGCGCCTGACGCGGCCCGCCTCAAGTTTTGTTAATGTCTACGCGGGCCGCATGGCTCTTCTGATCAGCCAAAAATGTTTTCTTGATGTTGCATCACACCCCTTGGCCCTTCCGAAAGGTCAATTGAGCTAGAAACTTGCAATTTGACCCCTTATAATATACCCACAAGGACTTTAGGACTTATACCCACTTTGCCAAGTCCCTGGACACTTCCGGTTAACCCGAAAAGTCTTAACTTTCAATGTTTACGCTTTAACCCCTCGCACACGAATTTGTTCATAACTTTCTCATACGATAACGAAACTTTACGAAATTTATATCGCACATTCTAGTGAGCATAATTAACCGTTACAAAGCTTCGGGTTTGTCAAAAGGTCACTCATAGGTATAACTTTAAACATGTTGACACATTTAACCCCTGTAGTTTGTAAACTCTCACTTTTAGCTTCGTATGATCCATGATTTATTCGTTTGATGGCATAAACATTATGTAGGGTTAATGTACAATATATTTATTCACTGTTGACATTTAGAATTCGTATTTTCATATACTTTTCAAGTTTGTCAACTTTAGTCCCTCTAGGGTGTTCTTTCACACGTTCAAGCATTATGACACGTGTCAACACATTATAGGACGTGAATTTTCGAGGTGTTACATCCTCACCCCCTTAAAAGAAATCTCGACCTCGAGATTTATTAAAGTAAAGGAAGTATTTTCTGCCTTAAATTGGGCTTAATCTTCCCCCAGTACCTTTGAGCCTCTAAGGCACTACAATTGACCTTTTTAATAGGTACATGTATCTTTTTGGAGCTTCTAATCCTGTCGGTCCTTAATCGACACAGGTTGCTCATCATATTATAAATCTGCATATCATTATGTGATAATGCTTCTTGACTTATTGGCGAAACATGTCGCGAAATCATTAGTGTGCAATGTATTGCGAGCTCCGCCAAGCTCTTTAAATCGGTTTTAGCTTAAAGGCTACTTAATCTTGATACATTCGATTTCCTTCGAATGATTCTTTATATTCAGAGCTTAACTAGCCTGAAAACTTTAACAGTTTAGCACACCCTTCCAGGGTGATATCTATTGTTGAACCTTACTTCTTAACAAGAATTTAGGAGGTTTGCTATTTTCATTAATCCTTGATTTTTCTGCCAAATATTGGCATCTTACAGATAATTAGGGATTTGTGTGATCTGATTTTGTTGTTTCCACTGCAACTTTCAGATCCTGATAATTGAACTTACCAATCTATTGTTCTAACAATGAACGTTCAACATGCCATTTATACAAGGTCTCCAAAGGGGTAGCCTTGATACTTATATAACAGCTATTATAGAAAAACTTATCTTAAGATGGGATGGTCATTCCAACCATCGCTCAAAATTAATCTTAAGAAATAGCAAATCTTTACAGTTAGTCGAGTAAGTCGACGATCCTGGGCAGCTGATGGCGATTCTTAACCGGTGCCTAATTAAGGTTGCGGTAAACAATGCCTTAGCATAATGAACCGTCTTTCACAGTTTACTATACCGAATTCTCAGGATATTGAGTTTGGCTTTATGAATCTATGTCTTAAAACTTACTTAACCAGGGTTTTCGATTCTGCCAATAATGGTACTAGTTGTCTTGGAGATTTCATTATAATGCAGCCTTAAATGGGATATGAAACTTAACTCTACCTGCCTCCCAGGGGTAAACAGGGAAATCTTAGGAGAGGATAATCAAGGTACAAGGAGGTTACAGGGATTCCCATATCTCAGGCTCCAGTTCACTCATCAACGCTTGTGTCTAATAAGTGACACATTCATGTTATGAGTCCACGTATTCCGTTACCAGGGAATATTTATTTGGACAATTATATTCTGGATATCTTCTTTGAATACTATTAGTTGACTTTAGTACCATATGATCATTGGGATATCTTTGTGGTTCCATGCATTAAACCTCCATATTCATCAGGCATGGAAGCAATCTATGGAACTTATTAAGATACACCAATCCTCATATAGCGCTTTTGTCATACCATTTGGTATTCGAAATCGATAGAGATTAAAGAGATATCAACTATATGTGCTTATATTTAATTAGAATGGAAATTTTTACAAACTAGGTACCTAGCTCGGTTGGCTAGGCGCGCGAAAGGGTGTGGCCTAGACCCAGGTTCGATTCCGAGGACGGCCGGTTCCACCATTTTTTTTAACTTGTTATACTTATAGTTTATGAAGGATTTACTGGTATCCGAACCAAAATAAAAACTCTTAGTATTTAAATTACTGATAAAATGCCAAGGAATGTACCTGATGCCATTATTTATGGACTAACTCAGGCAATTTAGGCGCTTTCAATTTTAGGCTTTACTTCCTCCGCCGCATTTACCTTGACAGATTTAGTGCACGTAGTCTTGATGTGGCCTTTCTCATTACAGCCGAAACAGACTGCATTCTTCATGTCCTTACAGTCCAACGTTTTATGCCCCTTAGACTTGCAGATCCCACAATCCCTGGGCTGCGATTTGGATTTTGGTTCGAACCTGCATTTCCCAAAATGGCGCTTCTTGCAGGTCTCACATACTGGTTTCTGGTCGGACTTTTGTTTGTTCTTTTTCTTAGAACTCTGGGAGTTATCTACCTCTCTTTTCCTTTTTAGTTCATCATTTGCATCAGAGGCATGAACGAGATCATTCTTAAGAGTAAGGAAATGTGGTCCTAGATAAAATTTGGACCGAGCAGCATGGGGCTCCTTTAACTTTTTCACAGCTCTCTTCACAGCTTTTCCAACGGCTGCGTCTATCATAGTTTGAAGAACATCTTTGGAAATTCTAAGGTTTACAATTTCAGCATCATTAGCATGCGTCGCGTCATCAATGGCGCGATTGACTGTTGTCTTATCCGAGTTTGCCATACTCGATATTGGTTCCTAATACCAATAAAACAATTTCTTAGTTGAAATCCAACAACTGCTATTTTTTTCATTCTGATGGCCTTAATATATACTAACCATGGTGTCAATAACCTATACAGGCTATTATAGCACTAACATTCTTAATGAACATTATTTAAAATATATTAATATTACTTAGCCTAGGTCGCAAAAGACCATCAATGGCATTAAAGATTTGGACCTAGTCCATCACTTTTTCTGACAGAGGATCAAAACGTCACATCTGTCTTTATTATATTAAAGAATTTAGGTAGCTTGAAAGCTTGCCATAGGAATATCAGAAAAGAGTGATTCCTATTAGGTATAAAATATCCATCTAAGGTTTGTTGGAGCATTTTCTAAAGTATCATCGGCCAATTTCTACCTCGTTATTAAATGACCGAAGTCCTAATCAGGCGGAGACAACAGTTCTCTATAGTTATTGTTCAATATTGAATCATATGTGCCAGTATCAAGTAAATTTCTGCATAAACTGCTTGATAAGGAAAGGTACCTGCTATATAGTTATCCTTCTGCACCATTCCCTGGCGTTCATCCAGAAGACTCATGCGTTTATTTTCCTGGCCTCTCCCGGCTTCTTTATAAGCTTTGGGCAGTTGGTTTTGATGTGCCCTTCCTCGTTACAATTGTAACATGTGGCGTTCTTTAACCCCTTGCAATCTAAGGTTTTGTGACCCTTGGTCTTGCAAATTCCACACAATTTAGCACGTGGGTCGATTGTACATTTTCCAAAATGTTGCTTTTTGCAGTTACTGCATTTGGGTCTGTTATCAGACTGACTCTTGTTCTTCCTAAACTCGGAATCCTTCCCGCACTCAGAGTTTCCCTTCTTCTTATTGTTGTATCGATGAGAGTTTTCCTCCTCTCTTTCTCTTCTTCCTTCGCCAGAAGCCTTAACAGACTTAATTCTAATTGCATCTAAGGTGAGAGATAAGGATAAGTCCACCGCGGACCTATATGTGGTTGGCCTAGATGCTTTAACATTTCCTTTTATCTCTGGTGCTAGGCCTCCAATGAAACGCGCTATGCGTTTAGGTTCAGGGGTGACTAAATAAGGAACTAGGCGGGACATAGTGTTGAAACTTGTCACATACGCCTGGCAATCTAAATCCTCCATGACTAGAGTCAAGAAGTCTGATTCTATATTTTCTACCTCATGCTGGGGGCAATAGTTTTCCTTGACTAATGCAACAAATTGATCCCAAGATAAGTTGTAGAGTAGAACTTTTCCCGCGGCTTGGAGCAATGATCTCCACCATGCCAACGCTTCTCCTTTGAATGATTGTGAAACAAATTTCACAACATCTTGCTCCGCACAACCGCTGATGTCAACAACAGCTTCCATCTCATCGAGCCATGTCATGCAATCGATGGCCCCTTTTTCTCCTGTAAAGTATCTGGGCTTGCAGGAGACAAAATATTTATATGAACAGGTCTTAACTGATGCCTCTTGATGAAACACAACTTGTCTAGACGGAATACTCCTTTGATTTGACAAGTCATGAACATCGTCCTCCCTTGACTCATGTGTTTTAGGAGGGGGCTTACTATGAGCCATAGATAGAGTCTTGGAGTGGGTATCATTTGATTCATCATACTGTCGATCAAGAGCTCGAGTAACAGCATAATCTATTATTGCCTGCAGTTCTGCTCCAGTTACATTAATTCTGGTAGTATCATTGCTCTCCTTCAAGTGACTGTTAACTTCATCTAATCCAGCCATGTAGCTTGATTGCTACATAAATATTAACAATGATTTATTCAGAGATTATTATGGAATCATCATCTTTGACGATTTATCAACCATGGTAATATAAACCATATTGGTTAACTTGTTAGTTATATTTAATTAGTATTTTCCACGAAAATTTTATCCTAGTTATAAAACATTAAGGATATTGAAGTTGCGCAAAAGGCCTAGTCACAAGGACAGTTCTAAATTTTATAAGCCATGATTTCAGAGAATCGAGGCATTAAGGTTTGAATCAAGTTCATTACCTTCTCTTGACAGGGAGTTGTAGGCTTCAACTGTCTTTTGTCTTTTAGGACGATAGATATAGCCCGTGGGCATTTCCCTTCTGAGGGATGGTTATAATATAATCATCTTATAGGATAACACAAGCCATGATTTCTAAATCACTAGGCTAGATAAGAAAATTAGAAGAATCCAATATAAGGATGACTGTTGTGATTTTATCGAATCACATTTGTCAGGAGTGCTAACACGTTCTTAGGTGTTAACAAGGATCTGAATCCCTTGGGTAGGTTTCACCATCTTGGCCGCGTAGGCTAGGTTTCACCTTTAAGATTCTTTTTAAAATGCCTACTGGCAGGGAAGAAAGGATATTTATTTTATTCAGGATTTTTATCATAAATCCTAATTTATAAGTTAATAATAGCACAAATGGCCTAGTCGCGTAGACAAGTTTAATTTATAAGCCATGATCGTTTGGGATCGAGGCAAATTTATAAGTTAGTAATAGCACAAAAGGCTTAGTCACGTGGAAAAGTTTAATTTATAAGCCATGATCGTTTGGGATCGAGGCATTTAGGTGTGAATCAAAATTCATTACCTTTTCTTGACAGGGAGTTGTAGGCTACCACCGTCTTTAGTCTCAGAGGACGTTAATTATAGCCCGTGGGCACTTCCCTTCTAAGGGATGTTATTTTCCATTTATTTCATATCTCATGCTTAGAATGAAAACTTAATTTAATCAATCCATTATATGAAAATAAAAGTACAGAGTTGCCCAAAGCGGGTCTTTGAGAGGAATAATGTGTCCTTAAAGGGACTGAAAGATAAATATGTCCTTATGAGGACTATTAAGGAAACGATCTTCAGCAAAGGAGTTTCTTCTTCAAGTTATTTCTGAATGCTTTCTCCTTGGATGCTCGTTTCATTCTAGCCGCGGTACGAAGTTCAGCATTTCTAGGCTCCGGGTGTGGAGGACTCCTATTACGGCTTCTTCGCTTGGCGACGTATTCAATAAAAAAATTTTGAAGTAGAATTTCCAGATTAGGATTGAGAATATTCCTAAGTTAAGTCTAGACTCAGAAGGTCAAGGAATGTGCTACTGTGTCATTGAGATTAAACACTAAGGGCTAGTGTTTAATTCACTCAATGTTGGCTCTGATACCAACCTGTCACACCCCGATTTCCACGTGTCAACGGTGGTCCCGGTGGGGAGTATCGTGACGTAGTTGAGATCATCATAGTCAAACAACACAATATGATAATGCACAGCGGAAGCAAAAGATAAATATATTACATTCCGAATATAAGTAATGTCAAAGTATTACAACGGAAGGTAAAGGATCCACAGGCGGATCAATAAAAGAAAACTGTTCAACAGACTTTAGGCATCTAGAACTTGCAAGATTCCCTAATGACGCCCTGAGCTCCCAGCCAATTACGCGTAGTACCTGTCACTTAACCTTTTGGAAAATACGTCAGTTTACACTGGTAAATAAAATTAACTGACTCATTTTGGAAAAGAGTTTAAAAATTGATTTGAATGCACGAGGCACAAAATATCTTTTATAACTGGATTAAAATGCACAGAGGTAAAATTAATCTTTTATACTTGGGACAATTTTATTAATAAAGATCTTGTATCCGATTTACATGGTTGTCCAACATTTAGGGCCGGTGATTATACAATACAAGCCGGACAAGATTAATCGACACACCACAAATATAATCTCACAAGAAGATACCCTTACGAGTGAGTATACGTTTTACATATGCAACAGGAGGTGTTTTGCCTACACCTTGTGTTTACGTCGTGGCCATTCACTTTTTAAAATGAGCCAATGATATCCAGGACACGGTCATTAACCCCCAATGTTATTTGTTATCAATCAATACAGATTAAAACGGGATTATGCAATTTAATCATCTCCGATTAAAAGGTTTCTACACCCGACCAAGCGGTATTTTTATAATACCGTATCCCAAGCCCGTATAAGGGAAAATAAGTTAAAAGTATTTACCTGAGCTAGCAATGCAATTTATACTCAGCCGTATATTCTAATCAGCAAGCACAAGTACTTCTACTGGGGCTCTCAATCTGGAATGAAGGTTTTATTAATCTATTAAATTCCTAACGGGTCTTATTTAAGTTGTAACTTAGACTGGTTAGTTTTAAGGAAAGGTTTACGGTTCAAAACGCATGATTAAGCGAAAACCGGAATAGGATGTGATTTAGACCCGACAAGTTTGGAGACTTGTATAATATGGGTAAACTAAACACATTCTGGATTTTGGGATAAAAACGATAATGTTTGACCCGTTTCGGTTGATTTATGCAAACTAGTTACATAAACCGAACCGAACGCGAATAATGCATGACGGGTATTCATGAGTGTCATCTACAGGTTTCCTAAGTTAATTATGCCTCAAATATGTTGTGACATCAGTAAGATGTCTTTCATTATGCCCAAAACGTATTTACACACAAACTAGGCCTCGTAGGGGTAGTTTGGTCATTTAAAAGGTTATAAAAGAGTTTAAGTATTTACCTGAGTTACAGGTCTGGTATAAACAGCGGAAATACTTATTTTGATAAGTTATAACAGTAGGATAAAGTACATATGTGAAATTTATCAATTATAGCCAAACTATGCGCCGAAGGGGCATTTTGGTAATTTCACATAAGTCGTAAAGCTCAAAACTGAAGTCTGAGTTTATCAACCTTTGCTTACTGTTAAAATATTATAATTTGCCTCAAATATCAGTAGGTATCAACCCTTGTATGTTGAAAATAGTTTTAGTACATACTACGCGTTAAAAATGCTTAAAAAGGCGATTAAAGGCCATTTCCGGGTTCGATACTTAAATCTGATATTTTTATATTTCCAGAAGGCTTAAAATAATTTATCTATCATATGTGATCAGTAGCAAAAGGTTTGGAATCATTTAGATATGTAAAACTCATTTTATGGCCCGTAAGGGCAAAACCGACATTTACCGGATTAAGCCTACGACTATAAGTTATGCTCAGCCTAAAATTAATTAAAAATATTTAAAAATCCCAAAATAATATATTAGATCAATGGGTAATAAGTTTGATATCAACAAGTAGGCTTAACTAGGCTATACGCTAATTACGCCGTTTAATTAACATAAAGCTTTCATTTTACGCTAACGAGCATAACTCTTAATCTACACCTCGAACTGATGTCAAATTTTGGTCACAAGTTTATATATCAATATTTAAGGTTTCTACTCTTTTACTTTTCCAAAAATCACGTTTTAAGGTGTAAAGGGCATAATGGTCAACATATGAGCAATTAACGGAAACGCGTAAACGAATGGGTCAATCAATGAACCAACCACAGCGGGTTATGCTAAAATGTAGCCTGGTCCTAAGGAAGCTCTAAGGAATTTCCAAAACATTCTTAAACGGGTCAGAACTGAAAGTCAAAGTGAAAGTCAAACTATGCGACTTTCGGTTCCGAACCGGGTCTAAACAGGAATTTGTCGGGTCGAACATGTTTAGACATGTTCTTACACTAATTACCAAGTTATAATAATGATCAAACAGGTTGCATGCCTTCTAGATTGCTAATTATGCGTTTTATGCTTCTGTTGACTTTTTCGGATTAAGTTTGACCCGACATTTAACCTAGTTAGAGTGGGAATCAGGGGGGGACCCTTTTGAGGGTTTATTACCCACATAATTACCAACCTATAAATACTTTTGATTCGACTAATCACTGGACCATTAGTGATTAATCTTAAAGTCAACCGTTAATTACGACGGTTTGACTTTTAAGCTAAAACTAAGCTAAAACTCAATTAAGAAAGGATTAGCAGACTTACAAGGGTCTAATGGTTGATTAGGAAGTCTTGGAATCAGCTTTGGAGTTCCAAAGATGATCAGAAGTGAGTGCAAGAATGTTTGTAACTTGGAGGCCTTATATAGTGTTTGTAAACACCATAACATGTTGACAACTAAGGCTACAAGTGACCACAATTGTCCCACAAGTGTCCCTGGGGTCTAGGAACATTTTAGGGGTCGCCCAATGGTGAGAAATACCAATGGGATCGGTCATAATCGCGCAAAACAGGCTGCAGCCAGTTTTTCTGGTTCTGGGCGCCTGACGCGGCCCGCCTCAAGTTTTGTTAATGTCTACGCGGGCCGCATGGCTCTTCTGATCAGCCAAAAACGTTTTCTTGATGTTGCATCACACCCCTTGGCCCTTCCGAAAGGTCAATTGAGCTAGAAACTTGCAATTTGACCCCTTATAATATACCCACAAGGACTTTAGGACTTATACCCACTTTGCCAAGTCCCTGGACACTTCCGGTTAACCCGAAAAGTCTTAACTTTCAATGTTTACGCTTTAACCCATCGCACATGAATTTGTTCATAACTTTCTCATACGATAACGAAACTTTACGAAATTTATATCGCACATTCTAGTGAGCATAATTAACCGTTACAAAGCTTCGGGTTTGTCAAAAGGTCACTCATAGGTATAACTTTAAACATGTTGACACATTTAACCCCTGTAGTTTGTAATCTCTCCCTTTTAGCTTCGTATGATCCATGATTTATTCGTTTGATGGCATAAACATTATGTAGGGTTAATGTACAATATATTTATTCACTGTTGACATTTAGAATTCGTATTTTCATATACTTTTCAAGTTTGTTAACTTTAGTCCCTCTAGGGTGTTCTTTCACACGTTCAAGCATTATGACACGTGTCAACACATTATAGGACGTGAATTTTCGAGGTGTTACAAATGGGCTGTGATAATACAACACAAACCAGCTTCGTTCCAGCGTGAAAAACCAATTATGTTTACAAACACGTTGAGTGATATTACAAACACCACGAAAAAAAATATAAATCCATAGAAGACTCACTTTTCCCCATATATAACCTCTGATGTTTTTTTGTCCTTCCTGATGTGAACCATAGAAGTGACAAAAAAATTATAAATCCATAGAAGCGCAAAAAGTGTAAATCCATAATGAAGAAATAGGAATAAACTAACAATTGTTTGCACCTCAAGAGTGACATGTTTTGGAATTCCATACGTTGTGTGAAGTAAGCCAGCGCCCTACAAAAAATAGGATCTATAAAAATTAATAAGAAATACAACAAACAATAATTAAAAGTTAAGATCTTACACTTACATTAACTTGTTGAGCAAGGGCACTCAATATAAAATCCGTAACTGAGTTTTCCAGATGCATCCAGAAGTAAACTTTTTGGCTGTAGAGAAAGCAAGGTTAGAAAGCGGCGAGACTATATATACAGATTGATAAATAAGTAATTTGAGTGTACCCTTAGATTCCAAATCAAGTAAAGTTTGATCAATAATCATAGTCTACAAAGTTTTCCTATCTATGGACAATTAACCTGTAATTATATTATCAAAGGTAAAAACTGGTAACCAAAGTTTTCCTATCTATCCACAAGCCGTAAACTGCGCAGTCCTGTTTGAATGCTCTAAACGTGAATTTAACAATAAAGTGAAGTTTTTTTTAATAAGATAAAAACAATATTATACCTTCATGTTCCAAGGATTACAACAGCTTCAATTAAAGAGACTGTGAGAATAAATATCTTTGTCTTAAAGAGACTTACCACCTTATTGATTCGAAGACGACTCGATGAGCGTACGCGGCCCAGTTGAGCAGACTCGACATGGTATTCTCCACCATTCGGTTTGACACCTCCTCCGAACCGGGTAGGGTAATCCCAAAACCGTGAAACTTTGAGCCGACACATTAGCCACCGGCTCACGCCAACCTCCGATATAAATATGGAAGCTCCAACCCAAAATCACCCACAAATTTTGATAATATCAGGGCTTTCCATATCATCAATCTGAAATTATTAACCCAAAAAAAGGCTGGCGAAATTTATTTATTCTAAAAATTCTTTTAGTCAAAAAAATTTTAGATATATTTCCAAGAAATAAATTGTAACTATGAATTTATAACTTATCCGACTTATCGGAACAGGGAGTTGGTCACCGCCGAGGGACACAAGTTCGTTGACCATTTAAAAACTGCAACAACACATCGAATTGCTATCATTTTCCAGCGAAGAAATCGATGCAAAAAGCCTCTCAATGGATTCTTCCAACGAATATACTTACGTGGTCTCGGTAACATTCCAAAGCATTATCTCTAGATCAAGGACGATAATTACTGTAAAGGGTAAAAAAAAAATACATATCTAATGAAGTCGCACCAGTCGTGTGAACTTTTTGAAAAACGTTGATGTCGAATCAACCAGAAAATCTCCCATTTTTGCCTTAACAAAGTAAGAGAAATCGAATTTAGTCATGGAAGTCATTATTTTGATTACATAATTAAGTATATATACTCCATCTAAATTGAAAGTAGTTGATAGAAAACATTATTTAACAAAAACGACAAATTTAAAGACATTACGGATAAATTAGCAACAACGTTTTACATCATTTTTGTATTTAATATCACCTTATTTTGTTGATGTAAGCAAACCTTCTCTTGTATGGGTGTCACATTTGTTCAAGAAAAAACAGAAAAAAACTAATCAATAGATTCATTTGAATTTTCTTTCGATATACATACCATAGTTTTGTTTTCAACTACTATTAAATTAAATCATGGTTATCATAAGATGATCAGTTTTACCAAACAAACCCTAAATAAGAAAAAAAACAAAATTCAATTAAACTAAAAGCTCGAATCAAGAACATACCAGTCAAAACTATGGCTTTTACATCATCTCTCCTCATAGCCTCTGCAAATTTCTCCTTCAACCCAGCAAGAACTAAAAGGGTCAAAACAAAAATTAGTCAATAATATGAGAATCAAACCATAATCCCAAATTAGCAAAGAATCAAACTTTTCCCAAGTATCTAATCAGGGTAAACAAAACACAATTAAATCAGATTAAAAAAACAACCTGCAACAAAAGCCCAGAAGTAAAAGAAAAATGAAGATTGTTTCTTGAGAAAAAAGAAAGTAAAATCAAAATCCCCAAATAGCAAAGAACTAAACTTTTTTCCAAATATCCAAAAAATGGGGAAAACGGGTATCGATACCGAATATAACCGGTACGGTACCGTTAAATCAACCAAGATACCGGTACTGTACCGGTACCGAAAAACGTGTAGTGTCGATTATTAGAGAGGGCACGTGTCCCCAATCTATTTTTATTTATTATAACATGTGTACTACATGAAAGAGGTTGAGAGCTTGCTAAAAAAATTTGGATTTCATCATTAAAGATCAGCTGCAAAAAAATTAGACACAGTAAAAACTTGATCTTGATGGCCTTTTGCAGGTATCGGAGCTTAGATGGAATGGGCTGTGATAATACAACACAAACCAGCTTCGTTCCAGCGTGAAAAATCAATTATGTTTACAAACACGTTGAGTGATATTACAAACACCACGAAAAAAAAATATAAATCCATAGAAGACTCACTTTTCCCCATATATAACCTCTGATGTCTTTTTGTCCTTCCTGATGTGAACCATAGAAGTGACAAAAAAATTATAAATCCATAGAAGCGCAAAAAGTGTAAATCCATAATGAAGAAATAGGAAGAAACTAACAATTGTTTGCACCTCAAGAGTGACATGTTTTGGAGTTCCATACGTTGTGTGAAGTAAGCTAGCGCCCTACAAAAAATAGGATCTATAAAAATTAATAAGAAATACAACAAACAATAATTAAAAGTTAAGATCTTACACTTACATTAACTTGTTGAGCAAGGGTACTCAATATAAAATCCGTAACTGAGTTTTCCAGATGCATCCAGAAGTAAACTTTTTGGCTGTAGAGAAAGCAAGGTTAGAAAGTGGCGATACTATATATACAGATTGATAAATAAGTAATTTGAGTGTACCCTTAGATTCCAAATCAAGTAAAGTTTGATCAATAATCATAGTCTACAAAGTTTTCCTATCTATGGACAATCAACCTGTAATTATATTATCAAAGGTAAAAACTGGTAACCAAAGTTTTCCTATCTATCCACAAGCCGTAAACTGCGTAGTCCTGTTTGAATGCTCTAAACGTGAATTTAACAATAAAGTGAAGTTTTTTTTAATAAGATAAAAACAATATTATACATTCATGTTCCAAGGATTACAACAGCTTCAATTAAAGAGACTGTGAGAATAAATATCTTTGTCTTAAAGAGACTTACCACCTTATTGATTCGAAGACGACTCGATGAGCGTACGCGGCCCAGTTGAGCAGACTCGACATGGTATTCTCCACCATTCAGTTCGACACCTCCTCCGAACCGGGTAGGGTAATCCCAAAACCGTGAAACTTTGAGCCGACACATTAGCCACCGGCTCACGCCAACCTCCGATATAAATATGGAAGCTCCAACCCAAAATCACCCACAAATTTTGATAATATCAGGGCTTTCCATATCATCAATCTGAAATTATTAACCCAAAAAAAGGCTGGCGAAATTTATTTATTCTAAAAATTCTTTTAGTGAAAAAAAAATTAGATATATTTCCAAGAAATAAATTGTAACTATGAATTTATAACTTATCCGACTTACCGGAACAGGGAGTTGGTCACCGGCGAGGGACACAAGTTCGTTGACCATTTAAAAACTGCAACAACACATCGAATTGCTATCATTTTCCAGCGAAGAAATCGATGCAAAAAGCCTCTCAATGGATTCTTTCAACGAATATACTTACGTGGTCTCGGTAACATTCCAAAGCATTATCTCTAGATCAAGGACGATAATTACTGTAAAGGGTCAAAAAAATACATATCTAATGAAGTCGCACCAGTCGTGTGAACTTTTGAAAAACGTTGATGTCGAATCCACCAGAAAATCTCCCATTTTTGCCTTCACAAAGTAAGAGAAATCGAATTTAGTCATGGAAGTCATTATTTTGATTACAGAATTAAGTATATATACTCCATCTAAATTGAAAGTAGTTGATAGAAAACATTATTTAACAAAAACGACAAATTTAAAGACATTACGGATAAATTAGCAACAACGTTTTACATCATTTTTGTATTTAATATCACCTTATTTTGTTGATGTAAGCAAACCTTCTCTTGTATGGGTATCACATTTGTTCAAGAAAAAACAGAAAAAAAACTAATCAATAGATTCATTTGAATTTTCTTTCAATATACATACCATAGTTTTGTTTTCAACTACTATTAAATTAAATCATGGTTATCATAAGATGATCAGTTTTACCAAACAAACCCTAAATAAGAAAAAAAAACAAAATTCAATTAAACTAAAAGCTCGAATCAAGAACATACCAGTCAAAACTATGGCTTTTACATCATCTCTCCTCATAGCCTCTGCAAATTTCTCCTTCAACCCAGCAAGAACTAAAAGGGTCAAAACAAAAATTAGTCAATAATATGAGAATCAAACCATAATCCCAAATTAGCAAAGAATCAAACTTTTCCCAAGTATCTAATCAGGGTAAACAAAACACAATTAAATCAGATTAAAAAAACAACCTGCAACAAAAGCCCAGAAGTAAAAGAAAAATGAAGATTGTTTCTTGAGAAAAAAGAAAGTAAAATCAAAATCCCCAAATAGCAAAGAACTAAACTTTTTTCCAAATATCTAATCAGGGTAAAAGAAACTTTAAACTAAACTCAATTGCAACAGATCAAAATAAACAAAGAAAGACGGAGAGATGAGAAATCCCGATGAGAGTGACGGCTGTAATTCTTGAGATGACCTAGGGTTTGGAGAGAAAAAAAGAAAGACGGAAAGAAAGATATAACGTCGAACAGATGAACAAAAGGATTAACAATTAGCAAAAGAAGATTTCTTACCTGATCATGGAAGCTTGAATCATCTAGATCAGAAGAGAAGAGGAAGAGTACATCAGAAGGAAGAAGATTAAGATCTAGGGTTTAGAAAAGAGTATCATGTTCGTGATCGTATCCATGTTTAATCGCCAATATTAATCTGTCCAATACAAATCGATGAAGCAATTCGTGATTTGAATTAATCGACTAAGGAAACGGCTTCCTAATTTTGGAGAAACGATATGAGGTGATTGAATATTGATTGAGGTTTCCTTATTGATGAACAAAAATAGGCGGTTTCACAAATGAAGGAGGAATGAGGAAAAGGAAAATGCCGCCCAAAATCCCAATTCTTTGGCCAAAGACATATGCCACACATCATGGTCAAATAGTTAACCATTATTTTGCTTTAGTATAATAGATAGATAAGTACAAATAGTGTTTATTAGAAAATAATAAACAAGTTGAGCTAAGACGAGTTTAAGCTTTAAAAATAGAGCACGAAAAAGTCCAAACTTGAGTACAAGGTAAGCTCTCATAAGTTAAAATGTCGAGCTCATGCTCAGCTCGACTCTTTTTTATACCGTATATTTTACATATTCTTCTATTGAATTTGCAAGTATATAAATTATATACAAAATTGTAAGTTTAACTATTATTTGAAATGTCAAAAACATTTTATTAATGTCATGTGAATGGTCTTTAACATGGGTTAACGTCTCGACCATAGAATTATAATGATAACTAACAAGCTTTTAACACTTTATTAAGTTCGATTTTGAAATGTCAACATACTTGTCATGTGAAATGTCAAAAGATTTTATTAAGCTCGATTCGAGCTTGGCTCGATTTTAACTTTTAACAAGCCGATCTTAAAAATCTCACAAAAGGTTCATCTCGTCAATATCTTTAAATAGACATATTTTTATAATCTAGTACATAATGATAACAATATCAACTACACTCTTCTTATATAACGGATTTATATATACATACATTTTAATTTTAATTTATCATAACAAATATATGTATCATTAACAAAAAATGGTAGTACCAAAAACTTAAAAAGTTGTACCTAACCCATCTAACACATCCAACATATTAGCATTTGCATGCTTGTAATCTCTAGGAGGAGAACTCCCCATGCTTCTACTCGAAGCAAAAGCTCGTTTCTTTTTCTTCGACGAGATCACGAATTCTTGACTTTTGCTGACTCCAGGAACTACGCTTCTTCGTTTCGTCACTTGTTCCAAAAGATTTTTGTCCTCTAGTGAGATCTTATCCTGTTGACGTTGACCGTCGGGATGCAGGGTCAACGACCCTTTTGAAATTGGCGATCGATTCGGGGTGTATTTCGGTACTTTGTCTCTATATCTCACGAGGCTTATTAATCGGTGAAGTAAGATGACTAAGTCGAGTATGTATCGATCTATTTTTTGTTTGTCTGCATGATATAACGTCTGTAGCCGGATTATGTTGTTGCTCCCTGCCGTCTTCTTTCCGAATTCATTTCTGTTTAATCGAAACTAGTTAGCATATATTAAGTGCAAACGAGCACAATCATAAGCCTTAATATTAACCATTTTCATACCAACGCAAACTCCGATGTTCAAAAATTCTATAAAATAAAAGACAAAGGTAAGTAAGAAAAACATCGCAACTTACCCGGTGTTTGCCCACTCACCAACCCACCCGAAACCTTGATGTGCTCTGTCAACACAAGAAAATAATGAGTGAAAAACACAAAAAAAAAATGATTATCGAAATGTTGGCGTAAAACACGAGTATAGAAAAAACATACTTGGTGGTATCGGTAGCTACAGGAACAAGCCAGTGAAGAGTCTTCTCCATTTCCGCCTTAATTTTAGGCATTGCCATCTGAAACAAGCCACAATAAGAGTTGAAACTTTAAAATTACATTAAGAGTAAAGTACACGAATGATCCTTTTGGTTCATCAAAATTTTGGATTTAGTCCTCAGTTTTTCAAAAGTACACGGATGGTCCTTGTGGTTTGCACTTTGTAACGCAATTAGTCCCCAACTTTTGCCAAAAGTACATGGATGGCCCCTGTGGCTTGCACTTTGTAACGCATATAGTCCCCAGCTTTTGCCAAAAGTACATGGATGGTCCCTGTGGTTTGCACTTTGTAACACATTTAGTCCCTAATTTGGACCTGCTGAAACCTTTAGATTTGTTAGCTGGGGACTAAATGTGTTCCAAAGTGTAAACTGTAAACCACAGGGACCATCTGTGTACTTTTAAAAAGCTAGGAACTAAATCCAAATTTTTGGTTAACCACAGGGACCATCCGTGTCCTTTACTCATAATCTCGGGGTACCAATAGTGCCTGGTTGGCGAGATGAATCATTGAAACCGAGCATGAACACATTAAAAATCGTGTAGCCAGAACACGACTCGTTTATCCCATTTATCTATACAAGTCAAACGGGTTGACATGTTGGCGGGTTGTAAACGTGCTAAACGGGTTGGAGTTGTAATAAATGATTTAAGCGGTCATGAATGAATTGACGAGTTCACTTAAACGACTTAAGCAGGTCAACCTCAACACGACCCATTTAATTAAACATATCAACCTGAACATGCATGTTTATTTAACGGGCGAGACTACTAACCACTTCACTAGAATCAAGAGCCTGTATGCGAGACCGTAAACCTGCCTTGACACTGGCCGGTAAACCGTTGTATAATGTGTCCCTCATATTTGGAGGTAAGGATGTAGGACGAGATGCCTGCAAAAAAAGATAATCAAACCCATTCGTATATGTTTATTGTTTATATGTGTGTGTGTGTGTGTTCAATACACAACAAATAAAGATAATATTTAGCTTACGATGTTGTCCATTTGAGTTATTAAGTTGGCATAGTGTAAAGCAAGACCAGCAACGCCTAATCTTTCGGGGTTTTTTGTTAGTCTCCTTGTCATTCTTTTTTTTGTTAGTCTCCTTGTCCATTTGAGATATGAATTGCTTGTCGATTAACATTCGGGGGATTGGGGGTGTTGGTAAAGTGAAGTGGATTAACAAAATTAAAGTCGATTGCGGTGTTTCTTTTATTGGTTTTCAAGAATCTATGAGTTGTAACGTGACAGCCGGGGTGATTTCCAGTTACTGGGGAGGGCTCGGGGCGGATTTTGAGGTTGTTGATGCGGTGGGTAATTCGGGTGGTATTGTTAGCGCTTGGGACCCGAAAGTATTTGTCAAAGATAAAGTGGTTAAAGACAACAATTTTTTGTGTGTTTCCGGTCTTCTTACGGATGGTCTGGTCCGAATTAACATGCTTAATGTCTATGCACCGCAAAATAATGGGGATAAAAGAAGCCTTTGGGAGAGAATTTTGCATCTTATTCATTCTCTAGAAGGGTGGTGGATTGTTTTCGGTGATTTTAATGTTGTCCGTAACCACAAAGAAAGGAAGAACTCTAGCTTTGACCCTGTTAGTGCTCGGGATTTTAATGATTTCATAGATGAGGCTGCTCTTCGGGAATATCAACTGAAAGGTATGAAATATACATGTATGACTGTTCGTAGAGGCCAATGTAAGCTGAGCAGGATCGATAAATTTTTCGTTTGTGATGGGGTTTTTAATAGGTGGCCGAGTGTGTGTGTGAGAGCCCTAAAAAAAGATCTCTCAGACCACTCTCCGCTCTTGTTTTCCGTTGTCGATTGTAATTTTGGAAAGAAACCTTTTCGTTGGTTTGACTCCTGGTTGAACAAATCAGGATGCGAAGATGTCATTAGATCGGTTTTCTCAGAGTGGGTGAATTCGGAGCCTTATGATTTAAATTTGTTGAATAAGCTTAAGAGGCTTCGTGCGAGTTTGGCAAAGTGGTATAGTATTTGGAGCATTAATGAGAAAGAAACAGAGATGAAGCTTCGTGAAGATAAGGAACAAATGGAAATTCTTATGGAACAGAGACAGCTAGAAGATGAGGAATTATGGATATGGTCGGAGTGCTCTAAAAATTTAGAAGAAATTCAACTTCATAGAACTCGTGACTTGAAACAAAAATCGCGGGTTAAATGGGCGTCGCTAGGGGATGAAAATTCTTCTTTTTTCCATAATGTAGTTAATGGGAGAAAAGCTAGAAATGGTATTCCAGGCTTGATGGTTAACGGTAGGTGGGTGTCTAAGCCTACTTTGGTTAAGAAAGAAGTCTTGAGGTTTTTCCGGAATCACTTTAAAGAGGAGGTTTACAATCGGCCAGCCCTTGTTTGCCCAGGTTTGAAGGTTCTAAATATCGAAGATAGTGCAGCGTTGATTTCTTTATTTACTAGACAAGAGGTGAAAGATGCGGTTTTCGAATGTGGTTCGAATAAAGCGCCGGGTCCAGATGGTTTCAACTTCCGCTTTGTTAAAAGATTTTGGGATTTGTTGGAGGAGGATTTTTTCCGTATAGTCTCTGATTTCCACGGGTCTGGCCTTATTAATCCGGGGTGTGCTTCGTCGTTTATAACTTTGATTCCTAAGGTTAAAACCCCCTTGGGTCTCAAAGATTATAGGCCTATAACTTTAATTGGGATGGTTAGTAAGGTTATTTCAAAAATCCTTGCTAATCGCCTTAAAAAGGTTATGGGGTCGCTTATTTCCGAATCTCAGTCCGCGTTTATTTCGGACCGTTTCATTTTAGATGGGCCTCTTGTGATAAATGAGATAATCGAATGGTTGAAGAAAAGGCGGAGGAAGGCGTTCTTATTAAAGATCGACTTTGAGAAGGCTTATGATAACGTCAACTGGAATTTTTTATTATCTATTATGGAGCAAATGGGTTTTCTCCCTACTTGGTGTAAATGGATAAAAGGCATTCTAGTATCAGCCCGAGCCTCGGTGTTAGTTAATGGTTCGCCAACTTTCGAGTTTAAATGTGAAAAGGGGTTACGACAAGGTGACCCTATATCGCCTTTTCTTTTTCTTCTAGTCATGGAGGCGTTATCGTGTTTATTAAAGAAGGCCAAGGAGATTGGAGACTTGAAGGGTATTCGGCTAGCCGGTAATGATACGGACACCACTCATCTTTTTTATGCGGACGATGTATTAATTTTAGGCGAATGGTCAAAGGTGAATCTCCAAAGTACGGCTCGGATTCTTCGTATTTTCCACCTTTGTTCGGGTCTTCGCATTAATATCCTCAAGTCTAATTTATATGGGGTTGGTACCGAAGAGAACGAGGTAGATGATATGATGGAAGTATTGGGTTGTCGTAAAGGGACTCTTCCCTTTAGTTATCTTGGTATTATTGTGGGAGCAAATATGTCTCGTGTTTGCAATTGGAATATGGTTATTGATGTTATAAAAAATAGGTTAGCGTCGTGGAAAGCTAGATGCTTGTCTTATGGTGGTCGTCTTGTTCTTATCAAATCGGTCCTTGAAAGCTTGCCTATTTACTACTTTTCGCTTTACAAAGCTCCTAAAATGGTGATTGATAAAATAGAAGCTATTATGAGACACTTCTTTTGGTCCGGCTCTAGTGTTGAAAGGAAGATACCTTGGGTCTCATGGGAAGACATTTCTAACTCTAAGAAGGATGGTGGGCTCGGTGTTTCAAAATTACAACATGTGAATGATGCTCTTCTCCTAAAGTGGTCTTGGCGGTTTAAACAAGAAAGTAATAGTCTTTGGAAAAGGATTGTGTTAGAATGCAACGGTTCGTCTCGCACATGGTCTTCTATGCCATGTTCATATTCGGCTAGCGGAAGTTGGAAGAACATCGTCAAAATTGGGGATATGAGGATGCCGAACGGGTGCTGTTTGCATATCTACTTTACTGGCTCGGTTGGTGACGGGTCTTCTGTTTCTTTTTGGAATGATACTTGGTTACGTGAATATCCGCTCAGGATTATTTACCCGAGTTTATTCAGGCTAGAACAGAGCAAATGGGTCGGAGTTAGCAGCCGTTTGAAAGTTCTAAATGGTGTTAAATCCTTACATTGGAGCTGGAGAACAGCCCCTTCTTTTTGGAGGACCTGTTTAATTTTCAATGGAAGGGTGGTAAGGATGTGTGGAGCTGGAAAGGGGACGCGAATGGAGCCTTCTCTGTTCGTTCAGCCAAACAGTTACTGTACGAAGCTTTTAACAACATAAAAATACCGAGCATCGATTGGAAAGTTTGGGTTCCGCTTAAGTGCAAGATCATGGTTTGGAGAGCTGCCCGGGATCGTCTGCCTACTTACGCGGAACTTATAAAAAGAGGCGTTCAGCTTCAGCAAAATGGGTGTATCTTTTGTCAAACGGGTCCGGAAACAGCTATGCACTTATTTACCGGATGCATCTTCTCCTCGGAATTATGGTACAGACTAAGCGTTTGGTGTCGTTTGAATCCTATTTTCGCTTTTGATGTGCAGGACATTTTGAACCTTGCTGACTCTCAAGGTTTGTCTGCTTCGAATAAGATCATTCTTCGAGGTATTATTTTCACAACCTTGTGGATGATTTGGATTGAAAGAAACGCTCGCATCTTTTCTCACAAGTCTAGAAGACCGATTGAGTTGCTCGAAAGTATCAAGTCTACTTCGTTCTTTTGGTTTCGTCATAGAACTAGAATTAAAGATTTCGATTGGAAAAAGTGGTGTAGTTATCCTTTGGACTTGATGTAATTAGTCGTTTTTTGCCCGGGGGGTCCTTGATTTGAGGGCCGCTTGTGGTTTTTGTGAATGAAAGTTGCCTTACAAAAAAATTTTGAAATGTCAAAAACATTTTATTAATGTCATGTGAATGGTCTTTAACATGGGTTAACGTCTCGACCTTAGAATTATAATGATAACTAACAAGCTTTTAACACTTTATTAAGTTCGATTTTGAAATGTCAACATACTTGTCATGTGAAATGTCAAAAAGATTTTAGGAAAAATTACAAGTTTTGTCCTTTATCTTTATACAACTTTTCAGGCGGTGTCATTTTTAAAGAATGTTGACAGGCGGTGTCCTTTACTAGGTATTTTGTTGCAAGTTTAGTCCTTTACACCCAACCCAGTTAAAAAATCATGTTAATTGTTGACAGACGGACAGACGGTGTCCTTTACTAGGTATTTTGTTGCAAGTTTAGTCATTTACCTAGGTATTTTGTTGCAAGTTTAGTCATTTACACCCAACAATTAACAGGGTTTTTTAACTGGGTTGGGTGTAAAGGACTAAACTTGCAACAAAATACCTAGTAAAGGACACCGCCTGTCAACATTTGTTAAAAAGGACACCGCCTGAAAAGTGGTATAAAGATAAAGGACAAAACTTGTAATTTTTCCAAGATTTTATTAAGTTCGATTCGAGCTTGGCTCGATTTTAACTTTTAACAAGCCGATCTTAAAAATCTCACAAAAGGTTCCATCTCGTCAATATCTTTAAATAGACATATTTTTATAATCTAGTACATAATGATAACAATATCAACTACACTCTTCTTATATAACGGATTTATATATACATACATTTTAATTTTAATTTATCATAACAAATATATGTATCATTAACAAAAAATGGTAGTACCAACAACTTAAAAAGTTGTACCTAACCCATCTAACACATCCAACATATTAGCATTTGCATGCTTGTAATCTCTAGGAGGAGAACTCCCCATGCTTCTACTCGAAGCAAAAGCTCGTTTCTTTTTCTTCGACGAGATCACGAATTCTTGACTTTTGCTGACTCCAGGAACTACGCTTCTCCGTTTCGTCACTTGTTCCAAAAGATTTTTTTCCTCTAGTGAGATCTTGTCCTGTTGACGTTGACCGTCAGGATGCAGGGTCAACGACCCTTTTGAAATTGGCGATCGAGTCGGGGTGTATTTCGGTACTTTGTCTCTATATCTCACGAGGCTTATTAATCGGTGAAGTAAGATGACTAAGTCGAGTATGTATCGATCTATTTTTTGTTTGTCTGCATGATATAACGTCTGTAGCCGGATTATGTTGTTGCTCCCTGCCGTCTTCTTTCCGAATTCATTTCTGTTTAATCGAAACTAGTTAGCATATATTAAGTGCAAACGAGCACAATCATAAGCCTTAATATTAACCATTTTCATACCAACGCAAACTCCGATGTTCAAAAATTCTATAAAATAAAAGACAAAAGTAAGTAAGAAAAACATCGCAACTTACCCGGTGTTTGCCCACTCACCAACCCACCCGAAACCTTGATGTGCTCTGTCAACACAAGAAAATAATGAGTGAAAAACACAAAAAAAAAATGATTATCGAAATGTTGGCGTAAAACACGAGTATAGAAAAAACATACTTGGTGGTATCGGTAGCTACAGGAACAAGCCAGTGAAGAGTCTTCTCCATTTCCGCCTTAATTGTAGGCATTGCCATCTGAAACAAGCCACAATAAGAGTTGAAACTTTAAAATTACATTAAGAGTAAAGTACACGAATGATCCTTGTGGTTCATCAAAATTTTGGATTTAGTCCTCAGTTTTTCAAAAGTACACGGATGGTCCTTGTGGTTTGCACTTTGTAACGCAATTAGTCCCCAACTTTTGCCAAAAGTACATGGATGGCCCCTGTGGCTTGCACTTTGTAACGCATATAGTCCCCAGCTTTTGCCAAAAGTACATGGATGGTCCCTGTGGTTTGCACTTTGTAACACATTTAGTCCCTAATTTGGACCTGCTGAAACCTTTAGATTTGTTAGCTGGGGACTAAATGTGTTCCAAAGTGTAAACTGTAAACCACAGGGACCATCTGTGTACTTTTAAAAAGCTAGGAACTAAATCCAAATTTTTGGTTAACCACAGGGACCATCCGTGTCCTTTACTCATAATCTCGGGGTACCAATAGTGCCTGGTTGGCGAGATGAATCATTGAAACCGAGCATGAACACATTAAAAATCATGTAGCCAGAACACGACTCGTTTATCCCATTTATCTATACAAGTCAAACGGGTTGACATGTTGGCGGGTTGTAAACGTGCTAAACGGGTTGGAGTTGTAATAAATGATTTAAGCGGTCATGAATGAATTGACGAGTTCACTTAAACGACTTAAGCAGGTCAACCTCAACACGACCCATTTAATTAAACATATCAACCTGAACATGCATGTTTATTTAACGGGCGAGACTACTAACCACTTCACTAGAATCAAGAGCCTGTATGCGAGACCGTAAACCTGCCTTGACACTGGCCGGTAAACCGTTGTATAATGTGTCCCTCATATTTGGAGGTAAGGATGTAGGACGAGATGCCTGCAAAAAAAGATAATCAAACCCATTCGTATATGTTTATTGTTTATATGTGTGTGTGTGTGTTCAATACACAACAAATAAAGATAATATTTAGCTTACGATGTTGTCCATTTGAGTTATTAAGTTGGCATAGTGTAAAGCAAGACCAGCAACGCCTAATCTTTCGGGTTTTTTGTTAGTCTCCTTGTCATTCTTTGTTAAAAATGAAGCTGAAAAAGAAAGCATACACGTAACATAAGAATTTATATGTTTTATTAAATAAGTAGATTAGTATCTTTAACATAAGAATTTATATGTTTTATTAAAGAGTTAAATGCCATTTTAGTCCCTGTGGTTTGGACCATTTTGCCAGTTTAGTCCAAAGGTTTCATTTTTAACCTGTGGGTCCAAAAAGGTTTCACCGTTGCCGTTTTAGTCCACTGGGTTAACTCCACCCATTTTTTCTGTTAACGAGAAGACCAATTCGGTCATTTTATATGGCTGAATTGCCCTTTTAGTTAACAGAATTACATACAAAATTACCGAATTGGCCTTCTCGTTAACAGAAAAAATGGATAAAGTTAACCCAGTGGACTAAAACGGCAACTGTGAAACCTTTTTGGACCCACATGTTAAAAATGAAACCTTTGGACTAAACTGGCAAAATGGCCCAAACCACAGGGACTAAAATGGCATTTAACTCTTTATTAAATAAGTAGATTAGTATCTTAATAATCATAGTTAATAAGAAAACAAATAAAAAAATGTTGCACGGTTAACCCGAACCCATTTCCCAACTCGTGCATTTTTACACCAACATAAATGAAGTATGTAGTATTTTTTTCAAGTAAATTGCAAATACCATTCTCCTCAAAAGCCTCTGCAATTGCTTGGTGGATGAACGTGACAACATCTACAAGCTTCTCCACAACCTACTACCGGGAAATGCAAAAAAAAAAAGAAACAATATGAATGGGAAATATGGATTCGTAATAATGTGTGTTGGATGACATGAAACACGTTAATTTTTATAATGGGTCAAAACACATTGGCCAAGTAATGCACGCGTATGCATATTGTCTTTCTTTATTTAGTTTTGAGTAAAATGAAAAAAATCGTCCTTGAGGTTACATCCAAAATAACCTTTTTTTTGTATCTGGACACCTGACGTTTCGATTTTGTTGCCATTTTCATCAAAACAAAATCGAAACGTCAGATGTCCATATACAAATAAAAAATTATTTTGGATGTAACAGGCAAATCTGCCCAAACCTCAGGGACGATTTTGTCCTTTTACTCTTTATTTTCTTTATAAATAACTAATGTGATGATGTTAACAATGATTACAAATACAACTTTACTATAATAATAACCTAATTCTTGAAATAAAGCCAGATAAGAGGTTGTATACGATGAAAATAGACTTCAGTCGATCTGTTTGACCATTTGACTCCCTTATAACTGCAACATATAATATTAAGATATATATATTAAGTATGTACCTCTTCAAGACCTTTGGACCAAAGAGATTTCTTTTTCAAGTTCCTCACGACTTTCCTTTGATGTTTTAGCTCACTTTGTAATATCATTAGACTCTCTCCTGTACAAGCACAAAAACATTAATTAAAAAAACAAAACCCCTTATGTTACATAATAACAACTAGAACATATTCACACACACTTAAACCCTATACACACACATTGCTAACATACCTTTACGAGGAAGATGCAAAGATTCAACTTCCTCGAGCTTACGCCGATAATCTTGATCAAATCTATCTAAAGCATGGTATTCATGGTATAATTCCTGCACAGATAGTTTTCTTAGCATCATGGACAATAATATCATTAAGAGTGTTTTACATTAGAAATATATTTTTTAACCCATTACAAAATATATTTTTAATAATATCATTTAGAAAAAAGATGAGAACGATGTTGTAAAAATCCTGACTAGCATTCGATAAGTCGCTGATTAATTGCTAGTCGGAGGTTCAACTAGTAATTTCACTCTAATCGGTCAATTAATCACTAGACGGTCAATGCCGGCCCTAGGCAGTCCTAATCGACCAAAAATTGGCGGTTCTGTACAAATTCCGGCCATTTTCCGGTCAAACCTTGTAAATTTCGGTGATTAATCCTGTCTACTTAAAAAAATGAGCCAATAAGGGGTTAAAACCTGTCTTGCTGAAAAAATTACACATAAAAATGTATGCGTATGCGTATATATATAAAAAAAACTGAAGATTACATATAAAAATCCCAATCCCGATTAATCGCTAGTCCGTACCCACTGGCCGACTAGCGCCTAGCGATTCTTACAACAGTGCATATTTTAATACTTTATGACAATGATCATTACCAAAAATTATAACTAAAAAACCCGTTTATCAGAAAAAGAATAAATAAACAAACGTGACTTACTGAAGTATGCTGAGCCAAATCAGCAAGTTCTTGCATTGTAGCTTCAGCTTCTTCTCTTAGCTGGCTGTTTGTTACAGGGTCCGAATCCAATCTGATTCATAACAACATTTCAAAAATTCGTTTCAGCATCATTGGAACAAAAAAAGATCAACCTTGGTTCTAAGAAGCCGCGATGCGTATCAAGGCAATAGGATCCCCAAAACTGAGGCGTGAGACGAGAGGCGAAGGCGCACGCATCACGTATACGAGACACAAGGCATTTACAAAATATATACTTTTAAAATTGTGATAAGTTATTGACCCGCGCCTCATGTACCCCTCTTGCCTCACACTGTCGAAGCGATGTCTCGTAGGGATGAGCTTTTTTTCCAAATACCTGTACCCATACCGATTGTAGGTATTCGGTGCGTGTATCAATACCCAGTTTTATTGATTTCGGTATTCGGTACTTTCGGTATCAGTACAGGTAAAAAAAGGTACAAAAAAGGTACTGGTACCGAAACTTTATATAGAACTTTAAGAGTTTTTTTTTTTATATCATGTATTATTTCATATTATGGTATTTATGGTACTCATATCGATTTTACCTATTTGGTATCTGTACGAGTGCTCAAAAAAAAAAACAAAGTGGTACCAAAGCGGGCACCGTGCCCAGTTTTGTTCAAATTCGGTACTGGTATTTTCAGTACCGGTACGAGTACAGGTACTGTACCAATCCCATCCCTATCGCGTGTTACAGGCGCACGAGTTTAAACTAAGAGATCAGCTATTTTTCAATTCACATGTGTCAAACTTACCTAGCAAAGAAACGATCCAAATTATGCCATTGTGGATCCTTACACATATCTCCAAATCTCACCACTTCTCGAGAGAATATTTCAAATTCCTCTCTGAAAGTAAAAAAATCATCGTAAAATGAACATATAATGCTCTCAACAAGATTATGATATCCTGATATTTTAGGAGTGTTTAGATGTGTGATTAAATAGATTCGTGTGTTTAGCTAAACTAATTACAATATTTGAGTGTGATTAATGTAGAGTTACTTATCCATCTCTAGCTTTGTGTGTAATGCTTATTATATTATACATATAACAAAGTTGATGCTTGTGAATAGTGAGGTGGTGCTAAAATGCACCATCTCCCTTTGCTAAAATGAGCATGTCTATCTACGCTAAAATGAGCCTCTTTTTGTGGGGGTTGTCTTTTTGGGTTTTTTTACTTTCAATTGCACCCGTATACTTTAAATAACTTGCGTTCGTTAATTATACCGATTGTCGGCATTGTACTTTTGGAGTTTTTCCTTTCGGTTGGTATACTGACTATCGGCATTGTATCAATACCGTAACGAACTGAACCGATACCAACCGAATTCATGCCGCAACGCGCGGGGGAAATTTACTAGTTTCTTTATATAACAAACCTCAAAGCTTTGCTTTTTATTAAAACAAATAAATTAATTAATAAAAAGAGCAAAAGTCTCATATAAAATGTTAAAAATTATTATTAAAATCTAATCCAAAAAACTTCAAAGCTTTGCTTTTTATTAAAATAAATAAATAAATAAATAAATAAAAATACAAAAGTCTCATAGAAAATGTTGAAAATTATTATAAAAATCTAATCCAAGACTCCAAGTATTTTTAATAAAAATGAAAAATATTTAGAAGGTATTTACACTTGATTACATATTGGGTTACTTTAGCCCATTTGACCTGTTTCCTTTTAAGCTAAACCTTTTAAACTTACCCAAAAAAACGTACACAATAAAATACAACCCAAATTGACCCATTTCCACATAAAAGAGTTGAATCTTTCATTTTAACGACAACAAATGTCTTGATTTCAAAACCAACTATCTTTTATTTATTTTTATGTCTACCTTATAAAATCCACAAAGAACAAAATTACCTCTTGTCAGCAGCTGCAATTCTTAACAGTTCCTTCATATCCGTAGAAACCAAAAGTTGCACACCTTTTGAATGCAAAATCTCCTTTTTAAGAAACTGAATGCTTTCACCCGAAAGAGATTGCATCAAGTTAGATCCCTTAACGATAGTATTCGCCACTTCAAATGCTAAAATATTTACTTTATTCCCCCTTAAAGCCGAATTAGATACGAATCCAGTATGGGTATTTAAATTTGTCATGCTGCTTCCGAGGGTGTCGAGGACTTCAAGACCGACACTACTTGCTTTACCGAGAAATGTGCTTACGTGAGGTGCCTGTTAAAATCAAGGGCGGAATCATGTAAGTACAATAACACAATTGTTATGGGCAGGTAAAGTAACAGACAATTGGGTGTCTTTTGTTGCAGGTCAAACCTGTTGGGTTGACCCAAAAAAAGTGTTAAGATAATTTTACAACATTTATTAGTAAAACTTGTGTGAAAAAGATTTTTTTCCAGACATAATTACCCAAAATAATTTTGTTATTGTTTTCTTCTTAACGAGCACGGTCTTCGCCTCTAATCTCCTCTACATGTAGTTCAACTCGAATGACTTTATATTCTCGTATATGTGCTCATAATTATAAATACACAAACATACATAAACCTAGCATACATACATTACTACATAGACTTTCACATATGTTATAAACAAGCATTCTAATATCATGATGAGCGAGATAGTTAAAGGTGCAACCGTGCAAGGTGCAAAGGCTTGCGTGTTGCTGAGACAGTAAAATAAAAAACCTAATATAATTTTCACGTGTTGCTCAAAACTATGAAAAGAACACATGTAATTAAATCGACAAAAGTAAAATATTTTGTACCTCATATTTAAACTACTCTGATTAGCTTATCTTTTTGGAGTTTCTTTTCTTCATAAATAAAGTTACTTTGCCATACATATAAATGGCTTCTTTTTTGAAAAAATAGAAATATCCTCGCCTCCTAACACCAAGAATATGTATGACACTTAGCATCCTCTCATCTCTTGATATTGTAAGTGTAACAAACTTGTTGTTATGAGGACGAGTTAAGAGGATGTATCATTACAAGTATTTAAGGGTTATTGGATTTTAAAAATCCTAAGTTTCACCTGTTGGCCGATAATAATCCCAACTTTAAAAATTCCCTCCAACAATCCCAACTTGTAAGAGTTTGGCCCCCATTGATCCTTTTCTAACATATAAGAATTTGGCCTCCTCAATAGATTCAAGTGCACCTGTTTACTCCTTAATTGATTTAAGTGCACCTATGATAGAAAAAGGATCAATTGGGGCCAAAATTCTTACGAGTTGGGATCATTGGAGAGAATTTTTAAAGTTGAGATTATTAGCGGCCAACTGGTGAAACTTAGGATTATTAAAATCCAATAACCCCGTTTTTTAAAAAGTGTATTTTTTCAAACAAAAACTAAAGGTTCCCAGAAGCTCCATTATTGTGTGCCAACATGTCAATATCAATACGACCACCCGCAACACAAGCACCTCACCGGGTGGAGTCTCTCCTCTGCGTCAAAAGCTTCACGCACGACCCTCCCCTCTCACATTCTGCCCGCCAATTGAAACGAATTTTTCACTCCCTCTCTCCGCTCGTTTCTCGCTCTTCCACATGCGGGTGAGCCGAAGATGGTCTAAACTCTAAACCAACAATCAAACTAGTAGTAAAGCATGCATATTTTTCACTTAAAGATAATAACTTTTTAAGGGGATGTTTAATGTTTATAAGATCACACAAACACATCAATTAACATAAACCACTACAACAACAAAAAAATAAAGTGAAATTATGAATAAAATCATATACCTTAACCCTGGCAGGGGTAGAGGGTTTTAACTCCCTTGAAATGGAGGAGAAAAACAATTCACCAGAATCATACGACGTCGTTTTCCTATGATAATTATCATCCTGTGTGTAAGAAGAATAAGAACTGAAATCATCATTACCCTCACCATCATCATGATCATGACGATCAATCTTATTCTGCTGATCCTGATGATTACCAAAACTCTTCACAGACCGCAACTTCCCCGAAAACCCCAAACTACCCCTATCACCACCGTACTCCTCCGCCGCCGTACTCTGCTTCATCGTCCCCCCTGTACACACCCCACCCATTTTTCTTGAATTAAACAGAAAACCCACCTGTGAATTGATCAATCGGATGATCTAAGAGACCATATCCAGAGGTTTAGGAAGAGGATTGGATGAAAAGCCATATAATTGGGGGGGATGAGAGATCCGTGAGTGTGAGAATTGATTAATACTAGTACAAGTGGGAACAGAGATGACAAACGCGTTGATTGGGGTGGGTAGGGTTTACTTTTCTTGCTTGCTTGCAGATTGGGGAAAACGATATGAGATTTGGAATTTGATGAGCAAGACGGACGGTGAGGTGAGAGTAGGGTTTGACCACAGTGAGTTGTGTATCAAAGTCGACTGCTTTTCTGGGGTGCCTTCAATGTCATTGTCACTTTCTTCATTTAATTTGGAGTTAATTGCCCGAATGGTGCTGTGTTTTCACGTTTTTTTCACGTTTAGTCCCCACCATTTGAAAATAGCAGGTATGCTCACTATGGTTTGCAGGGGCGTACCCACTTATATTTCAAGGTGGGCGGGCGCACCCCTTGAAAAACTAAAGTTTAGTGCTAAATTCCCGGTAAAATCCCGACCGCACCCCATGAAAATATTCGTCCGCACCCCTTGAAAATTTTCGACCATCCCCCTTAGAAAAAAATCTTATGAATTTGTAAAAAATTTACGTAAACACTGCTTTTTTTTTAAATACAACCTAATTAACTTTCCACTTAACTAATTAACTTTCACATAACCCAATTAACTTTCTCTTAACCTTTAACCCTATAAACACACCATAACTCAAGCCCAACTCAATCTAATAATCTAATTTGAACTAAAATATAATAACCCAACCCATCTCAATTTGGGCCACCAAACTCACGAAAACAACATCTCATATTCTCATCACCATTTTTGGGTATGGCTCGATTATTCTTTTGTTTTACATGACCCGACCCGACATGAACCGAATTTTTTTATATACCTAGGGGCCTAAAATCTTTAAAAATATTCCGCACCCCCATGAAAAAATTCTTGGGTCCGCCACTGATGGTTTGTCATTTTGTTACTCGGATAGTTCCCTGACATCTACTCAGGGGACTATCCGAGTAACAAAATAACAAACCATATGGAGCATACCTGCTATTTCCAAACAAACTGACATCTACTCAGGGGACTATCCGAGTAACAAAATAACAAACCATAGAGAGCATACCTGCTATTTTCAAATGGTGAGGACTAAACGTGAAAAAACGTGAAACCACAGGGACCATCCGGGCAATTGACTCTAATTTTTTTTTCTTTTTTCTTTTTTTGTCACCATGAGCTAGTTCGGTTGCTAATGGGTTTTCTACTAAGTGGTTTCCTTCCGTAGAGATCCCCAGTTCAATCTCTACAATGTGTAAATCTGTAGATATTGGACGAGCAACATTGGGACGGATTCATAAAAAAGGGTTCTTGAACTTTTGTAACTTGTTTTTTTATAAAATATTATGTTTTTTTTTTTTTTGTAGAGTTTTATTGTTTTTGGAAAATAGAAATCTTTAATACAATAATGTATGTTGATTTTATGTATAGGGTGATTGGTTTTCTTTTTTTTTCGTTATCGTCATTATTGGATTATAGACTTATTGTTTGTTTATGTGAAAAGTTTAACAAGCGGTTGTTTTAAAATAAGTGTTAGTATGTTTTTGGATTCTTTACCTTGCGCCATTGCTCTTTGTTAAAAGTGTTTGGAAAACCCATTCCCATACACTTATCCAAAGTATTTTACTCGACTTTAAACACTAAGGTAGTGTTTGGTATACAGGAATAGGAGGTAGAATGGAATGAACTATTGTGAGGGAATGAAAAAAATGTGTTTGGTTGGTCAACGTTGTTTTTTTTTCCCATTTCATTCCCTCTCTCAGCCTACAGCACAAACACCGCCCATCACCTCCACCATTTGCCACCACCACCACATGCCGTCATCACCACCCGCCACCAACCTCCGCCGACCACCACCACCACCGTCCTCCGCCGCCCGCCGCCACCGCCGCTCGCTGCCACCCGCCATCGTAAACCACCGCCACCCCGACCACTACCGCCACCACCATCGTCGCCACCCGCCACCACCGACCATTGCCACCCTTACCACTACCGCCACCCTCCGCCGACCACCAACACCATCCTCCGCGACCACCACTCGCTACCGTCGACCACCACCACGCACCATCGTCGCCACCACCATCGACCACCATTGCCGCCACCTGCCACCGCAGACCACCACCAACCCCGACCATCGCCGCCACCACCGCTAACAACCGACACCCACTGACCACCGCCACCGACCACCGCTACCACCGACCACCGCCACCCATCACTGCCACCGCCACTAGCCGCCACCGATCACCGCCACCACCCATCGCCGATTTAATTAATTCCTCTTTTCTTACCTACCAAACAGCACAAGGTAATGATTTATTTCTCTCCTGCATGGTAACCAAGCAAGACTATGGAATGTAATGATCCATTTCATTCCTTTGTCCATTCCATTACCTTGTCCATTTCATTCCCTCATCTATTCCATTACGCCATACCAAACAAACCCTAAGGGTGTAGGGAGTGGTTAGACACTTGAAAGTGATAAATTTCAAAATCAACCAATGAAAGTGTGTCATGTCTTGTTTTAAGTCCAAACTAGGCTTAAGAACCACCCGCGTTGCGGCGCGGGTACATCGTAAACATTGAATGGATTAGTCCAGACGTTATATGATACATTAACCATATGAAAACACACATTTCGACGTATCCAAGTGAACTCAATGTAACCTGTATAAGCATTGTGATTGGATCAAACGTAAAGTAAATCAAATTCTTATCGAACAATCATAACGTATTATATATGACCCAACTCATACATAAAAAACGTAACGGGTATGAAGGAAAATATGCACATGTAATCGAAAGGGATTAATTAGAGCTTTTGAAAAAAGGGGAGAAAAAGAAACCATAATTTGACTCCACTCGGTTCGAAACATACATAAAATAAACACGAAAACATATCATATTTGACCTGAATCATTTCCCGAAAAGTTTACATCGAAACATAGAACAACTTGAATTTATACCAAAACGTACATAACAATATGCACGTAAAAATGGTTTCTTTAAACGAAAACGTATTATATTTGATCTGACTCGTCTATAAAAAAATTTTACATCGGAATGTAGAACAAATCATATTTATACATACCCGTACATAAAATATGCACGTAAAAAATAGTTTTTAAGTAAAGGAAGTACAGAGGTAAACCGAAACAAAATATGAGTAAAAAATTTAATAGGTTAAAAACGTTCGTAAAACCGTGCCAAGTACTACCAATGCCACAACGACATCGACTCTCAACATCGTAAAAATAAAATAGATAAAATGGTAAAAATTACACTAAACGAAAAGCAGACTAAAATCTTTGAACCACGTACACCCGTTACAGTGTGTTAATACGAAGAAATTAACCAGAAACGTAAAACGTAGAAAATAATAACTTAGTCGATCTAGGACTTGCCCGTTGCGGCGAACTTTTCAAAAGGGAAAAAATGGACGCGTTGCGACGGGTCTGTTAAATATGAAAAAATAGAGCAAAAAACGTTAAACCTCACATGCACGCTACGACATGTTAACTCGCAAAATTCAGAACGAAACGTAAAACGAAAAACTTGCGAAAGATAAAAAGTATGGGGGACCAAAGTTGTAAATAATAAAGTGTTGTGTTAAATTATAAAAGATGGAAAACTTTGGGTTAAAAGTAAAAAAAAATAAAAGGGGTCAAAATATAAAATATGAAATGTTTGGGTTAAAAGTGAAAAATCAAGTTTTTTTTTAAAATACTCCCTAAACATATGTTACAACTCATCTAAGCAAAATATAGTTGCTTATTTATAGTGGAATAATGTTCATAAGGTGGATATCTAGTTATCTTAAATCATGTCTTGTTCAAAAGTATCTTACCCCATTTTGTTTTTTGTGTGAATTTGCAAGATAACAATATATGAATGTTAAAAAAAACTAATTGTATATGGAGGTTGAAGTTACAATGCAAGGGTCAACGGACCACCGACCCGGTTTGCTATTTTAACAGGTCGGTGCCATAACCAGCCACTCTAAAGTCTTTCGGTAGTACTCAACTAGAATTGTTGTGTAGACAATTTTGAACCAACCGACGGGTCCGGTATAGATATGAGAAAAGTGAAGAAAATACAACTTCTTGAGTTTTTTAAGTGATAGCTTACAATGAGAAGCGAAAGACTTGCATGTTATACTTGGTAAAACATTTATACATAGGGGCTAGATCATATACACTAGAGAAATTTTGTGCAAAGGATAGGAAGGATTGTGGAGCATTTATCTTGCATTCCAACGGTTGAGATTAAATATTACAAGAATCTTACAATCACGCAACGAAAAAGAGTGTTGCAAAGGTAACAAAGGGAAAAAAGGAATAATCACTTCTGTTGATGTTTAAAACCCACTTCCTCACGATTTTTAAATGGTTGTAACTTTTTCATATGTTAACTTTTTTTTAATTACACTATAAAAACGGACATTTTATTTTCTTTAATTTGAGTAGGGTATTACTATTGTTTTTTAAAGAAAAATCTGTAGTTTTTTAAAGAAAAATCTAATATGTTACGTGATTACGTACCAATACGTGATTATATAACATTACGTAATTACATAATATGTCTTGTATTCAGAACAATTATAACGTTATGTAATTTTTGAATATCAACTACGTGATTACATTATGTTACTTGATTTTGTATAATGCCTTATTTTTCAAAACATTCATAACGTTACAAGATTTTGTATACACTACGTGATTACTTACCACCACATAAATTACGTATTGTCGTACTCGCGCTACATGATTACGTAGTTAATGATTGTGCACCTGTCTAGAAGTATAGATGCCATATCCTTGTAGCTTCTTATCCTTCGACATAATTTCCTCTCTGTATATGCAAAAAAAAAATCTAATCGCTTTTTAGAAAAATACATCAAAACTTGTTTTATGCAGGATTTGAACTTTTAACCTTTGTGGAATGCACGACGTAACCATCCGGATATCCCTTCAGAGAAATCTAAAATATTTAAAAAGGAATAAATCGCAAGAAACAAAGGGTCAAAAACCATGTTTAAAATGGTGTTAATATTGACACACCCCTCCCCTCTATCTCTCTGTGTGTATATATATATATATATATATAGGGTATGTTTGGCATGAGCTTTTAGGAGCTTTTAAGAGCTTCTAGCTTTAAGCTTTTAAGAAAAAAAACCCATACTTAATAAAAACTCTTGTTTGGTTGAATGAGCTTAAAGCTTTTAGCTTAGAAGCTTGAAGCTTTTGGTTGAACGCTCCTACTAGTAGTGCTTAGAAGGAGCTACAAGCTTTTAGGGAAAAAATGACTATTTTAACCTCTAAAGATAATGAAGTTTTTAGTTAGAGAAAAATGCCCGGATAGTCCTTGTGGTTTGCCTCTTTAGTCCCTAACTTTCTTAAATTACAGCTATAGTCCCCAACTTTTGCACTTTCGTTCCCGGATAGTCTCTGGCGTGGATGGGGGTTAGTTTTTGATATTAAGTGGATGTGAAATTACTAAAATGCCCTTGTTATTAAAAAACAAAAAGAGACGAGTCCACCATTTATCTTCTTCTCCCACATCTCTCTCTCTCTCTCTCTAACCCACCACCACCACCACCTCCACCTCTACCTCCACCGTCAACCCACCATCACTAGAGAGGTCTCGTAATTGTGGAGAAACCCGGTCGACTAAAGGGTTATTTTAGTCAATAGTCAAAGGACTAAAACCGTTACCTCCCCTACAAATATATATCAGTAGAAAGAACCCAGTAGTATCCCTGTGCACCTTGTTTCTGTTTCAAAATTCCATACGTTCTCAAAACCCTCACTCTCACTTATTAGCTGCTCATCTTCATCGTTACCGTTCTGTGTTCGACGACGTTCTACACTTTCGGAATTTCATAGTTTCCATTCGCAATGTCAGTGTGTCATAATTGCACTTGTATTTTGTTATTCTTTTTCTTCTTGCTATCTGTGCTGCTGAATCCTTTTTTATGCATAGTAGTTTTGTTGAATTTGTATAGATTTGTTAACCTAAAATAAACTTAACGGATGCTTCTTAAAACAAGTGAAATTTGGTGTAATTAAGCACATTACTCGTCTATTTCGTTTGAAATATTATAATTTGAATTAGAATCATAATAATATCGTTGAATTTTTGGAGGAGGTGGTGATGGTGGGTTAGAGAGAGATGGGGGAGAAGAAGATGAAGGGTGACCTCATCTCTTTTTGTTTTTTTTTAATAACAAGGGCATTTTAGTAATTTCACATTCACTTAACATCAAAAACTAACCCATATCCACGCCAGGGACTATCCGGTAACGAAATTGCAAAAGTTGGGGACTATAGCTGTAATTTTAGAAAGTTATGGACTAAAGGTGAAAAATGGGCAAACCACAGGGACTATCCGAGCATTTTTCTCTTTTAGTTATGTTTTTTTAGTTATGCCTATTTTGGTCATTTTATTAAAAGCTCCAGCTACTTTGCCAAACACCTAAATATATCTAAAAATCTACAACTACAGCTACAGCTACCAGCTTCCAGACTCCAGCCACCAGCCACCAGCTACCAGCTTCCAGCCACCAACTACTTTTGCCAAACATACCCATAGAGAGATAAAGTGAAAAGGATATGAGAATGAGAATTTATGGGTATAGGAATAGAAAAGCCTTTTAAACACCAAGGTTGGGAAGGGGGAAGTATTGAGTTCAAGTCCCACAGACGACAGGGGATTAAAGAAATTAGTCGTTAAAAAAAAAAAACTGAATAAAATGTTGCATTAAATGCAATTAGGGCTAAATTATTTGGCTCATTGAATGGTCAAAGTATTGGAAGCTAGTAGACTAATGAGGATAAGACAAGAGAATGTAGTGATTTTTGGGTTTTCCTATTCTTTTATGTGAGCAAATGGAGAAAGCTTGGAGTTGGACCTAGTCATTTGTTGACTATAAACATATATGTTACACGATTGGACTTTTGGGCGTATCGATTTCATGATCAAAATATTTTTTATTGGTTTATATTTTTTAATTAATAATATCTCAATTTAATATACAGTTTATAATAAAATTTAAATACCAACAAGTACTGATAACTTTTATTCAATCTCAATAAACATCTAATCTAATTCCAACAAAGGATTTCAACTAATGCCACGTGATATTTTCTCTATTAATATCTAATTTTATTATTAATACAATAATTATATAAATATTGTTAACGAAGGACGATGAATAATAACTTTATTTTTATAATAATATATAGTTTTTTGTTTTTATTTTATTTAATATATTATAATAGTTTATTATTATACTTACTTTTAATAAAATATTTTTAATTATTTCCCTTTTTAAAACAATATATTTACTATACCATTTTTTAATTTTTTTTTTCTTTTTTTAGAACATATATTAATTTATCGATTAATTTAATAGTTCTTTAATAATTTACGTTTATAACTTTTTTCTAAAAACTTAAGTACGTAGTTGTGCTTGATTCTTCCCCGGCATTCTGTTATAAGTTTTGTTAAAAACGAAATTGTACTCTAAATAAATTATTTATTTGGTATTATAAAACCATACGATGATAAACTAAACCGTTCTAATGGTTTGGCTTGCTACACAACATGCTTTATTTTCAAATCACGTTTGTTTTACATTATTATTTCCTCGGTTTCGCCGCAACGCGTAACCTAAAGAAACTAGTAATAATAATAATCTTCCTATACTAAAACTTTTCTTGAACACCTTATACAAATAATAAACAAAAATATTAGTGATAAACTAAATTAACGGATAATCAAATAAAAATAAAATACAAATATGAGGAAACAAAAAGGTTATTTTATAAAATCTTATAATAATATAAAATAAATATTATAACAAAGACGTCATATAAACAAAAATAATATTATAAAAATTTAATTTATAATACTATAAACTACTACCTTCACACAAATCTTATAAAAAACATGACTGAATTTATCACACGAAATATTTAAATAATATTATAATTTATGAAGCAATTGATATACCGATCAACAACAAATTATATTCAACCGTGTGATAATATTATAATATTATTAACTGTGTTACAAAGTTATATAAGGTTATAGTTTGCATTTTCTCAACCTGTGTTTCCTCAACCTGGGTGATAAAATTTATACATTATGAATGTATAAAATTATAGTATTATTACATGTATTAACCATGTTATAAATGTTATATACAAATTAATAACCTACATCATGTAATGCACAGGTTTGTAACACATCTAACTTAAAATAATATTCAATATAAATTTTGATATTTCTCAATATTCAACCCGTGTAATACACGGGTTTATAAGCTATTCTATAATATATGTTATTCAATCTCAATAAACATCAACTTAATTAAAGAAACTCTTTTCAAACAATAATAATTACATTTTCATACAAGTTAAACAAATTTTGAACCCTATGTGTTTATATCATATCTATTGATTGAGTTTAATATATATATATATATATATATATATATATATATATATAGGGTTGGGTTCATTTTAGAACTCTAAATAATTACAGAACTTTCAGAACTCCTAATAAACAATCATTTTATAAATATATTTTTATATTTTGGGCACTCTTATCATTTATTATATGTATTTCTATGATTACATACATGTTAAGAGTAGTTTACATATGTGTAATAGTCAAATTATATATATGTGTAACAACTTATTACATATATGTAAAAAATACTAGTTTACATATATGTAATCATAAAAATTCATATAAAATATGATAAAATTACTCTTAAGATGTATGTAATGATGAAAATACATATAATAAATGATAAAGTTATCCTAAATATAAAAATATATAAATAAAAAGATTGTTTATTAGGAGTTCTGTAAATATTTAGGATTCTGAAATGATCCTCATCATATATATATATATATATATGGGTGGGAGTTGACTACAAAGTCCATTTTTCCTACAAAGTGTAAAAAGTCATGAAACATCACAATGCCAACCATAAAACACAATCAAACGCACAAATAACAAAGTGAAGCTTACTAAAACGCCATATTTGTGGGTTTTGTGCTGTGTTTTGGATGATAAGGCTTTGATTATCGAATGACTAACATTAGTGTGTTTTTATGTTGATTATCATGTTGTGTTTTATATTCATAGTTCTACGATAGTGTGTTTGAAGTTCTTATGGACTGTTAGGGTTTGGATATTGTGTTTTAGCGATCTTCACTCAGTTATTTATGGGTTTTGAGTGTGTTTTATGGCTAAAATTGTGGTGTTTTATGACTTTGTACACTTTGTAGGAAAAATGGACTTTGTAGTCAACTTGTTTCAGCGAAAACAAAAAAATAAAAAAAATGTCAGAATGCAAAAATTTACATCAGGTGTAAAAAAAAATTTCATCGTCGTAACAAATTTACATAAGGCGTAAGGCGTAACTACTGTCTCGACAATGATTTTTTTTGTTTTTTTTTTTCACAGATGTATTTATAATATTTTCATCTTTGTTTGTGTAAAAAATTGTAGCTCAACTCGCGCGGAAAATAGAAGTTCTCATGGTTCTCACAACTCGCGGTGGTTCTTAATTGAACCGAAGCTAATATATATAAATGAAGTGAACTAGAATTATAATATTTAACAGTTAACACACATATCTCGACAACTAGGCATTGAACCTGTAACACGCGACATGTAGATTATTAGATTTTAGGTTGGTTAATATATTTAGTTTATTAAACATGTTAAATTGAACACAACCTATTTAGTAAATAGGGGAGGGTTCATTTGAGAAGAAATTTAATGTGAGAAGAAAAAGAAGAAAGGGCATAATGGTAAAACATTAAATAGTTTATAACTCCTCCCATTAATTATGTTATCTCTAATTAATAAAGCAAAAAATATTTTATCCTACACATTTCAAAGTTTATCCTACATGTATCTTACCCTTACCGAAATTTACCCTACGCATATCTAAATTTATCATACACATTTAGGAATTTATCCTACACATATACTAAAATTTATACTACACATGTCTAAAATTGTCTTTTACCCTAAATTATTTTATCTTGAAAGAGTATATTTAAAAGTGAGTTATAAGTTTAATTAGTTACTAATTAATTACAATTAGAAATTTACCTATATGCTCTTATTAATAACATTAAATGCACATATTAAATGAAGTAAATGGAGCAATTTTATTGGTTTAAAACTTATTCTTTTTATTCTTACAAAATTTTTCTTCTCATTTGAACCTTCCACTTAGTAAATAATGACTCAACTTGAGCATTTCCCATTTAATAAATGAGTCAACTCGTTAACTCATTTAAGGGTTTTTAAATGTGTCCCTATATAGATTTTAGAGTTAAATGCCATTTTAGTCCCTGTGGTTTGGGCAATTTTGCCAGTTTAGGTCAAAGGTTTCATTTTTAACCTGTGGGTCCAAAAAGGTTTCACAGTTGCCATTTTAGTCCACTGGGTTAATTTCATCCATTTTTTCTGTTAACGAGAAGGCCAATTCGGTCATTTTATATGGCTGAATTGCCCTTTTAGTTAACAGAATTACATAAAAAATGACCGAATTGGCCTTCTCGTTAACAGAAAAAATGGATGAAGTTAACCAAGTGGACTAAATTGGCAACTGTGAAACCTTTTTGGACCCACAGGTTAAAAATAAAACCTTTGGACTAAACTGACAAAATGGCCCAAACCACATGGACTAAAATGGCATTTAACTCTAGATTTTAAATGGTTTTTTAAATAATGGTAACATATTTTTCTTTCATAAGATTATTTATTTTAGTAAAACTAATTTTTCTTCACGAACTCTTTACCAACATTTCATTCTCTTCACGAACTCTTTACCAACATTTCATTTTTATAACTTTATTCATTACATTCGAGCAAAGTATATAAATCTAAGTTTGTTAATTGAGAATGAGACCTATGGAACAAAAATAGTTAAATAAACACAATTAAAAAAATGTTTATATGAGATGGAACATTGGATGTTTTTATTGTTAATAAGTCATCAATTATTACTCATATTTGCAACAAACGTTAAAAAGGTCAGTCTTGAAATACGACACAATTTTAAATATGTCCAGATTAGGGTTAATAATAAATGTATAGGTTGTGTTCGATTTCACAAGGTAGCCCATCAAGCCGGGACAATTGATTATTTTTTTTAACGGCAAAGATTCTATGATTATAGAAAAAAGGTCAGTGGAGCTGAAAAAACCCAAGGTACAAATACAGAAAATAAAAATGAGAACGAAACAAACAATTAAATTATAACATCTCTAACAATAAAATCCTTCCATCTCTCCCAAACGAGACCTACTATCTTTGATCTTTCCTTGATCCACAGAAACAAATTCTCCTTTATTTCTTCCACCATGTTCCATACAGATAGATTGCAATCATTAAATTCAAACGAATTCCTCAATTTCCATATTTGCCACATCGTTGTCATTATAATAGCCTTAATTACATTCTTCCACACTATTGTTCCTTTGAATGCTTCCACTCGCCGAAAAATGTCTTCACAGTTGTTAATCTCTTGCTGATCCATTAGTTTTAACCATACCATAATGTTCCACCATGTTGCATGAGCTAGTATGCAGTTAAATAATAAATGTTCTACCGATTCCTCCTCGATACCACACCTCGAGCACATTTCGTTCTCTAAAGCAATCCCTCTACGGGCCAACTCTAGTTTAGCCGGGATACGATTCTTTGTAGCTCCCCAGACAAATAAATTGAATTTTGGCGACACCCATTTATTCCAAAATGCCCATTTCACATCGCCTTCTATCGCTTCTCTTCTGTGTATTTCGTTCCTAGAAATTGAGACTGAAAGTAATTCGTTTTCTTTCAGTTTCCATCTCCAAGAATCTTCCGTCTCACTTATGTTGTAGTCGTTTAAAACTCCCAACAACTCCAGATATTGGGCCCATTCTTGAGCATTCTTTGGCCCACGAACCCACTCCCAAGCCCAACCATGTATTTCTCCAATTTTTGTAGCACATTCGTAGACCTGTATGTTTTTATCTTTTGCCAAACCAAAAATAGCAGGGAACCTGTCCCTTAGATTTGTTTCCCCGACCCACATGTCAACCCATAATTTTGTGTTTTTTCCATTACCCAGCTTTACAATCAGATTTTTACTTAACGACAAATTCAACTTCGTGAACTCCTTGTCTACCCCAATAATATCTTTCCACGTACCACATAACTTATTTTTTGAATGAATAAACATAACTGACATTTTCTTCGAATGGATGACTTCAACCACTTTAACCCAGAGAGCTCCCGTGTTTTCTTTAAACTTCCACCACCACTTCGCTAATAAAACGAGGTTTGCGCTCCTAATATCCCCCAACCCTAATCCCCCATACCCTTTTGCTTTTACCATTTTACCCCATGTAACCCATCACATTTTGCACTTCCCGTTCTTTTTACCCCAAACGAAGTCCCTCCTAATTGCTTCAAGATCATTTATCACTTTTTTGAGGGCTAGGAATAGAGATAAATAGTAGTTTGGTAATGCCCCAAGAACCGCTTTCACTAAAACAATTCTACCCGTCATTGATAAACATCTAGCCTTGTGAAGTGCAACTTTATCCCTAAATGTGACCTTATTTTCATAGATTACCTTCTTCATGAAATTTTTTGTGACCTTATTATCATTGTAACACCCCGTGTTTTCGAGAAGTCAAAGTCAAGGTCAAAGTCAACGACCGATTTCGCGCAGCCGACTAATTTTAGATTTCTTTTATTTTAGCTATTATGTGGAGTAAGTGTCTATAATTACAATAAATCGACATATGTTAATCGCTATTCAATCGACCCACGACTGTGAATTATAGGAAGTAACAATGCGATAAAGCTAACTAATCCAATCGACATCGAATCTAATCTCAACTCGAAATACGCATTTGGAATATGGTTATACGTGTGTGTGTGCCCTACGTGTTACCTGCGCATGTTTAATTTTGTATGTTGTGGAAATCAATCGAAACTCGAAATGCAATCGAACTCGAATCACAATTGAATTGGTATGATAATTAGTGGAGAAGAGATAGTGCGAGATATGAGTGGTTGGGATTAAAAGTAATTTGAATAGGAAACTCTATCGTATCGAATCGCTCGCAACCGAAATCGAAATATCAAAAATCGTCGCACCGAACACTCGAAACGTGCAGCTAATCGATCAGGCTACCAGCCGATCGAACAGCCAGCCGATCGGACTGCTGTCCGATCGGACAGGCTGTCCGATTGAGCTGCCTGGCCGATCGGCCAACACTTTCCTCATTTGGCATCCTATAAATACCCCTGTCATTGTCATCCTTTCCACTTTTGGAAACCTCTGTCCGACCAGCACGCTTAGTTCATCCTTTTCTCAGATTCCTCTCGATTCCGGTAAGATTTCGTCCTAAATCTTGTACTTTCTTGATCTACACGCACTCCTACACCTTTCTATCTTTCAAATCGTAACTTTTAACCGTGGAATCATCAAGATTCAAGTGTTCTAGGATGATGTCATCATGGGTTCTTGAAGAACTTCATGTTTTGGCCTCAATCCACCAAGAATAACTTGGATCTAGCCGATTTCCACATAAACAAACAAAGATCTTTCATAGATCTAAACATATACACGGTGAAAAGGATTGAAAGATGGATTTTCCAACTTTCTTTCAACTCTTTTTCACTCAATGCCTTCAAACCGATAGAAACGGAGCCTGTGCCGGCTTACAAATCACTCCGGTGATTGCATGGCTCAAGATCCAGATTCTATCCACGAGGTTAACCGATTTCGGGTTAAACGTTAAACTCCGTTCCGAACAGTCCACCGGCCGGATTGGGTGATTCCTGTCCGACCAGGGGAACCAAGTAAGGACGAGGGATCTATGGTTCGACTCGTTGTCAAAATACCTCAATAAAACGACAAACAATCAGAACAACCAAGTGTTAGACGAATAGGCTGATCAGGTCAGGATGCTGACCGATCGGACTGCTGTCCGAACGGACAGCCAGCCGATCGGACAGTCAGCCGATCGACTGGCCAACCGATCGGTTAACACATGGTCCCACTCTTAATCAATTTATTTTGAAGACTAGTATTGAACGAACTGCTGTTCGATCGGACTACTGTCCGATCGGATTACTCTTCGGATCATGAGATACTATACTTCAACACTTAGTCGATTTTTCAACATGTTCGATGCACTAGGAGTGCCACCCGATAGAACAGCCGTCCGATCAGGCGACACCCTGCTGAGAACTTGTCTTGCTAAAAATACCTAACCGATCGGGTTGCCGGCTGATCGAACAGCCGTCCGATCGACCGACCTGAAGAGTAAAGGTACTTCAATGTTTTCAAATGCTACAACGAAAACTTCAAAGTCAAACCATCATACACAAACACATCCTTCTCAAAGGAAGAAACAATCCACTCGAACAACCATCCGATCGGCCTACCGACCGACCGGACAGCGGTCCGAGCGGACTGTCAACCGAACGGTCAGCCGTCCGATCGAACTACCGTCCGATCGACCAGCTGTCCGACTCTCCAACACTTGTTTTCCGTTTTACGCGTCGCTTATTATTATGCTATCAAACTATTCAGGCTAACCATACTCGCTAAGCGCTCCCTTCAATCCATCAACCGCTGTGAGTATACTCGATCCCTTTTTGCTTTAAGCACTTTTGGGTGTTACATACGTTACAACTACTCAAATCACATCAAACACACTACTCAATACTATTTGAACGCTAACCGTTAATGCATGTTATACGTGGCTTATGAATGCTTGTTTGTTATGTTTACACATGGAATGCTGTCTACCTGCCTTAGCAACGATAGTACTATAGTTTGGACTCAGCACCCGTTCACACGGGGGTTGTTAAGGACAATTACTTGCATGGATTACAATGGTAATCATGTATTGCGAACTGCCCCGGGCAGTCAACCCGTAGTCATTGGTATCGATGGATCTATGTCGATAACTAACGTGCTTCATTTCTCTATGTGTACGTGCTGGTTATGCGTAAACGAATTCGAACTCTATATGCTATTATCAAACTTGTATGCTCACCTTTACATTATATGTATTGACTTTATTTTAACGTATGTGACAGGTGCTTAAGTTGTTTGTATGCCTAGCTCACTGTGAAATCGAGGCTAGGAAAGGTCTAGGATGCTCTCTACGCAGTGATGAAATCGAAGCTAGGAAAAGAGGTCCTAGAAACCAATAAATAAACTATCTATGTGTAAATATGAGTTGTCGGAACAGAATCATCTGCCTAGATATTATCTGTAATAATTTGTTTACTGTTTGAGACATGGTATGAGACATGTTATTTTAAATTGAATGGTAATGATAATTGTTATGGAAACTTCTGGACAATCTGTTTCGCTCAGTGCCATGCCCCGATGATTCCGCCATCAGTTGGGGTGTGACAGATTGGTATCAGAGCCATAACTATAGGGAATTAGGCAAGACACGACCTAGTTCGGGTCGATGTCTCAGAGACCTAGTCTATAGTTAGGAACCAACAGACCAACTTATGCATGCTCGTTAGGGATTTTGCATAAGTTTACTACTATTTTCTCGCTATTCTCGCACACGCTACACTATCACTGCACTCGAATTTTCAACCATAAATAAGCAATTGAGTCGAGATTAGGTGTGAAAACCGCAAACTCTCGACTAAAGTTGCTTGAACAACCCGCATTTTATCTACAAACAAGGGGAATTATGCCAAATCAGGAGTGAAATCCACATTTTGATGAATAATCTCCTCTATTTTATCAAAACAGGAGCGAAGTTGTTAAGCCAGGGGTGAAACCCTAACCTTGATGACTTGTTCCGCTCATTTTACAAACTCTCACCAAAGTCTCGGCGGACTCCAACGATCTGAAGTCACAATATGATTAACGGGATGGGTGCCAAACGCCCAAGAATCGAGGCAAAGGCATAGTCCTGAAGGTCAAATGTGCACAACGGATCCTTGTGAATAGTTGAATCACTTTGGTTAGTCGAAGTCTACTAGCCGCAGACAATCTATTTCTTGATTTTTATGTGTTTCGATTCTGAGCCCGCAACTGCCGACTCTGATGATTCGTCGATTTTATGTGCTACATGTGTGTTTACCTGTTTATGTGTTAAATTTTGGAGATTTACTCGATTTTGCTTTCACTTCGATCGACACATACGACTCGTACTGCTTTTCTATCTCAAAACGTTAACAAATCGCCAAATTGTGGACGACTATATGCTACGCTTATACTACACGACTCAATATATCAAACGCGAACGTTATATTCGAACAAATCGCAGACTTTAAATGATAGGTTTCTGTATTTTGACCATCTCTGTGACTACATGAATATGTGCTTTTGTGCTTCTGTGCGCTATGTGCTTACGTGATTTCGTGATTATGTGCTTCTGTGACTATGTGAATCCGTGATTTCGTGTCTATGTGTTATGTGATTATGCGTGTTACTGAGCTTTAGTAAGTAGTAGATGTGTGAGGTGAGATTCAGATACAATGTGTTGAGTCCTGTGACGATGTCTGTTGCAGACAATGTCATCTGGATCCCGTCATCCCTTACTTTCTCGTCTAGAAAAGAGAGACAAACGCCTTGCTGCCATCATCGCTAAAAGTGTAGCAAAGGCTGTAAGTGAGGTTTACGAGAATGTTAGCAAGTCGTCTGAGGAATCAAGGACCGAAGCTCCCAAAACTACCACCAAGGCCTTCAATTTCAAGCAATTCAAGTCGTGTGGGCCAAAAGAATTCACTGGCGAGGGAGGTCCTACTGCACTATTCCAATGGTTTGACTCCATTGAGGTCACTTTACGACAGAGTGGTTGCCCCGATGACCTCCGTACTCTGAACGCTACCGGCATCTTTCAGTCCCGTGCTCTAGACTGGTGGACGGCCGAGAGGAACAAGCGAGGGAACGATGCAGCCTACGGACTGTCGTGGGACGAGCTCAAGGAAGTCATGCTGGAAGAATTTTGCCCTCCTCATGAACGTCAGAAGCTAGAGGATGAATTTTGGCACATACAGCAAAAGGATGGTGAGAATGCTGCGCTCACTGCTCGCTTCAAACAGCTCAGCATCATTTGTCCCGATCAGGTCAAGACTCCAGATATGGCAATCAAGAAGTATATCCGAGCCCTGCCTGACTGTGTTGCTGATTTCGTGCGAGCGGCTAAGACTACGACGATCGAAGAGACTTATCTACTGGCCGCTGAAATCAACGACAAGCGGGTCAAGGCTGGCGTCTGGGATAAAACTTCAAAGCAGCTGCATCAAGCTACCACCACTGCACCAACTGCTGAAACCACCACCTCATCGAGCAACAAGAGGAAGAACAAGAGAAAGAGCAGGTCCAGCAACAAGAACTGTGCGATCACTGCTGCACCGATACAAGCTGTACCAGCCCAATAGCGTTAAGTAGCGGCGCCTGTGGCAAATGCACCGCTCGCTAAGCGTGCATACACTGGGCCACATCCGCTCTGCCCTACTTGTACCTACCATCACCCGACTGCCATTGCTTGCCGTTTTTGTGCTCATTACAATATGTACGGCCATTTCACCACCAACTGCCGTGTTCGACAAGCTCCTGCTCATCAAGCTCTACTCACCGCCCTCAGGGTCAACAAGCTCCTCCGGCACCCGCGGTCAACGCCAGAGCCTGCTTCGCATGTGGCGATCCTAACCATTTCGCAAACATGTGCCCAAACAGGGTTGTGAAACAAGAGCCTCAGCAGCAGCAGCAACAGCAGCAACACCAACAACAAGCAGCACGCGCACGAACTTTCAACATCAACGTACGTCAAGCCCAAGCCGACAACAACGTGGTCAATGGTACGTTCCTTGTGAATGGTATTTATGCTTCGTGTTTATTTGATACTGGAGCCGATAATTGCTTTGTGTCATTCGAATTCGAGAAGCTCCTTAGTCGTAAACGCTCCCGACTCTCCTCGACCTTTGATGTTGAAGTCGCTACCGGAAGAACCGTCGCCGTTAATTCTATTCTTCGTGATTGTACTCTTGAGCTCAACAATCACATTTTCCCAATCGACCTTATTCCGATGCAACTCGGAAGTTTTGATGTCATAGTAGGCATGGACTTTCTTCGCGAAAACCATGCTGAAGTTGTGTGCTTCGACAAGATGATTCGATTCTCGCTCGCGAATGGCGATTCATTGTGTGTTTACGGTGAGACTACTTCGAAAGGTCTCAAGCTCATGTCATGTGTTCAAGCTAGCAAGTATCTCCGCAAGGAATACAGGGCTTTCTTGGCTAACATTGTAGTAGCGGAGAAGGAAAAGAAAGAGAAGAAGGAAGTGAAAGACGTTCCTGTGGTTCGAGAATTTCCCAATGTTTTTCCAGAGGATCTTCCCGGACTACCACCAAGTCATGACATCGACTTTCATATCGACCTCATTCCAGGAGCCAACCCTATTGCCAAAGCTCCCTACCGAATCGCGCCATCCGAAATGCGTGAACTTTCAAACCAACTCCAGGAATTACTTGAGAAAGGCTTCATTCGCCCGAGCACCTCTCCTTGGGGCGCGCCAGTCCTCTTCGTCAAAAAGAAGGATGGGTCGTTCAGGATGTGTATCGACTATCGGGAATTGAATAAGCTAACTATCAAGAACCGCTATCCCCTACCCTGCATCGATGATTTGTTTGATCAGCTACAAGGTGCTACGTGCTTCTCGAAGATCGATCTACGCTCCGGATACCACCAGCTACGTATTTAAGAGGAGGATATACCCAAAACCGCGTTTCGCACTCGTTACGGCCACTAGGAATTCATTGTTATGCCTTTTGGTTTAACCAATGCACCCGCGGTTTTCATGGATCTGATGAATCGCGTTTGTAAACCATATCTCGACCGTTTCGTCATCGTGTTCATCGACGACGTCTTGATCTATTCCAAATCGAAATCCGAACACGCGCAACATCTACGTTTGGTTCTCGAGCTACTCCAGGGGAACCAACTCTATGCCAAGTTCTCCAAGTGTGAATTCTGGTTGGAGGAAGTTCAGTTTCTGGGTCACATTGTTAATAGTCAAGGTATTCACGTCGATCCTGCGAAGATTGAAGCTGTTAAGAGTTGGATTACGCCTAAGAACCCGTCTGAAGTTCGTTCTTTTCTCGGACTAGCGGGCTATTATCGACGATTTATCAAAGGATTCTCAAAGATTGCTGTACCGCTTACCGCTCTCACACATAGGGACAAGCCTTTTGTTTGGGGAACTGAACAAGAGTCTGCCTTTCGAACCCTCAAGCATAAGCTTTGCAATGCTCCTGTTCTCACATTGCCCGACGGAAACGACGATTTCATTGTCTACTGTGATGCTTCCAACCTTGGTCTTGGTTGTGTCCTTATGCAGCGGGACAAGGTTATAGCTTACGCATCTCGTCAGCTCAAAATCCACGAGAAGAACTATACAACCCATGATCTCGAGCTAGGCGCAGTTGTTTTTGCGTTAAAAGATTTGGCGACACTACCTGTATGGTACCAAGTGTATGATCTTCACCGATCATAGGAGCCTACAACATATCTTTAATCAGAAGGAACTTAATATGCGTCAACGCCGATGGGTAGAACTTCTTAACGACTATGACTGTGAGATTCGTTATCACCCAAGCAAAGTAAATGTAGTTGCCGACGCACTTAGAAGACGGAGCTATCTGCTTAGCACTCGTAATGTTCAAGCCCAGCACGATCTCGAAACCCTTATTCGCGAAGCTCAGCATGCATGTTTTAATGAACGCACTCTGAAGAAGGAAAGAATCTACCACGATGGAGCCCAGCTTGTGAGCAAATCGAATGGGATATTCCACTTTCTGGACCGAATCTGGATTCCTAAACGAACTGATTTACGACAGATCTTGATGGACGAAGCCCACAAATCCCGGTATTCTATTCATCCCGGTGCCGACAAAATGTACCAGGATCTTCGCTACAAGTACTGGTGGCCCGGCATGAAAAGGGATATTGCCCTCTACGTTGGAAAATGCCTGACATGCGCAAGAGTCAAGGCTGAACATCAAAGACCCTCTGGCTTGCTCGAACAACCACCGATCCCCATGTGGAAGTGGGAGAGTATAGCTATGGACTTTATAACAAAACTACCACACACGTCATCAGGTCACGACAGCATTTGGGTTGTGATTGACCGATTGACTAAAACAGCTCACTTTTTGCCAATACGGGAAGACTACAAGGTAGAACGATTAGCCCGAATCTACACCGACGAGATCATTTGTAATCATGGTACGCCTCGCGACATCATCTCTGATCGTGATGCTCGGTTTACCTCGCGACTGTGGGAAACATTTCAAATGGCACTTGGTACATCGCTAAATCTAAGTACCGCTTTCCACCCTCAAACCGACGGTCAGACTGAAAGAACGATTCGTACTCTTGAAGACATGCTCCGTTCGTGTGTCATAGACTTCGGTGGTAATTGGGACAAATACCTACCATTAGTCAAATTCTCGTATAACAACAGCTATCATTCCAGCATTCAAATGGCACCATTCGAGGCTTTGTACGGAAGAAGATGTCGATCGCCTATTGTATGGCACGAGATCGGGCATTCACAATTAACCGGTCCTGACCTAATACAAGAAATGACAGACATGATTTTCCAAATTCGAGACAACCTGGTAAAAGCTCGGAATCGACAGAAAAGTTATGCCGATAGACGACACAAGCCCCTTGAATTTGACGTTGGTGACTACGTACTCCTAAAGGTATCACCTTGGAAGGGTGTGGTCAGCTTCGGCAAGAAAGGAAAGCTCGCGCCTCGATATGTTGGACCTTTTAAGATTCTGGAAAGGATCGAAAAAGTCGCCTACAGACTCGAACTACCGGAGGAACTTAGTAACGTCCACCCGACTTTCCACGTGTCAAATCTCCGAAAGTGCCTAGCCGACCACGACTTACACGTTCCACTTGATGACCTGCAAGTGAACGAAACACTACACTTCGTGGAAAAGCCTATCGAAATCATGGACCGCCAAACCAAGCAGCTCAGACGCTCGCGCATTCCTATTGTGAAAGTCCGATGGGAAGGCAAACGAGTCGCAGAGTTCACATGGGAACTCGAAAGCGACATGAAGGCGAAGTACCCGCAGTTATTTAAAGAGAAAGTCTAGAAAGAGAAAGTCCTCAAACGTGATTCACGGTGTTGCGCAACTTCCAGCCTAATTTCGGGGCGAAATTACCTAAACAAGGGGAGGCTATAACACCCCGTGTTTTCGAGAAGTCAAAGTCAAGGTCAAAGTCAACGACCGATTTCGCGCAGCCGACTAATTTTAGATTTCTTTTATTTTAGATATTATGTGGAGTAAGTGTCTATAATTACAATAAATCGACATATGTTAATCGCTATTCAATCGACCCACGACTGTGAATTATAGGAAGTAACAATGCGATAAAGCTAACTAATCCAATCGACATCGAATCTAATCTCAACTCGAAATACGCATTTGGAATATGGTTATACGTGTGTGTGTGCCCTACGTGTTACCTGCGCATGTTTAATTTTGTATGTTGTGGAAATCAATCGAAACTCGAAATGCAATCGAACTCGAAATGCAATCGAACTCGAATCACAATCGAATTGGTATGATAATTAGTGGAGAAGAGATAGTGCGAGATATGAGTGGTTGGGATTAAAAGTAATTTGAATAGGAAACTCTATCGTATCGAATCGCTCGCAACCGAAATCGAAATATCAAAAATCGTCGCACCGAACACTCGAAATGTGCAGCTGATCGATCAGGCTACCAGCCGATCGAACAGCCAGCCGATCGGACTGCTGTCCGATCGGACAGGCTGTCCGATTGAGCTGCCTGGCCGATCGGCCAACACTTTCCTCATTTGGCATCCTATAAATACCCCTGTCATTGTCATCCTTTCCACTTTTGGAAACCTCTGTTCGACCAGCACGCTTAGTTCATCCTTTTCTCAGATTCCTCTCGATTCCGGTAAGATTTCGTCCTAAATCTTGTACTTTCTTGATCTACACGCACTCCTACACCTTTCTATCTTTCAAATCGTAACTTTTAACCGTGGAATCATCAAGATTCAAGTGTTCTAGGATGATGTCATCATGGGTTCTTGAAGAACTTCATGTTTTGGCCTCAATCCACCAAGAATAACTTGGATCTAGCCGATTTCCACATAAACAAACAAAGATCTTTCATAGATCTAAACATATACACGGTGAAAAGGATTGAAAGATGGATTTTCCAACTTTCTTTCAACTCTTTTTCATTCAATGCCTTCAAACCGATAGAAACGGAGCCTGTGCCGGCTTACAAATCACTCCGGTGATTGCATGGCTCAAGATCCGGATTCTATCCACGAGGTTAACCGATTTCGGGTTAAACGTTAAACTCCGTTCCGAACAGTCCATCGGCCGGATTGGGTGATTCCTGTCCGACCAGGGGAACCAAGTAAGGACGAGGGATCTATGGTTCGACTCGTTGTCAAAATACCTCAATAAAACGACAAACAATCAGAACAACCAAGTGTTAGACGAATAGGCTGATCAGGTCAGGATGCTGACCGATCGGACTGCTGTCCGAACGGACAGCCAGCCGATCGGACAGTCAGCCGATCGACTGGCCAGCCGATCGGTTAACACATGGTCCCACTCTTAATCAATTTATTTTGAAGACTAGTATTGAACGAACTGCTGTTCGATCGGACTACTGTCCGATCGGATTACTCTTCGGATCATGAGATACTATACTTCAACACTTAGTCGATTTTTCAACATGTTCGATGCACTAGGAGTGCCACCCGATCGAACAGCCGTCCGATCAGGCGACACCCTGCTGAGAACTTGTCTTGCTAAAAATACCTAACCGATCGGGTTGCCGGCCGATCGAACAGCCGTCCGATCGACCGACCTGAAGAGTAAAGGTACTTCAATGTTTTCAAATGCTACAACGAAAACTTCAAAGTCAAACCATCATACACAAACACATCCTTCTCAAAGGAAGAAACAATCCACTCGAACAGCCATCCGATCGGCCTACCGACCGACCGGACAGCGGTCCGAGCGGACTGTCAACCGAACGGTCAGCCGTCCGATCGAACTACTGTCCGATCGACCAGCTGTCCGACTCTCCAACACTTGTTTTCCGTTTTACGCGTCGCTTATTATTATGCTATCAAACTATTCAGGCTAACCATACTCGCTAAGCGCTCCCTTCAATCCATCAACCGCTGTGAGTATACTTGATCCCTTTTTGCTTTAAGCACTTTTGGGTGTTACATACGTTACAACTACTCAAATCACATCAAACACACTACTCAATACTATTTGAACACTAACCATTAATGCATGTTATACGTGGCTTATGAATGCTTGTTTGTTATGTTTACACATGGAATGCTGTCTACCTGCCTTAGCAACGATAATACTATAGTTTGGACTCAGCACCCGTTCACACGGGGGTTGTTAAGGACAATTACTTGCATGGATTACAGTGGTAATCATGTATTGCGAACTGCCCCGGGCAGTCAACCCGTAGTCATTGGTATCGATGGATCTATGTCGATAACTAACGTGCTTCATTTCTCTATGTGTACGTGCTGGTTATGCGTAAACGAATTCGAACTCTATATGCTATTATCAAACTTGTATGCTCACCTTTACATTATATGTATTGACTTTATTTTAACGTATGTGACAGGTGCTTAAGTTGTTTGTATGCCTAGCTCACTGTGAAATCGAGGCTAGGAAAGGTCTAGGATGCTCTCTACGCAGTGATGAAATCGAAGCTAGGAAAAGAGGTCCTAGAAACCAATAAATAAACTATCTATGTGTAAATATGAGTTGTCGGAACAGAATCATCTGCCTAGATATTATCTGTAATAATTTGTTTACTGTTTGAGACATGGTATGGGACATGTTATTTTAAATTGAATGGTAATGATAATTGTTGTGGAAACTTCTGGACAATCTATTTCTCTCAGTGCCATGCCCCGATGATTCCGCCATCGGTTGGGGTGTGACAATCATAGATTACCCTTATGGTGAAAAGTTAAGTTTTTGCTCATTTATTACCTATCTTAATGGTGAGTTTATTATATCACCAACCAAATGTCTAAATTTGTAGTAAAGGGTGCAAAGACTTTTGATTATGGGTCACCCCCACCTACTATTTTGCCATATTTCAACAAGTTCTTTATTAAATTGAACCTTTTTGCACCGAGCACATGTTGAAGAAAGGCAAAGATTGTTACATGAAAAAATATGCACATTAATTGTATAGATAAAATAACCAGGAAACAAGATATATAAAAAAAAAATACAATGAGAAAGAAAAGTGGTTAATTAAACAATATTCAATGATTCATGTTGGTTTCAACTGTTACAAAGAAAAGTTTAGGTAAGAATAACAAACTTAGGTAATCCAAACTTAGGTTAATTAAACAATATTCAATGATTCATGTTGGTTTCATCAGTTGCTATTAATTTAAATTTCACAAATGGGTAATCCAAACTGAAACTTTAATTAGACATTGTACTCCCAGTCACTACTACAAAACAGAGCTTTAGACGAGGTAATATGTGTTTTAAGACGGTCACCGTTTTAAAGTACAGTAGTTTAAAATCATGTCTTATTAGACGGTGCTCAATTTGAACACCGGCTTAAACTTGGTGAACCCCGTCTTTTAATATCAAAACATTTATTAAAACAAATATTTTTAACACCGTCTTATAAACCGCTGGAAAAAAAACATTTACAATGGAATACATGTTTTCCAGAAATACATTTGCTGGAAAAAGAAACATTTAAAAGGTTTTTCAGAAATACATGTTTCCCAGAAATACATCAAGCTTATATACACCAATGGAACATTTTCAAATCAAACCAAAACAATACACATTCAAATCGAAAATAAACTGTAGACATGCAATTCGGAAATAAACCCGTCAAATTACAATCATTTGTGAATGCATAACAAACTACGTTAAATTGTATAAATAAACTACATAAGCTAATCTAACGAAACACCTAACTCGCTAAAAAACTTCGGCATTAACATCATCAACAAAACATCTATTTCATTATCCGTAGCCTCTCTCGTGTCGTGTCACATCTAAAATAAAAGTAGATAGAAAGAGTTATTACAAATATTATAGACTAAATCTAAAGGTAAAGAGAAAAATCGGTAACAACATCGACAATAAAGCTATGTATATATTTACATGTTATATACATCTAAACCTTCTAAATTTTAAAAAAATAAACAGTTAAGTAATAAATTGATAAACAAGTATATTTTACTTACTTCATCAGGAAATTGGTTTTGATACAAATTGACAAAGTCAAATATATGTTGGAGAACCATGTAGCCGCATTTCCATCCACCATTTTGTTGCTTACATTGTAATAAATTAACAAATTATTATTTAAAAGTAAAGAAAATCAAACAACTCAGAAATAGCAAACACATATACATCAACCATTGTTGTCGCAACCCCCGACCCCTTGTCCGGGAGCGGTGTCGCGAGATCCAGATTTAGTGGTATCGGTATTTATTAATTTGGCAGCGAAAAATACATCAGGACCGCAGTTAGGAAATAGTTTATCAGAGTAAAACGCCACATTTTTTATAAATAACAAATACATGGGAAAAGCCAAGTTTCCATTATAACATGTTTGTAGGGATAAACCCTAATTTATTGAAATAAAACTTCTTTCTTGTTTAGGTAACTTTTACAGCCACTTTTCCAAGCTTTCAGTGCTCTCCAGCTGACTTCTCTTTGGCTTTCACATTTTGTTACCTGAAACACGTTTTAAAAAGTTTTATCAGTAAGAAATACTGGCGAGTGCATCCCAATTTAATCAAAACAAGTTTTTATATCTGTACAGTATTGAGAGCGATTACAATGTTTCTATCTAGGGCTGAGCTCGGTACCGTCCGGTACCGAAAGAACCGGTACCAAAAATCCTCAAAAGTGGGTACCGGTACCGAATATACCCGGTTCGGTACCGGTAATTGAGGGTAAAAACTGGTACCGTACCGCACCGAAACCGAACCGGTACCGAAAATGTCAAAAGTCGGTACCGAATCGGTACCGAAAAAGTACCCGGTTCGGTAAATTCGGTACCGGTACCGGGTCTGATTTGCTCATCCCTATTTCTATCTACCAAATTACCACCCACGATACTGTCAATCTTGACTTGTGGTCATGTTACTATTCAAAGTATTAGTAACAAGTAATGTATACAAAACCCCAACATACCGACAGTAATTGTAGAATACATAGACTCAATCACTGTTTATTATAGTTTAAAACAATTGAGGTTCTGTTAAAACAGTTTGTTATAAAAAGAGAATGACTCACATTGCTATTTTAGATAATCCTACTGCTTTCTGGTAACTTCCTGATTATAATCTATTAAATTAAACAATGCATACGTGTTAGTAAGATAACCCAATTTACATTAGCTATACCCCCGAGGCAGAATTCCAACGACTGAGTCAGGAAGAGCCTTGACATTACGGAGCTCTCGATCAATCGGGCAGAGTAACTAATACGTAACCGGGGGGTTATAATACTTACAATGAGGCAGAGCTTCACTTTTTAGTGGGTATTATGCCCGGGTATTACTTTTACTATTCAGAAATTGAGAGAAATTTCAGATCTGAACGATTTCAACTGAAGCTCGAACTCTCAATTTATAGGGTCTGATCAGAGGCGGCTCGTGCCCTATGAAAGATTAAGGACAAGGCTTCGCGGCCCGCGAGGGACCTAGAGTAGGCCCTAGCTTGGTCAACTCAACCTACTAGCCTTCACACGCATGGGGACACGTGGCAGCACCAGGTGCGGCCTGGTGTCCAGCTGTCGCGCCCCGCGACGGACTAGCCAGACTGGGTCGCGTCCCGTGAGCGCCCAAAATTTTGTTTTTATTTGATTTTTTAGTATTATAAAGGTATTTTAGGGTTATTTTTCATATACGGGGTGTATTTTAGGACGTATAGGGGTGTTTTAAGGATTTTGGGAGAGTTGTTATATCCTCACCACCTTGTTTTAGATCTCGTCCTCGAGGTCTACTGGAACAGGTGTGGATATTTCCTTTGCATCTTGGCTTCAAGCTCCCATGTGTATTCTGGTCCTCTCTTGGAATCCCATTTCACTTTGACTAGAACTAACCTCTTGTGTTTGAGATTCTTGATCTTTCTATCTTCAATCTGTAGCGGTTTCTCTATAAATTTAAGTTTCTCATTTACCTCTATGTCCTTAAGAGGTACCACTAATGTTTTGTCTGCTAAACACTTCTTGAGATTACGTACATGAAATACATCATGTATTCCTGCCATTTCCTCTGGCAGTTGTAGCTGGTAAGCTACTGGTCCTATTCTTTTAATAATCTCAAAAGGTCCAACATACATGTGGCTTAGCTTTCCCCTTTTGATGAATCTGACCACTCCTTTCCACGGAGAACCTTTTAATAATACCTTATCTCCTACCTGAAATTCCAACGGTTTTCGTCTGTTATCAGCATAACTCTTTTGACGATCGCGTGCTGTTTTCAGTCTTTCTTTGACTTGAATAATCTTGTCCGTTGTTTCTTGTACTATCTCTGGTCCAGACAGTTGTTTTTTTCCAATTTCTGCCCAACAGACTGGGGTTCAGCACTTTCGTCCATAGAGTGCTTCAAATGGTGCAGCATCGATACTGGTATGATAGCTGTTATTGTAGGAAAATTCTATCAATGGTAAATGATCGTCCCAATTTCCTCTAAAATCAATTACACAAGCTCTAAGCATATCCTCCATTGTCTGAATTGTCCTTTCGCTTTGTCCGTCCATTTGAGGATGATCAGCTGTGCTTAGTTTTAACTTGGTTCCCATTGCTTTCTGGAAACTAGTCCAAAAATGAGAAGTAAAACGACTATCTCTATCCGAAACAATAGACAAAGGAATTCCATGTAATGAAACTATTTCATTTACATATAACTTAGCTAATTGTTCCATACTGAAGGTTTCCTTCATAGGTAAGAAATGAGCAGATTTGGTTAATCTGTCTACAATCACCCAGATTGCATCATTACCTTTTCGTGTCTTGGGTAATTTGGTAACAAAGTCCATTGTTATCAATTCCTATTTCCATATAGGCATTTCTAATTGCTGCAGTAAACCTGAGGGTTTCTGATGTTCAGCTTTAACCTGTGAACAGGTTAGACACTTAGCAACATAGGCTGCTATATCCTTTTTCATTCCTATCCACCAGAAATTCTTTCTTAAGTCTTGATACATTTTATCATTACCAGGATGTATCGTATACTTAGACTTATGGGCTTCTTCTAAAATTCGGTGGCGTAGGTTTCCTTGTTTGGGTATCTAGATTCTTTTCTTATGGAATCTCCAAATTCCATCTATTCCTTGTTCTAATTCCTTAATAATTCCTTTTAATTTTTCAGTATCGTCCTTGATTACTGATTCCTGTACTTCTCTAATTTGCTCATTTAAATCTATCTGCAAATTTAACTTGAGAGAACATACTCTTCTTGGCTTTTCATGATACTTTCGACTTAAAGCATCAGCTACTACATTAGCCTTTCCTGCATGATACTGGATATTACAATCATAATCACTGAGAATTTCCATCCAGCTTCTCTGTCTCATATTTAATTCCTTTTGCCCAAAAACATATCTTAGACTCTTATGATCGGTGAAAACAGTAAACTTACTACCATAAAGATAATGTCTCCAAATCTTAAGGGCAAAAATTATGGCTCCTAACTCTAGATCATGAGTTGTATAATTCTCTTCATGATTCTTAAGTTGTCTAGAGGCATAGGCTATAACCTTTTGACGTTGCATCAATACACATCCATAACCTAACTTAGAAGCATCACAATAGATTATCAAATCTTCAGTTCCTTCTGGTAACGCTAGTATGGGTGCGTTGGTTAACTTTTTCTTTATAATCCTAAAAGCTTCTTCCTGTTTTGGTCCCCATTCAAACTTAACTGATTTGTAGGTTAATTTTGTTAAGGGAATAGCTATTCTAGGAAAATCTTGAATAAAACGTCTATAATAACCTGCTAGTCTAAGAAAACTTCTCACCTCCATTGGTGATTCAGGGACTTTCCACTTAGTAATAGTCTCGATATTGGTGGGATCCACATGAATTCCTTCATGATTAACTAGGTGCCCAAGGAATTGCACTTCCTTTAACCAAAATTCGCATTTTAAAAATTTAGCATAAAGCTTTTCTTTTCTTAGCAAATTTAAAAGTATAAACAAAGGCTCTGCATGATCATCTTTACTCTTAGAGTAAATAAGAATATCATCTATAAAGATGATTATGAATTTATCCAGATATGGCTTACATATTCTGTTCATCATGTCCATAAATGCGGTTGGGGCATTGGTTAAACCAAATGGTATGACTATAAATTCATAATGACCATACATTGTTCTGAAAGCAGTTTTAGGAATGTCCTCTTCCTGTACTTTCAATTGATGATATCCTGAGCGTAAATCGATCTTAGAAAAGAATTGAGCTCCTTGCAGTTGATCGAACAGATCATCGATTCTCGGTAGTGGGTACCGATTTTTAATCGTAACCTTGTTCAATTCCCGGTAATCAATGCACATACGCATTGATCCGTCCTTCTTTTTGACAAACAAGATTGGTGCTCCCCATGGCGATGAACTAGGCTGTATGAAACATTTCTCCAGAAATTCGTCCAACTGTTTCTTCAGTTCTTGCATCTCTGCTGGTGCCAAACGATAAGGTGCTTTGGAAATCGGTGCTGTCCCTAGTAATAGGTGAATTCTAAATTCAACCTCTCTATCTGGCGGTAATCCAGGTAACTCTTCTAGAAAAACATCTGAGAATTTAGATACTACTGGAATATCTTTTAATTCTTTTCCTTTAGTGTTAATGATTATAGAAATCATATACACTGATGATCCTTTTTTGCATAACTTGCTGTTTTCATCACAGAGATGAATTTTGTGGATTTAATTGGCTTATCTCCTTTAATTGTGATCTTTTCACCCCTTGGTTAATTTACTTATACTGACTTTTGATCACATAAAATACTGGCATGGTTGGCTACTAACCAATCCATTCCTAATACTATATCAAATCTAGCCAGATTCATTGGATAAAGGTTAGCCATAAAATTATGGTTTAAAATTTCTATTCTTGCTCCCTGCAAGATTTCAGTAATCTTAATGGATTCTCCATTTGCTGTTTCTACCAGACATTCTTGTTGAAGTTTAGTTAATGGTTGATTGAGAATTTTGCAAAACGAAGTATTAATAAAACTTTGGTTCGCACCAGAGTCAAATAATACTTTAGCAAAAATATCATTAACTAAAAACGTACCGGCAATCACATCCAGAATCATCTTGGGTTCTTCAGCTGTTAGGACAAATGCTCGGGCATTCTTGGTAGCTTTGCTGTTTGTTGCTGGAGCTAATTTTGGACAGTTCGGTTTGATATGCCCCATCTCTCCACAGTTGAAGCATAGCTTGTTGCTGGGTTTCCTCCTACAGTCTTCTTCCTTGTGTCCAGACATTTTGCAAAAGTTGTAGTATATCAAGCATTTTCCTGTATGCTTCTTCTTACAGGACTTACAGTAAGGTGCAGAGGTAGAACCTGTACTTTTCCCACGATAGTTATTTCCGTAACGAAATTCTTGGGTAAGTTTCTGGGCTAGGTTCCTTCTCTGGTTTTCTTCTTGCATACGTACTAATTCATCAGTCAAGGTATTGGCTAATTCTACTGCTTCTTCTATGGTTTGTGGTCTAGCTACCTTGACTACGTGTCTGATTTCACTAATTAATCCCCAGATATAGCTGGAGATTAATACTGGTTCTGGTGAGGCTAAGGTTGGCACTATCCTAGCATATTCGAAGAATACGGTAGTGTAACCTTTGCAGTCTTTTCCAGTCATTCTAAGGTTTAAGAACTTATTAGCAATTTGTTCTTTTTCATGAGGAGGACAAAATTTCCTTTCAACTATGTCCTTAAAATCAGTCCATTCCATATTATAAATTTTATCACTTACTCTAGATTGGAGAATAGTATTCCACCATTCTAAGGCTGCATTCTTAAAAAGATTAGAAGCAAACATAATCTTTCTTCATCTGCACATTTGCTTATTTTTAAGACTGCCTTTGTCTTTTCTATCCAATGTAGAGCTGCAATGGCTCCTTCATTGCCTGAGAATTTTATTGGTTTGCAAGACCAGAATTATTTGTAAGAACAACCATATGACATGGTTCTTCTTCTTTTTGGAATTGGTAATTGGAGTAGCGGTCCATTATTCACGCTGTGACTGGGTTCAGTGTATTGACGTTTACTTCCACTTGCAGATTTATTATTTTCTGCTTCTTTAACAGTTTTGATAATATATGGCATAGCATCTATAATTCCTTGTGCTACTATATGTTAGATGTCACTGTTATCTACTTGGTTTCCATTATTATCATTATTCTGGTTTTCCTGATTTACTTCGTTGTCCATCTGAATTATAAACAATTATCAGGTATTAATATCACATAATAAGATTTAATGCAAACAATCACGCAAACAATTTGATCAAAATCGTCGAGCATTGCGACTTTTACTCTTTTTCACACACACACATATATATACATACATATATATATATATATATATATATATATATATATATATATATCTATTACAATCTACAACTGAAATCTACACACACTATTAGTTATGCATTGATAGATATTAGATTATCTATTTTAGTTGATTTTGATTTTTTTTCTCAAACTACACGCATTTATATATATATATATATATATATATATATATTACTATTATTATGGGTTGAACTGCATCTCTTGCTCGTCGTATTTCCAAACGAGCTTTTCTCCTATCTGTTTTATCCTTTCTCCTTCTTCCATTAATTCCTCACCATATGTGCGGAGTTCCTGCACATTTTCTTCACTCATGGATGGCAATGGTGCGGGTATTGGGTCAGGGTACAAAGGTAACGGTTCTCCATATGGGTACGGATTGTTTAATATTTCCTGAACATAGTGATCGTTATCCCAATACGGATCTAAAGGATTAAGGTTAGTATATTGTGCTATGGGGTTTGGTATTGGTTCCTCCTGAGCATAGAGTTCCCTATAATCCCTATGGTCATCTCTCCATGGATCATACGTTAGAGGATTAGGGGCTGGGATTCTAGGTATCTCATCAAGGTCAAACGCTGGTATGGGAAATTGGTTTCCTGGGTTAGGTTCTATCTCCATTGGTTGGGTTGGAAATAAAGGCAACGGTTGTGGTGCAATGATTTGATCAAGGTTTGGATATGCTGCAGTGGTGGCTAGTATATGGAAGTTTGCCAAACGTCTATTAACTATGTCTTGTGTCTGGGCATTTACTTCCCTATTGGCTGCTGCTAATGCTCTTTGCTGGTGAAACTTTCTCATTCGCTTTCTCCTCTCGTGTGCTCTCCTACTAAACCATCATCTCTTTTTCGAAGGGAATGGTTCCTCGGATTGCGCCTTAAATATGAAAATCCCCTCTTCTGTATCAGCAGAATACCCCAAAGGAGTAGGTTGTGATGAGGTTCCTTCACTTTTGGGAGAACTATCTAGATGACGGTAGGCCTCAGACGTACCTTGCTCACTCATACTGTAAACTAACAGATTGTCAAAAAACACAAAATAATAATATACACATATACACATAATCACATAGATTATTTCCTAACAAAATTGATAAAATTTCGGTGTCAGCAGAACACTTCTGTGGCTTAAATCAGTGGTTGTAGCTCTGATACCACTTCTCTGTCGCAACCCCCGACCCCTTGTCCCGGGAGCGGTGTCGCGAGATCCAGATTTAGTGGTATCGGTATTTATTAATTTGGCAGCAGAAAATACATCAGGACCGTAGTTAGGAAATAGTTTATCAAAGTAAAACATCACATTTTGATAACTAACAAATACATGGGAAAACCCAAGTTTCCATTATAACATGTTTGTAGGGATAAACTCTAATTTATTGAAATAAAACTTCTTTCTTGTTTAGGTAACTTTTATAGGCACTTTTCCAAGCCTTCAGTGCTCTCCAGCTGTCTTCTCTTTGGCTTTCACATTTTGTTACCTGAAACGTGTTTTAAAAAGTTTTATCAGCAAGAAATACTGGCGAGTGCGTCCCAGTTTAATCAAAACAAGTTTTTATATCTGTACAGTATTGAGAGCGATTACAATGTTTCTATCTACCAAATTATCACCCACGGTACTGTCAATCCTGACTTGTGGTCATGTTACTATTCACAGTATTAGTAACAAGTAATGTATACAAAACCCCAACATACCAACAGTAATTGTAGAATACATAGACTCAATCACTGTTTATTATAGTTTAAAACAATTGAGGTTTTGTTAAAACAGTTTGTTATAAAAAGAGAATGATTCACATTGCTATTTTAGATAATCCTACTGCTTTCTGGTAACTTCCTGATTATAATCTATTAAATTAAACAATGCATACGTGTTAGTAAGATAACCCAATTTACATTAGCTATACCCCCGAGACAGAATTCCAACGACCGAGTCAGGCAGACCCTTGACATGCGTTACGGAGCTCTAGATCAATCGGGCAGAGTAACTAATACGTAACCAGGGGTTATAATACTTACAACGAGGTAGAGCTTCGCTTTTTAGTGGGTATTATGCCCGGGTATTACTTTTACCATTCAGAAATTGAGAGAGAAATTTCAGATTTAAACGATTTCAACTGAAGCTCGAACTCTCAATTTATAGGGTTTGATCAGGGGTGGCTCGCGCCCCGCGAGAGATTAAGGACAAGGCATCGCGGCCCGCGAGGGACCTAGAGTAGGCCCTAGCTTGGTCGACTCAACCTACTAGCCTTTACACGCAGGGGGACACGTGGCAGCATCAGGTGCGGCCTGGTGTCCAGCTGTCGCGCCCCGCGACGGACTAGCCAGACTGGGTCGCGTCCCGCGAGCGCCCCAAGTTTTTGTTTTTATTTGATTTTTAATAGTATAAAGGTATTTTAGGGTTATTTTTCATATACGGGGTGTATTTTAGGACGTATAGGGGTGTTTTAAGGATTTTGGGAGAGTTGTTATAATTGTGTAGTTGAACTCGATCCTAAGGCGGTAGGAATTAGGCTTGAAAGACGATAGTTAGAAGCATTCTTTTCGCCTACTCAAAAAAAAATTAAAAAGAAGCTGATCATTTGTTATATTTACCAGAACTCGTCGACTGATGTCCCTCCTGTAGCATACGTGTGAGAAGATTTAACAGCATCCATGAAAAACATCCCAATTTCATGAAAATAGTTTAAAAGCAGTTATGTGTTTTTAATAGAAGTTGTATTAGTATACTAATATCATCTTAGTGTGTGCGTGTGTATATATACCTTGTAGATAGATTCACCGGTAACTTCATACCGCATTTGTGATCCAACAATAATTGGTATATGCGTATTGGAATGAAAACCATATAACTCATCAACCTACAAGCTAGCGTCCTTTGTTACGTATAATTTACCCGTATTGTTTTATAAAAATAATCACAATTACATAAAATTTACCTTGATAGCCAACAGTCCAAGAAAGCATGGTTTGTCAAAAAGATTAGCCAATAATAAGTGCTTTGTATCTCCCTATTAACAATAAGTAGCACATTCAACAAATTATGCATAATTATAAGCAAACGACACATGTTTAATACATAACCAATTTTAAATAGATAACAAGATAGAAAAAGAGAGTTGGTTAAATAGTTACATAACTGCCTTATGTATCACAGTTAAAGCACTACGATTCTCTGCTTAAAATTGGTCCTGTATTGAACATTCCTTTTAAGCAAACAACATAATGAACGAATTTCATTTTCGACATACTGTTATGGTGTACAGGCGATACATGACGTCATTCATTCCGCCATATTCTTCATTCAAAAATTGCCATCTTAATAACCTTTTGTAGAGCTTGATCGTTACCAGCGAAAGCATATTGATCAAGTAACCTGCCATTATCTGCCAGTTACAAGTAAGTATGATCTAAAATTCGATAAAAAGAGCTGCATAATATCTTTGAACATGGTAAAGTTTTACCGTGTGAATGGTGTAATATGGAGCCCAAACGGTTTTACTAGCTTCAACGCGATCAAAAAACTCAGTTGGGAAAGCGGAGAGGTACCCCGTGTTCATATTTTCTTGACAATCACCGAGTGCAGACACCAGTTGAGTCATCTTTTCTTTTAGAGCCTGGTGATCGGTGCAAACAACAATATATATATATACAAACCAGTATTAAAGGGGAATCGAAAAACTAACCAGTCTTAAAGGGGGAATTGAAGGGAAATGCTTCCGTCGTCTAGCAAATCGAATGGAAATCCTGTGAAAAACTAACCAGTCTCAAAGGGGGTTCTGTCAAACAGGAATTGAATGAAAAACTAACCAGTCTCAATGGGGTGCGGCTGTACGGATTTGCGGCTGGAGAGATTTGCGGCCGGAGGGGTGCCGCTGGAGGGATTTGCTGCGTCTAGAGGGGCTGCGTAGAAGGGGAAGGGGAGCTAAGGTTTTGGTCGAGCAAACTAAATTGGATGAGTATATAAGACGGTGTTCAAAGGGAACACCGTCTAAAGGGTGCGTATATAAACATAAGACGGGGTTTAAGCATAAGACAGTGTTGTATGGAATTTTGTTGAATATTTTAACTGGATTGGCACAATGGTCATGTGAGGAATTGATTTTAAGACGGGGTTATTAAAATAACACCGTCTAAACTAAATATTGAACACCGTCTAATGCTTCATATTGTAGTAGTGAGTATTCTTGTTATACCCACTATTGGCTGACATGTATACAAACATATAACATATGAATACACATATAATATGTTGTATATAAACGAATGAGTAATTTGAAAAGATGAAATGACTAAGAAATTAAGTTTGGAAATGACTTGTTAACTTATTTCCACTTCACTCAGCTGTAATGCTTGAGCAAGCATCTTACTGCTATCTTCTAGCCAAACCATCCATGTTACGGGAGTATGGATTTCATCTCATTCTTTCTGGTGATCTGTATAAGAATGTGATCAGGTACTTTCAGTGTTGAAATAGTCTTCTTTAGATATAATCGATACACTGCTGAATACATGAAAGTTTTCTTAGTAAATACTTTATTGCGACACCCCAGGAAAACCAGGAAAAACATACAACTTAACTAGCTTCCTCAGTGAGTGCCTACCAAATTTCGGGATGAAATTTCTTTCAACTTGGGGATGATGTGACAACTCGAAATTTAGAACCTTTCGTTGTATGCTTGAACGTTAAGTGACTAACTGATTTGATGATTTAATGAATGATATATGTGAACTTATATGATTATGTGTGTGCTTGTATGTATGCGTATATTTATATATGAACCGAGACACAAGAACCCGACTCGAGACCATGCGGTCTCGAGTGAATAGTGTAACTGATGGGCCGGTTGGGCCGTGTCTCTCTCCACCCCACTAGAAAACCCATTAGGGTGCATCAACATAGAAGCTAGTATATAACCCTTGTAGTGAGCCAACATCACCACTTTTGAGCAACCTACACACACACTCCCCCTTCCTCTCACTAAAACCCTAAGCTACAACATTCTTCTCCTTCTTCTCGGATCAAACCGGTGACCACAAGGAGACCCGGTTAAGCTCATCATCATCACTCGGACACTCCATTTTACTCATCTTCCTTACCAACTCGGCACCATCTCACAACCGGTTAGTGTTTTATGTTGTTGTTATTGTTAAATGTTGTGAATGACATGGTGTAGCTAGAATAATTGTACAAATGATGATGTTCTTGTGTATCGGATGTGTATGATGATGTTTGGCTAACATGTCTTGATTTCGGATATATTGCATAAAGAACTAATAATATCTTGTGTCTAAATGTGACTTAAACCATTTATTGTTGATGTTCATGAAATAGGCTTACATATATGTATTAGATAATGCCATGTTGATCGGATTATATACTTATATGCTAAGAATCAAATGCTTGTTAAAAAGGCTGCACATATGTGGAAATCGGATTAGTGTAGAGTCGATTTTGAGATGTTATATGATGATTTGAAACCTTTAGATGAGTATGTTCAAGTGTGTTGATTTGCTATTCATGATTATGTTCGAGATTGATGCTAGAAACCAGAAATATGATGAACAAGTTTAGATAATTAACATGAACATGACTTGAATATATATGAAGAACAACTTGAAGATGCCTTGAATATTTGAATATTGATATGTTTGATCCGTTTTTGGTAAGTAATAGACAAGGAAACATGTTTGTAAATTGTGGTTGGATAGTACATAGCTTCATGAAATCAGAATGTTATTGGATAGTACAACTGTGCAGAATCAGCAATTGTTGGGGGGTCGAGACCCCTGGTCTCGACTCGAGACCACCACAGGACAAGTCGAGATCCCCGGTTGCGACACAGGTTGCGAGTCGAGAACCCATAGTCTCGACTCAAGACCAAAACAGCACATCTCGAGATCGTGGTTGCGAGTCCGGTGGCGACTCGAGACCACCTCATGACAACTCGAGACCGCACAGTCTCGAGTAGAGACCGTACAGTCTCGTCTCGAGACCACACACTTGTGCACGCTGAATTGGACTTGCATGATTACGGGCTTAGGTGATTGGGCTGGACTTTTGGGCCTAATGCCTAGACCTTATGTGTTACTGTTGAATGTGAATGTTGATGGACTGCCATGAATGATACTTGAATGCAATATGCTAGAAACATACGTGTACTGCTTGAATACGAACCTGATTTGTATGATACAACTATGATAGGACGTGAGTGACCACAATATTGCTTGATTGACTTTTCTGTGTATCTGCCGAGCAAACCAAGGTGAGTTCACACCCTCTACAAAGCATGGGATTCCCAGGGGTTGGGAATGGGGTTAAGGAACATGGGTTCCTCGTCCTCCTTGGGTAGGACAGTATTGGTTCAGGAATGTAATTCCTCGTCCTCACGGACAGATAACTCGTACTAGACCAAAACTCTATCACAAAGTCCCTCATCTTTGTATCGACTTAATCGCCGAGGCCAATGGCGAGCGGGTCATTAGTTAGATAGCGCTATTTAGGTTTGACAAACCTCACACCGTGCCGCAGAGGACGGGCGTGAACTAATGGACTACTGGCACGTCAATGATGATAGACATTGACAGTTCAGGGCACATAAACATGACTACAGTCAGCAGTCGATATGGTAACGAGTCTAGTGTATACATGGGGTAGCCCCCACGGCCGAAATGCCAGATAACTAACACGGGGTAGCCCCCACGGCTGGATTGCCAGAGTAACCGGGAATAAACAAGTCACGTTTTTAACTATGGGGTAACCCCCACGGCAGGATGCCAGATAAAGGAAACTGTTTTCGAAACAACTTAAAACAAACACCCAACCGTGAACTCACTCAACTTGTTGTTGACTCGTTACTACATGCTTTGCAGGTCAATAGGTACTTAGCTGGAGCTTGCATGGAAGAGAGTCGTTGTGGGACATGGACAGCTGTGTGCCATGTTAACCTTTGAAACAATTAAACTTATGTTATGATTTTAAACGTTATGCTTCCGGTTGCAACTTAACTATGTTTTGTTTGGACACCAATTGTATTGGTTGAACTTTTATAATTATTAACTTGCGTGTTCAATATGATTGGTGGCTGGATCCTGGGCAGTCACGCCTCCAAGCGGTGGTATTCCGCAGGTGGATTTTGGGGGTGTGACAGATTGGTATCAGAGCCATTGGTTATAGAGAACTTGGTTTTAATAAGGGAAAAGTTTTATTAAAATCAGACTATAACCTGTACAGTGCTCTAAGGCCCACAACGACGCTTCACTCCACATGCAAGGCTCGACATTCTAGGTGATATGATCTGTGTATGTATTGCCTACTTGTTAGTTACATAGTACATTGCTCATGGTATGCTTGGTTAGTATAACTACTGTTGCTTGAAAACATGTGTGTTTGCTCACTTCTGTTATCGCATTTTCGCGAACCCCTCTCACTCACGTTCCTCTTGATATGAAGATCATGTCTGGACGCGTTAACCTGACACAAGCCCAGTTGACGGCTCTGATTAACGAACGAGTTGTTGCGGCGCTGGCAGCTGCACACGCAGGAGGTATATCCTGCAGTCCAAACCCATTCTAGGGTCTTTAGATCCTACTCTCGTGAACCAACCTTTGTGTTAAACTTTGTCCTTTCCTTCACCCACAACAGGTCAACATGCTCAGCCACCTGTGTGCACCTTTAAAACTTTTATGGACTGTCGACCTAGTACCTTTAGTGGCACCGAAGGAGCGATAGGTCTCCTACACTGGATTCGCAGGATCGAATCTGCATTCGAAGAAAGTGAAGGCCCTACCAGTAAACGAGTAGAGTACGCTGCTGGTACCTTGCAAGGGAAGGCGTATTCTTGGTGGAACACACAAGTTCAGATGCTTGGATTAGCAGATGCGAATGCCACCCCCTGGAGCGATTTCAAGGATTTGATCAAGGAGGAATTCTGTCACCCGGACGACATTCTAAAACTTGAAATAGAGTACTATGGTTTGAAGATGGAAGGATCAGAGATCGAAGCATACACAAAAAGATCCAACGACTTGGCTGCCCTATGTCCTAACTTGTCGCAACCCATTTCTAGACGAATCGAGCTATACCTCAGAGGCTTAGCCCCAGAAATCCAAGGGTCCGTAATTGCGGCCAACTTTTCCACAATCCAACAAGTCGTTCGTTTGGCGCATCAGCTCACTGATCAGGCAGTGGAAGAGTGCAAGTTACCCAAGCGTAACCCTTCCAATGCAAATGCTCTTATTAACACCAAGCATATTTGGGGTGATCACCAGAGTGAAGGTCGTGGCCCTATACAACAGGACCCGCACGGGAAACTCGTACAGCAGGGGCTGAACTACCAAAATCAAGGGGGATACCTTGGGAATAAGCCGAAATGCCGCAAATGCCATCAACACCACACCGGGGCATGTGCGGAATCGAGCTGCCATCGGTGCAAGAAGACGGGACATGTGGCTAGAGATTGCAAGAGCCCATACCCTGCACACCGAAACCAGCAGCAGCAGGGTAGCAAAAACGGGTGTTTCCGTTGTGGGGCTGAAGGCCATCTTAAGAGGAACTGTCCGCAGATGAGGCAGAAACGCGACAACAACAACAATGGAGCCCGGGGGCGGGCGTTCGTGATCGGCCAAGGTGAAGCAAGGAATGACCCCAATGTTGTGGCGGGTAAGTTCCTTCTCGACGACTTTTATGTTTCAGTATTATTTGATTCGGGTGCCGATACTAGCTACATGTCACTAGAAGTTAGCCAAATGCTTAAGCGTATTCCAACACCTTTGAACGACAAGCACACTGTAGAGCTAGCAAATGGTAAGAGTTTAGAAGCCACACACGTAGTCAAGGGTTGTAAACTTGTTCTCGCTAACCAGACCTTCTCTATCGACCTTATTCCTATCATCTTGGGTAGTTTCGACATTGTCATTGGGATGGATTGGTTATCCCAACACCGGGCGGAGATCCTTTGCAACGAGAAGATTGTCCGTATTCCTGGTCCTAGTGGTGAACCTCTCATGATTCGTGGCGACAAGAGGAGTGCTGTTGAGAACGTCATTTCTCTCCTTAAGGCCCAAAAGTGCTTGCGAAAGGGCCACACTGCCATTTTGGCTCTCGTTACTGACACCTCAGAGAAAGAGAAGAAGATAGAAGGTTTTCCAGTTGTACGCGACTACCCAGAGGTATTTCCTGAGGAATTACCTGGTCTCCCGCCTCATCGCCAAGTCGAGTTTCAGATTGAACTAGCTCCTGGAGCTGCGCCTATAGCTCGTGCACCTTATCGTTTAGCCCCATCAGAGTTGGAAGAACTCTCTACGCAACTACAAGAACTCTTGGATAAGGGTTTCATTCGTCCTAGCTCATCGCCCTGGGGAGCTCCAGTACTATTTGTGAAGAAGAAGGACGGTACCTTCAGAATGTGCATCGACTACCGGGAACTCAACAAGGTGACGGTGAAGAATCGTTATCCTCTACCGCGTATTGACGACTTGTTCGACCAGCTGCAAGGGTCGAGCTACTATTCGAAGATCGATTTGAGATCGGGTTATCACCAACTAAGAGTCCGAGAGGAGGACGTCTCCAAGACAGCTTTTAGAACTCGATATGGCCACTATGAGTTTTTGGTCATGCCTTTTGGGCTGACAAACGCACCTGCGGTTTTCATGGACTTGATGAACCGAGCGTGCAAGCCTTACCTGGACAAGTTCGTTATAGTCTTCATCGACGACATCCTGATCTATTCTAAGAGCCAGGAGGAACACGAGCAGCATCTACGACTCATTTTGGAACTCCTTCGAACAGAACAGCTTTACGCAAAGTTCTCGAAATGCGACTTCTGGCTTCGTGAAGTCCATTTCCTAGGCCACGTGGTGAACAAGGATGGGATTCACGTTGATCCATCCAAGGTAGACTCGATTAAGAACTGGCCTGCACCTCGTACACCAAAGGAAATTCGCCAATTCTTGGGTTTGGCAGGTTACTACAGGAGGTTCATTAAGGATTTTTCCAAGATTGCACAGCCTCTCACCTCACTAACGCAGAAAGGCGTTGTTTATCAATGGGGAAATGCACAGGAATCAACATTTCAGCATTTAAAGGATAGGCTTTGTAGCGCACCTATCCTTTCACTGCCGGAGGGCAAAGACGACTTTGTGGTCTACTGCGATGCATCGATTCAGGGTCTTGGTTGTGTATTGATGCAACGAGATAAAATCATTGCATATGCCTCACGCCAACTTAAGGTTCATGAAAAGAACTACACTACACATGATTTAGAGCTGGGAGCTGTTGTTTTTGCACTTAAGATATGGAGGCATTATCTGTACGGTACCAAATGCACCATCTACACTGACCACAGGAGCCTCGAGCACATCTTCAAGCAGAAGGAACTGAATATGCGGCAACGACGATGGGTCGAGTTATTAAACGACTACGAATGTGCAATCAAGTACCATCCTGGCAAAGCCAATGTTGTGGCTGATGCCCTCAGTCGAAAGGACACTACGCCTAAGCGCGTGCGAGCATTGCAGCTCACTATACATTCTAGCCTTCCTTCCCAAATACGAGACGCTCAGGTAGAAGCATTGAAACCAGAAAACGTCAGGGCTGAAGCCCTACGCGGCTCAAGGCAACGCTTAGAACAAAAGGAAGACGGTGCTTACTACGTAACGGGACGCATCTGGGTCCCACTCTATGGCAACCTACGAGAGCTTGTGATGGATGAAGCACACAAGTCTCGCTACTCGGTACACCCTGGTTCGGACAAAATGTACCACGACATCAAAACTACGTACTGGTGGCCTAGCATGAAGGCCCACATAGCAACCTATGTCAGCAAGTGTTTGACTTGTGCGAGAGTCAAGTCTGAATACCAGAAACCCTCAGGCCTACTCCAACAACCAGAGATACCACAATGGAAATGGGAGCAAATTTCCATGGATTTTGTTACTGGCCTACCTAGATCCCAGCGCGGGAACGATACTATTTGGGTGATCGTGGATCGACTTACAAAATCTGCACACTTCCTGGCCATCAAGGAGACGGATAAATTCTCCACTCTTGCAGAAATATACCTCAAGGAAGTTGTCTCGAGGCACGGGGTGCCCACCTCTATTATCTCGGATCGAGATGCACGATTTACTTCAGAGCTGTGGCAAGCAATGCACAAATCCTTTGGCTCACGATTAGACATGAGCACAGCGTATCACCCTCAGACGGACGGGCAGTCCGAGCGCACTATTCAAACCTTAGAAGACATGCTTCGTGCATGTGTAATCGACTTTGGCAACAGCTGGGAAAAAAACATCTGCCACTTGTGGAATTCTCGTACAATAACAGCTACCACACCAGCATTAAAGCTGCTCCGTTTGAGGCATTGTACGGACGTAAATGCCGGTCACCTCTTTGTTGGGCAGAGGTGGGGGATAGTCAGATCACTGGTCCAGAACATGTGGTAGACACAACCGAACAGATCGCTCATATACGAAAACGCATGGCGGCAGCTCGTGACCGTCAGAAAGTCTACGCCGATAAGGGCAGGAAACCACTTGAGCTCCAGGTTGGGGAGCGGGTACTACTCAAAGTTTCACCCTGGAGGGGTGTGGTTCGTTTTGGTAAACGAGGCAAACTTAACCCATGATACGTTGGACCTTTCGAAATCATTGAGAAAATAGGCAGGGTGGCCTACAGACTGAACTTACCAGCCGAACTCGGTGCAGTTCACAACGTTTTCCACGTATCGAATCTGAAGAAATGTCTGTCAGATGAGACCCACGTAGTTCCTCTGAAGGAACTCACTATCGACGAACAATTACGATTCGTCGAGGAACCAGTCGAAATCACGGACCGGGATGTTAAGATCCTCAAGAGTACTAGAATACCTCTCGTTCGAGTTCGTTGGAACTCACGTCGCGGCCCAGAGTTCACCTGGGAGCGCGAAGATCGGATGAAACAAAAGTATCCCCAACTGTTCGCAAACAGTACACCCACTACTGAGGCTGAAGCTACGGAATTTCGGGACGAAATTCCAGATCAACGGGGGGTGGATGTGACACCCCAGGAAAACCAGGAAAAACATACAACTTAACTAGCTTCCTCAGTGAGTGCCTACCAAATTTCGGGACGAAATTTCTTTCAACTTGGGGATGATGTGACAACTCGAAATTTAGAACCTTTCGTTGTATGCTTGAACGTTAAGTGACTAACTGATTTGATGATTTAATGAATGATATATGTGAACTTATATGATTATGTGTGTGCTTGTATGTATGCGTATATTTATATATGAACCGAGACACAAGAACCCGACTCGAGACCATGCGGTCTCGAGTGAATAGTGTAACTGATGGGCCGGTTGGGCCGTGTCTCTCTCCACCCCACTCGAAAACCCATTAGGGTGCATCAACATAGAAGCTAGTATATAACCCTTGTAGTGAGCCAACATCACCACTTTTGAGCAACCTACACACACACTCCCCCTTCCTCTCACTAAAACCCTAAGCTACAACATTCTTCTCCTTCTTCTCGGATCAAACCGGTGACCACAAGGAGACCCGGTTAAGCTCATCATCATCACTCGGACACTCCATTTTACTCATCTTCCTTACCAACTCGGCACCATCTCACAACCGGTTAGTGTTTTATGTTGTTGTTATTGTTAAATGTTGTGAATGACATGGTGTAGCTAGAATAATTGTACAAATGATGATGTTCTTGTGTATCGGATGTGTATGATGATGTTTGGCTAACATGTCTTGATTTCGGATATATTGCATAAAGAACTAATAATATCTTGTGTCTAAATGTGACTTAAACCATTTATTGTTGATGTTCATGAAATAGGCTTACATATATGTATTAGATAATGCCATGTTGATCGGATTATATACTTATATGCTAAGAATCAAATGCTTGTTAAAAAGGCTGCACATATGTGGAAATCGGATTAGTGTAGAGCCGATTTTGAGATGTTATATGATGATTTGAAACCTTTAGATGAGTATGTTCAAGTGTGTTGATTTGCTATTCATGATTATGTTCGAGATTGATGCTAGAAACCGGAAATATGATGAACAAGTTTAGATAATTAACATGAACATGACTTGAATATATATGAAGAACAACTTGAAGATGCCTTGAATATTTGAAAATTGATATGTTTGATCCGTTTTTGGTAAGTAATAGACAAGGAAACGTGTTTGTAAATTGTGGTTGGATAGTACATAGCTTCATGAAATCAGAATGTTATTGGATAGTACAACTGTGCAGAATCAGCAATTGTTGGGGGGTCGAGACCCCTGGTCTCGACTCGAGACCACCACAGGACAAGTCGAGATCCCCGGTTGCGACACAGGTTGCGAGTCGAGAACCCATAGTCTCGACTCAAGACCAAAACAGCACATCTCGAGATCGTGGTTGCGAGTCCGGTGGCGACTCGAGACCACCTCATGACAACTCGAGACCGCACAGTCTCGAGTAGAGACCGTACAGTCTCGACTCGAGACCACACACTTGTGCACGCTGAATTGGACTTGCATGATTACGGGCTTAGGTGATTGGGCCGGACTTTTGGGCCTAATGCCTAGACCTTATGTGTTACTGTTGAATGTGAATGTTGATGGACTGCCATGAATGATACTTGAATGCAATATGCTAGAAACATACGTGTACTGCTTGAATACGAACCTGATTTGTATGATACAACTATGATAGGACGTGAGTGACCACAATATTGCTTGATTGACTTTTCTGTGTATCTGCCGAGCAAACCAAGGTGAGTTCACACCCTCTACAAAGCATGGGATTCCCAGGGGTTGGGAATGGGGTTAAGGAACATGGGTTCCTCGTCCTCCTTGGGTAGGACAGTATTGGTTCAGGAATGTAATTCCTCGTCCTCACGGACAGATAACTCGTACTAGACCAAAACTCTATCACGAAGTCCCTCATCTTTGTATCGACTTAATCGCCGAGGCCAATGGCGAGCGGGTCATTAGTTAGATAGCGCTATTTAGGTTTGACAAACCTCACACCGTGCCGCAGAGGACGGGCGTGAACTAATGGACTACTGGCACGTCAATGATGATAGACATTGACAGTTCAGGGCACATAAACATGACTACAGTCAGCAGTCGATATGGTAACGAGTCTAGTGTATACATGGGGTAGCCCCCACGGCCGAAATGCCAGATAACTAACACGGGGTAGCCCCCACGGCTGGATTGCCAGAGTAACCGGGAATAAACAAGTCACGTTTTTAACTATGGGGTAACCCCCACGGCAGGATGCCAGATAAAGGAAACTGTTTTCGAAACAACTTAAAACAAACACCCAACCGTGAACTCACTCAACTTGTTGTTGACTCGTTACTACATGCTTTGCAGGTCAATAGGTACTTAGCTGGAGCTTGCATGGAAGAGAGTCGTTGTGGGACATGGACAGCTGTGTGCCATGTTAACCTTTGAAACAATTAAACTTATGTTATGATTTTAAACGTTATGCTTCCGCTTGCAACTTAACTATGTTTTGTTTGGACACCAATTGTATTGGTTGAACTTTTATAATTATTAACTTGCGTGTTCAATATGATTGGTGGCTGGATCCTGGTCAGTCACGCCTCCAAGCGGTGGTATTCCGCAGGTGGATTTTGGGGGTGTGACATGATTGGTGGCACTTATCACAGGCGGCGGTTTTATTTATCTACCGTGTAATTATGACTCCTATACTTAACTTTAATTCTTTTTATTTTCGCATAATAACTATCTTCACCATTTTTATCAGGCATATCATCGATCCTTTCTTACATTCAGGTTATTCATTATCCTTCTTCTTTTTTCTCTGTTCTTCGTTTAATCGTTTATCATGGGTGCTCGTAAGGATCTTTCGGTCAGTTATTCTCGTCTCACTCAGGAGGAAGTAGAGGCGTTTTGTATCGAATGGGGTATTGGTTTGAAGTATAACCCAGTTGCACCAGGTTGTGATAAATCTAGTGATCAATGCCCTCCTGGGTCAGTCACTTTGTATTGTCGTCATTTCGAGTTTTCCAATCTCCGTCATCCATTCTTGATCTTTGTGTTAAATGTTTTGGAATATTATCGAGTCTCTTTTGGTCAAATCCATCCTCAGGGTTTGGCTAGGGTTTTACACTTTGAGGTTTTGTGTTGAGCCTCCGGTTATGATCCGTCTTTGTTGTCGTTCCGCCGTTTCTTCCATTTAGCGAAGAATGGTGATTGGTTCACTTTTGAAACGTCTCAAGTTGATACTCGCTTGGTTTCGTCCATGGTTACCACTCTTGGTTCCATGGATAACTGCCTGAAACTGTGCTTCTTCTAGGAGTTCCAAGTTCAACATCGTCTCTTGCTTGTTTGCTTCTAGATCAATGTTGAATGTCCTTTTTTTTGTAACTCCTATCTCTGCTGGGATTACAGATTCGGATCCGAACACCAAGCTATATGGAGTTTTCTTGTGGCTTGTTTTTTCGGTGGTTCGGATTGCCCATAACACGTTTGGGAGTTCTTCGAGCCAGTTGGTATCATGCTTTTCCAATCAGGCTTTAATTCCTTCCACAATGCTTCGATTTGTCCTTTTAACCTGGCTGTTGGATTGAGGGTAGGCCACTGAGCTGAACACTTGTGTTATTCGAAACTCCTTGCACTAGGAGCTGAAAGGCTTTTCAGCAAATTGCTTTCCATTATCAGTGACCAATACTCCTGGTAGCCCAAAATAACAAATGATGCTTTCCCATACGAATTCAATGATCTGCTTCCCTGTTATCCTTGCCAATGGTTTCACTTCCAGCCATTTGGTAAAGTAGTCTACGGCCACTAGAAGGAATTTGACTCCCCCTTTGGCAGGAGGAAATGGGCCGACAATGTTCATTCCCCACTTGTGGAATGGCCAAGCAGATGAGATGGGAACCAAGTCATGCTTTGGGCTTTTTGGCACTAGGGCATGTATTTGACAGGCTTCACATTTTTTCAGCTGTTCGCTTGCATCTCAGTGCATCGTGGGCCAAAAATATCTGAGGTTTATTAACTTCGAAACCACTGGTCTTGATCCGAAATGAGCCCCACAAATTCCCTCATGAACTTCCTTGATCAAGTACTGACTTTGCTTCGAGCCAACACAGCGAAGCAACGGTGCAAGGTATCCCTTTTTGTAGAGGACATTTTCTTGCAACACATACTGTCTTGACTTGATTCGAACCCTTTCAGCTTCTACCTGATCACTTGGTAGCTCACCATTCATGAGGAATTTAATCAGAGGGGTCATCCAATTCGGGCTTTCTTCGGTGATGACATCCTGTACCTCGAGTTCTTGAATAGATGATTGTTTTAACACTTCAACCAATACTTTTTTGGTGAGATGAGAAAAGGTCAGTGAAGCAAGCTTGCTTAGTGCATCAACTTTTTTGTTTTGCGATCTTGGGACTTGTTTGATGGTGCATGATTCAAATGTACTCATAAGCTCCTTTGCCTTTTCACAGTACTTCTTCATGTTTGGCTCTTTGGCTATGTAGTTGTCGTTTACTTGGTTTGAAACAAGTAATGAGTCTGTGAAGACTTGAAGCTTTTTGACACCCATTTTTCTTGCAAGCTTGAGTCCCGCAATCAATGCTTCGTATTCGGCTTCGTTATTTGTAGCCTGAAATTCAAGCCGAAGAGCATACGTGAATTCCAATTTATTAGGATCAACCAGGACTAGCCCTGCTCCTGACCCTTCAATGCTGGAAGCTCGGTCAGTAAAGAAATTCCAAGTATGGGGGTCAGAAGGTTCAGTGGAGGCTGTATTGACTTCCGTTATCGTTTCCTTGGGTATTTCCAAAATGAAATCAGCCAAGATTTGGGCTTTCACATCTTTTCTTGGAACATAGGTGATGTTGTGTTCACCTAGTTCCACAGCCCATTTGGCTAAACGTCCGGAAGTTTTAGGTTTTTCAAGCACATTCTTGATTGATTGGTTGGTCAGTGACCACTTGTATGAGATGTGCTTGAAAGTACCTTTGAAGCCTTCTGGCTGTTTTTACTAATGAAAGAGCAAGTTTTTCTAGCGGGGGGGGGGGGGGGTACTTGGTCTCTGCCAATTTTAAAGTTTTACTGAAGAACTAAACGGGTACTTGAGCCTTGTTTCTTTTGATGGTTAGGACCGCACTGATTGCTTTCTCAGCAACTGATAGGTAGACAGAGATCAGTTCCCCTGTTTCAGGAGCGGTAATGTCTGGTAAGGAAACCAGGTGTTGTTTCATTTGGTTGAAGGCTTCTTATGCTTCCTTAGTCCACCTGAAGTCCTTTTTGTTCGTGCATCCTTGAAGGGTTTTGAAAAAAGGAAGGGACTTTTCTGCCAGCTTGGAGGTAAAACGCTTCAAGGCTGCCAGCTTGCCATTCAAGCTTTCAACCGCCTTTTTACTTTGTGGGGATTTTGTATTCAGGATAGCTTTAACCTTGTTGGGGTTGGCTTTTATGCTTTGCTTGCCTACAATGTGCTCCAAGAACTTGCCTTCTTCAAAACCGAATGAATACTTCACCGGATTCAGCTTCATGTTTATCTACTTGAGGTTTCGAAATGTTTCTTGAATATCGTCAAGCATTTGGCCCTCAGTCTTGCTCTTGATTACCAAGTCATCCACATAAGCTTCCATGTTTTTACCTATTTGTTCAGCAAACGCTTTGTCCACCAATCATTGATAGGTTGCCCCTGCATTTTTCAGGCCAAAAGGCATCAAAAAATACCTTTGTCGGTATGGAAGGCCGTCTTTTCCTCATCCTCCTTTTTCATATGAATTTGGTGGTAGCCCTTATAAGAATCAAGGAAGCACTTGAATGGGAAGCCTGTGAGCGAGTCTACTTTTAGATCAATTTCGGGCAAAGGATAGCAATCATTTGGACAGGCTTTGTTCAAGTCTTTGAAATCGATGCACATTCTACATGATCCATCGGGCTTCTTGACCATAACAGGGTTGGCTATCCAAGAGTGGTACTTAACCTCTCGGAGTATGCCAGCTTGTACCAACCCTTCAACCTCTTTGCATGCCGCTAGGCTTCGATCAGGGGCAAGGCTTCTTTTCTGCTGAACAATGGGTTTCACGTTTGGTGGGATCTTGAGCTCGTGTTTGGCAATATCCTGAGGGATGCTGGTCATATCATCAGGACACCATGCAAAGATGTCCATGTTGTGGGTCAGCAAGTTCTTGAGGTATGAGAGAGTCTCTTGAGTGAGGTTGGTGTTTACCCTTATTCTTTGTGCGGAATATTTAGGGTTAATGGCACAACCTTGTTCTTCATTTTCATTCTTTCCCGAGCTTTCCCCTTCAACCAAGAAGGCTTCCTGGGTAGGTTGAAGGGTTGCAATTCCTCTCTTGGTGGGGAACTTGACAATGTCTTGGCCAACAGAAACAACCATACTAAACTTGCTTTGGCCTGGTCTTCCTACATCGTAGGTAGAAGGCATGTTGATCACAATGAAGGTGAGTGGTTCGGTTCTCTCCAATTCACCTTCCTTGAAGCAAGCATCAAGTGTTAGTTGGCCCAAAGGCTTGATAGGGATATCAGCAATACCTTTGATGGATGACTCAGTTGGCTGAAGCCTTGAACACTACTTGTCGCTGAGTTGGTTGAAATACTTTTCGAACATTATCTCCGTTGCTGCTCCCGTGTCAATGTAAGCTCTGCTCATTTTCAATGTTCCCACGATGGCTTCAACTACCAAAGGGTTCGAGTGAAGTCCCTTTTTTGGTGGTGGGAAGCTCAAGCACTGAAGCTCCCAAGCTTCTAAGCCTTGTCGCTTGGTGGGGGGTATCAACATTCACCATGTTTACTTCCTTTTTTTCCATCACCCATTTTGTATTTCACCCCTTTAACAAGGTGGGCAAGCTCTCCAGATTTGACGGCTTCCTCGATTCTCTTTTTGAGTTGGAAACAGTCATTGGTGTGATGGCCTTTCTCTTCATGGAACTCACAAAACTTGGTAGAATTCTCATTCCTTTTGCTTTTGGGCCAGGGTCTGGGCGGTCGGAAGATATGCTTAACCTCTTCGGTGGCAAGGATTTCCTGAGGAGTTTTGGTTAAAGCTGTGAAGTTCACAGCCTTGTCCTTGCTCGAAGGGTTCCTGCCTTTAGACCTTCGAGGGTCTGAGTTCCTTGAGCGTCTATCGTAAGAGCGATAGTTGCCTCTCTTTCTGCTGGGGCTGCTATTTCTCCAGCTAGGACCCCTCTTTCTTTGCTCCTTGATGTCAACCGCCTCTTCCCCCCCGGATGTGAGCTTCAGCCCTTTCAAGGGCTTCTTCCAAGGTTTTTGGCAGGCACTTGTTAAAGTGCCTGGTGAGATACTTAGAGGTGATTGCATTTATGAAGCTTGCAACCCTCATCTTCTCGTCGGCCACCACGTATGTCAAACCTTATTTTTTGTACCTCTCGATGAAATCCCTGAGGCTTTCGTAGTCCTTTTTTTTAACTTGGAAGATCATGGTTGCATCCTTGACATACCTCCTTTGTTGTAAGAAATTAGCTAAGAAGCCTTTGCTTAAGTCATCGAAGGTTCGAATGCTTCGGGCTAGCAGGTCATTGAACCAAATTCGAGCAGACCCTACGAGGTTTGCATAAACATAAGGTAACACTCAGCGTTGGACCACTTCTCTATTCTCACGGCCCCGGTGAAGATTTGGAGGTGATCTTCGGTTCCATCGTATGTTCTTATGTAAGATGGCATCTTGATTCTGGTTTGGAACTCGTAATCAGCAATTTGTTGAGAATAACAGGACAAATTGCTTGGCTTGTATGGTTTGGCCAGATCTTCTTCTACTCTTGTGCCCAGGTTGCTGTTAGGATTCCCTTGGGTTGCCAGCACCAAGTTAATGAAGTGCTGCTAAGGAAAGCTTGTGGTGTGTGTAAGGTGTAATATGTTTTTATTGATATTTTAAGCCCGTTTTACACATTAGTCAAGTTTTAAATTTATAAAACACAATATTTTACTAACACTAAACACACACTTGAGCAAGGGCACCCATCGTGAGCGTAGTATAACGTTGGTAAGATACCGAGGTCATCCAAGGACACAAGAGCTTTTAGTACCGGTTTATCCTCAACGTCTAATCAATATAAATTTTTTGAGAAAAGGTTTTAAACATGAAAATAAAAACTAAAAATGCAGAAATAAAAATAAAATAAAAATAGATAGACAAGATGAATCACTTGGATCCGACTCGCCTTTTATGTACCCTTTGATGATTTTTGCACTTTCGAACTTTTTAAGAGATTATCTTAGTTATAGTAGTAGGCCCCTCTTTTGAAGGTGACGTTACCCTCAACCCAGTGGTTAGAGTCAGCAAGGATACAATCCCAAAGGGTCAGAATATTGAAAGATAATTAATTAAGTTAATAATGCGAAAAGTGGTAGGCCCCTCTTTTGAAGGTGACGTTACCCTCAGCTAAGTGGTTTGAGTCAGCAGGGATACAATCCCAAGTAGCCGGTTCAATGTATTAATAGTAGTTTACATATGAGGGGATCAAGCCATTCACACTCCCGCCATCCAATACCAGTGGGTATTGAAGGAGGTCCTAATAAGCTTGACCCAGGTCCTTGCAGGATCTATACACTAAACAAGGCAAGAACCTTACTAAACCATTCCCTTAACCCCCGACCAGGTAGCCAACATATCTCTATATAGACCGTAGAGATATGAATGGTGTAAATCTTTTACTTTATATAAACAGTAAAGTAATGCCAAGACACCAAGGACAAATGATAAAGAAAATTCACCTTCAACAAAAGAAACTAGTTATTAAAGTCATTAATACAAAACCAAATAAAAAGTGCCAAAAGATTAAAAATCAAAAGTAATACATAAAAGACTTATCTTCACCAAGTGATGTAAGAAGCTTAACCAAACATGGCCTTTGATTGGCAAGAACTCTTACTATCAATCTTGGATCCCGAGACTACTACACACACTCTAAGGTGGATGATGGATGATGGTGGTGGATGTGGGTGTTGTAGTGGTGGTGGAGTGGTGGCAAAGTGGGAGTGTAGTGGTTTGCTAAGGGATGCCTTTGAAGTGAGCCAAGCACCCCTATTTATAGCCTGAACAGAAGCCCGACCACGGCCCCGTGTCCAGCGGACACGCCCCCGTGGCCATCCTTTTCTCTTCCTTCATTAAATGCATTTGTCAGTGTAGGGCTCCACACGGCTCGTGTTCAGCAGGCACGGCCCCGTGGGCAGAAGCGTATCTGTACTACCAAGATTTTGTAAGATTCTTCTTATCTTAGCGTTGACCACGCCCCGTGCTGAGTTGGGCACGCCTCCGTGGTGGGTATAGAAGCTTCCACAGCTTTGTCTTTTCTGCAGGTGGCTGACCACGCCCCCGTGTCCAGTGGGCACGGCCCCGTGGTCAGTCTTCTGTTTCTTGTTTTGTCTTTGGGAATGCTGCCGAGGGGTCGGGCATGTCACGTTTATTCCTTTTCTTTGTATTTATGTTGGTTTTGGCTGTACATTTGTTCCCTTTGCTTGTTTAAGCTCATTTGGTCATGTAAATTCAAAAGGAAGACAAAAACACACTTTTTCCAACATTAGTACTAAAAAAGGGTTAGTTTTATGCCTCATTTGATGTAATTTATATGTTACATATTGCACACATCACTTGCCATCATTTGGGCCATCATTTATGGCATGAGGTTGAAGCCTTGAAGGCTTTCAGGTGCAGCTGTATAGTTTACCACCATAGGAGCACTCATGACAGCACTCCATGCCAAGGGAAGGACAGATAGGGCCTGTTCCCACGTGATAGTCATGGGAGGTGGAAGCTCTAAGCATGTCTTCTAGTGTCCGAATGGTTCTTTCTCTTTGTCCTTCCGTTTGAGGATGATAAGCGGTGCTTAGATTTATCTTGGTTCCCATTGCTTTTTGGAAACTTGTCCAAAAATGAGAGGTAAAACGACTATCTCTGTCAGAAACAATTGATAGAGGAATTCCATGTAAAGAAACTACTTCGTTTACATACAATTTAGCTAACTGTTCCATACTGAAAGTTTCTTTCATTGGTAGGAAATGAGCTGACTTGGTTAGCCTGTCTACAATCACCCAGATTGTATCATTTCCTTTCCTGGTTTTGGGTAATTTAGTAATAAAATCCATTGTTATTAATTCCCATTTCCATACTGGCATTTCTAACTGTTGCAATAAACCTGAAGGTTTCTGATGTTCAGCTTTGACTTGTGAACAGGTTAAACACTTTGCAACATATGCTGCTATATCCTTTTTCATTCCTATCCACCAGAAATTCTTTATTAAGTCCTGATACATCTTATCACTTCCAGGATGCATCGTATACTTAGGCTTATGGGCTTCTTCTAAAAAGTGCAAGAAACAACAGACAAAATCATTCAAGTCAAGGAACGACTGAAAGCAGCACGTGATCGACAAAAGAGTTATGCTGATAACAGACGAAAGCCGTTGGAATTTCAAGTAGGAGATAAAGTGTTATTAAAAGTCTCTCCTTAGAAAGGAGTGGTAAGATTCATCAAAAGGGGAAAGCTAAGCCCCAGGTATGTCCGACCTTTTGAGATTATTAGAAGAATAGGACCTGTAGCTTATCAGCTACAACTGCCAGAGGAAATGGCAGGAATAAATGATGTATTTCATGTATCTAATCTCAAGAAATGCTTAGCTGATGAATCACTGATAGTACCTCTTAAAGATATAGAGGTAAATGAGCAGTTAAAATTTGTAGAGAGGCCTCTACAAATTGAAGATAGGAAAGTCAAGAATCTCAAGCATAAGAGATTAGTTCTGGTCAAAGTGAAGTGGGACTCCAAAAGAGGACCAGTATACACATGGGAGCCTGAATCAGAAATGCAAAGGAAATATCCACACTTGTTCCAGTAGATCTCGAGGACGAGTTCTAAAACAAGGTGGGGAGGATATAACAACCCTCCTGAATTTTTCTGACACCCTAATATATTTTAAAATACCCCTATATGTCCTAAAATACACCCCGTATGTGAAAACCGTGCCCAAAATATGAAATATCATTAAAAATAAAATAAAAACAAGAAAATTAAGGCTGTCGCGAGGCGCGTAGCCTTTGGCTACTGCCTACGCGGGCCGCGAGCGATCAAAAACGAGGCAACACCCGGTGTTGCATGTGGCAGCATGTGTTGGACCTATACTCGTGACCCGGACAGCTACGGCCTAGACACCCTACTACGCGGGCCGCGTAAGACGACCCTTAGGTGTACGCGGGCCGCGAGAAACCCGATTTCAGGCCCTATAAAGTGGGAGCTCGGGCCTTCAGTTAGTTCGCTCATTTTTTTTCTTTCTTGCGAATTTCTGAAGAAGATAACATAATTTATGGGCATAATACCCCCCTAATTAACGAAGTTCTGCCCCGTTGTAAGTATTATAACCCCGGTTACGTATTAGATACGCTGCCCGATTGATCCAGGGTTCCGTAACGACTGTCGTGGTTCTGCCCGACGTAGTCGTTGGAATGCCGTCTCGGGGAAGGTATCGTTAATATAAATAAAGAGCTATTATACTAACATATGTACATTTGTATAAATTATAGATAATCACCAAGGAAACCTTAGAAGAAATCTAAGACAACAATGTGAGTAATCTCCTTTTTGTAAATTGTTTTACAAAACCTTAAATGTTTTACAATGTGATTAAGCAGTGATTGTGTCTTTGTAGTTCTTCAATTACTGCCGGTATGTTGGGGTTTTGTATACAAAATGTGGAACACGTTACCATTGGACAACGAGTTAGCCAATGGGTAATATGACCCACCAGTCAGGATTGACAATACTGAATGAGTAATTGTGTAGAAATAAACAATGTGATAGCTCTCAATACTGTTAAAGGATAAAATTCTTCTTGATTAAACTGGGATTCACTCACCAGTAATTCCCACTGACAAATGTTTTGAAAACGCGTTTCAGGTAACAAAATGTAAAAGCCAATTAGAAGAAAGCCAGCTGGAGAGCACTAACGGCTTGGAAAAATGTGGCTATAAAAGTTACCTAAAAGACGATGCTTTAAATTCAATAAAATAGGGTTTATCCCAATAAACATGTTGTAATAAGAAACTTGGGTTTTTACCCATGTGGTTATTAATATAAAAAATGGTGGTTTTACTCTGATAAACATTTCCTAACTACGGTCCTGATGAAATTTCCGCTGCCAAAATGATAAACAAATGATACCACCGACACTAGTGTTCGCGGCCGCCCGTTCCCGAGACAGATAAGGGGGTGGGGGTTGCGACAAAAACCCCACCTACCTCACCTGCACCAGACCCTCAATAATCACTCTTTCGAAATACAGATCCCACTTCTCTTCAAAACCCCTTCAATTTTCTCGCACAAACCAAAAAATGAGTAGTAAATATTGGTTCGAATATGAAGAAACAGTGATCGGTATTGACCGGAGTCAGTTAGATCAGGGGTTTTGTCTCTACAAAAAAGGGGTTAATCCTCTCGTTGATTCAGGGGTTAGCTAGTTTCCTTCTCCGGTTGATCACTACAAAACAGAAAGTCGTTAGACTCGCCACGGGGAGAATGGGGGTTCTCTCCGTGACCACCCTCCGGCGTGAGAATAAGTAAGTACAGTGATATCAATGAAGAAAATGAAGTGAAAGTAAGAGTGGGTAAAAGTTTTCCTGAGATCATACCTGTATCGACTTATTTATAGCCGGTTTTTGGCGGGAAACTGGTGTGACGGAGATAGTAACGGAAAGTGCTTTTCCGTTTGCGGTTATTTTTTCCTTCCGTTAATCTTCTCACATGTATCGTGGGTTTTGATCAACGGCTGGGGAGTTGCCATGTGGAAAGTGATTTTGGGTAGATCTTTTTCCAAGTTAGTATCATCATCGTGATTTAGATGAGTGTCTAGGATTGTGCCACGTCATCTTTCGGTTATAACCGAATAGCCATGCACGATGATCATCCAAGCTTTATAGAAGATCTACTGCTGTAATCTGCTATGTCATTGCCACGTGTCCAGTCTGTTGTAACAGAAAAGATTCTTTTGTTCAAGTCCTGTCTTCAGGCACGCGGAGATGCAGAGGTTTTATTTTCAAGTCTAATTGTTCCTTTGCACTAACCCGCGCAAGGGTGTTAGTTGAGTGTTCCTCTCTTTTCCTCCGGCGCATGGTTATCGAAGACTATTTTCCTTCCATCTCTTGTTGAGAACCTTTGCGCAGCCGCGCAAGGTTTTTTTAAGATGTTCTTGGAATAAAGCTATGGTATGGTCCTGTGTGCCTGCGCAAGGCATTTCGGGATCATACCGTTGTTATTTGAACTGTTTCCTTCCAAGTCCTGTTTAGGACTACTGTGCGGCCGCGCAGGGTCTTGTTCAAGATGATTTTTGGAATAAGGCTGTGGTATGGTCCTATGTGTCTGCGCAAGGTTTTTGGGACCATACCCCTTCAAGTCCCCCCAATCCAGTGTTGCTTCTATGCAAGTAGGTGGAACACTGGACTATAAAAATGAAGTGTGCGCTTTTGCTTTTGAGAAGTAGCAAGGTTGTTTGGCGCGAAACATGAAGAATCTTCTTGTGGAAGATATTTCTTGTTTTTTCAAGTTGATGTTTTCATGATTTCAAATTTTGAAAAATTTGACTCATGGCTGGTAACAGGTAAAAGATACTGTGTTGATCGTTGACGCATGACGGTTTTGGTGACAGGCTGTCACTTGTCAGTCGTTCATTAAATGTTCGTCATCAAACGTGGTTCACACGGGCGCATGAGGTTACTTTTGTTCCCCACTCGCCCTTGTTGCCTTGGTTGTCGTGTTTTTCTGAAAAAGGAGGGTTGCGGTTTTCAAGAGCATTTATGGCGATCCCTATATAAACCTTTGAACGACTTCACTTCTTTCATTAGTTCTCGTTGCATCCTTTCATCTTCTCCAAAAAAAAAATTCTTTAAAGAGGAACCTGCAACTTCGTTTCCTTCTTTATGTCTACCGGAGAACAACCCGAAGATTCTTCTAAAGATATGTCTGCCTTATTACCACCATTGAAGTGGTCAAGGGAAATCTTTGATGGTCTGATTCAGAACTTCAAGTTTCCTGACAGCTGGGGGTGTGATATATCCCGAGGAGGGACAGACGGCGGCTTATGCTCCGGCCGGTTATATCACCCTTTTTTGGGATTATTTTACCGAAGGTAATTTTCGATTACCGGCGACGAGATTCATGCTTGATATTCTCGATTTCTTCAAGTTTCATATTTCTCAATTAAATCTGATGGGGATGGTTCGTATCCGTCATTTCGAATTCCTTTGCAGGTCAATGCATATTGAGCCGACAATCAATCGTTTCCGGGTGTTTTACCAACTTCATTGTGCCCAAGGTTTCTATTCTTTTGCCCAACGTTCATCGGCTAAGAAGATCTTGTTGGCCCCCCTAAATCTTTTCATGACTGGAAACCCAAATTTTTCTTTATCAAAGCTGGAGTGATCCCAAAGAAGATGACCTTTAGGGGTGCGGAAGATATTGAGGTGGAGAATCTGAAAACTCCAGAGTTGGAGATTTGTTATCAGGACATGAAGGATATTCTGTCTATTAAACTTCCTGAGAGAGCCCTGGTTACTGCTGGTATGAGTCTTCATTGGAAGATGGATCGCGAGGATAAGCCGGTGTACATGGAGGAGAACACAAGTAAGACTTGAGAATTTCCATCTTTTCTTTTCTTTTTTCCCTCTTGTGAATAATGTAAAACTTATTGTTTTTGCTTTTGCAGTTGTTTCTTTGTTTGTTGTTGCATACAAGAGGGGGAAGGGAATAATGACAACTATCCAAGGGTGCTGATGAAGAACTTTGGTATCATCAGATAGTAAAGAATTTTGCGCTTCTGAGGGATGAGGATCTAGCGGCGCAACCTTCTGCTGGTGTTGGTAAGTTTGTTTCAAGTTTTTAAACAATATTGCAATATTACTCTTTGCTGTTTTGGCGCATTGGGTAATATTGCAATATTTTTCTTTGAATAGAAGAGTTGATTAATTTGGGCATAGGCCCTGAGAAGAAGAAACGAGCGCCGATTATTACCGTTGCGGCTAAGAAAGCTGATGTATCAAAGGCTAATGTTGATAAAGAGAAGAAAGGTATGCGTGTTTTCTCAAAACCCTGGTGTGATTTCGTAGTGGTGTCTGACACATTAGAGGGTCTTGCTCTTGTAGTTGTTAGGAAACCCAAGCCAGAGCCCCAAGATACTGCGGATGTTCCTCCTTCCAACCCAGATGAACCCATAGACTTGGATTCGAGTCTTGAGCCGCTGGTAAGGACGAAGGCTGTGAAGAGAAAACAGGCAGAGGTTGAGGCTGCGGCGCAACCTGCAAAGAAGATGCCTAGAAGGAAGATTGGCAAGAAAGGCAATCTAGATGCTTTCATTGCAAAATTTTATCCAGGTAAGTGTCTTCTTTAGCTGGTGTTTTCTCATATTTCATGTTATTCACAGACTTTTATTTTGAAAAAAACCTATACCTTCTGTTCTTGCAGAGTCATCGTCTGCTTTTAATGATGATCTTCTGCCATCACCACCTCGTGCATCTATTAGAGAACAGCTGGAAGGTATTAGGTTTGCGGAGACGGAGGTAGAGAAGACTGTTGAAGCTGAGGTTAAGAAGTCTGTTGAAGTTGAGCTGGAGGCAGAGAAGGCTGTGGGAGTGGAGACTGCTGATATTGGTGCTACCAAGACCAAGTCTCCTGAAGTTGTGGCGCACGAGCCTGAGAAAGGAAAATCCGTTCAGGAAGACCCGGTGATAACCATTCCTTTTTCCGCCACTACTTCTGCTCCTGTGAATGTTGATAAAAACCTAGCTAGTGTTGATCAAGGCTTTTTTACTCATGATGAGGAAGACTCTTCTATCCGCCCGGAGGAAACTCCAGGGACTACTATTACAGATCTTATTCAGAAAGGAGGGCTTCTGAGATTCATGCGCCTGTATGGAAGCTCAAGCAAGGCGACACCTTTTCTGACTGGCAGGTCTGCCGAGACTGGTAACAAGGTGTTTTTCCGCCTGCTGAAGTGAAGTTACAAGAGGAGCACTCTCATGATCAAACTTATCATGCTTGTCTTGAAGAAACTGCAAACTCTACTTCCACCACCCATCGTATTTTGCGCGAATGGCGCAGTATGCATAAGGAGTGGGCTGCTGTTGAAGCATCTAAGAAGGAAGTTAGTGAAGAAAAGGCGAAGGTTGCCTTGTTGAGAGCTAAACTGGAGGCTGACCGAGCCAAATTTGAGAGCGAGCAGAAAACTGAAGAGTGGTCTGCTGCGGGGTGGAAAAGAAAGGCTGAATCTGAAGCTGCTCTTCTCTCAGAGGAGCGTAAACATTGGAGAGAGATTTGTGAGAAGGACAATAATGAGAAGATGGGTCTCTGGAACAACATTAATAATCTCAAGGCGGAGATTGAGAAATTGAAGAAAGAGAAAACAGAGGCTGAGGCAGCCCGTGATGAAGCTCGTTCCCATCGAGAGAGAAGTGAGCAGAGAGAGGTATAAACCTGCGCGACTCTTGCCCTTAGAAATAAGGAGATAGAAGAACTCACTTCTTTATTATTTGATCAGGAACAAGTCAAAGCGGAGCTTGAGTCTTCTAAGAAAGACTTGCAGCTTGAGAGGGTTGAAAAGTCTGAAACTTCCCGTCGTCTGGCCAAAACTGAACTGAAGTTAGAAGATTCTGAAACTGCTTGTGTGACGGTGGAGAGTCTGGTTGAACCCCTGAAGGAAGATATGCTCTGGATGAAGCATCACGGGGTTATAAATGTAAGTGTGTCAACTCCTTGTAATGTTTCTGATTAAGTTTGCACATCTTCTTATTGTGATTTGTTGCATTGCCCAGGTTGCAAATTCTGTGTTGAATTCTATAGATCTGGATCAAACTGTTGCTCATTTAATGGTTACTGCGCGTAACGATGGTTATGCGCAGGGCTATGCTGAATGTGCTCATCATGTTACTACTGCAATGAAGATTGATTGGGACAACAGTAAGTCTGCTACTTGTGGGGTGGATATTGGTGCAGAGCATGCGGCGGCGAAAAAAGAATACAACAATCTGTGCCTCCCCGTAATGGATCTAGTAACCGCTGCTCTCCAGTCTGATGACTTCGTAGCGCAACTGAAGGAGGTGTTTCCAGATGAAGCAGATGATGAGGACGACCTAGAATAGGCTTTCTTTGTACTTTTTGTGGTTGTTGAACACTTTTAGTTGAATAGCTTTGGGATGTAAGTCCCGTTTGACAGTTTGTTAATGCGCTGTTGCGCAAGTAACGTTTGCTGATGCACTGTTGTGCATGTAATTTTTGTTAATGCGCTGCTGCGCAAGTAACTTTTTAAATGTATGGTATGTTTGAATTACAATGTTTTGCATGAGTACAATTACTTTGTTTAGGTAAGGCGAATAAAGATGGTATAAAGCTCATGTGTGAACGTAGGACTGGACCTTGCGCGGTGCCTGCGACCGCAGACAGTTCATGAGACTTGTGTCAAGTTACCATGGTGTTTTTGCGCTTACCAAAAGAAATTGCATGCATTTGTAATAAAAATAGAGGTAATGTAACGAACTTTGTATTGATTCGGATAGGGCGCAAAGGCCATGTATTACAAAGTTGTTAGGATAAATAATGAAACTTAAATTACTGCGCATGCAAATAACCCTTATGCCATAAGTTAGTAAGTTGAAGAACCTGCCAAATATGAAGGAAACTATGATTGCATGCGTGTTGATCTTCCTTGGGCTTTTAAGCTTGTTTAGCTTTTTTGCTACTTGGCCCTTCATCACCACGGGTGATCTGTTTAATTTCCTTGCGCACCTTCTGAACTAGATGGGTAAGCTCCCCGCTCTTGAGCGCTTTTTCTATTTCTGTGCGCAGACTGATGCAATTGTTTGTGATGTGGCCATTGTCTTTGCGGTATTCACAATAGAGGTTTGGATCTTTCCCTCTTTTGTTTTTCATCGACGGGGGTGTTTTGAACTGGTAATCTTCGGTGCTAAATACCTCCGCCGGTGTCTTGGTAAGATGCGTCCATTGCCTTTCGCGGTTTTCCTGCTTGGCTTCTTTTTGAGCTGTTATCTTGTTGATTGTTGCGCGGGCGTCATCTGAAGAGTATGCGCTTGAAGCTGAGTCTTTCCAATATTTCTTAAACTTTCTACCACTACTTCCACTCATGTCTTGAGGGTGGTTCTGGGGCATTGGTGGCCTGTTGGAACTTAAATTGCGCTCTGTTTGAGAGTAGACTTTGGCTGCCGCCATCAACTTTTCCTAGCTTTTCGGCAAACCTTCAGTTCCTGACAACACTTTGATCATATCATCGCACGTTACCGCGTATTTGAACTGCGCGCGGATTAAGTGCTCGTATACGTCACCAATTTCCAACACTTATTTGTTGTATCTTGTGATGAAGTCTTCCAAGCTTTCATCGTCTCGAATGGATCTGCACTGCTGACTGAAATGGACCAGGAATTTCTCCTTTAAATCAACCCAGGATGTTAACTTACCTACTGGTAGATTGTCAAACCATAAGCGCGTGGCGCCTGTTAGGGTTTGGACAAACAAGTGGCACCACATAGGTAGTGTCCATCCACCAACTAATCCTGCGCTGGTGAACACGCGTCGGTGATCATCAGGGTCTTCCAATCCATTGAACTTCCAACATTTGAAGATAATTTTGCCCACTCAAGGGGAGCCAGTGCAATCTCTTTGACAAACTTGGAGTTTTCAGCAACTTCTGCTGGTCGATAAATCAAGTTATAGTCATACTCCGCTTCTAGGTTGTAAACCGCACGGGTTTTTGGTTTATAGCTTGCATGATCTCTCTATAATCGATTGAAAACGCTTGTGTTGTCGTCTTCGTTGTACGTCCTATCGTACCATCGGTTTGGGTGTCCCGCTTCTGCGAGGAACGCGAGCCCAAACATGAGTGAACCGATTGGCATTTCTGGGAATATTGTTCTTCATGGTGATTTCGTCGTCTGGATTCGGAGTGAGCCGATTCAAATCTAGTGCTAGATTTGGAATAGGCCTCCGTATCATCAACTGACATGCGTGACGGTGCATCGTAGTGCAATACTCGAGGTGCAGATGGGGCTCGTACCTGAGCTGTAGATCTATGTGTTTGTTGAGCAGTTTGTGCACATAGCTGTGCATAAACGGCGTTCAACGCTCCCTGAGACTTAACATACCAAGAGATCGGTGTCTCGCCAGGAGGTAAAATTAAGCTGATCGGGATTTCAGGTTGTATTCTCGGTGTAACAGGGTCATTCGCATGATTAACATTGTTTTCAACATCGTTATCACCAGACGTTTCTTCCACGATCCCCTCGACGTGGGAAGCAGGAACAAAATTTCCCCTGTTCTCTGGTCAAGGACCTGGTGGATGATTTGTCGGGGCTTCTGCCATGGAGAATAGAAGAGAAGAAATGAATCAATCGAGAAGATGAAAATGACAATAGAAGAATCGGTGGGCGCCAATGAAGAAACATTGATCGGAATTGACCGGAGTAAGTTAGATCAGGGGTTTCGTCTCTACATAAAAGGGGTTAATCCTCTCGTTGATTCAGGGGTTAGCTAGTTTCCTTCTCTGGTTAACCACTGCAAAACAGAAAGCCGTTAGACTAGCTACGGGGAAAATGGGGGTTCTCTCCGTGACTACCCTCCGGCGTGAGAATAAGTACAGTGATCTCAATGAAGAAGATGAAGTGAAAGTAAGAGTGGGTAAAAGTTGTCCTGAGATCATACCTGTATCGACTTATTTATAGCCTGTTTTTGGTGGGAAACAGGTGTGACGGAGATAGTAACGGAAAGTGCTTTTCCATTTGTGGTTATTTTTTTCCTTCCATTAATCTTCTCACATGGATCATGGGTTTTGATCAACGGCTGGGGAGTTGCCACGTGGAAAGTGATTTTAGGTAGATCTTTCTCCAAGTTAGTGTCATCATCGTGATTTAGATGAGTGTCTAGGATTGTGCCACGTCATCTTTCGGTTATAACTGAATGGCCATGCACGACGATCATCCAAGTTTTTCTAGAAGATCTACAACTGTAATCTGCTATGTCTTTGCCACGTGTCCAGTCTGTTGTAACAGAAAAGATTCTTTTTGTTCAAGTCCTGTCTTCAGGCGCTCGGAGATGCGGAGGTTTTATTTTCAAGTTTAACTATTCCTTTGCGCGAGCCCGCGCAAGGGTGTTAGTTGAGTGTTCCTCTCTTTTCCTCCGGCGCATGGTTATCGAAGACTATTTTCTTTCCATCTCTTGTTGAGAACCTTTGTGCAGCGGCGCAAGGTTTCTTTTAAGATGTTCTTGGAATAAAGCTATGGTATAGTCCTGTGTGCCTGCGCAAGGCGTTTCGGGATCATACCTTTGTTATTTGAACTATTTCCTTCCAAGTCCTGTTTAGGACTACTGTGCGGCCACACAAGGTCTTGTTCAAGATGTTTTTTTTGGAATAAGGCTGTGGTATGGTCCTATGTGTCTACGCAAGGTTTTTGAGACCATACCTCTTCAGAATCGGTGAAACTAGTTAATACAGACAGACATAAGTAGTACAAATAAACCAAAAAATCCATCCTTTATTATAAAGCAATTCAAAGTTTAAACAGAGTATAATCTGTAACATATCAAGGTATAGAAATAACGTAATGTTGTGCATATAAACACAAAACCACTATACAAGAATAAATTATCAAAACCAGAGACGATTTACACACTATGTTTATTGAGAGGAACCACTCTTCTTGGCAAGTAATCACTAGAAATCTTCACCTTCTTGTAATTACTGTTCAATATCTCGACAGAATCTGGTAAAGTTAAAATCGATTTATGGGGTTTATCATCGTCTTTATTTGCATCAAGAGGAAGAGAAGGGTGGTCTCTAATGGTGTCGAGGAAATCTGTAGGGAAGAAGTAGAATTGTTGCAGGCCAGCCATCAATTGTTTGTTGATCGAAATTAAATTGTTACACAGAATCTGTGGTACTTATTATTCTTGATGGGTGGTCTCTAATGGTGTATGTGGTCTCTATTTCTCTATTTCTCCCTGCAAAACCCTAACCAACAAAACCCCACTGTATATATCCAGCCATTTCGCCATTCCAGCCACCACCACCGTCAACGGTGTTGTGAGGGTTCAGGTTGTCTGCGAAAATTGAAGGGGTTTTGAAGAGAAGTGGGATTCACAGTTTGAAAGAGTGATGATTGAGGGTATGGTGGGGGTGAGGTAGGTGGGGTTTTGGAGTATTAGGGTTTGGGAAGCCATTAGAGATACAGAAGCTGAGGAAGAAGAAGCCATTGGTGAGAAATAGAGAAATATGATAAAATGACTAAAATACCCTCATGTAGGTTTCACTTGGTTAGATTTAACCATAAAAACTAACTGAGTTAAGGCTAAAGAACATAATTTGCAAGGGTTTGCAAACATCGAGTACGTCGTCTGTAATTATTAAAGACAAAGGACAGAGTTTGCAATAAGTGGCATTCATAAAGGACGATTTTTGTAATTTACTCTACAAATTTAAAAGTTCCAGCCACATGCTACAAATGATTACTAACGTCTTGTTAATAAATTCGGTGATTTGTGCATTACAATTTTACTTTGGGTATTCCTATACACAGTGTGCATTATAATTTCACTTTGGGTGACTGGGTGTTCCTCCTGTACACTTAAAAAAATTATTTTGATAAGCTATGTATGAGTCGTATACAAGTATACAACATGTATTGTTAAAATAAATTTCTTGTCAATCGTACAAATGTATATGTGTTAGTATATAACATGTATAGTTGTATAAGGGTTGTATACTTTTACTATATATATATTTAGAATATTGGTCATATAGATGTTTTACGGTCCATTATATAACCCACATACATGTATACGGGTCGTATATATGTTAAACTTTTCTTTTTAAATTCAACGAATTATTCTATTTGACGTAAGATTCATCAATTCACGTGCGAATTATTTAACTCGACATAAAATTCCTTGACACGTGTGCATATCATTTTACTTGTTGGTGCATGCGTCTGTCGACTTCGTCTTGTATCGAGTCATGTACTAGAATTGATAGTCCTAGACGTATAAAATGAAAGAAATAGGAAACGGAGATGAACTGGCAGATCCAGTTCATGTGAAGTGGCGAAATGCCAGTTCATATGAAGTGGTAGTGTCCAGTTCATGTGAAGTGGCCACTTCACATGAAGTGGCAATGTCCAGTTCATGTGGACTGGCCTGCCTATAAATAGTGAGCTCATGTGATTCATTTGCAACTTTTCTACATTCCAGCAACGAAGCTCTGCTGAAGTGTCTACAGGTCTGTAAACTTGTAAAATAAATAAACAAGACGGTTAAACTATTTTCTAGTGCAAATCAAGCTGAACCGACACCGAAACGTCTGATTCCGCCTCTCGTTTTGGTCAAAACTCTTCTGATCGACTCGTATTGGTCGTTTCTCGATCCTACAAGTGGTATCAGAGCTCAGGAGGAAGAGTTCTACTGATTCAGCTTGTTTTTCATCAAAAACATTCTGACTTCTACTCCATTCTGTCACGTATTTCAAAATTAACCTAGATTTTCAAGATAAAATGACTTGATTTTTAAGTATATTGTGCGAAATGATGGTTTGAATAATCTATGAAAGTATCAGATCTTAAAACAGTTTTAAAATCATTCAATTTGATCAATATTTGGCCAGTTCGTTTGTAGTTTGTTTCATATCACACGAACAGGAAGTTTGATATCAGATCTACGATGATTTAGTGGACGTTTTTGATTAATATACACATCATTGTGATCGGAATTCAGTGTAGCACAATCCTTGAACATATCAGACTCTAATCCAACCAAAAACTTGATAAAATTGGATAAAAAAACATCAGATCGTTTGAACAAATGTCTCCAGATCGTTTGAAAGTTAATCCCAGTTCGTATCAGTTCAGACGAACTGAGTTTTGAATCTCTGTTCGTATCTGTTTCCTGGTCGTTTGTGGATTTCAGTTTCGTTTGAAGAACAGTTCCTTTGAAAGGTCATACGAAGTAACCAGCATATCAGTTCGTTTAAATCAGAACCCTAATTTGTGTGAACCTCAGTTCGTGTGAACCATTTCAGATCGCATAGAATCTAGTCCGTTTGGAAAACTCAGTTTGTTTGGACCCCAGTTCGCTTGAAATCCAGTTCGCATAAGAGTTTCCAGTTTGTATCAAAGTTTACTTCGCACCAGTTCAGTTCGTTTTGGAGAGTTCAGATCATTTGGATTTTCAGTTCGTTTATAACTCAGTTCGTTTCACCAGTTTGCAACAAATTCAGTTTGAAATCATATCAGTTTTTGACAAGTGAATCTGTTAAAGATTAGCGGCCCATTCGATATACACGTGAATCTAAGAGCTTCGGACCAATCAAATTAATTCAATTGACTGATCATTTGCATGTGAACATTGATTATTTGTGTCTGATGTTTATCGATAGAATACAAGTTGCATGTGATTAATATAATTGTCGGTTCAAAAGGTTAAAATCATATTGCATTTAAAATTGTCGTTCCAAATGAAGTGAATTTGATAGTTTCGAAATATCAGTGGAATATTTGGTCCAATCAGCAATTGATTAGAATCAATTTTGTCGGCACTTGAGATATTAAATCGGTCAAAACAGGTCTCGAGGTTATCCAAGTTGCAAGGGTAGAAATTTAATCAAGAAAGCTTGGGTTTTGTTGGGCTAGTTTGTTTGTAAATTTGGGCTAGATTGTTTGGAAGTTTAATCAGGTCATTTGAAAGAATCAAGTTTATTTGAAAGGTCCACTTCATACAAAGTCAGTTTCAGGTCGTTTTAATTTGATCCGGGTCATAGCAGTTTGCACGGTTTGACAGTTTAAACCTCAGCTTGCACAGAATATTCACCAGTTCAAGTATCAGTTTGTTTCAGTTAATTGATAAGTGTTTAAACTGATTGTGTTTGTTTGTTTGGTATCTACAGGTGATACAAGTGTTTTACGAGGTGAACCAGTTCGTTTGAAAGCTTGTTTGAGAAATTCTTTGATATCGAATCATGGAAGAAGAATTCTACAACGCGTTTGCCACATCCCCGACTACTCCGACTGAAATTGCTAAAAACATGAACATGGAAAATGAAACCGGAACATTGCAAAAACCCCCAAAACTTATGGGAATTGAAGAGTACCATGGCTGGAAAAATCTTTTTGAGAATTGGGTTCAGGCAAACCATCTGAGAGCTTGGGAAAGCATTGAAACAAAGTATGTAAGACCACAGACAGCTTTGAAAGTTGATAAAATCATTTCAGAATTTACAGACAATGAGAGAGACGGTTATAAAGGAGAGAAAATGATGATTAGTCTTCTACAACAAGCTGTCAAAGAAGACATTTTTGTTTTGCTTCAACATGATGGTAGTGCTTTCTCGATTTGGGAGGCACTTGAGAAGAAGTTTGAAGGAAGTACAGAAATGCTCAGAAGTAAAGCATCTCTGATGAAGAAGGAGTTTGAGTTGTTTACGAGTATGCCCGGTGAATCTACAAAGACTCTCATTGAGAGATATTGTCATCTTGTGCGCACCATGTCTCAGTTGAAAATCACTAAAACTCTGGCAGAATGGGTTGAAAAATTAGCTGACGCATTACCGCAAAAAGAATGGGGTACTTATCTCATGATCTTAAAGAATTCTGGAGAGTTTAGTAGATTGTCAATCGGACAGTTTATTGAAAAGCTTGAGGCACAGGATCTTGAACAGCAAAAGATTGCCAGAATGAACAGCTCGAGTAATCAACAAGATATCAAATTGTACTATAAAGGAAATGTTCAAACTGTTGAAGCAAGTCCAAAGATCCAAACTGCTTTTAGTGCAGGAAATTCATCTGGATCAGTCAGTCAAAGTTCAATCAACACCAGTGGATTCTCAAATGTCAATACTCCAAGTGTTCAAAGTTCAAATGTTGGTAATGAACATATGATTCAGTGCAATGTTGCTTTGCATCTTCAAAATGGTCAGAATTTTTCTAATGAAGTTGTTAAAAGTCATATGGGATTACTGGTTACTGCTTTGGAATCTTACGAAGGATTGATTGCTGGAAGAATTGGTAATCCGATGTTAACGAAGGAAGACTACGATCAGATAGATGCAGAAGAATTGGAGCTCATGGACATCAAATGGTGTCTAGCTAGTGTTTTGAGAAGAGCTGAAAAGTTCAAAATGATTACAGGAAGAAATGATTTTTTGGATGCACATGTTTCTGCTTTGGGTTTTGATAAATCTAAAGTTACTTGTTTTCGATGCAGGGAGAAAGGTCATTTTAAAAGAGAATGCAAAAATCAAGAAGCAAATGGAGCAAAGAATCCGTTTGGTGGTCATGATTACTACCGGAAGGCTATATATCAACAAATTACTCATCAACCGCATCAACAAAAAGATTCATCAACTGCTCATGGGAAAATGATCGAAGATGCAAACAAGAAAGCTTATTATGGTATCATTGATCAAGATGATGAGAAAATGGCTCCAGGATTTAGCTGGGATAGGTTTGCGGATGAAAATGGAAATTTTAAAGCCTTCATTGCTCAAATTTTTCAAAAGCCAGAATTGCTCAAAGAATGGATAGCAGTGTTATCTGATGAAGAGAAAAGTGAAGATGAAGAATCTGTTGATTCTGAAACCAGTTCAACAGATACTAGTGATGATGATGAAGAAATTGAACAGATAAATATTGGAAAAACTCATTTATCTTCTGACAGTTTTGAATTTTATTTTGCAGAAAAATTGAAGAAACTTAAAGAGAGAAAAGCTGCAAAAGAAACGAAAGAAGTTAAGGATGAGAAGATTGTTGAAGTAGAAAAGGTAGTTGAAGTTGAGAAGATAGTTGAAGTAGAAAAATTGTTGAAGTCGAGAAGATTGTGGAGATTGAAAAGATTGTTGAAGTCACAAAACCTTGTCTTACATGTTTGGAACCTTGCAAACAATGTGAAGATAAAGATGAAAGGTTTAGTGAGCTTGAAAAGTTGAAAGAGAAGTTGTTGTTTGATGTCAAGAATGTGAAAGAGTCGTACGATGTTTTGAACAAAACTGTGAATAGTTTGCAGAAGACAAATTCTGAAAGAGAAAACGCTTTGACAATGATGAATGCAACAATGATGTCCAAACAAAAGGAGATCAATTACTATATTGAAGAGTGTGCTAAGTTGAAGCAGGAGTTGGAAGTTGAAAAAGTTGAAAATGAAAGAATCAGACGATTACTGAAAAGTTATTCAAGTTCTGATTATTTAATTGACAAAATTTATCCAACTGTTGCAGGTTTTGAAGTGTTTGACGACAAGAAGACGAAGAAAAAGGATACTGGTAAGAAACAGAGTGTTAGTTATAACAAGTGTCCGCCTCCAATTTGGGAAGAGTATTCGTCTAGAAAACCAAATGAGGAGCAAGTAAAAAAGGCAGTCAATATAAAGTTGGAGTCCGAGATAACCGATGTTTTACCAGAAAATATTGACATCACATTCACAGCGTCTGACATAGACCATGAGTCTGAGTTAATAAAAAGGATGGTCGATCAGGTGTTAGATAAGGATGAGGAGTCTGAGTCAATGTATGAGTCCAGGAGTTCGAGTTCGTCTGTCAGGAGTTCAAAGTCTTCGGGAAAACGAGTGTATAGTAAAGAATTTTTGTTGTCAAAATCTAATTTGAATGACGAAACATTTGAAGTTGCATATACTTTGAATGGTTCTGACAAATTATATTTTGATAAAGAATTTCCAATAAGAGGTGTTAAACCAGAAATGATCAAAAAGGTTTTCAAACTGACAGAAATTAATATTTCTGAAATAAAAGATGTAAATCTTTCTAAAAAACCTAAAAAGTACACTTCAAGAGTTCAACAAAGATTGAACAAGAAAAAAAGTTACAGTTTTGGTTCTTGTTTTCAGAAGAAGCCAAACCATAACAATAATTTCAAAAGAAAAGGTCTTGGATTTATTCCACCAGAAAATTATAAAAATGAGAAAATTTCTAAAAATACAAAATTTGTGTCAGGTACTTCTGCTGAAGAGGAAAAGAAGAGCTCTTTCTGGAGACAATCAAACAAAGAGTTTTTGACTGAAAAACAGAAGAAAACTGAAGCTCATCAGAGAAAAGAGACTAGAACCTGTTACAGGTGTCAAGAAGTTGGTCATATAGCTTGGAACTGTTCTAAAGCAACCAACACAAAACAGGGAGTCTCAGAAAAACTTAAAGAAGTAGTTGTTGATAAAACGGAACCACCAACTGAACGATTTAAAGTGTTTAAAAACTCTACATATGAAGTTGGTGAGTGTTCCAAAAGATTTTACAAGAAACGGGGAAATCTTGATAACCAAGCTTGGGTTGTTAAGAAATCAGATGTAAAATCTGGCGATGAATCTGATTCCACAAAGTCAGAGGAGCCACATGTTGTTAAAAATGATGAAAATTCAGTGCCTCCAATGGATGATGTTCATTTTCCACTATTGAGGGCTGAGAATTTTAAATCAAAGATTGGAAAAGTTGAAATCTCAAATCAATTTTATTCTGAAAAGAATAAATTTGATGTTGAAATTTTTTTTAATGGAAATGTAAAAAAGATTTTTGGGAAAATGGTCGAGGGAAAGGCCAAAGGGGTAAAAGAATTTTACGAATCAAAGAAGGCAACTTACAGCCCAACCCCTAGTGAAGTTGAGAAAGTTACACCCAAGGAAGGTCAGGCTTGGGTGTCCCTTCTATTTGTTTGAAAAACCTGACTTGCCGGAGCTTCCAGGTTGGTAAGTGTGAAGCAGGAATCGGCATCTTTCTTGAGAAATTCACTTTTGTGATATTTCATCTTTCAAAGTGGTAAATCGGGGACATTAAGTTGTACTTGATTTTCTACAAGTGATATTGTTGTTAAAATTCAAAATTGTTATATTTGTCAAATGGTTGAGAAAAACAATGTGATGAACCCCTATCCCACAAGTGGTAAAATCAACAAAACTTATTTTCCGGAAAAATCATTTTGGTTAAAACAAACTTAAGTGTTTTGAAATCATAATGAGAAAATAGTTTGTTGTAAGGGGGAGTTCTGATTGTTTATGCCAAGTGGATGGCGATTTGAAGCAATTCGATATCAGTTGTCACGTTACTTGTATAGTTTGTTTTCAAATTTCTTTTAAATGTGTTTGAATTTTAGGGGGAGTAAGAATTTTTAAGAAAATCCAAAAACATTAGAAAATTTGAAAAAGTAAAAAACATGATAAAATTCAAAAAGGAGTTTTGTTGTGAAAAAGAGGAAATGATAGTACATCAGTAGACAGTTACAGTATGCTAAAGAAATGTAATGTTTAAATAGCGTTAAACGGTCTCACTGATGATATGCCGATAGGTTTTTACACATTTAGTAAGCTTTTTCGGGATATAAACTTAAATTCAAACTTGCTTATTTTGTGGGGAACACTACTTGGATATATAGGTAACCCCTGAAATTTCATTTGAAAGATCCCTCTTTTTGAGATACTAGGTCTTTATGCTCAGTGATATCTGGGGTATTATCCCGGGACTTCTGATTTTGCGGAAGCAATGGCCTAGTCCCCGGAGAATACTTTACGCTTGCTTGAAATAAAAGCCTGCCCTCAGTACAAAAAATGATAAAACATTGAAAAATGCTAATCATGTGCTGTTGTAAAAAAGATCCTCTAAAGGGGACCCACCAAAAGTCGAAGCCGTCATCTCTCTGCTGAACGGAAGTTCTGACTTGAGCTCTCTCGGTTCTTCGCATTTAACCCCTTACAGATATCATCTGTCGTATACTCACCTGTAAGACTGAATATTGGGATCTGGATACGGGAGTATATTCAAGAGGTGGGACACATGAATGAGTTTAAGTTCTTAATTCACCTAACTCATATCCTGAATCAGTTGAAATTTGTGTGAGAATTTAAGTGGATCAGTATATCGGCAATCTAAGTGAATTGTTTAATTCTTAATGTGTATCTAAGCTCAACGGTACTTGTGACTTGTCATAAACTGATATGATCCTCTTACACAAACTCACAAAAATATTGTATGTAAATATGTCTTTACTGCATTTCATTTCATTCAAAAAATAAAAAAAGATTTTAGTGTGCTTTAGCATAAATTTTGAAAAATCCAAAAAGATTTTCGACAACTGGTGTTGAAGAACTGAATTTCAAAAATTCCAAGTGCTAAACATGATGAGCATGTGGTGAGGGGGAGCTTGTGTTTAAATGAGAAAAAGTTTGGATTTTTACTTACAAGTGGTTCATCAGTTATTAACATTGTTAAAACATTCTGAATAAATTTGAGAGAGAGTTTATATATATAAATTTGTCAAATGTTAAGTTTGTGAAATTTATTATGAGGTAGAGGATGTGCAGGTCTCTGTTTGATAGAGAGCCATATTCCGATACCTGAGGACTCTGTGATTTCAATAAGCCAGACAGCGATCCCAGCAAATCGAAAGGGGAAGTCTGAAGACATCCGAGTAAAGATTATTCGAGAGGAGTCTGTTGAAGCTGATGAGGAGAAAGAGATAGAGTTTGAGGATGCTTACATGTTCAGACTGATAAAGACTGAAGACGTTGAAGACTCGACACTTAAGACTCGTCAACATTCGAGGGGGAGTCTGTTGGTGTATGCGTTTGTCGACTTCGTCTTGTATCGAGTAATGTACTAGAATTGATAGTCCTAGACGTAAAATGAAAGAAATAGGAAACGGAGATGAACTGGCAGATCCAGTTCATGTGAAGTGGCGAAATGCCAGTTCATATGAAGTGGTAGTGTCCAGTTCATGTGAAGTGGCCACTTCACATGAAGTGGCAATGTCCAGTTCATGTGGACTGGCCTGCCTATAAATAGTGAGCTTATGTGATTCATTTGCAACTTTTCTACATTCCAGCAGCGAAGCTCTGCTGAAGTGTCTACAGGTCTGTAAACTTGTAAAATCAATAAACAAGACGGTTAAACTATTTTCTATTGCAAATCAAGCTGAACCGACACCGAAACGTCTGATTCCGCCTCTCGTTTTGGTCAAAACTCTTCTGATCGACTCGTATTGGTCGTTTCTCGATCCTACATTACTAGACGTACTCGTTATGCGTGCGAATTACGATGCATTATATGACTCGCATATTGTGTTTCAAATCGACCAGGTACAACAAATCTATACTATCTATTAAGGGAGCTTAGATAATGACATCGAATTGCATACGTGTCAAGTTCTCAGCTATGCCACATAGTCCAAGGTGATGTCATAATTACGATTTATTTATTATATATAAAAATCTATTAAAATCTGATTTTTATTTATTAGTAGAAAGTAATTTTTTAGGAAGGAAATTCAAAATTCAAAATCAAATCATAATTTCAATCCTCTCTCTCTCAAATATAGTCCTGCATCATTTTCAAAATTCAAACCATCATCTTCAACCCTCTCTCTCTAAAACTCATTTTCAAAAGTTTCAATTATAGAACTCTCTCTAAATCTCTGTAATTTGTTCAATATCTGCAACTCGATATCGATTCACAGCTGGTACAAAACAACTCGATTTCTGCAATTAGGTTACTCAAAGAAACCAGCAACAGAGACTCAACAAACACACCAACTGCGATTATCGTCGAGGACCACCATAACCACCACCAACACCAACACCCTCACGCCTGACCTTACACCTCAATTTCACTATCTCAGGTATCATAATCATCCAATTTCCTGATTGTTTCTTCAATTACGAAATATAGTTCGGTTTGCTACTGGAACAATTCAGTTTGCTACTGGAATAATTGTTGATTATGCAATTTGTGATCATGTGTGTTTATTTAATACTGGAGATCTCTCTTTAAAAGTTTTCTAGGGCTCCAAATTGACAGTGAGAATATGGTTCTGTTATTGATGATTGAGTTTTAATTTGTTAGGTTTAGAAGATGAAAAGATGTATATAATCTGAGTTCACTTGTGTTGCTGTGTCTCTGTTCTTTTATTAGAAGAGATATTGTTTTTGTTTAGAGGTTAAAGTTGTTGATTTTTAGAAGATACTATAATACATATGTCATATGTGGATCCATTAATTTTGTTAATATTCTGAACTAGAAAAACTATTTTTTTCTAGATTTGGACTTTTTGGCTCTAATACTTCAATGTTTTTCTTCTCAGTCATCTTTGATCTTCATCTCGCAGGTATCACTTTCGATTTTAATCTTATGTAGCCGTTCTATGTAGTTAATGGGAGTAACTTGGTGGTGACAAGGAAAACGAGATATGTAGTTTTTGAATGTCAAGAAAGTAACTTTAAATCCTCTATTTTTTATAGCAGAACATTTGCACACAAATGGCTGGGAAGAAGATGAGGATGACGACCAAATAGAAGACGAGGTCGACGCCAAAGAGAAGTGTATTTGTGCAGGCTCCTAAGTTGTGTTAACATTTAAAGTTCCACTAATGGCCAGTAATCTACCTCAATTCACCTGCAATTTTAACTAAATGTTAATCGTCAAAAACTTAATTCAATTTAGTGTCAATTTTGTTCTCTGACGCTAATCATACACTTATTATTTCTTATTACTTGAAGGCTCTGAAGAAAGGCATGAAGACTGTTGCAACTAAGAAGAAAACGGTATGTATACACATTGATTTGGTGTTTTCATTCATTTCGGCAGCTTGATATTGCATTATTATGGTTTTTGGACAAACGACATCGTTTTTGAAGTTGATCTATTCATTTACAGTAGCTTGATGTTGCATTATTATGATCTGTGAATAAACCGCATCGTTTAAGCCGATTTATTCATTTCCAGTAGTTTGATGTTGCATTATTTATGATTTGAACAAATGGCATCGTTTAAGCCGATTTATTCATTTCCAGTAGTTTGATGTTGCATTATTTATGATTTGTGAACAAACGGATTCCATTATCATCGTTTCGTCTCAACCAAAAAAAAAACGAATACTTGATTGTTCAAACAAAAAAAAATGGATGAACTCAGATCTGCTATTACTTTAGTGTAGTTATTCGAACAAAAAAAATCTGAGTTGTTTCTATTATTTTGTAAAAAACGAATACTTGATTGTTCGAAGAGTATTGCTGCATTGCTTAACATCATCGTTATATCATTACGTTCTTGTGTATCATCGAGATTTCAAATCTGAGAGGAATAGAGGTGTTTTTGAATAAACCTGAGTCTGAGAATTCTTAGATCTGTTTTAAGCTGTAATTGTTGTTAACAGCAGCTTCAGCGAACCAGATTTGTAGCATATCATACAATTTGGATCTTATTTCAAGTTGGCTTTAAAACGAATATGAGTTGTTGATGATTGTTTAAATTTGAACGAAATTTGATATCGTAGTAACAACAGAAGAAGTTAAAAAGCCGACTGGGTAATATTAGAGTTGGTCTGTGTTGTTTTCCTTCAAACAGTAAAAATGAAAAAATGAGATCAGTTTATGTGTGAGAGTTTGTAGTTGACCAGATCTGAATTGAATAGATTTTATGAGTTTAGAACAATTGATTGATGAAAATTTGATTGAAATCATAATTACAGTTTGACGTGTTCCGATTAGAACTGAATTGGTTGTATTTTCGATCGAATTCAGAAACGTTCGACTAAAGATTTCTTTGTTCTTCATCCATGTTTTGAAAACATCTGGTATAAAACATGAGTCATTTCGTATGAGTTTTGTTACAAAATTGATGCGTATATAAAACTTTTAGGTTAGAACAAGATTTTTCCATTAAATTATGCTTACATGTATTGTTGAACTTCTAATCTTCTATAGATGGCAGCAAAACCACTTACAAGGGCTGCAATTGTAATGACAGAGAAGAAAATGGACATGTCATTAGGTACTAACAACATCATTGTTTCAGTTGATATTATATTATATTTTCTCTCTGTTAGATTGTTGTTTGACCTAAAGATGTATAACTCTGTTTGTTGTAGATGCTATTATCAAAATGTCTAAGAATGGAACCGGTGTTAATAAAGCTAAGAAGCAACCAGGTTAATAAAGCCAAGAAGCAATGAGTTCCTGTAAGAGACTTTCCCTTGATGTGCTTAGATATGTCATATATTTATTGTTTCATCATCTTAGTCAAATGTTTTTGGTTTCGTACAGAACAAGAATCAGAAATTTGCAAACAATGTTGTTCAAGATAGGTCAATGAAGTTGCATTGCTATATGGACACTAGATCCTCTCTTAGACAGGTGTGATGCATGTCATAACTCATAACACACTGACGTAGTTTTAGACATGAAACTGCAGTGGTGTACGCATACACATTGTTTTGATTTGCAGATTAAGTTTTGCCACTTATTTTTACGATATTAGGGTGTTCTTAGTCAAAGGAGAACTAATTTTCAAGGGAATCATCAATTCCCTTTGGCGGCTGGAGCTGCTAGAAAGGCTGCCGTTGCTCCTCTTCGTAATAGTAACTTCTATCGGAACCAGACAGTAACTTCATATATACCAAGGCAAGTATTGTATTGTGTTTTCTTTTGTGTTCATTAGCATGTGTATATAAATTTCTGATAAGAGATTGCCTGTGTTTGTGACCTTTCTTAGGAGTTTGTTTTTGTATATTTAAGTAGTGTCACACTAGGTGATTTTTGCCTTCCTTAAGTAGTGCTCAAAGAGACTGCAAAAACTGTTCTTCAGACATGCACGACTTAGTGTCGTTTGTTGTATTACGTATTCACATTCCGTTTTTAAGAATTAATGTAACGGGTTTGGGTTGAACTCATTATGTGTCAATTATCTATTGGTGCAGTGTATTGGGGCAACAACACTTGATGAGTACCAGAAGCATATTGAGAAGGACCCAGCATTGGAGAGACGTTTCCAGCCCGTAAAGGTTCCAGAGCCCACAGTTGATCAAACCATAAAGATTTTAAAGGAGCTACGAGAACGATATGAAATTCACAATAAACTCCGTTACACCGATGATGCTCTGGTAGCTGCTGCTCAGCTGTCATATCGTCCTTGAGGTTTGTGAATTTCGTCCAAAGGTTTGTTTTCTCGCATTTGGATTCAAAAGGTTTGAAATCCTCAACCCGATACCTCACGTGCTGCAGGGCTTTTCTCCACTCACCAAGGTCTGTTTCAAATCTTAACTACAGGTGGTTCGATGAGTGGGTCGGGTGGGTCAGGTAATCGGTCATGTTGACCCGTAAACACCTTATAGTCAACCTAATTAAAGTTAAAGTATTTTCTAAATAAACAGTGAGATACCTATTATTAAAAGTTCAATATTGGTATAAGCATAATTCAAATATAACGATTTAGTACGTTGTGTGCATTGAAAATATAAAGATTAAGATGAAACACAACCAAATTGACCCATTATATATAATGGGCATATGATATTTTACGCGTGCTAATAATCGATTTATGTCTTTATGGACATAATCGTAGGAGAAGAAAGCCTCAACCCGATACCTCACGTGCTGCAGGGTTTTTCTCCACTCACCAAGGTCTGTTTCAAATCTTAACTACAGGTGGTTCGATGTGTGGGTCGGGTGGGTCAGGTAATCGGTCATGTGGGGAAGTGCTCAAAGAGACTGCAGAAATTGTTCTTTAGACACGCACGACTTAGTGTCGTTTGTTGTATTACGTGTTCACATTATGTTTTTAAGAATTAATGTACTGGGTTTGGGTTGAACTCATTATGTGTCAATTATCTATTGGTGGAGTGTATTGGGGGCTACAACACTTGATGAGTACCGGAAGCATATTGAGAAGGACCCAACACTAGAGAGACTTTTCCAGCCCGTAATGGTTCCAGAGCCCACAGTTGATGAAACCATACAAATTTTAAAGGAGCTACGAGAACGATATGAAATTCACAATAAACTCGTGATTCTTCTTTAATCTTCAATACAGGTAAGTTTTCTTTAATGCTTTGTTTAATCTTGAACTATTTTGTTTCTCAATAATTGATGGCGATGATTGTTAATTGATTCTGTTATGGCTGATTTTAATGATACTTGCTACTGTTATTGATTCTGTTATGACCATTTTTGATGATTGTTAATTGATGATTATTGTTAATTCATTCTCAATGCTTTGTTTAATCGATCATGAATAAATATTGCTGTTGTTAATGTTTTTTTCTGCTGTAAATGTTATGGTTGTTGTTAATGTTTTTCCGTGCTATTAATGTTTTTTTCTGCTGTTAATGTTATGGCTGCTGTTAATGATTAAGTTATGGATGCTGTTTATGATTAAGTTATGGCTACCGTAAGTTATGATTAATGTTATGGCTGTTGTTAATGATTAAGTTATGGCTGTCGTAAATCCAAAAGATCATGATAAACCAATCCAATAGGTTATTCTCTAGCACAGTACATATATAGATGTCTGCGCGCACACACATTCTCTGTTGACTTTGCCTTTGACTTTGATCTTTTTTTAAACTCATTAGGTTGTTGCTGAGATGACGGATGGTTTTGTTGACAGAAGTCTTGAGTGCATTGGAACTATCAAGGCTATGATTTCTGCGCGCCGATGTGCAATCCATGAGATGTGCGGTCTTATGACCATAATATTCAGACCACATTTATTAATATTAAATAGTTTAGATATTTGTTACCTTTTTATAAAACGACGTTTTGACCCGAACCTAATTTGGGTAATGCCCATTCTGACCCAATAGGGACCTGAAAACTAAAGTTTTATAGAGACATGGATAGGGACCTGAAAACTAAAGTTTTATAGCGGGGTAGAATGGTATATCTTAGTTCAATTGGTTTGTAATTTCCATTTCAATAGTGGTTTACCTTCAATTATCTTATAATCCTACTTCAGTTTCCTTAATACATCTCGAAACTTAGGTTGTTATATATGATTTTTCAATGTGGTTTTGAAACTTACGGGATAGTAATTTTCAATTTCAGGTAGGTTGGGTATTGAGACCAAGAAATTCAGCGCCGCTTGCAGATATGGTTTCAAGGTCAATAATTGGCTTGAAACAGAGATAGAGGACCTTTGTTTCTGAATGTTTTGTAGCTTCACTTATGACTTATGCCTGATGTTGTTGTCAATTCATAACTATAATGCGAATGTGAATTCATTAAATAATTTCACATCATATTTTACATATAGATGTAGACAAAAACTTTGCACATTATAAACTACTTAGTTTATTTCTATATCAAACATGTACACTAACACATACTGTCTTTAACATTGTTTTATAAAGATATGTAATTAAACGCAAAGAATTTAAATGATATATTATAATATATTTTTAGTATTTGATTTCGATCGTTATTAAACATACCCGTGTATTCACACGGGTCTTACAACTAGTATACACTTATTTGTCGCAAGCTTAATAGAATTGTATTCTAACCATACAATTGATTTCATATATTCATCAACTTAAAAGATTTGGTGAGTTGGGCTATTTTCAGTAGGAAGTGACAATAGATACATCATAGTCTAGCAACCATCAAAGTTAGATTGTAATGCTTCGCATTTTTATACTTTCCTTATTTAAAAAGTTGTATTCGTATTTCTATTTTTAGAAATTTGTAATCATGTCGGAAACTGATTGCGGTGACGGTGAGGGCGGAAGTGTGACGGAAAGGGTGAGAGTGAGGAGGGGTGTGAAGGAGAAGAAGTGAAGAGTGTGTTGATCGCCGTTGTTGTGAAGTTGTGGAGCTTTGGTGAAGATGAAATGGAGGTTATAAAAGATATTTATTTAAAATGACTATTTTGCCCCTGAGGAAAAAGACAAAATAACAGGATCTGAAAAGACAAATTTGATCGGACTTCACTTTTGGACCAAAATGACAATAAAACTCAAAACAAAGGGATCCAGATGCAAAAGGTTTGAGTTTTGTATTAAAGTGACAAAAGTGACCAAACCCAGGGACCAAAATGGCAGTTTACTCTTTGTTAACAAAACAAGGAAATGTGATTAATTTGTTACAACAACAACAACAACCATACCCAGTATATCCCACAGATAGCAGAGCTATTTGTAGGGTCTGGGGAGGGTGGGATGTAGACAGACCTTGCCTCTATCCATAGGGATAGAGAGGCTGCTTCCAGAGAGACCCTCGACTCGAAAGCGAACAGCAAACCAACATACCAAGTCAAAGAATACAGAAATAAGAAGTCGGCCATACTAAGAAAGTGATAAGAGTGGGACAAATAATGTGAATCATGTATAATGGCATGTAACATCAATTTGGGCGTACACATAATGTAAATCATGTATAATAGCATACAACATCATAGACACAAGAAGGCAATCATCGGAAAAGTCCCTTAAAGAAAAGGAAAAGCCTACGTCCATGAAAAACACCTAAGACCTTTCTACAATAGCCTCTAGAAGTCCTTAACCCTAATCCTACGCCTCCACGAAGTCCTATCGTGGACCATGTCCTCAGAAAGATGCAACTCTAGTAAATCATGCCTAATCTGCTCATCCCATGTCAGTTTGGGTCTGCCTCTTCCTCTCCTCCCCTCAACAGTAAGAGTTTCCACTACTCTAACCGGTGCTATCGCTTCCCTCCGCTTCACATGCCCAAACCATCTCAATCTCCCCTCCTTAATCTTCTCCGATATACTAGCCACTCCTAGTCTATCCCTAAAAACCTCATTTCTTATCCGATCTAACCTTGTGATTAATTTGTTAACAAAACAATAAAAAACCCCTTACTACAACATTTTTTTAACCAATGAAACGCATTCGCCTTCTATCATCTTTGATAGTGATAATGATAGACTTTGTGAGTCCATTGCACTCCAAATACGCCAACAAATGATTTGAAAAAATAGTTTGTATGGCTTTCACATGCGGTCCACACTTTAGACAATTTTTAAGGAAATTCTAACAAATCTTCCACCAAACTGATTGAATAGGTTGCTATCTCCCATGACAAATAATAAATGGTCTGCCTTTTTCTGCTGATCCGTTACACATAAAACAAGAAAGTAGAATTTACCACAATTCGATCTTTGAAGAGTAAATTGTCATTTACTCTTTGACCCAAAATCACTTTATTCTAAATAGTTTTTTTTTTCTTTTCTAAATCTCTGACGTTTGTAATTTTTTTGTTATTTTCATCAAATTCTCTAACTCCGTCTAAAAACTCAATTAACATAAAAGTATTTTGGTCAGATTACATATATGTTTTGTTTGTGCCATTTTCATCCAAGATCTTTTTTTACAATTATTTTTAATTATTTATATGTATATGTATATTATTATTATTATTTCCACACTTTAATTGTCATGTACTCTATTAGTTTAGGGTTCGTTAGCTGTATGCTAACCATGTACTTTGGCTAGTATTCTGCTAGTATTTTTATATATTAACTAGGTTATCACCCGGGATTGCTTCCCGGGCTGAAGAAAGTAACTTATATTATTATTTATTTTTTAATGCATAATGTTTTGACAAAAAAAAAATTAAAAACTTTAAGTTTGAAAGAAGGTTTGAAGTTGTATGTTTAAAATATCATTTTGCAGTTTATACAGATATTATATTAAGGGTGGAGATACAATAGCAAGTTTATTTTGCTAGGAATGCTAGGAAGTAATCTTGACCATCAATTTGATTAATTAATGACTGAGATTAAATGGGTGAAATTGAACAAGAAAAAAGAGGCGCGTGAGTTAGTTTGAGAGTATTCTAGTCCATTCAAGTCAATAGTTTCTCTCTCCTCCAATTCCCCATCGTTTTTAAATCGTTAATAACTTTTTCATACGACAATATTTTTTTATAAAAATTACACCATAAAAACGAGCGTTTTTTTATCTTTAAAACGAGCACACTATTGCTATACTTTTGAAAAAAAAATTCGAAAACCCAGATGCGTAAAACGCAATGGATAGAACAACACACTATAACCCAGGTTCTAAAACGCAATAGGTTTTAACGTGGTCATATTTATGTTTTAACATGGTCATGTCTTTGTTCCAACAGGATCATGCTTCCCTTTTAACATGATCATATTCTTTGATGTTATTTTACACTCCAGTTCTAAAACGCAATGAAAACCAAAATCAATATTTTGCACTACATATTCTAAAAAGCAATGAAGTTTTAACATGGTCATGCTTTTTTGTTCCAACATGACCATGCTTTTATTTTGGCATGATTATGTTCTTTGCACCCCAAATTGTAAAACGCAATGAAACCAAAAATCAATATTTTGCACAATGAACTTTTAACATGACCATGTTTAAGTTTTAACATGGTCATGCTTTTGTTCCAACATGACCATGTTTCTATTTTAGCATGATCATGTTCTTTGCTTGTAAAACGCAATGAAACCAAAAATCAATATTTTGCACTGTAGTTCTAAAAAGCAATGAAGTTTTAACATGACCATGTTTATGTTTTAACATGGTCATGCTTTTGTTCCAACATGACCATGCTTCTGTTTTGGCATGATCATGTTCTTTGCACCTCAGGTTGTAAAACGCAATGAAAACAAAAATCAATATTTTGCACTGTAGTTCTAAAAAGCAATGGAGTTTTAACATGGCTATGTTTATGCTTTAACATGGCCATGCTTTTGTTCCAACATGACCATGCTTCTATTTTAGCATGATCATGTTATTTGCTTGTAAAACGCAATAAATCTAAAAATCAATATCAATGAAGTTTTAACATGGCCATGTTTATGTTTTAACATGGCCATGTTTCTACATGTTCTTTACACTCCAAGTTGTAAGACGCAATGAAACCAAAATTAATATTTTGTACTACAGGTTCTAAAAAGCAATGGAGTTTTAACATAGGTTCTAAAAAGCAATGTAGTTTTAACATGGGTATGCCTTAGTTCCAACATGATCATGCCTCTGTCCAAGCATCATCATGTTCTTTGCACTGCAGGTTGTAAAACGCAATGAGTTTTAACGTGGTCATACCTTTGTTCCAACATGATCATGCTTCTATTTTAGCATGGTCATGTCTCTATTTTAACATCCAGAAGAACAAAATGAAAAGAACTCTAACTAAAACATAATGATGTGAAAAACGCAATTGAGGTTTGATAACTAAAACGCAATGAAAATAAAATATAACCTAACTTACAAAAGAACTCTGATTAACGACGGTGGACGGAAAAAGAACTCTGATACACCGTGGGAAACTGGTGGCGGTGGATGGTGGAATGATGGTGTCAGATCTGAAAAACCCAACATGTGGTTGAAGGTGGTGGTTTCAGATCTAGTTTCCGGCAAGATGGTGGCGATCGTAGGTCGTAGTGGTGGTGGTGGTGGTGGTGGTGGAGGTGGTGGTGGTGGTTGTGATGTGGTAGTTTATAGTTTTGAAAATGGTGGATTTGAGTATACGGGTAAGAGAAATGAAATGCAGATGCTGGGTTTTTTTTTGAAGATGGTGAGTTTTGACCAAAATGCCCCTCCTTGTGTTTTTCATCTTTGCCACATGTCATCCTCTTATTGCTTCCTATCCTTCCTAAGGGAAATTAATCTTCCTATTTGATCTTTTCCCATTATATTAATCGATTCTTTAAATAAATAACATTTTTGTACGATTGTCTTTTGATTCTTTTGAATATATTGAGTAAACATTATTTGAGTATATCAAAATGCAACACAACCATTTAGAATCTAAAAAAATGTAAACACAAATATATCATTTATGGTCAATATGTATAAAACGAAATAATCTATTTATGGTTGATGTACACAATGAAATGAAAAAACCTTACACAATTTAAAGATTTGGTAATTATTATTTTAATATCTCATTGTATTATAGCTTCAAACTTTATGGATGTATAAATTAGGCATTATACTTTTATCAATTGTATACCAATTTTTGGTCTCCTGTTTTACTTCCTTAAACGAAGGTATTAGCCAAATACATCTTGTTTACTTACATTTTGAATGTAATGAGAAATGTGATTTGAAATGTTTGTAGTGCATCAGTTTATAATATACCGTGTGAACAAAGAATTGAAATTTAGAAATGATATATTGATAAGAGTTAATTACTGTTTTCGTCCCTGAGGTTTGTCAAAAATAACGGTTTCAGTCCATTAGTTTAAAAATTGCGATTTCAGTCCATTAGTTTCATTTTCGTAACCATTTCAGTCCACTTTTCAAACGGCGTTTGTTTTATGCAGTTAATGGAAGCACGTGCTTGTCACGTGATGGGCAATTTGGTCATTTCCATTCCAATTCTCACAAACCCAGTTGTATTAAACACCACCTACCCCTTATTCATACAACTGGGTTTGTGAGAATTGGAATGGAAATGACCAAATTGCCCATCACGTGACAAGCACGTGCTTCCATTAACTGCATAAAACAAACGCCGTTTGAAAAGTGGACTGAAATGGTTACGAAAATGAAACTAATGGACTGAAATCGCAATTTTTAAACTAATGGACTGAAACCGTTATTTTTGACAAACCTCAGGGACGAAAACAGTAATTAACTCTATTGATAATAAAGGAAGGTATACTATTTTAATTACTAACCGTTGTATATTGGCTTGTCCTTCCTTCGGCTTGTCCTTCCTTCATAGCCCAGTGGTTGGGGGCCGGTTTGTCCTCCTAGAGGTCACCGGTTCGACTCCCGCTTGTGGCGAAAGGGGGTAGGACACCCGTGCGCAATGATGGTGAAAAACCTACCGAGGAGGGTTTGATCCTGAGCGTCACTCCGGTTTTCATCCGGCTGTTACTCTAGCGAGGCAACTCGTGTAGAGGCAGTACGGTTTTCGGGGGAAAGCCTTCGACCCAAGACTGGTTAACCCAGCGCTGGCCTTGCTATCTGGGCCCACGTTCTTGGCGAGGGTCCGCGATTTGCGGATGTAACAATGGTCACCATTAAGAAGTTCACCTTTAAAAAAAAAACCGTTGTATATTGGCTTATATTTGTTAAGCATATATATGCTAATGTCAAAAAGTCAAATAATTTGTAATGTATAATGTCTATATGATTTTATGTATTTAAACTGCATATTTATATCAATGCATATTCGTATCAAAATAAGATATGGGAATTAATAAAATATTCGTATTTATCAATAAAACACTTACCGTTAAAATTTCATATTTCAAGTATTAATTATTGATTTGATGTGGTGTAAGTTGTCATCATGACATTCTTTTTTCTTGAGACAATCAAAATAATAATGTTTATTGTCTTACACCATATAATAATTTTTTATTTTAACTACAATTGAAATCATAAGAACAATGTTGGTGAAATTCTTATTTAATCCGAATGTAACGGTTATAAAAATCGTAATTTAATGAAAATTCTACTTTCATTTGATAACCTACTTACAAAAAAATGGAAATGATTTATCACTAAGTAACGACAACAATAAAAAGGAAACTGTCAATTTAAATTTCAAATTCGAATCAGAAGAAAATGGAAAGATGAAAACTATTGTGGATTAATTACATATCAATCACATATCTATCATCTAAAAATATCAATGATTTAGTTTTCTTTTAATCATAAATTAATTAAAGAAAAATATCCATCACGGATATAATAAATTCGAATGGTTGAAGAATGGTAATGAGGTTATACGATAAAGTATAAATTAGAATTATAAATTTTTGTTAAGAGAAAATATGGAAAGTATTGATAAGTAATTAAGTAAAAAAAAAAGAGAGACAAACTGTCATTTTGAATTTGAAATTCGAATGGAGACCAACACTAAATTAGATAAAGATGCAAAACATGGAAACTATTGAGGTAATTATAAATAACCTAAAACTTAAATACATTAACTAAAACATGGAAACTATTGAGGTAATTATAAATAACCTAAAACTTAAATACACTAACTGTTATACATTAATTTCGTTTGTGTTTTGAAATTTGAAATATAAGAAAAATAAGATTTAATATTTAAACATTTATAAAAAACGTGAAAGTTAAATACAAATTCTAATTCAATACAAATACTAAACAACAAAACGAAAAAAATCATCAATCTTCAATACTTAAATCTTCCAGCTTCCAATATTCAAGTCATCCATCTTCCAATCACCAAACATCAAACACCCAACTTCAGCCATACACCAAAATTTTTTTTTTTTTTGAAAAGTAACTTTCATAACCGACAAAAGCAACTTCAGCCATACACCAATTAACACCCATATACTCAACAAAACAACCCTTAATATACTCAACACTTATCAGCAGCAATACAAACATTAACAACTCATTCATAAACAACAAAAATATACCCTTCACATTTCCAAACCTACCAAAACCTAGTAAAATGCCCAGGTCAAACTGAAATCACCCCATTGATAACCTACACTAACCCAACTCGGCAGCAAACACCAATAAACGATAACAGCCAATCTGCCCATTAATTCAACCAGCATAGTCAATAACATCAATTTGACCCATTATCCTTAACCATAAACTTCGTAACTTCAGCAGCCATTGATACACTCTGAGGTTCATGCAAGGATAACCCCATAAGCCTCATTCTTAACATATCAAAGATTAGATTACATAAAACCTGCACCAGCCTTTCAAAACTATTAAACGACTTGTTATTTCGTTCCTGCCAAATGAAACAAATCGAAGCAGCTAATACCAGCCTTCTAATCACACACTAAATAGTTTACATACATATCACTGTTTAACATACTCAACAATAGGTGACCGAGAGTCCGGAGCATTAGTAAAATTTGCCAAAACTTTAATTTTCCTTGAAACCACTCTAAAAATAATGAAAATAGTACAATATAAAAAACAACAAAGATAATGAAAACAACACAATAAAAATCAACAGATATAGTTAAAACACTCCAATAACAGTTGCGATTACATAGAAAAAAAAACACAGTGTTGAAATTCTAATTAGACTACATTGATGCAACTTAAATTTATTTCCACAAATCAATAGAAAATGGTAGTTACATGATTAATTTTATCTCCTTTGCGCCAACATGATTATGAACCCTAAAATCGTCAAATCTAAATAAGGATAAAACATGATGTTTATAAAAAAAACCTAATAAATCAACATGCATAGAAATCCTCAAATCTAAAACCCTAAAATCTTCGAACACTAAACGGACAAAATAAATAAATAAATAAAGCTGTAACAAAGACATCAGGAAACAAATAAGCATAAAATCGATTAAAATAACGTTAAAACATTATCATTACGCTGTACAAGAAAAACATCTACCTCGAAGTAGATCTGGATTGTAAAAACCCAAATAAATCAACAGGGACTGAAAACAGATGAATAAATCACATGAAAAAAACATAAAAAGGAAGCAGATGACAATCAAACGGAAAACCTGTTATAAGATACAGGATTGTAACATAAATTCCTTGAAACACTTAATCGGAAGATCATAGTAGAGATTGTATCGCCGGTGTTGAAAGATTCTCTGATGATAACGGTGACAGATTCGAGTTAAAAGGAGATTTTATGAAGACACAAGTGAGAGAATGGAGAGAAAGGAGAGACAAATAGGATGTTATATGGTTCTAGAAAGTAAAACAGTGTGTATTAGATGAATAAATAGGATCCGAAATCACAGGTCAAATATATTTAACTGGTGCTTCGCGAATGAAAAAAATACCCGGCTCATTTTCCCGCCAAAATGAAATCTAAGAGGCTCTCAGCTAATGACACATCAGCCCAAATATTTTCATTTATTATATACTAGTTTAAGATCCCGCGAGTTTCGCGGGTGGCTTAACACAAACATATAAGACAAACTTTAACCGAGATTTTGACCCCTCGGTTTTCAAAGATCGAGGTAGCCGACGAAAGTATTCGATCTCCATGATCCAATAGCATTTGTGAGTACCATACCACGAGAGAAAGAATTCGCCATACTCACTGTTCCAGCCACCATATTCTCCCTTTAAAAAGTTGGTGTCTTCGGGCTAGTTGTTGTACTCGCCTGCATCTGTGGGGCCTATGTTGCCCCATTCTGGTTTACCATATTTCTCAGCCGCAGCTTTCAAACTGCCAAGCATATACTGTAATACAACATGTCAACATCTATAGTGTAAGCATTGATTCTACAAAATACAAGCAAACACAAGTAGAGGTGTAAATAACAAACCTTATCGTAACACTGGAAGGCACCAATTCCTGGGAATCTCCATATTCCGTCTTTCTCAAGGTAAGATGGGTATCGAACCACTCCGGCTGGACCCATTCCATCTTTAATTTCCTACATAGCATATTGAATAAATCAACTTTCCATATCATAGAAAAAATTGAAGTGTTAAAACAGATATGCGTGATTGGTAAGTTACCACAATAGTGTCACCGAGAAGATGACTGAATTTGTCCCTGAAAACACGAATGTAGTCGGAATAGCAATGAATGGGAGTCCTACGGTTGATGCAGAGGATGGTGCCACACCCAAAGGGAAAGATATTCATTTTCTTCCCCATTGATCTGTGTATGCAAGATTAGGGTCATTATTGATCTCCTCCAATACCCACTTTGGAAGAGGTATCCTGCAAATATATTGTAAAGCTGTATACTTGAAATTGCCATGTACACATAACCAACATATCACAAATAAGGTCTGTTACAACGGTATATACCAACCTCCTGTTAATGGTTGTCCACTTAGGTTGAAACTGTGCATCAGACCAACGGTTGGCCAATCGAAAAATTATATATCAGTATTTTCACGTTTAACGTTTAATCAATGAATCGTATTTTATGTTTAACATCTTTGATTAAAAAAAATCCGTTTTTATCATATTTTTAAGCAATTTATAAGGTTTTTTCTGCAAAAAACAGTGTGTTCCCAGCAATAAACAAAAGCAAACAGCAGCTGCATTCTACAGATTTTCTGCAGTTTTTCTTCATCGGGTTTTTATAGCAATATATAAGTTATTTTCTGCATCGGGTTTTAACACAAAAAATGGCACAAACAGCAGCTGCAATCTGCATGTTTTTTCAGCAAAAAAAACAACAAAAATTCTGTTGTTTTTTCAGAAAAAAAGAACGAAAAACTGCAGGTTTTTCCGGCAATAAAAGCCCAAAAAACAGCCGTCTTTTTCTGCAAAAAAAACTCGACCAAAACTGCATTTCTCCAAATTCTCCAAAGTATACTTTTAGCAAAAATGCATTATAGGAGTTCATAGGTATGTTCAAATGAGCAAGTTCACAAATTTCCATAGTAGGTTAGATTAGGGGCTTTAGTACATTAGCAAAAGGTTATGTTAATATTATCTTACTCTTGTTCTACAGTTCTAGTTACTTTAAAAATCCAAAGTCCGTTGTTGAAAGCCATGCTTAAATTTCTATATCTACGTTGATAAACATATTTAATTATTAACTAAGATTTTAATAAAATAAAAGAGAACATGTAGAGCAAATACTATAGGCAGTGCAGTTATACCTTCCCGTATGTCCTGTTCACATACGCAAATCCTCTCCTACCCGACTTGCAATGCGATCCGATTACAACATAATATTGTTCCAATATGGCAGTCGCAATACCCTAACTTTGCGCACCTTTCCGATTACAACAAATAAATATATCAATTTTATAATGTAACCTAATTAGGATTGTGAAAGAACTCAGAAAATAAGCATCAGATTAAGGGTCTTCTTACTTGTTAACTTCTTCTGAGATGTCAAAATGATCATATAGTATGTTTGCTAATGCATGTTCCAATTTCCATGTAACTGACTGGAATTGAACTGAGATTTTCTTTGCTGCTACATCCTTTAGACAAAATCAACCAACTAAAAATATTAAAATTCAAGAGTTCTACATAAAATTTAGAAACAAAATAGTAGACACAATGCCTAATGTTTGAAGCAGTTTTAGCAGAGTTCTATAAATGATTCATTATTTATGATATGCTAATAATCAACCAGGGGAAAATCTATATTAAGATAGCAGCCTAACAAACTTCACATACCTACATCACACATATCACATCAACAAACAAAAATTAACATAAATAAAAAAACTAATGAATTACTGAATACCGACTTAATATCAAAGCCACTTCCATCACCGCACTAAATCGCCGACAACGACTTTCCAAACATCACCACACAGTGGTGATTGGTTATGCTCATCCTTCCACTACTCTCGTAACTTTGATCATATCCGATGACCAATGAAATCCCGGTGGAGCGATCCAAGTATATCCTCATAGCTTCGACCAGAACCCTAGAAACCAATTCCGGTCCATAGCTGCGTGTATACCACGCTTGTGTATAAGATAATCAATCATCTACACATTCATCTTATATGTTTTAATAATCATATTTCCAAACCTTAATCCTCACCAAAAGTTGTAGAAATAAAAGGGGAATTATTACCGAGTGAATGCAATAAAAGGTCGATAAAAATGAGGCGAAATCCCATCCAAGTAAAGTCCCAGATATAGATTCTGCACAAAACAAACCCAATTAATTTCACCCAAGATACAAATCAATATGAAAAAGAAAACAAAAAGAAGATAACCGTCCTCCAGACCCTATAATCCTATTTGAGCGACTCTTCGTTCCCTGATTCGACACTTGTGTTCTCTTTCCTCCAGGCCCTAAAATTTCTTCACAAAAATTATTCACATTTGTTCTCTTTCTTTCAAATTCTAAACCACGATTTGGTGTGTAACCCTAAACTTGGTAGTATCAAAATTAACCCTAATTTTGTAACAAATTTTACATCAAAGGAAGGGGCATATGGTGACTTCTGGCACGATTTACCTGCTCGATCTCTCTTTAAGTTTGCCCTAACTCTCGGCTCTGCTCATCAAAGCAACATAGTTACAAACCAAATCACGTTACAAAGAATAGAAGATTTCAACTCAGAATACAGATAATCGAAAACAAACCTGTTTCTTCATTACAATCAGATGCACATCTTCATTCAGTATCAACAGTTGTGATGAGCAGAGCCTCCATTTGAACTGAAAAAGAACAGAAATAGGTCAATTAATAGAGCATAGGGCAAAGAAAAGGTATAATCGAGTAAGAGAGGAAGAATTCAGGTATAGAAACCCTAGATCCCACCTGTATCTTAACTGCAGCAACGGTAGAAATGAAATTGTTGACCGTAAAAACCCTAGATCCCACCTGTATCTGAAGATCTGAAGATCAAATATAAAGTATTGATGCAATTGATCTTCAAGAATGAAGGAAGCACGAAGTGGATTGAGATGAAGAGAAATTGTTGAAGATCAAATATGATATGAGGAAGCGCAGTAGTAGTAGAGATATATAGGAGGAGTACAGGAGAAGATTTGAGAAGATCGGAGGTTTTTTAATAGAGAGAACAAAGGGTATTGTAGAGAAGAAGCGTATGAAAGAAGCAAATGTATATTGCCGCTCAAATCAATTTTGTGAGGACTATCAAGTTGCCAGGTGGCAATAATAGGTTTAAGCAAATGCCAAGTGGCACTAAGTTGTTTTGTTTTAATATAGATAATAGATAATAGATAAAATTCTTGGGAGTTTAAAAAAATAATTTTTGACCATTAACACCCTTAATTTATTTGTCATAATCTAAATCTATTAAAAGGTTAATTTTTGGGGAGTTAATATTTACACATATTCTTCTCTCTATCTCTCTCTAGGTAGGGAAGGAGTAAAAAATGGTGTGGAAATAAAATGTATGGGTGTAAGAACAGTGGGAGCCAAATTTTTGTAAGGAGATATAATGTCTAAATTTTTGACTTTTTTATGACATGACAACATAATGTCCGACCAAATCAAATCTTGCTAAATACCAAGACCTATTATTAAAAATAAATAAAAAAAGGGTCATGCTATTTACACACGGAGAAAATTATTTTCACACCCCAAAGCGCCGCGCTATGGCCAAAGCGGGGCGCTTTGGGGTAAAGTCAACCGACCAGAACTGAGTCTGTCAGGCTTTGTCGGTTGACTTTACATCAAAGCGCCGCGCTTTGGCCATAGAGCGGCGCTTTGGTTTTTTTTTTTTTTTTTTTTTTTTTTTTTTTTTTTTTGGGCAAAACGCCCCTCTTAGGTCAAAGCGCAGCGCTTAGGGCCTTTTTTAAATTTTTTAAAATTGTTTTTAATTCACAAACGCGTCGATAATAGTCTAAATTTTACGTTTTTTCCATTATACATCATTTTTTAATATATATGGACTATACTGCAAGTTCCGGATCAAATCGGTTACGTGTGATGTCGTATTCCATTATATCGTATCATTTTGGTTTGAAAGCACAAGTACTCCTATGAGTAGTGTCATGTGTATCAGCCGCCTACCGTACATGTACATGACGTATTTTTTCATTAATTGTAGTATTATGATGTATATTGTCATTTTGGGTCGTACAAGTGCGTATTGAATCTGATTGGGTCGTGTCGGTGACATTCGGTTTTTAACGTGATGTAACGCATATACATTCGGTATTGAATCTAATGTGAACCAAACATGAATTGATTTAGTTTTTTTTTTTTTTCAAATGGTAACTCTAAAATGTTAAATTGTAATGCAAGGTTAAAATTATAATTAGTTTATTTTATTAGTTAGAAATATATTATCTTATGTTGTATAGCCACCTATTTTCATCATCATGAGCAAGGACTTTCGCTCCTGTTTGTGAATAGTTGAATACAGATCAAAAAGAAACCCACCACAGTGAAAAAGATGATTATACAGAGCTGATATGAACCGTGCATGCTGGTTTTGATGTTACAGGTTTGACTTATTAAGGGACATCATCAAAAAGAAACCCACCACAGTGAAAAAGAAAACCCTCTTAGATATTTTAAACTAAAACCACATTTAAAATATAGTAAATGTAAAAAAAAACAAGTTCCAAGGCTTTTCCTTGAAATCATATACATGACGTATTTTTTATTAAATTCCAAGACCCATCCTCCCATGCTTTCTAGAACATTTTCATCGATTGGACTATGAATTTGATTATTTCTCCAATGAAGGAGTGTACTCTCTCATACAAGAGGCACATACTTGACCGGCCAATCACTTGTGAGCATCATCTGACTGGACCGACACGTGTCGAATAATGCCCCATGGTGGGGGCATTAAGGCATTATGTAAAAAAAATGTAAAATTTGAACTTAAACGTAGACCAGTCACCAGTCAAAAATACGCCCAAAATGTAAAAAAAAAAAAAAAAAAAAAAAAAAAAAAAAAAACCAAAGCGCCGAGCTTAGGCCAAAGCGGGGCGCTTTGAAAAAAAAAAAAAAACCAAAGCGCCCCTCTTTGGCCATAGCGGGGCGCTTTGATGTAAAGCAACAGACAAGGTCTGACCGCGTCAGTCCTTGTCGGTTGACTTTACACCAAAGCGCCCCGCTTTGGCCATAGCGGGGCGCTTTGAGTGTGCAAATAGACCAAGCGCGTGTGCGAATAGACCAGGCCTAAAAAAATTCAAAATTAATATATTAATTGATATTAACTTATTAATTATCTTTGTATTAGTTATTGTATTCTTTTTTTTATTTTAATAAAATTACTTTTCTCAATCTAAATAGTTTTTTTTTATCGAACACGTTAATATCATTTTAGACATATTTTTTAACTTTTCTTATTATTTTAATGTTTAGAATCGAGTTACGACGCAGATACAATAACACATTTAGATATCATTTTATTTAATTTTCAAATTTTTATTTATGGGTTGTTATGATGTACTATACGTTTTGAGAATTTCAACCGCGTCCCTGCACAATACGCAGGTAAATACGACTAGGGGTGCAAACGAGTCGAGCCGAGCCCGATCTTGACTAGGCTCGAGCTCGAGCTCGATTAACTTATGTGAGCTCGGCTCGATTCGAGCTTTGTTTTCAAGGCTCGAGCTCGGCTCGTTTGTATTTTCTCAAGCTCGATCTCGGCTCAGGCCCGGCTCGTTTGTTATCTATTAATTACTATATTAAATAAAAATAATATAAATAATAGACTTTTTAGGCTCGCGAGCTCGATAAGTAAAGCTCGGGTTCGGGCTCGTTTACTAAATAAGCTTATTTTTAGGTTTGAGTTAGGTTGTAAACAATTTTAAATAAGCTCGGCTCGACTCGGCTCGTTTACACTAACGCTCGATAAGGCTCGACGAGCCTAACGAAGCTTCACATGCGAGGCTCGAGCTCGGGCTCGATAAACAAACGAGCTTTATTTTAGGCTCAAGCTCGGCTCGGGCTCGGGCTCGATAAGGCTCGGCTCGTTTCGAGCTTTTTATCGAGCCGATCTCGAGTAGCTCGTGAGCCGCTCGACTTGTTTGCACCCCTAAGTACGACCCTAGTTAATACTATAAATACAAATAACTACGAGTTATATTTATAGATTTAGGTTTTTAAATATTAAATTATATTTATATAATATTAAAGACAAAGGTCGGTGGAGGATCTTTGTCTTTAAGTCCTCAAGTTTTACAAATATACACACTTAGCCCCTGTATATTTATCTTCTTTCAATTTTCATATATTACAATTCTAATCCCTATACTTTTACTTTTTAACCCCTATATTTTTAGTTCTTTCACTTTACACTCTCAAACTATGTAACTTAAGCATTCACTTTTAACTTTTGGTAATTGACAACTTTGATCTGCCAACTTTTTCTACTTAATAACTTAACATCTCATTTTATTTGAATTGCTTTTACGACTTTAGAACATAGCGTCACACATTAATATACTTTTTTTTTATCTATGTCTAACCATATTAATGTCTAAATTACTTTTACGATTTTACACGATTGTCTAAAATATTGTTACAACTTTACACTGCAATGAGCGAGCCATACACACACACACACACACACACACACACACACACACACACACACACACACACATATATATATATATATATATATATATATATAATGACGTTAATTTCAAGAACGTACCGTGTGTAACAAATTAAAAAACGTGTAATTCACGTGCCGGCATCACATGTTAATTTCATCATTTTACATTGTAACCACAATGCTTATATAGGTTACACTGAGTTTAATGGATACGTCAAACACGTGTTTTATGTGGTTAACGCATCACATAATGTGTCGTCAGCTATAAACAACTAAGGTGCCGCCGACGTAACGCGCTGTGTATCGCAGTTTTAACATACATGTCGTTTTAAAATTCACGTTTCAACGTAAATGACTCACGTTTTGATATAATTTTTTTTTTCTCAAGCGAGTCTGGTAAAAAATAATACGTTTTATACTTATTTTGTGTACGTTCGTAAACTGGATTTGAAAGCAAGCCGGGTCAAATATAATACGTTTTCATTCGATGGCGATGTATTTTTTTTACGTAAAGAGTCGGGTCAAATATACAGTATAAATATGAGTTACTTTAACTTTCGACGCAACATGCAGCGGGTCAAAATCCTAGTTACTATAAATACAAATAACTACGAGTTATATTTATAGATTTTAGGTTTTTAAATATTTAATTATATTCAAAGAATGCTTCTTTAATATTATAAAATGGGCAAAGTGTTTAGACGACACATTTTCAACGTATTAAAGAATTATACCAAATGCATTATAAGAAAATTTATAACACTTTATAATGCATTTAATACAACTCCTAAAATATAAGAAACTTGTTTTTTATCATTTTGTTTCACTTATGAAATAAATAATTTATTCAGTGAAAATAATATTGAATGACATAATATTTAATTTTTTAAATGTTTTTATTTATAGCATAAAATTTATTAATTACTTAAACTTAATATTTAGTATTCACATTGAAACCTCTATATTAGTACATATTATATATAATATAGAGGAAGAAATAAGAAAAACACCATTACATTTGAATTTCTATAATAAAGAAAGTTTTATAGATATTAAACTACGAATAGGTTTTCCTCCGAAAAGAACGGCATGCCGCCAGAGATGACTGACGAATGGTATGACGTTCCGATCAAAAGAGGTGGGGGCAGGCAATCTGATAATACGTCCAAGAGGTATGATAGGTTTACGAAATTTTTTGTTTCGAATCTGCCTGGCAAGTGTTTGTCCAAGGATCTGATCGAAGTGTTGACGGGGTTTGGGTTATTGTGAATACATATATAGCGAGGAAGTTGGATAGGCTTGGTAAAGGTTTTGGTTTTGTGACCTTTCGGAATGTCTCTGATCTGAAAGCATTAGAGGGAGATCTAAGGGATGTGTGGATTGGTTTTTATAAACTCTTCTGCCCTAGCTAAATTTGTTGACGGGGAAAAGATCCAATATGAGTCTAATGATATCAGTCGGAAGGTAGAAGGAAAAAAGTCGATAGACGAGATGAAGAGTACACGGCCGCTGAAGGATGAAGGTTTTGTTGGTAAGTCGTTATGTGATATGGTGAATCATAAAAGTCAGGGTACAGGCGTGGTGACGGTAACAATCGATGGTAATGCTCGAAGCTTTGGTCATTGGCATGGCAAAGCATTGATAGGTCAGGTTATTGATTTCAAAACTCTAACATCTCTTCGAAGTATATTGAATGAACAAGGATATAATCGTGTCCGTATCAAATATATTGGTGGTTTTTATGTCTTACTGGTCTTTGAGGATGAGGAGGTTTTGAGTTACTTCCGGGATACGGATGAGAGCTAGAAATCATGGTTTGGGAGCCTAGTAAGGTGGAACGGTCAAGATGTGGCATATCAACGGATTGGTTGGCTTAAGCTGCATGGGGTACCGCTTCACTTGAATATGGATCCGGTTTTTAATGTTATAGCTAATAGATTTGGTAAAGTGATTCAGAAGGCATAAATAAATGATGATGTGGGCGACTTGTCGTATGCGTATGTGGCTGTCTTGTGTAATAATCCTTCTAGAATTAATGCAAAGGTTAATCTTAAATGGAATGAGTCTGTGTATAAGGTGTGGATTGAGGAAGATGTTGGAGAGTGGATACCAGACTGTATTGCGGATACTGATATCTTGAATGATGAAGTCCCCTCGTTGGTTCTAGAAGAGAATAATCACGGCCAGTCGGCCGGTGAGGATGATAAATTCGGTGATGGTGTTGATTTGGAAACTACCAAAATTTTTTCCATTGCTCAAGATGATCCCGTGATTGCAGAGGCTAATTTTGGTAATTATATGCAAAATAATACTTCGCTTAGTAATGGTAATAGGAGAACTAGGAGGAAAGGTTTTAGAAGGAAGGGTGGTATACCTGCTGCTAATTCACCTGTGGGCCAGGATAGACCAAAAAAGAGGCCCAGGAGAGATTCAGACCCATTTGATATTGATAGGCTTATTGGAGTTTTATCTTCTGAGCCTAATAAGGATGGTTTATGTGAGGATTTGGAGGGGAGCCCAAAAATCTTTTTAACACCTGATCTTAATAACTGATGTATGCAGGAGAGTTCCAGTAGTGTTGAGGATTTTCAGAATGAACATGGTGATACTAGTCCTGTAACGCTCTGCGTTTTCATACTTTCCATAATTAGAAACTGTTGCTTGTAATTCTATTTTTGGAAACTTTGTATTCTTGTATTCTTCGTTTCATTGTAATCATTGTAAAATCCGAGACTTGGATCATAATGAAATTCGTATTTTCTTCATATTCATGTTACACACATTTCGTCATTGTTCATGCACTTGGAATTATTAAACACGTGACGCTTTATTCATACTTCGTGCAAAATACGACAAACTTGTAAACTTATTCCTTATATACTAGAATTACGCAAATTCAACACTTACATACTTGTTTATATGTGTTATTATATTTGGTTTATGATTCATTTGCATAACACACCCCCAAGAATGATTATTGTGCCTTAAACACCGTGAACTACACTTAAACATGCATAAATGATAGTCTAGGGGTGTATTTTGTCAAAAATTCGAACTAGAAACACAAGGGGTGCGGCTCACCGGCAGCGACCCACCACCTCCAAGTCTTACGCGACCCGCGAGGCTCTCGAATCCGAGACCAGGATGATCAGCTCGCTGATTGGGCCATTCTTTTGTGTTTAATTGTTGTTTAAAGTGTGTTTCTTGTCTTAAATGTTCACCAAACCCAACCCTAATCACTTTCCTATAAAACCCAAGTGTCTTCCACACATTTTCCACTTTACAACTCACAAATTTCACTCTCAAATCACTCACAAATCTGCTGGAAATCAGAACAAGATCAGAATCACTTCAAGTTGCTTAAGTATGCATAACTTCTTCATTTCTTAGTCTTTTTCTTTGATTCTTCTTTCTAATCACTTGGAACAAGCCTAGGTACGTTTCCACAGGTTTTGCATGGAAAACCGAGTCCTGGAACGTCACCAAAACAGGCTCCAAAGTGATATAAACTTTTTGTTTTGATTTAAACTTTGTTAAACTTACTTGAACTTGAGTTATCTCATCTCATTCCTATGTCCTTATGCTCATAATCACATCTATGGTTAGTTGGGCTTAAAAACAAGGTTGGGACATGTAAAATCAAAGGTGTAAACCTCATAAACTTTCTGTTTTGTTTAGGGTTTAACCCGCAAGTAATTAACAAGCTTAATGCTTGATGTTTGTGTGATTATAGGACTAGCTTGGGCTATCCTACTTGAAAATCCACACATTACTTGATGTTTTCCTTAGATTAGTTGTACTTATTCCTTTCTTTATTATATGTTCATGACCCTCCTTGTCGTCTATGACAACAAATGTAGCGGTGAACACCCAAGAGGTACCTAAATGGAAGACTTATCCTTCCTACCTCATGCATGACTTGTATGAAATACACAAGAGGTTCCTAAATGGAGGATTCATCCTTCTACCTCATGCTTGACCTTTATGACATTATAATATCTATATGTAACTTATATACTATTCAAATAACCAAACTCTTGATGATGAACTAGTGGTCATTTGTCAAGATAGTAGGTTACATCATCTTAGACTTTGATAACTTGTTATGATTCTAATGGGTATTTTGACCCATGAAAACATTCTAACCCTTTGGGTTTCATAGTGTCAAACAAGTATTATATGACTAGATGATTACTTTCTCATATGTTATTTTCATGTAATTTAAACTCTGAATCTTTAATCTTTCGTTAACTCCCCATACTCATACGCCTAAGTTTCTTCGTGTAGAAGGACAAGGTGCTCCATTCTAATCAACCAAACACTCACGGGATATCAAGTAGGAAGCTTGCAAAACCGTGAGTATACTCGATCCCGTTTTACTTTTAATCACTTTTGGGTGCAACATGTATGTTATACGAAATACACTTCACATGAAACTATTTTAATCACACTCTATCCATGCTTTAACATGAAACTATATGATGCTTGTTAGACTTGTGTGCTATGTAAACTATTTGTGTCGATATATGCTCATTAACTTTGCTAGCCTACCTTAACAATTATAGCGCTATAGGATTAACGCACCGCCCACGAAACTTGGGGTATTGTGTCGCAGCCCCCGTTCCCCTATTAAATACGGGAACGGGCGGTTGCGAGCCAGTTTCGGTGGTATCTGGTATTGTCTAATTTTGGCAGCGGAATTTTCATCAGGACCGTAGTTAGGAAATATTTGATCAGAGTAAAATACCACATTTTCATAATATTAAACACATGGGATAAAACCCAAGTTTGCAGTACACACATTTTCATAGGAATAAATCCTATTTTATTTAATAAAAACATCTATTTTATTTTAGGTAACTTTATTGCCACTTTTTCAAGCCTTCAGTGCTGTCCAGCTGGCTTCTATTTGGCTTTCACATTTTGTTACCTGAAACGTGTTTAAAAACATTTTGTCAGTGGGAAATACTGGTGAGTGAATCCCAGTTTAATCAAGTTTTAATAAAAACCATTGTACAGTATTGAGGGCGATCTCGCAGTTATATTTGTTTCCAAGTCATATCAATTACCACCCACGGTACTGTCAGACCCGACTTGTGGAAATGTTACCCCTCCAGTAACAAATTTTGTATACAAAACCCCAACATACCGACGATAATTGTATCCTTACAAATACTCAATAACTGATTAATATATATTTAATTGTGTGAGGTTTTGTAAAAACAGTTTGAAAAAAGGAGATTACTCACATTGCTGTCTTAGATTTTCTGTAAGGATTTCCTGGGAATAATCTATAAATTACACAAATGCACGCATGTTAGTATAATAACCTATTTTAACATTAGTAATACCCTCCCCGAGACAGTATTCCAACGACTATGTCGGGCAGAACCACGACAGCCGTTACGGAACCCTAGATCAATCGGGCAGAGTATCTAATACGTATCCAGGGGTTATGATACTTACAACGGAGCAGAACTTCGTTATTTAAGGGGGTATAATACCCGAGTATTATGCCTACAATGTGAAATTTAAGAGAGAAAGAAAGATCTGGGACGGATTCGACTGAAGGCCCGATGCCTTCTTATATAGGGGCTGAGTTTGGGTTTCTCGTGGCCCGCGTAAGAGTAGCCAAGGGGCTACGCGGCCCGCGTCAAAGGGGGTCAACGGCGTAGCTGATCTGGGTTAGCTAGTAGGTCCAACATGCGTCGGCCACGTGTCAACACCGGAGCTCGCCTGGTTTTTAAGTTGTCGCGGCCCGCGTAAGACGTAGCCATGGGCTACGCGGCCGGCGACAAGGTGAATTTCTTTGTTTTTATTTTATTTTTAATGTTAGATCATAATTTGGGCTCGGTTTTCACATACGGGGTGTAATTTAAGACATATAGGGATAATTTAAAATATATTAGGGTGTCAAAAATAATTCGAGGGTGTCGGTTTTCTTTAGGGTTGTTATATCCTCCCCACCTTGTTTTAGAGCTCGTCCTCGAGATCTACGGGAACAAGTGTGGATATTTCCTTTGTATTTCAGATTCAAGCTCTCATGTGTACTCAGGTCCTCTTTTGGAGTCCCACTTCACTTTGACCAGAACTAATCTCTTGTGCTTGAGGTTCTTGACTTTCCTGTCTTCAATCTGTAGAGGCCTTTCTACAAACTTGAGTTGTTCATTTATCTCTATATCCTTAAGAGGTACTACCAGTGATTCATCGGCTAAGCATTTCTTGAGATTAGATACATGAAATACATCATGTATTCCTGCTATTTCCTCTAGCAGTTGTAGCTGATAGGCTACAGGTCCTATTCTTCTAATAATCTCAAAAGGTCCAACATACCTGGGACTTAGCTTTCCTCTTTTGATGAATCTTACCACTCCTTTCCAAGGAGAGACTTTTAATAATACTTTATCTCCTACTTGAAATTCCAATGGTTTACGTCGGTTATCAGCATAGCTCTTCTGTCGATCACGTGCTGTTTTCAGTCGTTCCTTGACTTGAATAATCTTGTCGGTTGTCTCCTGCACTATCTCAGGTCCATATAGTTGCTTTTCCCCAATTTCTGCCCAACAGACTGGGGTTCGGCACTTTCATCCATAAAGTGCTTTGAATGGTGCAGCATTGATACTTGTGTGATAACTATTATTATAAGAAAATTCTATCAATGGTAAGTGATCGTCCCAATTACCTCCGAAATCAATTACACAAGCTCTAAGCATGTCTTCCATCGTCTGAATTGTCCTTTCGCTTTGTCCGTCCATTTGAGGATGATAAGCGGTGCTTAGATTTAACTTGGTTCCCATTGCCTTTTGGAAACTTGACCAAAAATGAGAGGTAAAATGGCTATCCCTATCAGAAACAATTGATAAAGGTATTCCGTGTAAAGAAACTATTTCATTTACATATAATTTAGCTAACTGTTCCATACTGAAAGTTTCTTTCATTGGTAGGAAATGAGCTGACTTAGTTAGTCTATCTACAATCACCCAGATTGTATCATTACCTTTCTTTGTTTTGGGTAATTTAGTAACAAAATCCATTGTTATCAATTCCCATTTCCACACTGGCATTTCTAACTGTTGTAATAAACCTGAGGGTTTCTGATGTTCAGCTTTAACTTGTGAACATGTTAAACATTTAGAAACATAGGCTGCTATATCCTTTCTCATTCCTATCCACCAAAAATTCTTTCTTAAATCCTGGTACATTTTATCGCTTCCTGGATGCATCGTATACTTAGACTTATGGGCTTCTTCTAATATACGATGACGTAGGTTTCCTAATTTAGGTATTCACATTCTCTTTTTATGGAATCTCCAAATTCCATCTGTTCCTTGTTCTAATTCCTTAATCATACCTTTTAGTTTTTCAGTATCATCCTTGATTACTGATTCTTGTGCTTCTCTTATCTGATCATTTAAATCTACTTGCAGATTTAATTTAAGAGAACGTACCCTTTTTGGCTTTTCGTGATACTTTCGGCTTAAAGCATCTGCCACTACATTTGCTTTTCCTTCATGATACTGGATATCACAATCATAATCACTAAGCATCTCCATCCAGCGTCTTTATCTCATATTCAACTCCTTTTGCCCAAAAACATATCTTAAACTTTTATGATCGGTAAATATGGTAAACTTACTACCATAAAGGTAATGTCTCCAAATTTTCAAAGCAAAAATTATTGCTCCTAATTCAAGATCATGGGTTGAATAATTCTCTTCATGATTCTTAAGTTGTCTAGAGGCGTAAGCTATAACCTTTTGACGTTGCATCAACACACATCCATAACCTAACTTAGAAGCGTCACAATAGACTACAAAGTCTTCAGTTCCTTCTGGTAACGCTAGTATGGGTGCATTAGTTAATCTTTGCTTAATAATTCTAAATGCTTCTTCTTGTTTTGGTCCCCATTCAAACTTAATGGATTTACAGGTTAACTTAGTTAAAGGAATGACTATTCTAGAGAAATCTCGAATAAATCTTCTATAATAACCGGCCAATCCTAAGAAACTTCTAACCTCGGTTGGTGACTCAGGGGTTTTCCATTTGGTAATCGCCTCGATCTTTGTTGGATCCACATGAATTCCTTCATGATTGACTAAATGTCCAAGAAACTGTACCTGCTCTAACCAAAATTCGCACTTGGAAAATTTAGCATAAAGCTTTTCCTTTCTTAATAGACTTAAAAGGGCGTGCAAATGCTTTGCATGATCTTCCTTACTTTTAGAATAAATGAGAATATCATCAATGAAAACAATTATGAATTTATCCAAATATGGCTTACATATTCGGTTCATCATGTCCATAAATGCGGCTGGGGCATTGGTTAAACCAAATGGCATGACAGTAAATTCATAATGGCCATACCTTGTTCTAAATGCGGTCTTAGGAATGTCCTTTCCTGTACCTTTAATTGATGATATCCTGATCTTAAATCGATTTTAGAGAAAAATCGAGCTCCTTGCAATTGATCAAACAGATCATCGATTCTTGGTAATGGATACCGATTCTTAATCGTGACTTTGTTCAATTCATGGTAGTCAATGCACATACGCATCGATCCGTCCTTCTTTTTAACGAATAAAATTGGTGCTCCCAATGGCGACGAGCTTGGCTGTATAAATCCTTTCTCCAACAATTCGTCTAATTGTTTCTTTAGTTCCTGCATTTCTGCGGGTGCCAAACGGTAAGGTGCTTTGGCAATTGGTGCTGTTCCTGGCAGTAGATGGATTCTGAATTCGACTTCTCTGTCTGGCGGTAGTCCTGGTAATTCTTCGAGAAACACATCTGAAAACTGAGATACTACTGGAATGTCTTTTAGTTCTTTTCCTTTAGTGTTAGTGATTATAGAAATCAAATACGCCATAGATCCTTTTCTTATATAACTTGCAGTTTTTATCACAGAGATGAATTTAGTAGATCTAGATGGTTTATCACCTTTAATTGTGATCTTTTCACCCTTTGGTGAATTTACTTGGATTGACTTTTGATCACATAAAATACTAGCTTTATTGGCTATTAACCAATCCATTCCTAAAACGACATCAAATCCTGCCAGATTCATTGGGTAAAGGTTTGCAATAAACTTTTGATTTAAAAACTCTATTCTTGCTCCCTACAAGATTTCAGAAATCCTAATCGTTTCTCCATTTGCTGTCTCTACTAAACATTCTTGTGGTAGTTTAGTTAATGACTGATTTAGAAGTTTGCAAAATGAAGTATTAATAAAACTTTGGTTTGCACCAGAGTCAAATAATACTTTAGCAAAAATATCATTAACTAAAAACGTACCGGCTATTACGCCCGGAATCATTTTGGCTTCATCTGCAGTTAGAAAAAATGCTCTAGCATTTTTAGTGTTCTTGTTGTTCGCGGCTGGAGCTAGTTTCGGACAGTTCGGCTTGATGTGACCTTTTTCTCCACAGTTGAAGCATAGTCCATTACTGGATTTTCTCCTGCAATCTTCTTCCTTGTGCCCTGGTGCCTTGCAGAAATTGCAGTGAGTGGAGCATTTTCCCGAATGCTTTTTCTTGCAGGCCTTGCAGTATGGTGCAAAGGTAGAACCTATATTCCTACGGTTGGAATTCCCAGAACGGAACTCTTGGGTAAGCCTTTGAGCTAGGTTTCTCCTCTGGTCTTCTTCTCTAGTACGGATTAACTCATCTGTCAAGGTATTTGCTAGTTCTACAGCTTCTTCTATAGTTTGGGGTCTAGCTGCCTTGACTACATGTCTAATCTCTCCAATTAATCCCCAGATGTAACGGGAGATTAATACCGGTTCAGGTGATGCAAGGGTTGGTACTATTCTAGCATATTCAAAGAATGTGGTAGTATAACCCTTACTATCTACCCCGGTCATCCTTAGGTTCAGAAACTTATTTGCTATCTGTTCCTTTTCATTGGGAGGGCAGAATTTCCTTTCTACCATATTCTTAAATTCTTCCCATTCCATATTATAAACCCTATCACTTCCTCTAGACTGGAGGATAGTGTTCCACCATTCTAAGGCTGAGTTCTTAAATAGATTAGAGGCAAACATTATCTTGTCTTCTTCAGCACACTTGCTTATTTTTAAAACAGCCTCAGTCTTTTCTATCCAGCGTAGAGCTGCAATGGGTCCTTCATTGCCCGAGAATTCTATTGGTTTGCAGGACCAGAATTCTTTATAAGAACAACCATAAGGCATGGTTCTTCTTCTTTTGGGAATGGGCACTTGAAGTACGAGTCCATTGTTTACGCTGTGTTCTGGTTCAATTGGTCGCTTACTGCTATGTTTACTTTTATTATCAGCGTCCTTAACAGTTTGGATAATAAATGGCATTGCATCTATGATTCCCTGTGCCACTATGTGTTGAATAGCACTATTATCCACTTGGTTTCCATTGTTATTGATGCTCGGATTCTCATTAACCAAGTTAATGTTACTCTGGTTATCGTTATTCATATTTTCTTGATTTCCTTCGTCGGCCATCTGAATTTTAAACATTTACCACGTATTAATATCACAAAATAATATTTAATATAGCCAATCACATGACACGCATTTTGGTCAAAAGCATCGATCATTGCGACTTACTCTATTTTTATATAATATGCATATATTACACACCAGTACTGAAATTAAAATTACAATACCGACTGAAATTTAAAGTTACACTACTAGTAATAGGCATCTGTAGTTTTTTTTTTCATACACATACACACATATCATATTATTTTAGTATTAATATTATTATTACTACCGTTTCCACCATCACATTCATGGATATGGATTTATCCAAAAATCCATATTGCGCTCGTCGTACTTCCAGACGAGTCGCTCTCCCACCTGTCGCATTCTTTCACTACTCTCTAAAATTTCCTCACCAAATGTCCTAAGTTCTTGTACATTGTCTGCACTCATTGGGGGTGCAGGTTCTAGGACTGGGTTTGGAATCTGTGGTGCGGGTTCCTGGTACGGAGGTATAGGGTCCTGGTATGGGTAAGGATTTTCTAGAATCTCCCTAATGAATACATCATCATCGTAATAGGGATCTAGAGGATCTAACCCTGGGTAGGCTCCTAGGTTTGGCATGGGTATGTCTTCGTGTATCGGGTAACGTTGCACATAGTCCCTATTGTCATCCAACCATGGGTCGTAATTTGGGTCTAAGGGATTTGGTGCGGGTACCTTAGGTATTTCCTCCGGATTAAAATCATGCATTTCTACTTGATTTTCAGGGTTTTCTATCTCCATTGGTTGGTCAGGAATTGGTGGTTGTGGTTGGGGTGCTATCATTTGTTCCAGGTTAGGGTCAGCTGCAGTGGTTGCTAGGATGTGGATGTTGGCTATACCCCTATTAATCATTTTCCTGGGCATAAGCATCAGTTTCTCTTTTAGCTGCTGCTAGTGCTCTCTGGTCTTGTAACTTTTCATACGCTTCCTACGCTCATGTGCCCCACGACTGAACCATCCTCTCTTTTTCTGAGGGAATGGCTCTTCAGACTGAGCCTTAAACACGAATATTCCTTTTTCCGTATCAGCAGAGTACCCTGAGAGGGCAGGCTGAGAAGAGGCACCTTCGCTTCTAGGCGAACCAGACAATTGACGGTACGCGTCAGATGGTCCTTGGTCGCTCATACTGTAAACTAACAAATAGTGAAATAACACATAACAAGAAAATACAATTATGCACGTATTCCTGTAATTTATTTCCTAACAATTTGAATTTTGGTGGCAGCAGAACACTTCTGTGGCTGAATCAGTGGCTTAGCTCTGATACTACCTTCTGTCGCAGCCCCCGTCCCCCTATTAAATACGGGAACGGGCGGTTGCGAGCCAGTTTCGGTGGTATCTGGTATTGTCTATTTTTGGCAGCGGAATTTTCATCAGGACCGTAGTTAGGAAATATTTGATCAGAGTAAAATACCACATTTTCATAATATTAAACACATGGGATAAAACCCAAGTTTGCAGTACACACATTTTCATAGGAATAAATCCTATTTTATTTAATAAAAACATCTATTTTATTTTAGGTAACTTTATTGCCACTTTTCCAAGCCTTCAGTGCTGTCCAGCTGGCTTCTATTTGGCTTTCACATTTTGTTACCTGAAACGCGTTTAAAAACATTTTGTCAGTGGGAAATACTGGTGAGTGAATCCCAGTTTAATCAAGTTTTAATAAAAACCATTGTACAGTATTGAGGGTGATCTCGCAGTTATATTTGTTTCCAAGTCATATCAATTACCACCCACGGTACTGTCAGACCCGACTTGTGGAAATGTTACCCCTCCAGTAACAAATTTTGTATACAAAACCCCAACATACCGACGATAATTGTATCCTTACAAATACTCAATAACTGCTTAATATATATTTAATTGTGTGAGATTTTGTAAAAAAGGTTTGCAAAAAGGAGATTACTTACATTGTTGTCTTAGATTTTCTGTAAGGATTTCCTGGGAATAATCTATAAATTACACAAATGCACGCGTGTTAGTATAATAACCCATTTTAACATTAGTAATACCATCTCCGAGACGGTATTCCAACGACTACGTCGGGCAGAACCACGACAGCCGTTACGGAACCCTAGATCAATCGGGCAGAGTATCTAATACGTATCCAGGGGTTATGATACTTACAACGGAGCAGAACTTTGTTATTTAAGGGGGTATAATACCCGAGTATTATGCCTACAATGTGAAATTTAAGAGAGAAAGAAAGATCTGGGACGAATTCGACTGAAGGACCGATGCCTTTTTATATAGGGGCTGAGTTTGGGTTTCTCGCGGCCCGCGTAAGAGTAGCCAAGGGGCTATGCGGCCCGCGTCAAAGGGGGTCAACGGCGTAGCTGATCCGGGTCAGCTAGTAGGTTCAACACGCATCGGCCACGTGTCAACACCGGAGCTCGCCTGGTTTTTAAGTTGTCGCGGCCTGCGTAAGACGTAGCCATGTGCTACGCGGCCGGCGACAAGGTGAATTTCTTTGTTTTTATTTTATTTTTAATGTTAGATCATAATTTGGGCTCGGTTTTCACATACGGGGTGTAATTTAAGACATATAGGGATAATTTAAAATATATTAGGGTGTCGAAAATAATTCGAGGGTGTCGGTTTTCTTTAGGGTTGTTATATATTGTTAAATTAAACATGTTAACCTCCCGTTATTCTTTGGGATAGGCTATATTAACGCATTGTATTCTTGAGTTTGAACATATAGTACACCGTTTCAGCATATTTAGTAAACTTGCATATATTGGTTATTCATGTTGGATATGAGACTTTAAACTTTTTAATCTATATTATGCTATGTATGAAAACTTGTATACTCACCAACTTTTTGTTGATATATTTTAATACATGTTGCAGGTTGATTGATGAGATGATGTTACGAAAATACGAGATTTAGGTGGACTTAGAAACACACCTAGATTAATTTTGTTATTTTGATGTTATGTTTTTGAAACAATGTTGTCTTTTATTTGAATCTTTGTATGAAAATTTAGTATTGCAGTGAAATTTGAATATAAATTATATCGTCACATAGTGTTATGAAGTTTTAAGCAATTTGTTCGTCTCATCCCGATGTTTCCGCCATCGGTTGGGGTGTGACAGATTGGTATCAGAGCCATAACTATAGGGAATTAGGAAAAGTAGGAATGCTTTGCCCTAGTCTATAGTTTTAGGAACTTTGATTCTTATTTGTCGTTTAAAATTTTATGCATTTTACCTTATTTGCTTCTTATCTATTCTTCTTTGGTCTATTAAACTTTCATGCCTTTCCTAAGGCTAACATAATACACTTTTGAAGACTTGAAGACACTCGTAACAAAAACGAGATGAATTTACCAAAATAGGCGTGAAACCCACAATTTGGTAAACGACTCTCATTCCGCTTAATTCTATTTTTGCACGAAATTACACCATTAAGTTTGAAGTGAAATCCACGTCTTAATGGTAATTTCCAATTCAAACTCTAGTGGACCCTCGTCAAAGTGTCGAAATTTAATTTTGACCCGACGAGTACCAACCACATTAGGGTACGGAATCTTCAAGTTAGGGGTGAAACTCGCATCTTGTCGATTAAGTCCCACTCCTCGACTTTCAATCTCGCCAAAGTCCCAATTGTTTCAATCGATTAGAGATGTGTAGTAACTGGAAGGGTAAGATACCGTTAATCGCTTCTCGACGAGAGTATCTTACCTATAGGCCAAAGCAAATTTTCTCTAATTCAAAAGGACTTTCGACCCACTTTGGAATAGTCGACGTTTCTCTACCCGAAACAATCCGATGTTTTATGAGCCTCTCTTTTATGTTATCTCAATTTATATGTGATTTTTATACTTGTTACCTCATTCATTTCAAAACCGTTACACAATTCGCACATTTCTCGCAATAAAAAACAATAATAATCTCTCGTGAACAAACTAAATTTACGATGCTTTCCTTATCAATGTTATGCTATGTGAAATTCATGATTATGCTATGTGAGACGATTTGAATATTTCTATGCTACGTGAGACGATTTGAACATTTTTATGCTATGTGAAACTTTATGCTATGTGATGCATTCATGAAAACAATTTTCTTAAACAAACATTATGATCAAGTCTCACCTATTCGTTCTTTTTGAATCTTAGATATCTTCTCGTCTCTCCAACTCGACTAAGAAGTCAAAGACCAGCTCTCAAAAGAAGATGATGGCATTCATGGCCAATCAAATTATGCGTATCGTCCCTAAGATCATCACTGAAATTCAAGCTTCTGGTACTCCAAACTCCTCCTTCGATTCAAAGGCTGATGTGCGTAAGCCCGTGTCGTTCAATTTCAAGCACTTTTCGTCTTGCAACCCTAAGCCATTCACTGGCAACGATGGGGTGACTGCTATGCTCGAGTGGTTTGATAGCATAGAGGTCACGTTTATCAACAGTGAATGTCCTGAAGAGCTCAAAAGGCGTAGCGCTGCTGGGGTATTCCAAGCCTGAGCTCTAGAATGGTGGACAAACGAAAGGAACATTCGTTCGAACGAAGAGGCTTATGCTTTACCTTGGGAGGAAGTTAATGTGACAACTGCAACTTTCTGGTATTTTTCGTACATTTAAATTGATCATTTACGCTATACAGTTATGTGTTTTGAACATCTGAACTACATGATTTCATGACATACACTTAGAATACTCATGGAATACATAATTATGATGCACATTATTCATTTTTATTGGTTACATCTGAAACAATTTAAACAATGCATCGAAACAACTAGTATAGTACCTAGTAGACTATTGTGCTGATAGAAACGCAGGATCCGCAGAAACCAGCTTAATGACATATTTAGGGATTAGACGAGAGTCCAACATCAAATATACATTAAACCCTAATTAGGAATGCAAGGGTTTGGTTTAATACCTTCCCGAAGTCCGACAACACTAAAAACTGCCCGAAAAGCACTAGAAGTCACAAATTCAGCGCTTTTCTGCAGAAAATCAGCAGAATTTAGCATTATAACTTTTATGCAATATGTAAAAGTGTTGTTTAACTCAAAATTCATATGAGAATACATTGGGGTATCATTTAAACCAAAAACCATATCATTCCCTACAACTTACACATGCTTATCCTTCAACTATCAACTAACGGAGCAAACGCCAAACGGATATCCGAACATTATCTAAACTTTTTTTGTAACTAGCTAACATTAATCTTGGCATTTTAAAGCTAGTTATGACATCTAAACATCTTAAAAAAATTGAGAACCCCAAACATCTAAACTTCCTAATCCTTTTTCCTAAGTTTATAACACTTTAAACTACATGAAACAATTCACAACACAACACCCCCCCTGTTCGACCGCCCCCTTGTGGGACCCACACATTTTACCACTTGGTGAAATATCTAGATATTTCACCAAGTCTTGCAAGTGGTGATGTTCATGATTAGTTAATAACTTATAAACTAAGCTAACTAGATCTAACCATCACATTTTACACCTTTATTTTCACACACTTAAGCTCTCATCTCCACCTCCATTTTTGGCTAAGAACACCCACACATCACCTTCATTTTTAAGCCACTTTCTTGATGATCAAGATGCATTTTCATGGAACTTGAGAAGATCTAAAGCATTCACAAGTAGAAGCAAGCATTTCATTCATCCAAGAGCTTTCAACCATCAAAAGTTCATCATCTTTGCTCTTCATTTTCATCAAGATCATCCCTAGCCACAAGAGCTAGAAGTGAGCATTCCAATCATTTTTTCCATACTTGTTTATGTACATATATCTTATGAACAAGTTATAACCAAAAGATTCATGCAAGAATATGATGAAAATACTTAAAAGCAAACTAAAAATCATAATAAATAAGATTGTATATGTTGTGATTTGAAGATTGTTACATGTTTATTTGATCTAGTTATGATGAACATCATATGAAAAACTTGTTAGATGATGTTTAAAAACATGATCTAACAAGTGTACATGAAAGTGTTAAAAGGGTTATGTTAAAAATGATGTTTAATGGATGATCATAATATTTGATATTGTTAAAGTGTATAAAGTTTTTCACTAAAAATAATGCTTTTTGTAAGATTTATAAAAGAAACATACAAGATGGGTTTTGTATAAAAGTTTGACAAAACTAGTAGTAAAGTATGATTTTTGAACAAGTAAACATATGTAAAGATCATACCAAAACCCTACATGTTTATGAGTTCATCTTGTTAAAAGTATGTTATAAATCTCATGTGTTTTTGTTTAAAAATGATATGAGTAAATTGTTGGTGATTTGAAAAGAAAAAGATATGTTTTACTAAACATGGCAAAGTTCATATTTCAAAGGAACTATGGCCAATTTTTCTTAGAAATCATATGTTAGAAAAACTGTCATTTTTGACAAAGTCTTTACAAGAATAACAAGATTTGAAAGAATGGTTTTTATAAAAGCAAAAATAGATATAAATATGTATTTTTGAGAAAATATATATTTAGTAATCTTAACAACTTATGTGCTAAGTGTTATTTGATTGTATCTTACTAATATAATAAATCAAAGTGGTTTGAGCTGAGGTGTCAACACCACAAGCAACCATCTTTCTCTCTTTCCTACTTGTCAAGTTCTCACATCTTCATATCCTATGTGTCATTTCCTGGATTTTTTTTATAAATCTTAAGCAATAGACTTTTGGGCGGCAAATGAATTTTTGAGCAAATTCAATTTTTGAATTTCCTTTACTCATCCCAAGACACCTGTTACCCTATTTTCTCACTATCAAGTTTAGTTTCTTTAATCTTTGGCCACAGTATATAGAACAGTCATACATTTGACAACTCATTTTCCCTTCAAATTCATCATTTCCATCTGTAACTCAAAAAACCCGTCATCAAACCCTAATCTGATCTTCATCTTTGTCGTGTTGTTTTCATTATTAGTTATGAATAGTAATCATGCTACGCTGATGAATCCACACGCGCCGTCGTCAAGCTCCGGCGGAGCCGGATTTCCGGATTCAAAACTTCCTACAAAAAGGTATGTATATATGAGATGTGTATGTTTATGTTATTGTGTTTTTTATTCTGATTCACGGATCTTATTTGTTTTAGTAATCAATATCTTCAATACCTGAAACAAATTCGCACGGAATAATGTTGGTCGGATGAGAAGATGAACAATAAACAATTCAGATCCATTATCCCTCTTCAACCCTACAATGAACCTCCGTCAGGTTTGTTTTTCTTCAACATTTTTTTTTAATTTCAAATGGTTGAAGTGTAATGCTATTTGGTTTGATTTGATTAACATTGTTTGTTGATTATTGTTTGTGTTCGTCGGAATGCAATTAGGGCTTTTCTGTTGAAGGAGCACAATTAACTCAATGCAACTTTTGGTGTCCATTGATGATAAGAGGGTATGTACATTTTGGTGATTTGAGTTTGTTTGTGTTGGAAGGTTTTTTTTTTGCTCATTTTGGTAGTTTATACTTTTTTGGTTGATTGTTGATGGTTAGAAATTTGGGGAATATTCACATGAATTTGTTTGTTGATAATTAAAATTAGGGAAGATTGTTTAAATTCTTGGTGAATATTATCATGAATTTTTGAAATTCCACCTGAACTACTGCTCCGATTGACCAGACCCATATCATGAATTTTTAAAAAGTGAAACACTTACATAATTTTTGTTTGGCATATGATTTATGGAAATAAGTTAGTTGCAGACTTATTTTTTTTATAGACTTTGATTTTTATTTTTATTTTTATTTTTGTTTCATTGCGGGTTTTATATGCGAATGGTGATGAAGACTTGCTCGACTAATCTTGTTTCTATATCCGATCTACCCTGCGTGTATGTGTTTTTGTTATTATAGATATTACCACAAGCGGTTTGTACGCGCTATGGATTGACGGTTGGAGCAACAGTGGCTCCGTTTGTCCGTCTCCTGCTATGGGCTTTCTTCCCTATTGCTTATCCTATCAGCAAGGTAATTATTGAGTAGTCTTGTATGGTTATGTTATCTCTTTACAAATAATTCGATGTTAATTTTGTAACTTTGTTTAGGTTCTAGATTGGATGTTGGGAAAGGGGCATGCTGCTCTTCTACGCAGGGCAGAGTTAAAAACTTTTGTGGATTTTCACGGCAATGAGGTAATCTAAAATCTAAACAACTAACAACAGTTAAGATTCATATTTTATACCTTAACAAATACCTTAGTAATGTGGCAACGTGCTGATAGGCTAGGAAAGGTGGAGATTTGACCCATGATGAGACTACTATAATAGCCGGAGCACTTGAGTTGACCGAAAAGACTGCAAAAGACACCATGACCCCCATATCGAAGGCATTTTCCCTTAATCTCGATGGAACTCTTACTTTGTGAGTTTCTATCCCGATCTTCGTATTACGTAAATATTTCACACATTTTTTTGTGTGAATTAATTCACTTCCTTGTGTCTGCATAGGGATACCTTAAATGCACTTATGACCATGGGTCACAACAGAGTTCCTGTTTATTCTGGGGACCGAACAAATATTATTGGAATCATCCTGGTATATATTAATATGCTACGTTAGTAACAAGTTACGAAAGTTAATATACAAACTAAAAATAGATATTGGAGGAAAAATTTTGAATATTAATAAGGGCGATTAACTTGCATAATGGTATTACTGTATGCAGGTTAAGAATCTCTTGGCGGTTGACCCAGATGATGCAGTTCCTCTTAGAAAGATGTTATTAAGGAAAGTTCCAAGGTACGCGAAACTTAATTATCATATACCGTTGTCATGCGAGAACAGATTCGTGCTCATGTTGTTGAGGATGTGTATGGTTTTCAGGGTTGAAGACAACATGCCTCTTTATGACATCTTAAATGTGTTCCAAAAAGGGCAGTCATATTGCTGTTGTGTACAAAGATCTGAACAAGAAGACAAACATGCTGAAAAAATCCAGAGATACAGAAACTCAAAATGTAGCAAACAAATCACACTTTCACGATGCTGATGGTACATTGATGAAGAGTGACGGAGATGAATAGGTAAAGAGAAGTCCACCTTCAACTCCGGCTTTCAAAAAGAGACATAGAGGCTGCTCATTTTTCATACTGGATTTGGATAACAATCCGATTCCCGAATATCCGTCGAACGTTGGTGTGATTACCATGGAAGATGTCATCGAAGAGCTTCTTCAGGTATACTTTAACAAAAATACCGTTATTGATTTTAGATTTGCAAATGATAAATAAGTTAACACCAACATGGTCGATTTTCAGGAGGAGATATTGGATGAAACTGATGAATATGTTAACATCCACAACAGGTTAGTTAAGCGAGTTTCAGTTTTAAAAAAATGTTTAATGACGATATTATTTTTATTTAATAAAAATATATTGTTTAAATGTAGGCTAAGGATCAACATGAATGCATCACAAGAAAACCTTCTTCCCCTCTCGCTACAGTCTGGTTCAGGTGCTACAACAAAATAACAATACAACTTCTTTGGAGATTACTTTCAAGATACAGTGCCATTAGTTCTATGGGTTTCTTTTAGGTAAATCTTTCTACATATTTTAGTGATTTGTACTTTATGGAGTAAATATTATGCATTGGTATAACTCCTTAAATATGATTTCCAAAGAGCAAGTATATCCGCGAACGCGTATTGTATTTGATGTTGCATAACCCGTGCAATTTCTATTACTTATTGCCATATTGAAGTAAATGCCCTAAGTAATTCAATTCCTGTTTTTTTTCTTCTTGGTAAGGTTTGTTAAACATGGGTCTTAGCATGGAGATATATCAGGTTATAAATCATACAAAAAAATACTTTTATAGATATAGATTTTTTTTAACACAACCCATAACCCGTGAAGCTCACGGGGATATAACCTAGTTAGTTGTATATATGAAAGTTAGGAACTTGAATACAATGATACAAATAAACACAAGACACATTACAACTAAAGACTTACAAGAATACATATAAACGCACCTTAAAAGCAAATTACGGATGATTCGGACACTCGAATACAAGTTATGGACAATACTGACATATGGACAAATAAACGGACTATATAAGTATTTTGGATTACAATATATAACATATCGAAGCTTGGTAAACTACATTTTCAAAACCAAACAAGTGACCATATATATATTTTACAAGTATACAAAATATATTACACATTGGTTATCTTAAAAATGTATTATTTTTGAAGTATATTGATCGGAGTGTCGCGCTCCGGTCAAAGATAATATTTATAAGCCCTATTTACCCTTAACAAATAGCTAGCGGTAGCAAGGGGTCGAACCACGAAGAGTATGTGGTTTGCGATTGGATTTGAATGAATTGAAATATGTGTCACAACTTATGAAGCTTGCTATCTTGTTTTTGTGTATTTTTGTTTGATTGAAAAGATGTGAATTAAAATTACTAAAGTAATTGGGTTGATAACTACTAATGACTAACAATTGCAAGAATGTAATTAAAGGTTTAAACAAGATAGAGAAAACAAGGCTCACACCCGGTTCAGTAATTGCAATCCTAGGGTTCTTACACGTTTTAAATTTGATTCACTTGAATATGTTATTAACGGATTTCTATCATCAAAGCTTAGGTGCCAATTGCTATCAACGCATATCACGGACCACAATGCACTTCGTTACTTCGGACAAGTAAAACCTTTTGAATGACAAGGCATAATTGCATAAACTTGTTTCGCAAAGTCAAATTTCATAACTCACTCGACAATTCACAAATATAGTTCAAATGCAAAACAATTGTCAATCAATCCAAATACAATTCAAGTTGTCACAAAATAAAACTAAAACAATGTTCAAACCCTAGACTTACAATAACCTACACCGGGGTGAAACCTCCAAGGAATTAGCCGTGCATGATCGATAGGACTTGATCACCGGATGAAGAAAGCTTGAACATCATCATCTTGCAGCCTTGAAGTGGTGGAAATAGTGATTAGGGTTTGGAATGATTGATGGTGATGAATGGATTGGAAAGGTGAATGATGACTAGGGTTGTGGAAGTGATGATGATGATGATCGAATCGAATGATTGTCAATCGAATAGATGGATTAGAGGATGAATTGGTGGTGTATCTTGGCTCCAAGAGGTGTTTCTCACTTCAAAATCGAGTGTAACCCCCGTTTATGGGTCAAACAATGTGTTATAACTCGTCCCACATCAAGGAAACTCAAAATTCACGATTTGCAGCAGTAAGGGGCGTCGCCGACGGCCCCCTGGGCGTCGGCGACGGTGTGCCAAACTTCCGACGGCTTATCTTGTTGTCTACGGACCTTTTTGCGCGATGGACATATCTGTGGGGCGTCGCCGACGGCCCTTTTGGGCGTCGCGGACGGTGCCTCTAAATCCTGTTTTTTGTTTTCTTCGTAACTTCTTCGTTATAGCTCCGTTTTACTCACCGTTTTCGCCCACGTACTCGTAATTCAGCCCTCTATCATGCCATATTCCAATATATTCATTTTAAATCCATTAAAATTCCACAAAACACATCCAATCTCCGTGATTAACCCGGGTTTGTTCATTTCACATCCCCGGTTGATCCGATTCGCGTCCCGGTGCTCCGTTTAGCTCCCGATTAGCTCCTTAAACTCTTTTAGACCTGTAAAACACAAATCCCATTAAAAGTAGGCTATTCAAGATTAAAAGCTACGTAAAAACATCAACTTAAGCACAAACGATCACCGGTTTTCGACCACGTATCCCATCCCCACACTTGTCGTTTGCTTGCCCTCAAGCAAATCTGTTTTTCACTTTCACGTGGGTCGAACGAGAAATACACTCCCCATTCCCGAGACTAAGGTTAAGGTCAATTGTCATGCCCAAGTTCAAACTTTTTACAATTTTCACATATTTAGCAATAAATGATTATCATGTAAAAATGGTTATCCAAGATTAACCCGCCCGTGAAACTCACATTTCATGCATATCCCTCACAATGTTCACTCCCCTCGGTTTACAAGTTGGCTAATTTTCATGATGTATTAGCACTTTTAAAAAGTAATCGCTCAAAACCGATTAGAACACGTACCCGCATAGGCTTGCAACTCAATCATTCTCCAACACCGAACACGAATACTAAGCATAAGTCAAAAGGTATTTGTAAGGGTTGTAACGGGGCTAGGCTAAGGGTAGGAAATAAGATATTTTAAAGTGGCTAAGGTGATGAAAATTCGATTTTTTATTATAAAGCAACTATTCTAACAAAACTAACTAGAAACATCAATCTAAGAGGCAATAAGTTTCGCCTTTTATTCAACAACTAATACTCGTAATTTTGTATTTTTTTTTCAATGATTTTCTATTCTTTTTCGCAACAATTTTTTTTTGCTTTTTTTTTAATATAAAGCACAACTATACAAACAAATAGACCTATAATCGAATTTTCATCACACGGGTTTAAAAATAAAAGGTTTAACGGATGTAGGCTAAATGGGTTGGTCAAACGAAATGTTTCGGCTCAAAGTTGGCTACTAAGGGATAAATTTTCGGGTAAGGATATATAAATGGTGTAAAAAGAAAAAAAGGTTACCTAATGCCTTAATCATTCTCGTGCTTTTATTCGGTCTATGGTCTCAAACGTATCAAAAGTTGCAAGTTCTACAATACGTAACTAATGGTCCACTCAAACAAAGAAAACATAAATATGTAATTCTATGATGTAAAAGTGGCTCAAAACCTCACATATAAAGGGTATGGTATGTGACATGCATAAAATACTAGTTTCTTAGGCGGATTATTCCCAAATAACCACCCGCTAAATACCCGTCATGCTATTAATTCAAACTTGACCATGACAAAAGACCAAATGGGTTGTGACATCCCTCGTTGACTTAGTTACTTGTGCTTTAAGATCGCTTTCGAAACAAGACATTTTGGAAAAAAATTTGAAATTTTCCCCCATCCCCACACTTGAGGTAAACACTGTCCTCAATGTGTAGTGTTTAAATGAACGGGTCAAAATCGAAAACTTTTACTACTCCCCCATCCCCACACTTGAGGTAAACATTGTCCTCAATGTGTAAGAACTAGAGTTTTAAAACGCCCAAGGGATGTGACACGGCTAACTTCCCAAAAATTCCACCCCGAAAAATAATGTACAATTACAATCCACTTATTACTAATCTAAGAATCAAGGTAAAAAGGAAACGCATGCACCTGATTTTTGTCGCTAGATGCTCTTGTTTTCTTCTTCTCTTCACAAAAACGGTCGTCCCTCGAACATGATGTACCTACAAATTTTAACCCTTGTGTAGAAGCATGCTTCTCACAACCATTGAAATTTGTTAGGTTCTTAGTTCTACCATTTTTATGAAAGTTTTACCAAATAATGCGTTAATTTACCTTGATTTTTGTGGAAAAATAATGTACAACAATAACAAATCCTAACTCACTTTCGTAGGAATCACGGTTGCATTTAGCGTATGCAACAAGCCCTTTTAAACCCCCCAATAGCTTGGGAGGACAAGTAGGTCTCGTGAGGGTTATATAGGGAACACACCCACAACGTTCATTTAACTATTAAAACGAAATAACAACGTCATACAACAACAACAACAACAAAACTACAAAGAAAAACTAAAACTAATTGTGAAAGAAAATATACAACAACAATTGACTTACCACCTCATGGTGGTCGAATGGCGTGCTTGCCGCCTACGAACTCCTCGAAATCACCCACCGGTGATTCATACCATTTTTTACCAAACGGTCCAAACTTCCTCACCTCCTCTTCCTTCTTCTTTTCTAGAGGTGACTTATTCGCCTTCTTTTTCTTGACCGTCTTTTTCTTTGTTTCTCCAAACCTACCAACCATAGCACATACCTTTTTGTTTGGATTCAAGTCCTTTTTAGGACACTTATCCTCACCGAGCGGGTTAGTGAAATTTGGAAAAACATTTAAATTTAATTCCCGGTCCCCAAATTTAATGCTTACCGTTCCTGTTGCACAATTTATTCTGGCATTAGCAGTTGCCAGGAACGGTCTACCCAGTATAACTATCGGTTGGGTGTCCTCAACACACCCAACATAGTCTACTACCAAAAAGTCATCTGGGTAGTAGCAATCATCCACCTTAACAATCACATCTTCCACCATCCCCCTTGGATGCGTGGGAGTCTGATCGGCCAATACCACGGGAGTATCAAATTTTTTTAATGGACCAAAATCGTATTGGTCATACAAACTCCCGGGTAAAATGCTCACACAAGCTCCAAGATCGAGGAGCGCCCTCTCAATTTTAAATGTTCCAATTTGAATTGGAATAAGAGGATCTCCTGGATCTTGAGCTTTTGGGGGAGCGTACTTGATAAAATGGCACTAACATGTGATACCAAATCAATCGGTTCGGGTAATTTATTGTGCCGTTTTTCAATGCTCAACTCTTTCAAGCATTCCACATGAGCCGGAATTTTTTTAATGTCATCAAGTAACGGCAAATTAATTTTTGCTTGTTTAAAAATTTCCCACCTCTCGTCCTTTGGTGGGCACCGTTCTTCAAGCTTTGATGCATTACTCGAGTTAATTTGATTTAAAAAATTTTCACAAAAAGAATCCTTATTCATGTTTTCAATTTTAATTTGTGAAATCGTTTCTTGTTCATTTTTACTTTCCAACTCATTACTTGTATTTTCCACTACACCATCAACGCATTGTGGTGGTGGAATGCTTTCAACACTACTACAAACCTCATCATTTGAAAGGAGACTTACCGCGCTAACGCGTGCATTCCTCACGTTGCTTGTGCTAGAACCTTGATGCTTCGGCTGTAGTGTCACTTGGAAGTCCTCCTCCGCTTCCACGAATCTGAGCCATCTCTTGTGCAAGTTGCCCCACTTGCTTTTCCAACGCCTTATGGGATTTATCTCGTACCTCAAACTCTTTCTTCATCTCTTGATTTGAATGGTTGATAGCATTCATAATAGCATCAAGTTTAGAGTTTAATGAATCATCACCTTGAGAGTTTGATGCACCACCCCCATTTCCACTTTGGTTGTAACCACGTTGATAATTTCTTTCACGGTTTTGATACCCTTGGTTACCTCCTTGGCGAGTTTGGTGCGAATACCCACCTTGATTTCCAGATTGGAAATTCGGGTTCATTTGGTTGGAGGCATTACCATACCTAAAGTTAGGATGGTTTCTCAATACGGGGTGGTAAGTGTTGGAGTTTATATCGTATTGCCTCCGGTCTCCATACACTTGATTCACATCCACAGTGGCTTGACAATTCTCGGTCCGGTGACCAATGTCGCCGCATTCTTCACATACGGTGTATTGCACCGCACCCACTTCTTTTTTCTTCATGCGGGCCAACTCCCGCTCCAACGTTTCAATCCGATCCTTAGAACTCGCATCGCGATCGGGCCAAGACCTTGAGGTAGAGTGCTTTTTTGCTCGGTCGCCCGATTCTTTCGCCTTTGACCTCTTGCTCATCCTCTCGAGGAACTCCCAATCATCGTCCTCGTGATTACTCAACAAAGTTCCATTACTCATCGATTCAAGGTGGTTCTATGTCTCATCATCCAACCCTCGCACAAAACATTTGACCAACTCCCACTTTTCAATTTGATGATGTGGGCAATTCCGAATTAGTTCCTTGTATCGGGTGAATGCTTCGTGCAATGGTTCGCTCGAAAGTTGGCGAAAAGACCTAATTTCATCTCTAGCATCATCGGTCTTCGCCATCAAATAATACTCATCAAGAAAAACTTGTTGCATTTCGCCCCATGTACGAATACTATTCGCCGGAAGTGTAAGAAACCATTGTTTCGCCTTATCTTTTAGCAAAAACTGAAATAATCGAAGCTTGACCTCCTCCAATGCAAAATTATGCCCCCCGATAGTGCTACATATGGATGAAAACTCCGCCAAATGAGTGTACGGTTCATCATTAGACCTCCCATTGAATTGGGGAAGTATGTTGATGTAGTGAGGCTTGCAATCGAACATCCTTCTTTCACAAACTATTGGAGAGTCATTGTCGGTGACCACCGGCCTAAAACGGTCATTTACTCCCCGTGGGGGTTGTTGACGACGGTATGGACCGTTAACTTCTTGATCCACCGGCCTTCGATTATCTCTTCTATCACCTCCCCTATCACCTCTTCGGTTTCCACCTTGATTACCTCTTTGATTACCTCCTCCCACGAAACGAGGAATCCGGTTAGGGTTAATATTGTTGTTGTAAAACCCATCATTCCGGTTCCTTTGATTATTGTTTCGTGGTTGACGGTTGTTTTTGTAACCGTCATTTCGCACATTCCCGTACCCATAGTTATCGTTCCCCATAAAGTTGGCATTTTGGTAGCCAAGCTCATCAGCTTCAAAACCTCTATCATTGTAGATGTTGTCCAGATTCACATAACCCCATTCGTCATCATCTACCCGTTCATTATAATTACCCCCGTCATCCGAGTATTACGAGTGAATACTCACGTGTTCCGGCGATTGATAACCGGGAACGCTATACGGTTCGTCATCGGGGATAGCATTTCTCAAATCGTCTAAATTAAAGAACGGGTCTTCATTCACGGGATTGCCGCGATCTCGGTTGCCTCTACGGTCGGAATCAACATTCCGATCATCAAGGTTGTTAGGTAAGGAGTTCTGTCGGCGAAGGTTTTGTTGTTGGGGTGTTCTTTGGGTATTGTTGGTGTTTTGGTTTCGGAAAGGTGGTGTGGGTGGTCTAGAGTTGTTATTACCACCCGGTTGCTTTTGAGGTATAGGTTGGACATTTTGAGCGGGACTGAAATTTCCTCGGTATTGGAATTGGTTCGGATTTTGGTTTTGGTTCGAATTTTGGTTTGCCATTGAATCGGTTTCAATGGTTGGTGTGAATTGTGGTGTTTGAGTGGTTTGATTAGAAGCAAGAGTTGTTTCTAACCGGCTTGCTAAGTTTCTTCTTGCTACTCTTTCGATTTCCGGTTCGTAAACCAACGGTGAAGTCCTCCCGGAGTTCCGCGTATGCATACACTACCTGTAACCTGCACAAGTAACACACCCCGCGTTACAAGGAAAAAGACAAAGTACAAGAAGAGAAACTATGCAATTTAAACAGTTAATCACGCAAATTCAAACAATATCCAAACACAAAGCGCACACACTCCCCGGCAACGGCGCCAAAATTTGATCGGAGTGTCGCACTCCAGTCAAAGATAATATTTATAAGCCCTATTTACCCTTAACAAATAGCTAGCGGTAGCAAGGGGTCGAACCACGAAGAGTATGTGGTTTGCGATTGGATTTGAATGAATTGAAATATGTGTCACAACTTATGAAGCTTGCTATCTTGTTTTTGTGTATTTTTGTTTGATTGAAAAGATGTGAATTAAAGTTACTAAAGTAATTGGGTTGATAACTACTAATGACTAACGGTGCCTCTAAATCCTGTTTTTTGTTTTCTTCATAACTTCTTCGTTATAGCTCCGTTTTACTCACCGTTTTCGCCCACGTACTCGTAATTCAGCCCTCTATCATGCCATCTTCCAATATATTCATTTTAAATCCATTAAAATTCCACAAAACACATCCAATCTTCGTGATTAACCCGGGTTTGTTCATTACACATCTCCGGTTGATCCGATCCGCGTCCCGGTGCTTCGTTTAGCTCCCGATTAGCTCCTTAAACTCTTTTAGACCTGTAAAACACAAATACCTTTAAAAGTAGGCTATTCAAGATTAAAAGCTACGTAAAAACATCAACTTAAGCACAAACGATCACCGGTTTTCGACCACGTATCATATATAAAGATATATATATATATATATATATATATATATTATATAGGGCTTGGCTATACAAGAAACCCCATCTTTTTTAAAAAACTATGCAAACCCAATACCATCCATTGATTATGTTTCATCACACTTGATCAATGGCTCTCATAATTTTGGTAACAATTAGATTTAAAAGAAATATAATAATACATATTAGTCAACTAGAAGGGCATTTTGGGTAGTATATTCCTTCTCTTTCCACTGTCTAGTCCTATCATCTTTAATGCACCTCTCTTTCTCTCTCTTCATATCCAATTCAAAATCACAATCTCAGCTCTCTCAATTCCCTCTTTCCCATGACTTTCCCTTCTCTCTACACAACACTTACAACCTGCAAGCCTAAAGAGAGAGTGAGAGCCGTGAGAGAGAGTACCAGAGAAATCGAAAGAGAAAGAGAGGTCCAGAGAAATCGAAAGAGAGAGAGAAAACTGGTGGGTTTCCAGCCACCCACGGCAGCAGCAGCGCTGTGGCGGTGGTGTTGTTAACCGTTATGGTTGGGGCAGGGGAGGCGGTAGATGCACGATGAGTGAGGCACGATGGTGGTTGGTGGAAGGTGGTGGCTGGTTCATTCTGGGTTGTTGGTAGTTGATAGCGGCGATAGTGGGTGGTTGTAGAAGGTGGTGGAGGGTGGGTGGTTGGTGGCGCCGGAGTTCGAAACGTCGTCGGAGTCAAGATCTAGTAATGGTTAATGTTCTCTCTCTCTCTCTCCTCTCCTCTGTCTTCAATCAAGATCTAGTAATGGTTAATGTTCATGTATTTTAAATAAATCGAAAACTTTAGGATGAGATTTTTGAACGGGATTTTTTGTTGGTTTGGTTGCTTGTTTGGGGATTTTGATCTTAACAATAATTGTTTTTTTTGTTGGTTTGGTTGCTGGTTTAGCCTTTTGATCTGAACAGTAAGTGTTTTTTTTGTTGGGTTGTTTGATTTATAGAAACAGACCCATAACATGTGTTAAGCACCTGTTAGAATAATATATAACGTGTGTTGATTTACAGAAACAGATCCATAAAGATATTCAATTGACAAGCTGGATGGATGCGGGGATATTGAATAAGTCAAATCTTTTGGGAAAGAAGTTTTCGTTCGTTTATAACATGTGTTAGTGGTTCATGCTGTAACAGATCCATAAAGAAGTTTTCATGCTGTAACAAGTTTTCGTTCATTTATAACATGTTTAGCACATTTTGGAATGTATAACATGTGTTAAGCCTCTGTTATAATCTTTTTGTAACCTGACATGTATTTATGTATAAGCTAGTGGTTTACAAAACACCATGATGTGTATATACTGATCTAACATGTGTTACAATTTGTCTGTTCGGAACATGTAATTGATTAACATGTGACAAGGGTGAAAACAGTCGACGGGGGGGATGAGTTTAATGGTGAGCTTAGTTAATATCGTAATCTTGTTGTAACCCCACTTGTATACATATGATAACATGTAAGCATCCATTATAACCCGACTTGTATTCATGTATATCAAAAGTGGTTTGCAAAAACACCATGATGTGCATATACTGATCGTAACACGTGTACAAGTTAATATGGAACATACAAGTTAATATTGTAACACCGTATACCTGGGATAACATGTGTTAAGCCTCTGTTATAATCTTGGTTTAACCCAACATTGTGTCATGTATAAGCTAGTGGTTTCTAAAACACTATTAACTTGTATAATCTTGGAACATACAAGTTAATATTGTAACACCGTAACCCGACTTGTATTCATGTATATGAAAGTCACATCCTTTGGGAAAGAAGTCTTCGTTCATTTATAACATGTGTTGGTGGTTCAAGCTGTAACAGAACACCATGATGTAACCTGACATGTGTTCATGTATAACATGTGTTAAGCCCCTGTTAGAATGATATATAACGTGGGAAAGAACTCTTCGTTCGTTTATAACATGTGTTTGTTTTGGACATTTTGGAATGTATAACATGTGTTAAGCCTCTGTTATAATCTTTTTGTAACCTGACATATATTCATGTATAAGCTAGGGGTTTACAAAACACCATGATGTGTATATACTGATCTAACATGTGTTACAATTTGTCTGTTCGGAACATGTAATTGCTTAACATGTGACAAGGGTGAAAACAGTCGACGGGGGCGATGAGTTTAATGGTGAGCTTAGTTAATATCGTAATCTTGTTGTAACCCCACTTGTATACATATGATAACATGTAAGCATCCATTATAACCCGACTTGTATTCATGTATATGAAAGTGGTTTGCAAGTTAATATGTGTACAAGTTAATATGGAACATACAAGTTAATATTGTATAACGTGTGTTAAGCCTCTATTATAACGTGTGTTAAGACTTCCAGAATGGATGCATAAACTCCAATAGTAACTTAATAACATAGTATACCTGATATAACGTGTGTTAAGCCTCTTTTATAACGTGTGTTAAGACTTCCAGAATGTGTTAAGTCCATACCGTTTTAACATCATGTACTAGACAAAACAAAATAAGAGTCTCACATTACATATTACTAGTAAACGAAAATACATAGCACTAAGAAAATGGCGGAGCTTCCTTTGAAAATCCGCCTTAGCTTTTCAGCGGCTACCTTTGCTGCCTTAGCTTTTCAGCGGCTACCTTTGCTGCCTTAGCTTTTCAGCGGCTACCCTTGCTTTATTTTTTGGGTCGGTCTTGAAACGGTTTGTAAACATGTGGGTGTGCGTATGCCAGGGAAGTTATAAAAATGTGTTTTCATGTCACACGTAACACGTGTTACGTTGTACATGGGTTTCATGTCACATGTAACACATGCATGTCCGAGAAGTTCAAACTATAACATGTGTTAGTTGTGTTGTGCTGCAACATAAACATGGTCATGATCCTTGAGTATCTGATCCACGTTTGACGAAACCAACGGTCCCGAGAATTGGATCTTATATCCCTTGTATCCATCACCGTCCTAATAAACAAAAAGATAAGATAACCGTTAAGTCGTTAACCAGACATAAATATTAACACATTCATAGCCAGAAAATCTTTTTTCTCAAATAACATCACAAAAACAGTTACTATGGTTTAGCTGTGAAACAGGAGTTCAGACTATAACACGTGTTACGTTGGTTGTGCTGTAAGACAAACTTGGCTTAGCTGTGAAACAGGAGTTCAGACTATAACACGTGTTACGTTGGTTGTCCTGTAAGACAAACTTGGCTTTTCGTTTCTAAAAACAGATGTGCCGATTATTAGACGTCTAAAAATAAAAAATGACAACCATAGATCTAGTTAATAAAACATAATCAATGGTTGATGTTTGGCTTCATAGAATTTCACAATGATTTCGAATGTCAATCTAGTCAAATGAAATAAAATACATGGTCTACATTTATCCACATGGTCAAAGAAGTAACCATGTTCCTTTTGTCCTTTGTACATACTTTTTAAATTAACAAAGGTTAACACACGTTATATATCATTCTATCAGGGGCTTAACACATGTTATACATGAACACATGTCAGGTTACATCATGGAGTTCTGTTACAGCATGAACCACTAACACATGTTATAAATGAACGAAGAGTTCCTTTCCAAAAAATGTGACCTATTGAATATCTTTTTTTAACACATGTCCCCGCATTAGCGTCGCCTACATCCATCCAGCTTGTCGATTGAATATCTTTATTGTTCTGTTTCTGTAAAGCAACACACGTTATATATCATTCTAACAGGGGATTAACACATGTTATGGGTCTGTTTCTGTACTATAACGCACAAAAACAGTTACTATTCAGATCAAAAGCCCAAAACAAAGCAACCTAACCAACAAAAAACAGTTACTATTCAGATCAAAAAGCACCAAACAAGGCAACCAAACCAACAAAAAAACAGTTACTGTTCAGATCAAAATCCCCAAACCAACAAACACATTTTTTTAACACAAAAATAACTAATCCATGGATCAAAATCAAACGAGTTTGAAACCAAAACAAGTAATCCATGAATCAAAATCAAAATTTATAAACACCAGGAGAATGAAAACCAAACTAAAATCAATAGTATTGAAATTTATTACCTATAAACGTCATTTTTTTTTTGAAACAATAATCAATGGTATTGAAAAATAATTAATCTTTTGGCAACATTCTTAATTCTGGAAAAAATAAAACCAATTGTGAAGAACGAAAATCAAAGTAAATGACAATTAAAAATCAAAACCAACTTATTATTGACAGGATCTTGATTCTTCGACAGTATCTTGGTTCTTCGATTTCTTTTAAGAAATTAACATGTAAAGTTGAATTAGGGGTGTAAAAAAGAAAAAAAAACTCGAACCCATAAAAAAAAAGGATGAAAAACCTTGATCATTCTTGTCCTCGTCAGTAGGGAACTCGTTGTGAATGACGTTCCCGTCAGTGGGGATCTTTAAATGGAGGTTTTGAAATGGTGGATCTTGAACCCGAAATGAAGTTCATGGAAATGGATCTTGGGTAGAACTTGAAACAGATATGAAGTTAATGGAAAATGGAGGTTTTGAAAGGGTGGATCTTGAAACACAGAGATGAAGTTAATGAAAAAATGGAGGTTTTGAATGGTGGATCTTGGGTTTTGAAAGTAGATTTGGATGTGATGGGTATTAATTATTGTAAAATCAAATAGGGGAAGATATCTAAGATAGATGTGAAAATACCATAATGCCCTCAAGGACAAAAAGAATATGATATTTACTATGGACACGTGGCAAAATCTAGACCATGCATTGGGTTTGCAAAGTTTTCTAAAATTCAAGGGTTTTTATAGAGCATTACCCTATATATATATATATATATATATATATATTTCACAACATCTAAAATGTATTATTTTGGTGAAAGACTAAAATTATATATTTCTAAAATTAGTCTTAAAAATAGATTATTTTAAGATGATTTTTATATCTTTTACCAAGCATAGATTATATATTCATAAAGTATATATCTTGAAATATATATATATATATATATATTAAGAATACAAGATCACGTATAATGAACACGAGGATATACGTATTCCTATACGTATAACTATATACTCACTCACATCACCAACACTTGGTGAAAACTCAATTACACAAGTACGATACAACTCACAAGATACAAGAATATATATATATATATATATATATAGGGTAAGGAGCCGCTAAAATAGAAACCATCTCTAGTTGTAAGAACCGTGAGAACCACTATCAGCCAATCAGAAAAAGGGGTATTTTGGTCATTTACCCCAAATATCAAATCTACCCTCTCTCTACATTTAAAGTCATTAACTTTATAATTACCTCTCTCCTCTCTCATCTCTCATTATCTCGTTTCACATCCACATACAGCCACCATATTTTCCCTCTCCCTCTCGCTGCCTAACGACAGTCACGTCGGAAACCGGTGTGACGCCGGCGGTTGGCTCTCCGACGATACTTACCTGCAACCCACCCACACCCCTTGGTTCCCCTCTTTCCGACGACAACCACCAGCCAAACACACCCCTCTGTCTCTACAGTAATCGGCTGGCCACCAACTGTGGTAGCGGCGCATGATGCCGGTGGTTCAGTTCTTCAGTGGCGGTGGAACACGAAGAGAGAAAGACTGGCAGCGACGGCGACGGGCCGAAGGCAGCGCCGCCGTGAGCGGCGGCGGTCCTGGTCTCCTCCCGACGAGCGTCTGTGAATGTAGTAGATGATGATGTTCAGCTCAGAGTTGATGCTCGGGTCGACTTTGGAGGTTATGCTTTGGTTCGAATTTTGTGAAAGCGAGTCAACAGTTTCGGGTCAGATTTATTCAAAATAGTTGGGTGTGTTCGATTGAGATTTGGTTCAATTCAGATTGGATGTGGTCCGAGTCTGGTTCGGGTAGTCGGGTGTCACGAACAAGAATCTGATGAACTCTCACTAGAAAAATGGTGGGTGTTTGATCTGTGTTCTTGATTTTCTGGTGATTTTTGAACAGTGAACTATGTGGGTTTGATCTGTTGGATTGGGTGGCGATGATGCAAAAAAAAAAAAAAAACGTAGATTTTGATGACGATGCGGCAAGGATGGTGGAGGGTAGGTTTTTGAACCTGCAACCCCACTTTGCAGCCTTTTGATTATCGGAAAATTTGACCCAAACCCCGTTTTTTCGAGATACACATTGTTTTGATGTTGTTGGTTTTTTATATTTTTTCCCCAGTCGATGACGATAACAATCTATCTGAGACACCTACCGAGTTTGCGATTTCTGGGTGCGTTCGTTTTGCGTAAAAAAGTTTTTGTAAAAAAAAAAGTTAAACCGTAAACTTTTTAACGTAAAACGTAAACTTTTTAACATAAAACGTAAAAAGTTTAACGTAAATCGTAAAACGTAAAAAGTTTTAACGTAAAACGTAAAAAGTTTAACATAAAATGTAAAACATAAAAACGTAAAAACGTAAAACGTAAAAAGTTTAACGTAAAACGTAAAACGTAAAAAGTTTAACGTAAAACGTAAAAATTTTAACGTAAAACCTAAAAAGTTTAACATAAAACATAAAAACGTAAAAACGTAAAAATATTAAAAAATCTGTTAAAAAACTGAATTTAAAAAGCTTTTAATAATAAAATTTTGTTTAAAAAATAAAAACTAATATAATAATACAAAAAGTAATAAAAAATAATAAATACAAAAAGACAAAAAGAGTAATTTTACTAAACCACACTTTTGTATTAAAATATTAAAAACATAATAAGACAAAAATTATCTAATATTATTTTTAATTACTTTTAATGTTGTCCATCCATTTTCTTGATCTAGTGGCTAGAAAGTGGTTCTCTTGTTTTTTACAACTGGATGTGGTTTTCATTTTAGCGGTCCCCTATATATATATATATATATATATATACATATATATTTGGCGAAATATATATTAAACAGTTATCAATTAATACATCTAAGACACAGTTCAACGAATAACAGATACATACAAGTCTTAATACACATTCAAGATAAAAGACTTGTACATAAGTCATTACAAAGACAGAAGTGTCTAACAAATCTAGGACGTTTGTAGGTCGTGACACTATTCAAGACGACCGCACTTGAGATCACAGTTACTTACAGTTCACGGACGCAATTCAGTGAGTTCATGTCCCCTATTCATTTTAAATGCTTTACAACTTTACAACTATCGGGAAAAATACAAGTTCATAGTATGATAAGTCAAGGAATGAAACACCATAGATCATGTGCGAATAGGGTTATACAACTAAGCACCATTAATCCAGTTTGGACCTAGGTACAAGGGGTTAGATCTAATGGGTTTTGGCGAGCCCCACTCTTGGTCGTGGACCCATACAAAAGAGTGCGTTTGTGTCCCAGTCAATGGTAGTCGACACAAAATCGTCTTGGTTTGGATTGCTTCCTATTTCGTCACACATATTAATGTCCTTGCAAAACATTAATGATTAACGATTTCATTGACGCTTTACATACTACATTATACATTTTACAAATTCATCTTTACAACTAAACTGCATGAACTCGCCAACTTTTGTTGATGTTTTCAACTTAACATGTATTTCAGGGAATTATTGGACCATGTCAGGAATTTTAGACAAGATAACAAGTATCAGAACTCCATGCCATCTTTTGGAGGGTTTGCCTGTTATATACCGCCTCTTTGCGGCAATATAGTGGTCAAAACCTTAGTAGTTAAACTTTCATTATGATGTATGAAACAAAGACAATTTTACTTTCAGTTAATGGTTTGTAACCGATACACTTAAACTTGTGTTGTATTCTTTTGAAAAAACTATGTAATGGCATTGGAGCATGTTTTATTCATTTAGTAAGTTCACTTATATTGATATTATGCAATGAGAACCAAACAGATCACACCTCGCGCTTCCGCTACGAGCGGGTGTGACAGTTAAGACACTCATGATGGAAGAATTTTGCCCTCCACACGAACAACAAAAGTTGGAAGAAGAACTTTGGGCTCTAAAGCAAGTTGGCGATGATAACCTAGCCTATACTACCCGCTTCAAATAACTTAGTTTCATTGTTCCCCATTTTGTTTTGACCACCGACCGCATGATTCGCAAATACATCAATGGTTTACCTCCTGCCATGCGTGATACCATTGAGGCAGCCAAACTCGATAATATCGAAGCCGTTTACCATCTAGCAGCTTCCCTAAACAACAATCGCATTCGCGATAAGCAAGCTGCGAACCCCGTTTCATCCAAGTCAGCCAATCCAATCACCCAACAATCAAGTGGCAACAAGGGGAAGAAGCGAAAGCATCAGGACCCTGTTTGCAACGCGATTGTACCCGCTGTCAATCCGAACCCTATTACGCCTGCAAACGATCGAAAGCCATACACTGGGATTCATCCCAAGTGTACCACTTGCAACTTTCATCATCCTACCAATGTCAATTGTCTCCATTGTACCATTTGCAACCATTTTGGGCATAACACCGCTTATTGTCGCAATAACCCTACACCACAAGCTCAAGAAGCTCAACCAGCTCTTCAAAACGCAAAACCAGCTAGAGCCTGCTACAAGTGTGGTGACACAACGCATCTCCATCCTCAATGTCCTCAACTGAATCAGGAACAACAACAACCTCCACGAGGACGAGCTTTCAACCTTAACGCAAATCAGGCGCAGAACGACAATCAAGTCGTTAATGGTACGTTTCTTGTTAATAATCTTTATGCTTCGATACTATTTGATACTGGTGCGGACAAAAGCTTTGTGTCCATTGAATTTGGATCTTTGTTAAACTGTACACACTCTAAGCTACCTAAGTCGTTTTCCGTCGAAGTTTCCAATGGCAAATCCATCTTAGTCGATTATGTTCTTCTTGATTGTCTTCTTACTCTCAACGAGCACGTTTTTACTATCGACCTTATACCCATGCAACTGGGTAGTTTCGACATCATCGTAGGCATGGACTGGCTTTGAAAGAACCATGCTGAAATCGCTTGCCATGAGAAGTACATCCGTTTGCCTCTTCCATCCAGCGATACTCTACACGTTTATGGAGACCGACCTTCAAAAGGAGTGAAGTTGATGTCCTGCACCCAAGCGAACAAATATTTACGCAAACAGTACTTTGCCTTTTTAGCCCACGTTGTGGAAGAAAGGGCAAGGGAAAGAGCGTAAGTGATGTTCCAGTTGTGTGCGACTTCCCTGACGTCTTTCCTAAAGACTTTCCTAGTCCTTCTCTTCCTTGATCTGTTGACTTTTGTATTGATCTCGTACCTGGTTTGACTCATGTTGCCAAAGCTCCTTATCATCTGGCACCCTCTGAAATGCAAGAGTTATCTACTCAACTTCAAGAATTCCTTGATAAGGGCTTCATTCGTCCAAGTACCTCACCTTGGGGTGCTCCTGTGCTCTTTGTCAAAAAGAAGGATGGCTCGTTCCGCATGTGCATCGACTATTATGAGTTTAACAAACTCACCATCAAGAATCATTATCCTCTCCCGCGCATCGACGATCTCTTTGACCAGCTTCAAGGCGCAACTTGTTTCTCCAAAATCGATCTTCAATCTAGTTATCACCAACTTCGTGTTCTCGAAGAGGACATTCCCAAGACCGCATTTCTCACTCGCTATGGACACTATGAGTTCGTGGTTATACCTTTTGGCTTGACCAATGCACCCGCTGTGTTCATGGATCTTATGAATCGTGTTTGTAAACCTTATTTGGATCGTTTCATAATCGTCTTCATTGATGACAACCTCATTTATTCTAAATCTCAAGCCGATGAAGAACGTCATCTACGCCTCATACTCGAGCTCTTACGTGTCGAACGCTTATACACGAAGTTTTCCAAGTGCGAATTCTGGATCAAAGAAATCCAATTCCTTGGACACGTTGTTAGTGAAAAAGGAATCCATGTTGATCCTTCTAAAAATCGAAGCAGTGAAGAATTGGACCGCGCCTAAAACTACTTCTGAAATCCGTTCTTTCTTAGGATTGGTGGGTTATTATCGCCGATTCATCTCAAACTTTTCAAAAATCGCCATTCCTCTCACTTCGTTAACTTAAAAAGAAAAACCTTTTGCTTGGGGTCCTGAGCAAGAGGAATCTTTTCAAATTCTTGAGTACTTGCTTTGTAACGCTCCTATTCTCTCTCTTCCTGGTGGGAATGGTGATTTCGTGGTATATCGCGATGTCTCGAACCGTGGTCTTGGTTGTGTTCTCATGCAACGAGGCAAGGTCATCGCTTATGCCTCTCGTCAACACAAAATACATGAGAAAAGTTATACTACCTATGACCTCATGCTTGGCGCAGTCGTTTTTGTGTTAAAGATTTGGCGACACTACCTGTATGGTACTAAGTGTGTGGTTTTCACTGACCATAAGAGCCTACAACACATCTTTAACCAAAAAGAGCTTAATATGCGTCAGCGACGTTGGGTGGAATTACTTAACGACTACGATTGCGAGATTCGCTACCATCCTGGTAAAGCGAATGTCGTGGCCGATGCACTTAGTCGTAAGACTCATGTTAGTAGCATTCATTGTTTTCAAGTTGCTAGCGACCTTCACACTTGCATTTGTGAAGCTCAATATTCATCAGCCAACGAAGGTAATCTAATCGTCGAGATTCGAGGTGCACCTATCGATCAACTTGTGACCAAATCCGATGGACTTCAATACTACCTTGATCGCATCTGGGTGCCAGATCGCGACAATCTTTGTGAACTCATCATGAACGAGGCACACAAATCCAAGTACTCGATTCATCCTAGTGCTGACAAGATGTACCATAATCTTCGTACATCCTATTGGTGGCCTGGTATGAAGAGAGATATTGCCACGTATGTTTCTAAGTGCCTCACCTGTTCAAAAGTCAAAGCTGAGCATCAACGACCTTCTGGCCTACTCGAACAACCTGAAATCCCCGTTTGGAAATGGGATAGCATCGCTATGGACTTCATAACCAAACTTCCTCGTACACCTTCTGGTCACGATAGCATTTGGGTGATTATCGATCGTCTGACCAAATCCGTTTATTTCCTTCCTATTCGTGAAGATTTCAAGGTTGAACGACTTGCTCGACTCTACACTGGCGAGATTATATGCCGTCATGGTATTCCTCTTGACATCATTTCTGATCGTGATGGTCATTTCACTTCGCGTATTTGGCAAACTTTCCAGTCCGCTATGGGTTCTCACTTAAATCTCAGTACGGCCTTTCATCCTCAAACGGATGGACAGACTGAACGTACTATCCAAACCCTAGAGGACATGCTCCATTCTTATGTCATCGACTTTGGTGGTAGTTGGGATGTGCATTTACCATTGATCGAGTACTCGTACAACAATAGTTACCACTCCAGTATTCAAATGGCTCCTTTCGAGACATTGTATGGTCGCAAATGCCGATCTCCTATTAGCTGGCATGAGATTGGTGACAAACAAATTACTGGCCCTGAGCTCATACAAGAAACAACGGAAAAGATTCTTCAAATCCGTGACAACTTACTCAAGGCTAGAAGTCGACAAAAGAGCTATGCTGACAAGCGACGCAAGCCATTGGAATTTAATGTTGGTGATCATGTACTACTCAAAGTATCTCCTGGGAAAGGAGTAGTTCGTTTTGGCAAAAAAGGAAAACTTGCCCCTCGTTATGTTGGTCCTTTCAAGATACTCGAAAGGATTGGCAAGGTGGCTTATCGACTTGATTTACCTCAAGAGCTCAATAACATTCACCCAACTTTTCATGTCTCGAACCTCAAGAAGTGTCTAGCTGAAGAAGGACTTCAAGTTCCTCTCGAAGATCTCCAAATCAATGACACTTTGCATTTTGTGGAGAAACCCGTCGAAATCTTGGACCGAGGTGTCAAGAAACTGAGGCGCAGTCAAATTCCTATCGTTAAGGTTCGATGGGAAGGAAAACGTGGCGATGAATTTACTTGGGAACTCGAGAGTGATATGAAGACCAAGTATCCACAATTTTTTGTTACTTCTTCCTAAATTTCGGGACGAAATTTCCTAAAGGAGGGGAGACTGTAACGCCCTGTGTTTTCATACTTTCCATAATTAGAAACCTTTGCTTGTATTCTATTTTTGGAAACTTTGTATTCTTGTATTCGTCGTTTCATTGTAATCATTGTAATATCTGAGACTTGGATCATAATGAAATTTGTATTTTCTTCATATTCATGTTACACACATTTCGTAATTGTTCATACACTTGAAATTATTAAACACGTGACACTTTATTCATACTTCGTGCAAAATACGACAAACTTGTAAACTTATGCCTTATATACTAGAATTACGCAAATCCGACACTTACATACTTGTTTATATGTGTTTTTATATATGGTTTATGATTCATTTGCATAACACACCCCCAAGAATGATTATTGTGCCTTAAACACCCTAAACTACACTTAAACATGCATAAATGATAGTCTAGGGGTGTATTTTGCCAAAAATTCAAACTAGAAACACAAGGGGTGCGGCTCACCGGCCGCGACCCAACACCTCCACTTCTTACGCGGCATCAAGGCTCTCGAATCAGAGACCAGGATGATCAGCTCGCTGATTGGGCCATTCTTTTGTGTTTAATTGTTGTTTAAAGTGTGTTTCTTGTCTTAAATGTTCACCAAACCCAACCCTAATCACTTTCCTATAAAACCCAAGTGATTCCACACATTTTCCCCTTTACAACTCACAAATTTCACTCTCAAATCACTCACAAATCTGTTGGAAATTAGAACAAGATCAGAATCTGTAGGATCGGTTTCGGATCCGAACGAGTCGGTTAGAAGAGTTTTTCACCAAAACAAGAGGCGGAAACAAGTGTTTCGGCATAATTCAGCACGTATTCACTTTTAACTGTTGTTTATATTGATATGCAAACGATTACAGACCTTACAACACTTCGGCAGCACTTCGTGGCTCACCGGAAGACAATCACCTACCTCTTCTACTGAGATCCGCTCATACCGACTATATATAGGAGATCTGGTTCGCTTATAAAGACATGACACATAAGCGATCCTCATACTTGTACATAAAAGCGGACCAGACTAGGACATATAAGTGATCCAGATTATTACAATGACACATGAGCGGACCTAGCTTTTACATACAAAAATGAATCAGAAACAATTATGTTGACCGATCTCCAATTTTCACATGCCAATCCTTTTGTCTTTTATGAATTGATGTCATGGTGATGTCATCTTGATTATGTCATCATGACATCATGCTTTAACATCTCCGCAATGAACCCGATCTTCGCAACGAACCCGAGACTCGACATAAGACGTAGTTGACAGACGTAGTGCACCAACAAACTCCCCCTCGGATGTTGACGGAGTCTTTAGTGTCGAGTATTCAATTGTCAATCTACAATCTTTATCGATCTTCAATCTTTCTCTGAAGTATTTGTCATTGCAAGAATCCTCATTCTCTTACTCTTTCTCGTAATCTTCAGGATCTGAATCTGGCTCTACTATCTTCAGACTCCCTCTCGATGTCATCAGACTTCCCCTTTTGCTAAACTGGAATTGCAGTCTGGAATTCACTCTCCACAGATTATTAGATTGTAATCTGGCACTTCATCACACTCAGGTTTCGGAACCTAGTTAACCTGCAAAAACTCTACCCAAAAATAAATTTTCTGATAATCATTTGTGGATAAGATTTTCAAATCTAATTTACCACATGCAGGAAAAACATTTTATAGCAAAACTTTTCTCATTTCATTTAAAAAAAACTTCAAACACTTTCACCCAAACCATTTGTTCATCATGTTTAGCACTCGGAATTTTGAAAATCAGCTCTTCAACACCAGTTGTCGAAAATCTTTTTGGATTTTTCAAAAATTTATGCTAAAACACACTAAAATCTTTTTGGATTTTCTAAAAGAAAATAAATGCAGAAATGAAATATTTACAAACAATATTTTTTGTGAGTTCGTGCAAGAGGATCATATCAGTTTTTGAGACAAATCACCAACACCGTTAAGCTTCATTTCATTTTAAGTTCTAAACAATTCACCTAGATTGTCAGTATATTGATCCACTTAAATTTTCACACAAAGTTCAATTGATCCGAGATACGAGGTTAATGTTTTAAGCTCTTGAACTTATTCGTGTGTCCCACTACTTGAATATACTCCCGTATCCAGATCCCAATATTCAGTCTTACAGGTGAGTATACCACAGATGATATCTGTCAGGGGAATAAATTATAGTACGAGGGCCGTGAGAGCTCAGGTCGATCTTTCGATACGCAGAGAGATGACGGCTTCGACTTTTGGTGTGTCCCCTTTAGAGGATCTTTTGTATTACAACAGCAGCGACTATCAATTTTATTGTTTCATCAGCTTGCTGAGCGCGATGCTATGTTTCAAGCATTTGCAGAAAGCATTATCCGGGGACTAGGTCAGAAATTTCTTTCAGCAGAAGTCCCGGGATAATACCCCAGATATCACTGAGCATAAAGACCTAGTATCTCAGAATAAGGGACCTTTCAAACAAGATTTCAGGGGTTACCTATATATCCAAGTTTGTGTTAACCCACAGAACAAGCAAGTTTGAGATTTAGGTTTATATCTCGTCACAATCTACTAAATGTGTAAAAACCTACTGACACATCATCAGTGAGACTGTTTATCACTTTTTATCTTACCAAATCTTTAGCATGTTGTGATCGTCCACTGATGTACTATCATTTCCTCTTTTATGCAACAAAACTCATTTTTCATTTTATCATGTTTTTGGCTTTTTCAAAATTTTCAAATGTTTTTGGATTTTCTAAAATTCTTACTCCCCCTAAAATGCAAACACATTTTAGGAAATTTTAAAACAAACTGTACACAAACATGACAACTAATATCGAATCACTTCAATTCGCCATCCACTTGGCATAAACAATCAGAACTCCCCCTCACAACAAACTATTTTCCCATCGATTTCAAAACACTTAAGTTTGTTTTAATCAAATGGTTTTTCCGGAAAATAAGTTTTGTTGATTTTACCACTTGTAAAATTGGGGATTAAATCATCACATTGTTTTTCAACCATTTGTAGAAAATCAGATACAACTTAATGTCCCTGATTTACCACTTTTAAGATCAATCCAATCAAACATTTTCAACCAAACATCATCTGTTAGTTGAATTCTCAAGGTGCCGATTCCTACTCCTCGCTTACAAACCTGGGAGTTCAGGCAAGTCCTGCAAAACTTCTCAAACATTTTATACAAACATGATAAAGAATGATGCCGATTCATGATCCACGATTACCAACTTGGGATCTCCGGCAAGTCAGGTTTTTATTCTTTGAAAAATATATCCACCCAAGCCTGACCTTCCTTGGGTGTAACAACCTCTTCATCATCTTTTCTTTCAACGAACCTGTGAACTCCTCTTTTGGCAGCATAAAATTCTTTAACACCTTTGGCTTTACCATTGACCATTTTGCCAAAAATATGTTTTACAGTAGGGTTAAAGGCCTTGTCAACATCAAAAACCTTTTTGTCATTATAAAATTGATTTGATATCTCAACTTTACCAACTTTCCTTTTGAAATTTTCAGCACGCAAAGGTGGAAAATTTTCATCGTTCATAGTTGGAACAGATTTTTCAACTTTTTCTATAACAACCTTTGGCCCCTCTGATTTTATAGAATCAGATTCATCACCAGAACTGTTACCTGAACCCTTAACAACCCATTTTTGATTTTGCAAATTTTCTTTTCTCTTAATCACATTCTTTGAACATTCTCCTTTCTCAAAAGTTGAATTTTCAAAGCCTGTAAACTTTCGGGTTGAAAGTTCAAATTTCTCGACAACTTTTCCTTTCAGTTTACCAGAGACTTCAGTTTTTGGTTTGAATGTTTTCGGACAGTTCCTAGCCACATGACCAACAGTTTTACACTGAAAACAGGTTCTGGTTTCTATCTTCTTTGGAACAACATTCTTCTTCAACTCTTCTTGCTTCTTGGCAAGGAATTCATGATTCGTCTGTTTTCTAAATGCTTGTTCTTTCTCATCATCTAAAGATTTTCCTGAAACAAACACAGTTTTTGGTTTAGAAAATTTTTCATTTTTATAATTTTTCGGTGGTACAAAACCTAATCCTTTCTTTTTGAAATTACGATTATGGTTTGGTTTCTTTTGGAAACTGTAACCATAATTGTAACCCATTTTCTTGTTAAATCTTTGTTGATCTCTTGAAGTGTATAGCTTAGGTTTTCCATTAAGATTTAAATCTTTTATTTCAGAAATAATAATTTCTGTGATTTTGAAAACCTTTTGAATCATTTCAAATCTAACACTTCTTATTGGAAAAATCTCATCAGAATATAATTTGTCAGAACCTTTCAAAGTATATGCCACTTTGAATGATTCATCATTCAAATTAGATTTTGATATCAAAAACTTTTTATCGTAAACCCGTTTGTCCTTTTTGACTGTTGACTTTGACGTATCGGACTCAGACTTTGACTTGAATTTGGACTCCGGTTTTGACTCCTCACAATCATCTTTATCTAACACCTGATCGACCACACTTTTTATCAACTTTGACTCATGATCAGTGTCGGACGACGTGTACGTGACATCAATATTTTCTGGCAAGTTATCCGACGGCCCAGACTCCCATTGTAAGTTTATTGCCTTTTCGACTCTTTCGGAATTTGGATTTCGAGGTAAAAATCCATTTTCGACCGGAGGCGGACATCTAGTGTAGACCACACTTGATTTCTTACAGAAGTCTTCACTTCATCTTTAGTCATAGATTTCTTTTCTTCGGACGTCTTCACTTCTTCAAACGTCTTCAATTCTTCCACAACTGGATAAATCCTGTCAACAACAAAAGTAGAACATGAGTAACTTTCTAATAACTTGTTGACTCTTTCAGTTTCTATCTTTTGTGTTGCCAACTTCAACTCCAGATCAGCACATTTCTTTATGTGAAAGTTGACATCATCAAGTTGTCTCAAGTACGCTTTCTTCAACGTATTCATTGCCACAACTTGTTCACCGTTTGAATCAGTATACTTGTTAATTTCTCTGTTCATTGTATCATAGGATTCTTTCAATCTGTTTATGTTATGCAACAACTCATTGTTCTGCTTGATTAAAGAATCACAATTCATGCACTTTTCAGGAACTTTAACAGGTTCTGCATCAACTTTGACTTCAAATTCAGGAACCTCTTTGACTGTTCGGTTTGATTGTAAAAATTCAGCTCTTCTCTTTTTCTCAGCTTTAGCTTCAGCTTTTAATCTCTCTTCCTCTTCTTCCTCTTCTTCAAGCTTTCTTCTTCTTGCTTCAGCAGCTTCCATGACTTTTCTGCACCTTTCAGCACATTTCAAATCATAAGCATTTGCAATGAAAGCATTAACATTTGAAGTGTCTTTGGACATCTCTTTGGCCATAAATTCTTGATCTGGGCAAAAATTGTCCCAATTGAAACCTTCAGCTAACTTTTCATCATCTTGTTCTGCCAAACACACTTTGCTGTTTGTTGGAACATATTTATCCCAACTGAATCCACCATCCTTTCCCAGACAAGCTTTCTTTGAATCTTTAATCTCCATCATTCCATGTGCAGTTTGTGCCTGATGCAGTGCTGGTGGTGTAATTTGATGATAAATTGCCTTTTTGTGATAATCGTTGTTTCCAAAAGGATTCTGGGCTCCGGTAGCTTCACGATTTTTGCACTCCCTCTTGAAATGCCCCTTTTCCCTGCAACGAAAACATGTAACTTTAGATTTATCAAAGCCTAAAGTTGAAACATGAGCATTAAGAAAATCATCTCGGCCTGTAATTTGTTTAAATTTTTCGGCTCTTCTCAACACACTGGCCATGCACCATTTAATATCCATCAATTCCATCTCCTCAGCATCGATTTGATCGTAATCCTCTTTCGTGAGCATTGGATTACCGATCTTTCCGGCCACAAAACTACTATAAGACTCTAGAACCATTCCCAACAAAGACATTTGATTTTTAGCTACTTCTTCAGAATAATCTTGATCACTTTCAAGATTTAATACAATATTGCATTGAAGTTTTCTTCCGTTCTTTGTTGCAGAAATGTTTGGATCGAATGATGAAAATCTAGTGCTGCTTGATCCCTGGGATGATTTCTTTTCAGAAGAATCTTTCACACTGTAAGCAGTTTCTATTTTCGGAGAAAAATTTGACTTTTCGTTGACACCACCTTTGTAATACAAGCTGATATCTTGTTCTCCATCGTAATTCTTCATCCTGGCAATCTTTCTCTGCTCCATCTCTTGAGCTTCCAGGTGTTTGATGAAATCTCCCAGTGTCATATTTTTATAATCTTTTCTGTTGGATCTCAGCATCATCAGAAATGTTCCCCAAGTTTCATGAGGTAGTGCATCTGCAAGTTTTTCAATCAATTCATCAGTATCTTTCTTAATTCCAAGTTTTTTCATATTTCTCACCAAGTTACAATATCTATCAATTATTTGTTTGGTGTTTTCAGATCTCAAACCACGAAACAAATCAAATTCTTTCTTCATGAGAGACATTTTGTTTTTGAGCATATCATCACTTCCAACAAATTTTGCTTCCAATTCTGTCCAGATTGAGTAAGCAGTTTCATCATGTTGAAGCAGTATCAAGATATCTTCTTTTATCGCTTGCTGAAGCAGACTCACCATCAATTTCTCATCACGATATTTCTTTTTATCTTCCGTACTCATTTCTCGAATTGTTTGCTGCACACCATTTGTTGTTGGTTTAACATAAGGTTCCTCAGTGTGTTCCCACGCATCCAAATGATACGCCTCAACCCAATTTCCAAACCGTTCAGACCATCCATTGTAATCATCAATATCCATGAGTTTGGGTGGTTTCTGAGACGTCCCGGTTTCATTTTCATGCAAAGCATTCTGAGTGATTGTAACTGGACTAGCAAAAGCATTGTAGAACTCGTTCTCCATGTTTCGAATTTTCAAATGAGCTGTATCGCTTTGTAAAAACACCTGACAATTTCCTGACAACAATAAACAAACACACAATCAGTTTTAAACTTTTATCAATTATCTGAAAGAAACTGGTACTCGAACTGATGATTTTCTATGTAGACTGAACGATCAACTGTGCAGACTGAATAACCAACTGTGCTGACCGAACGTTGACCAACTGTGCGGACTGCTATGACCCAAATCGTTTTTCAAACAACTTGACCCTTTGAAATTTTTGAACTTCAGACTTGTATAAACTGATAGAAACCACGACTCAAACCACGCGACTTGAGTATACACTGTGCGAAGTGAACATATTTGATGCGAACGGATTTTAATGTCAAACCACACAACCTGACAATTCTGACAAACCTTAACCAAACAATATTAATTGTCAAACCAATAAGATTGGGTCGAAAACTGTTAACAAACAAATGACTATTTGGGCCGTAATATCAATCTTGGGCCGTAATGACTTAAACCAGAATTGTGAATGGGCGGTTAATGAAAATGATATTTGGGCTAAGGATCTTGTTTGGTGCACTTAACATTCACTGGACTTAAACCACATAAAGCGACAACAATGTAAATCGATTTTTTTATTTATTTTCCGACAACAATTTATACCAAAATCATTCTATTGGACCTCAAAATGTTCACATTCAAACATCACATAAACCGAGTACATTGAATCAGATAACATGCAGCCGACAAACAATTCAATTTTTAATACATATCATATGCAAACTGACAATCAACACATGATTACATGGATCAAAATTTCAACGCATGAGTTACAAACATTAGCCGACAATTTTAGTGAAAATTACTTTAATCGAGACTCATCACATGGGTTGGAATACTATATCAGATTCACTTGCAAAACATTACACATATTTACCAACTATCACATGCAAACCGACTTACACTTTTATATCATCTTTTAAATGCAAACCAACACAAACATGTGATATCTTATCCCAACCATCCGACAACTTTGAATTCAATGTTACACGATTTTTAATGAACAATCACGTGAACTACTAAACCACTTTGGGACTGAATTCCTAAGTGTCACTATGAGCGGTCCTCAAATGTCACTAAGAGCGGACCAGATGAGCGGATCAGATAACCTGACCAGATGAGCGGACCACAAAAGCGAACCAGCTGATGACACTAAAAGCGGATCTCAAATTTGTTCAAATAAGCGGGCCAGAAGTTGTTCAAATGAGCGAACCAGATGATGATGTCATCTTTTCACGAGTTCGAAAAAGCGATACCTCAAAAATTTGATGTTTTAGGTCGATTCAAGCTATGAAACTTTCAAGGATTGTTCTATAACAAAAACCGAGCACAATGAAGTGTTTTTTGTTCAAAAACGTCTACTAAAACGTTGTAGATCTGAGTTCAAAAATCTGTTCACGAACTGACCGATTTTTTGAGAAATTGAACAAGATTTACTTTGTTTTAAGATCTGAAACTTTCACAGATTGATTAAACTACTGTTCTGAAAGTTATATTTCAAAATCATTCCATTTCATCCAAAAAATCTTGTTTAAATTTTGAAAAATCGTGAAGAATGGAGTAGAAACAGAAATTATCCGTGAAAAACAAGCTGAATCGGTAGAACTCTTCCTCCAGAGCTCTGATACCAATTGTAGGATCGGTTTCGGATCCGAACGAGTCGGTTAGAAGAGTTTTTCACCAAAACAAGAGGCGGAAACAAGTGTTTCGGCGTAATTCAGCACGTATTCACTTTTAACTGTTGTTTATATTGATATGCAAACGATTACAGACCTTACAACACTTCGGCAGCACTTCGTGGCTCACCGGAAGACAATCACCTACCTCTTCTACTGAGATCCGCTCATACCGACTATATATAGGAGATCTGGTTCGCTTATAAAGACATGACACATAAGCGATCCTCATACTTGTACATAAAAGCGGACCAGACTAGGACATATAAGCGATCCAGATTATTACAATGACACATGAGCGGACCTAGCTTTTACATACAAAAATGAATCAGAAACAATTATGTTGACCGATCTCCAATTTTCACATGCCAATCCTTTTGTCTTTTATGAATTGATGTCATGGTGATGTCATCTTGATTATGTCATCATGACATCATGCTTTAACATCTCCGCAATGAACCCGATCTTCGCAACGAACCCGAGACTCGACATAAGACGTAGTTGACAGACGTAGTGCACCAACAGAATCACTTCAAGTTGCTAAAGTATGCATAACTTCTTCATTTCTTAGTCTTTTTCTTTGATTCTTCTTTCTAATCACTTGGAACAAGCCTAGGTACGTTTCCACAGGTTTTCCATGGAAAACCGAGGCCTGGAACGTCACCAAAACAGGCTCCAAAGTGATATAAACTTTCTGTTTTGATTTAAACTTTGTTAAACTTACTTGAACTTGAGTTATCTCATCTCATTCCTATGTCCTTATGCTCATAACCACATCTATGGTTAGTTGGGCTTAAAAGAAGGTTGAGACATGTAAAATCAGAGGTGTAAACCTCATAAACTTTCTGTTTTGTTTAGGGTTTAACCCACAAGTAATGAACAAACTTAATGCTTGATGTTTGTGTGTTAGGATCTGAGTTTGGATTGATTATGTTTTGTGTTTGAATTAAGATGAACAATGAACAAGTAATGCAGCGGAATGTAAATGAAAACAAACTTTGCACATAATCAAACAGGAGAATTGCTTTCAACACACATTTTCAACAAAGAACCGAATGCTTGAATTTATTACAAGATTCAATTACAATGCATGCATGTAACAAACTCCCCCTCAGCCTGAGCTCACAGTGATTTGTTCGTACAGGAAGAAAGATGGTGAAGAGCTAATAGAACAGTACAGGGTACTGTTCTATTTATAGGCACGGACAAACCACTGTGGCATCTTTGCTGACGTCACCATGAAAGTGACATCTAACCTCCTAACAAACTCTAACAACTGATCTGATACAACCACTGCTAATGCTAACTACTGACTACAATACATTACATAATAACAAACTAAACTACTGCTATATCCTTCCACTGTTGTGACTCCAGCAGCACTTGATATAAACCAGCAGAGCTTGACCCATAGCAGTAGATTGAACAGCAGGGCTTTAGTCTTCATTAGTTTTTGACTTGATCAACAGTTGTAGGTCAGCAGTTGTAATGATCAGTGGATTGGAGGTCATCAGATGTTGAAACCACTTTCAAGGGGAGAGACTTGTATACATAACATCTGCTTATTCTAGATCCACTGCTCTGGTCCAGTTTTGGCTTTAATTATCTATTCCTTTGATAGGGTTCAATCCCAACAATCTCCCCCTGGAACAGATAATGCCAAAACCCTTCATTATTTGTAGATCTTTATTGCCTCATCAACAGTTCCCTTATTTTCCCTTTGAGTTGTAACTCAAAGTCTAAGGCATCTGTGTCATCTTCATCCCTGCACAGTGGAAGATCAAGGAGATCCTACAAATCTTCAAGACTTAGGCCACGTGCTTGTTCCCTTGTCATTTTCTTCACTTCTCCACTAGACTTGATCACAGTCAGTACATGGGTCTGTTTGTCAGTTTTCCACTTTAGTACTTTTGAGTCTGGTGGGTTTCTTGGGAGATTTTTATTAGATGAGGAGTTTGGTGATGCTAGCCTTGTGATGACTGACTGAGCAGTACTTGTAGGTTGATTCAATCCAAGAGTTTCTGCAATCATCTTCTTAATACCATCTTTTACAAGGTCATCTCCTGCCATTAGTTCTTCCAATGTTTCAGCATCCAACTGTTTTTGTTGTCTTCTTTTATAGATGGCAGCACCGGTTGGAGCAGTGGTTCTCCTGATTTGCAGCTTTGGTGGTCTTGTTGAAACCTCTGCTTCAGGGTAGTCAGGTTTTTTAGGGATCTTTGGATTTTTCTTTCTTAATTCCTCCAACTTTTTGTAAGTAACCCTGACCTTGTCTTCTTTCCATCTCATCACTTGATTCTTTGACCCAATTTCGGCAACAATTAGTTCCTCTTTCATTCTCTTCAGCTCCAATGTCTTTTCAGGTACATTCTTTTTGTACTTTGACCAATCAGGAGGAGTGTGTTTGACCTTATTCTTTATCATTTCTTGAATCCTGGCTACTTCACTTTCAAGCTCAGGAATGGCCCACTCTTTGTACATATGTTTTTCCCCCTTATACTTCTTAAAAGCCATGATATTCTCAATGTAGTCTTTTCTCAGGGTTTCATCTGCTCTTTCTGATATTTGCCAACAAACATTCTTTGCAAACTGCTCTAAGGATCTGACTTGAGTGAGTAGAAATTGATAATGCCTCTGAATTTCTTTGTCAGATTTTCCTTGTGAGTTTCTCTTAGAGATATCCTCTGCTTGTTGAGCTTTAACTTTCAAGTACTCTTCAATGTTGTTAGGCCTAGGATATCCTTCAACTGATGCCAAACTCCTTTTAGCAGGATCATCCTCAAAGTAGAAGGATTTGATCTCTTCTCTGACTGCTATAAGTTCAAGAGGATATTGGAAACCTGCAGGAGTGATGGTAGTGATTGGTTGTTGTACTTAGGCTGATGAGAGAGGAACAGGGTTTGGAATAAGTGCAAGAGATTGTGAATATGTTGGTGGTGGTGATGGAGAGTCATCATCAGGTATAAATATCCTTCTCCTTTTTTGTTTAGGAGAGGCTGATGATGTTTTGGGTGGATCAGTGGTGGTGATTTGAGTGGTGGAAGGTGGCTGACTAATAGTTGTTGAAACAACTGGTCTTTCAACCACTGTTGTCATTACAACAGATGTTGTAACATCTGATGTCTTCTGCTTTTTAGCAGGAGGTGATGGTGGTGAGGTTGTTTTTGGTGGTGATGGTAGTTTTGGTGGTAAAGTGATTTTTGGCAGTGGTGGTAAGGCAGTGGTTGTGGTGTGTGTTGAAGTGGTGTGTGTTGAAGTGATGGCAGGTGTTTGGCTGGCAATTGTTGAAACTACTGAAGTATCAGCAGTTGTTGATACAACAGGAGTTACAACAGCTGTTTGGGTGGAGGTTTGATGTTTAGAGCCTTTGGAAGGTGGTTTGGAAGCATGCTTTGTGGGTCTGGATGGTGTTTGTTTAGGTTGCCTCACTTGTCTAGTGGGTTTCTTCTTTTCTTCCTTAGGATTTTCATTATCCATAGGTTCAGAAGGACCCTGTACATTCAGTTCCATAAAAGCTCTTTTCTCCTGTTCCCACCTGGCTTTATCCTTAGCCTCTCTATCCCTTTTCACCTCAGCTAATGCTTCAACAATAGCATTAGTGGTAACATCAATCTTTTTGGATCCATCTGGCAAAGGGATGTTTTTGAGCATACTATCTTGTTGAGGCTCAATGTAAATACCATCTTCAATTCCCTTCTTCTTCCACTGCTTGATTTTCTCCCCCTTTTTTGGCATTATCTGGAGGGGGGTTATCAATAAAGAGAACAGTGGGAGGAGCAGTGCCAGTGGTGTTCAGTATGTGGGCCTTTATAGCCTTGATGTCAGCTTGGGTATCTTTGAACCTTGACTCCATCATCTTTCTCAGCTTTTGGACATGTATCTCATGCTGCTGATCAGCCAATTGTCTTTGTTGTTGGAGCAGTGGTTGAAATAAGTTCCATAACTCATTTGCAGCAGGTGCAGGTTGTGCAGGTGCTTGAGCTGGAGCAGCAGTGGTTGGTACCTTCTGAACTTTCAACAACTGATGCAGCATATCTTTAATTTCTGCAACAGAAGTATCCAGTTTGTCAATTCTGTCCGTCAATTCTCGGTACATTAAACCATCACCTAACTTAATGGGATCATCTGATTTCCCACTTACAGTGGTTGTAACAGTGGTTGATTCAGGGAGTGTACTCCAGAAATTATCCACTGATGCCCCTTTGTCTTGGAACTGGGGACTTCTTCCTTCAAAAAGAGAAACACTTTTTAGTGACCCAGTGTAAACTGGATACACAAATGTTCCTAGAGAAGAAATTGCCTCCAAGGAAGTCTTATTGATGTAACCACTGTCCAAATGCAAACCAGTGGGTTCAGCACTTGTAGTGGCTGCTTCACTTGGATTACCACCAAGAGTTACTTGTAACTCAAGGGGTGTAACCTCCTCAGGTCTTGTTGGTGGGTTAACAATGATTGATACATCAGACCCAGTCACTTGTTGAGGTATGTTCTCATTGACAGGTGATTGAGAAGGACTGGTTTATGCCTGGTTCAAATCAAGAGCATCCAACAATATTTTTGTTTGTGGGGGAATTGTGGAGGTGAGGTTGGGTGTAGAAAGAGAATTGGCCCCGGGCATTGGGCTGTGGATAATGGAAGCAAGTGATTCCAGAGCATCATATTATGGTGTCCCTATTTGTACAACCTGTTCTTTTTGAGAAGAAGCAGGAGGAGTTTCAGGCATGGGTTGAGATATTTCTACCAACTGCTGTGAGGAAGTAGCAGCAGTGGTTTCTTGTGACTTTTGTGCTGTCACTGGCAGTTGCTCTGGTATCTCATCCTCCAGAGTTGCCTTTTTGGTAGGTTTGGGGGGCTTTTGAGTTTTATTTTGTTTTGGGTTTTTGGTGATTTTAGGTGTGGGTTTCAAAGCAGTTGTTTTGCTGCTATGATCACCTTGAGCAGTGGGCTCAGCAGCAGATACCTGAGGAGCAGTGGTAGCTGCTAAAGTCTGCTCAGGCACCTCTGCTTGTGTTTTGCAAGGTGTTGACATTCTTGTAAAAGTTTCAGCAGTTAAGCTGTTTATTTGAAAAGAGTCACCTTGTTTTATTACATGAGCATCATCCTTACCAAATTTCTTTTCAAAATAATAACTTAGAAATCTTGGAAAAAGTAAGAATGGATTTTTATTAACATTTTTAACTAAATCATTAAAGATTTCCTGGGAGTAATTTAAATTTTCATCTTGTAAAATAGCATATCCCAGGTTTTGAATATTTAATGGTATTTCATTAAAGGAAGTTGTTTTGTTTGAAACGCACATTAACAGGGTATGGAACAAAAATCTTGTTGCAGGTGGAAAATTACCTTTTTGTAAGGTATCCTTTTTTATTGTATCTGCATACCCCCTTTCAAGGAAATCAGTTTTAACTCGTTTTTTGGGAAAAGAAGTTTTACCTTGCTGATCATCGAGGTCAAAGACTTCCGAGATGGATTGTGGTGTGATTTTGACTGCTTTACCCATTAGAGAAGAGTTAATGGCTATGACGTCTTCTCCTTGTTTTTCAAGGGTAATATTTTTCCAAAACTCTCTCTGGGTTTTCAGATAGATTGGAGCATCTGCTGTTAACAAAGTTTTGTACTTTGATGCAGACATAGTGTCAATGATGGAATCAAAGGTATCAGTGGTGTCGGGTTTTGTAAGGAGACCCAGATAATTGTGAGGTGCTTTGTATGGTATTTCTATGGGTGTGGTATCCATTTCAGTGGCTTTTTTTGAAGATGATTTTGAGGTGGATTTTGCAGATGACTTTGATTTTGTCATTTTGGAGAAGAAGATCGATGAAGGTTTTGAAGGATTTGAGAGAGGGAATTGGAAACTGCTTTGAGAAAAGAATTTTTGTGAATTCGATTCGACAGTGAAACCCTGTTTGGGGTTTTGAAGAGGGTTTTATAGAAGAAAAAAGTGAATGCTGATGTGGCAGCGGTTACAAAAGATCTGACCGCTATGTACTATCCACGTGCCAACCCCCGATGAAATGAAGGACAAGTTTTATTTTTTATTTTTATGAAAATCACTGATGGAACAAGATCAGTGGTTGTAACGGTAATAATGAAGGCAGTGGGTGATTTTTACTATCAGTGGATAGCAGACCAGTGGATAAAACACTTATTTTGAACAACAGTGCTTATCAAGGAAATAAGAGAACATGGGTTGACTTTCAGCAGTGGACAAACTCCTAAGTAGAACAGACTTTTGAACACAGCAGTGGTTATGGCAGACTTTTAAGGATTTTAATGAAAAATTCATTTTTAGCTATTTTTAAGGATGGATTTATGATTTTCTGAAAACATTTTAATGCTTTTATTCATGGAAAACAGGATTTTGCCTGTTATTCCATGTTTAGCATGCCTATCCTAGAGATCAAGCTTTCAAAGGTGGATGTGTCTAATGCTTTGGTTAGCACATCTGCCAGCTGATCCTTAGTTGGAACATGGTGCAGAGAAATCAAACCTTTTTCATAGCAATCCCTCACAAAGTGATGTCTGATGTCAATGTGCTTGGTGGTTGAATGGGAAACTGGATTTTTGATGATATTTTCTGCTGCCTGGCTATCCAACATGAGTGGTGTTTTTAAGGCAGTGATACCAAAATCCAGCAACTGATTTTGAAGCCAAAGCAGTTGGGCTGTACAGCTTGCAGCAGCTATATATTCTGCCTCAGCAGTGGATGTGGAAACAGCTGCTTGCTTTTTGCTTTGCCAAGACACTAAACAATTTCCTAGGAATTGGCACCCTCCTGAAGTGGACTTCCTTGTCTTGTCACATCCAGCAAAGTCACTATCTGAGAAACCTGAAAGCTCAATTTTACCATCAGCTGGATACCAGATACCAAGTGTGGGAGCACCTTTGAGGTATCTGAATATCCTTTTTACAGCAATAAGGTTTGACTTTCTAGGGGCTGATTGGGATCTTGCACAAACACATGTTGCAAACATGATGTCTGGCCTAGATGCAGTTAGGTACAGTAAAGACCCAATCATGCTTCTATATAAAGTTTGATCAACCAACTCATCCTTCTCATCAGTCATGACTATTTTATTGGTTGCAATGGGTGTACTACATGGCTTACAATCATCCATCTCAAATTTCTTTAAAAGTTCTTTGGCATATTTGCCTTGATGGATAAAAGTGCCATTTTGCAGTTGCCTTACTTGGAGACCAAGAAAGCACTGGAGCTCACCCATTGCACTCATTTCAAACTCAACTGTCATGAGTTTCCTAAACTCTTCACACATTTTATTACATGTGCTTCCAAAGATGATGTCATCCACATAAATCTGGACAATCATCAAATCCTTTCCTCTCCATTTTAAAAACAATGTTTTATCTATTTTAACTCTTGTGAAACCAATGGATAGTAGGAAAGTGGAAAGAGTTTCATACCAGGCCCTTGGTGCTTGTTTCAGGCCATACAAAGCTTTATTTAGCTTGTAGACATGATTTGGATTAAATGGATCCTCAAAGCCTGGAGGTTGACACACATAAACCTCTTCTTGAATCTTACCATAGAGGAATGCACATTTAATGTCCATTTGATACACCTTGATTTTGTGGTTGACAGCAAAGGCCAGAAATAATCTGATAGCTTCAAGTCTTGCTACAGGGGCAGATGTTTCATCATAGTCAATGCCCTCTTCTTGTCTGAACCCTTGAACCACAAGCTTTATTCTTGACAACAATACCCCTTTCATCATTTTTATTTTTGAAGACCCATTTTGTGCCAATAGGACTTACACCCTCTGGCAATGGTGCAAGCTCCCAAACTTGTTGTCTTCTAAACTATTGGAGCTCCTCTTGCATGGCTTCTACCCAGCTGTTGTCTTTCAGTGCCTCTTGGTTCTTGACTGGCTGATGGAGAGATAGGAAACCAACAAAAAGATAAATGTTTTGGGATTGACTTCTTGTGAGCACCCCTTCATTGATGTTGCCAATGATTTGGTCAGGTGGATGAGATTTCAAGAAGATAATATATCCTTGGTATGGAACAATGGCATTTAACGGTGAAGGCTGCAGATGTGAATCATCTGAGCTAACCACTGCTGGTGACTTTGATGATCCAGCAGTGGCTTCAAATGGAGGTGGAGGAATAGGTGGAACTGGTGTGAAAACATGCTGACTTTTATCCACTGATGGAGGACTATCAACAGTGTTTGATGATGTGGGAGCAGGGGTTAAAGGGCTACTTTGATCAACAACTGTTGAGGTAGCAGTGGTTGAGCTTTGACAGCTGGTTTTAACATCTGCTGCTCTTCCACTTGATGCAGACTTTTGTTGTGGAATGATGATTTCATATCCATAGTCTGATGATGAATTTTCTGATGGACCTGCATTGTTAGTCTTGACAGCAACACTTTCAAATGTGAATTTATCAAGATCAAATAAGTCTGCAGGATTTGCTGGGATTTTCATTGATGAAAGTTCATTGAACTTTACATTCAAAGTCTCTTCCACTGTTTTGGTCCTTGTGTTAAACACTTTGTAGGCCTTAGCAGTGGTTGAGTATCCCAGATGATAACCACAATCAATTTTGGCTGCAAATTTGGAAATAGAGTCTTTTAAGTTTAAAATGAAGCATGGGCAGCCAAAAACTTTGAAATATGAAATTAATGGCTTTATCTTATACAGCAGTTCATAGGCAGTCTTTTGATGCCTGGGGTTGATTAAAACTCTGTTTTGGACATAGCAAGCAGTGTTTACTGCCTATGCCCAAAAAGTTAATGGCAAACCTGAATCAGCAAGCATGGTTCTGGCAGCCTCAATCAATGTCCTGTTCTTTCTTTCAACAACCCCATTTTGTTCTGGTGTTCTTGGAATGTTGCATTGCCTCACAATTCCTTTTGACACACAGAAATCATCTAACTCCTTGTTCCTGAACTCTGTGCTATTATCACTTCTGAAGATTTTTACTGGGAGGTCAAACTGCTTTTCAACCTGTTTCACAAAGTCTTGCAGAATGCCTGCAGTCTCATCTTTTGAGTGTAAAAAGTAAGTTCATGTAAACCTAGAAAAGTCATCAACAATAACCAAACAATACCTTTTTTTCTTAAGACTCATGACTTTAACTAGGCCAAACAAATCCATATGAAGCATTTGCAAACATTTGGTTGTTTTGGACTCATCAATTGATTTGTATGAGCTTTTATGTTGTTTTCCTTTTAGGCAGGAAACACAATGCTCAGGACAGGTGAACAGTTTTTGAGGTAAACCTCTTACTAACCCCTGTTTTGAAATGGCAGTGATTGTCTTGAGATTTGTGTGCCCCAATCTTCTGTGCCATAATTCTGTCTCTTTGTTTGATGCATCTGAGAACAGACAGGCATCAGTTCTGGGGCCCTCTTTTGACAAATCAACTACATAAACATTGCCACTTCTTTGAGCAACAAGTTTGGTTTTTCCAGTTTTTATTATTGCTTCAATCTTTTCAACCATTTCTGGTCCAACAATCCTTTGTGAAGAATGAGCCATAGCCCTTATCACTCATTTGTGAAACACTTAGGAGGTTGAATTTTAGATTGTCTATCAGATTGACATTTTCAAATTTTACATTGCCAGATTGTACTGTACCAGACCCCAGAACTTTCCCTTTACTATTATTACCAAAGGATATATCACCCCCTCCATGGATTTTGAAATCTTTGAGTAGGGCTTTACATCCTGTCATGTGCCTGGAGCCTCCACTATCTACATACCAAAGGCTATCTGTCACACCCCCAAAATCCACACGCGGAGTACCACCGCTTGGAGGCGTGACATGACCAGGATCAAGCCACCAATCATATTGAACATATAAATAATCCGTAAAAGTAAACGTAATCCATCACAATACAATCGGTGCGAAATCAAAAGCATAGTATAGGTAGCGGAAGCATAGTTATGAACATCCAACACAAATGTTTAGTTTAAAGAGTCATAAAGTTTTTATCAAAACATCCACAATCCGTGCCCACAACGATCGCGCCTCCCGTGCAAGCTCCAAGAGTACCTATGGACCTGCAAGGCATGTAACAGAGAGTCAACAACTAGTTGAGCGAGTTCACAATTGGTTATTCAATTATAGTGTTCGTATCGTAAATCGTAAGTTCGTTTAGTAATCATGTATCGTATGTAATGGTATCGCGGCCCTCCAGGCATGTTTGCAAAGTTTAGTGGGGGTTTCCCATGTTCTTTAGACTAGTTATATTTGTATCGCGGCCCTCCAGGCATGTTTGCGAAGTTTAGTAATTGTATCGCGGCCATTCCAGGCATGTGTGCGAAGAGTAGTGGGGGCTTCCCATGTATTACTAGTCTAGCTGTATCTATAGGTGTCATTCCCAACCCGAGGATAGTAATACGTATTCCAGTAGCGTTGAACGTACAAGTAATCATATAACCCCATTCCCAACCCCGGGAATCCCATGCCTTGGTAAGAGTGTGAACTCACCTTGTTTCGCTCGGTATGCTAAGTATGTGCTCAAAGTAAGTCAATCACGTCCTAAAGTACGCACGTATACACAATCAGTTTGTATTTACGAAGTTAGCTCGCAAATAAAATCATAGTGGACAACGCATCAAAAATCACCAAGTAGCACATTGCACGTATACATAATCAGGCGTTGCATCTAACAGCAGTTATTTAACTCAGTTAAGCTCAACAGAATCAAATTACCAAACAATTTACCCAGTCGACGAAACACTTCTGTTTCGTCGATTACTCTTGGCGAAACACTCTGTTTCGTCGTTAATCCTTGGCGAAACACATGTGTTTCGTCGGTTCTGTATCAGCAATAAATAGACAATGTCCTAAAGATCTAAATGCCCTAGTGGCCGACATCTAGCAACCACCTCCCAACCTCATTGGACCAAAATTTGCATAACCAATGTTTCTCATTGGACCTCCAATATCAAACTCATTCACTAAATAGTCAAACACATATGACCAATGTCAGATTCATCATCATCATCACATTAAACAAGGATTAAGTTTGAAAACAATTCACTCATCACATGCTTTCTGTCAATCCCATAAATATACACTATGATTTTTGTTCATGAAGCATGTGCACCCCTAGGTTCCATCCACTAGGCCACCACTTGTGTTTAATGTTGACAATAATTACCATGCCACACCCATACAATGAGCCGACCAAGTTACTGACATAGATCGGTTCCCTAGAACTCATCTAATGTGCCTTTTTATTTAATAACACAAACATAAATCGAGATATTACAGAATCATGAAACCGATTAACGAATACACATACTAACCGAGATGAAAAGAACGATGAATAGGCTAAGGGGGGGCTTCGAGAGTTCCAAACTGCCGTCACACCGAGGAGGGGCGCTCTAGGGTTTCTAATTTGTTAACGTGTGACGAATGAGACAGTTCCGTGTAATTTATATGCGTACAAGTGAACTGGGCCCAAATGGGCTTTGGTGAAACTGGGCTTCGGCGAAACACCTGTTTCGTCGAGATTGGTTATGGCGAGACATTTGTTTCGTCAGTTGTTCAAGTCTTAACAGTTTAAGTTTACAGATTCAATTCAAACACAAAATCATGCAGCCATAATGCGTTCATTATAAAATAACGTGTACAGTTACAAGTTAAACGAGTCAAACAGCTACACAGTCAAAGTCAACGTGCACTTAATGCGAAAGTGAAAGTCGGAAACTCGAGTTGTCACATTATCCCCAACTTGAAAGAAATTTCGTCCCGAAATTTAGCATGCGGTTACTGAGGAAGCTAAGTAAGTTGTATCGTTTACTGGTTTTCCTGGGGTGTCACATCATCCCCCCGTTGGGTTGGAATCTCGTCCCGAAATTCCGTAGTAGCTTCAGCCTCAGTAGTAGTTGCATTGTTTTCGAACAACTGGGGATATTTGAGTTCCATTTGGTCTTCTCGTTCCCAGGTATACTCTGGGCCACGACGGGAGTTCCAACGAACTCGAACAAGAGGTATTCTAGTGTTCTTGAGGACCTTAACATCCCGGTCCGTGATTTCAACTGGTTCCTCGACGAAATGCAACCGTTCGTCGATAGTGAGCTCCTTCAAAGGAACTATGTGGGTCTCATCTGACAGACACTTCTTCAGATTCGACACGTGGAAAACGTTGTGAACCGCACTGAGTTCAGCTGGTAGGTTTAGTCTGTAGGCCACTTTGCCTATTTTCTCTATGACTTCGAATGGTCCAACGTATCGTGGATTGAGCTTGCCTCGTTTGCCAAAACGAATAACACCCTTCCAGGGTGAAACCTTGAGTAGCACTCGATCCCCAACCTGGAACTCGAGTAGTTTCCTGTCTTTATCTGCGTATGCTTTCTGACGGTCACGAGCTGCCGCCATGCGTTGTCGTATTTGAGCAATCTTTTCAGTAGTGTTAACTACCATTTCTGGACCTGTAATCTGACTGTCACCCACCTCTGCCCAACAAAGAGGTGATCGGCATTTACTCCCGTACAATGCCTCAAACGGAGCAGCTTTTATGCTGGTGTGGTAGCTGTTGTTGTACGAAAATTCCACAAGTGGCAAATGTTTTTCCCAGCCCTTGCCAAAGTCAATTACGCACGCCCGGAGCATGTCTTCTAGAGTTTGAATAGTGCGCTCAGATTGCCCATCTGTCTGAGGATGATATGCTGTGCTCATGTCTAATCGAGAGCCAAAAGATTTATGCATTGCTTGCCACAGTTCTGAAGTAAAACGTGCATCACGATCAGAGATAATAGAGGTGGGCACTCCGTGCCTCGAGACAACTTCCTTAAGGTATACGTCTGCTAGAGTGGAGAACTTATCCGTTTCCTTGATAGCCAAGAAGTGAGCAGACTTTGTGAGTCGATCCACGATCACCCAAATAGTATCATTTCCGCGCTGAGATCTAGGTAGGCCAGTAACAAAATCCATGGAAATCTGTTCCCATTTCCATTGTGGTATCTCAGGTTGCTGGAGTGGACCTGATGGTTTCTGATATTCCGCTTTGACTCTCGCACAAGTCAAACACTTGCTAACGTAAGTGGCTATGTGAGCTTTCATGCTAGGCCACCAATATGTAGTTCTGAGGTCGTGGTACATCTTATCCGAACCAGGATGTACTGAGTAGCGAGACTTATGAGCTTCATCCATTACAAGCTCGCGTAAGTTGCCATAGAGTGGGATCCAGATGCGTCCTGTTACATAGTAGGCGCCGTCTGTCTTTTGTTCTAACCTTTGCCTTGAGCCGCGTAGGGCTTCAGCCCTGACGTTTTCTGGTTTCAATGCTTTTACCTGAGCATCTCGTATCTGAGAAGGAAGACTAGACTGAATAGTGAGTTGTAATGCTCGTACACGCCTAGGTGTAGTATCCTTTCGACTGAGGGCGTCGGCCACCACATTGGCTTTGCCCGGATGGTACTTTATAGCACATTCGTAATCGTTCAGTAGTTCGACCCATCTACGTTGTCGCATGTTCAATTCTTTCTGCTTGAATATATGCTCAAGACTCCTGTGATCGGTGTAGATGGTGCACTTAGTGCCATACAGGTAATGTCGCCATATCTTGAGCGCAAAAACAACAGCTCCCAGTTCTAGATCATGTGTAGTGTAATTCCGTTCGTGAATCTTAAGTTGGCGTGAAGCATAAGCAATGACTTTATCCCGCTGCATCAACACACATCCAAGACCTTGGATGGATGCGTCACAGTAAACTACAAAATCGTCCGTGCCTTCAGGCAATGAGAGGATAGGTGCGCTACAAAGTCTATCCTTTAAGTGCTGGAACGCTGTTTCCTGTGTATTACCCCAACGGTAAGCAACACCTTTCTGTGTCAGTAGTGTAAGCGGCTGTGCAATCTTTGAGAAGTCTTTGATGAACCGTCTGTAATAGCCTGCCAAACCCAAGAATTGGCGGATTTCGGTTGGTGTGCGAGGTGCAGGCCAGTTCTTGATCGAATCTACCTTGGATGGATCGACATGAATCCCATCCTTGTTTACCACGTGGCCTAGAAAGTGGACTTCACGAAGCCAGAAGTCGCATTTTGAAAACTTGGCGTACAGCTGTTCTGCTCGAAGAAGTTCCAGAATAAGTCGTAAATGCTGCTCATGTTCCTCCCGATTCTTCGAATAAATCAGGATGTCGACGATGAAAACAATAACAAACTTGTCAAGATAAGGTTTGCACACCCTGTTCATAAGATCCATGAAAACCGCAGGCGCGTTCGTTAACCCGAACGGCATGACCAAAAACTCGTAATGGCCGTAGCGAGTTCTGAATGCTGTTTTGGAGACGTCCTCATCCCGGACTCTCAATTGATGATAGCCTGACCTCAAGTCAATCTTCGAGTAATAGCTCGACCCTTGCAACTGGTCGAATAAGTCGTCGATGCGTGGAAGAGGATAACGATTCTTCACAGTCACCTTGTTTAGTTCGCGGTAGTCTATACACATGCGGAAAGTGCCGTCTTTCTTCTTCACAAATAATACTGGAGCTCCCCAGGGCGAAGAGCTAGGACGTATGAAACCTTTTTCCAAGAGTTCTTGCAATTGCTTAGACAGTTCTTCCAGTTCATTTGGAGCTAAGCGATAAGGTGCTCGAGCTATGGGTGCTGCTCCTGGAGCTAGCTCGATCTGAAATTCGACCTGACGATGAGGCGGTAGCCCAGATAACTCTTCAGGAAACACTTGAGGAAAATCACGTACTACAGGAATATCCTCAATCTTTTTCTCTTTCTGCGATGTATCAGTAACGAGTGCTAGTATAGCTACGTGGCCCTTTCGCAAACACTTCTGAGCCTTCAAGAAGGAGATGATGCCACTCACGACACCACTCTTGTCGCCTTGAACTTCGAGAGGTTCTTTTCCAGTACGGGAAATGCGAATGATCTTCTCCTTGCATAGGATCTCTGCTTGTTGTTGGGATAACCAATCCATACCAATGACGATATCAAAACTACTCAGTGTTATAGGAATGAGATCGATAGAGAAATTCTGACCAGCGAGGATAAGATTACAACCCTGAACTATGTGTGTGGCCTCTAAACTCTTTCCGTTAGCTAACTCTACGACATGTTTGGTGTTCAAAAGTGTTGGTGCACGTTTAAGCATTTTACTAACTTTCAGAGACATATAACTGGTATCCGCACCCGAATCAAATAATACAGTAACATAAAAGTCGTCGAGAAGAAACTTACCCATAACCACGTTAGGATCGTTCCTTGCATCACCCTGACCAATCACAAATGCACGACCCCTAGCACCATTGTAACACCCCGTCCCGGATGCGGGCCGAAGTGTTACAATAACGGAGGTCAGAGATCAAAAACATAATTCCATTAATACTTAAATGTATTACAAGGCTTTTACAATTTAATGGAAATCGGATATTTAATCCAGTACATTTATTTCTACTGTCTTTTCCAAACACTCGAGCACTCTTCCATATCCCGTCCCAGATTGTCTTGATAACCTGACGCAAAGAAGAAAACACAAAAAAAAACGTACGTCTGAGCAAAATTTTGAAAGATTTTGCCCAGTGTGCGGATAGAGGAAAATAAAAGCTTATTTTATTTAATACTCGGAATTAACTTTATGTGAAAACGTTACGATGCAAAAACATAATCATAATCATATCTTACGGATGTACCCATGAGCAAACTGAAAACGTGACAATATACAGGTAGCTACTCCTGCATACTTATCACACGAAATGGCAAGTTGGCATACCCGTTATCCATTTCCTGAAAACTTAAATCCTAGGATCCGATCCATACGCCTCCTAATATATGTACCACACTTGTACTTAAGAGACGCCGTGAACTAATCTCTCCGTCACGGATGGAGCACATGATGTCGATGCCGCAACAACATGCTCGTGGGACACTCCACGAGAAGCGATACTCAGGGTATCAGAGTACAAATGGTCTTATTCACATAACTTATAAAACTTATTTTCATAACAAAACGGAACATATATTAGAACATGCGATAATGAGTACAACTAACATAATACTATCGCATGACATGAAAACTTAAATCAAAGGATTAGAATAGAATTCGAACGGACTGTCAAATGAATCGATAATCAAAGACGTGAGGAGTTCTAAACCGACATAGTAATATAATAACAATTTGACTTGAGTAACATAATACTTGTATATAATATTAATCTTGTAATTTATTTACTTATAACTTGTAAACCTTAAGATATTTAACTTGTAACTTGTAAATAATAATTGATTGAAAATACGAATCTTTGGCGAGATTGAAAATCTAAGAGTGGAACCAGTCACCAAGGTGTGGATATCAATCCTATCTTGACAATTTCGTCCCAAAATGTGGTTTATTAAACGAAACAAGATAAAACCTTGACTCGTTAATAAGGAACCACTAGAGTATAAAATGAGACTTGTATAAAATAAACCATTTTCTAAATAACTGATGTAAAACAAAACCTTTTTCAAAACGTTTGTAACTTCTAACACATATTTCCTAACTAGATCTTAATACGGAATTTATAACTTATTTCATAACTTAATCTTAATACGGAAGTTATAACTTATTTCAGAACTTAATCTTAATACGAAATCTCAAATCAGGAATGATATACTTGTATCAAAACGACATAAATCGAAAGAAAAGAGTCTATCCGTACCCAACGGACATAAATCGAAAGAAAGGAATTCTATACGTACCTAACTGACATAAATCGAAAGAAAGGATTCTATTCGTACGGAACTTATAACTTATTTCATAACTTAATCTTAATACGGAATTTAAACGACGTAGATCAAAAGAAAGGAGTCTATCCATACGGAATTCATAACTTAATCCTAATACGGAACTTAAAATCAAGAAAACGACATAAATCAAAAGAAAGAAATTCTATTCGTACGTAACTTATAACTTAATCTTAATACAGAACTTAAAATCAGAAATGATATACTTAAATTCAAACGACGTAAATCGAAAGAAAAGGAATCTATCCGTACTGAACTTATAACTTATATCTTAAATCTTAATACGGAATTTAAAATCAGAAATGTCCAAACGACGTAAATCGAAAGAAAAGGAATCTATCCGTACGGAATTTATAACTTATAACTTAATCTTAATACGGAATTTATAATTAGGAATGATATACTTGTATCCAAACGACATAAATTGAAAGAAAGGCTTCTATCCGTACCCAACGGACATAAATCGAAAGAAAGGATTTTACCCGTACGGAATTTATAACTTACTTAAATCTTAATACGGAACTTAAAATCAGGAATCATATATCGAAAGAAAGGTTTCTTATAAAAATTACATAAATCGAAAGAAGGGAGTCTATCCGTACCTTAATAATTTCCACGTGATGCTAATACTGATAATATTGCAGATTTATACGGGCAGAATTTAGCCTACTGATTAGCCTAATAACCTAATTTGCACACGAACTAGGTAATTAACTAATACAGCTTTTACGATAACTCACGAGATCAATTCTCACAACAAATGACAAAGTGCGATACTTCAACTCATTCATCGAATTAACGACGAACGACAAAGTACGATACTTAAACTCATCCATCGAATTAACGACGAACGACAAAGTATAACCCTAATGTGGGCAGCACTTAAACATCCATTGGATATATGATCGATCGGACAATGAATCGTAGCAGCGATTAACTTATTACCCTGATTCGTAGCAGCACCCCCTCTACTAATTAGTGATTTTGTGACTAATTTGGCTATAACTCGTTGTACAGATCGAATTTGATCGTCGCTTGAACACCAGAAATCGAATGCCAAACCCTGCTATTTATACCTGATTTTGACCATGCTTACGGACCGTAAGGCTTAACCTTTACGGTCCGTAAAGGACACCTCATGCTCATAGTGTTGCCGCGTGTGGGACTAGCCTAGCTGAGTCGACAAACTGGATAAATTCAAATTTTATAGTAAATTGTGATGATTATCGTCAATGGGAAATACCCCCCCTGAGTTTTAGGGGCCCTAATCCTGATTCTGATTGTTCTGGAAATCTTAGGGTTTGTGCGGAATCACTTGGGTGTCTTAATTAGGGTTTCCTATTGGACTATAAATCATAAGAAATAATAATTTTTAATGAGGGTTGTTACATTTTTGTTTTTAAAATTTTCGGGTGTTACAAATCTACCCCTCTTAAAAAAAATTTCGTCCTCGAAATTATTACATACATATATATATATTAATAATCATACTTGAATGCGACCCACTATGATCAATCGTCATACTTGAAATAAAGCTAGAGTAAAAACAATGAAGATGACGAAATACTTATGTTCGAGACTATCATGAAGTGAAAAGAAAAGTTACTAACCGATGTATCGAAATCCTAACCCAATGTCTACCCATTACCTCACAGGTCTTAGCTTATGTTTTAGTTTTCTACAGGAAAGAGCCTTTGCTCTGATACCATTCCTGTAACACCCCGTCCCGGATGCGGGCCGAAGTGTTACAATAACGGAGGTCAGAGATCAAAAACATAATTCCATTAATACTTAAATGTATTACAAGGCTTTTACAATTTAATGGAAATCGGATATTTAATCCAGTACATTTATTTCTACTGTCTTTTCCAAACACTCGAGCACTCTTCCATATCCCGTCCCAGATTGTCTTGATAACCTGACGCAAAGAAGAAAACACAAAAAAAAACGTACGTCTGAGCAAAATTTTGAAAGATTTTGCCCAGTGTGCGGATAGAGGAAAATAAAAGCTTATTTTATTTAATACTCGGAATTAACTTTATGTGAAAACGTTACGATGCAAAAACATAATCATAATCATATCTTACGGATGTACCCATGAGCAAACTGAAAATGTGACAATATACAGGTAGCTACTCCTGCATACTTATCACACGAAATGGCAAGTTGGCATACCCGTTATCCATTTCCTGAAAACTTAAATCCTAGGATCCGATCCATACGCCTCCTAATATATGTACCACACTTGTACTTAAGAGACGCCGTGAACTAATCTCTCCGTCACGGATGGAGCACATGATGTCGATGCCGCAGCAACATGCTCGTGGGACACTCCACGAGAAGCGATACTCAGGGTATCAGAGTACAAATGGTCTTATTCACATAACTTATAAAACTTATTTTCATAACAAAACGGAACATATATTAGAACATGCGATAATGAGTACAACTAACATAATACTATCGCTTGACATGAAAACTTAAATCAAAGGATTAGAATAGAATTCGAACGGACTGTCAAATGAATCGATAATCAAAGACGTGAGGAGTTCTAAACCGACATAGTAATATAATAACAATTTGACTTGAGTAACATAATACTTGTATATAATATTAATCTTGTAATTTATTTACTTATAACTTGTAAACCTTAAGATATTTAACTTGTAACTTGTAAATAATAATTGATTGAAAATACGAATCTTTGGCGAGATTGAAAATCTAAGAGTGGAACCAGTCACCAAGGTGTGGATATCAATCCTATCTTGACAATTTCGTCCCAAAATGTGGTTTATTAAACGAAACAAGATAAAACCTTGACTCGTTAATAAGGAACCACTAGAGTATAAAATGAGACTTGTATAAAATAAACCATTTTCTAAATAACTGATGTAAAACAAAACCTTTTTCAAAACGTTTGTAACTTCTAACACATATTTCCTAACTAGATCTTAATACGGAATTTATAACTTATTTCATAACTTAATCTTAATACGGAAGTTATAACTTATTTCAGAACTTAATCTTAATACGAAATCTCAAATCAGGAATGATATACTTGTATCAAAACGACATAAATCGAAAGAAAAGAGTCTATCCGTACCCAACGGACATAAATCGAAAGAAAGGAATTCTATACGTACCTAACTGACATAAATCGAAAGAAAGGATTCTATTCGTACGGAACTTATAACTTATTTCATAACTTAATCTTAATACGGAATTTAAACGACGTAGATCAAAAGAAAGGAGTCTATCCATACGGAATTCATAACTTAATCCTAATACGGAACTTAAAATCAAGAAAACGACATAAATCAAAAGAAAGAAATTCTATTCGTACGTAACTTATAACTTAATCTTAATACAGAACTTAAAATCAGAAATGATATACTTAAATTCAAACGACGTAAATCGAAAGAAAAGGAATCTATCCGTACTGAACTTATAACTTATATCTTAAATCTTAATACGGAATTTAAAATCAGAAATGTCCAAACGACGTAAATCGAAAGAAAAGGAATCTATCCGTACGGAATTTATAACTTATAACTTAATCTTAATACGGAATTTATAATTAGGAATGATATACTTGTATCCAAACGACATAAATTGAAAGAAAGGCTTCTATCCGTACCCAACGGACATAAATCGAAAGAAAGGATTTTACCCGTACGGAATTTATAACTTACTTAAATCTTAATACGGAACTTAAAATCAGGAATCATATATCGAAAGAAAGGTTTCTTATAAAAATTACATAAATCGAAAGAAGGGAGTCTATCCGTACCTTAATAATTTCCACGTGATGCTAATACTGATAATATTGCAGATTTATACGGGCAGAATTTAGCCTACTGATTAGCCTAATAACCTAATTTGCACACGAACTAGGTAATTAACTAATACAGCTTTTACGATAACTCACGAGATCAATTCTCACAACAAATGACAAAGTGCGATACTTCAACTCATTCATCGAATTAACGACGAACGACAAAGTACGATACTTAAACTCATCCATCGAATTAACGACGAACGACAAAGTATAACCCTAATGTGGGCAGCACTTAAACATCCATTGGATATATGATCGATCGGACAATGAATCGTAGCAGCGATTAACTTATTACCCTGATTCGTAGCAGCACCCCCTCTACTAATTAGTGATTTTGTGACTAATTTGGCTATAACTCGTTGTACAGATCGAATTTGATCGTCGCTTGAACACCAGAAATCGAATGCCAAACCCTGCTATTTATACCTGATTTTGACCATGCTTACGGACCGTAAGGCTTAACCTTTACGGTCCGTAAAGGACACCTCATGCTCATAGTGTTGCCGCGTGTGGGACTAGCCTAGCTGAGTCGACAAACTGGATAAATTCAAATTTTATAGTAAATTGTGATGATTATCGTCAATGGGAAATACCCCCCCTGAGTTTTAGGGGCCCTAATCCTGATTCTGATTGTTCTGGAAATCTTAGGGTTTGTGCGGAATCACTTGGGTGTCTTAATTAGGGTTTCCTATTGGACTATAAATCATAAGAAATAATAATTTTTAATGAGGGTTGTTACATTTTTGTTTTTAAAATTTTCGGGTGTTACAAATCTACCCCTCTTAAAAAAAATTTCGTCCTCGAAATTATTACATACATATATATATATTAATAATCATACTTGAATGCGACCCACTATGATCAATCGTCATACTTGAAATAAAGCTAGAGTAAAAACAATGAAGATGACGAAATACTTATGTTCGAGACTATCATGAAGTGAAAAGAAAAGTTACTAACCGATGTATCGAAATCCTAACCCAATGTCTACCCATTACCTCACAGGTCTTAGCTTATGTTTTAGTTTTCTACAGGAAAGAGCCTTTGCTCTGATACCATTCCTGTAACACCCCGTCCCGGATGCGGGCCGAAGTGTTACAATAACGGAGGTCAGAGATCAAAAACATAATTCCATTAATACTTAAATGTATTACAAGGCTTTTACAATTTAATGGAAATCGGATATTTAATCCAGTACATTTATTTCTACTGTCTTTTCCAAACACTCGAGCACTCTTCCATATCCCGTCCCAGATTGTCTTGATAACCTGACGCAAAGAAGAAAACACAAAAAAAAACGTACGTCTGAGCAAAATTTTGAAAGATTTTGCCCAGTGTGCGGATAGAGGAAAATAAAAGCTTATTTTATTTAATACTCGGAATTAACTTTATGTGAAAACGTTACGATGCAAAAACATAATCATAATCATATCTTACGGATGTACCCATGAGCAAACTGAAAACGTGACAATATACAGGTAGCTACTCCTGCATACTTATCACACGAAATGGCAAGTTGGCATACCCGTTATCCATTTCCTGAAAACTTAAATCCTAGGATCCGATCCATACGCCTCCTAATATATGTACCACACTTGTACTTAAGAGACGCCGTGAACTAATCTCTCCGTCACGGATGGAGCACATGATGTCGATGCCGCAGCAACATGCTCGTGGGACACTCCACGAGAAGCGATACTCAGGGTATCAGAGTACAAATGGTCTTATTCACATAACTTATAAAACTTATTTTCATAACAAAACGGAACATATATTAGAACATGCGATAATGAGTACAACTAACATAATACTATCGCTTGACATGAAAACTTAAATCAAAGGATTAGAATAGAATTCGAACGGACTGTCAAATGAATCGATAATCAAAGACGTGAGGAGTTCTAAACCGACATAGTAATATAATAACAATTTGACTTGAGTAACATAATACTTGTATATAATATTAATCTTGTAATTTATTTACTTATAACTTGTAAACCTTAAGATATTTAACTTGTAACTTGTAAATAATAATTGATTGAAAATACGAATCTTTGGCGAGATTGAAAATCTAAGAGTGGAACCAGTCACCAAGGTGTGGATATCAATCCTATCTTGACAATTTCGTCCCAAAATGTGGTTTATTAAACGAAACAAGATAAAACCTTGACTCGTTAATAAGGAACCACTAGAGTATAAAATGAGACTTGTATAAAATAAACCATTTTCTAAATAACTGATGTAAAACAAAACCTTTTTCAAAACGTTTGTAACTTCTAACACATATTTCCTAACTAGATCTTAATACGGAATTTATAACTTATTTCATAACTTAATCTTAATACGGAAGTTATAACTTATTTCAGAACTTAATCTTAATACGAAATCTCAAATCAGGAATGATATACTTGTATCAAAACGACATAAATCGAAAGAAAAGAGTCTATCCGTACCCAACGGACATAAATCGAAAGAAAGGAATTCTATACGTACCTAACTGACATAAATCGAAAGAAAGGATTCTATTCGTACGGAACTTATAACTTATTTCATAACTTAATCTTAATACGGAATTTAAACGACGTAGATCAAAAGAAAGGAGTCTATCCATACGGAATTCATAACTTAATCCTAATACGGAACTTAAAATCAAGAAAACGACATAAATCAAAAGAAAGAAATTCTATTCGTACGTAACTTATAACTTAATCTTAATACAGAACTTAAAATCAGAAATGATATACTTAAATTCAAACGACGTAAATCGAAAGAAAAGGAATCTATCCGTACTGAACTTATAACTTATATCTTAAATCTTAATACGGAATTTAAAATCAGAAATGTCCAAACGACGTAAATCGAAAGAAAAGGAATCTATCCGTACGGAATTTATAACTTATAACTTAATCTTAATACGGAATTTATAATTAGGAATGATATACTTGTATCCAAACGACATAAATTGAAAGAAAGGCTTCTATCCGTACCCAACGGACATAAATCGAAAGAAAGGATTTTACCCGTACGGAATTTATAACTTACTTAAATCTTAATACGGAACTTAAAATCAGGAATCATATATCGAAAGAAAGGTTTCTTATAAAAATTACATAAATCGAAAGAAGGGAGTCTATCCGTACCTTAATAATTTCCACGTGATGCTAATACTGATAATATTGCAGATTTATACGGGCAGAATTTAGCCTACTGATTAGCCTAATAACCTAATTTGCACATGAACTAGGTAATTAACTAATACAGCTTTTACGATAACTCACGAGATCAATTCTCACAACAAATGACAAAGTGCGATACTTCAACTCATTCATCGAATTAACGACGAACGACAAAGTACGATACTTAAACTCATCCATCGAATTAACGACGAACGACAAAGTATAACCCTAATATGGGCAGCACTTAAACATCCATTGGATATATGATCGATCGGACAATGAATCGTAGCAGCGATTAACTTATTACCCTGATTCGTAGCAGCACCCCCTCTACTAATTAGTGATTTTGTGACTAATTTGGATATAACTCGTTGTACAGATCGAATTTGATCGTCGCTTGAACACCAGAAATCGAATGCCAAACCCTGCTATTTATACCTGATTTTGACCATGCTTACGGACCGTAAGGCTTAACCTTTACGGTCCGTAAAGGACACCTCATGCTCATAGTGTTGCCGCGTGTGGGACTAGCCTAGCTGAGTCGACAAACTGGATAAATTCGAATTTTATAGTAAATTGTGATGATTATCGTCAATGGGAAATACCCCCCCTGAGTTTTAGGGGCCCTAATCCTGATTCTGATTGTTCTGGAAATCTTAGGGTTTGTGCGGAATCACTTGGGTGTCTTAATTAGGGTTTCCTATTGGACTATAAATCATAAGAAATAATAATTTTTAATGAGGGTTGTTACATTTTTGTTTTTAAAATTTTCGGGTGTTACAACCATTGTCGTTGTTGTTTCCCCCGTTGTTGTTCCCATTGCCCGGATTATTGTTGTTGTTATTCTGATTCTGGTTTAACTGGGGGCAGTTCCGTTTGAAGTGACCTTCAGCCCCACACTGAAAGCATGTCTTATTTCCTTGTTGTTGTTGCTGTGGCGGGTTTCATGGAGCTGGTGGCTGTTGTTGCTGGTTCTGATTCGCAGGCCTTGAGCTCCTGCAATCTTTAGCTTCATGACCTACCCTTTGACATCTCTGACAGCGGCCTTTACGACACTGACCACTGTGGTGTCTGTTGCACCTGTTACACAGTGGATGAATTCCCCGATATCCACTCTGCCCCTGACCACCAGACGATTGCTGACTCGGGCTCTGGTAATCACTAGTCTTGCGCTGCTGCTGTGTTTGAGACTGTACAGTAGCTGAACCCTTGCTGGAATCCCCTTCCCATTTTCGCTTGTTGTCACTGGGAGTAGCAGGAGTAGCTGGAATGGTAGCGGTAGTAGTGGCGCTGATACGTTTAGGCAGCCTGTTCTGTTCCACTGCCTGATCGGTGAGGCGATGGGCTAACTTGACAATCTGTTGAATGGTGCCAAGATTCGCTGAGGTTACGTGACTTTGAATCTCCGGCACTAGACCATTGAGATACAGTTCGATTCGCTTAATGGGAGGGTCTACCATAGTAGGACACAGAATGGCCAACTCATTCGATCTTCTGGTGTACGCTTCGATTTCTGACCCTGTCATTTTCAAGTGGTAAAACTCTACCTCCAGCTTATGAATGTCATCACGGCTACAGTATTCCTCTTTGATCAAATCCTTGAAATCATTCCAGGGTGTGGCGTTAGCAACAGCCAACCCTAATATCTGAACTTGCGCATTCCACCAAGTCAGCGCAATGCCTTCTAGAGTACCAGTGGCGTACTTCACCCTGCGAGCCTCAGGGCATTCACACATCTCAAATACTGACTCAAGCTTTTCAAACCAATGGAGGAGTCCGACCGCTCCTTCCGTGCCACTAAAAGTAGTAGGACGACAGTCCATGAAAGTTTTGAAGGTGCAAACAGGTGGCTGAGCGTGCTGACCTGTGGTGTATAAGAATCCAGGACAAGATTAAACACAAGAGTTGGTTTAGGAGTGTAGGATCTAAAGATCCTAGTGTGAGTTTACAACTGCAGGGTATACCTCCTGCTTGTGCGGCTGCAAGTGCCGCAGCAACGCGCTCGTTAATGAGAGCCGTCAGTTGGGCTTGTGTCATGTTGATACGTCCAGACATGATCTTCATAGCAAAGATAACATAAGTGAGAGTGGTTCGCGAATAGTGCGATGACAGAAGAAAGTGAGCACACAAGTATTCTCAAGCAATAGTGTTACGTTAACCTAAGCATACCCTGAGCAAAAATTCTATGCAATTCTATCAAGTAGGCAATAAAACATATACCATATTACCTAGGATGTTGAGTCTTGCACGTGGAGCGAGGCGTCGTTGTGGATCGTTGAGCACTGTTCTGGTTATAGTCTGTTTTAATAAAAACGTTTTCCCCTTATTAAAACCTAGTTCACTATAACCAATGGCTCTGATACCAATCTGTCACACCCCCAAAATCCACACGCGGAGTACCACCGCTTGGAGGCGTGACATGACCAGGATCAAGCCACCAATCATATTGAACATATAAATAATACGTAAAAGTAAACGTAATCCATCACAATACAATCGGTGCGAAATCAAAAGCATAGTATAGGTAGCGGAAGCATAGTTATGAACATCCAACACAAATGTTTAGTTTAAAGAGTCATAAAGTTTTTATCAAAACATCCACAATCCGTGCCCACAACGATCGCGCCTCCCGTGCAAGCTCCAAGAGTACCTATGGACCTGCAAGGCATGTAACAGAGAGTCAACAACTAGTTGAGCGAGTTCACAATTGGTTATTCAATTATAGTGTTCGTATCGTAAATCGTAAGTTCGTTTAGTAATCATGTATCGTATGTAATGGTATCGCGGCCCTCCAGGCATGTTTGCGAAGTTTAGTGGGGGTTTCCCATGTTCTTTAGACTAGTTATATTTGTATCGCGGCCCTCCAGGCATGTTTGCGAAGTTTAGTAATTGTATCGCGGCCATTCCAGGCATGTGTGCGAAGAGTAGTGGGGGCTTCCCATGTATTACTAGTCTAGCTGTATCTATAGGTGTCCTTCCCAACCCGAGGACAGTAATACGTATTCCAGTAGCGTTGAACGTACAAGTAATCATATAACCCCATTCCCAACCCCGGGAATCCCATGCCTTGGTAAGAGTGTGAACTCACCTTGTTTCGCTCGGTATGCTAAGTATGTGCTCAAAGTAAGTCAATCACGTCCTAAAGTACGCACGTATACACAATCAGTTTGTATTTACGAAGTTAGCTCGCAAATAAAATCATAGTGGACAACGCATCAAAAATCACCAAGTAGCACATTGCACGTATACATAATCAGGCGTTGCATCTAACAGCAGTTATTTAACTCAGTTAAGCTCAACAGAATCAAATTACCAAACAATTTACCCAGTCGACGAAACACTTCTGTTTCGTCGATTACTCTTGGCGAAACACTCTGTTTCGTCGTTAATCCTTGGCGAAACACATGTGTTTCGTCGGTTCTGTATCAGCAATAAATAGACAATGTCCTAAAGATCTAAATGCCCTAGTGGCCGACATCTAGCAACCACCTCCCAACCTCATTGGACCAAAATTTGCATAACCAATGTTTCTCATTGGACCTCCAATATCAAACTCATTCACTAAATAGTCAAACACATATGACCAATGTCAGATTCATCATCATCATCACATTAAACAAGGATCAAGTTTGAAAACAATTCACTCATCACATGCTTTCTGTCAATCCCATAAATATACACTATGATTTTTGTTCATGAAGCATGTGCACCCCTAGGTTCCATCCACTAGGCCACCACTTGTGTTTAATGTTGACAATAATTACCATGCCACACCCATACAATGAGCCGACCAAGTTACTGACATAGATCGGTTCCCTAGAACTCATCTAATGTGCCTTTTTATTTAATAACACAAACATAAATCAAGATATTACAGAATCATGAAACCGATTAACGAATACACATACTAACCGAGATGAAAAGAACGATGAATAGGCTAAGGGGGGGCTTCGAGAGTTCCAAACTGCCGTCACACCGAGGAGGGGCGCTCTAGGGTTTCTAATTTGTTAACGTGTGACGAATGAGACAGTTCCGTGTAATTTATATGCGTACAAGTGAACTGGGCCCAAATGGGCTTTGGTGAAACTGGGCTTCGGCGAAACACTTGTTTCGTCGAGATTGGTTATGGCGAGACATTTGTTTCGTCAGTTGTTCAAGTCTTAACAGTTTAAGTTTACAGATTCAATTCAAACACAAAATCATGCAGCCATAATGCGTTCATTATAAAATAACGTGTACAGTTACAAGTTAAACGAGTCAAACAGCTACACAGTCAAAGTCAACGTGCACTTAATGCGAAAGTGAAAGTCGGAAACTCGAGTTGTCACACTATCTAAGCATGCAAAAGCTCCCTGCACATGAAGTAAAAGGATTAGTTCATTAGGGTCTCCAAAGCCAATAAGGCTTTGGATGGGGTCTCAACAGTGTCTGGGATGAGTTCAGATGGATGGACAGTGGTTAGGTCAGGGGTTTGGACAGTTTTGGGACTGTTTTTCTCTAACCACTGTTGGGGGTCTTGCCCAATGATCTGCTGATAACCAAAAGGATGCCTGTTCACTCTTGGTTTAGAAGGCCTTTTGTAAGCCTCATAAACATGTGGGATCCTTTGGTATGATGGTTGTCCCTTGCCTCTTCTGTATTGATTGGCAGGGGGTGCATCAGTCACTTGAACATCTCTTTGGACAGATGTTTGGTTCAACTGTTTTGTAACAGCTGTTTGGACTGGCACAAACAGTGGTTGGTTCTTGGTGAACTTGACAGATGATGTTGATGAACTTAAGGATGTTTTTGCAGTGTACTCATTCTTTTTTACATCAAAGTTTTTAAGATACACACATTCTTGAGTTTTGTGGTTTGTTTTACCACAGATGGTGTAGCTCTCAGCAGGTACAATGACACTTGTTTTGTTTAGATCATATGCTTTTAGATGAAAACGGTCTTTTGTTAGATGATTCTTCTTTTCACAAAAATCATAAAACAAGTTTTTGATCTTTTCTCTTTTCTTCCTTTTCTCAGACTCCTTAGCAACAGAGTTTTGAAGTTGGTTCTTGGTTATGCTTTGGGTGGATTCCAACTCCTTTTTGCAAACTTGATATTTTTCTATCATAGTTTGAAGTTGGTTCTTGGTTATGCTTTGTTCTTCTTTTAGACTGCAGATTTCTTTGTCTTTTTCTGCCAATTTGTTTTTAAGTTCTTTTAAAGACTTTTCAAATTTGACCTCATCATTCAACACTTTATCCCTAAGGTTTTCATCCACCTCTTTAATGTTAGCAAATGCTATAATGCACTTGTCTGAACACAGATTTTCTAGAACCTGAGATGATACCTTAGCTGCAGCAATCATGGCACAGTCACATTGATGATCATTTTCTTCATTAGCTCTTGCTTCTTTCTCACCTTCTTCCTTCTCTTCCTTTTCTTCTTCTTTGGACCAGGGGTCAGCCAATGGTTCAATCAGGATTTCTGAATTTTCTCCCAGCAGTAGTTCACCAGCAACAGCAGTAACCACTGCTTCAGCAACTTCATCCACTGTTTCAGCACTTGTTTGCCCCTTTTCAGCATCCGGCTCTTCTGGTATTAACTCTAATGCCATAAGACAAAATTCATCATTAGAAGCATCATTAGTAGCATAGAGTGCAAAATTTTCATCCCCTAGCTCTTCAGGTAAGCTGCTCAAGTCAACAAAGCCTTGGGTGAAAAAGCTTTGCTGATCTGGTTGAACCACTGCTGGTGGTGCAGTTTGTTGTGGTGCAACTGGTTGCACTTGAACCTGAGGTACAGGAGCCTGAACATACTGAATTTGAGGGACAGTGGTTTGAACATAATGCACAGGAACAGGGTTTGCATAATGAGCAGTGTTTACATGGGCAGCAGGGGTATAATGGGAATAGTGCACAGTGCTTTGATTTTGTGGCCTAGGGTTTGAGCTGGGATGAGTAACAATTGGACCAGTGGTTTGACTCCTACATTCCCTAGCAAAGTGTCCTAGCCTATTGCACTTGTAGCACTTGATTTTTGACTTATCAAACCCCACTTTTAAATTCCCATGTAACCCTGGGAATTTTCTTCCTGTCCTTTTGTAAAATTTGCTTGTTCTTACACTAAGCAATGCCAATTGATGCAAAATGTCCATTTCTTCAAGGTCAGTTGGATCAAAGTGCTGTAGGTCATTTAGTTCAAAGCTCAAGTTATCTGACATCTGGTTTTCACAATTTGCAGTGAAAGCATAATTTGCAGAGTGAGAATCAGAGTTGTTAAAGTTTCCACCAGCAGTTATATCAATAAAATGATCATAACTCTGATCCTTACTACTGCTACCAGATTCTTCCTGACCAAAAAGAGTTGTGCTGCCAAATGCATAATCATCAGCAACTTTACCAGACTCTTGCAACTTCTTTTTCTGGTTTAACTCCCTTTCATAGGTCAGGAGTCTACCATGAAGTTGGGTCAGGGTCAGATCTTTGAACTCAACAGAATTTCTAGTTACAAAAGCAATTGTATCCCATTTTTCAGGTAGTGATCTAAGAAACCTGCTATTTTGTGTTGAATTAGGAAATGTAACTTTAACAAGTCTTAGCTCACTAATGAGACAACTAAATCGCTCAAACTGTTGGGTCAATGATTCACCCTTGATGTGACAAAAGGTTTCATACTGCTGATTCAGAATTTCCGTATTATTTTAAATAACTTCTTCCGTTCCCCCAAACTGTTCCTTTAGTGCATCCCATAGCTCTTTGGCACTGTTACAATGTAACAGCCCAACATAAATTTCATTGGGTAATGCAGATGCAATGATTCTAAATGCTTTGGCATCGATTTCAAACTTTTGGAAATCAGTTTCAGTATAATTTTCAGGTTTTTTAGGTTCGAACTTCTTTGAATCCTCAGCACTTGGCACCATGGGAATATGTGGTCCAAAAACAACAGATCTCCAACATCCAGTATTCTGTTGAGCAAGGATGTGACCTATCCTTCTCTCCCAGATGTTGTATTCATTACGTTTAAGCATGGGTGGTTTGAAAAGTGAGCCGATGTTATTCTTATCATCTTGTGATTGTGACGTCATCCTGGTTGTTTTACAGGCACTGATTAATCAACTTTAATGGTGATTAAACCTTTCTCTGTTTTTCAACAAAACGAACAACTATCAGTATCAACGATTGTGAGCTGAACTATTTATGTCAAAATGATTGTTAAATCAAATTTGACTGTCTGAGCTCTGATACCAGTTGTTAGGATCTGAGTTTGGATTGATTATGTTTTGTGTTTGAATTAAGATGAACAATGAACAAGTAATGCAGCGGAATGTAAATGAAAACAAACTTTGCACATAATCAAACAGGAGAATTGCTTTCAACACACATTTTCAACAAAGAACCGAATGCTTGAATTTATTACAAGATTCAATTACAATGCATGCATGTAACAAACTCCCCCTCAGCCTGAGCTCACAGTGATTTGTTCGTACAGGAAGAAAGATGGTGAAGAGCTAATAGAACAGTACAGGGTACTGTTCTATTTATAGGCACGGACAAACCACTGTGGCATCTTTGCTGACGTCACCATGAAAGTGACATCTAACCTCCTAACAAACTCTAACAACTGATCTGATACAACCACTGCTAATGCTAACTACTGACTACAATACATTACATAATAACAAACTAAACTACTGCTATATCCTTACACTGTTGTGACTCCAGCAGCACTTGATATAAACCAGCAGAGCTTGACCCATAGCAGTAGATTGAACAGCAGGGCTTTAGTCTTCATTAGTTTTTAACTTGATCAGCAGTTGTAGGTCAGCAGTTGTAATGATCAGTGGATTGGAGGTCATCAGATGTTGAAACCACTTTCAAGGGGAGAGACTTGTATACATAACATCTGCTTATTCTGGATCCACTGCTCTGATCCAGTTTTGGCTTTAATTATCTGTTCCTTTGATAGGGTTCAATCCCAACATTGTGTGATTATAGGACTAGCTTGGGCTGTCCTACTTGAAAATCCACACATTACTTGATGTTTTCCTTAGATTAGTTGTACTTATTCCTTTCTTTGTTGTATATTCATGACCCTCCTTGTTGTCTATGACAACAAGTGTAGTGGTGAACGTCCAAGAGGTACCTAAATGGAAGACTTGTCCTTCCTACCTCATGCATGACTTGTATGAAATACATAAGAGGTTCCTAAATGGAGGATTCATCCTTCTACCTCATGCTTGACCTTTATGACATTATAATATCTATATGTAACTTATATACTATTCAAATAACCAAACTCTTGATGATGAACTAGTGGTCATTTGTCAAGATAGTAGGTTACATCATCTTAGACTTTGATAACTTGTTATGATTCTAATGGGTATTTTGACCCATGAAAACATTCTAACCCTTTGGGTTTCATAGTGTCAAACAAGTATTATATGACTAGATGATTACTTTCTCATATGTTATTTTCATGTAATTTAAACTCCGAATCTTTAATCTTCTGTTAACTCCCCATACTCATACGCCAAATTTTCTTCATGTAGAAGGACAAGGTGCTCCATTCTAATTAACCAAACACTCACGGGATATCAAGTAGGAAGCTTGCAAAACCGTGAGTATACTCGATCCCGTTTTACTTTTAATCACTTTTGGGTGCAACATGTATGTTATACGAAATACACTTCACATGAAACTATTTTAATCACACTCTATCCATGCTTTAACATGAAACTATATGATGCTTGTTAGACTTGTATGCTATGTAAACTATTTGTGTCGATATATGCTCATTAACTTTGCTAGCCTACCTTAACAATTATAGTGCTATAGGATTAATGCACCGCCCACGAAACTTGGGGTATTGTTAAGTTAAACATGTTAACCTCCCGTTATTCTTTGGGATAGGCTATATTAACGCGTTGTATTCTTGGGTTTGAACATATAGTACACCGTTTCAGCATATTTAGTAAACTTGCATATTGATTATTCATGTTGGATATGAGACTTTAAACTTTTTAATCTATATTATGCTATGTATGAAAACTTGTATACTCGCCAACTTTTTGTTGATATATTTTAATACATGTTGCAGGTTGATTGATGAGATGATGTTATGAAGAAACGAGATTTAGGTGAACTTAGAAACACACCTAGATTAATTTTGTTATTTTGATGTTATGTTTATGAAACAATGTTGTCTTTTATTTGAATCTTTGTATGACAATTTAGTATTGCAATGAAATTTGAATTTAAATTATATCGTCACATAGTGTTATGAAGTTTTGAGCAATTTGTTCATCTCATCCAGATGTTTCCGCCATCGGTTGGGGTGTGACAAGTCCGGCCCTTAATAATCAGGAGGCTGAGAAAAGTGTGCAAACCCGGTCGATTTCACAACAACGATTAACTTAGAAGCTTCACATACGATTCAGTTGGGTACTTTACTGGGAGCTCAGAATCTACAGAACTTTCAACCGCAGGTATGTAATTTGGTTGAGGATGAAGGTTTTCAAGGGGTGATTTTATGAATTTAATTTCTTTGAATGTGCCCGGAACGGGGGTGGTAGGAAAGGCCGGGTGGTGTAGACAATTGCGTAAAGACCATGAAATCATTTTTTTACTCATTCAAGAATCCCTTTGTTCGGGCATTGAGGACAAGGTTATAGAGAGTTTTTGGGGTAGGGGTACGTTTGGTTTTGAAGTCGTGGATCCATCGGGGAGGTCGGGTGGTATTTTTACTATTTGGGATAGTAACTTCTTTGAGCTATCCACTGTGGTTAAAGAAAGATCCTTTTTATTAATCTATGGTACTTTAAAAGGTAGTGGAGAGATTGTTAATATTCTGAACGTTTATGCTCCGCAAAGTGCTATTGATAAGAGGCGTCTATGGGAAACCTTGCTTGAGGTAGTGGCTTCGAAGGAGGGGCTTTGGATTTTGGGTGGGGATTTCAATTATGTTCGTTATATAGATGAAAGGAGGAACTCCAGGTTTAACGTTTCTACTGCGAACAATTTTAATTTTTTATTAGTGAGGCAGGCCTTGTGGAATTCGGGTTGAAAAGTGGGAAATATACTTACGCGGTGGGCAACAAGCTGAGTAGAATTGACAGATTTCTTGTTTGTGAAAATTTTGTTAACAAGTGGCCTACTACAATATATAAGGTTTTACCTAGGGGAAAATCGGATCATAATTCGGTATTATTGAAAACATTTTCTTGTAATTATGGTCCCAAGCCGTTTCGGTTTTTTAACTCTTGGCTGGAACGAGATGATTTTGAATCGGTTGTGCTAAAGGTGAACGACGTGTTTTCTTCTGTTGGTCTGGCAGATGTTCATTTAATGCAGAAGTTTAGGTGCATGCGTAGGGCTGTTACAACTTAGAGAGAGGAGGTTAAGGTTCTTGAGAAGCAGGAGGAATCGACCCTTGTTCAGGAGATGTTCTCCCTAGAGAAGATTCTGAAGGTTAGGGATTTAGATGAGGATGAGGTGTGGATTTGGGAGGAAGGGAAAAAAAGACTATCTCAATTGGAATATTTTAGTACTAAAGATCTTAAGCAGCGGGCGAGTAATAGATGGGCTAAATATGGGGATGCGAATAGTAAATTCTTTCATGGATTAATCAATAGGAGATGCGCTTCCAATTGCATTCCGGGTTTGTTTTCGGATGGGGTGTGGAAGTCGAAGCCTAAGGAGGTTAAGAAAGTTGTTTTCAATTTTTTTAGATCTAAATTTGTGGAAGAATTACCTTTTAGACCGAAGTTGTAGTGTTTTGGTTTGAAGACTTTTTCAGACGACGAGGTGGTTACTCTTTCTAGTAGATTCACGCGTGAAGAAATCAAGAATGTTGTTTTTGATTGCGTCGATGACAAGGCCCTGGGGCCCGATGGTTTTCATTTTCATTTTATTAAGAGGTTTTGGAGTTGTTTTGCAGGTGATTTCGAGGATATGATGCAAGAATTCTATGAACATGGTCTTATTAATCAGGGCATAGGGTCTTCCTTTATTAACTTGATACCTAAGGTCAAGGACCCCTCGTCCCTTGGTGACTATCGGCCGATTACGCTTATTGGGGTGATTAGCAAGATTATTTCAAAGATCTTGGCTAATAGATTGAAGACGGTGCTGGGTAATATTATTTCAGAGATGCAGTTTACCTTCTTGGGTGGGCGTTTTATTCTAGATGGCCCTCTTATGTTAAGTGAGATTCTATCTTGGGCTAAGAAAACAGGGGGGTTTTGAATTCGTCTAGAGCATCTATTCTTGTTTATGGTTCTCCTACATTCGAATTTGGATGCTCAAAAGGTATTAGACAAGGTGACCCTCTATCGCCCTTTTTATTTCTTATTGTTATGGAGGCTCTTTCGGCTATGTTCAGGAAGGCGGAGTTTATTGGGGCTTTTGATAGTATTCGTCTTCCAAATGGTGGCTCGCAGTTATCTCACATGTTATTTGCGGATGATGTTATGATTCTTGGTGAATGGTCTAATTTTAATTTTATTAGTTTAAAACGGATCTTGAGAAATTTCAATCTATGTTCGGGACTTAAAATTAATCTCAATAAATCGACCATAATGGGAGTCGGTGTGGAATGGAGTGAAGTGAAAAGAATTTAAGAGATAATGGGTTTTAAGGCAGGGTCAATTCCTTTCTCGTACCTTGGTGTTATTGTTGGTGAAAATATGAATAGGGTGGCCAATTGGTAACCTGTTGTGGATACGATCAGAAGCCGGTTGTCCAAATGGCAGGCGGATACTCTATAAAAGGAAGACTAGTTTTAATCAAGACGGTTCTTGAAGCTTTGCCTTCCTACTATTTCTCTATTTTTAAAGCTCCCTTGAAAGTTATTGAAGTTTTGGAAGCGCTTATGAAGAGATTTCTTTGGGGAGGTAGTCGGGATATGAAAAAGCTTCATTGGGTGGCTTGGGACTTGGTGGCGTCTCATAAAGATAAAGGCGGTTTGGGTCTATCTTGGCTACTCGATTGTAACCGTGCTCTTATTTCTAAATGGCTTTGGAGATACATCTCGGAGAAAAAGTCTATGTGGAAGGAGGTTATTGATGCTATTCACTGCTCGAAACGGAAATGGGATATGTTCACGGTTGATGGCACTTATTCAAGCAGCTGGGTCAATATAGTCAAAGAAAGCTATAAACTTAAAGTTAACGGTTCTTCTTTTACACAATTGTTAAAATGTGAAGTGGGTAATGGAGATAGTGCTATATTTTGGATAGATGATCGGGCACCAATCGGTCCTTTAAAGGAGTCTTTCCCAGCTCTTTTTAAGTTGGAAGATAATAAATTCTGCTCAGTAGAAGATAGGAAAAAAAGGTAGGCGATTTGGTTGATGCTTTTTGGTCTTGGAAAAAGAACCTTTCCTCAAATGATGAGGTTCAGCAGGTGCAGATGCTGCAGTCGACTATGCATCAGCTTCATTTTAAAGCGGGGTCAGATCATTGGAGATGGGACGGAGACCCGAGTGGCTTCTTTTCGGATGCTGCAGTTCGGAAGTGGCTTGCGACCTCGCGTCCGAGTGTCATCATCATCATACTCAGTAAATCCCACCAATAGCAAAGCTAAGGTAGGGTCTGAGGAGGGTAGATGTAGACAGCCTTACCTCTACCCCGTAGGAATAGAGAGGCTGCTTCCAGTGAGACCCCCAGCTTGTAGTTTTGTATCAAGCCTTGGACCTAAGACACATAACACTCAAACAATCGGAACAGAGACTGATTGGTGCATGTACCCCCGTGTCCTTCAGCTATCAACGTCACCACATGATGCATGATTAACCATCTTCCGCTTTTAACGTTATTTTCACAAAATTAGTAAAATAACGTTAAAGTTAGTACCATTTCACTTTTGCCCCCCGAGCGCCCACACATATATATATTATATGTGCACACCGCAAGTGGGGCATGACCTCGCGTCCGAGTGTGAATGTCTCAAATTTTAAGTGGTGTAAATGGGTTCCCATAAAGTGTAACGTTTTCATGTGCCGTCTTTTGATGAAGCGGCTTCCCACCAAGATAACGCTGTTGAGGAGGAACATTAACGTTGACAATAGTACTTGTATTTTCTGTGGAGATGGTGAGGACGAGGTGGACCACATTTTTCAGGTTGTGCCTTTTCGACAAGTGTCTGGAATGGCATTCTAAGATGGCTTGGCCTTCCTAACTTCTTCGCCTTTAGCGTGAGCAATTTTGTGGATATGCACAAGGTGGTAGGCGTATCAGCTATGCGAAAGGATATTATTAAAGGTATGGTGATGGTGTGTTGTTGGCGTATTTGGCGTGCCAGGAATAATTGTGTTTTCAACCAAAGGAGGAGCAACGTGGCGGAGGTTGTGACTGAAATTAAAGCTTTTGGTTTTCTTTAGTTTTCAAGTAGGCATAAAGATTTTGTTAAGGATTGGAAAGTTTGGTGTAATGTAACGTTATTGTAATTTTGCGGCCCCCTCTCTCCGCCTTGGAGAGTTGGTGGTTTTCGCGTTTTGTGGTATGAAGTTCACTTTTCAAAAAAAAAAAAAAAAATTAAAGGCCCATATCAATGCCTTTATATTTTTATTGTGAGTGTGTATGAAAGAGAAAGAAGTAATAAGATAAGTGATTGTGAGTAGGGGCGCGGACCCACATAGAGTGGGTCGGGGTCCCCAGACCCCAATGTTTTTAAAAATTTTAGTAGATTTGGTATATTAAGTTGACACCATAAAAAGAAAAGGAAAGGGTGCTACTTTCTACACCCCCCCTATTTACTTTTTTCACCCCCCTCCTCTCACATACTTACAAGTGGGCCCTGCGTGGAACCGACAGTTTTCCTCTCACAAGAGGGGGGGGGGGGGGTATAATCAGGAAGGGGGAGTGTGTATAGAATGAGCCAAAGGAAACCTCGTGTAGAGGTTCAATCATTATCTCTAAGAAGAGGTCATGGGTTCAATCATTATCTCTAACAAAAGATCTTGGGTTCAATCCTTGTATATCTCGTTTTTCCTGTGTTTTTTTTTTAAATCTAGTTCAAACCTCGCTATGACCTGACCCGAACGAGGACCCACCCGAAAATTTTAACGTTTTGTCAATAGAAACATAATCTAGTTTAAAGAATTTTTACAGTAAAGGTATTTCAAATTTTTAGTCTCAGATTTTGGCTCAAATTTAAGCACGTTAGTTGTATTTTCCTGCAAGAACAATGGTATTGGTTGTATTCATCTGAAGTTAACAGGTGTTTTGATTAAGTTCTTTTAATAAGTCTCTCGATCAACAACATTTTGTATCACTTTTGTTGGGTTATACAAATACAACTAGAAGACTAGATAGGAAAGCAGATTTGTTGTCCAAACACTTTATTAGACTGGAAGGTATGGGGGCCGGCTTAGGCCCAGCGCCGCACCCCCACACCGCCCCCCATAGGTCTGGCGCGTCCTATCCGTCTCCCACACGACGTGGTCGACGGGCCATGTTTTGAAATTATAGCCGTTGTAACGGCTAGGGACTTTAATAAAAAAAAATACCCCATTTTCTATAAAACACTCTCATTTTATACCATCATTTCACCATTTTCTCCCCACCTTCAACCCAAAACACTCTCATTTTTATACCATTTTTTTATAAAAAATATATTTTCACCCACAATGCAATCTAATTCTTGGTGGTCCTCGTCTTCGGAGAAGGAAGAGGAGATGTTTTACACAAACACTATGCTAAGGGTAAAAATATATAATTAACTAGGCAACCCGGTTGAATTACCCGGTTTAACCAGTTGAACTATTTTTTAGCTTAATCCGATACGAGTTAAAAACCGGTTTCTAAAACATTGAATCATATAACTAAATTAATTATTAAATATTAATTTATAACAGAACTGAGGAATAACCATCAAGAGTGTCCTCATATGAGCCAAAAACAAATATATCTATGTGCAAAAATTCTTTCAAACTACTGGCGACTGGCCATAAAGTTTAACGCCAACATTTTTTTTTAAATAAACTTCATTAAAAACACCCAAACGGGCAAACAATTGAGTGTACCACTTCATGACTTCTAGACAAACTAGATAACAATCCATCTAAATAATCACTAAGGGGCTAATTTGATTTTGGGTGCTGGATTCAACACCAATGGCATTGATATTAAAGCCAAAGAGTCAAACTTCAGACCCGTTCATAAATTAAAAACTAAAAACTAACCACAAAACATATATACATCCACCAAATAAATCAAAACAAACAAATAACCAAAACTAAAAAAAGTCATATTTTAAACTTTAAAAAAACCAGAACATTCAGAATGAGTAGGAGGTTATCAATTCCGTTCATAAATTAAATCGGAACAACTAAAACAATCCTCATTATGTTCAACTAAACAAACATTTTTTTAATAAAAATAAAAAATTTATGAAAAACCATCAGAAAAATATGGATCAATACATCAGTTTACCACGGCCCGACAAACAGGCGTGAGTTCAGACGACCGTCGTGAGAATTAAATCCAAAATCATCATATGGTTTTTAATGATTCGAACTAAAAACAAAAAGAAATGCAAAATTCGTCGTACCTGATGATATATGTGAAAACCTGTGGTGTGTTTGTTGGGTGAGGAAGAAGATGTTTTATAAAGGGAACAAAGGTGTGTTGATTAGGGTTTCATTGAACAAAAGCCCATTAAGTAAAAAGCCCGTAAACTATTTGTTATGTTAGGCCCGAATACTAAAGTATCAACTATCAAGTAGCCAAGAAGAGTTTGGGCTGAAAAAACAAAGCAGACTGCAGACCACCATTTTAACCAAGTAAAATGGTTCTAAGCTTATGCATCATGCATTCTGACTTCTGGGCTGACTTTATAACATCATAAAATATAAATAAGCTTGATGGGCTGGTCATAAACCCACTTGACCACCCGAACATGCTTTTACGCACATGGTTATACGGACATACACCGTATAAACTAGTCGTAACGGGTCAAATGATTTCAAAACCATTCCAAATCAGAATGTTTTGTTAAATAATTTGTATCCAAAGAGGCCTTGCACTCGGACGGGTATAAACCACACTCCATCCTGTCGATGCTTAATCTAGCGGAACTGAATGAAATTCTAAAGTTAACGAGTCAAGTCAAATGACTTACCAATGACCCGTAACATTCTAACGTATAATAGTTATGTTCATTTCAGACCAGGGATGGACCCAAGCCCAGCCCAAGGTGGGCGGGCGCACCCCCGGGGAAAAAAAATTTAGTGCTAAGTTCCGTCGAAAATCCCGTCCGCACCCCTTGGAATTTTTCGTCCGCACCCCTTGGAATTTTTCGACCACACCCATGAAATTTTTCGTCCGCACCCCTTAGGTAAAAAGTGTTATCAATTTATATTTTAATTTTTAGTAAACTCTTATTTAAAAAAAAATACTACCTAAATTATATAACTTTTAATAACTAACTAACTAAACCCAAATACACATACATTTACCCACTTATAATTCCTAACTAGCTAGCCCACTAAGTCTTAGCCCATTAACCAAACCCAACAATATTTCAAACTATAATAAAATAATTAAAGCCCAAAATCTTTAGAAATTCTCTCCCGCTCTCTCTCTCTTGCGTCCCTGCACTGCCAACGAACAACATCACCCAGCGACAACAGTCCAGCAGCCGGCGACCACCGTAATCAACCACCATACCACCGTCTTTTGACACCAAATCTAACCGGAATCCGAACACGGGTAAGTTTCTTTGTTATTTTGATGATTTTGGTTGATATTATAGGAGAAAAAGGGTAATAAAGTTGTTAAATAGGTTTGAAATTTTGTGTGCTTTGACGTTGTTTATGGTTGTTTAGATGATTTTTAGGGTGATTATGTTGTTTATATATTTTTAGGGTGATTACAACTTACGTTATGATTTCTAGGGCTTGAATAGTTGAAAATTAAAATTAAAATTGAAACATTATGTTATGGAGCGATGAACTTATGTTATATAGAGAAAGAATTGCTTAAGAAATTAGTTTTAGATGATGTTTTGGATAGATTTCAAAAAATGAAAACCACTAGGACCAAGTCTGCAATATTTGCAAACCAAAGGGACCAACCAGGCATTTAACTCTTTATTATTTTATCATCCTATCTCCCGCTGCCAATTGTGAAACTGTTATCAATCGTCACATATAAACCCACCGTCCGAGCCCACCGAAATCGGGGTGTGACATAAAGTTTCGCATCGTTTTTTCTTAGAGAAGAGGGTTGCTGGGGTGTCCTAAACTTCTTTTGGTGTCGCTTTGTCTCAAATATGTTCGAACAACTCTTCTTTAATCTTCGTCCTCTATACGAATGTGGTTTTACCTACCTTTATCTTCCACTTGTTAGCCATCCCATTAATGTCATCGCTTGTCCGAAACTTCTTTTGGTGTTGTTTTGTCTCAACTATGTTCGAACAACTCTTCTTCAATCTTCGTATTCAATAAGAACATGGCTTTAGCTACCTACCTTTATCTTCCACTTGATAATCATCTCATTAACATTGTTTCTTGGTTGAACGGTGTCAATTCCTTGAACAACTTCCCATTTATCCTGACTCTGCAGATACGAACTCATACAAGTTGACCACGTGTTGTAGTTCAAGTTTTTTAGCTTCTTCACACCACCAATGACTTGGAAATCGACCATGATCTCTTTGTGGGATTGATCTCTTTGTAGGCAAATTTGTTTGTAGTTGTCACATCCCAACCGATGGCAGAAACATCAGGATGAGACGAAAACGAGATTGCAATAGACTTCATAACACTATGTGACAATAATAATTTAATTCAAATTTCATTTCAAAACTAGATTGTCATACAAGACTCAAATACGAGGAACAACATTGTCTCAAAAACAAACATAACATCAAAATAGATAAATTAATCTAGGTGTGTATCTAAGTGCACCTAAATTACATTTCTTCAACATCAACTCATCAATCAACCTGCAACATGTATTAAAATATATCAACAAAAAGTTGGCGAGTATACAAGTTTTGTTACATAACATAATATAGAAGAAAATAGTTTAAGTTCTCATATCCAACATGAATCATAATAAGCAAGTTTACTTGCATGCCGAAACGGTGTACTTATATGTTCAAACCCAAGAATCCAACGCATTAAAATAGCCTATCCCAAAGAATAACAGGAGGTTAACATGTTTAACTTAACAATACCCCAAGTTCCGTGGGTGGTGCGTTAATCCTATAGCGCTATAATTGTTAAGGTATGCTAGCAAATTTAATGAAGCATATAATCGACACAAATAGTTTACATTAGCATACAAGTCAAACAAGCATCATATAGTTTCATGTTAAGCATGGATAGAGTTTAAAATAGTTTCATGTGAAGTGTAATTTTGTATAACATACATGTTGCACCCAAAAGTGATAAAAAGGAAAACGGGATCGAGTATACTCACGTTTTTGCAAGCTTTCCTACTTGAAATCCCGCGAGTGATGTTGGTTGATGGATTAGTTTGGAGCACCTTGTCCTTCTACACGAAGAAAACATAGGTGTGTGAGTTTGGGGAATCGGAAGATTATAGATTCGGAATTTAAATAACATGAAAATAAACATAAGAAAATAATCATCTAACACCTATGACACTTGTCCTTGACACTATGAAACTCCAAAAGAGTAAAATGTTTTCATGGAACAAGGTTCCATTAGAATCGTGACAAGTTGTCGAGGCCTAAGATGATATAATCTACTAGTTTGACGAATGTCCATTAGTTCATCACCAAGAGTTCGATTATTTGAATGTTACATAAGTATTACATAGTGTAATAATATATCATATATGTCAAGCATGAGGTAGAGGGATAAATCCCCCATTTAGGAACCTCATTTGAATTCATACAAATCATGCATGAGGTAGGAAGAACAAAGCTCCCATTTAGGTACCTCCATTGTTCACCACTACACTTGTTATCATAAACAACAAGGAGGGTCATGAACTTACAAGTATTAATGAAATAATAACAACTAATCTATGGAAAAACATCAAGTAGTGAGTGGATTTCTATGAAGGATAGCCCAAGCTAGTCCAACTATCACACATTCATTAAGCTTCAAGCTTGAACACTACTTGTGGGTAAAACCCTAACTAAAACAGAATGTTTGTGAGGTTTTAACCTCTGATTTAACATGTCTCAGCCTTATTTTTAAGCCTAACTAACCATTAAATTGATTATGAGCATTAGGACATAGGTTTGAGATGAGATAAACTCAAGTTTAGCTAAGTTTAACAAAGCTTAAGTGAAAACAGAAAATAACAGTCCATTTTGGAGCCTTTTTGGTGACATTCCAGAGCTTGGTTTTCCATGGAAAACCTGTGGAAATGTTCCTAAGGTTGTTCCAAGCAAGTGGGAAAAATAATGGATGAAAAATACTAAGTATTGAGTGAGTTATGCTCACTTCAGTGAAGTGTGATGATTCTGCTCGAACTTCTTATTAACAGCAGATTGGGAGCTGATTTGAGAGTGTTGTGGATGATTGCAAAGTGTAAAATTCTTGGAAAGCACTTGGATTTTATAGGGAAGGGTTGGTATAGGGTTTGGTGAGCATTTAAGACCCTAAACACAAGTTTAAACTCAAATAAACACCAAAAACTCGCCCAAAACACGAGTTGATTAACTTTTTGCAAACTGGACTGCTCTCGCAGGCCGCGTAAGGGTTGGGCCAAGTGGGTCGCGGCCCGTGACTCTCCTCCGGGGTGGTCCAAGTTTGAATTTGTGCAAGAATGGTCCTCATACTTCCATATTTGCACGTTTCAAGTATGTTTTAAGGTGTTTTAAGTCCAAGAAACATGTTTAAAGGTACGACGTGGAAATGAATCATAAAAACATTATAAAATAAGCATAAACAAGTATATTTGTCGAGATTGTGTAAATTTAGCATATAGATCACAAGTTTGCAAGTTTGACGCATTTTGCACAAATTGAGAACAAAGTGTCACATATTTAGTATTTTTGAACGTATGAACATATACGGAGTGTATATAACATAAATGTAACAAAAACACGAATTTCATTATGATCCAAGTCTTGTATTTTACATTGATTACAACGAAAGAACGATTACAAGAATACAACGTTTCCAAAAATAGAATTACAAGCAATGGTTTCCAAATATTGAAAGTACGGAAAAAGCAGGGCGTTACATGTGACATCTGTGCTTGTGTAATCATTGTACAAACTCTGGACAATTCAATATTAATAAAACAGTGTGTTTTGATCTCAATGTTTGTTATTTATGTTTGACATTTTGCACGTTTTGATTTTTGATTGATTTTAAACTCTATATCGCTTTCTAGAAAGTTATACGCAAACTGATGCGTAAACGTCATCAGTTTAACGCGACAAACACTCCGGAACAGCAACATAAACTTAACATACCTTAAATAACCTTTACATAACTTAGAAATAAGTTTTGAAGGCTTTGGTATGGCAAAAACAAGTTTATTCGCTCACAGAGACTATTTGCGTCAACTTGCAAAAGTCTGCCGTTTCGTAAGGCAACGTACAGTCCGGAACTTGATCATAATCTAAACATACCATATATAACCTAAACATAGCTTAGAAATAAGCTTTGATAGGTTCGGTGTGCGAAAATATGCTAATTTGATCTTACAGGGACTAAAAGTGTCAAAAACGGCGTAAGTTTGCCTTTACGCGCATATCTTACGTTCTGACCACATCTAGACACCCAAAATTTTTGTAGACACTAAAATATTTTTATTTTAGTGTCGGCATGCAAAAATACCATTCGTCGCTTAATTTGGATCGTTTTCGCGTCCGTTCGAGTTTCGTCGTAATTAGACGAATAACGCGATCGTACGGCCAAACGAACCGACATCCGAGAGTTTTCCAAGCATATTTTGAGTCCTCTATACTTTGACCACCTTTTAGAGTCTTAAAAATGGCTTAACGGGGGTCAAAAGTGCCTAAAATGGGCTTATGCAAGTGCAGGGACCTGAACTGTAAATTGCTGATCTGCAGATCTTACACGGGCCGCGTAAGCCCAGTCTGTTTCTTACGCGGGCCGCCTGAACATGCCCAGTTCCAGAAATCCATTTTTAGCAATCTGTTTGATGTTCAGGGGCTGTTTATGCAAATTTCTTGGTGTGTTAACCACGTTAACACCTCTCCAAGGCTTCTAACCTGCATCAAACACATGTAGGGCTATGATTTTTTGCTTTGTGGCCAAACAAACACATGTCTTGATCTTGTTCTTCATCAACTACTATAAATAGCCATGCCTTTCATTTGAATTTCCTCACCCTTGATCTGATTTCTCTAAGTTGAAGTTACAATACTTCATACCTGAGATTTTAAGATCAAGTTCTCCCTAGCAAGGACCCTTTGTAAGCTTCCTCCGTTCTTTTATCGCTTTCCTAGCGTGAAAGTCAAACAGTGTTTGACTTTCAGCTTTGACCAGTCTATGGTCAACACAAAGTTCGTTTGAACTTTGTAACGTGATTGTAATCACGATGGTTATAATCCTTAGTGATTATACCTACTGATTACCACGTTAAATAGGTGTAGTGGCGAGTCTAGTTTCGGTCAAAATGCGTTTTAGCACGCATTTTGCAACGGAACTACTTTTAGGTATCAAAACACTTTGTTTTGATACCAAATCAGTTTTCTAAGTTAGTTAAACATGTTTTGACATGTTTAACTCGTCACTATTAGTTAGTGCTTGTTTAGGGTCGTAAGTTAAGCGGTCTAGACAACCGCTTAGACTTTCGAACCCGACCCATTTGGTCGATCATTAGGATCCGATCAAGCATGTTTAGTGATCATAGTTGCATAGGGAATAACCTCTGAGGTTATACCTTATGATCACATAGGATTGGTTAGTCATATGTTAGTTAGCTTATATGCCCATAGGAAATGACCAAAACGCCCTTTTGAAGCATAAATCCGTATTTTGCATATGTGAACATATAATATAATTTAGTAAGATGTTTAGGCATAATTGGGCATGTAAGACTTGACATAGCACACAGTTAACCATCCGACCATAGTTTTACGCAACCGATGCATTATAGTAGCTTATACTACCATAATGGGTCGAAACGTGTTAAAAGCACTTAGGTAGACTTTCAAATCAGAATGTTAGCTCTATTAAATCATACCATATGAGTTCAAATACTCATTTGATTTATAGAACATCATTCTATCCTATCTCCCGATTTAGGATCCGATTATTAACATAGTTACCTATATTAGGTGTCGTTTGAATTCGTGATCCTTGGAGCTTTAATTGGTCTTATTCTCAAGACTAATAAGCAATCCCAAGTGAGTACATAGTTCCCCTCTTTTACCGCTTTCAAATATTTTGGGGTGATACACATGTGCATACTTGTTACTTTCGTACCTTTCATTGTTTTTATGACATAAACATGCTAGTTTCACCTAGTACACATATAGTACATGATTTCTCATTGTGTTTTGCTATGTATGTTTACTTAGCATGCTAGTACATTGATTTCATAAGACACTTTTGTTGCATATGTTTACTCAGCATATGGACACATTGATTTACATAACATTTTTGCTATGCATGTTTACTTAGCATGCTAGCACATCGATTTCATGAACATTTCTACTATGTATGTTTACTTAGCATACTAGTACATGGTTTTCACATGCTACATTGGTTATGACATTTGGTATGTTTAATCGGGACAATAATACATTCATTAACATTGATCAAGCCGCTTGGTAGTATGTAATGGTACCATAGGACTTGACAAATCCCGTTTCCGACTTCCTAGGTTTGTTTGGAAGTTGGGAATGACAGAATCCGATATACATAACTTAGATAAACCTTTAATTTGTTTAAAGGTTTGTCGCCACAGTCGCAAGGCTTGAATGTATGCGATTAACATTACTGCATAAATGTTTGTAATCATAAAGCATTGTTTTCTGCAAAACATAACATTTGATTTAAACCTAGGTTTATTCAAAAACTTTGTTTTGTACATTTTACTATGGGGTTGAGTAATTACTAGTTATTCACCATACATGACATTTGTTTCACATTGACATTATCACATAGTTTGAGTAGATACATTCTACTTGCTATGCATTACATTTGGTTATACATGATACATTTCTCACATGACATTGAACATGGTTTACACCTAAACATTTTGACATTGAACAAGACATTTTGGTTGATTATGGATAAGTGACTTATGTAACGGGGCTATGTGTTATATGATAAAAGCATGGTGGATACGCCGCTGGTACTTCCTATATATAAGTGCTTTTATTGTATTATACATTGTTGCGTTATCTAAACCACTTTGACAAAGACATGAAACATTTTATACAAGGACACGACATTGTTTTACAAATTACATATTTTATACAAATTCACTCTTACTTGGTTATTCATTTAACCATGCATTATCCTTTTAATTTCATTTGATTTTCATATGATTTTATAAAGGAAAACGTTTTATATGGTTCATGACTACATTTTTGTAAAACACTTCTTTTAACTACAAGTCATGAATCCTGCATAAACAAAACCTATGTATCTCACATGCATTTTTATGCTGACGTACCTATTTTTACATGTGTTTCAGGTGCTAATGCATGATGATATTTGTGCTTCACTTAGGCGGACTTGGGCCTTAGTGACTTAAAAGACAGTTATTATGTTATGTTTTGTTTGAACTCTAAGACAATGTAAACATTAATCTTAATAATACAAAACTTTAATTACCATGGTTGTTGAAACAATAATTCTGTCGCATCACTCCCCGACGTTTCCGCCGCGGTTTTGTTGTTTTAACGCGGTCGGGGTGTGACAGAAGAGTTGGTATCAGAGCCAATGGTTATAGGGAATTAGGTTATTAGTAATGCTTTGACCTAGACTATAACTTTCTAGGACCCTAACAGAAGTTTACTTGTGTTTAGAACTTAAAACAATACACGTCACCTATCCTTAGGTGATTACCAAAACATGAACACAAATTTTCAAAATGATTTTGAAATCAATCATCTATCTTTAGATGATCTCTTTTGGCTTAATGCCTTCCGAATTTTCAAAATCTCGTCAAAGTTTGGGTCTAAATAATGTGAACACGTGCAAACTGGAAGGGTGAATGCCTGTACCCTGAGTTTTCTGTCTAAGTCTAGAGTGTTCGTACAAATCCGCAGTATCGGACCAGTCACTCTTACCTGGGAACTCTTGGGGTGAGTGTTCACTTATAGGCGAGCATGTCTTCGGTGATACATTATTATGACCTATTTACTTTGATTTGTCACTGTGTGTCGACTGTTTGTTACGAGGTAACAAACAAATGACCACCATCCTTTCATTTTTTCGATTTTTATTGATATCCCATTTCTTTCATCACATCATCTCACTCGTTTTCTCTCATGTTTCCTCTTTTAGAATGCCTCCTCGACGTAACGTTCAGCAACCCGATGCCGAACTGGTGGCTTTTATAGCACAACAGATGGCTGCTATGCTACCTAATCTCATCACTCAAATAAACCAAGCCAACAATAACAATAATGCACCTGCTCCGTGCAATTTCAAAAGTTTTAACTTAGCTAAACCGCTCAAGTTTAGTGGTTCTGAAGGAGCAACTGGGCTCCTACAGTGGTTTGAGAGTCTTGAGAGCACCTTTCGCCATGTTCAGTGTCCTAACAACCGTAAGGTTGAGTTTGCTTCGAGTGTATTCCAAAAGAGGGCTCTCACCTGGTGGAATGGGATAATGAGAGATCGAGTGCTGATGTTGCTTTGGGTCAGACATGGGAGGAACTTAGAGCTCTTATGATGAGAGAGTTCTGCCCTCTTCACGAGCAGAGGGCACTTGAAAATGAGTTCCATGACCTGAAACAAGATAGTGGTGAAGATCGGGCTTACACTTATAGATACGAGGAGTTAAACAAACAATATGTTTCGCGAAAAAGGACGCTTTTTACGCCTTTCGCCCTTTGCTACTAACCACTAACCCAACCACCTACCTTTAACCCAAGCCTAACCCTTCACCCTAAAAGTCCTCTTGATATTTACAAAGGTATATAGTTAAAAAGGATGAGGATTGATTGCTTGGCAAGCTTATGGTAGAAGTAAGTTCCATGCCGCTCTCGAGTGTTTCACAAAAATACATCTTCGGCCGAGTGTTGAGTGATCCCCCGTGAGGTATGTGAACTTGTATATAAATGGAATTTTAAAAAGGCATGTTATGCCCTAATAAGTAATTTATCTTATGTAATGTTTTAAATAAATCATGACGAATAGGATTGTAATAAATAAAAATAAAATTTAATAAAGAATCTTGGAAATCCCGACACTCTATGACAAGCCCAAAACCTTCTCTTCTACCCATTCCATTTGGGAGTGTAAAACCACATTATAAAGAGTTTTGCTTGAGGACAAGCAAAAATTCAAGTGTGGGGGTATTTGATGTGTGCAAAATGCCACATATAAATTACATCAAATGAGGCATAAAACTAACCAATTTTTAGTACTAATGTTGGAAAAAGTGTGTTTTTGTCTTCCTTTTGTATTTTCAGGATTAAATGAGCTCAAAAGAACAAAAGAAGCAAAAAGGCAGCTAAATCTAACAAAAATACAAGAAAAGGGATAAACGTGGCATGCCCAACCACTCGACAGCATCTTCCCAAGCAAAAACAAGAGAACAGAAGGCTGAACATGCCCCGTGCTCAGTGAGCACGGGGGCGTGCCCAAGTGTCTGCAGAAAAGACAAAGTTGTAGAAGCTTCTATCACCCACCACGGGGGCGTGCCCAGCGGACACGGGGCCGTGGTCAACTCTAAGATTCGCAGAATCTGAGGAAATCTTGATAGTACATATACGCTTCTGCACACGGGGTCGTGCCCAGTGGACACGGGGGCGTGGTCAACTAATGCAGACAAACTGTAATTAATGAAGAAAGAGAAGATGGGTGGACACGGGGCCGTGTCCGAGCTTCTGTGCAGGCTATAAATAGGGGTGCTTGGCTCATTTACAAACCATCCCTTGGCAAACTACCTCTCTCACACTACACCCACCCTCCACCACCATCACAACACCATCATCCACCACCATCATCCATCATCCATCATAGAGTGTGTGTAGTAGTCTCGGGATCCAAGATTGATCGTAAGAGTTCTTGACAATCAAAGGCCATGTTTGCCTAAGTCTCTTACATCACTTGGTGAAGACAAGTGTCTAGTGTAATACTTTTTATTTTTAATCTTTTCGCACTTTTTATTTGGTTATGTATTAATGACTTTAATAACTAGTTTCTTATGTTGAAGGTGAGTCTTCCTTATCGTTTGTCCGTGGTGTCTTGGCATTATTTTACTGTCTATATAAAATAAAAGATTTTCACCATTCATATCTCCACGGTCTATATGGAGGTATGTTGGCTACCTGGTCGGGGGTTAAGGGAACAGTTTGGTAAGAGTCTTGCCTTGTTCAGTGTATAGATCCTGCAAGGACCTGGGTCAACTTTAGTAGGATCTCCTTCAATACCCACTGGTATTGGATGGCGGGGGTCCGAACTCCTTGATCCCCTCATATTTAAACTACTATTAATACTTTAACCCGGCTATTTAGGACTGTATCCCTGCTGACTCAGACTACTTAGCCGAGGGTAACGTCACCTCCAGAAGAGGGGCCTACCACAATTTGCATTAATAACTTAATTAATTATCTTTCAATAATCCAACCCTTTAGGATTGTATCCTTGCTGACTCAAACTACTGGGTTGAGGGTAACGTCACCTTCAGAAGAGGGGCCTACTACAATAACTAAGATAATCTCTGAAAAAGTGCAAAAATGCGGAAATAATCAAAGGTTACACTAAACACGAGTCGGATCCAAGTGATTCATCTTGTCTATCTGTTTTTATTTTTATTTTATTTTTCAGCATTTTAGTTAGTTTTATTTTTCTAGTTTAAAACCTTTTTCTAAACTTTTGATTTGATTAGACGTTGAGGAATAACCGGTACTAAAAGCTCTTGTGTCCTTGGACGACCTCGGTATCTTACCAACACTATACTACGCTCACGATGGGTGCACTTGCCCATATGTGTGTTTAGTGTTAGTAAATATCGTGTTTTATAAATTTAAAACTTGGCTAAAAAGTGTAAAAGGGCTTAAAATATACATTAAAAACTTATCACACTTAACGCACATCAAGTTTTTGGCGTCGTTGCCGGGGACACAAGGATTTTAAGAAAGTTAAGAATCAACGGCCTAATCGTTTTTTTTTTCTTATTTTTCTATTTTTTTAAGGATTTTTTTATTAGATTTTCAGTTTATGCAGAGCTCAGCACGGGTCGTGCCTGGTCGGAGACGGGGCCGTGCTCAGCATTGTTACTGGGAGTTTTTATTTTCCGAGTTACAGAGAGTTGGACACGGGGTCGTGTCGGTGCAGCACGGGGTCGTGTCGAGCTCCCCTGTAACAGGGATCCGGAAAACAACTACTGTATCTCCGACCACGGGCCGTGTTCACCTGAGCACGGGGCCGTGGTAAACTTTCTGACCAACGTTGTTTTCTGTTTTTATTTCAGGACTTGGAACCCAGGCGCCACATCTGAACTTTCCACGTAGTGTATGAGCTCCAGTTCCAGTAGAGACATAAAAGAACCTCTAGAAGAACCCGAACGCTTTCTCAGAAAAAGACTTAAAGCTAAAAACCAAGAGAAAGTTTCGGGGAACCCACTTCCCATGGCGGATCAACGTACCCTCATGGATTACCTACGACCCACCGTGGGTAATCTTGGCGCCGCTATCAATGCACCGAATGTCGAAGCCAACAACTTCGAACTTCGGCCGCATTTGATACAAATGCTTCAAAACTCCGCAACCTTCCATGGGCTTGCGGACGAAGATCCCCATCTACATATCACTAATTTCTTAGAAATATGTGATACCTTTCGGATCAATGGAGCATCAAACGACGCCATCCGCCTTCGAATGTTTCCATTTTCACTAAAAGACCGGGCTAAGGCTTGGCTTAATACTCTCCTAGTTGGCTCGGTAAACACCTGGGATGAACTAGCCCAAAAGTTTCTATATAAATATTTCCCTCCTGCTAAAACGGCTAAATTAATGACTGAAATTAATACATATTCACAAGAGGATGGGGAATCTTTATATGAAACTTGGGAAAGGTTCAAGGAGCTACTAAGAAAGTGTCCTCATCACGGTCTTGCGGTCTGGCAACAAGTATCCACTTTCTACATTGGGTTGTTGCCACACACAAGACAAACACTTGACTCTAGCTCCGGGGGACTTTTAGGTAACCGTCGCCCAAATGAAATCTATAATCAAATTGAGGAAATTGCTCAAACCAATTTTCAGTGGCACACTCCCCGAGGCAACAAATCTATTGCCCCGGGCGCCCATAAGGTTGATGAAAGCATCTCATTGCAAGCCCAAATTGAGGCCCTTTCTTCAAAAATAAAAAAATTGGAAATGGCAAAAATGGCCTCGGTTATGGCTTGCGAGGGGTGTGGTGGGCCGCATGAAAATTGGAGTTGTATGAAAGAAATGGATAATCAAACAGAATCGGTAAACTACATTGATAATAGACCTAGGCCGTCAGGTCCTCCAACGGGTACCTACAACCAAGGATGGCGTAACCACCCTAACCTTGGTTGGAGAGAACCCGACAATAGTAGTAACCAACAAAATCTAAACCAACGAACAAACTTTCAACAACCAAGAAACGAGTCACAAAATTTCTCTCAACAACAAGGGGGACGAGAAAGGCTAGAAGATACCGTATCTCGCCTCATCTCCGACACCGAAAAGAAAAACTCGGATCGATTTCAACAATTGGAATCGAATTTTAGAAATCAACAAGCTAGTATTCAAAACATTGAAAAAACAATTAAATCAACTAGCTCAAAATTTCTCCGAGAGACCACAAGGCGCGTTACCAAGTAATACCGAAACCAACCCAAAAGCGCAAGTACATCTCATCACATTGAGAAACCGTACCGTGGGTCCCGAGGAAGCTCTATTACCTCCAACTGAAAAGAGCCGATCCAGCCAAACCACAACTCCACCCACACCCCAACAAGAGACGGCTTCTCCACCAATTCAAGAGCCCACAAAGAATCCTCCGGTTCCATACCCCGGTCGGTTAATTCGCCAAAAGACCAATGAGCAATTCGCAAAGTTTGAAAATTTGCTAAAATAATTGCATGTTAATATTCCATTTATCGAAGTCCTAACTCAAATGCCTAAATATTCAAAATTTATGAGGGACTTCCTCACTCGTAAAAGGAAAATTGAAACATTGCAATTAGTTAATTTAGGCGAAGAATGCTCCGCCTTGCTACTCAACAAACTCCCACAAAAGAAGATTGACCCTGGAAGCTTCACCATTCCTTGTTCGATTGGGGAATCCCTCATTCGCAATGCACTAGCTGATCTCGGGGCTAGCATCAACCTCATGCCCGCATCAATGTTCAACCGACTCGGCCTAGGGAAAACAAGCCCTACAAAATTGAGCATACAACTCGCCGATAGGACCGTCAAATATCCACAAGGTGTCGCTGAAAATCTATTGGTCAAAGTCGGCGGATTTGTCTTTCCGGCCGACTTTGTCATACTAGATATGGAGGAAGATACCAAAGTACCACTCATCTTAGGGAGGCCATTCCTAGCCACGGCCCAAGCAGTAGTGGATATGAATGATGGAACATTGACATTGAGGATTGGGGACAAGGAAATGAAGTTTGGAGTTGGAAATAGAGTAGAAGACGACGACCCGGTCAATTACATGAAGGTCATAGACTCGAGTTTGGATGATGCTCTCCGACGGTGCAACATGGGATGCAAAACATCCCACTTGGGTAACATATGACTAGGCTTTGGGTCTAGCCAAGGACCCTTATAAACGTGGCGCACCACGGAGGCATTCCGCGGAACTATCCTTAGTTTAGTTTAGATTAATTTTTTTTTATGTTTTCTAGTTTAGTTATAATTTTCAGGAATAAAACACACTCGGGATGGTGAAGGACACCAAAGGAAACTTGCACCAGCACCCCATGCACGAAAACAGAGCCTCCCGCAGATTTTTCTTCATTACAGCAAGTGCAGCACGGGGTCGTGCTCACCCAACACGCCCCGTGCTCAACCATCTGCAGAAAATTGCCCAGTTCAGGTACCTGGACACGGGGCGTGCTCACTGAACACGCCCCCCGTGTCCAACCTTCTGTTACTTTAATTATTTTATGTTACTGGCGATCTGAACACGGGACAGTGTCCAGTAACATAAAATTTTGCTTTTTCACATCTTTTTACACATTCAATCAACCTAAAAACTTATTTTTGGGACACATTGAGGACAATGTGTAATTTAAGTGTGGGGAGGATGCTAAAACCTTGAATTTTGCAAGTCCTAATTACAAGTCTTACACAAAACTCTATTGGAAGTTTGGAACCGCTAAACACCCCAAAAAATTTTTCAAAAATTTTTCATTTTTTTTACTTGTCTAGGTTTAATTTGGGAATTTCAAGTTCTAAAAAGGTGATATTTTTACAAATTTACAACCGATAGCGTCGTGATAAAAAGAACCAACATAAGAAAATTATGAAACGGCATGACAAACCTAGTTAAAATTTGATTATATATACTCGATCACATAAAAACCCATTCCCACAAAAAGTGAGTTTTGAGCCTTTATTGAGCATACAAATACACATCTTTAAACTAAATGCTCATTTTTCGTTTCTTGTGTGAATAGCCGCTTGGTTCTTACGACTCTAGAACTTGCCACGACGATACATTCCCGGTCCTTACCAACTTAAACCCGAGTAAGTAAATGATGGAGGCATTAGGACTAACCCCTTTTTATTTCAACACCATTATTTTTCTTTTATTTACCACCTACCCAAAAATCCCTCAGGTTAATCCTTTGAGCCTAAACCTTTTCATTTCTTAACCCAAAACAAACACCCTTTTACCCACCAAAACCCTTTTTCATTTTAAACCCTTTATTTTAGTAACAAAGCTCGGTTTTTGTGTGACTCCCTTATGTCGAAAAAAAAACCGTTGATAAAAAAGAAAAGAAAAATGAAGTTAGCAATAAACAAACAAAGCTCATCAAAAGAAGGCTTGTTTGAATAATGCTTCATTGGAATAAAAAGTCATAAACAATATGTTTTGCGAAAACCGACGTTTTTTACGCCTTTCGTCCTTTTCTACTAACCACTAACCCAACCACCTACCTTTAACCCAAGCCTAACCCTTCACCCCAAAAGTCCTCTTGATATTTACAAAGGTATATAGTTAAAAAGGAGGAGGATTGATTGCTTGGCAAGCTTATGGTAGAAGTAAGTTCCATGCCGCTCTCGAGTGTTTCACAAAAATACATCTTCGGCCGAGTGTTGAGTGATCCCCCGTGAGGTATGTGAACTTGTATATAAATGGAATTTTAAAAAGGCATGTTATGCCCTAATAAGTAATTTATCTTATGTAATGTTTTAAATAAATCATGACGAATAGGATTGTAAATAAATAAAAGAGTTAAATGCCATTTTAGTCCCTGTGGTTTGGGTCATTTTGCCAGTTTAGTCCAAAGGTTTTATTTTTAACCTGTGGGTCCAAAAATGTTTCACAGTTGCCATTTTAGTCCACTTGGTTAACTTCATCCATTTTTTCTGTTAACGAGAAGGCCAATTCGGTCATTTTGTATGTAATTCTGTTAACTAAAAGGGCAATTCAGCCATATAAAATGACCGAATTGGCCTTCTCGTTAACAGAAAAAATGGATGAAGTTAACCCAGTGGACTAAAATGGCAATTGTGAAACCTTTTTGGACCCACAGGTTAAAAATGAAACATTTGGACTAAACTGGCAAAATGGCCCAAACCACAGTGACTAAAATGGCATTTAACTCTAAATAAAAATAAAACTTAATAAAGAATCTTGGAAATCCCGACACTCTATGACAAGCCCAAAACCTTCTCTTCTACCCATTCCATTTGGGAGTGTAAAGCCACATTATAAAGAGTTTTGCTTGAGGAAAAAAAAAAATCAAGTGTGGGGGTATTTGATGTGTGCAAAATGCAACATATAAATTACATCAAATGAGGCATAAAACTAACCACTTTTTAGTACTAATGTTGGAAAAAGTGTGTTTTTGTCTTCCTTTTGTATTTTCAGGATTAAATGAGCTCAAAAGAACAAAAGAAGCAAAAAGGCAGCTAAATCTAACAAAAATACATGAAAAGGGATAAACGTGGCATGCCCGACCCCTCGACAGCATCTTCCCAAGCAAAAACAAGAGAACAGAAGGCTGAACACGCCCCGTGCTCAGTGAGCACGGGGGCGTGCCCAAGTGTCTGCAGAAAAGACAAAGCTGTAGAAGCTTCTATCACCCACCACGGGGGCGTGCCCAGCGGACACGGGGCCGTGGTCAACTCTAAGATTCGCAGAATCTGAGGAAATCTTGATAGTACAGATACGCTTCTGCACACGGGGTCGTGCCCAGCGGACATGGGGGCGTGGTCAACTAATGCAGACAAACTGCAATTAATGAAGAAAGAGAAGATGGGTGGACACGGGGCCGTGTCCGAGCTTCTGTGCAGGCTATAAATAGGGGTGCTTGGCTCATTTGCAAACCATCCCTTGGCAAACCACCCCTCTCACACTACACCCACCCTCCACCACCATCACAACACCATCATCCACCACCATCATCCATTATCCATCATAGAGTGTGTGTAGTAGTCTCGGGATCCAAGATTGATCGTAAGAGTTCTTGACAATAAAAGGCCATGTTTGCCTAAGTCTCTTACATCACTTGGTGAAGACAAGTGTCTAGTGTAATACTTTTTATTTTTAATCTTTTCGCACTTTTTATTTGGTTATGTATTAATGACTTTAATAACTAGTTTCTTATGTTGAAGGTGAGTCTTCCTTATCGTTTGTCAGTGGTGTCTTGGCATTATTTTACTGTCTATATAAAATAAAAGATTTTCACCATTCATATCTCCACGGTCTATATGGAGGTATGTTGGCTACCTGGTCGGGGGTTAAGGGAACAGTTTTGTAATAGTCTTGCCTTGTTCAGTGTATAGATCCTGCAAGGACCTGGGTTAACTTTAGTAGGATCTCCTTCAATACCCACTGGTATTGGATGGCGGGGGTCCGAACTCCTTGATCCCCTCATATGTAAACTACTATTAATACTTTAACCCGGCTATTTAGGACTGTATCCCTGCTGACTCAGACTACTTAGCCGAGGGTAACGTCACCTCCAGAAGAGGGGCCTACCACAATTTGCATTAATAACTTAATTAATTATCTTTCAATAATCCAACCCTTTAGGATTGTATCCTTGCTGACTCAAACTACTGGGTTGAGGGTAACGTCACCTTTAGAAGAGGGGCCCTACTACAATAACTAAGATAATCTCTTAAAAAGTGGAAAAGTGCGGAAATAATCAAAGGTTACACTAAACACGAGTCGGATCCAAGTGATTCATCTTGTCTATCTGTTTTTATTTTTTATTTTATTTTTCAGCATTATAGTTAGTTTTATTTTTCTAGTTTAAAACCTTTTTCTAAACTTTTGATTTGATTAGACGTTGAGGAATAATCGGTACTAAAAGCTCTTGTGTCCTTGGACGACCTCGTTATCTTACCAACACTATACTACGCTCACGATGGGTGCACTTGCCCATATGTGTGTTTAGTGTTAGTAAATATCGTGTTGTATAAATTTAAAACTTGGCTAAAAAGTGTAAAAGGGCTTAAAATATACATTAAAAACTTATCACGCTTAATGCACATCAGGAACCCTTGTGTATTTTAATATGTTGGTATTTGTTTCGTATGTTTGTTTTAATATATATATATATATATATATATATATATATTTGCATTCATAATGTGTACGAATGGGCCACGCCCTTCGTGAGTCTTCGTGCCTCGCACGATTGTAAGTGGGCCTAGCCCACGAGAGTCTTTGTGCCTCGCACAAGTGAGAATGGGCTTATCCTAATTGAGTCTTTGTACCTCGCACAAGTGAGAATGGGCCTAGCCCAATTGAGTCTTTGTGCCTCGCATAAGTGAGAATGGGCCTAGCCCAATTGAGTCTTCGTGATCCACACGGTGTGAGTGGGCCTAGCCCATAAGTGCCTCCATGCCACGCACGTTATAAATTCGTTAAGTGTAATATATATTCTTCAAATATATATTTTCAAGTTTAGTGAACCTCGTTCACATGTATAAATACATTAGTTCGAGTGTGTATATTTGTTTCACAAATATATATGTATATCTTTTCTAGATATAATAATTAAAAATAATTATTTTTAACATCTTATTTACGTTAATGTACATGTACGGTATTCTTTGTGAGTGTACATTTCAACAAGTGTATTCGAGTACATCACTATGTACTTGCATATTTTATACGTATACGTATACCGTATATATATTTACTTATATATTTTATTGTCGGTATTTATGTCGTATTTATATGTATTTGTCTACATGTACATTTCTCGTATTCTTGTAATTTTCACCAAGTGTATTATTGCACGTATTCTTATACGTATTAGTATACTTGTATACTTATGTATTTACACTTAGTAATATTTATTTTATACTTTTCGGAATTTTGCGAGTATTGAAATATATATTATCCAAAGTCTAAAATATATATTATTTTTAGAGTTTGTCGTAGGAGCAGTTAATATATATATTTTCGTTCTCGAGAGTGGCCGAATGTCGTCGGTAAATTGTGTACACTCCTTGTCGTGACGCTTAGGCGATCGTTGCCGATGAAGACGTATTTATTTCGTTATGGTGCTTATATTATATTTCGTGTCGGTTTTGGATATATATTATTTTGTCAATATATATAGTTACATGACGGTTTGTCCGATGTCCGATTTTCTGCTGTCCGCATCGCGTTTAGGGATATAACATAATATGTTTCATGTGTGTATATTTTGTGTAATAAATTCCCAAGTATACATATATATACATGAAGGCTCATGTACGTATTTATACCTTTAAGTGTTTAGGTGGTCTTCATGTATGGTGTATTTGTGTTTGGTTAGTATCCTCCTCACTTCTAGTACATACATACAAATACACAAGTATTTATACACACAAGATAAGGTATTCTATTTATATATATTTTCACCTTAAAAATACATATATACGTATCTTCATTTTAAAATTATGAAAATTGTATATAAATGTTTATAAAAACCCTTAGGAGTTTAGGGCTTAACCCCTTTCATTAAAACTTTCTTAATCATGATTAAGGTCACTAATTGCGTTTAGTCTTGTTAATCACCTTTTAATTACCCCTTAATCGCGATTAAGATTTTAGAAAATTTCGCCATAGTTTATCCTAAACTATAGCGTTTTCTAAACGTATTTTAAAACATGTTTAAGCCCAAAATTATCACTAATCTCAAATCAAGTTCCCACATCAACTTTGCATGCATGTAATATCCATAAACAACTCCATTTTTCCATGGACTTTCTATATATATTTTTAACAACATCTTTTAAAAAAATATAATGACATCTTTATATATTACACCAAGGTCATTAAAAACCACATATTTCTCATACTTTGTAATCTAGTTCTTTTGTCTAAACAAACTTGTTTAAGCCACTTTTAAGACCACTATATTGTAAATCATGATTTTTAACCTTTGTAAATGTTATATTTGTTATAAATCACCTTCAAGTTTATAGTAAACTTGTAACACCCATATTTTTAGTTAATGTAAACATACGATATGTGTAAATTCTACGATCATTTTTATATAATAAGATCCAAAAGTAGAGTATTTAAGTATCAACATTAGTTTTCTACTGACTAATTTAAAACATTTCAAAGGTTGTTTAACAAGCTGTTCACATCATAAACATTGTTTAAACCGAGTCAATATGTGCGGAAGCTTCAAAGGTATGTGTTCGGTTCTTCAAAAGTTGCTTGATCGTCATCCGTGAATCTTTGAGTACCTAAAACTGTAATGTTTACATAAACATTTATGTTAGAATAGTTGGAAATAATACTTGATTTAAATTACAATCGAAGTAAATTTGAAGTTTTACACTTAAACAAAAATTCATAAAATTTTAGACCTTACCGTAACTTACGGTTCCACCGTAAGTTACGGTGGTCAATTTTTCAATAAGGATCCACCGTAAAACAGTAGACTCCCACCGTAAGCTTCTGACATCTACCGTAAGTTACGGTGATGCCGTAACTTATGGTAGTCGTTGTAACAATCTGTTTTGGTATCTTGTTTGTTTTGCCCAAACCTATTTCTCAAATTCCTTATTCCAGCCAAATCAATACACTGATTTTTCATAATCAAATAGGTCTTTTATAATTGTTAACAAAGACCGGATAAACGTACTACAATACATTCCATGCCTTGATTGGTTATTTGACCCATTTAGCTCATCTAAGGGATTCCCCCATTTTCGATGACAACCAATGAGATCTAACCAATTTCTTGGCCTATTATTTGAACTAGCGAACCCATCGCTTAATTCCAACTCGACTTCTATTCACCAAACAATTACATACATACTAGACAACAAAATTTAACTCAAATGTAACAAGCCAAGTTACATACCTTCAAAGTGGCCCTTTTAAACGTGGTTCGCCACCCGCTTGTCCGCTTGACGCTCTTGCGCCCGTTCCTATAGAGTTCATTCATCATATGTTTAGAACTCTCTTCTAATCATAATTCGCATAATGCACCAAACATCATGATTATGCGGTTTAAACTTGAAATTTCAGTTTTAAGCCTTCATAGAGGCATTTTAACAAACACTTTATGAGCAGATTTTTACATGATTAAACATCAAATCTCTAGTTTATCAATTAGCCCTAATTTCACAACATTCAACCTTTTTACATGATTGATAGCTTCTTATTTTCTGGAATCGCTTCAAAATTGTCAATTTACACTAGATCAACAATCTATTTCCTAGTGTTCATCAAATTACACATAACTCACAAATCACCTACAATGGTGTTCATAGGTTTCACTACAATTTCATATGATTTCTACTTATATTGGTCTAGGGTTTGTCCCTAAACACTATAGTTGTTCCTTAATCATCATAACACATACATGCAAGCCTAATTTCAGATTTTTCCCAATTCATGAGAATTTCAAATTCAGAGTTTTCCTTAAATTTTACATACCTTGGAATCCTCTTGCGATGAGGATCAATAATCTATGCTCGGATTTTGATTTAGGACAGGATTTAACCTTCAATTTGAGAGTTCTAGTGATTTTAGGTTTGTGAGAGTGGGGTGTCGCCCCTGCTCTTCTCTTGTACGACCAGACCCTTCAAAAATGGGGGTTTGGTTTGATTTTTATTAAAAACAATATTATAGTTTCAATTTTAACAACTAAGGCCCCTCTACTATGTTCAACATATAGTTTGGTAGCTTTTAACCTTGTAATAAACCATTTCTAGTCAATTAACTAACTAGGTTCAAATTCCTAATTAGTAAATTCTCGTTATTTATACTTTATAATTTTAATATAAAGTTTTATATTTTCGGGGTGTTACAAGTCCACCCCCCTTAAAAAGGGTTTCGTCCCCGAAACCGAAGTACGTACCAAATAATGTAGGGTAGAGTCGTCACATCTCTTCCTCGGACTCCCACGTAGTGTCCGAGCCTTTTCTATGCTCCCATCTGATTTTGACTTGATCGATTTGTCTATTTCGTAAGTATTTGACCTTTCGATCTAAAATCTCCACCGGTCTCACCGCATAATTCAGGCTATTATCTACTTCGATATCATCGAATGAATATAAGCTGTTTCATCCGCTAGGCACTTTCGTAATTGTGACACGTGAAACGTGCTATGAATTCCACTTAGTTCTTCCGGTAGCTCAAGGCGGTAAGCTACCTTGCCGATCTTTTCAACGATTTTAAATGGCCCAATAAACCTCGGGCTTAGCTTCCCCATTTTTCTGAATCTAATAACGCCCTTCCATGGGGAAACTTTTAGCATAACCGTGTCACCAACCTGGAATTCGATTGGCCTATTCCTTTTATCAGCATACGCCTTTTGCCTGTCTTGAGCCGCTTTCAAGTGTGCCCGAACTATATCGATCTTCTCATTCGTGGCTCGTACTATATCTTGGTGGGCGAGTTCACGTGGACCCACTTCACCCCAACATACCGGGGTTCGACACTTCCTACCATAAAGCATTTCGTACGGTGCCATTTTAATACTGGATTGGTAGCTGTTATTATACGAAAACTCAACTAACGGTAGGTGAACATCCCAACTTCCTCCAAAGTCGATTATACACGCCCGTAGCATATCCCCCAATGTTTGTATTGTTCTCTCACTCTGTCCATCTATTTGAGGATGGTACGTAGTGCTAATGAACAATTTGGTTCCCATTTGCTCTTGGAAATCTCGCCAGAAATTCGAAGTAAACCGGGTATCCCTATCAGACACGATGGATACCGGTACTCCATGACGTGCTATTATTTCATTGGTGTAAACTTCTGACATCTTTTCTGACGTATAAGTCTCACGGATCGGAATGAAGTGAGCACTTTTCGTCAATCTATCCACCACTACCCATATGGCATCGAAACCACGATTTGTCTTGGGCAACTTGGTTAATAGGTCCATTGTAATATGTTCCCATTTCCAAACCGGAATTTCTAACGGTTGGAGTTTTCCATATGGTTTCTGATGCTCCGCCTTGACTTGTAAACATGTCAAGCATTTTTCCACATACTTCGCCACATCCCTCTTCATTCCGGGCCACCAATAATTTTGTTTCAAATCATTATACATCTTGGTCGCACCCGGATGGATTGAATAACGGGATTTATGGGCTTCATTAAGTAGAAGCGCCTTCACTCCACAAGTATGTGGGACCCATATCCTTCCGGATCGAGTCTTCAACCCATTATTCCCATCCGACAAATCCTTCAACTGACCGATTATTCTTTCCTTCTTCCAATTCTCTTCTTTCATTGCTTCTAACTGCGCCTCCCGAATACGTTCGAGTATACCCGAGGTCACCACGAGTTTCATCGACCTTACCCGTATTGGGACATAGTCCGCTTTTCTGCTCAGAGCATCCGCTACCACATTTGCCTTTCCGGGGTGGTAATGTATTTCACAGTCGAAATCTTTCACCGTTTCTAGCCATCGCCTTTGTCGCATATTTAACTCCTTCTGATCGAAGAAGTATTTCAAGCTCTTGTGGTCGGTGAATATGGTGCACTTTACCCCATATAAGTAATGCCTCCATATTTTTAACGCAAATACCACCGCAGCCAACTCGAGATCGTGCGTGGGGTATTTCTTCTCGTGGATCTTCAATTGCCTCGAGGCATAAGCTATAACTTTGCCTCGTTGCATCAAAACGCATCCGAGCCCCGATAGTGAAGCATCCGAATAAACCACCATGTCTTCGACTCCGTCCGGCAATGTCAGTACCGGAGCTTGAGTTAACTTTTCTTTTAGCGTTTGAAACGCTCTTTCTTGATCGACACCCCAAATGAACTTTTCCTTCTTCCGGGTTAGCTTTGTCAGCGGTGACGCAATCTTGGAGAAATCTTGAATGAATCTCCTATAATATCCCGCGAGCCCCAAAAAGCTTCTAATTTCCGAAGGGTTCTTCGGGGAATTCCATTTTGACACAGCCTCTATCTTTGACGGATCCACCAAAACTCCGTCGGCACTTATGACGTGGCCAAGAAATTGCACCTCTCGTAACCAAAAGGCACACTTAGAGAATTTTGCATATAACCTCTCTCGCCTAAGTGTCTCCAACACCTCTTGTAAATGGTGTGCATGTTCCGCTTCACTTTTCGAATACACCAAGATGTCATCGATAAACACGATGACCGACTTATCCAACATTGGCTTGCAAACCCGGTTCATGAGGTCAATGAAAGCCGCGGGTGCGTTTGTTAGCCCAAATGACATTACGAGGAATTCGTAATGTCCATATCTCGTGCGGAAAGCCGTCTTCGGCACATCTTCTTCTTTGACCTTTAGTTGGTGATACCCCGATCTAAGGTCAATTTTTGAAAACCAGTTTGCACCTTGTAGTTGGTCGAATAAATCATCTATCCTCGGGAGCGGGTATCGGTTCTTTATCGTGAGTTTGTTTAACTCCCGGTAATCGATACACATGCGCATGCTCCCGTCTTTCTTTCTCACGAACAACACCGATGCGCCCCAAGGAGACACACTCGGCCTTATGAATCCCTTGTCAAGCAGGTCTCGGATTTGGGACATCAACTCTTGTAATTCCGACGGTGCAAGTCGGTACGGGGCTTTTGCTACGGGTTTCACGCCCGGAATCAATTCGATCCCGAACTCTATTTCCCGTTCAGGCGGTATCCCCGGTAAATCCTCCGGAAACACATCTTCATAATCTCGTACTACCGGTACATCTCCAATCTTTCGTGATTCTTTTTCGGGCTCATTAGCGTATATCATGAATGCCTTGCATCCTCGCTTTATAAGCTTGTGAGCTTTCAACATTGAGCATACTATAGGGTTGCCTCCTTTTTCGCCATAAATGGTGACGTGTTTTCCGCTCGGAGATGTTAGTTTTATCTCTTTACGAAAACACACGACTTTTGCATGGTGCTGGGCTAGCCAATCCATCCCAACGACTACTTGAAATTCCCCCATTGACATCGGGATTAGGTTTATCAAATATTCTTCGTTATCAATGCTCAGTTTACAGTTTTTACATACATCACAAACCATAAAGCTCTTGTTATTACCTATCTCTACTTCTAATGGCACAGGTAATTTTGTTAAAACAAATGAAGGATGTCGAATAAATCCATATGAAACAAAGGATTTATTCGCACCCGTATCAAATAACACGCGTGCAGGAATCGAATTTACAGCAAATATACCTGAGACCACGTCAGGTTCAACCTTTGCTTCTGCGGCGGTCAATTGAAAAGATCTTGCCTTTGCTTTTGGGGCTTCACCTTTCGGGTTCTGCTCATCCTTCTTTCCAACCAGTTCCGGACATTCCGAATTTTTGTGACCCGTTCGATAACAATTGTAACAAACCGTCACTTTCTCCGGGCACGATATAGCCATATGTCCCGTTTTCTTGCATATAGGACAAGGCTTATCCTTGTAACGGCATTCGCCTTTATGACCCTTTCCGCAGATTCTGCAACTTGGCGACCCACCTTTCGTATCAGATTTCTTTGCGGTTTCGTTTGTTCGTGCCTTCTTAGCAGGGCTTGGGTTTACATCTTGTGCTTTCCGTTCACCCCGTTCAATGCTCTTTTTCAGTTCGATCTCCCTTTCCCGAGCAGCATTTATGATCTCGGTAAGGGTCTCGTATTTTGAAGGGGTGATAAATTCCCTATACTCAGCACTCAACATGTTATGGTAGTAGTATATCTTTTGTTCTTCATTTGTCACTAGATCATCGCAAAATTTCATCTTATCCATAAACGTTGCCGTAATCTTGTCTATGGTCTCATTTTTGTGCCTAAGTTGCATGAACTCCTCCTTGATTTTATTCATAACCGCCTTGGGGCTATGATGCTTAAGAAATGGCGTCTTGAACTCTTCCCAAGTCATGACCTTAGCAGCTTCAATACCTATCTCTCTCTTTTTGTTATCCCACCAATCTTTCGCTTGACTCTTTAGTTGACCCGTACCATAGGCTACATAGTCATCTTCGTCACAATGGGTTCTCTCGAATACCCCTTCGATATCACTTAGCCATCGTTGGCACACTATTGGGTCAACCTCCCCATTATATATTGGTGGTTTACAGGCCATGAATTCCTTGTATGAACAAGGCTTTCGTCCTCCATGCTTTTCCTTTGCTAAATTTGAATCATCTTCCAATTTCTTGATTCTCTCTTCTACTATTGATAAAACTGTGTTTTGAATTTTATCAATAAAGCCCGACAAACTGTTTTCGATTGCCTTTCCAACCTCTTCGGCAATCACTTCCCTCATTTGTTCGGTGACTCTTGGCACCGCATTATCATTTCCTCCATCAGCCATCTCTATTTCTGAAATGTTTACATAGGTTGTTAAACATTCCATTTATAACACACGCTTTACTTGTTTTGATTCAATCAAGTTCATAACTTGATTTAATCATTCTTGTTTCAATTCAATCAAGTTCATAACTTGATTTAATCATTCTTGTTTCAATTCAATCAAGTTCATAACTTGATTTAATCATTCTTGTTTCATGCATTTCTTGTTTTTGAGTGAGCTTACACACTCCTTTTCATGCATATTTGTTCATTTCTCATTCTTTACATAATACATAATTTATTAACAAAATAAGTTAATTCTTACCGGACGATCGATCAAGCTTGAACCGAACACTTTGTTGACAACCTTAGGCTCTGATTACCAACTTGTAACACCCATATTTTTAGTTAATGTAAACATACGATATGTGTAAATTCTACGATCATTTTTATATAATAAGATCCAAAAGTATAGTATTTAAGTATCAACATTAGTTTTCTACTGACTAATTTAAAACATTTCAAAGGTTGTTTAACAAGCTGTTCACATCATAAACATTGTTTAAACCGAGTCAATATGTGCGGAAGCTTCAAAGGTATGTGTTCGGTTCTTCAAAAGTTGCTTGATCGTCATCCGTGAATCTTTGAGTACCTAAAACTGTAATGTTTACATAAACATTTATGTTAGAATAGTTGGAAATAATACTTGATTTAAATTACAATCGAAGTAAATTTGAAGTTTTACACTTAAACAAAAATTCATAAAATTTTAGACCTTACCTCCACCGTAAGTTACGGTGGTCAATTTTTCAATAAGGATCCACCGTAAAACAGTAGACTCCCACCGTAAGCTTCTGACATCTACCGTAAGTTACGGTGACGCCGTAACTTACGGTAGTCGCTGTAACAATCTGTTTTGGTATCTTGTTTGTTTTGCCCAAACCTATTTCTCAAATTCCTTATTCCAGCCAAATCAATACACTGATTTTTCATAATCAAATAGGTCTTTTATAATTGTTAACAAAGACCGGATAAACGTACTACAATACATTCCATGCCTTGATTGGTTATTTGACCCATTTAGCTCATCTAAGGGATTCCCCCATTTTCGATGACAACCAATGAGATCTAACCAATTTCTTGGCCTATTATTTGAACTAGCGAACCCATCGCTTAATTCCAACTCGACTTTTATTCACCAAACAATTACATACATACTAGACAACAAAATTTAACTCAAATGTAACAAGCCAAGTTACATACCTTCAAAGTGGCCCTTTTAAACGTGGTTCGCCACCCGCTTGTCCGCTTGACGCTCTTGCGCCCGTTCCTATAGAGTTCATTCATCATATGTTTAGAACTCTCTTCTAATCATAATTCGCATAATGCACCAAACATCATGATTATGCGGTTTAAACTTGAAATTTCAGTTTTAAGCCTTCATAGAGGCATTTTAACAAACACATTATGAGCAGATTTTTACATGATTAAGTTTATCAATTAGCCCTAATTTCACAACATTCAACCTTTTTACATGATTGATAGCTTCTAATTTTCTGGATCAACAATCTATTTCCTAGTGTTCATCAAATTACACATAACTCACAAATCACCTACAATGGTGTTCATAGGTTTCACTACAATTTCATATGATTTCTACTTATATTGGTCTAGGGTTTGTCCCTAAACACTATAGTTGTTCCTTAATCATCATAACACATACATGCAAGCCTAATTTCATATTTTTCCCAATTCATGAGAATTTCAAATTCAGAGTTTTCCTTAAATTTTACATACCTTGGAATCCTCTTGCGATGAGGATCAATAATCTATGCTCAGATTTTGATTTAGGACAAGATTTAACCTTCAATTTGAGAGTTCTAGTGATTTTAGGTTTGTGAGAGTGGGGTGTCGCCCCTGCTCTTCTCTTGTACGACCAGACCCTTCAAAAATGGGGGTTTGGTTTGATTTTTATTAAAAACAATATTATAGTTTCAATTTTAACAACTAAGGCCCCTATACTATGTTCAACATATAGTTTGGTAGCTTTTAACCTTGTAATAAACCATTTCTAGTCAATTAACTAACTAGGTTCAAATTCCTAATTAGTAAATTCTCGTTATTTATACTTTATAATTTTAATATAAAGTTTTATATTTTCGGGGTGTTACAAAAGTCCATGGATTATATGTGACACCCGGCTTTTCAGGCCGTACCGTACACTTGTAACACGTGTTGTGAATAGATAAAAGACTGTATTTGACTGATTTTGATGTTTATATATGGTATTTTATGAGTTGGCAAATTTAAACTTTGGTAAAAATTATGTTGGCAACGATAAAATTAAATCTTATCGCGTAACGGTTAAAATGCGAAACGAACGTCGGTGACCACCCGATCACTGTTAAAATCCTAAAAATAGTCTGTTATGATTAGAATAATAATTTTAATCATATTCGTGAGGAAAAATAAATTAAAACGCTAAGAAACTCTATTTTTCGAGTTTAAGCGCGTACTACGCGATGTAGCGCGTATACCGACAAAATACTGTCAACACAGCCTGTCAAGGAAACTGATAATCATTTTAGTAATAATTTGTTGAGTTTATTACTATAGAAGGTTAAAAATAAATAAAAACGCTTAAATCCCTATTTTTGCGATTTTAAGCGCGTACCGCGCAGCACAGCGTGCATACTGCCAAATACCGGCAATGTAGCCAGTCTGGGCAAACAAAATATTGTTCAGTAATATTTTGGCGGGTTTATTTTTATAGAGTGTTGAAAATAATTTAAAACTCACTAAAACGGGATTAAAACGCTAGATAAAATACCCGGTATCCAGTAAAATACCAGTTTTTACTTTATATGACATATATATATGTATAAAATTCGTATATGTGTGAGTGTGTTGAGAAAGGTGGCAGCCATGCAACCTTCTCTCTCTCCTCTCTCGTGCCCTTATTGGCCAAGGAAAGAGGTGCATGTGACAATGCTCCTCAAAACTCTCAATATCTTCCATCATTCAAGAATTATGTCCCTAAAACACTCAAACACTCAAACACTCTCTCTCTCTCTAATCAATTCAGCCAAAACACCCCCATATCACCTACATTTCGAAAATTTTAACAATGTTCTTGAGGATTCAAACTCATTACAAGGTGTTTATGAGTCCATATGGTGATCTAGAAGTGATTTCAAGGTGTTTCAAGCCACAATCAAGTCCAATATTATCAAATCTTTGCTAAAAATCATTCAAGAACTAGAAGGTATAAAATTTACTTTAAAAACCATATTCTTGATTCTTGATGATGTTGATGATAATAGAAGTTTCTCAAAGTTCTTGGATAATTCACAAACTTGAATCTAATAAGAAATGGGTTTTTATGCAAAATAAAAATAGACATATATATGTATGTATACATAACCGAATATGTGTATGTGTGTATATATATGAGATTGAGTTTGATTTATGATGAATACTTGTTTGGTTAATTCTTTTAAAATGACATGCATGTAGGTTTTGTCATATGTTCATTTATGAAAGATTGTTGTATGAAATTATGTCTAGATGATTAGATGATGAACATGTCTTGGATTTGCATGAATTAACTTCAGGTTTGATGCATATAATTTCATATGAAATGATGATAATATGATATATGTGCTTTAGATACTTGTACACTAGCATGCATGATGATATGTGATCTTAAAAAGGTGATTTGAGTATGATTTAGTAAAAATCAGTTATGAGCAGATTATAAACACTAAAATAAAGTTATTTTAAAGTGTTTAGTGACTTATAACTTTGTCATAATGTTTGCTAGCTTTGCATGTTGTACTTGGTGCATTAAAAGTTGTAAAATACGTGAAATCGCATGATTTATGTGACTTACACAAAAACTGCACTAATCTGATTATAACCACTATTTTAATAAGTAAATAACATGTATTGTGTTAAAATATCAAGTCGTTTCGAGTTGGGATGATTATAGTAACGTTTGACGCAAAACTATGCGTTAAAACGGTCAAAAATCGGCTTTTCGAGTGATTTTTATAAAACTGATTTAGATCAGTAAGTACACTGATATTTTTAGTTTAAAAATAAGTATTTTAACCAATTTTAAGTTTACTTGGTGTTTGGTTAGTCATACGTGTCTTCCGACGCCCGAAAACGTCACCGAATTGCTAAAATACGCATTTTTCAATATACACTAGTATGGGTAAAATATTGGGTGAACCTTATGTGTTAAAATGTGTTATGTGAACATGAGAATGTGAAAATATGTTAAGTTTTAACATGATTTTGAAAATTTGGATTATGCATGTATACTTGTACGTTTTGTGCGGTAGAAACGGTAAAAATTGCGTTAAACGTGAAACTTGATTGTCGAGCATGAAATTTGATACATATAAGATATTTTATGTATATTTGCTTTAAAAATGACAAAATAGATAAGTTAACAAGATTTCGCGTGTTTCGATGTTAAATTATGTGAATGTTTATGTATATATATTACGACGCGCAAATCGTAGATATATTGCGTATAAACGGGAGAATTAACGGATTTACACAATAATGGTCACCAATAAAATCGTTCAAGTCGCAAAATCATAAATATATATATATTAACGTGCCAACATAATAAAAAATGATAAGTTTTCGAGAAAATCTCAAAGTTATGTGACAATTCTAAGAAACAGAGAAACTTAGGATTTTTGTGATGTTATATTGATTTAAAATCATTCCTCTATATATATAATAGGACGCGTAGAAATCAATATCTGGGATTGCGCTATTTAAAATACGCACCCAAAGGTGAGTGTCACTAAACCCATCTTTTTACTGCTTTATATATATTTTGGGGGTAGAACACGCCAATAAAAGGGTTTAATAATGTTTTCGGAATAAAACATACCTTTTGATATAAATTATATATTTTCGTTGAAAATATATGGATTTGTGAAAATATATGTTTCGGGGATGAAACAGTTTTTGTTGAATATATGTTTTGGGGATGAAACAGTTTTGTTAAATATATTTGTTTCGGGATGAAACGGGATTGGTACAGTGTTACCGAGGCGAAACAGACCGTAAAGTTGGGACGGATGCCGGCGTGATCCCAGGGAAAGGGATCCAGGGGGTTCGTACAACTTCGTGTATTAAATTGTCATATTAGTAGGATATATATATTGTACGTGAGGCAGACATCATATTGTTCTCGAAGAGGACCCTGCGCCCATGATGTCGTTTAATCATTTAAGTATTGCACGCGAGGAATTGTTGGTAGATCTATCGGGTTGACAACCCCGTCGTGACCGGTCGCCCCGTGTCAAGTCAAGCGACGAATTTTGATTCTGATTATTGTCTAGCATTGATTATCCCTGCATGGTTAATATATAGTTCGTATTGTCTAGCTAACATTACGAGTCTGAAAATTGACGTAATAATTTAATATACAAAACCTGGGTCAGAATGTTATTGTCGGGTGGGTGAACCGCGACGGAAGGACCCATGGATTTTATTAAGGATGTAAAGATGGACTTTCTAAAAATTATATGGATGTTTTCAAATAAACACATAATCAGAAAGTTTTCCTTTGGAATGAATTGTTTGTATGTGAATATGTGAACTCACCTTCCTTTGTGTTGATACTTGATTTTAACGTGTTCTACAGGTACTTGAGTTCGGCTTCGGGAAATGTGGCGTATCTTGTGGTTGTTGATGCATGTTTTGTTACTTAAAATGTTGGACTGACTTTTAAAACTTTCTGGGACGAATGTAATAAGATCCGTAAGGATCAAAACAACTTAACTATGTCGTAGTTGTGTCATGTTTAAAAACGAAATGTTTAAAACTTAGGTTTTAAATAAGATAATATGTCCAACAATTTAATGCATCGATCATCAAGATATAAATGGGCACCAGCTTCCGTCACCATTACGTTTTATATTCTGCTGCGACGTATTTTGGGGTGTGACATTATAGGGATGATGATCTTGTTTAGATCTAAACATCTTGGTGTTTAGATCATCATCCTTAGCCAAGTTCACACAAGATCATCACATATTAACAACTTACTTTAACCTAATCACTAAGATCATACACACTAGTTAACGCTAATCAACATATAATATATCATTTTTTGTAGACTTTTTATGTTGTGATTAGGGTTTTTAAGCTTTGATTTATGTGGAGTTCAAGATGATCAGGTTGTACATTTGCATTCTACATAGCATAACAAGTATTAAAATGATGAAAAGTGATCTTACAACTTAGCACAAGGTTATGGAAACACCAAAATGAAGATAAAAAGGTGTGAAGATATGAAGGCCTCCAAGTGTAGTTAAAGCTCCTAGTGTGCATCCATCCTTGCAACCTCCTTAGATCATCATATAATGGACTTGTAGAGCCTTGAAGGTTGTGTTTAGTGGTGGAAAAAAATGGTGGTTTAGGGTGGTGGTGGGGAGTCGTGAACTAGGGATAAACAAGAGAGGTGTTTGGTTTTTGTTTAAGTGTTGCAAAATGTGTAGATATGATGGAGGTTTGGTATTGTTATAATCTTTGCAAGTCTTCATGCCATACTAGTGATCTTTACACCATGCCTTTTCATCATTCCATATCAACACAAGTCAAGGTGGGAGGGCTCACATTGTAACTGTCAAATGGGGGGGGGGGGGGGGGGGATACAAGGCATGGCTTCTTGGTTTCTTTATAAATGGACATGTGATAACTTAGCTAATCTTTGTAGATATTTTGGTGTTTATGTTAAATAGGTTAATTAGAGGGTTAAAGGTAGTTTAGGATGTTAAGTGTTACTAACTAGTTCACTAGACTAGTTAGTATTAATTTTGGATGGTAAAGTTACCACTAGTTCGCTCATCGGGTCAAGACCGGATAATATATGAAAGTTGTGTCGTTATACCGGAAGCAGTGATTTTGATGCACCATTGATGTCCTCGGGTTTAGTAAGGATGTGTGGCATTATTTACAAGTCTTATAGACATTACAATGCTGAATTTTTGATGTTGCAGACAAATATAATGGTAAATTTTAATGCGGGTCGGACGATTTATAAAGATATACACTTTCCGGAAAGTAAAATGTTTTTGCATTTTGTGCCCCTAATTAGGGGTTTTTCTTCATATTTAAATGATAACATGCTTTCAAATCGTTCGTTGATCGGTCAGACAGTTTTCAGAACTAGCTGGCATGAATAGTGTGTTCACTGAATAGTGATTTTCAGCATTTAGCCAACATATTTGGACATAGTTTATCGTTTTCTCGCGCCGCGACGAATGTAACAATACCAAATTGTAAAGTTTAAACATGTCCTATGATTGCTAGCCTTTGTATGACTTAATCATGCATCAATTAAGTCAATAAAGAACACAATTAAACGATAACTAGTTGTTAAGTTATACGGAATTACCACTTATTTTGCCGGTTGTCACATTGTTCACCCGTCCAATGTATCATTCTAGTGTACTTTCCCTAATGTTATAAGCAATTATCTAAAAATATAATTTTTGCTAACTTAAACTGTTACACCTTACATTTAAACTTTTTTTTGGAAGGAGACTTTCTGTACAAGACCGATTGGTCTCCGGGGACATGTCAAAGACATTCCCCGTCAACCCCGCTTTTCCGGACGCGATGTTCGATCGGGCCCCGGCCGGCGCACGAGCTGACTTCCGCCCGGAAACCATGCTGCCCCCACACGAGTTGCTGGGGTAACAGTTGGGTAAAACCGGGTTGCCCTCAAGACCGCTCCATACCTCGGAAGGAAACGATCCATCATTGGGACGTCCCCGCACCATATGCCACAAGTTGGAGTCGAACCGGCGACCTCCCAAAGGGAAGAAGCCGGCCTAACCAATTGGGCTATGGTGTGTATATAATAAGTATATTAAATGAAATATTCTAATACATTTTTAGCGGACGTTAGTGATTGAAAATTCGTCTACTTTACTCGTACCCATTAAAAAACAACCGGAATCAATACCTCACTTTTTTCACTCTTTTTGTTGAATTCATCTCGAATTTGATTCTTCTTTTTAATAATTAAACATTCACAAAAGTTTGGTTTTCACTAGAATCCAGATCCCTACAACCACATATATATACGTTTATATCTCCAAACACACACACACCCCACCACACCACACCAAAAAAAAAAAAACACACACACACATAAAAAGAAAAATGGGTTGGTTCATAAGAGACTCAAGATCAGGGCTAAGTTGGGCTGACCAGACTCTTGGTTCGATATCCGCACCACCCATGCGGCTCCTAGCCTTTTTGGGTCTAGCCATACTCTTGATGTCCATGTCTACTTACACCGAGTTCAAGGTTCATATCGAAAGGGAGAAGATGGCTCTCAAGTTATTCTTTTACTTGTTGCCACTTGCTTTGTTTCTTGTAACCCATGTTACCATGAGGTACCGGTTGCCATACGTGGTTCGAGCCGCGAGCATGCCCAAGGAGTCTGGAAAGCAAGATGGATGCTCGCCATGGGGCGTGGCGTTCATGGTTGTCTTGGTTTTGGTTTTGGTCAAGTATCATTCCGCGGTTCAGTCGGGTTGGTTTTGAAACTTATGGTAGGATCATGGTTGGTGTTTTTGTAACATGTGTTGTTGATTTGTAATAGTTGGAAATATTATAGAGATATTAGATTAATTTTGCTGATTATTTCAAATATGTTTGGTATTTGTTTTATTTTTGATGTTTGATTGTGTTTGTAAATGGTACCGAAACTAAATTTAAGAGTGATAAAGACTGTGTATTGATGTAGTAATTTTTTCATGAAAACGTGAACTCTTAATTAATATTTAGAGAAAACAGTTTACATTATTTTAAAACCGATTATTAAGTAACTGTCTGGTCGAAGCGATCAATCGATCATCCATGGTTAACATCGGTTTATGATAATGTGTTTACGAACAAAAACCAATATTGGTTGTGTTGATGATTATGATGCATTAAATGTTTTTGAAACAATCAAGTAAAAAGCTAGACTAAAAGTGATCGGTCGATTCCCTTTCAGTTGGAGATCAACTATTGTTATACACACACCTAGAACCATAGATCTGATCCGATCATGGTTTGGGTTTAGTTTGGTTCATAACGCCCCTAGGTTATATAGTCAAAATCGACTATTATATGCACATATAAAAAGGTATTGAGGTGGGCGAAGATCGATGATTCATGATTGTGAGACCAAAAACATGAGTATAGCCCGACTGAATATGCGATGCGCTAATGAGTGTCTGTTCAAACTTTGGAGAGCAGATGTAAAGAGGGACAAGTAATAAAATTTAAAAGGTTTCAAATTAATTATTAGATGTGTCTTTTTTGTTACCGGGCTAACTCACACGCCCTCTAAAGCTGCGTGTTTGTTCACTTTGTAACTTGAATACTCAATAACAGTTTATTCTATGGGATGGAAAATGTATTTATACTTGTTTTCCTTGAAAATACTTTGATCATCGTTTCACATCTAACATTGTTACTTTCCATGTTGTGTGATATTACATGTTAATGAAAGGAGAACAATAAATGGGATTTGGAGGCGTTAAATGATTGCGAAAACAAGAAACAAAGCACCTGGAGCTGGGGCATAGGCTATGCTTGGTGAAGATGGCGTATGGATGTGGCGTCTGTTAGAGCGTATGGCAGTGACTCAAGGTGTATGGTAGAAGTTTGTGCATAGGCTTCCTGTTGTGTTTTGATTTGCGAATTAGACCGTTAAACCCAGATATTTAAGTTAATAACATTAGGGTTTCGTTAACACACATCCTTGGAAAGGCACAAACTGGTGGCAATTTGGAAGCAAAGAATCATCATTCCATCACCAATTCCATCCCCGATTTCAACCACTTGAAGAATCAGTCGTGCCAATGAGTGGTTAGTCTCATTATAATAAGCATTTTATTCTCTTTGATTCGAGTATGATATTGCTATAGCTTTTTTTTAATTGTTACCTGATTATATACCATTATGTGATTACGCGTAGTGCTCGTGTCTGTTTGTGTGTTGTGTTCCCTGTTGCATAATGTGGGCACCCTCTAGTATGTGTGTATGTGTATACTGTGAACTTGAGTTGTAATCAATGTTCCTAAGGCCATCCGTAGTCATACAGCCCATTTGTGGGCGTTATGCGACACGTGTCGTGCCACGTCACCCAGGGGCTTTATGGGGCGTTATGTCACTAGAGCCTGTAGTCATAAGGCCCCTACCTCATCATTGCTCAATTAATTAATTTTCAATTTTTTAAATTAAAATTAAATAAAAAACTGCCTGATTTTTAATGTTAAAAATAAGAGAAAAACAAGTTTAAAACCAATTTTAGATATTTGAGAAAATGCAGGGACCAAATGTGTAAAACTTTAAAAATAAAATAGGCGCCTCCTTCTCTGTCTTCTTCTCCGGCCGACTTTCCGGCTGAAATTCCGGCTTCTTCTCGGTCTTCTTCTCCGATTTGCAGGGACCATATATTGCCTCCTCTGTCTTCTTCTCCGATCAAATATCATAAAATAAAAAAAAAATCAAACACACACACATGGCGCCGCTATGGAGGTCGCGCCCCACCCCATTTTCTCCTTCATACCGCCCCTTGTGGCGGTGTTCGGCAGCGCAATTGGGCGCTATGCCCAGCCATACCGCCCCACTACAGATTGTCTAATACAATTCCTTCAATTACTAGAGGAATACACCACATATTTAGTGTCACCTACATGGTGCATATCACTTGGTTCACAACCATCTCCCTTTTCTAAGAAGGTTTGAGACCATACAAAAGGCTTATTCTTTGGAGGAATCAACTTTTAGGAATTCAATTTGCACCAAATTAAAATATTCTAGTAGAACTCATTTAACATCTTAAATACTTTTGTAAACCAACTTTTTCCATTAACTTCTAGACACTTGTAAAATTCAAACTTTAATAGCACACATAAATTTGAAATTCCATTGATAGTTATAAAAGTTAAAGTATTATAACTTTTATAGAATCAAAGTATCAAACACATTCATTCAAGTCTTCTAAACTGAAACATGGATGGTGTGCTAGCTATGACAACAGGGACGGGGGTCGTGGTTTTACTAGCTATGACACACAAGTTCGCAGCAGGGTTCATGAAAGAGGATTCAATAGACAGTACGAATGAAAAGAGTATTTCAAATAAGAAGTGATAAATCCAAGAGTTTAAAGCTTAGTAAAAGTGAGGTTCAGTTATTCTACAAAGACTCCTAATTGTAAGAAGTGTAAAAAGGATTTATAGAGTGACAAGTGTCCAATAAGCTAAAACCTAAACTCACTACATCACCACCCAAAACCTAAACCGCCACCCCCACCCCATCCCACCACCCCCAAAAACCTAACCCCCCCCCCCCCCAACCTAAAAAAAAAACCTATAAAAATCCTAAACACCCACCACCACCCAAAAACGTAAACACCCGACCCCCCCCCCCTCTCGACAAAAAAAAAATTGTGGTGGGTGAGGGGGGGGGGGGGTTAGGTTTTTGGGTGGTGGTGGGTGTTTAGGTTTTGTTTTTTTTTTTTTTGTAGTGAGTTTTTTTTAGAATCCTTTGTACCATTCTTACAATTAGAAGCCTTTGTATTTGATCCTAATCCAGTAAAAGTGATAGATTTATATTAACTGAAATAAAAGAAACAAGATAGTTGGCCTGATAGATAGGCAGATCTCCATACTACAAGATAAGCTTTGATAATCAAATCACTAGAAAAAAGAAATGCAGGAGAACACAAACACTTAAACTAGAAATTGGTGGTAACGGTTGCTCCCCCACTTCCTAAATTTTCGCATACTTTCCCTCCTTTCAGCCTTTCCGACCAAGGGCGGAAGTCACCGGACCTAAAAATTCCTATAAAACCGGAATTTCTATACGGAAACTACAACTCTTCACTACGGAGCGAAAAGTTTGGGGGTTGACCGCCCCCTCCCGCCCCTTAAAAGCTTCGCCCATGGCTGGGTCTGGCCCAACCCATTCTGACCCTTAAAGTTCGGACTATGTTTAGTATAAATATAAGGATATGTGAGTCAAGGGAAAAGATCAAATAGGAAGTTTATTTTGGCTAGGAAGTCTAGGAAGCAATAGGATTAGGACATGTGGCAACATTTAAAATAAAGAGGAAGGGTATTTTAGTCAATCCAACCCTTTCTTCTTCCTTTTCAAAACCCAGTAACTTCAAAACCCACCATTTTCAAAACCCACCATCTTCAACCATTTCTCCACTTTCTATCTCAATAACCACTACATTATAGTCCGATTTTCATCACAAATCAATGATTCAAACACCCGATCAACGTGTTCTTCAGCTTTTTTGAAGAAAACCCAGTTTAATTTCATAAAAAATCTTGTTTTTTTTTCTGGTGATTTTGGAGATAATCACTCGATTCGTTCGATTCGAGCGCTGATAAGTGTTTATATCATTCAAACTTCGTCAATTGTTGAAGAAATCACTTCGATCCATGTAAGAAATTCTTTAATTTCATTTTTACGATCTGGGTTTTTGATTTAGTCATTGCGTTTTACGATCTTGGCGGGGGTCCGGGGGCAGCGCCCCTGGTAGCGGGGTCCCAGGGGCGGCAGCCCCTGGCGGGGTCCAAGGGGCAGAGCCCCTGGCTGGGGTTTTTTTTCGATTAAATTGCTGTAGTAAAAATGCATCAGAAAAATTAATGCTCGGAAAATTTTTTTTCGATTAAATTGCTGTAGTAAAAATGCATCAGAAAAATTAATTTTCTGTAAATTGCCTCTGGAAACTGCATTCGTAGACAGTGTTTCTGGTTCTGTAAACAACAGGTTCTGGTCATTGCGTTTTAGTTAGATTCTGGTTCTGTGAACAACAGTTTCTGGTTCTGTGAACAACAGTTTCTGGTCATTGCGTTTTAGACAGTTTCTGGTTCTGTGAACAACAGTTTCTGGTCATTTTTTAAGTGTTTTTACTCATTGCGTTTTAGGTAAACACATTTTTATGTGTATTCAGTTCATTGCGTTTTAGAGAGAACAGTTTCTTTTGTGTTTTTAGGCCATTGCGTTTTAGAAATAAGACATTTTTATGTGTTTTCTAGGCATTGCGTTTTAGAAATAAGACATTTTTAAGTATTTTGGGTGCATTGCGTTTTAGGTAAAACACTTTTTTATGTGTTTTTAGTCCATTGCGTTTTAGAAAGTACATTTTCTTTTGAATTTTTAGGCTATTGCGTTTTAGAAATAAGACATTTCTTTGTGTTTTCTGGCCATTGCGTTTTACAAATAAGTCATTTCTTTGTGTTTTTGGTGCATTGCGTTTTAGAAAAATGTCATTTTTAGGTTTTTTTTTTCATTGCGTTTTACGTAACTAGGGTTTTTCTATTGCATTTTACGCAACTGGGTTTAAATTTTTTTTTTTAAAATATAGCAATAGTATACTCGTTTTAAAGATAAAAAAACGCTCGTTTTTTTGGTGCAATTTTTATAAAAAAATAATGTCGTATGAAAGAGTTATTAACGTTTAAAAAATGGGGGGGAATTGGAGGAGAGAGAAACTATTGGCTGGATTGACTAGAATGCCCCTAAACAAACTCACGCGCCTCTTTTCTTCCTTTCAATTTCCCTGATTTAATTTTAGCCCTTGATTAACTAAATGGATGGTCCAGATTAGGGCTGTAAACGAACCGAACGAACACGAACAAGGCCTTGTTCGTGTTCGTTCGTTAAGGAAATAAATGTGTTCACGAACGGTTCATGAACACTTACCGAACGAGATTTTATGTTCATGTTCGTTCATTAAGGAAATGAGCGTGTTCACGAACACAAATAAATTTGGCGAACACGACGAAGGATAAAGATAGATGGCCCATAGAGTAGCACTCGAACTTGAATCCCTTATTGTGGAACGGAGGTCGATTGTATTCGTGGATGTAAATAATGAGAAATGAAAGGGAAATGACGCATAAAAAAAGTGAAAGTGGGTTTCCTAGTTTAATTGTTAGGGAAATAAAATAAATAAAAATTTAATAATATAAAAAGTACAAATAAAATATAAGAAAGTACAAAGATCTTCAATTAAAACACAAACATACGAACATAAACGAACGCAAATCAACGAATGTTCATGAACACGTTCACGAATACCTTACCGAACGTTCACGAACACAATCGAACGAACGTGACCTCTGTTCATGTTCGTTCATTTAACTAATCGAACGAAATTTCTTGTTCATGTTCGTTCGTTTATTAAACGAACGAACATAAACGAACTTCCCGCCGAACGGTTCACGAACTGTTCGCTGAACGTTCGGTTCGTTTACAGCCCTAGTCCAGATCACTTCCTAGCCTTCCTAGCCAAATAAACTTCCTATTATATCTCCACCTGTGAGTCAATTGCTATTATCAAGTTCAGAATAATAAAAAAAAGCGTCAGTAGTTAATTTGCTTAACATCTCATGTGTATAGACTATAGATTCATTCGATTTTATTATACGATTGTATTCCAACTTATGTGTGTGTGCATGTGCACGTGTGTAAGATTGTGCGACGTCTTTATTATATCGTTTACACTTCGTGTGAACACGTATGCTAAGACCATGTGTAGTGGGGCGTTTTTTTTTTAAATTAAAAAAAACGCCGAATCACGCCCCTATCCCATTACATGCCGGCGTTATCGGGTGTTTTTCGAGAAAAAAATTCGATTGGCGTTTTTCAAATCACGCCAAAAGGGCAATTTTTTTTGCCAATCAGATGGAGATAGCTGGAGGTTGAGTCGGAATGGGACGAATTCGAGCTGGAATGAGGTTTTGTGGCTGGCCGGAGTTGTTGTTTTCCTTGCCGGAAAACCTGCATAAAAACCGAAGAAGATGATGGAATGCAGAAAAGGTTTTAAAAAGTTTAGTTTTTACAACTTTGGTCCCTGTGGTTTAGATATTGTTTTAAATTTAACTTTTGAACATTTGAATTTTGGTCCTTGTAGTTTAGATATGTAATATTTTCTATTTAACTTTTGAAAAAAAAAAAATTTAGAATGTAATGTTTTTTATTTAAATGAAATTTAATTAGTTTTAATTAAAAAAATTAATAATTGTGTAATGATTGACGGAGCATTATTGGGCATTATCCCACTACGCCCTTTTTTGTAAAAACGCCCAATAATGCCCCCTTGCTGACTGGACTGCCACATGGCGAAAAACGCCCAAGGGTAGGGGCATTATTCACTAAACCACTACGCATGGTCTAAGTGAGAGCACACGCTATGTATTAATTGTATGGTTTATACCTACCTATGCTTTGGTACCATGTTTTTAAGCAAATTTGTTATAGGGTTATTGGATTTTATCATCCTCAACTATCGGTCTTTGGCCGTTGTCACCCGCAACTAACATTTTGACACCCGACACCCCCAACTTGACCTTTTGTTTGTGCTAGCACGGCTCAGTTAAATCTCCACTAACTTGGTTTGTTTTTTATCCGACGTGGCACAAATTTAATGAGTTGGAGCTGATTACGTGACGATGATGTAGGCAAAATTATATCCACGTCATCAAACAATATCCACAAACACTTGTCTTCAATCAAGAAATCAACTACCAGATTCAAGATCTATACAACAAACTCAAATTTAACCACTTCTTGCCAAATTAAAGCAATGCAGACATTAAAAAATCACCTCACTGCAACTCACAAAGATCATGAAGTTCAAGTTGTTCAATCACATTAATAGATCAACAAGATCACAAAAACACACACGCAAACACAGAAATTGATCAAAATCAGATCTACCCACATGACATGATCAATCAAACTAATTTACATAACAACAAACAAGATCTGAGCAACAAGTGACGGAGAACGACGGAGAGTTTAGATTCAGTAATTTGGTTTTGTAGACGGAGAAGATACAAACCTTGCCGGATCTATGATCTGAACACCTGGTAGTAGGGGTGAGCATACAACCGAATTAACCGAACCGTAACCGAAATAACCGAAAAAACCGAACCGAAATAACCGATAACCGAAATAACCGAAGGGTTGGTTATTTATATTTTAATAACCGATTTTCGCGGTTCGGTTATGGTTATTCTTATTTTCATAACCGCAAATAACCGAACCGAACCGAATATTTTAAACATAGCTAAATCCGTAGCACCATAAGTCTTTAAGTTTGTATTTAAATGCTTAACCATGGCCTAATCTATATGTATCTTTGGTGAAATATTTGAATGTTTTAACTTTTAACCATGACCCAACCTTATTGGCCCATTACATTTTACACTAACCATGACCCAACCTTATTGGCCCATTTAAAGTCCCAACATTAGAAACAATGAAAATAACCGACCTATAACCGAACCGAAAACGCATTAACCGCAATAACCGAAACCGCATTAACCAAAACCGAACAGTTATGATTTTTTGATAACCGCAGTGTGCGGTTATAGTTTCGGTTATAGGTAATAACCGAACCGAACCGCACCATGCTCACCCCTACAGTTTTAACCATGACCCAACCTTATTGGCCCATTACATTTTACACTAACCATGACCCAACCTTATTGGCCCATTTAAAGTCCCAACATTAGAAACAATGAAAATAACCGACCTATAACCGAACCGAAACCGCATTAACCGCAATAACCGAATAACCGAAACCGCATTAACCGAAACCGAACGGTTATGATTTTTTTATAACCGCAGTGTGCGGTTATAGTTTCGGTTATAGGTAATAACCGAACCGAACCGCACCATGCTCACCCCTACCTGGTAGACTCATTGTAACCGTCCCTCCACGACAGCGGTGTGCTAGGGCTGTCCTTTACCGACGGTGGAATTAGAAATCCCCGAAGGTTTCGATCGAGACTTATGATCGCCCCATCCTGGAGGATTCAAACTCAACGGCGGTGCAGGTGTCGGCAGTATGATGATCGTTTGATGTGTAATAAGGGGTCCGCCACCTGAGCGTCGGTGGTAATCGCTGCAGCAACTCAGGGTATTGTGAGGTGCAGGAGGTGTCGGCAGTGATGATGATCATGTGAGGTGGTTACAGATGGAAGATAAGATTAAGAAGAGAACATTGAGAGTTTGTGGATGTTGTTTGATGACGTGGATATAATTTTGCCTACATCATCACCACCACCACGTAATCAGCTCTAACTCATCAAATTTGTGCCACGTTGGATAAAAAACAAACCCAGTGAGTGGAGATTTAACTGAGTGGTGCCAGCACAAAAAAAGGTTAAGTTGAGGATGCCGGGTGTCAAAGTGTTAGTTGCGGATGGCAACGGCCAAAGGCCGATAATTGGGGTAAAATCCAATAACCCTTTGTTATACTAATTCCCTATATCGTATAAATTTGTGATAACTTTTTTTTTACGTATATTGTCTGTACTTGTATTTTTTTAGCATTCGTTCTTTGTGTATAAATTTGTTATACTAATTCCTTTATGATGTAAATACATATAATTTGATGTCAAATCATATAAATTTTTAGATACAATAATTGTACTATCTAGTGAGCAAAATACGAGTATTAAAGTACAAGTCTACATGTAATTTAAGTTAAGAGTAAATTACGATTTTGACCCGTATAGTTATATCACTTGTCAATTTTGTCTTTTTGACCCGTATAGTTATTACCTGGGAAGGAGTTTACTGCAAATAATCACGGTGGAATTAGGGTTTGGGGTTTAAAAGTTGAAGAGAAGATGGGGTGGATTATGGCCGGCCCTGGGGGTGGGCGGGGAGGACAACCGGCCAAGGCCCGATATTTCGAAGGGCACTTTATTTTATGAAAAAACCCGATATGTATATGTAAAATATATTTTTTAATAGGATATACCCATACAAACACCAACATATGCCCACTTACAAATCTATTCTTATGGTTTAGATTAGTTATTAGTCCATTGACATTAGGTTTAGACCTTTAGTGAGCCAAATACTCAATTTCGTTAAGGCGTAAGGGCACACTTTTTCAAGCTCGAATATGGTACACGAATTCTTAGGGCCGGCCCTGGGGTGGATGATGCAGATGTGACATTTCTTTTTTTATATATAAAGGGAGTTAAGTGGGGCAGGTGAATTGACAAAATTAGACATCATGTGAGAGACACATGATCAAGATTTAACAAAGATATTGGATGGTATAGTGGTAAGGGCTAAATTGGTTAGAAAACATGACGTTGGGGGCATATATGTCAAAAGATTCCTTTTTTGAGTTGATATGGTAAAAGTGATATAACCACAAGGGTCAAAATCGTAATTCACACTTAAGTTAATGAATAATTACACATTTTGTCACCTGATAATATTTAAAGAAAACTACAAAACTACTCATATTTTAAAATTTAATATATTTATATATACTTATATTAAAAACTAGGCTAAAACCCCTGTGGTACACGAAGTTGGGTAAAAAAATGAAAATAAAGAAAATGAAAATCAATAACCATTATTGATTAAGTTCATATATATAAGATCGTGCTACCGATATAATTTGATTGGCTAAGTGACAAAAAATAAAAATCGGTACACAATCTGCTTGATCCGAATTCATATTTTTTAACCAAAAACCGAATATGTAATTCGGCTATGTTTTAAAAGCCTTCGGTTCGGTTAGTTTGGCTTTACGTTTAATCGGTTTGAAACCGAATAATGAACACCCTGCTAACGTTCAAGAACACTAATGAAATACTAACTGATCTAATAGAGATAAAGCTATAAATTAAATAAAATATATTATGAACAAAACACATAGTAAATCATACAAACTGAACTCGGTTCGATTTGGTTGAATTTTACCTATAACCTTACTAAATTGAATCTTATTTTACTGAACTCCAAAGGATGCAATTCAGCAAAATGAAACAAACAGTTGATGAAATAAATTCCATTACGATTCAACGACACCAACATCTCTTACGAACAACAATTTTTCCAGTTTTTTTTTTCTGAAAGCAAAATCACAAAAACACACGCAATTCAAGTTAGAAGTGAAGCGATTACTTTAATCGTAGATTAGTTATCGGGAAAATGAATCTAGATATGCAACATAGATGAAAAAAATCATGTTTTGACAGCAAAAAAAACTTGAGTGGTTAACCGATCTCACAGTTTTAACGGGTTAATTAGAAAGAATAGCTAATAGAGAATTGCAAATTAGAGTTCAAAATTCATCCAATGTGTATTTTAATGAATAAAATTTAGAGTAAATTTCACTTTTTGTTCTTTATGTATTATCTGAATTTTGAAACGTGCACTTTAAAAGTTTTAATTTCATTTTATGTTCAAAAAACACATGTTTTATATCACTTTAAGTCCTTTACACCAAACTGAGTTAAATTACTCAGTTAGGTTTATTTAAGGCAAGGGTATTATCGGTATTTCTACAAGAGGAAGAAATGCAGAACTTGAACCCTAATTTTTTTTCGAAAACAATCAGGAGTTCAGAAGACCTTTCTGAGTTCCAGAAGACATTTTCAATTCAACCAAAACAATCAACAATCAAACTCTCAAACCCTAACATCAGGAGTTCAAGAAGACCTTTCTAAGGGTTGTTATAACATTCCCCCATCATCCATCTTTAGAGTGTGTGTAGTAATCTCGGGATCCAAGATTGATCGTAAGAGTTCTTGTCAAACAAATGCCATGTTTGGCTAATCTCTTACATCGCTTGGTGAAGACAAATCTTTTATGTATTACTTTTGATTTCCAAGATTTGGCTAACTTTTGATTTGGGTATTTATTAATGACTTTAATAACTAGTTTTTTTATATTGAAAGTGAACTTTATTCTATCGCCTCTTCATGTTTTGTCGATTCACTCATTCGTGTCTTTACGGTCTATATAAAGCGCGTTAACTGCCTGGAAGGGGGTTAGAAGGGTGGTTTGGGTAAAGTTCTTACCTTGTTCAGTGTATAGATCCTGCGAGAACTTAATTCAAGCTTATAGGACTTATCTTGAGGCAGATAACATCAAATCGGAGGAAGTAAGAACGGCTTGAATCCCTTATAATTAAACTACTATTAAAACTTTAAACTGACCTTGCGGGACTGTATCCCTGCTAACTCAGACCGATATGGCCGAGGGTAGCGTTGCCTCCAAAAGAGGGACATGCCACATTTTGCATTAATAATTTACTTAATTATCTTTCAATAACCCGCCTTGCAGAACTGTATCCCTGCTGACTCAGAACAATATAGTTGAGGGTAGAGTTGCCTCCAAAAGAGGGACATGCCATAATAACTAAGATAATCTCTTAAAAAGCCTAAAGTACGTAAAGCATCAGAGGATCGTAAAAGAGGAGTCGGAACCAAGTGATTCTATCTTGTTTATTGTTTCTTTTTTATTTTATTTTCCTTTTCATTTTTATTTACTAAACATCTCTTCTCAAAAAAAAATTTGGTTAGATTAGACGTTGACGATATTCCTCTATTAAAAGCTCTCGTGTTGACCTCGGTATCTTACCATCACTATGCTACGCCAACGATGAGTGCACTTGTCCTAACGTATTGTATAGAGTGATTGTGTTATATCGTGTTTTATAAAATTTAAAACTTGATAAACGAGTAAAAGTGCTAAAAATATATAAAAAATTATACTTCCGCACAACCACGGTCATGCCTAAATAAATTTTATTAGACTTGTTTGTGCATTTTATAAATCAATTGGCAGTTAAACTGGCCTATAATAGAAGTTGATGAAAAATATAGTATAAGAGTCCATCAGGTGTGATGGTAATGACGTTGGATGACTAATCTAACCATCTTGTGGATGTTATATGATAGTTTGACTCGTGAAAAGCTAGGTAGGAGCTTGGAACAAAATGGGCCACGCGGGTCAAAGACGCAAGAAAACATGATCGGACGCAAGGTAAGTAAAAATTTACACCTCTTATAATAAGATCAGTACATAAGAAATGTGAAGAAGTTGAAATAAATGACTTGCTAAAGTGAAGACTCATGGTGTAGACCAAATGGTCAAATTGGGTAAAATTATGTTAAGATCACATTTTGGCGATCAAATAAAGAATTTTAGAATTTGGACCCTAAGATGTAAACCAAAACCGGTCAACTGAGTAAAAATAAGTTTTTTTTTGGTATAAGCACTTGCTGACGCGAACCAAACGAGTCAAACAAGTAAAAAGGTGAAATTTGGTAATAAGCACTTGCTGACGCGAATCAAACGGGTCAAACAAGTAAAAATGATTTTTTGGGTGAAAAACACTGGCTAACGCGACCCAAACAGGTCAAACAAGTAAAACAGTGAATTTTGGTAATAAGCATTTGCTAACTCGAACCAAACGGGTCAAACAAGTAAAAATGTGAGTTTTGGTGATAAGGACTTGCTGACTTGAACCAAACAGGTCAAATAAGTAAAAAAATGAATTTTTGAGATAAACAATATTAAGATTGATTTAGATGCAATAAATAAAAACGGGGACGAACCAACAATGGTCAAAAGGACAAACGAGTCATGCGGGTCAAATGGTGATCGCCATTTGAACTTAGGGGCGGACCTACCTCTTTGGTAGGGGTAACCCCCGCTACCCCTTGGTCGGAAAAAATTTGGAAAAATTAGTGTAAATTTTGGAAAAATTTGACGTTTTTTCGATTTCGTTACGGCTTATTTATACCACGTTACCCCTTGGTCGGAATCCTAGATCCGCCACTGTTTGAACTTGGTATCTAATGTTTTGTTATGTCAAGTTTTGTGCTTATAGGTAAGCATAATGTATGGGCATGCATTGCCACGAATTGGAAATAATTAAAAATCAAAATGTATAGATAACGAGTCAATGGTTTTGACTCGCGACAGGTATGTATAAAAGGTTATGCTTTCGGTAGGGGCTTATGACCCAAATAAAGAGGGATGGGTCAAATTTGGGTAATGGATTAACCCAAGTGAAGTGCATTTAGCATTTTGGGTAAAACGGCCATTCGAGCCAAGGGCGTGTCCATTATGCGCAAATGGACTACATTGACTAAAATGTCCCAGATAATGAATCGGGTAAACTACCCTTAAGGGTAGATTAAAAATGAGTCCTATAATTGAGTTGATCCTTCTGGTAACATAAAAGTGGGGGGAGTAAGCTTTTTGGCTTAATGCCTCCAAACGTGTCGTGTTTGGTTAAACGTTTTACCGGAAGAAAATAATGACAAGTTAAGGTTTGTCTAATGTAATCAACTACATTTGAGTTGTGGTTGATGGAAACAACTAGAATATTTATAAGAAAGTAGGAGACATGAACTAAAATGTAAAATGCCTCCTAACTGGTCGGTTGGGTAATTAACTTCGGACCAAAAGATTGATTTGAAAAGAAAACACATTTTCAGCTGACACGGCCGGGTGGAAAGTTGACCGGCCGGGTAAGGGTGCTGAGAAAAAGACATGTTTCAGTTGACACGACTGGGTAAGGGGGCTGAAAAAAATATATTTTGTGCTTAATGTTTTCATTCAAATGTTTCGATTACTAATCGTTTGACCGTATAACTTAAACACTAATTGTTTTTAGTGTTTATGACAGGCTTTCACTAAGGCGCGAAACAGACGGACGAACGACCAAGCACGCGAAGATCCGAACACTATTAAACTGCAAAACTCTTTGGTTATGAGAAGGTTGAAGCATGATCATGCTTATCGATGTTTCGAACTTAAAAACTTGACTATTGTAAAATACAAATCATGTGTAATAATTTGTTATATCGATCGTCTATGTTGTCGCTTAACCCAGACGTATAACTTCTATGTTTTAAAAAAAAATTGGGACCTAGTTATCCGCATTTAATCTATTATATATAATAAATGAAAAAAATATGGGACACATGTCGCAATATTAGGGCTTCTTAGATGTTGTTTTGGCGGGAAATTGGATGGGTCAAAGATTTTGGTATATGGATTGACACGGGATCGTGTTCTGTTTTTATGACCAGTATGCATATAAGTTTCTTTTGTAAAACCCTAGATTTGTATCTCCTTCCTGTACTCCTCTTCTCTTCTCACGTACGCTTCTTTAACAAAACCCTAGATTTCCATTTGTTCATCCTTCTTCTCCTTTAAGCTCTGTAATCCATCAACCACTGCAATCGAATCGATTCAACCATCAGGTACGGCTTTATTATTGCTCATTTTTTCACGATTTATAACCATACTCTTTCAAACCCTAATCTTCTATAGACACCATTCTCTTCAAGGTGCGTTTTGATTCCGATAATCGACACCGCCACATTAGATATTCTGCTTTTGTGCCCTACGATTATCTTCAAAGTATGTTTCTGGCTCCGTTAATCAACATTGAATTCAACTAAACTTTCAGCATTTTGTTCTTTTACTTTTCATGTTGATTATAAATTCTCTACTCCCGAGGAGATGTGTATGTTCATACAGTCCCATTAATTGTGTAGGATGTCTCTATGGTTGTGGAGAATCATGATTTTCTGTTTGGATTGGATCGATTCATATTCTCATATATCAATTTGGTGAGTTATCAAACCATAATTCTTCATCAGTTGTTCTTTTTGAAGTTCACATGGCACTTCAATTCAGATTCATATTAGAGTTAGTATGTTTCATACCTATTTATTGTATACGGTTTTGATTTGATTCTTACTTCAACCATGTTTTGTGTTGTATGTGAGTTCATTTTCACTGATTAGGTGAGTAATGTTTTTCTTTTAAATCCTATTTCAATTTCAATTTTTGGAATAATTTTTTGGGATTTCAATCGTATCTGATAGTTTGATTAGTGTTTTATTTTTTGTTTTTTTTTAATCAAATATTAGGGTTCGAGAACCATTGCTTCATATACATCATACTTCAATAATGTGTTATGCGTAAGGACTGGCCGATAGCTGTTTATAGCATAAGCTATCCAAGAAGTTTCAAGTGCAATTATGAATTTACAGCCATACGTTCTGATATAAATTCGCCAACAGTATATTCAGATATGTTTGTTTAGTGGACTCACTCAAAATTTGCTAAACTTTTTGTCTATTTTTCTTACTTTTCTACATTAAATTATATTTATTTACATTTTATTAATTGAACTGACAGGTGCACCTGGATATATATATAACATCCACCTTAACGAATGGGACTCATTTGTGGACGGTTGGGATTTGGGAAGCATACATTCGCTGGTACGTGGTCATATTTTCTTTTATAAATAACACCCAAAGAAAAGGAAGAAAGTTATTTTTTCTATCTTCGTTTACGCATTTGACCTACTTATATCGACTTTTATTGTTTTCAATTATGAGAATCTGTACTCATCAAGAATTTAAAATTCTTTGTAACGATATATACTTTAGTAGATTAAAGCAGTTAATTGTGAGTTGTAATTTTTACTAAACCTTTATGATTAGATCCTACTCATTAGTTGATACAAATAATTTGTAAGAGTTTTTATCACTAAAATACTAAGTGTTACAGTTTGTTTATATATCCTGCTACTGTCAGTAATAATCAATCTATTAGGTCGTTACTAGCAGTTTACTAATGTTATAAGTTATAACATGAGCAAGTTGAGGCTCATTAAAATTTTGGCAGGGCAATTTGTATGACCATGAGAGTCTGATGAAAGCGATAAAGCAGCTAGATGTGGTGATCTTGGCTATAGGATTAGATCAAACGCAACTTTCCGATCAAGACAACATCGTCGCTGCCATTAAAGAAGCTGGTAACATCAAGATGAGTATATTTCAAATCTATTGAGTTTTTGTGTTGTTTGATTGTTAGAAATTATGGGTTCCAACTTTTCAGTTTTTGAAGTTACTTAAAGAACGTATATGTTCCTCATTTCGGTTATAACTGATAATAACTCCACTCATAATTACAATATAACTTCAAAATCGTCAAGAGATTATTAAACCTAAAAATTATTACTTTTGTACTTATCATACCATCTAGAAATTTTATCCATTCAACTTTGGAAACACACTTCACATTTCGTAGAACCTGCCAAAACTGCTTTCGCAACCAAGGCTCGGGTTCGCCGAGCCATTCAGGCTGAAAAATCCCTTATACATATATAGTTGCCAACTGTTTTACAGGTTGTTTCCCTTATAAATGTATAGCTGCCAACTATTTTGCAGGTTGTTTCCTTCAAACATTGGCCCAGTCCAGGGTAACCGCTCTCCAAGGGACAAAGTCGTTAGCTTAGGTGATGGAAACGCGAAAGGTAAACACAATTTCAGTTTTTTTTTTTTTTTTTTGCTATAAATTAAAGACTACAACTAACTTATTTAATAACAAACATTATCCTAAATACGGCTTATATAATGTAGTAATGCTTGTATTCTCTAATAGCCTATCATTTTTAGTTGGTTTATTCAACTCTAATTGACTTGCGAATCATCGGGTTTTTCATTTTATTTGCTGAAATATTGAATGCTACATTATAATATATAATACATGGTAGTTTGTGTTTCCCGAATTGACTCGATTTTCGGTATCGATTCGTACGGACGTTTTGCGTTTTCGGTACCGATCCCGATACCCATTTTATGATCAAGAACCTTTCTAATCATCACATGTGTGTCTTGATGTTGGTCCGTCCTGTTTTATATAGTGAACCTAGGAAGCATGGAAACGTGTGTGTACGCCATACCCAAAGACAAGCGTTTTGTAAGTTATTACACCCTTTTTGTCTTATATACTCTCATTAACATAACCTAATATATGCCTTTTTGTTTTATTTCAGTGTCTCCCGAAAGTGGTAGAAAAGCTGACGCCGTTGTTTCTATGAAGGTGTGCATCAGAAACTTGGAAGGTTTTGACGCCATCATGAATTGTAGAAAAGAGAAGCCAGGTTTGATTATAGGTATGTTGTGAATGGGTGGTCCGATTTCATGCGTCTAAACGCAATAAAAGTCAGTGATGTTTGCACGTTTGGTTTTCTCGATGATAATTGCATGTTGGATACTGCAGATCATTTACTTATGTGTTGTAGTAGTTCTAGAGTCATTTGGGACCAGGTGTGTTTATGGACTAAGGGATAATGTGATTACAAAACGTGTGGTGTAAAAAATTTATGAAACTGCAGTTTAGTCAACGCATTGAATTTGATACTTTAGAGTGATGTCTCTCAATTGTGATGAATACTTAATTTAACTTCTTTAGAATGATGTATGCATAGGATGTTGCTGGTCTTTTTGGTCTTCATCATAATTTTGCTGGACACTATGGTTTAGATGGTGATGTGGAATTGTGGGCAAAGTCTTATTAATAGCTGAACCTCATTATTAGAAAAAAAAAGTATTGTTTTGTGTTGTCTTATTATAGTCATAGCTTTTGGTTGGTTTAGTTATATATATTAAAAGACTATCTTTATACCTTTTGTTGGTTCTTTTTTAGAAGGGACTCGATTTACTCAAAAAAGGTTTTGGCAACTTGAAGGATTTGATCTATAAAGGGACTCGACTATCTTTAAATTATATTTTCACTTGTCACTAATTTATGTAACATGGCACTTTGTTTGTATTTTATTTTATTTATACACTTAATGTTTATCTAAATAATTTTCTCCAACCCGGGAAGCAGTCCCGGGTGATAACCTAGTTAAGATTATAATTGAAAACGGGTTATAGTGTTACACAACTTTACTGTCCTTTTGTACTTCTTATCTCCTGCAAGATTCGTGGGAGTTGTTTGGTCTGGGTCTGGCGTAAGCTGATTGACTACATCTCCTGCCATTTGTATTATATGTACTCGTATTAGCTATCACTGTGTTGGGTGCACCGTCGAGAGCTTGCGTGTATGATCTAGTGATCATCAAGAATTATTTAGCTAAGTTTGGGTATGGTCCTTTGCGTGTGTGTTATAACCACTCGCACAGGATTTGGAATCATACTCTTTTAACCATGCTTTGTAATGAAGATGCTGGAGTATCCAGCTTCGTGCGGGAAGGGATTAGATTTCGTTATGGAACTTAGAAATGAATCTTGTTCTATTCAAAGAACAAACTGTAATGAGTTCAACCAACGGTAAATGGGTATTTTTTTTTAAGAAAAGAGGAAATTTGTGATTGATTTTAAGAATCGAGTAAATATGCAATTCATAGTCTTACTAAGGAAAAATATGTAAAAATTCATATATTTTTTTAACATATCTCACACAAGCAACTTAGTATTATATATCATGTTGTCACATTATCACTAGAAGCACATATTAACATACTTTTTCTCAACATCAGATAAATGTTCCGAAGAATATACCAACAAATCAAAGATATAGTTTTATGCTTTTCTTGACTAAGCAATACAAACATATAAATTTGAGTGGAGATTTAATTGGTAACGAGAAATTCAACTTTTCATATAAATCATTTCTTATAACGAGAATTTATTTTTTCATATTAATTATTTCTTAAACTCATTTATTGAATATGTTATATTATCTTTAGGCATAACATTTCTCCTTTCATTAAACTAGTTTCAAGAATCCCTTTAACATAGTATGTTTTCCTCTAAAATAAATCTTATGTCATGATATGATATGATGAACATGCTTTTAACTTTTGAATAATTAAATATTATGGAGTCTCATAAGTACTTTAGCATTTAGTGATTAATTAAGACACGTTTTTTTGTCATGCAATTTCTATTGGCACCTAACCTAAGATATATTCAATTTACTGCTCTTATTAAAGTAACGTGGCTAGAAATAAAGTCATATTAAGAACACCACATTTGTCAAAGCGTCACCCCAACAATGAAGTAACCCATACATTTATTGACTATTTCTTGATATAGTAACTTGTAAATTTTATTATGTTAGCGATTATCTTCTTATGTAATATGTTCATATAAAGAATAAGTCGTACAATTTAATTCCATTGAAATATAATAGCATTCTCACGTTTCGAGGCTGTGTACTTAACAATATAGAATAGGTTGTGATACTAATATTTATTGTTTATTTATAATTTTTTAAATTTTGAATTCAGGGCCGGCCCGGAGAATTCAGATGCCCTGTCCGAGCTCGAAAATATATGCCCATTCGGCCTTAACAAGTGTTAAGTAACAAGACTATTAGTAAATTTACTCTTAAATTAACATGACAATTAAAAAAAATGCAAAACCCTCATATTCTAACAAAGTTTCTGACAAATTAACGGCTAAATAATCGACAATACATATTAAAGCCTAAATTATCAAACAATGCATACATACTAAACATCAAATTAAATAAAGTCATAAATTAATAAAGTATTATATTATACTATTCTAATATTATTATCATTATCAGTTATTGAAAAGGAAAGAGTAAATTGCCATTTTAGTCCCTGAGTTTTGTCCAAATTTGCCATTTTAGTTCAAATAGTTTTTTTTTTGCCTCTGGGTCCCTGACTTTTACATTTTGATCATTTTATCTAACTCCATCCAAAAACCCAGTTTGTAACAGGGGTATTTTGGGGATTTCCTTAAAAAATGTTTTCAGTTGCCATTTTGATCCAATTCCAAAAAATCAAAAAAAATTCCAAAAAATCAAAAAAATTTCAAAAAATTCAAAAAAATCTAAAAATCAAAAAAATTCTAAAAAATCATAAAAATTCTAAAAAATTCAAAAAAATCTAAAAATCAAAAAAATTCTAAAAAATCATAAAAATTCTAAAAAATCAAAAAAATTCTAAAAAATCCAAAAATCATTAAATGTTTCGGCACGAACCGTTTCGACCCGTACCGTATCGAACCGAACCGTTTCGACGTGAACCGTTTCGAGCCGAACCGTTTCGACACGAAGCGTTTCGACCCGTACCGTTTCGAACCCGAACCGTTTCGAGCCGAATTGTTTCGACGCGAAGCGTTTCGACCCGTACCGTTTCGAACCGTACCGTTTCGACGCGAACCGTTTCGACGCGAACCGTTTCGAACCGAACCGTTTCGACCCGTACCGTATCGAACCGAACCGTTTCGACGCGAACCGTTTCGAACCGTACCGTTTCGACCCGTACCGTATCGAACCTTTGATAAACAGTCCAGTCATGCTGCCAAACAGCCTCAAAACGCTGCAGTGAAACAGTCCCATTCAGCCCTTCCGATTCCCAAAAAAGCTGCTGTTAATCAGCCGGCCTCTGCAGTCTCTAAGGCTGCTGTCAAACAGCCGGGATGTTCTATTTCCAACAGGTTTGCTGTGCTTGGTGACGATAGCTTAGTCTCCAATGGCGAGTCCTTCCTCATTGGAGCCATTTTAGTCCGTCGGAGTCTTTAAACCGGATTTGAAACGGTTCGGCTCGAAACGGTTCGGGTTCGAAACGGTACGGGTCGAAACGGTTCGTGTCGAAACGGTTCGGCTCGAAACGGTTCGCGTCGAAACGGTTCGGTTCGATACGGTACGGGTCGAAACGGTACGGTTCGAAACGGTTCGCGTCGAAACGGTACGGGTTCGAAACGGTTCGCATCGAAACGGTTCGGTTCGATACGGTACGGGTCGAAACGGTACGGTTCGAAACGGTTCGCGTCGAAACGGTTCGGTTCGATACGGTACGGGTCGAAACGGTTCGCGTCGAAACGGTTCGGGTTCGAAACGGTACGGGTCGAAACGGTTCGTGTCGAAACGGTTCGGTTCGATACGGTACGGGTCGAAACAGTACGGTTCGAAACGGTTCGTGCCGAAACATTTAATGATTTTTGGATTTTTTAGAATTTTTTTGATTTTTTAGAATTTTTTTGATTTTTTAGAATTTTTTGATTTTTAGATTTTTTTGAATTTTTTGGAATTTTTTGAAATTTTTTTGGATTTTTTGGAATTAGATCAAAATGGCAACTGAAAACATTTTTTAAGGAAATCCCCAAAATACCCCTGTTACAAACTGGGTTTTTGGATGGAGTTAGATAAAATGATCAAAATGGCAACAAAATGTAAAAGTCAGGGACCCAGAGGCAAAAAAAAAACTATTTGGACTAAAATGGTAAATTTGGACAAAACTCAGGGACTAAAATGGCAATTTACTCAAAAGGAAATAAACAAACTGAGGATGCTTGTTTATGCAGGCTTTTAAAATAAAAAAAGTAGTAGTAGAAATAGAGGTAAGATTCACTCATTCCAAAAAGAAAAAAGAAAAAAAAGAATGCAGGGAACCGAACCAGAGAACTCTTAGATATTTAGCGCACAAACTAACTTACAACCAAACCATTAACCATTATGCCAGTTCCTCCATATTAGTTATAGTTCCTTTTAATTTTTATTTATGGATTCACTTAGTATTTTTTATATGCGTTATAGAAAAAATGTGCCCTTCGGAATCACAGGCCCTGGCCGGTGGACCTCCCCGCCCATCCTCAGAGCCGCCCCTGTTTGAATTGTAGTTTTATATAACCATTTCTTATCATATAGTTTACATATTACACAAATGCAATGTATACAAGTATATTTGATGATATGTTTTAGTTTTTTATTATTATTTTTATTAGATTCTTTGGTGTGTGTTATAAATAGTATTATATTTTTGCAAGTTCCATGACATGGATTTCAACACTCGTGAAAAATTCACATTTAGGTGTATATGTATTTCGGAGGGGGTATAAGATTAAACAACAACTTGTTGATAAGAATCATTTTTTTATATTTAATTATCACTAACTATAGGTTTTTTTTAAAGGTAACTATTATTCACAACGCCAAAACCTCAAACTGAGACGGCACACCAAACCACTTACATTATATTAAAACTACACCAGTTTTCCCATCTAATCGACCTATCTTTTGACCGGTACCTATACAACAAAACCCGAGAGATTTAATGTTAGATATAATCTCGTCGGGTTTTACATCAATGTTCGAAAACCTTTTTTGATTCCTAGCTAACGAAATACACCAACAAGAGATCATTATAATGTCACACCCTGACTTTTGCGAAAGCGTGTACGTGTGACTTGATCAATATCATTGCATTCAATTATAATAAACAACTATATGACTAAAATATGATGTTCATCCATTCATAAGTTTTAAGATAATACAAACACAAGTTGTTTAAGTTAAATTACAATCATCCAAAATAGTGATAAGTTCCATAAAGGACTTTTAAACAAAAGACTTTTAAACTAAGGCTTTGATTCATATATCCTATCCAAGATAAAATATACAAACCAAACCCTTCAAAATAGGATGTCATCAATCTTGAAATTACTTCTTGAAATCATTCTCAGCGCCGTCAGATCCATTTAGTTTCCTGGAATACATGTAATTTGAAAACATCAACAAAAGTTGAGCGAGTTCATGTGTTTTGTATGTGAGCTCGTATAAACTTGTAATCATTTGAAAGTATTCCTTTGGTAACCGGTATGTAAGCGTCTATGAACAGATCAATTAATGTTTTGCAAGGACATTAATATGTGTGAAATGGCGTAGGAAGGCTCAAACCTAGCGGATTTTGTACTGGGCCACCCGGCTGGAACGACATAGTCACCATATTCGGCCACTCGCGGACCCATGGGTGGGGCTCACAACACCCAGATAGTTCTACCACTCATGCCCCTCGGTCTTTAAACAAAGATTAATGGTTAAGTATGCGCCTACCCATTCACATGATCTAACAGTTCATACCTTAGCTAAACCATACCATTTGAAATATTTGAAAAATGTATTTCACCCCGAAAGTTATAAATCCGAAAACAGTTAAAAGAAAAGGGGGACATGAACTCACTAGTTTGCGTAGCTGTCTCGTATACTCAAAGTTTCGCTTCTCGGGTCGTACCACTAAACACGTACTATGTTTTATTAGACGTTTAGGTCGTGTAACGACTCTTAGCCTTAGTTATTTATTAAGACTTATTTTGGAATTTAGTATACTTTGAGTTATACGCTTGATGTACATTATATAATTCCAAATTATATAATTATTAGTTAAAATAAGGATATTTTAACTTGAGTTATTTCCATTCCAATTATTTGGAATATTGATAAAAAATAATTTATTTTTAATTTGATTTGTCATGTATTTCTCACATATATATTTTCCAAGTATAGGTATACTTGTATTTGTGTATTTTGCCAAGTATTGGTAGTGTATTCCGGTATGTACTTATACGTATAGGAATACGTATTTTCTTGTATTTATCAAGTATTCTTTACTTAATTTATGTAGAATTTTCCAGAATATTATTTTTGTACAATTAAAAATCATCAACTTTATATTCTTAAAATATACATATTTTAAGAGAATTTTTATAGAAAAATATCTATAAATTTTATTTGGCAAAAATATGTATACTTCCATATATATCTTAAAAATAATATGTTTTTAAGATTAAACCTAGAAAAATATATATTTTTAGTTTTCACCAAAATAATATATTTTTAAGTTGTTCTTGAAAATATATATTTTCTCCCACTTCAAAAATAATATATTTTCTACTTTGACAAAATATGATATATTTTATAATAGTTGCAAAAATTCATATTTTGCCGTTTCTTCGGTTTCAAAAATACCGTTTATCACATTTGTCAAGTTACGAATTTATTTCCGATATATATATATATATATATATATATATTGTCCAAATGTCCTTTGTCCGATTTGTTCCATATTTGGGTATTAGATATATATTTATTTTCTTGTGATTTTGGTAATATTTCATATTACAATTTTTAGTATTTTGGTGTGTTATATTATTTTCAAGGTTCCTAATTCTAATATAACTAATACAAGTAATATACACGTAGCACATAATTTTGTGTCTTCTAAATATATATTTTCCTTAAATATATACTTAGTCATTTTTATTATTAAAAATCAACCTCCAATACTTGTAATTTTTATAACAAAATTTATGGAAAATTTTATATTTAAAGCCAAGGCCAAAATTACTTGTAAACACTTGTTTAAAAATATTTTTCTAAGTGTTTAATTTTTACAAAAATTTTGCCATAGTTTCCCTTGAAAATGGAGGTTTCCATGCTTATTAGCATATCATTTTCTTTTCAAAAATTCATCATCAATCATAATAAATTATCATACAACTTACCATAGCCATAATCATGCACTTTTATAGAATGATATGAACTTGAAGTTTTACAAAACCTTGTAGTATTTTAACATGTTGTTTAACATGTTCATATAACACTAAAAACATGGTTTTTATTTCATCAAACTCATTTTTACAAGATTTCAACCTTTACAACTTGTAATCCATTTTTACAAAAAATAATCTTCTTGAATCTTTCATGTTTTCTACACTTTACTAGTTCCATTTTAACACCTAAAACATGGTTATTTTCTTTCAAAACCAAATCATGTTAAATCTTGATGTAAACTTTAGTTTCTTGAAACTTTTATTTTTGAAATCTTATATTTTTTTAAGATTCACAACTTGTAGGAATCATCATCCTACACAAAATCATGTTCATTCTTTACATAAAGGATGATCATCATAGATTTTTCAAGAATCGTCCTCATACTTGCTAGATCATGTTTTAAATCATCATCTAGCAAGCTTTATGTGGTGATCTACACCATACATACAAGTAATCAACAAACAAGTTCATCACATACACTTAAACAACATAGTTTATCATGATTTCAAGCTTTATGTTCATGTTCATGTTCTTGTTTTGATGAGATTCTTTAGATTATCATGTTACTTCATACTTTAACTACTAAAATCAAGTGTAAAAACAAGATCAAAGAAGCTTACTACTAGCTCTAAGGCTAGGGAAGAACAAGTTGCTAGATGAAGAGGAAAAAAAGTGGTTAATGGCTTTCCAAGAAGGTCCTTCCAATCTCCTTGCTTCCAACCTTCCTAACTATGCTTGAATCACCTTGTAGGATGCTTAGATTATGAAGAAATGGATTGAAAAGTGAAGAGGAGATGTAGGGGTGTTTGGCCATGAGCTTGATGAGGGAGAAGGGAGTGTTGTGTGAGTTTAAATGTTGGTGAAATGAGAAGTGTTAAGGTCTTGTGGTTTTTTTATAAACTTCTCCAAACATTTTATTACACCATGGATAATGTGTTCAATATCATCTTAGCAAATTAAATAAATTAATCAAAGAAATCAAGGGTGTGGGACCCCTATTGTAAACCGTCCCAAGAAGGGAGGGGAGTCTCTAGTTGGATTTCAACTCTTAGTTAGATGTTTGGTTATGATCTAAGTGATTTAATTAGGGGTTAAGTGTGTTTGGATGATTTAAGATGTAATATGATGTTTGGTGTTGATAACTAGCTTTGTAACATTAAAACAATGCTTCTAGTTAAATTTTGGTGTTTCGGATAGTGCCCGGTTGTTCGTTTGGTTATCGGTTCGTTAAGGTGCTAAATTGCGCAGTTTAGTGTGTTATGAGATATCTTTTACGACAGTTTTCATTCCCGACACTTTACAAGTTATTCTGGACAATTAAACCTCATTTTTGCATTATATTTTGATGTTAAAAAGCTGATTTTTGCTGTTTTCTGCAGAATTCTGCATCTAGGATGTGTTTCGGGCACTTTTTAGTGCTTAAATTGTCACTCGGAAGGCAGTTTTATAACCCTTGCTTCCCTACACAATATTCTAGTGTAAAGCTTGGTTTCGGGGCTCAGTCTGTGTTCTAACAACATGTCTGTCTGAGTACTGAACTCCCGTCAGTACTTCTATTTTATCTGCTTATTGTGCTAGTCTCGTCGTGTGCACTAATTGAACTATTCCGGGTTGCATTTAATAATGATAGGTAATCATGCAACATGTAATGTATTTGTATATCTTTGAAAGTAAACATGAAATCTTTCATATCATAGTTCAATCATGCACAGTCATAAAGTACAAATTACTGTTCATAGTGTATGGAATACCTGGAAAAGTGTCAGTTGTCACATTCTCCCCCCGTTAAAAGAATTTCGTCCTGAAATTCAAGTTGTGTTATCGGTTGCAGGGGAGTTGTGAACAAATGCGGATACTTAGACTTGATTTGGTCTTCACGTTCCCATGTAAACTCTGTTTAACAACCCGACTTTCCGAGGAAAGTCAAAGTCAACGTTAGGTCTTGCTTAGATCTGACATTTCTTGCTTAAGTATTTCTTGTACTCGCAAACTCGATAATCGATATTTGTTAATTAACGCTATTTTAAACTACGAATTTTTATGTGAAGTAACAATGCGATAAACGCAACTAAAAGCTATTCTACTAAACGCTATCACATCGCTACTGCATCGCAATTCGAATCGCAGTTATGGTTATTGTTCTATGTGTGTGTGTTATTATGTACTTTACTTGTGTGTGCTTTATATATATGTTTGGAATATTAATCGCAAACGCAATCGCAACTCTATCGCATCGCATCGCAACTCGAAACGCATAGTACTTTTATGATCTTTAGGTTGATTATGTTGTTTGTGTAACTAATGTGTAATACTATCGCATCGCTTACTCGCAACTCGCTTAAACGCAACGCAACGCACAACGCACGAAACGAAAGTCGGAAAACTAACCCGTGCAAGCCAACCGATCGAATGGACATCCGACCGGATGACCATCCGATCGGATGGCCGTCTGATGTGCACAAAATGCAACATATAAATTACATCAATTGTGGCATAAAACTAACCCTTTTTTAGTACTAATGTTGGAAAAAGTGTGTTTTTGTCTTCCTTTTGTATTTTCAGGATTAAATGAGCTCAAATTAACAAAAGAAGCAAAAAGGCAGCTAAATCTAACATAAATACAAGAAAAGGAACAAACGTGGCATGCCCGACCTCCTCGACAGCATCTTCCCAAGCAAAACAAGAGAACAGAAGGCTGAACATGCCCCGTGCTCAGTGAACACGGGGGCGTGCCCAAGTGCCAGCATAAAAGACAAAGCTATAGAAGCTTCTATCGCCCACCACAGGGCCGTGCTCAGCGGACATGGGGCCGTGGTCAACTATAAGATTCGCAGAATCCAGGCAAATCTTGATAGTACAGACATGCTTCTGCACACGGGGGCGTGCCCAGCGGACACGGGGTAGTGGTCAACTAATGCAGACAAACTGCAATTAATGAAGACAGAGAAGAGGATGGACACGGGGCCGTGCCCAATGGACATGGGGCCGTGTCCGAGCTACTGTTCAGGCTATAAATAGGGGTGCTTGGCTCATTTGCAAACCATCCCTTGGCACACCACCTCTCTCACACTTCACCCACCACCCACCACCACCATAACACTATCATCCACCACCATCATCCATTGTCCATCATAGAGTGTGTGAGTCGTCTCGGGATCCAAGATTGATCGTAAGAGTTCTTGACAATCAAAGGCCATGTTTGCCTAAGTCTCTTACATCACTTGGTGAAGACAAGTGTCTAGTGTAATACTTTTTATTTTTAATCTTTTCGCACTTTTTACTTGGTTATGTATTAATGACTTTAATAACTAGTTTCTTATGTTGAAGGTGATTCTCCCTTATCGTTTGTCCGTGGTGTCTTGGCATTATTTTACTGTCTATATAAAATAAAAGATTTTCACCATTCATATCTCCACGGTCTATATGGTGGTATGTTGGCTACCTGGTCGGGGGTTAAGGGAACGGTTTGGTAATTGTCTTGCCTTGTTCAGTGTATAGATCCTGCAAGGACCTGGGTCAAATTTAGTAGGACCTCCTTCAATACCCACCGGTATTGGATGGCGGGGGTCTAAACTCTTTGATCCCCTCATATGTAAGCTACTATTAATACTTTAACCCAGCTACTTAGGACTGTATCCCTGCTGACTCAGACTACTTAGCCGATGGTAACGTCACCTTCAAAAGAGGGGCCTACCATAATATGCATTAATAACTTAATTAATTATCTTTCAATAATCCGACCCTTTAGGATTGTATCCTTGCTGACTCAAACTACTGGGTTGAGGGTAACGTCACCTTCAAAAGAGGGGCCTACTACAATAACTAAGATAATCTCTTAAAAAGTGCAAAAGTGCGGAAATAATCAAAGGTTACACTAAACACGAGTCGGAGCCAAGTGATTCATCTTGTCTATCTGTTTTTACTTTTATTTTTATTTTTCAGCATTTTAGTTAGTTTTATTTTTTCTAGTTTAAAACCTTTTTTTCTAACTTTTGATTTGATTAGACGTTGAGGATAAACCGGTACTAAAAGCTCTTATGTCCTTGGACGACCTCGGTATCTTGCCAACACTATACTACGCTCACGATGGGTGCACTTGCCCATATGTGTGTTTGGTGTTAGTAAAATATCGTGTTTTATAAATTTAAAACTTGACTAACGTGTAAAAAGGGCTTAAAATATACTTAAATATATATACACACCACACACGCATCAAGTTTTTGGCGCCGTTTCCGGGGACACAAGGATTTTAAGAAAGCTTAAAATCGATGGCTTAATCAGTTTTTCAAAACCTTTTCAAAACGCGCGCACATTTTTCTGCATTTTAGTTTAGTTTTGCATTTACAGTAGGTTGAACACGGGGCCGTGCTCGCTGAACACGGGGCCGTGCTGCATATTTTTCATAAAACACCCAGATACAGTAGCTTGAACACGGGGTCGTGCTCGCTGAACACGCCCCCGTGCTCAACGAAATCAGTAACTTTAATTAAAATGCCCAGATACAGATTCTGTACACGGGGCCGTGTCCAGCCTCTGTTTCCGTTTTTATTTTTGTTTTCTGATCTCGAGACTTGGTTGTGGTCTGCTGAGTGATTCTTATGGATCAATACTCAGGAGGTTACAACTACACCTATGAGGAGGATGATTATAGGAGTAACTATTGCACTAATTGTGGTGACCCGCACTCGGTTCAATATTGTAACTTATATCAACCATCCACTTCGTACACCTACTATGAGGAGCCCAGGTACGAGCCATCAACTTCATACACGTCCTATGAAGACCAAAGGTATGAACCTCCTCCCTCATACTCATATTTTGATGAACCAAGGTATAAGCCTTCTTACTCATACTTTGAGGAACCAAGATATGAGCCACCACCTTCATATGCTTATTATGAGGAACCATGGCGTGAACAACCCACCTCATATAAGTATTATGAAGAACAAAATTACGACCCTTATCCATCATATACTTACAATGAAGAACAATGGTGTGAACCATCTACTTCATATGGGTATTATGAGGAACAAAGGATCGAATAACCGGATTCAAGCTTTGAAAATCCCGATCCTTTTTCTATAACCGAAGTGACCGATAGGATATTAGAACACCTTAAAGTTATCGAGCGCTATATAAAAGAATCTCGCGCAAGGGAAGAGGAGTCCCGCGCAAGAGAAGAATTAAATAAAGAAGAGATAATTGAAAGTGTAAAAATGGAAGAAAAAATAAGTGAAAAACCGACACATGAGTTAAACAACGAAAAAGGTGAGTCCGTTAACGCTAAAATTCAAGAAGAGTCTAACTTTGAAGAAATTAATCTCTTGTCACCTTCTTTTGAAAATCATTGTTTAGTTCCAACTCATGCTAAGTTTTTAAAAGAGTTAAACACTAACACTAAAATTGACGAAACAGTAAGTGTTAAGTTAACTAAAGATCAAACCTCGCTAATAAAAGAAGACTCATTTGAAATCAACATTACACCGGTTCCATGTTTTTTTCAAAATTCATTTATTAGTAATGTCACAATTGATAAAGATCTTTGCGTTAACATAATGCCCAACTACATTTTCGAAAAATTAAGTATTAGTGATTTTTCTCCACTTCAAATACCCATTTTTCTATCTAATCGGAAAATAATAAAATCAATCGGTGTAGTTGAGGATATCTTGGTTCAAATAAATCAAATGGTAATCCCAACCGACTTTGTCATCCTCGATGACGCTCCTATAGTGTTGGGACGACCCTTTGTAAAAACCCACGAAGCTTTGAAGAACCGGAAGTATAACAATCTACCTATTCAATTAGGGGCATTTAAAAAGAGTGTTGATCTTGAGCGGTCAATGAAATATCCATTCGGCAATAATGACCCCCTAATTGAAGATGAAGATGAACCACCCGATACAAGTGAAAAGTTTGACCACTTTGTTGAAGAAGAGGTCGCCATAGAACAAACTTTTAAAGTTCTTGATCAAAATGAGCAACTAAATAAGGAGTCTCCTAAAGACCCACCTCTTGAGCTCAAAGAACATCCAAAAGGTTTGGAATATGCTTTTCTAGACAAAGATGGTAAATCACCCGTAATTATTTCATCTAAGTTAGATAGTTTAGAAAAAGAAAAATTAATTAACCTTTTGAAAAAACACAAAAATGCGATTGCTTGGAAGCTTGTAGATATTAAAGGAATAAGTCCTTCCATGTGCACGCACAAAATTTTAATGAATGATGACTACAAATCGGTAATACAACCACAACGTCGAGTAAATCCAAATGTTCAAGAAGTGGTTAAAAATGAAGTCATCAAATTACTTGACGCCGGACTTATTTATCCTATCTCCGATAGTCCTTGGGTAAGTCCCGTCCAAGTTGTTCCAAAGAAAGGAGGTATGACGGTAATAACTAACGAAAAGAATGAATTAATACCAACGAGAACCGTCACAGGATGGAGAGTATGTATAGATTATAGACGATTAAATGAAGCAACAAGGAAAGATCACTTCCCTTTGCCCTTCATTGATCAAATGTTAGAAAGATTATCCGGTCATAAATTTTACTGTTTCTTGGATGGTTTTTCAGGTTACTTTCAAATCCCAATAGCACCCGAAGACCAAGAAAAGACAACTTTCACATGTCCCTATGGAACTTTTGCTTATCGACGCATGCCATTTGGTCTATGTAATGCCCCCGCAACCTTCCAACGTTGCATTGTGGCCATCTTCCATGACATGATAGAAAAGACAATGGAAGTCTTCATGGACGACTTTTCTATCTTTGGGGATTCATACGACCAATGCCTCGATAACCTTGAACGAATGCTATCCCGATGTGAGGAAACTAACCTCGCCCTTAATTGGGAAAAATGCCATTTCATGGTAACTGAGGGAATAGTACTCGGTCACAAAATCTCAAGCGAAGGAATGGAGGTTGATCGAGCAAAAATAGACACTATTTCTCGATTACCACCCCCATCCTCCGTTAGAGCTATCAGAAGTTTCCTAGGGCATGCCAGATTTTATAGGCGGTTTATCAAAGACTTTTCTAAAATTTCAAGGCCTCTAACAAAATTACTTGAAAAAGATGCTCCTTTCATCTTTGACAAGGATTGCAATCAAGCATTTCTAACCCTAAAGGAAATGCTAGTCAATGCACCTATCATGATAGCGCCTGATTGGAAATTTCCTTTCGAAATCATGTGTGATGCAAGTGACTTTGCAGTTGGAGCTGTCTTGGGACAAAGAAAAGAAAAGCATTTTCACCCAATTTATTATGCTAGTAAAACACTTAACGATGCACAAGAAAATTACACAACAACTGAAAAAGAATTACTGGCTGTGGTATTTGCTTTTGATAAATTTCGTTCTTATCTTGTTCTTTCTAAAACTATAGTCTATACAGATCATGCAGCCATTCGATATCTCTTCAAAAAGCAGGACGCAAAACCACGTTTGATTCGGTGGATTTTACTCCTCCAAGAATTTGATATTGAAATCAAAGACAAAAGAGGAGCAGAAAACACCGCAGCAGATCATCTTTCACGCTTAGAAGACCCAGCTTTGGAGGCAACCAGGGACGAGCAAATCAACGAAAAATTTCCGACGGAGTCCCTAGAAATGGTGGAATACAAAGAAGAACCATGGTACGCCGACTATGTTAACTACTTAGCTAGCGGTATAGTCGCAAAAGGTTGGCCACATCATCAAAGAAAAAAATTCTTTGCTAATGTGAAGCATTATTTTTGGGAAGACCCTTATCTTTTCAAAATGTGTGCCGACCAACTCATCCAACGATGCGTACATGGTAGCGAAGCACGGAGAATTCTCCGCCATTGTCATGAAAGTCCATACGGAGGACATCATGGTGCCGCTAGTACTGCATGAAAGATATTTGATTCAGGGTTTTATTGGCCAACCATTTACAAAGACGCCCAAAGTCTTGTCAAGACATGTGATGCTTGCCAAAGAACAGGTAATATTTCTTCCAAAAACGAAATGCCACAAAATGGCATTCTTGTTTGTGAAATTTTTGATGTGTGGGGACTCGACTTTATGGGACCTTTCCCATCGTCAAAAGGAAACAAATATATACTTGTGGCAGTAGATTACTTGTCTAAATGGGCCGAGGCCGAGACACTTCCAACAAACGATGGAAGAGTCGTGGTAAGATTTCTGAAAAAATTATTCTCTCGTTTTGGAACACCTAAAGCGTTAATAAGTGATAGAGGTACCCATTTTTGCAACCATCAACTTGAAATTTTTTTAACAAGATATGGGGTCTATCACTGGGTCTCAACAGCATATCACCCTCAAACAAACGGACAAGCCGAAGTGACTAATAGAGGTTTAAAACGAATACTTGAGAAAACCGTAGGGTTAAATAGAAAAGAATGGGCAGATAAATTAGATGATGCTTTATGGGCTTTTCGAACTGCTTATAAAACAACAATAGGTACAACCCCATATAAGCTAGCCTATGGAAAAAACTGTCATTTGCCAGTAGAAATTGCACACAAAGCCTACTGGGCAATTAAAAATGTAAACTTAGATCTAGAATTTGCCGGTAGAAATCGATTCTGTCAATTAAATGAATTAGACGAACTTAGGAATTATGCATACTCGAACTCCGAAATTTATAAGGAAAGAATGAAAAACTTGCATGACAAACATATTAAACCTAATGAATTTCGAGTTGGAGACCAAGTTCTTTTGTTTAATTCACGACTTCGATTATTTCCTGGTAAATTAAAATCTAGGTGGTCAGGACCTTTTTCCATCACCCATATTTTCCCACACGGTGCAGTAGAAATTAAATCTCGGGATGGAATTCCATTCAAAGTCAATGGCCAACGGCTGAAACTCTATCAAGGATTTATTGAGGATGAAGAGGAAGAAATCTCGCTTCAAACGATCGAAGAATAAAAGCATCAACATCATACCTGGTAAGTTACGAACCAACGGGATGACATCTTAATCGGTAAGTCTTCTAACCAAGTTTTGGGAAAACTAGGGCACTCACACGAGCACTAAAAAAAAAAATTCAAACTTTGCTCGGCACGAGGCCGTGTCCGCTGGACACGGGGCCGTGTCCGCGCGACTGTCGGGATAAATTCCCTTTTTCATAACAGTTACACCATTCCACACGCCCCGTTTCCCCGAAAACACTCTGGTTCAAGGCGATTTTCCGCAGATTTTCGACGTCTCCTCTACTTCTAACAACACCAAGGTATGATTCTATCATCATTAGTAGTTAGATTAAGCATTTACATGTAGTTAAAACTTCAAAAAATTAGGGAAAAATCTAGGGTTCTTGAACTTCATACGGATCGAACCTCAAATTTTTGCTTAAATCTGTTAGCATTAGTTTAGATTAATGTTATAGGAAGAAAATCCACTTGTATTGTTCAAAGATTCGCCCGATTTCTCACAAAAACCTCAAACCCTTGTTTTTGAACCGAAAAAGATAAAATTGAATGGGTAAACGGTTTGTTTTGGGAAAAACGACACTTGGGGTTTCATTTTCGGGGAAAACCGCACCTAGTGGACCAAAAATTTTCAAGTTTTCGGGACCGGGTCGAAAAATGAAATTTTTGAGTAACAGATGCCTGGACACGGGGTCGTGTCCGCTGAACACGGGGCCGTGTCCAGCTCGCTGTTTGCAGTTTTGTCTGAAAATTCCACTGTTTCATGCTAACTTTTGGTGTATTCTTTCAGATGTCGAGGAAATTCACGAGGTTCAACGCAAATGAGCTCGATGCTAGGGCAAGATACGAAGTACTTCAAACAAGACCGGAAGAATACCCAAGACAAGCATGCATGGATCTGTTAGCAATGGTGAACCAACTTGACCGGTTTAACAACCTCGTTACCGGCCCACTAAGAATCGCCCTAACCACTCGACTTCGCTCAGTCCACGAGTGCACTATGGAATTCTATAGCACCTTCACGTTCAATTCAAGGTGCGACCCATTTGACAATGATGGGGTAGCATTCCGATGTGGTGGAACTAGGTACTCGATTTCGATGGCACAATTTGGGTCGATAGTTGGGTTGTATGCGGAGGAAGATGCGGGTAATGAAGAAAACACCGGAGGGGTGCGAGATTTGGATGAAAACGAGCGCCAAGTCGCTTGGGCTCAAATTGGAGAAGGGCACTACAACCCGAGCAGCACTAAGAGCACTAAGCTGAGGGACCCACTTTACCGTTACATCCATAGGGTCCTCGCTTACTCTCTTAGCCAAAGGCATGATAGCAGTGGCGTTGTTGGGTTGAGAGATTTGGTGGTCCTTCATTGCATTCATAACCGCAGACACCTAGATGTTCCGTACCTCCTGCTCCGTAACATGCATCTGAACCGGCCTGCTACTTCACCAACCCCTATCTTCTTCGGGGGGTGGATATACCGTCTCTTCAAGCACTTCGTGAACACACCTAGGTCCTTCGAAAGGAGTCCATGGTCGGGAAGAGTAGACATACACATCTGCTGCGCCATGAGCTTGATCTATGAGGCTGAAGACGGGACAGTTAGCTTCCAAAGGATGCAGGGGCATGCAGGGAACCCGCAAGAGGCACTTGTCCTTCATGCTCCATAGCATCATCAGTACCAGTATCAGCCCCACGGTGATCTGGGCCAATCCTCCTCACAAGGAGGCGGTTTTCCTAACTTCCAAAGTTTACATGATTTATTGCAGGAAAACCTCATGTGCACCAGTAACACCTATAGCATGGCAAGAAATACGTACACCCGGGTAGGAGCAATCGAGAGAAACATTTCCGACATCCAAGATGACATCGGGAATATCCGGGAGTACATAGCGGGGCATGGTGGAGGAGATGATGATGATGAGGACGAGGACATGGACTAGGCGGGAGGAGTAGAGGTAGGAGCAAATGGTTGGAGATCCCACAAGTTAACCCCCTTTTATCTTGAACAATTTCCGGCTTGCGTGCTGTGTGTTGAACAATTTACTTTCCTTTAACTCTTTTTACTTTCCGCATTTGTTTTTCTTTTTAACTTTGTGATGTGGATGTTGAACTTGGTAATTTAGGATGTTTGCTATGGTTTGGTGTAGTGTTTATTGATAAAACAGGTACATACGAGGCTTAGAGCACTAAACATAAGTGCTACTAAAGCCGGGACAGGAAAACCGGAGCCAGAAACCTGTTTTTCAACTTTGCAGATTGTCTACACGGGGTCGTTTCTAGCTGACACGCCCCCGTGTCCACTTCCCCAGACCTGCTGTTTGTCTAAATCTGCAGACTTTTGCTAGACACGGGGTCGTGCCCAGTGGACACGCCCCCGTGTCCAACTTATGTAAGTTTTCGTTACTGGCACTCTGACACGGGGTCGTGTCCATACGACACGGGGCCGTGTCCAGACGTCCAGTAACATAAAATTTTGCTTTTTCACACCTTTTTACACATTCAATCAACCTAAAAACTTATTTTTGGGACACATTGAGGACAATGTGTAATTTAAGTGTGGGGGGGATGCTAAAACTTTGAATCTTGCAAGTCCTAATTACAAGCCTTACACAAAACTCTATTGGAACCGCTAATCACCCCAAATTTTTTTCAAAAAAAAAAATTTCATTTTTTTTACTTGTCTAGGTTTAATTTGGGAATTTCAAGTTCTAAAAAGGTTATATTTTTACAAATTTACAACCGATAGCGTCGTGATAAAAAGAACAAACATAAGAAAATTATGAAAAGGCATGACAAGTTTAGTTAAAATTTGATTATATATACTTGATCACATAAAAACCCATTCCCACAAAAGTGAGTTTTGAGCCTTTATTGAGCATACAAATACATATCTTTAAACTAAATGCTCATTTTTCGTTTCTTGTGTGAATAGCCGCTTGGTTCTTACAACTCTAGAACTTGCCACGACGATACATTCCCGGTCCTTACCAACTTAAACCCAAGTAAGTAAATGTTGGAGGCATTAGGACTAACCCTTTTTATTTCTACACCATTTTTTTTTCTTTTTTTTACCACCTACCTAAAATCCCCCTAGTTAACCCCTTTGAGCCTAAACCTTTTCATTTCTTAACCCAAACCAAACACCCTTTCACCCACCAAAACCTTTTTTATTTTTAACCCTTTGTTTTAGTAACAAGCTCGGTTTTTCGTATGACTTTTCAAAAATATATATATATATATATATGTTGATGATGAAGCAAAAGAAATAAACAAGCAAGTTCATAAAAAATAACTTTGTTTGAATAATGGCTTCATCAAAAATAAAAATTGCAAAGTCTTACGAAAACCGATGTTTTTACGCTTTTCGCCCTTTTCTACTAACCACTAACCCAACCACCTACCTTTAACCCAAGCCTAACCCTTCACCCAAAAGTCCTCTTGATATTTACAAAGGTTTATAATTAAAAAGGAGGATGATTGATTGCTTGGCAAGCCTATGGTAGGAGTAAGTTCCATGCCGCTCTCGATTGATTCACTAAAATAACATCTTCGGCCGAGTGTTGAGTGATCCCCCGTGAGGTATGTGAACTTGTATATAAATGGAATTTTAAAGAGGCATGTTATGCCCTAATAAGTAATTTATCTTATGTAATGTTTTAAATAAATCATGACGAATAGGATTGTAAGTAAATAAAAATAAAACTTGATAAAGAATCTTGGAAATCCCGACACTCTATGACAAGCCCAAAAACCTTCTCTTCTACCTATTCCATTTGGGAGTGTAAAGCCACATTATAAAGAGTTTTGCTTGAGGACAAGCAAAGATTCAAGTGTGGGGGTATTTGATGTGCACAAAATGCAACATATAAATTACATCAATTGTGGCATAAAACTAACCCTTTTTTAGTACTAATGTTGGAAAAAGTGTGTTTTTGTCTTCCTTTTGTATTTTCAGGATTAAATGAGCTCAAATTAATAAAAGAAGCAAAAAGGCAGCTAAATCTAACATAAATACAAGAAAAGGAACAAACGTGGCATGCCCGACCTCCTCGACAACATCTTCCCAAGCAAAACAAGAGAACAGAAGGCTGAACACGCCCCGTGCTCAGTGAACACGGGGGCGTGCCCAAGTGCCAGCATAAAAGACAAAGCTATAGAAGCTTCTATCGCCCACCACGGGGCCGTGCTCAGCGGACACGGGGCCGTGGTCAAGTATAAGATTCGCAGAATCCAGGAAAATCTTGATAGTACAGATATGCTTCTGCACACGGGGGCGTGCCCAGCGGACATGGGGTAGTGGTCAACTAATGCAGACAAACTGCAATTAATGAAGACAGAGAAGAGGATGGACACGGGGCCATGCCCGAGCTACTGTTCAGGCTATAAATAGGGGTGCTTGGCTCATTTGCAAACCATCCCTTGGCACACCACCTCTCTCACACTTCACCCACCACCCACCACCACCATAACACCATCATCCACCACCATCATCCATTGTCCATCATAGAGTGTGTGAGTCGTCTCGGGATCCAAGATTGATCGTAAGAGTTCTTGACATTCAAAGGCCATGTTTGCCTAAGTCTCTTACATCACTTGGTGAAGACAAGTGTCTAGTGTAATACTTTTTATTTTTAATCTTTTCGCACTTTTTACTTGGTTATGTATTAATGACTTTAATAACTAGTTTCTTATGTTGAAGGTGATTCTTCTTTATCGTTTGTCCGTGGTGTCTTGGCATTATTTTACTGTCTATATAAAATAAAAGATTTTCACCATTCATATCTCCACGGTCTATATGGAGGTATGTTGGCTACCTGGTCGGGGGTTAAGGGTGTTGGTGCACTACATCTGTCGACTTCGTCTTGTATCGAGTCTTAGTCTTAGAATGTTAGATTAGGGCACGTTTTACGAGTTAATAGGAGAATGTATGTGTCTAAGAGACTGATTTCGCTCATATGGTCATAGATAGGTGATTCCACTTATTCGTCAGTAGGTGATTCCACTTATTCGTCAGTAGGTGATTCCACTTATTCGTCAGTGAGTGATTTCGCTTTTGTGTACATGTTCACATAAGCAAAATCACCAACACTATATATAGGACACTTGAGTGAAATCAGAAAAACAGTTGTGTACTTGGATACCGAGGTGCTGCCGGTCTTCCAATTGAATGTAAACGTTGTTATATCAATCAACAAGGTGATTTAAGTGAAGATCTAGCTGTTTCTACGTTGGTTACTTGTTTTCCGCACCTGTAATTGACGAAAACTCCTCTGAACGACTCGTTCGGGTCAGAATACGATCCTACAAGTGGTATCAGAGCTTCAGGAGGAGGAGTTCTACAGAGATTTGCTGGATTTCATCATAAATTCTTACTTCTACACTTTCTTTCTTCATCAGAACGAGATTTAACGGTCAGAATTGTCTCAAAATTTCACAGACTATAGGAAATTGATCATAGACAAATCCCTGAAAGTTTGAGCTTCAAATTCAAAGTAAAAATGGACAAAATGGATCCCCGAGTTGATTCCGCTTATTTGGACATTCTCTGATTTCGCCCCAATGACCATCTAATTTCGCTTTTGTGAACATCAGAGACTCCTGATTCCGCTTTTGTGTCAACATAAGATCCTGATTCCGCTTTTGTGTCAACATAAGATCTTAATTTCGCTTTTGTGTCAACATAAGATCTTGATTTCGCTTTTGTGTCAACATAAGATCTTAATTTCGCTTTTGTGTCAACATAAGATCCTGATTTCGCTTTTGTGTCAACATAAGATCTTGATTTCGCTTTTGTGTCAACCCATTAACCTAATTTCCCTCATATGTACATAAGTTGAGGGATTTCGCTCATAGATCATTCTGATTCCGCTTATTCGTACATTGTGATTCCACTCATTCGTACATTGTGATTCCACTCATTCGTACATTGTGATTCCACTCATTCGTACATTGTGATTCCACTCATTCGTACATTGTCATCCAACAGAATCTGATTTCGCTTATAAGTACCTATGTTTGAACAAAGAGAATTGAAAAATGGATACTGAGTTCTACAACGCTTTTGCTACGACCCCGACTAATCCATCCGACATTGCTAAGAATATGACAATGGAGAATGAAACCGGAACAATGCAAAAACCCCCGAAACTTATGGGAATTGAGGATTATCACGGGTGGAAGAAACGGTTTGAGAATTGGGTTCAGGCGAATCATCTAAAAGCTTGGGAGAGCATCGAAACTGAATATGAGAGGCCAAAGAATACAATGGGAGCTGATAAAATCATTTCTGAATTTACTGAACAAGAGAGGGAAAGTTATAAAGGAGAGAAAATGATGATCAATTTGTTACAACAAGCGGTAAAAGAAGATATATTTGTGTTGCTTCAACATGATGAAAATTCTTATTCTATCTGGGAAGGTCTTCAAAAGAAGTTTGAGGGAAGCACTGAAATGTTACAAAGTAAAGCAGCTTTGTTGAAAAAAGAGTTTGAATTGTTTACGTGCATGCCTGGTGAAACAACAAAGAGTCTTATTGAAAGATATTGTCATCTTGTACGCACCATGTCACAATTGAAGATTACAAAAACTCCAGCAGAATGGGTTGAAAAGCTTGCTGACGCGTTACTGCAAAAGGAATGGAGTACATATCTGATGATATTAAAGAATTCCGGACAGTTTAAAAGGTTATCGATTGCACAGTTTATAGAAAAGTTGGAGGCACAGGATCTGGAGCAGCAGAAAATTGCTAGAATGAATAGTTCAACTCATCAACAAGATATTAAATTGTATTATAAAGGAAATGTTCAAACTGCTGAAGTCAGTCCAAAGATACAAACTGCATTTAGTGCTGGAAATCAGTCTACACCTAGCAGTCAAGGATCAGTCAACACTAGTGGGTTCTCAACGGTGAATCCTCCAAGTGTTCAAAGTGCATCTGCTGGAAATGGGCATTCGATTCAGTGCAATGTAGCTCTACATCTTCAAAACGGTCAAAATTATCCTGAAGAAGTTGTAAAGCATCATATGGGATTATTGGTCACTGCATTAGAGTCTTATGAAGGGTTGATTGCCGGAAGAATTGGTAATCCGATGCTCACAAAAGAAGATTATGACCAAATCGATGCAGAGGAGCTGGAATTGATGGATATTAAATGGGCATTAGCTAGTGTTTTGAGGAGAGCAGAAAAGTTTAGATTGGTTACAGGAAGAAATGATTTCTTGGATGCAAACCTTTCTAATCTAGGATTTGATAAATCTAAAGTTGTCTGTTTTCGTTGCAGGGAGAAAGGCCACTTTAAAAGAGAATGCAAGAATCAGGAGCCGAGAGGAGCAAAGGAGTCGTCTGGGAAAGATGATTATTATAGGAAATCCATTTATCAGCAAATCACTCATCAACCGCATCAACAAAAAGAAGCTCAAACGGCACATGGAAGAATGATCGAGGATGCAAACAAGAAGGCTTACTATGGCATCATGGATCAAGATGACGAGAAAGTAGCTGATGGTTTTAGCTGGGACAAGTACATTCCAGCTGATCCTAATGTTAAAGCGTTTATTGCTCATATTATTCGAAAGCCGGAAATGTTAAAGGAATGGATGGAAGTGTTATCTGATGAAGAGAAAAGTGAAAATGAAGAATCTGTTTCATCAGAAAACAGTTCATCAGAAACAAGTGATAGTGATGAAGAAATTGAACAGATTAATATTGGAAAACTCACTTATCTTCTGATAGTTTTGAATTTTATTTTGCAGAAAAATTGAAGAAACTGAAAGAGGAGAAAGCTGCAAAAGATTTGAAAAAAGTCAAAGTGGTTGAGAAGATTGTGGAAGTTGAAAAGATAGTTGAAGTCGAGAAGATCGTTGAAATCACAAAACCTTGTCTTACATGTTTAGAGTCTTGTAAACAATGTATAGAAAAAGATGAGAGGTTTAGTGAGTTAGAAAAGTTGAAAGAACAGTTGTTGTTTGATGTAAAGAATTTGAAAAAGTCGTATGATGTATTGAACAGACATGTGAATAGTCTGGAGAAGACTAACTCTGAAAGAGAAAAAGCTTTGAAGATGATGAATGCTACCATGATGACAAAGCAGAAAGAGATCAACTTGTACATAGAAGAATGTGCAAAGTGGAAGAAAGAGTTGGATAGTGAAGCAGCTGAGAATGAAAGAATCAGAAGATTGCTGCAAAGTTACAAAGGTTGTGACTACATAATTGATAGAATTTATCCAACAGTTGAAGGATTTGAAGCGTTTAAAGGTGAAGAAATAAAGCCAAAGAAGAAAAAGGATACTGGTAAGAAACAGGGTGTCTGTTATAATAAGTGTCCGCCTCCGATTTGGGAAGGGTACTCGCCTAGAAAACCTAATGAGGAAGAACTAAAACAGGCGGTCAATATTAAGTTAGAGTCTGAGTTAACCGATGTATTACCAGACAACATTGACGTCACGTTCACAGCGTCCGACACAGATCATGAGTCCGAACTGATAAAACGAGTGGTCGATCAGGTGTTGGATAAGGATGAGGAGTCAGAGTCAAAGTCCGAGTCCGAAAGTTCATGTCAGTCAGTCGGGAGTTCGAGTTCGTCCGAAAAGAGTTCAAAATCGTCGGGAAAACGGGTTTACAGTAAAGAGTTTTTGTTGTCAAAATCTAATTTGAATGATGAAACGTTTGAAGTTGCATATACTTTGAATGATTCTGACAAATTATATTTTGATAAAGAATTTCCAATAAGAAGTGTTCGTTTTGACATGATTAAAAAGGTTTTCAAAATGACAGAAATTAATATTTCTGAAATAAAAGATTTAAATCTTAATAGAAAACCTAAAAAATACACTTCAAGAGTTCAACAGCGGATAAACAAGAAAAAGAATTACAATTATGGTTCAGATTTTCAAAAGAAATCAAACCATAAGTGTAATTTCAAAAAGAAAGGATTAGGTTTTATTCCACCTAAAAACTATAAAAATGAAAAATATATTAAAGATTTTAATTCCAGAGTTAAATTTGTTTCAGGGACAACTGCAGAGGAAGAACAGAAGAGCTCATTTTGGAGACAAACAAATCAAGAATTTCTTGCTGAGAAGAAGAATAGTGAAACTTATCAAAGGAAAGAGACAAGAACCTGTTACAGATGCAATGAAGTTGGTCACATCGCATGGAACTGTCCGAAAGCGACAAACACAAAACAGGGAGTTTCTGGAAAACTGAAAGAAGTTATTGTTGATAAAACCGAACCACCAACTGAAAAATTTAAAGTTTTCAAAAATTCAACATTTGAAGTTGGTGAGTGTTCGAAGAGATTTTACAGGCGAAGTGTTAAACTTGACAACCAAAAATGGGTTGTTAAGAAATCTGATGTAAAATCTAGTGATGAATCTGATTCCACAAAATCAGAGGAGCCACAGTTTGATGAGAGTGATGAAAACTCAGTTCCTTCAATGGATGATGAGAACTTTCCACCATTGAGGACTAAAAATTTTAAAAGGAAAACTGGAAAGTCTGAAATCTTAAATCAGGGTTATTCTGAGAAGGATAACTTTGATGTTGAGAAAGCGTTTAATGGGAAAGTTAAGAAGATTTTCGGGAAAATGGTTGAAGGGAAAGTAAAAGGGGTAAAGGAGTTTTATGCTAAAAAGAAAGCAACTTACACTCCAACTGCTTCTGAATTGAAAACACCCAAGGCTGGTCAGGCTTGGGTGGATATTTTCTTTGATTGAAAAACCTGACTTGCCGGAGATCCCAAGTTTGTAATCGTGGATCAGGAATCGGCATCTTTCATGTTTAATTAGGTTGTCTTGAAAATGCTTGAAATTGTTAAAATTTTACAGATTGAATGACTACGCCAGAGCTTCCTGGTTGGTAAGTGCGAAGCAGGAATCGGCACTTTGATGGGTAAAATGTAGATGACTCATTCCTACAATTGGTATTGATTGGTTATATCTACAAGTGGTTATTCTTACAAGTGGTTTAAAGGTTGCTTGATTGCAAATAGTGAATCAAGGACATTAAATTGTACTTGATTTACTACAGTTGATAAAACTGACAAGATGATGAACCATATCCCCATACTTAACAAGTGGTAAACCTACAAATGGTAAAAACAAACTCATTTTCCGGAAAAATCATTTTGATTAAAACAAACTTAAGTGTTTTGAGATCTAAATGAGAAAATGGTTTGTGATAGGGGGAGTTCTGATTGTTTATGCCAAGTGGATGACGAATTGAAGTGATTCGATGTCAGTTGTCAAGTTTTTGTACAGTTCATGTTAGGTTTCAAGTGGGTCAAGAGTCTAGTAGTTTTCAAATTTCCTAAAATGTGTTTGCATTTTAGGGGGAGTAGAAGTTTTCAGAAAATCCAAAAACATTAGAAAATTTGAAAAAGAAAAAACATGATAAAATGAAATATGAGTTTTTGTGTCAAAGAAGAGGAAATGATAGTACATCAGTAGACAGTCACAGTATGCTAAAGAAATGTAATGATTAAATAGCGTTAAACGGTCTCACTGATGATATGCCGATAGGTTTTTACACATTTAGTAAGCTTTTTCAGGATATAAACTTAAAATCAAACTTGCTTATTTCGTGGGGAACACTACTTGGATATATAGGTAACCCCTGAAATCTCGTTTGAAAGGTCCCTCTTTCTGAGATACTAGGTCTTTATGCTCAGTGATATCTGGGGTATTATCCCGGGACTTCTGATTTTGCGGAAGCAATGGCCTAGTCCCCGGAGAATACTTTCTGCTTGCTTAAAATATAGCGCAGCCCTCAGCAAATTGATGAAACAATAAAATTGATAGTCATTGCTGTTGTAATTCAAAAGATCCTCTAAAGGGGACCCACCAAAAGTCGAAGCCGTCATCTCTCTGCGTATCGAAAGATCGACCTGAGCTCTCACGGCCCTCGCAATCTAACCCCTTACAGATATCATCTGTGGTATACTCACCTGTAAGACTGAATATTGGGATCTGGATACGGGAGTATATTCAAGAGGTGGGACACATGAATGAGTTTAAGTCTTTAAAACACCTAACTCATATCCTGAATCAGTTGAAATTTGTGTGAGAATTTAAGTGGATCAGTATATCGGCAATCTAAGTGAATTGTTTAATTCTTAATGTGTAACTAAGCTCAACGGTACTTGTGACTTGTCAAAAACTGATATGATCCTCTTACGCGAACTCACAAAAAAAATATTGTCTGTAAATATTTCTTTACTGCATTTCTTTACTTTAAAAAAAAAAATCCAAAAAGATTTTTAGTGTGTTTTAGCATAAATTTTTGAAAAAGTCAAAAAGATTTTTGACAACTGATGTTGAAAAGTTGATTTTCAAAGTTCCGAGTGCTAAACATGATGACATTGTTGTGAGGGGGAGTGTGTTTTAATCATCAAATGTGTTTTGACAATCAACAAGTGGTTCATCATAAAGAAAGTGGTTAGAGGGAGAATTAGTGTTGGTGCACTTAATTTGTTAAATTCATAAAACTTATTTCTGGGTTAAGAATGTGCAGGAATAGCCAAGTTTCAATTCTGAATCTGAAGATAGAGTGCTAGGTTTCGGATTCTGAAGACAAAGAAAGCCAGACAATGATCCTGAAGCATATATTGCTGAAGAACAAAGGAATGCCAGCAAATCGAGAGGGGGAGTCTGGAGATTTTCAAGCAGATACTGTTAAAAGAGGAGTTTGTTGATGAAGATAGAGAGAGAAAAGCCCAGAGACTGATCAAGACTGAAGAAGTGAAGACATGATATTGTCAAAGACTCGACACTGCGACTTGTCAACATCTGAGGGGGAGTCTGTTGGTGCACTACATCTGTCGACTTCGTCTTGTATCGAGTCTTAGTCTTAGAATGTTAGATTAGGGCACGTTTTACGAGTTAATAGGAGAATGTATGTGTCTAAGAGACTGATTTCGCTCATATGGTCATAGATAGGTGATTCCACTTATTCGTCAGTAGGTGATTCCACTTATTCGTCAGTAGGTGATTCCACTTATTCGTCAGTGAGTGATTTCGCTTTTGTGTACATGTTCACATAAGCGAAATCACCAACACTATATATAGGACACTTGAGTGAAATCAGAAAAACAGTTGTGTACTTGGATACCGAGGTGCTGCCGGTCTTCCAATTGAATGTAAACGTTGTTATATCAATCAATAAGGTGATTTAAGTGAAGATCTAGCTGTTTCTACGTTGGTTACTTGTTTTCCGCACCTGTAATTGACGAAAACTCCTCTGAACGACTCGTTCGGGTCAGAATACGATCCTACAAAGGGAACGGTTTGGTAAGAGTCTTGCCTTGTTCAGTGTATAGATCCTGCAAGGACCTGGGTCAAATTTAGTAGGACCTCCTTCAATACCCACTGGTATTGGATGGCGGGGGTCCAAACTCTTTGATCCCCTCATATGTAAGCTACTATTAATACTTTAACCCGGCTACTTAGGACTGTATCCCTGCTGACTCAGACTACTTAGCCGAGGGTAACGTCACCTTCAAAAGAGGGGCCTCCCATAATATGCATTAATAACTTAATTAATTATCTTTCAATAATCCAACCCTTTAGGATTGTATCCTTGCTGACTCAAACTACTGGGTTGAGGGTAACGTCACCTTCAAAAGAGGGGCCTACTACAATAACTAAGATAATCTCTTAAAAAGTGCAAAAGTGCGGAAATAATCAAAGGTTACACTAAATACGAGTCGGAGCCAAGTGATTCATCTTGTCTATCTGTTTTTACTTTTATTTTTATTTTTCAGCATTTTAGTTAGTTTTATTTTTTCTAGTTTAAAACCTTTTTTTCTAACTTTTGATTTGATTAGACGTTGAGGATAAACCGGTACTAAAAGCTCTTATGTCCTTGGACGACCTCGGTATCTTGCCAACACTATTCTACGCTCACGATGGGTGCACTTGCCCATATGTGTGTTTGGTGTTAGTAAAATATCGTGTTTTATAAATTTAAAACTTGACTAACATGTAAAAAGGGCTTAAAATATACTTAAATTTATATACACACCACACACGCATCACCGTCCGATCAAACGGCTATCCAGATCACTTAACCCACACCACCTTTCACCCTTTTCACCTATAAATACCCCACTGTCACATCAACTGTTCATTGATGTGACAGCACCGTCCGACCCGCACACTCTCAAGCTCTTTTCTCTCAATTACTCGCGATTCTTGTAAGTTTTCACTCTCAATCTTGTACTTCCATCTTCATTACACACTTTCTCATCATCTTCACCATCAAATCTTAAATTTTCACCATGAAATCGCCTGATTTGGGCCTGTTCTAGGGTGACGTCATCACGGGTTCCGATGAACATTGTTGAATGACCTCATCTCATCAAGAATGGTTCGGATCTAACAGGTTTCTACATGTTTTCACACTGATTTCGACAAAATTTAAACATTGAACAACTATTTCAAACTTTTCTTCAACATCTTTCACTTTTTTCTCGAAAGCGGTGGAATCCAGACTCGTACAGGTGTACTACTCATTTTCTGGTAGAGAACCGGGCTGAGAATGTATTTCTACCGAAGAGACGACCGATTCACGGGTTGAAGATGAAACTTCACCTTGAACAGTTGAGTCTGATCGAACGGGGTGATTCCCATCCGATCGACTGAGTTGGACTTGGTACGGTTTCCATTGTTTGGCACGTCGTCACGCAGTCCCTGTTAAACCGCAAAACTTTTAACTTAACTGATTTCACAAAGTTTTTCAAACAAAACGGTTGCTCGATCAAATAGCCATCCGATTGGACAACCATCCAATCAAACGGCTATTCGACCAGGTGATTGGTGAACTTCAACACTTAAACAATTTTCAAAACCTCAAGGAATATCAGCTTTCAAACGAATCACCATCCGATCGAACGACCATCCGTCTGGATGACCATCCGACCGGATGACTTGACATACAAAAATACTTCACACTTTTTAAAATGCTACAACGAAAACTTCAAAATTCAAAACATTTCACAAACACACTCACTCCATCGAACGACCCTCCGACCGAATGGTCATCCGTCAGGATGACCATCCATCCGGACGGACGGTCATCCGATCAGTTTATCATCCGATCCTTCATCACACTCGACGCACCGTTACGCACTGTTTAACGCTTACACTATCGTTCTCTGATCAGGCTAACCTCTCAAGCGCTCCCTTCAATCCAAGGAAGTGTTTATTTACTAAACACGCTCTGTGAGTATACTCGAACCCTTTTTGCTTCACGCACTTTTGGGTGTTACATACGTTACTTATATCAAATCACATCGAACACACAATGCAAACACTTTTAATGCTAACCGCTCTCGCATGTTATACGTGACTCGATGAATGCTTGTATGTTATGTTTACACAGTGTTTGTTTGTCTGACACCTTAGCAACGATAGTACTATAGTTTGGACTCAGCACCTGTCGTGGATAGGGGTTGTTAAGGTTATTACTTCACATGGTCACAGTGGTGATAATGTGTTGCGCATTCTACAACTCGCAGTGATGTCGGTTGCATACTTCATGTAGGATCGTTTGCACGACCAAAACGAGTCGTTCAGAAGAGTTCTAATCAATACGAGAGGCGGAAACAAACGTATCGACTTTGAATTAGCTTGATATTCACTCTAATTGTCTTGTTTATTGATATAACAACGTTTTACAGCCTGTAGACACTTCGGCAGCACCTCGGCAACGGAATCAGAAAAGTTGTAAATGAAAGACTCAAGGCACATATATATAGGCATGTCCATTTCGCACGAGATGGTCTCACACGAAATGGCTAGTTCCATTTCGTACGAAATGGACAAGTTCCATTTCGTGCGAAATGGCTCCAATCTATACTTTTCGCATTTTTCTCGTATAACGTGCCCTGATCTATCTAAACTATTACAAGACTTGATACAAGACGAAGTCGACAGACATATGCACCAACAGACTCCCCCTTGGATGTCGACGAAGTCTTCAGTACAAGTCTTTAGTATGTCTTTATCAGTCTTCACGCTCTCTCCAAAGTGTCTGACAATGTAAGCATCCTCAATCTCTATCTCTTCTTCTCTCTCTCTCTCTTCCAGAATCTCAATCTGACTCTATCTTCTCTTGATTAGATCTCTTGATCCCTTAAGTTCTTCAGCATCAGCAGTTTCTATCTTGAACACTGTTCCTAGATCTGAATCTGGCTCTCACATCTCCAGACTCCCTCTTGATGTCTTCAGACTCCCCCTTTCAATAAGCTGGGATCGCAGTCTGGAATTCACTATCTGCAAGCTTTCACAGGTTCTAAGATCGTAACCTGGCTTTTTATAGTAACAGAATCAGAAACCTGGCTTTACCTGCACAATTCTCTACCTCAAAATAAATTTCACAAATTTAAAAAAAATTTGACAAATTTATAATCTCTGCTTACCACTTGACAAAATGAATCTCAAAATATCACTTGTTAGATTATGACATTTCTCAAAATTTTTTAAACTTTTAACTTCATTCTTCATCTCAAACAAACTCTTCCAAACCTGTTGTTCATCATGTTTAACACTCGGAATTTTGAAATTCAGCTTTTCAACATCAGTTGTCGAAAACAAGATGAAATAAAATCTTTTCGAATTTTCAAAATTTAAGCTAAAACACAATCTTTTTGGAATTTTGTTTTTAATGAAAAGCAGTAAAGAAATATTTAAAGACAATATTTTTGTGAGTTTGTGCAAGAGGATCATATCAGTTTTTGACAAATCACTAGCACCGTTAAGCTTTAAACATTTTAAGTTCTAAATGATTCACTTAGATTGTCAGTATACTGATCCACTTAAATTTTCACACAAAGTTCAACTGTTTCGAGATACGAGATTAGTGTTTTAAGGACTTAAACTTATTCGCGTGTCCTACCTCAGAATATACTCTCGTATCCAGACTCCTATATTCAGTCTTACAGGTGAATGTACACTAATGATATCTGTAAGGGGTTAAATGCGAGACCATGAGAGCTCAGGCTATTGCTTCCGCAAAATCAGAGAGATGATGGTTCGACTTTTAAGTGTGTCCCCCTTGGGGATCTTCTTTTCAACAGCACATGATTAGCATTTTTCAATGTTTCATCATTTTTTATGCTGAGGGCGAGCTTTAAGATTTAAAGCAATGAAAAGTATTATACGAGGACTAGGCTATTGCTCCCGCAAAATCAGAAGTCCAGGTATAATACCCCAGATATCACCACGCACAAAGACCTAGTATGTCAGAAATAGAAAGCCCTTCAAACAAGATTTCGGGGGTTACCCATATATCCGAGAGATGTTCCCCACGAGATAAGTAAGTAATAATATTTAGATTTATATCTCGAATATAATCTACTAAGCGTGCGAAAACCTATTGGCATATCATCAGTGATACCGTTTATCCCATTTGACTTTCTAATTCTTTAGCATGATGTAATTGTCTACTAATGTACTATCATTTCCTCTTTTTCACAACAAAACTCATTTTGAATTTTTATCATGTTTTTGGCTTTTTCAAATTTTCTAATGTTTTTGGATTTTCTGAAATTTCTAACTCCCCCTAAAATTTAAAAACATTTAAAGAAAAATTTGACAAACCGATGTGAATTGCTTCAAATCGCCATCCACTTGGCATAAACAATCAGAACTCCCCTGACAACAAACTATTTTCCCATTATGATTTCAAAACACTTAAGTTTGTTTTAATCAAAATGGTTTTTCTGGAAAATTAGTTTTGTTGAAATCACTTGTAAGATCGGGGATTTGTTCATCACTTTGTCCTCCAAAAACCACTTGTATGACAGTTAAATCAAGTTCAACTTAATGACTTTGATTAACCACTTGTAGGTTCTCATCAACCATACCACTTGTAAGTGTATAACAATTTTCAAGAATACTACCACTTGTAGGTCGAAATATCACTTTCGTGAAATTTTCAAGAAAGATGCCGATTCATGCTCCACGATTACCAACTTGGGAGCTCCGGCAAGTCAGGATTATTACATATGGAATACAGACACCCAAGCCTGACCAGCTTTGGGTGTGACCTTCTCAGTTTCACTCGGGGTTTGAACATTCCTTTTTTCTTCATAAAAATCTTTTTCCCCTTTGGCCTTACCCTCGACCATTTTACCAAAAATATGCTTTACTTTGCCATTAAAAGCCTTTTCGACACCAAATTATTTCTTTTCAGAATAGAATTGATTCGAAATTTCCACTTTTCCAACTTTTTGTTTAAAATTTTCAGCCCACAATGGTGGAAAATTGACATCATCCATTGGCGGTACTGACGTTTCTATTTTTAGCTCAATTTGTGGCTCCTCTGACTTTGACGAGTCAGATTCATCGCCAGATTTAACATCTGTTTTCTTAGCAACCCATGTTTGGTTGTTAAGATTCACCCTTCTTTTGTAAAACCTTTTTGAACATTCACCAACTTCATATGTTGAGTTTTTAAATACTTTGAATTTTTCAGTTGGTGGTTCAGTTTTGTCAACAACTTTTTCTTTTAGTTTAGAAACAACTTCCTGTTTTGTGTTAGTTGCCTTTGGACAATTCCAGGCGATGTGACCAACTTCTTGACATCGGTAACAGGTTCTTGTTTCCTTTTTGTTTCCAAACACAGTCTTCTCAAACTTTTGTTTTTCTGCAAAGAACTCTTTGTTCGATTGTTTCCAGAATGAGCTCTTCTTCTCTTCTTCAGAACTGGACCCTAAAACAAATATTGTTTTTGTTTTAGAAATTTTCTCATTTTTATGATTTTCGGGTGGAATAAAGCCTAAACCTTTCTTTTTAAAATTACTGTTATGGTTAGGTTTCTTTTGAAAACCAGAACCAGAACTTAACCCTTTTTCTTGTTCAATCTTTGTTGAATTCTTGAAGTGTATTTTTTAGATTTTTCAGTAAGATTTACATCTTTTATTTCAGAAATATTAATTTCTGTTAATTTGAAAACCTTTTAATCTTTTCTATTTGAACACTTCTTATTGGAAATTCTTTATCAAAATATAATTTGTCAGAATCATTCAAAGTATATGCAACTTCAAATGTTTCGTCATTCAAATTAGATTTTGATAATAGAAATTCTTTATTGTAAACTCTTTTAACCGATGATTTTGAACTGTTGACTGTTGAACTCGAACTTTCAGACTCAGACTTTGACTCTGACTCCTCATCCTTATCCAACACCTGATCGACCACTTTCTTTATTAACTCAGACTCATGATCAGTGTCAGACGATGTGAACGTGACGTCAATGTTGTCTGGTAAATCATCAGTTGTTTTGGACTTTAACTTTATTTTGACAGCCTTTTTGACCTGTTCCTCATTTGGTTTTCTGGGAGAATAACCTTCCCAGATCGGAGGCGGACACTTTTTATAATTTGCACTTTGTTTCTTACCAGTATCTGTATCTTCTGACTTCTTGTGTTGAAAGGCTTCAAAACCTGCAACAGTTGGATAAATTCTATCAATCAAATAATCAGAACTTGAATAACTTTGCAACAATCGTCTGATTCTTTCATTTTCAATCTTTTCAGTCTCCAATTCCTGCTTCAACTTTGCACATTATTCAATATAGTAATTGATAGCCTTCTGCTTAGACATCATTACATCATTCATCATGGTTAAAGCATCTTCTCTTTCTGAGTTTGTCTTTTGCAAACTATTCACCGTTTTGTTCAACACATCATACGATTCTTTCACATACTTTACATCAAACAATAATTTTTCTTTCATCTTGTCAAGCTCACTATACTTCTCATCTTTTTCTTCACAATGTTTGCAAGATTCCAAACATTTTAAACAAGGTTTCGTGATCTCAACAATTTTTTCAACTTCGATAATCTTTTCAACTTCGACTATCTTTTCAACTTCAACCATCTTTTCAACTTCAACCACCTTCTCAACAACTTTAACTTCTTCACTCTGTTCAGACTTCTCTTCTTGAGCAACATTATCGCATTTTACCTTTTTGTGATTCTTTGCTGCTCGCTTCTCCTTTAGTTTCTCCAATCTATATGCAAAATAAAATTTAAAACTTTCAGGAGATAATTGAGTTTTTCCAATGTTTATTTGTATTTCTTCCTCATCATCACTGCTATTAGTTGATGATTGATCAAAGACTGTTGTCTTTTCTGAGCTTTCTTCTGAAGAAACAGACTCTTCATCTTGACTTTTCTCATCATTAGCAAACACATCCATCCATTCCTTCATCAAATCTGGTTCTTGAACTATTTGTGCAATGAATGCTCTAAACTTTGAATCATCTGGAATGTATTTGTCCCAGCTAAAACCTTCTGCCATTCTTTCATCATCTTGATTAACCAGATAAGCTTTCTTCTTTCCATCTTCAATAGCATTGGATGATGACGGTTGTTGAGCAACTTGTTGATATATAGCTTTCCGATAATAATCATTATTCCCGAACAGATTCTGAGCTCCTCCTGCTTCTCGATTGGTACATTCCCTCTTGAAATGTCCTTTTTCCCTGCATCGAAAACAAGTAACTTTAGATTTATCAAAACCTAAAGTAGAAACATTAGCATCACGAAAGTCATCTCTTCCTGTAATCATTTTAAATTTGTCAGCTCTCCTCAACACACTCGCTAAACCCCACTTAATATCCATAAGCTCCATTTCCTCAGCATCAATCTGATCGTAGTCCTCTTTTGTTAGCATAGGATTTCCGATCCTTCCTGCAACTAAACCCTCATATGATTCTAACACTGTAGCTAATAATGTCATATGACCATTAGCGACTTCTTCAGAGAAACTTTGACCATTCTGAAGATGCAACGTGATGTTACATTATATCACATGACCATTACCATTGTTTGAGCTTTGCGACTGATAACTTGAGGTTGAAACATTCGGATTGGCATTCGAGTATGAAGAAAATCCACTGTTGCTGATTGGACTTTGATTGACTGATCCGGATGAGTTTTCTGCGCTGAAGGCGGTTTGGACCTTCGGACTTACTTCAACATTCTGAACATTACCTTTGTAATACATCTTGATGTCTTGTTGACCACTTGGATTGTTCATTCTAGCAATCTTTTGTTGTTCAAGATCTTGTCCTTCAAGTTTTTCAATGAACTGAGAAATTTTCAATTTATCATATTCTCCAGTGTTCTTTAAGATCATCAGATATGTACCCCATTCTTTCTGAGGTAAAGCATCAGCTAATTTGTCAACCCATTCTTCTCGATCTTTGTTTATATCTAACAGTGACATTGAACGAACTAAATGACAATATCTCTCAATCAGCTTCTTTGTAGATTCACCCTGCAAGCTAGTAAACAAATCAAATTCTTTCTTTAGTAATGTTTTCTTACTCTTGATCATATCCGTACTTCCTTCAAACTTAATTCGAAGTGCTTCCCAAATTGAACGTGAAGTACCATCGTGTTGAAGTAATATGAAGAAGTCTTCTTTCACAACTTGCTGAAGTAAGCTAATCATCATTTTTTCTGCCTTGTACATGTCTCTCTCTTTATCCGACAATTCAGAAATAGTTTTGATAACTCCCACATTTGTACGAGGTTTAAAATCTCATCTGAATCCTATGACGATGTCTGTTGCAGACAATGTTATCATTTGGATCTCACACTTCCCGCGCTACCCGCCGCAACCACGCTGACAAACGCATCGCATCGCTAGTCTCCAAGGAAATGGCCAAGGTCATTCCGCAGATCATCAGTGAAATCAATGAAATCGCCACTCTCCAAAAGCAACTTTTAGCTTCAAGCAATTCAAAGCTTGTGGACCCAAAGACTTCACTGTGGAAGATGGGCCGAGCGCAATATTTCAATGGTTTGACTCGATTGAAGTCACTCTTCGTCAAAGCGGATGTCCAGACAACCTCCGCACTGTTAATGCAACTGGAGTCTTCCAGTTTAGGGCACTGGATTGGTGGACAGCAGAGCGCAACAAGAGTGGAAACGATGCAACCTATGGACTCTCTTGGGAGGAATTGAAGGAAATCATGATGAAAGAATCTTGTCCCCCACATGAACTCCAGAAGCTGGAAAACGAGTTCTGGCATATCAAGCAAGAAGGTGGCTACAATGTTGGTCTTACTGCTTGCTTTAAACAGCTCAGCATCATCTGTCCTGGCCAAGTCTCAACTCCCGACATCACAATCAAGAAATATATTCGCGCTCTGCCTGATTATGTTGCAGATTTTGTTCAAGCAGCCAAGACTACTACCATTGAGGAGACCTTCCAGCTCGCTGTGAAGATTAATGATAAGCGAGTTCTGGCTGGTTACTTCAAGAACACCACCAAGAATCTCCACCAAGTCACCGCTACTTCCACTGCTGAAACGAATCACCTCAAGCTCCAAAGTCATCATGTCAAGGACGCAAACGCAAGGGTAACAACAAGAACTGTGTTGTCACTGCCGCTCCTCTCAACGTCGTACCCGCTCAACCCAACCAAAACCAGAATCATCAAGTCGCTGTTCCCGTGACCAACGCACCGCCCGCAAAGCGTGCGTACACTGGTCCTCATCCCTTGTGTCCTACTTGTACTTACCACCATCCAGATGGGATAGCTTGCCGCTTTTGTGTCCACTACAACATCTATGGACACTTTACAGCGAACTGTCGCACTGGCCCACGTCAACAAGTTCAAGCTGTTCAAGTTCCTGCCCCGCCAGCTCAACCTCTAGCCATCCAGGGAAACCAAGCAGCTCACGCTCCCTCTGCTCATGCATAAGCCTGCTATGCATGTGGTGACCCTAATCATTTCACAAATGTCTGCCCAAACCGTGTGGTGAAACAAGAGCCGCAGCAACCACGGCAGCAACATCAACAACAACAACAACAACACCAGCAGCAACAGCCACATCAACAAGCAGCCCGTGGACAAGCTTTCAACATCAACGCTCGCTAGGCTCAAGCTGACAACAACGTTGTCAATGGTACGTTTCTCATAAATGGTATTTATGCCTCGTGTTTATTTGATACTTGAGCCGATAACTGTTTTGTATCATTTGAATTCAAAAAGCTCCTAAACCGTAAACGCGCTAACCTCCCAACGACATTCGACGTAGAAATTGCCACTGGAAGAACCATCACTGTTAGTTCCGTTCTACGTGATTGCACTCTTAAGCTCAACAATCACATTTTCCCGATCGATCTTATCCCGATGCAGCTCGGTAGTTTTGACATCATAGTTGGCATGGATTTTCTTCATGAAAATAGTGCCGAAGTCTTTTGTTTCGAAAAGATGATCCGTTTCTCTCTTTCAAACGGTGATCAACTCTGTGTTATGGCGAATTAGCTTCGAAGGAACTGAAACTCATGTGTGCGTCCAAGCAAGCAAGTATCTCCGCAAGGAATACAAGGCTTTCTTGGCACACATCATAGTAGAGGAGAAGGAAAAGAAAGAGAAGGCAATGAAAAAGGTGCTCGTGGTTCGTGATTTTCCTAATGTCTTTCCTGACGATTTACCTGGTCTACTGCCGTCTCGTGATATCGATTTTCGTATTGACCTCATTCCTGGAGCTAACCCTGTCGCTAAAGCACCTTATCGCCTCGCTCCATCCGAAATGCGTGAACTTTCGAGTCAACTCTAGGAATTGCTTGATAAAGGCTTCAAACGCCCTAGCACATCTCCATGGGGCGCACCTGTCCTCTTCGTTAAAAAGAAGGACGGATCGTTTCGAATGTGCATCGATTATAGGGAACTCAATAAGCTGACTATCAAGAATCGCTATCCCTTACCTCGAATCGATGATTTTGTTTGATCAATTGCAAGGCGCTACGTGTTTTTCTAAGATCGATCTACGCTCTGGTTATCATCAATTACGAATTCAGGAGGAAGACATCCCTAAGACCGCTCTTCACACTCGCTATGGCCACTATGAATTTGTCATTATAACCTTTGGTCTTACCAACGCCCCCGCACTCTTTATGGATTTGATGAATTGCGTGTGTAAACCCTTTATCGACCGCTTCGTCATCGTGTTTATCGATGACATCCTTATCTACTCGAAATCGAAAGCCGAACACGTGCAACATCTTCGTTTGGTTCTCGAACTCTTGCAAGGAAATCGCCTCTATGCCAAGTTCTCCAAGTGTGAATTTTGGCTTGAGGAGGTTCAATTTCTCGGTCACATTGTTAATAGTCAAGGTATTCACGTCGATCCCGCGAAGATTGAAGCAGTTAAGAGCTGGATTACGCCGAAAACCCCGTCCGAAGTTCGTTCCTTTCTCGGATTGGTGGGCTATTATCGCCGATTTATCGCTGATTTCTCAAAAATCGTCGTTCCTCTCACCTCTCTTACGCATAAAGACAAGCCTTTTGTTTGGGGAACTGAACACGAGGAAGCCTTTCAACCTCTCAAGCTTATGCTTTGCAACGCTCTTGTACTCACGTTACCCGACGGAAACGACGACTTTGTAGTCTGTTGCGATGCCTCTAACCAAGGTCTTGGTTGTGTTCTTATGCAATGGGATAAGGTTATCACATATAATCGTCTCGACAGCTTAAGGTTCACGAGAAGAACTACACGACCCACGATCTCGAACTAGGTGCAGTTGTTTTTGCATTAAAGATTTTGCGACACTACCTGTATGGTACAAATGGTATGGTCTTCACCGACCACAAGAGCCTACAACACATCTTAAATCAGAAAGAACTTAATATACGCCAATGCAGATGGGTTGAACTTCTCAACGACTACGACTTTGAGATTCGCTACCACCCAGGCAAAGCGAATGTCGTTGCTGATGCTCTTAGCCGACGAAGCTATTTACATAGCATTCGCAACATTCAATCCCAACACAACCTCGAAACTCTAATTCGTGATGCTCAACATGCATGTTTTTCCGAACGCACTTTGAAGGAAGAACGCATTCTTGGATCCGAAAACCAACTAGTGAATAAGCCTAACGGCCTATTTCACTATCTCGACCGAATTTGGATTCCCAATCACAACAATCTCCAAGAGATTTTGCTAGACGAAGCCCACAAATCTCGATATCCCATTCATCCCGGTGCCGACAAGATGTATCAGGACCTGCGTGCCAGGTATTGGTGACCTGTAATAAAGAAGGATATCACTCTCTACGTTTCAAAATGCCTGACTTGTTCCAAAGTCAAGGCTGAACATCAACGATCCTTTGGCTTACTCGAACAACCCGAGATCCCTATATGGAAATGGGAGAGTATAGCTATGGATTTCATTACGAAACTTCTGTGCACACTATTAGGTCACGATAGCATCTGGGTTACGTTGATCGACTTACTAAATCCGCCCATTTTCTGCCGATACGGAAAGACTATAAGGTTGAACGATTAGCACGAATCTATACCAACGAAGTCATTTGTTGACATGGGACACCTCGTGACATCATCTCTGACCGCGTTGGTCGATTCACTTCACGCCTCTAGGAAACTTTTCAATCTGCTCTCGGTACTACTCTCAATCTTAGTACTGCTTTCCATCCCCAGACCGACGGCCAGACTGAACGCACGATTCGCACCCTTGAAGACATGCTTCGCTCGTGCGTTATAGATTTTGGTGGTAATTGGGATGCGCATTTACCTTTAGTCGAATTCTCATACAACAAAAGTTATCACTCTAGCATTCAAATGGCACCATTTGAGGCATTATATGGAAGAAAATGTCGATCTCCTATTGTATGGCACGAGATCGGAGATGCGCAAATTACCGGTCCTGAGTTATTGCAAGAAACGACTGACAAAATCCTCCAGATACGAGATAATATCCTGAAAGCTCGGAGTCGTCAAAAGAGTAACGCCGATAAACGCCGCAAGCCCCTTGAATTTGACGTTGGTGATCACGTACTCCTAAAGGTTGCACCTTGGAAGGGGGTGGTCAGATTCGGCAAGAAAGGAAAGCTAGCGCCTCGATACGTTGGACCCTTTAAGATTCTGGAAAGAATTGGCAAAGTGGCCTACAGACTCGAATTACCGGAGGAACTCAGCAACGTACATCTGACTTTCCACGTTTCGAACCTTAAAAAGTGTCTAGCCGACCAGAATTTACATGTTCCTCTTGAGGATCTGCAAGTGGACAAAACATTACCCTTTGTGGAGAAGCCAGTTGAGATCATGGACCGAGAGACTAAGAAACTCCGACGCTCACGCATTCCTATAGTGAAGGTTCGCTGGGAAGGCAAACGCAACGCCGAGTTCACCTGGGAACTCGAGAGTGATATGAAGGCTAAATATCCACATCTCTTCGTTACGCCTGCGCCTTAATTTCGGGATGAAATTTCCAAAAGTAGGGAGGCTGTAACAACCCGACTTTCTGAGGAAAGTCAAAGTCAAAGTCAAAGTCAAATCCAGGTCTTGCTTAGATCTGACATTTCTTGCTTAAGTATTTCTTGTACTCGCAAACTCGATAATCGATATGTGTTAATTAACGCTATTTTAAAGTACGAATTTTTATGTGAAGTAACAATGCGATAAACGCAACTAAACGCTATTCTACTAAACGCTATCAATCGCTACCGCATCGCAATTCGAATCACAGTTATGGTTATTTTTCTATGTGTGTGTGTTATTATGTGCTTTACTTGAGTGTGCTTTATATATATGTTTTGGAATATTAATCGCAAACGCAATCTCAACTCTATCGCATCGCAACTCGAAACGCAGAGTACTTTTATGATCGTTAGGTTGATTATGTTATTTGTGTAACTAATGTGTAATACTATCGCATCGCTTACTCGCAACTCGCTTAAAGGCAACGCAACGCATGAAACGAAAGTCAGAAAACTAACCCGCGCAAGCCAACCGATCGAACGACCAACCGATCAAATGGAAATCCGACCGGATGACCATCCGATCGGATGGCCGTCCGATCAAACGGCTATCCGGATCACTTAACCCACACCGCCTTTCACCCTTTTCACCTATAAATACCCCACTGTCACATCAACTGTTCATTGATGTGACAAATCCGTCCGACCCGCGCACTCTCAAGCTCTTTTCTCTCGATTACTCGCGATTCTTGTAAGTTTTCACTCAAAATATTGTACTTCCATCTTCAGTACACACTTTCTCATCATCTTCACCATCAAATCTTACATTTTCACCATGAAATCGCCTGATTTGGGCCTGTTCTAGGGTGACGTCATCACGGGTTCCGATGAACATTGTTGAATGACCTCATCTCATCAAGAACGGTTCGGATCTAACAGGTTTCTACATGTTTTCACACTGATTTCGATAAAATCTAAACATTGAACAACTATTTCAAACTTTTCTTCAACATCTTTCACTTTTTACTCGAAATCGGTGGAATCCAGACTTGTAGGGGTGTACTACTCATCTTCTGGTAGAGAACCGGGCTGAGAATGGATTTCTACCAAAGAGACGACCGATTCACAGGTTGAACATGAAACTTCACCTTGAACAGTTGAGTCTGATCGAACGGGATGATTCCCATCTGATCGACTGAGTTGGACTTGGTACGGTTTCCATTATTTGGCACGTCATCACGCCGTCCTAGTTAAACCACCAAACTTTTAACTTAACTGATTTCACAAAGTTTTTCAAACAAAACGGTGGCTCGCTCAAATAGCCATCCGATCGGATGACCATCCGATCAAACGGTTATTCGACCAGGTGATTGGTGAACTTCAACACTTAAACAATTTTCAAAACCTCAAGGAATATCAGCTTTCAAACGAATCACCATCTGATTGAATGGCCATCCGTCCGGATGACCATCCGACCGGATGACTTGACATACAGAAATACGTCACACTTTTCAAAATGCTAAAACGAAAACTTCAAAATTCAAAACATTTCACAAACACACTCACTCCATCGAACGACCCTCCGACTGAATGGTCATCCGTCCCGACGGTCATCCGATCGGTTTATTATCCGATCCTTCATCACACTCGATGCACGTTTAACCACTGTTCAACGCTTACACTATCATTCTCTGATCAGGCTAACCTCTTAAGCACTCCCTTCAATCCAAGGAAGTGTTTATTTACTAAACACGCTCTGTGAGTATACTCTAACCCTTTTTGCTTCACGCACTTTTGGGTGTTACATACGTTACTTATATCAAATCACATCGAACACACAACGCAAACACTTTTAACGCTAACCGCTCTCGCATGTTATACGTGACTCGATGAATGCTTGTATGTTATGTTTACACAGTGTTTGTTTGCCTGACACCTTAGCAACGATAGTACTATAGTTTGGACTCAGCACCTGTCATGGGCCGGGGTTGTTAAGGGTATTACTTCACATGGTCATAGTGGTGATAATGTGTTGAGCATTCTACAATTCGTAGTCATGTCGGTTGCATACTTCATTGTCGATAGCTTACTTGCTTCACATTTCTACGTGTTACATGCTGGTTATGCGTAAATCACTTTTCGCTACTATATGCTATTAAAATTGTATGCTCGCCTTTATACTATATGTATTGACTTTTATTTTAACATATGTGGCAGGTGTTTAGGATGCTATGCTCGCTTGGTGTATCAAATAGGTGGTCTAGAAACGTCACATGAAATCTGAGTTGTCGGAACAATTATTTTTCTTTGAGAACAATGTCTGTAATAACTATTTATGCTTTATATATTTATGGTATGGGACGTGAACGTTAAATATATTGTCACTAATAGTGTTGTGGATTCTCTTGGATAATTTGTTTCGCTCAGTGCCACTCCCCGATGTTTCCGCCATCGGTTGGGGTGTGACACTCTGGGCCATGACGTGTGAAGGGGTAAGGTCCCAAAAACCTTATAATAAGTACTTGGGACCATACCACAACCTCGTCCTTCAGCCCTTTTTACCTTTCGTGGCCGCGCACTGGTTTTACAAAAGAAAGGCTTAAGAGACAGATATCAGACAACACTCGCGCGCCAAAAGGAAACCATAAATCCTTGCGCTTTCATAAAGGATGAAAATCCTAAGTCAAGCACTTCCACTTAAAAATATCCAGACTTGGATATTATTTACTTAACTGATACCACACGATAAAGAGTCACACCAGATTACAGTAGTAATCTTCTAGAAGAATTCAATCGTGCACCACTAAGACGGTTATAACCGTCTTGACACGTGTCATCACCTCAGGCATCCCTGAAATCACAATGATAGCATGTAATTGGAGAGAAACCTCCACTTGATCACTGTCCACGTGGCAAACCCCCAGCCATAGATCTAAGCAGCGATCCGTGTGCACTCACGTCGGATCGAGAAGCTTAACGGAAGGAAATGTAACCGCTTACGGGGTCAGCATCTTCCGTCAACATTTCACCAACAAGTTTTCCCGCCCAAAACTCTTGGCTATAAATATGAGAACAATTCAGGTATGAAATTCAAGTTACACACACTTCATCAATACCTATTCTTCTTCTTCATAAACACATACTTATTCTCACGCCGGAGTCGGGTCAAGGAGAGAACTCCTTTCTCCCCTTGACGAGGCTAACAGTGCTTTGTTTTGCAGAGTTTACCAGAGAAGAAGATCAGTCATGATCGAATCAAATGAGAGAGAACACACCCTTTTTATGCAGATCCAAACCCCCTAGATAATTCGATTCCGGTCAATTATCTAGTGTTTCTTCATTGGCGCCCACCATTTTCTCTGTTTTCTCAGTTTTGTCTCGTTTCGATTCAGTTTCCCTCATTTCTCTGTTTTCACATGGCAGAGAATTCATCACCTCACCCATCAGGTCCTCGGTCTGAATTCAAGGGTTCTACAACCCTAAATACTCAGATCAACGAAATCATGGGAATCAACAAAAGTAATAGTCACTCAGACGAAAAGAATTTCTCAGATCAGCTCATAGAGAGAGCCCCATAATACTGGTTCGACAGATGCCAGATTACTTTAAACCAAATTTTCACACAAATTCACAGATCTGAGTCCCCAAACACTAGATCTGATACCCTGCAAAGAAGCAGTGGTACGATTGATACTATAGTATTAGACCCACAGATACCTTATCAGTGGGACATCCAATCTAACAGTTATGCCAGGATAATACCAGAACCAGAAGGTACCAATGGTCAGACAACCAAACCAAAACAAATAAACATGGTACAAGGAGGCCCTTCACGAAGGCCAAACAAATGACACCATGATCAGCATTGGCGGGAACAGCTAGTCGTGTTTCCTGTTGTTCCTGGAGGCCCTCAGGAGGAACGACCAGTAATTATTACTGGCATCTTCGGCCATTACCGAACGGACTATATGTTTATAGATCCAGGAAGCTCGATGGATATCATATACGAGGAGTGCTTTAAACAACTTGATCCAGAAGACAAAGCACGACTAGAACCGGTTGATTTTCCTCTTACCGGATTTTGCAATGAAGCTGTATTCCCGTTAGGGCAAATAGCATTTCCTGTGACTCTATCTGATGGCGAACATTCGCGCACAGTCACAGTAAACTTTATGGTCATGCCGGCAACATCACGCCATGATGTTTTGCTCGGAAGAAGGTTGCAAAGGGAATTCAGCATGATCACTTCCATTCCACATGCTGCATGCGGATTTCCAACAGAAACCGGAGTAGCAATTCTATACTCAAGCAAGGAAGTCATGTATGTAGACGATGAGCCACCAGCAAAGGTGGCCAAACCTTCAACTAGGGATGAGATCGGTATCATACCGATACCGTACCGGTACCGATACCGCAAATACCGTTACCGAAATTGAGGAAAAGTGGATACCGAATACCGTACCGAATTTCTCAGTTCGGTAATGGTACGGTACCGGTATCGGTATTTCGGCATTTTACCGCATTGGTACCGCTTTTGTGTTTTCCATTGGTTACCTAAAAAAATATCAGGTAAATCCATCCATCCGTTATTAACTTTATTAGCGTAATATATAGTGGAAAAACTAGACAAACGTATGTAGTAAAAACTAAAAAATCCAAAGGAAAACATAGATGGGTTCGAATTTTAAAGATAAGTTTAGAATAAAATATAACTTTAATTTATTGGTGGCAAAACTGTAACTTATTATGCTTTTGCTGTACTCATAAAGTCCTCTTTTCTAGTTTCAATTTACTACAACAAAGAGCTTTTAATCATGTTTTTCTTAACAAAAACTGTGATTTTACAAAGAGTATATGACGAATTCCTATGCCACGTAAGCAATATATTGACCCCTTCTGTTGATTAACGAATATACTTGCTCATATGAGTTCAAAGTCATGAAAATATAAAGGAGAACAATGATAATTAATAGTATTGTAGTAGTTCTTTGAAGTTTGAATACTTTGAAGAAGATGGCTTTGGATCTTTAATTAATCGCAAGACGTAGATTACTTTGGAATGGAAAATAAGATATTTTAGGTTTAGGCTATGTTTTATATTAGTACAAGATTATGATAAATTAATTATATTTGTCAAAAAATACCTTAGTAAAATTCGGTATTAATACCGCTTTTTACCGAAAAATTACCGGTACCGATACCGTTATTTACCGATACCGAATTTTGAAAATTCTAATACCGATACCGGTACCGTTTATGATTATTCGGTACGGTACCGGTATGGTACCGGTACGGTACTGGTATTTCGGTAAAAAATCTCATCCCTACCTTCAACATCAAACGAGCCGGAGAAGTGGGTTCTGAACGATGAATATCCAGAACAGACCATCCTGTTAGGACACGCCATTTCCCCAGCAACACGAATACAATTAAAAGAATTGATGTCCAACAACAAAGACATATTCGCCTGGTGCCCAGCAGACATGACTGGGGTTCCGCGCGATATAGCACAACATTGTCTGAACATCCGACCCTCAGCAGAACCTGTTGCACAGGGGAGGCGCAGCTTCAGCGATGAGAAAGCAAAAGCCATGGACGAGCAAGTGACAGAGCTACTTAATGCCGGAATCTTGCGCGAGGTCCAATACCATACATGGGTCGCCAACCCAGTAATGGTCCAAAAACACAGTGGCGTATGGAGAATGTGCGTCAACTTCAAAGACCTGAATAAAGCATGCCCAAAAGATTGCTACGCGCTTCCTGAGATAGACAAAAAAGTTGACTCTCTAGCGTCATTTCGATGGAAGTGCTTTCTTGACTGTTACAAAGGTTATCATCAGGTCCAAATGAAAGAAGAAGACGAAGACAAGACCGCATTCCACACAGACAAGGGCATCTTCTGTTACACAAAAATGCCCTTTGGCTTACGCAACGCAGGCGCAACGTACCAACGCCTAATGGACACGGTCTTCAGAGGCGATATCGGCAAGACAATCGAGGTATACATGGATGACCTCATCATCATGAGCCACGAGGAAGATATAATGCTCGCAAATATCCAGCGCACGTTCGATTCTTTGCGCAGCGTAAACTTAAAACTCAACCTAACGAAATGTTCCTTCGGAATGGAAGAAGGGAAATTTCTGGGTTTCATAGTAACAAGAGATGGTTTTAAAGTAAACCCGGAAAAAGTGCAGGCTATCCAGTTAATGCCATCACCTACAACAATAAAAGAGATGCAAAGACTCGTCGGACGTCTAGCGGCCTTGAACAGATTCTTGGCAAATCATGCAGCAAAGTCCTATCCATTCATCAGCACACTACGAAATTGCGCCAAGAAAACCCACTTCCAGTGGACACCAGAAGCGTAAGCAGCCTTCAAGCAAATGAAAGAATGTTTAATTCAGTTGCCAACGCTAACGGCACCACGAGAAAAAGAGCCACTGATTTTATATTTATCTGCTGCGGAAGTAGCGGTAGGCGAAGTATTAATGGTGGAGCGAGAAAACATTCAGACTCCAATCTACTATATAAGCAAGATGCTCACCGGCCCAGAGACACGTTACTCAATGATAGAAAAACTAGTCCTAGCGCTAGTACAAGCATCGCGGCGCTTACGTCGGTATTTCTCTGGTCATATCATCACGGTTCCCACTAATTACCATTTAGGTCAAATCTTATCCAAACCCGACGTCGCGGGAAGATTGGCCAAATGAGCTATTGAGCTCGGAGGATACAATATCCTATACAGACCGCGACCGGCAATCAAAGGGCAAGTTCTGGCAGATTTTACCACAGAAGTTCCTATCGACAAAGTCCAAGAGTGTGAGGCAATCCAGAACCCTGTTCCTGTTTTCGACGATAGGGTCTGGACTCTGCACACAGATGGCGCTTCTAACGATGACGGAGCAGGTGCGGGTCTCCGATTGGTCAGCCCAGATAACCATGAACTTACATATGCTATACGCTTAGATTTCTGAAGCACAAACAACGAGGCAGAATACGAAGCGTTCCTGGCAGGCCTTCGTTTAGCGCTCAAAATAGGGGCAAGGAACCTCGAAGCCAATGTAGATTCAAAATTAGTGGCTGAACAAGTCAATGGTCATTATGACGCAAAAGGAGAAGCAATGGCTCTGTACCTAGAACAAGCGCGAATGCTAATCAGCAAATTCCAAACATTCAAGGTTAATCACATAAACAGAAGCGAGAACAAGCACGCGGATGCGCTAAGCAAACTGGCCGCCACCAGCTTCAGACACTTGGCAAAAGAAGTGCGCATCGAGGTATTGTCCAACCCTTCCGTCCCTCTCAAACAAGTAAACGTCATAGAAATCGGCAATCCATCCTGGATATCTCCGATCATTCTGTACTTACAACATGGGAAACTTCCGGAAGGGAAGGCAGAAGCCCGGAAAATCCAGAATAAGGCAGTAAATTACGAAATGGCGGAAGGGATTCTATATCGAAAATCATTCATGGGACCACTCCTGCGCTGCGTTGACAAAACAGACGCACAGTACTTAGTAAGGGAAATTCATGAAGGATTGTGCGGAATACACGCCGGACCGCGCATGGTAGTCGCCAAAATAATGAACGTAGGCTATTACTGGCCAGGAATGCATATAGATGCGGTCGAGCTACTACAAAAATGCGCAGCTTGCCAGCGCCACGTGCCAAAAACGCTTCGCCCAAAGAATCCACTCGTTCCAGTTACGTCCGCCTGGCCTTTTCAGCAATGGGGCATTGATCTTGTTGGTCCATTCCCAGACGCGCCAGGCGCAGTAAAATTCATAATTGTGGCAGTCGACTATTTCACAAAATGGGTCGAAGCCAAGGCACTAGCCTCAACAACGGCAATGGTAATTCGCAAATTTATATGGGAACATATTATTTGCAGATTCGGATTACCATTGCGCATCATCTCCGACAACGGCACTAACTTCGCCTCAGACGATCTTCAAAAATGGTTCAAAGAAATGGAGATCGAGCATAACTTTGCCTCTGTGGCGCATCCACAAGCAAACGACCAAGTTGAGAGTGTTAACAAACAGATCGTCGATGGCATAAAAGCGCGACTCGGGACAGCGCGCAGAGGATGGGTCGATGAGCTCCCCAACATCTTATGGGCGCACCGCACCATGCCAAAAACCAGCACTGGGGAAACCCCGTTCAGCCTGGTCTATGGATCAGAAGCGGTAATACCAGCAGAAATTGGTCTTCCATCACCGCGCATGCTAGCTATGGAAAGACAAAACAACGAGCAAGAGCGAAGACTGGATTTAGACCTTCTTGAAGAAAGGCGCGAAAATGCCGCCATCGCAGAGGCAAGGTACAAATCCAAACTCGAAAAATACTACAATACGCGCGTACGCGTATGTACCTTTGTCCCTGGTGACTTCGTATTGCGTGACAATGAAGCTTCCAACGCAGAAAAACCAGGCAAATTAGCGCCAAAATGGGAAGGACCATACGTCATCAATGAAGTCTTAGGCAAGGGGGCATACACCCTGAAAAGAATTGATGGGACACTAGTTCCCCACACCTGGAACGCGCAACAGCTGCGCAGGTGTTACATATAAGCCAAACAAATCCGCAAAAATGAAAGTATATAGGCAATGTATTTCTTTATTATCCTTTGTATTATTGGCCTTGCGCCCTTACTAATGCAAGCATCATCCCTACACATGTTACTGTTTATTACAAATTGCATATAATTCTTTTGGTTTACGCGAAAACAATATGGTAAACATTGTACGCCTCATGAACAGTCTAAAAAGGGCACAACCTCCCACATTTTTAGACAAACGTTCACACATGAGCACAATACCATTCTTATTCGCTCTACCTATTCAAAGCAATTAAACATATGCAACATATTGTAATTCAAACACAAACTGCAGCAACCAAAACTTACATACACAGCAGTGTATCAAAAAATATATATAAACAACCATTCACAACGATCACGGCAGTGATCTTCAAAAAATTTTAGTAGCAAGACCAACATAAAACATCAAACAAAAGGTATACACCAGTCCCTAAACCTAACCTAATCAGAAAGACCATCAGCAACAACCGGCACATGATCAACACGGCGATTCTTCCGACGATAATACACCAGTTCACATCCACCGTGCTGAATCATCGGAAAACGTGCCATCAAGGCATCAGCAGATAAAACACCAGCCTCTTCTTCAGCAACCTCCGGCCGGCAAGCTTCAGAACCAGAACCCACCACTGTGGGATGAACGAAAGACACTGGTTTCTCATCTCCAGTAGCTACTAAAGGCGGTGAATCGGCAAGAAGCAAGAGACCCTCGGCAGCCTCAAAAATCCTTAGAACATCCAGTAGTCGCCGAGTACGAAAGAGACGATTCGCCTTCATATTTCCGAAACGAGTTGAAAGGATAAAAACCCTCAAAAGTTTATATAGAGAAGCTACCCCGGGAAAGGGAAACAAAATCATCATCAACTGTCAAATGTCCTTTCCAAACGGCGCTACTGAAACAAATGTCAGATCCCATAAATGAAGCCTGACAGGCGTCGGTACGTATTCCAAGATAAGAAGGGAAAAGTATCGGAAACAATAATTTTTTATTACAAATTGACGTCACCAAGCGTCAGGTCATGATTACAAAAGGGTCAAATCAAAGGGAAGAATCACATTTTCCCTTAAAAAGTTTTTAATAAGCAAAGTAAATCTTCTCTTAGAAGATTCCCCATTTTCGCGTCAAAAAGCATTTCCCTCTCATAAGTCCAGTGCTCCACTTACTTGCATAAGAGCAACACTAGACTGGGGGGACTTGAAAGGGTAAGGTCCCAAAAACCTTATAATAAGTACTTGGGACCATACCACAACCTCGTCCTTCAGCCCTTTTTACCTTGCGCGGCCGCGCACTGGTTTTACAAAAGAAACGCTTAAGAGACAGATAGCAGACAACACTCGCGCGCCAAAAGGAAACCATAAATCCTTGCGCTTTCATAAAGGATGAAAATCCTAAGTCAAGCACTTCCGCTTAAAAATATCCAGACTTGGATATTATTTACTTAACTGATACCACACGATAAAGAGTCACACCAGATTACAGCAGTAATCTTCTAGAAGAATTCAATCGTGCACCACTAAGACGGTTATAACCGTCTTGACACGTGTCATCACCTCAGGCATCCCTGAAATCACAATGATAGCATGTAATTGGAGAGAAACCTCCACTTGATCACTGTCCACGTGGCAAACCCCCAGCCATAGATCTAAGCAGCGATCCGTGTGTACTCACGTCGGATCGAGAAGCTTAACGGAAGGAAATGTAACCGCTTACGGGGTCAGCATCTTCCGTCAACATTTCACCAACAAGTTTTCCCGCCCAAAACTCTCGGCTATAAATATGAGAACAATTCAGGTATGAAATTCAAGTTACACACACTTCGTCAATACCTCTTCTTCTTCTTCTTCTTCTTCTTCTTCTTCATAAACACATACTTATTCTCACGCCGGAGTCGGGTCAAGGAGAGAACTCCTTTCTCCCCTTGACGAAGCTAACGGTGCTTTGTTTTGCAGAGTTTACCGGAGAAGAAGATCAGTCGTGATCGAATCAAACGAGAGAGAACACACCCTTTTTATGCAGATCCAAACCCCCTAGATAATTCGATTCCGGTCAATTATCTAGTGTTTCTTCAACGTGAATTCCAACGGACTTTGACAAGTTTAATACGACTTCTCCGTGTTTTGTTGACCTTCCAGTCCGTAACCTCAACAGGTTCCTCAGTAAATTGGAGCTTGTCGTTGACGTGAATCTCGTATGCGGGAATGACGATTGTTTCCTGAGTAGGACTCTTCTTGAGAATAGACACGTGAAACGTGTCATGGACACTGCTAAGTTCTTCTGGAAGCTTTAGCTTGTATGCAACGGTTCTGATTCTCTCTAGAATCTCAAAGGGTCCAATGTACTGTGGGTTCAACTTCCCACGCTTTCCAAACCGTACCACACCTTTCCAAGGCGAGACTTTCAATAGAACCGTATCACCAACCTCAAATTCCAACGGTTTCCGCCGCTTGTCGGCGTAACTCTTTTGTCTATCACGTGCTGTCTTGATACGATCACGTATCTGAGCAATATTGTCTGTAGTTTCCTGAACCAACTCTGGACCAATAAGTTGTTTATCTCCGGTCTCGGCTCAACACAAGGGCGACCGACACTTACGTCCATATAAAGCTTCAAACGGGGCGGCCTGAATGCTGGTGTGATAACTATTATTGTAGGAAAACTCCACTATAGGCAAGTGAGTATCCCAACTTCCACCAAAGTCCGTCACACAAGCTCGTAGCATGTCTTCCAGAGTCTGTATCGTTCATTCACTTTGGCCGTGCGTCTGAGGGTGAGATGCAGTACTAAGGTTCAACTGTGATCCAAAAGCTTTTTGAAACTTTTGCCAAATCCTTGACACAAAATGACCATCTCGGTCGGATATGATGGATACAGGCACTCCGTGACGTGCCACAATCTCTCTGAGATATATCTCTGCTAACTTCTTTGTGCTATCTTTCTCACTGATCGGTAAGAAATGCGCAAACTTTGTGAGTCGATCAATAATTACCCAAATCATATCATGACCTCTTTGGGTTCTCGGTAGCTTGGTAATGAAATCCATTGAGATTTGTTCCCACTTCCAAACGGGAATCTCAGGTTGTTGCAGCAACCCTGATGGTTTCTGGTACTCCGCCTTAACTTTAGCACAAGTAAGACAGTTACCCACATATGTAGTGATGTCGGCTTTCATCTTGGGCCAGCAATAAAAATCCTTCAAGTCTTGGTACATCTTGTCGGATCCAGGATGGATAGAGTACCTTGACTTGTGAGCTTCATCCAAAATAAGGGCGCGTAGATCGCCGAAGAATGGTACCCAAATTCGCTCCATGAAGTACAATGTTCCATCTTCCTTAGGCAACAATTGCGCCTCCATTCCACGTAATGATTCAGCTCGTAGGTTATCTGGCTTAAGTGCTTCTTGCTGAGCTTCGTGAATCCGAGTGGTGAGATCAGTTTGTATGGTCATCTCTAAGGCTCGCACCCTTAGAGGCTTTACGCGCTCCTTGTGGCTCAAGGCGTCTGCCACAATGTTCGCCTTGCCCGGGTGATACTTAATCTCACAATCGTGGTCATTCAACAGCTCGACCCATCTTCGCTGTCTCATGTTTAAATCCTTCTGATCGAAGATGTGCTGCAAACTCTTATGGTCTGTAAAGATCGTGCAACGAGTACCATACAAGTAGTGACGCCAAATCTTGAATGCGAAAATCACAGCTCCTAACTCAAGGTCGTGCGTTGTATAGTTCTTCTCATGCACCTTTAATTGACATTACGCGTATGCGATGACTTTGTCCCATTGCATCAACACGCAATCAAGATCTTGTCGAGAAGCATCACAGTAAACCACAAATCCATCGGTACCGTCAGGTAAAGATAGGATAGGTGCGTCGCAGAGTTTATCCTTCAATGTCTGAAAAGCTATTTCTTGTTTCTCTCCCCAATCAAATTTCATATCCTTCTGGGTTAGGGTCGTTAGCGGTTGAGCAATACTTGAAAATTTCTCAATGAATCGTCTGTAATAGCCCGCTAACCCCAGAAATTGTCGTATCTTAGTTGGTGTCTTTGGGGCTTCCCAATTCTTGATTTCCTCGATCTTGGCAGGGCCGACATGAATTCCATCCTCATTCACCATGTGACTTAAGAATTGCACCTCACGAATCCAAAATTTGCGCTTTGACAACTTCGCATACAACTGTTCATTCTTCAAAAGTTCCAAGATAGCTCGTAGATGTTGCTCAAGTTCTTCCTTGGTCTTTGAGTATATAAGGATGTCATCAATAAACACTATCACGAACTTATCCAGATATGGCTTACACACTCGATTCATGAGGTCCATGAATATCACCGGTGCATTCGTTAAGCCAAACGGCATGACAAGGAACTCGTAATGCCCATATCGAGTCCTAAAGGCTGTTTTAGGGATACTTTCTTCTTGTATTCGTAGTTGATGATATCCCGACTTCAAGTCAATCTTGGAGTAGTAGCTAGAGCCTTGCAATTGGTCGAACAAGTCATCAATCCTCGTAAAGGGATACCGATTCTTGAAGGTCAACTTATTCAACTCCCTGTAGTCGATACATATATGAAAACTGCCATCCTTCTTCTTGACAAATAACATTGGAGCTCCCCAAGGTGAGAATCTCGGCCTGATAAATCCCTTATCCAGCAACTCTTGCAATTGTGTGGAAAGCTCTTGCATCTCGGATGGAGCTAACCGGTAAGGTGCTTTCGCCACTGGGCCGCTCCTGGCACTAAGTCTATCCGAAACTCCACTTATCTCTGTGGAGGTAACCCAGGAAAGTCTTCAGGAAAGACTTCTGGAAATTCCTTCACAACAGGGATGTCTTCTAGCTTTGGCTCCTTGGTCTCCTTGTCGACAACATGAGCAAGGAAGGCTGTGCAACCTTTTCAAAGACACTTCTGCGCTTTCATGTAGTTGATAATTTGTAAGGGTGTCTCGTGTTTTTCTCCATGAATCACAAGCGTCTCCTCATTCACTAACGGAATGCGAATGGTCTTCTCGTGGTAAATCACTGCCGCACGGTTGTTAGACAACCAATCCATCCCAACAACAACGTTAAAGCTTCCCAAATCAACAGGTAGAAGGTCAATAGAGAATTCTCGTTCTCCAACTTCCATAGTATAACCCTTAATTCACTTCATTCGCCTCTACTAACTTTCCATTTGCCAATTCTATAGAATACGGGACGTCTAGCTTACTTGCAACTAGGCCAAGTGTATTCTTAAAGTCTATAGATACGAAACTAAAGTCGGCGCTAGTATCAAATAGAACAGATGCATAGTGTTGATTAATAGGGAACGTACCCGTAACCACATTTGGATCCTGGTGTGCTTCTCTAGCTCCAATAGTAAACACTCTTCCTCGGGCTTGATTGTTTTTAGGGCAATCCCTCTTGAAATGCCCCATGTCATCGCAGCCAAAACATCCTTGGCCACGTCCATTATCGTTTCCGCCTTGATTATTGTTGTTGTTTCCGCCACGGTTCACATTGCTAGCTTGGTTATCGTTTCCACCTTGATTACCATTTCCTCCTTGGTTCCTATTACCACGTCCCGTACCATACCAACATGCATCCCTTGCATGCCCAACTTTTCCATAGTTTTCACACTTTCCATATCTGCATCGACCAGTATGATGAAATAAACAGATGTCACACTTGGGTAAGGCGCCCATATACCCTTTTCCCTTGGTTTCATTGTTTGTCGCGCCATTCTGGGCCTCAGCTGGCGGATTGGTATCCCTACGCTTGTTGGTGTTACTGTTTGCCCACGTGCCTTTCTTGAAATTCGTGAACTTCCTCTTGTTGTCATTCGAGGATTCCACATGAGTTTCCTTCTTGTTTTCACCAGATTTAGAGAACTTTTCCAAGCGAATAGCTTCTTCAGTAAGGGCAACACTCAGATCGATATCCTCTGCGATGGTTGGAGGCTTAGAGGCAGTAACCATGCTCAAGATTTGAGGAGCAAGTCCCCAAATGAACCGCTTGATCCTCTTAAATTCAAGATCTACAAGGTAGGGAACAACCCTAGATAAATCATGGAAGCGCTGGATATACTCAGCAATCTTCGGTCCATCGATCTTCAGGTTCCAGAACTCATTCTCAAGCTTCTGGATTTCTGCCCTAGAACAGTATTTCTTGCGCATCAATTCCTTGAGCTCGTCCCAGCTCAATGCATATGCAGCAGCTTCACCAAGAGTTTGAACCTGAAGGTTCCACCAGGAGAGTGCGCCATCCAAAAACAATCCTGAGATGTAGGTGACTCTCTGCTCGGGTGCACACTTACTCATTCTCAGCATTGAATCAGTCTTCTCAACCCAATGAACAAAAGCAACGGCACCTCTTATGCCACCAAAATTCAAGGGCTTACAGTCCAGGAATTGCTTATAGGTGAACCTGTAACACATGCAACACAATCCACAAGTGAGCATCGACAAAGCACAATTGGAAATATCCAAAAGATTTGTAATGCGTCTCCTCATTCACTAACAGAATGCGAATGGTCTTCTCGTGGTAAATCACTTCCGCACGGTTGTTAGACAACCAATCCATCCTAACAACAACGTTAAAGCTTCCCAAATCAACAGGTAGAAGGTCAATAGAGAATTCTCGTTCTCCAACTTCCATAGTACAACCCCTAATTCACTTCATTCGCCTCTACTAACTTTCCATTTGCCAATTCTATAGAATACGGGACGTCTAGCTTACTTGCAACTAGGCCAAGTGTATTCTTAAAGTCTATAGATACGAAACTAAAGTCGGCGCTAGTATCAAACAGAACAGATGCATAGTGTTGGTTAATAGGGAACGTACCCGTAACCACATTTGGATCCTGGTGTGCTTCTCCAGCTCCAATAGTAAACACTCTTCCTCGGGCTTGATTGTTTTTAGGGCAATCCCTCTTGAAATGCCCCATGTCATCGCAGCCAAAACATCCTTGGCCACGTCCATTATCGTTTCCGCCTTGATTATTGTTTTTGTTTCCGCCACGGTTCACATTGCCAGCTTGGTTATCGTTTCCACCTTGATTACCATTTCCTCCTTGGTTCCTATTACCACGTCCCGTACCATACCAACATGCATCCCTTGCATGCCCAACTTTTCCATAGTTTTCACACTTTCCATATCTGCACCGACCAGTATGATGAAATAAACAGATGTCACACTTGGGTAAGGCACCCATATACCCTTTTCCCTTGGTTTCAGTGTTTGTCGCGCCATTCTGGGCCTCAGCTGGCAGATTGGTATCCCTACGCTTGTTGGTGTTTCTGTTTGCCCACGTGCCTTTTTTGAAATTCGTGAACTTCCTCTTGTTGTCATTCGAGGATTCCACGTGAGTTTCCTTCTTGTTTTCACCAGATTTAGAGAACTTTTCCAAGCGAATAGCTTCTTCAGTAAGGGCAACACTCAGATCGATATCCTCTGCGATGGTTGGAGGCTTAGAGGCACTAACCATGCTCAAGATTTGAGGTGCAAGTCCCCAAATGAACCGCTTGATCCTCTTAAATTCAGGCTCTACAAGGTAGGGAACAACCCTAGATAAATCATGGAAGCGCTGGATATACTCAGCAATCTTCGGTCCATCCATCTTCAGGTTCCAGAACTCAGTCTCAAGCTTCTGGATTTCTGCCCTAGAACAGTATTTCTTGCGCATCAATTCCTTGAGCTCGTCCCAGCTCAATGCATATGCAGCAGGTTCAGCAAGAGTTTGAACCTGAAGGTTCCACCAGGAGAGTGCGCCATCCAAAAACAATCCTGAGATGTAGGTGACTCTCTGCTCGGGTGCACACTTACTCATTCTCAGCACTGAATCAGTCTTCTCAACCCAACGAACGAAAGCAACGGCACCTCTTATGCCACCAAAATTCAAGGGCTTACAGTCCAGGAATTGCTTATAGGTGAACCTGTAACACATGCAACACAATCCACAAGTGAGCATCGACAAAGCACAATTGGAAATATCCAAAAGATTTGTAATGCGTCTTGGGTAACTAAACATTACAAGTTGGAGGGTTATTTCCGGAAGTGCCACCGCTGTATTCAGAGCGGAGGGCTTCATGCTGCGCTATAGCTTGCGATATACGCTCATTGAGTTCAGCCTCGGTTCTCGGTAACGTGTTAGTGTTTGTGCTGCGTCGGGGCGACATTTTCTTCTAGCAAGAAGTATTGGGTAGGTTAGACAGTATTCACCAAATAATTGTCTATAAGGTATATATATATATATATATACATATACATATAACATTAATAATCATCGCATCAAACAAACATGGAATCACATAAACATCACATACATATATAAATCAACAATGTATAAATGAGAAAACGACCATTGAGCTTTCATAAATGTTTAACACCTTGGTACATTTTTTTTAATAGTAGCAAAACAAAATGGACGCAAGGTTACATCACCTCGGTCATACAAGTTTTTAACAATACAAAAGTAATAATCATTTTTCTTCCACATTGTCTTCTTGGGTCTTCAAAAGTCTTGAGCTCAATCTTGGTCTTCTCATCAAATGGGTACCTGCAAAAACAAAGATCTAAAGTGCTAGAGGTGGCGGGGGAGGAGGAAAGAAGATCAGACTGCGTAGATGAGCGAGCTCGTCCTCAAGCTCATGCACGCGACGAACTAGAAAGCTGATCTGCTGCTCAGCGGTCAAAAATCGGGCATCGAAACCCTCAATAGTAGTAGGGGCAGCTGATAGAAATACAGGAGGAGGGAACGACGGTGGTGGTGGATTAACAGGTGGAGGATATGAAGGTAGTGGAGGCTACCTGGTGCTCGCCTCACACTCTAGCTCCAAGACTCGACAGCTATGGATCTCAAACTCTTACTGAAGGGAAATGAGAAGATCATCGCGTATATACCCAACATGGTGAGATGGGTGGTAGGGATCAGATATCGGCATGGAGTACGGGGGAAACCACCTGGGAGACTGACCATATGGGTCTGCCTTGAACGGAGTGAAATGAGGTGTAGGCAGGAAATTAGCAGGTGCAAAAGGATCAAAACTCGGAGGCTGTCCAGATGTGCCCTCCCTAGGGCGGGGAGCGGGTATCTCATGCTGAAAGATAGTGGGGAGACCAGTATGGTGCGCATCAGTAGCAAACGATGGGAGTGAACTCCCTGGGATAGGAGGAACAAAAGCAGCAGGTGGGGGCTATGAGACAAGTGGTGCAATGGGAGGTAAGTCAATAGGAGCTGAAACGGGATTAGGGATGTGATCGTGGACAGGTGGAGGTGTGGGAGCACGAACGGGAGAGGACGAGGCAACTGACATGGCGTCATCGTCGTCAATATCGGACGGATAAGCCCTAACTCCTGGAGCAAGTAGGGCCGTTGAGGTCACATACTCGAAGGAGTCTGCAACAGAGTGTGGGTCAGAGTCAAAAGAAATATCAATGACGGATATGATGGGAGAAGGTATGTCTAGGATAACGAAGTCGTCCACCTCGCCATCACCCTGGTCGCCCTCAGGGTGATCTCCCTAAAAAACAGCAAGATCATCATCATCTAAGTCAGCAAAGGGCCAAACCTCGGCGGGAATGGCATCGAGTGGCATAGCGTCGATTGGAACAGGCTCCACCAGATGCTCACCATCGGGGTGCCCGATGATAAGTTGGTCATGAATCAGAAGAGGGAAAGCAAGAACGTCATCAATAAATGGAATGTCATCTCCAAAGTCTGGCAGCGCAAAGGGCTGAAAATCATCATCGTCATTCGACAGCATCTCTGGATTACTCTTGCTGTCGGAGGTAAAAATCTCTGGGTCGGGTGCCACCTCATCGTCGGAGAAGATCGCCATCGGATCGTGCTCCTCGGATATTCCACTAATCTCTGACGACGACATAAGTACCTGTAACATAAAAGCATAACATATGTTCATATATTAATTATTATTACTTAGTATATACAGGAAAAGGAAGGCATCACATCACATGTATTCACGTTGTTCCTATGTGGGTCATTTCTAGTTTGGCAAGTCTACCCCCCCTTGTAGACTATACCACCAACTAATGTCCTTGCTTATTTGTCTTTCTTTCCTTTGAAAAATGTTCGTTCCATGGATCTTGGCGTATTTTTTCGTAATGCAATGAAAAGTATTTTGTAAAAATATTTTTGTGAGAGAATCCTAGTGATTGTAGTCTAGACCCGGGAAGGAATCCTAGTTCACTACAATCGAAGCTCTGATACCAACCTGTCACACCCTAACTTTTACGGAAGCGTGTACGTGTGACTTGATTAATATCATTGCATTCAATTACAATAAAAAACTATATGACTAAAATATGATGTTCATCCATTCATAAGTTTTAAGATAATGCCAACACAAGTTGTTTAAGTTAAATTACAACCATCCAAAATAGTGATAAGTTCCATAAAGGACTTTTTAAAAAAAGACTTTTAAACCAAGGCTTTGATTCATATATCCTATCCAAGATAAGATATACAAACCAAACCCTTCAAAATAGGATGACATCAATCTTGAAATTACTTCTTGAATCATTCTCAACGCCGTCAGATCCATTTAGTTTCCTGAAATACATGTAATTTGAAAACATCAACAAAAGTTGAGCGAGTTCATGTGTTTTGTATGTGAGCTCGTATAAACTTGTAATCATTTGAAAGTATTCCTTTGGTAACCGGTATGTAAGCGTCTATGAACAGATCAATTAATGTTTTGCAAGGACATTAATATGTGTGCAATGGCGTAGGAAGGCTCAAACCTAGCGGATTTTGTACCGGGCCACACGGCTGAAACGACATAGTCACCATATTCGGCCACTCGCGGACCCATGGGTGGGGCTCACAACACCCAGATAGATCTACCACTCATGCACCTCGGTCTTTAAACAAAGATTAATGGTCTTAAGTATGCGCCTACCCATTCACATGATCTAACAGTTCATTCCTTAGCTAAACCATACCATTTGAAATATTTGAAACATGTATTTCACCCCCGAAAGTTATAAATCCTAAAACAATTAAAAGAAAAGGGGGACATGAACTCACTAGTTTGCGTAGCTGTCTCGTATACTCAAAGTTTCGCTTCCCGCGTCGTACCACTACCTACGCACGTACTATGTTTTATTAGACGTTTAGGTCGTGTAACGACTCTTAGCCTTAGTTATTTATTAAGACTAATTTTGGAATTTAGTATACTTTGAGTTATACGCTTGATGTACATTATATAATTGCAAATTATATAATTATTAGTTAAAATAAGGATATTTTAACTTGAGTTATTTCCATTCCAATTATTTGGAATATTGTTAAAAATAATTTATTTTTAACTCGATTTGTCATGTATTTCTCACATATATATTTTCCAAGTATAGGTATACTTGTATTTGCGTATTTTGCCAACTATTGGTAGTGTATTCCGGTATGTACTTATACGTATAGGAATACGTATTTTCTTATATTTATCAAGTATTCTTTACTTAATTTTTGTAGAATTTTCCGGAATATTATTTTTGTTCAATTAAAAATCATCAACTTTATATTCTTAAAATATACATATTTTAAGAGATTTTTTTATAGAAAAATATTTATAAATTTTATTTGGAAAAAATTTGTATACTTCCATATATATCTTAAAAATAATATATTTTTAAGATTAAACCTAGAAAAAATGCATATTTTTAGTTTTCACCAAAATAATATATTTTTAAGTTTTTCTTGAAAATATATATTTTCTCCCACTTCAAAAATAATACATTTTCTACTTTGACAAAATATGATATATTTTATAATAGTTGCAAAAAATCATATTTTGCCGTTTCTTCGGTTTCAAAAATACCGTTTATCACATTTGTCAAGTTATGAATTTATTTCCGATATATATATATACATATTGTCCAAATGTCCTTTGTCCGATTTGTCCGATATTTGGGTATAAGATATATATTTATTTTCTTTTGATTTTGGTAATATTTTATATTACAATTTTTAGTATTTTGGTGTGTTATATTATTTTCAAGGTTTTTAATTTTAATATAACTAATACAAGCAATATACAAGTAGCACATAATTTGGTGTCTTCTAAATATATATTTTCCTAAATATATACTTAATCAATTTTATTATTAAAAATCAACCTCCAATACTTGTAATTTTTATAACAAAATTTATGGCAAATTTTATATTTAAAACCAAGGCCAAAAATTACTTGTAAACACTTGTTTAAAAATATTTTTCTAAGTGTTTAATTTTTACAAAAAATTTGCCATAGTTTCCCTTGAAAACGGAGGTTTCCATGCTTATTAGCATATCATTTTCTTTTCAAAAATTCATCATCAATCATCATTAATCATCATCAATTATCATACAACTTACCATAGCCATAATCATGCACTTTTATAAAATGATATGAACTTGAAGTTTTACAAAACCTTGTAGTATTTTAACATGTTGTTTAACATGTTCATATAACAATAAAAACATGGTTTTTATCTCATTAAACTCATTTTTACAAGATTTCAACCTTTACAACTTGTAATCCATTTTTACAAAAATTAATCTTCTTGAATCTTTTGATGTTTTCTACACTTTACTAGTTCCATTTTAACACCTAAAACATGGTTATTTTCTTTCAAAACCAAATCATGTTAAATCTTGATGTAAACTTTAGTTTCTTGAAACATTTTTTTTGAAATCTTATATTTTTTTTAAGATTCACAACTTGTAGGAATCATCATCCTACACAAAATCATGTTCATCTTCAAGTTCATTCTTTACATAAAGGATGATCATCATAGATTTTTCAAGAATCATCCTCATACTTGCTAGGTCATGTTTTAAATCACCATCTATCAAGCTTTATGTGGTGATCTACACCATACATACAAGTAATCAACAAACAAGTTCATCTCATACACTTAAAGAACTTAGTTTATCATGATTTCAAGCTTTATGTTCATGTTCATGTTCTTGTTTTGATGAGATTCTTTAGATTATCATGTTACTTCATACTTTAACTACTAAAATCAAGTGTAAAAACAATATCAAAGAAACTTTCTACAAGCTCTAAGGCTAGGGAAGAACAAGTTGCTAGATGAAGAAGAAAAGAAGTGGTTAATAGCTCTCCAAGAAGGTCCTTCCAATCTACTTGCTTCCAACCTTCCTAACTATGCTTGAATCACCTTGTAGGATGCTTAGATTATGAAGAAATGGATTGAAAAGTGAAGAGGAGATGTAGGGGTGTTTGGCCGTGAGCTTGATGAGGGAGAAGGGAGTGTTGTGTGAGTTTGAATGTTGGTGAAATGAGAAGTGTTAAGGTCTTGTGGTTTTTTATAAACCTCTCCCAACATTTTATTACACCATGGATAATATGTTCAAATCATCTTAGCAAATCAAATAAATTAATCAAAGAAATCAAGGGTGTGGGACCCCTATTGTAACCGTCCCAGGGGGGTCTCTAGTTGGATTTCAACTCTTAGTTAGATGTTTGGTTATGATCTAAGTGATTTAATTAGGGGTTAAGTGTGTTTGGATGATTTAATATGTAATATGATGTTTGGTGTTGATAACTAGCTTTGTAACATTAAAACAATGCTTCTAGTTAAATTTTGGTGTTTCGGGTAGTGTCCGGTTGTTCGTCTGGTTATCGGTTTATTAAGGTGCTAAATTGCGCAGTTTAGTGTGCTATGAGATATCTTTTATGACAGTTTTCATCCCCGACACTTTACAAGTTATTCTGGACAATTAACCCTCATTTCTGCATTATATTTTGATGTTAAAAAGCTGATTTTTGCTGTTTTCTGCAGAATTCTGCATCTAGGATGTGTTTCGGGCACTTTTTAGTGCTTAAATCGTCACTCGGAAGGCAGTTTTATAACCCTTACTTCCATACATAATATTCTAGTGTAAATCTTTGTTCCGAGGCTCAGTCTGTGTTCTAACAACATGTCTGTCTGAGTACTGAACTCCTGTCAGTACTTCTAGTTTATCTGCTTATTGTGCTAGTCTCGTCGTGTGCACTAATTGAACTATTCTGGGTTGCATTTAATAATGATAGGTAATCATGCAACATGTAATGTATTTGTATGTCTTTGAAAGTAAACAAGAAATCATTCATATCATAGTTCAATCATGCACAGTCATAAAGTACAAATTACTGTTCATAGTGTACGGAATACCTGGAAAAGTGCCAGTTATCACATATAATACCTTTGACCGCCTCCTTCACTTTAGATCTGAGACCACAAATGTTTGGGAAGTCGATTTGGTCCTTGACTGAAAAAGCAAAAAACCAATTCACCTTACACCATATCTCTATATGTTGCCACACACGACTCACGATACTACAAGAACACAACAAATAAGTAACTGATTCCTCCCCATCTTCACACATGCAGCAGATCAAATCACCAGAATAGTAGTTTCGGGCTTTAAGGGATGTTAGCGTAGGCAGATGATCCAAAACGACTCTCCATATGAAGATGTTAATCTTCTTTGGAACCTATTTTGACCAACTAAAAACATACCTTCCACTAAAATCTTTACCACTATTAAGGAATTCTTTTACCGCATTCACCGAAAATTCCGAGCAATCTCCTCCCAGCCAAGTCCATTTATCCTTCTTATCAGTTAACTGAATTTAATCCAGCCTTTCTATGAGAATATTCCACTCGGCTAACTTAGCGATATGGCTCGGCTCCCTCGACCAAGCCCAAGAACTCATGAAATTCTTCGTTTCTTCATTATATCTTTCTTTAACACTACAACGTTTCTCCTTCTTGAGATGAAAAAGAAGGGGAATTCGGTCCTTTAGCGGCTAACTATAGAGCCACGGATCGACCCAGAATCTGATACTCTTTCCATCACCTATCGTTCCTTTAAACATCTGATTCCCAGGTTCTGAACTTTAATCTTCTCGGTATTTTTCACCAAAGACTTCCCAGTGCCCGTTAACGTCTCATTAACTGGAAGGGATTTCCAGTTCTTCATATTGTCATCCAAAGACTGGACAACCCTTCTCCATAAACTGTTCGGCTCCTTCCTATATCTCCAGATCCATTTAGATAGAAGCGCAATGTTCGTGTTGCATAATTTACTTAAAACGAAGATCTGTGTATGACATATTTAATTGAGTATAAACCATCACCTGAATTTCATTAATCAAGTTTCGCACTATGTGTCTATGTTCTATTCTTAATCACAACAATGTACATGTTAAATAAAGTATTTCCATGAAAGGGTTTAAATAATTTGTTAAGAAAATTCAACTCCTTACATAAAGGGAATATCCAAATAAGATATATAGCTCATTACTAACGGAATGGTGAGATGACACATCAACTCTCCCTTGAAACTCATCAACGTGTTTTAGAAACATTGGTTGTGGAGGGTCTTATCAGAACTCTATATTAGGAGAAAGTAGTACTAGGACGGGTGACCTAGAACTCTCCATTAGGGCAACCATATACAAAAGTGGGAGCTCACAGTGAACACAACGAACAATATTGATTATACAAGAGGCCGAATATTATAAATGGTATAGAGTCACTCCTATGCCGTTCAGGACGACGGTGGGGCAAACCTCGTTAAGGATGATGAGTCCCTGAGGGTGTTTGGGAGGACACCTTAGGCATGTCCAATACCCATTATTGGGATGGTGAGGTTTGGTGAGGAAAACCTCACCGCCGACAATGAGTCCACAGAGGGGATGATTGTAACACCTTAGACATATACAACTTGATCGTGGACCTGAGAGATGTTGGGTTCATAATGATAATCCATCTCATATATCACCAACATATTTAGGGTGCATTGGTTGTGGATCTCATCAAAACTCCACAAGTAAGTGTGCTCAGATAGAGTCCTACCAGAATGGTTGACCTCCTTGGAAATCTCCGCTAAGGCAACCAAAAACAAATGTGTGAGTTCTTGGATGGGTAACCCATTAGGGGCAAAGAAGACAAGATACTGACAAGGTTTACTTGGGTTATCACAAATCGTATCAGAGCTAGAGTCGGGCTGGTGTGCCAACGAGGACATTGGAATTTGTAAAAGGAGTGGAGATGTAAGTACTACATCGGTGTGCTGGCTAGGACATTGAATTGTACTGATTTTAGATTAGTGTTAGAAATATCAGAGTATCAACATACGCAAATAATAAGTACCATTATGTTTTCATTTGTATACTAATAAACATTTAAAGTTCAACTAATTAACTATGTCTCGTTAAACAAGTTCACTATTGTATGCAAAGATATACAAGCAAGTCACATGTGTAGCGCATAATTCACATGACATTTGTAACATCTAAATTCAAGTATTTTAAAAGAATTAAGTGAACTTATCTTGGTTTGTAGTGAGGATTTCTTTATCTCTGTTGATGCAACAAATAATAGACCAGTGCTAGTAGCGAGGCTAGTTAGGCAAAATGGTTGAAGGGTTTGGTTTTCCCTAACGCAGGCCGTGGGGTCCCCCCTTGTTTGCAAGACGTGGAGAGAGGTTCACTAGTTTGATTTTGTTGTTTGCTCGGGATCCTCCACTGAAACGTGTTCAGTCTCGGATGTGGGAGCAATAAGAATGTGTGTATTGAATGTGATGGAGAGTGAGTTGCATAGAACAAGTACTCAAGAGCAATGACCAGAGATTCACGTAGAATCAGAGCTGATCTCGAATGTCCTGAACATTAAATGAAGTGTCACATTTATAGGAAAGGTTATCGCTCAAAGAGGAAACCATTGACTAGTGAATATGCTTGCAGTGGGGGACTTACCCTTTTGGGGGTCGAAGCCTTTTGTCCTGCGGATAAAAGACTGCATTCTGTGGACTTGTCTTACTTTTGCGGCTGGGAGAGTTGGTGAGGCAATCAGAGATGTGACCATTTACTGTTCACGTGTTGCTTTGTCTTGGCTCCTAGGTTTTCAACCCTTGAACCCTTTAACCTTTTAAGCATTCATGTATTTAAGTCACTTTATTTGGTCTTGGGCTACCCCCATCATCAGCCCCCCAAGTCAGAGGTTTTTGGGAAATGAGCTCAAAGACTTCTGACTTTTACACATGTATTTGTATTGCTTAAAGGCTTCAAGGCTTTGAAGCTTGAAGGGTTAAAAACGGTTGAGCTTTTTGATTTTTGAATTTTGACAAGACAGTTGATATGACTTGCGACAATTTTCTTTTGTGTCAGGCGGCGGTTTTAATTCCTCCGTTTAATTATATTATTTTCTATTCATTAATTTACATTAATTTTCACAGAAGAACATCATTTTCTCTCTTTCTCTCAAGTTTTCCCCTTTTTCGAATCAAGTTAGTTCCGATTACTTACTTTCTTCTTATTTTCTTATATCATGGGTGCTCGTAAGGATTTAGCGAAATCGTTTTCTCGATTAACTCAAGAGGAGGTCGATTTGTTTTGTATGGAATGGGGAATTGGGCAGAAGTTTAAACCGGTTGCATCGGCTTGTGATGTTTCAATCGATAGATGTCCCCCTGGTTCCATTGCTATCTACTGTCGCCATTTCGAGTTTTCTAACCTTCGTCACCCATTTTCGAACTTTGTTTTGAATATCCTGGAGTATTATCGCCTATCTTTCGGTCAGATTCACCCTCATGGCTTGGCTAGGGTTTTACACTTTGAAGTTTTGTGCCGGGCTTCTGGGTATGACCCAACTCTTTTATCGTTCCGTCGTTTTTTCCGTCTGGCTAAGAATGGTGACTGGTTTACCTTCGAGACGTCTCAAGTTGACACTTGCTTGATTTCATCTATGGTTTCTACCCTTGGTGTCTGGAAGGACCGGTTTTTCTGGGTATCCGAGGAAATTGTTCCTTTTAAACTTGTTTGGAGGCACCCGGATGCCGTTTTGAATGAGCCTGAGCCTTCTGTCTCTGATATAAATGCTAGTTTTCTAGAAACTCTTAGGGAATGCCCTTCAAGGCTCGTCCCTTTCCCGAGCATTTATTGGTGTTATTGGGTCTTAGTAAGTTGTGGGAAAAACGTGATCGAGACCCGGTGCTTTTGAGAGATGGGCAGGGTATGCATTTATTCTTATTGTGCTGTTATGTTCTTGTCTTCGCTTGCTTACATGTTTCATTTTTTGTTTATTTTGCAGTCATGTCTGCACTTGATTTTATCAAGAGAGATGATACTTCCGATGTTGCTGCTACCCTGGGTGAAGATGCAATTGTCAGGGGATCCGATTATAGGTTCGAGGGTTCTAGCTATGTGAACGTCCCCAATGTCAAGGGTTTTACGAAGGCTCCGGGTTCCAAGGTTTCTGTTCGTCGTTCAAAACGTTATTTGAAAGGTGCTGATCAACCATCTGGCTCGGAGGCCATTGATGTTAGTGACGATATTGAAGTATCAGCAGAGCAGGCTATTGAGGTTGATGTGTCAAAGGGTAAGGAAAAAGAGTTGGTTGTTTCCGGCAAGAAGAAGAAGTTGGTTAAGAAAGGCAGCACTCCTACCATCCAGGGTTCATCTGCTAAAAGTGTTGAAAGCTTCGAGGGTCCAGAGGCTGAAGAGGTGTATGTTCCCAGCTGGGGGGTAAAAGTTGGAGATAGCTTCAAAGACCCGGCTGTTTGTGCTGAGGTGTTGGCCCACTTTGCTCCTCCTGCTGTTCGAAGTGCTATTTCTGAAATGGAAGCTGATCATCTTATTTTGAGATTGATGTTGAGCTTCTGTAATCTTTCAGCCTTGCTGGCTGAAGGTGTTACCCGTTTTGCAAATGGTATGCGGGAGTATGAGGAAGCTTCCAAGAAGAAGGAGAAGATGAAAGCCTCTATGGCTGCTATGAAGAAAGAGGTTGACTGTTTTTCCGAGAAGGAGTTAGCTTGGGCAAAGAAGGTGGGTGAGTTGACGAGAAGGCACGAAATTGAGATAAACGATCTCAAGAAAAGCTTCGGAGCTGATCGGTTGAAGCTAAAAGCTGATAGGGAGGCCTTGGCTATTCAATAGAAGGCCTTTGATGAGGAAAAAGATGGTTTGAAGGCTTCGGTTGCTCAAGCCACTGGTGATAACCAGTGGCTCATTGAACAAGGCTTCCATCAGGTTGTAACCTACCTTCTTCATTCTAAAGAGTTCAATTCTGCTCTTGGCGAAGTTCATACCAAACTGCTCAACTTGGGGAAACATCAAGGTCTCATTGCCGGTTACAAGCTTAATGAATCTGATCATCCCTTGGAAAAGTCTCCTTTATACCGTCCTGAAGCTTCTGAGGTCTTCAAGGGTTCCGTTGAGCAGATGGAGAGGCTGACCTATCCGTACGTTAGTTAAGTTGCTGCTTGTTTTGGTAAGCCTCTTTCTGTCTTGCAAGAGCTAAAACCGGATGGTCTTAACGAAAAGGTTTGTGCCGAAGTGCTCGGTTCCCTTTCAAGAAAACGATCTTATTCAGGAGACAGTGAGGATACTTTTTCGGGAGAACCTGATGCTTCCAAGGATGCGAGTTTGGAGGGTTCAGCGGTTGGTGGTGGTGTTGGTTCGAAGGCTAAGAAGTCGAAGAAGACCAAAAAGGTCTAAGGTGACGGTTCCGGGGCTTCCAAGCCTCCTGTTGATGTTTGAAGATCATTCGTAGCTTTCTTAGCACCAAAAAACAATTTAATGGTTTGTATGCTATTTTAAACAATCTTAGGTTTTGCAGGAACCCCTAAGGTTCCTGCTTTGTGGTTGTGGTTTGGCCTTGTGGGCCTTTTGAACAATTTCTTAGGTTTGCAAGCCATTAAGGCTTGCTTTAAACTTGTTCGAATGCTTGGAAACCTTAAAAGGTTTCTTTTATTATGTTGCTAAGTTTTTACTATTTGCCTTGTGTTATGTTTTTCATGCTTGTGCCTGTTTTGTTAAGGCAGCTTGGTTGGCTTCAAGCCTTCAAGGTTTGTGGCCGTTTGTATGTAGCTTGAAGCCTTCAAGGCTTCCGGTTACTATTTTGGTCTTATGACTTGATGTCTTGGTTTGTATTTTTGAGTTTTGGGTTGTGTGTAACATTTTTACTCATGTTGTTGCATTGTTTCTTGGATTAGTTCTTTTCTTTGTGGTTTTGTCTTTGTTGGGTTTGTGTTGTCTTTATGTTTTTCATACCTTAAAGGGTTCAGTGCTGCAGTCACTTAGCCTTGGTATTTTTAACAAGAAGACATAACACCTATCCTGTTTATTATTTTCCTTAGTTTGATTTCATTTCGTAAGCCTGTTTTTTGATACCTTTTCTAAGGCTTAAAGAACATTTGATGTAGGCTGTTCAAACCCATCTATGAGACCGCTTTCTTTTCAATTATAAGTCTCATGGAGTTGTATTGATTTAGGAACTCACCTCTTATATAGGTTCATTTAACCCTTGAACCTATTGAGCGATATGGCCTGGGAGCTCATCCCCTTACATGGCCCTTGCCATGGAGTTTCTTGCTAGGTTCTCAACCTGATTTTAGGATAGAAAGACAAATTTGATAAAACATCATCATTCATTCAAGAGATATTGTGTTAGAAAAGGTGATCGTAGGATAACTCTTGAAATACAACTTTGTGAAATACAAACCAATCTTTCTTGATTACACATGAAACCTCTTAAGGGTTTTTCCATTCCAGTGTTGGAAGCTTTTTACCTTTTGAGTCTGCTAGCTTATAGGATCCACCCTTGTGTGCTTCAAGGATTGTATATGGCCCCTCCCATTTTGGGCCAAGCTTTCCTTGGTTCTCTTTTTTACTAGCCCCATTGTTTCTAAGCACTAGGTCTCCTGGATTGAAGCGTTCGTGTTTGACTCTTTTGTTGTAATAGGCTTCCATCATTTGTTTGTACTTGGCTTCTTGGATTGCAGCTTGGTCTCGTGCTTCCTCTAGGAGTTGTAAGTTCAACATGGCCTCTTTGTGGTTTGCTTCGAGATCCATGTTGACCGTTCTTTGAGTTACAACTCTTACTTCAGCTGGAATCACGGCTTTGGATCCAAACACCAAGCTGTAAGGTGTCCTTTTATGGCTCGTTTTTTTAGTTGTTCTTATGGCCCATAGGACACTTGGCAATTCTTCAAGCCAATTGCTTTCATGCCTTCCCAATCTGGCTTTGATTCCTTCAACTATGCTTCGATTCATCCTTTCAACCTGACCGTTTGATTGTGGATATGCCACTGAGCTGAAAACCTGAGTTATTCTGAACTCTTTGCACCAAACGCTAAAATGCTTCTCAGCGAATTGCTTTCCATTATCGGTGACAAGCACTCCCGGCAATCCATAGCGACAAATGATGTTTTCCCAAACGAAGTCAATGACCTGTTTGCCCGTAATTTTTGCAAGTGGTTTAACCTCCGGTCACTTGGTGAAGTAATCTATGGCAACTAGCAGGAACTTTACTCCACCTTTGGCTAGTGGGAATGGACCAACGATATCCATTCCCCATTTATAAAATGGCCATGCTGAGGATATTGGGACAAGGTCATGCTTGGGACTCTTTGGTACCGGTGCATGGATTTGACAAGAATCACATTTCTTCAGTTGTTCAGCGGTATCACGGTGCATGGAGGGCCAAAAATACCCAAGGTTCATTAGTTTGGCAACCACCATTCTTGCTCCAAAATGGGCTCTGTATATTCCTTCATGAACCTCTTTGACCAAATACTGGCTTTGTTCGGGACCAACACATCTCAGCAAGGGTGCAAGGTAACCCTTCTTGTAGAGGATTTCACCTTGCAACACATACTGTCTAGACTTGATTTTAACCCTTTCAGCCTCTGTTTGATCAGCAGGTAATTCACCATTTTAAGCAATTTCTTGATTCGAGTCATCCAATTGGGACCTTCTTCGGTGATTACGTCTTGAACTTCCAATTCTTCTATTGATGGAGTTTTCAATACTTCTACGAACACCTTTTTAGTGAGGTGGGCAAAAGTGAGGGAAGCGAGTTTACTCAAGGCATCAGCTTTCTTGTTTTGGGACCTGGGGATTTGCTTAATGGTACACGTTTGGAATGTGTTCATCAGCTCTTTGGATTTTTCCTTGTACCTCTTCATGTTAGGTTCCTTTGCAACATAACTGTCATTCACTTGGCTTGACACCAACAACGAGTCCGTGAAGACTTCAAGCTTTTGAACCTTCATTTCCTTAGCCAACCTTAAGCCAGCTATTAGTGCTTCGTATTCAGCTTCATTGTTGGTGGTCTGGAAATCAAATCGAAGAGCATACGTGAATTCTAACCCTTTTGGGTTGATCAAAATGAGCCCAGCCCCTGACCCTTCAACGATTGAAGCCCCATCGGTAAAAAGTTTCCAGGCTTCAAGGTCTGAGGGTTCAGTGGCAGCTATGTTTACTTCAGTGATTGTTTGTTTTGGGACTTCCACAATGAAATCAGCCAAGACTTGAGCTTTGATAGCTTTTCTTCGAACATAGGTGATGTTGTATTCACCGAGTTCCACAGCCCACTTGGCTAATCACCCTGAATTCTCCGGTTTTTCAAGCGCACTTCTTATAGGTTGGTCGGTGACCACTTGTATGGAGTGTGCTTGGAAATACCTTCGAAGCCTTCTAGCCGTTTGGACTAGGGCTAAAGCAAGTTTTTCCAGGGGAGGATAATTGATTTCTGCCAATTTTAGAGTTTTGCTGAAGAAATAAACGGGTACCTGAACTTTGTCTCGTTCAATGGTGGGGACTGCACTTATTGCTTCTTCAGCAATTGAAAGGTATACCGAGATCAATTCTCCCATTTCCGGGGCTGCAATGTCAGGTAGTGAAGCTAGGTGTCTCTTCATCTGGTTGAAGGCTTCTTCAGCCTCATCAGTCCATTTTTCGTCCTTCTTGTCGGAGCAACCCTTGAGCGTTTTAAAGAAAGGTAAAGACCCTTCAGCCAATTTTAAGGTAAAACGTTTCAGGGCTGCAAGCTTCCCATTTAAGCTTTCTACCTCTTTTTTGCTTCGTGGTGGCTTGGTTTCCTTCTTTGAATCCAAAATGAACATTTTTCGGGGTTGAGCTTCATGTTGACCTTCCTTAGGTTCTTGAAGGTTTCTTGGATGTCATCAAGCATTTGGTATTCCGTTTTGCTTTTGATTACCAAATCATCAACATATGCTTCCATTTTTCTGCCAATTTTACTAGCAAAAATCCTTGTCAACTAGGCGTTGGTAGGTAGCACCCGCGTTTTTGAGACCAAAGGGCATCTTTTCGTAGCAAAAGATTCCTTTATCCGTGTGAAAGACAGTTTTCTCTTCATCTTCTTCCTTCATGAGAATTTGGTAGTAACCCTTGTAAGCATCTAGGAAACACTTGAAAGGGTAACCAGTGAGGGAGTCAACCTTCAGATCAATTTCTGGCAACGGGTAACAATCTTTAGGACAAGCCTTGTTTAATTCCTTGAAGTCTATGCACATTCTCCACGAGTTATCGGGCTTTCGAACCATGACTGGGTTTGCAACCCAGGATTGATACTTGACTTCCCGGAGAATGTCGGCTGACACAAGCTTTTCAACCTCTTGGCATGCAGCCAAGCTTCTTTCGGGTGCTAGACTCCACTTCTTTTGGACAACAGGCTTGACATTAGGTGGTATTCTTAACTCGTGTTCAGCAATGCTTCGAGGGATACCCGTCATATCTTCCGGGCACCAGGCAAAGACATCACTATAGTGTACCAACAGCTTTTCGAGATATGAGAGGGTTTCTCGTGAAAGGCTTAGATTTACCCTTATCCTTTGTTCAAGATACTTAGGGTTTACGATCAGCCTTTGCTTGTCTTCTTCATTCTTGGAACTTTCCCCTTCAACCATGTAGGCCTCTTGAGTAGGTTGAAGGGTTGCAATCCCCCTCTCGGTAGGAAATTTGATAGAGCCATGACCAACAGAAACAACCATGTAGAATGCACACTGCCCCGGCCTTCCTATGATCACGTCATAGTTTGAAGGTATATTGATGACCACAAACGTGAGGGGTTGAACTCTTTCCATCTTGCCTTCGCTGAAACGGACATCAAGGGTCAGTTGCCCCAAAGGCTTCAGAGGTATGTCTGCAATACCTTTTATGGAGGTCCCTGAGGGTTGAAGCTTTGAACGTTCCTCATTGCTTAAATGATTGAAGAACTTCTCAAACATGATTTCGGTGGCTACACCAGTATCTATGTATGCTTTGTTTGTTTGTAGTGTACCCACAGTTGCTTCAACTACAAGGGGGTTTGGAAGTGGGTTCTTTTCTATTGGAGGGAAACATAAACACTGAAGCTCCCAAGCTTCCAACCACTGTCGTTTATGAACATTTTTCCCACAATGTGCCCCAGAAACTTTCCTTCTTTGAATCCAAATGAACATTTTTCGGGGTTGAGCTTCATGTTGACCTTCCTTAGGTTCTTGAAGGTTTCTTGGATGTCATCAAGCATTTGGTATTCCGTTTTGCTTTTGATTACCAAATCATCAACATATGCTTCCATTTTTCTGCCAATTTTACTAGCAAAAATCCTTGTCAACTAGGCGTTGGTAGGTAGCACCCGCGTTTTTGAGACCAAAGGGCATCTTTTGGTAGCAAAAGATTCCTTTATCCGTGTGAAAGACAGTTTTCTCTTCATCTTCTTCCTTCATGAGAATTTGGTAGTAACCCTTGTAAGCATCTAGGAAACACTTGAAAGGGTAACCAGTGAGGGAGTCAACCTTCAGATCGATTTTTGGCAACGGGTAACAATCTTTAGGACAAGCCTTGTTTAATTCCTTGAAGTCTATGCACATTCTCCACGAGTTATCGGGCTTTCGAACCATGACTGGGTTTGCAACCCAGGATTGATACTTGACTTCCCGGAGAATGTCGGCTGACACAAGCTTTTCAACCTCTTGGCATGCAGCCAAGCTTCTTTCGGGTGCTAGACTCCACTTCTTTTGGACAACAGGCTTGACATTGGGTGGTATTCTTAACTCGTGTTCAGCAATGCTTCGAGGGATACCTGTCATATCTTCCGGGCACCAGGCAAAGACATCACTATAGTGTACCAACAGCTTTTTGAGATATGAGAGGGTTTCTCGTGAAAGGCTTAGATTTACCCTTATCCTTTGTTCAAGATACTTAGGGTTTACGATCAGCCTTTGCTTGTCTTCTTCATTCTTGGAACTTTCCCCTTCAACCATGTAGGCCTCTTGAGTAGGTTGAAGGGTTGCAATCCCCCTCTCGGTAGGAAATTTGATAGAGCCATGACCAACAGAAACAACCATGTAGAATGCACACTGCCCCGGCCTTCCTATGATCACGTCATAGTTTGAAGGTATATTGATGACCACAAACGTGAGGGGTTGAACTCTTTCCATCTTGCCTTCGCTGAAACGGACATCAAGGGTCAGTTGCCCCAAAGGCTTCAGAGGTATGTCTGCAATACCTTTTATGGAGGTCCCTGAGGGTTGAAGCTTTGAACGTTCCTCATTGCTTAAATGATTGAAGAACTTCTCAAACATGATTTCGGTGGCTACACCAGTATCTATGTATGCTTTGTTTGTTTGTAGTGTACCCACAGTTGCTTCAACTACAAGGGGGTTTGGAAGTGGGTTCTTTTCTATTGGAGGGAAACATAAACACTGAAGCTCCCAAGCTTCCAACCACTGTCGTTTATGAGGAACCTTTCCATCAAAATCCACCATGTTAACTTCCTTGCCCTTTCCTTCGGCCATCTTGTCCCTTACCCCCATTACTAAGTGAGCAAGTTCCCCGGATTTGACGGCCTCTTTAATCCTCTTTTTCAATTGAAAGCAATCATTAGTATGGTGGCCCTTCTCTTCATGAAATTCACAGAATTGGGTGGAATTTTCATTCCTTTTGCTTTTGGGGAGAGGTCTTGGAGGTCGCAAGCTTTGTTTTACTTCCTCTGTAGCAAGAATCTCTTGAGGGGTCTTCTTGAGGGGTGTGAAGCTCATGCCTTTTTCCTTGCTGGAAGGGTTCCGGCTTTCAGGCCTTCGCTGCTCTGAACCCTTTTGGCGTCTGTCATAGGGGTGGAAGCTTCCCCTTTTTCTAGCTGGGCTGTTGCCTCGCCAGCTTGACCCCCTTTTTCTCTGCTCTTTGATATCCATGGCCTCTTCTCCTCTGATGTGGGCTTCGGCTCTTTCGAGAGCTTCTTCCAAAGTCTTGGGCAGGGATTTGTTAAAATCTCTTGTAAGATATTTAGATGTAATGGCATTCATAAAACCGGCCACTCTCATCTTTTCGTCTGCCCCTATATACGTGAGACCTTCCTTCTTGTACCTTTCTATGAACTCTCGAAGGCTTTCGCCATCCCTCTATTTTATCTGGAAGATTACTGTAGCATCTTTGACGTACCGCCTCTGCTGTGAGAAATTGGCTAAAAACCCTTTACTTAGATCATCGAAGCTTCGAACGCTTCTGGCAGGCAAATCGTTGAACCATATCTGGGCTGATCTAACGAGAGTTTGCATAAACATGAGGCAACATTCAGGATTCATCCATTTCTCGATTCTGGCGGCACCAGTGAAGATCTGAAGGTGATCTTCCGGATCCTCAGTCCCATCATATGTCTTGATATGGGATGGCATCTTGATCTTCGTTTGAAAATCATAATCGGCTATTTGCTGTGAGAAGCACGAGAGTTACTTGGCTTGTAAGGCTTGGCCAAATCTTCTTCAGCCCTTGCACCCGTGTTGCTGTTGTTATTATTGTTCCCTTGAGTGGCCAACACCTGATTAATAAAGTGCTGCCACGGGAAGCTGGCCATCATCTGGGGCATAAAGTTGAAGCCTTGAAGGCTTCCGGGTGCAACTGGGCAACTAACTCCCAAAGGAGTACTCATAACGACACTTCGTGCCAAAGGGAGTATGGACAAAGCTTGTTCCCATGTAGTTGTTGCTGAGGGTAGAAGGCTTGCCACTGGGGATTGTAGGAGCTGGTCCAGAGTTAGCTCGTGCCCCAATGGAGCACCGGTTGTAGTTGGTTGAGATGAAAAGAGAGGAAATGTTGTGGGATTTGGCCTCGTGGACAGATATGGGTTAGGGTTTGGAGGAGGATTGCTGGGACCAACCTCATCCCTAGATGCAGAAGGTTGTGAGTTTGCAAAAGGAGGCATGGGGGGTCCAGGAGATAGTGACGGTTCTGGCTCGTCATAATCCAAACGAATCCTCACTCCCTTGTCTCTCTCCCTACTCACATATTGGTTCAGGAGAGAACTCAACTCCAGGAAATTGTTGGCCACCCCTTCAGGGGTAAGTTCAACATGTGAGGAGGTACTAGAGACACCGACATTAGGGGAAGGGACCCCTGATCTAGACGGAGTTGGAGTGTGGAAAGTGAGAAACTCGGGGTATGAGGTCCCCGTGGGAGTGCTCCCCGGTGTCGAGAAAGACGTTGGTATAGCCACTTGAGCTTGGCTAGTGCTTGGGGTAAAGGTATTTGGAACTTGATTCACCTCTCCCGGAGATTCACTTTCCGACATGGTAGTTTCAAGAGAATGGAGCTACACTACTAGGTCTTTTGAAGAAAATTAGTGGCGTAGCCCCACGGTGGGCGCCAACTTGTTGATGCAACAAATAATAGACCAATGCAACAAATCAGAGATGTGACCATTTACTGTTCACGTGTTGCTTTGTCTTGGCTCCTGGGTTTTCAACCCTTGAACCCTTTAACCTTTTGAGCATTCATGTATTTAAGTCACTTTATTTGGTCTTGGGCTACCCCCGTCATCAATGTCTATTGTACTCACTATTTTATGGGTCCGGTATTGTTAGTATTAAGTATCCGCACTTCAATTCATCTTTGAACAGTTTTTAAAGTTTTATAGATTCGTAGCTGTAAAAGTATTCTCTTGAATTGCATTAGCTATGATGTCTATAAAATATTTTTTAGAAGCATATCTTTAAAAAGAAAAACGATTATACCCTTTCTTAGAAAAGCTTCTCTTTATGTTGATTTTGGTCATTAGTTTTGCGGATCTAATACCACATATATGATATTTTCATATAATTTAGCAATATGCATATACAATTAATTGAATGGTAACATCTATTAGATAACATACATTTATTTTTATATAATCATCGTACGGTCGGTGCATGGTCGGATTGTGTATCTATCGTACCCTTCTTATTGATCTTTTATGTTTGTTGGCTACTATAGAAATGATACGGTTGATGGTTGTTGATGAAACAAATAATAGACCAAGGATAGTAGCGAGGTTGGTTAGGCAAAAGGGTTAAAGGGTTTAACTTTGCCTAACACAGGTCGTGGGGTCCCCCCACGTTTGCAAGACGTGGAAGGAGGTTCACTAGTTTATTCTTGTTGTTTGCTAAGGGTCCTTCTCTGAAGTATGTTTCAGATTCGGATGAAGGGGCAAACAGAATGTGTGTGTTGGATGTGAAAGGGAGTAACTCGCATGAAGCAAGTACTCGTGATGAATGACCAGAGTTTTAAGGAATCTTGACTGACCAGGCATGTCCTCACTTCAGTAAATGAAGTGTCAAATATATAGGAGAAGACATCTCCCAAAGATGAATGCATTTGACTAGTGACCTTGCTTGCAGTGAGGGGCTTGCCCTTTCGGGGGTTGAAGCCTTTTGACCCCTGGATAATAGAGTGTGCTCTGAGGACCTGCATTACTTTTGCGGCTGGTGAGTTGGTGAAGTAATCTGGAGATATGACTACTTACTGTTTCGTGCTACTTTATCTCGTTTTCCCAGGTTTTTAACCTTTGAACCATTTTGCCTTATGAGCATTTACGTATTTAAATCATTCATATTTGGTCTTGGGCTACCCCCGTCATCAGCCCCCCAAGTCAGAGGTTTTTGGGAAATGAGCTCAAAGACTTCTGACTTTTTATACGTATGTTTTTCTGTCCAAAGGCTTCGAGGGTTCGAGGGTTGGAAGGTTGAAAACGGTTTTTGAATTTCGGAATTTGACAAGACAGTTGACAAGACCTGTGGCAGTTTGTCAGGCGGCGGTTTTAAATTCTGCCTGTTGATAATTATCCCTAATCTCATTTATTTACATATTTTTACTTTTGAAGAACATTACTTGCTCCTTATTTCTCTCAAGTATCCCTCTTTTTCAAAATCAGGTCAGTTCCGTTTTGCTTATTTTCTCTTTAATTGTTCATGTCATGGGTGCTCGTAAGGATATGGCAAAGTCTTTTTCTCGACTGACCCAAGAGGAAGTCGATTTGTTTTGTATGGAATGGGGTATAGGGACGAAGTATAAACCGGTTGCACCGGCTTGCGATAAATCTATCAATGACTGTCCTTCTGGTATGATTGCCTTGTATTGTCGTCATTTTGAGTTTTCCAATCTTAGTTATCCGTTTTCAAACTTTGTCTTGAATATTTTGGAATATTATCGAGTGTCTTTTGGTCAGATTCACCCCCTTGGCATGGCTAGGGTTTTACATTTTGAAATTTTGTGCCGGGCCACCGGGTATGACCCATCTCTGTTGTCCTTCCGTCGCTTCTTCCGGCTTGCTAAGAATGGTGATTGGTTCACCTTTGAAACCACTCAAGTTGATACTTGTTTAATTTCGTCCATGGTTTCTACACTTGGGGTCTGGAAAGATTGGTTTTTCTGGGTGTCGGGGGAAATTGTTCCTTTCAAACTTGTTTGGAGACACCCGGATGCTGTTCTGAACGAGCCGGAGCCTTCTGATTCCGAAATAAACACTCGTTTTTTAGAAATTCTCAGGGAGTGCCCTTCGAGGCTTCATCCCTTCCCTGAGCATTTGTTGGTGTTGTTGGGTATAAGTAAAGTGTGGGAAAGGGCCAACCGGGATCCGGTGCTTATTAGAGATGGGAAGGGTATGCATTTATTCTTTTCTTGCTTTTTTGTTCCTTTTTCTTTGTTTGCTTATGTGCTTTTTGTATTTGTGTTGCAGTTATGTCTGCCCTTGATTTTATTAAAAGTGATGACACCTCTGATGTTGCCTTTGATAATGTTGCTGCTACTCCTGGCGAGAATGCGGTTGTTAAGGGTTCTGATTATAGGTTTGAGGGTTCTGGTTACGTGAATGTTCCGAATGTTAAAGGCTTTACCAAGGTTACTGCTTCCAAAGGTTCTACCCGTCGTTCCCAACGTCATCTGAAAGGTGTTGATCAGCCTTCTCGTTCAGAGCCTATCGATGTTAGTGATGATATTGAGGCATCAGGGGATCAGGCTGTGGATGTTGGCAAGGGTAAGGAAAAGGAGTTAATTATTTCAAGCAAGAAGAAGAAATTGATTAAGAAAAGTACCACTCCTGTTATTCAGGGTTCATCGGCCAAAAGTGTTGAGAGTTTCGAAGGTTCAGAGGGTCAGGATATTTATGTACCTAACTGGGGGGTTAAGGTTGGTGATAATTTTAAGGATCTGGCTGTTTGTGCTGAAGCTTTGGCTCATTTTGCTCCTCCCGGTGTTCGAAGTGCCATATCCGAGATGGAGGCTGATCATCTTATTTCTAGGATGATGCTCAGTTCCTGCAACCTTTCTGCCTTTTTGGCTAAAGGTGTTACTCGCTTTGCTAAAGGGATGCAGGAATATGAGGAGGCTTCCAAAAAGAAGGAAAAAATGAAAGCTTCAATTGCTGCAATGAAAAAGGAAATCGATAGCTTTTCTGAGAAAGAGCTAGCTTGGACCAAGAAGGTGGAAGAGTTAACAAGGAGGCACGAGATTGAGATGGGTGATCTCAAGAAGAGTTTTGAAGCTGACCGTCTGAAGCTGAAATCTGATAGAGAGGCCTTGGTTGTACAACAGAAGGCTTTTGATGAGGAGAAAGATGGTTTGAAGGCTTTGGTTGCCCGGGCCACTGGGGATAACCAGTGGCTTATCGAGCAGGGTTTTCACTAGGTTGTTACTTATTTGCTTCATTCTAAAGAGTTTAACTCCACTCTTGGCGAGGTTTACACTAAACTGCTTAATCTGGGAAAACACCAAGGTCTTATTGCGGGTTATAAGCTTCACGAGTCTGGCCACCCTTTGGAAAAATCTCCCTTGTACCGTCCCGAGGCTTCCGATATCTTTAAGAGTTCTGTTGAGCAGATGGAGAGGTTATCATACCCGTATGTGAGTCAGGTTGCTTCTTGTTATGGTAAGCCTCTCTCCGTCTTGCAGGAACTGAAGCCGGATGGTTTGAATGAAAAGTTATGCGCTGAAATGCTTAGCTCCCTTTCAAGGAAACGTTCCTACTCGGGAGATAGTGAAGATACCTTTCCTGGGGAATCTGATGCTCCGAAGGATGCCAGCTTAGAGGGTTCAGCTGTTGATGATTAGGGTCCAAAGGCTAAGAAGGTTAAGAAGACTAAGAAGGCTAAAGGTAGCAGTTCTGGGGCCTCTAAACCTTCTATTGATGCGTGAAATTCGTAGCTTTCTTAGCTCTTTTAAAACAATTTGTGGTTCGTAACCTTTAAACAATATTAGGTTTTCAGGAACCCTTAAGGTTCCTGTTGGTTGTGATTTAGGCCCTCGGGGTCGTTTGAACAATATCTTAACTTACAAGTCACTAGGACTTGTTTTGACCTGTGCTTGAAAGTCTTTCAGGGCTTTCTTTGATATGATATGATGCTTAACTATTTTCTTCGCGTTAGGTTTTTTGTACCTGTGCTTATTTTGTTAAGGCAATTTCGTTGGCCTTAACCCTTCAAGCTTTTTGGCTATCCGTAGGTAGGTTGAAGCCTTCGAGGTCTCGAGTTGTCACGTAGGTGGCTTGAAGCCTTGAAGGTTTCTTAGTTTCTTGACTTGACTTGGTTTGCATTTTTTTTTTTGTAATTTTTTCGTTTGTATCATCCTTTAGATAATTTTTTGTTTTCTTGTAACTTTGTCTTTGTCGAGTTTGTGTTGCCTTTATGTTTTTTTACACCTTAAAGGGTTCAGTGCTGCAGACACTTAGCCTTGGTGTTTTTAACAAGAAGACATAGCACCTATCCTTTTTATCATTTCTTTGTTTTTCATTTGACTTCATAAGCCTGTTTGTTGGTTATATTTCTAAGGCTTAAGGAACATTTGGTGTAGGTTGTTCAGACCTGTCTATGAGACAATTTTGCTTTAACTTAATAAGTCTCATGGAGTTGTATTGATTTAGGAACTCACCCCTTATATAGGTTCATTCAACCCTTGAACCTATTGAGCGATGCGGCCTGGGAGCTCATCCCCTTACATGGCCCTTGCCATGGAGTTTTTTGCTAGGTTCTCAACCTGATCTTAGGATAGAAAGACAAGTTTGATAAAACAACTTCATTCATTCAAGTAATACTTGCTTTTTACAAAAGGTATTCATAGTGTTGTTCGAAATACATTTTGTTACAAACCAAACTTTCTTATCTAAACATGGAACCTTTTCAGGGTTTTTCCATTCCAATGCCTTGGAAGCCTCTTGCCTTCTGAATCTGCTAGCCTGTAGGATCCACCCTTGTGTGCTTCGAGGATGGTATATGGACCCTCCCATTTTGCGCCAAGCTTTCCTTGATTTTCTTTTTTGCTAGCTTCATTGTTTCTGAGGACCAGGTCCCCTGGCTTGAATCATTCATTCTTGACTTTCTTGTTGTAGTAGGCTTCCATTTGTTGCTTGTATTTGGCCTCTTGGATTGCAGCTTGATCTCGTGCTTCCTCTAGGAGTTGTAAATTCAACATGGTCTCTTTTTGGTTTGTTTCAGGATCCATGCTGACGATTCGCTGGGTTACAACTCCTATCTCAGCGGGAATCACAGCCTCGGATCCAAATACCAAGCTATAGGGTGTTTTCTTATGGCTTGTTTTTTCGGTTGTTCTAATTGCCCATAGAACACTAGGCAATTCTTCAAGCCAGTTGCTTTCATATCTTCCCAATCTTGTCTTGATACCTTCCACTATGCTTCGATTTGCCCTTTCAACCTGACCGTTTGATTGCGGGTAGGCTACTGAGCTAAAGACCTGGTTGATTTTGTATTCTTTGCACCACACGCTGAAAGGCTTCTCAGCAAATTGCTTTCCATTGTCGGTGACAATTACTCCCGGCAATCCATAACGGCAAATAATGTTTTCCCAAACAAAGTCGATGACCTGTTTGCCTGTGATCTTTGCAAGTGGTTTAACCTCGCGCCACTTGGTGAAATAATCTATTGCCACCAGCAAGAATTTTACTCCTCCTTTGCTTGGGGGGAATGGTCCAACAATGTCCATTCCCCATTTATGGAATGGCCATGCCGAGGTTATTGGGACAAGGTCATGCTTGGGACTTTTTGGGATTGGTGCATGAATTTGGCAAGCATCACATTTCCTCAATTGTTCAGTGGTATCACGAAGCATTGAGGGCCAGAAATACCCAAGGTTCATAAGTTTTGCAACTACCGATCTAGCTCCAAAATGAGCTCCGCATATGCCTTCGTAAATCTCTTTGATCAAATACTTACTTTGCTCAGGACCAACACATCTTAGCAAGGGGGCAAGGTAACCCTTTTTGTAAAGGGTTTCTCCTTGTAGTACGTACTGCCTTGCCTTGATTTTAACCCTTTCAGCTTCTACTTGATCATTGGGTAGTTCACCATTTTTAAGGAACTTTTTGATGGGAGTCATCCAACTTGGATCTTCCTCGGTGACTACGTCTTGAACTTCCAATTCATCGATTGATGGAGCCTTCAACACTTCTACCAACACCTTCTTGGTAAGGTGGGCAAAAGTGAGAGATGCAAGCTTACTTAGGGCGTCAGCCTTTTTGTTTTGAGATCTGGGAATCTGTTTAACGTTGCATGCTTGGAAGGTACTCATCAGTTCCTTGGATTTTTCTTTGTATTTTTTCATGTTGGGTTCTTTGGCAATGTAGCTATCATTTACTTGGCTCGAGAACAGCAACGAATCTGTGAACACTTCAAGCTTTTGGATCTTCATTTCTTTGGCCAGCCTTAAACCGGCAATCAGTGCCTCGTACTCTGCCTCGTTATTGGTGGTCTGAAAATCAAAACGGAGAGCATATGTGAATTCCAACCCTTCTGGGTTGATCAAAATTAGTCCAGCCCCTGACCCTTCAACGCTTGAAGCCCCGTCGGTAAAAAGCTTCCAGGATTCAGGGTTGGAGGGTTCAGTGGTGGTAGTGTTCACTTCAGTGATTGCTTGGTTTGGGACTTCTACAATGAAGTCGGCCAAGACTTGGGCTTTGATAGCTTTTCGTGGGACGTAGGTGATGTTATGTTCACCTAGTTCCACTGCCCATTTGGCCAACCTTCCCGAATTCTCTGGTTTTTCAAGCACACTCTTAATAGGTTGGTCGGTGACCACTTGTATAGGGTGTGCTTGGAAATACCTTCGAAGCCTTCTAGCTGTTTGAACTAGGGCTAGGGACAGTTTTTCAAGAGGAGGGTATTTGGTTTCAGCCAATTTTAGAGTTTTGCTGAAGAAATAAACGGGTACCTGAGCTTTGTCCCGTTCGATGGTGAGGACTGCACTTATGGCCTCTTCAGCAATTGATAGATAGACTGAAATTAATTCCCCCGTTTCAGGAGCTGCGATGTCTGGTAAGGAAGCAAGATGTTGTTTCATCTGGTTGAAGGCTTCTTCAGCCTCATCAGTCCATTTGAAGTCATTCTTATCAGAGCAATTCTTGAGCGTTTTGTAGAAGGGTAGAGACCTTTCAGCCAGCTTGGAGGTGAAACGCTTCAAGGCTGCAAGTTTCCCGTTTAGGCTTTTAACCTCCTTCTTGGTTTTTGGTGGCTTGGCTTCAAGGGCAGCTTTCACCTTGTTTGGGTTAGCCTTGATGCTTTGTTTCCCAACAATGTGACCCAAGAACTTTCCTTCCTCAAACCCGAATGAACATTTCTCAGGATTGAGCTTCATGTTAACTTTTCTGAGGTTCTTGAAAGTTTCTTGAATGTCATCGAGCATTTGATACTCCGTCTTGCTTTTGATCACCAAGTCGTTGACGTATGCCTCCATGTTTTTACCAATTTGGCTTACAAAGGCTTTGTCTACTAGACGTTGGTAAGTTGCTCCAGCGTTTTTGAGTCCAAAAGGCATCTTTTTGTAACAAAAGATTCCTTTATCAGTGTGGAACTCTGTCTTCTCTTCATCTTCTTTTTTCATGAGTATTTGGTGATACCATTTGTAAGCATCAAGAAAGCATTTGAAAGGGTAACCGGTGAGTGAGTCAACCTTGAGATCAATTTCCGGTAGTGGATAACAATCCTTAGGACAAGCCTTGTTAAGATCCTTGAAGTCTATGCACATCCTCCAAGAGTTGTCTGGTTTCTTGACCATACCCGGGTTTGCAACCCATGATTGGTACTTGACTTCTCGGAGAATGCCGGCAGATACGAGCTTTTCAACTTCTTGGCAAGCAGCCAGGCTTCTCTCAGGTGCTAAACTTCTTTTCTTTTGGACCACAGGCTTGACATCCGGTGGTATTCTTAACTCATGCTCAGCGATGTTCCGGGGGATTCCTGTCATATCCTCTAGACACCAAGCGAAGACATCGCTGTAATGTGTTAGCAACTTTTCTAGATATGAGAGGGTTTCTTGTGAAAGGCTTGGATTGACCCTTATGCTCTGTTCAGGGTACTTAGGATTTATGATTAACCTTTGCTTGTCTTCTTCACTTCTGGAACTTTCACCCTCAACCAGATAGGCTTCTTGAGAGGGTTGAAGGGTTGCTATCCCCCTCTCGGTGGGGAACTTGACAGTGCCATGGCCAACAGACATAGCCATGTAGAATGCACATTGTCCCGGCTTACCGATGATCACGTCATAATTCGAGGGAATGTTGATAACCACAAAGGTGAGTGGTTGAATTCTTTCCTTCCGACCTTCACTGAAACGAACATCAAGTGTCAGTTGCCCTAAAGGCTTGAGGGGTGTATCGGCAATACCTCTTATGGACGTTCCAGAGGGTTGAAGCCTTGAACGTTCTTCGTTGCTCAAGCGGTTGAAGAATTTCTCGAACATGATTTCAGTGGCTGCCCCCGTGTCTATGTATGCCCTATTTGTTTGCAACGTTCCCATAGTAGCTTCTACCACAAGAGGGCTTGGAAGAGGGTCTTTTTCTGTTGGGGGGAAGCAAACACACTGAAGCTCCCAAGCTTCCACCCGCTGTCTCTTGTGAGGAACCCTTCCATCAAAATCCACCATATTGACTTCCTTGCCTTTTCCTTCAGCCATTTTGTCCCGTACCCCTTTTACCAAATGAGCGAGTTCTCCGGACTTAACAGCTTCTTCAATTCTTTTCTTGAGCTGGAAGCAATCATTGGTGTGGTGACCTTTTTCTTCATGAAACTCACAAAACTGTGTGGAGTTCTCATTTTTTCTGCTTTTGGGGAGAGGCCTGGGAGGCCTAAAGTTCTGTTTAACTTCTTCCGTGGCAAGGATTTCTTGGGGAGTCTTTATGAGGGGTGTGAAACTCATGCCTTTCTCCCTGGTTGGAGGGTTCCGACCTTCAGGCCTTCGATGGTCTGAACCCTTTTGACGTCTGTCATAGGAGTTAAAGTTCCCTCTTTTTCTGGCGGGGCTGTTACTCCGCCAACTAGATCCTCTTTTCCTTTGCTCTTTAATATCTACTGCTTCCTCTCCTCGGATGTGGGCTTCTGCCCTTTCGAGAGCTTCTTCCAAGGTTTTTGGCAGAAATTTGTTGAAATCTCTTGTGAGATATTTTGAGGTGATAGCGTTCATGAACCCGGCTACCCTCATTTTCTCATCTGCCCCTACATATATGAGACCTTCCTTCTTGTATCGTTCAATAAACTCACGAAGACTTTCATCATCACGTTGTTTTATCTGAAAGATGACAGTTGCATCTTTGACATATCGCCTTTGTTGGGAGAAGTTGGCCAAAAAACTCTTGCTGAGGTCGTCGAAGCTTCGAATGCTTCGAGCAGGTAAATCATTGAACCAAATCCTGGCTGATCCAACAAGGGTTTGCATGAACATTAGGCAACATTCAGCGTTCGACCATTTCTCTATCCTTGCTGCTCTGGTGAAGATCTGAAGATGGTCCTCAGGATCCTCAGTCCCATCATATGTTCTGATGTGAGGAGGCATCTTGATCTTTGTTTGAAAATCATAATCAGCTATTTGCTGTGAAAAGCATGAAAGGTTACTTGGCTTATAAGGTTTGGCCAAATCTTCTTCAGCCCTTGCATCCACGTTATTGCCATTGCTGTTGTTTCCCTGAGCGGCCAGTACTTGATTAATAAAGTGCTGCCACGGGAAGCCAACCATCATCTGGGCCATCATTGGGGGCATGAGGTTGAAACCTTGAAGGCTTCCAGGTGCGACTGAGCAGCTTACTCCAAGGGGGTGCTCATAACAGCACTTCGTGCCAAAGGGAGCACAGACATAGCCTGTTCCCACGAAGCTGTTGTAGAGGCTGGAAGGCTTGTTACTAGGGACTGTAGGAGCTGGTCGAGGGTCAGCTCATGCCCCAAAGGAGCACCACTTGCAATTGGTTGGGAAGAGAAGATGGGATGTACCGTAGGATTCGTCATTGTGAATAGATATGGATTAGGGTTTGGAGGATTACTGGGACCAGCCTCATTCCTAGTTGTGAAAGGAGGGATAGGAGGTCCGGGAGATAACATTGGTTCCGGCTCGTCATAGTCTAAACGAATCCTTACTCCCTTGTCTCTTTCTCTACTCACATATTGGTTGAGGAGGGACCTCAACTCAAGGAAATTGTTGGCAACCCCCTCAGGGCTAAGTTCAACACGTGCTGGGGTGTCAGAGACACCAATATTGGGAGAAGGGACTCCGGATCTGGACGGAGTTGGTGTGTTGAACGTGAGGAACTCGGGTGTGCTTCCCGGAGTTGAGAATGAAGTTGGTATAGCCACATGAGCTTGGCTACTTCCCGGGGTTGAGGTGTTTGGAATCTGATTTACTTCACCCGGGGATCCACTTTCTGACATGGTGGTTTTGAGCGAAAAGAGCTACACTACTAGGTCTTTTTGAGGAGAAATAGCGGCGTAGCCCCACGGTGGGCGCCAACTTGTTGATGCAACAAATAATAGACCAAGGATAGTAGCGAGGTTGGTTAGGCAAAAGGGTTAAAGGGTTTAACTTTGTCTAACGCAGGTCGTGGGGTCCCCCCACGTTTGCAAGACGTGGAAGGAGGTTCACTAGTTTATTCTTGTTGTTTGCTAAGGGTCCTTCTCTGAAGTATGTTTCAGATTCAGATGAAGGGGCAAACAGAATGTGTGTGTTGGATGTGAAAGGGAGTAACTCGCATGAAGCAAGTACTCGTGATGAATGACCAGAGTTTTAAGGAATCTTGACTGGTCAGGCATGTCCTCACTTCAGTAAATGAAGTGTCAAATATATAGGAGAAGACATCTCCCAAAGAGGAATGCATTTGACTAGTGACCTTGCTTGCAGTGAGGGGCTTGCCCTTTCGGGGGTTAAAGCCTTTTGACCCATGGATAATAGAGTGTGCTCTGAGGACCTGCATTACTTTTGCGGCTGGCGAGTTGGTGAAGTAATCTGGAGATATGACTACTTACTGTTCCGTGCTACTTTATCTCGTTTTCCCAGGTTTTTAACCTTTGAACCATTTTGCCTTATGAGCATTTACGTATTTAAATCATTCATATTTGGTCTTGGGCTACCCCCGTCATCAATGGTCGACCATATTTGTTGATTCGTTCATTTGAGAAGTTTAGAGTACTTTCTTGAAAATCTTCTTTTGATTCTTTGAAATGCTTTTTGATTAATTATTTTATATTCATTTCTTAATTGGTAAATGAGCCATTAAACCTTTCATAGTAAAGTTTATCTCATATACTCAAGAATGTAAGATAGAAAGGCTTAAAGAAAACCTCATTTTATTCCATGGTCATGAAGCTCATTTCTTCACATACTTCTTTGAGATCTTTATTCTTTAATTTATACATATGTAGATTATACTTTAGAAGATTTTTCCATTTTCTTCCATGGTCATGTTTCTTATTTCCCTTTAAAAATATTGAACACTTTCTATGAATAAATCACTATTATCAACAATATTTTCTCATGTAGACAGAGTGTTGTAGTAAATAAACATAAATGAATAGTTAAGTCCATGTATCTAACTCAAAAAACTTGTATTGATTTTTTTTTCTAATGAGCCGTTTGGCAACATCTGAATAGTTAAGTGCTGAACCAATAAGAGGTCTTAACCATTAAGTGTTGAACCAGTAAGAGATCTGAACCATTAAGAGCCTGTATAATGTTTAACCGTTCAGAGGCAAATGTTTGACCAATTCAGATTAGAGGTTTTAACCATTCAGACTTTGTATAATGCTTAACCATTCGGAGGCAAATGTCTGAACCATTCAGACATCTGCTCGTGAAACAAACAATCTGAACCATTAAGTGCTGAACCAGTAAGAGGTCTGAACCATTAAGAGCCTTATTAAGAGGTAAATAAACAGCCCCTAAGACTAGTTTGACAAAAATATAGTTACTTTAATGCCAATTGTTAGAACACACAAAAGGGGTGGATATACTAGTATTAAATTTTATTTTGGTTTTTAAAAACTTTCAATTTGTTCTTGGAAATAATGTATGATTTATAGGTAAGTAAGGGTAAAGATAACGCAAGATGCATAAGGGTTCCAATAAATGCTAACAAATCAATATTTTATCTACTATTTGGTCTTCAACTAAGTGTTTGTCTTTACTAAAATCTTCTCCCTAAGTCGGTAGATATCGCCCTTACAAAATCTCACAAAAAAAAGATAGTTGTCACGTCTTACTAAGGAGGTAATGATCACCCTTAAAAGTTACAATATCTCACTACTCAAGTAGTAATAACCCCTTCAAAATCTCACTCAACATGTAGTGGTCAGTGATTACCCTTTCAATATCTCATTAAGTGGGTAGTGATCACCCTTACAATATCTCCCTAATTCTTTTAAGTTTTATTACAATAAAATATATGTGTTGAATATAAATGTTACATATGAAACATACACATACCCCCCATCCCAACTAGACATGGATGTTGACAAAGAATATTACAACTGATCTCTCAAATACCACTTCTCTTCCATCTCTGTGACATCTCTCTTGGTATGCATGGAATTACAGAGTTGTAGATCCTTTAGAATATTATTATAATAAGGAGATTTTATCTGTGACACCCCAGGAAAACCAGGAAAACCATACAACTTAACTAGCTTCCTCAGTGGGTACTTACCAAATTTCGGGACGAAATTTCTTTCAACTTGGGGATAATGTGACAACTCGAAATTTAAAACCCTTCAATTGTATATTGATGTAACATGCTTGAACGTTATGTGTTTATATATTAGCAAACGAAAGTTCGTGACTATCTTGGTGTGCTATGTGCTATTAATGTGTACGTATAAAGCATAGTTTATACTAGCATGTATGCGTGTATTCATGTGACCCGAGACACAAGAACCCGACTCGAGACCACTCAGTCTCGATTAAACAGTGAACGGTTGGGCCGGTTGGGCCATACACCCGAGAGAACCACTTGGAAACCCATTAGGGTGCACCAACTCGGAACGGGTATAAAACCCACAAGGGTGACCAACCTTGCCACTTTTCACCATTTTGCAAACACTCCCTCACACTCTCCTTCTCCCTCTCCTCCCACCTTCCTCTCACTAAAACCCTAAACCTCAAACCGGCAACCACAAGGGTTCTCGGATTAGCTTGTGCACACCAAGTGAAGCTTCATTCTTCACTACTACTTCTCGAACCGGTTAGTGTTTCTTTACAAACACATGTATATGCATGATTAGTTGATTTTGTGATAATATGCATTGTAGCTATTATTTAAGTATGATGAAAATGCTTGTTTGATTTAATGGATATTGTTGAGTGGCAAAGATATTTCCTTGATGATGATAAACATGATTTGGACAAGAATAATGTACATTATTTGGATGATAGTATGAGCCGCTTTCATATATGTAATAAGATGTCTTATGGATCTCACATGATTAGGGTTAAACACTTGTTTGATAATATAAGGATTAAATGAAGGTGATAAAATAGTTACATGTGTTCGAATGATGAGATAAACCGAAATATGGATAAATATGGAGTGGATGATGTATGTTTATTTGAATAATCAAGTGTTATGATAAAAACCCTAAAAGATGAACAACATGAATCTGATATGAATCTGTTATGAATATTTGAATATGCCATGCTTTGATCTGTTTGAAATAGAATTAGACAACAAAACATGTTGGTGCATTTCATTGGTTAGTACTAAGGATCATGAACATGAAATTCTATTGGATAGTACAATTCGGACAGATTCTAGAAGGTTTCGATCAGCAGGAATGCAAGTCGAGACCCTTAGTCTCGACTCGAGACCACAGCTCCCTCACACAAGCAGCATAACTCGAGACCACGGTTGCGGGTCCGGTTGCGACTCGAGACCGTCTAGTCTCGAGTAGTACATGCATGACTCGAGACCTCCACAGTTGCGACTCGAGAACTCGTAGGCTATAACTCGAGACCGCACAGTCTCGACTCGAGATCTCTAGTCTCGACTCGAGACCACGTACACATACTCACTGATTTGGACTTGCACACTGTTACGGGCTTAGGTGATTGGGCTGTACTGTTGGGCTTTGTTTGCTACATGATTCCTACTGTTGAACTAGCACTGTTGTTGAACTGCCATGCTAGGCGTGTATGCCATGATCGTTACTTGTGTACAATACGTGCAGAACATACGTGCACTACTTGAATATGAACCTGACTTGAATGGTATCTATGTTAGGACGTGGTTGACCACTTATAGCTTGACCAACTTTCTGTGTATCTGCCGAGCAAACCAATGTGAGTTCACACTCTCTACAAAGCATGGGATTCCCAGGGGTTGGGAATGGGGTTAAGGAACATGGATTCCTCGTCCTTTATTGGGTAGGACAGTGTTGGTTCAGGAATGTAATTCCTCGTCCTCTTGGACAGATAACTTTCACTAGACCAAAACTCTATCACGAAGTCCCTCCTTCTTATATCGACTTAATCGCCGGGCCAATGGCGAGCGGGTCATTAATTAGATAGCGCTATTTAGGTTTGACAAACCTCACACCGTGCCGCAGAGGACGGGCGTGAACTAATGGATCTGGGCACGTCAATGATGATAGACATTGACAGTTCAGGGCACATAAACATGACTACAGTCAGCAGTCGATATGGTAACGAGTCTAGTAACATACATGGGGTAGCCCCCACGGCCGTAGAGCCAGATAATTAAACACGGGGTAGCCCCCACGGCTGGATTGCCAGAGTAATTGGGTTAAACGAATCACGCTTTCAACTACGGGGTAACCCCCACGGCAGGATGCCAGATAAAGGAAAACTGTTTTCGAAACAACTTAAAACGAACACCCAACTGTGAACTCGCTCAACATTATTGTTGACTCGTTACTACATGCTTTGCAGGTCAATAGGTACTTAGCTGGAGCTTGCATGGGGGAGAGTCGTTGTGGGACATGGATAGCGGTGTGCCATGTGAACTTGGAAACGTTTAAACTTATGTTTTGGTTTTTGAACATTATGCTTCCGCTTTGCAACTTAAACCGTGTTTTGTTTGGACACCAATTGTATTGGTTGGATTTTTATAATCACTTACGTGCTTGTTCAATATGATTGGTGGCTGGATCCTGGTCAGTCACGCCTCCAAGCGGTGATACTCCGCGTGTGGATTTTGGGGGTGTGACAGATTGGTATCAGAGCCATTGGTTATAGTGAACTTGGTTTTAATAAGGGGAAAGAGTTTTATTAAAATCAGACTATAACCTGTACAGTGCTCTACGATCCACAACGACGCTTCACTCCACATGCAAGGCTCGACATTCTAGATGATATGGTTTATGTTCTGTTACCTACTTGCTAGATTTCATAGAACTATGCTCATGGTATGCTTAGATAAACGTAGCAACTATAGTATGAGAACACATGTGCGCTTACTCTCTTCCGTCATCGCACTTTCACGAACCTCTCTCACTCATGTTTCCCTCTTATAATAAGATCATGAGTGGACGCGTTAACATGACTCAAGCCCAGTTGACGGCTTTGATTAACGAACGAGTTGCTGCGGAACTTGCAGCTGCACACGCAGGAGGTCAACATGCTCAGCCACCTGTGTGCACCTTCAAAACTTTTATGGACTGCCGACCAACTACTTTCAGCGGAACTGAAGGAGCCGTAGGTCTCCTCCACTGGTTTGAAAAACTCGAATCTGTTTTCGAGATGTGTGAATGCCCTAAGGAGCGCAGGGTGAAGTACGCTACCGGTACTCTAGAGGGCTTAGCGCTCACGTGGTGGAACGCTCAGGTTCAAATGCTGGGGTTGGTTGCTGCTAACGCCACCCCATGGAACAACTTTAAGGAAATGATCAAGGAGGAGTATTGTAATCGTGATGAAATTCATAAACTGGAAGTAGAGTTTTTCAACCTCAAGATGACGGGGTCAGAAATCGAAGCTTATGTGAAAAGATCGAATGAACTGGCAATTTTGTGTCCTACCATGGTGGATCCTCCCATCAAACGCATCGAACTATTTATCAAGGGCTTAGTGCCAGAAATCCAAAGTCATGTGACTTCAGCTAACCTTGCCACCATCCAGCAAGTTGTCCAATTGGCTCACCGTCTCACGGATCAGGCGGTGGAGCAGAACAGGTTACCAAAGCGCATAGGTGCTGCAACTACTTCAGGTGCTCTTAGTGACAACAAACGGAAATGGGATGGAGCTTCAAGTAAGGGTTCGACTTCTGTTCAGTCCCAGTCTCAGCAGAGAAAGACTGAAGACTACAAGAGCCCTAGTCAGCAATCATCTGGTGGTCAAAGTCATGGCGGGTACAAGGGAAATCACCCCAAATGCAATCACTGCAACCTACACCACAGCGGGCCATGCACCAGGGGTAACTGTCATCGGTGCAACAAGCCAGGTCACACTGCAAAGGATTGCAGGAGCTTATATCCCGCCAACCAGTATCGTCAGCAAGCTCAATAGAATCAACGCCAGCAGCAGCAGCAAGGTGACAACAAAGGGTGCTTTCAATGTGGAACTGAAGGCCACTTCAAGAGAGATTGTCCCCAACTAAACAGGAACCAGAACAACAACAACAACAATAACAATAATCAGGGGAATGGTAACAATGGGAACAACAACAACAACAATGGTGCCAGGGGGCGGGCGTTCGTGATTGGTCAAGGTGAACCAAGGAATGACCCCAATGTTGTGGCGGGTAAGTTCCTTCTCGACGACTTTTATGTTACCGTTTTATTTGATTCGGGTGCCGATACTAGCTACATGTCACTAGAAGTTAGTCAAATGCTTAAGCGTATTCCAACACCTTTGAACAACAAGCACACTGTAGAGCTAGCAAATGGTAAGAGTTTAGAGGCCACACACGTAGTCAAGGGTTGTAAACTTGTTCTTGCTAACTAGACCTTCTCTATCGACCTTATTCCTATCGTCTTGGGTAGTTTCGACGTTGTCATTGGGATGGATTGGTTATCCCAACACCGAGCAGAGATCCTTTGCAACGAGAAGATTGTTCGTATTCCTGGTTCCGGTAATGAACCTCTCATGATTCGTGGCGACAAGAGGGGTGTTGTTGAGAACATCATCTCTCTCCTTAAGGCCCAGAAGTGCTTGCGAAAGGGCCACACTGCCATTTTGGCTCTCGTTACTGACACCTCGGAGAAAGCGAAGAAGATAGAAGATCTTCCAATTGTACGCGACTATCCTGAGGTATTTCCTGAGGAACTACCTGGTCTTCCGCCTCATCGCCAAGTCGAGTTTCAGATTGAACTAGCTCCTGGAGCTGCGCCTATAGCTCGTGCACCCTATCGTTTAGCTTCATCAGAGTTGGAAGAACTCTCTGCGCAACTACAAGAACTCTTGGATAAGGGTTTTATTCATCCTAGCTCTTCGCCTTGGGGAGTGCCAGTTCTGTTTGTGAAGAAGAAAGACGGTACCTTCAGAATGTACATCGACTACCGTGAACTCAACAAGGTGACGGTGAAGAATCGTTATCCTCTACCTCGTATTGACGACTTGTTCGACCAGCTGCAAGGGTCGAGCTACTATTCCAAGATTGATCTGAGATCAGGATATCACCAGCTGAGAGTTCGAGAAGAGGACGTCTCCAAAACAGCTTTTAGAACTCGTTATGGGCACTATGAGTTTTTGGTTATGCCTTTTGGGCTGACAAACGCACCTGCGATTTTCATGGACTTGATGAATCGAGTGTGCAAACCTTACCTGGACAAGTTCGTTATAGTCTTCATCGACGACATCCTGATCTATTCTAAGAGTCAGGAGGAACACGAGCAGCATCTACGACTTATTCTGGAACTCCTTCGAACGGAACAGCTTTACGCAAAGTTCTCGAAATGCGACTTCTGGCTTCGTGAAGTCCATTTCCTAGGCCACATAGTGAACAAGGATGGGATTCATGTGGATCCGTCCAAGGTAGACTCGATTAAGAACTGGCCTGCACCTCGTACACCAACGGAAATTCGCCAATTCTTGGGTTTGGCAGGTTACTACAGGAGGTTCATTAAGGATTTTTCCAAGATTGCACAGCCTCTCACCTCACTAACGCAGAAAGGCGTTGTTTATCGATGGGGAAATGCACAGGAGTTAGCATTTCAGCATTTAAAGGATAGACTGTGCAGCGCACCTATCCTTTCATTGCCAGAAGGCACAGACGACTTCGTGGTCTACTGCGACGCATCAATTCAGGGTCTTGGTTGTGTACTGATGCAACGGGATAAGGTTATAGCCTACGCCTCACGCCAACTTAAAGTTCATGAGAAGAACTACACTACGCACGACCTAGAGCTGGGAGCTGTTGTTTTTGCACTTAAGATATGGCGACATTACCTGTACGGTACCAAGTGCGCCATCTACACCGACCACAGGAGCCTCGAGCATATCTTCAAACAGAAGGAACTGAATATGCGACAACGACGATGGGTCGAGCTACTGAATGACTACGAATGCTCGATCAGGTATCACCCGGGCAAAGCCAATGTTGTGGCTGACGCCCTCAGTCGAAAGGACACCGCGCTTAAGCGCGTGCGGGCTTTGCAACTCACTATACATTCTAATCTTCCTTCCCAAATACGAGACGCTCAGGTAGAAGCATTGAAACCAGAAAACATCAGGGCTGAAGCCCTACGCGGCTCAAGGCAACGATTAGAACGAAAGGAAGATGGTGCATACTACATAACAGGACGCATTTGGGTCCCACTCTATGGCAACTTACGAGAGCTGGTGATGGATGAAGCACACAAGTCTCGTTACTCGATACATCCTGGTTCAGATAAGATGTACCACGATATCAAAACTACGTATTGGTGGCCTAGCATGAAGGCCCACATAGCAACTTACGTCAGCAAGTGTTTGACTTGTGCGAGAGTCAAGACTGAATACCAGAAACCCTCAGGCCTACTCCAGCAACCAGAGATACCGCAATGGAAATGGGAGCAAATTTCCATGGATTTTGTCACTGGCCTGCCTAGATCTCAACGTGGTAATGACACTATTTGGGTGATCGTGGATCGACTCACAAAGTCTGCTCACTTCTTGGCTATCAAGGAAACGGATAAGTTCTCCACACTAGCAGACGTATATCTTAAGGAAGTTGTCTCGAGGCACGGGGTGCCCACCTCTATTATCTCGGATCGAGATGCACGTTTTACTTCAGAACTGTGGCAAGCAATGCACAAATCCTTTGGCTCACGACTAGACATGAGCACGGCGTATCACCCTCAGACGAATGGGCAGTCTGAGCGCACTATTCAAACCTTAGAAGACATGCTTCGTGCATGTGTAATCGATTTTGGCAACAGCTGGGAAAAGCATCTGCCACTCGTGGAATTCTCATACAATAACAGCTACCACACCAGCATTAAAGCTGCTCTGTTTGAGGCATTGTACGGGCGTAAATGCCGGTCACCTCTTTGTTGGGCAGAGGTGGGGGATAGTCAGATCACTGGCCCAGAACTTGTGGTAGACACAACCGAACGAATTGCTCAAATACGACAACGCATGGCGGCAGCTCGTGACCGTCAGAAAAGCTATGCTGATAAGGACAGGAAACCACTTGAGCTCTTGGTTGGGGAGCGTGTGCTACTCAAAGTTTCACCCTGGAAGGGCGTGGTTCGTTTTGGTAAACGAGGCAAACTTAACCCACGATACGTCGGACCTTTTGAAATCATCGAGAAAATAGGCAAGGTGGCCTACAAACTGAACTTACCAGCAGAACTCAGTGCAGTTCACAACATTTTCCACGTGTCGAATCTGAAGAAGTGTCTGTCAGATGAGACCCTCATAGTTCCTTTGAAGGAGCTCACCATCGACGAGCGGTTATGATTCATCGAGGAACCAGTTGAAATCACGGACCAGGATGTTAAGGTCCTCAAGAACACTAGAATACCTCTCGTTCGAGTTCGTTGGAACTCACGTCGCGGCCCAGAGTTCACCTGGGAACGCGAAGATCAGATGAAACAAAAGTATCCCCAACTGTTCGCAAACAATACAACCACCACTGAGGCTGAAGCTACGGAATTTCGGGACGAAATTCCAGATCAACGGGGGGAGGATGTGACACCCCAGGAAAACCAGGAAAACCATACAACTTAACTAGCTTCCTCAGTGGGTACTTACCAAATTTCGGGACGAAATTTCTTTCAACTTGGGGATAATGTGACAACTCGAAATTTAAAACCCTTCAATTGTATATTGATGTAACATGCTTGAACGTTATGTGTTTATATATTAGCAAACGAAAGTTCGTGACTATCTTGGTGTGCTATGTGCTATTAATGTGTACGTATAAAGTATAGTTTATACTAGCATGTATGCGTGTATTCATGTGACCCGAGACACAAGAACCCGACTCGAGACCACTCAGTCTCGAGTAAACAGTGAACGGTTGGGCCGGTTGGGCCATACACCCAAGAGACCCACTCGGAAACCCATTAGGGTGCACCAACTCGGAACGGGTATAAAACCCACAAGGGTGACCAACCTTGCCACTTTTCACCATTTTGCAAACACTCCCTCACACTCTCCTTCTCCCTCTCCTCCCACCTTCCTCTCACTAAAACCCTAAACCTCAAACCGGCAACCACAAGGGTTCTCGGATTAGCTTGTGCACACCAAGTGAAGCTTCATTCTTCACTACTACTTCTCGAACCGGTTAGTGTTTCTTTACAAACACATGTATATGCATGATTAGTTGATTTTGTGATAATATGCATTGTAGCTATTATTTAAGTATGATGAAAATGCTTGTTTGATTTAATGGATATTGTTGAGTGGCAAAGATATTTCCTTGATGATGATAAACATGATTTGGACAAGAATAATGTACATTATTTGGATGATAGTATGAGCCGCTTTCATATATGTAATAAGATGTCTTATGGATCTCACATGATTAGGGTTAAACACTTGTTTGATAATATAAGGATTAAATGAAGGTGATAAAATAGTTACATGTGTTCGAATGATGAGATAAACCGAAATATGGATAAATATGGAGTGGATGATGTATGTTTATTTGAATAATCAAGTGTTATGATAAAAACCCTAAAAGATGAACAACATGAATCTGATATGAATGTGTTATGAATATTTGAATATGCCATGCTTTGATATGTTTGAAATAGAATTAGACAACAAAACATGTTGGTGCATTTCATTGGTTAGTACTAAGGATCATGAACATGAAATTCTATTGGATAGTACAATTCGGACAGATTCTAGAAGGTTTCGATCAGCAGGAATGCAAGTCGAGACCCTTAGTCTCGACTCGAGACCACAGCTCCCTCACACAAGCAGCATAACTCGAGACCACGGTTGCGGGTCCGGTTGCGACTCGAGACCGTCTAGTCTCGAGTAGTACATGCATGACTCGAGACCTCCACAGTTGCGACTCGAGAACTCGTAGGCTATAACTCAAGACCGCACAGTCTCGACTCGAGATCTCTAGTCTCGACTCGAGACCACGTACACATACTCACTGATTTGGACTTGCACACTGTTACGGGCTTAGGTGATTGGGCTGTACTGTTGGGCTTTGTTTGCTACATGATTCCTACTGTTGAACTAGCACTGTTGTTGAACTGCCATGCTAGGCGTGTATGCCATGATCGTTACTTGTGTACAATACGTGCAGAACATACGTGCACTACTTGAATATGAACCTGACTTGAATGGTATCTATGTTAGGACGTGGTTGACCACTTATAGCTTGACCAACTTTCTGTGTATCTGCCGAGCAAACCAATGTGAGTTCACACTCTCTACAAAGCATGGGATTCCCAGGGGTTGGGAATGGGGTTAAGGAACATGGATTCCTCGTCCTTTATTGGGTAGGACAGTGTTGGTTCAGGAATGTAATTCCTCGTCCTCTTGGACAGATAACTTTCACTAGACCAAAACTCTATCACGAAGTCCCTCCTTCTTATATCGACTTAATCGCCGGGCCAATGGCGAGCGGGTCATTAGTTAGATAGCGCTATTTAGGTTTGACAAACCTCACACCGTGCCGCAGAGGACGGGCGTGAACTAATGGATCTGGGCACGTCAATGATGATAGACATTGACAGTTCAGGGCACATAAACATGACTACAGTCAGCAGTCGATATGGTAACGAGTCTAGTAACATACATGGGGTAGCCCCCACGACCGTAGAGCCAGATAATTAAACACGGGGTAGCCCCCACTGCTGGATTGCCAGAGTAATTGGGTTAAACGAATCACGCTTTCAACTACGGGGTAACCCCCACGGCAGGATGCCAGATAAAGGAAAACTGTTTTCGAAACAACTTAAAACGAACACCCAACTGTGAACTCGCTCAACATTATTGTTGACTCGTTACTACATGCTTTGCAGGTCAATAGGTACTTAGCTGGAGCTTGCATGGGGGAGAGTCGTTGTGGGACATGGATAGCGGTGTGCCATGTGAACTTGGAAACGTTTAAACTTATGTTTTGGTTTTTGAACATTATGCTTCCGCTTTGCAACTTAAACCGTGTTTTGTTTGGACACCAATTGTATTGGTTGGATTTTTATAATCACTTACGTGCTTGTTCAATATGATTGGTGGCTGGATCCTGGTCAGTCACGCCTCCAAGCGGTGATACTCCGCGTGTGGATTTTGGGGGTGTGACATTATCCTTGCAAGAGGCTGAAGACAAAGTGTGGGAGAAAGACTTCATTAAATAGCCAAAAGGAGAAAGGAAGCAAAATCTATCCGGTATTAGTACGGCTTGTCCACAGTCAAACAGTGAAACCCATGATCTCGGTTGATCCAAGGTCAGACCGTCACACCCCAAAAACGTCGCAGCGGAATATAAAACGTAGTGGTGACGGAAGTTGGTGCCCATTTATACCTTGTCGGACGATGCACTCTTTTGTTGAACATTTTGACATATTTTAAAACATAAATATTAAACATTACATTTTTAAAAGTCACGAGACAACCAGATAAGTTAAGTTGTTTTGATCCTCGCGGATCTTATTACAAACGTCCCAGATAGTTTAAAAGTTGTCCAACATAGTTAAACATAACAACATATATCATCATTCACAAGATACGCCATGATTTCCCGAAGCCGAGTTCAAGTACCTGTAGAACACGTTAAAATCAAGTGTCAACACAAAGGAAGGTGAGTTCACTTATTCGTTTACTAACAAATTTTATTCCAAGGAAAACTTTCTAATTAGGTGTTTATTTAAAAACAATTCAGGAAATTTTTAGAAAGTCCATTTTACTTCCTTAATAAAATCCATGGGCATCCGTCGGTTCATTACTCCGACGATTGCAGTACTGCCCAGGTTTTGTATATTAAATTCTAGTGTCAACTTTCAGACACGTATGTTAGCTAGACGATACGAACTATATATTAACCATGCAGGGATAATCAATGCTAGACAATAAACAGAATCTTAATTCGTCGTTTGACATTGACACGGGGCGACCGGTCTCGAACGGGGTTATCAACCCGATAGATCTACCAACAATTCCTCGCGTACCATACTTAACTGATTAAACGACATCATGGGCGCAAGGTTCTTTCTCGAAGAACAATATGATGTCTGCCTCACGTACAATATATATATCCTACTAATATGACAATTTAATATACTACGACTTACGAATTCCCTTGTCACTCAAATGTTGAGACTTAGCCCGGAATTCATTCCCATTTCGTGCGGTCTCTTTTCACTTAAGAAATACCGCACTCGTCATATTTATTCTTCAAAATCGTTTTACTTCGAAATGTATGACTTATCAAATTCATATATTTTCAGCGAAAATATATATATTTTATATTAAAAGGTATGTTTTATTTCGAAAACATTATTAAACCCTTTTAACAACGTGTTCCACCCCCAAAATATATATAAAACAGTAAAAAGAGGGGTTTAGTGACACTCACCTTTGGGTGCGTATTTTAATACCGCAATCCCAGAGATTGATTATTATATAGTCCTAATATAGGAACAATTCTAAATCAATACACATATTCAACACAAAAGTCCTAAGTTTCTCCGTTTCTTAGGATTATCACATAACTTTGAGATTTTCTCGAAAAGTTGTCATTTTTTATTATGTTGGCATGTTAATATATATATATATATATATATATATATATGAGTTCATATATATATATATTTTTATGATTTTGCGTTTTGAACGGTTTTATTGGTGACCATTATTGTGTAAATCCGTTAACTCTTCCGTTTATACGTAATATATCTATGATTTGCGCGTCGTAACATATACACATAAACGCTCATATAATTTAACACCGAAACACGCGAAACATTACTAACTTAACTATTTCGTCATTTTTAAATCAAATATACATAAAATATCTCATATATACTAAATTTCATGCTCGACAAACAAGTTACACACATTTAACGCAAATTTACCATTTCTACCGCACAAAACGTACATGCATACATGCATAGTCTAATTTTTCCATTATCGAATTAATACTTGACATAAAATCACATTTACATGTTCAAATCACTTAATACATTTTATCACATAAGATTCACTCAAAATTCACCCATACTCATGTTTATTGAAAAATGCATATTTTAGCGATTCGGTAACGTTTTCGGGCGTCGGAAGCCACGTATGACCAACCAAACACCAAGTAAACTTACAATTAGTTAAAATACTTGTCTTTAAACTAAAAACTTTAGTTTATTTACTGATCTAAATCAGTTTTACAAAAATCACTCGAAAAGCCGATTTTCGGCCGTTTTAACGCATAGTTTTGCGTTAAACGTTACCATAACCATCCCAACTCGAAACGACTTGATATTTTAACACAATACATGTTATTTACTGATTAAAATAGTGGTTATAATCAGATTAGTGCAGTTTTTATATAAGTCACATAAATCATGCGATTTCACGTATTTTACAACTTTTTATGCACCAAGTACCACATGCAAAGCTAGCAAACATTATGACAAAGTTATATACCATTAAACACTTCAAAATAACTTTATTTTAGTGTTTATATTCTGATCAAAAATAGATTTTTACCATATCATTTTAAAATATTCTTGTATGACAACTAACACTTACTTTAATCATCTTATTTTTCAAGAAATCAAGTAATCAAGAAGTCTTTCATCAAAAATTTGAAATGCAATATACACATACACAACATCATTTTCGGCCATATATACCTACATGCACACACTCATTTTTATTGTATTCAAAACTCTTTTGTTTGTTAGTTTCAAGTTTATGTTTAGATTTCAAGAATCAAGAGAAACTTCTTACTAACTTTATTATCAATATGAATCAAGAACAATGTTTAAAGAAATATTTTATACCTTCAAGTTTTCAAAGTGGGTTTTTGAGAAAAGATGGTGATATGAGACTTGTTCTTGCTTGAATCAACTTGAAATCACCTCCAAACCTCCTTATGAGCTTCAAATCACCATGTAAAGGCCTTGATTTTTCATGATTTGATTTTGAAAATGAAATGGAAGTGTTGATGGGGGGTATTTGGCCGAGATGTTTCAAAGAGAGAGAGAGTGAATGAAGTTTGAGTGTGGTCATGGAATTGAGTATGTATGGTTGCATGCATTCATGCTTAATCATCATTTAAGTTTTCTAGGCTTTACAAGTGTATATATTGCAAGAAACAAGAGAAATTTGGGCAGCCAAGGTGCCGCCACCTATGCCCCCCCCCCCTCACACACTATATGCATACATATACTTATATATGTAAATTTAAGTTAAACACTGGTATTTTACTGATTACCGGGTATTTTATCTAGCGTTTTAATCCCGTTTTAGTGCGTCTTAAATTATTTTTATTATTCTATAAAAATAATCACTTAAAATTATTGCTGAAATAATTACCAGCTGCGTTGACAGTATTTTGTTTAATTTGCGCAGTATCGCGCGGTATGCGCTCAAACTCGAAACATAGAGTTTCTTAGTGTTTTAAATTATTTTTCCCCACGGATATGATTAAAATTATTATTCTAATCATAACAGACTATTTTTAGGATTTTAATACTGATCGGGTGGTCACCGACGTTCGTGTCGCATTTTAAACGTTACGCGATAGGCGTTAGTTTTATCGTTGCCAACAAAATTTTCATACACATCTAAATTTATCAACACATCAAATATCATATATTAACATCACATTTAGTCACAAATAGTCACGTTACATGTCTACTATACAGATTACAATTGTCCGATACGGCCTGAGAGGCCGGGTGTCACAGTCTCCCCCTGTTTAGGGAATTTCGTCCCTGAAATTCTACTCCTTACAGGTTTCGTTTTCGCACTCGGTGGGAAGAGGTGAGGATATTTCTGTTGCATTTGGTCCTGTCGCTCCCAGGTGAACTCGAGTCAACGCTTAGAATTCCAACGGACTTTGACCAATTCAACCTTGCTCCTTCTGAGTTTCTGGGTTTTCCGATCCAGAACCTCCACTGGTTCTTCGATAAATCTCAGTTTATCGTCCACTTGAACCTCTCCAGGGGGTATAATTAGTGTCTCATCAGACAGACACTTTTTCAGGTTGGAGACATGAAATACATCATGGACTCCAATCAACTCCTGTGGCAACTTGAGTCTATACGCCACCGGTCCAACTCGAGAGACGACTTCGAAGGGACCTATATAGCGCGGGCTCAGCTTACCCCCTTTTCCAATCCTCACTACGCCCTTCCATGGTGATACCTTCAGCATAACTCTATCACCAACTTGAAAGTTCAGCGGTTTTCTTCGGTTATCTGCATAACTCTTTTGTCGATCCGCGGCAGCTTTCAGCCTATTCTTGATCTGGACAACCTTGTCCGTGGTCTCCTGAATAATCTCTGGTCCGGTCAAATGCTTCTCGCTGACTTCAGCCCAACAGAGCGGTGATCGACACTTCCTTTCATACAGGGCTTCAAACGGAGCGGCTTTTATGCTTGCGTGGTAACTATTGTTGTAAGAAAACTCTGCCAATGGCAAATGAGTATCCCAACTTCCGCCGAAATCAATCACACACTCTCTCAGCATATCCTCTAATGTCTGAATGGTCCTTTCGCTCTGACCATCCATTTGAGGATGATATGCAGTACTCATATCCAAACGAGAACCCAGCGATTTCTGGAGAGATCGCCAAAATCTGGAGTCAAATCGTCCGTCTCTATCCGAAATGATTGACACAGGTACTCCATGTCGGGCTACGATCTCGTTAAGGTACAGCTGCGATATCTTCTCAGTATTGTCTGTTTCCTTAAGTGGCAGGAAATGGGCAGACTTTGTCAATCGATCCACAATTACCCAGATCATATTGTGTCCACGCGACGTACGGGGTAACTTGGTGATAAAGTCCATCGTAAGATGTTCCCATTTCCACTTAGGAATCTCTGGTTGCTGCAGAAGCCCAGACGGCTTCTGGTGCTCAGCTTTGACCCTAGAGCACGTCAGACGTTTGCTTACGTAGGCTGCGATGTCTCTTTTCATCTTTGTCCACCAGTAAAACTCCTTAATGTCCTGATACATCTTGGTAGAACCTGGGTGAATGGAATACTTGGATTTATGAGCTTCATCCATAACCAATTCACGGAGCTTACCTTTAAGCGAAACCCAGACTCGGTTCATGAAGTACATTACTTCGTCTGTTTTCGGTATCAGTTTGCATTCTAAGCCCTTTAAACCTTCACTTCTCAGATCATCATCCTTCAAAGCTTCCCGCTGTGTATCACGAATTCGATCGGTCAAACTCGTTTGTATGGTCAAACCTAAAGCACTCACACGTAGAGGCTTTTCCCATTCCTTCCTACTGAGCGCATCTGCAACAACGTTTGCTTTCCCTGGGTGATAACGGATATCACATTCATAATCGTTGAGTAACTCCACCCAACGGCGTTGTCGCATATTGAGCTCCTTCTGATCGAAGATGTGCTGGAGGCTCTTATGGTCCGTGTAAATCGTACACTTCGTGCCATACAAGTAGTGTCTCCAGATCTTCAAAGCAAACACAACAGCTCCAAGCTCCAAATCATGTGTTGTGTAATTCTTCTCGTGCACTTTCAACTGTCTGGACGCATAGGCTATCACTTTGTCCCTTTGCATTAGAACGCATCCAAGACCCAAACGTGAAGCATCACAGTAAACAATGAAATCATTACTTCCCTCAGGAAGGGAAAGAATAGGTGCACTGCAGAGTTTTTCCTTCAACGACTGGAAAGCTTTCTCCTGCTTCTCCGTCCAGTCAAACTTCCTCTCCTTCTGGGTTAATAGCGTTAATGGCTGCGCTATTCTGGAGAAGTTCTCAATGAACCTCCGATAATACCCAGCAAGCCCTAAGAATTATCGCACTTCCGACGGAGTCTTTGGCGCTTCCCAATTCTTAATCGCTTCAATCTTGGATGGATCTACATGTATACCCTACTCATTTATGACATGTCCGAGAAAATGAACCTCTCGAATCCAAAACTCACACTTAGAGAACTTGGCATTTAGCTTCTCTTCCTTCAACAACTCCAAAATCAACCTCAAATGATGCTCATGGTCTTCTTTGGTTCGTGAATAAATGAGTATATCGTCGATGAATACTGTCACGAATTTGTCCAAGTAAGGTTTGCACACCCTATTCATGAGATCCATGAACACAGCTGGCGCATTAGTTAAACCAAAGGGCATGACTAGAAACTCATAATGGTCGTATCGTGTTCGAAAGGCTGTCTTGGGAATGTCTTCGTCAGAAACCTTCAACTGATGATAGCCTGGACGCAGATCTATCTTTGAGTAATAGCTGGATCCCTGAAGCTGGTCAAACAAATCATCAATCCTCGGTAAAGGGTACCGATTCTTGATAGTTAGCTTGTTCAGTTCTCTATAATCTATACACATCCTGAAGGATCCATCCTTTTTCTTCACGAACAGAACAGGCGCACCCCAAGGCGAATAACTCGGTTGAATGAAACCCTTGTCTAGTAGCTCTTGAAGCTGGTTCGACATCTCTTTCATTTCCGATGGTGCTAATCTATAGGGAGATTTTGCAATTGGTGCAGCACCAGGTATCAAATCGATTCGGAACTCGATCTGTCTCGTAGGGGGTAATCCAGGTAAGTCTTCAGGAAAAACTTCTGGATAATCACGAACAATAGGAATCTCCTCGATCTTCCTACATTCGGCCTTTGTATCCATCATGTTAACTAAGAATGCGGGATACCCTTTTCGCAATAATTTGAGCATCTTCATACCACTAACAACACTCGACACACTACTCGATCGATCTCCATAAATGATTATCGCTTTGCCACCACCAGGACGAGGTATCCGCACTTGCTTCCTTGAGCAGACAATCTCCGCTTTATTTTTGGACAGCCAATCCATTCCTACAACTACATCGAAGCTTCCCAGCTCCACTGGTAGTAAATCGATATTAAATTTATGATCGCCTAACAGAATACTACAGTCGCGTACAACTTCGCTAGTCTCTATCAGTTTACCATTTGCTAGTTCTATCGAGTACTTCTTATTTAGCTTACTTATGGGTGAACACAGGAATGGTTCAAAGTTTTTCGAAACAAAACTCAAGTCAGCTCCAGTATCAAAAAGTACGAACACGGAATGGTTATTGATCATAAACATACCAGTGACTACAGCAGGATCATCACGTGCTTTCCCAGTGTTTAGCTCGAACGCTCTACCTCTGGCATTCTGACCTCCAGCCTTAGGACAATCCTTCCTGAAATGACCGTGTTCCCCACATTGGAAGCATCCTTCAAGCTTCGTTCCCTCCGTAGTATATTTGGCAAAGCATTCGCGGGTAGCATACCCATTTCGTCCGCATCGGTTACATTTCTTCTGTCCATCCTCACGAGCCTTTCTCTCGGATCCGCTTCGGCTATCTCTGGCTCCATCCTTTCTAGTACCACTAGTGCTTGCTGCATATGCCTTCTTCGAACTGCGCTTCCTGTTGCGCTTCTCTTCAGTTTCCTTCTTCGAGCTCTCGGACTTGCGCTTCTTCGTAACTTCTGTCTTGGACTCAAAATGCCCGGAACGTTCAGATTTCACATCTGCTTTGGCCTTGCCCGACGACTTCCCGATTTCCTCCTTTTTATCAAGACTATTTTTGCGAGCGGCGTCATCGGCTAATGATTTTGCCAATGTGGTAGCCTCTAAATAGGTGGCAGGTTTTGCGGATGTAACCATACTGCGAATTCGTGGTGACAATCCCCAGATATATCTTTCTACCTTTACATATTCGGGAGTAACTATTCGTGGAACTAACCTCGCCAAGTCGTTAAAACGAGAAGTGTAAGCTCTGACATCCAGACCTTCCATGGTTAGATTCCAGAAGTCTGTCTCAATTTTCTGAATTTCACTGCGCGGGCAGTACTCTTTCAGGAGGATCTCTTTGAGTTCGTTCCAGGTCAGACCGTAAGCAGCGTCTTCACCCAAAATTTGAACTTGCGAGTTCCACCAGGACAGCGCTTCATCAAGAAAAGAGCAAGAAGCATATCTCACTCGTTGATCAGCAGCACAACCACTGATCTCCATGACAGATTCCATCTTCTCAATCCATCGAGTGATATCTAAGGGTCCTTCAGCACCAGTAAATGATCGTGGGTTACAGCCCTGAAATGTTTTATACGTACATCCGTGCACTGTTCAAAAAATGTTAATAGAAATCAGGAATTCGTTCCAATGATAATATAACACATGAACTACTAAAACTTTCCGATTACATTTTACCTGGAGGATTTCCATTATGTGCCCCACCAAAACCTTGCCCACGAGCACCACGTCCCTGACCATTGTTAGCGTTGAGCTGTTCCATGGCAGTATTAACGTGTTGGGCTATGAGTTGAGCCAACTCTTCAGGTGTGGTAGGTAATCCGGTACCCTGTCTTTCTAAGGGTCAAGCTGCAACGATAGTGACGTCCACCACTGGTGCGATACTAGAAGATCCTCCGATAGTAGAGACACTCCTGATCACGTCATTGATAACTGGTACAGTGCCATATGATCATCCTGTCTCATGAATTGAGAGAGGTACATCATCATCATCTATCCACCCATTGCTAGTGAAGGCGCATCGGGGGTCTCCCTGGCCGGCAAAAGCAGCAGGGTTGACGTGGAAAGATGAGGTAAGCTCGGTAGTACCAACCATCTGTGGAGTCGTGATAGGAGTCTCTAGCGGCGTAGGTCTGGGTGAAGTCTCAAAATCTGGCTCGTAATCTGAGTCGTGGATCTCGATGACCTCGTGTCCGTGCGACATCTGTGTCACACATATAATCGTACAAGTGAGTGTGTAATCAACACAAACAGTAACAAATAAAGTCAAATAAACAGAAAAACACATATGCACATAAAACACATAATTGTTTTCATACATGGTAAAATATTTTCTATGTTTATTTAAAATCTTGGCTTCGAGAATTTTGGACTCTATATTTCAAAATTCTCTGGTTGAAGTCTAGTGTTTTCCGCGAAAACATCTAGTTCGCTAACAACCAATGGCTCTGATACCAACTTCTGTCATAACCCCAAAAACGTCACAGCGGAATATAAAACGTAGTGGTGACGGAAGTTAGTGCCCATTTATACCTTGTCGGATGATGCACTCTTTTGTTGGACATTTTGACATATTTTAAAACATAAATATTAAACATTACATTTTTAAAAGTCACGACACAACCACATAAGTTAAGTTGTTTTGATCCTCGCGGATCTTATTACAAACGTCCCAGATAGTTTAAAAGTTGTCCAACATAATTAAACATAACAACATGCATCATCATTCACAAGATACGCCATGATTTCCCGAAGCCGAGTTCAAGTACCTGTAGAACACGTTAAAATCAAGTGTCAACACAAAGGAAGGTGAGTTCACTTATTCGTTTACTAACAAATTTTATTCCAAGGAAAACTTTCTAATTAGGTGTTTATTTAAAAACAATTCGGGAAATTTTTAGAAAGTCCATTTTACTTCCTTAATAAAATCCATGGGCATCCGTCGGTTCATTACTCCGACGATTGCGGTACTGCCCAGGTTTTGTATATTAAATTCTAGTGTCAACTTTCAGACTCGTATGTTAGCTAGACGATACGAACTATATATTAACCATGCAGGGATAATCAATGCTAGACAATAAACAGAATCTTAATTCGTCGTTTGACATTGACACGGGGCGACCGGTCACGACGGGGTTGTCAACCCGATAGATCTACCAACAATTCCTCGCGTACCATACTTAACTGATTAAACGGCATCATGGGCGCAATGTTCTTTCTCGAAGAACAATATGATGTCTGCCTCACGTACAATATATATATCCTACTAATATGACAATTTAATATACTACGACTTACGAATTCCCTTGTCACTCAAATGTTGAGACTTAGTCCGGAATTCATTCCCATTTTGTACGGTCTCGTTTCACTTAAGAAATACCGCACTCGTCATATTCATTCTTCAAAATCGTTTTTCTTCGAAACGTATGACTTATCAAATTCATATATTTTCAGCGAAAATATATATATTTTATATTAAAATGTATGTTTTATTTCGAAAACATTATTAAACCCTTTTAACAACGTGTTCCACCCCCAAAATATATATAAAACAGTAAAAAGATGGGTTTAGTGACACTCACCTTTGGGTGCGTATTTTAATACCGCAATCCCAGAGATTGATTATTATATAGTCCTAATATAGGAACAATTCTAAATCAATATACGTATTCAACACAAAAGTCCTAAGTTTCTCCATTTATTAGAATTATCACATAACTTTGAGATTTTCTCGAAAAGTTGTCATTTTTTATTATGTTGGCGTGTTAATATATATATATATATATATATATATATATATATATATATATGAGTCCACATATATATATATATATTTTTATGATTTTGCGTTTTGAACGGTTTTATTGGTGACCATTATTGTGTAAATCCGTTAACTCTTCCGTTTATACGTAATATATCTATGATTTGCGCGTCGTAACATATACACATAAACGCTCATATAATTTAACACCGAAACACGCGAAACATTACTAACTTAACTATTTCATCATTTTTAAATCAAATATACATAAAATATCTCATATATACTAAATTTCATGCTCGACAAACAAGTTACACACATTTAACGCAAATTTACCATTTCTACTGCACAAAACGTACAAGCATACATGCATAGTCTAATTTTTCCATTATCGAATTAATACTTGACATAAAATCACATTTACATGTTCAAATCACTTAATACATTTTATCACATAAGATTCACTCAAAATTCACCCATACTCGTGTTTATTGAAAAATGCATATTTTAGCGATTCGGTAACGTTTTCGGGCGTCGGAAGCCACGTTTGACCAACCAAACACCAAGTAAACTTAAAATTTGTTAAAATACTTGTCTTTAAACTAAAAACTTCAGTTTATTTACTGATCTAAATCAGTTTTACAAAAATCACTCGAAAAGCCGATTTTCGACCGTTTTAACGCATAGTTTTGCATTAAACGTTACCGTAACCATCCCAACTCGAAACGACTTGATATTTTAACACAATACATGTTATTTACTGATTAAAATAGTGGTTATAATCAGATTAGTGCAGTTTTTATATAAGTCACATAAATCATGCGATTTCACGTATTTTATAACTTTTTATGCACCAAGTACCACATGCAAAGCTAGCAAACATTATGACAAAGTTATATACCATTAAACACTTCAAAATAACTTTATTTTAGTGTTTATATTCTGATCAAAAATAGATTTTTACCATATCATTTTAAAATATTCTTGTATGACAACTAACACTTACTTTAATCATCTTATTTTTCAAGAAATCAAGTAATCAAGAAGTCTTTCATCAAAAATTTGAAATGCAATATACACATACACAACATCATTTTCGGCCATATATACCTACATGCACACACTCATTTTTATTTTATTCAAAACTCTTTTGTTTGTTAGTTTCAAGTTTATGTTTAGATTTCAAGAATCAAGAGAAACTTCTTACTAACTTTATTATCAATATGAATCAAGAACAATGTTTAAAGAAATATTTTATACCTTAAAGTTTTCAAAGTGGGTTTTTGAGAAAAGATGGTGATATGAGACTTGTTCTTGCTTGAATCAACTTGAAATCACCTCCAAACCTCCTTATGAGCTTCAAATCACCATGTAAAGGCCTTGATTCTTCATGATTTGATTTTGAAAATGAAATGGAAGTGTTTATGGGGGGTATTCAGCCGAGATGTTTCAAAGAGAGAGAGAGAGTGAATGAAGTTTGAGTGTGGTCATGGAATTGAGTATGTATGGTTGCATGCATTCATGCTTAATCATCATTTAAGTTTTCTAGGCTTGACAAGTGTATATATTGCAAGAAACAAGAGAAATTTGGGCAGCCAAGGTGCCGCCACCTATGCCCCCCCCCCCTCACACACTATATGCATACATATACTTATATATGTAAATTTAAGTTAAAAACTGGTATTTTACTGATTACCGAGTATTTTATCTAGCGTTTTAATCCCGTTTTAGTGCGTTTTAAATTATTTTTATTATTCTATAAAAATAATCACTTAAAATTATTGCTGAAATAAGTAACAGTTGCCTTGATTGGCTGCGTTGACAGTATTTTGTTTAATTCGCGCAGTATCGCGCGGTATGCGCTCAAACTCGAAAAATAGAGTTTCTTAGTGTTTTAAATTATTTTTCCACACGGATAGGATTAAAATTATTATTCTAATCATAACAGACTATTTTTAGGATTTTAACACTGATCGGGTGGTCACCGACATTCGTGTCGCATTTTAAACGTTACGCGATAGGCGTTAGTTTTATCATTGCCAACAAAATTTTCATACACATCTAAATTTATCAACACATCAAATATCATATATTAACATCACATTTAGTCACAAATAGTCACGTTACATGTCTACTATACAGATTACGATTGTCCGGTACGGCCTGAGAGGCCGGGTGTCACACAGACCATAACACATTTCGTACTCCATTTGTCTTCATTTTGTCTCATAAACATGAGTCCGTTTTGATATGTCTAGAAACCAAGTTTGACCATCTTGTAACGCCTCGCATTTTCATATTTCTATTTATGGATAGTTTGTATTCACATTTTATTTTTGGAAACTTGTATTCGTATTTAATATCAGCACTTGTAATCTCGAGACTTTGATCATAATGGGAAATCGTGTTTATTTCAGTCTTGTTTAATCATGCTAACGCAATATGTAATCAACCACGCAATACATACCAATTGTACACAACCAACACATAATTACGTTTATTTGATATTTGGAATTCAATCAATCATATACCATGTTCATAACATGCCCTAACATTCCTTAGAAACACAAATTTATGCTTAGCATATCAAGGAAGTTGCATAACTGAACAAGTGATCAAACAACAAAGATGGAAAAAAATAAGGTTTTCAGGGTCCTAACCCCCTTGGGCGGGCAGAATGTTACAAAGCTATGGGACTGGACCTCCTTTTCCACCTCATTTCTTCTCTAATCACCTTCCAACCTTCTTTTAACCCAAAACCTAATCCCCAACTATATATACCTCACTTCCACAACTCCTCCACACTCTCCAAACTCTCTCAAGACGCTCTCAAAGTACAAGAAAATTTTGTTTGGATAAAATACTATCTTGTGTTCAAAGTGAGTTCTGACTCACTTCTTCTACTTTTTCTTCTTATTTTCTTGCATCAATCTACTTGGATGACCTTCAGGGATGTTACCCAAGGTTCACCAAGGTGTAACAAGGTGGTACATCACTTGCATAAGGCTCCAAAGTCTGATTTGAATTCTGATTTATAAAAACTTTTACAAACATGTTTCATAACTTGTTCTTCATATGAGAATTTTGTACCAACCTTGTTCCCAATCAAACCCACGATTGTGGGGCTTGTGTATGGTTGACTTCCAGAAGATTAGAGGCTCAAAAACCTCAAGAACCTATTGCCCTAAAGGTTCTAAACAACCTACAAAGTGTTGAAACCATCCAAGTCCCACAACCTTCAATGTTTTGAGACTTATGTTTTCGTAAAGTGTGAACAATGGAGCCTTGGCTTTCCAACTATGATTACACTATCTCACTTAGTTAGTTAATCTGTTTTCTTTAACCTAAGTCATCAAGTAAACTTTCGAGTAACAAAGTGTCCAAACTACACCAAGTCTCCAAACATTTGCCATGATTGGAATGCATTAGTCTAGTTTGAGTTTCACTTGGTTACTTGATGATTTAGATGATACACTTTCATTTGTCCTATTCATGATCAACCGAAATCATCAACTAAGTTGATGATTTTGTGCTTTGGTGAATCCATACAATGAGGTTGAATGGATGGAATTCATCCTACCTCCATGCATGACTATATATGAGTTGGATTAAATAATCATAAATACCTATATGTATATATACCTTAGAACCGAATCATAACATCAACCAAACCCATGGTTAAATGTTATGCATTATGGTAATTTTCTTCTTAGCTTAAGTTCCCCAAATTATGGATTCTAATGGTGAATCGGTACCCATGGAAACATAACCAACATAGTGTCCATATGAGTGCTTTTAGACAAGATTTATTTTCTTGCAACATACATACTGTCATACCACTTTAAACCCCCAATCTAGCTCTATATCGAACCCCATAACTCACACGCCTTCGTTTCCTTTGTAGGGTGACCTCGGCATTCCCGAACTCTAAAGACTCTTCACTCACATATTTAGAAGCTTTTTACAAAACCGTGAGTATACATGTCTCCTTTTTACTTTAAGTACACTTTTGGGGTGCAATATATATACATATCAAACTTACACATACACAAATATTCACATAATTCAAACAAACAAATCCATGCATACACGTTTAATACATTATACACTAGGATACTTGCATGCTAGAAGCCCTTCTTGCACGAATACTTGTCATTAACTTCATGAGCCAATCTTAACATGTATAGCACTATAGGAGTAGCACACCGCCTGTTGATGGGTCATTGTTAAGTTTTAAAGCGTAAACGGTCTCGCAGCTTTGGTGACGAGATTACGATAGTGGAAACTTTGGTTTGACATTTATGTGATGCATGCTAGCTTATGTTAAGTATTGCCTTAGTATACGATTTTTCCATGTGGATTATGTTAAACTTTTATACGTATGCTAGTAAACCAAACTTGAATGCTCACCAATGCTTTATGTGTTGACCGTTACTTTAATATATATTGTAGGAGTATGATGATGATGCGTTGAAAAAAAATCTAGTAGGATGGACTAGAAACGTGCCTTATTTTAAATTATGTTTTGTTGTTTAGTTGTTATGTTCTAGATGTCGTTATTTGCTTCCAAACAATGTACTCAAATCTTTTGAAATGAAATGAAAGTTTTTATTTAAATTATTGTCGCAAGTTAGTGGTTATGATGTCTCGAGCAATCTCTTTTTCGTCTCACTCCGATGTTTCCGCCATCGATTGGGATGTGACACATCTTTACAAAGCCTTAATATTCGAAAACTCAAGGGATTTGATTTGGTTTTTGGTTTGAACATAAGGGTGAGGGACCAATGCTCAGTATGGCAAGAATTTTCTCTTACGCGCATAGCTAGGAATCTGTCTCTTCCTCCTTTTGATGCCCAATACTCCATCTGTGTTGACCTAGTCTTTATTTAAAACTTCTCCACTTATGGAAGATTCCTCCATAATTTGTTTGACTCAAACATTTTAATGTAAACTCTGGTATAAAACTTTTAGGATCTTACAAAAGGTGTATTTGATTAATAATGCCTTTATTTAAAAGTTATACCCATTAAGAGTCATGATATGTTTGCATTGTTTCATTCCATATTACTGAGTATGATGACATAGATGATTAGTCTTTTCCAAGAGTGTTACATTTGATCCGTTGTTTGACCATTTGTTCGATCATCATGTTTCATGAAGCTTGTTCTTAAACTTACTATACACAATAGTTTCGTGGTTTGGCCATAGTAACGACTGTGGAATTTCTAAAGTAATATGAAGGCAAACATGTCAGGAATCGATCCACGGCTTGAACACGCCATCAACTATGAAGCTCCTATTCACTTTTTGTGAATGTGTTTTGAATCTTTTTATCGATTCAATGAGTAAGAGTACTGACATATAATCATATAACCATCTTTAGTTAAGATTTAACTCCATGATCTAGGTATTATCATCACTAAAACATACAAGTATTTGGGCATGTATGCACCAAAAAACATGAGTCGTTCCAAGGCGTTTGGGTAAAAAAAAAACCTCTTAGATGCAGGCTTCACATACACGAGTTGTTTGAAAATACAGATAACAACTACTAATTTAATAATTCTTGATCACTAAAAATAAGAAAATAAATTAAAAAAAACTTTATGTACAAGCTAAAAAACTATATATAGAATCTAACAAGTACGTGTGTGTGTATATATATACATATATATAACTTAAAGACACCTTTTTCATGGAAATCCCATATTTTTAAAACTTCCTTGGTATAAATAAGACACAAAAAAGGTCTCAAAAATTTCAAACATCGTCACATAGGTTGTGACATCAACTTGTAATTTCATTAATATTTTTAACTTAAGAATATATAAGCATATTTCAAAGGTAATGTTATTGTTCTAAACTTTAACATGTTTTAAACTAGCACACACATATATACAAACACCTTTAACAAAAAAATGGTTCAATATTCCCATTCCCAATACTTGATCATGCCTAATCGTTCGTTTGATGTATTTTTATCTCAAAGTATATGTTTACCAACGTATTTGTACAGTTAAGTACACACTATAATATATACAATATATAATAATAAACTAAAACATATTTATTTTGCGAGTTGGCTCGAGATCTCTAGTTTGCTCAAGATTTGGCTAATTTAATAATTGGTAAGGATATTGATGACATTACCTGTAAAATAACGGCGAAGGTTTCTGAACACATGGACCTATGCTAAAACCAGCTTCTCTATGTTTGAATATCTTGTTTCTAGGTCGGTGAGTGATGTTCGTAAAATACAACATATAAATTATATCAAACACAGCGTAAAATCAAACCTTTTTCGGTACTAATGTTAGAAAAAGCTTGTTTCTTTGTTCCTTTTTAATTTACAGGGTCAAAAGAGATTAAACGCACAAAAGGAGCAAAATAACAGCAAAAACCAACATAAATACAAAGAAGGAGGATTGACACAACTCGCCAAGCCCCCATCCACATCCAAACCAACAAAATAGCAAAATCAGAAGACCTGGCACGGGGCCGTGCCCAAGATAAGATTCTCTGCAGAATAAAAGACAACAGCAAAGGACAAACCAGACAACCAACACGGGGTCGTGCTACGGCAACACGGGGCGTGGTCAACTCTAAGATTCGCAGAATCTGAGATAGTACAGCAAGTACATTGGCCACGGGTCGTGTCGTTGACACACGGGGCCATGCCAGGCGGGCACGGGTCGTGTTGATCATCTGTCTTCAGCTATAAATAGGGGTGTTTGGTTCCATTCCAATCCATCCCTTAGCAAACCACTTCTCTCACACTTGCCACCACTCCACCACCCTACAAGATCATCATCCACCACTATCATCCATCTTCCATCATTTAGAGTCTGTAGTAGTCTCGGGATCCAATATCGATCGTAAGAGTTCTTGTCAAACAAAGGCTATGCTTGGCTAAACTCTTACATCACTTGGTGAAAACAAATCTTTTATGTATTACTTTTTGATTTCCAATCTTTGGCTCCTTTTTAATTGGGTGTGTATTAATGACTTTAATAACTAGTTTTTTATATTGAAGGCGAATTTATCTAACCATTCTTCATATGTTGTTGATTCACATATTCGTGTCTTTACGGTCTATATAAAGCTCTTTAACTACTTGGAAGGGGGTTAGAAGGTGGTTGGATAATTCTATGTCTCTTTCAGTGTATAGATCTTGCGAGAACCTGGTTCAAGCTTAGTACTACTTCACGGTTTGGGCGCTACTGTTCGCCCCAGAAGAAAGTAGGAAACCGCTTGAATCCCAAATCTATAAACTACTATTAAAACTTTAAACCAACCATGCGAGGACTGTATCCCTGCTGACTCAGACCAAAGGGTTGAGGGTAAATGATGCCTGGAAGGGGGCCTACCACTTTTCGCATTAGTAATTTACTTAATTATCTTTCAATAATCCAACCTTGCAGGGCCGTATCCCTGCTGACTCAGACCAACATGCTCAAAGTGCGGAAATCATTAAAAGGATACATAAAATAGGAGTTGGAACTAAGTGATTCCTTCTTGTCTATTTGCTTTTCCTTATATTTTATTTTTTGCTTTTTAGTTTATCTTTTTATAACTTTAAAATCTTTTCATAAAAAAATTGGTTAGAATAGACGTTAACGATAAGTCAGTATTAAAAGCTCTTGTGTCCTTGGTCGATCTTGGTATCTTGCCATCACTATACTATGTCCGTAATGGATGCACTTGCCCTAACGTGTGTGTAAAGTGATAGTATTATATCATGTTTTATAAATTTAAAACTTGAATTTGCGAGTAAAAAGAGCTAAAATATATCTAAAAAATATAACCACAAGCACGCACGTCAAGTTTTGGTGCCGTTTCCGGGGACACAAGGATTTTGAGGAAGCTTAAAATTAACGGCCTAGTCATTTTTATCTTTTCTTTTTAGTTTTTTTTTTCTTTTTTTTTAATGGAAAAATTACACTTTTCGTCCTTTATGTTTGTATTGGATTGCAAAGGATAGCCTTTAACTTCAATAATTACAATCACAGTCCTTTTTTTATAAAACTCATAACACCTTACGTCCTTTAGCACTAACTAAGTTAAATTTTTCAGTTAAATATAACATGTGTCTTGCACATGAGGGTAGTTTAGTAATTTTACTATTATACTTGGAATATATTTAAGAAAATAAACAATATCTCATCCTCTACCTCTCAATCTCCTGTCTCTCCAATCTCTCTCTCAAATCAACCCCACCACCACTGTGACAACCACCACCAGATCCACCACACCACCGCCTCCATATAGATCCACCACACCGTCACAGTTCCTCCATCCAGATCCGCCACATCGCGACCTCCATCCATCCAAATCGCCACACCGCAGAGTCTCAACAACTCGACCCGACTCATCTCCAGAACAAGAATCGAACCGGATCATCCTGATCAACCCACTGATACAACACACGGTAGTGATGAATGAGTTCACGAAACTGGGTCAGCCGCCGGCGAGTCTGGCGTCGATCGACGGTTTACCGACCCCTGAGATGTTTTAGGAGGATGCGGAGGAGAGAGGTTTTAGGAGACCGGAGCTCCGACGAGTTAGAGCCATGACGACTGTGGTTTTTGGTCAGATCTGATTCCTTTGGAAGATCTTGATGTCGACATTTGTTAAAACCCCCAATCTTGCACCCATTGTTTAATTTTTGTGGGTTTCTCGATGGTTCTGATTTTTAGATTACACCCACTTTTGAAATGGATGTTATTTGTTGAAATTTGTGTTTGAACTTGAAGTTATCTTGATTAGGGTGAAAAGTTACAGGTTTTTATGCATCATTATTGACATTGTTATGGGTTATATGTGATGGTGGTGGTGGCGGGAGGATGAGGTGGTGGTGGTAAGATGTGGTGGTTAGAGTTTTAGGGTTAGGAAATTGGGGAAGATGAAGGGTATATGTAATTTTTTGGTTTTATTTATTAAACATTTAAATAAAATTATGAATTGACCAAAATACCCTTAAGTGAATAAACATAACCGAAATTTTTAACCTTGTTAGTACTAAAGGACGTAGAGTGTAACGAGTTTTGTAAATAAAGGACTGTAATTGTAATTATTGAAGTTAAAGGCTATCCGTTGCAATCCGGTACAAACATAAAGGACGAAAAATGTAATTTAAATTACACTTTTCGTCCTTTATGTTTGTATTGGATTGCAAAGGATAGCCTTTAACTTCAATAATTACAATCACAGTCCTTTTTTTATAAAACTCATAACACCTTACGTCCTTTAGCACTAACTAAGTTAAATTTTTCAGTTAAATATAACATGTGTCTTGCACATGAGGGTAGTTTAGTAATTTTACTATTATACTTGGAATATATTTAAGAAAATAAACAATATCTCATCCTCTACCTCTCAATCTCCTGTCTCTCCAATCTCTCTCTCAAATCAACCCCACCACCACTGTGACAACCACCACCAGATCCACCACACCACCGCCTCCATATAGATCCACCACACCGTCACAATTCCTCCATCCAGATCCGCCACATCGCGACCTCCATCCAAATCGCCACACCGCAGAGTCTCAACAACTCGACCCGACTCATCTCCAAAACAAGAATCGAACCGGATCGTCCTGATCAACCCACTGATACAACACATGGTAGTGATGAACGAGTTCACGAAACCGGGTCAGCCGCCGGCGAGTCTGGCGTCGATCGACGGTTTACCGACCCCTGAGATATTTTAGGAGGATGCGGAGGAGAGAGGTTTTAGGAGACCGGAGCTCCGACGAGTTAGAGCCATGACGACTGTGGTTTTTGGTCAGATCTGATTCCTTTGGAAGATCTTGATGTCGACATTTGTTAAAACCCCCAATCTTGCACCCATTGTTTAATTTTTGTGGGTTTCTCGATGGTTCTGATTTTTAGATTACACCCACTTTTGAAATGGATGTTATTTGTTGAAATTTGTGTTTGAACTTGAAGTTATCTTGATTAGGGTGAAAAGTTACAGGTTTTTATGCATTATTATTGACATTGTTATGGGTTATATGTGATGGTGGTGGTGGCGGGAGGATGAGGTGGTGGTGGTAAGATGTGGTGGTTAGAGTTTTAGGGTTAGAAAATTGGGGAAGATGAAGGGTATATGTAATTTTTTGGTTTTATTTATTAAACATTTAAATAAAATTATGAATTGACCAAAATACCCTTAAGTGAATAAACTTAACCGAAATTTTTAACCTTGTTAGTACTAAAGGACGTAGAGTGTAACGAGTTTTGTAAATAAAGGACTGTAATTGTAATTATTGAAGTTAAAGGCTATCCGTTGCAATCCTGTACAAACATAAAGGACGAAAAATGTAATTTACCCTTTTTTAATTTTTCACTTTCTGCAGAAGTGACACGGGGTCGTGTGTGATCTACACAGGGCCGTGTCAACTCTCTAGTAACCTCAAATCTATTTTCTGCCAGATACAGACTGTAGCACGGGGCCGTGGTACCCTAACATGGGATGTGTCAGACTAGCAGTTTGTAGGAAAATAGTAACCGCCTGATCCCGACGGTTAAAAATTTTCTGGAAAACATGGATTTTTATGATTATTTTTACCCACTACTTAGCCCCATCGTTTTCCTGTGATGATCACCTTAAGATGGGCGGGAGTAAAAATGATAATAACGTCCATCCACCTGAACTCCATCAACCCTCTTACCTATGAGACTTAGAAGATGTAAGTCAAATAGAAGGAAGGATTCTCCAGAAGCTCAAAGAAATAGAATCCTTGATGAAGGCATGATGTTCTTCAAGGATCCCAACCAAAGGAGAATCGATGGAAGAAAAATCAGGTACAAACAACACCGAGACCAACAAACCTACCCTAGACACTTGCGAAGACGAAGGCGATAGCCATCCCTGTTTCGATTTCGCGATGGCAGTCCCCTTTACAGAGTGTGAATTTCACACCGACGGTTTGGATAGGAGAGAGCCGACTCATACCTTCTTTAACAAGAGCCCGGATAAGGTAAATAAGGGATGGTTCCGTTTTCCCATTTTTAAAGTAGGATTCTATCTTTTCGACAATCTCTTGCATTTTCGTACCTCTCACCAAAGCCTAAGGTATATCCGGCAATACGGTGTTGTTCCAACAAGTAAGGAACCACCCGATAACAGATAAATCCTTAAAACCTTAGACAAAACTTCATAAATTCCATGAACACGGGGTCATGTCCAATCTTCGTCCAAAACATGGGGCGTGTTCGACTAACACGGGGCCGTGCCCCTCGTATTTTCCAGCACGTGTTCGTGTCAGTGATGACGTGGCCCGTGTCTCACTAACGGAAAAAATTCTCTGACGCATGCAGACGACACGGGGCTGTATTACCCAGGCACGGGGCAGTGTCAGTGTGCTTTCACTGTCTCTAAAGTCAGTCTTGAGGAGAATGTTTGGAACCATTCCAAAAAGACCAAGATCCTCCAGATCTTGCACACATACTCTAAAAGGTATGTTCTTGAAAATGTTTCATTTAACCTTCTTGTCTTTACTTCTTTTGGTCCTTTCCTCTTCTTCCTTCCACCAAGAACTCCATTGAAGCTTGAAGCTTCAAGCTTAAAAAGCTTCAATAGGAGGTTCAAAAGCTTGATTCTTAGCTCAAAGTTTTGCAATTCTACTATAGTAAAATATTATTTTAAGTTATTTACGTCCAGAAAAGTAAAAATCAAACAAATTTAACGTAAAATAAAATTTCTTGAGCTAAGCATCCAGAGCTGGTGATGCAGCACGGGTCCGTGCCACATAGGCACGGGGCCGTGCTGAATAGTCTGATGTTCCAGAACTTGTAACGGTTGGTCATTTTTCCTAGAATGTCGAGCCAGCAAAGCGGGATTTCATGAACTAGCTCAAGGAATTACCGAAGTGGGAGGAGACTCTCTCTTGAGGCTACTCTTGTTAGATTCGCGAGTGCTTTAAGGGAGTCTCTCGAGGAAATGACCATGGTGGAAGAGGTTCTTATCGACCAGGTGAACTACATCTCCATGGGACTAGAGGATTGCTTCAGGGAGATCAACCTTTTACACCAAAGGTTGAACATCTTGGCCATACCTCCAATTGAACCGATCAGGCCACAAGAAGATTGGAACCTCGCAAACGAGGTCATTCAACCCACCGGGTGGGAAGACGAGATCCTGGAACCTCCCCCTCTCAATATCGCCTTTGAGGTTCCGATGAATCCCGCTCCCCCTCAAGAAGAGGTCGAAGAGAAGCCCTACATCTTCCTTCCAAGGGAGATAGAGGAGATGCTCAATGACCTCTAATTGAGTGCTCCCGGATTTCATTTCTGATCGTGATGCTCGATTTTCATCTCATTTTTGGAAGACCATGCAATCTGCTATGGGAACCCAACTAAATCTAAGCACTGCTTATCATCCCCAAACAGATGGTCAATCTGAGAGGACAATTCAAACTTTGGAGGATATGCTTAGAGCATGCGTGATAGACTTTGGTGGTAATTGGGATTCTCATCTTCCACTGATCGAGTTCTCTTACAACAATAGTTATCATGCTAGTATTAATATGGCACCATTCGAAGCTCTCTACGGTCGAAAATTCCGTTCACCTGTCTGTTGGAATGAGATCGGTGAAGCTCTGCTTACTGGACCTGAAGCTGTTTTGATAACTCTTGCATCTCCGACGGTGCAAGATGATAAGGTGCTTTCGCAATCGGGTTGGCATTGGGTACAAGGTCAATATGAAACTCGACTTAACGAACTGGAGGCAAACCAGGCAGTTCATCAGGAAACACCTCTGGATAATCCCGAACAATCGGAATATCCTGAATACTCTTGCTCTTGCCTTTCTCCTCGGTGATATGTGCCAGAAAAGCAACATATCCTTTTCGCAAATAACTTTGGGCCTTTGTACACGACATAAGCTTCAAACCACCAGATGGCTTCTCGCCACGAACTTCCAGAACATCGCCAGACGGAAGAGGAATACGAAGAATCTTATCGAAACAAACTACCTCAGCATGATGTTTGGTTAACCAATCCATCCCCATGATAATATCGAAGCTCCCAAGTTGCATCGGTGTGAGGTCAATAGGAAAAAGATGGTTATCAAGGTTTAATTGACAATCACGAATAACAGAATCGAGAACAAGAGGTTTACCAGTGGCAACTTCGACAGATAAGGGTTTCCTCAGTTTAGTTCTAGGTATCGCAAGTAAAGGTTCAAAAGATAACGAACCAAAACTTCTATCGGCACCAGAATCAAAAAGAATAGACGCAGGTCGATTGTTAACAAGAAACGTACCATTAACCACCTCGTTGTCAACCCTTGCTTCGTTTGCAATCAAATTGTATGCTCGTCCACGAGCGGGATTCGCATTTGCGTTGACATTCGCATTCGGGTTCGCATTAGCATTCACCAGCCTCGGACAGTTGTTGCGGAAGTGTCCAAACTCTCCACAGTTAAAACATGAACCCAGTGGGAATCTCGCAGCATTCCCCTGAACCGGAGCTTGAACCTGGGCAACCTGATTCTGTTCTAGATGACAAATATTGGCCAAATGCCCAAGTTTACCACACGTTGTGCATTGCTTGCAAGCTTGTTGTGCAACATGATGACCGTTGCAGCGAGCAGAATGAGGTGCGGTACCAGCATACACCTTCTTCGCAGGCGGTTGAGCCGGTGGGTTCTGAGCAGTCTGTGTTGTAACAGCAAAATTCTGAGCACCCTTTCGCTTTCTCGACTTCTTCGACGACTCGCCTTTCTTACCCTTACCCTTTTCCTTGTCTGAATCGGTCGACTTCTTTTTATCACTCTTGCGGGTGAGTTTACCCTTCCTGACTTGAGACTCAGTCAGGGTAGCCGACAACTCGATCGTGTGACGAATGGTAGTAGGATTAACACCGGTCACAATATCCTGTATGGAATCGGGTAAACCCTCGATATATCTCTCGATTGCTTTCTCCAGTGGGGTAACCATAGGGGGACACAACAGACTGAGTTCTTCAAAACGATCAGTATACGCACGGTGTTCACCCCCATCTTGCTTTAAATCGTCAAACTCTCGTTCCAAAGCTCGAATTTCGTGACGGGGACAAAACTCTTTCATCATGAGAGCTCGAAGCTCTTCCCATGTTTGTGCCAATGCCACTTCTGCACCCCTATCGCGCATAATACCGTTCCACCAAGTAAGAGCTCGCTTCTTAAACACGCTTGATGCGAATTCAACCTTACGCGCATTCGGACACTGCACATGTCTGAATGTGCTCTCGATACTCTCGAACCACTGCAGGAGCGCAGTTGCTCCTTGTGACCCAGAAAACTTTAGCGGCTAAGCAGAATTGAAATTCTTGAAATTACACTGTGCGTTATTGTTGTTATTATTGTTGTTGTTGTATAGCTCATGGATTTGGGTCACAACGCCTGGAAGCACAGCAGCCATTTGCTGAGAGACAAGGGCTGCGACTTCTTCAGCAGTAAAAGTTTGAGCATCGCGTCGAGGAGGCATTGTCTAACAAGGAAACAGGAGAAACGAGTGAGGTTGAAAATTGGAAAAACCAAAAGAGGTATTGAAAACATCGTTAAAACACAAGGAAGGCGATCATTTGTTCATTACCTCGAACAAACAAACGACACGCAGTGACTAATCAAAGTACATAGGTAAAAATAATGTATCGCGAAGACATGCTCGCCTATAAGTGAACACTCACCCCAAGAGTTCCCAGGTAAGAGTGACTGGTCCGATTATGTGGATTTGTACGAACACTCTAGCCTTAGACAGAAAACTCAGAGTACAGGCACTCACTCTTCCAGTTTGCACGTGTTCACACTATTTAGACCCAAACTTTGACGAGATTTTGAAGTGACTGGTCCGATTATGTGGATTTGTACGAACACTCTAGCCTTAGACAGAAAACTCAGAGTACAGGCACTCACTCTTCCAGTTTGCACGTGTTCACACTATTTAGACCCAAACTTTGACGAGATTTTGAAAACTTAAAGGGTTCAAAACCTAGCAATCAATCATCCTAGAACAGATGATTGGTTTTCATGGCGGATTCGAAAATTGTGTTCTCATTGTGGTTATCACCTAAGGATAGGTGACGGTTTTGTTTTAAAATCTAACGCAAAGAAACTTGCGTTAGGGTCCTAGAAGTTATAGTCTAGGTCAAAGCATTACTAATAACCTAATTCCCTATAACCATTGGCTCTGATACCAACTCTTCTGTCACACCCCGATCATGTAAAACAACAAACCGTGGCAGAAACGTCAGGGAGTGTCGTGGCAGAATTATCGTTTCATAACCATGGATCCAAAAAGAGTGTCGTTTTATTGATAATATTAACCATTTACATTGTCTTAACACACAACAACCAAGTACATATCGTCTATCATTATTATTATGTCACTAAGGCCTCGTCCAGATCCTATGTGACGCATGCATCCTAGAAATCAATCAAGCAACAACACCTAAAACATATGTAAAAACAAAGTCAGCAAAGAAATGTTGGCGAGTACATAGGTTTTATAAGAGTATCGGAATCATGGCTTCGTTTACATGTTGCAATACTTTATTAGACTACAAGAGTCAAAATACAAACCTCGTTTTGAAAAGTGTATTGCAACATGGCTAACCAACTAAAATCAAGTTGGTTATAGTTCATAAAATCTCGTTGCCATGATTCTTAACCTAAAAACATTTGTTTTAGAAAAACCAATTTGTAAAACATCTCGTAAAAACTCGTTAATAAAACTCGTATGGTTCGTATCTTTTAGAAAAACATCGTTGTGTGACATCGTTTCAAAATCGTTTACCCAAGTAAACTAAATAACGCCACGGTATGTAATATGTTGAAAACACTTATATATAAGAAGTACCAGCGGCGTATCTACCATGCTTTCACCACATTACACCCGTCCCGTTATCTAAACACTTAACCAAAAACCAATCGTTTATCCAATTCGTTTAACTTATTCAAATCGTTTCCAAATCGTTTCCAAATCGTTAACTCGTTTAAATCGTTTAAATCATCCTCGTTTTAATTGTGAAAACTATTTATGGTCGTCTCGCTAATAACATTCAAACCTTCATGACTCGACTACCTCGTTTTTCGCTTCTCGCATTAACAAACCTCAAAAGGGTAAGTTAACAATCACAGATTCAGTCGTTACCCACAACCCCCACACATAACCATGGGTGTAGTCGATAACGGGATTTGTCAGATCCTATGGTACCATAACCTAATACTGGTCGGTTCGGCCAAAATTAATGAATGTCATTCGTTATGTAACTACAACCAACAAGTTTGTTCACATTATTGAAATCGTTATTAGTTTCGTATAAATCGTTTTAATCATTTTTTAAAGCATCGTTTAAACCTTGAAATCATTTTTGTACATATGAATCACCCCAAAACAATTGAAAACAGTAAAATAGGGGAACTATGTACTCACATGAAGTGCAAAGTATCCTCAATCAATAGAACTTCAACAACTCAAGTAAACCAGAGAAATCAAGCAGCACCTAGTAATCGAATCACTAGTCAAACCATAGACGCCTAAATCGGAAGATCGGACAGAATGAGGTCTTGTAAAACAAATGAGTGTTGGAACTCATGTGATATGGTTTAACAAAGCCTACATTCTAAATCGGAACCTAACCTAAGTGCTTTCGACCCATCGCGACCCATTAAGGTAGCTTACGCTACTTTAACGCGTCGTGCGCGCAAATGCGCATTCGAGACGTCTAACTAGTCCTATGACAAGTATTATATGCCAAAACATGTTTAAATATGTTACATAATCAGTTACGTGACAAAAGTTTATGTTACATATGCTAAATTACCAATTATACATGAAAAGGGCATTTTGGTCATTTACCTAAGGCATATAAACTACATCTCATACAACTAATTAAACCTAAGTGACCATAAGGTATAACCTCGGAAGGTTATTCCCTATGCAACTATGGTCACTAAACATGTTTGGTCGGATCCTAATGATCGACCAAACGGGTCGAGTTTGAAAGTCTAAGCGGGTGTTTAGTCCGCTTGACTTACGACTCTACACAAGCACTAATCTAAAAGTGACGAGCTAAACATGCTAAAACATGTTTAGTTAAGTTAGAAAACAGGTTTAGGTATCAAAACAAACGGTTTTGATACCCAAGAGTAGTTTGGTTACAAAATACGCACAAATGCGCATTTTGGCCGAAACTACGACTCGTCACTACGCCTAGTCAACGTGGTAATCAGTAGGTATAGTCACAAGGGACTATAACCATCATGATTACGATCACGTTGCAAAGTTTAAATGAACTTTGTGTTGAACATTGACTGGTCAAAGCTGAAAGTCAAACTCTGTTTGACTTTCATGCTCGAAAAACGAAACAAGAACGAAAGAGGACTTACCAAGGGTCCAAGAAGGTTTGATCCAATTTATTCTCAGGTATGAAGTGCAAGACTTCAACTTAGAGAATGAAAATCAGATCAAATGTGAGTTTGAGAGCAAAGGGGGTGGGGTTTATATAGTTTTTGCACAACCGTTAAGATCGTTCATCGTAAAACGAGCTTCGATCCCATCCGTACACATGTGCCCATGGTTTTGTGAAACCATGGGAGCCCCTAGTTTCATTAAAACCATGTGCAAATGAGGGGACCAGCTGGAACAAGCTGGAATTTATATTTTTCATTTTGGTCCCTTCCTAAGATAACTATGGCAGAATGTCAGTTTTGGTCCCTGAATGTGCAAAACATGGTTTTTGATGCATTTTTGACACGTTTAAGCCCCGTTAATCCCATTTCAAGGCTCTAAAATGAAGTTAAAGTATAGGGAACATGAAACATGCTAAAAAATATCTCGGATGTCGGTTCGTTTGGTCGTACGGTTGCTTTGTTCGGTTAATTACGACGAAACACGAACGAATGCGAAAAACGATCCAAATTACGCGACGAATGGAATTTTATCATGCCAATCACTAAAATAAAATATTTTAATGATTACATAAAGTTTTGGATGTCCGGATGTATTCAGAACGTAAGATATGCGCGAAAATGCAAACTTATGCACTTTTTGACGCTTTTAGTCCCTGAATGACCAAAAAGTTTATTTTAGCACACCGAACCCCTCAAAGCCTATTTATAAGCTATGTAAAGGATATTTAGGGTATGTTTAACTTATGGTCATGTTCTGGAATGTTCGTTACAGTACAAATCGGCATACTTTCGCAGTTTGTCAAAATTAGTCCCTGTAAGCGAATAAACTTGATTTCGCCACACCAAACCCTCCAAATCTTATTTCTAAGTTATGTAAAGGTTATTTAAGGTATGTTAAGCCTATTTCACTATTCTAGAGTGTTTGTTGCATTAAACTGGTTATATTTGCGCATCAGTGCGCGTATAACCTTTCAGAAAGCGATTTAAAGCTTGAAATTGGAATCGAATCAAATTGTAAAATCATCAAACACAATTACACACATAATAACACCAAAACACATATAATAACACCAAAGCACATTGTTTTATTGATAATCATCATTGTTTTACATTGTACATCGATTACGGAACACAGTTGTCACAGTCTCCCCTACTTTAGGAAATTTCGTCCCGAAATTTTATTTAGAGGAAACTTGTGAAAAAAAATGCGGATATTTCGTCTTTATCTGGTCCTCACGTTCCCAAGTAAACTCGGGGCCACGTTTGGATTCCCAGCGAACCTTGACCAATCGAATCCGTTTGTTCTTCAACTGTTTGAATGTACGGTCCACTATCTCCACAGGTTTCTCGACAAAGTGCATCGTTTCGTCGATTCGAATCTCGTCGAGAGGAATGTGAAGATCAGCGTCAGCTAAACACTTTCGCAAATTGGACACGTGAATAGTCGGATGAATATTCCCAAGCTCTGGAGGTAGCTCTAGTCGATAGGCAACCTTCCCAATTCTTTCCACAATCTTAAATGGTCCCACATATCGAGGTGCAAGTTTTCCTTTCTTTCCAAATCTCACCACTCCCTTCCAAGGTGAAACCTTGAGTAGGACACGATCTCCGACTTGAAATTCTAAGGGCTTGCGTCGCATATCCGCGTAACTCTTTTGACGGCTCCGAGCTGTCACAAGATTATCACGGATTTTCTTGATTTTGTCTGTTGTTTCCAGAATGAGCTCAGGTCCAGTAAGCAGAGCTTCACCGATCTCATTCCAACAGATAGGTGAACGGCATTTTCGACCGTAGAGAGCTTCGAATGGTGCCATATTAATACTAGCATGATAACTATTGTTGTAAGAGAACTCGATCAGTGGAAGATGAGAATCCCAATTACCACCAAAGTCTATCACGCATGCTCTAAGCGTATCCTCCAAAGTTTGAATTGTCCTCTCTGATTGACCATCTGTTTGGGGATGATAAGCAGTGCTTAGATTTAGTTGGGTTCCCATAGCAGATTGCATGGTCTTCCAAAAATGAGATGAAAATCGAGCATCACGATAAGAAATGATATCCAAGGGAACACCTTGTCGTGATACAATCTCATCAACATAAATCTTTGCAAGTTTATTAGCAGATAGATCCTCGCGAATCAGAATGTAATGAGCTGATTTCGTTAATCGATCGATAACAACCCAACTCGCACCGTGACCTTTAGATGTACGCGGTAACTTAGTGATGAGATCCATCGCAATGTTCTCCCACTTCCAAACCAGTATCTCTGGTTATACAAGCAAACCAGAAGGTCGTTGATGTTCAGCCTTGACTTTGAGACAAGTTAGGCATTTCGATACATACAAGGTAACATCCTTCTTCATACCAGGCCACCAGCACTGAGTACGAAGATCCTTGTACATTTTATCAGCACCAGGATGGATAGAATATCGAGACTTGTGAGATTCGTCCATTACCAAAGTGCGAAGATCGTCTTGTTTCGGAATCCACAATCGATCCTTGAAATAGAGCAAACCATCGTCCTTTGCTTCGAGTTTAAGCTCAAGTTGACGTGATAATTCCTTACCTATCAAATTTTGTGAAACACAAAATTGCTGAGCTTGAAGAACACGAGTCTGCAGATCAGATAGAGTTTGAACAAAATGAAGCTTGACTCGCTCCTTTCGAATAAGCGCATCGGCTACGACATTCGCCTTACCAGGATGGTAGCGAATCTCGCAATCATAATCGTTTAAGAGTTCAACCCAGTGTCGTTGCCTCATGTTCAGCTCCTTCTGATTAAGAATATGCTGGAGACTTTTGTGGTCTGTGAAAACCACATACTTCGTTCCATAAAGGTAGTGTCTCCATATTTTAAGCGCGAAAACCACAGCTCCTAACTCAAGATCATGAGTCGTATAGTTCTTCTCGTGAATTTTCAGCTGTCTAGATGCATATGCAATAACTTTACCTCGTTGCATGAGAACGCAACCAAGGCCTAAGTTAGACGCATCGCAATAGACAACGAAATTATCGTTTCCATCGGGAAGAGATAGAACGGGAGCGTCACATAACTTCTGCTTCAGCGTTTGAAACGCTTCTTCTTGCTTAGGTCCCCACTCAAAAGGCTTATTCTTCTGAGTCAAAGCAGTGAGTGGAACCGTAATCTTCGAGAAATTTGAAATGAATCGACGATAATAACCAGCAAGACCAAGAAAATATCGAATTTTTGTAGGTGTCGTCGGTGTATTCCAGTCCTTAATAGCAGCAATCTTGGATGGATCCACATGAATACCCTGCTCGTTGACTATATGACCCAAGAACTGAACTTCTTTAAGCCAAAATTCACACTTGGAGAATTTAGCAAAAAGTTGTTCCTTCTTAAGGAGTTCCAATGTTAAGCGAAGGTGTCGCTCGTGCTCGGCTCGATACTTTGAATAAATGAGAATATCATCAATAAACACAATGATGAACTTGTCTAAATAAGGTTTACAGACCCTATTCATTAAGTCCATGAAGATAGCTGGGGCGATTGTCAAACCAAAAGGCATGACAGTGAACTCGTAATGCCCATATCTCGTGCGGAAAGCAGTTTTGGGAATATCTTCTTCGAGAACACGAAGTTGATGATACCCAGAACGCATATTGATCTTGGAAAAGCATGAAGCACCTTAAAACTGGTTGAAGAGATCATCAATTCGAGGTAGGGGATATCGATTCTTGATGGTAAGCTTATTAAGCTCACGATAATCAATACACATTCGAAAAGATCCATCTTTCTTTTTCACAAAGAGAACAGGAGCTCCCCAAGGCGAAAAGCTTGGACGGATGAATCCTTTATCAGACAATTCTTGAAGCTGTTTTGATAACTCTTGCATCTCCGATGGTGCAAGACGATAAGGTGCTTTCGCAATCGGGTTGGCATTGGGTACAAGGTCAATATGAAACTTGACTTGACGAACTGGAGGCAAACCAGGCAGTTCATCAGGAAACACCTCTGGATAATCCCGAACAATCGGAATATCCTGAATACTCTTGCTCTTGCCTTTCTCCTCGGTGACATGTGCCAGAAAAGCAACATATCCTTTTCGCAAATAACTTTGGGCCTTTGTACACGACATAAGCTTCAAACCACCAGATGGCTTCTCGCCACGAACTTCCAGAACATCGCCAGACGGAAGAGGAATACAAACAATCTTATCGAAACAAACCACCTCAGCATGATGTTTGGTTAACCAATCCATCCCCACGATAATATCGAAGCTCCCAAGTTGCATCGGTGTGAGGTCAATAGGAAAAAGATGGTTATCAAGGTTTAACTGACAATCACGAATAACGGAATCGAGAACAAGAGGTTTACCAGTGGCAACTTCGACAGATAAGGGTTTCCTCAGTTTAGTTCTAGGTATCGCAAGTAAAGGTTCAAAAGATAACGAACCAAAACTTCTATCGGCACCAGAATAAAAAAGAATAGACGCAGGTCGATTGTTAACAAGAAACGTACCATTAACCACCTTATTGTCAGCCCTTGCTTCGTTTGCATTCAAATTGTATGCTCGTCCACGAGCGGGATTCGCATTTGCGTTGACATTCGCATTCGGGTTCGCATTAGCATTCACCAGCCTCGGACAGTTGTTGCGGAAGTGTCCAAACTCTCCACAATTAAAACATGAACCCAGTGGGAATCTCGCAGCATTCCCCTGAACCGGAGCTTGAACCTGGGCAACCTGATTCTGTCCCAGACGACAAATATTGGCCAAATGCCCAAGTTTACCACACGTTGTGCATTGCTTGCAAGCTTGTTGTGCAACATGATGACCGTTGCAGCGAGCACAATGAGGTGCGGTACCAGCATACACCTTCTTCGCAGGCGGTTGAGCCGGTGGGTTCTGTGGGTTCTGAGCAGTCTGTGCTGTAACAGCAAAATTCTGAGCACCCTTTCGCTTTCTCGACTTCTTCGATGACTCGCCTTTCTTACCCTTACCCTTTTCCTTGTCTGAATCGGTCGACTTCATTTTATCACTCTTGCGGGTGAGTTTACCCTTCCTGACTTGAGACTCAGTCAGGGTAGCCGACAACTCAATCGCGTGACGAACGGTAGTAGGATTAACACCGGTCACAATATCCTGTATGGAATCGGGTAAACCATCGATATATCTCTCGATTGCTTTCTCCAGTGGGGTGACCATAGTGGGACACAACAGACTGAGTTCTTTAAAACGATCAATATACGCACGGTGTTCACCCCCATCTTGCTTTAAATCGTCAAACTCTCATTCCAAAGCTCGTATTTCATGACGGGGACAAAACTCTTTCATCATGAGAGCTCGAAGCTCTTCCCATGTTGGTGCCAATGCCACTTCGGCACCCCCATCGCGCATAATACCGTTCCACCAAGTAAGAGCTCGCTTCTCAAACACGCTTGATGCGAATTCAACCTTACGCGCATTCGGACACTGCACATGTCTGAATGTGCTCTCGATACTCTCGAACCTCTGTAGGAGCGCAGTTGCTCCTTGTGACCCAGAAAACTTTAGCGGCTTAGCAGAATTGAAATTCTTGAAATTACACTGTGCGTTATTGTTGTTATTATTGTTGTTGTTGTATAGCTCGTGGATTTGGGTCACAACGCCTGGAAGCACAGCAGCCATTTGCTGAGAGACAAGGGTTGTGACTTCTTCAGCATTAAAAGTTTGAGCATCGCGTCGAGGAGGCATTGTCTAACAAGGAAACAGGAGAAACGAGTGAGGTTGAAAATTGGAAAAACCAAAAGAGGTATTGAAAACATCGCCAAAACACAAGGAAGGCGATCATTTGTTCGTTAACTCAAACAAACAAACGACACGCAGTGACTAATCAAAGTAAATAGGTCAAAATAATGTATCGCGAAGACATGCTCGCCTATAAGTGAACACTCACCCCAAGAGTTCCCAGGTAAGAGTGACTGGTCCGATTATGTGGATTTGTACGAACACTCTAGCCTTAGACAGAAAACTCAGAGTACAGGCACTCACTCTTCCAGTTTGCACGTGTTCACACTATTTAGACCCAAACTTTGACGAAATTTTGAAAACTTAAAGGGTTCAAAACCTAGTAATCAATCATCCTAGAACAGATGATTGGTTTTCAAGGCGGATTCAAAAATTATGTTCTCATTGTGGTTATCACCTAAGGATAGGTGACGGTTTTGTTTTAAAATCTAAACGCAAAGAAACTTGCGTTAGGGTCCTAGAAGTTATAGTCTAGGTCAAAGGATTACTAATAACCTAATTCCCTATAACCATTGGCTCTGATACCAACTCTTCTGTCACACCCCGACCACGTAAAACAACAAACCGTGGCGGAAACGTCGGGGAGTGTCGTGGCAGAATTATCGTTTCATAACCATGGATACAAAAAGAGTTTCGTTTTATTGATAATATCAAACATTTACATTGTCTTAACACACAACAACCAAGTACATATCGTCTATCATTATTATTATGTCATTAAGGCCTCGTCCAGATCCTATGTGACGCATGCATCCTAGAAATCAATCAAGCAACAACACCTGAAACATATGTAAAAACAAAGTCAGCAAAGAAATGCTGGCGAGTACATAGGTTTTATAAGAGTATCGGAATCATGGCTTCGTTTACATGTTGCAATACTTTATTAGACTACAAGAGTCAAATACAAACCTCGTTTTGAAAAGTGTATTGCAACATAGCTAACCAACTCAAATCAAGTTGGTTATAGTTCATAAAATCTCGTAGCCATGATTCTTAACCCAAAAACATTTGTTTTAGAAAAACCAATTTGTAAAACATCTCGTTAATAAAACTCGTATGGTTCGTATCTTTTAGAAAAACATCGTTGTGTGACATCGTTTCAAAATAGTTTACCCAAGTGAACTAAATAACGTCACGGTATGTAATATGTTGAAAACACTTATATATAAGAAGTACCAGCGGCGTATCTACCATGCTTTCACCACATTACACCCGTCCCGTTATCTAAACACTTAACCAAAAACCAATCGTTTATCCAATTCGTTTAACTTATTCAAATCGTTTCCAAATCGTTAACTCGTTTAAATCATCCTCGTTTTAATTGTGAAAACTATTTATGGTCGTCTCGCTAATAACATTCAAACCTTCGTGACTCGACTACCTTGTTTCTCGCTTCTCGCATTAACAAACCTCCAAAGGGTAAGTTAACAATCACAAATTCAGTCATTACCCACAACCCCCACACATAACCATGGGTGTAGTCGATAACGGGATTTGTCAGATCCTATGGTACCATAACCTAATACTGGTCGGTTCGGCCAAAATTAATGAATGTCATTTGTTATGTAACTACAACCAACAAGTTTGTTCACATTATTGAAATCGTTATTAGTTTCGTATAAATCGTTTTAATCGTTTTTTAAAGCATCGTTTAAACCTTGAAATCATTTTTGTACATATGAATCACCCCAAAACAATTGAAAACAGTAAAATAGGGGAACTATGTACTCACATGAAGTGCAAAGTATCCTCAATCAATAGAACTTCAACAACTCAAGTAAACCAGAGAAATCAAGCAGCACCTAGTAATCGAATCACTAGTCAAACCATAGACGCCTAAATCGGAAGATCGGACAGAATGAGGTCTTGTAAACCAAATGAGTGTTGGAACTCATGTGATATGGTTTAACAAAGCCTACATTCTAAATCGGAACCTAACCTAAGTGCATTCGACCCATCGCGACCCATTAAGGTAGCTTACGCTACTTTAACGCGTCGTGCGCGCAAATGCGTGTTCGAGACGTCTAACTAGTCCTATGACAAGTATTATATGCCAAAACATGTTTAAATATGTTACATAATCAGTTACGTGACAAAAGTTTATGTTACATATGCTAAATTACCAATTATACATGAAAAGGGCATTTTGGTAATTTACCTAAGGCCTATAAACTACCTATCATACAACTAATTAAACCTAAGTGAGCATAAGGTATAACCTCGGAAGGTTATTCCCTATGCAACTATGGTCACTAAACATGTTTGGTCGGATCCTAATGATCGACCAAACGGGTCGAGTTCGAAAGTCTAAGCGGGTGTTTAGTCCGCTTGACTTACGACTCTACACAAGCACTAATCTAAAAGTGACGAGCTAAACATGCTAAAACATGTTTACTTAAGTTAGAAAACAGTTTTAGGTATCAAAACAAACGGTTTTGATACCCAAGAGTAGTTTGGTTACAAAATACGCACAAATGCGCATTTTGGCCGAAACTACGACTCGTCACTACGCCTAGTCAACGTGGTAATCAGTAGGTATAGTCACAAGGGACTATAACCATCGTGATTACGCTCACGTTGCAAAGTTCAAATGAACTTTGTGTTGACCATTGACTGGTCAAAGCTGAAAGTCAAACACGCTCGAAAAACGAAACAAGAACGAAAGAGTACTTACCAAGAAGGTTTGATCCAATTTATTCTCAGGTATGAAGTGCAAGACTTCAACTTAGAGAATGAAAATCAGATCAAATGTGAGTTTGAGAGCAAAGGGGGTGGGGTGTATATAGTTTTTGCACAACCGTTAAGATCGTTCATCGTAAAACGAGCTTCGATCTCATCCGTACACATGTGCCCATGGTTTTGTGAAACCATGGGAGCCCCTAGTTTCATTAAAATCATGTGTAAATGAGGGGACCAGATGGAACAAGCTGGAATTTAGATTTTTCATTTTGGTCCCTTCCTAAGATTACTATGGCAGAATGTCAATTTTGGTCCCTGAATGTGCAAAACATGGTTTTTGATGCATTTTTTACACGTTTAAGCCCCGTTAATCCCATTTCAAGGCTCTAAAATGAATTTAAAGTATAGGGAACATGAAACATGCTCAAAAATATCTCGGATGTCTGTTCGTTTGGTCGTACGGTTGCGTTGTTCGGTTAATTACGACGAAACACGAACGAATGCGAAAAACGATCCAAATTACGCGACGAATGGAATTTTATCATGCCAATCACTAAAATAAAATATTTTAATGATTAAATAAATTTTTGGATGTCCGGATGTATTCAGAACGTAAGATATGCGCGAAAATGCAAACTTATGCACTTTTTGACGCTTTTAGTCCCTAAATGACCAAAAAGTTTATTTTAGCACACTGAACCCCTCAAATCCTATTTCTAAGCTATGTAAAGGATATTTAGGGTATGTTTAACTTATGGTCATGTTCTGGAATGTTTGTTACAGTACAAATCGGCATACTTTCACAGTTTGTCGAAATTAGTCCCTGTAAGCGAATAAACTTGATTTCGCCACACCAAACCCTCCAAAACTTATTTCTAAGTTATGTAAAGGTTATTTAAGGTATGTTAAGCCTATTTCACTATTCCGGAGTGTTTGTTGCATTAAACTGGTTATATTTGCGCATCAGTGCGCGTATAACCTTCCAGAAAGCGATTTAAAGCTTGAAATCGGAATCGAATCAAATTGTAAAATCATCAAACACAATTACACACATAATAACACCAAAACACATATAATAACACCAAAGCACATTGTTTTATTGATAATCATCATTGTTTTACATTGTACATCGATTAGGAACACAGTTGTCACAGGGGGGATGATAAAACCTTGAATCATTTGTCCTAAAAACAAGCCTTACACAAAACTCGCCTTAGAAAAACGCTAATCACCCCAACCTTTTTCAAAAAAAATATTTTCTTTTACTTATATTGGTTTAGTTGGGTAAAATAAGTTCTAAAAATTATGTTTTTACTAATTTACACCCGATAGCGTCGTGATAAAAAGAACTAATTAAGAAAATTATGAAAACGGGCATAACTGTGACACCTGTGTCACTTCAACCATCATACAAATACCAAACCAATGAAATATTTGTGTTTCATACTTGGGATTTGTATAAATATGTGTATCGTTTGCACATATCAATTCTTGTTCGATTTCGAGCTTTAAATCGCTTTCTGGAAGGTTATACGCGATCTAATGCGTAAATATAACCAGTTTAATACAACAAACACTCCGGAATAGTGAAATAGGCTTAACATACCTTAAATAACCTTTACATAACTTAGAAATAAGTTTTGGAAGGTTTGGTGTGGCGAAATCAAGTTTATTTAATCACAGGGACTATTCGCGTCAACTTGCAAAAGTCTGCCATTTCGTAAGGCAACGTACAGTCTGGAACATGATCATAAGCTAAACATACCATAAATAACCTAAACATAGCTTAGAAATAAGCTTTGAATGGTTCGGTGTGTGAAAATATGCTTATTTGATCATACAGGGACTAAAAGTGTCAAAAACGGCGTAAGTTTGCATTTTCGCGCATATCTTACGTTCTGACCACATCTGGACATCCAAAATTTTTGTACACACTAAAATATTTTTATTTTAGTGATCGGCATGCAAAAATACCGCTCGTCGCTTAATTTGGTTCGTTTTCGCGTCCGTTTGAGTTTCGTCGTAATTTAACGAATAACGCGACCGTACGACCAAACGAGCCGACATCCGAGAGTTTTCCGAGCATATTTTGAGTCCTCTAAACTTTATTGACCTTATAGAGCCTTGAAAATGGCTTAACGCGGGTCAAAAGTGCCTAAAATGGGCTCAAACAAGTGCAGGGACCTATGCTGTAAATGTTGGAAGTTGCTGATCTGCAGGGGCCATACCGGCCGCGTAAGCCTGGTCCTCTGCCTTACGCGGGCCGCCTGAAGACCCCAGAGACCAGAAATCATTTTTCAGCAATCTGTTGTTAATTCAGGGGCTGTTATGCAAATTTCTTGGTGTGTTAACCAAGTTAACACCTCTCCAAGGCTTTGAACCTGCTTGTAACACATGTAAGGCCATGATTTATTGCTTGGAGGGTACACAAACATGTGTCTTGATCTTGTGAGTTTGCAACAACTATAAATAGCCTACCATTTCATTGTTGCAACTCACACTTGGTCTAAAATTCTCTAAGTTGGAGTTCTATAACTTCATACCTGAGAATTTATAAGATCAAGTTCAAGCAAGGACCCTTTGTAAGCTTCCTTCATTCTTTTATTGCTTTCCTAGCATGAAAGTCAAACAATGTTTGACTTTCAGCTTTGACCAGTCAATGGTCAACACGAAGTTCGTTTAAACTTCGCAACGTGAGCGTAATCACGATGGTTATAGTCCCTAGTGACTATACCTACTGATTACCACGTTGACTAGGCATAGTGACGAGTCGTAGTTTCGGTCAAAATGCGCATTTACGCGTATTTTGCAACCAAACTACTCTTGGTATCAAAACACTTTGTTTTGATATCAAAACCTGTTTTCTAACTTAGTTAAGCATGTTTTAACATGCTTAGCTCGTCACTTTTAATTTAGTGCTTGTATAGAGTCGTAAGTCAAGCGGTCTAAACCACCGCTTAGACTTTCGAACTCGACCCGTTTGGTCGATCATTAGGATCCGACCAAGCATGATTAGTGACCATAGTTGCATAGGGAATAACCTTCCAAGGTTATACCTTATGGTCACGTAGTTTAAGTAGTTATATGATAGGTAGTTTATATGCCTAGGGTAAATGACCAAAATGCCCTTTTCATGCAAAATTGGATTTTAAGCATATGTAACTTAAGTTTTGTCACCTAAACTGATTATGCAACATAATTAAACATGTTTAGGCATATAATACTTGTCATAGGACTAGTTAGACGTCTCGAACGCGCTTTTGCGCGCACGACGCGTTAAAGTAGCGTAAGCTACCTAAACGGGTCGTAACGGGTCGAAAACACTTAGGTTAGGTTTCATTTTAGAATGTAGGGTTTGTTAAACCATATTACATGAGTTCCCTTACTCGTTTGGTTTACGAAACCTCATTCTATCCGATCTTCCGACTTAGGTCCGGTTTATTTACATAGTTACCTATATTAGGTGCCGTTTGATTCCGTACTCCCTCTAGCTTTGCTTGGTTGTTGTTCAAGACTTCTAAGCACCCTCAAGTGAGTACATAGTCCCCTCTTTTACTATTTTCAATGTTTTGGGCTGAAGCATGTGTACCTATTTGTTATGTTCATTATTTCAAAGTATAATTGATTATACATATTAGTACTTATCTTTTGACAAACTGAATGATTATTTATGGTTTAAACACTGATTTTTCCAAAGATTATAAAATTAATTGTTGAATTGTACTTATTTTATGTTCACCAGACCGGTAGGTAGTATGATATAGCGCTATAGGATTAGACACCCCATTCCTGTTGTCATGGAATGTCAGAACCCAATATTCTATCCAAATAGGGATTGCCTTCGTGGTATCTCTATAGTCTCAATTGGTGTAGTTTGATGCACTAAGGTCTGATTGAATTCTTAAATCACATTATTGTATATTTGGTTATACTCCCAAAAGTATACTTTGATATACTCTCATATGTGATATTGTACAAAACCAACATATATTTTGATAATTTTTAAAACATAGTTTGATATGTTATTTATAAAACCAAAGCATATTTTGATATGTTAGTTATAAAACCAAAACATAGTTTAATATGTTATTTATAAAAAAAAAACATAGTTTAATATGTTATTATTAAAACCAAAGTATACTTTTGATATACTACCAAAAATTATTATTTTGACAACTAAAGTATATTTAATATACTATCTGTTTAATTATTTTGAACTGAAATATATTTTAATATATTACTTATTCGACTTTCTTAAAACCAAAGTATATTTTTATATATACTACAAACCTTTTTGTAAAAACTTTATTTTACAAACTCATTTTACTTAATTATTTATTTATGCATCTTTCTTTTACATCATCTATTTTCTTACCACTTGTTTATAAAAGAAAACATTTTTAAGGATTCATGACTATTTTTAAAACAATCTTTTAAAACTTACAAGTCATGAATCATGCATTAATAAAACCTATGTATCTCACATGCATTTTTATGCTGACGTACCTATTTTTACACATGTTTCAGGTGCTGCTATGTGATGATTGTTGATACATGCTATACATAGGATGGACTCGTGCCTTAGCGACTTTAAAACTTGAAAAATAATATTTGTATTTATCTGATTTATAATAAAACAATGAGTTCATTAATTCAATAAAACGAAATTTATAATCCATGGTTGTGAAACAATGATTCTGTTACAACACTCCCCGACGTTTCCGCCACATTTTGTTGTTTTACGTGGTCGAGGTGTGACAATAACAAATCTTTGTAAAATTTGATTATATATACATTTTTACACTACAACCCCTTTTCCCACAAAAGTGAGTTTTGAGCCTTTACCAAGCATATAAATACACATCTATACTAATTGCTCAATTTCCGTTTCTTGTGTGAATATCCCGTTTGGTTCTTACGAATCTAGAACTTGCCAATACAATACGTTCCAAGTCCTTACCGACACAAATCCAAGTAAGTAAATGATGGAGGCATTAGGATCAAACTATTTAGTCACTTCAAAATCTTTTTTTTTTCTTTTCTTTACCAAAAACATCCCCCTAGATAAACCCTTTGAGCCTTAACCCTTTCATTTCTAAACCCACAAAAACACCCTCATCCAAAAACCTTTTATTTTCACCTTTTTAATTTTTGTAAAAATATCGTGTCACACCCCGACCGCGTAAAACAACGAAACCGCGGCTGAAACGTCGGGGAGTAGAGCGACAGAATTATTGTTTCACAAACATGGATTTAAAAAGTTTCGTTTTATTGATCCATTAAATATTTACATTGTCTTAATGTTAAAACAAACAAGTTCACATCTTGACTATCATCGTTATTAAGTCACTAAGGCCTTGTCTTGTCCTAAGTGAGCATGCATCCTAGTCGCAATCAACATCATTCAACACCACCTGAAACATATGTAAAAATAAAGTCAGCAAAGAAATGTCGGCGAGCACATAGGTTTTGTGTGAGTGTCAGATCCATGGCTCGTTTACATGTTGCAATACCTCGTTTGGATACAAGAGTCAATAATAGAAAACCTTGTTTTGAAAATAGTTTAGCATTGCAATATGAATAACCAGCTCAAAATAAGTTGGTTATAGTTTATAAAATCTCGTTTCCATGAATCTTAACCCAAAACATTTGTTTAAGTAAACCAAATTGTAAATTGTTCTCGTAATAAAACTCGTATGGTTTATATCGTATAGTAAACATCGTTGCGTGACGTTGTATAAAATCGTTCGTCCAAGTGAACTAAATAACGCCACGAAATGTAATATGATAAAAGCACTTATATATAAGAAGTACCAGCGTCGTATCTACCATGCTTTTATCACATTACACCCGTCCCGTTATCTAATCACATACCAAAAACCAATCGTTTGTTCAATTCGTTTAACTTGTTTAAATCGTCCAAATCATTCAAATCGTTCAATCGTTACAATAGTTCAAAATCGTTCAATCGTTCTAAATCGTTCAATCATTCAAATCATTCTCGTTTTTAATTCTGAAAATTAACTTTTGGTCGTCTTGCTTATAACATTCAAACCTTCGCAACTCGTCCATCGTTCAACTCGTATTAACAAACCACCAAAGGGTAAGTTAACAATCATCAGGTTCAGTCGTTACCCACATAACCCCCATATATAACCATGGTGGCAGTCCGATAACGGGATTTGTCAGATCCTATGGTACCATAACCTAATACTGGTCGACTTGATCATTGTTAATGAATGTCATTCGTTATGTAAATACTTCCAACAAGTTCGTTCACATTATCGAAAATCGTTGTGTTTAATATAAACCATAGTATTCGTTTTTGAAATCATCGTTGAAGGCATCGAAATCGTTTAACACATATGAATCACCCCAAAACAATTGAAAACAGTAAAATAGGGGAACTATGTACTCACATTGAAGTGCAAAGATATCCTAGACTAATTGAACTTAACAAAGCTCGGGCAAACCAAGGAAATCAAGTAGCACCTAGTAATCGGATCGCTAGTTAATAAATCGACACCTAAATCGGGGGATCGGATAGAATGAGGTCTCGTAAACCAAATGAGTATTGGAACTCATGTGATATGGTTTAACAAAGCCTACATTCTAAATCGGAACCTATTCTAAGTGCTTACGACCTGTTACGACCCATTAAGGTAGCTTACGCTACTTTAACGCGTAGTTCGCGCAAAAGCGCGTTCGAGACGCCTAATTAGTCCTATGACAAGTATTATATGCCCTAACATGTTTAAATATGTTGCATAATCAGTTTAAGTGACAAAAGTTAAGTTACATATGCTTAAAATCAAATTATGCATGAAAAGTGCATTTTGGTCATTTTCCTAAGGCATATAAACTACCTATCATACAACTAATTAAACTAAGTGACCATAAGGTATAACCTCGGAAGGTTATTCCCTATACAACTATGGTCACAAAATATGTTTGGTCGGATCCTAACGATCGACCAAACGGGTCGGGTTCGAAAGTCTAAGCGGTTGTCAAGACCGCTTGACTTATGACCCTAAACAAGCACTAGACTAAAAATGACGAGTTAAACATGTTAAAACATGTTTAACTAAGTTAGAAAACAGGTTTGATATCAAAACAAAGTGTTTTGATACCCGAAAATGTAGGATCGTTGAATCGATCAAACGAGACGTTCAGAAGAGTTCTAGACCAAATCAGAGGCGGAATTCATTGATTTGATCTCCATTCAGCTTGTAATGCACTTAGAAGTAGATTAAATGTCAATTGTATTGATATAACACTGTTACATGAGCTGGAGACACTTCGGCAGAGCTTCGCTACTGGAATCCAAAGTTACAAATGACAAACCAAGACCCACTATATATAGGAGAGGCCAGTTCGCAGGAACCATACATTCCAGTTCGCACGAACTGATCTGGTCCAGTTTGCACGAACTGGTCAGTTCGTGTGGACTGGCTGATTCTGGCCTGTTTCCCGTTTTTCTCAAACTACGTGTCTTGGTCTATCTAACCTATTACATGACTCGATACAAGGCGAAGTCAACAGACATATGCACCAACAAACTCCCCCTTGGATGTTGACGAGTCTTTGGTGTATTGAGTCTTCAGTCTTGATCAGTCTTCTCGCTCTCTCCAAAGTATCTTTCTCTGTAAGCATCCTTCAATCTCTATCTACTTTCTATTAGAATCTCAATCTGGCTCTATTCTCTCTCTAATTCTCTTGATCAGATCTCTTGATTCTTTAAGTCTTCAGACTCCCCCTATCGACAAGCTAGGATCGCAGTCTGGAATTCTCTATCTGCACAAACTCTACCCAAAAGTAAATTTCATTTTATAACAATGTTAATCTCTGCTTACCACTTGTATTTGAAACATTCAAATTTGACATTTCATTAATTTGAAACCATTTAATTATTTCAAAATCATTTCTCTTTTCAAAACAAACTCTCCCAACCCTGTTGTTCATCATGTTCAGCACTTGGAATTTTGAAAATCAGCTTTCCAACATCAGTTGTCGAAAATAACGCCACGAAATTTAATATGATAAAAGCACTTATATATAAGAAGTACCAGCGGCGTATCTACCATGCTTTTATCACATTACACCCGTCCCGTTATCTGATCACATACCAAAAACCAATCGTTTATTCAATTCGTTTAACTTGTTTAAATCATCCAAATCATTCAAATCGTTCAATCGTTACAATAGTTCAAAATCGTTCAATCGTTCAATCATTCAAATCATTCTCGTTTTTAATTCTGAAAATTAACTTTTGGTCGTCTCGCTTATAACATTCAAACCTTCGCAACTCGTCCATCGTTCAACTCGTATTAACAAACCACCAAAGGGTAAGTTAACAATCATCAGGTTCAGTGGTTACCCACATAACCCCATATATAACCATGGTGGCAGTCCGATAACGGGATTTGTCAGATCCTATGGTACCATAACCTAATACTGGTCGACTTGATCATTGTTAATGAATGTCATTCGTTATGTAAATACTTCCAACAAGTTCGTTCACATTATCGAAAATCGTTGTGTTTAATATAAACCATAGTATTCGTTTTTGAAATCATCGTTGAAGGCATTGAAATCGTTTAACACATATGAATCACCCCAAAACAATTGAAAACAGTAAAATAGGGGAACTATGTACTCACATTGAAGTGCAAAGATATCCTCGACTAATTGAACTTAACAAAGCTCGGGCAAACCAAGGAAATCAAGTAGCACCTAATAATCGGATCGCTAGTTAATAAATCGACACCTAAATCAGGAGATCGGATAGAATGACATCTCGTAAACCAAATGAGTATTGGAACTCATGTGATATGGTTTAACAAAGCCTACATTCTAAATCAGAACCTATTCTAAGTGCTTACGACCTGTTACGACCCATTAAGGTAGCTTACGCTACTTTAACGCGTAGTTCGCGCAAAAGCGCGTTCGAGACGCCTAATTAGTCCTATGACAAGTATTATATGCCCTAACATGTTTAAATATGTTGCATAATCAGTTTAAGTGACAAAAGTTAAGTTACATATGCTTAAAATCAAATTATGCATGAAAAGTGCATTTTGGTCATTTTCCTAAGGCATATAAACTACCTATCATACAACTAATTAAACTAAGTGACCATAAGGTATAACCTCGGAAGGTTATTCCCTATACAACTATGGTCACAAAATATGTTTGGTCGGATCCTAACGATCGTTCAAACGGGTCGGGTTCGAAAGTCTAAGCGGTTGTCAAGACCGCTTGACTTACGACCCTAAACAAGCACTAGACTAAAAATGACGAGTTAAACATGTTAAAACATGTTTAACTAAGTTAGAAAACAGGTTTGATATCAAAACAAAGTGTTTTGATACCCGAAAATGTAGGATCATTGAATCGATCAAACGAGACGTTCAGAAGAGTTCTAGACCAAATCAGAGGCGGAATTCATTGATTTGATCTTCATTCAGCTTGAAATGCACTTAGAAGTAGATTAAATGTCAATTGTATTGATATAACACTGTTACATGAGCTGGAGACACTTCGGCAGAGCTTCGCTACGGGAATCCAAAGTTACAAATGACAAACCAAGACCCACTATATATAGGAGAGGCCAGTTCGCAGGAACCATACATTCCAGTTCGCACGAACTGATCTGGTCCAGTTCGCACGAACTGGTCAGTTCGTGTGGACTGGCTGATTCTGGCCTGTTTCCCGTTTTTCTCAAACTACGTGTCGTGGTCTATCTAACCTATTACATGACTCGATACAAGGCGAAGTCAATAGACATATGCACCAACAAACTCCCCCTTGGATGTTGACGAGTCTTCGGTGTATTGAGTCTTCAGTCTTGATCAGTCTTCTCGCTCTCTCCAAAGTATCTTTCTCTGTAAGCATCCTTCAATCTCTATCTACTTTCTATTAGAATCTCAATCTGGCTCTATTCTCTCTCTAATTCTCTTGATCAGATCTCTTGATTCTTTAAGTCTTCAGACTCCCCCTATTGACAAGCTGGGATCGCAGTCTGGAATTCTCTATCTGCACAAACTCTACCCAAAAGTAAATTTCATTTTATAACAATGTTAATCTCTGCTTACCACTTGTATTTGAAACATTCAAATTTGACATTTCATTAATTTGAAACCATTTAATTATTTCAAAATCATTTCTTTTTTCAAAACAAACTCTCCCAACCCTGTTGTTCATCATGTTCAGCACTTGGAATTTTGAAAATCAGATTTCCAACATCAGTTGTCGAAAATAAAATGAAATAAAATCTTTTTGAATTTTCAAAATTTTATGCTAAAACACATTCTTTTTGGATTTTTAAGATTTTCAGTGTGTTAAAATGCAATAAAGAAATATTTACAGACAATATTTTTGTGAGTTTGTGTAAGAGGATCATATCAGTTTATGACAAATCACTAGTAACGTTGAGCTTTAAACACTTTAAGTTCTAAACGATTCACTTAGATTGTCAGTATACTGTAACAACCCTCGGTAAAACCAACACCCTCATAATGTGTCTAACAATCTAGTATATTTTAGAATGTCCCAATATGTCTTATATTACACCCTGTACGTGAAAACCAAGCCCGAAATATGTTATAGTTTATAAAATAAATTAAAAACAAAAAAATAGTAAGTTGAGGCGGGCCGCGTAGACCCACCCCAACCATTTACGCGGGCGGTATCAGGGTGGAAACCTGATATCGTTGATTTCTTTAGTTCATACGGGCCGCGTAAGACCCCGTTTAAGTTAACGCGGGCCGCGAGAGACCTACAACGCGGAGACATCATGAGCTGACACGTGTCGACATCGTGGCGGACCTACAAGCTGACCCAGCTAAGCTACGCGTTGACCATATGTTGACGCAGGCCGCGTAAGGCTTTGCCTTATCTTACGCGGGCCGCGTGAGATTCGAATTCAGCAACTATAAATATAACGCGTCAGTTTTGGTTTTCCGTCGCTCACAATTCATTCTCAATCTCAAATTTCTGAAGTTATAAGCATTATAGTCAAGTATTATACCCCTAATTAGCAAGGTTCTACTCCGTTGTAAGTATTATAACCCCAGTTTCGTAACAGTTAAGCTGCCCGATTGATTTAGGGTTCCGTAACAACTGTCGTGGTTCTGCCCGACGTAGTTGTTGGAATACCGTCTCGGGGAGGGTATCATTAATATTTTCAAAGGGTTATGATACTATCCAATGTACATTTGTATAAATTATAGATTATACCCAGGAAACCCTTACGCGAAGTCTAAGATAGCAATGTGAGTTTATCCTCTTTTTGATAACCTTTTTGGAATGTTTTACAAAACCTTAATTGTTTACAATGTGATTAAGCGGTGATTGAGTCTTTGTAGTTCTTCAATTACTACCGGTATTATGGGGTTTTGTATACAAAATTTATATTACTACGAGTAGTAGTAGTAAGTCGGAATGACAGTACATTACCATTGGACGACGAGTTAGCCAATGGGTAATTTGACCATAGCCACAGATCCGGTCGAGTGGCAAATACTGAATGAGTAATTGTGTAGACATAAACAATGTGATCGCTCTCAATACTGTTTTAATTGATAAAATGTTTCTTGATTAAACTGGGATTCACTCACCAGTATTTCCGACTGGCAAAATGTTTTTAAAACGCGTTACAGGTAACACAATGTGAACAGCCAATTAGTGAAAAGCCAGCTGGAGAGCAGTGAAGGCTTGGGAAAAATGTGGCTATAAAAGTTACCTAATAAACGATGTTTTAAATTCAATAAAATAGGGTTTGTCCCTATAAATGTATTGTAATAAGAAACTTGGGTTTTGCCCATGTTATTATTAATATCAAATATGGTGGTTTTACTCTGATAAACATTTCCTAACTACGGTCCTGATGTAAATTCCGCTACAAGATTAAATACCTGATATCACCGAAAATCTGAGCTCGCGTCCGCCCGTTCCCGGGACAGATAAGGGATCGGGGGTTGCGACAGAAGGTGGTATCAGAGCCTAGCCACTGGTCTGAGCCAAAGAATTGTTCTGCTGACACTTAAATTCTAAATTTTGTGTTAGGAAATAAATTTCAGAAATAAGTGCATAACTGTAATTATTTGTTATGTGTTATTTGACTATTTGTTAGTTTATAGTATGAGTGATCAAGGACCCTCAGACATGAGTCGTCAGTTGTCTGATTCACCTAAGAGTGAAGGTACCTCTTCACAGCCTGCCCTTTCTGGGTAGTCTGCTGATCAGGAAGAAGGAATGTTTGCTTTTAGAGCTCAGTCAGAAGAGCCATTCCCTCATAAGAAACGAGGATGGTTCAGTAAGGAAGCCTTTGCTTGTAGGAAAAGAATGCGAAAGTTGCAACAGCAAAGAGTTTTAGCAGCTGCTAAGCGAAAAACAGATGCCCATACACAGGATATGCTTAATAGAAGCCTAGCTAATTTCCATACCCTAGCTACAACTGCTGCTGACCTGAGTCTGGAACAGCTAGTAGCCCCATAACCACAAAACCCAGACCAACCCATGGAGATAGAAAACCCAGAAAACCAAGTGGAGATGCATGACTTTAACCCAGAAGAAATCCCTAGGGTACCTGCACCAAACCCCCTAGATCCAAATTACGACCCCTGGTGGGACGATAATAGGGACTTTGTACAACGTTACCCTATTCATGAAGACACACCCATACAGAACATAGGAGCCTACCCAGGTATGGACCCTTTAGATCCCTATTACCATGATGAATATATTAGGGAGATCTTAGAAGATCCTTACCGATTTCAGGCACTTTCACCCCCATATCAGGAACCCGCACCCCAGATTCCAAACCCAGTCCTAGAACCTGCACCCCCAATGAGTGCAGAAAACGTGCAAGAACTTAGGACTTTTGGGGAGGAAATTTTAGAAAGCAGTGAGAGAATGCGTCAGGTGGGAGAGCGTCTCGTATGGAAATACGATGAGCACAATATGGATTTTTGGATAAATCCATATCCGTGAATGTAAGAATGGAGGAAACGGTAGTAGTAATAATAATAATAATAAAATAAAATAAAAATAAAATTATGTGTGTACGGATGCATAATACTATTAGTGTAATTTTCTTTTTGTTGGTATTGTAATCTTTATTTCAGTACTAGTGTGTAACAGACGCATAGTATATGAAAATAGAGTACAAGTCGCAATGATCGACGTTTTTGGCTAGATTGCGTATCATGTGATTAACTATATTAGATATTATGTTGTGATATTAATATGGGGTAAATGTTTAAAATTCAGATGGCCGACGAAGGAAATCAAGGAAATCTGAATAATGATAACCAGAGTAACATTAACGTGGTTAATGAGAATCCAAGCATCAATAACAATAACAATCAAGTGGATAATAGTGCTATCCAACACATAGTAGCACAAGGAATTATAGATGCAATGCCATTTATTCTTCAAACTGTTAAGGATGCTGATAATAAAAGTAAGCATAGTAGTAAGCGACCAATTGAACCAGAACACAGCGTGAACAATGGACCAATACTTCAATTGCCTATTCCCAAAAGGAGGAGAACCGTGTCTTACGGTTGTTCATATAAAGAATTCTGGTCTTGTAAACCAATGGAATTCTCAGGCAACAAAGGGGCCATTGCAACCTTACGCTGGATAGAAAAGACTGAGGCAGTCTTAAGGATAAGCAAATGTGCTGAAGAAGATAAGATACTGTTTGCTTCTAATCTGTTTAAGAATTCAGCGTTAGAATGATGGAACACTATCCTCCAATCAAGAGGAAGTGATAGAACCTACAATATGGAATGGGAAGAATTTAAGAACAAGGTAGAAAGGAAATTCTGCCCACCCAATGAAAAGGAACAGATAGCGAATAAATTCCTAAACCTTAGAATGACTGGTGTGGATAGTAAGGGATACACTAAAATATTCTTTGAATATGCTAGAATAGTACCAACCCTTGCTTCACCAGAACCAGTGTTAATCTCCCGTTATATTTGGGGATTAATTGGAGAGATAAGACACGTAGTCAAGGCAGCTAGACCTCAAACTATAGAAGAAGCTGTAGAACTAGCAAATACCTTGACAGATGAATTAGTCCGTACCCAAGAAGAGAATCAAAGAAGGAACCTAACCCAAAAGCTCACACAAGAATTTCGTTCTGGAAATTCTAACCGTGGAAAAAATATAGGTTCTACCTCTGCACCCTACTGTAGGTATTGCAAAAGAAAGCATTCCGGAAGATGCTCCATATATTGTAACTTTTGCAAAATATCGGGACACAAGGAAGAAAACTGCCGGAAGAAAGCTAACAGCCGGGTATGTTACAATTGCGGAGAACAAGGTCATATCAAGCTAAATTGTCCAAAATTAGCTCCAGCTCCAGACAACAAGAATACTAAAAATGCTAGAGCATTTGTTCTGACTGCAGATGAAGCTAAGATGATTCCAGATGTCATAACTGGTACGTTTTTAGTTAATGATGTCTTTGCTATAGTATTATTTGACTCTGGTGCAAACCAAAGTTTTATTAATACATCATTTTGCAAAATTCTAAATCAGTCATTAACTAAACTACCACTAGAATGCCTAGTAGAGACAGCCAATGGAGAAACTGTTAGAATTTCTGAAATCTTGCAGGGAGCAAGCATAGAAATTTTAAATCAAAAGTTTATTGCAAATCTTTATCCCATGAATCTGGCAGGATTCGATGTTGTTTTAGGAATGGATTGGTTAATAGCCAATAAAGCCAATATTTTATGTGATCAAAAGTCAATACAAGTAAATTCACCGAAAGGTAAAACGATCACAATTAAAGGAGATAAACTCTCTAGATCCACTAAATTCATCTCTGTGATGAAAATTGCAAGTTCTATAAGAAAATGTTCTATAGTGTATTTGATTTCTATAATCACTAACACTAAAGGAAAAGAACTAAAAGATATTCCAGTAGTATCTCAGTTTTCAGATGTCTTTCCAGAAGAATTGCCAGGATTACCTCCAGATAGAGAACTTGAATTCAGAATCCATTTAATACCAGGAACATCACCGATTGCCAAAGCACCTTATCGTTTGGCACCTGCAGAAATGCAAGAATTGAAGAAACAATTAGATGAATTGTTGGAGAAAGGATTCATACAGCCAAGTTCGTCGCCATGGGGAGCGCCGATATTGTTTGTTAAAAAGAAGGACGGATCAATGCGTATGTGCATTGACTACCGTGAATTAAACAAAGTCACGATTAAGAATCGGTACCCATTACCGAGAATCGATGATCTGTTTGATCAACTGCAAGGAGCTCGATTTTTCTCTAAAATCGATTTAAGGTCAGGATATCATCAATTAAAGGTACAGGAAGAGGACATTCCTAAAACCGCTTTCAGAACAAGGTATGGCCATTATGAATTTACTGTCATGCCATTTGGTTTAACCAATGCCCCAGCTGCATTTATGGACATGATGAACCGAATATGTAAGTCATATTTGGATAAATTCATAATTGTTTTCATAGATGATATTCTAATTTATTCTAAGAATAAAGAGGATCATGCAAAGCATTTGCACGCACTTTTAAGTTTGTTAAGAAAGGAAAAGCTTTATGCTAAATTCTCTAAGTGCGAATTTTGGTTAGAACAAGTACAGTTTCTCGGACATTTAGTTAATCATGAAGGAATTCATGTAGATCCAACAAAGATTGAGGCAATTACTAAATGGAAAATCCCTGAGTCACCAACCGAGGTTAGAAGTTTCTTAGGATTGGCCGGTTATTATAGAAGATTTATTCGAGATTTCTCTAGAATAGCCATTCCCTTAACTAAGCTAACCTGTAAATCTGTTAAGTTTGAATGGGGAGTAAAACAAGAAGAAGCCTTTAGAATCCTTAAGCAAAGATTAACCCATACACCCATACTAGCATTACCAGAAGGAGCTGAAGACTTTGTAGTCTATTGTGATGCTTCTAAATTAGGTTATGGAGGTGTGTTGATGCAACGCCAAAAGGTTATAGCTTACGCATCTAGACAACTTAAGAATCATGAAGAGAATTATTCAACCCATGATTTAGAATTAAGAGCTATAATCTTTGCTCTTAAGATTTGGAGACATTACCTTTATGGTAGTAAGTTTACCATATTCACTGATCATAAGAGTTTAAGGTATATCTTCAAGCAAAAGGAGTTGAATATGAGACAAAGACGCTGGATGGAGATGCTTAGTGACTATGATTGTGATATCCAGTATCATGAAGGAAAAGCAAATGTAGTGGCAGATGCTTTAAGTCGAAAGTATCATGAAAAGCCAAAAAGGGTACGTTCTCTTAAATTAAATCTGCAAGTAGATTTAAATGATCAGATAAGAGAAGCACAAGAATCAGTAATCAAGGATGATTCTGAAAAATTAAAAGGTATGCTAAAAGAATTGGAACAAGGAATAGATGGAATTTGAAGATTCCATAAAAAGAGAATGTGGATACCTAAATTAGGAAATCTACGTCATCGTATATTAGAAGAATCCCATAAGTCTAAGTATACGATGCATCCAGGAAGTGATAAAATCTACCAGGATTTAAGGAAAAATTTCTGGTGGATAGGAATGAAAAAGGATATAGCAATCTATGTTTCTAAATGTTTAACTTGTTCACAAGTCAAAGTTGAACACCAGAAACCCTCAGGTTTGTTACAGCAATTATAAATGCCGGTGTGGAAATGGGAATTGATAACAATGGATTTTGTTACTAAATTACCCAAAACAAGGAAAGGTAATGATACAATCTGGGTGATTGTAGATAGACTAACCAAGTCAGCTCATTTCCTACCAATGAAGGAAACGTTCACTATGGAACAATTAGCTAAACTATATGTAAATGAAATTGTTTCTTTACATGGAATTCCTTTATCAATTGTTTTTTATAGGGATAGTCGATTTACCTCTCATTTTTGGTTAAGTTTCCAAAAGGCAATGGGAACCAAGTTAAAGCTAAGCACAGCTTATCATCCTCAAACAGACGGACAAAGCGAAAGGACAATTCAGACAATGGAAGATATGCTTAGAGCTTGTGTAATTGATTTCGGAGGTAATTGGGACGATCACTTACCTTTAATAGAATTTTCTTATAATAATAGTTATCATACAAGTATAAATGCTGCACCATTCGAAGCACTTTATGGACGAAAGTGCTGAACCCCAGTCTGTTGGGCAGAAATTGGGGAAAATCAATTATCTGGACCTGAGATTGTACAAGAAACAACCGACAAGATTATTCAAGTCAAGGAACGACTGAAAGCAGCACGTGATCGACAAAAGAGTTATGCCGATAACCGACGCAAGCCATTGGAGTTTCAAGTAGGAGATAAAGTATTATTGAAAGTCTCTCCTTGGAAAGGAATAGTAAGATTCATCAAACGGGGAAAGCTAAGTCCCAGGTATGTTGGACCTTTTGAGATTATTAGAAGAATAGGACCTGTAGCCTATCAGCTACAACTGCCAGAGCAAATGGCAGGAATACATGATGTGTTTCATGTATCTAATCTCAAAAAGTGTTTAGCTGATGAATCACTGATAGTTCCTCTTAAGGATATAGAGGTAAATGAACAACTCAAGTTTGTAGAAAGACCTCTACAGATTGAAGACAGGAAAATCAAGAATCTCAAACATAAGAGACTAGTTCTGGTCAAAGTAAAGTGGGACTTCAAAATAGGACCTGAGTACACATGGGAGCTTGAATCTGAAATGAAAAGAAAATATCCGCACTTATTCCAGTAGATCTCGAGGACGAGCTCTAAAATAAGGTGGGGAGAATGTAACAACCCTCGGTAAAACCAACACCCTCATAATGTATCTAACAATCTAGTATATTTTAGAATGTCCCAATATGTCTTATAATACACCCCGTACGTGAAAACCAAGCCCGAAATATGTTATAGTTTATAAAATAAATTAAAAACAAAAAAATAGTAAGTTGAGGCAGGCCGCGTAGACCCACCCCAACCATTTACGCGGGCGGTATCAGGGTGGAAACCTGATATCGTTGATTTCTTTAGTTCATACGGGTCGCGTAAGACCCCGTTTAAGTTAACGCGGGCCGCGAGAGACCTACAACGCGGAGACATCGTGAGCTGACACGTGTCGACATCGTGGCGGACCTACAAGCTGACCCAGCTAAGCTACGCGTTGACCATATGTTGACACGGGCCGCGTAAGGCTTTGCCTTATCTTACGCGGGCCGCGTGAGATTCGAATTCAGCAACTATAAATAGAACGCATCAGTTTTCGTTTTCCGTCGCTCACAATTCATTCTCAATCTTGAATTTCTGAAGTTATAAGCATTATAGTCAAGTATTATACCCCTAATTAGCAAGGTTCTGCTCCGTTGTAAGTATTATAACCCCAGTTTCGTAACAGTTACGCTGCCCGATTGATTTAGGGTTCCGTAACAACTGTCGTGGTTCTGCCCGACGTAGTTGTTGGAATACCGTCTCAGGGAGGGTATCATTAATATTTTCAAAGGTTTATGATACTAACCAATGTACATTTGTATAAATTATAGATTATACTCAGGAAACCCTTACGCGAAGTCTAAGATAGCAATGTGAGTTTATCCTCTTTTTGATAACCTTTTTGGAATGTTTTACAAAACCTTAATTGTTTACAATGTGATTAAGCGGTGATTGAGTCTTTGTAGTTCTTCAATTACTGCCGGTATTATGGGGTTTTGTATACAAAATTTATACTACTACGAGTAGTAGTAGTAGTAAGTCGGAATGACAGTACATTACCATTGGACGACGAGTTAGCCAATGGGTAATTTGACCATAGCCACAGATCCGGTCGAGTGGCAAATACTGAATGAGTAATTGTGTAGACATAAACAATGTGATCGCTCTCAATACTGTTTTAATTGATAAAATGTTTCTTGATTAAACTGGGATTCACTCACCAGTATTTCCGACTGACAAAATGTTTTTAAAACGCGTTACAGGTAACACAATGTGAACAGCCAATTAGTGAAAATCCAGCTGGAGAGCAGCGAAGGCTTGGGAAAAATGTGGCTATAAAAGTTACCTAATAAACGATGTTTTAAATTCAATAAAATAGGGTTTGTCCCTATAAATGTATTGTAATAAGAAACTTGGGTAAAGCCCATGTTATTATTAATATCAAATATGGTGTTTTTACTCTGATAAACATTTCCTAACTACGGTCCTGATGTAAATTCCGCTGCAAGATTAAATACCTGATACCACCGAAAATCTGAGCTCGCGTCCACCCGTTCCCGGGACAGATAAGGGATCGGGGGTTGCGACATATACTGATCCACTTAAATTTTCACACAAAGTTCAATTGATTCGAGATACGAGATTAGTGTTTTAATGACTTAAACTTATTCGCGTGTCCCACCTCAGAATATACTCCTGTGTCCAGACTCCTATATTCAGTCTTACAGGTGAATGTACACTAATGATATTTGTAAACGGGTAATGCGAGACCATGAGAGCTCAGGCTAGAACTTTCGTTCAATCAGAGAGATGATGGCTCGACTTTTAGGTGTGTCCCGCTTGGGGATCTTTTCTTCAACATCACATGATTAGCATTTTTCAATGTTTCATCATTTTTTATGCTGAGGGTGGGCTTTATGATTAAAGCATTGCAAAGTATTATACGAGGACTAGGCTATTGCTCCCGCAAAATCAGAAGTCCTGGTATAATACCCCAGATATCATCACGCACAAAGACCTAGTATGTCAGAAATAGAAAGCCCTTCAAACAAGATTTCAGGGGTTACCTATATATCCGAGAGATGTTCCCCACAAAATAAGTAAGTAATGATATTTAGGTTTATATCTCGAAAACAATCTACTAAGCGTGTAAAAACCTACTGGCATATCATCAGTGAGACCGTTTATCACATTTTAACTATCCAATTCTTTAGCGTACTGTGATTGTCTACTGATGTACTATCATTTCCTCTTTTTCACAACAAAGCTCATTTTGATTTTTCGATGTTTTTGGTTTTCAGATTTTATCATGTTTTTGGATTTTTCAAATTTTCAAAATTTCTAAATTTTTTACTCCCCCTAAAATCAAAAATATGTTTCACCTTTTGATTTTCTGGGAAAATTTGAAAATGTAAAAGCAATAAACTGTACAAATAAAGTGACAAATTGATGTGAATTGCTTCAATTCGCCATCCACTTGGCTTAAACAATCAGAACTCCCCCTGACAACAAACTATTTTCCCATTATGATTTCAAAACACTTAAGTTTGTTTTAATCAAAATGGTTTTTCCGGAAAATTAGTTTTGTTTGTCATTTCACAAACATGGGGTTTCATCACATTGTACTTTCAACCACTTGTAAAATCTAACATTTTTAGTTTTTCAAGAATGATGCCGATTCATGCTCCACGATTACCAACTTAGGAGCTCCGGTAAGTCAGGATTTTTAAGCATGGAATACAGACACCCAAACCTGACCAGCTTTGGGTGTTCCCGAGTTATTTTCACTCGGTGTGTAAGTTCCCCTCTTTGATTCATAAAATTCTTTTACCCCTTTTTCCCTTCCATCGACCATCTTACCAAAGATATGTTTAACGTTGCCATTAAATGCTTTTTCGACATCAAATTCTTTCTTTTCAGAATAGAATTGATTCGAAATCTCTACTTTTCCAACTTTTTGTTTAAAATTTTCAGTCCGCAATGGTGGAAAGTTAACATCATCCATTGGTGGAACTGAATTTTCTCTTTTTAGCTCAATTTGTGGCTCCTCTGACTTTGACAAGTCAGATTCATCGCCAGATTTAACATCTGATTTCTTAGCAACCCACATTTGGTTGTTAAGATTTACTCTTCTTTTGTAAAACCTTTTGGAACACTCACCAACTTCATATGTTGAATTTTTAAACATTTTAAATTTTTCAGTTGGTGGTTCAGTTTTATCAACAACTTTTTCTTTGAGTTTAGAGGACACTTCCTGTTGTGTGTTGGTTGCCTTTGGATAGTTCCAGGCAATGTGACCAACTTTTTTGCATTGGTAACATGTTCTTGTCTCCCTTTTCTGATTAGCTTCATTCTTCTCATGTTTCTGTTTTTCTTCAAGAAACGTTTTGTTCGATTGCTTCCAGAATGAGCTCTTTTTCTCTTCTTCAGAACTTGCACCTGAAACAAATACAGTTTTTGATTTAAAATCTTTAATATTTTGATTATTTTCAACATCAAAACCCAACCCCTTCTTTTTTAAATTGCTTTTATGATTCGGTTTCTTTTGATGACCTGGACCGAATCCTTTCTTTTTGTTTAAACGTTGTTGAACTCTAGAAGTATATTTAGGTTTTGAAAATCCCATTTTATCTTTTATTTCTGAAAACTTTATTTTTATCAATTTAAAAACTGTTTTAATATTTTCAATTTTCACATTTTTAATTGGAAATTCCTTATCAGAATATAATTTGTCTGAATCATTCAAAGTATATACCACTTTGATTGGTTCATCATTCAAATTATTTTTTGATAACAGAAAATCTTTATTGTAAACCCTTTTGACCGATGATTTTGAACTATTGACTGATGAACTTGAACTTTCAGATTCAGACTTTGACTCTGACTCCTCATCCTTATCCTTATCCAACACCTGATCGACCACTTTCTTTATTAACTCAGACTCATGATCAGTTTCAGACGATGTGAATGTGACATCAATGTTGTCTGGTAACTCATCAGTTGTTTCGGACTTTAACTTTATATTGACTGCCTTTTTGACTTGTTCCGAATTTGGTTTTCTGGGAGAATAACCTTCCCAGATCGGAGGTGGACACTTGTTATAATTTGCACTTTGTTTCTTACCAGTATCCTTATCTCCCGACTTCTTATCTTGAAAGACTTCAAAACCTGCAATTGTCGGATAGATTCTATCAATCAAGTAATCAGAACTTGAGTAACTCATTAGCAATTGTCTGATTCTTTCATTCTCAATCTTTTCAGTCTCCAATTCCTGCTTCAACTTTGCACACTCTTCAATATAATGATTGATGGCCTTCTGCTTAGACATCATTGTTGCATTCATCATTGTCAAAGCATCTTCCCTTTCTGACTTTGTCTTTTCCAACTGGTTTACTGTTCTGTTTAACACATCATAAGATTCTTTCACGTACTTAACATCAAACAATAATTTTTCTTTCATCTCATCGAGCTCACTATACTTCTTATCTTTCTCTTCACAATGTTTGCATGGTTCCAAACATTTCAGACAAGGTTTTGTGACCTCTACAATCTTTTCAATCACTTTAGCTTCTTTACTCTGTTCATCCTTCTCTTCTTGAGCAATATTTTCATATTTTATCTTTTTCTTTTCTATTGCTGCTCGTCTCTCCTTTAGCTTCTCCAATTTATCTGCAAAATAAAATTTGAAACTTTCAGGAGATAGATGAGTTTTACCAATGTTTATTTGTTTAATTTCTTCATCATCATCACTGCTATCAATTGATGATTGATCAAAGACTGGTGTCTTTTCTGAACTATCTTCTGAAGTAACAGACTCTCCATCTTGACTTTTCTCATCATTTGCAAACACATCCATCCATTCTTTCATCAACTCTTGCTCTTGAATGATCTGTGCAATAAATGCTCTAAACTTTGAGTTACTTTCAGGCGGAATATATTTGTCCCAGCTAAATCCCTCGGGCAATCTTTCATCTTCTTGATGCACTAGATAAGCTTTCTTTGATGGCTCTTCGATCAGATCCTTCCTAGCATGTGAAGTTTGTGACGATTGTTGTTGATGCGGCTGTTGAGCAATTTGATGATAAATTGCTTTTCGATGATAATCATTGTTGCCGAATGGATTTTGAGCTCCACTTGCTTCGCGATTGGTACATTCCCTCTTGAAATGTCCTTTTTCCCTACACCGAAAACAAGTAACTTTAGACTTATCAAAACCTAAAGTAGAAACATTAGCATCACGTAAGTCATCTCTTTCGGTAATCTGCTTAAATTTCTCAGCTCTCCTCAACACGCTCGCTAATCACCACTTAATATCGATTAGCTCCAATTCCTCAGCATCAATCTGATCGTAGTCCTCTTTTGTTAACATAGGATTTCCGATCCTTCCCGCAACCAAACCCTCATATGATTCTAACACGGTAACTAGTAATGCCATATGACCTTTAGCGACTTCTTCAGAGAAATTCTGACCGTTCTGAAGATGCAACGCGATGTTGCATTGTAGCACATGACCATTACCATTGTTTGAGCTTTGAGACTGATAATTTGAAGTTGAAACATTAGGATTAACACTCGGATATGAAGAAAATCCACTGTTGTTGATTGAGCTTTGATTGAGTGATCCGGATGAGTTTTCTACGCTAAAAGCGGTTTGGATCTTAGGACTTGCTTCAAAATTTTGAACATTTCCTTTGAAATACATCTTGATATCTTGTTGACCACTGGAATTATTCATTCTAGCAATCTTTTGTTGTTCAAGATCTTGTCCTTCAAGTTTTTCAATGAATTGAGCAATTGTCAATCTATCGTATTCTCCGGTATTCTTCAAAATCATAAGATATGTACCCCATTGTTTTTGAGGTAAAGCATCAGCCAATTTTTCAACCCATTCCTCACGATCTTTAGTGATATCCAACCGACTCATTGAACGTACTAAATGACAATATCTTTCAATAAGAGTCTTTGTAGTTTCACCAGGCAAACTTGAGAACAATTCAAATTCTTTCTTTAATAGTGACTTTTTATTCTTGATCATCTCCGTACTTCCTTCGAATTTTGTACGAAGTGCTTCCCAAATCGAACGTGCACTATCATCATGTTGAAGTAATATGAAAATGTCTTCTTTCACAGCTTGTTGAAGTAAACTGATCATCATCTTTTCTGCCTTGTACATTTCTCTTTCTTTTTCCGTAAATTCAGCAATATTCTTTGTAACTCCCACATTATTACGAGGTCAAACGTACTTAGTTTCAATACATTCCCAAGACCTTAAATGATTTGCTTGTCTTCAATGCTCATCAGCTTTGGGGGTTTCTGCAACGTTCCCGTTTCATTTTCCATAGTTACACTCTGAGCAACAGTAACAGGAGTACCCGGGGTAGTAGCAAACGCATTATAAAATTCGTTGTCCATGTTTTGGTTTTAAGATTTCACAAAAACAGACTTTTCAAACGAACTGGAAAGATTTCAAACGATCTGGACACCCTTTAACCAAACCGTACAAACTGAAGAGTCTATTCCAAACGAACTGGATCACTATCACACGACTTGAACTACCTCGTGCGAACTGGCTATGCAAAAACATGCGAACTGATTTGTTTCCAAATCGTGTGAACTGGTTACCCTTTGAAACGACTTGACCTAATTCCAAACAACCTGAACTCAATTCGTACGAACTGAGGAATGATTTCACACGACCTGAAGACTTATGTCAAACAACTTGATCCACTTCGCCCGACCTGGATCACACTTCCAAATGACCTAGAACACTTCGCACGAACTGGTTCAGCTTCAAACGACCTCGTGCGAGCTGATGATTTTAACCCACTTCGTGCGGACTGGTTCAAACTTCCAAACGGACTGGTTCAAATCGTACGACCTGAACAAGTTTCAATCCGCGTGAACTGAGGTCAATTTTGTTCAAACCGTGTGAACTGAGGTCAACTTCGTGCGAGCGGGAACCCTAATTCAAACGAACTGGCTGATTTCCGAACGATCAGACATGATTTTCATGCGGTTTGATCAATTTTATCAAGTTTTAGGTTGAATTAGGTTCTGATTTCTTCAAGGATTGATTAAAACAATGTTTTTCGTGTTATATTACAAAATCAGGTCATTTTGAGAAAATGTGAAGAAAGTGAGTAGAAATGAGTAGAAATCAGATATTTCGGTGAAAACAAGCTGAAATGGTAAGAACTCTTCCTCCTGAGCTCTGATTGTCACACCCCCAAAATCCACCTGCGGAATACCACCGCTTGGAGGCGTGACTGACTAGGATCCAGCCACCAATCATATTGAACAAGCATAAAAGTAGTTATAAAATCCAACCAATACAATTGGTGTCCAAACAAAACATAGTTTGAGTTGCAAGCGGAAGCATAATGTTTAAAACCATAACATAAGTTTAATTGTTTCAAAGTTTAACATGGCACACAGCTGTCCATGTCCCACAACGACTCTCTTCCATGCAAGCTCCAGCTAAGCACCTATTGACCTGCAAAGCATGTAGTAACGAGTCAACAACAAGTTGAGTGAGTTCACGGTTGGGTGTTTGTTTTTAAGTTGTTTCGAAAACAGTTTCCTTTATCTGGCATCCTGCCGTGGGGATTACCCCATAGTTAAAAACGTGACTTGTTTATTCCCGGTTACTCTGGCAATCCAGCCGTGGGGGCTACCCCATGTTAGTTATCTGGAATTTCGGCCGTGGGGGCTACCCCATGTATACACTAGACTCGTTACCATATCGACTGCTGACTGTAGTCATGTTTATGTGCCCTAAAACTGTCAATGTCTATCATCATTGACGTGCCCCAGATCCATTAGTTCACGCCCGTCCTCTGCGGCACGGTGTGAGGTTTGTCAGACCTAAATAGCGTTATCTAACTAATGACCCGCTCGCCATTGGCCCGGCGATTAAGTCGATATAAAAAGGAGGGACTTCGTGATAGAGTTTTGGTCTAGTACGAGTTATCTGTCCATGAGGACGAGGAATTACATTCCTGAACCAATGCTGTCCTACCCAAGGAGGACGAGGAACCCGCGTTCCTTAACCCCATTCCCAACCCAGGGAATCCCATTCTTTGTAGAGGGTGTGAACTCACCTTGGTTTGCTCGGCAGACACACAGAAAAGTCAATCAAGTTGTAAGTGATCAATTACGTCCTAACATAGGTACCATTCAAGTCAGGTTCAAACCAAGTAGTGCACGTATTTTCTACACGTATTCATACACAAGTAACGATCATGGCATACACGTTTATCATGGCAGTTCAACAACAGTGCACAACATACTCAATTAACAGTAGCCCATGCGGCCCATCTGTTCGGCCCAATCACTTAGGCCCGTAACAGTATGAAACTCCAAATAGCGTGCACATGTGTATGGTCTCGAGTCGAGACTGTGCGGTCTCTAGTCGAGACTGTGCGGTCTCGAGTTGTGGCTTACAAGTTCTCGAGTCGCAATCTGAGGAGGTCTCGGGTCATGCATGTATTGGTCTCGAGTCGCAACTGGACTCGCAAGCATGGTCTCGAGTTATGAGGTTTGTGTGCTGATCAAGTGTGGTCTCGAGTCGAGACTATAGGTTCTCGACTCGCAACTTGTGTCGAAACCGGGGATCTCGAGTTGTCATGTGGTCTCGAGTCGAGACAGGAGGTCTCGACAGGAACACCTGCTGACTTCCGACGTTGTACTAAACCAATGAGGTTTTGATTTCATGCAACAATTGTGTACTATCCACTAAACATGTTTTCTTGTCTAGTTATTAACCAAAATGGATCAAACAATCAGATTTCAAATATTCATAACACATTCATATTATATTCAACAAGTTCTTCATATATTCAAGTCATGTTCATGTTGATCATCAAACTTGTTCATCATCTTTTAGGGTTTTTGGCATTAATCATAGTCATAACATGAACAACCATCAAAACTCTTGAACATACTCATCTAATGGTTTCAAATCATCACATAACACCTCAACTCGACTCTACACTAATCCGATTAACATGATACTACACATATGCAAGCCGGTTTCATGAACACCCACATTTAATGGTTTGAATCACATTTAGACACAAGATATCATGAGCTCATTGTGCAATATATCCGAAATCAAAGCATGTTAGCCGAATATCATCATTATATATAACATCATCATACAAAATAAATACCTAGCATGCATCACTAACCTATGTCATTACACATCAACACCTTTAATCATGTATAAACATGTATTTGCAAAGAAATCACTAACCGGTTCAAGTGTGGGTTCGAAGGTGTGAAGTTGTAACGGATGAAGCTTCTAAATGTGTGTGTGTGAGCCGATCCGAGAGCTCCTAATGTTTCCGGTTTGATCCGAGAAGGAGGAGAAGAGATGTGATGTTTGATTTCTAGGTTTTAGTGAGAGAGAGTAGGGGAGTGTGTGTGTTGTCCAAGAAAAATGGAAAAGATGGCTAGGAGTATAATATATATACTAGTTCTTAAGTTGTTTGCCCTAGTGGGTTTTCGAATAGGCTAAAGGGGTGTGTGGCCCAATCCGGCCCAACTGTTACTGTTCACTCGAGACCGCATGGTCTCGAGTCGTGTCCTTGTGTCTCGGTTCATTATACATACATACCTACTATACCTATTAACATAACATATAATCACATAGGATGTTCACATATATCATTACACCAATACGTCAACTAGTCGCATAATGTTTCAAGTAGGTTACACTAAGATACACGAAAGGTTCTAAATTTCGAGTTGTCACATCATCCCCAAGTTGAAAGAAATTTCGTCCCGAAATTTGGTAAGCACTCACTGAGGAAGCTAGTTAAGTTGTATGGTTTTCCCGGTTTTCCTGGGGTGTCACATCCACCCCCCGTTTATCTGGAATTTCGTCCCGAAATTCCGTAGCTTCAGCCTCAGTAGTGGTTGTACTGTTTGCGAACAGTTGGGGATACTTTTGTTTCATCTGATCTTCGCGCTCCCAGGTGAACTCTGGGCCGCGACGTGAGTTCCAACGAACTCGAACGAGAGGTATTCTAGTGCTCTTGAGGACCTTAACATCCCGGTCCGTGATTTCGACTGGTTCCTCGACGAATCGTAACTGCTCGTCGATAGTGAGTTCCTTCAGAGGAACTACGTGGATCTCATCTGACAGACATTTCTTCAGATTCGACACGTGGAAAACGTTGTGAACTGCACCGAGTTCGGCTGGTAAGTTCAGTCTGTAGGCCACCCTGCCTATTTTGTCGATGATTTCAAAAGGTCCAACGTATCGTGGGTTAAGTTTGCCTCGTTTACCAAAACGAACCACACCCTTCCAGGGTGAAACTTTGAGTAGTACCCGCTCCCCAACCTGGAGCTCAAGTGGTTTCCTGCCCTTATCGGCGTAGACTTTCTGGCGGTCACGAGCTGCCGCCATGCGTTTTCGTATTTGAGCGATTTGTTCGGTTGTGTCTACCACATGTTCTGGACCAGTGATCTGACTATCCCCCACCTCTGCCCAACAAAGAGGTGACCGGCATTTACGTCCGTACAATGCCTCAAACGGAGCAGCTTTAATGCTGGTGTGGTAGCTGTTATTATACGAGAATTCCACAAGTGGCAGATGCTTTTCCCAGCGGTTGCCAAAGTCGATTACACATGCACGAAGCATGTCTTCTAAGGTTTGAATAGTGCGCTCGGACTGCCCGTCCGTCTGAGGGTGATACGCTGTGCTCATGTCTAATCGTGAGCCGAAGGATTTGTGCATTGCTTGCCACAGTTCTGAAGTGAAACGTGCATCTCGATCCGAGATAATGGAGGTGGGCACCCCGTGCCTCGAAACAACTTCCTTGAGGTATATTTCTGCAAGAGTGGAGAATTTATCCGTTTCCTTGATAGCCAGGAAGTGTGCAGACTTGGTAAGTCGATCCACGATCACCCAAATAGTATCGTTTCCGCGCTGGGATCTAGGTAGGCCAGTAACAAAATCCATGGAAATTTGCTCCCATTTCCATTGCGGTATCTCTGGTTGTTGGAGTAGGCCTGAGGGTTTCTGGTATTCAGACTTGACTCTCGCACAAGTCAAACACTTGCTGACATAAGTTGCTATGTGGGCCTTCATGCTAGGCCACCAATACGTAGTTTTGATATCGTGGTACATCTTATCCGAACCAGGATGTACCGAGTAGCGAGACTTGTGTGCTTCATCCATCACAAGCTCTCGTAGGTTGCCATAGAGTGGGACCCAAATGCGCCCCGTTACGTAGTAAGCACCGTCTTCCTTCTGTTCCATGCGTTGCCTTGAGCCGCGTAGGGCTTCAGCCCTGACGTTCTCTGGTTTCAATGCTTCTATCTGAGCGTCTCGTATTTGGGAGGGAAGACTAGAATGGATCGTGAGTTGTAACGCTCGCACGCGCTTAGGTGTAGTGTCCTTCTGACTAAGGGCGTCAGCCACAACATTGGCCTTGCTAGGATGGTACTTGATTGCACATTCGTAATCGTTTAATAACTCGACCCATCATCGTTGCCGCATATTCAGTTCCTTCTGCTTGAAGATATGCTCGAGGCTTCTGTGGTCGGTATAAATGGTGCACTTGGTACCGTATAGGTAATGTCTCCATATCTTAAGTGCAAAAACAACAGCTCCCAGCTCTAAATCATGTGTAGTGTAGTTCTTTTCATGAACTTTGAGTTGGCGTGAGGCGTAAGCTATAACTTTATCTTGTTGCATCAATACACAACCAAGACCTTAAATTGATGCGTCACAGTAAACCACAAAATCGTCTGTGCCCTCTAGCAGTGAAAGGATAGGTGCGCTGCAAAGTCTATCCTTTAAATGCTGAAATGCTAACTCCTGTGCATTTCCCCAGCGATAAACAACGCCTTTCTGTGTCAGCGAGGTGAGAGGCTGTGCGATCTTAGAAAAATCCTTAATGAACCTCCTGTAGTAACCTGCCAATCCCAAGAATTGGCGAATTTCCTTTGGTGTACGAGGTGCAGGCCAGTTCTTAATCGAATCCACCTTGGATGGATCAACGTGAATCCCATCCTTGTTTACCACGTGGCCTAGGAAATGGACTTCACGAAGCCAGAAGTCGCATTTCGAGAACTTTGCGTAGAGTTGTTCCGTTCGAAGGAGTTCCAAAACAAGTCGTACATGCTGCTCATGCTCCTCCTGACTCTTAGAATAGATCAGGATGTCGTCGATGAAGACTATAATGAACTTGTCCAGGTAAGGTTTGCACACTCGATTCATCAAGTCCATGAAAATCGCTGGTGCGTTCGTCAGCCCAAAAGGCATAACCAAAAACTCATAGTGGCCATATCGAGTTTTAAAAGCTGTCTTGGAGACGTCCTCCTCTCGGACTCTCAGCTGGTGATAACCCAATCTCAAATCGATCTTCGAATAGTAGCTCGACCCTTGCAGCCCGTCGAACAAGTCGTCAATACGCGGTAGAGGATAACGGTTCTTCACCGTCACCTTGTTGAGTTCCCGGTAGTCGATGCACATTCTGAAGGTACCGTCCTTCTTCTTCACAAATAGTACTGGAGCTCCCCAGGGTGATGAGCTGGGACGAATAAAACCCTTATCCAAGAGTTCTTGTAGTTGCGTAGAGAGTTCTTCCAACTCTGATGGAGCTAAACGATAAGGTGCACGAGCTATAGGCGCAGCTCCAGGAGCTAGTTCATTCTGAAACTCGACTTGGCGATGAGGCGGAAGACCAGGTAATTCCTCAGGAAATACCTCAGGATAATCGCGTACAACTGGAAAATCTTCTATCTTCTTCTCTTTTTCCAAGGTGTCAGTAATGAGTGCCAAAATGGCAGTGTGGCCCTTTCGCAAGCACTTCTGGGCCTTAAGGAGAGAGATGACGTTCTCAACGGCACTCCTCTTGTCGCCACGAATCATGAGAGGTTCGCCACTAGGACCAGGAATACGGACAATCTTCTCGTTGCAAAGGGTCTCTGCTCGGTGTTGGGATAACCAATCCATCCCAATGACAACGTCGAAACTACCCAAGGCGATAGGAATAAGGTCGATAGAGAAGGTCTGGTTAGCGAGAACAAGTTTACACCCCTGGACTACGTGTGTGGCTTCTAAACTCTTACCGTTTGCTAGCTCTACAGTGTGCTTGTTGTTCAAAGGTGTTGGGATACGCTTAAGCATTTGACTAACTTCTAGTGACATGTAGCAAGTATCGGCACCCGAATCAAATAAAACTGTAACGTAAAAGTCGTCGAGAAGGAACTTACCCGCCACAACATTGGGGTCATTCCTTGCTTCACCTTGGCCGATCACGAACGCCCGCCCCCTGGCACCATTGTTGTTGTTGTTCCCATTGTTACCATTCCCCTGATTGTTGTTGTTGTTGTTGTTGTTCTGGTTCATGTTCAGTTGGGGACAATCTCTCTTGAAGTGGCCCTCAGCTCCACACTGAAAGCACCCTTTGTTATCACCCTGCTGCTGCTGCTGGCGTTGGTTCTGTTGAGCTTGCTGACGATTCTGATTGGCGGGGTATGAGCTCCTGCAATCCTTTGCAGCGTGACCTGGCTTGTTGCACCGATGACAGTTGCCCCTGGTGCATGGCCCACTGTGGTGCAGGCTACAGCGATTGCATTTGGGGTGATTCCCTTTGTACCCACCATGGCTTTGACCACCAGATGATTGCTGACTAGGGCTCTTGTAGTCTTCCGTCTTTCTCTGCTGGGACTGAGACTGAACAGAAGTCGACCCCTTGCTTGAAGTTCCATCCCATTTCCGTTTGTTGTCGCTAAGAGCACCTGAAGTAGCGGCCGCACCTATGCGCTTTGGCAACTTGTTCTGCTCCACCGCCTGATCCGTGAGACGGTGAGCCAATTGCACAACTTGTTGGATGGTAGTGAGGTTTGCTGAAGTCACATGACTTTGGATTTCTGGCACTAAGCCCTGAAGAAATAGTTCGATGCGTTTGATGGGAGGATCCACCATAGTAGGACACAGAATTGCCAGTTCGTTCGACCTTTTCACATAAGCTTCAATTTCCGACCCCGTCATCTTGAGGTTGAAGAATTCTACCTCCAGTTTGTGAATCTCATCCCAACTGCAGTATTCTTCCTTGATCATCTCCTTAAAATTCTCCCATGGGGTGGCGTTGGCAGCAACCAACCCCAGCATTTGGACCTGAGCGTTCCACCATGTGAGGGCTAAACCCTCGAGAATACCAGTAGCATACTTCACCCTGCGTGCCTCAGGGCATTCACACATTTCGAACACAGATTCTAGTTTCTCAAACCAGTGGAGGAGACCTACTGCTCCTTCAGTGCCGCTGAAAGTAGTTGGTCGGCAGTCCATGAAAGTCTTAAAAGTGCACACGGGTGGCTGAGCATGCTGGCCTATTGTGGGCGAAAGAAAGACAGAGTTTAACACAAAGGTTGGTTCACGAAAGTAGGATTCTAAAGATCCTAGAATGAGCTCGGACTGCAGGATATACCTCCTGCGTGTGCAGCTGCAAGTGCCGCAGCAACTCGTTCGTTAATCAGAGCCGTCAACTGGGCTTGTGTCAGGTTAACGCGTCCAGACATGATCTTCATATCAAGAAGAGCGTGGGTGAGAGGGGTTCGCGAAAATGCGATGACAGAAGTGAGTAAGTACACACGTATTCAAGCAACAGTAGCTATACTAACCAGGCATACCATGAGCAATGTACTATGTAACTAACAAGTAGGCAATATATACACAGACCATATCACCTAGAATGTCGAGCCTTGCATGTGGAGTGAAGCGTCGTTGTGGATCGTAGAGCACTGTACAGGTTATAGTCTGATTTTAATAAAACTTTTCCCCTTATTAAAACCAAGTTCACTATAGCCAATGGCTCTGATACCAATCTGTCACACCCCCAAAATCCACCTGCGGAATACCACCGCTTGGAGGCGTGACTGACCAGGATCCAGCCACCAATCATATTGAACAAGCATAAAAGTAGTTATAAAATCCAACCAATACAATTGGTGTCCAAACAAAACATAGTTTGAGTTGCAAGCGGAAGCATAATGTTTAAAACCATAACATAAGTTTAATTGTTTCAAAGTTTAACATGGCACACAGCTGTCCATGTCCCACAACGACTCTCTTCCATGCAAGCTCCAGCTAAGCACCTATTGACCTGCAAAGCATGTAGTAACGAGTCAACAACAAGTTGAGTGAGTTCACGGTTGGGTGTTTGTTTTTAAGTTGTTTCGAAAACAGTTTCCTTTATCTGGCATCCTGCCGTGGGGGTTACCCCATAGTTAAAAACGTGACTTGTTTATTCCCGGTTACTCTGGCAATCCAGCCGTGGGGGCTACCCCATGTTAGTTATCTGGAATTTCGGCCGTGGGGGCTACCCCATGTATACACTAGACTCGTTACCATATCGACTGCTGACTGTAGTCATGTTTATGTGCCCTAAAACTGTCAATGTCTATCATCATTGACGTGCCCCAGATCCATTAGTTCACGCCCGTCCTCTGCGGCACGGTGTGAGGTTTGTCAGACCTAAATAGCGCTATCTAACTAATGACCCGCTCGCCATTGGCCCGGCGATTAAGTCGATATAAAAAGGAGGGACTTCGTGATAGAGTTTTGGTCTAGTACGAGTTATCTGTCCATGAGGACGAGGAATTACATTCCTGAACCAATGCTGTCCTACCCAAGGAGGACGAGGAACCCGCGTTCCTTAACCCCATTCCCAACCCAGGGAATCCCATGCTTTGTAGAGGGTGTGAACTCACCTTGGTTTGCTCGGCAGACACACAGAAAAGTCAATCAAGTTGTAAGTGATCAATTACGTCCTAACATAGGTACCATTCAAGTCAGGTTCAAACCAAGTAGTGCACGTATTTTCTACACGTATTCATACACAAGTAACGATCATGGCATACACGTTTATCATGGCAGTTCAACAACAGTGCACAACATACTCAATTAACAGTAGCCCATGCGGCCCATCTGTTCGGCCCAATCACTTAGGCCCGTAACAGTATGAAAGTCCAAATAGCGTGCACATGTGTATGGTCTCGAGTCGAGACTGTGCGGTCTCTAGTCGAGACTGTGCGGTCTCGAGTTGTGGCTTACAAGTTCTCGAGTCGCAATCTGAGGAGGTCTCGGGTCATGCATGTATTGGTCTCGAGTCGCAACTGGACTCGCAAGCATGGTCTCGAGTTATGAGGTTTGTGTGCTGATCAAGTGTGGTCTCGAGTCGAGACTATAGGTTCTCGACTCGCAACTTGTGTCGAAACCGGGGATCTCGAGTTGTCATGTGGTCTCGAGTCGAGACAGGAGGTCTCGACAGGAACACCTGCTGACTTCCGACGTTGTACTAAACCAATGAGGTTTTGATTTCATGCAACAATTGTGTACTATCCACTAAACATGTTTTCTTGTCTAGTTATTAACCAAAATGGATCAAACAATCAGATTTCAAATATTCATAACACATTCATATTATATTCAACAAGTTCTTCATATATTCAAGTCATGTTCATGTTGATCATCAAACTTGTTCATCATCTTTTAGGGTTTTTGGCATTAATCATAGTCATAACATGAACAACCATCAAAACTCTTGAACATACTCATCTAATGGTTTCAAATCATCACATAACACCTCAACTCGACTCTACACTAATCCGATTAACATGATACTACACATATGCAAGCCGGTTTCATGAACACCCACATTTAATGGTTTGAATCACATTTAGACACAAGATATCATGAGCTCATTGTGCAATATATCCGAAATCAAAGCATGTTAGCCGAATAACATCATTATATATAACATCATCATACAAAATAAATACCTAGCATGCATCACTAACCTATGTCATTACACATCAACACCTTTAATCATGTATAAACATGTATTTGCAAAGAAATCACTAACCGGTTCAAGTGTGGGTTCGAAGGTGTGAAGTTGTAATGGATGAAGCTTCTAAATGTGTGTGTGTGAGCCGATCCGAGAGCTCCTAATGTTGCCGGTTTGATCCGAGAAGGAGGAGAAGAGATGTGATGTTTGATTTCTAGGTTTTAGTGAGAGAGAGTAGGGGAGTGTGTGTGTTGTCCAAGAAAAATGGCAAAGATGGCTAGGAGTATAATATATATACTAGTTCTTAAGTTGTTTGCCCTAGTGGGTTTTCGAATAGGCTAAAGGGGTGTGTGGCCCAATCCGGCCCAACTGTTACTGTTCACTCGAGACCGCATGGTCTCGAGTCGTGTCCTTGTGTCTCGGTTCATTATACATACATACCTACTATACATATTAACATAACATATAATCACATAGGATGTTCACATATATCATTACACCAATACGTCAACTAGTCGCATAATGTTTCAAGTAGGTTACACTAAGATACACGAAAGGTTCTAAATTTCGAGTTGTCACACTGATACCACTTGTAGGATCGTTGAATCGATCAGACGAGATGTTTAGAAGAGTTCTAGACCAAATCAGAGGCGAAATTCATTGATTTGATCTTCATTCAGCTTGAAATGCACATAGAAGTAGATTAAATGTCAATTGTATTGATATAACACTGTTACACGAGCTGGAGACACTTCGACAGAGCTTCGCTACAGGAATCCAAAGTTACAAATGACAAACCAAGACCCACTATATATAGGAGAGGCCAGTTCGCATGAACCATACATTCCAGTTCACACGAACTGAACTGATCTGGTCCAGTTCGCATGATCTGGTCCAGTTCGCACGAACTGGTCAGTTCGTGTGGACTGGCTGATTCTGGCCTGTTTCCCGTTATTCTCAAACTACGTGTCTTGGTCTATCTAACCTATTACATGACTCGATACCAGACGAAGTCAACAGACATATGCACCAACAGAAAATAGCTTCGTCGCAAAATACGCATAAATACACATTTTGACCGAAACGTTGACTCATCACTTTAACTAATCAACGTGGTAATCAGTAGGTATAGTCACAAGGGACTATAACCATCGTGATTACGCTCACGTTGCAAAGTTCGAATGAACTTCGTGTTGACCAATTCATTGTCAAAGTAGAAAGTCAAACACTGTTTGACTTTCATGCTTGAAAGCATAAACAAGCATGAAAGAAGCTTACAAAGGGTCCAAGCTTGAAGATTGGAACAAGAAAACTAAAGATTGAAGCCTTCAACCAAAGGGATAGCTTCAATGATCAAATGAGAGCAGATTTAAACGGAATGAGCAATGAACTTGGCAAAAACCCAAGCTATTTATAGATTTCTTGGATGAATTAGATCATTACAAGTGTTTTTGAATCTCAATCTTGGCCATACACTTGTGGCACATGGTTTAGAATACCAGGGGAACTCAAATACCAGCCCAAAGTATGTTAAAACAATGTCTAAAACCCAAGGAACAACTATTTATTGCTAAAACTGGTTTGCTGAAAATGTATCACTGTCACGTGGCATGCCAGGTATACCCTGGTCTGGCGCGTGGCGCGAGGGAGGTCAGCTACAAGTTTCCAAAATTGGCAGAACATGTCCCTGCATGCTTAAAACTTGTTTTTCGACACGTTTAAGCCCCGTTAACCCCATTTTATGGCTCTACAATGAAGTTAAAGAATAGGGAACATGAAATATGCTTGAAAACATCTCGGATGTCGATTCGTTTGGTCGTACGGTCACGTTATTCGGTTAATTAGGACGAAAAACTCGAACGGACGCGAAATCGATCCAAATTACAATTCGTCGTGTAATTTTTCATTCCAATCACTAAAATAAAATATTTTAATGATTACAAAAATTTTTGGATGTCCGGATATGTTCAGAACGTAAGATATGCGCGTAAATGCAAACTTACGCACTTTTTGACGCTTTTAGTCCCTGTTGATCAAATAAGTTTATTTTTGCGCATCAAACCCCTCAAAGCCTATTTATAATATATGTAAAGGATATTTAGGGTATGTTTAACTTATGATCAAGTTCCAGAATGTTCGTTACTATACGAATCGGCATACTTTCGCAGTTTGACGCAAATAGTCCCTACGATCGAATAAACTTGTTTTCGACACACCAAACCCTCCAAAACTTATTTCTAAGTTATGTAAAGGTTATTTAAGGTATGTTAAGCCTATATCACTATTCCGGAGTGTTTGTCGCGTTAAACTGATTACGTTTACGCATCAGTTTGCGTATAACTTTCCAGAAAGCATTTTAGAGCTTGAAATCGAACTAGAATCAAAACGTAAAATCGTCAAACACAAATACACATATATTAACACCAAAACACATCATTTCATTGATAATTGACATTGTTTTACATCGTACATCGTTTAAAGAGCATAGTTGTCACAGTCTCCCCTACTTTAGGAAATTTCATCCCGAAATTTTAACTAGAGGAAACTCGTAAAACAAATGTGGATATTTCGCTTTCATTTGGTCCTCACGCTCCCAAGTAAACTCTAGGCCACGTTTGGACTCCCAGCGAACCTTGACTAATCGAATTCGCTTGTTCTTCAGTTGTTTGATTTCACGGTCCACTATCTCCACAGGTTTCTCGACAAAGTGCATCGTTTCATCAACTTGAATTTCGTCGAGTGGAATATGAAGATTAGTATTGGCTAAACACTTTCATAAATTAGACACGTGGAATGTTGGGTGAATATTCCCAAGTTCAGGAGGTACCTCTAGTCGATAGGCAACCTTTCCAATTCTTTTAACAATCTTAAATAGTCTAACATATCGTGGTGCAAGTTTTCCTTTCTTTCCAAATCTCACCACTCCCTTCCAAGGTGACACCTTAAGTAGGACACGGTCTCCGACTTGAAATTCCAAGGGCTTGCATCGCATATCCGCATAACTCTTTTGACGGCTTCTAGCTGTTAGAAGATTATCGCGAATTTTCTTGATTTTATCTGTTGTTTCCAGAATGAGCTTAGGTCCAGTAAGCTAAGCTTCACCGATCTAATTTCAACAGACAGGTGAACGACATTTTCGATCGTATAAAGCTTCGAACGATGTCATATTAATGCTAGCATGATAACTATTATTGTAAGAGAATTCGATCAATGGTAGATGAGAATCCCAATTACCACCAAAGTCTATCACGCATGCTCTAAGCATATCCTCCAATGTTTGTATCGTTCCCTCGGATTGTCCATCTGTTTGGGGATGACAAGCAGTGTTTAGATTTAGTTGAGTTCCAATAGCATATTGCATGGTCTTCCAAAAGTTATACGAAAATCGAGCATCACGATCAGATATGATATCCAAAGGGACACCATGTCGAGATACAATCTCATCAACATAAATCTTGGCAAGTTTATCAGCAGATAGATCCTCGTAAATCGGTATAAAATGAGTTGACTTCGTTAATCGATCAATGATAACTCAAATAGCATCGTGACTTCTAGATGTGTGCGGTAACTTAGTGATAAGATCCATTGCAATGTTCTCCCACTTCCATACTGGTATCTCTGGTTGTACAAGAAAACCAGATGGTCGTTGGTGTTTAGCCCTGATCTTGAGACAAGTTAGGCATTTCGATACATACAAGGCAACATCATTTTTCATACCAGGCCACCAGTACTGAGTACGAAGATCCTTGTACATTTTGTCAGCACCAGGATGAATAGAATATCGAGAATTGTGAGATTCGTCCATCACTAAAGTGCGAAGATCATCTTGGTTCGGAATCCACAAACGATTCTTGAAATAGAGTAACCCATCGTCTTTCGTTTCGAGTTTAAGCTCTAGTTGACGCGGTAATTCCTTACCCATCAAGTCTTGTGTAACACAAGTACGTTGAGCTTGAGAGACACAAGTTTGAATATCAGATTGAGTGCGAACAAAATTGAGCTTGACTCGTTCCTTTCGACTTAGCGCATCGGCTACGACATTCGCCTTACCAGGATGGTAGCGAATCTCGCAATCATAATCGTTCAAGAGTTCGACCCAGCGTTGTTGTCTCATGTTAAGCTCCTTCTGATTGAAAATGTGTTGGAGACTTTTGTGGTCGGTGAAAACCACACACTTCATGCCATAGAGATAGTGTCTCCATATTTTGAATGCAAAAACCACAGCTCCCAACTCAAGATCATGAGTGGTGTAGTTCTTCTCGTGAACTTTCAATTGTCTTGACGCATATGCTATAACTTTACCTCGTTGCATAAGGACACAACCAAGGCCTAGATTCGACCGTCACAATAGACAACAAAATCATCGTTTCCATCGGGCAAAGATAAGACAGGAGCATCACAGAGTTTTCGTTTCAGCGTTTGGAACGCTTCTTCTTGTTTAGGTCCCCACTCAAAAGGCTTATTCTTCTGAGTCAAAGCAGTGAGAGGAACCACGATCTTCGAGAAGTTCGAAATAAATCATTGATAGTAACCAGCAAGACCAAGAAAAGAACGAACTTCTGTAGGTGTCGTAGGTGTATTCCAATCCTTAATAGCAGCAATTTTGGAAGGATCATGTTCGTTAACAATATGACCCAAAAATTGAACTTCTTTAAGCCAGAATTCACACTTGGAGAATTTAGCAAAAAGTTGTTCCTTCTTTAATAATTCCATAGTCAGACGAAGGTGTTGTTCGTGATCGGCTCGAGACTTCGAATAAATAAGGATGTCGTCAATGAACACAATGATGAACTTGTCTAAATAAGGTTTACAAACCCTATTCATTAAAACCATGAAAATAGCTGGGGCATTCGTCAAACCAAAAGGCATGACAGTGAACTCGTAGTGACCATATCTCGTGCGGAAAGCAGTTTTGGGAATATCTTCTTCGAGTACACAAAGCTGATGATACCCAGAACGCAGATCGATCTTGGAAAAACATGTAGCACCTTGCAGCTGATCAAAGAGATCATCGATTCGTGGTAGGGGATATCGATTCTTGAAGGTAAGCTTATTAAGCTCACGATAATCGATACACATTCGAAAAGACCCATCTTTCATTTTCACAAGCAAGACTGGATCGCCCCAAGGTGAATAACTCGGTCGGATGAATCCTTTATTAGATAACCCTTAAAGCTATTTCGATAACTCTTGCATCTCAGAATGCGCAAGACGATAAGGTGCTTTCGCAATCGGGTTGGCGTTGGGTATAAGATCAATATGAAACTCGACTTGATGAACTGGAGGCAAACCAGGTAGTTCATCAGGAAACACCTCTGGATAATCTCGAATAATCGGAATATCTTGAATACACTTGCTCTTTCCTTTCTCCTCGGTGACATGTGCCAGAAAGAATATGTAGCCTTTTCGTAAATAACTTTGGGCTTTCATACACGACATGAGTTTCAAACCTCCAGATGGTTTCTCGTCACGAACCTTTAGGACTTCACCAGACGAAAGAGGAATACGAACAATCTTATCGAAAAAACCATCTCAGCATGAAACTTAGTTAACTAATCCATCCCTACAATAATGTCGAAACTCCCAAGTTGCATCGGTATGAGGTCAATAGGAAAAAGATGGTTATCTAGGTTCAATTGATAATCGCGAATAACATAATCGAGTACAAGAGGTTTACCAATAGCAACTTCGACAGATAAGGGTTTCCTCAGTTTAGTTCTAGGTATCGTAAGCAAAGGCTCAAATGATAGCGAAACAAAACTTCTATCGGCACCAGAATCGAAAAGAACAGATGCAGGTTGATGGTTAACAAGGAACGTACCATTAACAACCTCGTTGTCAGCATGAGCCTCGTTTGTATTCAGATTGTATGCTCGTCCACGAGCTGGATTCGCATTGGCATTCAAGTTTGCAAGCCTCGGACAATTGTTGCGGAAATGACCCATCTCTCCACAGTTATAACATGAGCCAGGTGGGAATCTAGCAGCATTCCCCTGAACTGGAGCTTGATTCAGAACAGCTTGATTCTGGCCCAAATGACAAATGTTGGCCATATGTCCAAGTTTACCACAAGTGGTGCACTGTTTGCAAGCCTGATGTGCCACATGATGACCATTGCACCTATTGCAGTGGGGTGCGGTACCAACATACTGTTTCTTTGCAGGAGGTTGTGCCGATGGGTTCTGAGCGTTTTGCGCGGTAACAGCAAAATTTTGAGAAGCCTTACGCTTCCTCGATCTCCTCGATGATTCGCCCTTCTTCTTTCCCTTACCCTTGTCTTGAATAGTGTCGGTCGACTGCTTCTTGTCACCCTTGTGAGTAAGTTTACCCTTCCTGACTTGAGACTCAGTCAGGGTTGCAGCCAGTTCAATTTCCTGACGCACAGTGGTAGGGTTACTACCAGTAACTATGTCTTGCACAGAATCGGGTAGACCATCGATATACCTCTCAATCGCTTTTTCCAGCGGGTTAACCATAGTAGGACACAACAAACTCAGCTCCTCATAACAATCCGTATACGCATGGTGTTCTCCCCCATCTTGTTTCAGGTCATTGAATTCTCGTTCCAAAGCCCTTATTTCGTGACGGGGACAGAACTCTTTCATCTTGAGAGCCCGGAGCTCTTCCCAAGTTTGTGCCATCGCCATATCGGCACCCCTATCTCGCATCACACCGTTCCACCATGTTAGTGCACGCTTCTCGAAAACACTTGATGCAAACTCAACCTTTCATTCATTCGGACACTTGAACATGTCTAAATGTACTCTCCAGACTCTCGAACCTTTGTAGGAGCGTAGTTTCTCCTTGAGACCCAGAAAACTTTAGTGGTTTAGCCGAATTAAACGTTTTGAAACTACACTGAGCATTGTTGTTATTATTGTTGTTTGCTTGATTAATCTGAGTTATTAGGTTTGGAATCACAGCAGCCATTTGCTGAGCGACAAGGGCTACGATTTCGGCATTAGTTTGAGGTTGTGCATCTCGTCGAGGAGGCATCTTCTAAAAAGAACAAGGAAACATGAGAAACGAGTTAGATCGACAATTGGATAAACAAAAGAGGTATTGAAAACATCGACAAAACACAAGGAAGGCGATCATTCGTTCGTCACTTCGAACAAAGAAACGATACACAGTGACTAATCAAAGTAAATGGGTCAATACAATGTATCGCAAAGACATGCTTTAGCCTATAAGTGGACACTCACCCCAAGAGTTCCCAGGTAAGAGTGACTGGTCTAATTATGTGGATTTGTACGAACACTCTAGCCTTAGACAGAAAACTCAGGATACAGGCATCCACCCTTCCAGATTGCACGTGTTCACATTATCTAGACCGAAACTTTGACGAGATTTTGAAAACTTGAAGGTTCAAAACCTTATAACAAATCATTTAGGAATAGATGATTGATTTTCAAAACGGATTTGTTATTGTGTTCTCGTTGTGGTTATCACTTAAAGATAGGTGACGGTATTGTTTTAAAAATCTAAACGCAAGTTTACTTGCGTTAGGGTCCTAGAAAAGTTATAGTCTAGGTCAAAGCATTACTAATAACCTAATTCCCTATAACCATGAGCTCTGATACCAACTCTTCTGTCACACCCCGACCGCGTAAAACAATGAAACCGCGGCGGAAACGTCAGGGAGTGGAGCGACAGAATTATTGTTTCACAACCATGGATTCAAAAAGTTTCGTTTTATTGATTCATTAAATATTTACATTGTCTTAAAGTTAAAACAAAAAACTTCACATCTTGACTATCATCGTTATTACGTCACTAAGGCCTTGTCCAGTCCTAAGTGAGCATGCATCCTAGTCGCAATCAACATCATTCAACACCACCTGAAACATATGTAAAAATAAAGTCAGCAAAGAAATGTCGGCGAGCACAAAGGTTTTGTGTGAGTGTCAGATCCATGGCTCGTTTACATGTTGCAATACCTCGTTTGACTACAAGAGTCGATAATAAAAAACCTTGTTTTGAAAAGAGTTTAGCTTTGCAATATGAATAACCATCTCAAAATAAGTTGGTTATAGTTTATAAAATCTTGTTGCCATGAATCTTAACCCAAAACATTTGTTTAAGTAAACCAAATTGTAAACTGTTCTCGTAATAAAACTCGTATGGTTTATATCGTATAGTAAACATCGTTGCGTGACGTTGTATAAAATCATTCGTCCAAGTGAACTAAATAACGCCACGGAATGTAATATGATAAAAGCACTTATATATAAGAAGTACCAGCGGGGTATCTACCATGCTTTTATCACATTACACCCGTCCCGTTATCTAATCACATACCAAAAACCAATCGTTTGTTCAATTCGTTTAACTTGTTTAAATCGTCCAACTCGTTCAATCGTTACAATCATTCAATCATTCAAAATCGTTCAATCGTTCTAAATCGTTCAATCGTTCAAATCGTTCTCGTTTTTAATTGTGAAAACTAACTTTTGGTCGTCTCGCTTATAACATTCAAACCTTCGCAACTCGTCCATCGTTCAACTCGTATTAACAAACCACCAAAGGGCAAGTTAACAATCATCAGGTTCAGTCGTTACCCACATAACCCCCATACATAACCATGGTGGCAGTCAGATAACGGGATTTGTCAGTTCCTATCGTACCATAACCTAATACTGGTCGGCTTGATCATTGTTAATGAATGTCATTCGTTATGTAAATACGTCCAACAAGTTCGTTCACATTATCGAAAATCGTTGTGTATAATATAAACCATAGTATTCGTTTTTTAAATCATCGTTGAAGGCAACGAAATCGTTTAACACATATGAATCACCCCAAAACAATTGAAAACAATAAAATAGGGGAACTATGTACTCACATTGAAGTGCAAAGATATCCTCGACTAATTGAACTTAACAAAGCTCAGGCAAACCAAGGAAATCAAGTAGCACCTAGTAATCGGATCGCTAGTTAATAAATCGACACCTAAATCGGGAGATCGGATAGAATGAGGTCTCGTAAACCAAATGAGTATTGGAACTCATGTGATATGGTTTAAAAAAGCCTATATTCTAAATCGGAACCTATTCTAAGTGCTTACAACCCGTTACGACCCATTAAGGTAGCTTACGCTACTTTAACGTGTCGTTCGCGTAAAAGTGCGTTCAAGACGCCTAACTAGTCCTATGACAAGTATTATATGCCCTAACATGTTTAAATATGTTGCATAATCAGTTTAAGTGACAAAAGTTATGTTACATATGCTTAAAATCAAATTATGCATGAAAAGGGCATTTTGGTCATTTTCCTAAGGCATATAAACTACCTATCATACAACTAATTAAACTAAGTGACCATAAGGTATAACCTCGAAAGGTTATTCCCTATACAACTATGGTCACAAAATATGTTTGGTCGGATCCTAACGATCGACCAAACGGGTCGGGTTCGAAAGTCTAAGCGGTTGTCAAGACCGCTTGACTTACGACCCTAAACAAGCACTAGACTAAAAATGATGAGTTAAACATGTTAAAACATGTTTAACAAAGTTAGAAAACAGGTTTGATATCAAAACAAAGTGTTTTGATACCCGAAAATAGTTTCGTCACAAAATACGCATAAATACGCATTTTGACAGAAACTTTGACTCGTCACTTTGACTAATCAACGTGGTAATCAGTAGGTACAATGGACTATAACCATCGTGATTACGCTCATGTTGCAAAGTTCGAAAGAACTTCGTGCTGACCAATTCAGGGTCAAAGCAGAAAGTCAAACATTGTTTGAATTTCACGCTTGAAAGCATAAACAAGCATGAAAGAAGCTTACAAAGGGTCCAAGCTTGAAGATTGGAACAAGAAAACAAAAGATTGAAGCCTTCAACCAAAGGGATAGCTTCAATGATCAGATGAGAGCAGATTCGAATGGAATGAGCAATGAACTTGGCAAAAACCCAAGCTATTTATAGATTTCTTGGATGAATTAGATCATTACAAGTATTTTTGAAACTCAATCTTGGCCATACACTTGTGGCACATGGTTTAGAATACCAGGGGAACTCAAATACCAGCCCAAAGTATGTTAAAACAATGTCTAAAACCCAAGGAATAGCTGCTGATTGCTGAAACTGGTTTGCTAAAAATGTGTCCCTATCACGTGGCATGCCAGGTATACCCTGTTCTGGCGCTTGGCGCAAGGGAGGTCAGCTATAAGTTTCCAAAATTGGCAGAACAGGTCCCTGCATGCTTGAAACTTGTTTTTGACATGTTTAAGCCCCGTTAACCCCATTTCAAGGCTCTACAATGAAGTTAAAGCATAGGGAACATGAAATATGCTTGCAAACATCTCGGATGTCGATTCGTTCGGTCGTACGGTCACGTTATTCGGTTAATTACGACGAAAAACTCGAACGGGCGCGAAATCGATCCAAATTACAATTCGTCATGTAATTTTTATTCCAATCACTAAAATAAAATATTTTAATAATTACAAAAATTTTTGGATGTCCGGATATGTTCAGAACGTAAGATATGCGCGTAAATGCAAACTTATGCACTTTTTGACGCTTTTAGTCCCTGTTGATCAAATAAGTTTATTTTTGCGCATCAAACCCCTCAAAGCATATTTCTAAGCTATGTAAAGGATATTTAGGGTATGTTTAACTTATGATAAAGTTCTGAAATGTTCGTTACTATATGAATCGGCATACTTTCACAGTTTGACATAAATAATCCCTGCGATCGAATAAACTTGTTTTCGACACACCAAACCCTCCAAAACTTATTTCTAAGTTATGTAAAGGTTATTTAAGGTATGTTAAGCCTATATCACTATTCCGGAGTGTTTTTTGCGTTAAACTGATTATGTTTACGCATCAGTTTGCGTATAACTTTCTAGAAAGCGATTTAGAGCTTGAAATCGAACTAGAATCAAAACGTAAAATCGTCAAACACAAATACACATATATTAACACCAAAACACATAGTTTCATTAATAATTGACATTGTTTTACATAGTACATCGTTTACAAAGCACAGTTATCACATATCGGTTATAAAATTACGATTATGGCTCAGTTTCAACTTTGGCAAAAAAACAAAGTTTTTTTTTTTGCTAAGCCACAAAGCAATGGAAAAACCGATACTTTTTACGTCTTTTTCCATTTCAATAAAACACACCTACCCGAACCACAACCTACCCTTTAAAGCCCCTTTGATATTTACAAGGATTAAACATCAAAATGAGGAGGTTTGATTGTTTGTCAAGCCTATAGTAGGAGTACGTTCCAAAACCGGGCATGAGCGTTTTCACTTACACAACTTCGACCGAGTGTTGAGTGACCACTTGTGAGGTGTGTAAATTTGTATATAACTAAATAGAATTTTATAAAGGCATGTTATGCCCAAAACAAATAACTTTTCTTAATTTGTGTTTTAAATAAATCATGACGAATAAGATTGTAAATAAATAAGAACAAAATAAATTTAGAACTTGGATTCCTGACACTCTAAAGACAAGTCCAAAACCTTCTCTTCTACCTATTCTGTTTGGGTGTGTAAGCCACATTATAGAGTTTTGCTTAAGGACAAGCAAAGATTCAAGTATGGGGGTATTTGATATGCGTAAAATACAACATATAAATTATATCAAATACGGCGTAAAATCAACCCTTTTTCGGTACTAATGTTGGAAAAAGCTTGTTTCTTTGTTCCTTTTTAATTTACAGGGTCAAAAGAGATTAAACCCACATAAGGAGCAAAATAACAGCAAAAACCAACATAAATACAAAGAATGAGGATTGACGCAACTCACCAAGCCGCCATCCACATCCAAACCAACAAAATAGCAAGATCAGAAGACCTGGCATGGGGCCGTGCCCACCAGGCATGGGTCGTGCCCAAGACAAGATTCTCTTTAGAAGAAAAGACAACAACAAAGGACAAACCAGACAAGCAACACGGGGCCGTGCTAAGGCAACACGAGGCATGGTCAACTCTAAGATTCGCAGAATCTGAGATAGTACAACAATTACATTGGCCCACCTTTCATGCCGTTACACACAGGGTCGTGTTAGCACAAGACCTGACACTGCAGTTAATGAGGAAGAGAGAGAAAGATGGCCACGGGGCCATGCCAGGCGGGCACGGGCCGTGTTGATCGACTGTCTTCAGCTATAAATAGGGGTGTTTGGTTCCATTCCAATCCATCCCTTGGTAAACCACTTCTCTCACACTTGCCACCACTCCACCACCCTACAACACCATTATCCACCGCCATCATCCATCTTCCATCATTTAGAGTGTGACAACTGTCAAAAATCCAGGAATTCGTACAATTAATTAATCATGATTAGTGCTTAATGATTGTGCTAAATTGCAATTAACTGCTTTCTGATTTCTGCTTAATACATGCATGTGCATCACATATTGTTTAATGTTATACTAATATTGCAAGAAAGTTGTATTGCCTTAAATGATGCATTAAGTGTAGTTAGCACGGTTATCTGATAAATCAGGATAATGTGACAGAACTCAGCACATAGACAGACAGTGTATTTAGACACAGAATGAGCCAGAAACTAAGTACTACACTAGTGTAGTGTATAGGAAAGTAAGGATCACAAAACTGCCCTTTTTAGTGATAGTTTAAGTGCCGGAAAGTGCCTAAAACTCACCCAAAGTGCTGAATGCAGCAAAATTCAGCAAAAATCAGAATTTTAACATACTAATATAATGCAGAAATATGATTAAATGGTCCTGAATGCTTTTCTAAGTCTCGGGAATCAATAGGGTCACAAAAAGATACATAACGCACACTAAACTGCAAGCTTAGCACCTTAACGAACCAGTAACCAACCAAACAACCAGACACTACGCGAAACACCAAATTTACACTAGAAGCATTGTTTTAACATTACTAAGCTAGTTATGATCCCCAAACATCATAACACCTCCTAAAAATATCTAATAACTAAAACACGTAACTAGACACTTGGATTCCAACCATGATCTAACCATAACATTACAACCTAGCCTAAGACCCCCCCCCCCACCTATGCTTACGGCCAACAAGGGCCCCACTTGTTGATTTTATTTGTTATAAAATTAGATTATGTTGGGAATATGCCATACAATTATGCCTTATGCCATTATATATTGGATGGAAGTTTACATAAACCTAAAGTCTTTAGCCATTTCTCATTCCATAACTCAACACCCATCTTCTTCCTATCCCTTCACCATGCTCAGGGCCAAACACCCCTACACCACCATCCTCTTCATCTTTCATTCTTCACTAAATCCATGCATACTCAAGGGTGTAAGGAGCTAAGTTAGGAGGCTTGGAGCTTTCGGAAGTTGAAGGACCTTCACCGTTTGCTTTTATCCACTTGTTTTCTACCCTTGATCATCCCTAGCCTTGTGCTAGTGGTAAGAGTCTTGATCTTGCTAGTTTACTTCTATTTTAAGTGGTTAAAGAAGAATCATAATGTCAATCTTGAAGAACATGAAGAACCACAAGAATAAAACATAAACATCAGCTTAAATCCTAAAGAAACTAAGCTGTTTATATGTTGTTTAACTTGTTGATTGTTATTTATTCATGTATATGATGTAGATCATCATATGATCTTGTTAGATCGTGATTAAAAACACGATCTAGCAAGATGAGAGAATAGAAATATTGTAGGATGATAGATCATCCACACATGAAGCAAGAACTCGAATGAACAAGTGGTTTTCTTGAAAAATAATGATCAAAGTAAGTTAATAATCATGTAGATCTAAAGATTTATGATTGGTTTTTCAAAGGAACCAAGTTAAAAACATGAGTTTCTTTTAATCTTGGTTCTTACATAAACAAAACTTATTTTTAGTGGTTAAACAAGTGTAGAAACACTTGTGTAACAAGAAGAATGCATAAAGAAATATTTTTGGAAAATATGATTTGAAGTTGTAAACATGTAACTTCTTTAAAAATAAAGTTTTTAAAGAAGTAAACAAATTTTAAAGGGTAATAAGACTTACTAAGAATACTAGTAAGTTACTACAATTTTTTACAAATATTCAAGTTCATGAAGTAGTAGAATATGCATGATTTTGGCAAGATTGGTAAGTAAAGGTTGTTTGTTGATGATTGTAAATTGATTGTGATGATTTTTGCAAAAGAAAATGATATGCTTGAAAGCATGGAAACCTCCATTTTTAGGGGAAACTATGGCAAAAATTTTCTAAAAATATGAACACTTAGAGAAATATTTTTAAACAAATATTTACAAGTGTATTTTAACCAAGAGTTTTCTACAAAAACTTTGCCATAATTTTTGTTACAAAAATTATAAATATTGGAGGTTGGTTTTTACAAATAAAAGTGACTAAATATGTATTTAGTAAATATATAATTAGAAGGCACCATGTGTGTGATTATTTGTATATTATGTGTATTAGTTATATTATTTTAGGATTTAAAATAATATAACTCATCAAAATACCAAGAACTTACAATCCAAAATATTACCAAAATCCAAAGAATATGAATATACAAGATTACACAAAATACCGGTAAAACCGAACAAATGAATATAACTTGCAAATATTCCAGAAATATTATTCATATGTATATTTTGATAAATAATATTTTGGACACCAATGAATGAAAATATGATTTTCACAATTATTACAAAGTTATATCATATTTTTGACAATAAGAAAATATATTATTTTTTGTGGACAAAAATATATTCTCTTGGAATCAATAGAAGATATATTATTTTTGTAAGAAATATATATTTTCTCAAATGAACATGAAATATATTATTTTTGGGAGAAAAATAAGTTTGTATATATTTTCCAAGATAGACTTGAAAATATACTATTTTTTGAACTTATGAGAAAATACAAATATTTTTGTCAAAGAAAAATTATAAATATTTTTTCTAAGTAATATTCCTTAAAAGATATGTTTTGTAAATATATATTGAATCTTTATTAAAGATAATATTCTGAAATAATTAATACGAAATTAAGTATAAGACTACTTAATAAAAATACGTATGCTCATACGTATAAATACACACCGGAATACGACCCCACATACCTGGAAAAAATATACAGGTACAAGAATACGAATACAAATACACCTATCCTTGGGAAGGATATACAAATATAAATACTTGGGAAGTATTAAGTTAGTATATATTGTTTTAACAATTATTCCAAAATTTAATAAATATAATTTAAGTTAAAATATTAATTATTTTGACAAATAATTATATACTTGGAATAATAACGAAGACACTTTGAAACGTAACTCAAGAACACTAATCAATACTAAGTCAAGGCACGACCCGCTCGTCTAATGAACCGTAGTACGCATGTAGGTAGTCGTGCGTTCTAGAGGAAGCTTTGAGTTACATCGGATACAAGGAACGCAAAACTGTGAGTTCATGTCCCCCTTTTCTTTTAACTGTTTTCGTTTTACAACTTCGGGGGTGAAGTACATGTTACAAATGATTACGATTACAAATGATTTACAAATGAAATGAACTGCTAGATCATGTGAAAGGGTATGCGTTATCTTGAGACCATTAATCCTTTAGAAGGACCGAGGGGCATGAGTGATAGATCTATTTGGGTGTTGCGAGCCCCACCCATGAGTCCGCGAGTTGGCTCATGTGGTGACTATGTCGTTCCAGCCGGGAGGCCCGGTGCGAAATACGCAAAGGATTGAGCCTTCCTACACTGGTTCACACATGTTAATGTACTAGCTACACATTAATTGATCTGTTCATTTTCACATACATACTTTCAATGATTACAAAGGTTTCAAAGGTTTATTCAAAAACACACACATGAACTCGCTCAACTTTTGTTGATTTTTTCAAACTACATGTATTTCAGGAAACTAAGTATGGATCTGGCGGCGTTAAAGTTTCAAGTGTTGTCTGGAATAAAAGATGTCATCCGGTGTCGAATGGTTTAGAGTGTGTATCCTATCCTAGATAGAATACATGTTTCAAAGCTTGGTTATCATTAGTGTCTTTTGAAAAGTTCTTATGGAAATTAAAACCTGTTGGTGTTGTATTCTGAATACGAAGTCTGTGTTTTTGGGGTTAAATCAATGTTGTTGTAATGTTTCAAAACTTAATCAATGGATGAACATCTTGGATTTATCATATAGTTTGTTATGGTTGAATGCAATGATATTAAGCAAGTCACACCATAATCACGCTTCCGCAAAAGTCAGGGTGTGACAGTTTGGTATCAGAGCTTCGATTGTAGCGAACTAGGATTCCTTCTCGAGTCTAGACTACAATCATTAGGGCTCTCACGAAAATATTTTTACAACATGTTTTCATTGCATACACGAAACGTCCAGATCCAAGAAACAAACATTTTTTTTAAAAGAAAATACACAAAACACATTTCAAGGTCTATGTTTGTGGTTCAGTCTAGGAGACTGGGTGTTTCAGTCGAGAGAATGGTGTTTCAGTCTGAGAGACTGGGTGTTTCAGTCTGAGAGAGTGGGTGTTTCAGTCTGGGAGACTAGGTGTTTCAGTCTGGGAGACTGGGTGTGTTAGTCTGGGAGACTAGGTGTTTCAGTCTGAGAGACTGGGTGGTTTAGTCTGGGAGACTAGGTGTTTCAGTCTGAGAGACTGGGTGGTTTAGTCTGGGAGACTAGGTGTTTCAGTCTGAGAGACTGGGTTGTTTAGTTTGGGAGAGACTAGGTGTTTCAGTCTGAGAGACTAGGTGGTTTAGTCTGGGAGACTGGGTAGTTCAGTCTAGGAGACTGGGTGGTTTAGTCTGGGAGACTAGGAATGATACTTAATTACATGATTTCATTATCTTTGTTTGCATAATGATAGTAGTTAAATATGTGCATATATTGTGAATGTTTTGTTATGGACACTATGTCTTCACCTGGTAGCGGATTGCCCGACGACCATGATCCCATGGCAGTAGTCTCCGACGACGAGATTATGTCAGAGCCGGAGATCTTCACCTCAGATTCAGAGAGTGACCCGGAGATGATGTCCGATGACGACTTGCGGCCGTTCGCGTTGCCCGACTTGGGAGATGATTTACCGACTACTGATGGCATTCCAGACGAGGATCCTTTTGTTATTCCCATTCCTGTCCATGATCGTCTTATCATCGATCATCCCGATGGTGAGCAAGTCATGGCCCCGATCCTCGCTCCCGTTCCTTTAGTGGCCATTCCTCTCGAGGATTTGCCCTTTCGATGATTTGTTTGATGATGACATTGAATTGTTTGTTGATGATCCTCCTGTTGACACCCAGGGTGATGGAGAGATAGCTGAGGATGTCGTTGCTATTCTGCCTCCTTAAGTATCCTCTGCTTCCATTTTACACTCGATTTCAGACTCCTTTGAGTATGTGACATCTGTAGCCTTACAGACGGCCGGGTTGCAGCTTTCTACTACTGACTCAGACGACGACACCGCTATGACTGTTGCGCTATCACCTGCTTGAGATCCCACATCTTCACACGACCCAGAGCCTGCTCCTGAGCCAACTCCTGTTCCTTTTGGGTTAGCCTGATGTTGCACATGCTGATCCTAAGCCCTTGCTTGATCATGACCCTATTTCTTTTGGTTTACCAGACATTGCACCCCTTATACCTGACCCAGTACCTGCACCTGATGATCTTCTCTTTTGTTGAGACAATTTTCCCTACACCCGCACCCGCCGATGTTGCTCCTTTTCCCCTATGGAGACCGACGTCCATCGCACCGACATGCCTATCATTTTCCTTCAGGACATACCCACACCCCGTCCAGGGGAAGGTACTTCTGGTCAGCACCCGCGCGACGATCCCTTTGCTTCAGCAGCTTTTCCGCAGATCCCCCAGGATGCACCGTTTGCTCCTTTCAGTTCTTCACCGCTGGACGAGCCATTGCGATAGTTCCCATCATGCACTATGCTGATTACAGACCCCTACCATCCCTCACAATATGGAGGCTACACACGGGATGAGTTGATCCTGCCACTTCAGCTACAGTTTAAGGTTTTGAGTCGCTGAGTTTTGGAGCCTGAGCCGACACCACGTCCTCCACCCTGTCTATACCAGTATACTATGATCCTTCACATTCATCACTGTCTCCTTTTTCACTCTCACCTACTGCTAATACACCTATCCCAGGTTTTGATGCTCGTTTCTTTGCTATCAAGCAGCAGATCAGTTACTTACTTCGATGTGTATACGAGCTCGAGGAGGAGCTCGCACACGTTAACAGTTTGTGTTTCTTCCCTTCTCCACCTCAGTCATCAGTATAACTGGATTTTGGTTTTATGCGGATTGCATTACATTGGGGTAAAGACACTACTAATGAGCCGAGATTGTGGAGACTGTTGAAGACTACTTTTGACCTTGAGATTTTGATGCACTAATAGACTTATTGGACAAGGGTAGGGTGACCCTGTGTCCCTTTTGATGTGATACACTTTGTAGACAATCTGATTATGGTCGGTAAATAATGAGAGCTCAGTCGCTATGTCTTCGCTAAGCACGTTGTTGATCTGCATGTGTGTGCTATAATTATGATGTTACATGTTTGCTTGTTATGTTCTCAGTAAATATGTTCCCATCTACATGATTGTGCTATAATTATGATGTTATATGATTGCTTGTTATGATGATTGCTTATATACATATATATACACACCTCCTAGGTCATATTCGTTAAGTAGAGGCTTATGTTCTTGTGTCCTTAATAAGACCTGACCTAGCCGATCTTCTTCTTAGAAGATGTCGATTCAAAAGAACATCGATACCAACAACCCCCTGCCAACGACAGAGGAGGAATTACAAGAGCGCATCTCGCAGGCCATCGCACAGCATGAGGCCCTTCGCTCCGAACGCAGCGGAGGTACCTCAGGAAATAACCCACCCAATGACTGCACCTACAAGCAGTTCTTGAGCTGTAAGCCCCGAGATTTCAATGGCACTGGGGTGCCATAGCTTTTGTGCGTTGGGTTGAGGAGACGGATTATGTTTTGCGATTGATCAAATGCGCCCAGAACATCAGGTCACGTACATAGCTGGACTGTTTCTAGATGGGGCTCTGTCATGGTGGAACCTTCAGGTTCAGACGTTGGGCGAGACTGCTGCATATGCTTTGACGTGGGACGAACTGAAAGAGCTGATGCGTAAGAGATATTGCTCGAGGGCAGAAGTCCAGAAGATGGAGACTGAACTTTGGAACTTGAAAATGGAAGGTCAAAAGATAGCCGAGTATGTGCAGAAATTTCACGATTTATCGCAAGTTGTTCCATACCTGGTGGAACCAGATTTTAAGATGATCGAATGCTTTATCGGGGGATTGGCACCTCAGATTCTAAGCCTGGTGACAACATCTAAACCTCCAACAATCACCGATGCTATCGATTTAAGTGTGGCGCTCACTGAAGAAGCGGTTAGACTAGGAAAATTTTCCACCTCGGAGGAGAAAAAGGAGATTCCTGTGGAGCCATCTGGAGATAAAAAGAGGAAGCTCTCAAATTTCAAGAAGGGTACTCGGGCGAATAACAAGAAGAAGGCCAAAAAGGGAAAAGAGTATATGGGACTCCTACCTAAGTGCGACAATTGTCTACGTTACCATGTCGGGGGATGTAAATATAGAAAATGTGATAACTGTAGCAAGAGGGGGCATCCCAAGGAGACTTGTAGGCATGGTACTGAACGTGGAAATGAAGGCCAAGATGGCAGCAAAAATCATGAAGGAAACAACGACAACAACGACTATCAAGGCAGGACGAGTAACAAGCAAAAACGTGCTCAAGGTTGTTTTAACTGTGGAAGCAAAAAACATTTCAAAAAATATTGCCCTAAAAACACTCAGGCGCATGGATGAAAGCTCAACGCCAAAGCTAGGGAAGCACGCCAGTATCTAAACATGGTCATCGGTACGGCCCATATTAGTCAACGTTCTGCATCTGTGCTGCTAGATACGGTTGCCAATTTTAGCTTCGCATCTCTAGAGTTTAAGAGTATCCTTGGTTTAGTAGCAAGTAAGTTAGACATCCCTTATCCGATAGAACTAGCTAGTGAGAAGCTAGTGAAGTGATTTGAGGTTGTGTGATAAAGCTTGGAGAGCGTGGGTTTACGCTTGAACTGCAGCCAGTCGATTTGGGAAGTTTCGACGTAGTAGTTGAAATGGATGGATTGTCGAGTAACCAAGCTGAGATCGTATGTCACGAGAAGACTTTTCCGCAGTCGGATGGCTAATGAAGAGACGATCGTGATTCGTGAAGATAAGCAGGATACGCCCCTACAGATTGCCAATTGTTTGAAGGCACGGAAGTTTTGCGTAAAAGGGGTATTGCCTCCTTGGCTCATGTCGTGGTCAAGGAAGCCGAAGAACCGAAGCTCGAAGATATCCCTGTGGAAGGGAATATCCTGAAGTCTTCCCCAAAGACTTTCCAGGATTATTCCCTCAGCAACAAGTCGAATTCCACATTGACTTGGTTCCAGGCGCCGCGCCTGCAGCCAAGGCACCTTAGCGACTTACACCTTCGGAGATGCAAGGATTGTCAGTGTAGCTTCAGGAGTTGCTAGAGAAGGAAGTTAACAGACCAAGCTTCTCGCCTTGGGAAGCTACAATGTTATTCATCAAGAAGAAGGATGATATCGTTCGTATGTGCATCAACTACCAGGAGCGTAGGTCGGAACTCATTAAAGGTTATCGCTTAGGAAACCACGTCTATTAACTCAGGCAAACCCTATCATTTCGTCGTACAAGCTATTTTAGTTAACCAAACGGGTAAAGTATTCAAATTTCTTTCATTGAAATTTCCAATTTTGCTTCTAGCGAGTAGATTCGTGCGTCTCTACTCCTCTTAATGGTAGTTGCATCCCGAAAATTTTCTTCATTAAAGCAAACACCCCTTTGTCTTGATACGTGATCATTGCCTCATTTTAGCGAATACTCATTGTTTCATTTCTTGGAAATTCATATGTTACACCTGCATCATTTGTTATGAATATGGTTTCGTTTCGAATAAGCGCTTCGTCAAAGTTCAAATATTGTTTGTTAAAGCTAATTGTTGATTTATGATTCGAATGACCTATATTATTGAAATTGTTGGCCCCTTTGCTTTCAAGTCAACACACTTTCTTAAAACTTCTTTTCTTTCGAGTTATATACATGGTTTATCCTGGTAACCATGCGGAAATTCCCTTGTCGATACATGTATTTAATGTCAAATTTCACTAAAACCAAGTTCAATTGCTTGAACTTGTCAATTTCGCGTATCCAATTCAAGACACCATATGATGTATTGAGAGCATCATATTCGAATTCATTTTTGCGAGAGTTTCATTCGTTCCAAGTCGTAGTAGACTTGTTTGGTCTACGGCTCCATTAAGTTGATTGTTGATTTCGACACCTTATGGTGATGTTTTCACTAGATTGAAGCTTGCGCTAATCTCGTTTACACATCTAATACACGGATTTAATTGTTTATTTATTGACTTGCTCTAAATCCGTTCTGTTTCATCATAATTAAAGTAGTCTTAACACAGTTGTGTGTCAAGACAATGGTACATAAGATTCATTTTATATTCCAGTGTACCTCCTAACGGTTCTTTCATTATCAATCGAATGCCTTGCGGAATTTGTTACTTGTTCATCTTCGATCGAAAACAGTAGTTCATTGATGTTCCATATTCAATTGAAAACTCTATGACATTGTGTAAAACAAATCTTCAGGTTGTTTCGGTACACTTTCATTTGATTTCAAACACGGTGAACTTGTTCGGTCACCGCTATTATTGAATTATGTCAATTACGACACCTTGTGGTATCGTTACAAACTTGTAGCTTGTGCTAGTCATGGTCAACCGTTTCACACGCAACTACCTATATGTTTGCTCAACTTGTCATTTAAACATTCTTAGTGCAACTATGAATTAAGACTATGGTACACCAGCTTCGATTGTATTTCATTTCGGTGTATTCTTGCGATTCAATACTGTCAACACACCAATTTTATTCATTCATTTGTTCGAAAGTTGACGGAGCATTTTCATGTTACTGTTACATTTGAGCTTGTTGATTTTAAGTTCGTCTAGCGGATGTTATTGTTCCTAAAATTCATTTGCATGTTGTAAACAAGTTGTTGAAATTCTATTGGTCAGAACTCCTCTTTTATTGGACCCCTGTGATTGTAAGTAACATCAGATGTTACACCTATACAACTCGTATCCCTTGATGTCAAATTCTGAGAGATATACCTTTTAACCATTGGATTCTTAGTATAGGAAGATGTCCTTGGATTCACCTGATTCAATAGGTTTTTATTCGGTGTTGTGGTTAGTTACTGTGGTATTATTCATATCCATACATGCATGATGTAACCCTAAGGAGTTAAGGTAGTATAAATTTCGAGGACGAAATTTTCTTAACAGGGGGAGAATGTGACAACTGTCAAAAATCCAGGAAACCGTACAATTAATTAATCATGATTAGTGCTTAATGATTGTACTAAATTGCAATTAACTGCTTTCTGATTTCTGCTTAATACATGCATGTGCATCACATATTGTTTAATGTCATACTAATATTGCAAGAAAGTTGTATTGCCTTAAATGATGCATTAAGTGTAGTTAGCACGGTTATCTGATAAATCAGGATAATGTGACAGAACTCAGCATGTAGACAGACAGTGTATTTAGACACAGAATGAGCCAGAAGCTAAGTACTACACTAGTGTAGTGTATAGGAAAGTAAGGATCACAAAACTGTCATTTTTAGTGATAGTTTAAGTGCCGGAAAGTGCCTAAAACTCAGCCAAAGTGCTGAATTTAGCAAAATTCAGCAAAAATCAGCATTTTAACATACTAATATAATGCAGAAATATGATTAAATGGTCTTGAATGCTTTCCTAAGTGTCGGGAATCAATAGTGTCATAAAAAGATACATAAAGCACACTAAACTGCAAGCTTAGCACCTTAACTAACCAGTAACCAACCAAATAACCGGACACTACCCGAAACATCAAATTTACACTAGAAGCATTGTTTTAACATTACCAAGCTAGTTATGATCCCCAAACATCATAACACCTCCTAAAAATATCTAATGACTAAAACACGTAACTAGACACTTGGATTCCAACCATGATCTAACCATAACATTACAACCTAGCCTAAGACCCCCCCCCCCCACCTATGCTCACGGCCAACAAGGGCCCCACTTGTAGATTTTATTTGTTATAAACTTAGATTATGTTGGGAATATGCCATACAATTATGCCTTATGCCATTATATATTGGATGAAAGTTTATATAAACCTAAAGTCTTTAGCCATTTCTCATTCCATAACTCAACACCCATCTTCTTCTTCTCCCTTCACCATGCTCACGGCCAAACACCCCTATACCACCATCCTCTTCATCTTTCATTCTTCACTAAATCCATGCATACTCAAGGGTGTAAGGAGCTAAGTTATGAGGCTTGGAGCTTTCGGAAGTTGAAGGACCTTCACCGTTTGCTTTTATCCACTTGTTTTCTACCCTTGATCATCCCTAGCCTTGTGCTAGTGGTAAGAGTCTTGATCTTGCTAGTTTACTTCTATTTTAAGTGGTTAAAGAAGAATCATAATGTCAATCTTGAAGAACATGAAGAACCACAAGAATAAAACATAAACATAAGCTTAAATCCTAAAGAAACTAGGTTGTTTATATGTTGTTTAGCTTGTTGATTGTTATTTATTCATGTATATGATGTAGATCATCATATGATCTTGTTAGATCATGATTAAAAACATGATCTAGCAAGATGAGAGAATAGAAATATTGTAGGATGATAGATCATCCACACATGAAGCATGAACTCGAATGAACAAGTGGTTTTCTTGAAAAATAATGATCAAAGTAAGTTAATAATCATGTAGATCTAAAGATTTATGAATGGTTTTTCAAAGGAACCAAGTTAAAAACATGAGTTTCATTTAATCTTGGTTCTTACATAAACAAAACTTATTTTTAGTGGTTAAACAAGTGTAGAAACACTTGTGTAACAAGAAGAATGCATAAAGAAATATTTTTGGAAAATATGATTTGAAGTTGTAAACATGTAACTTCTTTAAAAATAAAGTTTTTAAAGAAGTAAACACATTTTAAAGGGTAACAAGACTTACTAAGAATACTAGTAAGTTACTACAAATTTTTACAAATATTCAAGTTCATGAAGTAGTAGAATATGCATGATTTTAGCAAGATTGGTAAATAAAGGTTGTTTGTTGATGATTGTAAATTGATTGTGATGATTTTTGCAAAAGAAAATGATATGCTTGCAAGCATGGAAACCTCCATTTTTAAGGGAAACTATGGCAAAATTTTCTAAAAATATGAACACTTAGAGAAATATTTTTAAACAAATATTTACAAGTGTATTTTAACCAATAGTTTTCTACAAAAACTTTGCCATAATTTTTGTTACAAAAATTATAAATATTGGAGGTTGGTTTTTACAAATAAAAGTGACTAAATATGTATTTAGGAAATATATAATTAGAAGGCACCATGTGTGTGATTATTTGTATATTATGTGTATTAGTTATATTATTTTAGGATTTGAAATAATATAACTCATCAAAATACCAAGAACTTACAATCCAAAATATTACCAAAATCCTAAGAATATGAATATACAAGATTACACAAAATACCGGTAAAACCGAACAAAGGAATATACCTTACAAATATTTCGGAAATATTATTCATATGTATATTTTGGTAAATAATATTTTGGACACCAAGGAATGAAAATATGATTTTCACAATTATTACAAATTTATATCATATTTTTGACAAGAATAAAATATATTATTTTTGGTGGACAAAACTATATTCTCTTGGAATCAATAGAAGATATATTATTTTTGTAAGAAATATATATTTTCTCAAATGAACATGAAATATATTATTTTTGGGAGAAAAATAAGTTTGTATATATTTTCCAAGATAGACTTGAAAATATACTATTTTTTGAACTTATGAGAAAATACAAATATTTTTGTCAAAGAAAAATTATAAATAATTTTTCTGAGTAATATTCCTTAAAAGATATGTTTTGGAAATATATATTGAATCTTTATTAAAGATAATATTCCGGAATAATTAATACAAAATTAAGTATAAGAATACTTAATAAAAATACGTATGCTCATACGTATAAATACACACCGGAATACGACCCCACATACCTGGCAAAAATATATAGGTACAAGAATACGAATACAAATACACCCATCCTTGGGAAGGATATACAAATATAAATACTTGGGAAGTATTAAGTTAGTATATATTGTTTTAACAATTATTCCAAAATTTAATAAATATAATTTAAGTTAAAATATTAATTATTTTGAAAAATAATTATATACTTGGAATAATAACGAAGACACTTTGAAACGTACATGTTACAAATGATTACGATTACAAATGAAATGAACTGCTAGATCATCTGAAAGGGTAGGCGTTATCTTGAGACCAATAATCCTTTAGAAGGACCGAGGGGCATGAGTGATAGATCTATTTGGGTGTTGCGAGCCCCACCCATGAGTCCGCGAGTTGGCTCATATGGTGACTATGTTGTTCCAGCCGGGAGGCCCGGTGCGAAATACGCAAAGGATTGAGCCTTCCTACACTGGTTCACACATGTTAATGTATTAGCTACACATTAATTGATCTGTTCAATTTCACATACATACTTTCAATGATTACAAAGGTTTATTCACAAACACACACATGAACTCTCTCAACTTTTGTTGATGTTTTCAAACTACATGTATTTCAGGAAACTAAGTATGGATCTGGCGGCGTTAAAGTTTCAAGTGTTATCTGGAATAAAAGATGTCATCCGGTGTCGAATGGTTTAGAGTGTGTATCCTATCCTGGATAGAATACATGTTTCAAAGCTTGGTTATCATTAGTGTCTTTTGAAAAGTCCTTATGGAACTTAAAACCTGTTGGTGTTGTATTCTGAATACGAAGTCTGTGTTTTTGGGGTTAAATCAATGTTGTTGTAATGTTTCAAAACTTAATCAATGGATGAACATCTTGGATTTATCATATAGTTGTTTGTTGTGGTTGAATGCAATGATATTAAGCAAGTCACACCATAATCACGCTTCCGCAAAAGTCAGGGTGTGACAGTTTGGTATCAGAGCTTCGATTGTAGCGAACTAGGATTCCTTCTCGAGTCTAGACTACAATCATTAGGGCTCTCACGAAAATATTTTTACAACATGTTTTCATTGCATACACGAAACGTCCAGATCCAAGAAACAAACATTTTTTTAAAAGAAAATACACAAAACACATTTCAAGGTCTATGTTTGTGGTTCAGTCTGGGAGACTGGGTGTTTCAGTCGAGAGAATGGGTGTTTCAGTCTGAGAGACTGGGTGTTTCAGTCTGAGAGACTGGGTGTTTCAGTCTGGGAGACTGGGTGTGTCAGTCTGAGAGACTGGGTGTGTTATACTGGGAGACTAGGTGTTTCAGTCTGAGAGACTGGGTGGTTTAGTCTGGGAGACTAGGTGTTTCAGTCTGAGAGACTGGGTGGTTTAGTCTGGGAGACTAGGTGTTTCAGTCTGAGAGACTGGGTTGTTTAGTTTGGGAGAGACTAGGTGTTTCAGTCTGAGAGACTGGGTGGTTTAGTCTGGGAGACTGGGTAGTTCAGTCTTGGAGACTGGGTGGTTTAGTCTGGGAGACTAGGAAGGATACTTAATTACATGATTTCATTATCTTTGCTTGCATAATGATAGTAGTTAAATATGTGCATATATTGTGAATGTTTTGTTATGGACACTATGTCTTCACCTGGTAGCGGATTGCCCGACGACCATGATCCCATGGCAGTAGTCTCCGACGACGAGATTATGTCAGAGCCAGAGATCTTCACCTCAGATTCAGAGAGTGACCCGGAGATGATGTCCGACGACGACTTGCAGCCGTTCGCGTTGCCCGACTTGGGAGATGATTTACCGACTAATGATGGCATTCCAGACGAGGATCCTTTTTTTATTCCCATTCATGTCCATGATCGTCTTATCATCGATCATCCCGATGGTGAGCAAGTCATGGCCCCGATCCTCGCTCCCGTTCCTTTAGTGGCCATTACTCTCGAGGATTTGCCCTTTCGACAATTTGTTTGATGATGACGTTGAATTGTTTGTTGATGATCCTCCTGTTGACGCCCAGGGTGATGGAGAGATAGCTGAGGATGTCGTTGCTATTAAGCAGCAGATCAGTTACTTAGTTCGATGTGTATACGAGCTCGAGGAGGAGCTCGCACACGTTAACAGTTTGTTTTTCTTCCCTTCTCCACCTCAGTCATCAGTATAACTGGCTTTTGGTTTTATGCGGATTGTGTTACTTTGGGGTAAAGACACTACTAATGAGCCGAGATTGCGGAGAATGCTGAAGACTACTTTTGATCTTGAGATTTTGATGCACTAATAGACTTATTGGACAAGGGTAGGGTGACCCTGTGTCCCTTTTGATGTGATACACTTTGTAGACAATGTGATTGTGGTCGGTAAATAATGAGAGCTCAGTCGCTTTGTCTTCGCTAAGCACGTTGTTGATCTGCATATGTGTGCTATAATTATGATGCTACGTGTTTGCTTGTTATGTTCTCAGTAAATATGTTCCCATCTACAGGATTGTGCTATAATTGTGATGTTATATGATTGCTTGTTATGACGATTGCTTATATACATAGATATACACACCTCCTAGGTCATATTCGTTAAGTAGAGGCTTATGTTCTTGTGTCCTTAATAAGACCTGACCTAGCCGATCTTCTTCTTAGAAGATGTCGATTCAAAGGAACATCGATACCAACAACCCTCTGCCAACGACAGAGGCGGAATTACAAGAGCGCATCTCACAGGCCATCGCATAGCACGAGGCCCTTCGCTCCGAACGCAGCGGAGGTACCTCAGGAAATAACCCACCCAACGACTGCACCTACAAGCAGTTCTTGAGCTGCAAGCCCTGAGATTTCGACGGCACTGGGGGTGCCATAGCTTTTGTGCGTTGGGTTGAGGAGACGGATTATGTTTTGCGATTGAGCAAATGCGCCCAGAACATCAGGTCACGTAGATAGCTGGACTGTTTCTAGATGGGGCTCTGTCATGGTGGAACCTTCAGGTTCAGATGTTGGGCGAGACTGCTGTGTATGCTTTGACGTGGGACAAACTGAAAGAGCTAATGCGTAAGAGATATTGCTTAAGGGCAGAAGTCAAGAAGATGGAGACTGAACTTTGGAACTTGAAAATGGAAGGTCCAAAGATAGCCGAGTATGTGCAGAAATTTCACGATTTATCGCAAGTTGTTCCATACCTGGTGGAACCAGAGTTTAAGAGGATCGAACGCTTTATCGGGGGATTGGCACCTCAGATTCTAAGCCTGGTGACAACATCTAAACCTCCAACAATCACCGATGCTATCAACTTAATTGTGGCGCTCACTGAAGAAGCGGTTAGACTAGGAAAATTTTCCACCTCGGAGGAGAAAAAGGAGATTCCTGTGGAGCCATCTGGAGATAACAAGAGGAAGCTCGCAAATTTCAAGAAGGGTACTCGGGCGAATAACAAGAAGAAGGCCAAAAAGGGAAAAGAGTATATGGGACTCCTACCTAAGTGCGACAATTGTCTACGTTACCATGTCGGGCGATGTAAATATGGAATATGTGATAACTGTGGCAAGAGGGGGTATCCCAATGAGACTTGTAGGCATGGTACTGAACGTGGAAATGAAGGCCAAGATGGCAGCAAGAATCACGAAGGAAACAACAACAACAACGACTATTAAGGCAAGACGAGTAACAAGCAAAAACGTGCTCAAGGTTGTTTTAACTGTGGAAGCAAAAATCATTTCAGAAAATACTGCCCTAAAAACACTCAGGCGCATGGATGAAAGCTCAACGCCAAAGCTAGGGAAGCACGCCAGGATCCAAACACGGTCATCGGTACGACCCATATTAGTCAACATTCTGCATCTGTGCTGCTAGATACGGTTGCCAATTTTAGCTTCGCATCTCTAGAGTTTAAGAGTATCCTTGGTTTAGTAGCAAGTAAGTTAGACATCCCTTATCGGATAGAACTAGCTAGTGAGAAGCTACTAGAAGCTAGTGAAGTGATTTGAGGCTGTGTGATAGAGCTTGGAGAGCGTGGGTTTACGCTTGAACTACTACTAGTCGAGTTGGGAAGTTTCGAAGTAGTAGTTGAAATGGATGGATTGTCGAGTAACCAAGCTGAGATCGTATGTCACGAGAAGACTTTTCCGCAGCCCGATGGCGAATGAAGAGACGATCGTGATTCGTGAAGATAAGCAAGATACGCCCCTACAGATTGCCAATTGTTTGAAGGCACGGAAGTTTTGCGTAAAAGGTGTATTGCCTCCTTGGCTCATGTCGTGGTCAAGGAAGCCGAAGAACCGAAGCTCAAAGATATCCCTGTGGAAGTGAATATCCTGAAGTCTTCCCCAAAGACTTACCAGGATTATTCCCTCAGCAACAAGTCGAATTCCACATTGACTTGGTTCCAGGCGTCGCGCCTGCAGCCAAGGCACCTTAGCGACTTACACCTTCGGAGATGCAAGGATTGTCGGTGTAGCTTCAGGAGTTGCTAGAGAAGGAAGTTAACAGACCAAGCTTCTCGCCTTGGGAAGCTACAATGTTGTTCATCAAGAAGAAGGACGATAGCGTTCGTATGTGCATCAACTACCAGGAGCGTAGGTCGGAACTCATTAAAGGTTATCGCTTAGGAAACCACGTCTATTAACTCAGGCAAACCCTATCATTTCGTCGTGCAAGCTATTTTAGTTAACCAAATGGGTAAAGTATTCAAATTTCTTTCATTGAAATTTCCACTTTTGCTTCTAGCGAGTAGATTCGTGCGTCTCTACTCCTCTTAATGGTAGTTGCATCCCGACAATTTTCTTCATTAAAGCAAACACCCCTTTGTCTTGATACGTGATCATTGCCTCATTTTAGCGAATACTCAGTGTTTCATTTCTTGGAAATTATTATATGTTACACCTGCATCATTTGTTATGAATATGGTTTCGTTTCGAATAAGCGCTTCGTCAAAGTTCAAATATTGTTTGTTAAAGCTAATTGTTGATTTAAGATTCGAAAGACCTATATTATTGAAATTCTTGGCCCCTTTGCTCTCAAGTCAACACACTTTCTTGAAACTTCTTTTCTTTCGAGTTATATACATGGTTTATCCTGGTAACCATGCCGAAATTCCCTTGTCGATACATGTATTTAATGTCAAATTTCGCTAAAGCCAAGTTCAATTGCTTGAACTTGTGAATTTCGCGTATCCAATTCAAGACACCATATGATGTATTGAGAGCATCATATTCGAATTCATTTTTGCGAGAGTTTCATTCGTTCCAAGTCGCAGTAGACTTGTTTGGTCTACGGCTCCATTAAGTCGATTGTTGATTTCGACACCTTATGGTGATGTTTTCACTAGATTGAAGCTTGCGCTAATCTCGTTTACACATCTACTACACGGATTTAATTGTTTATTTATTGACTTGCTCTAAATCCGTTCTGTTTCATCATAATTAAAGTAGTCTTAACACAGTTGTGTGTCAAGACAATGGTACATAAGATTCATTTTATATTCCAGTGTACCTCCTAACGGTTCTTTCATTATCGATCGAATGCCTTGCGGAATTTGTTACTTGTTCATCTCCGATCGAAAACAGTAGTTCATTGATGTTCCATATTCAATTGAAAACTCTATGACATTGTGTAAAACAAATCTTCAGGTTGTTTCGGTACACTTTCATTTGATTTCAAACACGGTGAACTTGTTCGGTCACCGCTATTATTTAATTATGTCAATTACGACACCTTGTGGTATCGTTACAAACTTGTAGCTTGTGCTAGTCATGGTCAACCGTTTCACACGCAACTACCTATATGTTTGTTCAACTTGTCTTTTAAACATTCTTAGTTCAACTATGAATTAAGACTATGGTACACCAGCTTCGATTGTATTTCATTTCGGTGTATTCTTGCGATTCAATACTGTCAACACACCAATTTTATTCATTCATTTGTTCGGAAGTTGACGGAGCATTTTCATGTTACTGTTACATTTGAGCTTGCTGATTTTAAGTTCGTCTAGCGGATGTTATTGTTTCTAAAATTCGTTTGCATGTTGTAAACAATCTGTTGAAATTCTATTGGTCAGAACTCCTCTTTTATTGGACCCCTGTGATTGTAAGTAACATCAGATGTTACACCTATACAACTCGTATCCCTTGATGTCAAATTCTGAGAGATATACCTTTTAACCATTGGATTCTTAGTATAGGAAGATGTCCTTGGATTCACCTGATTCAATAGGTTTTGATTCGGTGTTGTGGTTAGTTACTGTGGTACTATTCATATCCATACATGCATGATGTAACCCTGAGGAGTTAAGGTAGTATAAATTTCGAGGACGAAATTTTCTTAAAAGGGGGAGAATGTGACAACTGTCAAAAATCCAGGAATCCGTACAATTAATTAATCATGATTAGTGCTTAATGATTGTGCTAAATTGCAATTAACTGCTTTCTGATTTCTGCTTAATACATGCATGTGCATCACATATTGTTTAATGTCATACTAATATTGCAAGAAAGTTGAATTGCCTTAAATGATGCATTAAGTGTAGTTAGCACGGTTATCTGATAAATCAGGATAATGTAACAGAACTCAGCACGTAGACAGACAGTGTATTTAGACACAGAATGAGCCAAAAACTAAGTACTACACTAGTGTAGTGTATAGGAAAGTAAGGATCACAAAACTGCCCTTTTTAGTGATAGTTTAAGTGCCGGAAAGTGCCTAAAACTCACCCAAAGTGCTGAATTCAGCAAAATTCAGTATTTTAACATACTAATATAATGCACAAATATGATTAAATGGTCCTGAATGCTTTCCTAAGTGTCGGGAATCAATAGTGTCACAAAAAGATACATAAAGCACACTAAACTGCAAGCTTAGCACCTTAACAAACCAGTAACCAACCAAACAACCGGACACTACCCGAAACATCAAATTTACACTAGAAGCATTGTTTTAACATTACCAAGCTAGTTATGATCCCCAAACATCATAACACCTCCTAAAAATATCTAATGACTAAAACACGTAACTAGACACTTGGATTCCAACCATGATCTAACCATAACATTACAACCTAGCCTAAGACCCCCCCCCCACCTATGCTCACGGCCAACAAGGGCCCCACTTGTTGATTTTATTTGTTATAAAATTAGATTATGTTGGGAATATGCCATACAATTATGCCTTATGCCATTATATATTGGATGAAAGTTTATATAAACCTAAAGTCTTTAGCCATTTCTCATTCCATAACTCAACACCCATCTTCTTCCTCTCCCTTCACCATGCTCACGGCCAAACACCCCTACACCACCATCCTCTTCATCTTTCATTCTTCACTAAATCCATGCATACTCAAGGGTGTAAGGAGCTAAGTTAGGAGGCTTGGAGGCTTCGCAAGTTGAAGGACCTTCACCGTTTGCTTTTATTCACTTGTTTTCTACCCTTGATCATCCCTAGCCTTGTGCTAGTGGTAAGAGTCTTGATCTTGCTAGTTTACTTCTATTTTAAGTGGTTAAAGAAGAATCATAATGTCAATCTTGATGAACATGAAGAACCACAAGAATAAAACATAAACATAAGCTTAAATCCTAAAGAAACTAAGTTGTTTATATGTTGTTTAGCTTGTTGATTGTTATTTATTCATGTATATGATGTAGATCATCATATGATTTTGTTAGATCATGATTAAAAACATGATCTAGCAAGATGAGAGAATAGAAATATTGTAGGATGATAGATCATCCACACATGAAGCATGAACTCGAATGAACAAGTGGTTTTCTTGAAAAATAATGATCAAAGTAAGTTAATAATCATGTAGATCTAAAGATTTACGAATGGTTTTTCAAAGGAACCAAGTTAAAAACATGAATTTCATTTAATCTTGGTTCTTACATAAACAAAACTTATTTTTAGTGGTTAAGCAAGTGTAAAAACACTTGTGTAACAAGAAGAATGCATAAAGAAATATTTTTGGAAAATATGATTTGAAGTTGCAAACATGTAACTTCTTTAAAAATAAAGTTTTTAAAGAAGTAAACACATTTTAAAGGGTAACAAGACTTACTAAAAAACTAGTAAAGTAGTAAGTTACTACAAATTTTTACAAATATTCAAGTTCATGAAGTAGTAGAATATGCATGATTTTGGCAAGATTGGTAAGTAAAGGTTGTTTGTTGATGATTGTAAATTGATTGTGATGATTTTTGAAAGAAAATGATATGCTTGAAAGCATGGAAACCTCCATTTTTAGGGGAAACTATGGCAAAATTTTCTAAAAATATGAACAGTTAGAGAAATATTTTTAAACAAATATTTACAAGTGTATTTTAACCAAGAGTTTTCTACAAACACTTTGCCATAATTTTTGTTACAAAAATTATAAATATTAGAGGTTGGTTTTTACAAATAAAAGTGACTAAATATGTATTTAGGAAATATATAATTAGAAGGCACCATGTGTGTGATTATTTGTATATTATGTGTATTAGTTATATTATTTTAGGATTTGAAATAATATAACTCATCAAAATACCAAGAACTTACAATCCAAAATATTACCAAAATCCTAAGAATATGAATATACAAGATTACACAAAATACCGGTAAAACCGAACAAGGGAATATAACTTGCAAATATTCCGGAAATATTATTCATATGTATATTTTGGTAAATAATATTTTGGACACCAAGGAATGAAAATATGATTTTCACAATTATTACAAAGTTATATCATATTTTTTACAAGAAGAAAATATATTATTTTTGGTGGACAAAAATATATTCTCTTGGAATCAATAGAAGATGTATTATTTTTGTAAGAAATATATATTTTCTCAAATGAACATGAAATATATTATTTTTGGGAAAAAAATAAGTTTGTATATATTTTCCAAGATAGACTTGAAAATATACTATTTTTTTAACTTATGAGAAAATACAAATATTTTTGTCAAAGAAAAATTATAAATAATTTTTCTAAGTAATATTCCTTAAAAGATATGTTTTGGAAATATATATTGAATCTTTATTAAAGATAATATTCCAGAATATAAGTATAAGAATACTTAATAAAAATACGTATGCTCATACGTATAAATACACACCGGAATACGACCCCACATACCTGGAAAAAATATACAGGTACTAGAATACGAATACGAATACAAATACACCCATCCTTGGGAAGGATATACAAATATAAATACTTGGGAAGTATTAAGTTAGTATATATTGTTTTAACAATTATTCCAAAATTTAATAAATATAATTTAAGTTAAAATATTAATTATTTTGACAAATAATTATATACTTGGAATAATAACGAAGATACTTTGAAACGTAACTCAAGAACACTAATCAATACTAAGTCAAGGCACGACCCGCTCGTCTAGTGAACCGTAGTACGCATGTAGGTAGTCGTGCGTTCTAGAGGAAGCTTTGAGTTACATCGGATACAAGGAACGCAAAAGTGTGAGTTCATGTCCCCCTTTTCTTTTAACCGTTTTCGTTTTACAACTTCGGGGGTGAAGTACATGTTACAATTGATTATGATTACAAATGATTTACAAATGAAATGAACTGCTAGATCACGTGAAAGGGTATGCGTTATCTTGAGACCATTAATCCTTTAGAAGGACCGAGGGGCATGAGTGATAGATCTATTTGGGTGTTGCGAGCCCCACCCATGAGTCCGCGAGTTGGCTCATGCGGTGACTATGTCGTTCCAGCCGGGAGGCCCGATGCGAAATACGCAAAGGATTGAGCCTTCCTACACTGTGTGACAACCTGGGTCACTGTGACCGTCAAACAAATACCGAGCCAATGAAATATTGTATTTCATACTTGGGATCTGTATAAATATGTGTATCTTTTGCACATATCAATTCTTGTTCGATTTCAAGCTCTAAATCGCTTTCTGGAAGGTTATACGCGCACTAGTGCGTAGATATAACCAGTTTAACGCAACAAACACTCCGGAATAGTGAAATAGGTTTAACATACCTTAAATAACCTTTACATAACTTAGAAATTAGTTTTGAAGGCTTTGGTATGGCAAAATCAAGTTAATTCGCTTACAGGGACTAAATTTGACAAACTGCGAAAGTATGCCAATTTGAACTATAACAAACATTCCGGAACATGACCATAAGTTAAACATACCATAAATATCCTTCACATATCTTAGAAATAGGCTTTGAGGGGTTCGGTGTGCTAAAATAAACTTTTGGGTCATTCAGGGACTAAAAGTGTCAAAAAGTGCACAAGTTTGCACTTTTACGCATAACTTACGTTCTGAATACATCCGGACATCCAAAAATTTATGTAAGCACTAAAATATTTTATTTTAGTGTTTGGCTTGAGAAAAATCCATTCGTCACGCATTTTGGATCGTTTTTCGCGCTTATGCGCATTCCGTCGTAATTAAGCGAACATCGCGTTCGTACGGCTAAACGAACCAACATCCGACATATTTTTGAGCATGTTTCATGTCCAAAATGTTTAGGCATCATTTTAGGGCCTTAAATTTGGCTTTACGGGCCTTAGAAGTGTCGGAAATGGCCTTAAACACGTGCAGGGACTGAAACAGTCATTTCTGAAACTTATTGCTGATCTGACATGGCCAGGCGGCCCGCCTCAGTTCTTGTACATATCCACGCGGGCCGCGTCCGCCTCTCTGATCAGATAAGAGCGAACAGTCAGCAGTTTCCACCTGTTTTAACCACACCCACACATTCTAACTTGCATATTCAGCTGATAAGGATCATTTTTAGGCTACCACAACTTTGCAACACATGTACGGGTAGGATTAAGGCACGATATTCAACAAACGATCTTAACGGTTACCCAAAAACTATAAATACCCCACCCCCCATTACTTCAAAACCACTAGAATCTGATCTAAGTGACTCTAAGTTGGAACCATTGTTTCATACCTGAGTTATTGTGATCTAGATTAGCATTCGGGGACCCTTCGTAAGTATTCTTTCGTTCTTTTATCGCTTTTCGAGTCTTTTCGAGCCTGAAAGTCAAACTTTGTTTGACTTTCTGCGTTGACCAGTTATGGTCAATGCGAAGTTCGTTTGAACTTCGCAACGTGATTGTAATCACGATGGTTATAGTCCCTTGGGACTATGCCTACTGATTACCACGTTGTCTAGGGTCGTAAGGGTAAGCGATCTGATAAATCGCTTATACCTTCGAACCCGACCCATTTGGTCGATCATTAGGATCCGACCAAATACATTAGGTGACCATAGTATATAGGGAATAACCTTCCGAGGTTATACCTTATGGTCGCTTCGTTAAGTAGTTGTATGATAAGTAGTTTATATGCCTTAGGTAAATTACCAGAATACCCTTTTCATGTATAATTGGTAATTAAGCATATGTAACCTAAACTTTTGTCACATAACTGATTATGTAACATGTTTAGGCATATAACACTTGTCATAGGACTAGTTAGACGATCCGAACGCGTTTCACACGAACGATGCGTTAAAGTAGCATAAGCTACCTAAACGGGTCGTAATGGGTCGTAAGCACTTAGATTAAGGTTTCATTTAGTATGTAGGCTTTGTTAAACCATATGACACGAGTCTCTATACTCGTTTGGTTTACGAACCCTCATTCTATCAGATCTTCCGATTTAGGTCCGGTTTATTAACATAGTTACCTATATTAGGTGTCGTTTGATATCCGCGATCTCTAGCATTGTTTGGTTGTTACTCAAGGACTACTGAGCAATCTCAAGTGAGTACATAGAACCCCTCTTTTACTGTTTTCCAAACTGTTTTGGGGTGGAACACATGTGCCTACTTGTTACTTTCATGCTTTCCTGTTTTCAAATCATATACTTGCTATGTTTATTAGTACATTAATAGTACATGATTTCATTACATTTTCATGCTAGGTGTGCCCATTGTGTGCATTACTTAGTACATCGTTTTACATTACATTTCATGCTAGGTGTGCCATCGTGTGCGTACTTAGTACATCGTGAACCGTTTGTATCTGTGAACCGTTTGTATCTGTGAACCGTTTGTATCTGTGAATCATTTGTATCTGTGAACCATTTGTATCTGTGAACCGTTTGTATCTGTGAACCGTTTGTATCTGTGAACCGTTTGTATCTGTGAACCGTTTTTATCTGTGAACCGTTTGTATCTGTGAACCATTTGTATCTGTGAACCGTGTGAACCGTATTTGACCATACATAAACATTTCTACAATTGTTAAACATTACTTTGGTGGTTTGGTTTGATTAAGTGATTAAGTAACGATGCATGTGTAATATGATACAAGCATGGTGGATACGCCGCTGGTACTTCCTATATATAAGTGCTTGCATGGTATTACATATCGTAGCGTTAATTGAATCATTTCAGTTTGAGACATAGAACATTTTATACAAATAACATACTTTTCACAAGACATTGTTTTACAAACAACTTATCTTATACAAACTCATTTTACATGGTTATTCATTTAACCATACATTATTCTCTTATTTATACATATCATTTGATTTTATTGTTTTTCAAATGATTTACAAGACAAAGCAAATTACAAGGTTCATGACTAAACATTTTCTCAAACATAAGTCATGAATCCTATTTTCACAAAACCTATGTATCTCACAGGCATTTTTATGCTGACGTACATATTTTCACATGTGTTTTCAGGAGATGAAGCATAGGACTTATCAAGACATACTTAGGCGGACCTGTGCCTTAGTGACATTAAAAGATGCAAGACTAGTTAATTATGTTATACTTCGTTGTTTGTTAAGACATTGTAATACTTTTAATTAATAAAACGAAACTTCAATTGCCATGGATTTGAAACAATTAATTCTGTTACAACACTCCCCGATGTTTCCGCCACGTTTTGTATGTTCTACGTGGTCGGGGTGTGACAGAAAAGATGGTATCAGAGCAAATGGTTATAGGGAATTAGGTTATTAGTAATGCTTTGACCTAGTCTATAACCTTCTTAGGACCCTAACGCGAGTTCACTTGCGTTTAATCATAAAACGATACCGTCACCTATCCTTAGGCGACGACCACAACAAGGACATAAATTTCAAAACCGCATTGAAAACTAATCATCTGTTCTAGGATGATTGATTACTAGGTTTTGAACCCTCTATTGTAAGGTTTTGAACCCTCTGTTATATGGTTTTGAACCCCCTTGAGTTTTCAAAATCTCGTCAAGGTTTTGGGTTTTAAATAATGTGAACACGTGCAAACTGGAAGGGTGAATGCCTGTATTCTGGGTTTTCTGTCTAGGCAAGCACTTCGTATACATCTCATCAGACGCGAGACCAGTTGTGCTTACCTGGGAATTCTTGGGATGAGTGTTCACTTATAGGCGAGCATGTCTTCGCGATACATTATTTTTTACCCATTTACTTTGATTAGTCACTGTGTGTCGTTTGTTGCTTTGTAGTAACAAACAAATGACCACTACCCTTGCTTTCATCAGATTTGTTTCATCTTATTCTTTTCGTCTAATTCTCTCACTCGTTTCCTTTCATGTTTCCTCTTTTAGAATGCCTCCTCGACGCGAAAGCCAGATAGCGACTGCCGAATTGGCAGAAATCATTGCGCAGCAGATGGCTGCTCAATTCCCAAACCTCTTTGCTCAATGGAATCAAGCCAACAACAACAACAATGGTCCATGCAATTTCAAGAGTTTTAACTCGGCGAAACCACTCAAGTTTAGCGGTTCTGAGGGAGCGACTGGGCTTCTTCAATGGTTCGAGAGCATTGAGAATACTTTCCGCCACGTGCAGTGTCCTGACAATCGCAAGGTCGAGTTTGCTTCGAGTGTGTTTCAGAAGAGAGCCCTTACGTGGTGGAACGGGGTTATGAGAGATCGTGGTGCAGAGGTTGCACTAGCACAGACATGGGCTGAACTTAGGACCCTTATGATGAAGGAATTCTGTCCTCGTCACGAGATCAGGGCCTTGGAAAGGGAATTCGACAATCTGGAGCAAGACAGCGGTGAGCATCGAGCCTACACGGACCGTTATGAGGAGTTAAGTCTGTTATGCCCAAACATGGTCACGCCTTTGGATAAGGCAATCGAAAAGTACATTGATGGCCTCCCTGACTCAATACAAGACATTGTGACCGGCAGCAACCCTACTACAGTTAGACAGGCCATTGAGCTATCTGCAACCTTGACTGAATCAAAGATCAGGAAAGGTAAACTTTTCCGAAAAGGTGACAAGAAACCGGTCGAGGAATCGAACCCAATCGAGGAATCAAAGACCATGGATGAACAGACTGGATCCCCTAAGAAGACAAAGAAGCGAAAGGCTTCTCAGAACTTTGCCATGGTTACTCACAATGATCAAGCCGTCCCCAACCAACCAGCTCAACCCCCTGCCAGGAAACCCTACAACGGAACTGCACCCTTGTGCAACCAATGTGGCCTACATCATCATGCTGCTGTGAAGTGCCGCAAATGCCAAACTTGCGGACTTATAGGCCATACAGCAAGAGTCTGCCCAGCTGCAGCTGCACCAAACCAAGCTGGCAACAACCCTGCTCAAGGTCGTTTTCTACCAGGTTCTTGCTTCAACTGTGGCGAGATGGGTCATTTCCTAAGAAATTGCCCAAAACTTGCAAATGCAAATCCAGCACAGGGATGAGCATCGGACCGAATGGAAGACAACGCTGTTTAGAAATAATCAATCCTTATGTATTATTTTCTTTTGTTGTCAATGTCCAAGAAACAGTTGTTATCATTGTTTATAAATAAATCTTTTATTTACATTGCAAATGTATTTATGTGGTTGTATGTATAAACAACATATCTCTTACAATACCGACAATCAAGGAACCGTATTCCTTGAAGGACAGACTACCCCCAAACTTTCTGATCTCTTGCGTTGTCTACGAAATTCCTAAGTAACCATTTCTTCTAAGGAAAACGAAGTACAAGGCGCAAGTTACAACATTGGACGAATACCCAAAGTACCACTATAAATCCTTAATAGGGTACCTAAGGGTATTTCCGTGAATCCTAAAATTGTTGTGTTCCTTAATTGGACCATTACGTTTCTTTGTAAACAAAATCGAATTTTTGTAGATCTTCCTATCTCTTCAGATAGATCCCAGAGGACATTGAAGTCCATGGACTGGTTTCCATATCCGTTCTCAATCGATAACAAATTAATAACAAAGTTAAACAACTATGTGATTATGTGCTTATGAACATTACAAGACAAACTGTGCAGACTGTGCAAGGAATTACGTAATTATGGATGCATACATAATTATGGAATTCAGTGCGCAGAAACCACAGCGAGCTTTGTCATGTGCCTAGAAGTTAGCTCTATTCATTTCCGTTTCTAAGGAAGCAACCGTAGAAAATGACTCCGTTTGATCATTTTCGTTTCTGAAGATTTTCCGTTAAGGAAATGAATATCCGTTTGTCTATCCTTTTCATTTCCGTTTCTGAGGAAGCAACCGTAGAAAATGACTCCGTTTGATCATTTTCGTTTCTGAAGATTTTCTGTTAAGGAAATGAATATCCGTTTGTCTATCCTTTTCATTTCCGTTTCTGAGGAAGCAACCGTAGAAAATGACTCCGTTTGTTCATTTTCGTTTCTGAAGATTTTCCGTTAAGGAAATGAATATCCGTTTGTCTATCCTTTTCATTTCCGTTTCTGAGGAAGCAACCGTAGAAAATGACTCCGTTTGTTCATTTTCGTTTCTGAAGATTGTCCGCTAAGGAAATGAATATCCGTTTGTCTATCCTTTTCATTTCCATTCCTGAGGAAGCAACCGTAGAAAATGACTCCGTAAGATCATTTTACGTTTCTGAAGATTGTCCGTTGAGGAAATGAATCCCCGTTTGTTTATTCCTTCATTTCTGCTTCTGAAGAATACTCGTTGAGGAAAATGACTCCGTCTGTTCATTTTCGTTCTGAAGAATGTCCGTTAAGGAAATGACAGGATTATGCCTTACATATCTCTGGTGGTTATTTGACACAAAGTCACAAATAGACTCCTACGAATAAATTTCGGGACGAAATTTCCTAAAGTAGGGGAGACTGTGACAACCTGGGTCACTGTGACCATCAAAAAAATACCGAGCCAATGAAATATTGTATTTCATACTTGGGATCTGTATAAATATGTGTATCTTTTGCACATATCAATTCTTGTTCGATTTCAAGCTCTAAATCGCTTTCTGGAAGGTTATACGCGCACTGGTGCGTAGATATAACCAGTTTAACGCAACAAACACTCCGGAATAGTGAAATAGGTTTAACATACCTTAAATAACCTTTACATAACTTAGAAATAAGTTTTGAAGGCTTTGGTATGGCAAAATCAAGTTAATTCGCTTACAGGGACTAAATTTGACAAACTGCGAAAGTATGCCAATTTGAACTGTAACAAACATTCCGGAACATGACCATAAGTTAAACATACCATAAATATCCTTCACATAGCTTAGAAACAGGCTTTGAGGGGTTCGGTGTGCTAAAATAAACTTTTGGGTCATTCAGGGACTAAAAGTGTCAAAAAGTGCACAAGTTTGCACTTTTACGCATAACTTACGTTCTGAATACATCCGGACATCCAAAAATTTATGTAAGCACTAAAATATTTTATTTTAGTGTTTGGCTTGAGAAAAATCCATTCGTCAGGCATTTTGGATCGTTTTTCGCGCTTATGCGCATTCCGTCGTAATTAAGCGAACATCGCGTTCGTACGGCTAAACGAACCAACATCCGACATATTTTTGAGCATGTTTCATGTCCAAAATGTTTAGGCATCATTTTAGGGCCTTAAAGTTGGCTTTACGGGCCTTAGAAGTGTCGGAAATGGCCTTAAACACGTGCAGGGACTGAAACAGTCATTTCTGAAACTTATTGCTGATCTGACATGGCCAGGCGGCCCGCCTCAGTTCTTGTACATATCCATGCGGGCCGCGTCCGCCTCTCTGATCAGATAAGAGTGAACAGTCAGCAGTTTCCACCTGTTTTAACCACACCCACGCATTCTAACTTGCATATTCAGCTGATAAGGATCATTTTTAGGCTACCACAACTTTGCAACACATGTACGGGTAGGATTAAGGCACGATATTCAACAAACGATCTTAACGGTTACCCGAAAACTATAAATACCCCACCCCCCATTACTTCAAAACCACTAGAATCTAATCTAAGTGACTCTAAGTTGGAACCATTGTTTCATACCTGAGTTATTGTGATCTAGATTAGCATTCGGGGACCCTTCGTAAGTATTCTTTCGTTCTTTTATCGCTTTTCGAGTCTTTTCGAGTCTGAAAGTCAAACTTTGTTTGACTTTCTGCGTTGACCAGTTATGGTCAATGCGAAGTTCGTTTGAACTTCGCAACGTGATTGTAATCACGATGGTTATAGTCCCTTGGGACTATGCCTACTGATTACCACGTTGTCTAGGGTCGTAAGGGTAAGCGATCTGATAAATCGCTTATACCTTCGAACCCGACCCATTTGGTCGATCATTAGGATCCGACCAAATACATTAGGTGACCATAGTATATAGGGAATAACCTTCCGAGGTTATACCTTATGGTCGCTTCGTTAAGTAGTTGTATGATAAGTAGTTTATATGCCTTAGGTAAATTACCCGAATACCCTTTTCATGTATAATTGGTAATTAAGCATATGTAACCTAAACTTTTGTCACATAACTGATTATGTAACATGTTTAGGCATATAACACTTCTCATAGGACTAGTTAGACGATCCGAACGCGTTTCACACGAACGATGCGTTAAAGTAGCATAAGCTACCTAAACGGGTCGTAATGGGTCGTAAGCACTTAGATTAAGGTTTCATTTAGTATGTAGGCTTTGTTAAACCATATGACACGAGTCTCTATACTCGTTTGGTTTACGAACCCTCATTCTATCAGATCTTCCGATTTAGGTCCGATTTATTAACATAGTTACCTATATTAGGTGTCGTTTGATATCCGCGATCTCTAGCATTGTTTGGTTGTTACTCAAGGACTACTGAGCAATCTCAAGTGAGTACATAGAACCCCTCTTTTACTGTTTTCCAAACTGTTTTGGGGTGGAACACATGTGCCTACTTGTTACTTTCATGCTTTCCTGTTTTCAAATCATATACTTGCTATGTTTATTAGTACATTAATAGTACATGATTTCATTACATTTTCATGCTAGGTGTGCCCATTGTGTGCATTACTTAGTACATCGTTTTACATTAGATTTCATGCTAGGTGTGCCATCGTGTGCGTACTTAGTACATCGTGAACCGTTTGTATCTGTGAACCGTTTGTATCTGTGAACCGTTTGTATCTGTGAACCGTTTGTATCTGTGAACCGTTTGTATCTGTGAACCGTTTGTATCTGTGAACCGTTTGTATCTGTGAACCGTGTGAACCGTATTTGACCATACATAAACATTTCTACAATTGTTAAACATTACTTTGGTGGTTTGGTTTGATTAAGTGATTAAGTAACGATGCATGTGTAATATGATACAAGCATGGTGGATACGCCGCTGGTACTTCCTATATATAAGTGCTTGCATGGTATTACATATCGTAGCGTTAATTGAATCATTTCAGTTTGAGACATAGAACATTTTATACAAATAACATACTTTTCACAAGACATTGTTTTACAAACAACTTATCTTATACAAACTCATTTTACATGGTTATTCATTTAACCATACATTATTCGCTTATTTATACATATCATTTGATTTTATTGTTTTTCAAATGATTTACAAGACAAAGCAAATTACAAGGTTCATGACTAAACATTTTCTCAAACATAAGTCATGAATCCTATTTTCACAAAACCTATGTATCTCACATGCATTTTTATGCTGACGTACCTATTTTCACATGTGTTTTCAGGAGATGAAGCATAGGACTTATCAAGACATACTTAGGCGGACCTGTGCCTTAGTGACATTAAAAGATGCAAGACTAGTTAATTATGTTGTACTTCGTTGTTTGTTAAGACATTGTAATACTTTTAATTAATAAAACGAAACTTCAATTGCCATGGATTTGAAACAATTAATTCTGTTACAACACTCCCCGATGTTTCCGCCACGTTTTGTATGTTCTACGTGGTCGGGGTGTGACACACTGGTTCACACATGTTAATGTATTAGCTACACATTAATTGATCTGTTCATTTTCACATACATACTTTCAATGATTACAAAGGTTTCAAAGGTTTATTCACAAACACACACATGAACTCGCTCAACTTTTGTTGATGTTTTCAAACTACATGTATTTCAGGAAACTAAGTATGGATCTGGCGGCGTTAAAGTTTCAAGTGTTGTCTGGAATAAAAGATGTCATCCGGTGTCGAATTGTTTAGAGTGTGTATCCTATCCGGATCGAATACATGTTTCAAATCTTGGTTATCATTAGTGTCTTTTGAGAAGTCCTTATGGAACTTAAAACCTATTGGTGTTGTATTCTGAATACGAAGTCTGTGTTTTTGGGGTTAAATCAATGTTGTTGTAATGTTTCAAAACTTAATCAATGGATGAACATCTTGGATTTATCATATAGTTGTTTGTTATGGTTGAATGCAATGATATTAAGCAAGTCACACCATAATCACGCTTCCGCAAAAGTCAGGGTGTGACATAGAGTGTGTAATAGTCTTGGGATCCAAGATCGATCGTAAGAGTTCTTGTCAAACAAAGGCCATGCTTGGCTAAACTCTTACATCACTTAGTGAAGACAAATCTTTTACGTATTACTTTTTTATTTCCAATCTTTGGCTCCTTTTTAATTGGGTATGTATTAATGACTTTAATAACTAGTTTTTTATATTGAAGGCGAATTTATCTAACCATTCTTCATATGTTGTTGATTCGCGTATTCGTGTCTTTACGGTCTATATAAAGCGCGTTAACTACTTGGAAGGGGGTTAGAAGGGTGGTTGGGTAATTCTATGTCTCGTTCAGTGTATAGATCCTGCGAGAACCTGGTTCAAGCTTAGTACTACTTCACGGTTTGGGCGGTACTGTTCGCCCCAGAATTGGTTCAAGTGAGAGTAGGAAGTTTGATAAAGCACTATTTCATTTTATTGAATGCGCATTCAGCTTTTGGCTTCCACTAGAATTGGTTCTTCTTGACATAATTTTTAAGCGTATTGATGAACAAGAAAGATTTTGCAGCATGGTTAGCCAAGAACCAGTTCGGCACAGCAAGGCAACTGACCAACATTTGCATCTTTTTTATTGTTGAAGGAGAAGGCATGCGCTCAATGGCTTGAACTTTTTCTAGGTTGACTCGGAATCCATCTTTTGTGACAAGAAAGCCCAAAAATTTACCTTTTTCTATCCCGAAGGATCACTTACTTGGATTAAGCTTCATATTGATGTTGTGCAAGGTATTGAAAGTCTTTACAATATCCTTCAGCATAATGTCTTCCTCCATGCTCAGGATGACTGATGTGTGCAAAATGCAACATATAAATTACATCAAATAAGGCATAAAACTAATCCTTTTTTAGTACTAATGTTGGAAAAAGTGTGCTTTTGTCTTCCTTTTGTATTTTCAGGGTTAAATGAGCTTAAATGAACAAAAGAAGCAAAAATGCAGCCAAATCTAACAATAATACAAGAAAAGGAATAAACGTGGCATGCCCGACCCCTCGACAGCATCTTCCCAAGAAAAACAAGACATCAGAAGGCTGAACACGCCCCGTGCTCAATGAACACGGGGGCGTGCCCAAGTGTCTGCAGAAAAGAAAAAGCTGTAGAAGCTTCTATTTCCCAACACGAGGGCATGGCCAGCGGACACGGGGCCGTGGTCAACGCTAAGATTCGCAGAATCTAGGCAAATCTTGATAGTACAGATACGCTTCTGCACACGGGGTCGTGCCCAGCGGACACGGGGGCGTGGTCAACTAATGCAGACAAACTGCAATTAATGAAGAAAGAGAAGATGGGTGGAGATGGGGCAGTGCCCAATGGACACGGGGCCGTGTCCGGGCTTCTGTGCAGGCTATAAATAGGGGTGCTTGGCTCACTTGCAAATCATCTCTTTGCAAACCACCTCTCTCACACTTCACCCACCCACCACCACCATCACAACCCACATCCACCACCATCACAACCCACATCCACCACCATCATCCATCATCTATCATAGAGTGTGTGTGAGTAGTCTCGGGATCCAAGATTGATCGTAAGAGTTCTTGACAATCAAAGGCAATGTTTGCCTAAGTCTCTTACATCACTTGGTGAAGACAAGCATTTAGTGTAATACTTTTTATTTTTAATCTTTTCGCACTTTTTATTTGGTTATGCATTAATGACTTTAATAACTAGTTTCTTATGTTGAAGGTGAAACTTCCTTATCATTTGTCCGTGGTGCCTTGGCGTTATTTTACTGTCTATATAAAATAAAAGATTTACACCATTCATATTTCCACGGTCTATATGGAGATATGTTGGCTACCTGGTCGGGGGTTAAGGGAATGGTTTGGTAAGCGTCTTGCCTTGTTCAGTGTATAGATCCTGCAAGGACCTGGGTCAAGTTTAGTAGGACCTCCTTCAATACCCACTGGCATTGGATGGCGGGGGTCCGAACTCCTTGATCCCCTCATATGTAAACCACTATTAATACTTTAACCCGGCTACTTAGGATTGTATCTCTGCTGACTTAAACTACTTAGCCGAGGGTAACGTCACGTTCAAAAGAGGGGCCTACCACATTACGCATTAATAACTTAATTAATTATCTTTCAATAATCCAACCCTTTAGGATTGTATCCTTGCTGACTCAAACTACTTGGTTGAGGGTAACGTCACCTTCAAAAGAGGGGCCTACTACTATAACTAAGATAATCTCTTAAAAAGTGCAAAAGTGCGGAAATAATCAAAGGTTACACTAAAGGCGAGTTGGATCCAAGTGATTCATCTTGTCTATCTGTTTTTATTTCTATTTTTTTAGCATTTTTAGTTAGTTTTATTTTCTTGTTTAAAAACCTTTTTTCTAAATTTTTGATTTGATTAGACGTTGAGGATAAAACGGTATTAAAAGCTCCTGTGTCCATGGATGACCTCGGTATCTTATCAACACTATACTACGCTCACGATGGGTGCACTTGCCCATATGTGTGTCTAGTGTTAGTAAATATCGTGTTTTATAAATTTAAAACTTGACTAAAGTGTTAAAAAGGACTTAAAATATACATAAAAACTATACGACACTTACACGCATCAAGTTTTTGGCGCCGCTGCCGGGGACACAAGGATTTTAAGAAAGCTTAAAATCGATGGCCTAACCAGTTTTTCAAAACCGCGCGCATTTTTCTGCATTTTAGTTAGTTTTTGCATTTACAGTAGCCTGAACATGGGGCCGTGTTCATTGAACACGGGGCCATGTTCATTGAACACGGGGCCGTGCTGCACGTTTTTGTTAAAACACCCAGATATAGAGTCTGAACACGGGGTCGTGTTCACCGAACACACCCCCGTGCTGCACAAAACCAGTCACTTTTATTAAAACGGCCAGATACAGATTCTGAACACGGGTCGTGCTCACTGAACAAGGGGCCGTGTCCAGCCTCTGTTTCCGTTTTTATTTTTGTTTTCTGGTCTCGAGACTCTGTTGTGGTCTGCTGAGTGATTCTTATGGATCAATACTCAGGAGGCTACAACTACACCTTTGAGGATGATGATTATAGGAAAGACTATTGCACCATTTGTGGTAACCCTCACTCGGTACAATATTGTAACTTATTTCAACCATCCACTTCATACACCTACTATGAGGAGCCCAGGTACGAGCCATCAACTTCATATACATCCTGTGAAGACCAAAGGTATGAACCTTCTCCCTCATACTCATATTTTGATGAACCAAGGTATGAGCCTTCATACTCATACTTTGAGTAACCAAGATATGAGCCACCACCTTCATATGCTTATTATGAGGAACCATGGCGTGAACAACCCACCTCATATGAGTATTATGAAGAACAAAATTACGACCCTTACTCATCATATACTTACAAGGAGGAACAATGGTGTGAACCATCTACTTCAAATGAGTATTATGAGGAACAAAGGATCGAACATCCGGATTTAAGCTTTGAGGATCCCGATCCTTACTCTATCACCGACATAGCCGATAGGATAATAGAACACATTAAAACTATAGAACGATGCATAAAAGAATCTCGCGCAAGGGAAGAGGAGTCCCGCGCAAGAGAAGAATTAAATAAAGAAGAGATAGTTGAAAATGTAAAAATGGAAGAACAAATAAGTGAAAAGCCGACACATGAGTTAAACAACGAAAAAGGTGAGTCCGATAACGTTAAAATTCAAGAAGAGTCTAATTTTGAAAAAATTAATCTCTTGTCACCTTCTTTCGAAAATCATTGTTTAGTTCTCACTCATGCTAAGTTTTTAAAAGAGTTAAACACTAACACTAAAATTGACGAAACGGTAAGCATTAAGTTAACTAATAATCAAACTTCGCTAATAAAAGAAGATCCATTTGAAATTAACATTACACCGGTTCCATGTTTTTTTCAAAATTCCTTTATTAGTAATATCACAATCGATAAAGATCTCTGTGTTAATATAATGCCAAACTACATTTTCGAAAAGTTGAGTATTGGTGATTTTTCTCCACTTCAAATACCCATTTTTCTATCCAATCGGAAAGTAATAAAGTCAATAGGGGTAGTTGAGGATGTCTTGGTCCAAACAAATCAAATGGTAATCCCAACCGACTTTGTCATCCTTGATGACGCTCCTCTAGTGTTGGGACAACCTTTTGTAAAAACCCACGAAGCTTTGAAAAAACGGAAGTACAACAATCTATCCATTCAATTAGGGGCATTTAAAAAGAGTGTCGATCTTGAGCGTTCAATGAAATATCCATTCGGCAATAATGACCCCCTAATTGAAGATGAAGATGAACCACCCGATACAAGAGAAGAAATTGACCACTTTGTTGAAGAAGAGGTCGCCATAGAACAAACTTTTGTGGTTCTTGATCGAAATGAGCAACCAAATAAGGAGTCTCCTAAAGACCCACCTTTTGAGCTCAAAGAACTTCCAAAAGGTTTAGAATATGCTTTTCTAGACAAAGAAGGTAAATCACCTGTAATTATTTCGTCAAAATTAACTAGTTTAGAAAAAGAAAAATTAATTTCACTTTTGAAAAAACACAAAAATGCGATCGCTTGGAAGCTTGTAGATATCAAAGGCATAAGTCCTTCCATGTGCACGCACAAAATTTTAATGAATGATGACTATAAATCGGTAATACAACCACAACGTAGAGTAAATCCAAATGTGCAAGAAGTGGTTAAAAACGAAGTCATCAAATTACTTGACACCGGACTTATTTACCCTATCTCCGATAGTCCTTGGGTAAGTCCCGTCCAAGTAGTTCCAAAGAAAGGAGGTATGACGGTAATAACTAATGAAAAGAATGAATTAATACCAACGAGAACCGTCACAGGATGGATGGTATGTATAGATTATCGTCGATTAAATGAGGCAATAAGGAAATATCACTTTCCTTTGCCTTTTTTTGATCAAATGTTAGAAAGATTATCCGGTCACAAATTTTATTGTTTCTTAGATGGTTTTTCAGGTTACTTTCAAATTCCGATAGCACTCGAAGACCAAGAAAAGACAACATTTACATGTCCCTACGGAACTTTTGCTTATCGACGCATGCCTTTTGGTCTATGTAATGCCCCCACAACCTTTCAACGTTGCATGGTGGCCATCTTCCATGACATGATAGAAAAGACAATGGAAGTCTTCATGGACGACTTTTCTATCTTTGGAGATTCATACGACCAATGCCTCCATAACCTTGAACGAATGCTATCCCGATGTGAGGAAACTAACCTCGCCCTTAACTGGGAAAAATGCCATTTCATGGTAACGGAGGGAATAGTACTCGGTCACAAAATCTCAAGCGAAGGAATGGAGGTAGATCGAGCCAAAATAGACACTATTTCTCGATTACCACTCCCGTCCTCCGTAAGAGCTATCAGAAGTTTCCTAGGGCATGCCGGATTTTATAGATGATTTATCAATGACTTTTCCAAAATCTCAAGGCCTCTAACAAAATTACTTGAAAAAGATGTCCCTTTCATCTTTGACAAGGATTGCAATCAAGCATTTCTGACCCTAAAGGAAATGCTAGTCAATGCACCTATCATGACAGCGCCTGATTATAAATTACCTTTCGAAATCATGTGTGATGCAAGTGACTTTGCAGTTGGAGCCATCTTGGGACAAAGAAAAGATAAGCATTTTCACCCAATTTATTATGCTAGTAAAACACTTAACGATGCACAAGAAAATTACACAACAACAGAAAAAGAGTTACTAGCCGTGGTATTTGCTTTTGATAAATTTCGTTCTTATCTTGTTCTTTCTAAAACAATAGTCTATACAAATCATGCAGCCATTCGATATCTGTTCAAGAAACAGGATGCTAAACCACGTTTGATTCGGTGGATTCTACTCCTCCAAGAATTTGACATTGAAATAAAAGACAAAAGAGGAGCAGAAAACACCGCAGCAGATCATCTTTCGCGCTTAGAAGACCCAGCTTTGGAGGCAACCAGGGACGAGCAAATCAACGAAAAATTTCCAACGGAGTCCCTGGAAATGGTGGAATACCGAGAAGAGCCATGGTACGCCGACTATGCTAACTACCTAGCTAGCGGTATAGTCGCAAAAGGATGGCCACATCATCAAAGGAAGAAGTTCTTTGCCGATGTAAAGCATTACTTTTGGGAAGATCCTTATCTTTTCAAAATGTGTGCCGACCAACTCATCCGACGATGCGTACATGGTGGTGAAGCAAGGAGGATTCTCCGCCATTGTCATGAAGGTCCATACGGAGGACATCATGGTGCCGCAAGTACCGCACGAAAGGTATTTGATTCAGGATTTTACTAGCCAACCATTTACAAAGACGCCCAAAGTCTTGTCAAGACATGTGACGCTTGCCAAAGATCAGGTAATATTTCTTCCAAAAACGAAATGCCACAAAATGGCATTCTTGTTTGTGAAATTTTTGATGTGTGGGGACTTGACTTTATGGGACCTTTCCCACCGTCAAAAGGAAACAAATATATACTTATGGCGGTAGATTACTTGTCTAAATGGGCGAAGGCCGAGGCACCTCCAACAAATGATGGAAGAGTCGTGGTAAGATTTCTGAAAAGATTATTCTCTCGTTTTGGAACACCAAAGGCTTTAATAAGTGATAGAGGTACCCATTTTTGTAACCATCAACTTGAAAAAATCTTAACAAGGTATGGGGTCTATCACCGGGTTTCAACATCATATCACCCTCAAACAAACGGGCAAGCCGAAGTGACTAATAGAGGTTTAAAAAGAATACTTGAAAAAACCGTAGGGTTAAATAAAAAAGAATGGGCCGACAAATTAGACGATGCTTTATGGGCTTTTCTAACTGCTTATAAAACAACAATAGGTACATCCCCGTATAAGCTCGTCTATGGAAAAAGTTGTCACTTGCCAGTAGAAATAGCTCACAAGGCCTACTGGGCAATTAAAAATGTAAACTTAGACGAATTAAGGAATTATGCATACTCTAACTCCGAAATTTATAAGGAAAGAATGAAAAATTTGCATGATAAACACATTAAACCAAATGAATTTCGAGTAGGAGATCAGGTTCTATTGTTTAATTCACGGCTTCGATTATTTCCTGGTAAATTAAAGTCTAGGTGGACAGGACCTTTTTCCATCACCCATATTTTCCCACACGGTGCAGTCGAAATTAAATCTCAGAATGGAATTCCATTCAAAGTCAATGGCCAACGGCTGAAGCTCTATCAATGATTCATTGAGGATGAGGAGGAAGAAATCTCGCTTCAAACGGTTAAAGAATGAAACAAAGATTCAAGCACCAACATCATACCTGGTAAGTTACGAACAATCGGGAAAACATCTGAATCGGTAAGATCTCTAAAACCAAGTTTTGGGAAACAGGGCACTCACACGAGCACTAAAAAAAATAATTTTCAAACTTGCCCGCCCACGGGGCCGTGCTCAGCGAGCACGGGGTCGTGTCCGCGCAACTGTCGGGATAAAACCCCCATTTTCATTCAGTTTCTTCATTCCACACGCCCCGTTTCCCCAAAAACTCTCTGGTTCCGGCAAATTTTTCTGCAGATTTCGACGTTTCCCCTACTTCTAACAGCATCAAGGTATGGTTCTATCATCATAAGTAGTTAGATTAAACACTTGCATGTAGTTTAAACACCAAAAATTTGGGGAAAATCTAGGGTTCTTCAACTTGAACCGGATCGAACCTCAAATTTTTGTGTAAATCTGTTAGCATTAGTTTAGATACATGTTATGGGAAGTAAATAAACTTGTATTGTTTGTAGATTTGCCCGATTTCTCACAAAAACCCCAAACCCTTGTTTTTGAACCGAAAAAGATAAAATTGAAAGGGTAAACGGTTTGTTTTGGGAAAAACGGCACTTGGGGTTTCATTTTCAGGGAAAACCTCCCCTACTGGACCAAAAATTTTCAAGTTTTTGGGACCGGGTCGAAAAATGGGATTTTTGGGAAACAGACGTCTGGACACGGGGTCATGCTCGCTGAGCACGGGGGCGTGTCCAACCAAATTCAGGCGAACTCGGGGCGTGTCCGCTGAACACGGGGCCATGTTCAGCCGACTATTTTCAGTTTTCTTCGAAAATTTCACTGTTTTGTACTAATTGTTTGGTGTTTTCTTTCAGATGGCCAAGAAATTCACTCAATTCAATGCAAACGAGTTAGCGGCTCAAGCTCGTTATGATGTGTTAAGGACTAGGCCCGAGGAGAACCCCAGACAAGTGTGCATAGCCACTCTTGAGACAGTGAACCAAATGGACCGATTCAACACCATTGTCACCGACCCATTACGAGCTGCCCTTTGCACTCGGCTTCACTCTGTGCATGAATACAGTATGGAATTCTACAGCACGTTCGTCTTCAACACAAGAGCTGAACCGTTTGACAATGAAGGGGTAGAGTTTCGCTGTGGAGGGACCACATACCGGATCTCAATCGCTCAGTTCGGGGCTTTGGTGGGGTTGTACTCGGAAGAAGATGCTGGGGATGAAGAAAACACCGGCGGTCTATGCGAGATTAGAGAAAGTGACCGCCAACCTGCTTGGGCTCAAATAGGAGAAGGCTACTATAACCCGAGCCGAACTAAGAGCACCCAGTTGAGAGACCCTCTTTACCATTACATCCACAGGGTCCTCACCTACTCTCTTAGTCAAAGGCACGACAGCAGCGGTGTTGTAGGTTTGCGGGATCTACTAGTCCTCCATTGCATCCACAACCGGGTCAACCTAGATGTTCCATACCTCCTGCTCCGAAACATGCACTGGAACCAGCTTGCTACTCCCCCGACTCCTATCTTCTTTGGAGGGTGGATATACAGCCTATTCAAACACTTCGTGAATATGCCAAGGTCCTTCCGCAAGGGGCCATGGTCGGGGAGAGTGGACATGGTCATTTGCCGCTCCATGAACTTGATTTACAAAGCAGAAGACGGGACGGTCAGTTTTCAAAGAGTTCAAGGGCATGCATGGAACCCGCAGGAAGCACTCGTCTTGCACGCTCCACATATCCGTCCTCCTCCTCAGTACCACTACCAGCACCAGGGTGATCCGGGTCAATCCTCCTCTCAAGGAGGCGGTTTTCCTAACTTTCAAAGCTTACATGATTTATTGCAGGAAAACCTTATGTGCACCAGAAACACCTACAACATGGCTAGCAACACATACGCCCGGGTCGGAGCGATAGAGAGAAACATCTCCGACATACAGGATGATATTGGAAACATCCGGGAGTATATGGCGGGCCACGGAGGAGGTGATGATGATGAAGACGAGGATATGGATTGAGCGGGAGGAGTGAAGGTTGGATCGCCCGGTTGAAGATCTATCAGGTTAACCCTTATCTCATGAACAATTTATGGCCTGCGTGCCACTTGTTGAACAATTTACTTTCTCTAACACTTTTTTTATATTTCTGCATTTTTTTTCTTTTTCACTTATGGTGTGGATGATTAACTTTGGTAAATTAGGATGTTTGTTATTGTTTGGTGTAGTATTTATGAGTTAAATAGTTATTGTTTGGTGTAGTATTTATGAGTTAAATAGGTACATACGAGGCTTAGAGCACTAAACATTAGTGCTACTAAAGCCGGGATAGCAAAACCGAAACCAGAAACCTGTTTTACACTTTTGCAGTTTGCCCACACGGGGTCGTGCTCAGCCGACACGCCCCCGTGCCCATCGCCCAGACCTGCTGTTTGTTTAAATTATGCAGACTTTCGCCAGACACGGGGTCGTGTTCACCCGGCACGCCCCCGTGTCCACATTCTGTAAGTTCTCATTACTGGCAATCTGTACACGGGGTCGTGTTCATCCGACACGGGGCTGTGTCCAGACGACCAGTAACGTACATTTTTGCTTTTACACACCTTTTACACATTCAATCAACCTAAAAACATATTTTTGGGACACATTGATGACAATGTGTAATTTAAGTGGGGGGGGGGGGGATGCTAAAACCTTGAATTTTACAAGTCCTAATTACAAGCCTTACACAAAACTCTATTTGAACCGCTAAACACCCCAAATTTTTTCAAAAACTTTTTCATTTTTTTTACTTGTCTTGATTTAATTTGGAAATAACAAGTTCTAGAAAGGTTATATTTTTACAAATTTACAATCGATAGCGTAGTGATAAAAAGAACCAATATAAGAAAATTATGAAACGACATGACAAATCTAGTTAAAATTTGATTATATATACTTGATCACATAAAAACCCATTCCCATAAAAAGTGAGTTTTGAGCCTTTATTGAGCATACAAATACACATCTTTAAACTAAATGCTCATTTTTTGTTTCTTGTGTGAATAGCCGCTTGGTTTCTTACGACTCTAGAACTTGCCATGACGATACATTCCCAGTCCTTACCAACTTAAACCCAAGTAAGTAAATGATGGAGGCATTAGGACTAACCCCTTTTTCTTTCAACACCATTATTTTTCTTTTTTTTACCACCTACCCAAAATCCCCCTAGTTAACCCCTTTGAGCCTAAAACTTTTCATTTCTAAACCCAAAACAAACACCCTTTTACCCATCAAAACCCTTTTTTATTTTAAACCCTTTGTTTTAGTACAAAGCTCGGTTTTCGTGTGACTTCCTTATGAAAAAAAAAATTATAGAGAAGAAAAGAAAAATGAAGCTAGCAATAAACAAACAAGTTCATCAAAAGAATGCTTGTTTAAAAAAAAAGGCTTCATTAGAATAAAAAGTCACAAAAACAAAATGTTTTACGAAAACCGACGCTTTTTACGCCTTTCGCCCTTTTCTACTAACCACTAACCCAAAACCACCTACCTTAAGCCCAAGCCTAACCCTTCCCCAAAGTCCTCTTAATATTTACAAAGGTTTATAGTTAAAAAGGAGGAGGATTGATTGCTTGGCAAGCATATGCTAGAAGTAAGTTCCATGCCGCTCTCGAGTGTTTCACAAAAATATATCTTCGGCCGAGTGTTGAGTGATCCCTCGTGAGGTATGTGAACTTGTATATAAATGAAATTTTAAAGAGGCATGTTATGCCCAAATAAGTAATTTCTCTTATGAAATGTTCTAAATAAATCATAACGAATAGGATTGTAAATAAAATAAAAATAAAACCTAATAAAGAATCTTGGAATCCCGACACTCTATGACAAGCCCAAAACCTTCTCTTCTACCTATTCCATTTGGGCGTGTAAGCCACAAAATAAAGAGTTTTGCTTGAGGACAAGCAAAGATTCAAGTGTGGGGGTATTTGATGTGTACAAAATGCAACATATAAATTACATCAAATGAGGCATAAAACTAACCATTTTTTAGTACTAATGTTGGAAAAAGTGTGCTTTTGTCTTCCTTTTGTATTTTCAGGGTTAGATGAGCTTAAATGAACAAAAGAAGCAAAAATGCAGCCAAATCTAACAATAATACAAGAAAAGGAATAAACGTGGCATGCCCAACCCCTCGACAGCATCTTCCCAAGCAAAAACAAGACATCAGAAGGCTGAACATGCCCCGTGCTCAATGAACACGGGGGCGTGCCCAAGTGTCTGCAGAAAAGACAAAGCTGTAGAAGCTTCTATTTCCCAACACGGGGGCATGGCCAGCGGACACGGGGCCGTGGTCAACGCTAAGATTCACAGAATCTAGGCAAATCTTGATAGTACAGATACGCTTTTGCACACGGGGTCGTGCCCAGCGGACACGGGGGCGTGGTCAACTAATGCAGACAAACTGCAATTAATGAAGAAAGAGAAGATGGGTGGACACGGGGCCGTGTCCGGGCTTCTGTGCAGGCTATAAATAGTGGTGCTTGTCTCACTTGCAAATCATCCCTTGGCAAACCACCTCTCTCACACTTCACCCACCCACCACTACCATCACAACCCACATCCACCACCATCAACCATCATAGAGTGTGTGAGTAGTCTCGGGATCCAAGATTGATCGTAAGAGTTCTTGACAATCAAAGGCCATGTTTGCCTAAGTCTCTTACATCACTTGGTGAAGACAAGCATTTAGTGTAATACTTTTTATTTTTAATCTTTTCGCACTTTTTATCTGGTTATGTATTAATGACTTTAATAACTAGTTTCTTATGTTGAAGGTGAAACTTCCTTATCATTTGTCTGTGGTGTCTTGGCGTTATTTTACTGTCTATATAAAATAAAAGATTTACACCATTCATATTTCCACGGTCTATATAGAGATATGTTGGCTACCTGGTCGGGGGTTAAGGGAATGGTTTGGTAAGCGTCTTGCCTTGTTCAGTGTATAGATCCTACAAGGACCTGGGTCAAGTTTAGTATGACCTCCTTCAATACCCACTGGTATTGGATGGTGGGGGTCCGAACTCTTTGACCCCTCATATGTAAACTACTATTAATACTTTAACCCGGCTACTTAGGATTGTATCCCTGCTGACTCAAACTACTTAGCCGAGGGTAACGTCACCTTCAAAAGAGGGGCCTACCACATTACGCATTAATAACTTAATTAATTATCTTTCAATAATCCAACCCTTTAGGATTGTATCCTTGCTGACTCAAACTACTGGGTTGAGGGTAACATCACCTTCAAAAGAGGGGCCTACTACTATAACTAAGATAATCTCTTAAAAAGTGCAAAAGTGTGGAAATAATTAAAGGTTACACTAAAGGCGAGTTGGATCCAAGTGATTCATCTTGTCTATCTGTTTTTATTTCTATTTTTTTAGCATTTTTAGTTAGTTTTTTTTTCTTGTTTAAAAACTTTTTTTCTAAATTTTTATTTTGATCAGACGTTGAGGATAAACCGGTATTAAAAGCTCTTGTGTCCTTGGACGACCTCGGTATCTTACCAACACTATACTACGCTCACGATGGGTGCACTTGCCCATATGTGTGTCTAGTGTTAGTAAATATCGTGTTTTATAAATTTAAAACTTGACTAAAGTTTTAAAAAGGGCTTAAAATATACATTAAAAACTATACGACACTTACACGCATCAATGACAATGGAGATTTCAACGTGCTTGGGACTTGTTTGATGGTGCATGATTCAAACACTTCAACCAACACTTTTTTGGTGACTTGGGCAAAGGTGATTGATGCAAGCTTGCTTAGTGCATCAGCTTTTTTGTTTTGTGATCTTGGGACTTGTTTGATGGTGCATGGTTCAAACATGCCCATGAGTTCCTTTGCCTTTTCACGATACGTCTTCATGTTGGGTTCTTTAGCTATGTAGCTATCGTTTACTTGACTTGAAACAAGTAAAGAGTCCATGAAGACTTGAAGCTTTTTGACATCCATCTTTTTGGCTAGCTTGAGTCCTGCAATCAGTGCTTCGTATTCGGCTTCATTGTTGGTGGTCTGAAATTCAAGTCGGAGAGCATATGTGAATTCCAATTCATTAGGATTAATCCGGACTAGCCCTGCCCCTGACCCTTCAATGATGGAAGCCCCATCGGTAAAGAGCTTCTAGGTATCAAGGTCGGAAGGTTCAGTGGAGGCTGTGTTAACTTCTGTTATTGTTTCCTTTGGAATTTCCAGAATGAAATCAGCCAAAATTTAGGCCTTCACAGCTTTTCTTGGAACATAGGTGATGTTGTGCTCACTTAGTTCCACTGCCTACTTGGCTAGACGTCCAGAGGTTTCAGGTTTTTCAAGCACATTTTTAATTGGTTGGTCAGTGACCACTTGTATAGGATGTGCTTGAAAGTACCTTCGAAGCCTTCTGGCTGCTTTCACTAGTGCAAGAGCAAGTTTTTCCAATGGGGGATACTTGGTCTCTTCCAACTTTAAAGTTTTATTGAAAAAGTAAACAGGTACATGAGCCTTGTGTGTTTCCATGGTCAGGACTGTAGTGATTGCTTCCTCAGCAACTGACAGGTAGACAGAGATTAGTTCCCTAGTTTCAGGAGCAGCGATGTTTGGTAATGAAGCTAGGTGTCTCTTCATTTGGTTAAAGGATTCTTCAGCTTCCTCGGTCCATTGGAAGTCCTTCTTGTTTGTGCACCCATGAAGGGTTTTGAAAAAAGGAAGGGACTTTTCAGCCAGCTTGGACGTGAAACGCTTCAAGGCTACCAGCTTACCATTTAAGCTTTCAACCTCCTTCTTGCTTTGTGGGGATCTTGTATCAAGGATGGCTTTAACCTTGTTGGGGTTGGCCTTTATGCTTTGCTTGCCCACGATATACCCCAAGAATTTGCCTTCTTCGAAACCAAATGAGCATTTCACAGGATTCGGCTTCATGTTGATCTTCCTGAGATTCCGGAACGTTTCTTGTATACCATCGAGCATTTGGCCTTCAGTTCTGCTCTTGATCACTAGGTCATCCACATAAGCTTCCATGTTCTTGCCTATTTTTTCAGAAAATGCTTTATCTACCAACCCTTGGTAGGTTGCCCCTGCATTCTTCAGGAAAAAAGGCATTTTTTGGTAACAAAAAATACCCTTATCGGTGTGGAAGGTTGTCTTCTCTTCATCATCTTTCTTCATTTGAATTTGGTGATAGCCTTTATAAGCATCAAGGAAGCATTTGAAGGGGAAACCTGTGAGTGAATCCACTTTTAGATCAATCTCGGGCAAAGGATAACAATCCTTTAGAAAAGCTTTGTTCAAGTATTTGAAATCGATGCACATTCTCCATGATCCGTCAGGCTTTTTGACCATTACGGGGTTGGCTATCCAAGAGTGATACTTAACCTCTCAGAGTATGCCAGCGTGTACCAACCCTTCAACCTCTTTGCATGCTGCCAGGCTCCGATCTGGGGCTAAATTCCTTTTCTGCTGAACAATAGGTTTTACATTGAGTGGGATCTTGAGCTCATGTTCGGCGATATCTCGAGGGATACCGCTCATGTCTTCGGGACACCATGCAAAGATGTCCATGTTGTGTATCAGCAGCTTCTTAAGATACGAGAAAGTGTCTTTAGTGAGGTTGGTGTTTACCCTTATCCTTTGTTAGGGATACTTAGGGTTGATGATCCAACCTTACTCTTCTTCTTTGTTTTTTATTGAGCTTTCCCCTTCGACCAGGAAGGCTTCCTGGGTAGGTTGAAGGGTTGCAAGTCCTCTTTCGATGGGAAACTTGACAACACCTTAACTAACCGAAACGGCCATACCAAACTCACTTTGCCCTGGCCTTCCTATGATAACATCATAGCTGGAAGGCATGTTGATTACAACAAAGGTGAGTGGTTTGGTCCTTTCCATTTTTTTCTTCTTTGAAGCAAACATCAAGTGTTAGTTGGCCCAAAGGCTTGATGGGGATGTCAGCAATACCTTTAATAGAGGACTCAGCTGGTTGAAGCCTTAAACGCTCATTGTTGCTGGGTCGATTGAAACATTTCTCGAACATTATCTCAGTTGTTGCCCCCGTATCAATGTAAGCTTTGCTTATTTTGATGGTTTCCACAATGGCTTCCACCACCAAAGGGTTCGAGAGAAGCCCCTTTCTGGTGGTGGGGAACATACACATTGAAGCTCCCAAGCCTCCAAGCGTTGCCGTTTGTGGGAGCTTTCTCCATCAAGGTTCACCATGTTCACCTCTTTGCTTTTTCCGTCAGCCATTTTGTCTTTCACCCCTTTAACCAAGTGGGCAAGTTCTCCAGACTTAACGGCTTCCTCAATTCTTTTCTTGAGTTGAAAATAGTCGTTGGTGTGATGGCCTTTTTCTTCATGGAATTCACAAAATTGAGTGGAGTTTTCATTTCTTTTGCTTTTGGGCAAAGGTCTGGGTGGTCGGAAGTTGTGTTTTACTTCTTCGGTGGCAAGTATGTCTTGTGGGGTTTTGGTTAAGGATGTGAAGTTCACAATCTTTTCCCTGCTTGAAGGGTTCCTGCCTTCAGACCTTCATGGATCTGAGTTCCTAGAACGTTTGTCATAGGAGCCATAGTTGCTTCTCTTTCTATTAGGGCTATTACTTCTCCAGCTAGGACCCATTTTCCTTTGTTCCTTGATATCGACAGCTTCCTCCCCCTGGATGTGAGCTTCAGCCCTTTCAAGGGTCTCTTCAAGGGTTTTGGGTAGGCACTTGTTAAAGTCCCTGGTGAGATACTTGGAGGTGATTGCATTCATGAAGCCTGCACCCTCATCTTTCTGTCAGCTCCCACGTATGTCAACCCTTCTTTCTTGTATCTTTCGATGAAATCTTTAAGGCTTTCATCATCTCTTTGCTTGATTTGGAAGATCACGGTTGCATCTTTAACATACCTCCTTTTGTTTTGAAAAGTTAGCCAAGAATCCTTTGCTCAAATCATCGAAGGTTCGAATGCTTTTGTCTAGTAAATCACTGAACTAGATCCGGGCAAACCCTACAAGGGTTTGCATAAACATAAGGCAGCACTCTGCGTTGCACCACTTCTCAATTCTTGCAGCCCGTAAAGATTGGAGGTGATCTTCAGGATCTTCCGTCCCATCATATGTTCTTATGTGAGATGGCATCTTAATCCGGGTTTGGAAATCATAGTCAACAATTTGTTGAGAAAACAGGACAAATTGCTTGGCTTGTATGGTTTGGCAAGATCTTCTTCTGCTCTCGAGGCCGGATTGCTGTTTGTGTTCCCTTGAGTGGCAAGCACTTGGATAATGAAGTGCTGCCAAGGGAAGTTTGCCATCATTTGAGGCATCATCTGTGGCATAAGGTTGAAGACTTGAAGGCTTTCTGGTGCAGCCATGTAGTTCATCCCCATAGGTGTACTCATGGCAGCACTTCATGCCAAGGGAAGAACAGATAAGGCTTGCTCCCATGTAGTGGACACAGGAGGTGGAAGGCTAGAAACTAGTGACTATAGCAACTGATCCAAGGTTAACTCTTGTCCCAATGGTGCACCGGTTGCCACCGGCTAGGAAGACAATAAAGGAAAGGTGGTTGGATCTGGTCTTGCAACTGCATATGGACTTGGATTCAGAAGAGGGTAATTGGGACCAGCTTCATTTCTTGACACAGTAGGTTGTGAGCTTATAAAAGGAGGTAGAGGTGGCCCAGGTGAGAATGAGGGCTCAGGTTTGTCGTAATCCAGCCTGATTCTTACTCCTTTATCCATTTCTCTGCTCACATACTGGTTAAGAAGAGACCTTAAATGTAGAAAGTTGCTTGCCACCCTATCAGGTGTTAAATCGATGCGTGCTGGTGTGCTTGTTGCACCGATATGAGGGGATGGAACCCCTGAACGAGATTGGGTTGGTGTCTGAAAAGAAGAAAACTCAGGATATGCGGCTCCTGTAGGGGTGCTACCCGGAGTTGAGAACGGGGTGGGCATAGCCGGTGGAGTTTGGCTAGTGTGACAACTGGCACAAAACTGGTAATTTCCGTACAGATTTATTATTATTTAATATCTCCAATTATGTGCTTAAATGTCAACATTGTCTGATTTCATGCTATACTTGTGAATTCATGCACGTTTTATACTTCAAATATTGCTTTATGCAATACTGTTAGCGTTGCGTCAGAAATACTAGTAAACTCACCGGTAAGACACACTGTGTCAGCAACTCTGCAGAAAGCAGTCAGATAATGGAATTAGGGCCTGGGAGTAGGTCCAACGTCTAAAATACATTAAAACCCAAGTATGGATACAAGGGTTAATATATAAACTTTCCGGAAGCTAAACTATGCATTGAAAAGCACCCGAAACACACTTTAAATGCTGAATTTTACATATTTCAACAATAATTCAGCTCTAATCAGCATTTTAACACTGAAATATCATGCAGAATTTATGTTTTATGGTCCAAATTAACTTACAAAGTGTCGGGAATTGAAAGTGTCACAGAAGGGCACATAAAGGACACTAAACGACGCAATTTAGCACTTTAACGAACCGGTATCTAACCGAACAACCGGACACTACCCGAAACATCAAAATTATACTAGAAGCATTGTTTTATTATTTCTGAGCTAGTTATGACCCCCGAACACCCTAACACACTATATAACACCTAATACACATAAACACTAATTAATACACTTAAATCCTAACTAGATCTCCTAACTATCCATTAAAACACAACCAAGACCCCCCCCCCTCATGTGGACGGTCACAAAGAGTGGCCCCACCAAGATCTTTCTTGATCTCCTAAGATTTGTAGAGATTATGGTCTTGTACTTGTGAAACACATTATACATTGGTTAAAGCCTAAGTATGGTTATAAGTATAACCTTGAAGTTCATCATGCTCATTATCTCTCACACATTAACACACACCATCTATCTCCTTCCTCCCTTTCCCCTTTCGGCCGAGAACAAGCAACAACATCACCACCATCATCAACTCACTTCCATACTATCCATACACTCACAAAGGTGCAAGAAGGTTTACAAGCAAGCTTGGTGGTCTTGGATCTTGAAGGACCTTTCTCATTTGCTATTATCCAACACATTTGTCACCTCCATCATCTTGTGTCATCCCTAGCCATAGAGCTAGTAGTAAGGCCCTTATAATCTCTTGTTACTTCATATTTAGTTGGTTAAAAGATGATGAACATTGTTAATCTTCAAGAACACTAAAGAACATGATCATGAAACTTTAACATAAGCTTAATAACATAAGAATACATGTTGAATGGCGTTGATTTGCTTCTTGATGATTGATGATTTGTGTTAGTGATGTTAGACATCATATGAAACCTACTAGATTGTAATTTAACACATGATCTAGTAAGTTAAGGTGGTGGTCTTGTGAAAGGCCAAGATCATCATGCTTTATGTTTTCATGAACTTGAAGAATGAAAATGAATTTGTGAATGATGAAGTATGTAATATGTTACTAGTCATAAACTTGGATGAATTCAAAACTAGTTTTCTCAAGAAACTAAGTTAAATCACAAGATATACATAAACATTGTTTTTAAAGAAACTAACCATGTTTCTAGTGATGAAACAAGTATAAGAATACATTGTTTACAAGAAAAATTCAAAGGAATGATTTTTGGAAAAATCATCTAGTAAGTTGTAAAAGACTAAACTTTACAAGAACGAGATTTACGAATAAATAACCGCTTTTTAAAGGGTAACTAAACCTACTAAACACACTACCAAGATACTACAAGTTTTTATGAAAGTTCAAGTTCATGATTGTTATGTAAATAGCATTGTTTGGCACTTGGTAAGTGTAAGTTGCTTAGGGTAGATTGTTGATTTTTTGTGATGATTTTAAAAAGAAAATAAACGCATGTTTTGAAAACATGGGAAACCTCCATTTTTAGGGGAAACTATGTCAAAATTTCTATAAAATTTTGACACTTAAAAAAATATAAGTTTGGTGAAACTTATTCCCTAAAATTCACCTAAAAATATTTACCAAGGTTTCCCTAATTTTTGTGTAAATTTCAAGTTAAGGAATGATGATTTCTTCAAAATAAAAATTGATATTAAGTATGTATATTTTTGGAGGAAAATATATATATTTATTGGTCACCAAATTTTGTGCTAAGTGTATGTAATATGTATTATATGTAATAGTGTATTAGGACTCGAAAATACACTAAATACTCCTAAGGAGTAAGAATACAAAAATACACATACAACATGCATAGACAAATACAAGAAAATATATTTATGAAAATATATTTCTTAGTAGATTATGTAACTTGGACAAGTTATGAACTTAAAATGTATTGTTGGACGAAAATATATAACTCGGGTGAAAAATACAAGATACTTATATTTATTTTTGGGAAAATAATATAAGTAAGATACATAGTTAAAAATATAAAGTATTTTTAACAACAAAGAACACATACATAAAAGATGGTGACTTGTACTTGTGTGATACAAGTCTAGTGACTAACGTTAATAAAACACGTATAGGTCACGACGCTATAAAACCAACCGGTGAAGTTTACGGCGCAGGATACGCAAAGTTGTGAGTTCATGTCCCCACTTTTAAACTTTTACTTGTTTTCTAACTTGGGGAAAATACATGTGTTATGGTATGTTGAATACAAAAACTAAGGAATGATACTTTAGATCATGTCACGAATAGGGTGTCATAAGCACCATTAATCAGTTACATACCAAGACCGCGGAACAAAAGGTTAGATCTAATGGGTTTCAGGCAGCCACACTCTTGGCCACTCTAGTACCAAGCAGTGCTTTTGTGTCTCTAGTTGTGAATCGACAGTCGTGGATTCGACAGTTAAAAATGCCTATGGTTTGGATGCTTCCTATGTCGTGTCACATGTTAATGGCCTTGCAAACCATTAGCGATCTCGATTTCCTTATATTTACAGAAATACTTGTTTCATACAAATTACATACCATGTTTTCATACAAGTATACAAACGTTCAATACAAAAACTGCATGAATTCACACCAACATTATGTTGACGATTTTTCCAAAAACTCACATGTATTTTAGGTAACTAAAGTGGATGTGCGCACAGTTTTACTCTTGCTCTTGGATGTTGTTCATGTTTTTAGCTATCTTGTGTCAAGACTCCGATGCCTGTTTTTGTGGGAATTGGTTATTATATTTCATCCTATGTGGGATATAAGAACCAAGTTCTCGATATTCGTCTTTTAAATAAAGTTGTAAACTTTTCAGACAATATGATGTCTTGTGATGTAAACACTTAAGCTATGTTATGTTTTAATTATGCAATGATAATGGCATTTGGAGTTATTTTACGAGCATGTAGTATGTTTACCATTCGTATGTAATGAGAACCTTTCAAGATCACACCTCGTGCTTCCGCCTTAGAAAGGGGTGTGACAGCTAGCACCAGGTGTGGAAGTACGTGGTACTTGGTTCAACTCGCCCGGAGATTCGCCTTTAGACATGATGATCTTAGTGAAGTTGGAGCTACACTACTGGTCTTCAAAGATGAACTTAGTGCCGTAGCCCCACGGTGGGCGCCAACTTGTTGCTACAACAAATATAAGACCAAGAATAGTGGAGAGACTGATTAGGTAAAAGGCTTCATGATTCTCGTTTTGCCTAATGCAGGTTACGAGTCCCCCTACGTATACAATACGTAGGGTTGGATCCCTTCTTAATTAATTGCTTGGAATTTAAGGTTAAGAAAGACTCAACCCAGATTCTATGCATGCAATGTGATAGTTTTATTGAATGTGAAGAATAGAATATGCAAGGTGCAGATTCTAGAGAAAGAGAGTCAGATTTTCGGAATGTGTTATTGAATGACCAGGTGTGGTCATTTATAGAGAAGGATTGTTCCGAGAAGGGAAACCTTTCACTAAGCGATCCAAGTATGCAGTGAGGGGGTTACCCATTTTGGAGGGTTGAATGCTTTAACCAGCGGATAAAAGACTGTTTCTCCTCACGTGCCTCTTTTGCGGCTGAGTGAGGGAGTCACACGTAAAGTATGATGAGACGTGTCACTATCCCATGCTTTTTGCTGTTCACCACAGCTGGTTGTCTACTTGAACCCTTTAAGCTACTTTTGCTCTTATAGTTAGTTTATTAAGCTTGAGCTACCCACGTCATCAAGCATAATTATGAACTTGAATTAGATACACACACATACACTATTCTTTATGCAATTTAGCAAGATTCTCGTAGACATTTATAAACACATAAATCACCAATTCCTTTATGCTACATTGTAACAACCTCGCAAAAGGCACACTAAAAAACCCTAATTGAAACCCCCAAGTAGTACGGTGCGACCCAAAATGGAAGAACGGACTAAACCAGCAACAGGGCCCCCTAATATTCAGGGGGGGGATCCCCTAACTGATCTGTGCTTCGTAAAACTGGTTTCAAAACACTTATTTTCGAAGTTTGACAACACACCCAGGCTAGATTCGACACCAGGCTACCTTAGCTTAGACGGGTCGCCGTCGCGACACGCGCAAGGGGCTGGGGTAGCCGGCGCGACACGCGGGAAGGACCAAAATCAGCTATAAATCCAGGGACTTGGCACTTGAACTGTTTGATTGTTATGACGATAAAATTCCTTTCGTACGTTGATATCTGCTCTGTTTCTTTCAAAAATACGACCCGAGTCTCGAAACTCTGCTACGATAACAGGGTAATAACTCGATCACTGCTACGATACAATATCCGATTGATTAAAACCGATCCGATGGATGTTTAGGTGCTGCCTACATTGGGCTATACTTTGTCATTCGTTGTGAGGGTTTCGATCTCGTGAATTATCGTAAATGTTGAATTAAGTTACTGACCTAGTTTCGTTTGCTTTGTATATTTAATTAGGTTTATCAAGCTTAAACAATAGGCAAACACTGACGAGTTTAAATTTGCAATGCGAGTCATTCTATTTTTACCAAATTGCTTTCAAAACCCTACTTGTTTTCAAAGTTATAATTACAGTGATTAAGTCTTTGTATCTGCAACTACTGCCGGTATGTGGGGTTTTGTATACACTACTTGATAATCTTCACCATTGGATAACGGGTTAGCCAATGTGTGATATGACCATAGTCACAGATCCGGTCGAGTGACAAGTACTGATTTGGGGTAATTGGTTGATATAAACATTGTAATAACTCTTAATACTATATATTATAACAATCTGTCTTTTGTATAAATGGAATGCACTCGCCAATATTTTCCGCTGATCAAATCTTTTTAAAACATGTTTCAGGTGATTTACTGTGAAGAAAAGGAAAAGTGCCGCATAGCACACCAGCTTAAATAAAGTGGCTCAATAAATATTTTTTCTGTAATCAGAGGATTTCCCAGTGAAATTCCTTTCTTGTAAAAAGGGGGGTTTGTCCCGATAATTATAATAAAATAATTCGATGTTTTCTTTTAAAACTCTGATATTATTTTTCTAAGAAATGATCCTGTTGAAATTTCCGTTGCCAGTTAAATAGCGATACCATGGGTTTCTGTCCCGCGGCTTCTGAACCGGGCAAAACGGCTCGAGGGCCATGACAGAAAAGGTGGTATCAGAGCTACTGGTTTAAGCAAATTAAGTATTTTCAAAAATACTTAAATAGTCGGGAATTGGGTGTTTCTGTGAAATTTGATTGCAATAATTAAAATTTAATTTGGAACTTTTGTGTTTCCTTATGTGTGACTAACAGTATGAATAAACTATCAGAGGCTCTCCAAAATTTCTCGATACATTCCACTGATATGGAAGCTACCGGGTACCAAGCTGAGACCGATGATCCCATGGTGTTCCAAGCCCAGGAAAAACCCAAACGAAAGAAGAGAATGAGGCTTTTAGACTAGAAAATGGGGAGAAAGAAGAAACCTGCAGCTCAAAAAGTGAAGAAAACCGTTGAACCAAAGGGAAAAGAGATTGTGGGGGAAAGCTCTAGACAGGCTCCGGCTCTGCCACCCTGGGAGGAACTAGATAGGAAGCTGGCAAACTGTGATCTTTTTGGCCCAGCCGATAAAAACATTGTTAATGTTCCCGTCCAAACTGAACTTCCTGCAAACTTGGAACCTGCCATCCCTGAACCTATTGTCAACCCACTACCCCTTCCTGGCCCCATTGAAGAGTGGTGGACCAATAATTGGCATTTCCAAAACCTCATGAACAATCCCAACCTTTACTACCCACAGTATGAACCTGCTCCTGCTCCTGCTGTTTATCCACCCATGAACCCAGAAAATGTTGTTGAACTGCGCCATTATGGCGAAGAGTTGGTGGAAGCAGGAAACCGAATTCGAACCGTGGGTGAAGGTCTCGTCTGGAAATACGACGAGAGGGAGTTCCACTTTTGAGGCGGGCTAACAATAGTATAACTGTTTGTATAATAATAATATGTTGTGAAATATATATATATATATATATATATATCATCTAATAATAAGTAGAATATTTGTAAATATGTGGTTTGTACTGATGCATATATATATATATATATATATAAATATAAACGTTGCAATGCTCGACAGTTTTGGCTATACGTGTTGACTCAGTTGTGTTGTGATTACGATGCTAATATTTATTTGTTGCTTATTCTATGATATTAATCAAAGTATTATGTCTATAATTCAGATGGTCAACACAGTTAATCAATCGGCAAATGAAGTTAATCAATCGGAACCAAATTACCAGGAAAATTTTCTGAATAGAGAGGACAAAGAAAACATAGTTACTCAGGGCATAGCCAATGCTATCCCAGCAATTGTAGCAACTGTTAAAAATCCAATCGAACCTTCTAAAGCTGACAATAGCAAACGCACCCGCGATGATAATTTCAGTTATAGCATAAATGGAGGCAATAATAATAATGTACTTCAAGCTCCATTACCTAAAAAGATGAAAATGATGACGACTGGTTGCACATATAAAGAATTCCTCGCCTGTAAACCAACCGAATTCACCGGCAATGAAGGAGCAACAACTGCACTACGTTGGTTAGAAAAGAAAGAAGTCGTGATCAAAATAAGTAAGTGCGCAGAAGAAGACAGGGTAATGTATGCGTCCCACCTTTTCAAAGAAGAGGCATTAGAATGGTGGAATACGGTGTTGCAAGCTAAAGGAAGTGACCTGGCTTATGCGATAAGCTGGGAAGAATTTAAGGAACTGGTAGAAAGGAAATTTTGTCCTTCTAACGAAAAGGAACAAATGGCAAACCAGTTCCTGAGCCACAGGATGGTGGATGTTAAATGTCGTGAGCATACTTCAAAATTCTTCGAGTATGCAAGAATAGTACCGACTCTGGCCTCGCCAGAACCTGTACTTATTTCTCGCTACATTTGGGGATTGATTAACGAAATCCGTGATATAGTCAAGGCTGCTAGACCTTGAACTATCGACGATGCAGTCGAACTGGCCAATACCTTGACTGACGGATTGGTTCGTACGGGAGAAGAAAATAGGAAGAAAGAATTGGCTTAGAAGATTACCCAAGGTTTCCGTTTGGGTAATAATAGTAATTCCAAGAAAAAGGGAACGAGGCAGACTTCCGCACCGCCATTTTACAGAAACTGTAAAAGGAAACATTTTGGAAAATGTAAAGAATATTGTAATTTCTGCAAAATACCGGGGCACCGAGAGGAAGATTGCAGGAAGAAATCGACTATCTGCTATAATTGTGGAGAAGCAGGGCATTTTAAGCCAAATTGCCCTAAATTAGCCAAGACAACTGACAACAAAGCAAAAGCGGTCGATGGAACTAATAAAAAGAATGCAAGAGCTTTTCAGTTGATGACACAAAAGGCGGATCTGATTCCTAGCGTGATAGCTGGTACATTCTTTGTCCATGACGTTTATGCAAAAGTATTATTTTACTCTGGTGCAAACCAAAGTTTTATAAATACTTCATTCTGCCAAGCTCTTAGGCAACCTTTAACCAAACTTACTCAAGTTTATACGGTAGAAACGGCGGAAGGAAACCCCGTCAGTATAGATAAGGTATTGCAAGAAGGAAAAATAGAATTATCAGGGCATAAGTTCTCGGCAAACCTTCTAGCTATGAATTTAGCAGGATTCGACGTCGTGCTAAGAATGGATTGGTTAGTAGCCAACCATGCTCGAATCCTATGTGATCAACATTCCGTAGAAATTCGTACGCCAACAGGAAAGATAATTCTGATTACAGGTGATAAGCCACGAAAGCCAATGAAGTTCATTTCAGTAATGAAAGTTGCTAGTTACGAACGAAAGCAAGGTATAGTGTATATGATTTCAGTAATCATTAACACTAAAGGTAAGGAACTTAAGGAAATTCCAGTAGCATCTGAATACCCCGATGTATTCCCAGAAGATCTACCTGGATTACCACCAGATAGGGAAGTAGAATTCAGAATTCATCTAATACCTGGAACTGCTCCAATAGCTAAGTCACCTTATCGCTTAGCGCCAACAGAGATGTTAGAACTGAAAAAGCAATTAGATGAATTGTTAGGAAAGGGATTTATACAACCCAGTTCATCCCCTTGGGGAGCACCGGTGTTGTTTGTGAAAAAGAAAGATGGGTCAATACGCATGTGTATCGATTATAGGGAATTAAATAAGGTTACTATTAACAATCGATACCCGTTACCTAGAATAGATGATCTTTTTGATCAACTTCAGGGAGCTAGGTATTTCTCCAAAATAGATTTGCGCTCCGGATACCATCAACTGAAAGTACAGGAAGAAGACATTCCTAAAACTGCTTTCAGGACTAGATACGGTCACTACGAGTTTACAGGCATGCCATTTGGATCAACAAATGCTCCTGCAACATTTATGGACATGATGAATATGATCTGTAAACCATACTTGGATAAATTTGTAATTGTCTTCATTGACAATATACTTATTTATTCCAAAAGCCAAGACGAACACTGTGAACACCTGCTTGCACTCTTAACCCTGTTAAGAAAAGAAAAACTTTACGCCAAATTTTCTAAGTGTGAATTTTGGTTACAAGAGGTGCAATTTCTAGGACACATGGTTAATCATGAAGGCATTCACGTAGATCCTTCCAAGATAGAAGCTATCACAAATTGGAAAGTTCCGAAGTCAGCTACAGAAGTCAGGAGTTTTCTAGGATTAGCTGGATACTATAGGCGTTTTATCCGAGACTTTTCTAAGATAGTTGTTCCATTAACTAAGTTGACCTGTAAAACTGTTAAGTTTGAATGGGGATCTAAGCAGGAAGAAGCCTTTAGAATTCTAAAGCAAAGATTAATAAATGCCCCAATTCTTGCCTTACCAGAAGGAACAGAAGATTTCGTAGTTTACTGCGATGCTTCTAAATTAGGATTAGGATGTGTGTTAATGCAACGCAAGAAAGTGATCGTGTATGCGTCAAGGCAATTGAAAAAGCACGAGGAAAATTATACGACTCATGACTTAGAATTAGGAGCAATAAGTTTCGCCCTTAAAATCTGGAGATATTATATGTATGGTAGTAAGTTTACTGTCTTTACAGATCATAAGAGTTTAAGATATATTTTTGGGCAAAAAGAATTAAACATGAGACAAAGAAGGTGGATGGAAATCTTAAGTGATTACGACTGTGATATTCAATATCACGAAGGAAAAGCAAATGTAGTAGCCGATGCCTTAAGTCGTAAGTACCACGAGAAACAAAGACGAGTTCGTGCTCTTAGGTTAAATCTGCAATTAGATTTACTGCAACAACTAAAAAGTATTCAAGAAACAGCAATCAAGGATGATGCTGAAATGAAAGGAAGGATGAAGGAATTAGAACAGGGAACCGATGGAATTTGGAGATTCCATAAGAAACAAATTTGGGTACCTAGACAAGGGAATCTACGAGGTAGAATATTAGAGGAAGCCCATAAATCTAGGTATACGATGCATCCTGGTAACAACAAGATGTATCAAGACTTGAGAAATAACTTTTGGTGGATAGGAATGAAAAAGGACATAGCTAGTTATGTTTCTAAGTGTTTAACTTGTTCACAAGTTAAGGCATAACACCAGAAACCTTCAGGTTTACTTCAACAACTAGAAATGCCTGTATGGAAATATGAATTAATAACAATGGATTTTGTTACTAAATTACCCAAAACAAGAAAAGGTAACGACGCAATCTGGGTGATTGTGGATCGATTAACTAAATCCGTTCATTTCTTACCAATGAAGGAAACCTTTAGTATGGAAAGAATAGCTAAGTTATATGTGGATGAGGTGGTATCAATACATGGAATTCCACTCTCCATTGTATCAGATAGGGATAGTCGTTTCACTTCACATTTTTGGACAAGTTTCCAACAAGCAATGGGGACACGATTAAATTTAAGTACAACATACCATCCCCAGATAGATGGACAAAGTGAAAGGACAATCCAAACCCTGAAAGACATGTTAAGATCATGTGTTATAGATTTCGGTGGGAATTGGGACGACCATTTACCCTTAATAGAATTCTCCTATAACAACAGTTATCATACGAGCATCAATGCCGCCCCATTCGAAGCACTTTATGGACGAAAGTACCGAACTCCGGTATGTTGGGCAGAAATAGGAGAAAGTCAATTATCAGGTCCCGAGACAGGAAACCACCGATAAGATAACTCAAATCAAGGAAAGGCTAAAAACGGCTCGAGATCGCCAAAAGAGTTATGCCGAAAATGGACGTAAGCCGTTAGAATTTCAAGTTGGAGATAAAGTACTATTGAAGGTTTCTCCTTGGAAAGGAATAGTCCGATTCGGTAAGAAAGGAAAACTGAGTCCAAGGTATGTAGGACCATTTACAGTTATCCAACGAATAGGACCAGTCGCATATCAATTACAATTACCAGAAGAGTTAGCCGGTGTACATAATGTATTTGATGTATCTAATCTTAAGAAATGCTTATCGGATGAATCACTGGTAGTACCTCTTCAGGACATAGAGGTAAATGAAAAGTTAAAATTTGTTGAGAAACCTCTTCAAATAGAAGACAGAAAAGTCAAAAATCTCAAACACAAGAGATTGATTCTGGTCAAAGTAAAATGGGATTCAAGGAAAGGACCTGAATACACGTGGGAGCTGGAATCAGAAATGAAACGAAAGTATCCTTACTTGTTCCAGTAAATCTCAAGGACGAGATTTTAAACAAGGTGGGGAGGATGTAACAACCTCGCAAAAGGCACACTAAGAAACCCTAATTGAAACCCCCAAGTAGTACGGTGCGACCCAAAATGGAAGAACGGACGAAACCAGCAACAGGGCCCCCTAATATTCAAGGGAGGTGGGATCCCCTAACTGATCGGTGCTTCGTAAAACTGGTTTCAAAACACGTATTTCGAAGTTTGACAACACACCCAGGCTAGATTCGACACCAGGCTACCCTAGCCTAGACGGGTCGCCGTCGCGACAGCGCCAGGGGCCGGGGTAGCCGGCGCGACACGCGGGAGGGACCAAAATCAGCTATAAATCCAGGGACTTGGCACTTGAACTGTTTGATTGTTACGACGATAAAATTCCTTTCGTACGTTGATATCTGCTCTGTTTCTTTCAAAAATACGACCCGAGTCTCGAAACTCTGCTACGATAACAGGGTAATAACTCGATCACTGCTACGATACAATATCCGATCGATTAAAACCGATCCGATTGATGTTTAAGTGCTGCCTACATTGGGCTATACTTTGTCATTCGTGGTGAGGGTTTCGATCTGGTGAATTATGGTAAATGTTGAATTAAGTTACTGACCTAGTTTCGTTTGCTTTGTATATTTAATTAGGTTTATCAAGCTTAAACAATAGGCAAACTCTGACGAGTTTAAATTTGCAATGTGAGTCATTCTATTTTTTCCAAATTGCTTTCAAAACCCAACTTGTTTTCAAAGTTATAATTACAGTGATTAAGTCTTTGTAATCTGCAATTACTGTCGGTATGTGGGGTTTTGTATACACTACTTGATAATCTTCACAATTGGACAACGGGTTAGCCAATGTGTGATATGACCATAGTCACAGATCCGGTCGAGTGACAAGTACCGATTTGGGGTAATTGGTTGATATAAACATTGTATAGCTCTTAATACTGTATATTATAACAATGTGTCTTTTGTATAAATGGAATGCACTCGCCAGTATTTTTCGCTAATCAGATCTTTTTAAAACATGTTTCAGGTGATTTACTATGAAGAAAAGGAAAAGTGCCGCGTAGCACACCAGCTTAAATAAAGTGGCTCAGTAAATAGAAATAAACATGTTTAATGTAATCACGAGATTTCCCAGTGAAATTTCTTTCTTGTAAAAAGGGGGGTTTGTCCCCCTAATTATAATAAAATAATTCGGTGTTTTCTTTTAAAACTCTGATATTATTTTTTCTGAGAAATGATCCTATTGAAAATTCCGCTACCAATTAAATATCGATACCACGGGTTTCTGTCCCGCGGCTTCCGAACCGAGCAAAACGGGTCGAGGGCCGTGACATACACATAGTTTAAACACTTACTTTCATGATCATAGTTATGCAAACTCACCTTTCCCATAGGATCTTTAAGTTTTAAGTTTTCTTCTCCAACTTGTTGACATCCCGAAGTCAACCATGTTTCATGTCAATATCCAAGTTTTGGGGATAAAGATTGATATTACTACATTAGCTATATTAAGTTGATTCATCCTTAACTAATCTTTAATTTTATCCATGAAATAGAGTTAGACCCCTCTTACATAATATTTAACACGTTGACCCATTTAAAGCCGAACTTATACATACTCCCTTTGAGTTGTTTCCAAACACACCTTAGGCATTTCACACTCATTCGGTTTGATATACCTTGTCATTTGGGCAGGGGCGGACCTACATAGTGGTCAGGGTGGGCGACCGCACCCCTTGAAAAAAAAAATTAGTGTATATTTTAGGCAAAAAATCCGACCGCACCCCTTGAAAATATGGTTGAACACCTCATCTGCACCCCTAGCAAATAATTTCTGAGTCCGCCACTGCATTTGGGCCAAACGTCATTAAATTACACCATTTAATACTTGGAGGTAAAAATGGGTTTCTAGTGATATTTTCATCAAAGTCAACAATTCTATTATCATACTTCATATTTTTGCCCAAATTTGTTTTCATATTTATTTTGGTCATTCATTCTCCATTAGGAGCGATTAAAACATGCTTCAAGTTGGAAAACAAAACACTTTTGTTAAAGCAAATTCATCAAGAACATTCCATGGTGAGTTCCTAGACTTGACTACAAATTCATGGTTAATGAAGTTTCACATATTAAAGAATGTTATTTTTAAGCTCGAGCTCATTTAAGCTTGCATTAGTTTAAGCTTTTAGCAAACTGGCTTCATTTACGCTTGAACTGTTTACACCCGTAGGCCCATTTGACTCGTTTATTTTATTCTAATTTCAAGCAATGCAACAACCTAAGACGTAAATAGCCACCTTAGCACCACCTCTTGTGATTGTTGCATATCACCCTTACTGTGGCATTTTTACAATTTACACTAGCCTTACCAGTGTTGTAAAAATCGCGATTATTTGGCGACTAGTCGGAGATTAATCGCTAGTCGGCCAGTAATTGAGTAATTTTTGGTTAATTAGTCCATTAATCGCTAGTCGGCCGGTCAAAAATCGGCGATTCCGGCCAGATTTCGGCAAAAAACTTGTAGATTCCAGCTAAAACCTCTAAATTCCGGCGAGTTTCCAACCAAACCATGTGAATTCCAACAATTAATCTTGTATACTTAAAAAAATGAGGTGAGTAAGAGTTAAAACCTGGCTACTTAAAATATTTACCTATAAAAATGTGTATATGTATACATAAAACTGAAAATTACATTTAAAAAACCTGATCCGATTAATCCCGATTAATCGCGAGTAATTTCGATTAGTCGCTAGTCCCCACCCCACCGGGCGAATAGCGACTAGCGAGTTCTCAAACCTTGAGCCTCACATATAGGGCTGCAAACAAACCCAACGTTCGGCGAACAGTTCGTGAACCGTTCGACAAGAAGTTCGTTTGTGTTCGTTCGTTTATTAAACAAACGAACACAAACAAGAAATTTCGTTTTCTTAGTTAAATGAACAAACATGAACAGAGGTCACATTTGTTCGTTTATGTTCGTGAACGTTTGCTAACGTGTTCGATAGTTCATTATTATTTTTAGTTTTTATATTTTATTTAAATACTTTAAAATTTTGACAAATAAAATATGTAATCAGTGTCAATGTATTATATCTTCTGCTCATAAACTCTTGTTTGTGTTTGTTTGTTTGTTTCCATTTGTGATCATGAATATTAATTTGTGCTCATTTGTGTTCATCAACATTCATTTTCATTCATTGTCTAAAATTAACAAACAAACACAAACGAACAAGAAAAAGTTCATTTCCTTATCAAACAAACATGAACATAATATCTCATTAGGTAAATGTTCATGAACAGTTAGTGAACACATATATTTCTTAACAAACAAACACGAATAAGGTATTGTTCGTGTTCGTTCGATTCGTTTGCAGCTCTACTCACATATCAACACGTATTGAGATGCCCTTTTAAAATCAAGGTTTTTAAGATACTTTGTTTTTGGATTCAAGGTGCAAAAGGAATTGCATTAACAAAATTTATTTTGTATAAAACATGATTAAAATTAACACCTACAAAATGAGAAGAAAAAAAAACAGACGTTAAAAATTACAAGAGTTGTTTCAATCTCTAGTTTAGTCACAACTAATTGACTTTTAACCAAATTCATTGTCATATTTTATAAAAAAAACGATCATATTATTTAAATGTAACTTTTCTGAAGATTGAAGTCTGTTCTTGATGACTTTGAGTAAATTAAAAACCACATGAATGGTGGTTGCTTCTTGCTATTATTTGCAATCAACCAACTTTCAAGACAACTAACTACACAAGAAAACTTGCAAGGGACTGAATCTACAAAACCCTAAAAGATTAGGGTTTTAACACCTAATCTCTTTACTCACCTATATATGTAGGCCTGTTCAGTAGAGGGTCACATTCTTTAATCTTGAATAAATTATACCCTTTTGATCCATATTTCTTGAGCTCCATGGTGATGATGCCCTCAATGCCTGTTTCATAGGTTTCATCGCTTTCTTCATCTCCCAAGCTTCCAAGGTTTGATTTTTCTTCTAAATATAGTAATTTAAGATATGGGTTTTGCAAGATTTTTGTTTCTTTCTGTTCAAGATTCAATCTTTAGCCCCTAAAAGTTTGTTAACATGTCAAACATGTAAGAACACAAGTTGATGATTAAGGATATGGGTTTGTCCAAGATTCAATTTTTAGGGTTTTGATCGATGATATTATTTGTGGGTTTGGATTAGTATCTCCTAAAAGCTTGGAAACAAGTCAACATCTGATAAAAGCTTGGAAACAAGTCAACATCAAGATAAATTGTATTTGGAATGGTTGATTTGGATGTTTTGAGTTATTGTTTGATTTAATTTGAAAAATGTGAAGTTTTAGTAAAGATATGTTCATGATCTGTTAAAAGTAGCTTTGTTTGGTTGATTTGTTTGCTTCATTTGCACATTTCACCTTCAGCTGTAACGTTTGACCAGATCTGAAATCAAAGTTTTTTTTTTTCTTTTTTTGACTTTAGGATGAATGATCTTTCACCCTTATAAATGTAGTTAATTTTGTCTGCATCTGATGAAATGGAGATTTTTAAGTGAATTGATTAGTATTTCTGATTTGAAGATTATCCGAATTGTCTAAGATCTACCACCGAGTATGTTTATATATTGGCAGAAGTGCTATATCTTGGTGAAGCAAGCGACAACCTATAGTTTCGTCTACTTAGTTGTAGACGGTCACATTCTTTCATTTTGAATATGTTATACCCGTTTGATCTATATTTCTTGAGTTCGATGATAACACCCGTTTCCGATATCCAATGATCTAGGATATGGGTTTTGTAAGATTTATGTTTCTTGTCTGTTCAAGGTTCAATTTTTATGGCTTTGGCACCATGTATGTTGATTGATTTATGATATTACTTGTGGGTATTGATAATCTACCTCTAAAAGTTTGGAAGCAAGTCAACATATAGAACAACTTGGAATGGTTAAAATCTTGATTTAGGATATGGGTTTTGTAAGATTCATTTTATTTGTCTGTTCAAGATTCAACTTGTGGGTTTTGATTATTATCTCCTAAATGTTTGGAAAAGTCAACATCGAAGAACACATGTCTTTGGAATAGTTGATTATCTGGTTTGGGTTATTGTAGTGAAGATATGTTCAAGATCTATTAAAGTAGATTTGTTTGGTTGATTTCTTTGCTTGATTTGCACATTTTACCTTTCGATTGTGATGTTTGACCAGATCTGAAATTTAAGATATTTTTTTTTCGGTTGACTTTGGATGAGTGATCCTTCACACTTTTAAAATAGTTTATCTGTCTGCTTCTGATTAGATGGAGATTAATCGGTGAATTGATTACTATCTTTTATTTGAAGGTCGAAGTCGTAGAGGGTCACATCTTCCTTTTTGAATAAGTAATGCCCTTTTCATATGTTTCATCGATTTTTAGGATATGGGTTTTGAAAGATGTGTGTTTTGTCTGCTCAAGATTCAAATTTTAAGGTTTTCGCACTCAGTATGTTGATTGATTTACGATATTATTTGTGGGTTTTGATTATTAGTCCCTATAAAAGTTTGTAAACATAAGATGTATTTTGAGTAGTTGATTTCTTTCTTGATTTAGGATATGGGTTTTGTAAAATTTATGTTTTATGTCTGTTCAAGATTCGGTTTTTTGGGTTTTAATTTACGATATTATTCAAAATGGTTGATTTCTTGATCTGGGTATTTCTTGTTATTGTTTGATTTGATATAAAAATGTGAAGATGTGTTCATGATCTGTTAAAAGTTTTGCTTGATTTGCACATTTTATCTTCAATTGTAATGTTTGACTAGATCTGAAATCAAAAATATTTTGAGTTGACTTTAGGATGTATGATACTACTACACCTTTAAAATATAATTTATTTTGTCTATATCTGGTGAAATGAAGAATTAAGTCAAGCTTCATTCTCTTAGAGCCAGGGATTGATTGGTATTTTTACATTTGTTTCTGTGATCCGTTTCTTATGGCGCACGAGTGTTGACTTTTGATTTGACTACTTTACAGTTGTTATTAGAGTGCAACCATGTTCATTTAAGTGATTATAAGAAAGTTCGATGGTTTTTTCACATCTATCTCTGTGATCTGTTTCTTATAGTGGACGAGGGTTGACTACTTTAGGGTTGTTATATACCTTGTTCATTTTAGTGATTATAAAAAAAAATTTGGGGATCTAATTAGTTTTTTTATGTTAAAAGATTGAAGATAACAACATTTGACTTCATTTGTTTTACATGATTTTTTTATATATTTTGTGAAAACCGCAGATATTTTTGAAAAATATAAAAGATGGCTACTACATCAAAGGTAGACGGGACTCCAAATGGTTCGGTAAAGTCAAAAGACGAAGAAGGAACCACACCTTCAATATTTGAGATTGACGATTCGGATCTTACAAGATTACTAGAAAAGCCGAGGCCACTTAACACAGAGCGAAAAAGGTCATTTGACGAAAGATCATTTAGTGAAATGTCGATCACCATGTCCCCACGCAATAACTTTTATAGAACGAGTGAACATTCATCGCGTGCTTTTGATAATCTTGATGGTGTTTATTCCCCGGGAAGATGGACGGGAACACCGAGAAGCGCTTGTTTTGAGCCTCATCCAATTGTCGGAGAAGCTTGGGAGGCATTGAGACGGTCTATAGTCAACTTTCGTGGGCAACCCGTTGGGACCATTGCCGCACTTGATAATTCTTCAGAGGAACTTAACTATGATCAGGTAGAAAAAAGTTAGGATAAAAATAAACTAGTCAAATGGGCTTAGTGGTGTAAACGAGTCGAGCTTAAACGAGATCAGTTGGCTAAAAAAGCTCGAATCAAATGTGGCTTAAATAAGCCCGAGTTCAAAAAATAAGGTTGTTTAATAAACGAGCCTTAGCCCAAGCTTCACATACCAAGCTTGGCTAGGCTTGCGAGTCTAAACGAGCCTGTTTATATAATATATAAAAGTTTGTATTTTACATAAAAAAATAATTGTAAAAACAGTTAGCATAAACATTACTAAATAATATGTATTGCGTTATATATCAAAAGAATTGCATATGTATTAAAATAAAATAATTTAAGTAATTAATAAAAATAAAACTAGCTTGAGCTTTGTTAAGCTAAATGGGCCAAGCTGGAGCTTGACCCGTCACCTGTTTACATAAACAGGTTGACCCGCACATTAAATTTATTATTGTTGACCCGTCTTTATTGCGAGCTCTAAACCATGAACGATTTTATCTTCTCGTACAGGTATTCGTAAGAGACTTTGTGCCTAGTGCACTGGCCTTTTTGATGAACGGGGAGCCCGAAATCGTAAAGAATTTTCTTTTGAAAACCGTTTTCCTTCAATCCCGCGAAAAAAAGGTGGACAATTTCAAATTAGGAGAAGGGGTCATGCCTGCGAGTTTCAAAGTGCTTCATAATCCGCTTAGGAACACGGAGACCATATTGGCCGATTACGGTGAAAGTGCAATCGGTCGAGTGGCTCCTGTTGATTCGGGCTTTTGGTGGATTATTTTGCTTCGGGCCTATACAAAGTCGACCGGTGACACTTCTTTGGCTGAACGGCCCGAAATGCAACGCGGTATTCGTCTTATTATGACTCTCTGTCTTTCGGAAGGGTTTGATACGTTTCCGACGTTGCTTTGTGCTGACGGGTGTTGTATGATTGATCGTAGAATGGTTAGTATCATTAATAAATTGGCTTTCATCAATTTTGCTTTATGGGATTGTTGATGGGGAAAATAAACAAAAATTATACATATAATACTTGTATAATACATATAGATTTATGTGTAATTTTTTTTGTTATCAATACTTGAAAAAAATTAAAAAAATAAATAAAAAATTAACGAGCTAGCTCTCGAACATTTTGTGAGCCGGGCTCGAGCTCGACTTTTGAGCTCGATAAAATAAACGAGCTGGCTCGTTTAAGTTCGAGCTCGACTCGATTACAACCCTAATACGGATCGTAACGGTTTGGGTTGACTGAAAACACTTTTTGTCCAAACATTTTGAAATGTTTGTAATAGGGGTGTTTATAAACTGTTTAAACGATTGAATCGCTTAAACCAAAGCAAGTCGGCCGGTTTGGTCGATTTGAAATCCAAACCGTTCGAATAAGATTCAATAAAACAATATCAATTCAATAGCAATATAATTATTTTAGAATAATAGTTTATGAGGTAATATTTTCGCTTTTTTTAATGAGCAGGGCGTTTACGGGTACCCAATCGAGATACAAGCATTATTTTTCATGGCTCTAAGATGTGCATTGTCTCTTCTAAAACGTGATTCCGAGGGTAACGATTGCATTGACCGAATAGTCAAGCGTCTTCACGCTCTAAGCTTTCACATGAGAAGTTACTTTTGGCTCGACATTAAACAACTAAACGACATATACCGTTATAAAACCGAAGAGTACTCGCATACAGCCGTTAACAAGTTCAACGTCATTCCCGATTCACTTCCCGACTGGGTTTTCGATTTCATGCCGACACGTGGCGGGTACTTTATCGGGAACGTGAGTCCTGCTAAAATGGATTTTAGGTGGTTTTGTTTGGGGAATTGTGTCGCTATATTGTCGTCTTTAGCGACACCCGAACAAAGTTCTGCGATTATGGATCTTATTGAATCGCGTTGGCAAGAACTTGTTGGTGAAATGCCGTTGAAGATATGTTATCCGGCTATGGAAAGTCATGAATGGAGAATTGTGACGGGTTGTGACCCGAAAAACACGAGCTGGAGTTATCATAATGGTGGATCTTGGCCAGGTGAAAACTTTCTTAAATATTGTCCTTTTAAAATCTTTTATTAATAATGCATGTAAGCGTGTTAAATCTTTTAGGTAGAGGTAGTTGAATGGTCGTTTCGGTGTTGGGCTTTATTATAGGTCAACTGTGTTTAAAAAAGCGCGCTTAAAGCGAGCTTTAAGCGTGAAGCGCTGAAGCGCTGGAAACATCGCTTTTTTTTGGTCTGAAGCGTTACATTACGTGAAGCGCTGTGAAGCGAGCTTTAAGCGCGAAGCGATGATGGTTTGAAGCGACGCTTCAGCCCAATTAGGTCACATTTGGGCCATTTTTTAAGCCCAACAGTCTTTAAATAGGGTTAAATGAGGCCTGTTTCTTTACCCTAAGTGTGTTTCGACTTTAATTTATGTTTTAACTATGTTTTTTATGTGTTAAGTGTGTTTTTTAATCATGTTTTTGTGTTTGTTATTGATTAACAAGTAGAATAGGTCATATTGATGTGTACAATATATATATATATATATATATATATATATTTAATTTTGAGCGCTTCGTATACGTGAAGCTCTCGCTTCGCGCTTGAAGCTTTGCTTAAAGCTTTTGGAACCAAAACGCTTCGGAGCGCTTCGCGCTTTTTTAAACCAAGTAGGTCAAAACGTGTCGAGTGAAAGGGGTAATTTTTTGTGCAAGTAAAATCGGGTTGGGTTGAAGCTAATACTTTTGTCCAAAAATATTACAAATAATTAAGTTGGTCGGAATATGGTTAAAAGAAACTAAAAACTTAGTAGTACTCTAATGTTTTGAATACATGATTTAAGAAGTTTAAATACGCATTTATCTAAACAAGTCAAATGGTTTGACGGGTTGTAAACGGTTTGACAGCTGTATGCAGATTAAACAGGTTTTGATAAATGGGTTAAACAGGCTGGCAATTTGACCACATACAATATATGTATTTTAAATTTAGTTTAAAAGACGGGTCGACTTGTTTAATTAAATAGATTAAAGCCTGACAACATGATATTAAACAAGTTAAACAAGTCAACCTATTTTTTTTTATTGCAGGGGTTAACAGATTACCATTCTACGAGAATTCATACGCTATGATTTTTTAGAGTGTACGTTTTAAAAGTGAACATTTGCTAATGAAATGTATCTCTTTTTTGATTGTTGTAGTTCTCTTATGGCTCCTGACGGCCGCCTGCATCAAGGCCGGAAGACCCCAGATCGCAAAACGAGCGACTGAGTTAGCGGAAAGCCGATTATTGATGGACGGGTGGCCTGAATATTATGATGGAAAGATGGGGCGGTACATAGGAAAACAAGCGCGCAAGAACCAAACATGGTCCATAGCGGGTTACTTGGTGGCTAAAATGATGCTTGAAGATCCATCTCATTTGGGAATGATAGCACTTGAGGAAGACAAACAGATGAAGCCTCAGATGAAAAGATCTGCTTCATGTTGATTATATTATTATAATATATATATCATTGTTCTGTTTTCTGGATTTTCATTTTCAATACTTTCTGTATTATACCCATTCCCATATGATTATGGGGAAAAATGCAAATTGATGAAATTTTGTATCCATTTGGTGTTGTTTGGTTTGAATAATAGTTTTGAACTTGAAAAAACATGTTGACGTGGAAAGCCTTGTTTTTAATGTTTTCATAATCAAACCAGACACTGTACCCGCGGCTCTCTTACTAGTGAACCGGCTTAAATAAGGAATGGTATCAATGGGGTGGTGGTCCATTGGCAAAGACAAATCCTTTAAACACCTTTGGAGGGGGAGGTCTTGGGTTCAAGTCTCATAGACAACAGGGAACATAAGAAATTTAAAAAGGAATAATGTCGTATAAAACAAAATAAGGTGTGACTTGTTTATGTTTTGATGTGAATTTGTAATTTTAACAAAATACGATGATTGAAATAAACAAATATGTAATTCTGTTTATATATGTTGTTAAGTCGAGACATGCAAGTTATGTGAGGGTATATTTGTCTTTTTACCACCCGCCTCCTTTATCACCCTCTTTACCTCCTATCACTTATTTGTATTTCCTTGGTAACCCATCGCAATCATGTCATCGCCGACAGTCTACTGCAAATGTAGGAGAGATGCAACAATCAAGACCTCTTGAACACCTAAATTCTAGCTCGTCGGTTTTATTATTGTCCAATGAGGGGTTGGTTTTACATCGGTTTAATTTTTCTTAATTCACTTTATAAAATCAGCGATAATCGTTGAGGGTTTTATTCTTGCCCTAATTTTTTGTTTCAACTATCATGTAGGGGTTACAATGTGTGAGTAAATTGGGTGGGTTGACCCAGATATGTGTCAAAGATCAGCTGATGTCATACCCGGTCTATTGAGTTCAAGAACGAACTTGAAGCTTCAAATGGTAAATCGTGACCTTGGCCATAAAGATACCATTAACTGAGAATATCTACAAAGTGTAGACATGTTTCCATGTATCCAAATGGTAAATTGGTAGCACCTAAGTTTCTAGTATCCCAACCTTTTGACCATAACTTTGTATGTTCCATATTGTTGCCATTGCATGTGTGTAAGGCCTTCCTATGATTTTCCATCTTCTGCTAGCATATGTTTTTTTTCCAACATGCCCGAATTTGGGCATGGGCAACGTGGGCGACGACCCAAGCCCGAACTCCAGGGAGGCCAGAAATTTTTATATTCTTAAAATATATTTTATGCATAAATTGTATTTAAATTATGTTGGTGTGAAAAAGGACAATAAGACCAAGATTAGATTGTCTAGAAAGGAACAAGACAAACTTTTCAAAGGCAAGGACAAAGGCAAAGCTGCTTTACGGATAACTAAAAGGCATAACTTGCAAGCTGAGGCGTTAGACCTGAGAGATTTACGGGACACCTGAAGCTAAAGATGGCTTTAAGGTTATGCTTGCAAAAGAACTATATGACGTCATCCTTTAAGATATTAACCTTTTATGCAAGATTGTCTCAGGGGTTGAGTAGATTAGAGATGGAAGAGGGACAAGAAACTTGAAAATCACCTCACAAAGAAGATTTTAAGATTCAAGTTTCTTCGATAGATCATATAGAAAAAAAATGTATTTTCAATATTTCCTTTTGTTTTGTATAAACAAATATTTATTCTTGAATGATATTGGTACTTATGGAGTTATGGTTTAAGTATTTCGTGCAAAATTTCTGTTGCTACCTTTGAATAGAATTATGTACATGTAATTACTTTTGAATACCATTATGTACATGTAATTAAAAAGCCAAGAAGGAATTCTACAGTTATATAACTGTCTCATTTAGTAAAGTCTCGCAAACGTGTTGCCAAGAGTGAACAATGGCGAACCATTTTTTTGATAACTTGTTTTTATCAAAAATGATAGAGTTAAATGTCATTTTAGTCCCTATGGTTTGGGTCATTTTGTCAGTTTAGTCCAAATGTTTCATTTTTCACATGTGGGTCCAAAAAGGTTTCACTGTTGCCATTTTAGTCCACTGGGTTAACTTCATCCGTTTTTTCTGTTAACGAGAAGGCCAATTCGGTCATTTTATATGTAATTCTGTTAACTAGAATGACAATTCGGCCATATAAAAATTAAAATGACCGAATTGGCGTTTTTGTTAACAGAAAAAAATGGATGAAGTTAACGCAGTGGACTAAAATGGCAACAGTGAAACCTTTTTGGACCCACAGGTAAAAAATGGAACCTTTGGACTAAACTAGCAAAATGACCCAAACCACAGGGACTAAAATGATATTTAACTCAAAATGATATTATATAAGATCTATTGTATCCAATTAAAATTATTATTTTATAATGTATTTCTTATAATAAGAGAATACAACACTCCATAAAACAGAGACACCAGACGGTGACCGTGGTGGTGTGACGGTGGTAACCCTCCGGTCAACCCCTCCCTCTTCCCTTTCTCTCTTCTGAGGCAAAACCCCCTAAATAGAAACACCACAATATGGTGATTGGTGACTGTGGTGGTGGTGCGACGGGGGTCACCGCACCTCTCTCTTCTCTCTCCCTTTTCCCTCTTCCAGTTCTCTCTCATATGAAGTGAAACCGTTACGAGGAGTAAGGTGTAAATCTGGAGGAGACGCGTCCCAAGGAGGAATGCCCGCCTAAATTGGTGAATAGAAACAAACCACGAACATAAACACTATTCATTTCCATTGTCTGTTTTATATAACTAGGTTTAAAGAAGTTCACCGCGTTGCGGCGAATTTCTTTTGTTATTTAGTTTATGTTTACATGTGTTTTCAAATCACCGCGAGCGTGTTGCGAACGGAACTGCTTCCAAGAATAAAAAGAAAATGTAGAAAAAAACACTAAAAGATAACCGAAAGAATATCAACCAAAAAAGTTGTATGAATTGGGTACCGGTACCAAATTTGCCGAACTGAAAGATCTTAAGTACCAATTCAGTACCGATTTTTGGCGTTCCTGGTACCGGTTCACTACCGTTTTTTACCTTCATATACCGGTACCGTAACCGGTAATTTCGGTATCAGTACCGATTCTGTATCGTTGGCACCAAGCTCATCCCTATCCCTGAAACTAAAAAAAGAAAAAATTAAAAGTTGAAGAAAATCAACAAAAAAAAAGTTGTACGATACCGTTGTTCGTACGGTAACCGTAATCAGGGATGAGCAAATGGTACAGGGTAGCAGCACTGAATTTCCAGAACCAAAAGATTTCCAATATCAATTCGGCACCAACTTTTGGTGTTTTCTGTATTAGTGCCGGTTTTTACCTTAATGTACTGATACCGAACAGGACCGTACCGGTATTTTCGATACCAGTACTGGTTCGATACCGGTTGACACCAAACTTATCCCAACCCTTGATATTAAAAAATGATTAAAGTTAAAAAGTAAAGAAAATAACTATTATTACAATATTAAAATAATAAAAGTATTAAAAAAATTATATGTTATTATAATATTAAAATCACTATTCATTTCAATTCGTTTAGTAATATATAGTAATAGTAATATAATAATAAAAAAGTCCATTTAATGCCACATGTCATTCTCTCGTAATAAATGATTTTATCAAAATGTCATGTGGCAATTTATTATACTACATCAACCATAATAAATAATAATAATAACTAAATTAATATATAGACCCTTCTTCACTTTAATAAATAATTTTTTTATGCATCATCTGACTCAAAAGAAATTGATATACCATGATGTTTGACTTACTAAATTATACTATATGATATATAAATAAAGATATAATAATTAATTTATCTCTTGAATATATATCGATTTTACATATTAAAGATCAAGACTATCTTCACCTCTATGACATAAGATAAAGAGTCATTATATTATTTTAATATGTATGTATTTAATATGAATCTCCTTTAAAATCAAAAGTCTTTTAATCTTAGGTTTATTATTATCTATAATAAAACTATTATTATTTTTTATTATTAATATCCCCGATTTAATTATTTATGCATTATTATATTTACTTTATTTGATAATATAACGACTCATTAAGATTAACCACATATATTTCTAAAACCAAATGATTTAAAATAATAATTATAGATAAAGATGACAAAGTAGCAAATTTACTAATGTAACATCCTAATAAGTATTAACTTAAATATCGACGCAGCGGAAATTCAAGCCTTAAAATTTCTTTATAATTTAAACACAATACATACATGAAGACCCAATTTCAAAATATTAAACACTTGCTAAGAGGAAATGTTTACATTTACTTCCACATGTGAAAACATTACATAACTAAAACTACATGACTGTTCTTCCGTACAATCCTTGCTCTTGACTCGATCTTCAATCCTTCTATTCTTCATGACGATGCTAAGTCCACGCAACCTGCATTCACCACATACATGTGCATTGATTAGATTTGGTGACGTCATTCCTAAACTAAACATACGTAATCAATGACCAGTCTGTGTTCCTTCTTCCCATACTAATCCCAACGAAAATGCTTTCCGTGTATATTCGTGCATTCCAATTCCTTAACCTTGATATGGACATTAATAGAGTACCTGCATTCTCATTTCATACTCAAGACACTGAATTAGTAACTTAATACTCAACTTATTTAAGCTATAAAAACACAAACACAAGATTCCGTTCATTTATGCACAATAAATCCTACTTCATGTATAAGTACCTACACGCATATGTTTATACACATTTCATACCCACATACATACATGCAAACATACTTACTTACATAAATACATAAATACATTCATACATACATACTAACTCTTACATACCACTTATATAATTCCCTACGAATTACTGACGTATCCTAATTACAAACCTCCATGTAATAAGGCATGTACGAACAAATTTATATACATACTAAATCCTATTCATGATTACTTATAAGTTTAAGCCTGTTGGAGTGAAGTTAAATCTATACATACACACCCACATACTTAATTCATTACCCCGCATACTCGCTCCCACATCCCATTCTTACTCACACATCATATACGCTTTTTAAATGTCTTTCGGGTATGTTTCGGATCTTAAGAATGAGTTCTGTACTCCCCCGTAACTTACCAAGCCATTTGGTAGGGTTGAGGAACATTATAAAAACTTAACGAGGCTTGGAATGGGTTCACGGGGTCCGAATTCGAAGAAAAACGAAGAATTACATAAACTTTTTAGAGTTAAATGCTTGGTTGGTCCCTGTGGTTTGCAAAAATTTCATACTTGGTCCTAATGGTTTACTATTTACACGCGTGGTCCCAAAAGTTGTCAAAAATGAACTCGGTTGGTCCCCTGACCTAACCTCTGTTAAATTTCTCAGTTAACTATGTGTGAAATGACTATATTACCCTTAAACAATTAAAAACCTAAAACTAAGAATTAAAAAATTAAAAAACCCACTGCATCATCTTCATCACCATCACCATCATCATCTTCATCACCAACCCTGTCAAATCGACTTCACTTCCACTCTCAAAATTGTTGGAATCTCTGCTGGCGCTTATCACACTCTAGCTCTTGCTGGTATGTATGACCTACTACTATTCTCTAAATTCAACACCTCACGGCCCTGCCCTGCCCTGCCCTGCCTTTACTTACTCCCATCCCAATTTCTTTTATACCTTATCTCAGATGATGCTTCAGTTTGGAGCTGGGGCTACAATTGTTGTATCCTTTACTTGTGCACTTCCACTATTATATATTAATCAATCATTGGTTATATACAACTCCAGATCTGTATGGAGGAGAACCAACCCAACCATTAGACAGATGAGTGATTTACATTTTTTAAAGTCTGTTGTTCTAAATGCTAGTAGTATTTCAAAGGGAGGGAGGGATCTTTGTTTTGTGGTTTGCATCCTTGACACTAAGGTATCTAATCTAGATGGTCAGCTTGGAATTGATGGAGACAACTCTTTTGTTCCTTGTTTGGTGAAGATGCCTGAGATTCAAAAGCCACTTAAGGTAGGTGATGAAGATGGTGATGGTGATGAAGATGAAGTGGGTTTTTTAATTTTTTAATTCTTAGTTTTAGGTTTTTAATTGTTCAAGGGTAATATAGTCATTTCACACATCGTTAACTGAGAAATTTAACAGAGGTTAGGTCAGGGGACCAACCGAGTTCATTTTTGACAACTTTTGGGACCACGCGTGTTATTAGTAAACCACTAGGACCAAGTATGAAATTTTTGCAAACCACAGGGACCAACCAAGCATTTAACTCAACTTTTTATTTTGTATCTGACCTCCACCGTAAGCTACGGTGGCTACCGTAGCTTACGGTGGCCACAAAATCCTTACGGTGGCTTACTACTGCCTTACGGTGGAAGATAGTCTTCAGCACCTACAGTAGCTTACGGTGGCTACCGTAAGCTACGGTAGCGCCCAGATCGGCTCTCCATTTAAATACCAAAACTCGCATAACTTGCTCGTTTTGCATCAGTTTCACTTGAAACTTGTTTTTAATTGTCCGTAAAACATTTCCCTACATATTAGACTAAAAATCCATACCTTGAGGTCCTTAAACTTTATAAAGTACATTACCGTTACATGACTCATGCATATATGTTCAACCCGTTTGATTTCGCCATGCACTTTTCATTACCTTGTGAACTATTAACAACTTATTACGACTTTCCTTTCCATTTACTTACCTTCTCAATCATTCCTACAAGACTCCTAACCTTCATAAATAGACTTTAATTATATACTAAGAAGTGAGGTTCGGAACTCACTTACCTTATGCGTCCGTATTCGCATCCGCTCCCTTGCCTCCTTTTGACTCGTTAGCCTTTCTTGCTTGAGTCCATTTCCACATGATCCCTATGCTTTCATGTCACCGCAATCACATCCTTGTTAGTATACATGTTTGTACATATAAATAATCATGTCGAATGCATAACTCACATTTGACTTTCATTAGTCAAGTCTAACAAGCGTAAGGCATATACCCAAAATCACATCTTTTCAAACTCATATAATTCATCATGTCAACGCATAAAACGCATATTGATTTAACGCATGCCATATGACGTTCTAAGATCTTACAATGGTGACAAAATTCTAGCCATGCCTCTTTTGTGCAGTTGACTTTCAAAAGTCAACGGTTTATTGTATAAACTTTCGACTTAACCTCATATATTCATGACATCATATTAGGCTATACATATGACACTATATACATTTCATACTCATGATGCAAATGTGCTTACAACCACATGATCACATAATTATATACACATACACATTTACTTACACATACTTTCACATGTTAATGTTTTGTGATTCCACTTTTGGCAATATCATCTATGGTAACAATACGACATAACTCCAACATTATTACTTACCAATAAGCTATTCGTTTCACATTTCGTACACGTTCACTTTTAATTATCATAAATCAAGCGCATCAAATACATGGTGAGCATCATACCATTCAAGAACAAGATACAAGTCCTACTGCATAATTCTACCCAATCATACCATCAACTACTCCTTCTTACGAAATCCTTCTACAATGCATTTTCTCATGTTAATATCATCAAACATGTTGTCATCAAATTCTACACATGTTCAATCATTGTTTAGCATATGATTTCACATACTATCTTATACTAAGCATTTCATCAAACACTTGGTGTGCGTACACCATTTAATGCACAATGTACAACTAACTTATGCTTAATCTTCCAAGTTCATAGCATTCATCATCAAGTATCCTTCCTACAACATATATATCATTCTATTCACATCATAAGACATAGCTAGAAACTATATTTCACTCAATCAATCCATATTTACTCAAAACCCCATTTTCTTGAACATGGGTTTCCAATCAAATATCCCAATTAAGATGTTTACATCAGTATTAATGCTAGATAAAAACATCTAAGCATAATCTCAACCATCTCATCCTCCCAATTTACCCAATTTAGGAGTAATGTTGATCAGTTTTGTTTAAACATAATGGAAAACATGAAATAACATACCTTTGATTGCATCAGTAGAGAATCCAGTCAGAGACGCAGCCACGGAGTTCGACATAGTTGTCAGTTTTTATCTGGTTCCTCCTTAGGGTGTAAAGTGATGATGGTGATGAAACCGAAAGTAGGGTTGATTTCGGTTAGGGAGAGAGAGGGACAAAATTGTGATGTTATGTTGTTAGGTTGTGTGTCTAACCTTTTACCTCTCTAATAATCTCCTTATATATACACCCAAGAGGAAACCCAATTAGTTAATAAGGGTAATATGGTCCATCAACAATTACCAACTAATTATTAATAGGTTATTAATATATTTTGATCTATATTATATAAATGATAATGATGGCTACTAGATTAAATATAAATAAATATATATTTAATCTTACATTCTCCCATTTAGCCGAATAATCATTTATCATGAGTATTAGATTAGTCTGATCAGAAGTTAATACTCATTTTAGCCTTAAACAAGTACTATAGCAGAGAAATACAGCCGTTGAATCATTATGCGACTCAGGACCCCCATTAGTCATACTATAGCCTTAATTTAAAACCTAACAGTTATGATCAAAATAAGTAAGCCCTTTAACGTTTGATTTGTATTTATAGTTGTCTATATGTCATTACACCGGCAGAACATATGTAAGAGACATACAAAATCAAACTGATGAGGAAAATTGATTAATAGTTAGTCATTCATAGTACGATATGCAGTTGTACATGGTCATCAATTAAAACCCGTTTCTTTTATGAGCACTCTTAATAAGACTTATGGGTAATAGACCTTTAGTTATAGGATCCTTAAGCATATCACGAATGCATTCGATACAAAGATTTAGTTTCCTCAATTCGTTCATAAACGAATAATTAATTGCGTATCGAAATTTAATGCAGCACCTCTTGAACTGTTACTGTTCAAGGAGACATGGTAGCTGACTTTATCACAATAAGTCTTCAATATATTAATTATATGGAGTTAATAAAGTCATGAGTCCACTGATAACTTTCCAACAACATTTAGTGACTATATTATGTCGTTATAACTTAGGTTGTTGATATCAGTCTATTATGACTCCTCCATGAGATAGGTTTTGTCTGCTGACATAAAGATATACCCAAAATTACATTTTGTCATCTTTGAATATTACAAAGTTAGAGTAATAAACCGGTTTGAGTTCTCACTTCTTCTTTAAATTATAGCCTCTCATTTATTTTAAAGATATTGTAATACTCTATTAGATGCTTCACATTAATCTAGACATATCTAGTGTGTTGCAATGTGAGTAATATCTAAACGAGTATAGACTTAAACTTACATAAGGCTTCTAATTAATGAAGCGTAAGAAATAATCTCATTTATCTTATTATCCTCTAAAGGAGAGCAGTATTGTTTGTTACATATGTAAGGACCAATTTAATGTTAAACTTATGGAACGGAACTAATATCCCATTTGGTCTACCTCAACATGTTATGATATCTATTATGTAAGAGATATCTCTGAGATCTATTATATCAAAGTTTGTGTTAACAATGCTTTGACTTATGTAACATCTACTTGTCAAAAGAATATCATCTATATAGACAAGTTTATCTTAGTTGCTCCCACTCATCTTGAGGTAGGTACATTATTCCACTTGGTTGTTGATGAAAATAATTGCGTTAAGATTTCATCACATTATGATGTTTGCATTAAACCATACATGGATTTTATTGGCTTATAGACAAACTGTTCTTTAACCTTAAGTTTGGAACTTTCAGGTTGTTTTATGAACATGTAAATATGTCAGCCATTTGTTAGGGAAAATTGTTTTAATGTTCATCTAATGTAGCTTTAAACTATTATAAGCTACTAGAACAGTGATGATCCTAAAAGAAATCTTTTGTTAGATATGTAATAAAGATTCTTTAATAATTTATCTCTTCCTGAGTACAACCTTTGACAATCAATCATGCTTCTTTGTGTCTTAACGTTTATATCAGGATTTGATTTAGTTATGAACATTCTTAGGTTATTCAATCAAATCCCAAACGTTATGCGAACACATAAAATCAGTTTTACTAGAAAACTGTTTTATTCCATTCAGAAGATTGATTGACACTAATGGCTTAATTAGAAGAGATAGGATCAGTAAACTTTTCCAAAATCCATTTCAACTCCAAATTAGGGAGTTTATGTAATCATCAAAGTTAGTAGATTTTTAAACCTAGATGACCTCCTGAGTTGATTATTGGGTTAGTTAGAAGTTTCAGTTTTATGGATTAGCTCTTGTTTAAGTTGCTATCATTTTCAGGATTCTAAGTTTGTAAGAGTTGGTGCAGTATGGTGTACAAGAGGTGTAATCGGAGTTAAATTTGGAGTGAAATTTAATGACACTCTTCCCCCCGCCTCTTGTATTCCTTGCAAGTCATGATAAGGACTTTGACTGCTCCCACTGACCTTAGAAAACTTTAGGAACTTAGCATGCTTAGGGTCAATATTTAACGACCAAAGAAATTCTAAATAGAGAAAACATATTAATGAACATATTAATGACGTTAGTCATTGTAGTTTCTCTTGTTGAGGATTATGTTAGTTTAGATAAGAAATCTAAGTGTGCCCACAATTAAGCAACAATGAAACTTTTGTAAGAATAGCTGTAGATTTTAAGGAGACAAGTTATGATAGAACAGTGTCAAGATGGAGCAGTGTCTTGTACAAGAGGTGTAAATTGAAGTAATATAAAGTTTTCACTCCCCACCTCTTGCAACTATTGCAAGTTATTATTAAGACACTTAATGCTCCCACTGATCTTTAATATCTCTAGAATGCTACAAGAGAAGTTTCAATGAGCTACGTGACGTGGGAACCTATCACATATACGTTAGACTTTATTTGATTTCTTTAATGTCCAGATATCATAAGAAACTTAGGGACATATTTAATAGAAATCTTATTAAGTACATATATGAATAGATTTCTTATAAGACTGTGGGCCATATGCAACAAAATTTAGATACAAGTTGATAGTCTTTTAAATGATAAATGAATTGTGTCTGAATATTCCATTTGAAATAAGTTCCATGAATGTCAATAAATGACTTATGATGGACCCATACTTATTCCTTAAGCCAAGTAATATTTAGGGCTATAACGTCATGATTTAAAATCACTTAGAATGAGATTAGATAAGAAATCATCCTCATTAACCATGGCATGATTTCTCATGAATTTTGGTTATAATGGATGAAATTTGTAAGTCTCATTTTCCTTTTGTCAAATGTTTCATTTGCATGATGACAAAAGTTGTGAAAGTGTAAGGTATCATCTAGTTTTATTCAATCCAGATATTTAGAACAAATAAAATGAGAGTTTAAGGTAAGTGTGACTTTATGTTGACTATGCAAACCTCACAACCTTCATAACATTGCTTAATTATGATACTATATTCTGATTAATACTCAGAATATATGTACGGTATCGAAAAACGTTTTGTTAGAAGACTGCTTATTATGGTTTTTATAGCCTTAACATTTAACTTTGTCACTAACTCTCATGTTAGTTATTTGTCGAGTGCTGGTAAGGAAACCTATGGAACTAGAGTCAACTAATCATGTGTTAATTGGAATATTAAAATTAGCAGACTGAAATATCTTTAGTAAGTGACTACCTAGTTAACTTATCCAACTGTTCTTTAGAATAATGGATAGTCTCGTTGCTTATGTCTAGTCTAATGACATAATTATGCAGTGAGATTTTCCCTTGAAGAACCTTAGAGGTGGAATTAACACTTGTAATTTGTCTATGGACCTTAGAACAATCCTCTTTTAAGGTTTTAAGTGGTTGTAAGGTGAGTAACAACTTATTTTCCAGCTCCAAACATTTATTTCTTTGTACATATGTTGCTTATCAACACACTCATTATACTTTGGTATGTTTGAGTGTTATAGTTGATTTATAAGGCATCAAATTGTACAAGTGAAAATCGTAATATGTAATGTACTGGAAAATGTACTTATGTCCATGCGTAAGCCCTTAACTTAATGGGTCATGGTATTGTACATTATTATGTATTCACATATACCACTTAACTTTATAGTTTAGAATTTTAAAAGAAGGCATGCATCTTAGGAGTTCTAGTGATTATTCCATATATAAGAGATTAGCCTTAGGAAAGACTTAATCTGAAATAACTTTAGTGATAGCATTATGTTAGAGAGTTCTTGATTATCATAAGAGACATCATGTTCGATTTGTCCTAATCATCATGCCCTAATTTTCTTCTTTAGAATCTTTATCAGAAGAGAGCAATAGGATTATCGTGTCTTAAGAAATAATCAAGGATTTAGTTTAAGAGCTAATTCTAATAGAAACTTTAAATAAAGCAAACATTTTAGGTTTAGGAATTAGAGTGGATGAGATATATGTAGAAGAAAATTATAGTGAGTAAAATTATGGGTACTAAGAATAAGACAGACGAAATGATCATAAAATTAATTAAGGATCATTAATATAAGGATCATTATGTGAAGAAATTGTGATATGTCTATTACTAACATCAAAATAATAGACTTAGTAAAATTCTACTTGAATGAAGACAAATCAGCTTTGGCCAGAAGTGTAATCATTTAAGTATGTGTGCAAAGTAATCGTGACAAATCAGCTTTGGCCAGAAATGAGACAATCACTTTAGTTATGCACTTGTCAAGCATGCTAAACATAAATGAATTAAATCAGCTTTGGCCAGAATTAAGACATTTCACGTGTGTAATGCTTACTCAACATAGCTTTTTATAATACTTGAACAATAAATAGATGTATTAAATCAGCTTTGGCCAGAAATGATACATCAGAAGCTCATTCAAGTTAAGCTAGTTTGGTTTTGTAAAACATTATTTGATCCTTATTAATTAATTAAGTATAAACAAAACCAAGTATTTAATAGCAAATCACCTTTTAGGTCACATTAAACAGCATAAAAAAAAATGAGGTTTCGAGTTGGGTCTCGACTAAGTTATGAGATCTCGAGTCGCAACCTTGGTCTCGAGTCGTAATCATGGTCTTGACTAGTGTGTTTTATGAGATCTCGAGTCCATACTGAGATCTCGAGTCGCAACCATGGTCTCGAGTGGCGAAGAATGAAGCCTTTAGTCGAAAACGCAGCGATCTCGAGTCGAGACTGTTGTCTCGAGTTGTGAAGTTTTGATCCCTTATGATCTCGAGTCGAGATCTTATAGTCTCGAGTCGAGACCTGATGGTCTCGAGTTGTAAGCTTCTGTTCTCGAGTTGTAAAGATTTGATGACCTTTATGATTTCGAGTCGAGACCTTGTGGTCTCGAGTCGAGACCTTGTGGTCTCGAGTCGAGATCTGATGGTCTCGAGTCGTAGTCTGATGGTCTCGAATCCTCTGTTAACAGCTGTTTATTGTGATAATAACTGAAACTCGAAATTTAAGGGATTTTGGGATAGTATTTCCTATTTTATTTCTGATCTAATCTTATCAAAAGATTTCGAAAATAATAACTGAAAATCTATTAACAGTTTTCAAAAATTTAATAGATAAAATTAAGATCAAAATCATGAAAAACACCCATTAATCCAAATTATATTCCAAATCTTAGGGAATTTTCGAGTTTTATTAAGAACAAGCGATGAACCCTAAAAAATAAAAACATAATCTGGGATCCGAAACCTTAAATTTTATACTTTTATTAACAGATTTCGGATATTAAGATTTGCCCATTATGATTTCGAAACAACATATTAACCAACATATTCCGAAAACAGTGATTTCGGCACATTTAAAAAACGAAAACAGCCATGATGTTAAGGCTTTAAAATTTCTGTTTTCCTTATAATGATCCCAGAATAATGGATACGAAAAACAGAACTGATTTATCAACATATGCTCTGATACCACATGTTGATCAGTTCTGTTTAAACATAATGGAAAACATGAAATAACATACCTTTGATTGCATCAGTAGAGAATCCAGTCAGAGACGCAGCCACGGAGTTCGACATAGTTGTCAGTTTTTATCTGGTTCCTCCTTAGGGTGTAAAGTGATGATGGTGATGAAACCGAAAGTAGGGTTGATTTCGGTTAGGGAGAGAGAGGGACGAAATTGTGATGTTATGTTGTTAGGTTGTGTGTCTAACCTTTTACCTCTCTAATAATCTCCTTATATATACACCCAAGAGGAAACCCAATTAGTTAATAAGGGTAATATGGTCCATCAACAATTACCAACTAATTATTAATAGGTTATTAATATATTTTGATCTATATTATATAAATGATAATGATGGCTACTAGATTAAATATAAATAAATATATATTTAATCTTACAAGTAATTCATCAAAACCCACCAAGTACTCCTATAAGAAGGTTTTAAAGGGTGAATTAGGCACTTACTTGATGCTTTGGAGGAGAAGAACACTCCAAAATTCATAGATTTTCCATGCAAGTTCAGATTTTTCCTCTCATTCTTCTTCCTTTGGATCACACAAGAACACACACACACTATGTGTGTGTGTCGATACACACGTCTGCCCCAAATGGGGTTTCCCCCTTTTCTTTTATGTTTAATAAAACACTTTCCAACTTGCCATCTTTTAGCCCTTGTAGTTTTTGTTTGTTATTTGTTAGTCCCAAAATTTCATTCTTTATTATTTAACTTGTATTCATAACTATGTTAACTAACTTAGTCACCCTATTTCATATTGTGTAAAAATAAGCATGCTTATAATTTAACATTCGGGTTTTGGGGCGTTACAAGTCTACCCTCCTTAAAGGAGGTTTCGTCCCCGAAACCTTTCTCATACCTACTCTTATCTTTTCATTGTACTCATTCAAAGTGCATATTACGTGCTGGTTACATTCGGGATCTTGGCTAAAGATTTCGTTCTCAAACAACATGGTTGTACGCATTGTTCCTACCTAGTTGAATTAAATAATTTACTTTCTGGATAAATTTCTGATCTATTATTATTGTCATTACGCCTTATAGTGCTAGTTCCTAGCGCGTTTCATTACTAACGGTCCATTCTTCTTTCTATGGGTTACACAAGCTAAGTTTACAACTTGTTTCAATCTTTCTAATTGATCACAATACACTCATGCTTCTGCTTATTTGAAATACTTCAATTCATTCATTTTTTTTATTCATATATCATCTAATAATCATTCAATGATCTTTTAGTATTATAACAAAACCATCCTCTTTATATTTACTTTTTCGTACTTAACACGAGGATTAGGTATCATTTTACGATTACTATCGTTACTTATACCATGGATACTTTTAAGTTAGCATCAAAGCATTTCATTCGTATCACTTTACTATTTGCTCTCACTCTTTATACATTGCTTATATTATTTTGTGAGTTTCGTTCAACCTATCACTTCTTACTTATCGATTATAAGTTAAGCATGTTACTAACCTTGATTTCATTGGGTAGATTAACGATCTGTAAACCGGATCGGCCCGCCTCTTAATAAGTCCGTGTCAAAACCGGATCGATCCCTTCCTTCCATGTAATGGGCATCCGCTCGTGAGCATTCTCCCATCCATATCTTGTTCAGATGAACATGGCCAACAAGCTTAGTATCATGGTTAGCATTTTCTATCGGTACATGTCATTATTACTTTCTCAATTCCTTCTTAAAACATTAGTGCGTTTGACCCCGTTCATAACGAGCCAACACATGACCATTTCCTAACATATCACTTTCGTTGTTTGACCCGTTTACGACGGGTCAATACATAACCGTTCCTTTGCAGTCGTTTAGCTTATTTGTCAACTTCTGCAGTTTGACTTTTCAAAGTCAATATGCCACTTCCTTATTATTATAAATACACATAACGAAGTACACGTTCGTGCTTCTTGTCAATTCGAGCACGCATACAATTTCATCGCTTCATACCTTAGTGCTTCTTACGTATACTTGTCCTTTCCATTAAAACTTAAGCCTTCCGCCCGGGTCGTAACCCGCCATTCACCTTGACTCTCTAGAGTCGAGTCATAAGTTCCTATTAAAAGTATAACCCTATTTATACATACCTAATGCAAGTAAAATCGATTAATTCGTTATTCATACCTTACGATGGTCCTTTCTTTCCAATTAGTGGCATTGCGTGCCCATTCATTAAGCTCACCTATGCGTATGAAATTTGAAAGATCAAAACAGTAAATACCGAGTTCAAATGGCGATCACCATCTGACCCATATGACCCATTTATCCTTTCAACCATTTTTGCATACTACATATTTGCATAAATGTATTTATATATCTAAAAGTTCAAATCACAACTTGGATAATATCCTCTTTAAAGAATATTTACTTATTTGGTCCGTACTTACTTACGAATTCGGACTTTTCATTATTATCATTCATTCTTACTTGTTTGATCCGTCTTTCTTACGGATTCAAACTTTTCATTCCTTCCTATGTTTTGAATCTGTCTCTCGGATTCCAACATATCATTCATATCTTTCATTTTTCGAATCTGTCTCGCGGATTCTAACATATCATTCATAGATTCTATTACTTTTATGTTTGAATCCGTCTCGCGGGTTCAAACATATCATTCATACATTCCATTTATATGAGGTGCTTTAAATATTCTTGAGAGTTTTATAATTCTCACCCACATGTCCACCTAATACTCAATCCTTTCGGACATACCTGCGACAATTATCATGGTCTCACGAACGTCATATATTTCTTGCGTACTGGCCAGGTACGCAATCCACATACTAGTTTCGTGCCTTCATGTAATCATCGCCTTATGTCCGAAGAATTAGGTTTCGGCACGTGTAACATTTCAAAACTTCATTACTATTCCATCATTATCCTTCATTTAAAAAATTCATTCACTTAATATGTTTTACCATTACATGCAGTCACATGTTAAATTTACGTACCTGGGTCAATTTGTCTTATTACATGCCTTGGTGCCGGTCCTAGACCGCATTCACGAATCATCCTCTCCAAGCAATTATGCTTACCTTACACATAACATACTGTTAGTTTTCTCCAAATACATACTTAAGTACATACTTACCTTCGCTTCTACCCTTAGATCTTGATCGAGTCTCGGATTGTACGGGTTCCTTGTCACAAGAACACACAGGTTTAAGTTCAAGTATTTACCTCCTCATACTTGATTTCCCTCAAACCAGGGCTCTGATACCAACTTGTAACACCCTAACAAGTATTAACTTAAATATCGACGCAGCGGAAATTCAAGCCTTAAAATTTCTTTATAATTTAAACACAATACATACATGAAGACCCAATTTCAAAATATTAAACACTTGCTAAGAGGAAATGTTTACATTTACTTCCACATGTGAAAACATTACATAACTAAAACTACATGACTGTTCTTCCATACAATCCTTGCTCTTGACTCGATCTTCAATCCTTCTATTCTTCATGATGATGCTAAGTCCACGCAACCTGCATTCACCACATACATGTGCATTGATTAGATTTAGTGACGTCATTCCTAAACTAAACATACGTAATCAATGACCAGTCTGTGTTCCTTCTTCCCATACTAATCCCAACGAATATGCTTTCCGTGTATATTCGTGCATTCCAATTCCTTAACCTTGATAAGGACATTAATAGAGTACCTGCATTCTCATTTCATACTCAAGACACTGAATTAGTAACTTAATACTCAACTTATTTAAGCTATACAAACACAAACACAAGATTCCGTTCATTTATGCACAATAAATCCTACTTCATGTATAAGTACCTACACGCGTATATTTATACACATTTCATACCCACATACATACATGCAAACATACTTACGTACATATATACTTACATAAATACATTCATACATACATACTAACTCTTACATACCACTTACATAATTCCCTACGAATTACTGACGTATCCTAATTACAAACCTCCATGTAATAAGACATGTACGAACAAATTTATATACATACTCAATCCTATTCATGATTACTTATAAGTTTAAGCCTGTTGGAATAAAGTTAAATCTATACATACACACCCACATACTTAATTCATTACCCCGCATACTCGCTCCCACATCCCATTCTTACTCACACATCATATAAGCTTTTCAAATGTCTTTCGGGTATGTTTCGGATCTTAAGAATGAGTTCCGTACTCCCCCGTAACTTACCAAGCCATTTGGTAGGGTTGAGGAACATTATAAAAACTTAACGAGGCTTGGAATGGGTTCACGGGGTCCGAATTCGAAGAAAAACGAAGAATTGAATAAACTTTTTATTTTGTATCTGACCTCCACCGTAAGCTACGGTGGCTACCGTAGCTTACGGTGGCCACAAAATCCTTACGGTGGCTTACTACTGCCTTACGGTGGAAGATAGTCTTCAGCACCTACCGTAGCTTATGGTGGCTACCGTAAGCTACGGTAGCGCCCAGATCAGCTCTCCATTTAAATACCAAAACTCGCATAACTTGCTCGTTTTGCATCCATTTCACTTGAAACTTGTTTCTAATTGTCCGTAAAACATTTCCCTACATATTAGACTAAAAATCCATACCTTGAGGTCCTTAAACTTTATAAAGTACATTATCGTTACATGACTCATGCATATATGTTCAACCCGTTTGATTTCGCCATGCACTTTTCGTTACCTTGTGAACTATTAACAACTTATTACGACTTTCCTTTCCATTTACTTACCTTCTCAATCATTCCTACAAGACTCCTAACCTTCATAAATAGACTTTAATTATATACTAAGAAGTGAGGTTCGGAACTCACTTACCTTATGCGTCCGTATTCGCATCCGCTCCCTTGCCTCCTTTTGACCCGTTAGCCTTTCTTGCTTGAGTCCATTTCCACATGATCCCTATGCTTTCATGTCACCATAATCACATCCTTGTTAGTATACATGTTTGTACATATAAATAATCATGTCGAATGCATAACTCACATTTGACTTTCATTAGTCAAGTCTAACAAGCGTAAGGCATATACCCAAAATCACATCTTTTCAAACTCATATAATTCATCATGTCAACGCATAAAACGCATATTGATTTAACACATGCCATATGACGTTCTAAGATCTTACAATGGTGACAAAATTCTAGCCATGCCTCTTTTGTGCAGTTGACTTTCAAAAGTCAACGGTTTATTGTATAAACTTTCGACTTAACCTCATATATTCGTGACATCATATTAGGCTATACATATGACACTATATACATTTCATACTCATGATGCAAATGTGCTTACAACCACATGATCACATAATTATATACACATACACATTTACTTACACATACTTTCACATGTTAATGTTTTGTGATTCCACATTTGGCAATATCATCTATGGTAACAATACGACATAACTCCAACATTATTACTTACCAATAAGCTATTCGTTTCACATTTCGTACACGTTCACTTTTAATTATCATAAATCAAGCGCATTAAATACATGGTGAGCATCATACCATTCAAGAACAAGATACAAGTCCTAATGCATAATTCTACCCAATCATACCATCAACTACTCCTTCTTACAAAATCCTTCTACAATGCATTTTCTCATGTTAATATCATCAAACATGTTGTCATCAAATTCTACACATTTTCAATCATTGTTTAGCATATGATTTCACATACTATCTTATACTAAGCATTTCATCAAACACTTGGTGTGCGTAGACCATTTAATGCACAATGTAGAACTAACTTATGCTTAATCTTCCAAGTTCATAGCATTCATCATCAAGTATCCTTCCTACAACATATATATCATTCTATTCACATCATAAGACAAAGCTAGAAACTATATTTCACTCAATCAATCCATATTTACTCAAAACCCCAATTTCTTGAAAATGGGTTTCCAATCAAATATCCCAATTAAGATGTTTACATCAGTATTAATGCTAGATAAAAGCATCTAAGCATAATCTCAACCATCTCATCCTCCCAATTTACCCAATTTAGGAGTAATTCATCAAAACCCACCAAGTACTCCTATAAGAAGGTTTTAAGGGGTGAATTAGGCACTTACTTGATGCTTTGGAGGTGAAGAACACTCCAAAATTCATAGATTTTCCATGCAAGTTCATATTTTTCCTCTCATTCTTCTTCCTTTGGATCACACAAGAACACACACACACTATGTGTGTGTGTCGATACACAAGTCTGCCCCAAATGGGGTTTCCCCCTTTTCTTTTATGTTTAATAAAACACTTTTCAACTTGCCATCTTTTAGCTCTTGTAGTTTTTGTTTGTTATTTGTTAGTCCCAAAATTTCATTCTTTATTATTTAACTTGTATTCATAACTATGTTAACTAACTTAGTCACCCCCATATCATATTGTGTAAAAATAAGCATGCTTATAATTTAACATTCGGGTTTTGGGGCGTTACAACTAATAAAAAAATCTCCTTAATGCCACATGTCACTATAATTTAACTTTTAATAAACATCAAATCTTAGTTAACTTTTGATATAAGATTCCGGTTATTGTCACGAGTCACTCTCTCCTTCAACTTTACAATTTAGACTTACATTTTATTTAAAAATATTTTTTAAACATCAAGTCTTGGTTTTTCATTTTGCCCATTGTAGGTTGTAGGTGTTAAATAACTGATAAGTTTTAGCAGTTTTGGTTCTATAATTGTAGATGAGAGTTTTGTTTCACCTGTAAGCTTTTTTGGATCTTCCATACGGGTCTCCGGGTCGTTATAGGATGCAAAGCTGTAATAGCGGTCTGCTACGTTGCGGTTTAAGGTTGGGACGAAAGATTCCATTTTTTCAAGCCTTAAGCATGCGCTGAGTGATACTGCTGGCATGTATGTCTTTTGTGGTAGTAGCATGACTGAACAGTGACTAAGTCAAAGTAGGCTTTGGCGTGTGATGATGTTGTAGCCTCTATGGCGTCTCCCTGGAAAAATTATATTTTGTTAGTATATTAGAAACTTATAGTGTATTAGAAGCAATGATAGTATTGTTTCACCTGTGAGCTTTTTTGAGTCTTCCATATGGGTCTCCGGGTCGTTATAGGATGCAAAGCTCTAATAGGGGTCTGCTACGTTTGCGGTTTAAGGTTGGGACGAAAGATTCCATTTTTTCAAGCCTTAAGCATGCGCTGAGTGATACTGCTGGAATGTATGTCTTTTGTGGTAGTAGCATGACTGAACGGTTATGACTAAGTCAAAGCAGGCTTTGTTGTCGTGTGATGATGTTGTAGCCTCTATGGCGTCTCCCTGGAAAAATTATATTTTGTTAGTATATTAGAAGCAACGATAGTATTGTTTCACCTGTGAGCTTTTTTGAGTCTTCCATACGGGTCTCCGGGTCGTTATAGGATGCAAAGCTGTAATAGCGGTCTGCTACGTTGCAGTTTAAGGTTGGAGAGAAAGATTGCATTTTTTCAAGCCTTATTCATGCCCTGAGTGATACTGCTGGCATGTATGTCTTTTGTGGTAGTAGCATGACTGAATAGAGGCTATTGTCTCTTTTTTACCTGCATGTTGATGCCCTTAAGTGAACCTTTTTTTAATATCCTTTTAAACAATATTTTTACAAATGTAGATTGCTTCCGCTTTACTTTCCCCGTGACAAACATGAGGAAAAAATTGTGATTACAAAGATTCTTGCTGATGTTGGTGATGAAAATGGAGAAACGATTATAGATGAAAGAAAAATAAGAATAAAACCATTACCCAACATGAAAAAGACCATTTCAAAATCTCTGCAAGCCTCAGTAGATGTTCCTGCCAATGAACGTAGATTGGTTAGACTGTTGGTTACCTGAAAAACTCACTTTAGTTGACATAATTTTAGCTGAATTATATTCAAGATTGTGAAATATGTGCAAATTGAGCAGGAACTCTTCATATTTGGATTCATATCTTGATCCAGCTTTCATGTCTCTAATCAAGGATCCAGATCAGCGACATAAGGAACGTTTAAAGAAAACTTCTCAAGCACAAAATGGGTTTAATTTCGCTAAACTTCTAGGCTTTGGTGATGTCGGTGGGCCCCCACTTTCAGCTGATAAAGAATACTCACTACATTCTAGTTACCTTGCCAAAGCTAAGTCTACATCAAAGATCAAAGTCAAGGTATCTGATGATATTTATCAAATTAACTCATCAATCTACCACCCCAGATTAGAATCTAGATGTTGTGATAAATTGCAAAAAACTAAAGGATCTAGATGTTTGGAGGTACAAAACATTTCCATAGATTTTAATTATTCAGTATGCTACGTACTATTATTGATGCTAGGTGATGGTGATATATAATTTTTTTTAAACATTTCATATTTAAAAGAAGAAGAGTTTGCTCGGTAAACCGAGGCGCTAACACCTTGCCCTATCTCCTTATACAACTCATAATGCTCAGCTCCGATCGGATATTTCTTCATTTCAAACAATCACTAAACAAACCGCATAAACATCAAAATCGCTAAAAAAATAATCCATTAAACAATGTATACAATCAATTAAACAAAAATAAACGATTCAGATGAGCATAATCCTCGAAACTTACACAAATATAAGACGTTTAATATCAACTGTACATCAATCAATCACTAAACAAACCATAAAAGCATCAAAAACGCTAAAAACTACTCAATTAAACACTGTATATGATTGATTAGACAATAAAACGATTCAGATACCTGAATGATGAATCCGCGGAGAACAATTGAAGGAGAATCGCGTTTTGAGATTTAGGGTTTCAGAAAAGTGAGCCTGTACCGAATAGAATCGACCCAGATTGGTCATGTGTCTGTTGATGAAAACCTAAATCAATAAAGCATAACCTAAATCAAGTAAATCAATTATAGAATAGAGTGTTGATAAATCAAAGGATACATAATTCTACCAAATGTGTTGTCGCTTGGACAATCAAACCTGAAGAAGGCTGGCTCGAAGCGAGGAATTGAAGAAGGTTTCGAAAGCAGATTGAATGTTAAAGAATCAAAAAATCAACATAGTTAATAGGAACGAATTGTAATCCAACCTTGATGTTGAAGATCTTCAGACGCCGATTGTGGATGGAGAAGAGAGTAACGCGTGTTTGATCTAGGAAACCCTAGATTTAGAAGCGGATGAACGTACTGTGTCGGGTTATAAGCTTTAAATACGTATGACCCGAAGTTCAAATACGGGTCCGCGTGAAGAGAGTGTTTGAGTATGAGATAGCCACGTGGCAATGTTTAGGCCAAAAAATGTCATGTGGCATAGGGACCCTAGATAAATGCCATGTGGCCCCTAGGTATGTCTTTTATTAGGTAGGATAGATTATTTATAATAACTAGGTTATCACCCGCGAACTTCGCGGGTTGGACCATTTAAATTTTATCAAACACAACTGTATATACATTTTTAAAAGAGATGTTGTATTTAAATAACCTGAACTTTCATCAATTGGTTGATAACACTCTCAACTTTTAACTTATTAGCCGATGTCATCAACAACAGAGAGGATACAATTGAGCCAAATCTCCTATCAAATTTTAAGTCATACGCCAAAAGTAGAGTTTAAAAAAATCCATCCTTACCATAGTGCCAAATCTCATAAAGCTATTATATTGACCTGGCCCTTCATTCCTTTTATATTTTTCTTTCTTTTCTGCATAAAAAATAGCACACGAATTTACAATTATTAATCAACACAAAAAAACAAAGTAATATAATTATAAAGAAAAATTAATGATCGTATAAAATTTGTATCGAACCTTGGCACTCTCATGCTTAATGTAGAGAGTCCCAATCTTGGATCCATCTTTTTGTGTGGATCATCAGCACAAGTGCACTTGACAAATGTTGAATAACTTCTTCATCCGAGGAGTATCCATACATTTGGTTTCTAACCACTCAGCAATAAATAGTTTACCAAGATAAATAGCCTTTTTATCAAGCTCCTTGGCAGCCACAGTTTAAACTACAAAAGGTAGGAATAACTTACAGTTAAAAATTAGGCTCTTTAATATTAGGCAATGGTCTTGGACGATCCCCAATTTCATCACTGCAAAAATGCGAAATGTAAATAATTAAAAGCCAATTTATAGAATTAATATGATAAAAAAATACCAAAATCATGAATATAATGGCAAACCTTGTCCATGGAGCAGGATCATTATCACAGCGAACAAAAAGATACCGGCATACCTTAAAGCCCTATTAGAAAATATACATGTGTGAGCAAGTGTTATAGAAAAAAGTTGTGTCAAGTGTGCAATCAAAATCAACAAATTGTTTAGTATCCTACTTGAATTCCGGGTTTCCGCAGCATTTCTCAATTCTGTATACCCCATCATAACAGACGCGAGTTTCAGGTGCATAGGCAGAACGTTTTTCTTTGTGAGACCTGTCAATGTAGTTAGAGACTTATATAAGAGGATCTTACATATGCCGATAAGAAAATAAATGATGTACCTAAGAAAAAGCTGAAGACATTTTAAAGGCGATAAAACTATGTGTAGTTACTGAAATACAAAGAAACTATGTGTGATCACTTGACTAAAACCATTTACAAGAACATGATCTGTCATATGAATTATCTGTAAAAAATTAAATATACAAAGATTGGAATTAGATAAATAGACCCACAAAGAGACCATCATGTATAAATGTCATATAAACATACCTGACAACACGTACTGGGTATCCCTTTTTGCAACTAACTCTTAAAGCTTCATTAGACTTATCAAACTTCTGATCAAACGATTGTCTTGTTGGTTGTTTTATTTCCACTCAAGTCCCTTCCCCCACTGTCGACAACAAATAAAAACATTACAGAATTATGCAACAAAAGTAAAACTTCCAAATAAATCTAGATACAGCATAGGATTATGACACCTTAACATACCATTGACACCATCTTAATTAGCTTTACTTTTAATAAAAAAAATGTGTACAATATACCTTCTGGTGTAGAGAAACCACTCTCCATGATCCTCATCATCTTCATACCCTCCAAATAACGCCACAGACTGTGCACCATACTCAGACTGCCCACATATCCCTGCAACATGAGGAAGATGGTCCCCCCACTGTCTACATTCCATACGGTCCTCCCATATTTCACCCACCAAAACTCCCATTCCTCTCTCAGGATCATTCTCTGCAAGAATGGGTCCAAAATGAGCTGGTGGGACCGTCACAAATATCTTCTCACTGCATGCGTTAGCCTTCCCAGTTTTCTTGGCCCGCTCAGTGGTATATGCTTTGTCAGGTTTGTTCTGGTTTAGAACAGAATTGTAGGGTTTAGGTGGCCCAGAAGCAGCGTTTGACTTGGTCATTTTTGCCATTCTGATTGCGATTACAAGTGATGAATTGATTCTAGGGTTGCTCGCCATTCTAGAAGGAATCGAAGTTCGACATATGACACAAGTGCGTTTCCCTTGACCAACCCATTTCTCAAAGCACTTCAGGTAAAAGTTGTGACCACATGGTATCTGAAACATAAACAGAAGATTAACTTCACCTGCTAATATTATTTAACTTGCTCATATATGTAATAAATCATCCATATTATTAGTGCAAACTAACCAGCACATATTAACAAGTTAATATATGTAATCATGTGTCTCCTTTCATAACACCACACGTGAACCAATGCTTATATTCTTACATCATAATTAAAATAAGAAACAGAGAAAGAACTTCAAGCTGCAAATTTCACTCACAATAGTTAGACACACAGTTCAAATACGAAACTGTAAACAACACCCTCAAAACTAATATCAAACAAAATAAGCAGCTGATTCTGTCATAATAAGCAATCCCAAAAAATCTCTCAAACTAATATTAAACAAACTAAACAATCCAAAACACTCTCAAAAACAAAACTAAACAATCCAAAACACTCTAAAAAACAATCCCAAACGCTTTCAAAACAAATATCTGGTATGTTAAACAATCCAAAACACTCTCAAAACTAACAGCAAACAAACTAAACAATCCAAAACACTCTCAAAACTAATAGCAAAGAGTAAAGTAAAACCTTATAATTGTAAATGCAAAGATAAGAAAACTCACACTAACAACAAATGACCAGGTGCACTGCTTCGCATGAGATTTGTACAACATCCAACTCATCTATCTCATTAGAGGAATATTGGCCAGTCTCCAAATGCAACCCAACACAATTTTGTACTCCTTTTATAGCATTTAGAGAATATGGACGTCGCAAATAATCTGTGTTTTGTATGCTATTAATATTCTTGAAACTAATTCAAACAGAAAAAGAATACCAGCTATATTTAAAAAGAATAGATCAGCTGACCTGTCATCCCACTGTGTAAGCCGGTTGACTAAGATCATTATAGCTTCATCTATTGTCCGAGTAATATTTTTTCCTACGTAAAGGATAATTCGGTAACCTGAGATAAACAGAAGAATAAGATTAATATCAATGGCAAATCGTAACGAACCCGAACTTCTATGACAGCCAATACATTTAAGCTTGATGTAACCACTTTGGGTGTAATTTATTTTTGAGCCAAAAACCGACCCATGCATACCATAAAATTTCCGATTTAACATCATAAACTAATATAACCTAATCTGGCACGAAAGTATAAAACTTACCTCTTGATCAAATCGTAGCCATGACTACCCAACACCACCATATCAACACCCATCTTCTCCACCACATCGTAGATCACATCCCTCATATCAGTGATATCCACTCTCATGTCCACCTTCACCTAAACAAAAAAATCCAATTCACCAAACGTCATCTATAAGATTTAATGTTTGTAATTGAAATTCATTATTTTTGACCAAAACTTTTATTTCCAAAATTATTATTTTCGATATTGGACAACCTTTATTCTGTCCAAAAAAAAACTCCTTCGACTAACTCATTACCGAACTTATACGTAAAACCAAAATATCAAAACACCAAAAGGAGATTATTTAAGATCATTCTTAAACACAATCTAAAAACTCCAAGAATCCAGATGCGACCAATAGATATATCATAAACAACGATCATTTCACAACAAAAGGTTCAAAACCTATTCAAATACCCAAAACAATCACGCAAAAACATACATCATAAACGACCAAATGTCAGATTCAAACACGCAATCTGAAAGGCAAAGACGTGAACCGTCACAACACTCAAATCAGAAATTTGCATTCAACATCAAGGAATAATCGATTTTCACTCGATATAATTAAACCCAAAACAAAAGGCATCATATTATTTCATCAGTTAAATAAAAAATATCAAACTCAGTATCCGGATCGAAAGACGAAGAACAAAGGATGAAGAATGAAGTTTACGTGGCGAAAAAAAAAAAGAAAAGAAAACGTAATCAGATCTGGTATCGTTAATCTAAACACATCGAAAGAACACCAAAATCATTCAATTGCACTTTGAATCAGAACAACAAAGCAATTTACGATTATATGTGAAAAAGCGTATAAACATCACTAATAAAAAAAAGGAAAAAACGATCAAAGATGGATAAAATTGAGAATCAAAATAACAGATACCAAAATGATTAATACATACCGTCGATTGTAGAGTTTGAATCATAGAACAACGAAGAAGAAGGGGGATCATGGTTTTGCAAAACCTGCTGGTGAATCGTTAATGGAGATGAGAAAGAATGCAAATGAAGGCTGCTAGGGTTTTGCAAATAATATATAAGATCCATTTTAGGAGGTGGGTGATCCAAAGTCCGACCTAATTGTTTCGGATCCCGCGTGCAAAAAAAGATTGTGTGTATTTAGAATGATTCCCTCCTAAAACCTTCACCATAACATGCCACATCAGCAAATTGTTCCACCATCACATGCCACATGGCCCAAATCCTTTTCATTTATTAATATATATAGATATAGATGTGTTAAATTTTGCTGATGTGGCACAATATTAGAGGTTCTTAGAATGGGTTTGGGAGGGAAAAATTCCGGGTTCTTTTTTTTAACAATGAAGCCCCGAATGGAGCTCTTTTACCCATTTTTTGACCCGCGTATATAAGCATCTAAAAAACCTACATTTGAAGAAACCCTAGATCGGCTGCACAATTTGTTCCTCTCCTAATCAAGGCGATTCTCCATCTTCACTACGTTATCTCTTCATTATCCTCCTCTGAAGTCTCATCAACGTAAATTTTTTTATGATTTGTAAAAACTTGATTTACCATTCTTTTCTTCATCTTTAGTGCTTTAAAAATCGTTGCTTCATTTGTTCAGATCTGTTCGGGTTTTAAAAACTTTGTTTGTGTTTCAGATTTGTGAAAACTTGATGTTTTTCGATTATATGTCGTGTGAAATTGCGATTCGTATTTCAAATATGTGAGATGAACACCAGCGATGGTGCCGGAATACTCCTGGGTCGATTTGGTGAGGTTTTTTGGTTATATTCGGTGACTTAGATTTTGGATTATATCCATTAGGTTCCCGAAATTAAATAATCTATGTTTATTTCTACTCACTCAGATTGCTCTTCACATTATTCTCGAATTCTCATATTCAAAACCACGTTTGCTGCAATCGTTTGACTTGACTCGAATTTGTGATTGAGATTTGATATGGTGATGATGGTGATTATGTGTACCGATGAATTTAGTGTCTGGTCAAGTTTGGGGATCTAGCTATTCGATAAGCAGTTTAGGTTGTTTGATTCAGATTCCAAAATTATAGATAGTGTTTTTATGTGTTTGTATTGATGTGTTTTGGTAGATGAATATTTAGCTTAGGGTTTTTCTTAAATGTTTAAATAAGAATATATATGATCTGTGATGTTGAAATTAGTCAGCTTGAAATCTGATAAATCTGATTATCTGAACCCTAATAATATAGCAAATGAGGAGCATAATTAATTTAAATCATCCATCAATAAACAAAATCCCTTTATATACGCATTTGAAATTTGAAATTTGATTAGATGTTCTCAAATAATATGATGTACCAGATTCTTAGGCATTATGTGTAAACAAACCATGGTCAACTTTCAAATTGGATGTGTTTCTTTTTTAACTATCTTATTATTTAACATTTTAACCCATTTGATTGCATCACGATTTCCTTCTTCTTTTGAAATAGTGATTTAAATCAACAGGTTATTGGAAGATCTCTTGATGGACTTTCAACTGAATCCGGTTTTGATCTTCAAAAAGTTTTGAAACCGGCACTTAAGGAATAGAATGAAAATAATGAATGCATTGATTTTTTCAAAAAAGTGATCCATTTGGAAACCATTGTAAATTATAGCTGATATAATAATACTAACTTACATGTAATTTTAGTTTTAAATGTTTTATTTACCATTGTGGTAGGTTGTGTTTATGTGAAGCATGAAACAAAAGTGTATGGGGGCTTCAGGTACGCTTTTTTTTTTACTTTATGGTACGTATATGTTTGACTATAATCTAAAATCACAACAATTTTGACCATCATATGATATGCAGGATACTATTTTGCTCGGCAAAGAGTATTTGCATGAGACTTTTCATATAAAAGAAGGCGAGTTTTTTACTTTTGATGTGTTATGTTAGCTCTTCTATTCATTTTTTGAGTTGCATAGATAATTTATGATTTCTTAATTTAAATTCTAAACTCGGGGCATTTAGGCTTATTTAGCAGTTGGCGCTCCTGATTATATTGCTCCAATGGTTACGATTTAGAAGTTATTCATAGGGAAGGTTACGATTTATATAACCCTCTATGTTTCTATTAGTCATGTTTCATATTATCATTAAATCATATTAATGATAATATTTATTTTTGCCATGATATACAGGTTCCAAGTTAAAAAAAACATTTTTTTGCAATCGCATGACCATTGTGCTATTTGGTGTTGCGGGTACTGCAATATCCTTCACCATCATTTAATTCGGTTTGTTGAAAGTTTATCATATACGTTTTTTCGTTTGCTTTTGCTGTATATCCTATGGTGTTCTGGTTTATGCATTGAATCCGATATTAGATGTAGATTAAATTTATTTTTTAGTTCATACTTACATAATTGTAAAACATAACCAGGTGGTAAGGACACCAATTAACTTATTTTGCCATTAAAAAGGCAACTAATGCAATCGTCAATTTTTGAGCTTTATGTTATTTCATTCTAGGTGCCAAGCTTTATGGTAGGTTAGAGACGCAACGGTTGCTGATGTAAGTGTCATCCTCTCTCTTAGTGGTGAAGGTATGATAGTTCTGCTCTGATCATCGTGGTTGATTCTACCGTGTTTACTAATTAACAAACTATATTTTTATATAAAAAGTGAAGTGGATAATTATTTTTATAAGATGTCGTTGTTGTAGTTCCGGTTCAAACTACATGTTAGATCGTTGGTCTAGAGCTATAAATAGTTGATTTATAGGGTTAATTTGCCTGCTATACTTTTCTTTTCAAATGGCACGTTTAAAGGGACTAATATGCAGCTAAAAAGTCGATTTTAATATATTAACATGGCTCTTATACTTGCTGTCCAATATGCACCTATCAAGTTGGCTTGTGAAAAAACCATCTCCTATTTGCACCCATCAGGTCGGCTTATGATTGGTGGCCCACATGGTGATGCAAGTCTAACCACTTTATTCATTGCGATTTGGGAGGAAGGCTTCAAATTCCTATACACGAATCTGATAATAGGTTACAATCTTGCACCTCTTGATTCTCTTCAAGGTATCTTTTATGTCTTATTGCTTATTTCATCTTCTATAGTTTTATATTGCTTATTTGATCTTCTATCGTTCATGTTATAATTTACTTTGAGTAATACCTAATTTTTGTTGAGTTTGTTGTAGATTTGACTACTATTGACTTCAATTTGTGATTAGTTGTTGCGAAGTTTATGATGATTAGTGAATTTCTATGGATATTGAGTGAGATTTGGTTCATTTGATGAATTTGATGATTATTTACTTCAGTTCTACATCTAGAGATTGAGTGCACGAAAAACCCGAAATTCCATTCGGTTTCTGTGGTGGCAATATGAAGATTTCAAGTCCGTTTCTCAATTTCCATTTCTTTCATTCAACATTTTGAACAATTTTGATCGATTCTTTGATATGGTTCAGGTATAATTCGAATCACCCCTGATGTTATATGATTATGTTTGCTTTTTTCTCTTCATGTAATGTCATGATTTCAGTTAATATTTAAGTAAAATAAAGTGACCTATTGAGTTCTTTTGCTAGCTCTGATTTCCTTTTTCACGGCTAAGGAAAGAATATTGTTAACCAAATGTGAGACAGGGTAAATAATTTGAAGTTTAAAACTAAACAAGTGTTCCAACTTTACTTTTCTACTGGAAGTAGGTTTTTTTGTGTTATATCTCTGCATTTGTCAACTAGATTTTACAGCCTTATTGCATTATACTATTATGTGTTTTGAATTTTTTATTATCAAAATCAATAACACATATTAAAAACAATACATTACACTTTCATTTTATTATTATGTGCAGTGCCTGTTTTTAGGGACGTCACTGAGGTACCTTTGGTGGTAAGGAGGCTACACATATCACACAAGGAGGTTTCTAACATCATTTGTTTTTTGATTACCTTTTTAATCCTAATTTTTTAGTTTATATTTACTCTCTTTATCTTGCATTGAAGAGGAGTGAAATAAGGATTAGTGAGGATGTGAAGGTTGTTATACTCAAATTTTATGCAAGTAAGTTAATATTTTATTCTGAAGATGGCATTTGGTAAAAAAGATGCTCATTAGATTCGTTATGGTGTTTATACTTATCAGTAATGGAACACCTATGAAAACTTACTTGCCTCCTAGTGGGCTCTGCTCAGTATGATCACTGATCTTAGATAATGCCCTTTCAAACTCTTTCATTGCATTGCCTACATATGGTACTCAAAGATGACCATCAGTTAACTTGTAAGTACATTTCGATTCATTAGCTATGTATTTTTTTTGTTGTTGAACAATAGATGGTGAGATTGGTAATTTACTTTTTGGGTAAAGGGTATGAGATTGGTAATTTACATAGGACAAAGTTTGGTAAATTTTGATCAAAATCATTTTTTAAAATAAAATGCTTAAAGTTGGTTAATATAGGTTAAAATAAGGCCATGTGGTGGATTTCAAAGATTATAGTATGTAAAGTTTTGTTTTTGTTTCATCCTATTAGACCATGCGTAGTGGATAAAACCCCACCCTTGGGCGTTTTGTGTCATGTGGCGATCCAGTTAGCAAGGGGCTTTATGGGGCGTTTTTCTAAAATGGGTGTAGTGGGGATGTGGGCATTATGTTAAAAGGAAGAATGCATGTGATTGGGTAAGAAAACAAGAATGCATGTGATTGGCCAAAGAAATGGAATTTGGGCGTTGAATAAAGCACGCTGCAGCCCAAAATCTCCAAAACAACGCCCATGGGGGGCGGAACTTCAGCCGTGGAGGGGCGTTCTTCAACCAAAAAACGCCCAAATTCGATACCACTACGGGTGGTCTTAACATGAACTATAAAGTACATGAAAATGAAAACTATGTGTTATTTGGAGGGTGAGTTTTTACTTTTGTTTGTTTTATTAAATCTTTTATTTATGTTTCAAAACTAATAAAATAAGGCCACATGCATTTAAAAATTGTAATATGACAAGTTTGTTACACCGTTAATATCTGGGACCTTGCAATACATAGGAGAAGTAATTCCAATTTTTTATTACATCATATTTAGTACCCCTGTGTAACATTTATATTTATGACATATCACATATATACCTTCCTTTATGTTAATATTTAGGTTGTGGGAGTTTGAACTGGCATGACAAGTTTACCACTCTATTTAGGAACTATTTTTTGTAGTCTTGAGTGATTTGTATGAGTTTGTTTGCACAAAAGAGTCTTATGTCGGCCCAAAAGAATCGATGAGATGCTTAGACTGAAACGGAAGGAAACTGAATAAACTATGGATCTTGCCAGCATGGCCAGGCATATGACTTGCAATGCCCAATGGAATGCACATATACTGCTTTTTTTTTTTCTTTTAGAGTTTGTTTTTTGTTGAAAACGTGACAATTTTAATGTGGAAATTGGGATCAGTTTTTTATTTATGTTTTTAGATTGTTAACATCAGACATAACATAAGAGTGTGATCGTTGTTGTAACTTGGAACTCCTAGCATGTAACTTGGAACATTAGACATAACATATGACTTGCTTGGTTTTAAAAAGCATGAGGCGCACATATAATTTATTGTCATTGCATATTACTGAACTAATTTGTTCATTCCCCACAGTCTATGTTTAGAGACTTGAGAAATCACCAAACGGATTTTGTAAGCTGGTGTGGAGAATGCCAACGGGAGATGAGAGAACATGTTTATCGTGTTGTCATGGCAAAAAGAGTGGTACCGTTTGTTTTCTTAATCTTCTATGCCCTTTTAATATTTTATCTAAAAACAATAAACAAGAGGTATAATAATTTTGTTTTCATTTTGCAGGAGTTGTTTAGAGATTCGAGAAGAATTTGCTTCTTGAAAAGGTAGTGGAATCAGTTTACTATTGTTTTGTTGCTAGATCAATGTACTTTTAGATTATTTCTCTAAATTATTAAAAGCTTATTCTTCAAGATCGTGATGAGAGGATAAAAGCTGTAAGAAAAATGACCATGGACGTCACTACGGATCAAAGAAAAGTAGCACTGGGCCTCTTACTGCCTTACCAAAGATATGATTTCAAGGGCGTTTTCTTAGCAATGGATGTTAGTTTTTTCAGCATCCTAAACACCAATTTGTAGATCATTTCAGGTGAGGATAATACTCTCAACTAAAGTAGTTGTATTTGAGCCCAGATTTTTTTTATTAAAAATAGACTCATGGTGACTTTCAGTTTAGTTTAATATGTATGTTGTTAATATTCTCAACTAAAGTAGTTGTATTTGTCTTTAACTTCTAAAACAAACTGTTATAGGTGTAGCCTGTAGGGAACCAAAGGAAAACAATACATATGTAAGTTGTAACATTTGTAAGCATTCTATTAGACTTAAACTTCCAAGTAAATTCAAGAGTATGACATTATAAGTAAAAACTCGTGATGGAGTCAAACCATTAATACTATATAACGACGGCAAACCTACGGATAAAACAACAAATGTCATTTACATAAAAATCTTTAACGACTTGTGAATTTTTCATATTCACGTATTTCAATTATTGTGTGTAATTTAATACGTGTGTTAGTACTTGAACATTTATTTAATTAAAATATTTATGTCAACACTGTTAAATTATATAATCTTTTTTGTGTAGCCACCCGCGAAACTCGTGGGTTCTTAAACTATCGTACGATGCTTTCAACATGTTCATCTCAATGCCAGTACTTATCGTTTTTTTTAATTTCGATCTATCGTACGATGCTTTCATTGATTGTTAAAGTTCAATTCAAATTGTGACTATGCCTATGTAAGTTTATTTACTTAATCAATGGGTGGTTAAGTTCAAGTTTGTATGAAGCACCTCTTTTCTAAAGAAAGTTCATAATTTCTTTTAGTGCTTAGCGTGCATAATATGATTACAAAGTTTAAAGTATTTTAAAGAATATATATTTTTTTAATAAAATGATTTAAGATGCTTCATGCATTCAATTACTTTGGGTGACCTAGAGTCCTCGACTCATTCTAAGTAAATGGGTCGAAATTACCACCTCTACTAAATTTCAGCTATTGATCAACTAAATTCAAAGCATTTATTATTGTAGGTTCTTGGACATATTTGTTACCATATTTTGGCTACTGGTTTAAATGGTTATATGGCCACTGTCACCAACCTCAAAAGTCCTTCAAACAAATGGCGCTGTGGTGTAGATTCAATAACGGTAGGGTTTCCACCCTCGGAATAACCGTCATCTTTATTATTATTATTTTTATTCTGTTTCATTGTCATTTATTTTTGTCGAATAATGTGGATTAGTGATATTCATACTTTTGACCGGACATTGTAGGCTATGATGACCGTCAAGCATTATGGTCGCGGGTCAGGGTCAGGGTCAGGGGCTACAACACTTGGGAGACCTTTTTTCATCCTGCTACCGTAGATTTGATCGGCAAAGTATACGAGTAAGTGAATTTTTTTTTATTTTGTTCTATAAGGCTTTTATATTGAGGGAACAATCTAAAATATGGTTTATTAATGGTGGTGATTGGTGCAGGCTGCTTAGACAAAATGCAACAAGATTCTTACTGGATGATGTCTACAGAAACCCCGACCCCCTTCAGTTTGACGGGCAGGTGCCGATTCCAAAGCTGTCAAGGCATTTGTTTGGTGATTATAATTTTGTGCACTTAATGTGTATAATTTGTGGTTGGTTAGGTTGGAAACAACAATCAAGCATAATTTTACTTGTGTCAAAAGATGATCAAGAGCGATTCACAAGCATTTAGTCCAATAGGTGCCAAACATGTATAATTCCTAAGTTGTATACATAACCGATATTTGTCTTTTTCTTGATGTTTTTGTACACGGCTTATAAAGAAAACTTTGTTACTATTTTATGTAATGTCACTTTATTTGCATTACTTTTATCCATACACTTATGATTAATTTAATTTAAATTTTTCAACCCGGGTATTATATATAAGTTTTGTTATATTAGGGGCTCTGTTTTTTTGGATTGGTTTTTTTTTTTTTTTTTTTTTTTTTTTTTTTTTTTTTTTTTTTTGCGAGCTTGCAGGAGAAAAGAAAACTAATGCTTATAAAAGTTATTAAGTTTTAATGTATTTATAAATTAGATGGAAATTATATTTTACTTAAATAATAATTTTATTTACTATGTAAGATGGTCTAGACAAATCGATTTTAATAGTCTCAATTAATAGATCGATTTTCGCTTAAGAATTTTGATGATTCACATTTTGTGGTTTTGTATTTCAAAAAAACTTATGGTTTTTATGGCACAGAATGGAATGGAATGGAAGCAAAAATATAACTCAGAAAACAATTTGAGAAATTTAATACAGGGCATACGGAGTGGGCAGCAAAGGGGATCGGCAAACCGAGTTTGCCGCTCGGGAACACCGCCGCCTACCCCTCTTTGCCACGCGGTGACTTTGATGATCGGTGTTTCATTGCCGATCGGTGAGAAGGGAGGGAAGGAGAGAGGGGGTGTGTGTGGTGGGGTCCATGTCATCTCAACCAATCACACATTTTTCTTTTTTTAAATAGTTTACCAATTCATGAAGTGTCTAACCATTGCCAACATTTGAGCATAGTTTACCACTTTGACATGACACGCTCTCATTGGTTGATTTTGAAGTTTACCACTTTCAAGTGTCTAACCATTCTCTATACCCTTATTAGTTCTAAAGTGTTACATTAGGCACTATATTATATGGTAAATTGACTAATGGGATGGTGGTCTATTGTCAAAAGCAAAACCTTTTTAAAATACTTTGGTTTGGGAGGGGGAGGTCTTGGGTTCAAGTCTCTAGGACGATAAAGAATAAAAAAATTTGCAGCTCAATTTTTTTTTAGGGTAAATTCAAATTTGGACGGAGAAGTTAAAATTTTATAAAACTAAAACTAACTTCATAATAAAGAAGATACCCGAATAACGATAAAAAAAATAGAATACACAACAAATTTAGAAGATAATTCCCAAATAATATATAGTATTCATCACTTTTTCTATAGGTGTTCAAAGATATATTTAAAAAAAGCTATTAACTTAACATAAAATATTTACAAATTAATTAAATAAATTCGTTGTATCATCTCTATGAATGAGTCTATATGTATACTTCTCACCATGATTTAATAACTAAATAATCTATCTATATTCATATCTGTATCTATCTATATTTTCTATAGAAGGAGAAATATGAGTGACATAAGAAAAGCTAATGTGTCAATCAGAGAGGCTGTCCAACAAGGCTTTTCTTATGTCATTACTGCATTATAAACCGGAATATATAAATCACTTTAAAATACATTTAATTTCAAAGCACTGTCGTCTATTCAAATGTTAAAGGTCTGGCCCACATTCAAAAGGGCAAACCACTGCCCATCTACAAGAAAGTATAACTTAGCAGATGGTTCCTTTGGCAAACGTATGCGGTATGCCTTAGCAGTTGTTTCGAAATTACGGGCAATTTCAAATTCAAAATGCATGGGGATATGTAATTTGCAATTAATGCATGTCACTCACTCACTTTTGTCATTCATCTTCTTATATAAACTGATTTATATTCTCATTTCACTCTTCATATTAGAAACCACATTTCTAATGTATCTCTCCCTCAAATCCCTTCTTCTCAATACTCGACATTTGTTCATAAAGGATAAGAGAAAACGGAAGTTCTCTCTAACCCACTTTCAGAACAAATTTTGGGGATATGTGGTTTGCCTTGATGATGGTAATGTGATATATATGATTATGTTTGTTTTGGTTTTTGATTTTTACTAAAGTTTTTTTATCTGAGTTATTATGACTAAATTTGTGAATGATCTGAGCAGATGATGATGATGATTGTTCTACGGTTGTTTCCAGCATCATTGTTCCAACATCGTTTAAAGTATATTTTTTTGCTACTCTAATTTTGAAATTTTGAATTTTTATTTTTGAAGTGATATACTCTAATTCTCGCTTTATATTTCAGTCTAATCACAGTTGTTTGAAATTCGTACAATCATCTGCTGGTTATTTTAGGTTTGTATTAAAAGAAGCATAAAGTTAAATTAAACACAAAGAAAGATTATTAAATGTACATTTAAAATAATTTAGGCTTATGACTAAATGATGATTACATTTGACTTGGGCAAATGATGTTGATGTAGAACCCTCAGTAGTTCCTACTAAATGCAAGAAAGGATCTGCTACTGCTGTAATATAAGATTTTATTTTACTAGAGATTTGTTCTTTCCTACCTTTTTTGTATTAAAAGCAGCATAAAGTTTGGTTTAAAGCAGCTCTTTTTGAAGCAAGTTGAGGATTAAGTATATGAGGATAGGGCTACTCTTCAACAGCTGAAGAAATGATTTCATGTACTGCATCTTGGTCTGTTCACGAGAGACCAGGTGTAATAAATCTCATCAAAAGTCCTATTTATTAAATTAATTTAACCAATAGGAAACCCTAATTGAGACACCCAAGTGATTCTGCACAAACCCTAAAATTTTCAGAACAATCGGAATCAGGATCAGGGCCCCTAAAACTCAGAGGGGGTATACCCTAGTTAACGATTATCTAAATTACTCGTTGTCAAAATTTGAAATTAAGAATCTGTCAAGTCAGCCAAGCTAGTCCCAACCGTGGCTACTCTATAAAAAATAGGTGACCCTTACGGACCGTAAGGGTTGAGTCTTACGGTCCGTAAGGGGGGGGCAAAATTCGGGTATAAATAGCTGGGTTTGGCACTTGATTTCTGGTATTGAAACGACGTAAAACTTCGCTGCATGTATTGAGATACGTTCTGTTTAACACAATTAACACACACTGATCACGAGGTGCTGCCACAAAACAGGGTAATAACTCGATCGCTGCTACGATTCATTGTCCGATCGATCAATGTACTCAATGGATGTTTAAGTGATGCCCACATTAGGGTTATCCTTTATCATTCGTTGTGATTCCGACAGGATGTTTGAGTACCACCTGAACTCGGGGAATACTCTGTCATTCGTTGTGAATCCGATGGATGTTTAAGTGATTGCACTTTGTCATTCGTTGTGAGGGTTGATCTCGTGAGTTATCGTAAATGCTGTATTGATTACTAACCCAGTTTTGTGTGCATTGTTATTTAAATTAGGTTAACAAGACTAATCCGTAGAGTACACTCTATCCGTATTAAATCTGCAAAGTGAGTCATTCTCTTTTTATCAAATTACTTTTAAAATCATGTTTATTTTCAAAGGGTATAATTACAGTGATTAAGTTTATGTAATCACCAAATTACAACCGGTATGTGGGGTTTTGTATACATTACTTGATAATCGTCACCATTGGGGCAGCCAATGGGGGATATGACCATAGTCACAGATCCGGTCGAGTGACAAATACCGTGGGTAGTTGGTTGATATCAGAAACATTGTAATCGCTCTTAATACTGTAAATTATAACAAACAGGTTGTTTTAGTAAATAGAATGATTCACTCAGTATTTCCCGCTGACAAAACCTTTTTCAACATGTTTCAGGTGATCTGTTGTGATTCAGGAAAGGTGCTACGGAGCACTGCAAGCTTAAGAAAGTGGCTCATTGTAAAAGAAAGAAATATGTTTTATTAAATAAAGATTTCTTCATATTATTGTAAATTAACGGGGTTTTATCCCAAGTTGTGAAATAAAATAATCGGGAAAATTTTAGCTTTACAAAGATCCTGATGATAAACTTCCGCTGTTAAACTCAATTAAATAAATACCACGGGATTTCTGTCCCGCGGCTCCTGAAACGGGTCAAACCGGGTCGGGGGCCGTGACAGAAATAAGGTGGTATCAGAGCCACTGAGTTAAGCTAATTAAGTATTTAGAAATACTTAATTTTTTCCTGATTACTATTATGTGATTATGTGTTTTATTAACTGACTATTTGTTAGTTACAGTATGGGTAAGAAAAAGCTTTCCAGCATCTATCTTAAATTAGATAGGTCATCCAATGAGAAGGGAAGTCCATCCCAAACTAAATCCTCAAAACTCCCTGCAATTCCTGAAGAAGGAATATTTGTTCGAAAAGCACAATATGAGGAACCACTTTCTCCTAGTAAAAGAAATCTGATTATTAGGAAAAGTAACGAGAAAATAAAGAAAGCCAGAGACAAGAAAGTTAAACAGGAAACTCAGGAATTAATCAGTAAATCACCATGGGAAGACAATTTAGACGAAAAATGGGCAGATCTATATATGTTAGCTACAGTAGCAGTAAATGCAGATCTCTAAATAAATTTACTAGCAAACACTATCACCTACAAGTTAGAAATTCCATCCAGTAAATAAATAAAACCTAGTATGTTTAAAAATTGTTCATTTTCTTTTATGTAAATTAGTAATAGGGTATGCAATAAAATTTAAAGGTTATTTTTAAATTTTGTTATAAATTTTAACTTAGTATTTTTGTATTTTACTTGGATATTAAACAGCATGAATGAGATATCGGAAGCCCTAGAGAATCTCAACCTATACCCTGTAAATATAGAAGTATCCAAAGAGTTTACTGGGTATTTTCCTGATGTGGAACAACCTGTAGAATTCAACGCTCCACCTTTGAAAAAGCCGAAACCAAAGAAAAGAAGGAAATACGTATGGGGAAGTCGTATACGTAGGAAAAAGCCAGCTACGAAACTTCCTAAAATAAACAATCCTTTAGAAAAAGGAAAAGAAATTGTAACCAGGGAAAGTTCTAGACAGCAGGAGATGGAGACTGAAGTCAAGGAAGATTCTAGGCAAATGGGGATGCAGTTTGAGGAATATTCTAAGGAAATAGAAATGGAGGTTGGAAAAGGTTTTAGACCAACTCAGATGGAAGTTGGAGAAAGCTCCAAACAAAACCAGGGAATGACTTTTCAGGAGGAAATAGATTTTATATTGGCAAGCTGTGAGACTATTCAGCCTGTCAATACAAATATTTTTACTCGTCCTATTGAAAACCAACTCCCTATAAATTTTGAACCAGCAATCCCAGAACCAATAGTCCACTCCCAACCTGTAGAAATGGACGAATGGTGGACTAATGATTAGCAATTCCAAAACATTGTCAACAGTCCTTATTCCTTTCTTTCGCAATTCGATCCAGAACCATTACCAAATCCACCCATGAGTAACGAAAATCTGGCTGAACTTCGCCATTTTGGCGAAGAGTTAATGGATGCGGGAAGTAGAATTCGGGAGATAGGGGGACAAATTGCCTGGAAGTATGATGAAAGGGAACTTCGTTTTTAGGAAGACAAATGAAGAGAGATAGTGGGTTGGTAAAACTGTGGTTGTTTAATAGTAATAGTAAAATCAGTATTTGTAAAATAAATCATAAAACGGTTGTATATAGAGGCAAGATATAATCTATAAACTAAATGAAATTTTAGAATTTGTTTGTATATTCATTTACGTGATTATGTGCAATTAATTGTGACATTGGATTATTTCTTTTATACTAATTATTTATTTATACATTAATTATCAGATGGCAAACGTTGGTAATGAACCAGTAAATGAAGTAAATCAATCAGAGCAAATTCAGGAAGAACAATTGTTAAATAAACAAGATATAGAGGACATTGTTGCACAAGGAATAGCCAATGCTATTCCAGCAATCGTTGCTGCCGTTCAGAAACCTGTTAAAACTAAATCAATCATTCCTAGTAAACGTACCCAAGGCGACAACATTAGTAATAGTATAAATGGAGGCGGAAATCATGTTAATAACAATAATGATCTGCAAACCCCAATTTTCAAGAAAATAAAAGCTGCAACACCTGGTTGCACTTACAAAGAATTCCTTGCCTGTAAACCAACTGAGTTTTCAGGTAATGAAGGGGCTATTGCAGCATTACGTTGGTTAGAGAAAACTGAGGCAGTAATTGCTATAAGCAAATGTGCTGAGGAAGACCAAGTTATGTATGCATCTAATCTTTTTAAAGAAGGGGCATTAGAATGGTGGAACACAGTATTACAAGCTAAAAGAAGGATTGTGGCCTATGCCATGAACTGGGAAGAATTTAAGAGTCTTGTAGAAAGAAAATTCTGTCCCGAATACGAAAAAGAGCAAATGGCAAATAAGTTCCTAAACCATCGAATGGTTAATGTGGACTGTCGTGGTTATACTTTGACATTCTTCGAATATGCAAGAATAGTACCAACACTGGCTTCGCCAGAGCCGGTACTCATTTCTCGCTACATTTGGGGATTAATTAGCGAAATCCGCAATATCGTTAAAGCTGCGAGACCTCGCACTATTGACGATGCAGTGGAACTAGCCAATACCCTAACTGACGAACTGGTACGCACTCAAGATGAAAACAGGAAGAAGGAATTAGCTCAGAAAATTACCCAAGGATTTCGTACGGGTAATAATAATAACAGCTTCAAGAAAAGAGGAGCAGGGCAATCAACAACTCCATCATACTGCAGGAAATGCAAAAAGAAACATTATGGAAGATGTGATATAACTTGCAATTTTTGCAAAACTATAGGACATCGTGAAGAAAACTGCAGAAAGAAATCCATAATTTGTTACAATTGTGGAGAAGCCGGACATTTCAAAACAGAATGTCCTAAATTGGCCAAACCAGCAGACAACAAAGCCAAGGCGACTGACGGAGCTACTAAGAAAAATGTTAGAGCATTCCAGCTAACCACTCAAGAAGCAGAACTCATTCCAGATGTGATAGCTGGTACGTTCCTAGTTCACAACGTATACGCAAAAGTATTATTTGACTCTGGTGCAAACCAAAGTTTTATCAATACTTTATTCTGTCAAGCTCTTAAGTTACCCTTAACCAATATTAGGCAGATTTTTACAGTCGAAACTGCAAATGGTAATTCAGTTAAAATAGATCAGGTTTTGCAAAAAGTAGAAATAGAACTTTCAGGTCATAAATTTTCTGCAAATCTGTTACCTATGAAATTAGCTGAATTTGATGTTGTATTAGGAATGGATTGGTTAATAGCCAACCATGCTCGAATCCTTTGTGATAAGAATTCTGTAGAAATTCAGGCACCTACTAGAGAAGTAATCACAATTACAGGAGATAAACCACGTAAGCCCATGAAGTTCATATCAGTAATGAAAGTTGCTAGTTATGAACGAAAGCAAGGAATAGTATATATGATTTCGGTAATCATTAATACTAAGAACAAAGAACTTAAGGAAATCCCTGTAGTCTCAGAATACCCAGATGTATTTCCAGAAGAACTTCCGGGATTACCACCTGATAGGGAAGTAGAATTTAGGATTCATCTAATTCCTGGAACTACACCGATAGCTAAAGCACCTTATCGGTTAGCTCCTACCGAAATGTTAGAACTAAAGAAGCAATTAGATGAATTACTAAGTAAAGGATTCATACAACCTAGCTCATCCCCTTGGGGAGCTCCAGTGTTGTTTGTAAAGAAAAAGGATGGTTCGATGAGAATGTGTATTGATTATAGAGAATTGAATAAAATTACAATTAAGAATCGATACCCATTACCTAGGATTGATGATCTTTTTGATCAACTTCAGGGAGCTAGATACTTCTCTAAGATAGATTTACGCTCTGGATATCATCAATTGAAGGTACAAGAAGAATACATACCTAAAACTGCTTTCAGAACTAGGTATGGTCATTACGAGTTTACAGTCATGCCCTTCGGATTAACGAATGCACCTGCAGCATTCATGGACATGATGAATAGGATCTGTAAACCGTATTTGGATAAATTCGTAATTGTCTTCATAGATGATATACTTATTTATTCCAAAAGTCAGACAGAACATTGTGAGCACTTGCATGCACTCTTAACTTTGTTAAGAAAAGAAAAGCTTTATGCCAAATTCTCGAAGTGTGAATTTTGGCTAAAGGAAGTGCAATTTTTAGGTCACGTGGTGAATCACAAAGGGATTCATGTAGACCCTGCAAAGATAGAGGCAATTACCAATTGGAAGGTTCCGCAAACTGCAATGGAAATTAGAAGTTTTATAGGTCTAGCAGGATATTATAGACGGTTTATTAAGGATTTTTTCAAGATAGCGGTACCATTAACTAAGCTAACCTGTAAAGCCGTTAAGTTTGAATGGGGACCTAAACAAGAAGAAGCCTTTAGAATTTTAAAGCAGAAATTAACCAATGCTCCAATCTTAGCCTTACCAGAAGGAACTGAAGATTTTGAAGTATATTGTGATGCTTCAAAACTAGGATTTGGATGTGTGCTTATGCAATGCAAGAAGGTAATTGCGTATGCTTCAAGACAGTTGAAAAAGCACGAAGAAAATTATACAACTCATGATTTAGAGTTAGGCTCCATAATTTTTGCTCTTAAGATTTGGAGACATTATCTTTACGGAAGTAAATTTACTGTCTATACGGACCACAAAAGTTTAAAATATATTTTTGGGCAAAAAGAGTTAAACATGAGACAAAGGAGATGGATGGTAATCCTAAGTGATTACGACTGTGATATTCAGTATCACGAAGGAAAGGCAAATGTAGTTGCAGATGCCTTAAGTCGTAAGTATCATGAGAAACAACGACAAGTTCGTGCTCTCAGATTAAGTCTACAGTTAGATTTAATGGAACAACTGAAGCATTTTCAAGAAACAGCAATAGAGGATGTTGCTGAAGGAATGAAAGGACGAATAAAAGAATTAGAGAAAGGAGTTGATGGAATTTGGAGATTCCACAAAAGTAGAATTTGGGTACCGAAACAGGGAGAATTAAGAAATAAGATCTTGGAAGAAGCTCATAAATCTAGGTATACCATACACCCTGGAAATAATAAAATGTACCAAGATTTAAGAAATAATTTCTGGTGGATAGGCATGAAGAAGGATATAGCTAGATATGTTTCTAAGTGTCTTACTTGTTCACAAGTTAAGGCAGAACACCAGAAACCTTCAGGTCTACTACAACAATTAGAAATGCCGGTATGGAAATGGGAACTCATAACAATGGATTTTGTTACTAAGTTACCCAAAACCAGAAAAGGTAATGACGCAATTTGGGTAATTGTGGATCGATTAACCAAATCTGCTCACTTTCTACCTATGAAAGAAACCTTTAGTATGGAAAGATTGGCAAAATTTTATGTAGACGAAGTAGTATCCTTACATGGAGTTCCACTCTCCATTGTATCGGATAGGGATAGTCGGTTCACTTCTCATTTTTGGACAAGTTTCCAGAAAGCAATGGGAACTCGACTAAACTTAAGTACGGCATATCATCCACAAACGGACGGGCAAAGTGAAAAAACAATCCAAACTCTAGAAGACATGCTCAGAGCATGTGTGATAGATTTTGGTGGAAATTGGGACGATCACTTACCTTTAATCGAATTCTCCTATAACAATAGTTATCATTCAAGCATTGAAACTGCCCCATTTGAAGCACTGTATGGAAGAAAATGCAGAACTCCAGTTTGTTGGGCAGAAATAGGAGAAAGTCAATTATCAGGTCCAGAGATTGTACAAGAAACAACTGATAAAATTTCACAAATCAAGGAAAGACTGAAGACGGCTCGAGATCGCCAGAAGAGTTATGCAGACAATAGATGCAAGCCGTTAGATTTCCAAGTTGGAGACAGAGTATTATTGAAAGTTTCTCCTTGGAAAGGAGTTGTTAGATTCGGTAAGAAAGGAAAGCTAAGTCCAAGATACGTAGGACCATTTCCAGTGATCCAACGTATAGGACCAGTTGCTTATCGTTTACAACTACCAGAAGAGTTAGCTGGAATACATGATGTATTTCATGTATCCAATCTCAAGAAATGTCTAGCAGATGAATCTCTGGTAGTACCTCTTCAGGACATAGAGGTAAACGAAAAGTTAAAATTTGTTGAGAAACCTCTTCAGATAGAAGACAGAAAAGTAAAGTTTCTCAAGCACAAACGACTAGTGCTAGTTAAAGTCAAGTGGGATTCAAAGAGAGGAGCTGAATACACTTGGGAGCTGGAATCAGAAATGAAGCGAAAGTATCCACACTTATTCCAGTAAATCTCGAGGACGAGATTTTTATTAAGGTAGGGAGAATGTAATAACTCTCATCAAAAGTCCTATTTATTAAATTAATTTAACCAATAGGAAACCCTAATTGAGACACCCAAGTGATTCTGCACAAACCCTAAAATTTTCAGAACAATCGGAATCAGGATTAGGGCCCCTAAAACTCAGAGGGGGTATACCCTAGTTAACGATTATCTAAATTACTCGTTGTCAAAATTTGAAATTAAGAATCTGTCAAGTCAGCCAAGCTAGTCCCAACCGTGGCTACTCTATAAAAAATAGGTGACCCTTACGGACCGTAAGGGTTGAGTCTTACGGTCCGTAAGGGGGGGGGGGCAAAATTCGGGTATAAATAGCTGGGTTTGGCACTTGATTTCTGGTATTGAAACGACGTAAAACTTCGCTGCATGTATTGAGATACGTTCTGTTTAACACAATTAACACACACTGATCACGAGGTGCTGCCACAAAACAGGGTAATAACTCGATCGCTGCTACGATTCATTGTCCGATCGATCAATGTACTCAATGGATGTTTAAGTGCTGCCCACATTAGGGTTATCCTTTATCATTCGTTGTGATTCCGACAGGATGTTTGAGTACCACCTGAACTCGGGGAATACTCTGTCATTCGTTGTGAATCCGATGGATGTTTAAGTGATTGCACTTTGTCATTCGTTGTGAGGGTTGATCTCGTGAGTTATCGTAAATGCTGTATTGATTACTAACCCAGTTTTGTGTGCATTGTTATTTAAATTAGGTTAACAAGACTAATCCGTAGAGTACACTCTATCCGTATTAAATCTGCAAAGTGAGTCATTCTCTTTTTATCAAATTACTTTTAAAATCATGTTTATTTTCAAAGGGTATAATTACAGTGATTAAGTTTATGTAATCACCAAATTACAGCCGGTATGTGGGGTTTTGTATACATTACTTGATAATCGTCACCATTGGGGCAGCCAATGGGGGATATGACCATAGTCACAGATCCGGTCGAGTGACAAATACCGTGGGTAGTTGGTTGATATCAGAAACATTGTAATCGCTCTTAATACTGTAAATTATAACAAACAGGTTGTTTTAGTAAATAGAATGATTCACTCAGTATTTCCCGCTGACAAAACCTTTTTCAACATGTTTCAGGTGATCTGTTGTGATTCAGGAAAGGTGCTACGGAGCACTGCAAGCTTAAGAAAGTGGCTCATTGTAAAAGAAAGAAATATGTTTTATTAAATAAAGATTTCTTCATATTATTGTAAATTAACGGGGTTTTATCCCAAGTTGTGAAATAAAATAATCGGGAAAATTTTAGCTTTACAAAGATCCTGATGATAAACTTCCGCTGTTAAACTCAATTAAATAAATACCACGGGATTTCTGTCCCGCGGCTCCTGAAACGGGTCAAACCAGGTCGGGGGCCGTGACACCAGGTTTCCAGAAACCTGATGGTGATGCATTCAGTACTTCCGTGGAGTTCATGGCGATTGTCGAAGATATACATTGAGAAGTTCGGTATTCGATGGAGTTGAAGCTAAAAGCACAAAATTTTTGCTGTTAGATTCCTAAATTTCTTGGTGTTGTTGTTAGATTTTAAAGTTTCGTTGTTCAGTACTCGATGTAATTGTTGATCTTTTAATCTTCATAATTAAATTTTAATCCTATTAATGTTTGTGGAGCATTTTATTTTTACTAATTTTAAGGTGCATAAGTATTATTATGTAATTTTTAATATCATCTGATTATTGCAGATCGGTACTTTTGATGTAGAAGTGAAATTGTCTCTGAGTTTAATTAGATTATGTTGATATTGAATCAATATCTGTTAGTGTATAGATCTGTCAAAGTTAAAGTTTGGCAAAAGAGAACATCTGCTCTAAATCACCATCTGATGATCTAACTGCTGTTTGACTTGCTACTGTTGCCAACATTTGTTGTTGCCTAATAGTGCTTTTTGAAAAATTTCCTCCTCTCAATTGTAAATACTGATGCATCTGTTACTTTAACTCTCTGTCAAAGGTAAAGTCTGCCCAAAGAGAACATTTGTTTAGTGGTGATCTTCTGCTAATCTAACAGCTGTTTGACTTACTACTGTTGCCAATATCTGTTGTTGCCTAACAGATGTTCGCAATATCTTTGTCTGCTGGAGTTGCAGAAGCATTTGTTTACTATGTAGAGTATTGCTGGTCTTTAAATGAATAGATTTTTTATCTGAGTTATGAATAATGATGATTGCAAATGAAGCGATTTTTTAACTGAAAATTTTTATCTGACTTAAAATACATTTAATTTCAAACCACTGCTCTATATTCAAATGTCAAAGGTCTGGCCCACATTCAAGAGGGCAAACCACTGCCCATCTCCTAGAAAATATAACTTAGCAGATGTTTCCTTTTGCAAACATATATCTTAGCAAATGTTTTGAAATTGCCGGTAATTTCAAATTCAAAATGTCTGGGGATATGTACTTGGCAATTAATGCATGTCACTCACTCACTTCTGTCTTATGGAAAAGGCGTCTTATGGTAAATGAAGAGGTTAATTGTAATTATAATAACGTGTTTAATTTTATACTTTTCCCATGGAAACGCACTTTTCAAATATTTTGCATTAAAATCCTAACGAATGTCGCATCATATTCTTTCGTCTGACGATGTATTTAGTCATAACCGCCTTCATTGGGTATATAAAATACATTGGGCAGAGGTTTTCATCATTAGCGTTTTCATCCATCTACTCAATCATCTTCAAAAGTTTTTTGTTTATCAATATCATTACAATTTCTTTGGCTTTCAAGGACGCATTCATTCACTGCAAAATGGAAAACATTGGGTTTCAAGTGATTGTTGACGAAATTTTCACAAGGCTCTCTTGTCGCACCCCGATATTTCCACGTATTACCGGTGGGGAGTATCGTGACGTAGTTGATATCATCATAGTCAAATAATCACAGTTTAATGCACAGCGGAAGTCTAATGTAAATAATACAAACCGAATTGAAAGTATAATAAAATATTACACAACGGTTGTAAGTGGATCCACAGGCGGATCTAAAACAGAAAGAAAATGTTGTTCAACAGACTTAAAGTATTAAAAGCTTGCAAGACTCTTTATTTAATACTCAGGAGTTTCCAGCCCATTACGCGTAGTACTTGCACTTAGTCTTTTTGAAAAATACGTCAGTTTACACTGGTAAATACAATTAACTGACTCTTTTGAAAAGCATTTATAAAAATCGGTTTGGATGCGCAAGGCATAAAATCTTTTATAACTTGGGACAATTATTTAAAAATAATCTTGTATACAGATTTATATGTTTGTTGTCCGTTCAGGACCGGAATAGAAGAGCCGGTACAAGATTAATAGACACACCACAAGTATAGGCCCACAAGGAGTTTCCTCACGAGTGAGATACCGTTTATACATACGCAACTGTCAGGTGTATGCCTACACCCCGTGCTTAAGCCGTGGCCATTTCAAATGAATGAGCCGAGGATATCCATGACACGTTCATTAACCCCCCAACGGCATTGTATCAAACAAAACAGATTAAAACGGGTTATGTAAATTTATTAATCACAATCCGATTAAATGATTTCATACCCGACCAAGCGGTATTATTATAATACCGTATCCCAAGCCCGTATAACGGAAAATAAGTTAAAAGTTTTTACATGAGCTTAAAATATAATTTTATTCTCAGCCGTATATCAAATCAGCAAGTACAAGTAGCTTTTACTGGGCTCCTAATCTGGAACGAAGGTTTAAATAACCTATTAGATTCCTAATGGGTCTTATTTAACTTATAACTTAGACCGGTTAGTTTTAAAGAAAGGTTTACGGTTCAAAACGCAAGATTAAGCGAAGACCGGATTAGAATGTGATTTAGACTCAACAAGTATGAAGACTTGTATAGAATGGGTAAACTAAATACATTCTGGATTTTGAAGTAAAAATGATAAGGTTTGACCCGTTCGGCTAATTCATGCAAACTAGTTACACAAACCTTACCGAATGCGTATATGCATAACGGGTAACCAAATGAGTCATGTACAAGTTCCATAAGTTGTTATGCTTAAATTATGTTGTGATATCAGTAGGATATCTTCCATTATGCCCAAAACAAATTTAAAATCAATTTAAGCCCCGAAAGGGTATTTTGGTCATTTTCAAGTTTATAAAAGAGGTTAAATAGTAATCTGAGGTTCTAGTCTAAAACAATTAGTAAAAATATTTATTTTAACAGGTTACATCAGTAAGATATCATACATATGTGAATTTTATCATTTATGACCAAACTATGCACCATAGGGGCATTTTGGTCATTTCACATATGCTTTAAAGGTCAAATTTGGAAATCTGAGTTCAAGACTTATACTTACTGTTAAAGTATAAAAATTTATTTTTAAAATCAGTAGGTAACAAGTCTTAGGTGCTAAATAAGGTTTTAAACCATACTATGCGCCTAAATCGCATAAAAGTCGGTATTCGACGATATTCGGGTTGTTTAAGGAAATCTGAGAATTTGACAAGTCTCAACTGTTTAAAATATTTTATTTAATGTATAAAATCAGTAGAAAAAGGTTTGACATGCAAATGATGCATAAAACTCATTTTATTAATGAAAAGGGCATTATCGTCAATTACCGAGTCCATGCAAGAACTCTATGTTATGGTCAGTATAAAATTTGAAAAAAAAAAATCCAAAAATCCCTAAATATTATATTATAACAGTGGATAGAAAGTTTGGTGCCAAAATTTGATTTTAAATATGATTTATGCCAAAAATACCATTTAATTAACAAAAAGCTTTTGTTTTACGATATCTTGCATAACTCTTATTTCAGACCAGAAACGGACGTCAAATTTTTAGGACATACTAATATATCAGTAATAAAGTTTTTGTCCTCTCACATTTTCTAAAATCTCGTTTTAATAATAAAAGGGCATAATGGTCCATTTTAAGCATTTAACGGGAACATGCATATGAATCAGATTTCTATGGAACCATATAGTATAATCTCAGAGGGTTATACTAACATGTAATGTGGTCCCAAAGGAACTCTAAGGCATAACTATACTAAGCTAAATCGGGTCAGAACTGAAAGTCAAAGCAAAAGTCTACTTTTGCGACTTTCGGTTGCGAGCCGAGCCTAAACTCAGAATTGTCGGGTTGAACATGCCTAAACATGTTCTTACATTATTTAACAAGTTAGTTAAGTGTTAAAACATGTTCCATAACTTCAGCATTATCAGTTATGAATTAGTTTTCAAAAACTGACTCGTTTGACTTTTTGTTAAGAAGTTTGACCCGACAATTGACTGAGATAACGTGATAATTTGAAGGTGACCTTTTAAGGGTTTAACACCTACATAATTACCAACACATAGCCACTTTTAATTTGAATAATGGCTGGACCGTTAGTGATTAATCACAAAGTCAAAGCGTAATTACGATATCTTTGACTTTCGGTCATTAAGCTAATAAAATCTTAACTATGGAAGCTAAGAACACTTACAATAGTCCTTAGCACGAAAAATTCAACTAGAGAAAGCTTCCTTGAACAGCAGGAGGCTTCAGAGAGTGAGTTATGAAATGAAAACTTCAAGTGTGCAAGAACAAGTGAAAACCAAGGCCCTTATATAGGAAATTAGATGCTCTTGGATCATTGCAACTGTTCCTAGGATGTTACCAGATGATCCCAAGTGTCCCTAGGGCAGTAAAAACCAGTTGCTCAGTCCCTGGTATAAAAAACAAGCATGCAATGGCAGTGGAACAGGCTGCAACATGCAGCTGTCCATTTTTGGTCGCTGGCAGTGTCTTCGCGGCCCGCGTAGGCAATCAAGAAGATCTTCGCGGCCCGCGAAGATCCTTGATTCCAGTAAAAACTTTGCAAATCTTTGCATTTTCAGTCCCTGGTCCATTTTAAGTTTAAATAACTTTCTTTTATTGCACTATTGACCCATATAGTTAACTTTTAAGAGTCTTGGGTCACAAATGAACTCCGTTAAGCTCCCGGTTAGTTGAAAGATCACCCGAAAAGTCTTATTTTCATCGAAACTTCATGAAATTGATATCTGATATTCGTGAGAGCATAAGTAAAATATTACAATGCTTTTGGGGATCGTTAAAAGGTCACTCAGAGGTAACATTTAACATGTTGAGACATTTAACCCCTATGCTTTTAAAATTCTAAATTTCTAAGCACAATGGCTTTCTATGTCCAATAATCTATTCATTAAAGAATATAAACGTCGTGTGAGGTCAATTAGAGGCACAAGTTTGGCATGTTGACACTTTAGGTCCTTTTACAAACATACTTTCTTCGCTTGTCAACTTTAGTCCCTTGAAAACAATTCGGTACACGTTTAAAGTTCATGACACGTGTTGTTACTATATTGGACATGATTTTGCGAGGTGTTACATCTCTGCAGAAGATATTGTTCGTTTGAAATGTCTTTCCAAGAATTTTTATAGGGAACTGTTAAGTCATGGATTTGAGATGATGCATGCTCTCCGAAGTGGAGATTCAGTAGAAAATAAACTACTCTCCTTTAAAGACACGTCAATTGTCGTTGACGACGTAGTTGCTGGTAATTTGGATGTTGTTAGAAGCAAAACGTTAAGTTTTCCTAACAATGTCCACCCTACCTTCTTACGTATTCTATCATCATTTAATGGATTGTTGTTAGTTTGCTATGAAGGGATTTGTTGTGAGTTGATTCTTTGGAATCCAACTACCAGGCGCTATAAGGTTTTGTCTGACAACTACTTAAATTACAATCATGATCGAAATTCTGATACTGGTGGAATTTGTTTTGATCAATTCAATGATCTGAAAGTGCTGAACATCATATGTTACCGTAATGTAGCTACTGCTCGTGTTTACTCACGACGTCGTGAGTCATGGAGAAAAATAAATTTCGGTAGTGTAAATAATTATGGTTCAAGCAGTTATTCATGGTCTACAAGAGTTTATGCTGATAAAACCATATATTTCATGGTTTTAAATTATTGGTATCCACTAGGTGAGAGGAACATCGTTGCTTTTGATGTTCTTTCTGAGACTTTCAGAATGCTTCGTTTTCCGGAGAGTATCGTAGTCAATCCTTGCCAAGGGCATTTTTTGACCATCGCAAAGAGACTGCATTTGATTGTTATTGGAAAGTCTGCTGAGCTAACTGCTGATTTGTTCAGATATGAAGAAGGAGGCTGGATGAAGGTGTTTGCTTTCAATAATCCTCGTGTAGTTGATTATGAAGATAGGCGTCGAAGGACTAATATAATTGAAGACAACAAGTGGCTGATAACAAGCATCTGGGGGGATATGGTTGAAGTTGATCTGAGCAACAAAGTTCTGAAATACCTCCAACATGTTGTGTAACACCTCGAAAATTCACGTCCTATAATGTATTGACACGTGTCATAAGTTTGAACGTGTGAAAGGATGTTCTAGAGGGACTAAAGTTGACAAACATGAAATGTATGTGAATACAAGGGTTCAAAGTGTCAACAATGGATAAATATACTTTACAGTAACCCTAAATAATGCTCATACCTTCAAACGAATAAATCATGGATCATACGAAGCTAAATATGAAAGAAAGTGAGAGATTACAGACTACAGGGGTTAAATGTGTCAACATGTTTAAAGTATACCTCTGAGTGAACTTTTAGCAAACCCGAAGCTTTGTAACGGTTATTTATGCTCACTAGAATGCACGATATAAATTTCATAAAGTTTCGTTATCGTATGAGAAAGTTATGATCAAATTCGTATACAAGGGGTTAAAGCGTCAACGTTAAGAATTATGACTTTTCGGGTAAACATGAAGTGACCAAGGACTTAACAAAGTGGGTATAAGTCATGAACCCCTTATATGTCAAGTTGAGGGGCTCAAAGTGCAAGAAATAAAGTTGGTTGACCTTTCGAAGGGCCAAGGGACAAGTTGCAACAACTTGAAAATGTTTAAATCTGACCACAAGGCCCAAGCGGGCCGCGTAACCCCTTTAAGACCTTTACGCGGGCCGCCTTAGACGCCCAGTACCAGAAAGTTGAGACAACAGCCGTCTTTCACGCAATAACCGACTTTAATCAGATATTTCACTCCATGGGCAACCCCTAACTGACTCCTAGGCACTTAGGGACACTTGTTGGTGATCTAACATCAGTGGTAGCATGATTTGTCAACAATCTATGAGGTTTTGAACACTATATAAAGGCCTCACATCTGCATTTTTGTTGCAACCATTTTGATCACACCTCACATCTGCATTTCTGATCATTTCTGGAGCTCCAAAGCAGACTCAAGTGATCACTAATCGTGCATAGGACTTCAGTAAGTATGCTTAACCTTTCTTAGTTGAGTTTTTACTTAGTTTTAGCTTAAAAGTCAAATCGTCGTAATTAACGGTTGACTTAGCGATTAATCATTATTGGTCCAGTGATTAGTCGAATTGAAAGTTGTTATAAGTTGGTAATTATGTGGGCATTAAACCCTTAAAAGGGCACCCTCTGATTCCCACTCTAACTAGGTCAAATGTCGGGTCAAACTTGTTATTAAAAAGTCAACAGAATGCTTAATTTCCAATTTATGCATAATTAGCAATGTAGAACCCATACAACTTGTTTGATCATTAATATAACTTGGTAATTAATGTAAGAACATGTCTAAACATGTTCAACCCGACAATTTTCAGTAGAGACCCGGTTCTGAACCGAAAGTCGCATAAATTGACTTTTGCTTTGACTTTCAGTTCTGACCCGTTTAAGCATGTTTTAGAAATGCCTTAGAGCTCTAATTGGACCAGGTTACATGCTAGTATAACCCTCTGTGATTATACACCATGGTTCATTAGTTATCCAATTAATATGCATAATTCCGTTAATTGCCTATATGTTGACCATTATGCCCTTTTCACCATAAAACATGATTTTTGAAAATATAAAAGAGTAGAAACCTTAATTACTGATTTATAAACTTGCACCCAAAATTTGACATCAGTTTGAGGTGTAGATTGAGAGTTATGCTCATTAGCGTAATTAGAAAGCTTTTTAGCGATTAAACGACATAATTAGCGTATAGCCTATTTAAACCTACTTTATGATATCAAACTTATTACCCACTGATGTAATATATTATTTTGGGATTTTTGAATATTTTTAATTAATTTTAGGCTGAGCATAACTTAGAGTTATAAGCTTGAGTCGATAATTGTCGGTTTTGCCCTTTTGGGCTATAAAATGAGTTTTACATATCTTTTTTACCCCAAACATTTTGCTACTGATTTTATAGGGTAAATAAATTATTTTAAACCTTCTGGAATAATAAAAATATCAGCTTTAAGTATAGAACCCGGAAACGGATTCTAATCGCATTTTTAAGCGTTTTTAACGCATAGTATGTACTAAAACTATTTTAAACATACAAGGGTTGATACCTACTGATATTTTAGATAAATTATAATATTTTAACAGAAAGCAAAAGTTGTTTAACTCAGACTTCAGTTTTGAGCTTTTCGGCTTATGTGAAATTACCAAAATGCCCCTACGGTGCATAGTTTGGTTATAATTGATAAATTTCACATATATACTTTACCCTACTGTTATAACTTAGTAAACTAAGTATTTTGCTGATTATATCAAACCTGTAACTCAGGTTAATACTTAAACTCTTTTATAACCTTGTAAATGACCAAACTACCCCTACGGGGCATAGTTTGTGTTTAAATTCGTTTCGGGCATAATAAAAGATATCTTACTGATGTCACAACATATTTAAGGCATATTAACTTAGGAAAACCTGTATATGGCTCTCATGATTACCCGTTACGCCTCTTGCGCGTTCGGTTCGGTTTATGTAACTAGTTTGCATAAATTAGCCGAAACAGGTCAAACCTTATCGGTTTTATCTCAAAATTCAGAATGTGCTTAGATTACCCATATAAGGCAAGTCTTCAAACTTGTCGGGTCTGAATCACATTCTATTCCGGTCTTCGCTTAATTGTGCGTACGAACCGTATCTTTAAAACTAACCGGTCTAAGTTTAGGCTTAATTAAAGACCCGTTAGGATTCTAATAGGTTATTATAAACCTTCGTTCCAGAATAGGAGGACCAGTAAAAGCTACTTGCATTTGCTGTTTGTGAATTATACTTGCAAAGGTAAATACTTTTAACTTATTTTCCCTATACGGGCTTGGGGTACGGTATATAAAATACCGCTTGGTCGGACATTAAATCTTCCATCGTATGGTGGTTAATTGATATTGATCGGCCCGTTTAAATTGTTTTGTTTGCTTAAAGCCTTTGGGAGGTTAATGACCATGTCCCGGATATCCTTGGCATCATTTTACGAAATGGTCACGACCTAAGCGCGGGGTGTAGGCGTACACCCGTCAGTGCCAAAATAAATAATGTGGTGTGTCTATTGATCTTTAACCCGGCACGATCCGGGCTACTGAACGCATAAGAAACATGTAATTCTTTTACGAGATTATATATTTAAATAATTATCCCAAGTTATAAAATGTTTGTGCCATGTGCATCCAAATCAATTTTTAATCATTTTAAAAATGAGTCAGTTAATTGTATTTACCAGTGTAAACTGACGTATTTTCCCAAAAAGATTAAGTGCATGTACTACTTGTAATAGGCTGGATTTCTCCTTAGCATCAAAAGAGTCTCGCAAGCTTAAGATGCCTAAAGTCTGTTGAACTACTGTTTCCTATTTTTATTTTTATCCACCTGTGGATTAATTTAAACTATTTGTGATACTAATATTACAATATTACATTCGGTTGAAATATATCTTTCATTTGCTTCCGCTGTGCATATTAAATATTGTGTTGTTTGACTGTAATGTTGCCAACCACGTCACGATACTCCCCCACCGGGCCCACTGGTCAAACGTGGAAATATCGGGGTGTGACAGGTTGGTATCAGAGCCAACGCTGAGTGAATTAAACACTAGCCTTTTGTGTTTTATCTCAGTTACACAATTGCACATTCCAAAATTTTCGAGTCTAGACAAAGAACATAGGAACAATCCAAATTTGTTTCAATTTATTTTTAACTTTGTCTTTTATTTTATATATTCTTGTTGTTATCTTATGTATATATTGACAGGTCTAATTATGCCGCCAAGTTTTTTCAGACGAAGAGGAAGAGGCAAGGGGCCAATCACCGCCCCCAATGATCACGAAGCCGGGCCTTCGCACAGGCGAGCTCCTTCTGCCACTGCGAGTGCTGATCCTCGAGAGAACTGGAGGACCAATGTGGAGCCCGCTAGACGGTCTGTTTCACATAGTTCGACGCCTCCTTTTCGTAACTCTTATGGGCCACAGTCAGAAAATGAGCCCGATAACCCACAACCGTCTTACATACCTCTACAGCGATCCCTATCGCACCATTCCTTTGGAGACCCCACTCCCGTCTTTCAGGGCCGGTTTAACCCGGCAAACTACATACAAGAACCAGTGGGTTTTAACCCATTGGGGCCAGAAGATCATTTCTCCGGCGATCATGCAGAGGACATGGACGAGGACACGGATCCCGTCGAGCCTGCAACCGGGACCCCCAACCAACCTATCGAGGTCTCCGACGGTTCATCTTTTCATGGATCACCCTACCGTGGTCCGGACAGTTACCAGGCACGATTTAACCAGTTCGAGTGGTATTTTACACCCTCGCATCATTCGTCGCCTCACCAGCAGCAGCAGCAGCAGGATCCCTCTTGGGATTCACGATTTGTGGCAGTCACGCCACCGCCTCCACCACCGCCAGTTCATCAAGCACCTCCAGAACCGCCAAGGCGTAGGAGGACAGGCGCGCGAATGTCCGCGCGTGGAGGGGATTTTCACTTCAGCTCTCCTCATCACTCAAGTGGCAGTCATTATCCGCCACTATAGGAAGACCCTCAAATGGGTGGACCTTCAAACCCAGTTGCACCACAACCACCACCGATGGGTTTCGATAACCCGATTCCTGCCTACACTGGTTCAATGGAATACAACCCGTTTGAGCAGCCGGCTCACACCAACTATAATTACGCTGAAGCCGACCCATACTTGGTAGCGGCCAACTATAACTCCCTTCATCCTGAAGGACCGTATGGAGCTCCTTGGGGAGTAGGGTACCCAACCCATGGGTACCAAATACCTGCTAGACCTATAATTCGGCAACAATCGCAGCCGCCACGGTTTTCCCCACCCGAGCGGGAAGAAATTCTTCAAAGATTGGACCAGGTCGAGCGAGACTTTCACAGAGATCGCAGGGAGGGACAAAGTTTCTTCCAAGGATTGAAAAGTTTAATAAAAGGGAAGAGCAAGAAGGACCATTGAATCCTTCAATTATTGATTGTATTCTCCTTGTTCCAGTTGAGCCCCTACGTGGGTCTGTCTTACTGTTTTAACCCCTGCGTGGGTATGGTTGTCTTTTGAGCCCCTGCGTGGGCCTATCTTTCTGTTAACCCCTACGAGGGTATGTTGTTTGTTTAAGTCCCTGCGTGGACTAGTATTTCAGTTTGACCCCTGCGTGGGTATGTTGTTCTGTTAAAAAGTCCCGTTTAGGGCGAAGTGTAATCTATTAATAATTAATGGAATGTTTAGTTTATAAATTTCATTTTTTTGCCATTATATGCATAAATAAATTATATATGAAATAAATGAATCAAAATCATTCCTTTTAAAAATAATCTGTCTATTTAAATATTAACTAAGGATCTTAAAGGTATAACCTAGTCTGCATGTTATTATAAGACCTGGCCAAGATGGTAAAACCTGTTAAAAAGATTCAAATCCCAGTTAACATCTGAAAACATGTTAACGCTCCTGGCAGACGTGATTTGTTAAAAATCACACACATCATTTTTATATAAGGATTCTTCCAAAGATTCCTAACCCAACTTAATGATCTATGAATCATGGGTTTAAATCATCAATTAAGATGATCATATTTTGACCATACATTGGTAATATAAAGCCTACGGGCCCTGCTCATTTCCATATGGGACAAAAGACAGTAATAGTCTGCGACCCTGTCTGAAAAAGGTAAAGAACTATGTTCAAACCTTCATGCCTTGATTCTCTGAAATCATGGCTTATAATTTAAAATGTCCCTGTGACTAGGCCTTGTGTGCTAATAATACTGTTATTGTTTATAATTAGGATAAATTATAATAGAAATCCTAAATAAATGTGAGTAACAAATTAACCAAATATGGTCTATGTTTACCATGGTTAAGGAATTACCCTAAGGGGCAATTCTATAATAAACTCCCAAATAAACTATTGTCATTGTCTTATGCAACAGTTCAAATTAAAATGGCTGACTCGGATGAAATTAATAGTCACCCAAAGGAGAATAATGATAACGCCCGAATTAATATAACAGGTGCTGAACTGAAAGCGTTAGTAGACGACGCTGTTACAAAGGCCTTAGAGCGGCAATATGAAGAATATAGTTGGACTCGAAGCAGGACCCTATCTACGCCGCATTCAAAGCCTAAAACACACTCTGAGGCTCACAGCAAGCCACCCTCCAAAAAGGAAGAGCCAAAGAAAGATGATGATCGACACCCCTCAAACCACAACAGTGCTCCATCTCAAAATATTGTTTTGAATCAAGGACCCCGTGACAAGGGTTGCTCTTATAAATACTTTGTTTCCTGCAAACCCCGGGATTTCACTGGGGAGAATGGAGCGATTGACTGTATGACGTGGCTGGATGAGATGGACACGGTGGTTGATATCAGCGGATGCGCTGAAAGGGATATAGTAAAGTTTGTGTCTCAATCGTTCAAAGGCGAGGCCTTAGCCTGGTGGAGATCGTTGATACAGGCATCTGGGAAGATCCCATTGTACAACATGTCATGGGAGCAATTTGTTGCCCTTATCAGGGAAAACTACTGTCCTCAGCATGAGGTCGAAAAGATTGAGTCTGATTTCTTATCGTTGGTTATGAAGAACCTCGACTGTCAAGCTTATCTTACGAGCTTCAACACCTTGTCAAGATTGGTTCCGTATCTGGTGACCCCGGAACCCAAAACGAATAGCCCGTTTCATTGGGGGTTTAGCCCCAGAAATAAAGGCAAGTGTGAAGGCCTCTCGGCCAACTACTTTCAGATCTGTCACTGATATATCTTTGTCCCTCACCCTGGACGCGGTCAGACAAAGATCGCTGAGGAACACAGATACCGAGAAGAGGAAACGTGAAGATGACAATTCACGAAGGTCAAACAAGAAGCACCGAGGAAACAATGACCACAGGAAAGGGTCTGAGTCCAGGAAGGATGGGCATCAGTCTGGTGATAAGCCCAAATGCAAGGTCTGCAAGAAACAGCACTTAAGCAAGTGCAAGTTTGAATCGAACTCGCAGACTCAGTCAAGAACTTTTGCATGTGGTATATGCAAGTCCAAGGAACACAAGACCTTGGATTGCAAGAAGCTGAAAGATGCAACGTGCTACAGTTGCAACGAAAAGGGGCACATTAAGACAAACTGCCCGAAATATGCAAAGAAAGCCGATGAAGGAAAGAAGACCAATGCTAGGGTCTTCAGGATGGATGCAAAGGAAGCGGTTCTAGACGACAATGTGATTACAGGTACTTTCCTTGTAAATGATGTCTATGCAAGAGTACTTTTTGATTCAGGCGCGGATAAGTCTTTCGTAGATAATAAGTTTTGCAATCTGCTGAACTTACCTGTTAAAACCTTAAGTGTAAAATATGAAGTGGAATTGGCAGATGGCACCATAGACACCGTCTCAACTGTGTTAGATGGATGTGTTATATCCATTAAGAACCACTCTTTTCCTTTGTCCCTACTTCCCTTTAAGTTAGCCGGTTTCGACATAGTATTGGGTATGGACTGGTTATCTCATAACCAGGCCCAAATTGTCTGCAACAAGAAGCAAGTGGTGATTAAGACTCCGTCTGGTGAATCACTTACCATTCGGGGAGATACCCAGTATGGACTGCCTGAGCAAGTGACTATGCTCAAGGCTTCTAAGTGTTTGAAGAAAGATTGTGTCATCTACATGGAACAAGTGACTATCGACGAGCCGAAGCCCAAGATTGAAGAAATCCCCGTCATTTCTGAATACCCAGAAGTTTTTCCTGAAGAACTACCTGGTTTACCACCAGATAGGCAAGTGGAATTCAGAATCGACATCATCCCTGGAGCAGCACCTGTTGCTAGAGCGCCTTATAGATTGGCACCAACAGAGATGAAGGAATTGAGGGTACAACTAGATGAATTGCTGGCCAAGGGTTTCATTAGACCTAGTTCGTCTCCTTGGGGAGCGCCAATCCTGTTTGTCAAGAAGAAGGATGGATCGATGCGTCTGTGCATCGATTACCATGAGCTTAATAAAGTCACCGTCAAGAATAGGTATCCATTGCCCAGGATCGACGATTTGTTCGATCAACTTCAAGGGGCAAGTTACTTCTCCAAGATCGATTTGAGGTCAGGCTATCATCAATTGAAGGTTAAAGATGAAGATGTTCACAAGACTGCATTTAGGACTCGTATGGTCATTACGAGTTCCTAGTGATGCCTTTTGGGCTCACTAATGCACCAGCCGCATTCATGGATCTCATGAATCGTGTCTGCAAACCTTACCTAGACAAGTTCATCATCGTCTTCATCGATGACATTCTCATTTACTCCAAGAGTCAGGCTGACCATGAGAAACACCTTCGATGTATTCTGGAATTACTTCAGCAGGAGAAGCTCTATGCCAAGTTTTCGAAGTGTGAATTCTGGCTCCGTGAAGTCCAATTCCTTGGACATGTTGTCAGTGAGCATGGTATCCAAGTAGATCCCGCTAAAGTTGAAGCTGTCATGAATTGGCAAGAGCCGAAGACGCCTACTGAGATTCGCAGCTTCTTGGGATTGGCAGGATACTACAGGCGCTGTATCAAAAAATTTTCAAGGATTGCAGCACCCCTAACTTCTTTGACTAGGAAGAAAGTAAAGTTCGATTGGGGTCCTAAGCAGCAAGAATCCTTCGATATTCTCAAGCAGAAGTTGAGCAATGCTCCTGTGTTGACATTGCCTGATGGAATTGAAGAATTTGTAGTTTATTGTGATGCATCACACACCGGGATGGGATGTGTGCTTATGCAGAAAGGCAAAGTTATTGCCTATGCTTCACGTCAACTGAAGGTGCATGAAAAGAATTACACCACCCATGACTTGGAGTTGGGTGCCGTTGTATTTGCACTGAAGCTTTGGAGGCACTATCTATATGGTGTCAAGTGTGTGATCTATTCTGATCACAAGAGCCTCCAGCACCTGTTTAACCAGAAGGATTTAAACATGAGGCAGCGCCGATGGATGGAGACGTTGAATGATTATGACTGTGAAATCCGATACCATCCAGGAAAGGCAAATGTGGTTGCTGATGCCTTAAGTCGGAAGGAAAGAGTGAAGCCAATTAGAATCAATGCCAAGAGCATTGAAATAAAGAACAGTTTGATTGAAAGGTTGTTAGCTGCACAGAAGGAAGCTGTGTTGGAAGCTAACTATCCTAATGAAAAGCTCGGGGTAACTGAAGAACAGTTATCTCAGGACAAGGACGGAATTCTGAGATTGAATGGACGGATATGGGTTCCAGTTTATGGAGGACTTCGGGAAGTTATCCTCCAAGAAGCCCATAGTTCCAAATATTCCGTTCATCCTGGAGCTGATAAGATGTACCAGGATCTAAAGGCAAACTATTGGTGGATAGGCTTGAAAAAGGCTGTAGCTGCCTATGTAGCTAAATGCTTGACGTGTGCGCAAGTCAAAGCAGAACATCAAAAGCCGTCAGGATTGCTACAACAGCTTGAACTTCCCACATGGAAGTGGGAAATGGTGACAATGGATTTTATCACCAAGTTACCTAAAACAAAGAAAGGAAATGATACGATATGGGTGATAGTTGATAGACTGACTAAGTCAGCACATTTCCTACCCATCAAGGAGACCTATAGCTCCGACATGTTAGCCCAATTGTACGTAGATAAGATTGTAGCTCTACATGGCGTACCTGTAGCTATTATCTCTGACAGAGATACTAGATACACGTCACATATTTGGAAAAGTTTCCAACAATCTTTGGGCACGCGCTTAAATTTCAGTACGGCTTACCATCCTCAGACGGACGGACAAAGTGAGCGTACTATTCAAACGTTGGAAGACATGCTTCGTGCATGTGTGATCGACTTAGGTGGTAGTTGGGATAACCACCTGCCATTAATCGAGTTCTCATATAACAATAGCTACCATACCAGCATCAAGGCTGCGCCTTTTGAGGCCTTATACGGTAGAAAGTGCAGAACGCCCGTTTGTTGGGCGGAAGTTGGAGATGTCCAACTGACAGGACCGGAAATAGTCTTTGAAACGACGGACAAAATTGTCCAGATTCGTGACCGCCTGAAAGCTGCCAGGGATAGGCAGAAAAGCTACGCAGATTTAAAGCGTAAAGCTTTTAACTTCGAGGTAGGTGACAAAGTGTTGCTTAAAGTATCACCCTGGAGGGAGTGATGCGATTTGGTAAGAAAGGAAAATTAAGCCCGAGATACATAGGACCTTTCGAGGTCATCGAACGTGTCGGATCAGTTGCCTATAAGTTAAACTTACCTGAAGAGCTCAGTGGTATTCACAATGTATTCCACATCTGCAATCTGAAGAAGTGTTTCGCTGATGAATCACTAGTCATACCGCATACAGATGTGCACATAGAAGAGAGCTTGAAGTTTGTTGAAAAACCTGTGTCGATCGAGGATCGACAGGTTAAGAAACTTCGAAGGAAGCATGTACCTATTGTAAAGGTAAAATGGGATGCCCGTAGAGGTCCCGAGTATACGTGGGAGGTAGAGTCCACAATGAAAGAAAAGTACCCTCATTTGTTTCAGTAAATCTCGAGGTCGAGATTTCTTTTAAGGGGGTGAGGGTGTAACACCTCGAAAATTCACGTCCTATAATGTATTGACACGTGTCATAAGTTTGAACGTGTGAAAGGATGTTCTAGAGGGACTAAAGTTGACAAACATGAAATGTATGTGAATACAAGGGTTCAAAGTGCCAACAATGGATAAATATACTTTACAGTAACCCTAAATGATGCTCATACCTTCAAACGAATAAATCATGGATCATACGAAGCTAAATATGAAAGAAAGTGAGAGATTACAGACTACATAGGTTAAATGTGTCAACATGTTTAAAGTATACCTCTGAGTGAACTTTTAGCAAACCCGAAGCTTTGTAACGGTTATTTATGCTCACTAGAATGCACGATATAAATTTCATAAAGTTTCGTTATCGTATGAGAAAGTTATGATCAAATTCGTATACAAGGGGTTAAAGCGTCAACGTTAAGAATTATGACTTTTCGGGTAAACATGAAGTGACCAAGGACTTAACAAAGTGGGTATAAGTCATGAACCCCTTATATGTCAAGTTGAGGGGCTCAAAGTGCAAGAAATAAAGTTGGTTGACCTTTCGAAGGGCCAAGGGACAAGTTGCAACAACTTGAAAATGTTTAAATCTGACCACAAGGCCCAAGTGGGCCGCGTAACCCCTTTAAGACCTTTACGCGAGCCGCCTTAGACGCCCAGTACCAGAAAGTTGAGACAGCAGCCGTCTTTCACGCAATAACCGACTTTAATCAGATATTTCACTCCATGGGCGACCCCTAACTGACTCCTAGGCACTTAGGGACACTTGTTGGTGATCTAACATCAGTGGTAGCATGATTTGTCAACAATCTATGAGGTTTTGAACACTATATAAAGGCCCTTGTTGGAACCATTTTGATCACACCACACATCTGCATTTCTGATCATTTCTAGAGCTCCAAAGCAGACCCAAGTGATCACTAATCGTGCATAGGACTTCAGTAAGTATGCTTAACCTTTCTTAGTTGAGTTTTTACTTAGTTTTAGCTTAAAAGTCAAACCGTCGTAATTAACGGTTGACTTAGCGATTAATCATTATTGGTCCAGTGATTAGTCGAATTGAAATTAGTTATAAGTTGGTAATTATGTGGGCATTAAACCCTTAAAAGGGCACCCTCTGATTCCCACTCTAACTAGGTCAAATGTCGGGTCAAACTTGTTATTAAAAAGTCAACAGAATGCTTAATTTCCAATTTATGCATAATTAGCAATGTAGAACCCATACAACCTGTTTGATCATTAATATAACTTGGTAATTAATGTAAGAACATGTCTAAACATGTTCAACCCGACAATTTTCAGTAGAGACCCGGTTCTGAACCGAAAGTCGCATAAATTGACTTTTGCTTTGACTTTCAGTTCTGACCCGTTTAAGCATGTTTTAGAAATGCCTTAGAGCTCTAATTGGACCAGGTTACATGCTAGTATAACCCTCTGTGATTATACACCATGGTTCATTAATTATCCAATTAATATGCATAATTCTGTTAATTGCCTATATGTTGACCATTATGCCCTTTTCACCATAAAACGTGATTTTTGAAAATATAAAAGAGTAGAAACCTTAATTACTGATTTATAAACTTTCACCCAAAATTTGACATCAGTTTGAGGTGTAGATTGAGAGTTATGCTCATTAGCGTAATTAGAAAGCTTTTTAGCGATTAAACGACATAATTAGCGTATAGCCTATTTAAACCTACTTTCTGATATCAAACTTATTACCCACTGATGTAATATATTATTTTGGGATTTTTGAAGATTTTTAATTAATTTTAGGCTGAGCATAACTTAGAGTTATAAGCTTGAGTCGATAATTGTCGGTTTTGCCCTTTTGGGCTATAAAATGAGTTTTACATATCTTTTTGACCCCAAACCTTTTGCTACTGATTTTATAGGGTAAATAAATTATTTTAAACCTTCTGGAATAATAAAAATATCAGCTTTAAGTATAGAACCCGGAAACGGATTCTAATCGCATTTTTAAGCGTTTTTAACGCATAGTATGTACTAAAACTATTTTAAACATACAAGGGTTGATACCTACTGATATTTTAGATAAATTATAATATTTTAACTGTAAGCAAAAGTTGTTTAACTCAGACTTCCGTTTTGAGCTTTTCGGCTTATGTGAAATTACCAAAATGCCCCTACGGTGCATAGTTTGGTTATAATTGATAAATTTCACATATATACTTTACCCTACTGTTATAACTTAGTAAACTAAGTATTTTGCTGATTATATCAGACCTGTAACTCAGGTTAATACTTAAACTCTTTTATAACCGTGTAAATGACCAAACTACCCCTACGGGGCATAGTTTGTGTTTAAATTCGTTTCGGGCATAATAAAAGATATCTTACTGATGTCACAACATATTTAAGGCATATTAACTTAGGAAAACCTGTATATGGCTCTCATGATTACCCGTTACGCCTCTTGCGCGTTCGGTTCGGTTTATGTAACTAGTTTGCATAAATTAGTCGAAACGGGTCAAACCTTATCGGTTTTATCTCAAAATTCAGAATGTGCTTAGATTACCCATATAAGGCAAGTCTTCAAACTTGTCGGGTCTGAATCACATTCTATTCCGGTCTTCGCTTAATTGTGCGTACGGACCGTATCTTTAAAACTAACCGGTCTAAGTTTAGGCTTAATTAAAGACCCGTTAGGATTCTAATAGGTTATTATAAACCTTCGTTCCAGAATAGGAGGACCAGTAAAAGCTACTTGCATTTGCTGTTTGTGAATTATACTTGCAAAGGTAAATACTTTTAACTTATTTTCCCTATACGGGCTTGGGGTACGGTATATAAAATACCGCTTGGTCGGGCATTAAATCTTCCATCGTATGGTGGTTAATTGATATTGATCGGCCCGTTTAAATTGTTTTGTTTGCTTAAAGCCTTTGGGAGGTTAATGACCATGTCCCGGATATCCTTGGCATCATTTTACGAAATGGCCACGACCTAAGCGCGGGGTGTAGGCGTACACCCGTCAGTGCCAAAATAAATAATGTGGTGTGTCTATTGATCTTTAACCCGGTACGATCCGGGCTACTGAACGCATAAGAAACATGTAATTCTTTTACGAGATTATATATTTAAATAATTATCCCAAGTTATAAAATGTTTGTGCCATGTGCATCCAAATCAATTTTTAATCATTTTAAAAATGAGTCGGTTAATTGTATTTACCAGTGTAAACTGACGTATTTTCCCAAAAAGATTAAGTGCAGGTACTACTTGTAATAGGCTGGATTTCTCCTTAGCATCAAAAGAGTCTCGCAAGCTTAAGATGCCTAAAGTCTGTTGAACTACTGTTTCCTATTTTTATTTTTATCCACCTGTGGATTAATTTCAACTATTTTTGATACTAATATTACAATATTACATTCGGTTGAAATATATCTTTCATTTGCTTCCGCTGTGCATATTAAATATTGTGTTGTTTGACTGTAATGTTGCCAACCACGTCACGATACTCCCCCACCGGTCAAACGTGGAAATATCGGGGTGTGACATGTTGACAACTACAATGGTCTGAAAGGAGCTTTATTTATCGAGACTACTGTTTCGCCCATTGAATAGAAATTAATATGCTGTATTTTACTGAATGTTGTTTGCTGTTTTGAACTTTGTTTATTATATAGTTACCTTTGTTTGACACTTGTAGTTTTTATATAATTAGTTGTGTTAAAATTATTAATCATGTTTGTTATTTAAATTAACTAAATGAATATTTAGGTTTGGGAGTGTAAAAGTTTGTAATATTGGCAAAGGTCTGTTTAAATGATCAAAGCTCTGTTATTGTGACCAGATGTTTGAAATAAAACAGTGGTTGATACATCTGTTGACTTTGGTCAACAGATGGATGAAAACAGATGTTTGGAATCACTGTTGGGATAAAGCAGAGTCTTGTGGAGAAAACTGTGGTTAAAACTGCTGTTTGGTTAAAACGGTGGTTTAAAACCACTGTTGGGTTAAAATAGTGTTTTGTGGAGGTTGAAGGTGATTGAAACGACTGTTGGGTTAAAATATTATTTTTTGGAGAAGGAACATGCTTCAATGCAAATGTTATTTTGTTTACAAAAGATTAATAAATTGTATATTTTTGTATTTTTTTTATACTGTAAACTTTAAGTATTTAAGGTTGAAGTTGAAGTTGGGGAGATATGGTTGAAGTTGATTTGAGCAATGAAGTTTTGAAATACCTCCAATATGTTGACAATTACAGTGATCTGAAAGGAGCTTTATTTATCGAGACTACTGTTTCGCCCATTGATTAGAAATTATTATGCTGTATTTTATTGAATGTTGTGTGCTGTTTTGAAGTTTGTTTATTATATAGTTACCTCTGTTTGACACTTTCATATTTTATATAATTAGTTGTGTTAAAATTATTAACCATGTTTGTTATTTAAATTAACTAAATGAATATTTAGGTTTGAGAGTGTAAAAGCTTGTAATATTGGCAAAGGTCTGTTTAAGGGGCTGTTTGGCTGAGCTTTTCAAAATAGCTTATTTGCTTATTTGCTTTCTGAAAAGCAAATAAGTCAATAAGCTGTTTTGAAAAGCTCTATTTTAAAGCTTTTCAAAACAGCTTATTGACTTATTTGCTTTTCAGAAAAGCAAATAAGCTCTTTTGAAAAGCTTAGCCAAACAAGCCCTAAATGATCAAAGCTCTGTTATTATGAACAGGGTTTAAAAATAAAACAGTGGTTGATACACCTGTTGACTTTGGTCAACAGATGGATGAAAACAGATGTTTGGAATCACTGTTGGGATAAAGCAGAGTGTTGTGGAGAAAACTGTGGTTGAACTGTTGTTTGGTTAAAACGGTGGTTTAAAACCACTGTTGGGTTAAAATAGTGTTTTGTGGAGGTTGAAGGTGATTTAAACGACTGTTGGATTAAAATATTGTTTTTTGGAGAATGAACATACTTCAATGCAAATGTTATTTTGTTTACAAAAGATTAATAAATTGTATATTTTTGTATTTTTTATACTGTAAACTTTAAGTATTTAAGGTTGAAGTTGAAGTTGGGAAGATATGGTTGAAGTTGATTTGAGCAATGAAGTTTTGAAATACATCCAACATGTTGACAACTATAGTTATCCGAAAGTGGGCAGAAAGTTGACTTTTCATTGCTAAATGCTTAAGTACTACTGATTAGTGATTATCCTTTATATAGTTTCGGATTATTTGCTTAGTTTTATCGTGTCTCGAAGCAGGATGTGCTGTCTAAGTTGGTATATGTAATTCTTTTAACACCGAATAACTAAGATTTGGGACTAATCGGCTATTATGTAATATAAAAACTTATGTTGATTGTGGAAAGATGTTTGATTTCACATGGGATGAAAATGAAATTACTTCTAAATGGTCACGGTATGCTTAAGTGTTGTTTAGTGTCAGGATATTAAAAAAACCTGTTTACTTCCTTTGTTAATACCAAGATGGTCTTTTTTCGTTTTTATTGTTATGTTTCAAATTTCTATTGAGTTTCCCATATTTTTAAAATTTTTTAACAAGTGAATAATGTTTATTAACTAATGTTCAGTTCTGGCCGGTAATCGGGTGGATAAACCACCGCCACGTGCTGCTGCAATTCCGTTTCATTCTCCAAATCACTTGATACAGTGGTTGATACATCTGTTCAAAACCATTGTTGTTGATACATCTGTTGATATAGTGGTTGATGCATCTGTTGACTTTGATCAACAGATGGATGAAAACAGATGTTTGAAACCACTGTTGGCTTAAAACACTATTTTGTGGACAAAAAAAGTGGTTGTTTTTTTTTTTTTTTTCAAACAGTGGTTTGACTTTGGTTAAATAGACTTTGGTCAAGACAGACTTTTGAACCACTAAGAATCATAGTTTTGCAAACAGTGGTTTGACTTTGGTTAAACAGACTTTTTGAAAACAGTGGTTTGACTTTAAGCAATCATCAATGGAATTGGTCAACTTTATTTGCAAAAATTGGTTTTAACTTTATTTGAATTACAAGTACCGTATAATTCTCATTCTTATTGCAAGAATTGGCTTGGATCTAAAGTTAATAAAATATGGTATGCATGGTTTTCTAAGAAACAACCCGTGTTTGCACACGGGTCTTACCGCTAGTATCTTCTATATAATAAAAGAAAAATCATGAGGATATGTGTCATCCATTAGAGTTATATACTTTTTTGGTTTTACCGCATTTCTCTCCTATGTAATTATAAATATTTTTTAATTAAAGATAGTTATTATATCATTAACCAAAGGAATTTAATATGAAACTAATTACTAATCTTTTAAATAAACCTATATCTTTTTTACATAAAAGCTTCACCAAGTTTAAAATTATGCGATTTCTAAAAAATCAAATATTTAATATGGTTGAACGGTAAGAATAGTAAAAATACAATATGTTAAATACAATGTATTAAAAAATCAAAGTTAATTCTCGGCTAAAAACAATTTTTTAAAGATTAACTTAACAGACTTTATAATTATCTTGTCAATGTTTATTTTTTTAAATACATATGTTGACGACTAAATATGTTAAAAATTAAACTATGTTTTATTCTTTTAGTATAATACACGGGTTTATTAAATCATGCAATGTATATTTCTTTTATATATAACCTTTTTATTACTAATTATATAATATTATATTTGTAAGTCCGTATAATACACGAGAGTATAACCTAATAAAATAATACAAATAAAAGAGTGAACCAGAAAAAAAAAAAAAAAAAAAAAAAAACCATATTAGAAAGTATCTAAAGAAACATATTAGAAAGTATTAATTATTTATAATATAACTTTTTGAACCTTTCTGTTACACGTCAAAGATACACATGTCCAAGTATTGAGAAGTCTAAGTTGCCGTGTAAGTTGGTGAAGGGCAAAATACACATCATCACATGAAGAGTAAATTGCTAAAATCGTCCCTGACGTTTGTTCACATTTGCTATATCCATCCAGAAAATGTTTTTTTCTCATAGGAACCACTAAGGTTTCAAAAAAGTTGCTAAATTCATCCAAAATGACTAACACTCTAATAAAACTAACTTGATAGAGGGGTAATTTAGTCATTGTCTTAATTTATTTAATTTACCTTTTTTTAATAGGTTATATCTTGCTTCCCACCCTTTTATAAATGTTAAATGTTTATATTTATTTGTTGATAGCCATAATGTTAAATAGTTTGCGGATAAAGAATGGTCATAGGCAAATGTTACAAAAATCTCATTTGCATACTAAATTGTTTTCACGACACTTTCACTTTCAGATTGTTTCTTTACCAACCGCCAACTGAAATAATAAGAAAAGCCATTAGTGATTATATTAACCGGGAAACTACTTAGATAAACTACAAATTAACGGATGGATACCCTTGCATGTCTTCCTCATAAACTAGTTCATTAGTTGATGTATGGTGCGCAGTTTCTTTCTTTCTACCTGGTGGTCACATTTTTGCACCTCGAGAAATAACAATATTTCCGTAAGGTTCTTTCTGATGTACCTTTATGATATCACGAGTCACCAAAACTGCACGTTCAATAATATTTGTCTGTTTTAACATTAAAACCAATATGCATAACACTAGTACCATGTTTATAAGAAACATACCAAGAGTCTGATAATAGACAGACAGCCTTTTTTCTGTCCAATCCCAATGCAAGCTGGTTTAGTGATTCGGTTTGAGCACATCCCGGTGTATCAAAATGCGCCTTCAGTTTCCTGTACATCAAACATTTTCGAAAAAGTATGCTGAAACTACTAAAGTGATTGAAGTATATGTTGAGCACAAAACACTTTTCCTAGAAAGGACGTGAGTCATGAAGATTGGTAAAGAAACAATCTGAAAGTGAAAGTGTCGTGAAAACAATTTAGTATGCAAATGAGATTTTTGTAACATTTGCCTATGACCATTCTTTATCCGCAAACTATTTAACATTATGGCTATCAACAAATAAATATAAACATTTAACATTTATAAAAGGGTGGGAAGCAAGATATAACCTATTAAAAAAGGTAAATTAAATAAATTAAGACAATGACTAAATTATCCCTCTATCAAGTTAGTTTTGTTATAATGTTAGTCATTTTGGATGAATTTAGCAAATTTTTTGAAACCTCAGTGGTTCCTATGAGAAAAAAACATTTTTTGGATGGATCTAGCAAATGTGAACAAACGTCAGGGACGATTTTAGCAATTTAATCTCACATGAAAAATATTTTTGCCTAATTTATGAGAAATAAAATATAGTTAATGCCATGGTTGTAAAACAAGGCTTCCAAGTCCGAGTACTCTCCGAGTAATCGCTCCAAGGTAGGTTGCCGAGGCGACTATCTTAACTCCGCCTAATCCCTCGGAATTGACCAAACGTGGTCAACCTCGGCCAAAATCGGATCTAGTAGGTTAATTTAGGTTGAGTTTGACTTAAAAAAAAATTAAAACATAATTTCTATCTCTATCATGTTAAAGAATATTAAAGAATGAATATCATTTTCACGTATTTTGTTATAATTATTAGTAAATTTATATTATTTGACATATATTTAACTTTCGAAAACTAATTTCTTTATAATTTAGCATGTCCGAGTACTCCCCGTGTATTCTCCGCCTAGACCGAGTACTCTCAACTCCCCACTAGACCGACTAGGGAGCGCCTAGCGACTTTTGCAACCATGGTTAATGCTACATCTCTTTAACCTGTAATGAATTCAATTTTATTCTTTTAATTAATATTTTTAAAAAATATATCTATTAGCTGTAACTATTAGTTCACTTTCATCCACAATTAACTCAATTTATTTATCAACCTAATATGTTTGTTAGTTTTATTAATATTCAATAAATAAATATATATTTTCAATTTGTTTCCAACCGTGATTTGAATTAAAAAAAAAAAAACATTTATTTTCCAAACATAATAATAAGGAACCCCTGCCTGAGAGAGAGAGAGAGAGAGAGAGAGAGAGAGAGGATGAAGGGGAACACGAAGAAGCCGATCCAGGTGGTGCGGACATGGGTACGGAGGCAACCACCGAAGGTGAAGGTGTTCCTTGCATTCGCCATCGCAATCGCCGCCCTCATCTTCATCCGCATGGTCGTTTACGATCACGACAACCTCTTCATTGCCGCTGAGGCCGTTCACGCTCTCGGAATCTCTGTTCTTATTTACAAGCTCGCCACCGAGAAAACTTGCGCCGGTCACTATTCCTTTTCCTTTTCTTCTTAGATCATAATAATATCTTCATTTCTCTGATTTTGTGATGTTGAATTGGGTTTATTGTATGGATTAAGGGCTTTGAATTGGAAAAGTTGATTCATTGGAATTTGGTTAAATGTTTCATTACCTATGATTTCAAATTTCTATGCTTTGTTTTAAGGTTTTGATGATTTTATTAATTTTTTTTTATAAAAAAACTTGAATTTACAATAATTGTGGTATTGAAATTGACCGGAATTGATTTCGTGGAAGGTTGGAACTCGTTTAATTATGGAAGAAATGAAAGATTAATTAAAAGCTAGACTTATTTAGAAGAATTTGATGAGGATAGGGTAGTTCTTTCGGTTTGAAATGAGTAACTTTTGCTAATTTTCTAAACATTTATTACCAAGTGGAAATTGTCATATATTCAACATAAAAAAATGAACCTGCAGGGATGGCGCAACGTTAAGCCGCGCATGATTCCCTTTTAGCATGTTCGAATCCAACTTCCCATGAGTTTTCTCTAACGGGTTCTCACTATCTTAAGTTGTGTTTTACCTGGTCCCACTGGTTAGCAGGGTATTGGTGGGTCCCGTGAGTTTTCCTTGACAGATTCTCACGGTTAAAAAAAACATAAAAAAATGCAGCTCTAATTTTCTTTTCTTTTTGGTTACCTATTTGTATGAACCAAATAGAATATGCCCCGCTTGCGGTGTGCACATATAATGTATACAAGTGTGGGCGCTCGGGGGGCAAAAGTGAAATAGTACTAATTTAACGTTATTTTACTAATTTCGTGAAAATAACGTTAAAAGCGGTAGATGGTTAATCATGCATCATGTGGTGACGTTGATAGCTGAAAGACACGGGGGTACATGCACCAATCAGTCTCTGTCCCGATTGTTTGAGTGTTATGTGTCTCACTGGAACCAGCCTCTCTATTCCTACGGGGTAGAGGTAAGGCTGTCTATATCTACCCTCCTTAGACCCTACCTTAGCTTTGCTATTGGTGGGATTTACTGAGTATGATGATGATGAAATAGAATTGACCATAGAACATAATGAATGATGAGAAGGTAACAAGAGTACTCTGAGATGCTATTAAGCGTGAATCATGTCTATGCATATAGACATAATTTGGTTCTAGTAACTAGTTTAATAATTTAGTGGATCTTTAGATACTTTTCCGTAACAAGAAATATATCTTAATCTTAATTTCATTTTTTACATAATCTGTTGATTATTTGTGGATTACATTGCATATTTTTATCACAGTTCATTTATCTTTTTGAGGATTACAGATGTAATTCTGTTTGTATTAATATTATATTTTTGTGTGTATGTTTATTGCAGGTCTTTCACTGAAATCGCAAGAACTTACAGCCATTTTCTTAGGTTCTAGACTCTACTGCAGTTTTGTAATGGAATATGATGTACACACCTTACTAGATTTGGCTACCTTAGCTGCCACCGTATGGGTTGTCTATATGATGCGTTTTAACCTAAACTCCAGTTATATGCTCGAGAAAGATAACGTCACCAATTATTACGTGGTAAGTTCTTAATTATCAAATGATAATACCCTTAATCATATTTCACAGCCCCTAATCATCTTAATGTAGGTGATTCCTTGTGCCGTACTGTCTCTACTGGTTCATCCGACAACACAACATCATATTATAAACCGGATTCTATGGGCCTTTTGTGTTTATTTGGAAGCTGTTTCGGTACTGCCACAACTTCGTGTCATGCAAAATACCAAGGTTAGTGTCTAAAATATTTTTATTAATGTGGTTCTAATATGTTGCGGGTTTGTATATTTCGGTTACTAACTTGAGTTGTATCTTTGTTTAGATTGTTGAACCGTTCACAGCACATTACGTTTTTGCTTTAGGGGTTGCAAGGTTTCTAAGTTGTGCTCATTGGATTCTCCAGGTAGACAATATTTTCTAGTTTTTTATTTGACCCATTTGTTCGTTTAACGAGTCTTTGATTATTTCTGATTATTTTTTTATAAAATGTTTACAGGTGTTGGATACCCGGGGAGGTTTATTGACGGCTTTAGGTTATGGGTTATGGCCGTCGATGGTCCTCCTTTCTGAAATCGTCCAAACGTTTATACTCGCGGACTTTTGTTATTACTATGTTCAAAGGTTCGTTCTCGTTTCAAAAATATATTTTCTTGGAATTTGTTTCTAGTTTTTTTTTTTTACATATTCGCGGTTTTGAGACTTATTACGGTTCAGTTTTGGCGGTTTAACGGTTGGTCGTTGGTTTGGAACTTTGAACTAGCCATAACCTTTTTAGTCTATTTATTTTTTGTTTTTTTTTTGTAATACGTAGTTTATGTATATGTATTATATTCATGGAAAATCTTTATCATCTCAAATATATTAAGTTAAAAAACAGGGAACCGCCAAAAACTGAACTATCAGTCCGATCGACCGGCCCAACATAGCCGGTTTGCTTTATCGTTTTTTTTTTCAAAACCGAACTGTGAGCACCCCTAAATGGTAGTATCGGTTATGATTTGATTTGTTGTGGTTGCAGTGTTATGGGCGGGCAACTCGTTTTACGCCTTCCATCAGGCGTGGTGTGAGTCGGGTAAAAAGCGAGCAGGGTTCAAAGGGACGTTACAACTCCCCATAATATAGTAGTAGAGTTAGTAAGCAGCATGTTCCTGTTTATGTTAACATATGGGACTGTAGGGGGTGGGGTTTGGTTCCTTTCAAGATTGTTTCCCTGTTAAGTTTATGTAAAGTTTTTAATCTATCTTAAAAAAGGGAAAGTATCCCTTATCTTAGCTTTGGTTATCTTATGGGTATGCAAGAACCTAAAGGGTAAAAAGTATGATTTTTTTAGGGTTGACAAATCAATATATTGAAGGAATTGTATGGGGAAAATGGGTAATTATCCATGATCTTAGGTTTGGTGATCATATGGGTATGTAAGAAGCTATTGGGTTAAACACATACATTTTTAAGGGTTGGTTAACGTACAATTTTGCTTGACGTACGCTGCGTACGCTGAGCAGTTTCAACATGCAGGTTTTTTTCCTTTAACATGCGGAATTATTTTTTATCAACGTGTGGCTTTTTTTTCTCTTAACATGCGATTCTTTATACTTTCCCACATGCGATTTTTTTTTGTTTTTAACATGCGGACTTTCTTTTTCTTATATACACATGCGGATTTACCTCAGCAAACACAAATCCGCATGTTGTAAATCCAATATCCGCATGTTATATCTTCACAGCGTACGTTAAGCAAAATTGTACAGTACACTTTCTCTACATTTTTATACGAACATATTTGTACATGTAATACACATGTGATATATGAAGTTGTAACTGTATAATCATTAATCTTTTTTTCTTGCATTATTTCTTTAAAACACTATGTGCAAGTGATTATGTGGTTTTAAATTTGGTTTTGCAAGCCCCCTTGGCTTCTTTTTTTCTTTTTTCTTTTTCGTAAAATAACCAAACTTAGTGACGTTAACATCAAATAGATCATTTCATTTCTATAAAATATGGTTTAGTAGTGTTATTACTGTAGTCGGAATCCAAAATCTATATATAAATAGCCTGCAACATAAATCTGAAAAGAGTTGTAAAAAGTTATGATGACATGTAAAAGGATATACCTTTATGATTCTTAATAATATAACATTATAATGGTTTAAGGATGCCATGTGCTTATAAAATATTTATGAATTTGTAACAATTTTATGGCTTGAAAAAACTTACAACTTTTGATACTGTTTTTTCACAACCTAAAATCTCCTCTCTTTTCCATTTGCCCACCTAAGCTACTGAAAAGATATGGTCCTGGAACTCCTCCGGGCTCGGGCGAAACTCATATCTAAACCAAAAAACAATTGCCTTGACAAGTTACCTGTGGGCGCCACCTGGCGCGTGGTAATATGCCAACAAGGAGGACAAAGTATAAGATGAAAGCGACATGTAACCAATCACAGTCCGCAGATCGTTATATCAGGTGATCTCCACTAGTGGTTATCACAAAGAGGACGTGAGGTACATGTGACAACGAGGTTTAGCCAATCACACACTGAAGATTCATATCCTCCTAAACCTCAGCTAACGATGGACACAAACGAGACAACAAGGACATCCAAAAGGCCAGTCAGAGCCCGCGGACGTATTTCCACCTCTGAGGACACTAATTGTCAGAGCAGAGGGGAGCAAATGGATAATCCTAACGTCTCGTCTAATCCTTCCCCATCCTTCCACTATAAATACTACACTATATGAAGGTGAAATCATATGCTCTCATTCTTACTTATACTTATTCTCTTTAATGAGCAATACTTATTCTCATGCCGAATGGTGGTTACGAGAAGAATCCCCCACCTATCATTCTCGTAACGAGTCTCAACCTGTTGTCAGTTTTGCAAATCATTCAAGGATTAGAGCTTGTGAAGATCAGATTAGTCTCCACCCAGTTGAGCATTAGTTTAATCTTCTCATATTTGACTTGTGTTTCTTCAGCTACCATGACACGACGATCACTTGTTGAAGATAAAGTTGTAGCTAAAATAAATATAGATGCAGCAAAGTGAATACAAAGTTTGTAATCGTTTGAATTGAAAAAAAAAACAGCTTAAAAACATAGTGTAATTTAATGGGATACAATTATCCTACTTAAATTGTGTGTATTATCTAAGAATTGTGTGTGTTTTGCAATTAACGTTGTTTAACAACCATAAGCATTTGTATACTTGTATCGATCGAGTATACAAGAATCATTTCAGAAACTCTGATCTATCCTAGTAACAGATTTCTTATCTACAACTCCATTATCTAGTAACCAATTTCTTATCTACAACTCCATTTTTTCATATGAAAATTAAATCCATAAAATTATAGATTTAGGTAGCATTCGTTTCATGAAATGTAATGAAATTAGAACTTTTTGCATAAGAATTGAAACTTGATTTAGAATTTATGTATGTTTGTTTCACATAATAGAATGGAAGCAGATGGAATTGAAATATAGATTTCATTTAGAGTAAACTGCCATTTTGGTCCCTATGGTTAGGGCATTTTTGCCATTTTAGTCTAAATCTCAAACTTTTTAAATCTGGGTCCCTGTGGTTTCACTTTTATTGCCATTTTAGTCCAAAATTAAAAAAAACCCTTTTTTTGACTGTTGTAACCTGCCTATTTTGTCTTTTTGTTCAGGGGCATTTTTGTCCATCTGATTTTAATATAACATATTAATAATTAATAAACTAAATTATATATATTTAATCCCTTTATACCCTTATTTAACCATCATCTTCCCCCATTTACAGATCATCTTCCCCAAAAAAAACCCTAACCCACAAAATCGAAGCAGATCATCTACCCAAAAAAACTCTAATCCCACAACGAATCCCCTGGAACGACAATGGTGGTTTGCACATGTGGAGCCTCAACCCAACTGAGAACATCCTGGACAACACAAAACCCAGGTCGTCGATTTCGTCGCTGCAACAAACCATCAAGCTGTGGATTCGTTGCATGGGCTGAGCCACCGAAGATTCAGAACCCGGCTGTGATGATTCCTGCACTTTTGGACACCATCAAGCGGCACGAAGAGAATGCACGACAGATGTTTACTCGGAACATGAAACTTGAAGAAGAAGCAAAAAAATTGGCTCAGGAGAAGAAGATGCTGAAAGTTATGTTAGGTTTCAGTTTGTTCTTGTTCATGGTGTACTATGTTAAGTCTGCTTAGGATTTTCCTTTGTTAGGGGGTTTTGTAAGTTTGGTCCATATGTGGGGGTTTTGTAAGTTTGGTCCATATGAACAAGTATGGTTTTGTAAAGCTTCTGTAAGTTTGTAAGGTAATGTATGGGGATTTTGTTTTGTAATGGAATCACTAACTTTATGACCAGTACTTGTATAGTGCTTATGCCCAAGGCTTGTGCAAAGTGCAAATGACCAAAAGAAAAGTGCGAATGACGAAAACAGTCCAAAACATACATTAACATGTGTAAATGACCAAAAGAAAAGTGCGAATGACGAAAACATAACAAAAATACATTAACATGTGTAAATGACCAAAAGAAAAGTGCGAATGACGAAAACATAACAAAGCACGTGCAAATGACCAACATGTTCCATGCTTCTGGCCTGGAAATATATCCCATGTATAGGAACTGTAAGTGACCAAAATAGACAAACATAAGAAATGACCAACATGTGCAGCCTTTAACATAACAAATGACCAACATGTGCAGCCTTTAACATAATAAAATAGATCTGCAAAGTGCAGTCTTTAACATTACAAATGACCAACATGTTCCAACCAGTTTGACATGATAAACAGTTAAGCATACATAAACAGTTTGATCCTACCAAAATATAAGTACAATACCAAACAACCATTAACACTAAAAGTTAAACATAGTTAAGCAGTTTGACATGAACTAATGTACCAAAACAGTTTGACACAAACTGTAAACATCACAGTTTGACACAAACTGCAAAAATGTCAACTGTAGTCAACCTAAGCATGTGCTTGAACTTTCAACCTAAGCCTGTGCCCCTTCCTAATCTTGTGCCCCTGCCTGTGCTTGTGACCCAGCCTGTGCTTGTACCGTATTTTACATCTGGATTAAAATTCAAGCCTTGTTTTCGAACACAACACGTCCATCGGAAAAGTCTCTGTTCTTGGCAAGATGTCGACGATGATTTAGGGGGAAGATGATTAGGGGGTTGATGATTTGGGGGGAAGATGATGATCTGTAAATGTAAATGTATATTAACGAGTTTACGCTAACCCGCGCGTTGCGGCGGGATGTTGATTATTAATGTCTTTAGTCTCACTACAATAAATGCAAAAGTTCTTAAGTTTCTGCAAAATATTCTTTTCGTTTGCCTAATCTCCAACTTACAACACCACTTGCGCAAAAAAAAAATGTTAACCGTGCATTTTTCTCACATTATATGAAGAGTAATTCTCAATACCCTTCAAATTTTAATATGTAAATAAGCTCCTACAATGCGATATAGTGCATTGCAATGTTAAAAAGATTGTCTAAGCATCAACAATACATTTTTGCTCATTTAACAATATTGTTAGAAATTAATGTTATCCACATGACCGTATGTCAGATATAAAAAAAAGTAGAAAATAAACATGGGCAAACAACTAACGATTAAATGGATAAAAAACAATTTAACAGATAAGGTGCATAAATTAAAATAACTCTTTAGATGGCTTTTCATGTTACTTGTTAATGGTAATTTCATAATAAATATATTATTGATTTATACAAAGTAATATAAGATTTTCCTTTTTCAAGTATATATCATTATATATTTTCCCGATTTGTTATATGAAAAATAGCCTATAACAACACATCGATTAAACATGCCCCTGCCAAATAATTACCTCGAACCCAATTTGTAAACACCTCACACATGCTTAAACCTGCCTTAAATCTGTCAAATAATTACTTCCAACCCAATTCCACAGCAGATTAATCACATATGACTTTTCTTTTGGTTTTAACCTTCTTTGCAAACTCTACAGCAGATATTCAAAACTAATGTTTATCATATTGAACTGAACATTGAACTGAACGTCTTATCGGTTTACTACGGGTCGGATTTAAAAACCAAAAAACGTCAAAAATAATATAAATATAAATATTAAAAACATTATAAAATATCCAAAATACTGATTATTAAACTTCAAAACAACATATATCGATATATTTAAAAAAATAAACAAATTAAACATCAAGCATTTTCAAAATACGTAAATGGATTGAATGATTAACTTTAATATTATTAAAAAAACCATAACCGATACTAAATGTAATATTATATTTAGTTTAAAAACTTAATGATTTAATAAATGAAAAGTAAAAGAATGGATGACAAACTCACAACTCCTTGGCCTGAGTAAATGTAATCAGAACAGTAAGACGGGACTTTTGTGGTTCGAATCAAAACAATAATTCATAGCTTTTTTCTGAAACGCAAACAATACTCATCTCTCCTCTCTGTCGTCATTATTTTCCGGTTGAACCAGCGACGGGGGAGCGAGTCTTAGATCGGTGACGACGGCGGCGGTGTTTCGTGGCAGAGTAAATTGTTGGTGGAGGGTTCACACCCATCGTTGATATTGTCCTTCTTTTACTTTGTCTATTTTTTAAGAATTCTAGAAATTATGTGGTAAATGATTGTGTTAGTGTGAGTGTGCCGGTGCTTTAAGCATTATAAAGGATGTGAAACAGTGGCACCGGGAAACGGTAGTGCCTGTTGGAGGAGACGCATCGGAGCACGATGTTAGAATGACAGTTGAATAATCGCAACGGTTAAATAACGGTACCGATTGGGGATTTGTTTTTAAAGTTTAGAAGTTGTTAACCTTGGGGGCTCATACATGTGAACCGGTGCCTATTTTGAATTGAATGGCCGAATGGGTGCCTTTTGGATGAAGAGATGCGATGGTGCGGTTAAGAGCATTCTCATCCAATCCATCAAAACTTGTGAGGGTGAGTTTTTATATTGTAAAGGGTAAAAAAAGTGGTTGTGAGTGGAGGAGAGAGAAAATGTTACTGTTCATCTGTATATTTGGGGGGACACTGTTCACCCAGTATAATTTTTTTAATATATATTGAAAGTGGTTGTGAGTGAAGGAAAGAGAAAAATGTGATGATAATATTATTTAATTGAAAATGAGAGAGAAAAAGTATTTGTTTTTAGTGGAAATATATTGATATAGGAGTTGTTTTTTAGTGGAATGTATGTATAATTTGATGGATTGGATGAGAATGCTCTAAGGCAGTAGTTTCAAGCGGCAGTTTGAAATCGGTGTGAATATTAATTTGAAATGGTACGGTGGGAATCACGAAGAGGTGCGTTAGAAGTGGTGCGAATAGGGTGAAAATTAATTGATGGTTGTTTGAAGGGGTGCGAGTTAATTGACGGTGACTCTTAGTTGCTTTTTGTATAGATATATAATAAGGGTATAAAACAATTATATATATTTAATTTAGTTTATTAATTATTAATATGTTAAATGAAAATCAGTTGGACAAAATTGCCTCTGAACAAAAAGACAAAATAGGCAGGTTGCAACAGTAAAAAAAAAGGAGGTTTTTAAATTTTGGATTACAATGGCAATAAAAGTAAAACCACAGGGACCCAGATTTAAAAAGTTTGAGATTTGAACAAAAATGGCAAAAGTGTCCAAACCACAGGGACCGAACTGGCAGTTTACTCTTTCGTTTATTATGCTATTGTTCAATTCCAATTTTTTTTTGAGTAAACTGCCATTTTGGCCTCTGAGGTTTAGTCACTTTTGTCATTTTAGTCTAAAACTCAAACTTTTTACATCTGGGTCCCTGTGGTTTTAGTTTTATTGCCATTTTAGTCCAAAAGCAAAGTTTATAAAAAAACCTACTTTTTTTGTTTTTTTCCTCACTTTAATGAAGAGCATTTTGATCATTTTACCCACCTGCCCAACTACCCACCCCACCCCCACCCCTCTCTCCTTTTCTTCTTTCCCTTCTGATCTACAGACCAAACCTCAAACCTCATCTTCTTCCCCTCTCTCTCTTTCTCAAATCCACCACCTCCCCCTTCTCAATGTTTCTCCTAACCCTAGCCCTAGCCGCCGGAGCCGGTGCCGGAGTTTCCAGAAGCTGTATAGTCACTGATGAGAATGATTGAAAGCAGCCCGTACACCCTAAGGCGTGACATGAATTTAAGCCACTTTGCTATTGTAACATACTGAATTTAGTACCCCATTTGCTTGCCATATATCTCAATTTTTGTTGTAACTTTTAAATCCACTTTAGTAGCTAGCATAAAACGATGATTGAAAGCAGCTTATATAGTTATATAGTTAAGAGATTTGTTAAAATTCGCCCGGTCTGTGAAAAAAAATAAACCCTTAAACAACTACAGAGCATACACCTATGATTTAGAACAATAAAATATGGTGATTCCTTAGAAGATGACAATTTACCTAAATATTATCACGAGTGTTTACTTGTGATAAAGTGTTAAAACTATGGGTAAGTGGGTAGTTATTAAATTAGCAACCATTGCACACACTTCCACCATTGCTCTTGCTTGTTGCAGAAGTGAAATTAATGCAAAGGGGAGGAGGTGGTGGTGGATTTGAGAAAGAGAGAGAGGATGGAAGAAGATGAGGTTTGAGGTTTGGGTTGGTCTGTAGATCCGAAGGGGGAAAGAAGAAAAGGGGAGAGGGGTGGAGTGGGTAGTTGGACAGGTGAGCAAAATAACCAAAATACCCTTCACTAAATGAGAAAAAGGACAAAAAACCAGGTTTTTTTTAGAAATCTGAGCTGACTTTGCTTTTGGACCAAAATGGCAATAAAACTAAAACCACAGGGACCCAGATGCAAAAAGTTTGAGTTTTGGACAAAAGTGACCAAACCTCAGGGACCAAAATAGCAGTTTACTCTTTTTATTTTTTTATGGAAACAAACAACAAAGAAAAAGAATTTACATTACGAATATTTTATAATCACATAGTGTAAGGTGGTGTGTTTTTTTTTCAACTAACTCACACACCCTATTATCCAACTCCTAAATCCACATTTTTTATATTATGGGACTTGAATCCTCAACCTCTTTGCGAGGAATACTTTTCCTTCACGCATTGATACCGCTAGGCTACAATCTGTTGCGGATTTTGCACTATTATCATTTTTCAATACTTTATAATTCTTTAAATGTTTAGCTGAACATTATTTAGGAAGTCTAAAGAAATTTTCTTATTTGAAATTTGACCCATTTTTTTTTTTTTTTTTGCTTTTAATTCTAACGAAATTAGTTTCATCGAATCATAGTTTTAATTTATTTAATTTGCCTATTATATATCCAGGGCGGGCCCTGAGGATATGGGCAGGGAGTACCACCGACCATGGCCTAATATTTCGAATGACACATTATTATTATTTTTTTTAAATCCGATATGTATATGTAAAAAAATATTTTTAATAGGGTATACTTATACAAACATCAACATAAGTCCACCTACAAAACTATTCTTATGGTTTAGATTAGTTATTAACCCGTTAACATTAGGTTTAAAGCTTTAGTGAGACCAATACTCAATTTCGTTAAGGCCTAAGTGCACGTTTTTTCGAGCTCGAATAGAGTACACGAATTCTCAGAGCCAACCCTGTTTATATCCGTTCATGTTAGTGCTTCATCGAATCATAGTTTTAATTTATTTAATTTGCCTATTTTATATCTATTCATGTTAGTGCTTCATCGAATCATAGTTTTAATTTAGTGCTACACAATCAATAAACACAAAAACAAAATGACCAATATGAGAGGAGTCTCTGGTTTTCGATTTAATTCTTCATATTTATCCCTTATCACGAGTTATATAAATCTATTTGTATTATATAATAAACTAGGCTATTGCCCGCGTGAAACGCGGTCTCAACCAAAAAATGATTATAAATTTCAAAAAATCTCTTTGTAAACGACGTTAGCAGTTTCATCGGTTGGTTTTCCTTCGTCATCGAATAAATCATAAATCTATACTTTCTATAAAAGGAGAAAACCAAGTGACATAAGAAAAGTTGATGTGTCAGCCAGAGAGGCTGTCCAACAATGTTTTTCTTATGTCATTACTGCATCATAAACCTTAATATATAAAATCACTTTAACTTTCAAAGGTTTATACACACTTCAAACCTCTGCCCATAACTTATACCCATATTCAAAATTTAAAATCCTGGCTCCAAATTCAAAATTGAAACTATATATGAATCTGTCTCCATATAAATAACATATATGAATTTGGCTCTACATTCAAATTTCAATTTATCTCTCTCACTCAAATAAACAGCTCTCATGATTGAGCCGGTTAATTTCCGATTACAGTTCTTTGTTCGAACATTTGTTGACTCTGTTTACACATTATCCTTCCAATATCATTGTTCCAACATCGTTGTTTCATTGAAGCTCTGTTGAAACACATCAACGTTTCACCTCAGCTTTTCTTATGTCACTTGGTTTTCTTTTTTTATAGAAAATATAGATAGATTGTTACAGAATGCAGAATTTCCATATTCAGTCTGTTCATCTCCGATTACAGCTTTTTGTGCTTCACATAATTTTTCCAACATCATTGTTGCAAGTTGCAACATAGTTGAGAGTATGTTTTTTTTTCTGTAATTTGAATCTTAAATTTTGAACTGGTCTATTCTAATTCTTGCTTTATCTTTCAGCCTAATCAGAGTTGTTTAAGATTCAAACAATCAGTTGCGGGTTATTTTAGGTTTGTGGCTTCTTTTAAACTGTTGATATATGTTGAAAATTTTTATTTTAGAGTGTTGATATATTTCAGCTTTGTTTTTTTGGAGCGAGCAGTGGGAAATTCTTCTGCACTGTTCTTGAAGTCTAATGTAGGAGAGTGGAGGGCTGAATGAAGCAATCCGATGCTGCTCCAGGTTTTCTTGTATTTATTATCACTGATGATGTCGATTTTATATATTGGTTCTTCATTAGGCCAGTTGCTTTCCAACAATCTATCTGTTTGAGAGGACAAGTTTCTAAAACACAATTCTTGATGTTTTGAATAAGTCTAATCATCAGCCTTTGGGCTGTTAGCTATTTCACTATATAATATAATTGTCAGTTCACCTGTTTTTCATCACGTTTTACTACTATAATATCCTTCTTTTACATCAGAGTTGAAGAAATATACAAGTTAAAATGTCATCATACCCTTCTGTAGACTCTGATGATTTAAAGTATCGTTTTATCAACCAAGTTGAGGATCAAGTATATGAGGATAGGGCTACTCTTCAAGAGCTGAAGATGTGTTTTGTTGGACTGCATCTTGGTCTGTTTACGAGAGACCAGGTGTCCAGAAACTTGGAGTTCGGTGTTTTGTGTTGTTAATAATATAGAGTGCGGTGATAGAGACTTGGAGTTCATGGCGATGCTCAAAGATATACATAGAGAGTTTCAGTACTCAATGGAGTTGAAGCTAAAATTTCTTAATTTTTTCTGTTAGATTATTAAATTTCGTTGTTCAGTACTCGATGTAATTGTTGATCTATCCTCATATGTCATACATAATACTAATTCTATTAATCTCTGTGGAGCATTTTATTTTTACAAATTTTAGCATCAACAGTTAGAGTTGATATCTGCTATTGTAAAGGTCTGTTAAAGTTAAATTTTGCCAAAAGAGAACAACTGCTTGAAATCATCGTCTGCTGATGATGAAAGCATTATAATGTCTTCAGGACATCAAAAGTCCATTATTAAAAAATAGCTAGTTTTAAAAAAATTGACAAAAATCTTTAAAGGTCTGTTGAAAACAACTGTTTTGCTAAAGATTCATCCACTGCTGAAAGGTAGTGTCTGTTCTCGTAATTTCTGTTTTAGGTAATGACTGTTGCCAACATCTGTTATTGCCCAACAGCGGTTTCCAAAGAACTGTCATCCATTAACACAACACAAGTTCTGAGGTGGGCAGTTGTTAGAGTTGAAATCTTCAATTGTAAAGGTCTGTTAAAGTTAAATTTTGCCAAAAGAGAACAACTGCTTGAAATCATCGTCTGCTGATTATGAAAGCATTATAATGTCTTCTAAACATCAAAAGTACATTCTTAAAAATAGCTATTTTTAAAAAAATTGACAAAAATCTTTAAAGGTCTGTTGAAAACAACTGTTTTTTAAACATCTGTTTTGCTAAAGATTCATCCATTGCTGAAAGGTATTGTCTGTTCTCATAATTTCTGTTTTATGTAATGACTGTTGAGTTGGTACTGTTGCCAATATATGTTATTGCTAACAGCGGTTTCCAAAGAATTGTCAATCATTAACATAATAGAAGTTCTGAACATCTGTTATTGCCCAACAGATCTTTGTAAAATGTCTTCAGAACATCAAAACTCCATTCTTAAAAAATAGCTATTTTTTAAATATTTTTAAAAACTCTTAAAAGTTTGTGGAAAGCAACTGTTGGGCAAATGTCTCTAAAAATTGCGGTGACACAAGAAAAGCTGATGTAGCAGCCAGAGAGGCTGTCCGACAATGCTTTTCTGAGGTTATTATTGCATCATAATCATAAGTCTTAATATATAAAATCAATTTAAAACTGATCATCAGTGTCTTCATAGTATTTGTTGATGTTTTGAATTAACTTCTGTTTGGATAAAAATTCATCCACTACTGAAAGGTTTTGTCTGTTTTAATAAGTTCTGTTTATCCTAGCGACTGTTAATTTACCACTATTTACAACATTTGTGTCCGATGAAGTGGTACAAGCCTGTGTTTGCCATGTAGAGTATTGTTGGTGTTAAAATGAAGAGTTTTTTTTTTTAATTTTTTTGATGCTAGAGGTTTAAAATTTGTCCTTTCGGTTTCTTGATATTTAATTTTATAGTTTTCCCATGAAAATTTACTTTTGAAATGTTTTGCATTAAATGGCTGCTGAAATATTTTTGAGTAAAAATTCAACAGACCGCTAAAGGGTATTGTCTGTTCTCATAGGTTCTGTTTAATCTAAGGACTGCTTACTTATCATTGTTGCCTAACATCTGTTGTTGCCCAACAGTGGTTTCCAAACAACTGTCATCCATTATCACAGCAGAGGTTCGGACATGGACAGATGTTAGCCATCAGATCTTTGTAACTTCTGACACGTCAACATTCACTTTTTCACTTTATAAAACCCTGTTTCATCCCAAAACAGAAGTTTTACTATCGTCTCGAATTTAAAATTCATCAAAGCGGTTTCCACCTTCTTCTTCAACACTTCTTTGTCAACCTCTCGCAAGTTTCAATTCCCATCATGGCTCTGGTAATGAAAAAGCAGCATAACTACCTTGCTATTTTTGAGAAAACCGAGAACAATACTCTCTATCATTCAATGATTGATGTTCTTACATCATCAAAATATAAGGCCATTCTTACCGCCGATGCACCCATTTACCAAGAGACACTCCGTGATTTCTGGGCAAATGCGAATATTGAAGAACAAAACAATGTGACATTCAATATAACTTCAAAAGTCGGAGGTGAATCAGTTGCTATTACCCCCACTACCATATCAACAACATTTGGGGTAAACGACTTGGCAGGTAAGACACCTTTCCCGAAAAATGAGATTCAAACAGATTTGATTGAGAGGGGATATAATGGACAGTTGAATAAGGCAACTATGTTTAAAGGTAATTTTCCACCACCAATGAAATTCATGTTCTATACTCTCTTAACCTGTCTCTCAAATAAAACTACTTCTTTTAATGAAATACCTTTGAAAATTCAGTCATTGGGGTATGCAATTTTGACAAATACTGATTTTAACTACTCCCAGGCACTGTTTGCTGATTTGGTTGCAAATTTAAAAAACATTAAAAAGGGGAAAACTGCTGCTTTTCTTATGTTTCCTAAGAAAAAACATGTTTCTCAAAAGTCCATTATTAAAAAACACATATGTCACTACAAAGAACTGCTGCTTGTCACAGGGAAAACATTAAGCGACTACCTGCAAAAACATGTTTCTCAAAAAGCTTTTGAAAAAAGGTAAAGCTTTTAAAATGAATAGTCTAACATCTGAAACTTTTACTCGCCTTATGGCTAAAGAGTCAGATGTTTCCAAAACTGAAGCAGAGGGGAATGAGGAAATTTTAGATGAGTCCACAACTGCTCCTCAAACCTCTGTTGGTGAGCCTACTGCTCTTGGTGATCACAGCACTACAACCATTGCTGTGAAACCCCCACCAACAAAACCCAAAAAGACCAAAAGAAAATCCAAAAAGCCCACCGAAACCACAAAAACGGGTCCTCTGGAAGATGAGATCCCAGAGGTTAACCCTGTGACAACACATATGTCACTACAAAGAACTGTTGCTACTTCCTCACAGCATGTGGAAAGATCTCAACCCTTAAACCAAACTCCTCATGATTCCTCACAAAAGGAACATGTTGTATTCACATGGACACCACAATATGATGTCATACCCTCATATGAGAGTATGCTTAAAAGCCCTTCTCCCGGGGCAATGTCTCTTTCGACAACAATCCCTTCATCTTCTATTCCACCAAAGTTTGTCACACTGCTTCAAGCTATTGACATTCAGACTCATAGTAGTCCCTCCCACAAACACTTTACTGAGAGTTTAACTTCAACAATAGCTGTGTCTGAACCTGTTCAATTAGCTAACCTAGAAACAGTTGAGGAGGCTACACCTCTTGAATTTCAGCAAATTCTTGATGGTATTTCAAGTGGAGCAGCTACTACAAATGTCAAATCCACTGATTTTCATTTGGACAGTAGTTTCATCAGTCAGACTCCCTTGAAGGCAACCACTGCTGTGTCTACCAAGGTATCCACTGGTGAGTTCAAGTTAACCACTGGTGAGATCACTAAGGTAACCACTGATGCAGAGGGAAATCCCCAGAACCAAGAACAAGGGGCATCTGCTAATGAAAATTTTGAGATACCTCCTCTTCCAAAAGCAGATACAACCACCTCTGGTGGGAATTCAGATGATCCTATTAAGTTAGGTGATGGATTAAAATATCTGGATTTGACGGAGAGGATATCCAACTTGGAAACAACTGTTGCTGATATGAAAGATCAATTGAAGCAGTTGGTGGATGCTTTCAAAAGTCGACCTTCTCATCAGCAGTTATGCAAAGAGCTTTGGAATTCAGTACAACCCATTCTTGCAGCTCAAAGGGAACTGGCTGAGATTCAACTTAATTCACACATGAAGCTAATTAGAGTTATGGTTGAAGCAAGATACAAAGACACACAGGCTGACATCAAGGGCATAAAAGAATGCATTGCAAAGTTAACTGGTACTACCCCTGCACCTATGTTTGAAAAAGACGATGAAGATGATGCTGAAAAGAGGGAAAAGCATTCCATGAAAAACTTTGGCAAACCAACTCCAAGGAATCAGCCAAAACAAAATCCAAAGCCTGCCAAGCAAACTTCTGCAAAATCTTCTGGAAAATCTGATACTGGTAAGAAAATGGGAATTGATGATACCCTTAACAAACAGACAGATAAGCAGATTGAACGAAAGCAGAAGAGGAATGATACAAAAGAGGAAGATGAAGTGCTCAACATTGGAACCTCAAATAGAAGAAAATCACACAAACACAACAAATCTCCTATTATCATATTTCCTAAACCAGTATCACAACCAGAAAAACCAACCACTGCTGCGAAACTTAAAACCACTGCTGAACCTAAGAAGCCAGATTCTGATACACCTAAACCAAAACTCTCACCAGAAAAACCACCTGTCAAAAAGCAGAATACAAAATCCTCATCACCACTACCAACCTCCACTGAAACAATTGTTGACGCAACAAATGCTTCAACAGATGTTAAGACAACAGCGGTTGAGACACCAGTTGTTTCAACAGTTGTTAGTCAATCCACTAATTCTACCCAATTTCAATTCCCATCACAATCAACCCTCACACTCAGACCACGTTTTTCTTCCCAAACTCCTCCTTCCCCAAAATCTGTTTACAAAAGAAAGAGAAAATTCATGGTGCATGAAGAAGAGAAGGAACAAAAAGACATACCCGCACCAATTCCGTTATCAGCTACTCAATTCATTCAAACTTCACCCAAACCATTCATTCCACCTCCATCAACAAAAATCAACCCATTGGCAGTAAATTTCCCTTTGGAACTGCTTGCAGTTCAAGATGAAATGACTCAATTTTACACAGAGCATGATCCATCCAAAAGAACCTTCCTATCTCTTCATGGATTCAAAACTCCAAAGAATATTGATGAATATCTGAAGCTAAAGGGCAAGCAAGCAGAATATCAGGAAAAAGAAGAGAGTAAAGGGCTAGGAGACACCAACTTATCAGGTCGCATGCAACATTGGCTTAGTCAAGTTAAGAAGTTAGAAGATTTTGCTAGAGACCTGAGTAAGAAAATGTCAAATCTGTCACCAAATGCTGAGCTTCAAAATATATTAAGGAATGATTTCTTGAACATTATCATGGATACCAAGCCCTACGAAGCCTATAGGTCTGATTTCAAAGACTGGCCCCTTAAAGCTCTTAAAGAGGAAGTTAATAGAATTGAAAAGATGAATAAAGATCCTCAAATGAAAAAATCTGCTCCCAACTGGAAACAATACAAAAAGGTTGAAGGATGAAGTGTTGAAGTACAAGAGAATGAGGGTAGAACTTGTAGCAGCTAAGTATGGGACTGCTAGACAGATTGGAAAATGGTATAGGCAGTATATTGATCGAGCTTACAATAAGCTAGAAGAGCGAAGAAAGACAGATCCATCCCTTCCTAAAAAGCCAGTATACAAAGATAAAACCACTGTTAGACGTCGGCAGGCCATTACATCTAAAAAGCTGTTCTCATCAATAGATGTATCCATCGCTGCCTTGAACCAAAGAAAAAGACAACAACTGATGGATGAGGAAGATGAAAAGAGAGAAGCTAAAATCAGAAAAGAGTCTATCAGAAATCAGTTACGATATGGATTGGATGATGCTTCGTTGCAATTACAAGATCAAGTTGCTCAAACACTTAAGAAGTTGGCAAGAAGGCCTCAATCACCAAACTCCTCTCAAATAAAACTTCTCCCAAGAAACCCATCAGACCCAAAAATACTAAAGTGGAAGTCTGACAAACAGACCCATGAATTGACTTTGATCAAGTCTGATGGTAGTGTTGAAAAGATATCAAGGGAGAATGCACTTGGTCTAAATCCAGTTGACCTCCAAGATCTTTTTAAGCTTCAGCTTAATAGGGATGAAGATGATACTGATTCCTTGGATTTTGAGCTCCAATTCAAAGGGCAAATCCGGGAAAGGTTGATAAGAGAATAAATGTTGGTGCATATGTCTGTCGACTTCGTCTTGTATCGAGTCTTGTACCAAATTGCATAGATCAGGGCACGTAAAACGAGAAAACATGTTAAAAGGTTGATTTCGCACGAAATGAGAAATATGGATTTCGTACGAAATGACTTGTTCATTTCGCACGAAATGACTATTTCGTGTGAACTTGATTTCGTGTGGACCATTCCGTGCGAAATAGCTAGCCTATATATATGTGTTATGCCAATTCCTTTGTAACTTTCTGATTCCAGAGCCGAAGTGCTGCTGAAGTGTCTACTCGCTGTAAATCGTTGTTATATCAATCAAAAGGACAATTAAAGTGAATATCAAGCTGTTTCTAACTCGATACGTTAGTTTCCGCCTCTCGTATTGAGAAGAACGCCTCTAAACAACTCGTTTCGGTCGTGAAAACGATCCTACAAGTGGTATCAGAGCTCAGGAGGAGGAGTTCTTACCGAATTCAGCTTGATTTCATATATTTTCTGACTTCTACACCTTCTTTTGAAAATTAAACAAAATTTGACGGTTAAAACGGATTGAATTTCTCATATTATAAGCGAAACAGTGTTTTAACAAAGCCTTGAAAGAATTGGACCAAAATTCGAACTAAAACCTGATCGAATTGACAAAAATATGGCCGACATGATGACATCAGCAGCATTTCGCACGGAATAGATCCTTTATTTCGCACGAAATCACATTTGAGTTTCATTTCGCTTGAAAAGTTAGTTCATTTCGTACGAAATCAGTATTTCGTGTGAGATTTGGTTGATTTCGCACGAAATCACTATTTCGCGTGAATTATTTCGTACGAAATCACTATTTCGTTTGAGATTGAGTTGATTTCGCACGAAATCACTATTTCGCTTGAAAATTAGGATCATTTCGCACGAAAACACTTATTTCGTGTGAAATCATTTCGTGCGGTCTCATTTCGTTTGAAGTTGTTTTGCAGGTTATTCCGTGTGAACAGGGTATTTCGTTTGAAGAGATTATTTCGTTTGAAAGTGCTGATTTCGTTTGAAAAATCTGATTTTGGAAAATTTGTTACCGAATCATGGAAGAGGAATTCTATAACGCATTTGCTACTGCCCCGACTACTCCGGCTACCATTGCTCAAAGCGTGAACATGGAAAATGAGACTGGAACTTTGCAAAAACCCCCTAAACTAATGGGAATTGAGGAGTACTATGGTTGGAAAGACCGATTTGAAAACTGGGTTCAAGCAAATCATTTGAGGTCTTGGGAATGTATTGAGAAAAAGTATGTTAAGCCTCGTACAGATTTGGGAGTTATAAAAGCAATTTCTGAATTGACAGATAAAGAACGAGACATGTACAAAGCAGAAAAGATGATGATCAGTCTGCTACAGCAAGCTGTGAAAGAAGACATATTCATTTTACTTCAACATGACAATACTTCACGTTCGATTTGGGAAGCACTTCGAATCAAGTTTGAGGGAAGTGAGAAGATGATCAGAAGTAAGAAATCTTTGCTAAAGAAAGAATTTGATTTGTTTACAAGTTTACCTGGTGAATCTTCAAAGAAGCTGATTGAAAGATATTGTCACTTAGTGCGATCTATGTCTCTGTTAGAAATAGTCAAAGATCAAGAGGAATGGGTTGATAAATTAGCTGATGCTTTACCTCAGAAAGAATGGGGTACATATTTGATGATCTTGAAAAATACTGGAGAATATGACAAATTGACAATTTCCCAGTTCATTGAAAAGATTGAGGGTCAAGATCTTGAACAACAAAAGATTGCAAGGATGAACAGTCCAAGTGGTCAACAAGACATCAAGATGTATTACAAAGGGAATGTTCAGGATATTGAAGCGAGTCCAAAAGTCCAAACTGCTTTTATTGCAGAAAACTCATCTGGATCAGTCAATCAAAGTTCAAACAGCAGCAGTGGATTTTCTTCATATCCGAGTGTTAGTACAAAGTCAACTTCAAGTCATCAGTTCCAAAGCTCAAATAGCGGGAATGGTCATGTTTTACATTGCAACATCGCGTTGCATCTTCAGAATGGTCAAAATTTCTCTGAAGAGGTTGCTAAAGGTCACATGTCATTACTTGCTACTGTGTTAGAATCATATGAAGAATTGGTTGCTGGAAGGATCGGAAATCCTATGCTGACAAAAGAGGATTACGATCAGATCGATGCTGAGGAGATGGAGCTTATGGACATTAAATGGTGTTTAGCTAGTGTTTTAAGAAGAGCTGAAAAATTTAAGATGATTACAGGAAGAGATGATTTTAGGGATGCTAATGTTTCTACTTTGGGTTTTGATAAATCTAAAGTTACTTGTTTTCGATGCAGGGAGAAAGGACATTTCAAGAGGGAATGTAAAAATCGAGAAGCAAGTGGAGCACAGAATCCGTTTGGAAACAATGATTATTATCGGAAAACTATATATCAACAAGTTGCTCATCAACCGTATCAACAACAAGAACCACAAACTACACATGCTAAAAAGGCGATTGAAGAGTCAAACAAGAAAGCTTATTTTGGTATAATTGATCAAGATGATGAAAAAGTGGCAGAGGGTTTCAGTTGGGACAAATACATACCACCTGATTCAAAAGTAGTAGCTCTTACTGCACAAATAGTTCAAGAGCCAGATTTGATAAAGGAATGGATGAAAAGGATTGCTAGTGATGAGAAAAACCAAGATGGAGAGTCTGTTTCTTCAGATGATTGTTCAGAAAGTACTCAAGTCTTTGATCAATCATCATCTGACAGTAGTGATGATGAAGAAGAGACACAAATAAACATTGGAAAATCTATGTTATCTCCTGAAAGTTTTCAATTTTATTTTGCAGATAGATTGGAAAAGCTGAAGGAGAGACGAGCAGCAAAAGAACAGAAAAAGATGAAATGTGATAGTATTGATCAAAAAGAAAAGTCTGAGCAGAGTAAAGAAGTTAAAGTCGCTGAGAAGATGGTTGAAGCTGAAAAGGTTGTTGAAGTTGAAAAGGTGATAGAAGTTGAAAAGATTATTGAAATCATCAAGCCGTGTTTAAAGTGTTCAGAATCTTGCAAGCAATGTGTAGAAAAAGATGAGAAATTGAGTGAGCAAGATAAGATGAAGGAAAAGTTATTGTTCGATCTCAATTATGTGAAAGAATCGTATGACGTTTTGAACAGAACAGTGAATGGTCTTCAGAAGACAAATTCTGAAAGAGAAGATGCATTAACAATGATGAATGCGGTGATGATGTCAAAACAGAAAGCCATCAATTACTACATTGAAGAATGTGCAAAGCTGAAACAAGAGTTGGAAACTGAAAAAATAGAGAATGAAAGAATCAGACGATTATTGCAAAGTTATTCTAGTTCTGATTATTTGATTGACAGAATTTATCTAACTGTTGCAGGTTTTGAAGCATTTCAAGACAAGAAGCCTGAAGAGAAGGATACTGGTAAGAAACAGAGTGCAAATTATAACAAGTGTCTGCCTCCGATCTGGGAAGGTTATTCTCCAAGAAAACCAAATGAGGAGCAAGTAAAAAAGGCTGTCAATATAAAGTTAAAGTCTGAAACAACTGATGATTTACCAGAAAACATTGACGTCACGTTCACATCATCTGACACTGATCATGAGTCTGAGTTAATAAAGAAAGTGGTCGATCAGGTGTTGGATAAGGATGAAGAGTCAGAGTCAAAGTCCGAGTCGGGAAGTTCAAGTTCATCGGTCAACAGTTCAAAACCATCGGTTAAAAGGGTTTATAATAAAGAATTTCTGTTATCAAAATCTAATTTGAATGACGAACCAATCAAAGTGGCATATACTTTGAATGATTCAGACAAATTATATTCTGATGATGAATTTCCAATAAGAAGTGTTCAAATTGAAAAGATCAAAAAGGTTTTCAAATTAACAAAAAATAACATTTCTGAAATAAAAGATGTAAATCTTACTGAAAAACCTAAAAAGTACACTTCAAGAGTTCAACAAAGGTTAAACAAGAAAAAGGGTTACAGTTCTGGTTCTGGTTTTCAAAAGAAACCAAACCATAACGGTAATTTCAAAAAGAAGGGATTGGGTTTTATTCCACCGAAAAATAATAAAAATGAGAAAACTTATAAACCAAAAACTGTATTTGTTTCAGGAGCAAGTTCAGAGGAAGAAGAAAAGAGCTCATTCTGGAAGCAATCAAACAAAGAATTCCTTGCTAAGAAGCAAGAGGGAATGAAGAATGGAGCTAATCAGAAGAAGAGGGAGACAAGAACCTATTATCGATGTCAAGAAGTTGGTCACATTGCATGGAATTGTCCAAAAGCAACCAACACAAAACAGGAAGTTTCTTCTAAACTGAAAGAAAAAGTTGTTGTTAAAAATGAACCACCAACTGAAAAATTCAAAGTGTTTAAAAATTAAACATATGAAGTTGGTGAGTGTTCGAAAAGATTTTACAAAAGAAGAGTAAATCTTGACAACCAAATGTGGGTTGTTAAGAAGTTAGATGTGAAATCTGGCGATGAATCTGACTCGTCAAAGTCAGAGGAGCCACAAGTTGAGTCAAAATGAGAAAATTCAGTTCCACCAATGGATGATGTCAACTTTCCACCATTGAGGACTAAAAAGTTTAAACAAAAAGTTGGTAGAGTTGAGATCTCGAATCAATTCTACTCTGAAAAGAAAGAATTTGATGTCGAGAAAGCGTTTAATGGAAAAGTGAAGCACATTTTTGGGAAAATGGTCGATGGAAGGCCAAAGGGGTAAAAGAATTTTATGAAGAAAAAAGAAATGTTGAAACCCCAAGTGAGACTGAAAAGGTCACATCCAAGTTTGGTCAGGCTTGGATGTCTGTATTTCATATGTAAAAGCCTGACTTGCCGGAACTCCCAGGTTGGTAAGTGTGGAGTAGGAATCGACATCTTTCTTGAGAAATTCACATCTATGATATTTCGACCTACAAGATTAATCAGGGACATTAAGTTGTACTTGATTTATCTTTCCTTCAAGTGATTGTGTTGATGAAATCTAAAATTGTTAAATTTTTAAGTGGATGAGAAAACACTGTGATGAGTTTATCCCCTAACCTACAAGTGGTTTGTGAAAATCAACGAAACTTATTTTCCGGAAAAACCATTTGATTAAAACAAACTTAAGTGTTTTGAAATCATAATGGGAAAATAGTTTGTTGTAAGGGGGAGTTCTGATTGTTTATGCCAAGTGGATGGCGAATTGAAGCAATTCACAACAGTTGTCATTTTATTTGTATAGTTTGTTTTCAAATCTTTCTTTAAATGGTTTTGAATTTTAGGGGGAGTAAGAATTTTTCAGAAAATCCAAAAACATTGAAAATTTGAAAAAGCAAAAAACATGATAAAATTAAAAATGAGTTTTGTTGTGAAAAAGAGGAAATGATAGTACATCAGTGGACTATCACATCATGCTAAAGAATTGGAAAGATAAATGTGATAAACGGTCTCACTGATGATATGCCAGTAGGTTTTTACACGCTTAGTAGATTGTGTTCGAGATATAAACCTAAATATGAAACTTACTTATCTTGTGGGGAACATCTCTCGGATATATGGGTAACCCCCGAAATCTTGTTTGAAAGATCCCTCTTTCTGAGATACTAGGTCTTTATGCTTAGTGATATCTGGGGTATTATCCCGGGACTTCTGATTTTGCGGAAGCAATGACCTAGTCCCCGTATAATACTTTTCGCTTGCTTGAAATATAGCACCACCCTCAGCATAAAAAACGATGAAACATTGCAAAATGCTAATCATGTGTTGTTGAAGAAAAGATTATCTAAAGGGAACACACCTAAAGTCGAAGCCATCATCTCTCTGATTTTGCGGAAGCAATAGCCTGAGCTCTCATGGCCCTCGCATTTAACCCTTTACAGATATCATCTAGGTATACTCACCTGTAAGACTGAATATTGGGATTTGGATACGGGAGTATATTCTGAGGTGGGACACGCGAATAAGTTTAAGTCTCTTAAAACATTAATCTCGTATCTCGAAACAGTTGAACTTTGTGTGAAAATTTAAGTGGATCAGTATACTGACAATCTAAGTGAATCGTTTAGAACTTAAAATGTTTAAAGCTTAACGGTGTTGGTGATGTGTTTCAAAAACTGATATGATCCTCTTACACAAACTCACAAAAATATTGTCTGTAAATATTTCTTTACTGCAATTCGTTAATTTCAAAATCCAAAAAGATTTTAGCATAAATTTTGAAAATTCAAAAAGATTTTCGACAACTGACGTTGGAGAGCTGATTTTCAAAATTCCGAGTGCTAAACGTGATGAATAGGTTTGGGAAAGTGTGTTTGAAAAATATTTTACTATAAGTGGTCATTCAAGATTATAAATGTTAAATCATTTTAAGATTGAATTTACATGTGGTAAACAGAGATTAAATTTGTCAAATTTTAAATTTGTGAAATTTACTGTGAGGTAGAGAATGTGCAGGTTTGCCAGGATTCAGATTCTATTCTTACAGAGAGTTAAGTTTCGATTCTAGAACCTGTGAAAGTCAGACTACGATCCCAGCATAGTTTAAGGGGGAGTCTGTTAAAATAGAGGAGTCTGAAGATAGGAAAGCCAGATTTCTATCCTGAGGATCACGCAAGCTGATGATGATAAAGAACTTAAGGAATCAAGAGATCTGATCAAGAGAAGATAGAGTCAGATTGAGATCCTGGAAGAGAGAAGAGAAGAGAGAATAATAAGGATGTTTTACAATGTCAGATACTTCAGGAAGAGCAAAAAGACTGATAAAGACTGAAGATGTTGAAGACTCGACACTGAAGACTTCGTCAACATCCAAGGGGGAGTCTGTTGGTGCATATGTCTGTCGACTTCGTCTTGTATCGAGTCTTGTACCAGATTGCATAGATCAGGGCACGTAAAACGAGAAAACATGTTAAAAGGTTGATTTCGCACGAAATGAGAAATAGGTATTTCGTACGAAATGACTTGTTCATTTCGCATGAAATGACTATTTCGTGTGAACTTGATTTCGTGTGGACCATTCCGTGCGAAATAGCCAGCCTATATATATGTGTTGTGCCAATTCATTTGTAACTTTCTGATTCCAGAGCCGAAGTGCTGCTGAAGTGTCTACTCGCTGTAAATCGTTGTTATATCAATCAAAAGGACAATTAAAGTGAATATCAAGCTGTTTCTAACTCGAGACGTTAGTTTCCGCCTCTCGTATTGAGAAGAACGCCTCTGAACGACTCGTTTCGGTCGTGAAAACGATCCTACAATAAAGATCTGCTGATTTCTAAAATCTGCTGATTCCTTGATTTAGCTTTGCTGAAAGTTGTTGAGGCAGGTGATTGTGTGTTTGTAGTTAATGTTTGTTGAACCTTAAGTTGTATTCAAATTCTATTAAGTTTTGTTAGACATCTTTTATATGTACTTATGTCTATAAACGATTTATATTGTCTTTTTGGGTAAACAGTTAAATTGTCAATGGGTGGATATGCGCTTTTTTGGATAAGAGAATGGAAATAATTGTATGTAACTGATATATTAACCGATAATCTATGTTTATATTTGTCTTTTAGCTATAATAGATAACACGTTTTGGTACAATATCTATACTTTCTATTAATATGTGTTATGCATGGTTTTCTAAGAAACCATCCGTGTTTGCACACGAGTCTTACCGCTAGTGTATAAATAAAATAAAATACAAACACAGTGCCATATTACATAAGTTAGTGACAAAGTGAAAATACAATTTAAAGATAGTCGAGTCCCTTTAAAGATGCATATCCTTGAGTTGCCAAAACCTTTCCTTAAGTAAATTGAGTCCCTTCTACAAAAAGAACCAACCAAAAGTTATAAGGATAGTCTTTTTAACTATAGAACAATTATAGTGCATCCTACAAACAATTATAAAAGATGTAGCCATGACTTGCCCATTTGATTCATCCATACAGTCATATTTATATACATAAAGACTTCAGAACAGAACCTTTGATTTCATGTTAAACAATGTTTTCTCAAAAAAAAAAAAAAAAAATTAATTAAACTCTTAGATAAACATCTATCATATTAAACAAACTATCTTGAATCATTCTACTAATAAAAGCTTGTTCGCCACCAAGGCAAACCATCTCTGCTGGAGTATCACCACAAAATATGTTTGGAATAAGGCTTGCTTCATCCATTGTCTCAAAAAAGGGAGGATTACACATACAAAACCTAAACTTCTCATTGTTTTTATAATACTTAGAAGTATAGGGGGTCGTTGTAGCTTCCACTAAAAGGAGGCCAACATACACCTCAGATAAAAAAAAAACACTAACAAAAACAAAGCAAGAAAAAAAGCACAACCACCACCCTCCTACACATTGCCCAAATTATCAAAGTTATCCTGGTCCTCCAGCGCTATACCCGTGAGCTTCACTCTTTTAATCGCCCAACGCTATACCCTTGAGCTTTGCTCTTTTAGAATCTCAATTAGTTTGTATATTTGTTGGTTATTAGTACAATTCAAGAGATGTTAACTCTTACCTCTGGTTCCTTGGTTAATTTCAAGAGAATTCTTGCAAGCCAAGTTGTGTCTTAGAGCTGCAAGTATGCATGGCATCCCTATTAAAAACAAACAGGCGGGGTCACTTTCATATAATTTGTAATTGCAAACAAAAAAAAGTTTAGATGGGCAAAAATTACAAACCATTGAAACTTCTAAATTAGCACAATTTCACCAAATGAAGCAGTTGCATTTAAGATGACTTTCGACTCGTTTGACCCACATCATTTTCAGATAGAACTTATAAACAAAATAACGAAAAAAAAAAAAAACAAAATCATCCAACTTATAGTTAAATGGGTTGAGTTAAGGTGATGAAAGGCATGTACCTTAAGTCTTTCCTTTAGCAGTTGCATTTAAGATGACTATCGCCTAGGCGAAGACGCTTACAAAGTGAGGGCCCAATATAAGCAAGGCGCGCGACATAAACATACTACTTTTGCTGTTTCAGGGTAGTTTGTACTTGTTAAAGTCAGTTCCATGCCACTTTTAGATGCTTCAAACCAGCTTTAAATCTTCTTACCAATGAATCTGCGGTTTGAGATTTGACGTTTGCGCTCTGAAACTATCAAAGAAAGAAAGCAAAAAGTCGGATTGTTTTCACTAATTAGTTATGTTTCAAGAATAAAGGACATTAAAACTACCTAAAACAATAGGTTGTGTTACTGATATATTGTAGTCCCAATTATGCAACTCAAAATTTCAAAGATAGGAGATTCAAATTTGGAATAATATAAAATACTTACTGGTCGAGATTGCACTTGCCATGGTTGATCCCCAAAAGGAAAAGCTTGTTGTTGAGGCATGCATTGAGCTTGTGCTGAAAATGTCAAGGCTCCGCTGTGAGGTGCTGGAAGAGGAGGGGGAGGGGGTGGACTGCATAAATGAGAGGATGCAAATAGGGTTATTTTAGGAATTAAATAAGTTGCCCGTAGCTCCTAAAAGATGCCCAATAGCCATTGCTCCACCATTAACATTCACTTTTTGAGGATCCAGCTGTAGCTTCTTGTAACAATATACAAATTAGGATGTAAAGGCCCGTTACATTTTATATGAAAGTTTCTCTTTATATATTAACAATAACATTAAAGGGTAAATAGGTAGTTTTAACTCAAACTGATCGCAGATGAAATTTATTTTTATTGTAACTTTTTGTAGGATAATAGTAAATTATATGAAAGCTTCTCTTTATAAATTAACATTAAAGGGTAAATGGGTAGTTTTAACACAAATTGACCACAAATGAAATTTATTTTTATTGTAATTTTTGGTAGGACAATAGTAAATGAGACCTGATTTACCTCATTTATTTCAAATAGATCGATGTCATTAAGTTCAAGGCCTGCTTAATTCACAGCTGCAACAGCTACGAAACTCTTGTATGAGGTATCATTGTAATTTATACTTAATAATAAGAAGCATATATATCTTATACAAATTGAAACATCTTATCAATAAGTTATTTAGGGTCAAAATAATGTGCAACATTAAATTTGTCTAACTGTAAGTTGCATGTAGAAAGTCAACCAAACTACTTATCAAAGTGCATAGGTCAAACATACCTAAATACACCAGGAACTGATAGAGCTTTCTTTAAATCCACACATCTTTTCATGAGAAGAACTGCAATGCAACAACACCATTGCTAATTTGACTTGCAAGCCCTGTTTGAAAAATAATATATATCATTCAAAGGATTTAGTGAGTCTAAATTTCCAAAATTTTATATCATGATTTTCATCACTAAACTCTTTCTTGTATATATGTATGCATGTGTGTATGTATATAAGTGGTTACAACCACCTTGCTTTTAGTAGCATACGAATCTCTAGCGATGTTGCCAAATGGGGTAGTCTTTTATAGATGAACGGTTCAACCTGTGGACTAAATGTTCCAAGTCTCTACTTTATGTTAGACGTTAGAAAGTTGTTCCTACATATTAAAAAATGTCAAGTGTAAGTATAAACATCAGAAAAAATATAAACTATCAATTTTAGTTTTATCTACATGATTAGAAAAATACCCCATGTAGAATTCCGCTAACAAAGAGCAGCCCTTTATTGATGATGGAATCGATGCAATTTCTGCACCAGAATGACATGGATAATGTATCACCAAATATAGATATAACTATATAAGATCAAATAACAAAAGATCAAGGAAAATAGGAACTTGAACTACTCACTGTTTTGGTGAAAGTCAAGGCGAATGAGATGTGAAAGACTTCCGATACTCTCGGGATATCCATAAGTGTGTTTTTCGCTGGATCATCAATGATAGAATTACAGCTTAAAGAATTGTGAGCATGTCAAGTGAGCTAAAAAATTAAAACAAAGCATGTGACTTGCCTGCAATAAGTTCAGTGAGAAAAGTCCATGATGCAACCAATTTCTCAGATAGCGTTGTCAGCTTATTTCCCTAAAAAAAACTAATGATTTATGCCCACTACCAAATATGCATAAACGACAACATGTGAAAAAAAAAATATTAAGAACCGATATCAATAGTTTGAGATACCTCTACATCTAACTTTGACATTTTTGAACAATTGCTAAGTTCTTCTGTCAAACTGATGAGGTGATTGTTTGATGCTTATAAGCACACACAAATTGCAGTATAAGATAGTACATAAATCGTAATTCGTAAGCATAAATTTTAAAAACATTGCACTATACAGCCAAACCTTTAGATCTGATAAATCTAGACAGTTTCCAAGACAACGAGGAATATCCTTAATTTGGTTGCCGGAACAATCAAACCTGTAAAACCACGTGTTCGTAATTTTATATGTTTCAATCCCGAATACATTTGAGTTCATACTAACATCATAAAAGTATACCTCATTTTTGAGTAGTTTTGTGATAAATCTCCTTGTTCAACACGCAAACTATCACCATGATAGTGACGACTGATTAAAAACCATCCCTAGATATTGAGCATGAAAAATATTAGTATTAATTCAAATGGTAAAGCAGCATAAAAAAACCAAATAACGCGTTTCCAATTTCAAAAAAACAAAACATCAAACACCTGATATGCATCTACACAAAACACTAACACCTGCACCCTTTCAAAAACTATGGATCTCGTCTCCCTCCTCACCACTAATTTACTCCTATCAACTACATAGAACGACTGCATAAAATTAAAATCAAAATTCATACCTGCGAGATGAAGATCGAAGATGTCTGAGAAGAAAAAACATACAATCGATTGAACTCCAAATAACGACGAACCTAATCCACAATACAAAAAATAAAAACATACAAACAAATAAGGAGAGAAGATTCTACCATGGACGTGATAATCGATCATCAAATCATCGATAAAAACCCTAACTAACATCAGAACATTAACAAAATCAGACGAATGTAACAACAAAGAAGAATAATCGAACCACGAATTAGACATTGTCGTCGATTTAACGTCTTCAAATCCGATGTTTGTTGATCGAAAGTGTTGGAGGGATCTTGTTCACCGTGTTTGCCAGAGAGAGATGATGTCGCCCATCGTATTGAGAGTGGGAGAGGCAGAGGATATTTTTTTAGGGTTTGGTATAATGAAGAGTGCAAAGTAAGATAAGTTTAGGGGGAAAACCATCTGAGGATTAACCATAGGGTGACACGTGTCCCCCAATGGTTTCTTATATATAATATATAGATGAGAAGTTTTGGGCTGATGTGGCAGCTTCTTAGGGCTTCTCAGAATTCATTTTGGCGGGAAAATGAGCTGGGTATTATCCTTCCATGCGGATCCCGTTTTGAGCAACCCGAACCCATGTATTCGGACCCTATATAATTATCTATTATCACAAGAAACCCTAACAGCCACATGTTTCCAATCCATCCTTCTTTCAATCCCCATTATCAATTGCAAAAATTCTTCTTTGAATCCTCATCAATAATACGATTTCGGTCCGACGATTGAAGTTTCTTGCGAAGAATAACAAAAGAAGATCAAATTGATTCAGATTGAAACCCTGTCCTCCCTCTTTCTTTAGCTTAAAGCTTCTACCATACGCTTTCCTGAATCATTGGTTATGTCAATTAGTGGTATTTCAAAACCCTCATCTCAGATTCTTTAATTACGACCATTCGTTTAAGAGGTATGTTATTATTTCATACATGTATGTATGATTATGATGTTTAAATCCATCACTGACGTTCTTCACAATCACATATTCAACTAACTTACATAATAATAATATTATGTGTTTCTGATTCTTCTAATTACAACAATCTACTACTTACCGGAGCTTCGAATCTGGATTTTTTTCCATTTTTCAAGCTCTGATTCGGTTATATTGTGGATAATTGATGCTCATTGATCGGTTTATGGACACTGTTTGTGATTTTAGCAATTGATCTAGCTGATTTTTGATGGAATTTTGTGGATCTGAACTGTTCATGTTTGTCGGTGACGCCGGTGATGACAGAAGATAGAAATTCGCTTGCTGTTTGTAGCTCTAGTGGTGAGATTTTTGTTAATTTGAGATGTTGATTTCGTGTTTGCTGTAGATTTAGTTATGATGTTTGATAGTTTACTATACGGTTTGGACATTAGGTTTTCGAAATTTCATCTATAATGTGATATACGCTTGCTGTTTGTACACATAATTTACTTTGGGATGCTTTCTTTTTTATTGAATCTGGTTGTAGAGTAACTGGTATAAAAATCAGCTACTTTTAAAGATATTTATTTCCAAAAACACAAAGCGGATTCTCAGCTCTATGCACCTCAAAAGTCTACTCATCAGACCCTACTCCTTTACTGATGTAGTTACCGGTTTCAGATGATAATCTCTGCTATTGTTTCTGTTAGATTTGCACATGGAGATGGATAACAGATTTGTGTGAATTCTTGTATGCTGATGCAATTTTTGGGTAATTGTTAGAATACTTATTAAATCACATGAATTGTATGTCAGTTGCAGTTATTTACAATAGCGATTGCATCGTTGGATTCTGCATTTGTTTCAACAAAATACAAGTTTAGAAGATTACAGTATGGCTGGCTCTGCTAAAGGTCTGGAACCAGCATTTCAAAGAGTCGGTCAGATAGAGTATCCTTAATGAATACTTTTGGTTATAAACCAGGAAAAAGGACTGTTAGCTTTGAGTAAGGGTGTAACACCCCAATCGCGTAATACAACAACACGCGGCGGAAATATCGGGGAGTCACGTTAAAAATTGCTCACAACTACTGGTACTAAATTTGTTTCAATATTATTAACATCGTTTTACAAACAAAGAATACATGTAATTGTCTTTTGATTAAGAAGTCTAAGGCCCGAATGCAGTCCTATGCGTTGCATGCTTGAATAGTTGAAAACCTGAAACATATGTGAAAAATAGTCAGCATAAAAATGCCGGCGAATACATAGGTTTTGTTGGCCAATAAATGGCAAAAGTTTGATATTGCAATACTTTAACAATTACAAGAGTTATCGATTGAAAAATAAATCTTGAAGCCAAGGAATGACAAAAGTTTAGTATTGCAATACATAGTCTTAGTTGTGAAAACTTGTGACAAAAAGTATTATATATGGCAATATGATTATTACTTAGCAATTTATATGCCATTTGAAATTGTACATCGTAATCTCGTTGAAATCATCGTTAAACTCGTTCATGTATTAATAGAAATCCAATCAAGGATTATTAATAACCGTTTTGAAATAGATCAAAACTTGTGTGAGTATTATATAAATCAAGTCAATGATTCATAATAATACTTTAATTATCCTTCTAAGAATCTAACATATAAAGATATGGGAGATTCTATGAGGAATTTGATAATCGAACATTGAAACAATCGTACACATAATCCTAAAGTGATTCGGATAACGCTACAAGAATAATAAAATAAGAACACTTATATATAGGAAGTACCAGCGGCGTATCCACCATGTTCTTATTTTATTACACCCGTTTCGTTATCTAAATCACAACTACCACTTAAACACATAATCGTCAATCAACTTGTAAACACGCATTAAAGTACACAATGAATCCAAATAAGGACTCCAATATTAGCACTTTAAACATCCCATGTATGTTTAGCTATGAAGATAGATAAATATTACAGGGATCTGGTTCTCGTCATATTGTCTAGTCACATACGCATTAAAGTACTCAATGAATCCGAACAAGGACTCCAATATTAGCACTCTAAACATCCAAAAAGTATCAATTTATAAAGATAAGTTGACACTAAAAGGATCAAGTTTCTATCGTACTGAATCATCGTATCACAATATCCTAAACCCTAATGGTGATTCGGGATAATGCCACGAAGGGTAATACAATAAGCACACTTATATATAGGAAGTACCAGTGACGTATCCACCATGTGTTTATTGTATTACTCTAGTTTCTTTATCTAAATCACCGACAATCTACACATAAACCATAACCGTCGTCCTGTAAAGTACTTCTTAAAAATCTCACTATGAAGATAGGAAGATCTAAGACTGCACTTCAAACATCCTATAAGAATCTAACTATGAAGATAGATAGATCTTTTAAGGATTTGAATAAACATCGTATTTGCATAATCGGAATAATACACATAAAAGCACTTAGTAAACACATATATGCCATACATTTGGAAAACAAATCGGTTACACATATGAATCACCCCAAAACATTTGAAACGGTAAAAGAGGGGAACTATGTACTCGCCTGGGATTGCGTGTAGGTCTTGTTCAAAAGGTATAACAAAGCTCAAAGGATCAAATGTTCAAGTGTCGAAGTGGTTCCTAGTGTAACGGATACTATGTTAGTGTATCGGGACACGAATCGAGGAAATGGATAGAATGAGGTATTGTAAACCAAATGAGTGTTGGAACTCATGTGATATGGTTTAACAAATCCTACATTCTAAAACGGAACCTAACCTAAGTGCTTATGACCCATTATGACCCGTTTAGGTAGTTTACGCTACTTTAACGCGTCATTTGCACAAAAAACGCAAACGATTAGCCTAACTAGTCTTATGACAAGTATTATATGCCCTAACATGTTTAATAACATTGTATAATCAGTTTAGATGTCAAAATTTAAGTTACATATGCTTAAAATGAAATTATGCGCAAAAGGGCATTTTGGTCATTTTCCTAAGGCATATAAACTACTTATCATACAACTAACTAAACGAAGTGACCATAAAGTATAACCTCGGAAGGTTATTCCCTATACAACTATGGTCACAAAATATGCTTGGTCGGATCCTAACGATCGACCAAACGGGTCGGGTTTGAAAGTCTAAGCGGTTGTCAAGACCGCTTGACTTACGACCCTAAACAAGCACTAGACTAAAAGTGACGAGTTAAACATGTTAAAACATGTTTAACTAAGTTAGAAAACAGGTTTGATATCAAAACAAAGTGTTTTGATACCCAAAAATAGCTTCATTGCAAAATACGCATAAACACATATTTTCACCGAAACTTTGACTCGTCACTTCGACTAATCGACGTGGTAATCAGTAGGTATAGTCACAAGGGACTATAACCATCGTGATTATGTTCACGTTGCAAAGTTCGATTGAACTTTGACTTGACCAAATCGTGGTCAAAACAGAAAGTCAAACACTGTTTGACTTTCATGCTTGAAAAGCATAAAAGCATGAAAGAAGCTTACAAAAGGTCCAAGCAAGGAAGAATTGAACCAAAATACTCAGGTATGAATCATAAGCTTCAACTTAGAGCAGAATTGATTCAATTTGTGTGAGGAATGAATGAGAAACCCAAGTCTATTTATAGTAAGTTTGGATCAAGGAGATCATTCCATGTGTTAGGAGGTTCAATCTTGACCCTACACTTGTGGAACATGGTTTTTAATACAATGGGAGCTTTAAAATCAGTCCATAGTATTGAAAAATTAGCATAAAAGACCCTGAAATTCAGGCCAGTTGCTGAAACAAGGTTTCTGCCCAGATAGGGCCGTCACGTCATGCAATGACAAAAGCCCTTAGGCGTCGCGCAGCGCTAGGGCTAGGCTGCTAGTTTCAGAATTTTACAAAACAGGTCCCTGCACACTATTTAGTGCATTTTTGACGTGTTTAAGCCCCGTTAACCCATTTTCAAGGCTCAATAAAGATGTCAAAGTATAGGAGACATGAAATATGCTTGAAAACATCTCGGATGTCGGTTCGTTTGGTCGTACGGTCACGTTATTCGGTTAATTACGACGAAACACGAACGGATGCGAAAAACGATCCAAATTACGCGACGAATGAAATTTTAGCATTCCAATCACTAAAATAAAATATTTTAATGATTACAAAAATTTGTGGATGTCCGGATATGTTCAGAACGTAAGATATGCGCGTAAATGCAAACTTATGCACTTTTTGACGCTTTTAGTCCCTATTGATCAAATAAGCGTATTTTCGCATACCGAACCTCTCAAAGCTTATTTCTAAGCTATGTAAAGGATATTTAGGGTTTGTTTAGCTTATGATCAGGTTTTGGAATGTTCGTTACAGTACGAATCAGAAGACTTTCGCAGTTTGACGCAAATAGTCCCTGCGATTGAATAAACTTGATTTTGACACACCAAAGCCTTCAAAACTTATTTATAAGTTATATAAAAGTTATTTAAGGTATATTAAGCCTATGTCACTGTTCCGGAGTGTTTGTTGCATTAAACTAATTACGCTTACACATCAGTTTGCGTATAACTTTCCAGAAAGCGATTTAAAGCTTGAAATCGAACTAGAATCAAAATGTGAAATTGTCAAACATAAAAAGCAAACATTGAGACCAAAAACACATTGTTTCTTTGATAAAAGATATTGTCCTACATCATGCGGTGCTTACGGAGTACAAGTGTTACAGTCTCCCATACTTTAGGAAATTTCGTCCCGAAATTTATTCCAAGGAGACCGTAGAGTATAATTGAAACAACTGATGGATAAGCAAATTGCTAGATCCCAAATATGCGGAGCATCATTTGGTGTTGGAAATTTTAGGGGATTCAAAATGTGATTTGGGATATTCAAAGTATCTCAAGGTATTCAACCCTTTGAAACTTGTGAATTTAAAGAAAAAAAATCGACCAGTTCAAAAATTGTTTGAGTATGGCACTATGTTATACTAAGCTCTTAGTGTAATTCCTAGCAAACAAAGGGGTGTACATTCAAGCCCTACACGTACACGGTTTCTAACGTCCCACGAGGTACATCCCATGTACCATGAACATCTCATGCATAGGAGACGGGTCAACATACCTATGGCATCAAGATCGTCATCTTTAACACCATAATATACTCCCGGTCGGCTCGATTTGAGTTAATGAATGTACTCATCGTCGTCCATCGAAAATAACCACACAAATAACAATTAAGCACATAATAACATAATGGTCCAAGATAACATAAAATCACTAAGTGATCTTAGCAACGTTCTGAAGAATAACACAATAAGAACACTTATATATAGGAAGTACCATCGGCGTATCCACCGTGTTCTTGTCGCATCATACTCCTCCCGTTACCTTAATCACTCTAGATCTTATGCCACCATACTTAACAAGGCTTACTATGATTCTCATGCGTTGAATCTCATAATTAAGTGTGCACCCATAATTACTCGTTTCGTCGCATGGTCCACATAGCTCCTCTTGTTAAGTGAGGGTAAACAAATAATAAGGTCGAACTATCGTCTAAATCAAATAAACATCGTCACAACATAACATCTGTCAAATCGAATCGTGTTTCATACTAGCAATGATAAATAGAAATCTAATTGTTAGTGCACTCTGTGTGTGGCCATAGATAGAAATCTAACTGTACATGTAAAGTTTAGTGTCTTGAGTCTGTAAAATACCGGACAGAGGTTTCGCTAGGTTTCACTAGGTATCGTTAGGCAATGTCAGGTCAGTATACGGTACGGCACGATGTGATGAAACTGAGCAAGATCCAAAGTGATGTCATCATTATGCAATGATGACATCATATGCAATATCATATGCACATGTGATTTCGTACGTAATAGCATGCACGCATGGATTTTGACTTCGCACGAAATGGAGCTCGGATAATTCGATTTCGCACGAAATTGGAAGGTCACATTCATACGAAATCATTCAACTATATATATCTCAACTCATTTCGCACGGAGCGAGCAATCAGAGAACTAATTTCGTACGGAATACAAGTTCTTCAAGTTCATCAGATCTTCATCAAGAACACCTCCGATTACGTCATGTTGATTAGATTTTGAGTTTTCTTTGTAGAGATCGAGTCGAAACACTGTCTGGTTGTCATCGTTACGTAATAAAACGATAGTTATTTACGTTTTCGCGCACGATTACGGTTTGATTTAACGGTTTCCGCATGTTAAATCGAATTCATCGCAGATCTAGTGATCGTTTATGATCCGATCCTATACTCATAAGTGGTATCAGAGCTCAGGAGGAAGAGTTCTTACCGATTTAGCTTGTTTTCACTGAAAATTCTGACTTCTACTCATTCTTTCACGTTTTTAACTGAATTTTTCAAAATTGAACGGGTTTTTACGGTCCAAATTACATGATGTTTTGATATGTTGTGCGAAAACACCTGATCTACAACCCTACAAAGTTTCAGATCCTAATTCCAAGCCGTTTGAGAGAAATCTGAGTTTTTCGGTCCGAAATCGCGTGACGTCAGACCTATTTTGCACGAAATACAATCTGGTCGTGTTATTTCGCACGAAATAAACATAATTTCGTTTGAACGTGCCTATTTCGCTTGAAAAGTCCTTAATTTCGTGCGAAATACACCTATTTCGTTTGAAATGTCCTCTATTTCGTTTGAAGGTGCTTATTTCGTGTGAATGTGTTTCACGTGAAAGGTCTATTTCGTGTGAAAGAAACCTTATTTCGTTTGAAACATACACTCATATTGTACAAATTGACAAAACGGTTCATTTCGCGTGAAATCTGAATTGAGATTTAATATTGTCGGCACATCTAATCTACTTAATCAGTCTTTTTCATTGGACCAATACATTTGTTGTTATCAAGGTTGCATGTGAACAGATATGTTCAAGTGAATAATTGAGCTCGGACCAATAGAATTGAAATTGATTAATGTGTGTCGGTTAAGTGGATATTAAGGTCCAATTAAAATCAAGTTTTGGTGATATCTTTTAGATAGTTGTCGGCTCATTAAAAGGCGCATGTGAAGCAATTGATTGTGTATCAGTTTGTCACGTGAGTATCTAGGCCAAAGGTTTGCATGTTATTAAAGATCAATTTAGAGGCCCAATAAGAATTGAATTGTGAATTAATTTTGTCGGCCACTGTGTTTAAAAGTAAATATGTGAGTCTTGGACCAATAATCAAGTGTGTCACTTGTGCATGTGATCAAGTCTTATAAATCGGCCCAATCATATTAGTTTGAAAGTCAATAGTGCAGCCCATGTGAATTTGTTGTAATCAATATCTTGGCCCAAGATGTTTGTTACCAATCCATGTGATCTTTTGGATTAGTGTCAGGAACATTAAAGTCTTGCTTGAAATTTGTTAACCCAATAATTGATTGTCACACCCCGACCACGTAAAACAACAAAGCGTGGCGGAAACGTCAGGGGGTGTTGTAACAGAATTATCGTTTCATAACCATGGATACAAAAAGTGTTTCATTTTATTGATAATATTAAACATTAACATTGTTTTAACACAGAATAAACAAGTTTTATATCGTCTATCATAGTTATTATGTCACTAAGGCCTCGTCCAGATCCTATGTGACGTATGCATCCTAGATCGTCAATCAAGCAACAACACCTGAAACATATGTAAAAACAAAGTCAGCAAAGAAATGCTGGCGAGTACATAGGTTTTATAAGGGTATCGGAATCATGGCTTGTTTACATATTTTGCTATACCTCGAAAACCTTGTTTTTAAAAAGTGTATAATATTACAACATGATTAACCAACTCAAATCAAGATGGTTATAATTTATAAAATCTCGTAGCCATGATTCTTAACCCAAAAGCGTTTTGTTTTAGAAAACTATCTTGTAAAACATCTCGTATAAACTCGTTAATAAAACTCGTACATTATTTCGTAAACATCGTTGTGTGACATCGTTTCAATATCGTTTACCCAAGTGAACTAAATAACGCCACTGTATGTAATATATTGAAAACACTTATATATAAGAAGTACCAGCGGCGTATCTACCATGTTTTCACCACATTACACCCGTCCCGTTATCTAAACACTAGCCAAAAACCAATCGTTTACCCAAATCGTTTAACATCGTTTCCGAATCGTTTCCAAATCGTTTACTCGTTTAAATCATTTAAATCATCCTCGTTTTAATTGTGAAAACTTATATATATGGTCGTCTCGCTAATAACATTCAAACCTTCATGACTCGTTCATCGTTCAACTCGTTCTTGCATTAACAAACCTCCAAAGGGTAAGTTAACAATCATCAGATTCAGTCGTTACCCACAACACCCACACATAACCATGGGTATAGTGCAATAACGGGATTTGTCATATCCTATGGTACCATATCCTAATACTGGTCGGCTTGATCAATGCTAATGAATGTCGTTCGTTATGTAACTACAACTAACAAGTTCGTTCACATTATCGAAATCGTTAATAGTTTAGTATAAATCGTTCTATTCGTTTTTGAAATCATCGTTTAAACCTTGAAAACATTTTGTACATATGAATCACCCCAAAACAATTGAAAGTTGTAAAATAGGGGAACTATGTACACACATGTAGTGCAAGGTATCTTCAATCAGTAGTACTTCAACAAACTCGAGTAAACCAGAGAAATCAAGTAGCACCTAGTAATCGAATCACTAGTCAAACAATAGACGCCTAAATCGGAAGATCGGACAGAATGAGGTCTTGTAAACCAAATGAGTGTTGGAACTCATGTGATATGGTTTAACAAATCCTACATCCTAAATGAAGCCTAACCTAAGTGCTTTCGACCCATCGCGACCCATTAAGGTAGCTTACGCTACTTTAACGCGTCGTGCGCGCAAAGCGCGTTCGAGACGTCTAACTAGTCCTATGACAAGTATTATATGCCGTTACATGTTTAAACATGTTGTATAATCAGTTATGTGACAAAAGTTTAGGTTACATAAGCTTAATTACCAATTATACATGAAAATGGTATTTTGGTAATTTACCTAAGGCATATATGTTGGTGCATATGTATGTTGACTTCGTCTTATATCGAGTCTCGGTTTCGTTGCAGATCTGAACAAGAAGGATGTCATCATTCTTGATGATGACATCATCCATATGACATCATAATGTGACATCATGATATTGCAACATCTCACAAAACACGAAACAGTGCAAAAAATAGGATTTTTATATTGTTTATTATATGTTCGCTTGAATTGTAAACTTGTGAGTTCGCTTGAACAAGTCATGTCTTGTTTCCAGCGAAATACATGGCCTATAAATAGGCTGTTCATGTCTTCTCATTTGTAACAGTCCCATTGTTCTTGTACCGAACTGCTGCTGGTTTGTCAAGTCATATATGAATGAGAAGTGTAGTTTAAAGTGATATCTTCTGTTTTCTACTCCTTTCTATCTGATTCTAATCTGTTTGAGTGTTTCTGCCACTCAAATAGTGTGTATTGACTCAAATTGACTCATTTGGTCGGTCAATATCGATCCTACAATTGGTATCAGAGCCAGTTATGAGCCAATATACCTGAATCAGAGCATTTTTCTTACACCTTTTGAATTTCTGGACATTTGGACGGACAAAATGGACTGAGTTTTTTAATATAGTGTGTAAAAGTGAGTTTTAACAAACCCTTGAAAGTGTCAGCTTAAAATTCGGAGTAAAAATGATAAAAATGGCCTAAAAACCTGTTCTCGCTTGAACTGACATTTAGGGTTCGATTGAAAATTGTGGCATTTTGAAGCGAACTAGAGTGTTTCGCTTGAAAAGATCTGGTCCGCTTGAAAAGGTTGTAGTAGTTTCAAGCGAAAGAGGCTAGTTCGCTTGAAAACACCTGTGTCCGCTTGAAAAACCATTTGTGATATATCTGAATTCACGTGTTCTGTGTCAGTGTGTATGTGAACATTAATTGAATAAATCAATATTCACGAGAAAAGTGCATGTGATTCCAGGTCTCGTAAATTGAAGTCTGCATGTGATCTGTTTGAATATAGTGTGTTAGTTGGTCATGTGAGTGCTTCGTTCAAGGATTGACTGTGATATTGATCATATATTCAATTGAATTCAAAAATTAATCGGCCTAATCAGAATTAGATAAAAAATTAAAGTTGTGGGCCTATGTAGTGATAAAGATTGCATGTAATCTGATAAAAAGACATTGGCCTAATCATGTTCATTTTAACAAATTGAAGTTGTCGGCTCTTTTAAGTTTGCATGTGATATTATCTTGATATAATAAACTGCATTTAAAAATTCAAGTTTGTTGAACAATTAACAAAGTGTTGTCAGTGCATGTGATATATCGGTCCAAAGTTCAATTAATAAGGGCACAATCACTTTTGTTCATTGTTTGCATGTGACTTGAATAATTGTTTCTTCATTTTGTCGTGTAATTCATACAATCAACTAGTCGTTTGGACGTGTGATTTGAAGGCAGTTCAGTTTGTATGGATTGAGATTAAGTGTGATATAAAGTCAAAAGTGACTTTGATTGTTTCACTAAATATTAACTCAGTCATCACGTGATATTCATTATGTTGTGTGCAGCCCATGTGAATGTGTGATGATATCTCGATTCATGTGATTCATTAAATCAAAAGTTTGTGTGTTTGAATTGATTTGGAGTTTGTGTCAGTAGTCATCATGTGTGTTTATGAAATTTGCATGAGATTCATTTTTGTCGTGTAGTACTATTAGTCAAGTGGTGGATCAGAAAGTTGATTTTGTTTAGCTCTCACTTATCGGATCACAATTTGATTCAAAGGATATTGTTTTGTTCAAGTTTAAAGTGCAACAAATCGAGCGGCAATACAAACGAGTTGCCACCCGATTCTAATTAGTTCTTTTTGTCTGTATTTCAGGTGATTTGTCAAGCATCGGATATTCGCCCGAGCGAATTCCCACCTGATCCGTTGTCGTCTGATTTTTGCCACTAAATCGGATATTCATCTGATTCAGTGGTTTGATAAAGTGATTGAATTGATCTTAGATTGTGTGAATTTTCGTATTGTTTGAAAATCTGTCTTTGAAAATCTTTCAATACCGAAACATGGATTGTGAGTCGTATAACTCATCTTTCGGATATGGTATGTGTGTTCAGAATCCAGCAGATATTGCACAGAAAAAATTTGATAGTTTTACGGGTATCAAGGGAGAGTCTACAAAAGAATTGATTGAACGATATTGCCATCTAGTTTTGGAGATGGGGAGATTGAAGATAACCAAGGCTAATGAGGTGTGGATTGATAAATTGGCAGACGCATTGCCATATGATGAGTGGGGTACTTATTTGATGGTGTTAAAGAATAATACAAATTTTGCTAATATCAACCTTAGTACATTCATCGAGAAGATTCAAGCTCAAGAACTAGAACTCCAAAAGATTAGAAAAATGAAATCTGAAGAAAATGTTCAAGTGATAGAGAAGCTAGTTGACGAAATTTCAGCTTTGAAGGTTGAGAAGAAAGCTGATGATGAACAGATTCTGGAGTTGCGTTTGAACTGTGAAAAACTGAAATCTGAAAATGACAAACTTTTGAAGAATGTTGAGAGTTTGTCATTAGAAAACAAAAATTTTAAAAAATTAGAAAATGATTTGGAAAATCAAATAAAAATTTTAGAAAATGAAAAATCAATTTTTGATAAAAATAATTTGGAAAAACAAAAAGCAATAAATTCTCATCTTGAGAATATCATTCGACTTGAAAAAGAAGCCGAATGCAATAGAAACAAAATTGCTGTTTTAGAAAATAAATTGAAAAGTTTTGTGACTTCTGCATCATATGTTTGTCCAAAACCGATCAATTCTGTTCCAATAAGTGACAATGTCACAAATTATGACGATGTCATAATTGAGGATTGTGATGATAAGACTGATGATGAAAATGAAAAACAGAAAATATTTTTGAAATTAAAAGAAAAATTTCAAGAAACTGTTTTACATTCTACTGAAAAAGGTGAATGCTCAACGCAAAAACCTGTAAAGAAGAATGTGGAACAAAAACAAAATGTTAAAAAACCGAAAAATTTTCAAAATAACAATAAAAGTTCATCAGTTCAATCATCCAATCATTATAAAAAACCACAAAAATTGAAAAATCAAAACTCACAAAAAGTTGGTGATATGTGGTGCAGGTTTGACCACAGTGCTTCAAATATAAATCCAGCTTTCAGGAGGAGTGATGATTACCACAAAGCCAGACAATGTTATGATCTGAGCGTTTGGTGTGAAAGTGGTTTATGGTACGATAACAGAGTGTGTTACTCTTGTGGTGTTCGAGGACACATTGCTGTTAACTGCCAGAGTTGGAGATTTGAGACAAGGAGATGCTTTGAATGCCAAATCAAAGGTCATATTGCCAGAGATTGCCCAATGAGATCAATGGAAAGATCGAGGGCTGAATTTCATGGAACGGTGAAAAGATCAGTCAAAGTCGAGCCCAAAGAAAAGAAAGTGGAAGAAAAGAAAGTAAAGCTTTCACAGGGGCAGAAAGACCGATTGAGGAAGAAGAGGAAGAAAGCGAGAGAGTATCTCGAAAGGATTTTGTCCTCGGATACAATAAGAAAATCAGATAAAAGTTCTGATAAATCGTCTTGCTCTCCAAAGAATGACAAATCAAGCAAAACGAATTTATCAGATACAAATATGAGGACAGAGTGGTGTGTGAAGAAAGAAAAAGTTCCTAGCGATGAATTTGTTTCTTCGGAAACAAAGGAGCTACGTTCTGGCGATGAATCTGATTCGTCAAAGTCAGAAGAGCCACAAGTTGAGCTAAAAATTGAAAAGTCAGTTCCGCCAATGGATGATATCAACTTTCCACCATTGCAGACTGAAAATTTTAAACAAAAAGTTGGTAAAGTGAAAAGTTCGAATCAATTCTATTCTGAAAAGAAAGAATTTGATGTCGAAAAGGCTTTTAATAGCAAAGTAAAACATATCTTTGGAAAGATGGTCGATGGTAAGGTAAAAGGGGTTAAAGAATTTTATGAATCTAAAAGATATGTTCAAACCCCGAGTGAAATTGAAAAGGTCACACCCAAGGCTGGTCAGGCTTGGGTGCCTGCATTCTTTGCTTAAAATCCTGACTTGCCGGAACTCCCAGGTTGGTAATTGGGGAGTAGGAATCGGCATTTTTCTTGAGAAATTCACAGGTTGGTAACTGTGATATTTCGACTTACAAGTAGTTAATCAAGGACATTAAGTTGTACTTGATTTAACTATCTTACAAGTGTTATGATTATTGGAAATTGTTTTTGTGATAAACCTACAAGAGGTTGAAAACAATGTGATGAATTAAACCCATTTTGAAATGGCAAACAAAACTAATTTTCCGGAAAAACCATTTTGATTAAAACAAACTTAAGTGTTTTGAAATCATAATGGGAAAATAGTTTGTTGTCAGGGGGAGTTCTGATTGTTTATGCCAAGTGGATGGAGAATTGAAGTGATTCTCATCAGTTTGTTATGTTATTTGTACAGTTTATTGCTTTCAGTTTCAAATTTTCTCAGAAAATCAAAATTGAAACATATTTTGATTTTAGGGGGAGAAAAATTTTAAAAAAATTAGAAAATTTGAAAATGCCAAAAACATTGAAAAATTCAAAATGAGTTTTGTTGTGAAAAAGAGGAAATGATAGTAAATCAGTTAGACTATCACAGCATGCTAAAGAAATGAAATGTCAAATGTGATAAACGGTCTCACTAAAGATGTGACGATAGGCTCAGCTAGACTAGTAGATTTGCGAGAACGATACAAACTTAAATGAAAAAGCCTAGTTCTAGTGGGAAACACGGTTGAAAGCATAGTACTTAGTTTTGTCCTTCTTGATTGTGTGCCTACTCAGTAATCGCTGAATGCTAAAGAGCATAAAAACCGGTTAGTTTGTGAACTTTCACAACTTGCTGAAAAAGTCGCTTTGATTGTGTATTTCTTTTTGCAAAGATTTAAACTTGTTTTATTTCTTTATTTTGTTTAAGCATTGGACATCCTCTGCGTATACGTGAGTATCGACCTGGATGTTATTGCCTAAACGTTCTGCTTTATTTTCTTTGGTGTTTCGTTTAAGCTTTGGACCTCCTCTGCGTATACGGAAGTATCGATCTGGTGGTTAAAGCCTAAACAAATTCAACTTATTTTATTTTTCTTATTTTGTTTAAACATTGGACTTTCTCTGCGTATACGGAAGTATCGACCTGATTGTTAATGTTTAAACATTCTGCTTTGTTTTCGCACAAATCACAGTTGATAAAAGTTTAAAGGCATTACTTGAGATAATGTATTGCATGATGAGGGGATATGCTGAGATCGTGGGGAAACGGTCTCACTAAAGATGTGACGATAGGCTCAGCTAGACTAGTAGATTTGCGAGAACGATACAAACTTAAATGAAAAAGCCTAGTTCTAGTGGGAAACACGGTTGAAAGCATAGTACTTAGTTTTGTCCTTCTTGATTGTGTGCCTACTCAGTAATCGCTGAATGCTAAAGAGCATAAAAACCGGTTAGTTTGTGAACTTTCACAACTTGCTGAAAAAGTCGCTGTGATTGTGTATTTCTTTTTGCAAAGATTTAAACTTGTTTTATTTCTTTATTTTGTTTAAGCATTGGACATCCTCTGCGTATACGTGAGTATCGACCTGGATGTTATTGCCTAAACGTTCTGCTTTATTTTATTTGGTGTTTCGTTTAAGCTTTGGACCTCCTCTGCGTATACGGAAGTATCGATCTGGTGGTTAAAGCCTAAACAAATTCAACTTATTTTATTTTTCTTATTTTGTTTAAACATTGGACTTTCTCTGCGTATACGGAAGTATCGACCTGATTGTTAATGTTTAAACATTCTGCTTTGTTTTCGCACAAATCACAGTTGATAAAAGTTTAAAGGCATTACTTGAGATAGTGTATTGCATGATGAGGGGATATGCTGAGATCGTGGGGTCCATAAGAACTTAGTGCAAAATTAATATATCTTAACGTATCGGTAAGCATTTCAAAAGTTTTAAGATTGAGTTTAAGTGGACAACAATATCGTCAATCTACGTGAATCGTTTAGAACTTAAAATGTTTAACGCTTAATGGTGTTGATGATATGTCTCATAAACTGATATGATCCTCTTACACAAACTCACAAAATATTGTCTGTATATACTTCTTTACTGCATTTCATTAAAAACAAAGATCCAAAAAGATTTTAGTGTGTTTTAGCATAAATTTTTGAAAAAGCCAAAAAGATTTTCGACAACTGATGTTGAAGAGCTGATTTTCAAAATCCTAAGTGCTAAACATGATGAATGATATTGGATTGGGAAAGTTTATTTGAGTTGAGAAAGGTTTTTGAAATGGATAAATGGATCATTAATTTGAAACCAATTTAATCATTTTAAATTCAAGTGGTAAGCATAAAGTTTATCTTACTATTGGTTAGAGTATATGCAGGTATGCAGCTAGTGAATTCCAGACTGTGATCCCAGCTTGTCGAAAGGGGGAGTCTGTAGACGTAAAAGCCAGGTTCCTGATCTTGTTGCTACGGAGAGCCAGGAAATGGTCCTGAATCTGTGAAACCTACTAATGCTGAGAAGATAGAGAGTGCTATATCAGATTACGATCCCGGAACAACGTAAGGGGGAGTCTGTTAGCAATAGGTGATTGAAGAGAGAGTGTGAAGACTGATTAAGACTGAAGTTTTGACATACTAAAGTCTCGTACTGAAGACTCCATCAACATCCAAGGGGGAGACTGTTGGTGCATATGTCTGTTGACTTCGTCTTATATCGAGTCTCGGTTTCGTTGCAGATCTGAACAAGAAGGATGTCATCATTCTTGATGATGACATCATCCATATGACATCATAATGTGACATCATGATATTGCAACATCTCACAAAACACGAAACAGTGCAAAAAATAGGATTTTTATATTGTTTATTATATGTTCGCTTGAATTGTAAACTTGTGAGTTCGCTTGAACAAGTCATGTCTTGTTTCAAGCGAAATACATGGCCTATAAATAGGCTGTTCATGTCTTCTCATTTGTAACAGTCCCATTGTTCTTGTACCGAACTGCTGCTGGTTTGTCAAGTCATATATGAATGAGAAGTGTAGTTTAAAGTGATATCTTCTGTTTTCTACTCCTTTCTATCTGATTCTAATCTGTTTGAGTGTTTCCGCCACTCAAATAGTGTGTATTGACAAAAAATTAACTCATTTGGTCGGTCAATATCGATCCTACAATATAAACTACTTATCATACAACTACCTAAACTAGGTGACCATAAGGTATAACCTCGGAAGGTTATTCCCTATGCTACTATGGTCACTAAACATGTTTGGTCGGATCCTAATGATCGACCAAACGGGTCGTGTTCGAAAGTCTAAGCGGGTGTTTTAGTCCGCTTGACTTACGACTCTACATAAGCACTAATCTAAAAGTGACTAGCTAAGCATGTTAAAACATGCTTAACTAAGTTAGAAACAAGTTTGGTGACAAAATACGCAAGAATACGCATTTTGGCCGAAACTACGACTCGTCACTGAGCCTAGATAACGTGGTAATCAGTAGGTATAGTCACAAGGGACTATAACCATCGTGATTACGCTCACGTTATGAAGTTCAAACGAACTTCACATTGACCATAAACTGGTCAATGCAGAAAGTCAAACGCAGTTTGACTTTAACGCTAAAACGAATGAAAAGAACGAAAGAACACTTACAGAAGGTCCCCGCAAGTTTTGATTCTGATTTTTCTCTCAGGTAGGAAGCATATACTTCCACTTAGAGAGCATAAATCAGATTTCAAATTGTGGGTTTTGAAGTGAAATGGATGGGGTATATATAGGATTTCTAGAACCGTTAAGATCGTTCCTCGAAAACTGAGCTTTGATCTGGACCTTACATGTGTGCCCATGGTTTTCTAAAACCATGGGAGCCCCTAATATGGACTATGTTCATTGAATACCAGCCCATGGTTTTGCAAAACCATGGGTGAAAACCATCAACACTTCAAAATGGACTAGGTTCATTGAATCTGCCAGAAATTTCAAAAATGGTCCCTATACTTGTAAAACTTGATTTTTTGGCACTTTTAAGCCCCGTTAAACCCATTTCAAGGCTCTAAAATAAAGTTAAAGTATAGGGAACTTAAAATATGCTCAAAAACATCTCGGATGTCGGTTCGTTTGGTCGTACGGTTGCGTTATTCGCTTAATTGCGACGGAAGTCGTAACGAACGCAAAAAAAAAAAAAAACGATCCAAATTAAGCAACGAATGGAATTTTATCATGCCAAACAATAAAATAAAATATTTTAATGCTTACATAAATTTTTGGATGTCCGGATGTATTCAGAACGTAAGTTATGCGCGAAAATGCAAACTTATGCACTTTTTGACGCTTTTAGTCCCTGAATGAGCATAAAGTTTATTTTAGCATACCGAACCCCTCAAAGCCTATTTCTAAGCTATGTAAAGGTTATTTAGGATATGTTTAACTTATGATTAAGTTCCGGAATGTTCGTTACTATACAAATCGGCATAGTTTCGCAGTTTGACACAAATAGTCCCTGCGATCGAACAAAGTTGATTTCGACACACCAAACCATTCAAAACTTATTTCTAAGTTATGTGGAGGTTATTTAAGGTATGTTAAGCCTATGTAACTATTCCGGAGTGTTTTTCGCGTTATACTGACTGCGTTTAAGCACCAGTTTGCGTATAACCTTCCAGAAAGCGATTTAGAGCTTGAAATTGGAATCGAATCAAACTGTAAAATCACTAAACACAATTACACATATAATAACACCAAAAAACATATAATAACACCAAAGCACATTGTTTTATTAATAATCATCATTGTTTTACATCGTACATCGATTACAGAACACAGTTGTCACATTGATTGGCCCAATAAAAGTGAGTTGAAAATTGATGTTATCGGCCCATGTGATCACACTTGAAGTTGTCGGCTTTAGTGGGTTTGTTGGTCCAATTAAATCAAGTGTTAAGATTGTCGGCCCAATCTATCGTCAAACATATTCATTAAAACAATCGGCCCAATACAAGTTAAGGTCCAATTAAATCAATTTGTTAGTCAAATTTGACTTTGTTTGACTCACTTAATCGGGTCACAATCCTATTCAGGGATTTTATTTGATTCAAAAGTTTATAGTGAAACGAATCGAGTGGCAATCCGAACGAGTTGCCACCCGATCCTAATCAGTTCTATTTGTCTGTGTTTCAGGTAATTTGTCAAGCATCGGATACCCGCCCGAGCGAATCTCCAACCGATCCGTTGTCACCTGATTTTTGTCACTCAATCGGATATTCATCTGATTCAGTTGTTTTGATAAAGTGATTAAACTAATCTTAGATTGAGTGAATTTTCGTATCGTTTAAAAATCTGTCTTCGTGAATCTTTCAATACTGAAACATGGATTCTGAGTTCTATAACTCATCTTTCGGAAATGGTATGCTTGTTCAGACTCCAGCAAGTATCAAACAGAAGTTTAATAGTTTTACAGCTATTAGGGGAGAATCTACAAAAGAGTTGATCGAAAGGTATTGCAAGTTATATGTAGAGATGAAGCGTTTGAACATTAGCAAAAGAGATGACGAGTGGGTTGACAAGTTGGCAAATGCTTTACCGCGTGATGAGTGGGACACATATCTGTTGACTTGGAAGAAAAACATGGAATATTTTGGTTTTAATTTGAGCACGTTCATTGAGAAGATTGAAGCTCAAGAACTTAAATTCGAACAGATTAGAAAAATGAAGTCTGATTCAGGAGAGGAGTTTGATTCCGAGTTCGAAGAGATTGATAAAACCGGAAGTAAAATTGACAAACAAGAAAAGGTTTCGGAAAAGGCTCAAATTTTTGATCAATCATCAGATGAAGAAAGCGACGATGATAGTGAAAAAATTCAAAAACTGGAATCTTATAAAAGAGAACTTACACCTGAAAGTTATAATTTTTATTTTGCAGGTAAAATGGAAGAGTTAAAAGAAAGACAGGCTGCAAGAGAGAAGAATCATAACGCAACAACTGTTGAAGAAAAAGTTAAACCTGAAGAAAATGTTCAAGTGGTAAAGAATCAGGTTGAAGAAATTTCAGCTATCAAGGTTGAGAAGAAAGCTGAAGCTGAAATGATGTCCGAGAAGTGCTTAAACTGTGATAAATCTGAAGCAGACAATGTCAAACTCTTGAAAAATGTGGAGAGTTTGACATTGGAAAACAAAAACTTAAAAGAAAATGAAAAAGTTTTTCAAAATAAAATAACATTTTTAGAAAATGAAAAGTTAAAAATTGAAAAAGATTTTGAAAACAAAATAAAAATTTCAGAAAATGAAGATTTTTGGATAAAATTGGAAAAAAAAATTAAAAGAAAAAGAAACAAAATTTCAAAGTCAAATAAGAGTTTTAGAAAATGAAAAATCTGTTCTTGAAGAAAACAAACTTGAAAATGAAAAAGCAATAAATTCTCATCTTGAGAAAATCTCTCAACTTGAAAAAGAAGCTGAGAGTGCTAGAAATAAAATTGATGATTTAGAAAAGACATTGAAAGGTTTTGTGACCTCGTCTGCATTACTAGATCATATCTGTCCAAAACCGATCAATGAAATTCCAATAAGTGATGATGTCACAAATTATGACAAAGTCATAATTGAGGATTGTGATGATAAAACTGATGATGAAAATGAGAAAAAGAAAATATTTTTGAAATTAAAAGAAAAGTTTCAAGAAACTGTTTTACATTCTACTGAAAAAGGTGAACGCTCAATGCAAAAACCTGTAAAGAAGAATGTGGAACAAAAACAAAATGTTAAAAAGCCAAAAAATCTTCAAAATTACAATAAAAGCTCATCAGTTCAGTCATCCAATCATTATAAAAAATCACAAAAAGTTGAAAATCAAAACTCACAAAAAGTTGGTAATAAGTGGTGCAGGTTTGACCACAGTGCTCAAAAGTCAAATCCAGCTTTCAAGAGGAATGATGATTACCACAAAGCCAAACAGTGTTATGATTTAAGTGTGTGGTTTGAAAGTGGTAAATGGTATGATAACAGAATGTGCTACAAATGTGGTTTTCAAGGACACATTGTTGTTAACTGCCAAAGTTGGAGTTTTGAGACGAGAAGATGCTTTGAATGCCAAATCAAAGGTCATATTGCAAGAGATTGCCCAATGAGATCAAAGGGAAGATCGAGGGCTGAATCCCAGAAAATGACAAAGAAATCAGTCAAAGTCAAAGAAAAGCTCAAAGAACAGAAAGTTCTAGAACAGAAAGTAAAGCTTTCACAAGGGCAGAAAGACAGACTGAGGAAGAAAAGAAAGAAAGCAAGAGAGTATCTCGAAAGGATTTTGTCCTCGGATACAACCGGTAAAACAGATAAAAGTTCTGGTGAATCGTCTTGCTCTCCAAAGAATGATAAGTCAAGCAAAATGAATTCATCAGATACAAATCTGAGGACAGAAGAGAGAGTAAAGAAAGAATAAGTGGTTAATCAAAAGATTAACAATTCAAAGAAAGTGAGATTTTCACTTCCTGGCGATGAATTCGTTTCTTCGGAAACAAAAGAGCCACATTCTGGCGATGAATCTGACTCGTCAAAGTCAGAGGGGCCACCAGTTGAGCAAAAAGGAGAAAATTCAGTTCCGCCAATGGATGATGTCAACTTTCCACCATTGCGGACTGAAAATTTTAAACAAAAAGTTGGCAGGGTGAAAATTTCGAATCAATTCTATTCTGAAAAGAAAGAATTTGATGTCGAAAAGACTTTTAATGGAAAAGTGAAAAATATTTTTGGAAAGATGATTGAGGGAAAGGTAAAAGGGGTAAAAGAATTTTATGAATCAAAAAGATATGTTCAAACCCCGAGTGAAAATAACTCAGATACACCCAAGCGTGGTCAGGCTTGGGTGCCTGCATTCTTTGCTTAAAATCCTGACTTGCCAGAACTCCCAGGTTGGTAATTGGGGAGTAGGAATCGGCATCATTCTTGAGAAATTCACATCTGTGATATTTCGACTTACAAGTGGTTAATCAAGGACATTAAGTTGTACTTGATTTAACTATCTTACAAGTGGTATGATTATTGGAAATTGTTTTTGTGATAAACCTACAAGTGGTTGAAAACAATGTGATGAATTAAAACCCCATATTTGTGAAATGGCAAACAAAACTAATTTTCCGGAAAAACCATTTTGATTAAAACAAACTTAAGTGTTTTGAAATCATAATGGGAAAATAGTTTGTTGTCAGGGGGAGTTCTGATTGTTTAAGCCAAGTGGATGGCGAATTGAGGCAATTCTCATCAGTTTGTCATTTTATTTGTACAGTCTATTGTTTTCAAATTTTATCGAAAAATCAAAAATTGAAATATAGTTTTGATTTTAGGGGGAGAAATTTTTTTTAAAAAAATTAGAAAATTTGAAAAATCCAAAAACATCGAAAAATCAAAAAGAGTTTTGTGTAAAAAGAGGAAATGATAGTACATCAGTGGACTATCAGTGCATGCTAGAGAAATGAAAAGTTTTATAAAGCTTTTAAACAGTCTCACTAGGGATGTGTCGATAGGCTCAGCTAAGACTAGTAGTTTTGCGAAAATGATACAAACATAAAGCAAAAAGCCTAAGTCTGGTGGGAAACACGGTCGAACGCATAATACTTAGTTTTGTCCTTCTTGACTGTGTGCCTGCTCAGTAATCGCTGATTGTCTTAGGACATAAAACCGGTTAAGTTTGTGAGCTTTCACAACTTTGCTGAAAAGTCACTGTGATTCTGTGTTTTCTTTTTGCAAAGATTTAAACTTGTTTTATTTCTTTATTTTGTTTAAGCATTGGACATCCTCTGTGTATACGAAAGTATCGAACTGGATGTTATTGCCTAAACCTTCTGCTTTATTTTCTTTGGTTTTTCGTTTAAGCTTTGGATCACCTCTGCGTATACAACTTCAACTTGTTTTTTATTTCTTATTTTGTTTAAACATTGGACTTTCTCTGCGTATACGAAAGTATCGACCTGATTGTAAATGTTTAAACATTATGCTTTATTTTTACACAAATCACAGTTGATGAAAGTTTAAAGGCATTACATGAGTTAGTGTATTGCATGATGAGGGGATATGCTAAGACCGTGGGGCACATAAGACTTTAGTGCTATCTAATGTACCCTAATCGTATCAGTAAGCATTACGAACATCTTAGAGGAGTTTAAGTGGATCACAATATCAATGATCTAGGGTGAATTGTTTAAAAGCTTTAAATGGTAATGTTTAGATCAACGGTGCAGCTGATATGTCTCAAAAACTGATATGATCCTCTTACACAAACTCACAAAAATATTGTCTGTAAATATTTCTTTACTGCTTTTCATTTAAAAAAAACCAAAAAGAGTTTAGTGTGTTTTAGCATAAATTTATGAAAAATCAAAAAGATTTTATTTCATCTTATTTTCGACAACTGATTTTGAAGAGTTGATTTTCAAAATTCCGAGTGCTAAACATGATGAACCACATTGGGTTGGGGAGTTTGTTTAAATGAGAAATGTTTTTGAGAATGATTGCATGTTTAGTTAATCAAGGTCATTAATTTGAACTTGATGTAACTATTAATGTTTGGTGAATGAATGCTCTCTATCAGTAAGTTTTTCAAAGTGATATAAATAAAAACTTATGTTTTGGGTAGAGAATGTGCAGGAAACGTTGAAAAAGCTAGGTTTCGATCCCTGAGGATTAATGTCAGATTTTCGATCCTAAGCTACAAATTCCAGACTGCGATCCCGGAACAACTTAAGGGGGAGTCTGTTAGCAAAGGGGAGATTGAAGAGTGAAAGAGCCAGATTCAGATTCTGGAAAATAGCTGATAATGGTATTTGAAGAGAAAGAGAGAGTTTGAAGGATGCTTCAGCGTCAAATACTTTGAAAAGAGAGAGAGTTTGAAGGATGCTTCAACGTCAAATTTTTTTAAAAAAGTGTGAAGACTGATCAAGACTGAAGTTTTGATGTACTAAAGTCTCGTACTGAAGACTCCGTCAACATCCAAGGGGGAGAATGTTGGTGCATATGTCTGTTGACTTCGTCTTGTATCAAGTCTTGTAATAGAAATGATAGATCTAGGTCACGGAGTACGAGGAAACTGGGAAATAGGCTGAAAAAGTCATTTCACACGAAATAGCCAGTTTCGTGCGAAATAGCAGTTTCGTGCGAAATAGAAAATGACAGTTTCGTGCGAAATTACTTGGCTATAAATACTAGGTCTGATCATTTCATTTGTAACCTTGTGATTTTGGAGCCGAGGTGCTGCCAAATTGTCTCCAGCCATTGTAACGTCATTTAATCAATACAAGAGACTGTTAAAGTGTATAACAAGCTGAACGAAGATCAAATATTTGAATCCCGCCTCTGATTTGATCCGAGAAATCTTCTGAACGACTCGTTTGGTCGCCAAAACGATCCTACAATAGCACTACTTGTTTTGCATACAACAATTTAGTAACAATTTAGTAGTAGGTATTTCATTCTAGTACAAACGTTTATATATGTTTCATAATAGCCAAACAGGTAGAATGGAATATATACTAATCATGCATTGTTATCATAATGTAAGCATATCAAGAAAACGTTTTCAAATCATGCGCTAGGTATGCTAAGTTAACACACTAAGCAAAATGTATATGAAAATAAGGTACTAAGTATGTTAAGTCAACATACGAAGCAAATTGTATTTATAATCATGTACTATACATATTAGATAAATAAATCATGTATGTAATGTCATGATCATAAAATAGTATTAACTTGTTCATAGTATTCGTAGCGATTGTGTTGCCAAGTTCGTATGAATGCACTAGAGTGCAATCATAGTATGCTAATTTACAAGATTTAGTTCCTAAAGAACGGAATCCTCAAAGTCAGCATGTAGTTGTAATCACACATAGTGTAATCACATTAGAGTTTGTAATTGGAAATTGAATAACAAGGATAAAGATAAACTTCTTGAAATTTATATTGTCATTACAAACATAGTTGAAATATGTACATTGTTTTCGAAAATAAACAGAAAATATAGAGGTTCAAATGATCATAAGTGCTTGATCATTAGCTTGAGCCTCATTGACGTTGAACACTCGTCCATTAGCATTGGCAAGCTTGGGGCAGTTTCGCTTGAAATGATTTAAATCACCACAATTGAAACATGCTTTCGGGCGAGTCTGAGTAGGGGCTGCTCGGTTCTGGATACGGCAGGTCACAGCTAGATGTCCAAATAGACCACAGATTGTACACTGGTGACAAGGAGCATTTGATGCGTGATGATAGTTGCAATGATTGCACCGAGGTTGCTTTCCATGATAAAATCCCTTAAATGGTAATGAGTTTAGTGGAACAGGTGCAGGAATTGCAAAATTCTTTGAAGCCTTACGCTTCTTAGAATTTTTAGAAGATTCGGCCTTTGTTCTTTTCGAATTTCCATTAGTAGTTTCGGTGTTTTGTTTCTTGTCTCCTTTTCAAAATAGTTTACCTTTTCTAACCTGGGAGTCGGTTAAGATAGCGGCTAATTCCTTAGCCTTCCTAAGCGTTGCAGGTTGGCTGCCAGTGACAATGTCTTGGACAAGATCAGGTAGGCCATCAATGTATTTTTTAATGGCCTGATCCAAAGGTGTGACCATAGTGGGGCAAAGTAGGCTTAGCTGTTCAAATCGGTCAGTGTAGGCACGGTTTTCCCGACTATCTTGTTTTAGATGATAGAAATCGTTTTCAAGTGCCCTTATTTCGCTTCGTGGGCATAATTCTTTCTTCATAAGATCCTTAAATTCTTCCCACGTTAGTGCCATTGCCATATCGGCACCTCGATCTCTTATAATACCGTTCCACCAAGTGAGTGCTCTCCTTTGAAAGACACTCGAGGCGAAATCCACCTTGCACTCATTGGGACACTGAACGTAGCGGAATGTGCTTTCTATACTCCCAAACCATTGTAGGAGCGTAGTTGCTCCTCCAGACCCATAAAATTTCGATGGCTTAGCTGAATTGAACGTTTTGAAGTCACACAGAGCATTATAATTATTGTTATTGTTATTTTCCTGGTTTATCTGATTAAGAGGTTCGGAATCACAACAGTCATCTGCTGAACGATTGTGGCTACGAGAGTAGCATTCTCAGTTTGATCGCGTCTAGGAGGCATCTTGAAAGTATAGCTATAGTGAAAATCAAATAAGTTAGATCCATCAAATTGTTATGAGTTTGTAACATCATTGTGTAGAGAAAATTTTGGACTAGTAAAAATCTCGTTCATAGGTCTCGCTCTTGTACTTAGAATATATAGTGTAAATTCTGACTTTAGTAAAATCTTGTTCATAAGTCTTGTTCTTGTATCTAGAAAATATAGTGCTGTGGATTTTGTTTTGAGACAAGAGTTGTTTGGAAAATAAACTTTTGTAATATTTTTGGATGAGAGAATACAAACCAAGTTAATGGTTTGTGTTAAAAAAAATTCCTTTATTGTTTAAAAATTTATTGTTTTTAAGATAAAATGTTTTAATTTTAATTTTTAAAATAAAGAAACTTTTTGTTTGGAATTTTGAAAATTCTCATCCAAATGGTAAAAAATTGAAATTTTGAAAGACAAAAGTAGTGTTTCGAAAATGAAATAGGATCTCATAGTGTCGTGAAATGAAATGAAATTCATTTCAATTGTCTCGAATCAAACATATCACCGAAGGTAATATGATGAAATAGTATTGTGAAAGGAAAGTTGTTTCGATTATTGCGAATAGCAAACATATTACCGAGGGTAATATGAATGAGTAGTGTCATAAAGGTCGTTTAGAAATCGTTTGACATAGTCAAGAGAGATAGGTTTTTATAATGCTTCACGAAGACATGCTTTAGCCTATAAGTGGACACTCACCCTAAGAGTTCCCAGGTAAGAGTGACTGGTCCGATAATACGGATTTGTACGAACACTCTAGCCTTAGACAGAAAACTCGGGGTACAGGCATCCACCCTTCCAGATTGCATGTGTTCACATTATTAAAACCCAAGATTTTGATGAAAAACGTTTGAGAAATCTTTTGATACAAATCGTTTGAGATAAAACATGTTGCGAAATATTTTGACGAAAATGTTTGAGAACACATTTTGAGAAATATATCAATGAAAATGTTTTGAGAAAACATTTTGAGGAAATACCTTAAGGTATAAAGCCTAAGGTTCAGGATAAATCATCTAGGGCTAGATGATTTGTAAATCATAGAGTAGTTGTGGCACGAATAAAGATGAGGATTTAGGAAGGAGTTCCTAAGTCTACTCATGTTTGGGTCCTAGGAAGGTTATAGACTAGGTTCAGGGCATTCTAATAACCTAATTCCCTATAACCAGTGCTCTGATACCAATCTGTAACACCCCAATCGTCTAATACAACAACACGTGGCGAAAATATCGGGGAGTCACGTTACAAATTGCTCACAACTACTGGTACTAAATTTATTTCAATATTATTAACATCGTTTTACAAACAAAGAATACATGTAATTGTCTTTTGATTAAGAAGTCTAAGACCCGAATGCAGTCCTATGCGTTGCATGCTTGAATAGTTGAAAACCTGAAACATATGTGAAAAATAGTCAGCATAAAAATGTCGGCGAATACATAGGTTTTGTTGGCCAATAAATGGCAAAAGTTTGATATTGCAATACTTTGACAACTACAAGAGTTATCGATTGAAAAATAAATCTTGAAGCCAAGGAATAGCAAAAGTTTAGTATTGCAATACATAGTCTTAGTTGTGAAAACTTGTGACAAAAAGTATTATATATGGAAATATGATTATTACTTAGCAATTTATATGCCATTTGAAATTGCACATCGTAATCTCGTTGAAATCATCGTTAAACTCGTTCATGTATTAATAGAAATCCAATCAAGAATTATTAATAACCGTTTTGAAATAGATCAAAACTTGTGTGAGTATTATATAAATCAAGTCAATGATTCATAATAATACTTTAATTATCCTTCTAAGAATCTAACATATAAAGATATGGGAGATTCTATAAGGAATTTGATAATCAAACATTGAAACAATCGTACACATAATCCTAAGGTGATTCGGATAACGCTACAAGAATAATAAAATAAGAACACTTATATATAGGAAGTACCAGCGGCGTATCCACCATGTTCTTATTTTATTACACCCGTTTCGTTATCTAAATCACAACTACCACATAAACACATAATCGTCAATCAACTTGTAAACACGCATTAAAGTACACAATGAATCCAAATAAGGACTCCAATATTAGCACTTTAAACATCCCATGTATGTTTAGCTATGAAGATAGATAAATATTACAGGGATCCGGTTCTTGTCATATTGTCTAGTCGCATACGCATTAAAGTACTCAATGAATCCAAACAAGGACTCCAATATTAGCACTCTAAACATCCAACAAGTATCAATTTATAAAGATAAGTTGACACTAAAAGGATCAAGTTTCTATCGTACTGAATCATCATATCACAATATCCTAAACCCTAATGGTGTTTCGGGATAACGCCACGAAGGGTAATACAATAAGCACACTTATATATAGGAAGTACCAGTGGCGTATCCACCATGTGTTTATTGTATTACTCTAGTTTTGTTATCTAAATCACCGACAATCTACACATAAACCATAACCGTCGTCTTGTAAAGTACTTCTTAAAAATCTCACTATGAAGATAGGAAGATCTAAGACTGCACTTCAAACATCCTATAAGAATCTAACTATGAAGATAGATAGATCTTTTAAGGATTTGAATAAACACCGTATTTGCATAATCGGAATAATACACATAAAAGCACTTAGTAAACACATATATGCCATACATTTGGAAAACATATCGGTTACACATATGAATAACCCCAAAACATTTGAAAACGGTAAAAGAGGGGAACTATGTACTCGCCTGGGATTGCGTGTAGGTCTTGTTCAAAAGGTATAACAAAGCTAAAAGGATCAAATATTCAAGTGTCGAAGTGGTTCCTAGTGTAACGGATACTATGTTAGTGTATCAGGCCACGAATCGAGGAAACAGATAGAATGAGGTATTGTAAACCAAATGAGTGTTGGAACTCATGTGATATGGTTTAACAAAGCCTACATTCTAAAACGGAACCTAACCTAAGTGCTTATGACCCATTATGACCCGTTTAGGTAGCTTACGCTACTTTAACGCGTCATTTGCGCAAAAAATGCAAATGAATAGCCTAACTTGTCTTATGACAAGTATTATATGCCCTATCATGTTTAATAAAATTGTATAATCAGTTTAGATGTCAAAATTTAAGTTACATATGCTTAAAATGAAATTATGCGCAAAAAGGGCATTTTGGTCATTTTCCTAAGGCATATAAACTACTTATCATACAACTAACTAAACGAAGTGACCATAAAGTATAACCTTGGAAGGTTATTCCCTATACAACTATGGTCACAAAATATGCTTCGTTGGATCCTAACGATCGACCAAACGGGTCGGGTTCGAAAGTCTAAGCGGTTGTCAAGACCGCTTGACGTACGACCCTAAACAAGCACTAGACTAAAAGTGATGAGTTAAACATGTTAAAACATGTTTAACTAAGTTAGAAAACAGGTTTGATATCAAAACAAAGTGTTTTGATACCCAAAAATAGCTTCGTTGCAAAATACGCATAAACACGTATTTTGACCGAAACTTTAACTTATCACTTCGACTAATCGACGTGGTAATCAGTAGGTATAGTCACAAGGGACTATAACCATCGTGATTATGTTCACGTTGCAAAGTTCGATTGAACTTTGACTTGACCAAATAGTGGTTATAGTTTCTGACCATATACATCCAATATTTATCAGCTTATCTTATCTATGAACTTTATTTAATATCTTTTGTTTACTTACATGTAATTTTAGGTATTGAATCTGATTGGTGATGTCAAAAGAAAGGTTGTTGTGATCTTGGATACTATGTTTGACATAACCAATGAGTCTTTTTAAAAATAAGTCAAATATTAGTGCCACCTTGTATCACAATTTTGCTATATCGTGTGTTGTTTTTTTAGGAACTATATTTACTACATAAAGAGTAAGCTTGGAAGTCTATGCATGCTGCACTCTTGGTGTACTCAAGTGTGTTGTATGGCAATTGATTATATTTTGCAACCCTTTTATCAAATAAACCATACATTTGAGTATTTATAATCACAGTCCACCGGCAACTGAAAGGTTGTCAAGTGGTATTTTCCAAGAAGTGATCGAATGAACAACATTATTTCTCTCAGCTCACTATTCTTTTGGTGGCAAAACTTTTGGGTAAGACAATATGACAAGTTCGTGATGATAATTGATGGTTCTGTAAGTAGCAACTTTACACAAGTTCAGAGAAAACGTAGGTACATGTCACACCCCAAAAACGTCGCAGCGGAATATAAAACGTAGTGGTGACGGAAGTTGGTGCCCATTTATATCTTGTTGAACGATGCATCGTAATGTTGGAGATTTCAACTTAATTAAAACATAGATTTTAAAATATAAAGTCTTAAAGTTCGTCACAACCACACCATAGTTAAGTTGTTTTGACCCTTATGGATCTTATTACATTGGTCCCAAATAGTTTTAAAAGTTTGTCCAAAACATTATCAAACCAAACATGCATCAACAACCACAAGATACGCCATAATTCCCGAAGCCGAACTCAAGTACCTGAAGAACACGTTAAATCAAGTGTCAACACAAAGGAAAGGTGAGTTCACATATTCAAATTTAAAATAATTCGACCCAAGGAAAAACTTTCTAATTATGTGTTTATAATAAAAACATCCATATAATTTTCCAGAAAGTTAATTCGTTTCCTTGTAAAACAACTCAAAGGTCAGCCGTCGCAAGCATTTCCGTAGAACCTTCAGACCATAGACATCTTCCCGAGTTTACATATTAAATTGATAGCATCAAATGTTCGGACTCGTAAGTTAGCTAGACATTAGGAACTATATATTTACAATGAACGTATAATTAATGCTAGACAATGAACAGAATATCAATTCATCGTTTGACTTGACATGGAGCGACCGGTCACGACGGGGTTATCAACCTGATAGATGTACCAACAATTCCTCGCGTGCGATACTTAAATGATTAAACGACATCACTTGCGCATGGCCCATATCGAGGCCATCTATGATGCCTGCCTCACGTACAATATATATATCATACTAATACGATAAATTTAATATATAATGTTGTACGAATTTACTGAAATCCCTGGAACCTAGCAAACTCGTGCCAACTACACGGTTATTTTATCTAAAACACCGTAACAAATCCCCGTTTCATCCCAAAACATATTTATTCACCAAAACTGTTTCATCCCAAAACATATATTTTCACCAAAACCGTTTCATCCCGAAACATATATATATATATATATATATATATTCACCAAAACCGTTTCATCCCGAAACATATATTTAAAAAATGCATATATTTTCAATGAAAATATATAATTTATATCAAAAGGTATGTTTTATTCAAAAACATTATTAAACCCTTTTTGGCGTGTTCTTCCCCCAAAACATATACAGAACAGTAAAAAGAGGGGGTTTAGTGACACTCACCTTTGGGTGCGTATTTCAAATAGCGCAATCCACAAAATGATTTCTACACGTCCTAACATACGTAGGAATGATTTATCAATCAATATATCACAAAATTCCTAAATTTCTCCGTATCTTAGAATTTTCCCACAACTTTGAGATTTTCTCAAAAAGTTATCGTTTTAGATTATGTTGGCATGTTAATATATATATATAGGGTAAGGTTTTTGCGAGAACCACCCTTATTGCGAGAACCGCGAGAACCAATGTGAACACAAAATAAAATCTAAAAAAAAATCAAAAAAGCACTCAAATTTTTTTTTTATTTTTTTTAAATATTTTTTCATAAAAAATCGCTATATTTCGTTACCATAAAAAAAAACGTTTTTTTTTTCGAGTAACAGTTATCCATGCACATGTGCATATGTATCATTACTTCGACAAATTCGGTAATACGTTATCAGGAATAGACAATTGCACTTTAATTTACAATACCATTCGTAATACACTACTTTTTACTTTACCAATATCCAAAATGCACATGTGCATCATTAGGTATAACCATGATATAACGTGTTTTGGTACAAAAAGTTTGTGATTTTAAATGGAGAAGTAGGCCCATATACATGTTTTTTGGTTAGTTATATCTAGTGGTTGATGGTTTGGTTATAGTTGTCAATTTATGATGTAATATGTTGATTGGATGGTATAAATGGTGTTTACATACATGTAATAAAGTGAAAATATTGGTAATGGTATTGTATTATGGACGGTAGGAGGTAATGGTATTGTATTATGGATGGTAGAATGTAATGGTAGTGTATTATGGATGGTATGATAGATGAAAGGGAAAGTCTATTCAAAGTAGTGTACCAAAACACCTTATTTCATGTTGATACATATAGATGCACATGTGCATTTCTAATATTGGTAATGTAAAAATTATTGTATTACACATGGTAGTGTAAATGAAAGTGCAATTGTCTAATAGTTGTAATGAATTACGGAATTTGTCAAAGAAATGACAAAAATGCACATGTTCATGTTTGTGTATTATGGATGGAATGATAGATGAAAGAGAAATTAGTGTACCAAAACACCTTATTTCATGTTGATACATATAGATGCAGATGTGCATTTCTAATATTGTTAACGTAAAAAGTAGTGTATTACACGTGGTAGTGTAAATGAAAGTGCAATTGTCTAATATTTGTAATAAATTACGGAATTTGTCAAAAAAATGATACAAATGCACATGTGCATGGATAACTGTGACTCGTTTTTTTTTTTTTAAATTATTTTTTTTTATTGTAAACGAAATATAGCGAATTTTACAAAAAAAAAAAAAATAGTAAAAAAATAAAAAAAAATCTGGGTGTTTTTTAGATTTTTTTAGGTATTACTGTTTGTGTTCACACTGGTTCTCGCGGTTCTCGCAATAAAGGGTGGTTCCTAACGGATCCTTCTCCTATAAATATATATATGAGTTCATATATATATGTTTTTAAGATTTTGCGACTTGAACGATTTTATTGGTGACCGTTATCATGTAAATCCGTTAACACTCCCGTTTATACGTAATATATCTACGATTTGCGCGTCGTAATATATATATATATATATATATATATATATATATAGGGGACCGCTAAAATGAGAACCACCTCCAGTTGTAAGAACCGTGAAAACTTTTTGATCCGGGGCGAGCTGGACCAATATTTTTTCTCATAAACGTAGATGCTTGTATTATAAACACATTTGTAAAAAAAATTCAAAAAAAAAAATGTCGTGTGTGTAGTTTTGAACACCACAAGTTTGTGTTTAAGGGTACCGTACATTTTAAATAAAATTTACGGGTCCCGTAAACACAAACTTTGGGTGCTCAATACTACACACCCGACATTTTTTTTTGAATTTTTTTTTACAAATGTGTTTATAATACATGCATCTACGTTTATGAAAAAAAAATTTTGGTCCACCTCGCCCCGTACGGTGTAGTTCTCACGGTTCTTACAACTGGAGGTGGTTCTCATTTTAGCGGTCCCCTATATATATATATAGGGAGAAGATCATGCGAGAACCACCTCTTATTGTGAGAACCGCGAGAACCAATGTGAAGACAACAAAAAATGCCTAAAAATAGCTAAAAATCACACAAAAAATTGTTTTTTTTTAAATATTTTTTATAAAAAAATCGCTACTTTTCGAAGCAAAAAAAAAAAAAAAAAATTTTTTTTGACTTTTAAAAGTAGCGATTTTAACATAAAAAATATTAAAAAAATTTTAGATTTTTTTTTGATTTTTTTAGATTTTTTTAGGTTTTTTGGGGGTTTAGTTTTAGCATTTTAGCTTGGGGGTGGGGGGTGGGGGGGGGGGGTTAGGTTTTTGGGGGTGGGGGAGGGGGGTTTAGGTTTTTTGGGGGGGGGGGGGTGGGGGTGGGGGGTTAGGTTTTTTTTAGGTTTTTTGGGTGTTTTAGTTTTTAGCATTTAGCTTGGGGGGGGGGGGTGGGGGGGGGTTTAGGTTTTTTTGGGGGGGGGGGGGTGGGGGTTAGGTTTTTTTAGCTATTTTAGGTTGTGTTCACATTGGTTCTCGCGGTTCTCACAATAAGGGTGGTTCTCGCATGAGCTCCTCCCTATATATATATATATATATATATATATATACATACATAAACGTACACATAAACTAAACATCATAACATGCGAAATCTCGTTAACTTATTTATTTTATCATTTTTAAAGCAAGTATACATAAATAACTTATATGTATCAATTTTCATGCTCGACAAACAAGTTACACATTTAAAAAGATTTTTACCGTTTCTACCGCTTTAAGCGCACAAGTGTACATGCATAGTCTAAATTTCCCGCTATCACGTCAGCACTTAACATATTATCATATACATATGTCTAAATCACATAACGCATTTTAACACATAAGGTTCACCCATAAATAACCCATGCTAGTGTACATTGTAAAATGCGTATTTTAGTGATTCGGTAACGTTTTCGGGCGTCGGAAGTGACGTATGACTAACCAAACACCAGGTAAACTTAATATTAGTTAAAATACTTATATTAAAACTTAAAACATCAGTTTACTTACTGATCTAAAACAGTTTTATAAAAACAGCCAAATAATTTTCCAGAAAGTTAATTCGTTTCCTTGTAAAACAACTCAAGGGTCAGCCGTCGCAAGCATTTCCGTAGAACCTTCCGACCATAGACATCTTCCCGAGTTTACATATTAAATTGATAGCATCAAATGTTCGGACTTGTAAGTTAGCTAGACATTAGGAACAATATATTTACAATGAACGTATAATTAATGCTAGACAATGAACAGAATATCAATTCATCGTTTGACTTGACATGGAGCGACCGGTCACGACGGGGTTATCAACCCGATAGATGTACCAACAATTCCTCGCGTGCGATACTTAAATGATTAAACGACATCACTTGCGCATGGCCCATATCGAGGCCATCTATGATGCCTGCCTCACGTACAATATATATATATATCCTACTAATATGATAAATTTAATATATAATGTTGTACGAATTTACTGAAATTCCTGGAACCTAGCAAATCCGTGCCAACTACACGGTTATTTTCTCTAAAACACCGTAACAAATCCCCGTTTCATCCCAAAACATATTTATTCACCAAAACTGTTTCATCCCAAAACATATATTTTCACCAAAACCGTTTCATCCCGAAACATATATTTAACAAATGCATATATTTTCAATGAAAATATATAATTTATATCAAAAGGTATGTTTTATTAAAAAACATTATTAAACCCTTTTTGGCGTGTTCTTCCCCCAAAACATATATAGAACAGTAAAAAGAGGGGGTTTAGTGACACTCACGTTTGGGTGTGTATTTCAAATAGCGCAATCCACAAAATGATTTCTACACGTCCTAACATACGTAGGAATGATTTATCAATCAATATATCACAAAATTCCTAAATTTCTCCGTATCTTAGAATTTTCCCACAACTTTGAGATTTTCTCAAAAAGTTATCGTTTTAGATTATGTTGGCATGTTCCTATATAGGGTAAGGTTCATGCGAGAACCACCCTTATTGCGAGAACCGCGAGAACCAATGTGAACACAAAATAAAATCTAAAAAAAATAAAAAAAGCGCTCAATTTTTTTTTATTTTTTTTAAATATTTTTCATAAAAAATCGCTATATTTCGTTACCATAAAAAAAAACGTTTTTTTTTTCGATTAACAGTTATCCATGCACATGTGCATATGTATCATTACTTCGACAAATTCGGTAATACGTTATCAGGAATAGACAATTGCACTTTAATTTACAATACCATTCGTAATACACTACTTTTTACATTACCAATATCCAAAATGCACATCTGCATCGTTAGGTATAACCATGATATAACGTGTTTTGGTACAAAAAGTTTGTGATTTTAAATGGAGAAGTAGGCTCATATACATGTTTTTTGGTTAGTTATATCTAGTGGTTGATGGTTTGGTTATAGTTGTCAATTTATGATGTAATATGTTGATTGGATGGTATAAATGGTGTTTACATACATGTAATAAAGTGAAAATATTGGTAATGGTATTGTATTATGGACGGTAGGAGGTAATGGTATTGTATTATGGATGGTAGAAGGTAATGGTAGTGTATTATGGATGGTATGATAGATGAAAGGGAAAGTGTATTCAAAGTAGTGTACCAAAACACCTTATTTCATGTTGATACATATAGATGCACATGTGCATTTCTAATATGTAATGTAAAAAATATTGTATTACACATGGTAGTGTAAATGAAAGTGTAATTGTCTAATAGTTGTAATGAATTACGGAATTTGTCAAAGAAATGACAAAAATGCACATGTGCATGTTTGTGTATTATGGATGGAATGATAGATGAAAGAGAAATTAGTGTACCAAAACACCTTATTTCATGTTGATACATATAGATGCAGATGTGCATTTCTAATATTGTTAACGTAAAAAGTAGTGTATTACACGTGGTAGTGTAAATGAAAGTGCAATTGTCTAATATTTGTAATAAATTACGGAATTTGTCAAAAAAATGATACAAATGCACATGTGCATGGATAACTGTGACTCGGTTTTTTTTTAAATTATTATTTTTTATTGTAAACGAAATATAGCGAATTTTACAAAAAAAAAAATAGTAAAAAAATAAAAAAAAATCTGGGTGTTTTTTAGATTTTTTTAGGTATTACTGTTTGTGTTCACACTGGTTCTCGCGGTTCTCGCAATAAAGGGTGGTTCCTAACGGATCCTTCTCCTATAAATATATATATGAGTTCATATATATATGTTTTTAAGATTTTGCGACTTGAACGATTTTATTGGTGACCGTTATCATGTAAATACGTTAACACTCCCGTTTATACGTAATATATCTACGATTTGCGCGTCGTAATATATATATATATACATATATATATACATACATATATACATATATATATATATATACATATATATATATATACATATATATATATATATATATATATATAGGGGACCGCTAAAATGAGAACCACCTCCAGTTGTAAGAACCGTGAGAACTTTTTGATCCGGGGCGAGTTGGACCAATATTTTTTTTCATAAACGTAGATGCTTGTATTATAAACACATAAAATTTACGGATCCCGTAAACGCAAACTTTGGGTGCTCAATACTACACACCCGACATTTTTTTTTTGAATTTTTTTTACAAATGTGTTTATAATACATGTATCTACGTTTATGAAAAAAAAATTGGTCCACCTCGCCCCGTACGGTGTAGTTCTCACGGTTCTTACAACTGGAGGTGGTTCTCATTTTAGCGGTCCCCTATATATATATATATATATATATACATACATAAACGTACACATAAACTAAACATCATAACATGCGAAATCTCGTTAACTTATTTATTTTATCATTTTTAAAGCAAGTATACATAAATAACTTATAGGTATCAATTTTCATGCTCGACAAACAAGTTACACATTTAAAAAGATTTTTACCGTTTCTACCGCTTTAAGCGCACAAGTGTACATGCATAGTCTAAATTTCCCGCTATCATGTCAACACTTAACATATTATCATATACATATGTCTAAATCACATAACGCATTTTAACACATAAGGTTCACCCATAAATAACCCATGCTAGCGTACATTGTAAAATGCGTATTTTAGTGATTCAGTGATGTTTTCGGGCGTCGGAAGTCACGTATGACTAACCAAAAACCAGGTAAACTTAATATTAGTTAAAATACTTATATTTAAACTTAAAGTATTAGTTTACTTACTGAACTAAAACAATTTTATAAAAATCATTCGAAAAGCCGATTTTTAACCGTTTTACCGCATAGTTTTGCGTTAAACGTTACCATAACCATAACCATCCCAACTCGAAATGAATTGATATTTTAACACAATACATGTTATTTACTGATTAAAATGATGATTATAATCAGATTAGTACAGTTTTTGTGTAAGTCACATAAATCATGCGATTTCACGTATTTTACAACACATAAAGCACCAAGTACAACATGCAAAGCTAGTAAACTTTATGACAAAGTTTTATACCATTTTAACACTTCAAATATTTATATTTTTAGTGTTTAGGGCCTGATCAAAATTTATTTGTGACACTCTAGGTTTTCCCGAGCAAATGTCTTGTAATTACATTAGGTGTATATATATATATGTTACTAAATGAAAGTTATGTTATCTTCTTGTTTTATGTAAGTGTGTATGTGAAATATATTATAATGTATAAGTATGTGGTGGGCCGAGACCACCATGGACCCGACTCGAGACCATCCGGTCTCGAGTAAGCCAATCAGTTGGGCCGTGTGCACTTGAGCCCACTCGGAAACCCACTCAAGGTGCACCACCCTCTTATAAGAACCTAAAACCCTCACACACACTCCCCTTTTACACTCTCTCACTTCATCCTCACTCCCTCTCTCTAGAAAACCCTAACAAATCAAGCTCACCCCCACCTCTCTCTCTCTCTCTCGGATTCAATCGACAACAACAAGGAGGATCGGTCAAGCTCATCATCACCCGGACACTTCATTTTCTCACCTTCTCCCTTGACTCGGTACCTTTTTCATCAACCGGTCAGTGTTCTAAGGTCTTGTTGGATGATTCTAGTATGATTAGTGAGTTTGTGATATGATAAATATTGTGTGTGAGCCATTGTATAAAAATGTCTTGCTAAGGTGTTCTTGTAGATGGTTATGTTATCCGATTATGTTAGGTGTTTTGTAAAATGGTTATGTCATCCGATTATGTAGATGTTTTTGTGAGATGGTTTTGTTAATCCGATTTATGTTATATGATTTGTTATCCGATCTATGATTAGATGTTTTGAGGCAAATGTGTGTTCAATAAGATGATGCAAGTTTTACTTGATCTTTGATCCCAATATTCCATGCTCGAATGATCTTATGAAGAACTTTATGAATATATGTTTAATGTGATATGAACATATGATGAACAATGTGGAATGTGGGATGAACATTTGAATATGCCTTGTTTGATCTATTTTGATTTGCATTTAGACAAAGAAACATGTTTAAACGGATAGTACACAAATTTGCATGAAATGGCAATCCTATTGGATAGTACATCGGGCAGGTTCTAGAAGGTCTGGTTCATCAGGTGTGCGAGTCGAGACCTCCTGTCTCGACTCGAGACCGCGTGATTTCGACTCGGAACCAACACATGACAACTCGAAACCACCCCACTACAAACCGAGACCATTCGGTTGCGACTCGAGAACCCATGATCTCGACTCGAGACTAAATCCGGGACATTTGAGGTTGCGACTCAAGCTGGTGTGACTCGAAACCACCCCACTACCAACCGAGACCATTCGGTTGCGACTCGAGACCTGTCGATCTCGACTCGAGACCACCTTGTCTCGAGTGGGCTGCTTGTCTCCGATATTGGGCCGAAAACGTGTGGGCGGTGCATACCATTCTATTTGGATTCTGTGATGATGATTAACTGTTAGTATGACCGGTTAGGCCCAATAACCCTTATGATTTGTGTGACACTTCGGGTTTTCCCCGAACCAACTGTCGTCTTTAAATGTATGTATGTGCATAGATATAATATTAAATGAGAACTTGTTATTTATTGTTGTGCATTATGTGACCTTTTGATTGTGTCGTGTGTATTATGTATGTATATATATATATATATATATAAGTGTGAACCGAGCCGAACCCGACTCGAGACCACTCGGTCTCGAGTAAACAAGTAACGATATGGGCCGGTTGGGCCGTAACCTTAGCCCACCCGGAAACCCCCTTACCCACTCGAGATATATAACCGGCCACCCTCACAACTTGCACCATTTGGCAACATCACTCTCACACTCCCTCATCTCACACACTCTCCCTCTCTCTCTCTCTAAAAACCCCAAAACCCTAAAGTTCTAACATCAAACTCACCCCCTCTCCTCTCCCTCTCACGGATCAAACCGGCAACAACAAGAGGAGCTCTCGGATCATCTCGGATCATCTCGGTTCAAGCTTGTGGTCATCACTCGGAACTTGGTTCATCGATCTTTTGTACCCCTTCATCCAACCGGTTAGTGTATTATAGTTGTTTGACTTAAAATGATGGTTCTTGATGCACAAACTATTTGATTAGTTGGATGTTTGAATGAAATATGTGAACATAAGACATTTGAATGATAGATGATGGTTAGTATAGGGTGTTTGGTGTTTAGAATAAATGTTAGTATAGCATGTTATGCATTACCATTAAACCGATGATTGTATGTTATGTTGTAAATATGTTTAAGTGAATGATAAAGAATGAATATTAGTTATGTTGATGATGATTATGTGCTAGATATAGGGCCGATGTTGATGACTAAATGGTATTTTGTTTTGGGTGAACATGCTTGCAAGATGATGAACTGGATGAATGTGGGTTGAATATCATATGAATATTTGAAATATGGCTGTTTGATCTGTTTTGAACATAGATTAGACAATAAAACATGTTTATGCACTCTTATTGGCCAGTACAAATCTCATGAAAACAGAATTCTATTGGTTAGTACATCCGCCAGGTTCTAGAAGGTTTCTTGTGCACGTTTCCAAGGTTGCGACTCGAAACCTCCGGTTGCGACTCGCAACCAAACCATGACAACTCAAGACCATCGGTTGCGACTCGAAACCGCCCGGTTGCGACTCGCAACCACAACATGATAAGTCGAGACTACGGCGGTTGCGACTCGCAACCAAGACGTGACAAGCCGCAACCTCCGGTTGCGACTCGCAACTGTGTGTTCTCACCACCTGGTCTCGACTGGGCTGTTAGTTATTGGGCCCAAAGTGTATTAGCTGTGCATGACTGTTACTGTTTAAGTGGGCTACGTGTTAACCATTAACTATTGCTGTAATTATATGTTGTGCATGCTATGTGTTAGTTATGTGTAGATTATACGTGAATACTTGTACCCCAACTTGACCTATATTGGTAACCATGCTAGGACGTGGTGACCAACGTGATCAACCGGGTAATTAATCTACCGAGCAACCCAAGGTGAGTTCACAACCTAAAGCATGTATTCCCGGTGGTTTGGGAAACGGAACTAAAAACAACACTATCCCCTTATGAGGGATACAACCTACTTTTCTTCCCTTGTTATTGGGAACCTTTTAGTTAATTACTGTTTATACGGATTGCAACAAACGGCACTAAACGAAACTCTATCACTTAAAGTCCCTACTACTTAATACCGATTAGTCGCCGGGGCCAGGCGAACGGGTTATTAGTTGATAGCGCTATTTAGGTCTTACCAACCTCACACCGTGCCAAGGTATGGGATCGGTCGTGAACTAATGTACTCAGGCATCCGTCAATGATGATAGAACATTGACATCGGGGCACTCTCTTGCGGATACGCAACGGTCACCTAGTGTTCGGTATTGGAAAAACAGTTTAGTTGCTAACTTTTGGGGTAGCTCCCCATGGCATGTATAAACGGATAAATTAACTGGTGAAACAAGTTTTTGGTAATTAAAACTGGACAACTAGTGAACTCACTCAGCATCATTGTTGACCCCTTACTGCATGCTTTGCAGGTAACCAGTGACTCAGGAGCTTGCAGCTTGGGAAGTGTAGTGGTCGCCTAAACCCGCTTGTTGGGTTCTAAATAATTTGAACTATGAACTTTGTTTAAACTATTTTATCTATGCTTCCGCTACTTACTTAACTGTTATTTGAACCTAAACATTTGAACTTTAAATTATGGTGCTTACTAACCATTATGGTTGGTGATCATCCTTACTAATATCCAATGCTCAGTATAATTGGTGGCTGGATCCTGGTCGGTCACGCCCTCAAGCGGATGGTACTCCGCAGGTGGAATTTGGGGGTGTGACAGATTGGTATCAGAGCCATTGGTTATAGTGAACTTGGTTTTAAAAAGAAGAGTCTTTTTGAGAAAAACCAGACTATAACCCGTGACTCGTGACGACACTACACTCCAAGGGCAAGACTCGACATACTAGACCTCGTAGCTTGGACTTGCGTTTACTTGCTTGTTTACTTTATGTTAACTGCTCTACTATACATACTAGTGTGCCTGATTAGATAGATACACCTTCCTCTTCTATCTTATTCTCGCTACGTTACGACATCACACTCATACTGTGTTTTCTGGTTATGAAGACAATGAGTGGACGCGGAAGAGGAAGCGTTAACATGACTCAGGCTCAATTCGCTAACTTGCTCAACACGGTGGCTGCAGCTTTCGCGGCTCACCCTGGAGGTAAACCCGTTGCTATAGGATGTTTAGATCCTACCCCCACATCGTCTTTTCACCTCTAAACCCATTTCGCTCCATTTCTCACAACAGGTCAGCCTGCGCCTGCGCAACCACGTGTTTGTACCTTCAAAACCTTCATGGATGGCAAGCCTCTCCCTTTCAACGGCACTGAGGGTGCCATAGGCCTTCTGCACTGGATTGAAAAGGCCGAAGCTGTCTTTGCTGTCTGCGAGTGTCCCCCTGCTAACTGGGTTAAGTACGCAACTGGTACGCTTGAAGGAAACGCACTTTCGTGGTGGAAAGCACAGATTCAGATGCTTGGTCTGGAAACTGCTAATGCTACGGCATGGGAGGATTTCAAGGATATGATCAAAGAGGAGTACTGTCACAGGGATGACATCCACAAACTCGAGAACGAGTACTATGCGCTCAAGATGGTTGGATCAGAGATTGAAACCTACACCAAACAGTCCAACGACTATGCTGCACTTTGCCCAAACATGTCCCGACCTATGTACCGAAGAATTGAATTGTACATCAAAGGCTTGGTCCCAGAAATCAGAAGTCATGTGACCTCAGCCAACCTCAATACCATACAGCCTGTGGTTCGTCTTGCTCACAAACTCACCAATCAGGCTGTGGAAGAGGGCAAGCTGCCCCCGAGGATCGGTGCTACTGCTGGAACTTCTGGCGATAATAAGCGAAAGTGGGATGGAAGTCAGGGAAAGGATGCTAACCCCACTCAGGCCCCAGTTCAACAAAGGAAGACTGAAAACAACAAGGGCCCTCAGCAACAGGGTGGCTATCGGGGAAACCATCCTAAGTGTAACAAATGTAACCGACATCACAGTGGGCCCTGTGGAAAAGGTCAGTGTCAGCGATGCAACAAGATGGGGCACGAAGCCAAAGACTGCCGAAGCCAGTTCCCAGCTAGGCAGAATCAGCAACAGCAGCAACAAGGAAACAACCGTGGATGCTTCAAGTGTGGAGCGATGGGGCACATGCGAAAGGATTGCCCTGAACTGAATCATAACAACAACAACAATCAGGGTGCTGGGAACAATAACAACAATGCTGGAAATGGTGCTAGAGGAAAAGCTTTTGTGATTGGAGCTGGGGAAGCAAGGAATGACCCCAACGTTGTAGCGGGTAAGTTCCTACTTAATGATCGTTATGTTTCCATGCTATTTGATTCCGGAGCAGATGCTAGTTATGTATCCCTACGTATTAGTAAGAAACTTAAGCTCACTCTTACGCCGCTGAGCTCTAAGCACACCGTTGAAATAGCTAATGGTAGAAACCTCGAGGCCTCACACATAATTCGTAACTGCAAATTAGAGTTGTCTGGTCAGACCTTCCGTATCGATCTTTTCCCCATCATTCTTGGAAGCTTCGACGTCATTATTGGTATGGATTGGTTATCCAAACATCGAGCTGAAATCCTCTGCCAGGAGAAAGCTATCCGTATTCCCCGTCCCCCTGGCAAACCCCTTATAGTTCAAGGCGACAAGAGCGGAGAAGTCACAGGCATCATTTCATTCTTAAAGGCCCAGAAGTATCTACGAAAAGGGCACACCGCTATCTTAGCACTCATTACCGACACACAGAAAAGGGAAAACAGGATTGAAGACTTTCCAGTTGTACGCGACTATCCCGAGGTATTCCCGGAAGAACTACCTGGACTCCCTCCTCACCGTCAGGTCGAATTTCAAATCGAGCTAGCTCCCGGAGCAGCGCCTATAGCTCGTGCACCTTATCGATTAGCCCCTGCGGAGCTCAAGGAGCTTTCTACTCAGCTACAAGAACTTTTGGACAAAGGTTTTATCCGTCCTAGTTCATCACCCTGGGGAGCCCCAGTGCTCTTTGTCAAAAAGAAAGATGGCTCATTCCGAATGTGCATTGACTACCGCGAACTTAACAAGGTTACCATCAAGAATCGTTATCCACTTCCCCGTATCGACGATCTGTTCGACCAGCTGCAAGGGTCGAGCTATTATTCCAAGATCGATCTGCGATCGGGTTATCACCAGCTGAGAGTCCGCGATGAGGACATCTCTAAGACTGCTTTCAGAACCCGCTATGGTCACTACGAATTCCTTGTTATGCCTTTCGGAATGACCAACGCACCTGCGATCTTCATGGATCTCATGAACCGAGTATGCAAACCCTACCTCGATAAGTTCGTAATCGTATTCATCGACGACATCCTAATCTACTCGAAGAGCCAAGAGGAGCATGAACAACACCTACGTCTTATTCTCGAACTCCTTCGCAATGAGCAACTGTACGCCAAATTCTCGAAATGTGATTTCTGGCTTAGAGAAGTTCATTTCCTTGGGCACATCGTCAATCAGGAAGGGATTCATGTTGACCCTGCTAAGATTGAATCCATCAAGAATTGGCCTGTGCCTAAGACTCCGACCGAAGTCCGTCAATTCTTGGGATTGGCGGGATACTATCGAAGATTTATCAAGGGATTCTCTAAGATCGCTCAACCACTTACGACACTCACTCAGAAGGGTGTTGCTTACAAATGGAGTAATGCTCAGGAATCTGCCTTCCAGGAACTAAAGAAGAACCTTTGTAGTGCTCCTATTCTCTCTTTACCCGAAGGTACCGACGACTTCGTTGTATACTGCGACGCTTCTATTCAAGGACTTGGCTGCGTATTGATGCAACGCGAGAAAGTTATTGCTTACGCCTCGCGACAACTCAAGGTCCACGAACGAAACTACACGACGCATGACTTAGAATTTGGAGCTGTGGTCTTCGCGCTCAAGCTTTGGAGACACTACTTGTACGGCACCAAGTGCACGATTTACACTGACCACAAGAGTCTCCAGCACATAATGGGACAAAAGGAGTTGAATATGCGGCAACGCCGCTGGGTCGAACTCCTAAATGACTACGAGTGCGCAATCAAATATCACCCAGGCAAGGCTAATGTGGTAGCCGATGCCCTCAGCAGAAAGGAGACCAAACCCAAGCGTGATCGTGCCTTACAGCTCACTATCCACTCGAACCTCCCTAATCAAATTCGGAATGCTCAGGTTGAAGCATTGAAAGCCGAGAACATCAGGGCTGAGTCCCTACGAGGATCGAGACAACGATTGGAACAAAAAGAAGACGGTGCTTACTACGTAGCCGGACGCATATGGGTTCCGCTTTATGGAAATTTACGTGACCTTGTGATGGATGAAGCTCACAAGTCCCGTTACTCAGTACATCCAGGTTCAGATAAGATGTACCACGACTTGAGGGCTACCTATTGGTGGCCTGGCATGAAAGCCCACATAACAACCTATGTCAGGAAATGTTTAACTTGTGCAAGGGTCAAGGCTGAGTATCAGAAACCATCAGGCCTACTCCAACAGCCAGAAATCCCGCAATGGAAATGGGAGCAGATTTCCATGGATTTTGTTACTAGCCTGCCTAGGTCTCAGCGCGGAAATGACACCATTTGGGTAATAGTGGATCGCTTAACTAAGTCTGCACACTTCTTGGCTATTAAAGAAACAGACAAGTTCTCTACCCTAGCAGAGGTATACTTAAAAGAAGTGGTCTCGAAGCACGGAGTGCCTACCTCTATTATTTCTGATCGAGATGCACGTTTTACTTCTAAATTGTGGCAAGCTATGCACAAATCTTTTGGCTCGCGTCTAGACATGAGCACCGCTTATCATCCGCAAACGGATGGGCAGTCTGAACGCACCATCCAAACCCTCGAAGACATGCTTAGGGCATGTGTGATCGATTTTGGAAAGAATTGGGAGAAGCACCTACCGTTGGTGGAATTCTCCTACAACAACAGCTACCACACCAGCATTCAGGCAGCACCCTTTGAGGCATTGTACGGCCGTAAATGTCGATCGCCTCTCTGCTGGGCTGAGGTTGGTGACAGCCAGATCACAGGCCCGGAACATGTAGTCGACACCACAGAAAAGATTGCCCAGATTAGGCAACGCATGGCGGCAGCTCGTGACCGTCAAAAGTACTACGCTGATAAAGATAGGAAACCGCAAGAGTTCCAGGTTGGTGAACGGGCTCTACTTAAGGTCTCACCCTGGAAGGGTGTGGTTCGTTTTGGAAAACGGGGCAAGCTTAATCCACGATATGTCGGACCCTTTGAAGTTATCGAGAAGATCGGCACGGCCGCTTACAGATTGAATCTGCCTGAAGAACTGAGTGCTGTGCACAACGTCTTCCACGTGTCTAATCTGAAGAAATGCCTGTCAGATGAAACACTCGTCATTCCTTACAAGGAACTTACTATCGACGAACAGCTACACTTTACTGAGGAGCCGGTTGAGATCACGGATCGTGAGATCAAAACCCTCAAACGTAGCCAGATACCCCTCGTGCGAGTTCGTTGGAACTCACGCCGTGGCCCAGAGTTTACCTGGGAGCGGGAAGACCAGATGAAGCGCAAGTATCCCCAGCTGTTCCCAAATGAAACCCCCAGCACTGAAGCTACAACTGAATTTCGGGACGAAATTCCAAACTAACGGGGGGATGATGTGACACCCCGTTGAAACGCTCTCACTTTTACTAGCTTGTCAGTGGCTGCTTTAACTTTCGGGACGAAAGTTCTTAAAACTTGGGGATAATGTGACACTTCGGGTTTTCCCCGAACCAACTGTCGTCTTTAAATGTATGTATGTGCATAGATATAATATTAAATGAGAACTTGTTATTTATTGTTGTGCATTATGTGACCTTTTGATTGTGTCGTGTGTATTATGTATGTATATATATATATATATATAAGTGTGAACCGAGCCGAACCCGACTCGAGACCACTCGGTCTCGAGTAAACAAGTAACGATATGGGCCGGTTGGGCCGTAACCTTAGCCCACCCGGAAACCCCCTTACCCACTCGAGATATATAACCGGCCACCCTCACAACTTGCACCATTTGGCAACATCACTCTCACACTCCCTCATCTCACACACTCTCCCTCTCTCTCTCTCTAAAAACCCCAAAACCCTAAAGTTCTAACATCAAACTCACCCCCTCTCCTCTCCCTCTCACGGATCAAACCGGCAACAACAAGAGGAGCTCTCGGATCATCTCGGATCATCTCGGTTCAAGCTTGTGGTCATCACTTGGAACTTGGTTCATCGATCTTTTGTACCCCTTCATCCAACCGGTTAGTGTATTATAGTTGTTTGACTTAAAATGATGGTTCTTGATGCACAAACTATTTGATTAGTTGGATGTTTGAATGAAATATGTGAACATAAGACATTTGAATGATAGATGATGGTTAGTATAGGGTGTTTGGTGTTTAGAATAAATGTTAGTATAGCATGTTATGCATTACCATTAAACCGATGATTGTATGTTATGTTGTAAATATGTTTAAGTGAATGATAAAGAATGAATATTAGTTATGTTGATGATGATTATGTGCTAGATATAGGGCCGATGTTGATGACTAAATGGTATTTTGTTTTGGGTGAACATGCTTGCAAGATGATGAACTGGATGAATGTGGGTTGAATATCATATGAATATTTGAAATATGGCTGTTTGATCTGTTTTGAACATAGATTAGACAATAAAACATGTTTATGCACTCTTATTGGCCAGTACAAATCTCATGAAAACAGAATTCTATTGGTTAGTACATCCGCCAGGTTCTAGAAGGTTTCTTGTGCACGTTTCCAAGGTTGCGACTCGAAACCTCCGGTTGCGACTCGCAACCAAACCATGACAACTCAAGACCATCGGTTGCGACTCGAAACCGCCCGGTTGCGACTCGCAACCACAACATGATAAGTCGAGACTACGGCGGTTGCGACTCGCAACCAAGACGTGACAAGCCGCAACCTCCGGTTGCGACTCGCAACTGTGTGTTCTCACCACCTGGTCTCGACTGGGCTGTTAGTTATTGGGCCCAAAGTGTATTAGCTGTGCATGACTGTTACTGTTTAAGTGGGCTACGTGTTAACCATTAACTATTGCTGTAATTATATGTTGTGCATGCTATGTGTTAGTTATGTGTAGATTATACGTGAATACTTGTACCCCAACTTGACCTATATTGGTAACCATGCTAGGACGTGGTGACCAACGTGATCAACCGGGTAATTAATCTACCGAGCAACCCAAGGTGAGTTCACAACCTAAAGCATGTATTCCCGGTGGTTTGGGAAACGGAACTAAAAACAACACTATCCCCTTATGAGGGATACAACCTACTTTTCTTCCCTTGTTATTGGGAACCTTTTAGTTAATTACTGTTTATACGGATTGCAACAAACGGCACTAAACGAAACTCTATCACTTAAAGTCCCTACTACTTAATACCGATTAGTCGCCGGGGCCAGGCGAACGGGTTATTAGTTGATAGCGCTATTTAGGTCTTACCAACCTCACACCGTGCCAAGGTATGGGATCGGTCGTGAACTAATGTACTCAGGCATCCGTCAATGATGATAGAACATTGACATCGGGGCACTCTCTTGCGGATACGCAACGGTCACCTAGTGTTCGGTATTGGAAAAACAGTTTAGTTGCTAACTTTTGGGGTAGCTCCCCATGGCATGTATAAACGGATAAATTAACTGGTGAAACAAGTTTTTGGTAATTAAAACTGGACAACTAGTGAACTCACTCAGCATCATTGTTGACCCCTTACTGCATGCTTTGCAGGTAACCAGTGACTCAGGAGCTTGCAGCTTGGGAAGTGTAGTGGTCGCCTAAACCCGCTTGTTGGGTTCTAAATAATTTGAACTATGAACTTTGTTTAAACTATTTTATCTATGCTTCCGCTACTTACTTAACTGTTATTTGAACCTAAACATTTGAACTTTAAATTATGGTGCTTACTAACCATTATGGTTGGTGATCATCCTTACTAATATCCAATGCTCAGTATAATTGGTGGCTGGATCCTGGTCGGTCACGCCCTCAAGCGGATGGTACTCCGCAGGTGGAATTTGGGGGTGTGACAATTTGTATGATAGGTGTTGACGTTTACTGTTTAACTGCTACGTATCAGAATAGGCTCGATAACTTGTTGGGTAATTATATGCTATGCATTCAATGTGTTAGCTATGTGTAGATATACGTGATTACTTGTACCCAAACCTGACCTATACCGGTAACCATTTAGGACGTGGTGACCTGCATACTTAACCGAGTAAACTAAACTGCCGAGCAACCCAAGGTGAGTTCACACACTAAAAGCATGCGTCCCAGGGAGGGACACGAACAAACTAAATAATGTTTTCAAACTAATAATTTCCGGGGGAATATGCAAACGGTACTCTTGTACTACTACATTCGGGGGAGATACGTTTGGGTATTATTTATAAATCACAACTAGCAACACTAAACGAATCTCTATCACATTAAGTCCCTGCTTATAGTACCGATTAATCGCCGGGGGCGAACGGGTTATTAGTTGATAGCGCTATTAGGTTTGACAACCTCACACCGTGACCGGGGGAGATCGGGCGTGAACTATAGACCTTGCATCTCGGTCAATGACGATAGACATTGACCTGGGGCACAAAATCTTCTCGTCAACAGTTTCGGTAATTCAAGTTTAGTAGCTTTCGTAAGGGGTAGCTCCCCATAACGTGATTATAAATGCTTTACCTAAACAACCTACATTTTCTTTTGAAAAGCTAAAACTGGACATCTCGTGAACTCGCCAACATTTCTGTTGACACCCTACTGCATGCTTTGCAGGTAACCAGTGAATCAGGAGCTTGCAGCTTGGGGATATGTAGTGGTCGTCTTAACCCGTGTGTTGGGTTTCAAATAATCTTGAACAATGAACTTTGTTTTGAAACTGTTTGGTTTATGCTTCCGCTGTTTGTTTAAACTACCATTTGAACTTAAACTTTTAGAACTTTAAAAATATGGTGTTTACTAACTACTGTGGTTGGTGAATACTTTTACTATTGATCAATGCTCAGTATAATTGGTGGCTGGATCCTGGCCAGTCACGCCTCCAAGCGGTAGTACTCCGCAAGTGGATTTTGGGGGTGTGACAGATTGGTATCAGAGCCATTGGTTATAGTGAACTTGGTTTTAAAAAGAAGAGTCTTTTTGAGAAAAACCAGACTATAACCCGTGACTCGTGACGACACTACACTCCAAGGGCAAGACTCAACCTGTTAGACCTCGTAGCTCGGACTTGTGTTTACTTGCTTGTTTATCTTATATTGACTGCTCTACTATACATACTAGTGTGCCTAATTAGATAGATACACATCCCTCTCCTATCTCTCTCTCGCTACGTTACGACATCACACTCATACTGTGTTTTCTGGTTATGAAGACAATGAGTGGACGCGGAAGAGGAAGCGTTAACATGACTCAGGCTCAATTCACTAACTTGCTCAACACGGTGGCTGCAGCCTTCGCAGCTCACCCTGGAGGTAAACTCGTTACTTTAGGGTGTTTAGACCCTACCCCCACATCGTCATTTCACCTCTAAACCTATTCGCTCCATTTCTCACAACAGGTCAGCCTGCGCCTGCACAGCCACGTGTCTGTACTTTCAAAACTTTCATGGATGGCAAACCTCTCCCTTTCAACGGCACTGAGGGTGCCATAGGCCTTCTACACTGGATTGAAAAGGCCGAAGCTGTCTTTGCTGTCTGCGAGTGTCCCCCTGCTAACTGGGTTAAGTTCGCGACCGGTACGCTTGAAGGAAACGCGCTTTCATGGTGGAAAGCGCAGATTCAGATGCTTGGTCTGGAAACTGCTAATGCTACTGCATGGGAAGATTTCAAAGACATGATCAAAGAGGAATACTATCACAGGGATGACATCCACAAACTCGAGAACGAGTACTATGCGCTCAAGATGGTTGGGTCAGAGATTGAGACCTACACCAAGCAGTCCAATGACTATGCTGCACTTTGCCCAAACATGTCCCGACCTATGTATCGAAGGATCGAATTGTACATCAAAGGTTTGGTCCCAGAAATTCGGAGCCATGTGACCTCAGCCAACCTCAACACCATACAGCCCGTGGTTCGTCTTGCTCACAAACTCACCAATCAGGCTGTGGAAGAAGGCAAGTTGCCCCAGAGGATTAGTGCTACTACTGGAACTTCTAATGACAACAAACGAAAGTGGGATGGAAACCAGGGTAAGGATGCTAACTCTACTCAGGCCCCGGCTCAGCAAAGGAAAACTGAAAATAACAAGGGCCCTCAGCAGCAGGGTGGCTATCAGGGCCATCTCCCCAAATGTAACAAGTGCAATCGACATCACAATGGGCCCTGTGCGAAGAACAAGTGCCAGCGGTGCAACAAGATGGGACATGAGGCCAAGGATTGTAGGAGCCCTCATCCCGCAAGGCAAAATCAACCACAGCAGCAGCAGCATCATGGGAACATCAAGGGTTGTTTCCAGTGCGGAGCTGAGGGGCACATTAAGAAGAGTAGGTCCCTTTCCCGTATGGATCGTAACAAAACTGACAATCTACCAAGGGTGCGGAATCCCCTTGATAAACCTATCAAACAGAAACAAGAACACAAGACGATTTACCAACCGATCTTCTATGATTATCCAACGAAAACGTTTACAATCACTCAAGATCTTCACGAACTCACAGCCAATAATCTGTGTATTCGAACTCTCTCTCAATCACCTAAAAGTCTCCAAAAGTCTAACCAAAAGTCTAACCCTAAAACTCTAGGTAAAGGTTGTTTATATACACACAACCATACAATTCGAACTGGGCCAAGCCCATACGAATTCTGTTTACAATCCGGGCTAAACTAGATAGACTAAACTTGATACAAACTTGGACTAGATTGGGCTTCAACAAACTCGAATTCCATTCAGTCTTCATAAGTCTTCGCGGCCCAAACTCGTTTAATATCCAAAGACCAATCCAACGCTGTTGTCACATAACATGCACCAACAAACTCCCCCTTGACAATAGCTTGCAAAGGAAACTTGACAATAGCTTGCAAAGGAAACTTTAGTCTTCAGAATCTCACAGTCTTTTGGTCTTTGGATGGCGTCAGCTTCAACATGAATTCTGTCAGCAACAGACTCCCCCTAAGCTGATGTATCCAATCACCAAATCTTCCAAGTTGTATTCAGCATTCTCAATAAATCTTCACAGCATCCACTCTGCATTGTAGAAGGAGGATTCTACCAAGCAGCAACAAACTCCTCATCTCTTCAAAGCAACTTCTCATCAACAAACTGCTTCAATCTGTATACTATAAAACAAACATCTCGAGAAACCATAAGAATTTTTCAACATAGTTAAGGAATTATTATTATTCAAGAGATAGTTAAACTGTATAACAGATTAAGCATTTTCAATTTAAGCACCAACACGCAACAATTTTTAAACAAACACCTTATAACCTGCATCATTTCAAAATTTTGAACCCACTTACTAACACCGTCTCCCCCTATCAGTAACAACTCCTCCACGAATAACAGTTTTCCGTACATTAAGAATTTTAAACAGAAAAAGACACTATTTTTGTATTTTTGTATTTTTTCTGAAAGCAAATAAATACGAAAAGCAATAAACACTCTATTTTTGTGAGTATCACTGGTAAGAAGATCATATCAGCATAATCAAACTGTTTCACACTATTCGTTAATTCTTTATGTAATTTTTCGTGAAAAGCAGTCCAAGACGATTACCAGTATGTTTGTCCATCTAAACAAAATGCATGAACATTTCAAGTACCATTGCCGTATGATACGTTAAGGTAAATGTATTCTGATATATTTAGTGTGTCCCACTTCAGGATATACCCCCACGATCAAGGTATGCACAAAGATTCATCGTAGTAGGTGAGTATACTGAATTCATCCGTTTTAAGATATCCTGACAGTGTCTAGGTCTGCATATAATCTGTTTTATCATGTTTTGATTGCTTAACAATGAACACCCAAACAAATACTAATCAAATCCTGGAAATATAAACAACACACTCTATCATGCAAGTATCTTCCCTACCACATATTTCACAAGTCCAATCCAGATTTCTGAAATCTTAACTGGGAATAGGTTGAGAAGAGAACAGAATAGATCTTTAGGAGAGATGGTATAATATACAGATCAAATGAGTTTTTCTCAGTTTGATATAGGTTTCTTGGGTTTCTTTTGGGCACTTGAGGGCCTCTTTCGGGTGTATTAGATCTATAGCGCGACAACGTACAGCTAGGTCAGCATGTATCTGGATGCAGCAGAAGCTGTCGTTGCCTAGCACCTCCAGGTCAGCATATATCTGGATGCAGCAGAGGAGGTACACGACTTTTTTCAGAGAAGATTTCAGAATCAGATCAAAATTGTGTGTATCGGGACAACATACAGACATTCAAATAGAAATGAGCTAATTCCAAGTAACTTTCTTTCCTGGGGTCATGTACAATTTTAGATCTAAACAGAATGACAGCCAAGATATCCCCAGATGAAATAACAGTATAAAGACCCAAAACTTCAGATTTTGGCAATCTATCAACGCAAGATTTAAGGTCATTAAACCATACACCACTGATGTGTTCCCCACTCATACACAGTTCTTTTAAGTTTATATCACTTTGGTAAGTTGATTATTTCATGCTTTTGCCTACTGGTACATCATATGATGAAGCTACTATCACCCTTGAGCATTTTAAATCAGTTCGAGTGTGACAGTCTAACTTGCTGATGTACTATCATTTCTTCTTTTTCACACAGTGAAAACTCATTTTTGATTTTCTATTTTTTTTATGTTTTTGATTTTTCAATGTTTTTGTATTTTTGATTTTTGAAAAAAACAGTAAACTATTTACAAAATTCTTATGAAAAACCAGTTATTCAGGATTCCTCATCCCGTTGAGTTCGACTAAGTGTTCAAAGCGAGCTCGATCAAAAGCTTTTGTGTAAAGATCAGCAAAGTTATCTAGTGTGTCGACTCATCACTTTGAACTTCAATTTAAATCAATCAATATAAATATATCAACAATCTCACATCCCCCTTCATGTGCCTAGAGCAGCCATTATCAACATAAGTTGATAATCCTCCTTTGCAGCTCCTGCACACACCAACTAAGAAATTAGTTAGATTGGGGGACCCAAGCCTTAATGGTCTTGGGTCGTCCAAATTCACCAACTACTGGAACATCCATCCAATATCCATTACTCCTAACTGGAGTCTTGGATCTCAGACCTGTTGATGGAATTTGATTTTGATTTCCATAAGGTCTCTGGTCCTGAGGGTTCCTATACATGTTTGGACTATTTGACCTTTGAAAACTTTGATTTTGATTCCAAGAACCTTGATTGTTGTAATTTCGAAAGCCATTGTTATAAAAATTTCGACAACCATTATTTTGGTATCGATTTTGATATTGACCTTGACTTCTAAAATTATTTGAATTTTGGTTGTTCATTCTTGGTGAACTACTTCTTGGTCTTTCATATCTGCCTGATGTAGATTCAGGCTGAAATCTTGGTTGATTTCTTTGAAAACGAGGAACTTGTGGAGTTCCTTTTTCAGCCTTATCTACACCACCAGCAACACCCGATTGTTGCTTTGGAGCAGATTGCTTTGGAGAACTTGAGACTTTCTCCTCATTATCACCTTGCTTCTCAGGTGATTTCCCTCTTTGTTTCTCACTAACTTGTGCTTCAACCTTTTTGTTAGGACAACAGCTAGCTACATGTCCCTTGGTGTGACATTTGAAGCACGATCTCTTATTCGAAGACTTCTTAGCTGAAGCCTTTGAACTAGATTCTGGTTTAGATGATGATGCCTTAGAAGGATTTGGTTCAGTTTGCTTAGTTTCAAGATTTTCTAAGTTTTTGTTTTTAGCAAACTCTACATTTGATTCATTTTCTATAACAGCTGTTTCATTTTTCATGTCACTTCCTTGAACAAAATTAACCCTTTTAACAAAAGTTGAATTTTTATTCTTAGGATTTGAATTTTTCTGTTTTAAAACAGGTTTGCTGTTATTCTCCTTCTTAGCATCATTATTTTCAGACACATCACCTTGACTGGTTTTGAAACTACTTGGTGATGTTGACAGAAAGTCTGCGAACTCTTCGTCATCAGGTAGGAATGAATAGTCATGACTAAGAGGAGGTGGGACTTCATTGAAGCCCTTGAATCCCACACTGGTCTTGTCATTACTCTTCTTTAACCCACCCATCATGTGTTTCATAACAAAAGTAGAATCCCTGAATTGACCTAATTTCTTTTCAAGTTCAACAATTTTGAGTTGAGCATCTGACAACTCTTTGCATTTTTCAGAAATTTCTTTTGTTTTCTCAGCCATCATGTCATGAGCTAAGTCTATGACTTGAAGTTTTTCGTTTAGTTTACAGGTTAAAACTTCAATTTCAGCTTCATAGCCTTTTATCTTTTTCAAATATGATGACTCATTTCTTTTTGCAAAGAAATTTGATTCTTTTACGTTAGACATTTCGCTCACCAGACTTTTGTTTTGAGTTGACAACCTGTCAACTTCACCCTGTAATTCACGACACTTTAAGCAAACAGAAGTAGCAGAGTTACTTACCTCTCCTGTCGATTTGTCTGAGTTGGCCATAAGAGCAGCAAGTTGAGCTTCCATTCTTTTGATGATTTCATCTTTCTCATCTGCTTCCTTTTCATCATCCATTTCATGCTCAGACTTTGGTTTTTCTTTTTCAGCATCTGTTGTCTGATCAGCATTATCTACCTCAGCTTCTCTTTTCTCCTCAACTTTAGCATTCATGTTAGCTTCAGCTTCATCAACGGGAACAATCTCTGCCATAAATGCTTGAGTGACATTCTCATCATTTTCCAAGTGAATACTCCAGTCATATGAACCTTCTCGTGCAGTAGAGATCAGCGCTCTTGAGTTAGAGTTGTTTGATGAATTTCTATTGTTTGAACTCTGACTTGAGGTTTCATTCTTTTGTTTCTGACATTCCCTAGCAAAATGACCATAACTTTGACAGTTAAAGCACCTCACTTTGGTCTTGTCAAAACCAACAGTTTTCCCTACAAATTTCCTTCCAGTTCTGTTCATGAACCTCTTCACCCTTCTAGTAATCATGGCCATTTGCCATTGCAAATCCATATCTTCAAGATCATCAGGGTCAATCTGATCGTAATCTTCATCTAAAACGGCAGGATCAGATATCTTCCCCTGAATGTAGTTCTCGTAAGAAGCAACAAAAGAAGCAAGTAGAGCAAGATGTTCTTCAGCAGACTTCACACTCATTGGCATTGACTTTGAACTACTACTTTGCTTAGCAGTTGATGTTCTCTTAGCTCCAGTTGATCCTCCTGAAGCAGCTACAAAACATACATCACCATCCTCATTTACTGTGACCTGCTCAGTTTCACGCGAGAGAAAAGCAGTGGCAGAGTCGCTAGAAGCATCGTGAGATGAAGAAGATGTAAGCCCATTGTAAATCCCTGGATCTTGAACCTGATCATATCCAGTGTCCTTCTTCTTCATGCTGAGCTCATAAGCTCTTAGCTTTCCAACTACTTCTTCCAGTTCCTTTGTTTCATAATCAGCTTCTCCCTTTATCATGAGAGTGTAAATATCCCATTTAGCAGGCAGAGCATCAAGCAGCTTGTCATTTTTCTCTATGTCAGAATAGCAATCTATATCATAATTGTCCAATTCTGACATCAGATGGTAGTATCGAGTAATGACGTCCTCAAGTGACTCATTTTTCATGTACTTGAACACAGCAAACTGCTTCTTCAGTAGATCAATTTTGTTCTTCTTGACATCAGAATTCCCTTCATATCTCTTCTCTAGCGCATCCCACATTTCTTTTGAAGTAGTGTACTTCTTAAAGGTGTGTTTGATGCTATCAGGCAGGGACATCTTGATCACTGCTAAGGCTTTCTTTTCAGCCTCATACATCCTTTTATCATTTTCTTGCATATTCACATAGGCTGTGACACGCGGTCTGCCTTCAAAGTCATGTGTAGGGTTTGTGTACCCATCTTCAATACAAATCCACATGCGTGTGTCCTGATATTCAATAAAGGATTGAAACCTATCCTTCCATGTCAAGTAATTCTCCACCTTCATCATCTTAGGTGGTTTGTTCGTTGTGCCTATCTCGTGTTCCATCCTTAAAAGCTCGTTCAATTTAGACATGTTCGACATTTTAACTTCAGCAGACTGGTTAAACCGTACAATTTTAGTCCGAAACCTGTTTTTTACTAATTTATACCGTTAGATTCGTCTCGAGATTACGATTCCAATGATATATAATGTCTAAAACCTTTTGGGATTTTCCAGAGTCTTTTTTTTTTTTTTTTTTTTTTGTCCTAAAAATCCAAGGAGTCCAACGGTGCAATCGGTTTGTCCAGATGAGTTACGGATAATTATCTAAACACGAAACTGTGAAATTTTTCCTACGATTGCCTAGAAAAATTCCACCACTTTCAAACCACTTGTTTCGAGTCGAGACCACAGTTGCGAGTCAAATCAGCACAAGCTGAAACCACGGTTGCGAGTCGAAACCACTGTTGCGAGTCGAGACCTTTGTTTCGAGTCGACACCACAGTTGCGAGTCAACCAGCACAAGTCGCAATCACGGTTGCGAGTCAACCAGCACAAGTCGCAATCACGGTTGCGAGTGAACAGTACCAGTCGAGATCACTTGTTACGAGTCGAGACCTGCAACCTTGAGTCGAGACCAGCTATTTTTCAACCAAAATCCCGAAAAATCAGCACCTTTTAAACCACAGAATCTTCTTATCGAAATCCTTCCAAACTAAACTCCAAAAAATCAGCAAACAACTTCCCAATAACTCCAAAACAGATCAAAATCGTGAAAATTTTGACTGTTCTTCGATGTTCTTCGAGAATTCAAACTGCAACCCAGAAACTTGTTTCTTTCCGATCAGTTTTGAACCGTACACAAGAGCAAACGCTCTGATACCAATTGTAGGTCCCTTTCCCGTATGGATCGTAACAAAACTGACAATCTACCAAGGGTGCGGAATCCCCTTGATAAACCTATCAAACAGAAACAAGAACACAAGACGATTTACCAACCGATCTTCTATGATTATCCAACGAAAACGTTTACAATCACTCAAGATCTTCACGAACTCACAGCCAATAATCTGTGTATTCGAACTCTCTCTCAATCACCTAAAAGTCTCCAAAAGTCTAACCAAAAGTCTAACCCTAAAACTCTAGGTAAAGGTTGTTTATATACACACAACCATACAATTCGAACTGGGCCAAGCCCATACGAATTCTGTTTACAATCTGGGCTAAACTAGATAGACTAAACTTGATACAAACTTGGACTAGATTGGGCTTCAACAAACTCGAATTCCATTCAGTCTTCATAAGTCTTCGCGGCCCAAACTCGTTTAATATCCAAAGACCAATCCAACGCTGTTGTCACATAACATGCACCAACAATTGTCCTTAGTTAAACCAGAACAACCCCAATCAGGGTGCGGGAAATAACAACAACAACGCCAACAATGCTGGGAATGGTGCAAGAGAAAGGGCTTTTGTGATTGGAGCTGGAGAAGCAAGGAATGACCCCAACGTTGTAGCGGGTAAGTTCCTCCTTAATGATCGTTATGTTTCCATACTATTTGATTCCGGAGCAGATGCTAGTTATGTATCCCTACGTATTAGTAAGAAACTTAAGTCCACCCTTACGCCGTTAAGCTCTAAGCACATCGTCGAAATAGCTAATGGTAGAAACCTCGAGGCCTCACACGTAATTCGTAACTGCAAATTAGAGTTGTCTGGTTAGACATTCCGTATCGATCTCTTCCCCATCATTCTTGGAAGCTTCGACATCATTGTTGGTATGGATTGGTTATCCAAACATCGAGCTGAAATCCTCTGCCAAGAGAAAGCTATTCGCATTCCCCGTCCCCCTGGCAAACCTCTTATAGTTCAAGGCGACAAGAGCGGAGAAGTCACAGGCATCATTTCATTCTTAAAGGCCCAGAAGTGTCTACGAAAGGGGCACACCGCTATCTTAGCACTCGTTGCCGACACACAGAAAATGGAAAACAGGATTGAAGATTTTCCAGTCGTACGCGACTATCCTGAGGTATTCCCGGAAGAACTACCTGGACTCCCTCCTCACCGTCAGGTCGAATTCCAAATCGAGCTAGCTCCCGGAGCAGCACCTATAGCTCGTGCACCTTATCGTCTAGCTCCCGCGGAACTCAAGGAACTCTCTACTCAACTACAAGAACTTTTGGACAAAGGTTTTATCCGTCCTAGCTCATCACCCTGGGGAGCCCAGTGCTCTTCGTCAAAAAGAAAGATGGCACATTCCGAATGTGCATTGATTACCGCGAACTGAACAAGGTTACCATCAAGAATCGTTATCCACTTCCCCGTATCGACGACCTGTTCGACCAGCTGCAAGGGTCGAGCTATTATTCCAAGATCGATCTGCGATCGGGTTATCACCAGCTGAGAGTCCGCGATGAGGACATCTCTAAGACTGCTTTCAGAACCCGCTATGGTCACTACGAATTCCTTGTTATGCCTTTCGGAATGACCAACGCACCTGCAATCTTCATGGATCTCATGAACCGAGTATGCAAACCCTACCTCGACAAGTTCGTAATTGTGTTTATTGACGAAATCTTAATCTACTCGAAGAGCCAAGAGGAGCATGAACAACACCTGCGTCTTATTCTCGAACTTCTTCGCAATGAGCAACTGTACGCCAAATTCTTGAAATGTGATTTCTGGCTTAGAGAAGTCCATTTCCTTGGGCACATCGTCAATCAGGAAGGGATTCATGTCGACCCCGCTAAGGTCGAATCCATTAAGAATTGGCCTGTACCTAAGACTCCGACCGAAGTCCGCCAATTCTTGGGATTGGCAGGATACTATCGAAGATTCATCAAGGGATTTTCTAAGATCGCTCAACCACTTACGACCCTCACTCAGAAGGGTGTTGCTTATAAATGGAGTGATGCTCAGGAATCTGCCTTCCAGGAACTAAAGAAAAATCTTTGTAGTGCTCCTATTCTTTCCTTACCTGAAGGTACCGACGACTTTGTTGTTTACTGCGATGCTTCTATTCAAGGGCTTGGTTGCGTGTTGATGCAACGCGAGAAGGTTATTGCTTACGCTTCGCGACAACTCAAGATCCACGAATGGAACTACACGACGCATGACTTAGAATTTGGAGCTGTGGTCTTCGCGCTCAAGCTTTGGAGACACTACTTGTACGGCACCAAGTGCACGATTTACACTGATCACAAGAGTCTCCAGCACATAATGGAACAAAAGGAGTTGAATATGCGGCAACGCCGATGGGTCGAACTCCTAAATGACTACGAGTGTGCAATTAAATATCACCCAGGCAAGGCTAATGTGGTAGCCGATGCCCTCAGCAGAAAGGAGACCAAACCCAAGCGTGTTCGTGCCTTACAGCTCACTATCCACTCGAACCTCCCTAATCAGATTCGAAATGCTCAGGTTGAAGCATTGAAAGCCGAGAACATCAGGGCTGAGTCCTTACGAGGATCGAGACAACGATTGGAACAAAAAGAAGACGGTGCTTACTACGTAGCCGGGCGCATATGGGTTCCGCTTTATGGAAATTTACGTGACCTTGTGATGGATGAAGCCCATAAGTCCCGTTACTCAGTACATCCGGGTTCAGATAAGATGTACCACGACTTGAGGACTACCTATTGGTGGCCTGGCATGAAAGCCCACATAGCAACCTATGTCAGAAAATGTTTAACTTGTGCAAGAGTCAAGGCGGAGTATCAGAAACCATCCGGCCTACTCCCACAACCAGAGATCCCACAATGGAAATGGGAGCAAATTTCCATGGACTTCGTTACCGGCTTGCCTAGGTCTCAACGCGGAAATGACACCATTTGGGTGATAGTAGATCGACTAACTAAATCTGCCCACTTCTTGGCTATTAAAGAGACGGACAAGTTCTCCACCTTAGCAGAGGTATACTTAAAGGAAGTGGTTTCGAAGCACGGAGTGCCAACCTCTATCATTTCCGATCGAGACGCACGTTTTACTTCTGAGTTGTGGCAAGCTATGCACAAATCTTTTGGCTCACGTTTAGACATGAGCACCGCTTATCATCCGCAAACGGATGGGCAATCGGAACGCACCATCCAAACCCTCGAAGACATGCTTAGGGCATGTGTGATCGATTTTGGCAAGAATTGGGAGAAGCACCTACCGTTAGTGGAATTCTCCTACAACAACAGCTACCACACCAGCATTCAGGCGGCACCCTTTGAGGCATTGTACGGTCGTAAATGCCGATCGCCTCTCTCCTGGGCGGAGGTTGGTGACAGCCAGATCACAGGCCCGGAACATGTAGTTGACACTACAGAAAAGATTGCCCAGATTAGGCAACGCATGGCGGCAGCTCGTGACCGTCAGAAGAGATACGCGGATAAGGATAGGAAACCACTAGAGTTCCAGGTTGGTGAACGGGCTCTACTCAGAGTCTCACCTTGGAAGGGTGTGGTTCGTTTTGGAAAACGGGGCAAGCTTAACCCGCGATATGTCAGACCCTTTGAAATTACCGAAAAGATCGGTAAGGTCGCCTACAGATTGAATCTGCCCGAAGAACTGAGTGCTGTGCACAACGTCTTCCACGTGTCTAATCTGAAGAAGTGTCTGTCAGATGAAACACTCATCATTCCTTTCAAGGAACTTACTATTGACGAACAGCTCCACTTTACTGAGGAACCAATTGAGATCACGGATCGTGAGATCAAAACCCTCAAACGTAGCCAGATACCTCTCGTGCGAGTTCGTTGGAACTCACGCCGTGGCCCAGAGTTTACCTGGGAGCGGGAAGACCAGATGAAGCGCAAGTATCCCCAGTTGTTCCCAAACGAAACTCCCAGCGCTGAAGCTACAACCGAATTTCGGGACGAAATTCCAAACTAACGGGGGGATGATGTGACACCCCGTTGAAACATTCTCACTTACGCTAGCTGTCAGTGGCCGCCTTAACTTTCGGGACGAAAGTTCTTAAAACTTGGGGATAATGTGACACTCTAGGTTTTCCGGAGCAAATGACTTGTAATTACATTAGGTGTATATATATATATGTTACTAAATGAAAGTTGTGTTATCTTCTTGTTTTATGTAAGTGTGTATGTGAAATATATTATAATGTATAAGTATGTGGTGGGCCGAGACCACCATGGACCCGACTCGAGACCATCCGGTCTCGAGTAAGCTAATCAGTTGGGCCGTGTGCACTTGAGCCCACTCGGAAACCCACTCAAGGTGCACCACCCTCTTATAAGAACCTAAAACCCTCACACACACTCCCCTTTTACACTCTCTCACTTCATCCTCACTCCCTCTCTCTAGAAAACCCTAACAAATCAAGCTCACCCCCACCTCTCTCTCTCTCTCTCTCTCTCTCTTTCTCTCGGATTCAATCGACAACAACAAGGAGGATCGGTCAAGCTCATCATCACCCGGACACTTCATTTTCTCACCTTCTCCCTTGACTCGGTACCTTTTTCATCAACTGGTTAGTGTTCTAAGGTCTTGTTGGATGATTCTAGTATGATTAGTGAGTTTGTGATATGATAAATATTGTGTGTGAGCCATTGTATAAAAATGTCTTGCTAAGGTGTTCTTGTAGATGGTTATGTTATCCGATTATGTTAGGTGTTTTGTAAAATGGTTATGTCATCCGATTATGTAGATGTTTTTGTGAGATGGTTTTGTTAATCCGATTTATGTTATATGATTTGTTATCCGATCTATGATTAGATGTTTTGAGGCAAATGTGTGTTCAATAAGATGATGCAAGTTTTACTTGATCTTTGATCCCAATATTCCATGCTCGAATGATCTTATGAAGAACTTTATGAATATATGTTTAATGTGATATGAACATATGATGAACAATGTGGAATGTGGGATGAACATTTGAATATGCCTTGTTTGATCTATTTTGATTTGCATTTAGACAAAGAAACATGTTTAAACGGATAGTACACAAATTTGCATGAAATGGCAATCCTATTGGATAGTACATCGGGCAGGTTCTAGAAGGTCTGGTTCATCAGGTGTGCGAGTCGAGACCTCCTGTCTCGACTCGAGACCGCGTGATTTCGACTCGGAACCAACACATGACAACTCGAAACCACCCCACTACAAACCGAGACCATTCGGTTGCGACTCGAGAACCCATGATCTCGACTCGAGACTAAATCCGGGACATTTGAGGTTGCGACTCAAGCTGGTGTGACTCGAAACCACCCCACTACCAACCGAGACCATTCGGTTGCGACTCGAGACCTGTCGATCTCGACTCGAGACCACCTTGTCTCGAGTGGGCTGCTTGTCTCCGATATTGGGCCGAAAACGTGTGGGCGGTGCATACCATTCTATTTGGATTCTGTGATGATGATTAACTGTTAGTATGACCGGTTAGGCCCAATAACCCTTATGATTTGTATGATAGGTGTTGACGTTTACTGTTTAACTGCTACGTATCAGAATAGGCTCGATAACTTGTTGGGTAATTATATGCTATGCATTCAATGTGTTAGCTATGTGTAGATATACGTGATTACTTGTACCCAAACCTGACCTATACCGGTAACCATTTAGGACGTGGTGACCTGCATACTTAACCGAGTAAACTAAACTGCCGAGCAACCCAAGGTGAGTTCACACACTAAAAGCATGCGTCCCAGGGAGGGACACGAACAAACTAAATAATGTTTTCAAACTAATAATTTCCGGGGGAATATGCAAACGGTACTCTTGTACTACTACATTCGGGGGAGATACGTTTGGGTAATATTTATAAATCACAACTAGCAACACTAAACGAATCTCTATCACATTAAGTCCCTGCTTATAGTACCGATTAATCACCGGGGGCGAACGGGTTATTAGTTGATAGCGCTATTAGGTTTGACAACCTCACACCGTGACCGGGGGAGATCGGGCGTGAACTATAGACCTTGCATCTCGGTCAATGACGATAGACATTGACCTGGGGCACAAAATCTTCTCGTCAACATTTTCGGTAATTCAAGTTTAGTAGCTTTCGTAAGGGGTAGCTCCCCATAACGTGATTATAAATGCTTTACCTAAACAACCTACATTTTCTTTTGAAAAGCTAAAACTGGACATCTCGTGAACTCGCCAACATTTCTGTTGACACCCTACTGCATGCTTTGCAGGTAACCAGTGAATCAGGAGCTTGCAGCTTGGGGATATGTAGTGGTCGTCTTAACCCGTGTGTTGGGTTTCAAATAATCTTGAACAATGAACTTTGTTTTGAAAATGTTTGGTTTATGCTTCCGCTGTTTGTTTAAACTACCATTTGAACTTAAACTTTTAGAACTTTAAAAATATGGTGTTTACTAACTACTGTGGTTGGTGAATACTTTTACTATTGATCAATGCTCAGTATAATTGGTGGCTGGATCCTGGTCAGTCACGCCTCCAAGCGGTAGTACTCCGCAAGTGGATTTTGGGGGTGTGACATTATTTCCATCAAATCATACTCAAATCATCATTTCATGATCACATATCAACATGCATGCTTATGTACAAGCATCTAATGCATTCAATTCACATCATCATCAACATGCATGAACTAATTTATATCCATCATGCATTTAACTCATGTTCAAACATTCAAGAACATTCTAATCTTCATATGATCATTATCAAATCATTTAACATAAATGCAAGACATACACATTCTTACATGTCTAAGACTATTAATCATCAAAATTCACATGCATGTATGTATATACATACATACACGACCATATACATATATATGTATATAGTTCCAAAAATTTACTTTTCATAACATTCTTTATTCATAGAACTTTCTACCAAATCATCACTTGATCATAGTTGCATTATGTTTCACATAAATCAAATCATCAAAATCCAATAACATAAAATTCAATATGTAATCCATACACACTATTATTTTTGGCTAAGTTAGTACTCACAAGTTCCATTTTAATTTTATATAAAAACCCATTTGTTTAAGAATTCAAGTTTGTGAATCATTCCAAGATTCAAGAGAAACCTTCCAACATCATGAACATCACCAAGAATCAAGAATATGTTTTTAAAAATAAATTTTATACCTTCAAGATTCAAGTGGGGTTTTGACAAGATTTTTGATGTTTGGAGCTTGTTTTCTCTTATATTCACCTTGGAAACCTTCTTGGATCTTCAAAACAACTTGGAAGCACCTTGGATTTAACTTGGTTCTTACAAGAACACTTAAAATTTTCGAAATGGAGGTTGTGGGGAAGGTGTTCGGCCGATTGTAATTGTGGGGGAAAGAATGAAGTGTTTTGATTTGTAAATGGTTTAAAATGGAGTGTGAAAGTGGTAATAATCATTAGTTATAATTCCAATGCACAACACTTGGCATATGGAAAGAAATGGTGGGCTTACAAGCCGCCACCTCTCACACAATTTGCAACAAACACATATATGTATCGTATATATACACATACATACATATATATATATATATATATATATATATATATATATATAATCTATACTAAAAACTAGTATTTTACTGAATACCGGGTATTTTATCTAGCGTTTTAATCTCGTTTTAGTGCGTTTTAAATTGTTTTTATCACTCTATAAATATAATCTCACTAAAATATTACTGAAATAATTATCAATTGCCTCGACTGGCTGCATTGACAGTATTCTGTCAGATACGCGCCGGGTCGCGCGGTACGCGCTTAAACCCGAAAATAGAGTTTCTTAGTGTTTTAATTTATTTTTCCTTCCGAACATGATTAAAATTACCATTCTAATCATGACAGATTATTTTTAGGATTTTAACATTGATCAGGCGGTCACCGACGTTCGTTTCGTATTTTGTTCGTTACGCGATAAGTGTTTATCTTATTGTTGCCAACATAATTTTTATCAAAGTTTGGATTTACCAACACATCAAATATCACATATAAACATCAATATCAGTCAAATACAACCTTTTTATTTATTCATGACACGTGTTACATTTATGCGGTACAACCTAAATAGCTGGGTGTCACAGTCTCCCCCTGTTTAGGAAATTTCGTCCCCGAAATTCTACTCTACAGGTTTTGTTTTCGCACTCGGTGGAAACAGTAAGAACAGTCTTGTTAAATATGGTCTTGTAGTTTCTGCGAGAAACTTTGATTGTTACGAAGAATCCTCATAGACCTTTATTATATAATCCCATTTCCTAATTTCTCGTCTCAACGCTCTCTACCTTCTACAAGGTTCATCGTTTACGAGTACGTAATCAGAAAGGGTAAAGTCAGTGTTCCACCATTTCAGGTTTGAAATATGTGTAACCACATATATGTTGTCCTATACCTGAGGTAATATCTACATACGATTGATCCAACTCGAGATGGGCTCTCGAAAGTATCTAATCCCATGAGCTCGTTTTCTTCCCTTTTCGCATTTATTTCGAATATCTACTCTCCACAAATTGCACAATCAACAGATCGCGTATACCGTTAGGAATCTGTAATCGTCTTTCTGGTTATCAACATAACTCTTCTAACCAAATTTACAACTTCAATAGGTACTTCGATAAACTTCTGTTTATCGCCTAGGTAACCCTCATCAAAGAATATAGTCAGTGTATCATCTATTATACATTTTTTCAGGCTGGACACATGAAACACATCATGTATTCCACTCAATTCCTATGGTAGCTTGAGCCTATAAGCGACTGATCCAACTCAAGATGGGCTCTCGAAAGGACCTAATCAATGTGGCTCAGCTTTTCTCTCTCTGCTAAACCTAATGGCACCTTTCCAAGGTAACACCTTCAACAAAACACAATCTTCGACCTGAAACTGCAGCAGTTTACCTTGATTGTCCACGTAATTCTTCTGTCGATTGATGGCGACTTTTAACCTTCCCTTGATCTAGGCAAACCCTGTCACTGGTTTCCTGGATAAACTCGGGTCTGGTTAGTTTCCTTTTGCCAACTTCAGCTCAACAAAGTGGTGATCGACACTTCCTTCCATACAAGGCTTCAAACGGAGCGGTCTTGATACTAGCGTGGTAACTATTGTTGTAAGAAAGCTCAGACAAAGACAAATGAGTATCCCAACTTCCACCGAAATCGATCGCACACGCTCTTAACATATACTCTAACGTCTGAATGGTTCTCTCGCTCTGACCATCCGTTTGAGGATGATATATAGTACTCATGTCCAAACGAGAACCCAGCGACTCCTGAAGAGATCGCCAAAATCTGGAGTCAAACCATCCGTCTCTATCTGAGATAATTGACACTGGTACTCCATGACAGGCTACAATCTCGTTAAGATACAACTGGGATATTTTCTCCATATTGTCTGTTTCCTTAAGCGCTAAGAAATGAGCAGACTTTGTTAATCGATCCATGATTACCCATATCGTATCATGTCCACGCGACGTACGAGGTAGCTTGGTGATAAAGTCCATCGTAAGATGTTCCCATTTCCACTTAGGAATCTCTGGTTGCTGCAGGAGCCCAGCCGGCTTCTGATGTTCAGCCTTAACCTTTGAGCATGTTAGACATTTACTCACGTAAGCCGCAATATCTCTCTTCATATTCGGCCACCAGTATAACTCCTTGATATCCTGATACATATTGGTAGAACCTGGGTGAATGGAATATGTGGATTTATGAGCTTCGTTCATAACCAGTTCATGTAGGTTACCTTTAAGCGGAATCCAAATCCGGTTCATGAAGTACATTACTTCGTCCGCTTTTGGTATCAGTTCACATTCTAATCCTCTCAAACCTTCTCTTCTCAGGTTCTCATCCTTCAAAGCTTCTCGTTGCGCATTACGAATTCGATCGGTCAAACTCATCTGTATGGTCAAGCCCAAAGCACACACACGTAGAGGCTTCTCTCGCTCCTTCCTACTGAGCGCAGCCGCAACAAGATTGGCTTTACCAGGGTGATAACGAATATTACACTCGTAGTCGTTGAGTAACTCTACCCAAGGTCGCTGTCGTATGTTGAGCTCCTTCTGATCAAAGATATGCGGGAGACTCTTATGGTCCGTGTATATCGTATATTTCGTGCCATATAAATAATGTCTCCAGATCTTCAAGGCAAACACAACAGCTCCTAACTCCAAATCATGTGTCGTGTAATTCTTCTCGTGCACTTTCAATTGTCTGGATGCATAGGCTATCACTTTGTCCTTCTGCATAAGCACACATCCGAGGCCCAAATGTGACACATCACAATATACAATGAAATCATCATTTCCCTCAGGAAGAGAAAGAATAGGTGCACTACACAACTTCTCTTTCAATAACTGAAAAGCTTCCTCCTGCTTTTCCGTCCAATCAAACTTCCTCTTCTTTTGGGTCAATAGCGTCAAAGGTTGCGCTAATCTGGAGATATTCTCTATGAATCTCCAGTAATACCTAGCAAGTCCTAAGAATTGTTGCACCTTCGACGGAGTCTTTGGCGCTTCCCAATTCTTGATCGCCTCTATCTTCGACGGATCCACATGTATACCTCTCTCATTTATGACGTGTCTGAGAAAATGAACTTCTTGAATCCAGAATTCACATTTAGAGAACTTGGCATACAACTTCTCTTTATTCAGTAGCTTCAAAATCAACTTCAGATGATGCTCATGATCTTCTTTGGTTCGTGAATAGATAAGTATATCGTCGATGAATACTATCACAAATTTATCCAAAATAGGTTTGCATACCCTGTTCATGAGATCCATGAACACAGCTGGTGCATTAGTTAAGCCCAAAGGCATGACTAAACTCATAATGGCCATATCATGTTCGAAAAGCAGTCTTCGGAACAACTTCATCAGCAACCTTCAACTGATGATATCCTGAACGCAAGTCGATCTTCGAGTAATAGCTGGATCCCTGTAGTTGGTCAAACAGATCGTCATTTCTCGGTAAAGGGTACCGATTCTTGATAGTCAACTTGTTCAGCTCTCTGTAATCAATGCACATCCTGAAGGATCCATCCTTCTTTTCACAAACAAAACAGATGCATCCCAAGGCGAAAAGCTTGGTCGAATGAAACCTTTGTCTAATAGCTCTTGAAGCCGATTCGAAAATTCTTTCATCTCTAACGGTGCAAATCTATAAGGAGATTTTGCAATTGGTGCAGCATCGTGTACTAGATCAATTCTAAAATCGATCTGTCTCGCAGGGGGCAATCCAGTAAGTCTTCAGGGAAAACTTCTGGATAGTCGCGAACTATAGGAATCTCTTCGATCTTCCTACTTTCAGCCTTCGTATCCACTACGTTAACTAAGAATGCAGGATAACCCTTACGCAACATCTTAAGCATCTTCATAACACTAACAACACTCGACACTCGACTCGATCGGTCTCCGTGAACAACTATAGCTTCACCACCACCAGGATGAGGTATCCTCACTTGCTTCTCCGAGCAACTAATCTCAGCTTTATTTTTGGATAGCCAATCCATCCCCACAACTACATCAAAACTACCCAGTTCCACTGGCAATAAGTCGATACTAAAATTATGATTGTCTAATCGAATACTACAACCACGAACGACTTCACTAGTCTCTATCAATTTACCATTTGCTAGTTCTATTGAGTACTTTTTACTTAGCTTACTTGTTGGAAAACACAGAAATGGTTCAAAGTTTTTCGAAACAAAACTCAAGTCAGCTTTAAATCAAAGAGTACGAACGGAGAATGGTTATTGATAAAACACATATCGGTAACAACAGCAGGAACGTCACGTGCCTTTCCAGCATTTAGCTCAAATGCTCTGCCCCTGGCATTCTGAACCTTTGCTTTAGGACAATCCCTTTTGAAATATCCCTGTTTACCGTACTGGAAGCATCCTTCTAGCTCCGTTCCCTCCGAAGTACTCTTAGCATAGCACTCGCGGGTAGCATGCCCAGTTCGACCACACCTGGTGCACTTTCTCTGCTCATCATCGTGAGTCTTCTTCTCAGAACCACTCCTGCCATCCCTGGTATTATCCCTTCTAGAACTGCTAGAATTTGCTACATATGCCTTCCCCGAACTACGTTTCTTATCACGCTTCTCATTGGTATCCTTTCTCAAACTCTCAAACTTTCGCTTTCGCGAATCCCCAGATCTAGGCTCGGAATGCTGAATTATTTGAATGGTCGACCCGCTGTGATGGCCCGACATCACGCATACCGTTGCCACGTCATTGCATAGGGCACCAGTAAATGATCTTGGGTTACAACCCTGGATTATTTTATGTGTACATCTATGTACTGTTCACAAGGTTAATGAAAATCAGGAATTACGTTCCGATTATATCATAACACATGAACTACTAAAAGTTTCCGATCATTATATTACCTGGAGGGTTTTCGATCTGTGCCCCACCAAAACCATGCCCATGAGCACCACGTCCACGTCCCTGGCCATCGTTCTGGATAGCATCGCGCTGTTCCATGGCAGTATTAACGTGTTGGGCTATGAGTTGTGCCAACTCTTCTGGGGTGGTAGGTAGTCCAGAACCCTGTCTCGCTTTTGGCGGCATTTCGTCGTTTCTATTATTACAACATAATATCAACATAAGACGATATCCAAACATAATTCAATCATTAAATGATAGTGGACCAAACATTGCGCATGTATAATATCCACATATTAATGAGAACAATTTTTAAACCAAAAGTGACCCATTCGATATTTATACCAGAAATTACAAAACTTGTTTTTAGTACATCGACTAATCAAAATTTGGCATGTCTACATCAACACCCATAACAAGTCTATATAAAATTTCTTCCTAAATATCCAAAAATTTTGGCATGCAAGCTGTAATAGGGTTTTATCAAATGAAACATACAAAACAAAAAACAAAAACAGCCAACAACTAACGCTTCAAACCCAAGAAGTCTAGCAGTTTCCTAACAAGCTCTTCTAGCTCAACTATTCTCCAGTGCATCTAATCCCTAGCACTGTCATCCAAGTCCTTAAGCTCATCATACCAGTCCATCTGTCCCTCTAAGTCCTTCATCTTGCCCTTCGTCGTCTCCAAGTCTCCGCGTAACGTGGCGAACTGACGATCACAGTGAGAGCGATTGACCCAAATCCCTTTCTGCTTCTTCAATGCGGACGCTGTCTCAGCTCTCGTAGTCGATGCGATCTCTCCAACAGGTCGAGTCCTCTTCCTACAGCGAGTGTAGACTAAAAGAGGTATAGCAAAACGCGTGACTCAAATAGAAGAATAGACAATTCTGTAACGACGGGTGGAGGAGTCTCAGGTGTAGGTTCGACGGTATCACTGAGTAGGACTACTAATGGCTCTTATAGGCCGAGACGTGACATAACGTAACCGTACAAAGTAAATGTGTGTTCAAATGAAAAATAACACATAAGGCCCAAATAAATAGATAATCACGTACGCACATAAACACGCAATGGTTTTCGTACATGATAAAAATTCCATGTTTATTAAAAAATAATGGCTTCGCGAATTTTGGACTTAAATCTCAAAATTCTTTGGTTGAAGTCTAGAGTTTTCCCAGAAAACATCTAGTTCACTAACAACCATTGGCTCTGGTACCAACTTCTGTCACACCCCAAAAACGTCGCAGCGGAATATAAAACGTAGTGGTGACGGAAGTTGGTGTCCATTTATATCTTGCTGAGCGATGCATCGTAATGTTGGACATTTCAACTTAATTAAAACATAGATTTTAAAATATAAAGTCTTAAAGTTCGTCACAACCACACAATAGTTAAGTTGTTTTGATCCTTATGGATCTTATTTCATTGGTCCCAAATAGTTTTAAAAGTTTGTCTAAAACATTATCAAACCAAACATGCATCAACAACCACAAGATACGCCATATTTCATTGGTCCCAAATAGTTTTAAAAGTTTGTCTAAAACATTATCAAACCAAACATGCATCAACAACCACAAGATACGCCATTATTCCCAAAGCCGAACTCAAGTACCTGAAGAACACGTTAAAATCAAGTGTCAACACAAAGGAGGGTGAGTTCACATATTCAAATTTAAAATAATTCGACCCAAGGAAAAACTTTCTAATTATGTGTTTATAATAAAAACATCCATATAATTTTCCAGAAAGTTAATTCGTTTCCTTGTAAAAGAACTTAAGGGTCAGTCGTCGCAAGCATTTTCGTAGAACCTTACGACCATAGACATCTTCCCGAGTTTACATTTTAAATTGATAGCATCAAATGTTCAGACTCGTAAGTTAGCTAGACATTACGGACTATATATTTACAATGAAGGTATAATCAATGCTAGACAATGAACAGAATATCAATTCGTCGTTTGACTTGACACAGAGCGACCGGTCACGACGGGGTTGTCAACCCGATAGATCTACCAACAATTCCTCGCGTGCAATACTTAAATGATTAAACGACATCACTTGCGCATGGCCCATATCGAGGCCATCTACGATGCCTGCCTCACGTACAACATATATATCCTACTAATATGATAAATTTAATATATGATGTTGTACGAATTTACTGAAATCCCTGGGACCAAGAAAATTCGTCCCAACTACACGGTCGTTTTCTCTGAAACACCGTAACAAATCCCCATTTCATTCCGAAACATATTTATTCACCAAAACCGTTTCATCCCGAAACATATATTTTCACCAAAACCGTTTCATCCCGAAACATATATTTTCACCAAAACCGTTTTATCCCGAAACATATATATATATATATATATATATTCACCAAAACCGTTTCATCCCGAAACATATATTTAACAAATCCATATATTTTCAATGAAAATATATAATTTATATCAAAAGGTATGTTTTATTCAAAAACATTATTAAACCCTTTTTGGCGTGTTCTTCCCCCAAAACATATACAAAACAGTAAAAAGAGGGGGTTTAGTGACACTCAGCTTTGGGTGCGTATTTTAAATAACGCAATCCACAAATTGATTTCTACACGTCCTAACATACGTAGGAACGATTTATCAATCAATATATCACAAAATTCCTAAGTTTCTCCGTATCTTAGAATTTTCACATAACTTTGAGATTTTCTCAAAAAGTTATCGTTTTAGATTATGTTGGCATGTTAATATATATATATATATATATAGGGTGAGGTTCGGCTACAAAGTCCATTTTTCCTACAAAGTGTACAAAGTCATAAAACACTACAATTTCAACCATAAAACACACTTAAAACCCACAAATAAAGAGTGAAGATCACTAAAACACAATATCCGATCCCTAATAGTCCAGAAAAACTTCAAACACACGATCGTAGAACTTTGAATATAAAACACCACATGATAATCAACATAAAACATACTAATGTTAGTCATTCGAAAATCAAAGTCTTATCATCCAAAACACAACACAAAACCCACAAATATGACGTTTTAGTAATCTTCACTTTGTTAGTTATGGGTTTTGAGTGTGTTTTATGGTTGAAATTGTGGTGTTTTATGACTTTGTACACTTTGTAGGAAAAATGGACTTTGTAGCCAACTCCCACCCTATATATATATATATATATATATATATATATATATATATATATATATATATATATGTTTTTAAGATTTTGCGACTTGAATGATTTTATTGGTGACCGTTATCATGTAAATCCGTTAACACTCCCGTTTATACGTAATATATCTATGATTTGTGCGTCGAAATATATATATATATATATGTATATATATGTATATATATATATGTATATATATATATGTATATATATATATATACATAAACGTACACATAAACAAAACATCGTAACACGCGAAATCTTGTTAACTTATTTATTTTATCATTTTTAAAGCATGTATACATAAAATAACTTATATGTATCAATTTTCATGCTCGACAAACAAGTTACACAATTAACGCGATTTTTACCGTTTCTACCGCTTTAAGCGCACAAGTGTACATGCATAGTCTAAATTTCCCGCTATCACGTCAGCACTTAACATATTATCATATACATATGTCTAAATCACATAACTCATTTTAACACATAAGGTTCACCCATAAATAACCCATGCTAGTGTACATTGTAAAATGCGTATTTTAGTGATTCGGTAACGTTTTCGGGCGTCGGAAGTGACGTATGACTAACCAAACACCAGGTAAACTTAATATTAGTTAAAATACTTATATTAAAACTTAAAATATCAGTTTACTTACTGATCTAAAACAGTTTTATAAAAATCATTCGAAAAGCTGATTTTTAACCGTTTACCGCATAGTTTTGCGTTAAACGTTACCATAACCATCCCAACTCGAAATGACTTGATATTTTAACATGATACATGTTATTTACTGATTAAAATGATGATTATAATCAGATTAGTGTAGTTTTTGTGTAAGTCACATAAATCATGCGATTTCACGTATTTTACAACACATAAAGCACCAAGTACAACATGCAAAGCTAGTAAACTTTATGACAAAGTTTTATACCATTTTAACACTTCAAATATTTATATTTTTAGTGTTTAGGGCTTGATCAAAATTTATTTCCATCAAATCATACTCAAATCATCATTTCATGATCACATATCAACATGCATGCTTATGTACAAGCATCTAATGCATTCAATTCACAGCATCATCAACATGCATGAACTAATTTATATCCATCATGCATTTAACTCATGTTCAAACATTCAATAACATTCTAATCTTCATATGATCATTATCAAATCATTTAACATAAATGCAAGACATACACATTCTTACATGTCTAAGACTTTTAATCATCAAAATTCACATGCATGTATGTATATACATACATACATGACCATATACATATATATCTATATAGTTCCAAAAATTTACTTTTCATAACATTCTTTATTCATAGAACTTTCTACCAAATCATCACTTGATCATGCATGCATTATGTTTCATATAAATCACATCATCAAAATCAAATAACATAAAAATTCAATCTCTAATCCATACATACTATTATTTTCGGCTAAGTTAGTACTCACACAAGTTGCATTTTAAATTTTATATAAAATCTCATTTGTTTAAGAATTCAAGTTTGTGAATCATGCCAAGATTCAAGAGAAAGCTTCCAATATCATGAACATCACCAAGAATCAAGAATATGTTTTTAAAAATAAATTGTATACCTTCAAGATTCAAGTGGGTTTTTGACAAGATTTTTGATGTTTGGAGCTTGTTTTCTCTTATATTCACCTTGGAAACCTTCTTGGATCTTCAAAACAACTTGGAAACACCTTGGATTTAACTTGGTTCTTACAAGAACACTTAAAATTTTCGAAATGGAGGTTGTGGGGAAGGTGTTCGGCCGACTGTAATTGTGGGGGAAAGAATGAAGTGTTTTGATTTGTAAATGGTTTAAAATGGAGTGTGAAAGTGGTAATAATCATTAGTTATAATTCCAATGCACAACACTTGGCATAAGGAAAGAAATAGTGGGCTTACAAGCCGCCGCCTCTCACACAATTTGCAACACACACATATATGTATCGTATATATACATGTATATATATAATCTATACTAAAAACTGGGTTTACTGAATACCGGGTATTTTATCTAGCATTTTAATCCAGTTTTAGTGCGTTTTAAACTATTTTTATCACTCTATAAAAATAATCTCACTAAAATATTACTGAAATAATTATCAGTTGCCTCAACTGGCTGCGTTGACAGCATTCTGTCAGATACGCGCAGTATCGCGCGGTACGCGCTTAAACCCGAAAAATAGAGTTTCTTACCGTTTTAATTTATTTTTCCTTCCAGACATGATTAAAATTACCATTCTAATCATAACAAATTTTTTTTAGGATTTTAACATTGATCGGGCAGTCACCGACGTTCGTTTCGCATTTTGTTCGTTACGCGATAAGCGTTTATCTTATTGTTGCCAACATAATTTTTATCAAAGTTTGGATTTACCAACACATCAAATATCACATGTAAAAATCAATATTAGTCAAATACAACCTTTTTTATTTATTCATGACTCGTGTTACATTTGTACGGTACAGCCTAAATAGCCGGGTGTCACAGTACACAAACCTACTTAATCCATTTGACATGTTTCCTTGTAAACTATTTTTTTAGTTATTATTTTGACCCATGAAATGGCTACCTCTATTATAATTATATATATACCGTAAATTCTTCTAGAATTCTTTATCTTTGCTTAATTACTGAAGTATAAGTTGTTTTTTTGGAGCTACAAGTGAAGCCAAGTTTCTGGTCGTTAACAATAAACTAAAAGTTATCTTTTATGAACAAGAATATTCTATTAAAAGATGCAATTTCATCTTGTCTCAAGTATAAATGATTTGCCGGAGAGCGTTGACCGGTCAAAACAAGTTAGTAAGTATAGATGGCGTTCACCTTGCTCACCACTCCCTAAATCATTTTATTTTAAAAATCAAGTCTTGGTTTGTCTGAATGAAGCTCGGTTACTTCTAAATAATTGTGGGGTAAAAATGGAACAGATAACTATTTCATGTTTTAAGTAATATTATTCTCTTTTTTTTTTTGTTTGTAATAATATTTTTCCACTTTTAGGATGGCAAGCATAACTTTAATAGTTACCCCAGTATTCCTTCATCGGCTAGGAATGCAAATTGTGCTACAATGTTTACTTCAACATGGGTTCAACCAAATGGCAAGCGTACTCTGGCATTTGCTATTGCATAGTCGTCAAAGTCATATTAAGGAAAGGGAAAATCAAAGGAATAAATATGAAATGAGAAAGGTGAAGCAGGCATGTATTTATGTTTCTGTTTTACTTTTTATATCATAATAAAGATGGAAATTAGGCGGGTTGGCTAACGGGTATATTTGTGCAGGTCAGGTTTTAAAACACTTATCGTCCACGAATAGTAATCTATTCTTAATAAACTAATATTATTTCAAGTTTTCAACAGTGACCGTTTTTTTTAATTTTATCTTCATTTAGGTTGATTTATGAACTAGAATTCTCATGTTTGACCCATTTTATTTTAAACTAACTTGATCAGTATTTCATGATTTCTTTTTTTTATAAGTGACGGTATCCTGGCACATAGAATAAAAAAATGAATTACGAATACATAACTGTAGTAATTAACACTGATGTATTTAAAAAAAAAAGTTGATTCATTTGGCTCATTCTTTTTGAGGAAATCAACTGAATATGTGTAGTGTAAATAGAAACTCTATTACTCTAATGGAAATCAAATGAATATGTGTAGTGTAAATAGAAACTCTATTACTCTAATGATCGAATTATTGTTGTTTTTTCAAGTCCGAAAGGCGAAATTAGGAGATCGAGTAACTGCGCTCCAGTAATTTGTTTTGCTATTTGGAAAGTTATATGTCTAGCTAACATCGTTTTTTCATATATTCTTGTGAAATAGGAGTATGCTGTACTTTTTATTGATAAAATCATATATACAGACCGATACAACATCTATTATCTATAAACTCATTGAATACACTACGCTTCTTCATGTGACATGTATTGTCTTTAATTTATTCATACGCTTTATTATGTTGTTTGCTTTTGACATAGGTGATTTTGGATATTTACATTATAGATTTTGTTTCCCCTGGACGTTTTTGTAAAGTGTGATCAATCTAATGTTTTTTTGGTCGTACGTTGTGTGTATCTTTATTAAGTTTTTGTGGTTAATTTTAAGAATGATCCGTGAAAATAAACTTAACTTAATTTAGCTTTATCGATTTCTACTTAGATTATTAAGCCAATTTCAAACCTTTCCTAATTTTCCGTTCTGTAATTTAGGGCTGTTGCTAGAGGAGTGGCATCTAGGTACTACTTTTTTTTTGTCATTTCAGTTAATTTAAGTCTGTAGCTGAAGGAGTTTCATCACTTTTATCCTTTTGATATTTTTCCGTTGCTTCAAGGGAGGAGTTTGTACCGAGACTATTATGACACTAATTATTTACTTTATAGAAGTATTTCAGTTTGGTTTTATTTCCTTGAAAATTTTTTGTTATCTATTTCTCTAGGTAATATATTACATAGAGTATCAGTGTCAAAAGTGATTGAAGAAGTCAAAGCCGTCACAATCCTTTGGGTAAAAAAATAGATCGAAATAAGTTGTAATAGTTTTTTGGCTGTGTCTTGGCGCTTTATTTTGGGTTTGTATTGTAGTAGTGCTGATGGATTGTCTCCATGTATTGTAATATGTTTCTTTTTTGAGGATTCTATACAATTGGTGCTTGCTACTTGCAAGATTTCTAATGATATTACGTTGGCCTTTTAGAAAAAAACCTGGCTCAAGTTGAAAAAAGACTACATTTGGTAAGCTAAGTTTGAACGAGAGAGAATACACTCTTTTGGATAGATAATTGTTTAGATGGCGGGGCAACTTTATAACTCTAATTATAGTCAACACATTAATATGTCATACATTTTGTATCATTTTAAGTATGTATTAATCATAAATAATAAGTATATTAATAACTTTCTCCAGCTAGGGAAGCAATCCCTGATGATAACCTAGTAAATCATATATACTTTATCTATAGTTCTAAAATACGACTCGTATCTCATATTATTTGAGATGTTCTTTATCATTAGCTTTCTTCAAGATCATGAAATGTTCATGTTTTAGGTTTGAGATGTTCTTTATCATTAGCTTTCTTCAAGATCATGAAATGTTCATGTTTTAGGTTTCCTACGCCTATCAGTGAACTTTTTTTGGGTTATTAGATTTTAATAATGATCACTTTCATTCATTGGCCGACATTTATCCCAACTTAAATAATTCTCTTTAACAATCTCAATTTGTCAGAATTTGGTCCCCATCGATCATTTTCTAATTGGGTTAACCTGGCTAGTTTTTTGCTGATGTGACATCTTACGTGACACAAACTTAGTTATCAGCTGATGTGGTTGCTTACGTGACACAAACCTTGTAATTGGATTTTAATGATCCTAAATTTCACCACCACCATTAGCCGCCACCACCACCACCAACAACCACCACCATAAGCATACATATAAGCAGCCACATCAGCCACTAACTATGTTTGTGCCACGTAAGTTGTCACGTCAACAAGAAACTAACTAGGTTATAACCCAGTTAAAAATGATCGATGCAGGTTAAATTCTTCCAACTTGAGAATGTTAGAGGAATTTTTTAAGCTAACATTAATGCCGGCTAATGGGTGAAAGTTAGAATGATTAAAATCCAATATATAATCTATTTTTTATTGGGTATTCATTTGAAAGTATAAAATGCCATTAGAATGTCATAACCAACGAAAAAAATCCATGGTGTAAGTTTCAGTTTTAATTTTTCTAATTTATATAAGACCATCTAAATGCATTTAAAAACACATCCTATATTCCTATAATACCAGAAAAAACACTTATTTTCTCTACAACCCTACAAACGTGCTTACCAATACTTACATTTTCACATAATCACAATTTTTCATATTTTTTTCAGTACTCAAAATCTTTTTTATCATTAATCTATTTTCTATTTTTTGTATTCTTAAATATATAAATAAATTAATTAAAGCATTGGAATTTTGGTTGTTCTCGACAACTAAATCTTCATATATATGTTTAATAACTTTCATAAAGCTGATAAGCATAGCCTCTTCGAGTAGATCCATTTTTTATTTTTGAACGGCAAATTACTTTTATTCATCATCAAAAAGACTTTACAGACGGATGTTACCAGTGAGGTGTTAGCAACAATATAGCCATCCCCTTTGATAATCACCCAAGTTTGAGACTACAAAACACAAATATTTAAAAATACAGATTAGAGACTAAAATTTACCCAACTCTCCCAATCCATGAGCGCATCCTTTGATCTATGTTTGATCCATGTGAACGCCAAGGATTGTAGTTCCCCGAAAATTCCGTCAACGGCTATTCTCTTCCCAGCAAAAATGGCGTCATTCCTAGCTTTCCAAATCACCCATCATGTTGTCAACACAATTGTATGCACCAGCTTTTTCTTGTGCTCCGATAAATTCAAACTTTTATGAATCTTAAGCAGGTCTCTGAAATCATAGGTATAAATCGGAGGGATATTACACCAAGCACTAACCTTTTGTCAAACAATCGCAGTAGTGTAGCACGAGGCAAAAAGATGATTTGCGTCTTCATCGGTCTCCCCACATAAACGACATGTGGCCGGTCCATGTAGCATATTTCTTTTTTTCAACCCTTTGAGTGTAGCCAAGCGATCTTGTTCAGCTCTCCAAGCAAACACGTTCACTTTTTTTGGTACCCATTTAGTCCATTGGTATGGAAAGAAAGGAACCGCATGTTTCCCAAGCAGCTATCTGCACGATGCAATCGAGAAATTCCCCCTATATTCAGAGTCCATTCCCATTTATCTCATCCTCTCAGTGATGGAAGCCTATTCTTTACTTGTTGAAAATTGGCCCATTCCTCTTGTTCCCTCGCACTGCTTACTTCTCTTTTCCAGTCCCATCCCCTTACTCGTATCTGAACCATAGCACTTTTTTGGTTTTCAAGATTGAATAGAGTTGGAAAACTATCCTTGAGTGGACAATCTCCAATCCACCAATCAATCCAAAACCTTACATCCTCACCATCCCCAACTTTCCCTTTGATCAGTGTGTTAGTAGTCACATTGTGTTCCAATAATTCATTTCCCATTTTATTTATTCCCTTCCATGTCCCCTGTATACCTTCTTTGATTGGTAGGAAGGTCCGCGAGTCTTCTTGGTAATGTATTGCTTCGATAACCTTTCTCCATACGCTATTTTTCTCATTTTTATACCTCCACTACCATTTTAGCAGCAAACCTATATTCATGTCTTTTAGTACACCCAACCCAAGACCGCCCTTATCAATTGGACCCGTTACCCGTTCCCAACACACCCAACTAGCTTTTGCCTTTTCATCATTTCTGCAAAAAAAAAAAACATCTTCATAAGGCTTCTAATCCATTCAAAATTCCTTTAGGGGCTTTGAAGAGTGAGAAAAAGTATAAAGTGTCACGCCCCAACCAATGGCGGAATCATTGGAGTGGGATGAAGAAAGATTGCTCATCACGCATAACGCTAATTGTGACAATAATTAAATCAAAACCGTTTTCATTTCATCATTCAAAAGAGTTACAATACATGGAAACACAAGTACAACATGTTCAATACATGAAAACAACATAACAATAAGAACAAAATTGATACAACATATTAAACCTAAGACGTCTATATGTGTATCTAGGCATCATCACTACTTCGGTTTCATATCATCGTCATCGTCAACCTGTAACATGTTTAAAATAAAGTTCAATGCAAAAGCAAGGGCGAGTATACAGGTTTTCATACATAGCATAAAATTAAGTTTAACCAATTCCACATGGAAAGCTATTGAAACAAGATAAACAATAAAATCGGCATGTGTTTAACTAATCAAACCAATGATGAAACACAATAAGCTCTTAACATAACCCAAAGTTTACAGGCGGTGCGTTAATCCTATAGAGCTATATATGTCAAGGATAGGCTCGTACGAAGTTAATGATAAGTCTAACAGAAAACGTATAACCCCAAGTTTAAAGTATCAAGTAACAAGTAAGCATGCATGTATAAGGAATGTTTGTGCATTTAATAATAAAGTTTAGTGTAAGTTTATAGTTTAACATGTTACACCCCAAAAGGTGGTAAACGAAAAGGGGGTTCAAGTATACTCACAAAATTGCTAATTCTTCCGATTATCCAAGTGTTGACGAGTGAATGAGTTTAGGAGGTTGAATGTATACGGATTGGAGTTCAAGGTAAGAATTTTGTACTTTTTGACACTACTTGGAATTCGGAATCTAAAAGTATATGGAAAGTAAATATTTATGAGAAAATAACCATCTAGCACATAATACTCGTTTTTGACACTACGAAACCCATAGGGGTTTGAATGTTTTCATGGGTTAAAGTACCCATTAAAATCGTAACGAGAACTAAGTTCTTAGATGGTGTAACTTAGTATTTTGACAAATAACCATTAGATTATCATCAAAGGTTTGGTTACTATAGGTTTATATATTCTATATAGTATATAACATAAGTCTTAGTCCATCAAGTATAACAATATTATCATGGAAGTCATGCATAGAGGTAGGAAGATAAATCTTCCATTTTAAGACCTCTTTTGTATTCACCAATGCACAAGTTGTCACAAGACAACAAGGAAGGTCATGAATGTACAATAAGAAATTGAAATAAACTAACTAACTAACTAACTAAGAAGAAAACATCAAGTGATGTGTGGATTTGTAAGTAGGATAGCCCAAGCTATCCAAATAATCACACATATTCAAGTTCAAGACTTGTTCATCACTTATAGGTTAAAACCCTTTTAAAACAGAAAGTTTTGAGGTTTAAAACCTCTGGATTTATATATTACATCCTTGTTTTTAAGCACACGTAATCATAGTCTTGATTAGTGGCATAAGGACATAGGAATGTATAAAGAAAATATAAGTTCATGTATGTTTAATAAATTTTCCTTCCAAAACAGAAAGTTGGACCTCATTTTGGTGATGTTTCACCTTGGTTTTCCATGGAAAAAATTGTGAGAACAATTCTAGAGGTGTTCCACACTTTGTAGAGGAAGAAGAAGTGAAAAAGATGGAAGAAAGGTGAAGAAAAGTGCTCATTTAGCACTTAGAATAATCTATCCAAAATTTGCATTTCCAGCTGAGATTAGAGTGTTTTGAGAGTGTAAATGAGTTGGAAAAATGAAAATGAGTGCTGGGAGGCTTGGTTTTATAGTTGAGTGAGGTTAGGTGAGTGTTTAATGAGGTTTAGAAGCCCATTGGTGGAGAATAGAGGTGGAGGTTGGAGCCATAAGTACAAGATTCAAAATTTATATTTTAGGGTGAAGGTTGGAGCAAAAAATGCAGATTCAAAATGTGGGTTTCAGGGGAGGTTTGGCTTTTTGTCACAAATGGTCCCTCAAGTTTGATAAGTATGCAATTAGGGCCCCAAAGTTAGGATTTAGGGTGTTTTCGAGTGCTTTTCGCGTAGTTTCATGCGTGTAACAAGCATACATGTATCGTAAACTTAATAGTGATGTCAAGTATGTCCATGTATGTGAAATTATGTAAAACAAGTATCAGTAATGCCGGTTGTAACACATAGTTGTCAGTTATCGCACAAAACGCAAGTATAGGCGATTTACGATCTATAACACATAATTGCAAGTATAATTAATATGTCGAAGGTGGTTACAAGTATATTATAATGTATTATGATGTATAATAAGTATTGGGATCATTAATTGTTGGTTAATCACAAGTATTGCACGTAAATGCGTTGAAAGTCGGTTATTTGCACGTATCGTCACATAGTTTCGAATTAGGGTTCGTTGCATGTGATTACAAGTATAAATTGAACATAACAAGTATAAATGGAACATAATTGATATAAATATGACTTTCATTATGATTGGTGTCTCGGATTACAAGGTTTCAAAACAAAATACGATTACAAGGAATACAAGTTTCCAATAATAGAATTACAAGACAACTTTCTAATTAAGGAAAGTTACGAAAAAGCGGAGCATTACAGTGTCCCCTCCTTTAGGAAATTTCGTCCCAAAATTTATTCAAGAGGAAGACTTTGAAAAAGAGAACATTTTGGCTAAGGCAATTGACTAAAATCGAGACTAAGAAGTGTGAGATGTGTCGATAAACGTATGAAATTGTTTGAGGAACGAAAGGATAGGTTGTAAGAAAAAGAGTTTTGACTAAGATGACTTGAGATATTAAACACAAGTAAAATGTGTATGTGTGTGTATAGGTAAAGCGAGCTTTAAATAAGTTTGAATAACTTAAAATGGAAAGGTATTTTAGAATATGTTACCTAAGAAAGAAAACTTTTGTACAAAAACTGTATGTATTTATGATGGAAAGTGTGACCGCACTGTAGGTTGTTAGAAAAGTTTCATTGGTTTTAAAAAGCATTGATAAATCTTAGTTTTGTAGAAAAATTGTTTATTAGTGAAAAACGAGGAAGTTAGGTATTTTAAATAAAACGGTTTTGGAGGTAATGACCAACTAAGCATGTTTGCACATAAACAAGAATGGAAGATAGTCTCAAAGCAAGAAAGTATTTTGGGGTTTGAAGATTTAAACCGATTGATGGTAAATGAGGTTTGTGTAAAGACAAGGAATAACTGGGAACAACGGAGGTATGAGAGTGAACGGTCGATCAGGTAGAGGAATGCAAGGATAGGAATGTTATGTGTGTTGGATAATAAACGAAAGCGATGCGTTAAGAATGAGGTCTCGTCATGGATAATCGGATGTGGTGCGCTAGCAATGTGTTTGTAAGATGTTAAAGTTTGTGAATCGGGTCTAAATAGGGTCTGCAAAACACCGAATTTCTCATGGACCGTTTTACGAAAGTTTGGTAACATGGTGAAAACACTTATATATAGGAAGTACCAGCGGCGTATCCACCATGTTTTGACCATGTTACACCCGTTTCGTTATTCGCGTCATGTTACATTCCGTATCTTACCATACACAGTAGTACACTCTATGATTCTCATGCGCCTATCATTATAATCCCGTGTGCACCCGTGATTATATTGATCGTCGCTTAATCCGCATAGCTTGTACTAGTTGCGTATGAATTAAGGTATACATAAATTTTGAAAATAAGAATGTGTACGTATAAGATTGTAGTATGCAAGCGTGTCTATGTTTAAGTATGTAAGTGACCAATGTAAGCAAATCCCTCAGGTTATGCTCACCTATAGGTATGAATGTATGAATATGAGTATGAATAAAAGTACACGTTTGATCATAAGTATAAGTATGAATATGCATGTGAGTATTGTGACATCTGTGCTTGTGTAATCATTGAACAATTCTGAACAATTCAAACATCAATAAAACAATGTGATTTGATCCCAATATTTGTCATTTATGTTTGACATTTTGCATGTTTTGATTTTTGATCGATTTTAAACTCTATATCGCTTTCTGGAAAGTTATACGCAAACTGATGCGTAAACATAATCAGTTTAACACGACAAACACTCCGGAATAGAAACATAAGCTTAACATACCTTAAATAACCTTTACATAACTTAGAAATAAGTTTTAAAGGGTTTGGTATGGCAAAAACAAGTTTATTCGCTCACAGAGACTATTTCTGTCAAACTACCAAAGTTTGTTGTTTCGTATGGCAACGTACATTCCGGAACATGATCATAAGCTAAACATACCATAAATAACCTTAACTTAGCTTAGAAATAAGCTTAGAGTGGTTTGGTATGCGAGAATACGCTTATTTGATCAAACAGGGACTAAAAGCGTAAAAAACGGCGTAAGTTTGCATTTACGCGCATATCTTACGTTCTGACCACACCCGGACATCCAAAAATTTTTGTAGTCACTAAAATATTTTATTTTAGTGATCGGAATGCAAAAATACCATTCGTCGCTTAATTTGGATCGTTTCCGCGTCCGTTCGAGTTTCATCGTAATTAACCGAACAACGTGACCGTACGACCAAACGAACCGACATCCATGATATTTCCAAGCATATTTTGAGTCCCCTATACTTTGAAGACCTTGTAGAGCCTTGAAAATGGCTTAACGGGGGTCAAATACGTCAAAAATCAGCTTAAACACATGCAGGGACTGAAATGGAACAAATCTGAAACTGCTGGGCTATAGCTCGCGGGCCGCGAAGGCCAGCCCCATTTCCTATGCGGGGCACGACAGAGTGCCAGCGACAGAATCTGATTTTCAGCTGTTGGCTTGTTTTGAGGGACTTTTATGCAATTTTCTTGTTTTGGGGAGCAAGTTAACACTTCTCCAAGTAACATTAGCTGTCCCTTAACACTTGTATGGTTGGGATTTATTGCTTGGTGGCCAAATAAACACTTGTAATGATATTACAAGTTCACCACAAGTATAAATACCTCCCACCTTTCACTTGTTCAATTGCTTATTCTCATTTTGGAACTCTAAGTGGAGGATTTCCTGCTAAGGAGCCACCTACCTGAGTTCTAAAACCTTCCTTCTAGCATTTGAACACCTTGTAAGTGTTCTTTCATGGCTTAGTAGTTATTTTCAGCCATTTAGAGCTGAAAGTCAAACAGTTTGACCAATAGTTTGACTTTTGATTTTGACCATCAATTGGTCAAGTCAAAGTTCAATTGAACTTTGCAACGTGATTGTAATCACGATGGTTATAATCCTTAGCGATTATACCCACTGATTACCACGTTGACTAGGCGTAGTGTCGAGTCAAAGTTTCGGTCAAAATGCGTATTTGCGTGCATTTTGCAACGGAACTACTTGTAGGTATCAAAACACTTTGTTTTGATACCAAATAAGTTTTCTAAATTAGTTAAACATGTTTTAACATGTTTAACTCGTCACTACTAGTTTAGTGCTTGTTTAGGGTCGTAAGTTAAGCGGTCTTGACAACCGCTTAGACTTTCGAACCCGACCCGTTTGGTCGATCATTAGGATCAAACCAAACTTATTTATTGATCATAGTTGCATAGGGAATAACCTACTGAGGTTATACTTTATGATCACTTAGGTTGGTTAGTTATTCATTAAGTTGTTTATATGCCCATAGAAAATGACCAAAATGCCCTTTTTAAGCATAAATCCATATTTAACATATGTGATCAAATTTTTTGACATCTAAACTGATTTAGTAACATATTTAACCATAATTGGGCATGTAAGACTTAACATAGGACTTAGATAACCATCCGACCTTAGGTTTACTCAAACGACATGTTAAAGTAGCTTAAACTACCTTAACGGGTCGAAACAGGTTAAAAGCACTTAGGTTATGTTTCTAATCAGAATGTTAGCTCTATTAAATCATGCCATATGAGTTCCAATACTCGTTTGATTTATAAGAACTACATTCTATCCTATTCCCCGATTTAGGATCCGTTAATTAACGTAGTTACCTATATTAGGTGCCGTTTGATTCCGTGATCCTTGAAGCTTTAATTGGTCTTAATTCCAAGACTAATAAGCAATCCCAAGTGAGTACATAATCCCCTCTTTTACCGCTTTCAAATATTTTGGGGTGAAACACTTGTGCTTACATATTACTTTCATGCTTTCATTGCTTTTATGACATATACATGCTATGTTCACCTAGTACACATATAGTACATGATTTCCCATTGTGTTTTGCTATGTATGTTTACTGAGCATGCTAGCACATTGATTCATAAACATTTTTGCTATGTATGTTTACTTAGCATGCTAGCACATTGATTTCATAAACATTTCTGCTATGTATGTTTACTTAGCATGCTAGCACATTGATTTCATGAACATTTCTACTATGTATGTTTACTTAGCATACTTAGTACATGGTTTTCACATGCTACATTGGTTACGAAATTTGGTATGTTTAATCGGGACAATAATACATTCATTAACATTGATCACGCCGCTCGGTAGTATGTAATGGTACCATCGGACTTGACAAATCCCGTTCTCGACTTCCTAGGTTTGTTTGGAAGTAAGGAATGACAGAATCCGATATACATAAATTGATAAACCTTTAATTCGTTTAAGGGTTTGTCCAAACAGTCGCAAGGCTTGAATGTATGCGATAAACATTACTGTATAAATGTTTGTACCCATAAAGCATTGTTTTCTGCAAAACATAACATTTGATTTAAACTTAGGTTTACTCAAAAAACATTGTTTTGTACATTTTTACCTATGGGGTTGAGTAAATTCTATTTATTCACCATACATGACATTGTTTTCACATTGACATTATACATATGGTTTGAGTAGATACTTTCTACTTGCCATACATTACATTTGATTATACATGACATAGTTTACACATGACATTGGACATGGTTTACACATAAACATTTTGACATTGGTTTTAAACAAGACATTTTGGTTGATTATTGATAAGTGACTTATATAACGAGGCTATGTGCTATATGATAAAAGCATGGTGGATACGCCGCTGGTACTTCCTATATATAAGTGCTTTTATTGTATTACACATTGTAGCGTTATCTAAACCACTTCGACAAGACATAAAACATTTTATACAAAGACACGATGTAACACCCGTGTCACTCCAACCATCAGACAAATGCCAAACCAATGAAATATAGTATTTCATACTTGGGATTTGTAAAAATATGTGTATCGTTTACACATATCAATTCCTGTTCGATCTCAAGCTTTAAATCGCTTTCTGGAGGGTTATACGCGCTCTGATGTGTAGATATAACCAGTTTAATCCAACGAACACTCCGGAATAGTGAAATAGGCTTAACATACCTTAAATAACCTTTACATAACTTAGATATAAGTTTTGGAAGGTTTGGTGTGGTGAAATCAAAGTTTAATCGCTTACAGGGACTAAAGTTGACAAACTGCGAAAGTATGCCAATTTGAACTGTAACAGACCTTCTGGAGCATGACCATAAGTTAAACATACCACAAACATCCTTTACATAGCTTAGAAATAGGCTTTGAGGTGTTCGGTATGCTAAAATAAACTTTTGTGTCATTCAGGGACTAAAAGTGTCAAAAAGTGCACAAGTTTGCATTTTTACGCATAACTTACGTTCTGAATACATCCGGACATCCAAAAATTTATATAAGCATGACTATATTATATTTGAGTGTTCGCTTTAAGAAAAATCCTTTCGTTTCGTCATTTGGTTCGTTTTTCGCGCTTATGCGCATTCCGTCGTAATTAAGCGAACATCGCGTTCGTACGGCCAAACGAACCGACATCCGAGATATTTTTGAACACATTTTAAGTTCCCTATACTTTAACTTCATTTTAGAGCTTTGAAATGGGGTTAACGGGCCTTAAACGTGTCGAAAATGGCCTAAATACAGTTCAGGGACCAAAAGTGTAATTCTGCCGAAATAGTGCCTAGCGGTGCGCTACACTTTAAGCGTAGCGGTGCGCTAGGGGTCTGCTGACCAGATTCAGAGTTTCTAAACAGCAGGCTGCAGCTGTTACAACCTCAACCACATGTTCTAAAATGCTTAGTCAGCTGATAAGATCATATTTTAGTCACCATAAGGTTCCAACACATGTACGGCCTTGATCGTTTCCCCTTTTCCAAGAAACGATCTCAACGGTGGACCGAATACTATAAATACCCCAACACCCCAATGCAAAACTTACAAGAATTCTGATTTTTGAGAGCTCTAAGTTGAAACCATTGTTTCATACCTGAGTTCTTGAAGTCGGGATTAGCATTCGGGGACCCTGGGTTAGTATTCTTTCGTTCTTTTCCTTATTTTACTGCTTTTCGAGTCAGAAAGTCAAACTTTGTTTGACTTTCAGCGTTGACCAGTAATGGTCAATGCGAAGTTCGTTTGAACTTCGCAACGTGAGTGTAATCACGTTGGTCATAGTCCCTTGGGACTATGCCCACTGATTACCACGTTGTCTAGAGTCGTAGGGTAGGCGATCTAATAAATCGCCTATACCTTCGAACTCGACCCATTTGGTCGATCATTAGGATCCGACCAAACACATTAGGTGACCATAGTAGGTAGGGAATAACCTTCCGAGGTTATACCCTATGGTCACATCGTTTAAGTAGTTGTATGATAGGTAGTTTATATGCCTTAGGTAAATTACCAGAATACCCTTTTCATGTATAATTGGTAATTAATCATATGTAACCTAAACTTTTGTCACATAACTGATTATGTAACATGTTTAGGCATATAACACTTGTCATAGGACTAGTTAGGCGGTCCGAACGCGTTTCACGCGAACGACACGTTAAAGTAGCATAAGCTCCTAAACGGGTCGTAATGGGTCGTAGACACTTGGGTTAAGTTTCATTTAGTATGAAGGCTTTGTTAAACCATATCATATGAGTTCCTACACTCATTTGGTTTACAAACCCTAATGCTACCCAATCTTCCGATTTAGGTCCGGTTAATTAACATAGTTACCTATATTAGGTGCCGTTTGATTTCCGTGATCTCTAGCTTTGTTTGGTTGTTACTCAAGGACTACTGAGCAATCTCAAGTGAGTACATAGAACCCCCTCTTTTAAATGTTTTCAAGGTGTTTATGTGAGTACATAGACCCCTCTTTTACTGTTTTCCAAACTGTTTTGGGGTGGAACACATGTGCCTACTTGTTACTTTCATGCTTTCCTGTTTTCAAATCATATACTTCCTATGTTCATTAGTACATTATAGTACATGATTTCATTACATTTCATACTAGGTGTGCCATTGTGTGCATTACTTAGTACATTGTTTTACATTACATCACATGCTACGTATGTCTATTGTTGCATACTTAGTACAGGTCGCATGCTACGTATGTATGTTGTTGCATACTTAGTACAGATATTTCAGTTCACATGCTATGTATGTTTGTTGTAGCATACTTAGTACATTTCTTATTCATCATATACTTACATTTTGGACGCATATTACATGATTTACATTGATCATGCATTTACTACATAAAACATAACTTTGATTTAAACCAAGTTTTACTTCAATACTTTGTTTTGTGCATATGGTTTAGTTGAGACCTTTCACTTGCCATACATGACATATTTGACATAGACATTTAACATGGATATTTGACATAGACAATTTGACATGATTTACATCTTGACATGAACATTTTACATTGTTTGGTTTGGTTTGATTAAGTGATTAAGTAACGATGCGTGTGTAATATGATACAAGCATGGTGGATACGCCGCTGGTACTTCCTATATATAAGTGTTTGTATGGTATTACATGTCGTAACGTTATTTGAATCATTTCAGTTTGAGACATAGAACATTTTATACAAATAACATATTTTTCACAAGACATTGATTTACAAACAACTTATCTAATACAAACTCATTTTACATGGTTATTCATTTAACCATACATTATACATTATTTATACATATCATCTGGTCTTATCGATTTTCAAATGATTTACAAAACAAAGCAAATAACAAGGTTCATGACTAAACATTTTCTCAAACATAAGTCATGAAACCTATTTTCACAAAACCTATGTATCTCACCGGCATTTTTATGCTGACGTACCATATTTTCACATGTGTTTTTCAGGAACTGTTGCGTAAGATGATCAAGATACACATAGGCAGACTTGGGCTTTAGTGACAATAAAAGATGCAAGACTAGTTAATTTTGTTGTATTTATTTATTTGTTAAGACATTGTAACACTTTTAATCAATAAAACGAAACTTCAATTGCCATGGATTTGAAACATTAATTCTGTTACAACACTCCCCGATGTTTCCGCCACGTTTTGTATGTTCCACGTGGTCGGGGTGTGACAGAAAAGATGGTATCAGAGCCAATGGTTATAGGGAATTAGGTTATTAGTAATGCTTTGACCTAGTCTATAACTTTCTTAGGACCCTAACGCGAGTTTACTTGCGTTTAGTCATAAAACAATACCGTCACCTATCCTTAGGCGACGACCACAACAAGAACATAAATTTCAAAACCGCTTTGAAAACTAGTCATCTGTTCAGGATGATTGATTACAAGGTTTTGAACCCTCTATTGTAAGGTTTTGAACCCTCTGTTATATGGTTTTGAACCCCTTTGAATTTTCAAAATCTCGTCAAGGTTTTGGGTTTTAAATAATGTGAACACGTGCAAACTGGAAGGGTGAATGCCTGTATTCTGGGTTTTCTGTCTAGGCAAGCAATTCGTATACATCTCATCAGACGCGAGACCAGTTGTGCTTACCTGGGAATTCTTGGGATGAGTGTTCACTTATAGGCGAGCATGTCTTCGCGATACATTATATTGACCCGTTTACTTTGATTAGTCACCATCTCATTTGTTTGCCTTTGGTAACAAACAAATGGTCACAATCTACATGCCTTGTCATTTCCTTTTGACTATCTTTCGCTTGTTTCCTCCTATGCCTTTCGTTATCTTCAAGATGCTTCTTCATCGCAACAACAATGTCCGAACCAGGTGCTGCAATTACCCAGCGAATAGGCGTCGTACTCCAGAGGACCGTTGACTTAGCTATCACCATGACTCGCCTCAGGGATGAAGCTGTATAAGGGAACTGCTCCTTGGTGCAATCAATGCCATCGTCATTATTCAAATCAAATACCTTGTTTCAAATGTACCCACGGTGGACGATGGAGACATTTGGTTAACATATGCCGCTTTGCAATCCAAAGCAAAGCTGTTACAAATCCTGCTACTGCTCAACCTTCAAACTCTGCTTCATATGTCGCTTGGCATATCTGGCGCCTCAACCTCATGAACTTTCTACCTTGTGTATCGACGTAAGCACGCCTAGTGCAAGGTGTCGGAACACTCTCGTTACACAAACTCCAAAATCCATGAGGATCTTTCTATCTTCATAATTAGATCCTTGTGGATGGGTATCATTCATCGGAGTCCTTAATTGAATTCTTTGTATGATTCAATACGTACATCACAATTCAATAGGGACAAAGCCGAATTCCTTTTAAGATTATCCTATCTTCATAGATAGATTCTTGATATGATTAAAGTGCCAAAATGAAATCCACGAATTGGATTCCTGGTGTGCTTTAAGTATCCGCGTCCAAAGATAACAAATTAATAACCAAGTTAAACAACTATGTGATTATGTGCTTATGTGTTCCCTTTTTATGTTTTTGTGTGATCCAAGTTTTGTCATCCAAATCCTCATAGAATCTTCCATATCTTCGTATAAGGGATTCATAGTAGGATATCCAAAGGTACTATATTAAATCCTCAATGGGCTTCTACGTTGTAGTTAAGTCCCTTGGATTTTATTGTACTATTCCATAATTAGACCCCTTGAGTGGTCTAGTTAAACAGATTGATCCAAAAATCTGGTTAAGTATATCAAATGATGATATAGCTGAAAGGACTCCTTGGAGGTCTAATTAAAAAGATCATGTGTTGATCTGATTAAAAAGGACCCTATGGTAGTCTAGTCACACTCATCACAGGTTTGATATTTTCTTCCCCTACACATCATGAAATGCACTGTGCGGACTGTGCAAGGAATTACGTAATTATGGACGCGTACATAATTATGGAAATTCAGTGCACAGAGACCACAGCGAATTTTGTCATGTATTCCGTTCATTTTTGTTTCTGAAGATGTAAAATGACTATTCTGTTCATTTTTGTTTCTGAAGATGTAAAATGACTATTCCGTTCATTTTTGTTTCTGAAGATGTAAAATGACTATTCCGTTCATTTTTGTTTCTGAAGATGTAAAATGACCATTCTGTTCATTTTTGTTTCTGAAGATGTAAAATGACCTTTCCGTTCATTTTTGTTTCTGAAGATGTAAAATGACCATTCCGTTCATTTTTGTTTCTGAAGATGTAAAATGACCATTCCGTTCATTTTTGTTTCTGAAGATGTAAAATGACCATTCTGTTCATTTTTGTTTCTGAAGATGTAAAATGACCTTTCCGTTCATTTTTGTTTTTGAAGATGTAAAATGACTATTCCGTTCATTTTTGTTTCTGAAGATGTAAAATGACTATTCCGTTCATTTTTGTTTCCGAAGATGTAAAATGACCATTCTGTTCATTTTTGTTTCTGAAGATGTAAAATGACCATTCCGTTCATTTTTGTTTCTGAAGATGTAAAATGACTATTCTGTTCATTTTTGTTTCTGAAGATGTAAAATGACTATTCCGTTCATTTTTGTTTCCGAAGATGTAAAATGACCATTCTGTTCATTTTTGTTTCTGAAGATGTAAAATGACCATTCCGTTCATTTTTGTTTCTGAAGATGTAAAATGACCATTCTGTTCATTTTTGTTTCTGAAGATGTAAAATGACCTTTCCGTTCATTTTTGTTTCTGAAGATGTAAAATGACCATTCCGTTCATTTTTGTTTCTGAAGATGTAAAATGACCATTCCGTTCATTTTTGTTTCTGAAGATGTAAAATGACCATTCTGTTCATTTTTGTTTCTGAAGATGTAAAATGACCTTTCCGTTCATTTTTGTTTCTGAAGATGTAAAATGACCTTTCCGTTCATTTTTGTTTCTGAAGATGTAAAATGACCATTCCGTTCATTTTTGTTTCTGAAGATGTAAAATGACCATTCCGTTCATTTTTGTTTCTGAAGATGTAAAATGACCATTCTGTTCATTTTTGTTTCTGAAGATGTAAAATGACCTTTCCGTTCATTTTTGTTTCTGAAGATGTAAAATGACTATTCCGTTCATTTTTGTTTCTGAAGATGTAAAATGACTATTCCGTTCATTTTTGTTTCCGAAGATGTAAAATGACCATTCTGTTCATTTTTGTTTCTGAAGATGTAAAATGACCATTCCGTTCATTTTTGTTTCTGAAGATGTAAAATGACTATTCTGTTCATTTTTGTTTCTGAAGATGTAAAATGACTATTCCGTTCATTTTTGTTTCCGAAGATGTAAAATGACCATTCTGTTCATTTTTGTTTCTGAAGATGTAAAATGACCATTCCGTTCACTTTTGTTTCTGAAGATGTAAAATGACTATTCTGTTCATTTGTTTCTGAATAATGCCTATTGAAAATAACTCCGTTCATTTTTCAATTCTGAAAAATGTCCGTTAAAGAGAAATAACAGGATTATGCCTTTCATATCTCTGGTGATTATTTGACACAAAGCCACAGTTAGACTCCTACGAATTAATTTCGGGACGAAATTTCCTAAAGTAGGGGAGACTGTAACACCCGTGTCACTCCAACCATCAGACAAATGCCAAACCAATGAAATATAGTATTTCATACTTGGGATTTGTAAAAATATGTGTATCGTTTACACATATCAATTCCTGTTCGATCTCAAGCTTTAAATCGCTTTCTGGAGGGTTATACGCGCTCTGATGTGTAGATATAACCAGTTTAATCCAACGAACACTCCGGAATAGTGAAATAGGCTTAACATACCTTAAATAACCTTTACATAACTTAGATATAAGTTTTGGAAGGTTTGGTGTGGTGAAATCAAAGTTTAATCGCTTACAGGGACTAAAGTTGACAAACTGCGAAAGTATGCCAATTTGAACTGTAACAGACCTTCTGGAGCATGACCATAAGTTAAACATACCACAAACATCCTTTACATAGCTTAGAAATAGGCTTTGAGGTGTTCGGTATGCTAAAATAAACTTTTGTGTCATTCAGGGACTAAAAGTGTCAAAAAGTGCACAAGTTTGCATTTTTACGCATAACTTACGTTCTGAATACATCCGGACATCCAAAAATTTATATAAGCATGACTATATTATATTTGAGTGTTCGCTTTAAGAAAAATCCTTTCGTTTCGTCATTTGGTTCGTTTTTCGCGCTTATGCGCATTCCGTCGTAATTAAGCGAACATCGCGTTCGTACGGCCAAACGAACCGACATCCGAGATATTTTTGAACACATTTTAAGTTCCCTATACTTTAAATTCATTTTAGAGCTTTGAAATGGGGTTAACGGGCCTTAAACGTGTCGAAAATGGCCTAAATACAGTTCAGGGACCAAAAGTGTAATTCTGCCGAAATAGTGCCTAGCGGTGCGCTACACTTTAAGCGTAGCGGTGCGCTAGGGGTCTGCTGACCAGATTCAGAGTTTCTAAACAGCAGGCTGCAGCTGTTACAACCTCAACCACATGTTCTAAAATGCTTAGTCAGCTGATAAGATCATATTTTAGTCACCATAAGGTTCCAACACATGTACGGCCTTGATCGTTTCCCCTTTTCCAAGAAACGATCTCAACGGTGGACCGAATACTATAAATACCCCAACACCCCAATGCAAAACTTACAAGAATTCTGATTTTTGAGAGCTCTAAGTTGAAACCATTGTTTCATACCTGAGTTCTTGAAGTCGGGATTAGCATTCGGGGACCCTGGGTTAGTATTCTTTCGTTCTTTTCCTTATTTTACTGCTTTTCGAGTCAGAAAGTCAAACTTTGTTTGACTTTCAGCGTTGACCAGTAATGGTCAATGCGAAGTTCGTTTGAACTTCGCAACGTGAGTGTAATCACGTTGGTCATAGTCCCTTGGGACTATGCCCACTGATTACCACGTTGTCTAGAGTCGTAGGGTAGGCGATCTAATAAATCGCCTATACCTTCGAACTCGACCCATTTGGTCGATCATTAGGATCCGACCAAACACATTAGGTGACCATAGTAGGTAGGGAATAACCTTCCGAGGTTATACCCTATGGTCACATCGTTTAAGTAGTTGTATGATAGGTAGTTTATATGCCTTAGGTAAATTACCAGAATACCCTTTTCATGTATAATTGGTAATTAATCATATGTAACCTAAACTTTTGTCACATAACTGATTATGTAACATGTTTAGGCATATAACACTTGTCATAGGACTAGTTAGGCGGTCCGAACGCGTTTCACGCGAACGACACGTTAAAGTAGCATAAGCTCCTAAACGGGTCGTAATGGGTCGTAGACACTTGGGTTAAGTTTCATTTAGTATGAAGGCTTTGTTAAACCATATCATATGAGTTCCTACACTCATTTGGTTTACAAACCCTAATGCTACCCAATCTTCCGATTTAGGTCCGGTTAATTAACATAGTTACCTATATTAGGTGCCGTTTGATTTCCGTGATCTCTAGCTTTGTTTGGTTGTTACTCAAGGACTACTGAGCAATCTCAAGTGAGTACATAGAACCCCCTCTTTTAAATGTTTTCAAGGTGTTTATGTGAGTACATAGACCCCTCTTTTACTGTTTTCCAAACTGTTTTGGGGTGGAACACATGTGCCTACTTGTTACTTTCATGCTTTCCTGTTTTCAAATCATATACTTCCTATGTTCATTAGTACATTATAGTACATGATTTCATTACATTTCATACTAGGTGTGCCATTGTGTGCATTACTTAGTACATTGTTTTACATTACATCACATGCTACGTATGTCTATTGTTGCATACTTAGTACAGGTCGCATGCTACGTATGTATGTTGTTGCATACTTAGTACAGATATTTCAGTTCACATGCTATGTATGTTTGTTGTAGCATACTTAGTACATTTCTTATTCATCATATACTTACATTTTGGACGCATATTACATGATTTACATTGATCATGCATTTACTACATAAAACATAACTTTGATTTAAACCAAGTTTTACTTCAATACTTTGTTTTGTGCATATGGTTTAGTTGAGACCTTTCACTTGCCATACATGACATATTTGACATAGACATTTAACATGGATATTTGACATAGACAATTTGACATGATTTACATCTTGACATGAACATTTTACATTGTTTGGTTTGGTTTGATTAAGTGATTAAGTAACGATGCGTGTGTAATATGATACAAGCATGGTGGATACGCCGCTGGTACTTCCTATATATAAGTGTTTGTATGGTATTACATGTCGTAACGTTATTTGAATCATTTCAGTTTGAGACATAGAACATTTTATACAAATAACATATTTTTCACAAGACATTGATTTACAAACAACTTATCTAATACAAACTCATTTTACATGGTTATTCATTTAACCATACATTATACATTATTTATACATATCATCTGGTCTTATCGATTTTCAAATGATTTACAAAACAAAGCAAATAACAAGGTTCATGACTAAACATTTTCTCAAACATAAGTCATGAAACCTATTTTCACAAAACCTATGTATCTCACCGGCATTTTTATGCTGACGTACCATATTTTCACATGTGTTTTTCAGGAACTGTTGCGTAAGATGATCAAGATACACATAGGCAGACTTGGGCTTTAGTGACAATAAAAGATGCAAGACTAGTTAATTTTGTTGTATTTATTTATTTGTTAAGACATTGTAACACTTTTAATCAATAAAACGAAACTTCAATTGCCATGGATTTGAAACATTAATTCTGTTACAACACTCCCCGATGTTTCCGCCACGTTTTGTATGTTCCACGTGGTCGGGGTGTGACACACGACATTGTTTTACAAACAACAAGTTTTACACAAATTCATTATACTTGGTTATTTATTTAACCATGCATTATTCTTTTATTATCATCTGATTTTCATATCGATTTTAACATGATTTTATAAAAGAAAACATTTTACAAGGTTCATGACTACATTTTTGTTAAACACTCCTTTTAAATACAATAATGAATCCTTCATAAACAAAACCTATGTATCTCACAGGCATTTTTATGCTGACGTACCTATTTTTACATGTGTTTCAGGTGCTAATGCATGATGATGTTTGTGCTACACTTAGGCGGACTCGGGCCTTAGTGACTTAAAAGACAGTTTAAACATGTTATGTTCTCATTAACTCATAAGAAAATGTAAACACTTTACCTAATAATACAAAACTTTAATTACCATGGTTGTGGAACAATAATTCTGTCGCTCCACTCCCCGACGTTTCCGCCACGGTTTGTTGTTTTACGCGGTCAGGGTGTGAAAGAAGAGTTGGTATCAGAGCCAATGGTTATAGGGAATTAGGTTATTAGTAATGATTTGACCTAGACTATAACTTTCTAGGACCCTAACACAAGTTATCTTGTGTTTAGATCTTAAAACAATACACATCACCTATCCTTAGGTGATTTCCAAAACATGAACACAAATTCCCAAAATGGTTTTGAAATCAATCATCTATCCTTGGATGATTTCTTTTTGGCTTTGTGCCATCCGAATTTTCAAAATCTCGTCAAAGTTTGGGTCTAAATAATGTGAACACGTGCAATCTGGAAGGGTGGATGCCTGTACCCTGAGTTTTCTGTCTAAGGCTAGAGTGTTTGTACAAATCCGCAGTATCGGACCAGTCACTCTTACCTGGGAACTCTTGGGGTGAGTGTCCACTTATAGGCTAAAGCATGTCTTCGCGATACATTGTTATGACCCATTTACTTTGATTTATCACTGTGTGTCGTCTGTTTGTTACGAGGTAACGAATGAATGACCACCATCCTTACATTTTGTTGATATTTATGACATCTCATTTCTTTCATCACATCATCTCACTCATTTTCTCTCATGTTTCCTCTTTTAGAATGCCTCCTCGATGCAACGTCCAATAACCTGATGCCGAACTGGCAACTATTATAGCACAGCAGATGGCTGCTATGCTACTTAATCTTATCACTTAAATAAACCAAGCCAACAATAACAATAATGCACCTGCTCCGTGCAATTTCAAAATTTTTAACTCGGAAAAACCACTCAAGTTTAGTGGTTCTGAAGGAGCAACTGGGCTCCTACGGTGGTTTGAGAGTCTTGAGAGCACCTTTCGCCATGTTCAGCGTCCTGACAATCGTAAGGTCGAGTTTGCTTCAGGTGTATTCCAAAAGAGGGCTCTCACTTGGTGCAATGGGTTAATGAGAGATCGAGGTGCTGAGGTTGCTTTGGTTCAGACATGGGGGGAACTTAGAGCTCTTATAATGAGAGAGTTCTTCCCTCGTCACGAGCAGAGGGCACTTGAAAATGAGTTCCATGATCTGAAGCAAGACAGTGGTGAACACCGAGCATATACTGACAGGTACGAGGAGTTAAGCTTACTCTATCCGACGATGGTCACGCCTTTGGATAAGGCTATTGAGAAGTACATAGACGGTTTGCCAGATCCTGTTCAGGATATTGTCACTGGCAGCAACCCTACAACCGTCTGACAGGCCATTGAGCTAGCTGCAACCCTAACTGATTCTCAAGTCAAAAAGGGGAAACTCCACAGAAAGGGGGATAAGAAACAGAAATAGTCTGATAGCACCAATGAGCAAAAGGGTAAGAAATCTGAGTCCTCTAAGAAGTCAAGGAAGCGTAAGGCTTCCAAGAACTTCACTGTTACTACTCAGACTAACCAGGCAGTACAGAATCAACCTGCACAACCTGCTGCTAAGAGGCAGTATGCTGGCAACACACCTCTGTGCAACAAGTGTAATAGCTATCATCAACCACAAGTGCAATGTCGCATCTGCACAAACTGTGGGAAGCCTGGTCATGTTGCAAACACCTGCCGTTTTGCTCTTAACCAAAATCAGGCAGTCCAAAACCCTGCCCAAAATCCTGCACGACGTCACTATCCGCCTGGCTCATGTTTTAACTGTGGGGATCTGACCCACTACAGGAACAACTGCCCGAGGTTGGCAAATGCGAATCAAGCACAGGCTCGTGGTAGAGCTTCTAATCTGAATGCAAATGAGGCGTGTGCGGATAATGAAGTGGTGAACGGTACGTTCTTTGTTAACAACCAACCTGCTTCTATTCTATTTGATTCTGGTGTCGATAAGAGTTTTGTGTCCTTAGCTTTTGAGCCTTTGCTTTCGATGACTAGAACAAAACTAGGAAAGCCCTTGACAGTAGAAGTAGCTAGTGGTGAACCCGTTGTACTTGACTTTGTTCTTCGAAATTGCCAGTTGAACCTTAATAACCATGTTTTTCCTATTGACCTCACGCCGATACAACTTGGGAGCTTCGACGTAATAGTAGGAATGGATTGGTTAGCCAAATACCATGCTGAGGTGGTTTGTTTTGAGAAGATTGTCCGTATACCGCTTTCGACTGGTGAGATCTTAGAAGTTCATGGGGAGAAACCCGTTAGTGGTCTTAAGCTTATGTCTTGTACCCAAGCCCAAAAATACCTACGAAAGAACTATGTCGCCTTCTTGGCACATATCATAGAAGAGAAAGGCAAAGGTAAGACTATCCAAGATATCCCTGTTGTTCGGGATTATCCTGAGGTATTTCCTGAAGAATTACCTGGTTTACCCCCTGTACGCCAAGTTGAGTTTCGCATTGATCTTGTACCTGGTGCAAATCCTGTTGCTAAATCACCTTACCGTCTTGCACCGTCTGAGATGCAAGAGTTGTCTAAACAGCTTCAGGAGCTTTCTGACAAAGGATTCATTCGTCCGAGCTTTTCACCTTGGGGCGCTCCTGTCCTATTCGTGAAAAAGAAAGATGGGTCTTTCTGAATGTGTATTGATTATCGTGAGCTCAACAAGCTTACCATCAAGAATCGATATCCCCTACCTCGCATTGATGATCTCTTTGATTAGCTACAAGGTGCAACATGATTTTCAAAGATTGACCTACATTCTGGGTATCATCAACTTCGAGTGATCAAAGAAGATATTCCCAAGATAGCTTTTCGCACAAGATACGGTCACTATGAGTTTACTGTTATGCCTTTCGGTTTAACTAATGCTCCTGCTGTTTTCATGGACTTGATGAATAGGGTTTGTAAGCCTTATTTGGACAAGTTCATCATTGTTTTCATTGATGGCATTCTGATCTATTCTAAGACACGAGCTGATCATGAGCAACATCTCCATCTTACAATGGAACTCCTAAAGAAAGAACAACTTTTCGCCAAATTCTTCAAGTGTGAATTCTGGCTTAAGGAAGTTCAATTTTTGGGGCACATCGTCAACGAACAAGGTATACATGTAGATCCCGCCAAAATCAGTGCGATTAAGGATTGGGATACACCTACTACTCCTACTGAGGTTCGTTCATTTCTTGGTCTAGCGGGTTATTATCGCTGTTTCATTGAAAAATTCTCCAAAATTGCGGTTCCTCTCACTGCTTTAACTCAGAAGAATAAACCTTTTGAGTGGGGATCCAAACAGGAAGAAGCTTTTCAGACCTTGAAACAGAAACTCTGTAATACACCTATTCTATCTTTACCCGAGGGCAACGACAATTTTGTCGTATACTGTGATGCGTCTAACTTAGGCATTGGCCGCGTTCTTATGCAAAGAAAAAAAGTCATAGCTTATGCATCAAGACAGCTGAAGGTACACGAGAAAAACTACACGACTCATGATCTTGAGTTGGGTGCAGTAGTTTTTGCTCTCAAAATCTAGAGACACTACCTGTACGGTACAAAGTGTGTAGTGTTCACTGACCACAAACGTCTCTAGCATATCTTCAATCAGAAAGAACTTAACATGAGGCAATGACGTTGGGTTGAACTTCTAAACGACTACGATTGCGAAATTCGCTACCATCCTGGTAAGGCGAATGTCGTGGTTGACGCATTGAGTCATAAGGAATGTGTCAAGCTTCACTGTGTTCAGGTTCGATCTGATATTCAAACCCGCATTTCTCAAGCTCAACATACTTGTGTTATACAAGACTTGATGGGTAAGGAATTACCATATCATCTTAAGCCTGAGCTTGAACTGAAAGACTTTGGGCTATATTATTTCATGGGCCGTGTGTGGGTCCCAAGTCAAGACAATCTTCGCACCTTGCTAATGGATGAAGCTCATAAATCGCGTTATTCTATTCATCCTAGTGCAGAATGTATAAGGATCTTCGAACCCAGTATTGGTGGTCGGGTATGAAGAAGGACATTGCCTTATATGTTTCCAAATGCCTTACTTGTCTTAAGGTTAAGGCAGAACATCAACATCCCTCTGGATTATTGGAGCAACCAGAGATACCGGTTTGGAAATGGGAAAACATTGCTATGGACCTCATTACCAAGCTGCCACGTACTAATAGAGGTCATGATGCAATTTTGGTAATAGTTGATCGTCTAACAAAGTCAGCATATTTCATGCCGATCCGTGAGGATCTATCTGCTGACAAACTTGCTAAGATCTACGTAGATGATATAGTATCTCGACATGATGTTCCGTTGAACATTATATCTGACAGAGATGCTCGATTCTCGTCTCACTTTTGGAGAACCATGCAATCTGCCATGGGAACCCAACTTAATTTGAGCACAGCGTATCATCCTCAACGGATTGTCAATCTGAAAGAACAATACAGACACTGGAGGATATTCTTAGAGCTTGTGTGATCGATTTTGGTGGTAGTTGGGATTCGCATCTACCGTTGATCGAATTCTCCTACAACAATAGTTATCACTCTAGCATCAACATGGCTCCTTTTGAGGCTTTATACGGTCAAAAATGTCATTCACCGGTCTGCTGGAATGAGATAGGTGAAGCTCAACTTACTGGACCCGAACTCATTCTAGAGACTACAGATAAGGTCAAGAAGATTTGCGATAACATTCAGACAGCTAGAAGCCGTCAAAAGAGTTACGCGGATCGACGACGCAAGCCCTTAGAATTTCAAGTCGGTGATCACGTCCTACTCAAGGTATCCCCTTGGAAAGGTGTGATTAGATTTGGAAAGAAAGGAAAACTTGCACCACGCTATGTTGGACCATTCAAGATCGTTGAAAGAATCGGAAAAGTAGCCTACAGACTTGAGCTACCTCCTGAACTTGGAAATGTTCATCCAACTTTCCACGTGTCCAATCTCAAAAAGTGTTTAGCTGACGAGAACCTCCACATACCACTTGATGAAATTCGTGTTGATAACACGATGCATTTCGTTGAGAAACCTGTGGAAATCATGGACCGTGAAGTCAAAAAGCTCAAATGCAAGCGCATACCTGTTGTCAAAGTTCGCTGGGAATCTAAACATGGCCCAGAATTTACTTGGGAACGTGAAGATCATATGAAAGCGAAATATCCACATCTATTCTCACAAGTTTCCTCTAAATAAATTTCGGGACGAAATTTCCTATAGTAGGGGAGACTGTGACATCTGTGCTTGTGTAATCATTGAACAATTCTGAACAATTCAAACATCAATAAAACAATGTGATTTGATCCCAATATTTGTTATTTATGTTTGACATTTTGCACGTTTTGATTTTTGATCGATTTTAAACTCTATATCGCTTTCTGGAAAGTTATACGCAAACTGTTGCGTAAACATAATCAGTTTAACGCGAAAAACGATCCGGAACAGTGACATAGGCTTAACATACCTTGTGCTCCGTAAACACACAAGATGTAGGACACTATCGTTTATCAAAGAAACAACGTGTTTTGGTCTCAAAAATTTGTTTATTTTGGTTTTACAATTTCACATTTTTATTCTAGTTCATTTTCAAGCTTTAAATCGCTTTCTGGAAAGTTATACGCGAACTGATACGTAAACGTAATCAGTTTAATGCGGCAAACACTCTAGAATAGTGACATAGGCTTAACATACCTTAAATAACTTTTCTATAACTTAGAAATAAGTTTTGAAAGCTTTGGTGTGTCAAAAACAAGTTTATTCACACTCAGGGAGTATTTGCGTCAAACTGCGAAAGTCTGCTGGTTCACATAGTATCGAACATTCTGGAACTTGATCATAAGTTAAACATGCCCTAAATATCCTTTACATAGCTTAGAAATAGGCTTTGAGGTGTTTCGTGCGCAAAAATAAACTTAATTGATCAATAGGGACAAAAAGCGTAAAAAAGTGCATAAGTTTGCATTTTTGCGCATATCTTACGTTCTGAATATATCCGAACATCCAAAAATTTATGTAATCATTAAAATATTTTATTTTAGTGATTGGCATGATAAAATTCCATTCGTCGCATAGTTTGGATCGTTTTTCGCGTCCGTTCGTGTTTCGTCGTAATTAACCAAACAACGCAACCGTACGTCCAAACGAACTGACATCCGAGATATTTTAGAGCATGTTTCAAGTTCCCTATACTTTAACTTCATTTTAGAGCCTTGAAATGGGGTTAACGAGGCTTAAACGTGTCAAAAATGCATCAAAAGGCAAGTTTCTAACCTGCAGGGACCTGTTTTGACATTCTGTGAAAGTTGGCTAGGCGGGGCGCTAAGGTGAGCCCTATCCTTACGCGGGGTGCGTGAACTTCACAGATCAGCAAACCAGTTTTTCTGATTCAACAGCTGGTTTCAGGTTTTTGCACTTGGTTTCTTGCATTCTATGGGCTATATTTTGATGGTTTTGAGTACCCCTTGTATTACAAAACCTTGGGTCCAAGTGTAAGGTCATGATTCAAGCACGGTTTACGAGGAACGATCCTAACGGTTGTGGGTTTCTTATAAATACCCAACCCAATTCATTTGTTCCTCACAAAATCTGATTCAAATGCTCTAAGTTGGGGTCTAGCACTTCATACCTGAGCAATTTGAATCAAGATTTCCTTGTTTGGACCCTTTGTAAGTATTCTTTCGTACTTTTATGCGTTTTTAAGCGCGAAAGTCAAACAGTGTTTGACTTTCTGCTTTGACCAGTCAATGGTCAACATGAAGTTCGTTTGAACTTCGCAACGTGATCGTAATCACGATGGTTATAGTCTCTTGTGACTACACCTACTGATTACCACGTTAATTAGGTGTAGTGACGAGTCATAGTTTCGGTCAAAATACGCGTCTATGTGTATTTTGCAACCAAACTATTCTTGGGTATGAAAACCGTTTGTTTTGATATCAAACTTGTTTTCTAACTTCGTTAAACATGTTTTAACATGTTTAACTCGTCACTTTTAGGATAGTGCTTAAATAGGGTCGTAAGATAGGCGGTCTAAACAACCGCTTAGACTTTCGAACCCGACCCGTTTGGTCGATCACTAGGATCCGACCAAACATATAATGTGACCATAGTTGCATAGGGAATAACCTTCCGAGGTTATACCTTATGGTCACTTCGTTTAGTTAGTTGTATGATAGGTAGTTTATATGCCTTAGGAAAATGACCAAAATGCCCTTTTTCGCATAATTTCATTTTAAGCATATGTAACACATGTTTTGACATCTAAACTGATTATATAACATAATTAGATATGTTAAGGCATATAATACTTGTCATAGGACTAGTTAGGCGTCTCGAACACGCTTCCGCGCGAACGACGCCTTAAAGTGGCGTAAGCTACCTTAATGGGTCGTAATGGGCCGTAAGCACTTAGGATAAGTTCCAATTTAGCTTTGTTAAACCATAACACATGAGTTCCAATACTCGTTTGGTTTACAAGACCACATTCTACCCGATCTTCTGATTTAGGTGTCGTTTCGCTAACATAGTATCCGTTACACTAGGAACCGCTTCAACACTTGAACTCTTGGTCTGTTGAGCTTTGTTATACCCTTTGAACCGGGACTATACACAATCCAAGGCGAGTACATAGTTCCCCTCTTTTACTGCTTTCAAATGTTTTGGGGTGATTCATATGTGTAATCGATCTGTTTTCAAAATGTATGGCATATGTAAATTCACTAAGTGCTTTTATGTGTATTATTCTGATTATGCAAATGCAATGTTTTATCCTTAAGTGATCTACCTATCTTCATAGTTAGATTCATGTAGGATATTTGAAGTACAGTCTTAGATCTTCCTATCTTCATAGTAAGATTTTTAAGAAGTACTTTACAACTCGATGGTTGGTTTTTGTGTAGTTTGTTGGTGATTTAGATAACGAAACTAGATAATACAATAAGCACATGGTGGATACGCCGCTGGTACTTCCTATATATAAGTGTGCTTATTGTATTACCTTTCGTGGCGTTATCCCGAATCACCATTAGGATTTAGGATTGTTTTGATTAAATAATTCAATAAGACAGAACCCCGAATCCTTATAGCATCTATCTATCTTTATAGGTTGATTCTTGTAGGATGTTTAGAGTACTAATATTGAAGCCCTTGTTTGGATTCATTGTTTACTTTAATGCATGTTAGATTAGACAATGTGATAAGAACCTGATCCCTATGGTATCTATCTATCTTCATAGTTAGACATGTATGGGATATTTAAAGTACTAATATTGGAGCCCCTGTTTAAATTCATTGTGTACTTTAATGCATGGTTACGAGGTGGAACAAGTTGACGATTATGTGTTTATGTGGTAGTTGTGATTTAAATAACGAAATGGGTGTAATAAAATAAGAACATGGTGGATACGCCGCTGGTACTTCCTATATATAAGTGTTCTTATTTGATTATTCTTGTAGCGTTATCTGGATCACTTTAGGATTTTGTGTATGATTGTTTCAATGTCCAATTATCCAAATCTTTGTAGAATCTTCCATATCTTTATATGTTAAATTCTTAGAAAGATATCTGAAGTATTATCATGTCTCATTGATTTGATTTATATAATACCTTCAGAAGTTTTTGATTTATTTCAAAACAATTATTATTAATCCTTAATTGGATTCCTAATAACACATTAACAAGTTTTTACAATGGTTTAATCGAGATTACAATATAAGGCATAAAATGACTTAGTAATAATCATATTGCCATATACAAACCTATTTTGTCACAAGTTTTCACAATTAAGATTTTGTAATGCAATACAAAATTTTTGCCATTCTTTGGCTTCAAGATTTATTTTCAATTAACAGCTCTCGTAGCTGTTAAAGTATTGCAATACCAAATGTTTTGTCATTTACATGGCTAATAAAACCTACGTATTCGCCGGCATTTTTATGCTGACTGTTTTTCACATATGTTTCAGGTTTTCAACTGTTCAAGCATGCAACGCATAGGACTGCATTCGGGCCTTAGACTTCTAAAACAAAAGAACAATTTCATGTATTCTATGTTTGTAAAACGATGTTAATGATATTGAAACAATTTAGTACCAGTAGTTGTGAGCAATTTGTAATGTGACTCCCCGATATTTCCACCGCGTGTTGTTGTATTACGCGATTGGGTGTTACATGTTGGTATCAGAGCACTGGTTATAGGGAATTCGGTTATTAGCATGCCTTAAACCTAGTCTATAACCTTCCTAGGACCCAAACATTAGTAGACTTAGGACTTCTTTCCTAATCCTCATCCTTATTCATGCCACAACTACTCCATGATTTACGAATCATCTAACCTTAGATGATTTATCCTAAAATCCTTAGGCTTTATGCCTTAAGGTATTCCTCAAAATGTTTTTCTCAAAACATTTTCATTAAAATATTTTTCAAAATGTTTTCTCAAACGTTTTTGTCAAAATATTTCATAACATGTTTTATCTCAAACGATTTGTATCAAGAGATTTCTCAAACGTTTTTCATTGAAATCTTGGGTTTTAATAATGTGAACACATGCAATCTGGAAGGGTGGATGCCTGTACCCCGAGTTTTCTGTCTAAGGCTAGAATGTTCGTACAAATCCGCATTTTCGGACCAGTCACTCTTACCTGGGAACTCTTAGGGTGAGTGTCCACTTATAGGCTAAAGCATGTCTTCGTGAAGCATTATAAAAACCTATCCATCTTGACCCTACCAAATGATTTTTAAACGACCTTTGTAACCCTACTCATTCATGTTACCCTCGGTAATGTGTTTGCTCTTCATAACAATCGAAGCATCCTTCCTTTCCCAATACTATTTCATCATATTATCTTCGGTGATATGTTTGATTCGTTACGGTTGAAATGAACCTCATTTCATTTCACGACTCTACGAGATCCTATTTTATTTTCAAAATACTACCTTTGTTTTTCAGAATTTCAAATTTTTACCATTTGGATGAGAATTTTCAAATACAAAGTTTCTTTATTTTAAAATTTTTAAATTAAAAACATTTTGTCTTAAAAGCAATAAATTTTTAACAGGTAAAGAATTTATGATACAAACCATTAACCCGGTTTGTATTCTCTCATCCAAAAATATTACAAAAGTTTATTTTCAAACAACTCTTGTTTCAAAACAAAATCCACAACACCATATATTCTACGTATAAGAACAAGATCAATGAACATGATTTTACTAGATCGAAATTTTCACAATACAATAATGTTACAAACTCATAACAATTGGATAAATCTAACTTATTTGGTTTTCTCTATAGCTGCACTTTCAAAATGCCTCCTCGACGAGATGCACAACCTCAAACTAACGAAGAAATCGCAGCCCTTGTCACTCAGCAGATGGCTGCTGTGCTTCCGAACATAGTAACCCAGGTTCATCAGATATACAACAACAATAACAACAACAACGCCCAATGTAATTTCAAGACCTTCAATTCAGCCAAACCGCTAAAATTTTCTGGGTCTGAAGGAGCAACCGCACTCCTACAATGGTTTGAAAGTATAGAAAGCACATTCCGCCATGTTCAGTGTCCCAATGGGCGCAAGGTGGATTTTGCCTTGAGTGTGATTCAAAGGAGAGCACTCACTTGGTGTAATGGTATTATGAGAGACCGAGGTGCCAATGTAGCAATGGAACTGACGTGGGAAGAATTTAAGGATCTTATGAAGAAAGAATTCTGCCCACGAAGCGAAATAAGGGCACTTGAAAATAAGTTCTATTATCTAAAATAGGATAGTGGGGAAAACCGTGCCTACACTGACCGATTTGAACAGTTAAGCCTACTTTGCCCCACTATGGTCACACCTTTGGATCGGGCCATTGAGAAATACATCGATGGTTTACCTGACCCTGTCCAAGACATTGTCACTGGCAGCCAACCTACAACGCTTAGGGAGGCTAAGGAATTAGCTGCTATCTTGACTGACTCCCAGGTTAGAAAAGGTAAATTATTTCGACAAGGAGACAAGAGACAAGACACTGAATCTGATAGCGAGAATTCGAAAGGAACAAAGGCCGAATCTTCTAAAGGTTCTAGGAAGCGCAAGGCTTCCAAGAATTTTGCAATTCCTGCACCTGCTCCACTGAACTCAATACCCTTTAAGGGATTTTATCGTGGAAAGCAACCTCAGTGCAATCATTGCAATTATCATCATGCATCAAATTCCCCTTGTCGCCAGTGTACAATTTGGGGTTTATTTGGACATCTAGCAGTGACCTGTCGTATCCAGAACCGAGCAGCCCCTACTCAGACTCGCCCAAGAGCATGTTTCAATTGTGGTGACTTAAATCATTTCAAGCGAAACTGCCCCAAGCTTGCCAATGCTAATGGACGAGTATTCAATGTCAACGATGTCACACCCCGACCGCGTAAACCAACAAATCGCGGCGGAATCGTCGGGGAATGTTGTAACAGAATCATTGTTTCATAACACATGGAAATTGAAGTTTTGTTTTATTGAATTAAAAGATGTTACAATGTGTAACACCCCGAAAACGGGTTTGGTAACCAAACCCCGTTAATACCAAAGGACGGGTAAAGTACCGTTAGTGGTAAAAGTAACCCGGCAAATATTAGGATTTAAATAAATAATCCTAATATTAAATAAAAAGTGAATAAGAGCTTTTAAGGAAATAAAAATGGATAAAAGACCTGAGTTAACGGAACTTAAAACAAACTTGGTCATAAACTTCCCCAAACCCACCAAGTAACTAGGAATATCATCCTAGTTAAGTAGGTGCCTTAAAACAATGAAGAAAACATGGGTATCAACCCTTTTTATAAAGCTACAAACTAGAGGGGCTAAAAAGGGAAGAATTGAAACTTGATTTATTAAAATTAAACACAACACACACACTAGGTGTGTGTGTGCGTGTTCTGATCGACTAGGAGAAAGCTCAGGAGAGCTCAAACCCTAACTTCAACAAATTGATCAAATTGAAGCCTAAATCAAGAGCCAAATCAATGCATGAACACAAATTCGTGATCACCAAGTCAAGGGGATCGTGAGGTATGTTGAATTTCTAACATTCGTGAAGTTGTAAAAATTTGATAATCATCCTAATCGCGAATTAGGCATGAATTAGAGAAGCTATGGCTAGATTAGTGATGTATAGTTGCTTAGGAACGAAACCCTAAGTGAAAATCATACATAACATGCTATGAATTGAATGATTGAATGAATTCCCACACTAGGCTAACTGGGTATTAGTCATAAGATGGAATTGATGATATGATTATGATTAGAATCATCATGCATGTTAAGTAATCAGGAAATACTTAAACAATTTGCAATTTTGAGTATTTGATCATAAGTGATAGTGGTGAATTTTGATGTTAATCTTGGTAAAAATAACTAGTTACGAACTAGTTGTAAATGTGTAAAAATGTATGCACATTAGGTGTTTGTTAAAATGCCTAAATGAAAACTAAAGTGTTGAAATTAGAGTGAAAATGTGTATTTGAATAATATGGCAAGCTATATGAAGTATGAAACAAGAAGAGTTTTAATCATCATGTTGATTTGAACTAATGTTGTAAATCATGTGATCGAAAGTAGTTAACTTTAATAAGCAAAGTTAACTAATCATGAAGTCGAATAGTAGTTTCGACTTATGAAATAAGTGAGATGGAATAGTCGTGAATAATTATGACTAATCTAACCATCTTACAATTTACAATGATAGTTTGACGATTAACAAGCTAGGTGAAAGCTTGGGAACGAAGCGGGTCAAACGAAGCAAGAATGACGGAAAAGCATAATTTGGAAGTAAGGTAAGTATAGCTTACACTAGTCATATATGTTGGAATATTCTTTGTCGTATTAATTACGAATAAGATAAATGCCTAATTGAGATATGATGTTCCGACGTGTAGTCGTACGGAACAAGATAACCAAATAGGATAAGAAACCGTATTGTTGGTTAAAAATGAGTTAAATTGGTAATTCGATCATGTTATGACGAATGAAAGATGTACTTTTAAAGGTTACCATATAAGGTAAATCATGATAACCAAAAAGGGTAAATTCTAATAAATGTCATCTCGTTAATAATTGGTCATTTAGACCAAACGGGTCAAAAGGTGAAATTATCACCCTTTGACAATATCGGCTAATGGTTTGTCGAGTTGTATGATTTCAGGAATAAATATCAAATGGATACTTACATCACTATTACTTAGCGGTTATTAAGGCAAGGTATCGTAACGGGTCAATATAAATATTGATCCGAGCCAGGTATGTGTAATATAGATTAACTACTCAATAGGAACTAGAGGTTCCTTGATAGTTAAATGCAGTCATATAGACAATTGGTTACTTTAATAAGCAAACCGAATGATTCATATGATGATCGTTGTGTTTTGAAAACATAAAGACTTTTGAATCAAATGCATAGTTTAAAACAGGGCTTTTGGGACGATGATGTTTTTAAAGGTCCTTTATATTAACGAAATGACTAAGTGGACCAAAATACCCTTGTAAGCTAAATCGAGCGAACGACCCACAAAGGTTGTTCGGAAAAGAGTAGTATGCATAATTAAACACTTAGAATAAGTATACAAAAGCGAAACACGTGAATCCTTAGTCATTTGACTCTATAATAGTCTTTGCCGTAAAATAATGATTCGAGAGGTAAAATTTGGTTTATATTGATCACCACATTAAACCCACCATAAGTACAGTTGTGGTGGAAGATTATAGGATGAGAAATGTGGTGATGGAATGCTAGAAGCAATCGAAAGTGATTTTAGGCTTGAAAGTGCTTAAATACCCTTAACGGGTCAAAATAAGCACTTGAGCGTAAACGGGTTTTTATTATGTAAGAAACCCGTGATTTGAGATTAACATGATAGGAGACATTGAAACTATGAATTTCATAAGTTTAAAGATCAAATAAACATGTTTGATGATGAAATCATGAACGGGTCAAAATTTGGTAAAAAGGGTAATATGCCGAAGAGTTAAAAGTCTGAAATTTTATTATGTCGGATGTTAGATTTTAACTCCATATGATGGAGAATTAAATTACGGACGCGTAGGAAAAAGAATCGGGTAAAACGGATTAAAAACGAGAGAGTTATGCTCGTTTCCGTGAAATCGGGTCATGTTGGGAATCTGCAGCACCAGCAAACAACATTCTGTCGAAAACAAGTGCTCGCGTTGCGCGAGCATGCCGTAGCGCTACGCGAGCATGTGTCAGTTTCGCGAAAAAATTTTATTTTAATCAGTTTCGCTTCCCGGACTCGTTTAAATACGTTTTAAGTTACGTATGACTAATCCAACTCATGTTTTATGAGTTTCAGGTATAATTTTAGCACCGGAGGTCGATCAAGCACAACAAAGAACCGAACACGATCAAGAAATAAGCTTCCGCATTATGTATCGTTGTTATGTTAAATGACGAACTCACACATGTTATGTTGTATAGTTTTAATTCTGTAAGAAAGTTTAATGAAACCCGTAATTTCAATGTATTTGAAATTCTAATTACCCGTTTATCTTCGTAATCTATACGAAAACCGTTAAATAATAATAAGGGTGTTACAAGTTGGTAATCAGAGCTCAAGGTTGTTGACAAATGTGTTCGGTTCGATGCTTGATCGCAAATCCGGTAAGTACATGTATATCAAAGGTTTAGTATGATTAAAGTGTTGAGAACAACACATATGGTTATCGTGTAATACACGTTACACCAATAAAGATATAGAATAGATATAGTCAACGAAATTACACGCGTTGATGCGTATAGTAGAAAAGCCTTGTATTATAATACGGGCATCCTTTAATGTTGAAATTACTAACTGTTGTATATGTTTTAGTTGAAGGACACTCGCATATGAGGATAGCGAGAGTTTAACAAATTACGGATATGATAGAAGAACGGTCCGAAGTATGACAAGAGGAGCATGCTCACCAAGGACTAAATCGCGTAACGACCGCGAACAAAGTTAATGGCAAGAAACGCCCGTCGGGGCAAGCATTACCAGGTGCGTGCTTTTAAATATAATCGCACAAATAACAATATGCAACAAACATGTAGAGAATGATTGTTGCATATGTAAATTAGAAACTTGGAAAACCTGAATAGAATACCTATCCAGGATATTATTTCCAAGAAAACTAAATAGAGGCGTTACTTACATAGGGCGTGATGTGAAAACTATAAAAAGGTCATGTGTGTCATGTGTTAATCGCTTACTCTGGCCAAGTAAGTAGTGTCATATGATACCATGAACTTCTTATAGCGGACACATTTACATCCGATGTAGTAAGGGCGGGGTGAATGGGACTAACTTAAAAAGTACCCAAATGAATCAAATGAGCAAAATATTTGATAATAATGTAAACGCACAGCCGGGTGACGGAAGCGTATTACATTAGGATGATGAGCCCGAGTGAAGGGACAAAGATTAATGTAAAACGATTAAGGTATGCAATTGGGAGGGGTGTGCTTACACTCGAACCCGGAGAATGCAAATATGACTCTTAACGGGCCGATTTTGTAAAACACCAAATTTGAGAACAAAGTAGGAATATAAAAGCAAAACGAAGTCATAATGCATACCGTAAGGGTTGCAATAATAACGACTTCGGTAAAACACCCGGTTGGTGGGTAAGGATTTAAACGCATGCGTGGACCGAGAAACGGGAACTCGGATGGGAAGTTAAAAGACTCGGGTTTTGAGTCATGACTAAAAGATGACAAGAATTTTCGCAAACATAAATTTTGGTAATTACGTTCAACCATTTCAAAGTTGGACGGGTCAAATAAAGAATGAAGTTTGACATTCATAAGTGATGAAAATTCACCCAAAATGAGTCAAACGAGTCAATTAAGGAATAACGCTTAATGTAATAGGAAAAACGCAAACCGGTGAAACCGAAAAGCTAAAAACAATAAGATAGAAAGACCCGGGTAATGGGTTGTAAAGGAGTATAAGTATGAACCGGGTAACGGTAAGCGTAGGACAAACCGACGTGTAAATGACGTTAGAAGTCGTAAAGTCGGAAAGATAGTCCGAAAGTAAACAAATGAAACCTTAGACTACGGTCAAGGTCAACTAAAGTTCAAAAGCAAAATTAAATGATTCCAAACATAACAAAGGATGCTTTAAAGCTTTATATGTATAAATAGACAATTGAATAAAGACTAGAATAAAAGATGATCTACGGGATCATCATAACCTACGGGATATTAATTAGTGTAAAGGTCTACGGGGCCAAAATGACCCACGGGTCATGAATTGAAGCAAAGGGATCATAAGGGCCTCGTCTTAAAGAGATGAAAGCTTAAGGAAATAGCCTACGAGGTTAAGTGAAGGAACCTACGGGTCAATAGTGTAAGGTGAGGGAACTTGTTACGATTCCCCGCGTAAAACCATAACGGAAAACAATAAATTATGGGTTGTCAATTTCCTTGATATGAGTAATTGACAAAGTTAAAGAGAAAAACGTTAGACTAAAATTCAGTTTTAGTAAGAAATAACATTTTTACAAATATAAATTCTGATAGGAAATTGAATAGTAAGCATGAAAGATTCAAGTCTTAACGCTGATAGGCGCAAGACGATATATTCGAAAAGTGATCTTTTCGAAAATGAAAGGTAGATATATAAATTAAACATGATGCGACACGATCACGGTTAAGAAATGTAAGGTGAAGTAGAATCGCATTATAACCAAGCGAGCGGTAAAAAGTAACTGGACTAATAAGTCTAGTTAGTGAGACCGGTGAAGGTCAGCAATTCAAATCGAGAAATTTGGTTTGCTTGTAAGCGGTAGATTCGGTATAACTGAACCTAATAAATAAATTTGAAAACAAAAGAAATTGTTGCAAAAAGTGAAAGATTTCACTAAAGACCTTTAAACGGGTCAAAGTAACGGATTCATAAGAAATTCGATAGTATATGAAAGCGATGGATATCGCTAAGTTAACTAAACTAGCGGAAATAACGAGATTACGTTATTTCAAGTTGCACTATGTCGTATGAGATATGTAGACAATTAGTAATCAAAAAGATGTTACCATACTTTTCTGGTAATACTAACGAATGGTTAAAAGTATAAGTAATGTTTAAAAGATTTCTCGGATCGAATACATTGAGTTTAAACTCAATAAATTATGTAAGAAAAGGTTTCGAGGACGAAACCTATTTAAGGGGGGTAGACTTGTAACACCCCGAAAACGGGTTTGGTAACCAAACCCCGTTAATACCAAAGGATGGGTAAAGTACCGTTAGTGGTAAAAGTAACCCGGCAAATATTAGAATTTAAATAAATAATCCTAATATTAAATAAAAAGTGAATAAGAGCTTTTAAGGAAATAAAAATGGATAAAAGACCCGAGTTAACGGAACTTAAAACAAACTTGGTCATAAATTTCCCAAACCCACCAAGTAACTAGGAATATCATCCTAGTTAAGTAGGTGCCTTAAAACAATGAAGAAAACATGGTTATCAACCCTTTTTATAAAGCTACAAACTAGAGGGGCTAAAAAGGGAAGAATTGAAACTTGATTTATTAAAATTAAACACAACACACACACTAGGTGTGTGTGTGCGTGTTCTGATCGACCAGGAGAAAGCTCAGGAGAGCTCAAACCCTAACTTCAACAAATTGATCAAATTGAAGCCCAAATCAAGAGCCAAATCAATGCATGAACACAAATTTGTGATCACCAAGTCAAGGGGATCGTGAGGTATGTTGAATTTCTAACATTCGTGAAGTTGTAAAAATTTGATAATCATCCTAATCGCGAATTAGGCATGAATTAGAGAAGCTATGGCTAGATTAGTGATGTATAGTTGCTTAGGAACGAAACCCTAAGTGAAAATCATACATAACATGCTATGAATTGAATGATTGAATGAATTCCCACACTAGGCTAAGTGGGTATTAGTCATAAGATGGAATTGATGATATGATTATGATTAGAATCATCATGCATGTTAAGTAATCGGGAAATACTTAAACAATTTGCAATTTTGAGTATTTGATCATAAGTGATAGTGGTGAATTTTGATGTTAATCTTGGTAAAAATAACTAGTTATGAACTAGTTGTAAATGTGTAAAAATGTATGCACATTAGGTGTTTGTTAAAATGCCTAAATGAAAACTAAAGTGTTGAAATTAGAGTGAAAATGTGTATTTGAATAATATGGCAAGCTATATGAAATATGAAACAAGAAGAGTTTTAATCATCATGTTGATTTGAACTAATGTAGTTAACTTTAATAAGCTAAGTTAACTAATCATGAAGTCGAATAGTAGTTTAGACTTATGAAATAAGTGAGATGGAATAGTCGTGAATAATTATGACTAATCTAACCATCTTACAATTTACAATGATAGTTTGACGATTAACAAGCTAGGTGAAAGCTTGGGAACGAAGCGGGTCAAACGAAGCAAGAATGACGGAAAAGCATAATTTGGAAGTAAGGTAAGTATAGCTTACACTAGTCATATATGTTGGAATATTCTTTGTCATATTAATTACGAATAAGATAAATGCCTAATTGAGATATGATGTTCCGACGTGTAGTCGTACGGAACAAGATAACCAAATAGGATAAGAAACCGTATTCATGGTTAAAAATGAGTTAAATTGGTAATTCGATCATGTTATGACGAATGAAAGATGTACTTTTAAAGGTTACCATATAAGGTAAATCATGATAACCAAAAAGGGTAAATTCTAATAAATGTCATCTCGTTAATAATTGGTCATTTAGACCAAACGGGTCAAAAGGTGAAATTATCACCCTTTGACAATATCGGCTAATGGTTTGTCGAGTTGTATGATTTCAGGAATAAATATCAAATGGATACTTACATCACTATTACTTAGCGGTTATTAAGGCAAGGTATCGTAACGGGTCAATATAAATATTGATCCGAGCCAGGTATGTGTAATATAGATTAACTACTCAATAGGAACTAGAGGTTCCTTGATAGTTAAATGCAGTCATATAGACAATTGGTTACTTTAATAAGCAAACCGAATGATTCATATGATGATCGTTGTGTTTTGAAAACATAAAGACTTTTGAATCAAATGCATAGTTTAAAACAGGGCTTTTGGGTCGATGATGTTTTTAAAGGTCCTTTATATTAACGAAATGACTAAGTGGACCAAAATACCCTTGTAAGCTAAATCGAGCGAACGACCCACAAAGGTTGTTCGGAAAAGAGTAGTATGCATAATTAAACACTTAGAATAAGTATACAAAAGCGAAACACGTGAATCCTTAGTCATTTGACTCTATAATAGTCTTTGCCGTAAAATAATGATTCGAGAGGTAAAATTTGGTTTATATTGATCACCACATTAAACCCACCATAAGTACAGTTGTGGTGGAAGATTATAGGATGAGAAATGTGGTGATGGAATGCTAGAAGCAATCGAAAGTGATTTTAGGCTTGAAAGTGCTTAAATACCCTTAACGGGTCAAAATAAGCACTTGAGCGTAAACGGGTTTTTATTATGTAAGAAACCCGTGATTTGAGATTAACATGATAGGAGACATTGAAACTATGAATTTCATAAGTTTAAAGATCAAATAAACATGTTTGATGATGAAATCATGAGCGGGTCAAAATTTGGTAAAAGGGTAATATGCCGAAGAGTTAAAAGTCTGAAATTTTATTATGTCGGATGTTAGATTTTAACTCCATATGATGTAGAATTAAATTACGGACGCGTAGGAAAAAGAATCGGGTAAAACGGATTAAAAACGAGAGAGTTATGCTCGTTTCCGTGAAATCGGGTCATGTTGGGAATCTGCAGCACCAGCAAACAACATTCTGTCGAAAACAAGTGCTAGCGTAGCGCGAGCATGCCATAGCGCTACGCGAGCATGTGTCAGTTTCGCGAAAAAATTTTATTTTAATCAGTTTCGCTTCCCGGACTCGTTTAAATACGTTTTAAGTTACGTATGACTAATCCAACTCATGTTTTATGAGTTTCAGGTATAATTTTAGCACCGGAGGTCGATCAAGCACAACAAAGAACCGAACACGATCAAGAAATAAGCTTCCGCATTATGTATCGTTGTTATGTTAAATGACGAACTCACACATGTTATGTTGTATAGTTTTAATTCTGTAAGAAAGTTTAATGAAACCCGTAATTTCAATGTATTTGAAATTCTAATTACCCGTTTATCTTCGTAATCTATACGAAAACCGTTAAATAATAATAAGGGTGTTACACAATGTCTTAACAACAAAGAAGCATAACATAATTAACTAGTCTTGCATCTTTTATTGTCACTAAGGCCCAAGTCTGCCTAAGTGTATCTTGATTAATCCTATGCATCATTTCCTGAAACACATGTGAAAATAGGTACGTCAGCATAAAAATGCCTGTGAGATACATAGGTTTTATTGATTTAGGATTCATGACTTATAAGTTTTAAAAAAAATATTTAATCAAAAGTCAGTCATGATCCTTGTAAAATGTTTTCTTTTATAAATCATAGAAAAGTGACAAGAAATCAGATGAATATAAAAGAACAATGCATAATGAAATAAATAACCAAGTAAAAATGAGTTTGTATAAAATATGTTGTTTGTAAAACAATGTTTCATGAAGATATGATATGAGTGCAGAAATGTATTATGACTAACTTGAAATGGTTTAAATAACGCTACGATACGTAATACCATAAAAGCACTTATATATAGGAAGTACCAGCGGCGTATCCACCATGCCTTTATCATATTACACGCGCCTCGTTATTTAAATCACTTACCAAAACAAACCACCAATGTAAAAATGTTCATGTATAACCAAATGTAATGTATAGTGAATAAAAGCATTTATTGATTTAAAAGCATTTACTCAACCCTATAAGAAAGAAATGTACAAAACAATGCATTTGATAAATTATAATCAAAAGTTATGTTCTGTAAAATAATGCATGCTTTACTGATACAAACATCTATGCGGTATTGTTAAACGTCTACATCCAAGCCTTGAGACTGTAGGATAAACCCTAGAACAAAGTCAAAGGTCTACCTAGAAATGTATTCGGATTCGGTCATTCCTTCCACCCAAACAAACCTAGGATTTCTGGAATGGGAGTTGTCAAGTCCTATGGTACCACTACCTACTACCGAACGACATAATCGGTGTTAATGAATGTATTAGTTTCGTTAAACAAACCAAATGTTATACCAAATGTAAGCATGTTTTATGAAAACAATGTACCTAGTATGCTAAGTGAACAAACCAAGTAGAAATGTAAAACAATGTGTCCATATGCTACAAGAACATATGCAACAGAAATGTGATGTAAAACAATGTACTAAGTATGCAACAAATGAACATACATAGCATAAAATGTAATGTAAAACAATGTACTAAGTATGCACTAAATGGACATACATAGCATAAAATGTAATGTAAAACAATGTACTAAGTATGCAACAAATGAGCATACATAGCAAAAACATAATAAAATCTTGTACTATAAGTGTACTAATGAATATAACAAGTATGATATAAAAACATGAAAAACACGAAAGTAACAAGTAGGCACATGTGTTTCACCCCAAAACAGTTTGAAAACAGTAAAAGAGGGGACTATGTACTCACTTGAGGGTGCTTAGAAGTCTTGAATAACAACCAAGCAAAGCTAGAGGGATCACGGAAATCAAACGGCACCTAATATTGATAACTACATAAATAACCGGACCTAAATCGGAAGATCGGATAGAATGAGGTTTCGTAAAACAAATGAGTATTGGAACTCGTAGGATATGGTTTAACGAAGCCTACATACTAAAACGAAACCTAACCTAAGTGCTTACGACCCATTACGACTCGTTAAGATAGCTTACGCCACTTTAACGCGTCGTTCGCGTAAAACGCGTTTGGAACGCCTAACTAGTCCTATGACAAGTATTATATGCCTTAACATGTCTAACAATATTGCCAAATTAGTTTAGATGAAAAAATTTATGTTACATATGCTTAAAATGAATTTATGCGTAAAAAGGGCATTTTGGTCATTTACCTAAGGCATATAAACTACCTATCATACAACTACTTAAACGAATTGACCATAAGGTATAACCTCAGAAGGTTATTCCCTATACAACTATGGTTACCTAATGTGTTTGGTCGGATCCTAATGATCGACCAAACGGGTCAGGTTTGAAAGTCTAAGTGGGAATTGGGAGGGGGTTTGGGTGTGTGACCCTGTTGGTGAGCGTGGGCTGCTATGGGAGGGTTATGGGTTGGGACCCCCAAAGTTTTATTTTGAGTGCTGAGTCTTTAGTTGGTGAGGTAGGTGTCTGGGTGGGGGGCATTTTGGGAAAAGCGGTAATAAGGTGTACTGATATAGCTGGTGTAGTCTTCTGGCCATTCAGGCTTCTTTTTTTGCTTCTGATTCTTGTGTCTTGTTTGTACTGGATTTGGAGTGTGTTTTTTCTCTTGACTCTCTTGTTCGGTAAAGTTCAAGAAGTTGAATCTGCTTTTGTTGATTGGAGGTTAGGTCTTTTGAGACTTGGGATAAGTCTAAACCAGGGAGGCATAAGGTTGGTTCAAGTCTTTGTGGTTAGGCTTTTCCTTTCTTTCTTAATATTTTTTGTTTTTAGCACTATACAAAGACTTGTAAGCCTTTGGTTAGGACAGAAACCTGTGTGTGTTGGGTATTCTAGATCCATTTGGATCAGGGGGAGGGTTATGCTTGGGTAACAGGTGGAATAAGGATGCTAAAAGCCGTAAGGGTAGTCATCTTACTCAAAACTTTAAACTGTAGTCCTGCTGTTATCTTTTTTTCTGCTTTGGTTTTCTTATTTTTAGGAAATTTGAGCCTGTTTCTCTTTTTTGTGGCTAGTCTATCCGGTGTATCAACCATTCTGGCCACTTCTGCGTTTTTGGTTATGGGGTTAGGTTGTTATGTGCAGAGGAGGTGCACAAACCAGGGAGACACAAGGTTGGAGCTTGTCACTATGTCTAGGACATTTTTCTCCACTCCCAATTTTGTTTCTACTTTGCTAGAACCTATTAGTGACAAGCAATCCCTTTATTTTTGGTTTTCTTTCTGGCCTGTTTCTTGGTTTTGTTTTGAGTCGTTTGAGTCTGACCCTCTTGGGTCTAAGGGTATTCTGGAAAGTTGGGGTTGGGATGCTATGATAAGAAGTTGGGGTGAAGGTATCTTGCTTATGTGTGTGAAGGGTTGGAAATGGTTGAGAAGGAATTGCTGGAATGAATGCATTGGCCCTGTTGATCAAAATAGTGAAAGGATTATTATTATTGTTAAACGTGGGATAGGATATGATACTGATGGGAACAACTTACTTGTTCCAAGTTTGATCAAATGGTGCTGGTTGATAAGTGATCTTTGGCAGTTTAGGCAAAAGCTTAGGGGTGATGGAAAAACTGTTTTAGTATGGCAGGGGTATAAAAGTAATATCTTGAAAATTCTGAAGTGGAGGTTTTGGGGCTTGCAAATTTATGCTAATTGTGCTAAGAGACAGAGTATATGGAGGAGTAGTGGGTGCTGGAAAATTTGTCGGTTGCTGGCTTGCCTTCTAGGAGAAACTTTGGTATTTTGGAATTCTGATATTATGAGTAGAATACAAACTGTTCAGATGTTTATTTGTAATTCTATGTGGCTGATGTTGTATATAAGGGAGGGATGTTGTTGGAATGGTGGAAAGCCTGATAATGAATGGCAGCTGCAGGTGTTTAAAAGGGATGTTTATAGGTATGCGTTGGAGGTGGGGGAGCATTCTTAAGAGAAAAATGACTGGCTTACTAACATTAAGGCAGTGGAAATGTTTCTGGAAATTTGGACAGGAAAATGATTATAAATGGAGTTATAAAAATCGTATGAGGGTGATTGTTTCTAGTATTATCTCTTGTAATAAAATGTGCTGGATTGGGAAGAATATAAGGAAGTGTGTATGGATTCATAATAAAAAAATGGGGATAGGATATATTGGTTTAGCCTGGTGGATTCTATTCAGTTGTTACAAGGTTAGTGTTAATATGAAATGGGCTGTTGCTAATAAAAAGAAGTGGGTGTATGGTAATCTTTTCTGGGCTGATCATCTGTTGTGTGATCGGAGGGGGAACTGGGGAGTTAAGTATGGAATGAAATTGGGCTGGGATAGATATTTACTGATGGGCCAAGCTATCCTAGTTGTTGGGGTATGTTGGTGGGTGATGATATGTTGGGCTAGGTGTGTAAATATAATCAGGAAGCTGGTTATAAAATGGAGGAGTATGATCAGGGGTCTTGGTGGTATTGATGGTAACGAGTTGCAACAATATTGGATACAAGTTTGTATCGCAAAAAGGTTGGGCCGTGAGGTGTTTGTAGGCTGTCAAGTGAGTTTCAAGGATCCGGATATTATGTGGCCTAAGTGGAGTATATTTTGGGCCATATGGATCTGCCATTTTTTATTAAAGATGCTGGGATTTAATGGTATATACAAATTAGAAGGAAATAAATGGTGGGCTATATGGATAAACTGTAGGCCCAAAGGAATATATGGATTAAAAGGGCGGTATGTTCAGTTGAGTTGGGCTAATGCTAAATGGGGTCACCGGGTGTTAGGAAAATATGATTGGAGCTGGACTAATTTTTGGGTCTTGTTGAAATGGGCTGCTAAAAAGGATAAAATTAACATGATGTATGGGCGTATGGAAGGGCATCAGATATGTTTTGCATTGGGCCGTAAAGTTGGCGGATTTAATTTGAAGATGTTGAAGATCAGGAAGGCTATCCGGGGTTTTAGAATGTTATGTTTGTATAGTTGGGTTTTTGTTATTAGAATTTGGGTCTATGTGATGGGCCTTTGTTGGCCAGTTGGTTTTAGACTTGGGCCTAGTTGTTTGTATAGGGTTGCCCGAGTGTTAATTTTTTTTGGTTAAGGCTAAGGTGGGTCTTGGGTTTATGTCCCGGATCTAGTTTAGTTTTTTTTGTATTCTTTTATTCGTTTTAATAAAGGTTTGCCCGGGGTGCTCCCCGTTTCCCAAAAAAAAAAAAAAAAAAAAAAAAAACCTAAAGTGACGAGCTAACACATGTTAAAACATGTTTAATGAGGTTTGAAAACAGGTTTGGTATCAAAACAAAGGGTCGTGGTACCTAAAAGTAGTTTGGTTACAAAATACGCAAGAATACGCATTCTGGCCGAAACTACGACTCGTCACTATGCCTAGATAATGTGGTAATCAGTAGGTATAGTCACAAGAGACTAAAACCATCGTGATTACGCTCACGTTATGAAGTTCAAACGAACTTCATGTTGACCATAAACTGGTCAATGCAAAAAGTCAAACAAAATTTGACTTTCACGCTAAAAACGCGTAAAAGAACGAAAGAATACTTACAAAAGATCCAAGAATGGAAGTTTGATCCAATTATTCTCAGGTATGAAGTGTAATTACTTCAACTTAGAGAGCAATCAGATCAAGGTGTGGGTTTGCAAATGAAGTGGGTTGGGTATTTATAGGAAAACCAAAACCGTTAGGATCGTTTCTTGAAAAACGTGCTTCGATCTAGGCCGTCCAAGTGTGCCCCCTGATTTGTAATACCATGGGCACCTTAAAATGGCCCATAGATTGATTAAAAACCATTTGCATCACTTGGAAACAGCTGGAACAGGCTGTTATACACTTTCTGCTGATCTGATACTAGTACGCGCCCCGCGTAAGAGACAAAGGGGGCTTACGCGGGCCGCCTGAGATCCATAGTTCAGCAACAAGTTTTAATAATTGCAGAAATGGTCCCTGCATGCTTTTAAGCCTCATTTTGACATGTTTGAGGCCCGTTAAGCCATTTTCAAGGGCCTAATATGATGCCTAAACATAGTGGACATGAAACATGCTAAAAAATATGTCGGATGTCGGTTCGTTTGGTCGTACGGACGCGTTATTCGCTTAATTACGACGAAATGCGAACGGACGCGAAAAACGATCCAAATTATGCGACGAATGGATTTTTCTCATGCCAATCACTAAAATAAAATATTTTAATGATTACATAAATTTTTGGATGTCTGGATGTATTCAGAACGTAAGATATGCACGAAAATGCAAACTTATGCACTCTTTGACGCTTTTAGTCCCTGAATGACCAAAAAGTTTATTTTGGCATACCGGACCCCTGAAAACCTATTTCTAAGCTATGTAAAGGATATTTAGGGTATGTTTAACTTATGGTCATGTTCCGGATTGTTCGTTACAGTATAATTCGGCATACTTTCGCAGTTTGTCGAAATTAGTCCCTGTAAGCGAATAAACTTGATTTCGGCATACCAAACCCTCCAAAACTTATTTCTAAGTTATGTAAAGGTTATTTAAGGTATGTTAAGCCTATGTCACTATTCCGGAGTGTTTGTTGCATTAAAATGGTTATATTTACGCATCAGTTCGCGTATAACCTCCAGAAAGCGATTTAAAGCTCGAAATCGAACAAGAATCGATATGTGCAAATGACACACATATTTATACAAATCCCAAGTATGAAATACAATATTTCATTGATTTGGTATTTGTTTGATGGCCGTGGAGGCACAGGTGTCACAGTCTCTCCTACTTCAGGAAATTTTGTCCCGAAATTTATTTAGAGGAAACTTGTGAGAGCTTGAAACATGAAGTTGAAAAGATCAAACAACACTGGTTAGAGTCCTAAACTTCTAGTAACTTTAAATAACATCATTCTTGCAATGTGAGAGGGACACTTATATACAAGTATATAAAGCGTTATTGGTGCGTCCACCGTACCTCCATTACATTGTTCACGTTTCGTTATTATTGCCACTATCGGTTCTTACACATAATAAATATTACTGGGCTCCTGTGCACTGAATTTCATAATTATGTACGCGTCCATAATTACATAATTCCTTGCATAGTCCGCACAGTGCATTTTATAATGTGTAAGGGAAAACCAAATGAACAAACTTGTGATGAGTGTGACTAGACCACCAGAGGATCCTTGAAACCAATAAATGATCTGCTTAAATAGACCACCAAGGAGTCTTTTCAGCTATAGCATCACATGTCATTCTTAACCAGATCCTGAATCGATCTTTCTGACAAGACCACTCAAGGGGTCTCTTTGAATTATGGAATGGTACTATATAATCCAAGGGTCTTAACTATCACGTAGAAGCCCAATAAGGATTTTAAGGTAGTACCTTTTTGAATATCCTACTATGAATCCCTCATATGAAGATATTGAAGATTCTACGAGGATTTGGATAACGAATATCCAGAGTACACAAAAACACAAAACATAAAAGAAAACATATAACACATAATCACAAAATCACAAAATTGTTTAACTTGATTTTAAATTTGTTATCATTTTGTTAATTTGTTTGTTAACTGTGCACATGTATTTAAAGCACACCAGGAATCCAATCCGTGGATTTCATTTGGCACTTTAAACATTTTCAAGAATCTAACTATAAAGATAGGAAGATCTTAAAAAGAAAATTCGATTTCGATTACAAGGAATCGTAACATTCGAATTAAGATACAAAAGGAATCCAATTAAGGAATCCGATTTGAGCGGTAATCATCCACAAGGATCTAATTGTAAAGTTAAGAAGATGCCATATGGATTTTGGGATTTGAAAAGCGGGAGGCGTTTCAAAACCTTGCACTAGACGTGCTTAAGTCAAATCATAAGGTAAAATGCTCATGAAGTTGAGGTGCTAGATATGCCAAGGCGACATATGAAGCAGAATTTGAAGGTTAAGCCAATGCATGAGAAAATGTTTTTGAAAATTATGCATGGGGTTCTTTTAGAAACGTGTTTAATGTTTTTGAAACCTTACATAATACTTTTGAAATCATAAAATAGGTGTATTAGAGAAGTATATTTATAAAATGTTTTAAAATCATGCGAGATGAATTTTGAAATTATGTATAAGGTTTTTGAAAACATGAATGATGCTTTTGAAATCATGCACTTTATATAATAAGTAGATATACTATGTTAAAAAAAATGTTTTCAAACTATATGGAACATTTTGAAATTATGAAGGTTATTTTGAAAACTTTTGCTATGCATGTTGTTATGAAAATCAGAATGTAATGGGTATGAGATTGAAAAAAAATTACCCTTAGTTATCTAACAAAGGATTTAAAGGCACGAATGTGTGAAAAGAACGATTACTCATAATGTCACTTTATTTTCTGTACTTTGTTTCTTAGAATGAAACGAGTACCTAAAATTTTGAGGAAATCATGAGCAATCACTTGAAAGGGAGAAGCACAAGAGTAGTTTGTTTATAGAACATAGTTCTTTGATGTAAGTATCATAGGGAATTGCCATACATACATGTAACTACACTTGTACATCAGAATTGTGAACAACAATTTATTTATAAACAAAACAGATTGTTTCACATTACAAGGAAAACAATAGAAACAAAAGCATAAGACAGCAACATCTTCTAATCAGCCAACTGCTCATTCATGGGTCAGACTTGCATTGGCAACCCTTGGCCATAGCTCGTCTCGCCATAGTTGTACCTAGTACCAGACGGTAATCGAGCTTGAGCAGGGTTGGCTTGGGGTTGGTTTGGACCACCTTGGATTGGGTTGAATGGACAAGCATTTGCCAGGTGACCGAGTCATCCACATTATGTACACAGACGACACTGCAGGTAAGCTTGGTGAGGTGCATTACACTTGTTGCACATCGGTGCAATACCGGCACAGGGTTGCCTGGCAAGAGGTCGAGCAGCAGCAAGATTTGAAACAACTTTGTTTTGGATAGCAAAGCGGCATATGTCAACCAAATGTCCCCATCGTCCACAGTGGGTACATTTGAAACATGGTATGATATTTGAATGATGACGGTTGCATCGATTGCACCATGGGGCAGCACCCAAGTACGGCTTCATGGCTGGTGGTGTTGCCACTTGGCTAGGTCCCGATTGATTTGGTGCAACTGCTGCGGGTTTCTTTGAAGCCTTTTGCTTCCTTGATTTTGGTGAAGGCTTGGCTTCTGCTTCCTTTGGTGACTCTTGAGTGGCTTCCTCCTGGAGATGATACATGGCAGTAGCTAATTCAACAGTCTTTAGGACTACTTTGCCTATTCGTTGGGAAAATTTGGCAGTCTGCTCGGATATCTGGGCGTCATTGCGATGAAGAGACATTCTAGAGAAAATGAAAGACATAGGAAGAAGCAAGTGAAATGTTATCTGATAATCAAAACAGAATGACAACACATAAACATTGCGATCATTTGTTTGTTACCTAAGGCAAACAAATGAGATGGTGACTAATCAAAGTAATCGGGTCATATTAATGTATCACGAAGACATGCTTTAGCCTATAAGTGGACACTCACCCCAAGAGTTCCTAGGTAAGAGTGGTCCGATTATGTGGATTTGTACGAACACTCTAGCCTTAGTCAGAAAACTCAGAGTACAGGCATCCACCCTTCCAGATTGCACTTGTTCACATTATAAGACCTAACTTTGATGAGATTTTGAAAACTTAGAGGGTTCAAAACCTTATAATAAATCATCCTAGAACAGATGATTGGTTTTCAAGGCAGATTTGAAATTTGTGTTCTGATTGTGGTTGTCACCTAAGGATAAGTGACGGTATTGTTTTAAGATCTAAACACAAGGATCTTGTGTTAGGGTCCTAGGAAGGTTATAGACTAGGTCAAAGCATTACTAATAACCTAATTCCCTATAACCATGAGCTTTGATACCAACTTTTCTGTCACACCCCGACCGCGTAAAACAACAAATCGCGGCGGAATCGTCGGGGAGTGTTGTGACAGAATCATTGTTTCATAACACATGGAAATTGAAGTTTTGTTTTATTAAATTAAAAGAATTTACAATGTCTTAACAACAAAGAAGCATAACATAATTAACTAGTCTTGCATCTTTTATTGTCACTAAGGCCCAAGTCCGCCTAAGTGTATCTTGATTAATCCTATGCATCATTTCCTGAAACACATGTGAAAATAGGTACGTCAGCATAAAAATTCCTGTGAGATACATATGTTTTATTGATTTAGGATTCATGACTTATAAGTTTTAAAAAAATGTTTAATCAAAAGTCAGTCATAATCCATGTAAAATGTTTTCTTTTATAAATCATAGAAAAGTGACAAGAAATCAGATGAATATAAAAGAACAATGCATAATGAAATGAATAACCAAGTAAAAATGAGTTTGTATAAAATATGTTGTTTGTAAAACAATGTTTCATGAAGATATGATATGAGTGTAGAAATGTATTATGACTAACTTGAAATGGTTTAAATAACGCTACGATATGTAATACCATAAAAGCACTTATATATAGGAAGTACCAGCGGCGTATCCACCATGCCTTTATAATATTACACGCGCCTCGTTATTTAAATCACTTACCAAAACAAACCACCAATGTAAAAATGTTCATGTATAACCAAATGTAATGTATAGTGAATAAAAGCGTTTATTGATTTAAAAGCATTTACTCAACCCTATAAGAAAGAAATGTACAAAACAATGCATTTGATAAATTATAATCAAAAGTTATGTTCTGTAAAATAATGCATGCTTTACTGATACAAACATCTATGCGGTATTGTTAAACGTCTACATCCAAGCCTTGAGACTGTAGGATAAACCCTAGAACAAAGTCAAATGTCTACCTAGAAATGTATTCGGATTCGGTCATCCCTTCCACCCAAACAAACCTAGGATTTCAGGAATGGGAGTTGTCAAGTCCTATGGTACCACTACCTACTACCGAGCGACATGATCGGTGTTAATGAATGTATTAGTTTCGTTAAACAAACAAAATGTTATACCAAATGTAAGCATGTTTTATGAAAACAATGTACCTAGTATGCTAAGTGAACATACCAAGTTGAAATGTAAAACAATGTGTCCATATGCTACAAGAACATATACAACAGAAATGTGATGTAAAACAATGTACTAAGTATGCAACAAACGAACATACATAACATAAAATGTAATGTAAAACAATGTACTAAGTATGCACTAAATGGACATACATAGCATAAAATGTAATGTAAAACAATGTACTAAGTATGCAACAAATGAGCATACATAGCAAAAACATAATAAAATCATGTACTATAAGTGTACTAATGAATATAACAAGTATGATATAACAACATGAAAAACACGAAAGTAACAAGTAGGCACATGTGTTTCACCCCAAAACAGTTTGAAAACAGTAAAAGAGGGGACTATGTACTCACTTGAGGGTGCTTAGAAGTCTTGAATAACAACCAAGCAAAGCTAGAGGGATCACGGAAATCAAACGGCACCTAATATAGATAACTACATAAATAACCGGACCTAAATCGGAATATCGGATAGAATGAGGTTTCGCAAAACAAATGAGTATTGGAACTCGTAGGATATGGTTTAACGAAGCCTACATACTAAAACGAAACCTAACCTAAGTGATTACGACCCATTACGACTCGTTAAGATAGCTTACGCCACTTTAACGCGTCGTTCGCGTAAAACGCGTTTGGAACGCCTAACTAGTACTATGACAAGTATTATATGCCTTAACATGTCTAATAATGTTGCCAAATCAGTTGGAAACAGCTGGAACAGGCTGTTATAAAATTTTTGCTGATTTGATACTAGTACGCGCCCCGTGTAAGAGACAAAGGGGGCTTACGCGGGCCGCCTGAGATCCATAGTTCAGCAACAAGCTTTAATAATTGCAAAAATGGTCCCTGCATGCTTTTAAGCCTCATTTTGACACGTTTGAGGCCCGTTAAGCCATTTTCAAGGGCCTAATATGATGCCTAAACATAGTGGACATGAAACATGCTCAAAAATATGTCGAATGTTGGTTCGTTTGGTCGTACGGACGCGTTATTCGCTTAATTACGACGAAATCCGAACGGACTTGAAAAACGATCCAAATTACGCGACGAATGGATTTTTCCCATGCCAATCACTAAAATAAAATATTTTAATGATTACATAAATTTTTGGATTTCCGGATGTATTCATAACGTAAGATATGCGTGAAAATGCAAACTTATGCACTCTTTGACGCTTTTAGTCCCTGAATGACCAAAAAGTTTATTTTGGCATACCGGACCCCTCAAAACCTATTTCTAAGCTATGTAAAGGATATTTAGGGTATGTTTAACTTATGGTCATGTTCTGGATTGTTCGTTACAGTATAATTCGGCATACTTTCGCAGTTTGTCGAAATTAGTCCCTGTAAGCGAATAAACTTGATTTCGGCATACCAAACCCTCCAAAACTTATTTCTAAGTTATGTAAAGGTTATTTAAGGTATGTTAAGCCTATGTCACTATTACGGAGTGTTTTTTGCATTAAACTGGTTATATTTACGCATCAGTTCACGTATAACCTTCCAAAAAGCGATTTAAAGCTCGAAATCGAACAAGAATTGATATGTGCAAACGACAAACATATTTATACAAATCCCAAGTATGAAATACAATATTTCATTGATTTGGTATTTGTTTGATGGCCATGGAGGCACAGGTGTCACAAACGAGGCTTAAGCTAATGATCAAGCGCTTATGATCATTTGAACCTCTAAATTTTCTGTTTAATTTCAAGAACAATGTACATATTTTAACTATGTTTATAATGACGATATAAATTTCAAGAAGTTTATCTTTATCTTTGTTATTCAATTTTCAATTTCAAATTTTAATGTGATTACACTATGTGTGATTTTAAATCTCATGCTAATTTTGAGGATTCCGTTCTTTAGGAACTAAATCTTATAATATTAGTACAATATAAATTGCACTATGGTGCATTCGTACGAACGTGGTAACACGATCGGTACGAGTACTATGAACAAGTTAATACTATTTTATGATCATAGCATTACATATATGATTTGTTTATCTAATATGTATAGTACATGGTTGTAAATACAATTTGCTTCGTATGTTGATATAACATACTTAATACATTTTTGCTTAGTATGTTAACTTAGTGTACCTAGCACATGATTTGAGAACATTTTCTTGATATGCTTACATTATGATGATAATGTATGATTAGTATATGTTGCATTCTACCTGTTTGATTAATATGAAACATATATATATACATTCGTACTAGAATAGAACGCCTACTAATGAAATTGTTGTATGCAAAATAAGTAGTATTATCATTGCTAGTATGAAATGCGATTCGGTTTAATAGATATTATGTTGTGACGATGTTTAGTTGATTTAGACGGCAGTTCGACCTTATTATTTGTTTACCCTCGCTTAACAAGAGGAGCTATGTGGACCATGCAACTAAACGAGTAATTATGGGTGCACACTTAATTATGAGATTCGACGCATGAGAATCATAGTAAGCCTTGTTAAGTATGGTGATATAAAATCTAGAATGATTAAGGTAACGAGAGGAGTATGATGCGATAAGAACATGGTGGATACGCCGATGGTACTTCCTATATATAAGTGTTCTTATTGTGTTATTCTTCAGAACGTTGCTGAGATCATTTGGTGATTTTATGTTATCGTGGACCATTATGTGATTATGTGTTTGTTTGTTATTTGAGTGGTTATTTCCGATGGACAAGAACAAGTACATTCATTAACTCAAATTGAGCCGACCGGGAGTATGATATGGTGTTAAAGGTGACGATCTTGATGCCATAGGTATGTTAACCCGTCTCCTATGCATGAGATGCTCATGGTGCATTGGATGTACCTCATGGGACTTTAGAAACCGCGTACGTGAAGGGCTTGAATGTACACCCCCTTTGTTTTCTAGGAATTACACTAGGAGCTTAGTATAACATAGTGACATACTTAAATGATTTTTGAACACTAGTCGACTATCACAAGTTTCAAAAGGTTGAATACCTTGAGATACTTTGAATACCCCAAATCACATTTTGAATTCTCCAACACCAAATGATGCTCCGCATCTTTGGGATCTAGCAATCTGCTTATCCGTTAGTTGTTTCAATTCGACTCTACGGTCTCCTTCGAATAAATTTCGGGACGAAATTTCCTGAAGTAGGGGAGACTGTGACACTTGTGCTCCGTAAACACACACGATGTAGGACACTATCTTTTATCAAAGAAACAACATGTTTTGCTCTCAAAAATTTGTTTATTTTGGTTTTACAATTTCACATTTTTATTCTAGTTCATTTTCAAGCTTTAAATCGCTTTCTGGAAAGTTATACGCGAACTGATGCGTAAACGTAATCAGTTTAATGCGGTAAACACTCCGGAGCAGTGACATAGGCTTAACATACCTTAAATAACTTTTCTATAACTTAGAAATAAGTTTTGAAAGCTTTGGTGTGTCAAAAACAAGTTTATTCACACTCAGGGACTATTTGCGTCAAACTGTGAAAGTCTGCTGATTCACATAGTATCGAACATTTCGGAACTTGATCATAAGTTAAACATGCCCTAAATATCCTTTACATAGCTTAGAAATAGGCTTTGAGGTGTTTGGTGCGCAAAAATAAACTTAATTGATCAATAGGGACTAAAAGCGTCAAAAAATGCATAAGTTTGCATTTTCGTGCATATCTTACGTTCTGAATATATCCGGACATCTAAAAATTTATGTAATCATTAAAATATTTTATTTTAGTGATTGGCATGATAAAATTTCATTCGTCGCGTAGTTTGGATCGTTTTTCGTGTCCGTTCGTGTTTCGTCGTAATTAGCCGAACAACGCAACCGTACGGCCAAACGAACCGAAATCTGAGATATTTTTGAGCATCTTTCAAGTTCCCTATACTTTAACTTCATTTTAGAGCCTTGAAATGAGGTTAACGGGGCTTAAACGTGTCAAAAATGCATCAAAAGGCAAGTTTCTAACCTGCAGGGACCTGTTTTGACATTATGTGAAAGTTGGCTAGGCAGGGCGCGTAAAGTGAGCTCTATCCTTATGCGGGCCACGTGAATTGCACATATCAGCAAACCAGTTTTTCTGATTCAGCAGCTGGTTTCAGGTTTTTGCATTTGGTTTCTTGCATTCTATGGGCTATATTTTGATGGTTTTGAGTACCCCTTGTATTACAAAACCTTGGCCCCAAGTGTAAGGTCATGATTCAAGCACGGTTTACGAGAAACGATCCTAACGGTTGTGGGTTTCCTTTAAATACCCAACCCAATTCATTTGTTCCTCACAAAATCTGATTCAAATGCTCTAAGTTGGGGTCTAGCACTTCACACCTGAGAAATTTGAATCAAGATTTCCTTGCTTGGACCCTTTGTAAGTATTCTTTTGTGCTTTTAGTCAAACAGTGTTTGACTTTCTTCTTTGACCAGTCAATGGTCAACACGAAGTTCGTTTGAACTTCGCAACGTGAGCGTAATCACGATGGTTATAGTCTCTTGTGACTATACCTACTGATTACCACGTTAATTAGGTGTAGTGACGAGTCATAGTTTCGGTCAAAATACGCGTCTATGCGTATTTTGCAACCAAACTATTCTTGGGTATCAAAACCGTTTGTTTTGATATCAAACTTGTTTTCTAACTTCGTTAAACATGTTTTAACATGTTTAACTCGTCACTTTTAGGATAGTGCTTAAATAGGGTCGTAAGATAGGCGGTCTAAACAACCGCTTAGACTTTCGAACCCGACCCGTTTGGTCGATCATTAGGATCCGACCAAACATATAATGTGACCATAGTTGCATAGGGAATAACCTTCCGAGGTTATCCCTTATGGTCATTTCGTTTAGTTAGTTGTATGATAGGTAGTTTATGTGCCTTAGGAAAATGACCAAAATGCCTTCAACACTTGAACTCTTGGTCTGTTGAGCTTTGTTATACCCTTTGAACCGGGACTATACGCAATCCAAGGCGAGTACATAGTTCCCCTCTTTTACTGCTTTCAAATGTTTTGGGGTGATTCATATGTGTAATCGATCTGTTTTCAAAATGTATGGCATATGTGTGTTCACTAAGTGCTTTTATGTGTATTATTCCGATTATGCAAATGCAATGTTTTATCCTTAAGTGATCTACCTATCTTCATAGTTAGATTCATGTAGGATATTTGAAGTACAGTCTTAGATCTTCCTATCTTCATAGTAAGATTTTTAAGAAGTACTTTACAACTCGATGGTTGGTTTTTGTGTAGTTTGTTGGTGATTTAGATAACGAAACTAGATAATACAATAAGCACATGGTGGATACGCCGCTGGTACTTCCTATATATAAGTGAGCTTATTGTATTACCTTTCGTGGCGTTATCCCGAATCACCATTAGGATTTAGGATTGTTTTGATTCAATAATTCAATATGACAGAACCCAGAATCCTTATAGCATCTATCTATCTTTATAGGTTGATTCTTGTAGGATGTTTAGAGTACTAATATTGAAGCCCTTGTTTGGATTCATTATTTACTTTAATGCATGTTAGATTAGACAATGTGACAAGAACCTGATCCCTATAGTATCTATCTATCTTCATAGTTAGACATGTATGGGATATTTAGAGTACTAATATTGGAGCCCCTGTTTGAATTCATTGTGTACTTTAATGCATGGTTACGAGGTGGAACAAGTTGACGATTATGTGTTTATGTGGTAGTTGTGATTTAAATAACGAAACGGGTGTAATAAAATAAGAACATGGTGGATACGCCGCTGGTACTTTCTATATATAAGTGTTCTTATTTTATTATTCTTGTAGCGTTATCTGGATCACTTTAGGATTTTGTGTATGATTGTTTCAATGTCCAATTATCCAAATCTTTGTAGAATCTTCCATATCTTTATATGTTAAATTCTTAGAAAGATATCTGAAGTATTATCATGTCCCATTGATTTGATTTATATAATACCTTCAGAAGTTTTTGATTTATTTCAAAACAGTTATTATTAATCCTTGATTGGATTCCTAATAACACATTAACAAGTTTTTACAATGGTTTAATTGAGATTACAATATAAGGCATAAAATGACTTACTAATAATCATATTGCCATATACAAACCTATTTTGTCACAAGTTTTAACAATTAAGATTTTGTAATGCAATACAAAATTTTTGCCATTCTTTGGCTTCAAGATTTATTTTCAATTAACAGCTCTCGTAGCTGTTAAAGTATTGCAATACCAAATGTTTTGTCATTTACATGGCTAATAAAACCTATGTATTCACCGGCATTTTTATGCTGACTGTTTTTCACATATGTTTCAGGTTTTCAACTGTTCAAGCATGCAACGCATAGGACTGCATTCGGGCCTTAGACTTCTAAAACAAAAGAACAATTTCATATATTCTGTGTTTGTAAAATGATGTTAATGATATTGAAACAATTTAGTACCAGTAGTTGTGAGCAATTTGTAACGTGACTCCCCGATATTTCCGCCGCGTGTTGTTGTTGTATTACGCGATTGGGGTGTTACAATAGAAAATGACCAAAATGCCCTTTTTAAACATAAATCCATATTTCACATATGTGATCAAATTTTGACATCTAAACTGATTTAGTAACATATTTAACCATAATTGGGCATGTAAGACTTAACATAGGACTTAGATAACCATCCGACCTTAGGTTTACGCAAACGACACGTTAAAGTTGCTTAAACTACCTTAACGGGTCGAAACGGGTCAAAAGCACTTAGGTTATGTTGCTAATCAGAATGTTAGCTCTATTAAATCACGCCATATGAGTTCCAATACTCATTTGATTTATAAGAACTACATTCTATCATATTCCCCGATTTAGGATCCGTTAATTAACGTAGTTACCTATATTAGGTGCCGTTTGATTTCGTGATCCTTGAAGCTTTAATTGGTCTTAATTCCAAGACTAATAAGCAATCCCAAGTGAGTACATAGTCCCCTCTTTTACCGCTTTCAAATATTTTGGGGTGAAACACTTGTGCTTACATATTAGTTTCATGCTTTCATTGCTTTTATGACATATACATGCTATGTTCACCTAGTACACATATAGTCCATGATTTCCCATTGTGTTTTGCTATGTATGTTTACTGAGCATGCTAGCACATTGATTTCATAAACATTTTTGCTATGTATGTTTACTTAGCATGCTAGCACATTGATTTCATAAACATTTCTGCTATGTATGTTTACTTAGCATGCTAGCACATTAATTTCATGAACATTTCTACTATGTATGTTTACTTAGCATACTTAGTACATGGTTTTCACATGCTACATTGGTTATGACATTTGGTATGTTTAATCGGGACAATAATACATTCATTAATATTGATCACGCCGCTCGGTAGTATGTAATGGTACCATAGGACTTGACAAATCCCGTTCTCGACTTCCTAGGTTTGTTTGGAAGTAGGGAATGACAGAATCCGATATACATAAATTGATAAACCTTTAATTCGTTTAAGGGTTTGTCCAAACAGTCGCAAGGCTTGAATGTATGCGATAAACATTACTGTATAAATGTTTGTACCCATAAAGCATTGTTTTCTGCAAAACATAACATTTGATTTAAACTCAGGTTTACTCAAAAACATTGTTTTGTACATTTTTACCTATGGGGTTGAGTAAATTCTATTTATTCACCATACATGACATTGTTTTCACATTGATATTATACATATGGTTTGAGTAGATACTTTCTACTTGCCATACATTACATTTGATTATACATGACACAGTTTACACATGACATTGGACATGGTTTACACATAAACATTTTGACATTGGTTTTAAACAAGACATTTTGGTTGATTATTGATAAGTGACTTATATAACGAGGCTATGTGCTATATGATAAAAACATGGTGGATACGCCGCTGGTACTTCCTATATATAAGTGCTTTTATTGTATTACACATTTTAGCGTTATCTAAACCACTTCGACAAGACATGAAACATTTTATACAAAGACACGACATTGTTTTACAAACAACAAGTTTTACACAAATTCATTTTACTTGGTTATTTATTTAATCATGCATTATTCTTTTACTATCATCTGATTTTCATATCGATTTTCACATGATTTTATAAAAGAAAATATTTTACAAGGTTCATGACTACATTTTTGTTAAACACTCCTTTTAACTACAAGTCATGAATCCTTCATAAACAAAACCTATGTATCTCACAGGCATTTTTATGCTGACGTACCTATTTTTACATGTGTTTCAGGTGCTAATGCATGATGATGTTTGTGCTACACTTAGGCGGACTCGGGCCTTAGTGACTTAAAAGACAGTTTAAACATGTTATGTTCTCGTTAATTCATAAGACAATGTAAACACTTTACCTAATAATACAAAACTTTAATTACCATGGTTGTGGAACAATAATTCTGTCGCTCCACTCCCCGACGTATCCACTGTGGTTTGTTGTTTTACGCGGTCGGGGTGTGACAAGTATAAGTATAAACGTAAGATGTATGATTATGAATATGGAACATAAGTAAAATATAAAACGTTTGAGCATGAATATGAATACAATGAATCTAGACATATAAAATGATTGGGGAAGTTCGAGTATGTAAAAACAAAGGATATATATGACATTGTCGTGAGATATTGACTAAAACATGTACGATGATATGCATGCATAGTTGTTTGAGCAAAACCTTGAGTTTATCGAATCAAAATAGATTGAGTTTGACTTGGAATGTAGAATCTAGTTTGTGAATGTAAACAGAATATAAGGTACTTATTGGTTATGCGTGACGTATTTTGTAAAGAACGGAAATGCTACTCTCATTTTAGAGGAACTTATGTAAGTCGAAAATGGTTGGTCCTATGAAGTTTCCTTGCCCACGTGTTTTGAAATTGAAATGACGTATTGAGCGGTGCACGAAGACTTTTGGAAATAGTGAATTTGTATTATTTTAATGGATCTCGTATTAAAATAAGGAGTTTGAGATATGAAGGTTCTCATGAAAACGTTGATTCTTAGAAAGAATTTTAGCATAATGAACTCCGTGATCGTTGAAAAGTGTTTTTTTCTAATGAAATGTTTTATTGATTTTGAAAGGAGTTTTAGTAAAATGATCTTATAATAACTATAAGATCTTATAGGCATGTGAGATGGCTAGTTTGATGTTAGATTGTGAATAAAGTCTTTAGTATGATGTTATAATGTGAGCGTGTCTTAGTGATTAGGTTGAGTATGAAGTTCATGGGCAAGAGATTCATTGGACCGATTAAGTTGATAGGTAGCATTTTGTAAGGTTTTGAAATTCGGGTAATAAAATATTTTAAGCTATGATTAAGAATTTCGTGTATGCGAGTTATGTGAAAATAGATTGTAACAATGCATTTTGAAATGGATATAAGTAGGGATTTTGACGAATGATAAACGATTTAGGTGTAAAACATGATTGTGTTTGCATAATAAAGTATTTTTAAGGAAAATTTTGGTAACGATCACCTAGGTAAGGGAATCACCCCTAACTCATTGGTGAGGTCGTTTTAAGGAAAGAAGGAGTGGAGTTAATCGTCAAGGTAAGGAAATCACTCATATCTCGATGATATGTCTCCATTTTGGGGCTTCAAGGAATGTAAATCAAAGCGAGTGACGTTTTTGAAGTCGTGCATGTGAATGATGTGTAGATGTAAGAAAGATTTAGTATGATGTGTATATAAGAAAATAATCTCGATAGAAATTTGAATTTGAAAAGGGAGAAGTGCATCGTATAAGATTGATAATAGTAAAACGTAGGTTCGATTAAAACTTGGATTGTTCCAAAACGGAACTTTAACTAAACCAAAGTGGTCAAAAATTCTTTTGAATTTGAGAAACATGCTTTGGCCTAATAGGTGGAATACTCTCGTCGATATTTCGGTTAACGGTATTCACCCTTCTAGTTACTACATGTTCCAAATCAATCGAAAATTCGAGACTTGGCGGGATTTTTGAAAATCAAGGAGTGTGACAAGTCGACAAGGTGCGGGTTTCACCTCTAACTTGACGATTTCGTACCCTAAGTGTGGTTGGTACTCGTCGGGTCAAAATTTAATTTCGACACTTTGACGAGGGTCCACTAGAATTTGAAATGGAAATTCTCCATCTAGGTGAGGATTTCACTCCTAACTTGGTGCCGAATTTCGTGTAAAAAAATAAATGGATTGAGAGTCGTTCACCAAATTGTGGGTTTCACGCTTATTTTGGTGAAATCGTCTCGTTTGTGTATTACGAGTGGTTTCGAGTTTAGTATAAAAGAGTAAAATGCCTTAGGAAGGCATATGTTTGAAATATTAAAACAAGTATAAGCATATAAAGCATTTCAAGATATTAACACATAAGAGGCGTAACAAGAGATTAGCATATGAATCAAGTATGGTCGAATTTGTTACTTAACTATAGACTAGGTCAAAAGCATGTCAATTTTCCTAATTTCCTATAGTTATGGCTCTGATACCAAACTGTCACACCCCAACCAATGGCGGAATCATCGGAGTGGGACGAAGAAAGATTGCTCATCACACATAATTGTACGATCGTTTTACCGACCAAGTGAGTCAATCAGAGGCAATACACACTGTTTGAGAGGCGGAATCAAACAAATAGAGCTGAATCAATACAGAATTGAGTAGAAAACAGAGAGTTCACTTTAAAACAGTCTTCTCATTCAAATGTCAACTTGATTACACAGCAGGAATTCGGCAGCACTTCGTGACAGTTCACCTAATTCCGTATGAAAATGAGAAGCAAACACACCTATATATAGGTCTGCTAATTTCGTTTGAAATGACACCTTGTCATTTCAAGCGGAATTAACATGTTAATTTCGTTTGAAATGACAAGGTGTCATTTCAAGCGAAATTACCACTAAACTTCATAAAATTACATTCAGACCCCTGTACATTCTACAAACATGACCTAGATGATAGACGTAGGCTATAGACATCGTGCACCAACAAACTCCCCCTTGGATATTGCCGGAGTCTTCAGTCAGGTCTTCAGCTCTTTACATTGATTTGAACTTTTCTTCCCTCTGCTTAGGCTTTTTCGTCAACAGCTTCCTAAGCTTCTCGTTCTCTACAGCAGCTTTCTTTCTTTCTTCAGCTTGTTCTCTCATGAATTTACCACGAAGCATTCTATCTCTTTCTTCACGTTCCTTCTTTTCTTTCTCGGCTTTAAGAGCTTCCACTTTCTCAATCTCTCTCCATTTCGTTGACCATTTGCTTTCAGCATTTATACCCTTCTGGAAGCAGATAGAAACAACCTTTTGAAATTGCATAGCCTGATCCCTGTCTTCTGCTTTGAACCAGATCTTATTCACAAACAAACATTCAATGTCTTTTGCTGAGCAGTTTACCAGCCACAAAGGATCAAACACGTGAATCTCTCTAATTTCATTTTCAGCTCTGTAGGTAATTACAGCTTCAGTCGACAAGCAGCTGTATACCCAACACACAAATCCTTTGTAAAATTCTTGCTCCATTTATGGCAAAGGAATGTTCTTGATCACTCTTGGCTTTTTGATTTTCAGTATAGTCTCTTCAACACCAGTAACTGGATTCACCCTCCTTAGTTTCTTTGGTCGGTGTGGCTTCCAGTGCTGAAAATCTCTCAATGCTTCAAACTTTATCAACCCCCACATAGGTATGTCATTTTTTTCTAATCGGATAATCCAAAGTTCTTACTTTAGCAAGCTCTTCCACATCCCACCAAGGTAATGACATAACATCATGAAGTAATGCAAAATACTGAACACCATATTCTCTACAAATGGCATAAGCATTGACCTGTGGTAAGAATCCCCAACTTATGATATCACCAAGCGAAACATCTCTATCTCTCTTGTAAAACTTCAAAGGACGTTTGAACTTTCTTTCATTACTCTTCCTGAACCACTTCTTGCGTTCTTCGCTCTGTGGATCTTTTGTCGTACTATCAAAGTTCTTGTCTTTCAAACACTCAGCAATCTTCCTCCTCAACTCATATGCATTCTCTTGATTGAAGAACTCAAATAGAGTTGGAAAATTTGAAGTGTCTTCATTCACACTTTCTTCATTAGTACAATCTTCAACCTCAACCCTATCATAGTTATCAGCTTCATCTACATACTTATACTCATAATCAGGTTGTTGGTTGATATCGAATGCATTCAACTCCTCTTCAAAATCAAACTTGAAATCAGGATCACCAATTTTCGTCAAATCAATAATCTCAGCCATTGTATACGTGTGCCTGATTTCACCTTCCTCTACTTCAGGCTCCAGACGCAGAATTAACTTCTCAACTTCATCAACACTTTGATCATCCACGTGCTCCCCCTCACCTTCAGCACTCTCATGTTCTTCATTCGCATCATCATGCATATAATCGTCGACATTCTGTTCATTTGACGTTTCAGTAACTTTAACACCAGAAGTATCCTGATCGTCATCGTTACCATCATCGTCATCATCACTACTACTTGCAGTGATTACGTCATCTGCATCATCTTCGTCATCTTCATCATCATCCTCTTCATCGTCATCTTCTTCTTCATTACCAAGAATATCATCAATTTCAACATCAACTTCGAATATACCAGAAACTGACGAAATAGGAAGAGGATTTGGAATAGGTGATTCAGAAACAATAGCTGGAACAATTGCCCTCTCAGAAACATCTTCAAGACTTTTACCCTTATCTTTCATCTGAGCATCAATTTCAGCTTGACGTTGAGCTCTAACTTCTTCAATCTTTATTTCATCAAACTTCTGTTCAACAGATTTTCCAAGCATACTCTCTAACACTTTGTTTATCATGTATAACTCGTGTTCTTTCTGTGCCTTCACAGCCTCAAGCTCTTTATTCTTCAATTCGAAATATTTATTCTGCTCATCACGTCGTGTTTTCTCTTCTTCTAGCTCTGCAACTTTTACTTTCAAAATATCAATCTCTGTTTGATCTTATTCAATTTTCTTTAGCAACGACTTGTTCTCAGATTCAACTTTCTTAGCACGCATCTCTAGAATCTTTTCACGATCTACCAATCTTTTATTCTCAACCAACACATCATCCATCTTCTTTTCCAACTTCTTTACTTGCTCATCATTCACGAAACTGAAATCACCAATCTCTTCTAGAGCAATATTTTCAGGAACAAGTGGGAAATTTTTGTATCCAGAAGAACCTGGAGTGGTTTGTATCGGTGGTTGTGTGGATGGTGGTGTTTGAAGAATATGAGGTGAAGTGATAATCGGTTGTTCATGTTGTGGTGGTGAAAAATGTGGTGGTGGTGATAATGGTTGTGGTGGAGTAGTTTGTCTTGGTGGTGATTGATGTGGTGTAGGTTCAGGTGGTGGTGATGATGGTTTACTGGATTCTTGGATAGGTTTCTTGTTCAGTAAGATCTTCAACGTCTTTGCTTTCTTTGGAGTAACCACACGTTTCCTTGCAGTTGCTTTCTTTTTGCCTCCAGAAGTAGGTGCCGTTTGAACATCTTCTTGTGAAGGAGTATACTCATCATCTTTATCTTTGTCTTCTCTCCTCTTTCTCTTAAGTTGTTTCTCCTTTTCTATTTCAGCTCTAATTCTTACAGCACGTTCATTTTCGTCAATCTCTGAATCAGATGAACTTGTTGTACTTTTGTTTACATCGTCACCTTCTTCATCACCAGCTGCTTTCTCTTTTTCCAACTCATAATCAATATTTTCTAACACCTGTTCTATTGTAGGAGTTTCTGGATCTTGTTCTTTTTCAACATTAACTTCAGTTTCAGCTTCAGCTTCCTCCTCTGATTCATCAACAAGTAAAGTCTTAGCAGCTTTCTTTTGACACTTTTTGGGTTGAGAAGACGAACCCTCTTCTGCTTTAACTTTTGGAGTAGCTTTCCTGTTCCTCTTCTTTTTCTCTTCTTTCAAGAACCAATCATTTCGAGTTACTTTGAAATCTTCAAGTATTTTCAATTCGTCTGCATAACTTTTCTCTTTCATTTCTTCTTCATTTCTCCAGTTCTGATGATTGACTGGATCAGGATCTTGATAATCCTTATCTTTGATAAAACCAAAGAATTCAGCTTTTGTTTTTGGCTCTGGATGGTTAGGATGATATCTGGCCAATTGTTTCACAGACTCGTTATCCATATGAGATAAAACCAACAAATCATTATTCTCATCTCTTTCAAGATCAGGATAGGCATGATCTATCATCATCTGAACAAAACGTGGATACAACCATGTCTTCCTCTTTGAAGTAACTTCATCTACCAAGTAATGAAACACAATATGCGAAAAGTTATACTTCTTGTTTAACACAAGAGCTGTCACCATATTCATTTGGTAATCTCTCATTTCATCGTAACCTCCCTTTTGGTGACTTAGAGCAAGCAACACTGAGTGAATAAGAAACTTGTAAGGCTTGGTGAACTTTGATTTCAAATAATTAGCACAGTTTAGCGAACCATTGTAACCCATCCGAAGCATACAACCTTTGACCATCCTTTCTGGGAATTTTGTCGGAGAGTTTTCATCGTCCGGAAAATTCAACACTTCACGTACAAGTGCCTCTGAAATGATAATCGGCTTTTCTTTACCATTGTGTTCAACCAGAGAATTGATCACTTTGCTCTCTTTGTCATAAGTTGCCTTCTCCCAAAAACGTTTGATATGAGATCTAAACACCAGATGTTGATTCGTCAAGGCTTTTTGTATAGGCAATCTCCTCATAAATTCCAAAATACTCCTGAATTCTGACAGCTTTGGAATCTTCTCCTCATCGAAATCACAACACGTGTTGTGTAATGCATTAAACAACACATTCGAAGGCTGAAAACAACATCAAATAATCAAATCAGACACTTAGAAAATTTTCAACTTAAACATCATTCAAACGAAATCACACATACAAACGAAATCATATTTCATGCGGAATCACTTTCAACCGGAATCACTTTGAAACGAAATCACAGTGTGTTTTCAAACGGAATTACTTTCAAACTAAATCACATGTTTTCAAACGGAATTAACTTCAAACGGAATCAGTTATTACGTTTGAATGTCTCTTTATCAAAAGAATGCTCCTTCAAGCGGAATTAACCAGTTATTTCGTTTGAAATTACACATCTTCAAAACATGATTTTTTTGATAAAATTGATTTAAGGGTTTTGTTTTATGATGGATTCCGAGCATGTGAGTATGATTTTTATCCATTTTGCACCATCAAACAACTCTAGATCTAAGTCTGAAAACCCTAATCACCGTCGATCAGATAATAACAACAGATATGGTTCAATTAAAGCCCTAAAACATATCTACAACAAATTCCGATCACACATGTATGATAATCATTAATTTTAGACTACAATCAAACCCTAAATCTAAGTTTTTGGTCCTGTATATCGCCGACAAACAAGAACAGTCAAAACTGGGTCAAATCGACCATTAAACACACCTTTCCCATGTTTATAGTTGAGCAAACCAACTAAAAACAGGATTCTAACAACAATCGGGCAGAGTTTTGGCTGTAAATCGAAGATTTTGGGATTTCGCTTGAAATTGCCTTGAACAGTGGATTTGAAACGGAATAAGAACTATGACCTGTTCAAGCGGAATAAGTCCTCTATTTATAGGCCATCTAATTTCGTTTGAAATAGGCACAAGCAGGTTCAAGCAGAATCACCAACTCAAACGAAATCATGTTTTCAAGCGGAATTACCACTTTCAAGCGGAATTACCTTTTCAAATTTTCAAATTTTTAACTTTTTCAGATTTTACCGACACACCCAGTTAACCAAGTCCAAGTTAATGACCTTGGTCAACTGATTAGTCTTCCAAGTCCAAGTTAATGACCTTGGTTGACCAATTTATGAAGTTGCTGACTTTCTGAAATGATTTACGTTCAAATTAATGAACTTTTGAACTTCCAAGCAATTACCAATCAATTTTTCACAATCTTCTGCTTACCCAACCCTCATGATCCAGACATGTTTAGCACATAAGACTTTTATCCTCTGATTTCCAACATTCGTTGTCGAAAAAAAAATGAAATGTAAATCTTTTTGGATTTTTTAATATGGTAAGCAATAAACTGTACACACAATATTTTTGTGAGTGTGTTAGGGGATCATATCAGCTGCTGACTAGATACAAGTACCGTTAAGCTTAGATTACATTTTCAGTATTAAACAGTTTGCATTGATTGCCGATATACTGATCCTCTTAAATTTTCACACAATTTTCAATCTGTTCAGGATACGGATTTAATGTTTTAAGACTTAACTTTTATGCGTGTACCACCTCAGAATATACTCCCGTATCCAGATCCCAATATTCAGTCTTACAGGTGAGTATACCTAGATGATATCTGTAAGGGGTTAAATTGCGAGACCGTGAGAGCTCAGGTCAGAACTTCCGTTCAGCAGAGAGATGACGGTTCGACTTTTGGTGGGTTCCCTTTAGAGGATCTTTTCTTCAACAGCACATGATTAGCATTTTTCAATGTTTCATCATTTTTTTTATGCTGAGGGGAGGCTTTTATTTCAAGCAGCGTAAAGTATTCTCCGGGGACTAGGCCATTGCTTCCGCAAAATCAGAAGTCCCGGGATAATACCCCAGATATCACTAAGTATAAAGACCTAGTATCTCAGAAAGAGGGACCTTTCAAACAAGATTTCGGGGGTTACCCATATATCCGAGAGATGTTCCCCACATAAAAGCAAGAAATTTTATGTTTATATCCCGAACAAACCTACTAAATGTGTAAAAACCTATCGGCATATCAACTGCAAGACTGCTTAACACATATTTGACTTTACATTTCTTTAGCGTACTACACTGTCTAGCTGATGTACTATCATTTCCCCTTTTTACACAAACTCATTTTTACTTTTTCAAATGTTTTTGGATTTTGAACTTTTATCATGTTTTTGTATTTTTCTGCAAACTTTCTCCCCCTAAAAACAAAGACATATTTTTGTGTTTTTGTTTTTATCAAAAGCAGAAAATAAACTGTACAAAAACTTGACAACATAACGTGGATCACATCAGATCGCCGTCCTCCTCGGCTTCACACTCAATTACCCTCCCAGAAAACAAATTTTTCATCCCGTTTGTAAGACCCTAAATCGTACATGACATTAGTCGCAGCGGAAACACGAACCATAAAATTTCTTACATTATAAATACCTCAACCTGTTTAAAATTTAACTTTAACATAGATCTTATTCATAAATCCATCATCCTCTTATTTACTAATTAAAAACATAACTTTTGTTTACTACATTAAATACATCAACGTTTCCGTACAATCTCTCTAGTGACTCGATCCTCGATCTCCAATCCTTGGATATCCTCATGACTGGTACTACCTGCGCTCACCACGTAAAATTCACAACGTTAGTACACATTATAAACATACAAGGTTTGTTCATGTTTACTTCTCGTTTCGTTAACTCTTTACATTCCAGTCTTCCCATCCTGATTATATGATCCGTAGTGAGACTTCTTTGGTATTCCTGCGTTACACTTCATTCACCAAGCACGCTATTATTACCGTTAGTACTCAATTTCATTGGATGCATGCGTACATACTTTCATACAAACTGATACATACGCTTACGATCACAATTAGCAGCTCTCCTACATACGTACCTACATACATACGTACGTACCTACGTACGTGCATACCTAAATACATCCATTCATTCCTACATACATACATACATACATACATACATACATACATACATACATACATACATACATACATACATACATACATACATACATACATACATACATACTTACTTACTTAACTACCTACATACATACATACATACATACATACATACATACATACATACATATACACATACTTACATTACATACCTACATACATACACTGCATACATACATACTCATTACATGCCTTCACACAAACCTACGTACATGCATATCTTCGTACATATTCACTTGCGTGCATATACGTTCTACCTACATACACACCTACATACATACCTAAGACATACATACGCATATACATACACACGTACCTATCTACATGTGTGCTAAAAGGACTTTTCGGGAGCTTAATGAACCATTGGGTCGAAAAACGATGTACCGGGATGCGTTACGGATCATTCGGAAGTGCAAAACAAAGAAACAGAGAAGAGGAAAAAGACAACCTGTCGCCGACGGGTTCCATGACCGTCGGCGACGGCCTCTTATAATGCCCGTTGTAACACCCCGTGTTTTCACGAGTGAAAGTCAAAGTCAAGGTCAAAGTCAACGACCGATTTCGCGCGACGTGACTCTTAGAATTGTTTGTATGATATTTAGATTATGTGGAGTAAATGTCGTACGTTACAATAATCGATTCATACTAACCGTATTTCAATCGACCTACGACTGTGAACGATAGGAAGTAACAATGCGATAAAGTTAATCAAGCTATGATAAATCGAATCGACATCAAATCGTAACTCGAACTATGTACTTTGCTTGTCAGTTATACGTGTGTGTGTACCTTATGTGTTAACTGTGCATGTTTATTTTATGTTATGTTATGATGTGATAATCAAGCGAACTCAATCGAAATCGAAGTCTAACTCGAATGTAAACGAACCCGAACCCGAATTCCGAGTCGAACCCTATAAGAAGTAGTTGGGACTGAAAGTAATTTGACTAGGAAACCCTATCGAATCGCTCGTAAATCGAAACCGAATCAACAACGCACCGAACACACCAAAGGAGGCGGCATCCGCACGGATGGTCAATCCGCACGGATTGCCAATCCGCACGGCCAATCCGCACGGATGACCAGTCCGCGCGGATAGCCTACCCGGGTGCATGCCATGTGCACGGTTCACCCTTTCCCTTTTTGGCATCCTATAAATACACGGGTCACTCTCCACTTTTTCCACTTTTGGCAAGTGACGTCCGAACCACACGCATTCTTCACCTTTTCGCAGATTTCTCTCAATCCAGGTAAGATCTTGCACTAATTCTTGTACATCTTTGATCACTACCCAATTCTACACATTTCTATCTTTCAAATCTTCACTTTTAACCATGAAATCATCCGGATTTGGGGTATTCTCGGGTGACGTCATCATGAAGTTCTTATGAACTTCAAGCTCGACCTCATTCCACCAAGAATAGCTCAGATCTAAACGATTTCTACAAGATTTCATAATAACTTCACCTAGATCTAAACTTTTCTAAGGATAAAAGAGTGGAAAGAAATAAACCTAAGTTCTCTCCTTCTTTTACCCTTAAAATCGGTACGAATCTGATCGGTTCTAGTCACTACTCGATAATAGTGATGCACTAGTCCTAGATCTGGAATTCTACCGCAAGACAACTGATTTCGGGGTTAACCGGGATGACCGTTCTGAGTCGCCGACAGGCCGAGTTAGGGTGGTTCCTGGCCGGTCCAGTCACGCGGGTGAGAACACAACTTCAAGTGGTTGCCACGAAATCAGAACGTCTCGAAATAACGACAACAGAAACCAAGTGTAGACGAACGGAACAACCAGACCAGTGGTCCGCATGGACAAGCTGTCCGTACGGACGAGCCGTACGCACGTACAGGTCATACGCACGTACAGGCCATGCGCACGGGTTGTCACCCGCACGGACTACCCTTGGGACCCACTTTCCAAACGAGGTTTGAGTATCGACGAACGAGCAATCCGGACAGAGGACCTCTGAATGGATTACTCTTCGGATCATGAGATACTAAGGCCTTAAAATGAAAATCAAACAATGCTCATCCGCACGGTCAAGTCGTACGCACGGACAGGCCATCCGGACGGATTGTCTCTGCCCGCGCGCACAGGCTGTCCGCACGGATCACCATACGCACGGACTGTCGTCCGCGCGACCGGCTTGAAAGGTAGAACCACTTAGGTGTTTTCTAAATGCTACAACGAAAACTTCAAAGCACAAGCCATCATACACAAACACATCTTAGGAAGAAACAATCCACTTGGTCGATTATCCACACAAACAACTTGCCCGTACGGATAGGTCATCCGCACGCACAACTGATCCGCACGGACTACCATCCGCACGGACAGCTCGCACGCACGGACGGCTTATCCGGATGGATCCCCACCCGCACGCATCACCATCCGCACGCATCACCATCCGCACGGATAGGTCATGCGCACGGATGACATCTACTCACGGATAGCTGATCCGCACGATCAGCCATCCTGCCCACTCTCACTTTGTACTATTTTACGCGCCACTTATCGTTATGTTATCGAATCTATTCAGGCTAACCGTACTCGCTGTAAAGGGCTCCCTTCAATCCATACCGCTGTGAGTATACTCGAACCCTTTTTGCTTTTAGCACTTTTGGGTGTTACATACGTTACAACTATTTAAACTACAACTATCACACTACTCAAGCTATTTTAACGCTTAACCATTAATGCATGTTATACGTGGCTTATGAATGCTTGTTTGTTATGTTTACACATGGAATGCTGTCTACCTGCCTTAGCAACGATAGTACTATAGTTTGGACTCAGCACCCGTTCACACGGGGGTTGTTAAGGATCTTTTACTTGCATGGATTACGGTGGTAATCATGTATTGCGAACTGCCTCGGGCAGTCAACCCGCAGTCATTGGTATCGATGGATCTATGTCGATAACTAACGTGCTTCATTTCTCTATGTGTACGTGCTGGTTATGCGTAAACGAATTCGAACGCTATATGCTATTATCAAACTTGTATGCTCACCTTTACATTTTATGTATTGACTTTATTTTAACGTATGTGACAGGTGCGTAGGTTGTTTATATGCTTCTCGGGCTGTGATGAAATTGAAGCTAGGAACTGGAGTCCTAGAAACCAACGAATAAATTGTTATGTTTAAATCTGAGTTGTCGGAACAGAATATTTGTTTAGTTTTTGTCTGTAATAACTTGTTTTACTATTTGAGACATGGTATGGGACATGTTAACTTAAATTGAATGGTAATGATAGTTGTTATGGAAACTTCTGGACAATCTGTTTCGCTCAGTGCCACGCCCCGATGATTCCGCCATCGGTTGGGGTGTGACAGATTGGTATCAGAGCAATAACTATAGAGAATTAGGCCAGACTCGACCTAGTCCGGGTCGAAGTCTTAGAGACCTAGACTATAGTTAAGAACCAACAGACCAACTCACGCGTATGCGTAAACTCGTCACTATCACTCGCTTTTCTACCATTGCACTCGAAATTTTCAAGCTGTGAACAAGTAATAAGGCTGAGAATAGGAGTGAAAACCGCAAACTCTCGACCAAAGTTGCCTAAAATTCTCCTGAAAATTTTATGCATTTTCTATTATTTGTTAACGTTTTGAGGTACTATTGGTTTCAACTCAACACTATTGCTCCTGCTAAAACACAAAACCCGCACAACTTATCGCTAGCGAATCGACAATAGAGGCAGTCAAAACGATTTGTATGCTCGTAGGTGCTTTTTGTGACTAAGTATATGTGTTTCTTGCTGTTATGCTTATGTGATTAGGAATACTGTGATTATGTGCTCTATGTGATTATGTGATTTTGTGCAACTCTGTGATTTTGTGACAATATACGTTACATGGTACGTGTTACTGAGCTTTAGTAGTAGTAGACGTGTGAGGTGAGATACGAATACATGTGTTGAGTTCCATGGCGATGTCTATTGCAGACAATGTCGTCTGGATCCCGTCATCAACTCTCTCGCCAGGAAAAGAGGGACAGACGCCTTGCTTCCATCGTCGCGAAAGCTGTAGCAAAGGCTGTGAGCGATGTCTGCGAGAATGCCAGCAAATCATCCGAGGAATCGAGGACTGAGGGTCCTAAAGCTACCGCGAGACCTTTCAGCTTCAAACAATTCAAGTCATGTGGGCCGAAAGAATTCACAGGCGAAGGAGGTCCTACTGCTCTATTCCACTGGTTTGACTCTATCGAAGTTACTCTGCGACAAAGTGGTTGCCCTGATGACCTTCGAACTCTGAACGCTACCGGCGTCTTTCAGTCCCGTGCTTTGGACGGGTGGACGGCCGAGAGGAACAAGAGAGGGAATGATGCAGCTTACGGTTTGTCGTGGGATGAGCTCAAGGAAGTTATGCTAGAGGAATTATGCCCTCCTCACGAGCGTCAAAAGCTTGAAGATGAATTTTGGCACATACATCAGAAGGATGGAGACAATGCTGGTCTCACTGCTCGCTTCAAACAGCTCAGCATTATCTGTCCTGACCAGGTCAAGACTCCTGATATGACCATCAAGAAGTACATCCGAGCTTTGCCCGACTGCGTCGCTGATTTCGTGCAAGCGGCCAAGACTGCCACGATCGAGGAAACATATCTGCTGGCCGCTGAGATCAATGACAAAAGGGTCAAGGCTGGGGTGTGGGATAAGACCTCCAAGCATCTGCATCAAGCTACCGCTACTGCACCAACTGCTGAACCCACGTCGTCAAGCAACAAGCGAAAGAACAAGAGAAAGAACAACTCCACCAACAAGAACTGTGCGATTACTGCTGCACCGATCCAAGCTGTACCTGCTCAACAGCGTCAAGTAGTGGCGCCTGTGGCCAATGCACCGCCTGCAAAGCGTGCATATACTGGACCACACCCACTCTGCCCTACTTGCACCTATCATCATCCGACTGCTATTCAATGCCGCTTCTGTGCTCATTGCAACGTCTACGGCCACTTTACTACCAACTACCGTATTCGTCAAGCTCCTGCCAACCAAGCTCTACTCGCTGCCCCACAGGGTCAACAAGCTCCTCCGGCACCCGCAGCTAAAGCCAGAGCATGCTTCACGTGTGGCGACCTGAACCATTTCGCCAACATGTGCCCAAACAGGGTAGTGAAACAAGAACCACAACAGCAGCCGCCACAGCAGCAGCAGCAACAGCAACAACAGGCAGCACGCGCCAGAACTTTCAATCTCAATGTGCGTCAAGCCCAGGCCGACAACAACGTGGTCAATGGTACGTTCCTTGTGAATGGTATTTATGCTTCATGTTTGTTTGATACTGGAGCCGATAATTGCTTTGTGTCACTCGAATTTGAGAAACTCCTTAGTCGTAAACGTTCCCGACTCTCCTCTGCATTCGATGTTGAAGTCGCTACTGGAAGAACCGTCGCTGTAAACTCTGTTATTCGTGATTGCACTCTCGAGCTCAACAATCACATCTTCTCAATCGATCTCATTCCAATGCAACTAGGAAGCTTTGATGTCATAGTAGGCATGGACTTTCTCCGCGAAAACCATGCCGAAGTTGTGTGCTTCGATAAAATGATTCGCTTTTCGCTCGCAACCGGAGATTCATTGTGCGTTTATGGTGATACTACTTCGAAGGGTCTCAAGCTTATGTCATGCCTACAAGCTAGCAAGTATCTCCGCAAGGAATACAGGGCTTTCTTGGCTCACGTTGTAGCAGCGGAGAAGGAAAAGAAAGAGAAGAAGGAAGTGAAAGACGTTCCTGTGGTTCGAGAATTTCCTCGAGTTTTTCCAGAGGATCTTCCCGGGCTACCTCCTAAGCGTGATATTGATTTTCGCATTGACCTCATTCCTGGAGCTAACCCTATCGCCAGAGCTCCTTATCGACTCGCGCCGTCCGAAATGCGCGAACTCTCAACCCAACTCCAGGAATTGCTTGAAAAAGGCTTTATTCGCCTGAGCACCTCTCCTTGGGGCGCACCAGTTCTTTTCGTTAAAAAGAAGGACAGGTCGTTTCGGATGTGCATCGACTACCGGGAATTGAATAAGTTGACTATCAAGAACCGCTATCCTCTGCCTCGAATCGACGATTTGTTTGATCAGCTACAAGGCGCTACGTGTTTCTCGAAGATCGATCTACGTTCAGGATATCATCAGCTGCGTATACAAGAGGAAGATATACCTAAAACCGCGTTTCGCACTCGTTACGGCCATTACGAATTTGTCGTCATGCCTTTTAGCCTAACAAACGCACCAGCAGTTTTCATGGATCTGATGAATCGAGTGTGTAAACCATATCTCGACCGTTTCGTCATCGTGTTCATCGACGATGTCTTGATCTATTCCAAAACGAGAGCCGAACACGCGCACCATCTACGTTTGGTTCTCGAGTTACTCCAGGGGAACCAACTCTACGCCAAGTTCTCCAAGTGCGAGTTTTGGTTGGGGGAGGTTCAGTTTCTGGGTCACATCGTTAATAGTCAGGGTATCCACGTCGACCCTGCGAAGATTGAAGCTGTCAAGAGCTGGGTTACGCCTAAGAACCCGACTGAAGTCCGCTCCTTTCTTGGGCTAGCGGGCTATTATCGACGATTTATCGAAGGATTCTCGAAGATTGTTGTGCCACTCACTTCTCTCACTCATAAGGACCAGCCTTTTGTCTGGGGAACCAAACAAGAGTCTGCCTTTCGAACCCTCAAATACATGCTTTGCAATGCTCCCGTTCTCACGCTACCCGACGGAAACGATAATTTCATTGTCTACTGTGATGCTTCCAACCTTGGTCTCGGTTGTGTTCTAATGCAACGGGACAAGGTCATAGCTTACGCATCTCGCCAGCTCAAAATCCACGAGAAGAACTATACAACCCATGATCTTGAGCTAGGCGCAGTTGTTTTTGCATTAAAGATTTGGCGACACTACCTGTATGGTACCAAGTGTACGATCTTCACCGATCATAAGAGCCTACAGCACATCTTTAATCAGAGGGAACTAAACATGCGTCAACGCCGATGGGTAGAACTTCCCAACGATTACGACTGTGAGATTCGTTATCACCCAGGCAAAGCAAATGTTGTTGCCGACGCACTTAGCAGACGGAGTTATCTGCTTAGCACTTGAAATGTTCAAGCCCAGTACAATCTCGAAGCTCTTATTCGCGACGCCCAGCATGCATGTTTCAACGAACGCACCTTGAAGAAAGAGAGAATCTACCACGATGGAGCCCAGCTTATAAGCAAATCAAATGGGATATTCCATTTCCTAGACAAGATTTGGATTCCCAAGCGAACCGATTTTCGACAGATTATCATGGATGAAGCCCACAAATCCCGATACTCCATTCATCCCGGTGCTGATAAAATGTACCATGACCTTCGATATAGGTACTGGTGGCCGGGTATTTAACGGGATATCGCTCTCTACGTCGGGAAATGCCTAACCTGTGCTAGAATCAAGGCTGAACATCAAAGACCCTCTGGCTTGCTTGAACAACCTCCAATCCCCATGTGGAAGTGGGAGAGCATAGCCATGGATTTCGTAACCAAGCTTCCAACCACGTCGTCAGGTCATGACAGCATTTGGGTTGTTGTTGACCGTTTGACTAAATCAGCTCACTTTCTGCCGATACGAGAAGACTACAAGGTAGAACGATTAGCCCGAATCTACACCGACGAGATCATTTGTCGACATGGGACGCCTCGTGACATCATCTCTGATCGCGATGCTCGGTTTACTTCACGATTGTGGGAAACATTCCAAACGGCACTCGGTACAACGCTTAATCTAAGTACTGCGTTCCACCCACAAACCGACGGTCAGACTGAAAGAACGATTCTTACACTTGAAGACATGCTCCGTTCGTGTGTCCTAGACTTCGGGGGTAATTGGGATAGACACCTTCGGTTGGTCGAATTCTCGTACAACAACAGCTACCAGGCTAGCATTCAGATGGCACCTTTCGAGGCCTTGTACGGAAGAAGATGTCGATCGCCTATTGTGTGGCACGAGATCGGTCACTCGCAACTAACCGGTCCGGAGCTGCTACAAGAGACGACAGACAAAATTCTCCAGATACGAGACAACCTAGCGAAAGCCCGGGATAGACAGAAAGTTCTCGCCGATAAAAAGCGCAAGCACCGTGAATATGGCGTTGGTGACTACGTACTCCTAAAGGTATCGCCTTGGAAGGGTGTAGTCCGATTCGGCAAAAAGGGGAAGCTCGCGCCTCGATATGTGGGACCTTTTAAGATTCTGGAAAGGATCGGAAAAGTCGCCTACAGACTCGAATTACCGGAGGAACTTAGCAATGTCCATCCGACTTTCCACGTGTCAAACCTCCGGAAGTGCATCTACGACCCCGACTTACGTGTTCCTCTAGATGATCTACAAGTGAACGAAACATTACACTTCTTGGAAAAGCCTGTCGAAATCATGGATCGCAAAACCAAAGAACTCAGGCGCTCACGCATTCCTATTGTGAAAGTTCGGTGGGAAGGCAAGCGAGGCGCGGAGTTCACTTGGGAACTCGAAAGTGACATGAAGGCCAAGTACCCGCAGTTGTTTAATTAGGGAAATAATCGTAGAGAGAGAAAGTCTAGAAAGAGAAAGTCTCTCGCGTGATTCCGGATCTTGTAATCGTCAGATCATCAAATGAATCACGTTAAAATTGTACGTTTTTGTCTGTTCGATCCACGATAGTGCACGGATTCCGCACGTTCACGAGTCGGTACGAAATCGAAACGAATTCAAACCCGAACCTACAATAATCAAGGTTTTGAAAGAAAAAGAAAAAGGTTTTGAAAATGAAAAATTAAGAATTGACAAAGGATTTCTTCAAACGGCTTTGAATTGAAATCTAAAACTTTATAGGCTTTTAAATCAGATACTTTCGCTTATCATATCCAAAAATCAGCCGATTTTAACCGTAAAATCCTGGTTAATTTGGCGATTTTCAATGATCCAAACGAAGGACTCTCACACGTGATTCACGAACTAGTTACAGCTTAATTTCGGGACGAAATTTCCTAAACAAGGGGAGGCTGTAACACCCCGTGTTTTCACGAGTGAAAGTCAAAGTCAAGGTCAAAGTCAACGACCGATTTCGCGCGACGTGACTCGTAGAATTGTTTGTATGATATTTAGATTATGTGGAGTAAATGTCGTACGTTACAATAATCAAGTCATACTAACCGTATTTCAATCGACCTATGACTGTGAACGATAGGAGGTAACAATGCGATAAAGTTAATCAAGCTATGATAAATCGAATCGACATCAAATCGTAACTCGAACTATGTACTTTGCTTGTCAGTTATACGTGTGTGTGTACCTTATGTGTTAACTGTGCATGTTTATTTTATGTTATGTTATGATGTGATAATCAAGCGAACTCAATCGAAATCGAAGTCTAACTCGAATGTAAACGAACCCGAACCCGAATTCCGAGTCGAACCCAATAAGAAGTAGTTGGGACTGAAAGTAATTTGACTAGGAAACCCTATCGAATCGCTCGCAAATCGAAACCGAATCAACAACGCACCGAACACACCAAAGGAGGCGGCATCCGCACGGATGGTCAATCCGCACGGATTGCCAATCCGCACGGATTGCCAATCCGCACGGATGACCAGTCCGCGCGGATAGCCTACCCGGGTGCGTGCCATGCGCACGGTTCACCCTTTCCCTTTTTGGCATCCTATAAATACACGGGTCACTCTCCACTTTTTCCACTTTTGGCAAGTGACGTCCGAACCACACGCATTCTTCACCTTTTCGCAGATTTCTCTCAATCCAGGTAAGATCTTGCACTAATTCTTATACATCTTTGATCAGTACCCAATTCTACACATTTCTATCATTCAAATCTTCACTTTTAACCATGAAATCATCCGGATTTGGGGTATTCTCGGGTGACGTCATCATGAAGTTCTTATGAACTTCAAGCTCGACCTCATTCCACCAAGAATAGCTCAGATCTAAACGATTTCTACAAGATTTCATAATAACTTCACCTAGATCTAAACTTTTCTAAGGATAAAAGAGTGGAAAGAAATAAACCTAAGTTCTCTCCTTCTTTTACCCTTAAAATCGGTACGAATCTGATCGGTTCTAGTCACTACTCGATAATAGTGATGCACTAGTCCTAGATTTGGAATTCTACCGCAAGACAACTGATTTCGGGGTTAACCGGGATGACCGTTCTGAGTCGCCGACAGGCCGAGTTAGGGTGGTTCCTGGCCGGTCCAGTCACGCGGGTGAGAACACAACTTCAAGTGGTTGCCACGAAATCAAAACGTCTCGAAATAACGACAACAGAAACCAAGTATAGACGAACGGAACAACCAGACCAGTGGTCCGCACGGACAAGCTGTCCGCACGGACGAGCCGTACGCACGTACAGGTCATACGCACGTACAGGCCATGCGCACGGGTTGTCACCCGCACGGACTACCCTTGGGACCCACTTTCCAAACGAGGTTTGAGTATCGACGAACGAGCAATCCGGACAGACGACCTCTGAATGGATTACTCTTCGGATCATGAGATACTAAGGCCTTAAAATGAAAATCAAACAATGCTCATCCGCACGGTCAAGTCGTACGCACGGACAGGCCATCCGGACGGATTGTCTCTGCCCGCGCGCACAGGCTGTCCGCACGGATCACCATACGCACGGACTGTCGTCCGCGCGACCGGCTTGAAAGGTAGAACCACTTAGGTGTTTTCTAAATGCTACAACGAAAACTTCAAAGCACAAGCCATCATACACAAACACATCTTAGGAAGAAACAATCCACTTGGTCGATTATCCACACAAACAACTTGCCCGTACGGATAGGTCATCCGCACGCACAACTGATCCGCACGGACTACCATCCGCACGGACAGCCCGCACGCACGGACGGCTTATCCGGATGGATCCCCACCCGCACGCATCACCATCCGCACGCATCACCATCCGCACGGATAGGTCATGCGCACGGATGACATCTACTCACGGATAGCTGATCCGCACGATCAGCCATCCTGCCCACTCTCACTTTGTACTATTTTACGCGCCACTTATCGTTATGTTATCGAATCTATTCAGGCTAACCGTACTCGCTGTAAAGGGCTCCCTTCAATCCATACCGCTGTGAGTATACTCGAACCCTTTTTGCTTTTAGCACTTTTGGGTGTTACATACGTTACAACTATTCAAACTACAACTATCACACTACTCAAGCTATTTTAACGCTTAACCATTAATGCATGTTATACGTGGCTTATGAATGCTTGTTTGTTATGTTTACACATGGAATGCTGTCTACCTGCCTTAGCAACGATAGTACTATAGTTTGGACTCAGCACCCGTTCACACGGGGGTTGTTAAGGATCTTTTACTTGCATGGATTACGGTGGTAATCATGTATTGCGAACTGCCTCGGGCAGTCAACCCGCAGTCATTGGTATCGATGGATCTATGTCGATAACTAACGTGCTTCATTTCTCTATGTGTACGTGCTGGTTATGCGTAAACGAATTCGAACGCTATATGCTATTATCAAACTTGTATGCTCACCTTTACATTTTATGTATTGACTTTATTTTAACGTATGTGACAGGTGCCTAGGTTGTTTATATGCTTCTCGGGCTGTGATGAAATTGAAGCTAGGAACTGGAGTCCTAGAAACCAACGAATAAATTGTTATGTTTAAATCTGAATTGTCGGAACAGAATATTTGTTTAGTTTTTGTCTGTAATAACTTGTTTTACTATTTGAGACATGGTATGGGACATGTTAACTTAAATTGAATGGTAATGATAGTTGTTATGGAAACTTCTGGACAATCTGTTTCGCTCAGTGCCGCGCCCCGATGATTCCGCCATCGGTTGGGGTGTGACACCCGTCGCCTGAAATCACCCGTATCCAGTCAGTTAGGCCTTCGGCCGTTTTTGAACTTTTGGCAGCCCGTCGGCGACGGGGTGGGGACCCGTCGGCGACGCCCTCTACAAAACCCATTTTTCTGCAGTTCCGTTCCGTCGTTCGTACGCGCTAAAACGCGCATAACTTTTGAACCGTTTACCCGTTTAACCTCCCGTTTCTTCCTACATGCTTGTAAATTCATATTCTATTATATGAACTTAAAATCCCATATCCGGACTAAAGAAATTCTTAACTTACGCGCTATCGGCTTATTACCCTCTTACCCAAATTTCGACCCGTTCATGCATTCATTCACATAACTCGTTCGATCGACCATAACTTCTTATGAACCTAATAATATCAATGACGACTATCATAAAAGATTAAACTCTCGGATGCCTTGCATCCTCTTAACCCATCTTCGCTCAAAAGCTTATTTTGACCCGTTATGGGTATTTGCGCATCAAAGCGTTTATGACTTACAAACCATACTTCTCACTTTCATACTTAACCAAAACATTACACTAATCGAGTGACTTGCTTCTAAACTACTTTTTAAGATCGTTTGCCCAAAATACCCATCGAGGGCATTTTGGTCAACTTTAATCCCATACTTTATGACGAAAGACTACGACACATACTTGCCTTCAACCATCGTGTCTAGTTAATTAAAACACCATATTACTTAATCGAACTAAGAAGTGATTACAGAAATCACTTACCTTATGCGTCCGTGCTCGTATCCGATTCCTTGCCTCTTCTTGACCCGTTAACACCTCAAGCTTGAGTCCGTCTTGACGTGTTTCCTATACTTTCATTTCATCGAAACCACGCCCTTATTAGCATACTTATTTGTACATGTAACAATCATATCATTCGCATAATTCACACTTAACTTTCCTTAGTCATTTCTAACAAGCATTAAAACATATAATCGACTTCATATCCTTTCCATCATACGTAATTCATCATGTAAATACAAATAATACATATTAACATAACATGTATCAAACGACTTCCTATAATCCTACCTTTATGACAACGAGTCAAATCATGTTTCTTAATCTTGTTGACTTTCAAAAGTCAACTATTAACCATATGTAACCATCGACTTATCAACATATACCCGTAACATCATAATCGACTATACGGACGACACTATATACATTGCATCATACACTTGACGTGAGTACTACCTTTTAAACATAACGTACAACCATTTCATGCACAAATCTTCTAAACTCATACATAACCCATCAAATCCTACTACTAATCATCATATATCATTCCAAATGAACATTAATCATAACATCATCACATTCCTCCTAATTCATATAACAAGAATTCATCATACCCACATAATACATCATTCTTTCAACAAGAATCGAACATAGGTGATGAGTCTAGTCATCTTCATCACCATAACTAATGGGTTTATCATCTAAACATCAAATTAGCACAAACCATTCATAATTCATGTTCTAAATGATGATTATAACACATACTCATGCTCAATTCCACTTAAACTCATGGATTAGAACATAACCCACTTCACCCATGATCACCAATCTTAGATTTAAGACATACCTTATGATCCCCTCGTGTTGGTGATCATTAATCCATGCTCGGTTATGGATTTAAGCTTCATCTTGCCTTCCGATTTGAGCATAAAGAAGATTTAGGGTTTGAGGCTCCATGGGAGCCTCCTGATCTTTCTCGAACACACACGCATGTGTGTGTTTGTGTGTGTTTAGTTATTTTATAACTAAACTTTCATTTGTTCCACTTTAGCCCCTTGGGTTTACCTTTAAAACATAACTGACACTACCCTCATCTTTTAATGCTTTTGACCATACCCTTAACTAGGTTAAATAGCCTAGTTATTTATTTCATGACGTGTCACATAAGAACATACGACAAATATTAACATTCAGATTTTGGGGCGTTACAAGTCTACCACCCTTAAACAAGGTTTCGTCCCCGAAACCTTTCTCACTTTCGTCGAACACACATTATCTTTTCTTCCAGTCCATCCATACGACCACTAGCCCATCCTAATGAGAATCTTCTAGCTCCAAGAACCCGTTCCGGAGTTCTTATTAGTATCGCTTTCACTAGTAGCGCTAATTTCTAACAACCTTCATAGCTAGTGGTTTATTCCTCATTCAAATATTCCTTCATCATGTGCAATATATCCTTTTGTTTACTTAAATAATTCCAACATTTCATTATTAACATTCTTTCTGTTCATTTGCACATTCATATCATTTTCGTCAACTAAACGACCTTACTTTGAATTTGAAATCTATACATACTCATATATGCTTAACTTTAACGTTAACCTTACTCTACGTTTTCTACAGTTACGTATGCCTTGCATACCTTATTTCATCTTTAAATCATTCCGTTCATTTCACATTACTATAGCTTTCACTTCAAGCATTACTTAATTCACGTATATAAATAGTTCATATCTCTCCAATCATGAGTTAAACATTTTACTAACCTCTTTTTCATTTCCCAACCACGATCCGCACCCCAGATCGATCATCTTCTCCTCTAGTACTAGCCTTACAGGCCAGGTTTCATTCATTCGTGTAATGAGCTTCCGCTCATGCACGTCCTTTCACCAATAAGATTGGTTTCATCATATCAATAATTCTGCTATAGCGTACCGCACATTCTATTTCTTACATGCAATCTTTTCATTCAATTAATCATTTCACCAACTGAAGTACACACTCGTACTCCCTTCCATTCATGCTTACTTGCAAAGACCTTATTACATCGTTTTTAAATATTTCTTACTAAGCTTACCATTCCCGCCCCTACTCAAGTTATTGTCCGGGTCACAGCCCTTCATCATTCTGACTTCTAAGAGTCAATTACTAGCACGCCTAACACGTAACTTATACAAAACTTTGTCTATTATACTATCACCTTTTACTTTATACTTATTTCTATGACCCATTCGACTCAATCATGGTCAAACTGTCAACATCTTCTTAGGCGGATTAATTTCATTCTTTTTTTTTTTTTTGAGTCCGTCTCACGGATTTAGACGCATCATTCATGCTTTTTCATTCATTGAGTCCGCCTTACGGATTCTAACATTATATTCATGCCTTTCTTCCTTGAATCCGTCTCACGGATTCAAACATATCGTTCATACCTTCTCTTCCTTCTATGATTTGAATCCATCTAATGAATTCAATCATATCATTCACATCTTTCATTCCTTACATGTGTTGAATCCGTTTCGCAGATTCAGACATATCATTTCTACATTTCCTTTCCTTGAATCCGTTTTACGGGTTCAAACATTCCATTCATGCCTTTCATCACTTGAATCCGTCTCACGGATTCAAACATTGTATTCATACCTTTCATCCTTGAATCCGTTTCACGGATTCAAACATATCATTCATATCTTATTGATCCGTACTTAATTACGGATTCCACATTCTTCATTCTTATCAGGCATGTTTTTCATACTTTCATAGTACTCTCAATTCCCCGAGAGTCTTACTTCCCATTTCACCCACACGCCCGCCTGCTACCTAACTCTGCCGGACATACCTGTAACAATTATCATGATCTCACGAATGTCATACGTTTCTCGTGTACTGGCCAGGTACACAATCCACATAGTAGTTTCGTGCCTTCATGTAATTGTCACCTTATGTCCGTAGACTTAAGTTTCGGCGCGTGTATCATTTCCAGTACTTCATTACTATACAGTCATTGTCTTTCATTTTAAAAAATTTTCCTTCCCTTAGTGAACTTTACCATTACTTACACTCACATATTTAAATTTACGTACCTGGGCTCATTTGCCTATTTGTCTTATTACCTCTTTGCCTGCCTTAGTATTCATCCTAGACTGCATTCACGGATCATCCCCTTCCAACACTTATGCTTACCTTGCACATACAAAACCGTCAGTTTCTTTATACGTACACATAGGTACCTACTTACATTAGCCTTTACCTTTGGATCTTGATCGAGTCTTAGATTGTACGGATTTCTTATCTCAAGAGCACACAAGTTTGAGTTCAAGTACTTATCTTCTCGTACTTGATTCCCTCAAACCAGGGCTCTGATACCAACTTGTAAGACCCTAAATCGTACATGACATTAGTCGCAGCGGAAACACGAACCATAAAATTTCTTACATTATAAATACCTCAACCTGTTTAAAATTTAACTTTAACATAGATCTTATTCATAAATCCGTCATCCTCTTATTTACTAATTAAAAACATAACTTTTGTTTACTACATTAAATACATCAACGTTTCCGTACAATCTCTCTAGTGACTCGATCCTCGATCTCCAATCCTTGGATATCCTCATGACTGGTACTACCTGCGCTCACCACGTAAAATTCACAACGTTAGTACACATTATAAACATACAAGGTTTGTTCATGTTTACGTCTCGTTTCGTTAACTCTTTACATTCCAGTCTTCCCATCCTGATTATATGATCCGTAGTGAGACTTCTTTGGTATTCCTGCGTTACACTTCATTCACCAAGCACGCTATTATTACCGTTAGTACTCAATTTCATTGGATGCATGCGTACATACTTTCATACAAACTGATACATACGCTTACGATCACAATTAGCAGCTCTCCTACATACGTACCTACATACATACGTACGTACCTACGTACGTGCATACCTAAATACATCCATTCATTCCTACATACATACATACATACATACATACTTACTTACTTACTTAACTACCTACATACATACATACATACATACACACATACTTACATTACATACCTACATACATACACTGCATACATACATACTCATTACATGCCTTCACACAAACCTACGTACATGCATATCTTCGTACATATTCACTTGCGTGCATATACGTTCTACCTACATACACACCTACATACATACCTAAGACATACATACGCATATACATACACACGTACCTATCTACATGTGTGCTAAAAGGACTTTTCGGGAGCTTAATGAACCATTGGGTCGAAAAACGATGTACCGGGATGCGTTACGGATCATTCGGAAGTGCAAAACAAAGAAACGGAGAAGAGGAAAAAGACAACCCGTCGCCGACGGGTTCCATGACCGTCGGCGACGGCCTCTTATAATGCCCGTCGCCTGAAATCACCCGTATCCAGTCAGTTAGGCCGTCGGCCGTTTTTGAACTTTTGGCAGCCCGTCGGCGACGGGGTGGGGACCCGTCGTCGACGCCCTCTACAAAACCCATTTTTCTGCAGTTCCGTTCCGTCGTTCGTACGCGCTAAAACGCGCATAACTTTTGAACCGTTTACCCGTTTAACCTCCTGTTTCTTCCTACATGCTTGTAAATTCATATTCTATTATATGAACTTAAAATCCCATATCCGGACTAAAGAAATTCTTAACTTACGCGCTATCGGCTTATTACCCTCTTACCCAAATTTCGACCCGTTCATGCATTCATTCACATAACTCGTTCGATCGACCATAACTTCTTATGAACCTAATAATATCAATGACGACTATCATAAAAGATTAAACTCTCGGATGCCTTGCATCCTCTTGACCCATCTTCGCTCAAAAGCTTATTTTGACCCGTTATGGGTATTTGCGCATCAAAGCGTTTATGACTTACAAACCATACTTCTCACTTTCATACTTAACCAAAACATTACACTAATCGAGTGACTTGCTTCTAAACTACTTTTTAAGATCGTTTGCCCAAAATACCCATCGAGGGCATTTTGGTCAACTTTAATCCCATACTTTATGACGAAAGACTACGACACATACTTGCCTTCAACCATCGTGTCTAGTTAATTAAAACACCATATTACTTAATCGAACTAAGAAGTGATTACAGAAATCACTTACCTTATGCGTCCGTGCTCGTATCCGATTCCTTGCCTCTTCTTGACCCGTTAACACCTCAAGCTTGAGTCCGTCTCGACGTGTTTCCTATACTTTCATTTCATCGAAACCACGCCCTTATTAGCATACTCATTTGTACATGTAACAATCATATCATTCGCATAATTCACACTTAACTTTCCTTAGTCATTTCTAACAAGCATTAAAACATATAATCGACTTCATATCCTTTCCATCATACGTAATTCATCATGTAAATACAAATAATACATATTAACATAACATGTATCAAACGACTTCCTATAATCCTACCTTTATGACAACGAGTCAAATCATGTTTCTTAATCTTGTTGACTTTCAAAAGTCAACTATTAACCATATGTAACCATCGACTTATCAACATATACCCGTAACATCATAATCGACTATACGGACGACACTATATACATTGCATCATACACTTGACGTGAGTACTACCTTTTAAACATAACGTACAACCATTTCATGCACAAATCTTCTAAACTCATACATAACCCATCAAATCCTACTACTAATCATCATATATCATTCCAAATGAACATTAATCATAACATCATCACATTCCTCCTAATTCATATAACAAGAATTCATCATACCCACATAATACATCATTCTTTCAACAAGAATCGAACATAGGTGATGAGTCTAGTCATCTTCATCACCATAACTAATGGGTTTATCATCTAAACATCAAATTAGCACAAACCATTCATAATTCATGTTCTAAATGATGATTATAACACATACTCATGCTCAATTCCACTTAAACTCATGGATTAGAACATAACCCACTTCACCCATGATCACCAATCTTAGATTTAAGACATACCTTATGATCCCCTCGTGTTGGTGATCATTAATCCATGCTCGGTTATGGATTTAAGCTTCATCTTGCCTTCCGATTTGAGCATAAAGAAGATTTAGGGTTTGAGGCTCCATGGGAGCCTCCTGATCTTTCTCGAACACACACGCATGTGTGTGTTTGTGTGTGTTTAGTTATTTTATAACTAAACTTTCATTTGTTCCACTTTAGCCCCTCGGGTTTACCTTTAAAACATAACTGACACTACCCTCATCTTTTAATGCTTTTGACCATACCCTTAACTAGGTTAAATAGCCTAGTTATTTATTTCATGACGTGTCACATAAGAACATACGACAAATATTAACATTCAGATTTTGGGGCGTTACACCGTTTAATTTCAAAGGATAGTGAAATCTCTTTCTATCAAAAGGTTTTGTATAAAAAGCAGCCTTCTGTTCATCGGTGTGTATGTGTTCTATTCGGATTAACTTCTTCTCATAGCAATCACGGATGAAGTGATGCCGTATTTCAATATGTTTAGTTTTGGAGTGGTGAACCGGTTTTGTTATGTTAATAGCCGCTTCATTGTCCACAAAAATCGGCGTGTCCAAGAACTGCAAACCAAAGTCTCGCATCTGCTGTTGGATCCAAAGGATCTGAGAGCAACAGCTCGAGGCCGAAACGTATTCAGCCTCACAAGTAGAGAGCGCTACTGAGGTTTGTTTCTTGCACTGCCAAGTGACTAATCGAGTTTCGAAGAACTGACAGCCTGCAGTGGTGTACTTAGCATTTTGCTTGCAACTACCAAAGTCCGAATCAGCAAAACCTATAAGAGAGAAATCGCCAGACATAGGATACCACAAGCCGATGCTTGGGCAGCCTTTCAAATACCGTAAGATGCATTTCACGATCGTCAAGTGTGATTGGCATGGGCTAGACTGATATCGGGCGTACAAACATGTCGGATACATGATATCCGGGCGGGAAGCAGTATGATACATCAAAGATCCAATCATCGACCGATAGAGTGTCTCTTCCACTTTCTCTCCACTTTCATCTGGGCAAATATCGTGATTCTGAGCTAAGGGGGTTGATGCTGGACTAGATTGAGCCATGTTGAACTTCTCCAGAACATCATTCACGTATTTGGTTTGATGAATAAAGATTCCTTCGGGCATTTGCTCCACCTGCAGCCCTAGGAAGAACTTCATCTCCCCCATTGAACTCATCTCGAACTTCTTCTTCATAACTCTCTCAAAATCTTTACACAAGTCGTCGTTTGTTGAACCAAAAATGATATCATCGACGTAGATCTGCACGATTAAGAGATGGCCTGCAACTTCCTTCGTAAACAGAGTGCTATCAACTGTCCCTCTGGTGATCCCGTTGGCCAGCAGATTTTGGGAAAGCGTCTCATACCAGGCTCTCGGGGCCTGGTGTAGTCCGTAAAGCGCTTTATCCAGAAGATAGACTTTGTTCTTGTGTAGTGGATCAGTGAAACCCGGCGGTTGTCCCACATACACTTCTTCTTTGATTCTTCCATACAGAAATGCAGATTTCACATCAAGTTGGTAGACTTTGAATCCTTTCCACGACGCGAACGCCAGGAAGATCCTAATAGCCTCAAGTCTAGCAACAGGCGCATAAACTTCATCATAGTCAATGCCTTCTTGCTGACTGAATCCCTGTACTACCAATCGTGCTTTGTTTCGAACAACAACTCCTCTATCATCTCTTTTGCACTTGAATACCCACTTTGTCTTTATAAGCTTTTGGTTTTCAGGAAGGTCTACTAATCTCCAAACTCCCAGCTTCTCAAACTGCTGCAGCTCTTCCTGCATAGCATTCACCCAGCTGTCTTCAGTCAAAGCTTCCTTATATGTTCTGGGTTCAATCTGCGAGATAAAACACTTAAGTGAGAATTCTTCCTGTAACGAAGCGACAGAAGTATAAAAACATGTAAGAGATTTGTTGATCTGGTCGCGTGTTTTCACTCCACTGTAAAGATCTCCAATAATTTTCTCCGAAGGATGATAAGAGAGAGCTCTTGGCATGACTTCGTCAGGCACGCTCACTTCCGATTGTAAATTCGTGATGTCTAGATCACCGGTGTGATCCTCAGCTTCTGTCGTAGCAACATTTTGTTCCTCATAAAAAATCAGACCGTTTTCCGATTCTGAGTCGTCAGAATTATCAAACGTTGGAGCTGATTCCTCTGGTGGTTCGTGAGCTGTTCCACTCGGACCGGCCTCGTGATCGTGTGTACCATTTGTTGGAATGTTTGTACCCACATCAGGCTGAGAAACTACCAACGGTCTTGGCACCTGTTCTTGTACCATAGATTGCTGCTGTTGGTATAAGTAAATGATTTCCTCTTCACTTGGCTCTGTCGGAAGTTAGAAAGACTCCCAGAGTTTGTCATAATCGAAAAGCAATCTGTGTCCGGGAAGTTGCGGTGGAGCAGTATGCTTCTGACAGTCTACATGTTGAACTTCAATTACCTTCCTTAGACATGGAACAAACACTCTTTTCAGCGGACTAGCATATCCTACAAAGAAACCCTCATTGCTTTTTGCACCAAATTTGCCATCTGGATCTATAAAAGTACATGGAGATCCAAACGGTTCTAAAAACTTCAGATTCGGTTTATAACGGTGCAAAAGTTCAAAACACGTTTTCTTGAATTTTTTCACGGTGAGCACTCGATTCAGTGTATAGCAAGCTAATGAAACTGCTTCACTCCAGAAAAATATTGGCAACTTGGAATCGGCAAGCATTGTTCGAGCTGTTTCAATCAAGGTGCGATTCTTTCTTTGAGCTACACCATTCTGCTATGGAGTGTATGGTGCACTGAATTCATGAAGAATTCCTTTATCGTTACAGAACTCGAGCATTCTATTATTCTTGAACTCCGTTCCATTATCGCTTCTTATTCTTCTGATCGGCAGCTTATACAGCGTTTCCATCTTCTTGAATAATATCATCAATGACTCAAAAGTTTGGTCTTTCCTTTCCAGACACACCACCCATGAAAACCTTGTAAAGTCGTCGGTGACCACAAGACAGTATAAGTCTCCACTAATGCTTTCCACATTGACAGGTCCAAAAAGGTCCATGTGGAGCCTTTCGAGTGGTACCCTGATTGAATTCAACAGCTTCTGTGGATGTGACTTCTTCGTCTGCTTTCCTTTCTTGCATTCTACACAATCATCATTTAAATGAAAATTTTTCAAATTTACACCTTCAACTAAATCATTGTGTACAAGAAAATTCATTTTTCTGACATGAATGTGGCCCATCTTTCGATGCCACATTATTGACTCTTTTTCAGTTGCTTTAGATTTTGAGACAAAACATTGTTTTTGATAATCTGTTGTTGTTGCGACACTCATATCAAGAATATATAAATCATTTTCTCGTGGAGCTCACAACAGCACCATATCCTCAGGAATTTTAAAACCAGGTTTTAAGACAAGACATTCATTTTTAGTGAAATGTACGGTAAAAGACTTGTCACAGATCTGTGAGATACTCAGCAGATTGTTTTCAAGTTCTTTTATGTAGTTCACTTTTTCAAACGATATAACTCCATTCGTCAGAGTTCCTTAACCAACTATTCTTCCACCCTGATTCCCAGCAAATCCCACATATCCTCCATTGATAGATTTGACGTCATAAAGCAAAGCTAGCATTCCTGTCATGTGTCTTGACACTCCGCTGTCCATTATCCACTTCGAGATGAACGACTTCGGAAGCCCCTGCAAACATCACAGACAATTTATTCAAATAATGAGGCCCATGATTTCTTAACAGTTGAAACACTACCAAACACAATATCACAATCCACTTCAACTTTCGGAATACTAAAAATGACATTTGGAATCACAGGTTTAGATTTTGGCTTTGACTTTCCCTCTTTGATTGGAGGAAATTCCTCAAGTAACTTGTCTAATTCAAATTCCAGCTTTTCCACATCATCTTTAAAAACTTTTGATTCAGTTTTCAAAGCACTTTTATTTTTCAAAACACTTTCCATCTTTTTCTCTTCAACTGATGACTTTGGTTTTGCCACCCATGATTGGTTTTCAAAAACTTTCATCTTTGGATAAATTTTTGAAGTCTTTTGAATTTTCGAAGATTCGCCAATCTCAAAAGTTGATTTCGGCTTTTCTTCGGACTTCAAAGATTCTCCTCTTTTCAAGATTCGAAAGGGGGAAACCATGGGTTTTTTACCCTTGTTATCAGTTGGAGTTTTAGGTCTGGATTTTTGCAAAACAGGTTTTTCAAAGACTTTCATGCATTATTTGGCCATGTGACCAATTTCATTGCAGCGATAACAAACTCTTTTGTCATATTCGACAAAAGTTGATTTGTAGGTCTCTTATTTCAACTTCTTCGCTGCATTGAAATCATCAATGGCTTTTTGACTGAAAATATACTCCTTTTCAGCATCAGCCCTAGGTCCTACAACAAAAACATCACTCATCTTTTCCTTTGGTTTGACATTCTTCTTAGCCATTTTCTTTTCAAATCCAATTCCTTTGTTTTTGAAATTGTTCCCATTTCTCTTGTTATTACCACCATTTCCTTCCCACTCTTTCTTTCCTGAGTTGTTTGGTTGTGTTTTAACAAAAGACTTTTTGGGTTTTGAAAATAACTCTTTGTTGTTCACCTCAGAAATGTCAATTTCGACCAATTTAAACACCTTTTCAACATTCTCAATTCTAGCATTTTGGAGCGGATACTCAAAATCAGAATAAAGCTTGTCAGTTCCAATCATTGTGTAAACCACAATGATCGGATCATCATTCGTGACTTTGTCTGATTTTGGTATGAATCTGTCTAAGAAGTTACCATCTTCTTCAGACTCAGACATGGAGTTCTCAAAATGAGTTTTCACAATCTCAGACTCCGAGTTATCACTCTCTTCGTCTAACACTTGGTCAACAACGGTCTTGATAACCTGTGACTCATTGTCAGTGTCGGACGGAGAGAATGTAACATCAATACTTTCAGGTAACTCATTCTCAATGGTTTTCAGTTTGAGGTTCAAAGCAGCTTCCACCCCATCTGGATACTTTTGAGTGTAATGATTCCACATTGGGGGTGGAACGCTGTTAAAGACAGGTGTTGCATTTGGTTGTTGCGGAACAATCTGTTCAATCACATATGAAGACGCAACATAACTCATTAATTTCCTATCAATTCTTTCATTCTCAATTTTTGTTAACTCTAATTCCCTCTTCAATGAAGCAATCGTGTCCAAATGAAAATTGATTTCTTTTTGTTTATCAAAAACTGTTGATTTTAACAATTTTGTGGCTTTTGAATCATTTTGATAGATTCTCCTTTTGAATCATTTTGATAGATTTAGCCAACTTGTCATACGCTTCTTTTACTTCACTCAGATCAAATATAACCTCATCAGTATATTGTTTCAATTCCTGAAACTTTTTGTCTTTTTCAAGACATTCCATGCATGGTTTTGAACAGTTTTTGCATTAAGTTTCAGATATTGAATTAATCTTTTCAACAATCTTTTCCTCTTGCTCAAAATCAACATCCTGTTTACCGACATTATCAGACTCTGACTCAGACACTCCTTCTGTTTTGATCTCCTCACTTTCGGATTTCTCGTCAGACTCCTTTTGACCTAACTCTGTTTTGACCGACTCAGTATCAACAGACTCTGATTTTACAGATTCTGTGTCTACCTCTTTCAGCTTTGCCATTAAGGCTTTGTCAGCAATCTCTTTCAGTGTTTCTTCAGTCATTTCTTTTGAGACATCAATTATCTCTTCAACAGAATCTTTCTTAACATCATACTGTGGGCAAGATCCTGTTGTTGGCTCATTGAAATAACCTGCAAAAGAATTAAACACATTAGGAGGCATAATTGATTTTAAAGAACTAGCAAAAACCTCCTGTTCGGACTGATAATAGTAGACTTCTGCAGCAATTTCTTCGAGATCAACCGAACTTTCTTCAGATACATCTTCACTAACAACCTCTGTTTCAACAACACTCTCCGGAACTTCTACAATCTCAGCCATCATTGCTCTACCTTCACTGCCCGGAATATACTTGTCCCAACTGAAACCTTCAGCTACCTTCTCATCATCTTTGTTGACAATAAGAGCTTTTTCTGGCTTATTTTCAATCTGAGGTCTTTGAACGACAGGTTGTTGATTTGTCTTGTGATAGATCGCCTGTCTGTAGTAATCGTTGGTAAAAGGAGTCTGATGGTTATTGACCTCTCTATTCGGACACTCCACCTTAAAATGAACCTTCTCTTTACACCTGAAACAAGTCACTTTGGACTTATCAAAGCCAAGTTTTTGATCCGGACCTGACAAACTGTTTCAGCCCGTAATTTCCATAAACCTTTGGGCTCTTCTAACCAAACTAGCCATCCCCCACTTGATATCAATCAATTCTAACTCCTCTGGATCGATTTTGTCGTAATCCTCCTTTGTCATATCTGGATTACCAATCCTCCCAGCTACCAAACTCTCATATGACTCAAGAACAGAAGCTAACAGTGCAATGTGTTGCTTTGCAGCTGCTTCTGTAAACTCTTGTCCATTTTTTATGTTTACAGCAATGTTACACTGTATCCCAGAAACATAACCCTGATTGTTCGAGCTTGATGAGCTTTGTGGAGAAATTTTTTCTGAAGTCTTGGGATTCGGCTCATAACTTGTAAACGGTGAAGGCTTGTTGTTGCTTGATGTACTAGACGAAGCACCAGATGTTGAATCTGCACTGAAAGCTGTTTGAATCTTCGGGCTTAGATTCATTGTTGTCGGAGAACTGTCTTTGTAATATAGTGAAACATCCTGTTGAACATTTGCAGAATTCATATGTTTAATCTTTGTTAACTCTAACTCATGTGCTTCGATCTTCTCTATGAAACCACTAAGATTCAAATTAACATAATCTGAATTGTTCTTCATCACCAGCAAATAAGTACCCCATTCATCGTATGGCAACGCATCTGCCAATTTATCGATCCACTCCTCATTAGTCTTGGTTATCTCCAATCTCCCCATCTCCACAACTAGATGGCAATATCTTTCAATCTATTGTTTTGTAGTTTCACCTTTCATACTAGTGAAGATGTCAAATTGTTTCTTTATCAAAGCCTTTTTGCTTTTGATCATGGACACACTCCCTTGAAACTTTACTTTCAACGACTGCCAAATGGATTGTGAATTATCCTCATGCTGCAACAATACCAAGATATCTTCTTTAATGGCCTGTTGTAGAATACTCATCATCTTCTTTTCTGCCTTAAAATCTTCTTGTTCAGCTTGTGTTAAACTGCCAATCGACTTCACAAGATTTAAACCATCTTTCGGAGGAACATATTTCGATTCAATCTTCATCCAGCATTCAAATTGTTTTGCTTGAACCCATGTATTAAACCTTCCAGACCAACCCGAATACTCATCAATATTCATCAGTTTAGGTGGTTTCAGCATTGTCCCTAACTCATTCTCCGTATTGACGTTTTGTACTATACTGGCTGGGTTTTGTGCTGATGTCATCCCACCGCCGGAAAAGAAGTTATAAAATTCTTGATTGTCCATTTTACGAAATCAGTTTATGGAAAAATTTTGCAAATTTTCAAAAAAAGGTTACTTTCAAGCGAAATTAGCTTCTTCACACAAACAGGACTTTCAAACGGAATTACAAACAATATGGACCTTTCAAACGGAATCAGACGAAATTAGTTTTCAAACAGGATTAAACTTTCAAGCGAGATTACTTTTCAAACGAGATTACACCTTCAAGCGAAATTAGGTGTAATTTCAAACGAAATTAACCAAAAACCAGATTTCAAACGGAATTAGCCAAACTTTTTTAAACGGAATTACCTTTTCAAACGGAATAAGTAATTTCGTTTGAAATTACCTCAACTTTTCAAGCGGAATCAGTTATTTTAAGCGAAATAACATCAGTTTTTCAAGCGGAATTAGTTGGCTCGTTCAAACGGAATCAGGTTTTTGGTCCATTTTTGTCACTTTTACTTTGAATTTTGATCTGATTCTCTCAAGGGTTTGTTAAAACAGTGTTTTACACACAATATCTGAAAATCAGTCCATTTTGTCCGTTATTTTATCCAGAAATCCAAGAATGTGTAGAAAAAGGCACTGATTCAAGTGTATTGGCTCATAACTGGCTCTGATACCAATTGTAGGATCGTTTTACCGACCTAGTGAGTCAATCAGAGGCAATACACACTGTTTGAGAGGCGGAATCAAACAAACAGAGCTGAATCAATACAGAATTGAGTAGAAAACAGAGAGTTCACTTTAAAACAGTCTTCTCATTCAAATATCAACTTGATTACACAGCAGGAATTCGGCAGCACTTCGTGACAGTTCACCTAATTCCGTATGAAAATGAGAAGCAAACACACCTATATATAGGTCTGCTAATTTCGTTTGAAATGACACCTTGTCATTTCAAGCGGAATTAACATGTTAATTTCGTTTGAAATGACAAGGTGTCATTTCAAGCGAAATTACCACTAAACTTCATAAAATTACATTCAGACCCCTGTACATTCTACAAATATGACCTAGACTGATAGACGTAGGCTATAGACATCGTGCACCAACAATAACGCTAATTGTGACAATAATTAAATCAAAACTGTTTTCATTTCATCATTCAAAAGAGTTACAATACATGGAAACACAAGTACAACATGTTCAATACATGAAAACAACATAACAATAAGAACAAAATTGATACAACATATTAAACCTAAGACGTCTATATGTGTATCTAGGCATCATCACTACTTCGGTTTCATATCCTCATCATCCTCAACCTGTAACATGTTTAAAATAAAGTTCAATGCAAAAGCAAGGGCGAGTATATAGGTTTTCATATATAGCATAAAATTAAGTTTAAACAATTCCACATGGCAAGCTATTTAAACAAGATAAACAATAAAATCGGCATGTGTTTAACTAATCAAACCAATGATGAAACACAATAAGCTCTTAACATAACCCAAAGTTTACAGGCAGTGCGTTAATCCTATAGCACTATATATGTTAATGATAGGCTCGTACGAAGTTAATGATAAGTCTAACACAAAACGTATAACCCCAAGTTTAAAGTATCAAGTAACAAGTAAGCATGCATGTATAATGAATGTTTGTGCATTTAATAATAAAGTTTAAGTGTAAGTTTATAGTTTAACATGTTACACCCCAAAAGGTGGTAAACGAAAAGGGGGTTCAAGTATACTCACAAAATTGCTAATTCTTCCGATTATCTAATTGTTGACGAGTGAATGAGTTTAGGAGGTTGAATGTATACGGATTGGAGTTCAAGGTAAGAATTTTGTACTTTTTGACACTACTTGGAATTTGGAATTTAAAAGTATATTGAAAGTAAATATTTATGAGAAAATAACCATCTAGCACATCATACTCGTTTTTGACACTATGAAACCCATAGGGGTTTGAATAATTTCATGGCTTAAAGTACCCATTAGAATCGTAACGAGAACTAAGTTCTTAGATGGTGTAACTTAGTATTTTGACAAATAACCATTAGATTATCATCAAAGGTTCGGTTACTATAGGTTTTATATATTCTATATAGTATATAACATAAGTCTTAGTCCATCAAGTATAACAATATTATCATGGAAGTCATGCATAGAGGTAGGAAGATAAATCTTCCATTTTAAGACCTCTTTTGTATTCACCAATGCACAAGCTGTCACAAGACAACAAGGATGGTCATGAATGTACAATAAGGAATTGAAATAAACTAACTAACTAACTAAGAAGAAAACATCAAGTGATGTGTGGATTTGTAAGTAGGATAGCCCAAGTTATCCAAATAATCACACATATTCAAGTTCAAGATTTGTTCATCACTTGTGGGTTAAAACCCTTTTAAAACAGAAAGTTTTGAGGCTTAAAACCTCTGGATTTGTATATTACAACCTTGTTTTTAAGCACACATAATCATAGTCTTGATTAGTGGCATAAGGACATAGGAGTGTATAAAGAAAATATAAGTTCATGTATGTTTAATAAATTTTCCTTCCAAAACAGAAAGTTGGACCTCATTTTGGTGATGTTTCACCTTGGTTTTCCATGGAAAACCTTGTGAGAACAATTCTAGAGGTGTTCCACACTTTGTAGAGGAAGAAGAAGTGAAAAAGATGGAAGAAAGGTGAAGAAAAGTGCTCATTTAGCACTTAGAATAATCTGTCCAAAACTTGAATTTCCAACTAAGATTAGATTGTTTTGAGAGTGTAAATGAGTTGGAAAAATGAAAGTGAGTGTTGGGAGGCTTGGTTTTATAGTTGAGTGAGGTTAGGTGAGTGTTTAATGAGGTTTAGAAGCCCATTGTTGGAGAATGGAGGTGGAGGTTGGAGCCATAAATACAAGATTCAAAATTTATATTTTAGGGTGAAGGTTGGAGCCAAAAATGCAGATTCAAAACGTGGATTTCAGGGGAGGTTTGGCTTTTTGTCACAAATGGTCCCTTAAGTTTGATAAGTATGCAATTATGGCCCTAAAGTTAGGTTTTAGGGTGTTTTCGAGTGCTTTTCGCGTAGTTTCAAGCGTGTAACAAGCATACAAGTATCGTAAACTTAATAGTGATGTCAAATATGTCCATGTATGTGAAATTATGTAAAACAAGTATCGGTAATGCCGGTTGTAACACATAGTTGTCGGTTATCGCACAAAATGTAAGTATAGGCGATTTACGATCTATAACACATAATTGCAAGTATAATTAATATTTCGAAGGTGGTTACAAGTATATTATGATGAATAATAAGTATTGAAATCATTAATTGTTGGTTAATCACAAGTATTGCACGTAAACGCGTTGAAAGTCGGTTATTTGCACGTATCATCACATAGTTTCGAATTAGGGTTTGTTGCATGCGATTACGAGTATAAATTGAACATAACAAGTATAAATGGAACATAACTGATATAAATATGACTTTTATTATGATTGGTGTCTCGGATTACAAGGTTTCAAAACGAAATACGATTACAAGGAATACAAGTTTCCAAAAATAGAATTACAAGGCAACTTTCTAATTAAGGAAATTTACGAAAAAGCGGAGCGTTACATAAAGGGAGGCTATCTAAGATAGATTTTAACAAAATTACCTTGGCCCCAATGGATAGTGCCCTAGCTTTCCGTTTCAGAACCAGTGATTGACTATAAAAGCTTTTGCAAGCATAACCTCTTATCATTAATAGTTTTTCTTTTGAATAATATTACCCTTGGCATTGATGTAGAGTAAATTCGGAATGGAAATTGTTGCCATTATTATTTGGAATTGATGTAGACTAAATATGTAGTGCACGTGAAGAAGGGCACTTGCTCAAATGCAGTTCACCTCCAATGGTGAAAAATCAGTTGGTATGATTTTTGTTATGCCATGTCATCGAACACAAGAGCAAATGCGCCCATTGGGTTTGGTCTAATAGTGAATTGTAAGTTTTGTTCTTTATTTTTATTTCATATTTCAAGCAGTGTCATTTGTCTTTAAAATTGATAAGTTTTGTACTTAATGTTTTCAAATACTATATGTCATATCCTTTAGCCTTAACCCAGTTACATCATTCTGTTAAATCTGGTCACATGGACCCATGAGGGCAAATTCATCTTTCTACCTTTTTAGTATAAAAATTAGAAATAAAAAAATTAATATAAAACCCCCTTTCTCATCTCTCATCTCTCACTCTCTCTCCTCAACTCTTTCTCTAAAGCTGACTTCCATCCCAACCACCTACAAGCACCACCTGCCACCATAACCCATAAGAACCACCACTACTTCTTTTCTTTGTAACAACCGTATGGTAGTGCAGCACTCAACAACACAACATTTCTGATTATACACCAATCTAAGTCAACTCAAGATTCAAAAATTAGGGCTAAATCATCAAGAAATCTACAACTAACGAATCATAAACTGTGAAATCTCAAAATCACGACATAACTCATGCGAAGAACTTTGACTATATTAGCGGCAACCACCATAAGATCCATCACATATACAGGATCAAATCAAACCCTAGATTTTAGTCATCTTTCAATTCTCAATTTGTTCAATCCTAATCGTCGATTACAAGTAGTGTTCATCAATCTGTAACAAACATTCGTTAATTTTGCTAATTGTTATGTTAATTTCATGGTGTTTTGGTAGCGATTTTGAGTGTAAATAGTTCCGATTTAACCAATTTTGTTCGGTTGAAGTTGTTTTTATTATTGAATTCATGTGGTTTTGACTAAACTTATGTTGATTTAGACTTTGTTAATTAGAGCTGTAGTTGATTAATTTGTTCAGATCTGTATGTGTTTTTGGTGTGAATTTGAGTTGAATTTGGTGATGATTGTGGATATTATTGATTGATTATAGATCATTGGTTAGTTGAGCACGACAGCGAACTTTGACAATGTAGGCGACAACCACACCTCCGCTCACTGCGACGACACCACTCTCCTTCTAAACCCTCTATAAACCCCATTGTGGGAACTTTGACGATCTCGATCTTCCACCCCACTCTTGCAATCCTTTTCCCCTTTTCCAAGTATGAATATTTGATTCAATCAAACCCATGTTTGTTTATTCTCATAATTCTGGTGGGGTTTGGAGGGTGGAGCAGTGGTGGTGGGTGAAGATGTGTGTGCGTGGCTAGAAGTTGATGTTGTTTTGAGTGAAAATCCCACTGTTAATTGTTTAATTTGGTGGGTCCCAACTCAAGAAGTTTCATTGGAAAAAATGGGTTTAATCTAAGAAGATAAAGTGTATGAACAAGATTAGAGAGAGAGAGAGAAAGAGAGTGAGTTGAGATAGATAGACGTTCAATATTTTATTTTAAAGTATTTTTTTTTAATTTTAGTGAAAAGTTTAGGCGTTTAGTTATTTACATAACTAGTCCTTGAAAGAGTGAAATAACAAAATTACCCTCATGTGCAAGGCACATGATCAGAGTTAACAGAAAAAAGTAACCGAATTAGGGCTAAAGGATATAATGTGTCGCATTTGGAAACATTAAGTACAAAAGTCATCAATTTTAAAGACAAAAGACACCGTCTGAAATGTGGTATAAAGATAAAAGACAACTAGCGGAGGATCTAGTCGCCTAATCCTTGTGATACGAACACACCCGGTTGTGCGGAATCCAACCGGGAAAGCAAACCGAGATCGAGATAAAGACAAGACACAAAGATTTAACGTTTGAAATATCAACTGTATTAACACTCGAAAGTTTGTTTACAATGATTACAAAAGATAAAGCTCTCACAAACTTTCTCAGTTCTCTCGTGTCTCCCTTTTCTGTGTTCTGTCTTCAGTGTATATATATAGGCTGCAGGTCGACGAATGACCTGCAGCGACGAAACACGTTGATGAAAGATCATGGCCGACGAAGGACTCCTGGCGAAAGACCATAGATGACGAAAAACAGCAGGTTTTCCGTCACTATCACATCTTGACGAAATATGTCTTTCATCAAGAGGTTGTTCATCAACAGCATACATAGCAGGTTTTTCGTCGATGGCTGCAACATGGACACTTGCAGATTATGCAGATTTGATCCATCAGCAACAAGCAAAACATTAAATAACAGCAGCAACTGAAACATAAACATCAAATAGTGTGTTGCAATCTATTTTCCATCACATATTAAGTGAAGTTTATTCGGAAACACGATGGAGTATTTCGGGCTTCGGACTTCATTTCGCAGATGAGCTGAACCGATACGAGCCGCATCCACAAGAGATGCATCAACAAACTCCCCCTTGGATGTTGCTCGTGATGGTTCATTCTTCACATTATCTTGCATGTCGGAGGATCTTCAAAGTCTTCACGCGTTGTAAGTGGAAAGTGTATCAACAAACTCCCCCTTTCATTTAGGAAGTGTGTTAACAAACTCCCCCTTAAAATAAACTCCATTTTCAGCACTTAGATCCTTGAGGTATTGATGATAGGTCAGCTGCAACTCGATCATCTTTATCTTTTGAGTGCCTCCACGTCGTGTCTTCATTCCAAAGCTTGTTATCGAACACGTTCTCGTCGCCTTTAGCTAGTTTGATTGTAGCATCTGCACATACAAGAAAGCTAAACACGTAATGAGAACAAACGCTTGGAATATAGTTAACATAAACAAACGACACACATGTGACCATGTTTTCAACTACCGTCCGACAGTTTGAAAGTTTAACGTATTTTTCACTTTTAGATTTTAACTTTCAAAACTTGCAAATTTTGACCGTTTATGAAGATTTAGTCGTTTTGGTTTTCTTTCAGGTTTTAGGTAACGAAGATTCGAGTTCCAACATCGGGTAATCAAAAGAAACTAGAAATAAAATCTTTTTGGCCTTTTATAAAGTTTATATTAAAACACACCTAAAATCTTTTTGGAATTTTGAATATTTCAAATGTAAAGACTAAAAGCAGTAAATAAATATATACAAAGATGCAGAAACTGAAAGCATTAAATAAATATTTACAGACATTCTTTTTGCGAGCTTCGAGGGTAAGAGAATCATATCAGTGTACGGCCACGCCAAAACGCTCTTGTTGTTAATTTTGTTAACATTTAGATAAGCATCCTATAACGATTATCGGTATTGTTGTCCACATAAGCTCAACTTATCAGATGTAATCATGGCGAGGGGATACGTTAAGGTATGATTTATGCTTACCGACCGGTGTTCATCCACACATGACACATTCCCGTATCAAGGTATGCACGAGAGTTCATCTTACTGGTGAGTATACCATTTATCATCTGTTTTGACGTATATGAAAATGTGAGACACTCACTTATTTTTGGATTGAAAACAAGCCCTATGTGATAAAATCACTTATTGATGAGGAACTTGATTTTCAGATGCAGGAGGGCACAGGAGCAAGTCCGTGAACAGGTCAGTACTAACGTACAGCAAAGAGACGAACTTGACTCCCAGATAAATGTGATATATATTATCACTTATTTTGTTTGGACATGTGATTGTTGATTACTTATTTGTTTCGTATGCAATATGTACACGTATGTATGGTATCATGGAAGATCTAGACTTCGTCTCCGTTATAATTCGGTAAAAGAAACAACCATGATACCCAGATGATAAATAGCATAAAGACCACATATTTCGGAACCTCGGCAATCTCTCAAACGAAATTTCGGTACCAAGACCATATGCCAATGAGTGGTTCCCACACAGTCTTCAGTCGATTAAAGTTTATATCACCCTGCACACTTTAAAATGATTGTGAGCCTACCGATACATCTTATATAGAGCTGCTTATCATTTTTCATTTAAGGTTTAAAGAGGTTTGGACAGACCACTGATGTACTATCATTTTCTCTTTTGCTAGCCAGGAAACTCATTTTTGTTTGTCTATTGTTTTTGTGTTTTTGAAATTTTTCGATGTTTTTGAATTTTTCAAATTTGGATTTACTCCCCCTAAAATGTAAAAACTATGATAAATTAAAAACACAAAGATATTTACAAAAACGATTTTCCAATGTCAGTTTTACTCTTGCTTGACCTTAATGTCGTTTACCAATAATAAAAAGTCAAATCAGGATTTGCCAAATGCTTTGGTAAAAAGGTCGGCACGTTGGTCATCGGTGTGGACCTTAACAACATCGATAAGCCTTTTATCAAAGCATTCACGTATGAAGTAATATTTGATTTTGATGTGTTTGGTCTTTGAATGCTGCACAGGATTTCTAGTGATCTGTAAGGCAGCAGAATTATCAACGAAAATAGGAGTAGTTAGGAATTCAAAACCGTAGTCGCGCATTTGTTGTTGAATCCACAGGACTTGAGAGCAACAACTTGAGGCAGCAACGTATTCAGTTTCGCATGTTGATGTAGCGACACAAGTCTGCTTCTTGCACTGCCATGTGACTAGGCGATTTCCTAAAAATTAACATCCAGCCGTTGTGGATTTGCCGTCGATTTTGCATCCGCCAAAATCAGAATCACTGAAAGCGATCAAGTCAAAGCTATCATCCCTAGGGTACCATAGACCGGTGTCCGGGCATCCCTTCAAATAGCGAAAAAATCTTTTCACAGCTGCAAGATGTGAGGCCTTCGGGTTGACTTGATATCTTGCAAGCAAGCACGTTGTGTCACACCCCGACCGCGTAAAACATCAAATCGTGGCGGAAACGTCGGGGAGTGTTGTAACAGAATTATTGTTCCACAACCATGGCAATTAAAGTTACATTTTATTTATCAAACAAGAGTGTTACATTGTCTCAAAACAGGAAATAAAGGGTTCAGAACATAATTAAACTAGTTCTATCTTTATTTTAAGTCTCTAAGGCACAGGTCCGCCCTAGTGTCACGATCATCATCCTAAGCGACAGCTCCTGAAAACACATGTGAAAAATAGGTACGTCAGCATAAAAATGCCTGTGAGATACATAGGTTTTGTGAAAATAGGATTCATGACTTGGGTTTTAGAAGAAAGGTTTAATAAAAATTAGTCATGAATCTTGTTAAGTATTTTCTTTTATAAACCATATGAAAACTCGATAAGAAATCCGATTATATAAAAGAAAGGTGTATGGTTAATGAAATAACCAAGTAAAATGAGTTGTATAAAATAAACCGTTTTTGTAAAACAATGTCTTATGAAAAAAAGTTGTTTATGTAAAATGTAATATGTCAAATATTGAAATGATTTAAGTAACGCTACGACATGTAATATCATACAAGCACTTATATATAGGAAGTACCAGCGGCGCATCCACCATGCTTGTATCATATTACACACGCCTCATTACTCAAATCACTTACCCAAACCATCCATCATTGTAAATTGTTCATGTATAAATCAATTGTCAAGTGTTATTGTGTAAACCGTATCAAAATGTCTATGTCTAATGTAAATCACTAAATGTGTATATCAATGCCAAAATGTCTATGTCAAATGTCAATTATGTAATGTGTAACCAAAATGTCATGTATGGCAAGTGAAATATGTATCAACTAAACCATAGGTAAAAATGCACAAAGCAATGTATTGAAGTAAAACGTGGTTTAAATCAACGTTATGTTTTGTGGAAATGCATGCTATACTGAATACAAACATTTATGCGGTATTGTTATAATGAATACATTCAAGCCTTGTGACTGTGGTGATAGACCTTTAAACAAATTAAAGGTTTATCTGTGTTATGTTTATCGAATTCGGTCATTCCTTCCATCCAAACATACCTAGGATGTTAGGAACGGGAGTTGTCAATTCCTATGGTACCACTACCTACTAACGAATGGCGTGATCAATGTTAATGAATGTATATTGTCCCATTTGAACAAACCAAATGTCATACCAAAATGTAAGCATGTGATGAATAACAAATGTACTAAGTATGCTAAGTTAACATACAAAGCAGAAAAGTCATGTAAATCAATGTGCTAGCATGCTATCAGTCAACATACATAGCAAAACAATGTAATGTAAATCATGTACTATAGGTGTACTAATGAACATAGCAAGTATATGATGTGAAAACATGGAAAGCATGAAAGTAACAAGTAGGCACATGTGTTCCACCCCAAAACAGTTTGAAAACAGTAAAAGAGGGGTCTATGTACTCACTTGAGATTGCTTAGTAGTCCTGGAGTAACAACCAAACAATGCTAGAGATCAGGGAAATCAAACGGCACCTAATATAGGTAACTATGTTAATAACCGGACCTATATCGGAGGATCGGATAGAATGAGGGTTCGTAAACCAAATGAGTATGGAAACTCATGTAATATGGTTCAACAAAGCCTACATTCTAAAATGAAACCTAACCTAAGTGCTTACGACCCATTACGACCCGTTTAGGTAGCTTATGCTACTTTAACGCGTCGTTCACGTGAAACGCGTTCGGAACACCTAACTAGCCCTATGATAAGTAAAATATGCCTTAACATGTCTAACATTGTTTCCAAATCAGTTTAGATATCAAAAGTTATGTTACATATGCTCAATATGAATTTTGGCGTAAAAAGGGCATTTTGGTCATTTACCTAAGGCATATATACTACCTATCATACAACTACTCAAACGATGTGACCATAAGGTATAACCTCGGAAGGTTATTCCCTATACAACTATGGTCACCTAATATGTTTGATCGGATCCTAATGATCGACCAAATGGGTCGGGTTCAAAAGTATAAGCGATTGTTTAGATCGCTTACCTTACGACCCTACATAAGCACTAAACTAAAAGTGACGAGCTAAGCATGTTAAAACATGCTTAACTAAGTTTAGAAAACAGGTTTGGTATCAAAACAAACGGTTTTGATACCTAAGAGTAGTTTGGTTACAAAATACGCAAGAATGCGCATTTTGGCCGAAACTACGACTCGTCACTGAGCCTAGATAACGCGGTAATCAGTAGGCATAGTCTCTAGGGACTATAACCATCGTGATTACGCTCACGTTATGAAGTTCAAACGAACTTCGCATTGACCATAAACTGGTCAATGCATAAAGTCAAACAAAGTTTGACTTTAACGCTAAAAGAATAAAAAGAACGAAGGAACACTTACAAAGGGTCCAAGAACGGAAGTTTTGAATCCGAATACTCTCAGGTATGAAGTGTTAAACACAACAACTTAGAGAGCAAATTCAGATTTCAAAAGTGTGGGTTTTTGGGGTTGAGATCATGGGGTATTTATAGGATTTCTTGAACCGTTAAGATCGTTTATCGTAAACCGTGCTTTGATCTTGTCCCTACACCTGTTGCAACACTAAGGTAACTCAAAATGGCCCCCCATGATCAGGTATCAAACATCTGGAGTTGAGTTTTGGGTGCATGACAGCTGTTTAAACAAGTATTACTGATCTGGGAGGGCCTCACGCCCCGCGTAAGGTGTGGCCAAACCTTACGCGCCCCGCCTGGCTTGTCTGATCAGCAAACAACTTTGAAAAATGACAGTTTTGGTCCCTGTTGGTGTTTAAGGCTCATTTTGACACGTTTAAGGCCCGTTAAGCCAACTTTAAGGCCCTAAAATGATGCCTAAACATTGTGGACATGAAACATGCTCAAAAATATGCCGGATGTTGGTTCGTTTGGTCGTACGATCGCGATGTTCGCTTAATTACGACGGAATGCGCATAAGCGCGAAAAACGATCCAAATTGCGCGACGAATGGATTTTTCTCATGCCAAACACTAAAATAAAATATTTTAGTGCTTACATAAATTTTCGGATGTCCGGATGTATTCAGAACGTAAGTTATGCGCGAAAATGCAAACTTATGCACTTTTTGACGCTTTTAGTCCCTGAATGACCCAAAAGTTTATTTTAGCACACCGAACCCCTCAAAGCCTATTTATAAGCTATGTAAAGGATATTTATGGTATATTTAACTTATGGTCATGTTCCGGAATGTCTGTTACAGTTCAAATTGGCATACTTTCGCAGTTTTTCAAATTTAGTCCCTGGAGGCGAATTAACTTGTTTTTGCCATACCAAAGCCTTCAAAACTTATTTCTAAGTTATGTAAAGGTTATTTAAGGTATGTTAAGTATATGTTGATGTTACGGAGTATTTGTCGCATTAAACTGATTACGTTTACGCACCAGTTTGCGTATAACTCTCCAGAAAGCGATATAGAGTTTGAAATTGAACAAAAGTCAAAACATGAAAAATGTTAAACATAAACAAACAAACATTGGGATCAAATAACATTGTTTTATTGATAATTGAACTGTTCACAATGATTACAAGCACAGATGTCACAGTCTCCCCTACTTGTGGAAATTTCGTCCCGAAATTTATTTAGAGGAAACTCGTGGGAATAGATGTGGATACTTCGCCTTCATTTGATCTTCACGTTCCCAAGTAAACTCAGGTCCACGCTTAGATTCCCAGCGAACTTTGACCAATTGAATGCGCTTGCGCTTGAGCCACTTGACTTCACGTTCCATGATTTCCACTGGCTTCTCAACAAATTTCAGTGTTTTATCAACACGAAATTTCGTCAAGTGGTATGTGGAGATTCTCATCAGCTAAACACTTCTTGAGATTGGACACGTGAAAGGTTGGATGAACATTTCCAAGTTCAGGAGGTAACTCAAGTCTGTAGGCTACCTTACCGATTCTTTCGACGATCTTGAATGGTCCAACGTATCTAGGCGCAAGTTTTCCTTTCTTTCCAAATCTGATCACACCTTTCCAAGGTGAGACCTTAAGTAATACTCGATCACCGACTTGAAATTCCATGGGCTTGCATCCTTGGTCCGCGTAACTGTAGGATCGAATTCGGACCTAAACGAGTCGTGTAGAAGAGTTTTTCATCAAAACAAGAGGCGGAAACAAGTGTTTCGATGTAATTCAGCACGTATACACATAAAACTGTCGATATTATTGATCTAGAAGACGTTTACAACCTGTCGACACTTCGGCAGCACTTGGTGGCTCACCGGAAGACAACACCTACACGTTACCGACTAATGAACATGCTCAGCCTATATATAGACATTCTGGTCCGCTCGTATGACATGCCATAAGAGCGATCCAGAACACTTGACTAATAAGCGAACCAGACTAGAACATATGAGCGATCCAGACTATTACAATGACACATAAGCGAACCTGATACAATCATGTTGACCGAAATCTAACTTTAACATTCTAAACTCCTTTGTCTTTTGTGAGATGATGTAATGATGACATCACTAGTATGATGTCATCATTCAAGATGTTGACATCATCATCTTTCAGATCCGTAACGAGACTGAGACTTGATATAAGACGTAGACGACAGACGGATGCACCAACAAACTCCCCCTCGGATGTTGACGGAGTCTTCAGTGTCGAGTCTTTGCATCTTTAGTCTTTATCAGTCCTCTCTAACTCTTTGAAGTGTCTGACATTGTAAGTATTCTCAACCTCTATCTTCTCTTCTCTTTTCATCATCAACATACTCCTTCCTTAAAGAATCTTCAGACTCCCCCTTTCGATATGCTGGGATCGCAGTCTGGCTTGATGAAAACACAGAGTCATCAGGTATCGGAACCTGACACTCTATCTTCAGGTTTAAGATCGAAACCTGGCTATACCTGCACAAGCTCTACCCAAAAATAAATTTTCTAATGATAACTTGAACACAATCAGACATCACTTTGCAAATATCACAAAAATGATCTAACATTTAAAGCCTCTGATGAACCTCTTGAAGAAATATCATTTTCATGTTTAAAAAACACACTCTCCCAAACCATCTGTTCATCATGTTTAGCACTTGGAATTTTGAAAATCAACTCTCCAACACCAGTTGTCAAAAATCTTTTTGTATTTTTCAAAATTTATGCTAAAACACACTGAAAATCTTTTTGGATTTTTGAATAGAATGAAATGCAGTAAAGAAATATATACAGACAATATTTTTGTGAGTTTGTGTAAGAGGATCATATCAGTTTCTGAGACAAATCACCAACACCGTTAAGCTTCATTACATTTTAAGTTCTAAACGATTCACTTAGATTGTCAGTATGTTTGTCCACTTAAATTTTCACACAGAGTTCAACTGATCCGAGATACGATATTAATGTTTTAAGAACTTAAACTCAATCGTGTGTCCCACCTCAGAATATACTCCCGTATCCAGATCCCAATAATCAGTCTTACAGGTAATTATGACACCAATGATATCTGTACATAAATTAGGTAATGCGAGGGCCGAGGGATCTCAGGTCGATACTTCCGTATACGCAGAGAGATATCAGCTTCGACTTTGGTATGTCCCCTTTAGAGGATCTTTTAGCTACAACAGCAGCGACTATCAATTTTATTGTTTCATCTGCATGCTGAGGGTTTATGCTATGTTTCAAGCATTTGCGGAAAGTATTATCCAAGAACTAGGTCAGAACCATCGTTCAGCAGAAGTCCCGGAATAATACCCCAGACATCATTGAGTATAAAGACCTAGTATATCAGATTATGAGACCTTTCAAACGAGATTTCGGGGGTTACCCATATATCCTAGAGATGTTTCCCCACGATAAAAGCAAGTTTGAAATTTAGGTTTATATCTCGTCACAATCTACTAAATGTGCAAAAACCTACTGGCACATCATTAGTGAGACCGTTTATCACATTTTAACTTTCCAATTCTTTAGCATGTTGTGATCGTCCACTGATGTACTATCATTTCCTCTTATAAGCAACAAAAACTCATTTTTCATTTTATCATGTTTTTGGCTTTTTCAAATTTTCAAATGTTTTTGGATTTTCTGAAAATTTCTTACTCCCCCTAAAATGCAAACACATTTTAGAAAATTTTGAAAATAAACTGTACAAGAATATGACAACTGATATCAAATCGCTTCAATTCGCCATCCACTTGGCATAACCAATCAGAACTCCCCCTCACAACAAACCATTTTCTCATTAAGATTTCAAAACACTTAAGTTTGTTTTAATCAAAATGATTTTTCCGGAAAATAAGTTTGTTTTTACCACATGTAAAGTTAGGGGTATGATTCATCACATTGTCTACCAACCACTTGTAGAAAATCAAGTACAAATTAATGTCCTTGATTTACCACTTGTACCAAAAACACAATCAAATACAAAGAAAGATGCCGATTCCTGATCCACGATTACCAACTTGGGATCTCCGGCAAGTCCACAGACTCATTGTTCATAGTATGAACCATCCCAGTCACGAACTAAGGATGGTTCAGTTTTCTCCTTCTGCGTCTTTTTCTCATAAAACTCCTTTGTTCCTTTGACCTTCCTGTCAATCATTTTACCAAAAATATGATGAACTTTAGAGTTAAAGACTTTCACAACATCGAAATCCTTTTTGTCATCATAAAATTGATTTGATATCTCAACTTTACCAATTTTCTTTTTATAATTTTCAGCCCGAAGTGATGGAAAATTTTCATCATCCACTGTCAGAACTGATTTTTCACTTTTTACCTCAACCTGTGGCTCCTCTGATTTTGACCTATCAGAATCATTGCTAGAAGATAGCTCCTCTGATTTTGATCTATCAGAATCATCGCTAGAGCTTTCAGCAGCTTTCTTAACAACCCATTTCTGGTTGTCAGATATGGCTCTCTTCTTGTAAAACTTGTTTGAACATTCACCAATTTCAAATGTAGAATTTTTGAAAAGTTTGGTTCTGTCAATTAGTGGTTCAAACACAATTTTCTTGTCTTTCGAGTTACGAGAAACTCCCTGTTTTGACTGTATTGCCTTTGAACAATCTTTGGCAATATGTCCAACATTGTTACATTTGAAACAGGTTCTTGTTTCTTTCATCTCTTCTTGCTTCTTTGCAAGGAATTCTTTGTTCGATTGTCTCCAGAATTCTTTCTTTTCTTCTTCTTCTGATGAAGTACCTGAAACAAATGTCATCTTTGATTTAAAATCACGAACATATTTTTCATTTTTCTGTTTTTCTGTTGGAATAAATCCAAGACCTTTCTTTTTGAAATTACGGTTTTGGTTTGATTTCTTTTGAAAACCAGAACCAGAACTGTAACCCTTTTTCTTGTTTAATCTTTGCTGTACTCTTGAGGTGTAAGGTTTAGGTTTACCATTAAGATTTAAATCTTTTATTTCAGAAATGTTAATTTCTGTAAGTTTGAAAACCTTTTTGATCAATTCAGTTTTGACACCTCTTATTGGAAATTCCTCATCAGAATATAATTTGTCAGAATCATTCAAAGTATATGCAACTTTAAACGTTTCGTCACTCAGATTAAATGTTGATAACAGAAATTCTTTATTATAAACCCTTTTAACTGAAAACTTTTGACTGTTGACTGTCGAACTCGAACTTTCTGAACCAGACTTTGACTCTGACTCTGATTTTGACTCTGAGTTTGACTCCAACTTTAACTCCTCAGTTTCATCTTTATCCAACACCTGATCGACGACTTTCTTTATTAACTCGGACTCATGATCAGTGTCAGATGATGTAAATACGACATCAATATTTTCTGGCAAATTGACTGACAACTCTGACTCCCACTGTAAATTTGTTGCTTTTTCGACTCTTTCCTGATTTGGATTCCTGGGCAAATATCCATTTTCTAACGGAGGTGGACACTTGTTGTAACTGACATCTTGTTTCTTACCAGAATCCTTCTTGTCAGTCTTTTTCTTTGAGTCATTCTTCTTCTTGTTCTTCTTTTCTGAAGTCTTTTCTTCAGCCACTTTTTCAGCATTCTTTTCTTCAGTTACTTCATCCTCTTCAAATGCTTTCATGCCTTCAACAGTTGGATAAATCCTGTCAATGACATAAGAAGTACATGAGTAACTTTTCAACAATCGATTAACTCTTTCAGTTTCAATTCTCTGAGTTTCAAGTTTCTGCTCAAGCACAGCACACTTCTCTATGTAGTTATTCACCACTTTTTGTTTCGTCATAAAAGCACCCTGAAGTGTCTTCAATGCTGTAGCTTGTTCTTCACTTGTCTGATTATACTGATTCATCGCTTTGTTCAGTACATCGTAAGATTCCTTCAAACTATTCAAATTATAGATCAATGTACTGTTTTGCTTCTTCACAACTTCACAGTTTTCACACTTCACTGGAATCTTCTTTGCATCAACTTCTTGATCAACTTTAAACTTTGCAACTTCAACTTTCACTTTCCTTTTGATCACTGGAATTTCTTCGTCATCACTACTCACAGGAGTCTTGATCTTTTTCTTCTTCTTTTTAATCTTTTCATCTTCACTATCACTTTCAGCAATCAATTTCATATCAGCATCAAATTTTCTCTTCCAATATTCAGTATCATCATCACTGTCCTCTTCAACTCGAGCTACAAAAGCTGTGTGAGCTTTAGCTTGATCAGGAATATAGTTATCCCAAGTAAAATTCTCCCAGCTAAAACCCTCAGGTAATTTTTCGTCATCTTGATCTATTATCAAGGCACTACCATTAACTCTCTTTAAAGAATCTTGATTCACTGCACAAGCTCTCTTTCCAGAATCTTCAATAATGTGCATTCCATGTGCAGTTTGTGCTTGATTTTGATGTTGTTGAGATGGTTGTTGAGCAACTTGATGGTAGATGGCTTTTCGGTAATAATCATTGTTGTTGTTGAAAGGATTCTGAACTCCACTTGCTTTGCGATTGGTGCACTCCCTCTTGAAGTGACCTTTCTCCCTGCAACGAAAACAAGTGACTTTAGATTTGTCAAAACCTAAAGTAGAAGTACCAGCCTCACGAAGATCATCTCTTCCAGTGATTTGCTTGAATTTCTCAGCTCTCCTCAACACGCTGGCCAAGCACCATTTTATGTCCATCAGCTCCATCTCTTCAGCATCAATCTGGTCGTAATCTTCCTTTGTTAGCATTGGATTCCCGATACGACCTGCAACAAAACTACCATAAGATTCAAGAACAGTTCCCAATAAAGACATATGGCTTTTAGCAATTTCTACTGAATAGTCTTCATCATTCTCCAAATTCAGTACAATGTTGCACTGAATCTTTTTGCCATTCTTTGTTGCTGAAATGTTTGGATCGAAAGACGGAAATGATGTGAAACTTGTTTTGTTGTTTGATCCTGATGATGAACTTCCAGAAGAATTCTTGGCATTGTAAGCAGTTTCTATTTTTGGAGATAAATTTGTAGACTTCTCATTCACCCCTGATTTGTAATACAACCCAATATCCTGTTCACCATCAAAGTCTTTCATTCGAATAATCTTTCGTTGCTCCATTTCTTGAGCTTCCAGCTTCTCAATGAACTTGCTGAGTGTCAAACTGCTAAAACCTTTCTTGTTTCTAAGCATCATGAGATATGTGCCCCAAGTCTCATGTGGCAATGAATCCGCAAGCTTTTCGATCAACTCTTCATTGTCTTTCTCAATACTCAATCTCTTCATGTTTTCTAGCAGATTGCAATATCTTTCAATAATCTGCTTTGTGCTTTCATTCTTCAAACCACGAAACAAATCGAACTCTTTCTTCAGAAGTGACTTCTTGTTCTTTATCATTTCTTGACTACCAACAAACTTTGATCTTAACGCTTTCCAAATCGAGTAGGAAGTTCCATTATGTTGTAATAACACCAAGATGTCTTCTTTCACAGCTTGTTGTAGAAGACTCAGCATCATTTTCTCATCTTTGTATTTCTTTCTAGCATCGGCGCTTAGATCTTTAATCGGAACCACTTCTTCATCATCATTCATTGGTCGAATGTATTTTGTCTCAACACATTCCCACGCATCCAAATAGTTGGCTTGTACCCAATTCTCGAAACGGCCTTCCCAACCCTTATATTCTTCGATGTTCATTAGTTTGGGCGGCTTTTGCATCGTCCCTGTTTCGTTTTCCATCAATGTGTTCTGTGTAATACTGATCGGCGTAGCCGGGGTAGCAAATGCGTTGTAAAAATCTTCGTCCATGTTTCGGATTCTCAAATGAGCTGTATCACCTTGTAAAAATTCCTGTCGACAAAACAAAACAACAATCAGTTTAAAAATTTATCGATTAACAAAATAAGACTGGTACTCAAACTGGTGATAATTCTGTGCGGACTGAAAGTTGACACACTGTGCGGACAGAATTTGATACACTGTGCGGACTGCAGAATGACAAATTGTGCGGACTGCTATGACCCGGACCAATTTCAAACGACCTTTTCCAATGACCTTGCAAACTGAAATCAAACGTGTGATCTGATTTAATGGGTCGAAACTCTTGTTTTAAATGTTGATTGAGCTGTCAACAATTTACTTTACCCAATTACTGATTGGGCCGAAATAACCACTAACAAATGAAATCACATGGGCCGGTGTAATAACATGTAACTGATTTTAGTGACTTGAGCAGATAAAGACAAAATCACATGGATTCTGCCAAATCAATTTATGTGATCACTTGAATTCTGATCTTTGATAGAAACAATACAATTTCACATGCAAACCATCAGACAATACTCCTCAACTATTGGACCCAATACTTCACTATCCGACAATTCTAATTGAGTATGAAACTGATTGGCCGCAACTTATGTAATTGACTGATACAATTCAATTTATTCAAGAATAACTGATTGAACCGCAAACTTTGATTAAGACATCATTTAATTTGTTCGACAATGCTTCACTGATATCACATGTTATCAACTGACACACTAACTCGTGATTTTCTTTTCCAATTACTGACAACAAAACACGTGATGACCCTGTTCGATGACTGAGTGTCACAAGAATGAGACTCTATTTGTCACAAAAGCGAACCCTGTATGTTCAAATGAGCGGACTTGATTGTTCAAATAAGCGGACCACAAGAGCGGATCAGATGATGTCCGGATAAGCGGACCAGATGAGCGGATCAGATGATGTCCGGATAAGCGGACCAGATGAGCGGATCAGATGATGTTCGGATAAGCGGACCAGATGAGCGGATCAGATGATGTTCGGATAAGCGGACCAGATGAGCAAAATAACGGACCTAACAAGCGAACCAGCTGATGACATCATCAATATCACGAGTTCGTATGAGCGAAACATCAAAAAATCCAAGGTTTTAAGTTGATTTTAGTTATGAAACTTTCAAGGATTGTTCTATAACAAAAACCGAGCACAATGAAGTGTTTTTTGTTCAAAAACGTCCACTAAAACATTGTAGATCTGAGTTCAAAATTCTGTTCGAGTGAATTGGATATAGCTCAAACGAACTGACCGATTTTTCGAGAAATTGATCAAGATTTACTTTGTTTTAAGATCTGAAACTTTCAAAGATTGATTAAACTACTGTTCCGAACCTTATATTTCAAAATCATTCCATTTCATCCAGAAAATCTTGTTTAAATTTTAAAAAAATCGTGAAGAATGGAGTAGAAACAGATATTATCCGTGAAAAACAAGCTGAATCGGTAGAACTCTTCTTCACTGGCTCTGATACCAATTGTAGGATCGAATTCGGACCTAAACGAGTCGTGTAGAAGAGTTTTTCATCAAAACAAGAGGCGGAAACAAGTGTTTCGATGTAATTCAGCACGTATACACATAAAACTGTCGATATTATTGATCTAGAAGACGTTTACAACCTGTCGACACTTCGGCAGCACTTCGTGGCTCACCGGAAGACAACACCTACACGTTACCGACTAATGAACATGCTCAGCCTATATATAGACATTCTGGTCCGCTCGTATGACATGCCATAAGAGCGATCCAGAAAACTTGACTAATAAGCGAACCAGACTAGAACATATGAGCGATCCAGACTATTACAATGACACATAAGCGAACCTGATACAATCATGTTGACCGAAATCTAACTTTAACATTCTAAACTCCTTTGTCTTTTGTGAGATGATGTAATGATGACATCACTAGTATGATGTCATCATTCAAGATGTTGACATCATCATCTTTCAGATCCGTAACGAGACTGAGACTCGATATAAGATGTAGACGACAGACGGATGCACCAACAGTAACTCTTTTGACGGCTTCTAGCTGTCTGAAGGTTATCACGAACTTTCTTAACCTTATCAGTTGTCTCTAAAATGAGGGCAGGTCCAGTAAGCTGAGCCTCGCCGATCTCATTCCAGCAGACTGGTGAACGACATTTTCGACCATAGAGAGCCTCGAAAGGAGCCATGTTGATGCTGGAGTGATAACTGTTGTTGTAGGAGAATTCAATTAACGGAAGATGTGAATCCCAACTACCACCAAAATCGATCACACAAGCTCTAAGCATATCCTCCAGAGTCTGGATTGTTCTTTCAGATTGACCATCCGTTTGCGGATGATAAGCTGTGCTCAGATTAAGTTGGGTCCCCATAGCAGATTGCATGGTTCTCCAAAAATGAGAAGTGAAACGAGCATCTCTGTCAGAAATGATGTTCAAAGGAACACCATGTCGAGATACAATTTCATCCACATAGATTTTAGCAAGTTTGTCAGCAGAAAAATCCTCACGGATTGGCAAGAAATGCGCTGACTTAGTAAGACGATCAACAACTACCCAGATGGCATCATGACCTTTCTTTGTGCGTGGAAGTTTGGTAATAAGATCCATAGTAATGTTGACATTTCCAAACTGGGATCTCTGGTTGCACCAATAAACCAGAAGGACGCTGATGTTCAGCCTTAACCTTAAGACAAGTAAGGCATTTTGATACATATAAGGCAATGTCTTTTTTCATACCAGGCCACCAATACTGAATACGAAGATCCTTATACATCTTATCCGAGCCAGGATGAATAGAATAACGAGACTTATGGGCTTCATCCATAAGCAAGGTGCGAAGGTTATCTTGGCTTGGGACCCACAAACGGTCCATGAAGTAATACGATCCATTGTCCTTCAGTTCCAGATCAGGGGTTATGTGATAGGGAAATTCCTTATCCATCAAACCTTGTGAAACACAAGTGCGTTGAGCCTGAGAAATGCGGGCTTGGATATCGGATCGAGCTTGAATATCATATTGAACACGAACACAATGAAGCTTAGTACGTTCCTTACGAATCAATGCATCGGCTACGACATTTGCCTTACCAGGATGGTAGCGAATTTCGCAGTCATAGTCGTTTAGAAGCTCAACCCAACGTCGTTGCCTCATGTTGAGTTCTTTCTGATTGAAGATATGCTGAAGACTTTTGTGGTCCGTGAAAACCACACATTTTGTACCGTACAAATAGTGTCTCCAGATCTTAAGAGCGAAGACAACTACACCCAACTCAAGATCATGAGTGGTGTAGTTCTTCTCATGTATCTTCAACTGCCTCGATGCATATGCTATGACTTTGTACCTTTGCATCAGAACACAGCCAAGACCCAATTTAGATGCATCGCAATAAACGACGAAATCATCATTGCCCTCAGGCAAAGTCAGAACAGGCGCGTCGCAAAGTTTCTGCTTCAAGTTTTGAAAAGCTTTCTCTTGTTTGAATCCCCAATCAAAGGGCTTGTTCTTCTGAGTTAGAGCAGTTAGAGGAACTGCAATCTTTGAGAAGTTTTCAATGAAGCGGTGGTAATAACCCGCAAGTCCAAGAAAAGAACGAACTTCAGTAGGAGTAGTAGGCGTATCCCAATCCTTAATCGCACTGATCTTGGAGGGATCTACATGAATACCTTGTTCGTTGACAATATGTCCTAAAAATTGAACTTCTTTAAGCCAGAATTCACACTTGGAGAATTTGGCGAAAAGTTGCTCTTTCTTTAGGAGTTCCAAAGTAAGACGAAGATGTTGCTCATGATCAGCTCGCGTCTTAGAATAAATCAAGATGTCATCAATAAAAACAATGACGAACTGATCCAAATAAGGCTTGCAGACCCTATTCATTAAGTCCATGAAAACAGCAGGAGCATTAGTCAAACCGAATGGCATGACTGTGAACTCATAATGCCCATAACTAGTGCGGAACGCTGTCTTGGGAATATCTTCTTCATGCACACGAAGTTGATGATATCCAGATCGCAGATCAATCTTTGAAAAATAAGAAGCGCCCTGTAGCTGATCAAAGAGATCATCTATACGAGGTAGGGGATATCGATTCTTGATGGTAAGCTTGTTAAGCTCACGATAATCGATACACATCCTAAAAGATCCATCCTTCTTTTTGACAAAAAGAACGGGAGCACCCCAAGGTGAAAAGCTAGGACGGATAAAACCTTTGTCAGAGAGCTCCTGAAGCTGCTTAGACAACTCTTGCATCTCAGACGGTGCAAGACGGTATGGAGCTCTGGCAATGGGGTTTGCACCAGGTACGAGATCAATACGGAACTCGACTTGGCGTGCTGGAGGTAGACCAGGTAACTCTTCAGTGAATACTTCAGGATAATCCCGAACAACAGGGATATCTTGAATAGACTTACCTTTTCCCTTATCTGCTACAACATGTGCCAAAAAGGCCACATAGTTCTTTCGTAGGTACCTCCGAGCTTTAAAACAAGACATGAGTTTGAGACCACCAGCAGGTTTCTCACCATGAACCTGTAGGATCTCGCCTGTCGAAAGCGGCACACGAACAATCTTCTCAAAACAAACTACCTCTGCGCGATGCTTGGCTAACCAATCCATACCCACAATAACGTCGAAGCTTCCAAGTTGCATAGGCGTGAGGTCAATAGGAAAAATATGGTCGTTAAGGTTCAACTGGCAGTTGCGAAGAACAGAATCAAGAACAATGGGTTCACCACTAGCAACTTCTACTGTCAAAGGCTTACCTAGTTTCGTTCTAGACACGCGAAGCAAAGGCTCAAAAGATAATGACACAAAACTCTTATCGGCACCCGAATCAAAAAGAACAGATGCAGGCTGATTATTAATAAAGAACGTAGCGTTCACCACTTCATTGTCTGCTTGTGCCTCTTGTGCATTCATGTTGAAGACTCGCCCTCGAGCCTGAGCCTGATTCTGATTTGGATTAGCATTTACCAATCTTGGACACTGATTACGGTAGTGGGTCAGATCCCCACAGTTGTAACAAGAACCTGGCGGGTAGTGTGGTCGTGCAGCTTGACCTTGTTGCTGAGCAGGAGGGTGAGCAACTCGTTGAGCCGGGTTCTGAACTGCCTGATTCTGAGCAAAACGACAAACATCAGCAAGATGACCTGACTTCCCACAGTTAGTACAGAAACGGCACGGAAGTTGCGGCTGATGGTGACTGTTGCATCTATTTCACAAAGGTGCATTCCCTGTATAACGTTTCTTCGCTGGAGGCTGTGCGGGTTGGTTGGGAGCTGCCTGGTTAACTTGGGCAGTGACAGCAAAATTTTGGGAAGCCTTACGCTTCCTTGACCCTTTCGAAGAACCAGATTCCTTACCCTTCTTGTTGTTACCCTTCTTGTCATCCTCTTTGTCTGACGCCTGCTTCTTACCCTTGTCACCCTTTTTATGCAGCTTTCCCTTTCGAACCTGCGACTCAGTCAATGTCGCTGCTAACTCAATCGCCTGACGGAGTGTGGTAGGGTTACTACCAGTAATGATGTCTTGTACTGAGTCAGGTAGACCATCGATGTACCTTTCGATAGCCTTATCGAGTGGGGTGACCATTCTTGGGCAAAGCAGACTCAACTCCTCATACCTATCAGTATACGCCCTGTGCACGCCACTATCTTGTTTCAAATCATCAAACTCTCTCTCCAAAGCTCGCTGTTCATGACGAGGACAAAACTCCCTCATCATAAGAGCTCTAAGTTCGGCCCAAGTTTGTGCTAGAGCAACTTCTGCACCCCGGTCTCTCATAACCCCGTTCCACCACGTAAGAGCCCTCTTCTGAAACACACTCGAAGAAAACTCGACCTTGCGATTATCAGGACACTGAACGTGACGGAAAGTATTCTCAATGCTCTCGAACCATTGAAGAAGCCCAGTTGCTCCCTCAGAACCACTAAACTTGAGCGGTTTAGCCGAGTTAAAATTCTTGAAATTACAAGGAGCATTGTGGTTGTTGTTGGCTTGGTTCCATTGAGAAATAAGGTTTGGGAACGCAGCAGCCATTTGCTGCGCAATGATTTCTGCCAGTTCGGCATTTGCTATCTGATTCTCGCGTCGAGGAAGCATTCTAAAAGAGGAAACATGAAAGGAAACGAGTGAGATGACTGGGTGAAAAGAATGAGATGATACAAAAATTGACAAAAGCAAAGATGGTGGTCATTCGTCCGCATCACAAAGCAAGCAAACGACACACAGTGACTAATCAAAGTAAATGGGTCAAAAATAATGTATCGCGAAGACATGCTCGCCTATAAGTGAACACTCACCCCAAGAGTTCCCAGGTAAGAGTGACTGGTCCGATTATGTGGATTTATACGAACACTCTAGCCTTAGACAGAAAACCCAGGGTACAGGCATTCACCCTTCCAGTTTGCACGTGTTCACACTATTGAGGACCCAAAACTTTGACGAGATTTTGAAAATTCAAAAAGGGGTTCAAAACCTTATAACAGAGGGTTCAAAACCTAGTAATCAATCATCCTAGAACAGATGATTAGTTTTCAAAGCGGATTCGAATTTGATGTTCCCGTTGTGGTTATCACCTAAGGATAGGTGAAGTGCATGTTTTAAAATCTAAACACAAGACAACTTGTGTTGGGGTCCTAGAAAGTTATAGTCTAGGTCAAAGCATTACTAATAACCTAATTCCCTATAACCATTGGCTCTGATACCAACTCTTCTGTCACACCCCGACCACGTAAAACATCAAATCGTGGCGGAAACGTCGGGGAGTGTTGTAACAGAATTATTGTTCCACAACCATGGCAATTAAAGTTACATTTTATTTATCAAACAAGAGTGTTACATTGTCTCAAAACAGGAAATAAAGGGTTCAGAACATAATTAAACTAGTTCTATCTTTATTTTAAGTCTCTAAGGCACAGGTCCGCCCTAGTGTCACGATCATCATCCTAAGCGACAGCTCCTGCAAACACATGTGAAAAATAGGTACGTCAGCATAAAAAGGCCTGTGAGATACATAGGTTTTGTGAAAATAGGATTCATAACTTGGGTTTTAGAAGAAAGGTTTAATAAAAATTAGTCATGAATCTTGTTAAGTATTTTCTTTTATAAACCATATGAAAAATCGATAAGAAATCCGATTATATAAAAGAAAGGTGTATGGTTAATGAAATAACCAAGTAAAATGAGTTGTATAAAATAAACCGTTTTTGTAAAACAATGTCTTGTGAAAATAAGTTGTTTATGTAAAATGTAATATGTCAAATATTGAAATGATTTAAGTAACGCTACGACATGTAATATCATACAAGCACTTATATATAGGAAGTACCAGTGGCGTATCCACCATGCTTGTATCATATTACACACGCCTCATTACTCAAATCACTTACCCAAACCATCCATCATTGTAAATTGTTCATGTATAAATCAATTGTCAAGTGTTATTGTGTAAACCGTATCAAAATGTCTATGTCTAATGTAAATCACTAAATGTGTATATCAATGCCAAAATGTCTATGTCAAATGTCAATTATGTAATGTGTAACCAAAATGTCATGTATGGCAAGTGAAATATGTATCAACTAAACCATAGGTAAAAATGCACAAAGCAATGTATTGAAGTAAAACGTGGTTTAAATCAACGTTATGTTTTGTGGAAATGCATGCTATACTGAATACAAACATTTATGCGGTATTGTTATAATGCATACATTCAAGCCTTGTGACTGTGGTGATAGACCTTTAAACAAATTAAAGGTTTATCTATGTTATGTTTATCGAATTCGGTCATTCCTTCCATCTAAACATACCTAGGATGTTAGGAACGGGAGTTGTCAATTCCTATGGTACCACTACCTACTAACGAATGGCGTGATCAATGTTAATGAATGTATATTGTCCCATTTGAACAAACCAAATGTCATACCAAAATGTAAGCATGTGATGAATAACAAATGTACTAAGTATGCTAAGTTAACATACAAAGCAGAAAAGTCATGTAAATCAATGTGCTAGCATGCTATCAGTCAACATACATAGCAAAACAATGTAATGTAAATCATGTACTATAGGTGTACTAATGAACATAGCAAGTATATGATGTGAAAACATGGAAAGCATGAAAGTAACAAGTAGGCACATGTGTTCCACCCCAAAACAGTTTGAAAACAGTAAAAGAGGGGTCTATGTACTCACTTGAGATTGCTTAGTAGTCCTGGAGTAACAACCAAACAATGCTAGAGATCAGGGAAATCAATAGGCACCTAATATAGGTAACTATGTTAATAAACGGACCTATATCGGAGGATCAGATAGAATGAGGGTTCGTAAACCAAATGAGTATGGAAACTCATGTAATATGGTTCAACAAAGCCTACATTCTAAAATGAAACCTAACCTAAGTGCTTACGACCCATTACGACCCGTTTAGGTAGCTTATGCTACTTTAACGCGTCGTTCGCGTGAAACGCGTTCGGAACGCCTAACTAGCCCTATGATAAGTAAAATATGCCTTAACATGTCTAACATTATTGCCAAATCAGTTTAGATATCAAAAGTTATGTTACATATGCTCAATATGAATTTTGGCGTAAAAAGGGCATTTTGGTCATTTACCTAAGGCATATATACTACCTATCATACAACTACTCAAACGATGTGACCATAAGGTATAACCTCGGAAGGTTATTCCCTATACAACTATGGTCACCTAATATGTTTGATCGGATCCTAATGATCGACCAAATGGGTCGGGTTTGAAAGTATAAGCGATTGTTTAGATCGCTTACCTTACGACCCTACATAAGCACTAAACTAAAAGTGACGAGCTAAGCATGTTAAAACATGCTTACCTAAGTTTAGAAAACAGGTTTGGTATCAAAACAAACAGTTTTGATACCTAAGAGTAGTTTGGTTACAAAATACGCAAGAATGCGCATTTTGGCCGAAACTACGACTCGTCACTGAGCCAAGATAACGCGGTAATCAGTAGGCATAGTCTCTAGGGACTATAACCATCGTGACTACGCTCACGTTATGAAGTTCAAACGAACTTCGCATTGACCATAAACTGGTCAATGCAGAAAGTCAAACAAAGTTTGACTTTAACGCTAAAAGAATAAAAAGAACGAAGGAACACTTACAAAGGGTCCAAGAACGGAAGTTTTGAATCCGAATACTCTCAGGTATGAAGTGTTAAACACAACAACTTAGAGAGCAAATTCAGATTTCAAAAGTGTGGGTTTTTGGGGTTGAGATCATGGGGTATTTATAGGATTTCTTGAACCGTTAAGATCGTTTATCGTAAACTGTGCTTTGATCTTGTCCCTACACTTGTTGCAACACTAAGGTAACTCAAAATGGCCCCCCATGATCAGGTATCAACAAGTGGAGTTGAGTTTTGGGTGCATGACAGCTGTTTAAACAAGTATTACTGATCTGGGAGTGCCTCGCGCCCCGCGTAAGGTATGGCCAAACCTTACGCGCCCCGCCTGGCTTGTCTGATCAGCAAACAACTTTGAAAAATGACAGTTTTGGTCCCTGTTGGTGTTTAAGACTCATTTCGACACGTTTAAGTCCCGTTAAGCCAACTTTAAGGCCCTAAAATGATGCCTAAACATTGTGGACATGAAACATGCTCAAAAATATGCCGGATGTTGGTTCGTTTGGTCGTACGATCGCGATGTTCGCTTAATTACGACGGAATGCGCATAAGCGCGAAAAACGATCCAAATTGCGCGACGAATGGATTTTTCTCATGCCAAACACTAAAATAAAATATTTTAGTTCTTACATAAATTTTTTGATGTCCGGATGTATTCAGAATGTAAGTTATGCGCGAAAATGCAAACTTATGCACTTTTTGACGCTTTTAGTCCCTGAATGACCCAAAAGTTTATTTTAGCATACCGAACCCCTCAAAGCCTATTTCTAAGCTATGTAAAGGATATTTATGGTATGTTTAACTTATGGTCATGTTCCGGAATGTCTGTTACAGTTCAAATTGGCATACTTTCGCAGTTTGTCAAATTTAGTCCCTGTAGGCGAATTAACTTGTTTTTGCCATACCAAAGCCTTCAAAACTTATTTCTAAGTTATGTAAAGGTTATTTAAGGTATGTTAAGTATATGTTGATGTTCCGGAGTATTTTTCGCATTAAACTGATTATGTTTACGCACCAGTTTGCGTATAACTCTCCAGAAAGCGATATAGAGTTTGAAATTGAACAAAAGTCAAAACATGAAAAATGTTAAACATAAAAAAACAAACATTGGGATCAAATAACATTGTTTTATTGATAATTGAACTGCTCACAATGATTACAAGCACAGATGTCACACGTTGGGTACATTATATCTGGTCTTGATGCTGTGAGGTACATAAGAGATCCGATCATAACGTGGTAATAAGAAGAGCTAACAACTTCACCCTTCAAGTCAGGATGAATTCCATGATTTTGCTGCAGTGGGGTACCAATGGGCGATGTGTCAGACATCTGAAATCGGTTCAGGATGTCATTGACATACTTAGTCTGATGGATGAATATCCCAGACTTCGTTTGTTGCACTTGTAAGCCCAAAAAGAAAGTCATCTCCCCCATAGCGCTCATTTCAAATTTCTCCTGCATAACACGCTCGAAATTCCTACACAAAGCATCGTTAGTTGAACCAAATATGATATCATCTACATATACCTGTACCAATAGAAGATCTCCATCCTGTTCTTTGATGAAAAGAGTGCAATCGATAAGACCTCTGTGAAATCCATTCTCCAGCAGATAATTAGATAAGGTTGCGTACCAAGCTCTCGGTGCCTGATGTAATCCGTAGAACGCTTTGTTGAGCAACCAAACCCGATCAGGGTGAATAGGATCTTTAAAACCTGTAGGCTGTTCGACGTACACCTCTTCTTCAACCACACCATGTAAGAATGCACTTTTCATGTCTATCTGGTAGACCTTGAATCCTTTGAAGGACGCATAGGCTAGAAAGATCCGAATTGCTTCAAGACGTGCAACCGGTCCATAGACTTCATTGTAGTTGATCCCTTCAATCTGATGAAAACCTTGAACGACTAATCTCGCTTTATTTCGAATGACTACTCCACGGTCATCCTTTTTGCACTTATACACCCAACGGGTACCAATCTTCTTGTAATCATCAGGTTTATCAACGAGTTTCCAGACACCTAGCTTCTGGAATTGCTGCAGTTCTTCCTGCATAGCTTCAACCCAAGAATTATCTTTCAAAACTTCTTTCAAGATTTTGGTTCTTCCTGTGATACGTAACACGCGAAGGACCAATCATTTTGTTGACCAGATTCTCGAATCGCCGCATACAAGCCTGCATTGTTGTTGTTTCGCAACATGTTTCCTGTTTGTACGCCACTTTATACATTTCCAATGATGTTTTGTTGAGGATGGGTATTGTGAATTCTTGTTTCAGGATTTTCCGGAACAGGAATGTTTGTACCCAGATTGTTGAGATTGAGATCAACAACCAATTCAATACCCTGAACTGGCGAAGAGGATGATGCAGTAGCTTCAGCTGTTTTAGGGGCGTCCACTAGAGGTGTAGCCTCTGAAGCACCATGAACAACTTCTTGGTCTGCATCGAGAAATTCATCATCCTCTGAAGATTCGTTCAGTTCGGTAGCATCATTAAAATCCTCATTGTCGAGAGTATTATTGTTCACTGAAGATGGTTCTAGATTGTTGACAATAATTGGACGAACCAACAGTGAATCTGTTGCATTGTCACTCTCGAAAAACATCCTTGCCGCAGCACTTTCTTCGACTTCTTAAATATTGATCGAATTGAAAAAGTCATCGTACTCAAACATCCGTGGTTGACCTGGACATTTGACTAGAAATGTGTGACGTTGTACCCTGACCTCAGACCATTCCTCGACCCTTTTAGTCTCTAGGTTCCAGACTCTCAAGTTCGGGGTGGCATAACCAAGAAAGTAACCTTCAATAGCTTTTGCCCCAAACTTTCCACTAGGATCGATCATTGTGCAAGGAGCTCCAAACGGTTCAAGATATGACAAATCTGGTTTCCGTTTGTGAAGAAGCTCGAAGCAGGTCTTGTTGTGTTTCTTGACTGTAAGGACTCGGTTCAATGTATAACAAGCAGAGGACACAGCTTCTGTCCAGAAGGGAATCGGCAATTGTGACTCTACCAACATCGTCCTAGCAGTCTCGATCAATGTACGATTCTTACTTTCATTGACGCCGTTCTGTTGAGGAGTGTAAGCCGCACTAAATTCGTGAAGAATACCTTTTGAAGTACAGAACTCCTTCATGGCTTGATTTTTAAATTCTGTTCCATTGTCGCTGCGAATGCGTTTAACCTTCAAAGTATACAAATTCTCAATCTGAATGATCAAGTTTTTGATAATACCGAAAGTTTCACTCTTGTGAGCCATGAACGCCACTCAAGAAAATCTTGAATAATCATCTGTTATCACGAGGCAGTATTGATCATTCCGAATGCTTTTATGCTTGACAGGACCAAACAAATCCATCTGCAAACGTTCAAGCGGAACGGCCACCGTGTTGATCTTCTTAGTCGGGTGTCGCTTCTTGCTTTGCTTTCCTTTTTGGCATGAAACACAGACGTCTTGAAGATGGAAGTTTTTAAGAGGAACATCACTAATTCATTCGACACCAAATGATTCATTTTGCGTAAGTGAATATGACCCATCCGTCTATGCTAAGAGATTGAGTCTTTTTCAGTGGCTTTGGTAATAAAACAAGTTGCTTGTGCAGACGTTGTAATTGCTTGGCTCATATTAAGGACATACAAATCATTAATCCTTGGAGCAGATAAGAGAATCCAGTCTTTAGGAATCTTGAAGCCGGGTTTCAGCACATAACATCCATTTGCATCAAAGTGTACTGAAAACTTCTTATCACAAATTTGTGAAACGCTGAGAAGATTGTGATCAAGTTGTTGCACAAAGTTGATCTTATCAAAGCTTACAACCCCGTTTGATACCATTCCTTCACCAGTAATATATCCGCCTTTATCTCCAGCAAAAGCAACATAACCTCCTCTAATAGATTTAACGTCGTAGAGAAGCCTCATGTCGCCGGTTATGTGCCTGGATGCCCCACTATCAACAATCCAATGACTGCTGAAAGTTCCTCCTGGACCATCCTGCACATGAACTCACATGATTAGTTGGAGATGGGGACCCAAGCCATTGTGTTCTTGGGTCTTCCATTTTCATCGACAAAAGTTACTTCAACTTTTCGATGGTTTGGAAATTGTGATGTTCCCCCTGAATTCGTGGTCAATTTGGGTTTCCATGTCTGTTGATTTTTACCAGTTTGATTGTTTGAAACTTTAACTTCTTGTTTGTTTGATGTCTTAGAAATTTCTGGTTTGACAGAGACATGTTGTTTTTGAACCACGTCAGTTTTAATTGCCTTCTCAATTACCTTGACTCGTTGGTGTTTCTGTTTGTTTTCCCTTTCTTTTACAAGACGGGGATCTTGTTTTGAAGAAACAGATCGTTTTCGGTAATTTTGTTCACGGGGATCATCAACTTTGGCTTTTAGTTTATGAAGATACGGACAATTTCGAATGATATGTCCAATTTCACCACACTCAAAACATGATCTTCGTTCTACAAACCCCGAAGTATCATGTGACTGTCTTGTTGATGAACTTTGTGATCCCGAGGTACTTGGTTTTTAACTATTTTGTTCATTTCTTTTCAAAAATTTAACTTGATTGACATGATCTAAGTTAGTTTTATTTGCAAAAGTTTCAAGTTTATCTGTCCCCTTCGACTTCACAAAGTTCACCTTCTTGTTCTTCTTTTGGTTTGGTTCCTTTCGACCTTGAGTTGTTGATTTACCTTTTGGTTTGGTATGATTTTGTTGCTTTTTCACTGTTGGCAATCTTTGATTTCCATATTGTTTTCGAACTTCAGCTTTGGAATCGAAGGGCACTGTGTTACCACACCGTGTGAACCCGACTTTCCCAAAAACCTACTTGTCGACTCTTCAAAAACTTTACTGATTAAAGATTGATTTACATTTTTTATCGGAAAATCTTTGTAAGAATAGATTTTATCATCACCAACAAGAGTGTACAGCAAATTCACACTCTCAGACTCTTTTGCAGACGTGGAATCGACCAGAACAGTCTTAGCAGATTTTGCGGGAGGATCACATAGAATATGATTCTCAAGAGGTATGTCCTCTTCTTTGATTACCGCATCAGACTGTGCTGAGTCAGTATCATCGGATTCATCATCTGAAGAATCAGCATCCTCAACAATGACTGGAGGATCCTGATTCTGTTCAGCAGTTGACACACTTGTAACTGTTGAAACATCCGAATCTGATGATACTTCCGTTTTGTATCCAAGTCCGGTTGCAAATTCCTCAATGTCTAAAGGAACAGATTGCTCAAAATAAGTTATATTCTCCTCATCAGGCATTGCGCCATAATTTTGTCTAACAGGTGGTGGACATTTCTTATATCCAATGCACGTGACATCCTTTTTCTCTTTCTGTATGTCAATGATGTGATCCAGCACATACCTAGAGTTTGAATAACTATCTAGCTTAAGCCGGATCGCCTTACTTTCACACTTTACACAGGCTAACTCTTTTTACATGACCTCGAGACGATTGATATAATAGTTTATGTCAGTTTGTTTTCTTGAAATCATTTTTGTTAGCTCGGTTTTATCTTCTCTTAAATTCTCTGTAGGATCGTGAAACGACCTAACGAGTCGATCAGAAGAGTGCTCAGACCGAATCAGAGGCGGAATTCATTGATTCGGTCTTCGTTTAGCTTGGATTCACTATTAAATGTCTCGTTTATTAATCTCTTAACATTTACAAGACTGGAGACACCTCGACAGCACCTCGGCGTCGGAAACTAGAACCTTTCAATAAACTCATTCTCCTTTTCATCAAACATCATTGCCATTTTTCTAAACTGTCCCGACAAAATTTAAAAAAAATAACAATTTCACTTGTTCCGAGTATGAAGTGGACTGTACTTGACTGTGATTGGCCCGATCAACTTCAACAATTCACGTGGACTGCACTTGAATCAATTTCGTGAAATATTCACAAATAACAAAACTCAATTCATGATATGGGCTGATGTAAAGTGGGTGTGTATGATGATTGGGCCGCAATTTGTTCAACACATGAATTACATCTATAGATAAACTCAATGGCCTATATTATTGATTACTACTAAAACCTCATTGGACCGAGATTATGACCCAATCACATGTTGTATCAAACAATTTGGCCGCCCACTTTATCACATATGTCAGACACTTTTATCTTTTAATACTGAATCACTTTACCAACATAACATACATACACAACTTTCTTGAACCAAACAATCACATGATCTCATGACACACTAATATGATTGTTATCACATGCAAACTGACAAACCACATGATCTCTTATTCCAAACATCAATTACCTGACATCCTCTTAGACTTTTATACACAATTCAATTAACTTTCCAAACGGTTCACACAACCCAAAGCACTATCACGTGAAAAACTGAAACATTTTCAAACAAAAACCATGTTTCAAACGGTCATGTAGAATTTCAAATAGACAGTCCAGTTTTCAAACGGTCAGAGGTAAATTTCAAACGGTCACGTGCTTGTTCAAACGGTCAGATGCTTGTTCAAACGGTCACGTGCTTGTTCAAACGGACATGTCAATTTTCAAACGGTCATGTTAGTTTTCAAACGGTCATGTCAGATTCAAACGGTCACCACTTTTCAGACGAAGTCGGACCTAAAAACTCGAATATCTCCTAAACGGCTAGGAGTTTGAATCTGAAATTTGGTAGGGTTATAGATCAGGTGTTTTCGCACAACATATCAAAAAATCAGACGATTTGGACCGTAAAAACTTGTTCAATTTGATGATTTTCAATGAAAAACGTGAAAAATATGAAAAAAATGAAGAAATAGATGAAATTCGGATCTGAAATTGCTGAAATCTGGTACGAATCGATGCGTTTGATCAGTGCAATCGAGCTCCTAGCTCTGATACCACTTGTAGGACCGGTTTTGACACCGTTCGATTGCGTAACGAACGTTCGACGTGCGGAATCCGTGAACGTGCGTGACCGAACACACAATAACGTACTAGAACCATGAATCTATTGAAAGATATAACGTGTACGATACAAGAATCACGTAGAGAGTACTTTCTCTCTCTAGACTTTCTCTCTCTAGACTAGATCTTCTCCAATGTCACAATGAGCAAAAAGTCTTAAACTTTAAACCTAAGGCTCCTATTTATAGGCCTTGGAATTAATAAGATTTCTCATTAATTACCAAAGCGCCACCTTGCTAATTCTATCTAAATATTACAATAAAATCTTGATCTCTTCAGTTTCAGCTACGGTTTGAATTGACGGAGGCGATAGACATTAATGCATCAACATCACCGTTTTAAACTCTTTTTCATGGTTTTCATAAAACATGTTAGCCTCTTTGCATTTCGAAAGATCCACTATCAACTTTTGATTGTGGATATATGTTACGTCATACTTGTTTTGCAAATCATCATATTTGCTTTGCAAGTCCAACAATTTATCACCTAAACTAACAAATTTATCACATTTATCAGAAGTTGGATCATCGACACATACTTGGTTTGATGAACCGCCCACATTAGCCATAAAGGCTAAATGATTAGAAGAAGAATAAGCAGCTTCATCTACCAAGATTGATCTTCTATGATTCCCTGCTTCAGCTTCTCCCAACGATTCATCAACATCTGCATCGACTGTCACACTTGACGTTTCATCCAAATGATCATCGCCTGAAGTTGAGGATTCTTCATCTGAGCTTCTACTGTAACCAGAACTGTCTTCATCTTAAGATGATTCTCCACCACTGGCGGAAGATTCTCCACCACTAGTGTGTTTCAGATCCTTGACAACCTCATCAAAACAAGCTGTTCCATCCTGAACATCACTTCCCAACTGAATCGACCAGTCACAACCTTCATCAACTTGTACCACAAGAGCCTGGTTGGCATTTGATGCTCCTGCTTGATTTGGATTGTTCATAGGCATCAACGTACGCTCATTATTCCTGTTTTGATTCTGATTCTGCTGGTTGCCTTGATTCCTGAACGGATTCTAGTTCCCATGCTGAGCTGGTTTGGTACATTCTCTCTTGAAGTGACCTCGTTCACCACAATTGAAGCACTTGACTGATTGTTTATCGAACCCATACTTGGTGTCTTTCTTGCTTTCCAAGCTGGTTCTACCAGTCCTTTCCATGAAGTCCTTAGCTCGCCTAACAGCACTAGCGAAATCCCACTTGATATCCATCATATCCATTTCCTCCTTATCAATCTGCTGATAATCTTCTTATGTTAGATTGATGTTTCCAATCTGACCTGCTATTAACCCATAATACACGCTCACCAATGTGTTTAATAGCTCCATATGATCCTTAGCTACTTCAACACTTACTTTTGAGAAATTTGAAGTGTCGAGCCGAACTATATTTGGATTAGATGGTTAACCGGCAGATGAAGTGCTTCCATAACAAGCTTGTTGTGGAACAGGTAGTGGATTTCCGTACATATCTCTTGCTCCGGTAGATTGATAGCTTTGCTTTGAGACTTCTGGTTGTGGATTTCCGTACATGTCAGTGCTTGAGACAAAAGCCGTTTGATTTGAGGAAACTGGTAGTGGATTTCCGTACATATCTCTTGATACAAAGGCCGTTTGAAGCTGAGCATGTGGAGTAGGTCTTGCAGTAGTGCTAGAACTTCCACAGTTTCCATAATACATATCAGGATTCTGTTGCACTGGAATCCTTTTGGCCTTCCTGATTTCTTCTTGATCTTTGTTCTCCAAGAGCTGAACGAAATCATTGATGTTTGTCGTAGCCAAAGTGCCATTGTATTTCAAGATTTCCAAGAAACCATTCCATTGAGCTGGTAGTGCGTCGTCAAACTTGATGACAACTTCTTCTGGAGTCACTACTACCCCAAAGTTACTTAACTCAGTCAACAAGTGATAAAATCGACTTGTCAAGTCTCCCAAAGATTCCCTTTCCATACATGTGAAGCCATCAAACTCCTTGAGTAGATCATGTCGCAATTTTCGTGACGCTTCATTTCCTAGACCTCTCGTCTTCAATGCATCCCATAACCTCTTTGACGTCTTAAAGCTGACAAACTGATGATATATATCCTTGCTCAACGCTTGAGTTAGGATAGAATATGCTTTCTTTTCTAAATCATATGCCTTTTTCTCATCTGTCGTAAGATCTGCAAATGTCGCGGCAGTTGAAGCGACAACATCAAGTGCTTGATCGAAATCTGTAGTAAAACATAACCACAATTCTGTGTTTTGCCCGAGAACGTACGTATGGAATCTTTCTTCCCATCCAGGATATTCATTCATGTGCATTAACTTCGGTGGGCAATTAATGCTTCCGGTTTCACTTTCGCTTAAAAGTATACTTTGAATACTTTGATTTTGATTTGAAACGAACGCCCATTGACTAGTCAAAATTTGATTCGTTTGAGATGTAACTGACGAAGATGCGGATGCGGGAGATTCGGCCCATGATGGCGATAAACCCGTGCTTCTAGACTTGCTCTCCGTATTGGATGGAATACCCTACCAATCTGAACTCATTTTGAATATATAATAATGAATACTTGCTTAAATCACTTAAAATAATCCGTTAAGACAATTTTTGAAAGCTTCTGTTAAAAATTGACAAGAGTGACCCACGAAAGACTTGGTTCTTGGCGAAAGACCTTAACTGACGAAATACTAGTTTTTCGTAAAAGACAAAGTGACGAAAAAAAAGGTTTTTCGTCAAAGACCAATTGTGACGAAAAATGGGTTTTTCGTCAAAGACAAATCAAATAAAGAAAAGGTTTTTTGTTGACTAAAAAGACACAAATAGAAAAGATATTTTTCAACCAAAACCCAATCTTATCCCTTACCCTCTGACAGTTGTTGGACACAACATGTAAACTGTAGGATCAATTTCGAACCTGAACGAGTTGATCAGAAGAGTTTTACTCAATACGAAAGGCGGAAACAGACGTATTGAGATCAATTCAACGAGAATATCACTTTAAACTGTCATATTATTGATTTGATAGCAAATTACAGTGAGACGACACTTCGGCAGCACTTCGTTGCACAAACCGGAACTATTACAACTAATTTCGCTTAGAAGGTATTTATAGAAGTGTGATTCCGCTTGAAATGGTACATGACACTTTCAAGCGGAATTAACTAAGTTAATTTCGCTTGAAATGGAACATGACACTTTCAAGCGGAATTAGCTTAAAATACCATCCAAACCCTAGTTTTCTCGAACAACGTGCCCTGATCTAACAATTCTAAAACAAGACTCGATACAAGACGAAGTCGACAGACGCATGCACCAACAGACTCCCCCTCGAATGTTGACGAGTCTTAAGTGTCGAGTCTTCGCATCTTCAGACTTTATCAGTCTTTGGGCTTCCCTTTTGAAGTATCTGACACTGTAAGCATCCTCAAGTCTTCTCTCTTCTCTTTTCATCACCAACAGACTCCCCTCGATCAAATAGTCTTTCCTCAGATGTTGATCTAATCCTCAATTCCAGAATCATAATCTGGCTCTATCTTTTCTTGATCAGATCTCTTGAATCCTTAAGTTCATCAGTATCATCAGCTTGCGTGAACTTCAGATCCAAGATCAACACTGTCTTTTTACAAATTCATGGGTTCAGGATCGACACCTGGCTTTCTAGAATCAGGAACCTGGCTATCCTGCACAATTTCTTAACCCAGAAATAAATTTCACACATTTAAAATTTGACAAATTTATTCTTTTCTTACCACTTGTATACACAAATCAATAAATGATTTTACAAAGTTAATCACTGATGAACCACTTGTAGGAAAGATATTCAAAATCTTTTTCTCAATTTAAACAAACTCCCCCTCACTGATTTTCATCATGTTTAGCACTTGGAATTTTGAAAATCAGCTCTCCAACATCAGTTGTCGAAAATCTTTTTGTATTTTCAAAAAAATTATGCTAAAACACACTGAAAATCTTTTTGGATTTTTGAATATGAAATGAAATACAGAAAAGAAATATTTACAGATAATATTTTTTTTTGTGAGTTTGTGTAAGAGGATCATATCAGTGTTTGACAAATTACAAGTACCGTTGAGCTTAGATACACATTAAGAATTAAACAATTCACTTAGATTGCAGATATACTGATCCACTTAAATTCTCACACAAATTTCAACTGATTCAGGATATGAATTAGGTGTATTAAGAACTTAAACTCATTCATGTGTCCCCCCTCTTGAATATACTCCCGTATCCAGATCCCAATATTCAGTCTTACAGGTGAGTATACCACAGATGATATCTGTAAGGGGTTAAATGCGAAACCGTGAGAGCTCAGGTCAGAACTTCCGTTCAGTAGAGAGATGACGGCTCGACTTTTGGTGGGTCCCCTTTAGAGGATCTTTTTTACAACAGCACATGATTAGCATTTTTCAATATTTCATCATTTTTATGCTGAGGGTAGGCTATATTTCAAGCAAGCATAAAGCATTCTCCGGGGACTAGGCCATTGCTTCCGCAAAATCAGAAGTCCCGGGATAAATAAGAGAACTGTTCAGGTATAAACTCAGAATACTCTCACTCTTCAAATACTTATCTTCTCCGATACCAATACTTATTCTCACGCCGGAGTCGGGTCAAGGAGAGAACCCTCTTCTCCCCTTGGCGAGGCTAACGGTATTCTTTTTTGCAGAGCTACCGGAGAAGTAATTCCATTACAACTGAATCAATCGAGGGAGAGCTAACCTTTTATGCGGATTCAAACCCCCTAACTATCTCGGTTCCGACCATTTAGTTAGTGTTTCTTCATTGGCGCCCACCGTTTTCTCAGTTTTCCTAGCTTCTATCTCGTTTTGATTCAGTTCATTCCGTTTTCTGTTTTTTGCACATGGCAGAAAATTCGTCTTCTCACCGACAGCTTGGTCCTCGATCAAACGTCGGAAACAATTTACAGTTCGAGGAATCCCCAGAACATTGGTTTAGCAGATGTCAAGCTGCTTTAAACACAATCGTTATTCAAATCGCCAGATCTGATTTGTCAAATATCAGATCTGGAGAAAAAATTGATACCGCAATATTGGATTCACCAATACCACGAAGGGAGGACATTCAATCCCACCAATATAGCAATTGTCAGAAACAAATACACATGATTCAAGGAGGTCCATCACGGAGACCAAATAAACGAAACTATGATCAACATTGGAGAGAACAGCAAGTAGTGTTCCCCGTTGTTCCTGGGGGCCCCCAGGAAGAACGACCAGTGATTATCACTGGTATTTTCGGTCATTACCGAACTGACTATATGTTCATAGATCCAGGAAGCTCGATGGACATCATATACGAGCAGTGCTTTAAGCAGCTTGATCCAGAAGACAAAGCACGTTTAGAGCCGGTTGATTTTCCCCTCACCGGATTCTGTAATGAAGCTGTATTTCCATTAGGGCAAATCGTTTTCCCGGTAACCTTATCCGATGGCGAGCACTCACGAACAGTTTCAGTTAATTTCATGGTCATGCCGGCAACATCACGACATGATGTCTTGCTCGGGCGAAGGTCACAAAGGGAATTTAGCATGATCACTTCCATTCCACACGCTGCTTGTGGATTTCCGACAGAAACTGGAGTTGCAATATTGTATTCAAGCAAAGAAGTCATGTTCGTAGATGACGAACCACCAGCAAAAGTAGCCAAACCCTCGGCATCAAATGAACCAGAGAAATGGGTTCTAAACGACGAGTACCCAGAACAGACCATTCTGTTAGGACCAGCCATTTCACCAGCAACACGCATACAACTAAAAGAGTTATTGTCTAACAACAAAGATATATTCGCCTGGTGCCCAGCAGACATGACTGGGGTCCCACGCGACATCGCGCAACATTATCTAAACATCAAGCCATCAGTCGAACCTGTTGCTCAGGGGAGGCGCAGTTTCAGTGAAGAAAAAGCAAAAGCAATGGACGAGCAAGTAGCAGAGTTACTTAACGCGGGTATCTTGCGCGAAGTAAAGTACCATACATGGGTAGCCAACCCAGTGATGGTGCAGAAACATAGCGGCGGGTGGAGAATGTGCGTTGACTTCAAAGACCTGAATAAAGCATGCCCAAAAGATTGTTACGCGCTTCCAGAGATAGACAAGAAAGTCGACTCTCTAGCGTCATTCAGATGGAAGTGTTTTCTTGACTGTTACAAAGGTTATCATCAAGTCCAGATGAAAGAAGAAGACGAAGACAAAACGGCGTTCCGCACAGATAAAGGCATTTTCTGTTATACCAAAATGCCGTTCGGCCTGCGCAACGCAGGCGCAACCTATCAACGCCTAATGGACACAATTTTCAAAGATGACATTGGCAAGACTGTCGAAGTATACATGGATGACCTCGTCATCATGAGTCATGAGGAAAGCACAATGCTTGATAATATCCAGCGCACATTCGAATCCTTGCGCAACGTCAGTCTAAAACTCAACCCAACCAAGTGCTCCTTCGGCATGGAAGAAGGGAAATTTTTGGGATTCATCGTCACAAAAGATGGTTTTAAAGTAAATCCAGAAAAGGTGCAGGCTATTCAGTTAATGCCGTCACCCGCAACAGTTAAGGAAATGCAAAGGCTCGCTGGACGATTAGCAGCTCTAAACAGATTTTTGGCTAATCACGCGGCAAAGTCTTATCCATTCATCAGTACACTACGAAATTGCGCAAAGAAAACTGACTTTCAGTGGACATCTGAAGCGGAAGCCGCATTCAAACAAATGAAAGAATGTTTAATTCAACTGCCAACATTGACAGCCCCAAAAGAAAAAGAGCCACTAATTTTATATCTATCTGCCGCGGAAGTAGCGGTCGGTGCTGTATTGATGGTAGAACGCGAGAACATCCAGACTCCAATCTATTACATCAACAAAATGCTTACCGGCCCAGAAACTCGGTACTCAATGATAGAAAAGCTAGTCCTAGCGCTAGTACACGCATCCCGACGTCTACGCAGGTATTTTTCGGGTCACGTCATCACAGTTCTTACCAATTACCACCTAGGCCAGATCTTATCCAAGCCTGACATAGCGGGACGACTGGCCAAATGGGCAATTGAACTGGGAGGTTACAACATTTTTTACAGACCAAGACCCGCGATCAAAGGGCAAGTGTTAGCAGACTTCGCCACTGAAGTTCCTATCGATAAAGTACAAGAATGTGAGGCAATCCAGAACCCAGTACCTGTTTTCGATGACAGAATCTGGACCTTACACACAGATGGTGCTTCCAATGACGATGGAGCAGGAGCAGGTCTCCGATTAATCAGCCCAGATAACCACGAGCTCACATATGCTATACGATTAGATTTCAAAAGTACGAATAACGAAGCAGAATACGAAGCCTTCTTGGCAGGTCTTCGCTTAGCGTTAAAGATGGGAGCAAGAAATCTTGAAGCTAACGTCGATTCAAAACTGGTAGCTGAGCAAGTCAATGGCAATTATGATGCAAAAGAAGCCATGGCATTATACCTTGAACAAGCACGGATGTTAATCAGCCAATTTCAAACATTCAAAGTTAATCACATAAACAGAAGCGAGAACAAACATGCTGACGCACTAAGTAAGCTAGCTGCCACCAGTTTTCAACACTTAGCAAAGGAAGTGCGCATAGAGGTATTATCCAACCCTTCCATTCATCTCAAACAAGTAAACGTTATAGAAATGGGAGATCCATCTTGGATGTCTCCGATTATCTTGTACCTCCAACACGGGAGGCTACCGGAAGGGAAGGCAGAAGCTCGGAAAATACAACACAAGGCAGTAAATTACGAAATGGCGGATGGCGTCCTCTACCGGAAATCATTCATGGGCCCATTATTGCGCTGTGTCGATAAAACAGACGCAAAGTACCTTGTTAGAGAAATCCATGAAGGATTATGCGGAATACACGCGGGACCGCGCATTGTCGTGGCAAAGATAATGAGCGCTGGATACTACTGGCCAGGAATGCACATGGACGCAGTCGACCTATTAAGAAGATGCGAGGCATGCCAACGCCACGCACCAAAGACACTCCGACCTAAAAATCCACTAATACCTGTTACTTCCGCCTGGCCATTCCAACAATGGGGCATCGACCTTGTCGGTCCATTTCCTGACGCACCAGGCGCGGTAAAATTCATCATCGTCGCAGTGGATTACTTCACGAAGTGGGTAGAGGCTAAAGCTTTGGCCTCTACAACAGCAATGGTAATCCGCAAATTTATATGGGAACATATCATTTGCAGATTCGGATTACCATTGCGCATCATTTCTGACAATGGCACAAACTTCGCCGCAGAAGATCTTCAAAAATGGTTCAAAGAAATGAAGATCGAGCATAACTTCGCCTCCGTCGCGCATCCTCAAGCGAATGGACAGGTAGAAAGCGTAAACAAACAGATCGTTGATGGCATAAAAGCGCGACTCGGGACAGCGCGCAGAGGATGGGTTGACGAACTTCCCAGCATCCTTTGGGCACACCGAACAATGCCAAAGACTAGCACAGGCGAGACTCCGTTCAGTTTAGTCTATGGATCTGAGGCCGTCATTCCAGCCGAGATAGGTTTACCATCACCGCGCATGATAGCTATGGAAAAACAGAACAACGAACAAGAAAGGAGAATGGATTTAGACCTTCTCGAAGAAAGGCGCGAGAACGCCGCAATTACAGAAGCAAGGTACAAATCTAAGCTCGAAAAATACTACAATGCGCGCGTCCGCGTTTGCACTTTTGTCCCCGGTGATTTTGTCTTGCGCGACAATGAGGCGTCAAACGCTGAAAAGCCAGGCAAATTAGCACCAAGATGGGAAGGACCATACGTCATTAACGAGGTCCTAGGCAAGGGAGCATATACCCTAAAAAGGATCGACGGGACTCTAGTTCCTCGCACCTGGAACGCGCAACAGTTGCGCAGGTGTTACATATGATCTAAGCCTTCAAAAGCATTCAGGCAATGTCTTTCTTTATTATATGTTACAAAGCCTTGCGCTATTATCAATACAAACATTATTTCTACTCATATTACTGTTTATTACAAAATTGCATGTAATTTTTTGGGTTCGCGCGAAAACAATATGGTCAAACATTGTATACCTCATGAACAGTCTAAACAAAAATAAAAGGGGCAAACTGCTACGCCTTTTAGACAAACGTTCAAACATGAGCACAATACCATCTCTCATTCGCCTTACCTATCCAAAAAATCATTTAAAACCATGCAACATATTGTAATTCAAACACGTAAAGTATGTACATTATCGATGTATCACCAAGCACTTCAGAAACAAGATCATGACAATGATCTTCACAATTTTAGTTCCAGAAACTAAAACAGTCAAACAAAAAACCTTGCTTCTACAAGATAGCAAGATGATCAAACAACAGACTTTAAACACTGATCACACCCGTGATCTTCAAAAGATAAGTTTTTTCTAACAAGACTTATATATACAAGCAAAAGACAGGACGATATAGCACCCAAAACCTAACCAACCATAGGTTCATCTTCACCTATGTTCACCGAAGGGTTTTTCCGGCGACGGTGATACATCAGCTCACAGGTACTCGGACGGAGAGTCGGAAAACGAGACATCAGTCCATCGACATCCAACACACCAGCACCAGCATCAACAACCCCATCCGGACGGAAACCCTTATCACCAGCACCGGCAATCGGAGAAGAATTAACAACAGCATTCTTTTCCTCGGTTAACATCAACGGCGAAGAGTTAGCAAGAAGGAGTAAGGCTTCAGCAGCATCACGAACCGCTAAGATATCTGAAAGACGACGGGAGCGGACGGAACTTTTCCCTTTCATCTTCTTCAAGTTAGTAACAAAAAGCATCCTAATGTATATATATACAAAAGTACAACCTCGGAAAATGGAAACCCCGATCATCATTAGTTGTCTATATCACTTACGGCGCTACAGGAACCAGGGTCATATCCTCATTAATGAGGACTGACAGGCACCATTACGAAACCCAAAAAAAAAAAAAAAAAAAATACCCACTCTGATTACTAGTCGACGTCATCACATGTCAGAGCATGATTACAAAGATTTTTCCCTTTTTCTAACAAGATAAATCTCCTCATAGAAGCTTTCTTATTTTAACGCGCCCAAAAAACATTTCCCTCTCATAAGTCCAGTGCTCCACTTACTTGCATAAGTACAACACTAGACTGGGGGGACTTGAAGGGGTAAGGTCCCAAAAACCTCATAAAAAGGACTTGAGACCATACCACAAACTAACTTTTCTAGCCTTTTGACCTTGCGCGGCCGCGCACTGGTCCTTCTAAAGGAACAGAGAAATCAGTAACTTGCAGTCGCGCGCCCAAAGGATAACATAAATCCTTGCGCCTTCCCCCCTTCAACAAAGGATCAGAAAGCCTTCGTCCGATACTTCCGCCACAACATCCAGACTTAGATATTATTTTACCCAGGCTTGGGGTTTATTTGTCTGTGTCCACATAGTAAGGTGTCACACTGGATTATGGCAGTAATCTTCTAGAAAGAAATACAATCGTGCACCACCCAGACGGTTATAACCGACTGGACACGTGTCGTCACCAGAAGCAATTCTGAAATCACAACAAAGGCATGCAATCGGGGAGTAATCTCCACTTAATCTCTTTCCACGTGGCGATCCCCTAGCCACAGATAAAACCACGATCCGTGTGCATTCACTTCGGATCGAGGTTAATTAACGTCAGATCAAAGAAATCAAACGGAAGAAAAATAACCGCTACGGCGTTAAGCATTTTCCGTTATCTTTTCAATAACAGGTTTTCCCTCCCAAAACTCCCGGTTATAAATAAGAGAACTGTTCAGGTATAAACTCAGAATACTCTCACTCTTCAAATACTTATCTTCTCCGATACCAATACTTATTCTCACGCCGGAGTCGGGTCAAGGAGAGAACCCTCTTCTCCCCTTGGCGAGGCTAACGGTATTCTTTTTTGCAGAGCTACCGGAGAAGTAATTCCATTACAACTGAATCAATCGAGGGAGAGCTAACCTTTTATGCGGATTCAAACCCCCTAACTATCTCGGTTCCGACCATTTAGTTAGTGTTTCTTCATTGGCGCCCACCATTTTCCTCAGTTTTTCTAGTTTCTACCTCGTTTTGATTCAGTCCATTCTATTTTCTGTCTTGGCACATGGCAGAAAATTCGTCATCTCACCGACACCCTGGTCCTCGACCAAACGTCGGAAACAATTTACCGATAGAAGGGATCGTAGAGGAAGCCTCAGAAGATAATGAGGTTCAGTCTCATCGAGCAAATGATCCTGTTACCCCAGGAATGTTACCAGCAAATCCTGCACAGTCAATTTTACCACCAGGGGAAACCCCGATATCATGGTACGTCCGGTCTCAAGGAGCATTAAACGCGGTATACTCACAGTTATGTGCTCAAACTGCTCCTGTAACCCAATCCCGGAGGCCGGGATCAAGAGCTCATGCCTCTCAGCGAGAAGAATCAACTTATGATGATACAAGCAGTTACCGAAGACAACATCATGATGAATCTCGTCCTCGTCAACGACAATCGGTGCATGATAGGTTGGGTTCCCAACGGGATACTCACACCGATGAATCCGATCGAACATACCGATTGAGTGAAAACACAAGCGTCTTCAACAGACTACAGCCAAACTATAACAAATGCAGGCCTCGAGCGGTTTACAACCCCGAGGCCGAGCATAACTATGATTTAGTTTATCGCCCGGACGAAGTGGCAGAAAACTCGAAGTTTATATTAGAGATAGCTTTGGCTCCGTTGGAACGGGCCAAGTTACCATCTAATGTTGGGAAATTTAATGGGTTAACCGACCCTGATGATCATCTAAGGGTATTCACCAGTGCAGGGTTGGTCGGTGGTTGGACCCTTCCGCTGTGGTGTCACTTATTTGTACAAACACTAACTGGCCCAGCCCGAATCTGGTTTGACAACCTACCAACGGGGCAGATCGAATCGTGGAAGGATCTCCGAAGAAAATTTTTAACACACTTCAGCCAACAAAGGCGGTCAAAACGTGATACATCCGACGTTATGAATATCTGGCGTCGCGATGATGAGAATCTGGAAGATTTTATTACCAGATATAATAAAGAAGTGTTAGAAATTGGAGGTGTTAGCGAACAACTAATCCGTGCTCAGTTTAAGTACGCGGTTAGGTGTGACGACATGGTCAAGGTGTTATCGGGAACAGAAGGTCTCCCCACGAGTTGGGAAAAGATAATGGCAGCTGCCAAGGTATATGCGCAGACTGAGAAAAACCTTACTACAAACAGACCGCCACCACCACACAGCAGGCCGGCAGACTTAAGCGCAAACGGCAAATACAAGAAGTCATGGCGCGAAGCATCTGGAAGTCGATCTGCGGAAGACAACCGCACAACGACTAACAAATTCTCGGCGCAAAGAGAAAACAGACACGAAAATAGGGAGAGACAGTGGACTCCCCTAACGAAAACTCCAGCAGAGGTATTAAGTTCCGAGGATCACCAATTCAAACCCCCGATTCCGATGAAGAGTAAACGTGGTCAGGACCCGACGCAGTACTGCGAATATCATAAGGATAATGGGCACACCACAAACAATTGTATATCTCTGCGCACGGAAATCGAAAAGGCTCTCAAGAATGGAGAACTTACGCATTTGCTCCAAAATATGCGCAAGGAGATTAAACAGATTACTCGGGGGGACGAAAGCTCAAGCAAGCGGGCTAAGACTTAAGGACCTCCGTACGTTTTCCGCGGGATAGACACGACTTATTAAAAGCAGCGGAACTATCAGGGAGTAAGTTAAGTTCCATTTAATTATCCAAAAAACTTTGTAACGCCTCTGAGCATTATCCATGAATAAAATTACAAAGTTTCTATTATTTTTGTGTTTACAAAATGCATGCAATTCCTTTTTAGTAAGCGCAAAAACATTATGGTAGTATAACACAAAGCTCCATGCGCGGTCAGTGATCACGTCACAAACGACCATAAACTCATGCATGAGCTTCATACCAACTTTATTCGCCTTACTCAAAACAAAAGTAATTGTACTCATGCAAAATATTGTAAAGACATTAACAAAATGAATAGAAACATACTATGTTTGGCGTACAAATACGTCCTGAAAGGTTTAAGGCACAGCAGTGTTTAAAACCCATGCGCAACAGCGCACCATCAAAACAAGGATCAAACATCCTACATAAAAAAAAAAAGTTGTTCAAATACAATTTCACCTCTACTCTAAATCTTCTCCCTCATCCGGAAAGATTTCCTTAAGTTGCGCAACGTGATCATCCGATTGCAACGCCACATTTATCAACTCCATCACTGGCAGTTGCAAATTATTAAACTCTGTCTTCATAGCAGTAAGCGCACTGGAAGTATTAACACCAAAGGTGGCAGATTTGCTATCATCCCAGTTAACCTTTAAAGCGCTATTCACATGTTGAGAACATTCCGCATACCCTTGCGCATAACCATCTCGTCGCGCAGCAACCATCAAATTCGCAACAGTTTTATCCAGTTCTTCAGAGTTTAATACAGATTCAGCAACCTATAACATCAGATAAAGATAAGATCGAAACAAGAAAAGCGCATACATGAACTAAAAGAAGAAAGGAACTTACACATGCAATCCCGCGATCCTTCAACCAGGTCATATCATTCTTCAAGGGTTCAAGCTCGCTTTCCGCTGAAACCCGCGCCATTTCTGAATTCTCCAGTTTCTCTTCAACTTCAGTTAAACGACGGGAGGTTTCAGTATTCTCGGAACGCGCAAGCTCCAGATCCTTCTTCAATTGTTCCTGGTCAGAAACCAAAGCGGTAAGTTCCTCTAATTCTTTATCTCTAACGGCAAGAGTGGCTAAAGCTTGTACCTCCCGTTGCTCACTTCGCTCCCTATGAGAGCGCGCTTCCTCCAACAAAGCTTCCATGTCAGCTTTTTCTTTCTTCAATTTTTCCAACTCCGCATCTTGATTCTTCAGATTTTCAACCTCAGCCTTGAGGTTATTTATGATGTTACGAAGGCTTGCCTTCTCGGCATTATCCTTCTCACAAATTCTCCTCCAATTTTTGCGCTCCTCAGACAAAAGCGCAGCTTCAGCTTCAGCTTTTCTTTTCCAACCGGAAACAGACCATTCCTCAGTCTTGCGCTCAGCTTCAAATTTAGCTTGCTCAGTCTCTAATTTAGCCTTTAACTGAGCCACATGTTTTTCATCTTTTGCAAGCTTCCTTTGTGATGCTACAAAAGATGCTCGCTCTTTATGCATGCTATACCACTCACGCACTATGCGATGAGTAGTAGAAACATGAGATGCAGTTTCTGCAAGATAAGACTGATAGGTCTGTTCATAAGGCTGATTTTCCTGAAATTTAATCTCGCCAGGCGGAAGTATCCCCTGCAACCAATCTTGGCATACACGCCAATCCGAGAAAGTATCTCCTTTCTTCACATTCCAAACAGGAATATGAGGATCAGCAGCATCCTTATCCGCATACATTCGGTAATAATACTCTCCTAAAGTTTCTTCTGGACGAATTGGAGATTGTTTCCCAACACCAGCAGAAGAACCTGCCTCCTCAGTAGCAACCTTTTCAGTAGGCTCAGGAACAGCTTCAGAAGGTCTGGGAGGAGAAGATTGGATTGCCTCGGCAGTCTCCTTTTCCGGCATCGGTTGATTATCATCATTCACCACACTTGGCTCAACAATCTGTTCAATTTCTATGTTAATACCAACAGGCTCCTCAGCCTCCACAGTTTTCTCAACATCTTCCCCAGCTACCTCTGAAGGCTCTAACGGAGGGGTAACAGTAGCGCGCGGTGGGGAAGGGGGAAGTTCTGTATCAGCCACAGTTGGTATGTCCACAGAGACACGAATTTCTGAGAAACAAAAATCTATAAAAATCCTATCCGTTCAAAGAAAACAAAGAAAATCAATACATACCAGGAATGGATTCTGAAACAAAAGCATCTAGGTTTCCCTTCCTAGTAATTTTCTTCCTCTGCACTTTCTTGGGAGGTTGACCCTCCGCATCAGCATCAGCTGGCTTCCTTTTACCGGCCTTCCTATGAACCAAACGCTCGGGACTAGAATCCAGATCGATAGGCTCATTTGGATTGGAAGGAGGAATATCGGCAGAATCCTTCGGTTCTGGTTTCGGTTCCCGCATAGTCACTACAGGAGTAAGACCCTCCAATGAGTCAGAAACCACCACATACTCACACCTGGAAACAGAAGAGCAGCGCGTACCTTTCTTCTCTCCAGCATTTTTTGCTTTCAAAGGATGCGCTTTAACAGTTTCACCCCTCTTCGGCGCAGAAGTGGACATAGTTGCGCGTTTTCTCTTCTCAGGGCCTATGCCCAAATTCAACAACTCACCTACAAACAAGCGCAAGATAGAGAAATTTACTCAAAGCAAGAAAGAAAAGAAAAACATATAAACTCACCAGCACCAGCTGCCGGTGGAACAGATAAGTCCGTGTCCTGCGGAAGCACAAAATTCTTCACAATACGGTGATACCAGAGCTCCTCCTCAGGTTTCTTCTTGATGGTCCCCATTCTTCCGCCTTCTCTCTTAAAAGCAACAACATATAGAGAAACAACTGCATTGAAAGGAAAGTAGGTCAAAAAAAAAAAAAAAAAAAAAAAAAAAAACAACAAAGAGAGGAACAGGGACAAAACCCCAATACTTACTATGGCCATCCTCAGTATACACAGGTTTATCATCTCGTTCCATTTTCCAGTTCAAACTCATGCCAGCTCCGACTAGGGCTTTCTCCGGCAAAGCAATATTGGGAACATCCTTCAGATCTTGGTACCAGTTCTCATCAACAGGGGTCTGAATAGATTCAATCGGAACATCGTCTTTCCCTCTTAGCTTCATCTTCATCGGAATCACTCCAGCTTTAATGAAGAAAAATTTCTGTTTCCAATCATGAAATGATTTTGGGGGCTGATGGAGAATTTTCTTTGCGGAAGCCCTCTGAACAAATGAGTAAAATCCTTGGGTACAGTGCATCTGATGAAAAACCCTAAATCGAGGAACGGTTGGCTCCACATGCATCGTTCGACATACAAATTCGAAATGACGAACCCTAACCATACCAATAGGGTGAAGTTGGGAGATATGCAGATTGTAGAATCCAAGAATTTCAAGGAAAAATTTCGTAACAGGTAATCGAAAGTTACCATCGCAGAAAAAATCCCAAAACAGGGTAATATACCCTGCCGGAGCATTCGCTGCTGTTTGCCCTTCTTCAGGGAACAAGGCACCCCAGTCCTCCGGGAATTTAAGATTCTGGATTAAACCCTCAAAAGACGCCCTGGGCCACTTCAATGGTGGAAGTTCAGTCGACATCTCTTCAACAAGATCCTCTTGATGTTCTCCGGTTGACATAAGCAGGGGAATGACGGAAAGTATTTCTTCAAAACAAGGAAAGGGGAAAACTTTTCAAACAAAACAATGATTACACAGAAGGGGTTACCCAAACGATTATATACCCATCGCAATAAATAAGCATCGGTAACCGTCGCAGTACTATTCCGGATATCACGATTACCCAAGCAACAGAAAAAGCAGATGTCAGAACATACACGCGTTTACACGCGCGCGTGTAAGACACGAAAGGTAAAAAACAACTGACAATGACAGGTTGTCAAAATCAATTTACTGATACAATATCAAATCAAAGATCTTTTACAAAAAATCTTTACAAACTCAGTAAATTCAAATCTTTTCAAAAAAAAAAAAAAAAGAGAAAGATTTCCTTTCGCGCTCAAAAAACATTTCCCTCTCCTAAGTCCAGTGCTCCACTTACTTGCATAAGTACAACACTAGACTGGGGGGACTTGAAGGGGTAAGGTCCCAAAAACCTCATAAAAAGGACTTGACACCATACCACAAACTAACTTTTCTAGCCTTTTGACCTTGCGCGGCCGCGCACTGGTCCTTCTAAAGGAACAGAGAAATCAGTAACTTGCAGTCGCGCGCCCAAAGGATAACATAAATCCTTGCGCCTTCCCCCCTTCAACAAAGGATCAGAAAGCCTTCGTCCGATACTTCCGCCACAACATCCAGACTTAGATATTATTTTACCCAGGCTTGGGGTTTATTTGTCTGTGTCCACATAGTAAGGTGTCACACTGGATTATGGCAGTAATCTTCTAGAAAGAAATACAATCGTGCACCACCCAGACGGTTATAACCGACTGGACACGTGTCGTCACCGGAAGCAATTCTGAAATCACAACAAAGGCATGCAATCGGGGAGTAATCTCCACTTAATCGCTTTCCACATGGCGATCCCCTAGCCACAGATCAAACCACGATCCGTGTGCATTCACTTCGGATCGAGGTTAATTAACGTCAGATCAAAGAAATCAAACGGAAGAAAAATAACCGCTACGGCGTTAAGCATTTTCCGTTATCTTTTCAATAACAGGTTTTCCCTCCCAAAACTCCCGGTTATAAATAAGAGAACTGTTCAGGTATAAACTCAGAATACTCTCACTCTTCAAATACTTATCTTCTCCGATACCAATACTTATTCTCACGCCGGAGTCGGGTCAAGGAGAGAACCCTCTTCTCCCCTTGGCGAGGCTAACGGTATTCTTTTTTGCAGAGCTACCGGAGAAGTAATTCCATTACAACTGAATCAATCGAGGGAGAGCTAACCTTTTATGCGGATTCAAACCCCCTAACTATCTCGGTTCCGACCATTTAGTTAGTGTTTCTTCAATACCCCAGATATCACTGAGTATAAAGACCTAGTATCTCAGAAAGAGGGATCCTTCAAACGAAATTTCAGGGGTTACCTATATATCCAAGTAGTGTTCCCCACGAAATAAGTAAGTTTGAATTTAAGTTTATATCCTGAAAAAGCTTACTAAATGTGTAAAAACCTATCGGCATATCATCAGTGAGACCGTTTAACGCTATTTAAACATTACATTTCTTTAGCATATTGTAACTGTCTACTGATGTACTATCATTTCCTCTTCTCTGACAACAAAACTCATTTTGTATTTTATCATGTTTTTTACTTTTTCAAATTTTCAAATGTTTTTGGATTTTCTGAAATTCTTACTCCCCCTAAAATACAAACATATTTAAAGAAAATTGAAAACAAACTGTACAAGTAAATTGACAACCGATATCGAATCGCTTCAATTCGCCATCCACTTGGCATAAACAATCAGAACTCCCCCTTACAACAAACTATTTTCCCATTGATTTCAAAACACTTAAGTTTGTTTTAATCAAATGGTTTTTCCGGAAAATAAGTTTTGTTGATTGATTTTACCATTTGTAGGTTAGAGGATTCATCACCTTATTTTTCAACCACTTGTAAGATTTTACATTTCCCGATTTTAATCAAACAAACACTTGTAGAAAATCAAGTACAACTTAATGTCCCTGATTTACCACTTGTAAGACGAAATCACTTTCGTGAATTTCTTCAAGAAAGATGCCGATACCTGCTCCTCGCTTACCAACCTGGGAGCTCCGGCAAGTCCAGATTTTTACTGTTCATAATAGGTACCATCCCAGTCACAAACCTAGGATGACACAACTTTACCTGGTTTCTTTGTTTTCTTCTCATAAAACTCTTTAACTCCTTTGACTTTTCCATCAACCATTTTACCAAAAATGTGTTTCACTTTGGAGTTAAATGCCTTCTCAACATCAAATTCTTTCTTTTCAGAGAAAAAAATTGATTTGAAATCTCAACTTTACCAATTTTCTTCTTAAAATTTTCAGCCCGAAGTGGTGGAAAATTCACATCATCCACAGTCGGTACTGATTTCTCATCCTTTGAAACAACCTGTGGCTCCTCTGATTTTGTGAAATCAGATTCATCGCCAGAAGATAGCTCCTCTGATTTTGACGAATCAGAATCATTGCTAGAACTGTTCTCTGATTTCTAAACAACCCATTTTTGGTTGTCAAAATTTGCCCTTTTCTTGTAAAACCTGTTTGAACATTCACCAATCTCAAAAATTGAATTTTTGAAAAGTTTAGTTCTCTCAATTGGTGGTTCAAACTCAACTTCTTTATCTTTCAGTTTACGAGAAACTCCCTGTTTTGATTGTATTGCCTTGGAACAATTCTTGGCAATATGACCAACAGTGTTGCATTGAAAACAGGTTCTCGTTTCTTTCATCTGATCAGCAAACTTCATCTCTTCTTGCTTCTTCGCAAGGAATTCTTTATTAGATTGCTTCCAAAATGGACTTTTTTGTTCCTCCTTGGCAGATGTACCTGCAACAAATATCATTTTTGATTTAAAATCACGAACATATTTTTCATTTTTAGGATTTTCTGGTGACATAAAACCTAATCCTTTCTTTTTGAAATTTCCGTTATGGTTTAGTTTCTTTTGAAAACCAGAACCAGAACTGTAACCCTTTTTCTTGTTTTCTCTTTGTTGAGCTCTTGAGGTGTACTTTTTAGGTTTATCAGAAAGATTTACATCTTTTATTTCAGAAATATTAATTTCTGTTAGTTTGAAAACCTTTTTGATTATGTCAAGTTTAACACCTCTTATTGGAAATTCCTCATCAGAATATAATTTGTCAGAATCATTCAATGTATATGCTACTTTGAATGTTTCGTCATTCAAATTAGATTTTGATAACATGAATTCTTTATTGTAAATTCTTTTGCCCTGTTTGACTGTTGACTTTGACTTGTCAGACTTTGACTCTGAGTTTGACTCCGACTTTGACTCCTCAGTTTCATCGTTATCTAACACATGATCCACCACTTTCTTCATCAATTGAGATTGTTGATCAGTGTCAGACGATGTGAAAGTAACATCAATATTCTCTGGCAAATTAACTGAAGACTCCGACTCCCATTGTAAATTTGTTGCCTTTTCGACTCTTTCTGAATTTGGATTTCTCGGAGAATATCCATTTTCAAGCGGGGGCGGACGCTTGTTGTAACTGGCACTGTGTTTCTTACCAGATGTCTTTTCTTTAGTATCCTTCTTCTTTTCTTTCTTCTTTTCAGGAGTCTTTTCTTCAGATTCCTTTTGTTCTTTAGATACTTCATCATCCTCAAATGTCTTCATGCCTTCAATAGTTGGATAAATCCTGTCAATGACATAAGAAGTACATGAGTAAGTTTTCAACAAACGATTAACTCTTTCTGTCTCAATCCTTTGTGTCTCCAGTTTCTGTTCAAGCACAGCACACTTATCAATGTAATTGTTCACCACTTTCTGCTTTATCATGAAAGCTCCTTGAAGTGTCTTCATTGCTGTTGCTTGTTCTTCGCGTGATTGATTATACTGATTCATTGCTTTGTTCAGAACGTCGTATGATTCCTTCAACCTGTTTATGTTGTTAATCAATTCACTGTTTTTCTTCTTTATGATCTCACAGGTTTCACAATTCACATGAATCTTTCTTGCATCAACTTTAAACTTTGGAACTTCCATCTTTTTCCTTATCACTGGAACATCTTCATCATCACTGCTGACTGGTGTTTTGACCTTTTTCTTTTTCTTTTTAGCTTTTTTATCATCACTGTCACTCTCTTCCATCATTTTAAAATGAGCTGCCATTCTCCTTGCATAATACTCTTTATGATCATCACTATCTTCTTCAACTCGAGCAACAAAAGCTTTTTGATGTGAAGTTTTGTTTGGATCATAATCATCCCAACTAAAACCTTCCCAGTTAAATCCTTCTGGTAACTTTTCATCATCTTGATTTATCAGGCATGCTTTATTATCAGCTGAGATATATTTGTCCCAACTGAAACCTTCTGTTGGCTTTTTGTCATCCTGATTCACCATACAAGCTCTCTTTGAAGACTCCTCGATTACTTTTCTACCATGTGCCACTTGTGGTTCTTGTTGTTGTTGAGATACTTGATGATAAATGGCCTTCCGGTAGTAATCATTGTTGTTAAATGGATTTTGAGCTCCACTTGCTTCGCGATTTGTGCACTCCCTCTTGAAGTGTCCTTTTTCCCTGCAACGAAAACAAGTGACTTTAGATTTATCAAAACCCAAATTAGAAACATTAGCATCACGTAAGTCATTTCTTCCTGTGATCTGCTTAAATTTCTCAGCTCGTCTCAACACACTTGCCAAACACCACTTTATGTCCATCAATTCCATCTCTTCAACATCAATCTGATCGTAATCCTCTTTAGTAAGCATTGGATTCCCGATCCGACCTGCAACAAAACTTCCATACGACTCCAACACAGTTCCCAACAAAGACATATGACTTTTTGCAACTTCTTTTGAGTAATCTTCATCATTCTCCAGATTCAGTACAATATTGCATTGTAACTTATTGCCCTTCTTTGTTGTTGAAATATTCGGATCAAATGATGGATATGATGAAAAACTTGTGTTACTGTTTGATCCTTTAGAAGAACTTCCAGATGAACTCTTTGCATTGAATGCTGTTTCAATCTTCGGTGACATGTTGGTGGATTTATCACTGACACCACCTTTGTAATAGAGACCAATGTCTTGTTCACCGTCAAAATCTTTCATTCTTGAAATCTTTCTCTGTTCCATTTCTTGAGCCTCAATCTTTTCAATGAACTTGCTCAATGTCAGACTGCTAAATCCTTTCTTGTTCCTTAACATCATGAGATATGTGCCCCAAGTCTCATATGGCAATGCATCAGCTAGTTTTTCAATTAACTCTTCATTATCTTTGTCGATGCTTAATCTCTTCATGTTGGCTAACAAATTGCAGTATCTTTCAATGATTTGCTTTGTGCTTTCATTTTTCAACCCACGAAACAGATCAAACTCTTTCTTCAAAAGTGACTTTTTGTTTTTAACCATCTCTTGACTTCCAACAAACTTTGATCTTAAAGCTTTCCATATTGAATAAGAAGTTCCATTGTGTTGCAATAAGACCAAGATATCTTCTTTCACAGCTTGTTGTAGTAGACTTAACATCATTTTTTCATCTTTGTATTTCTTTCTATTTTCAGCACTCAGATCTTTAATAGCAATAATCTCCTCATCATCAGTCATCGGCCTAACATATTTCGTTTCAACACATTCCCAAGCATCTAGATAATTTGCTTGTACCCAGTTCTCAAAACGTCCTTCCCAACCCTTATACTCCTCGATGTTCATGAGCTTAGGTGGTTTTTGCATAGTCCCCGTTTCATTTTCTAACATCGTGTTCTGTGCAAGAGTGATCGGGGTAACAGGGGTAGCAAATGCGTTGAAAAATTCCTCTTCCATGATTCGGTTTTCAAGAAATTGTCAAACAGTGTTTTCAAACGGAATCACAATCTCAAGCGAAATATCTTTTCAAGCGGAATACCTAATTTCACTTGAACTAACACTTTTCAAACGGAATCACACAGTTGAAGCGGAATTAGCAAGTTTCAAGCGGAATCACCAGAAATTTTCAAGCGGAATACTGTTTCAAGCGGAAACAACACAATTTCTCAAGCGAAATACCGGTTTCAAGCGGAATTAGAGACTAATTTCGCTTGAAATGCTGCTGATGTCATCATCTCGCGCGGATTTTTGAAACGGAATTACAGATTTTACTTATTTTAGATCGAATTAAAGTCCAATTTTCACAAGGATTAGTTAAAACACTATTCCGAGTATAATGTGTAAAAATCAGAACATTTTGACCATGAAAAGATGTAGATTTTGAAAAAGAAGGTGTAAAAATCAGAAATTGCAGCTGAATTGGTAAGAACTATTCTTCCTGAGCTCTAATACCACTTGTAGGATCGATTTCGAACCCGAACGAGTCGATCAGAAGAGTTTTACTCAATACGAAAGGCGGAAACAGACGTATTGAGATCAATTCAGCGAGAATATCACTTTAAACTGTCGTATTATTGATTTGATAGCAAATTACAGTGAGACGACACTTCGGCAGCACTTCGTTGCACAAACCGGAACTATTACAACTAATTTCGCTTAGAAGGTATTTATAGAAGTGTGATTCCGCTTGAAATGGTACATGACACTTTCAAGCGGAATTAACTAAGTTAATTTCGCTTGAAATGGAACATGACATTTTCAAGCGGAATTAGCTTAAAATACCATCCAAACCCTAGTTTTCTCGAACAACGTGCCCTGATCTAACAATTCTAAAACAAGACTCGATACAAGACGAAGTCGACAGACGCATGCACCAACATAAACACCCCTTACCCTTACACACTGTATCCACCTACCCTTCATCATGCTTTGTCTCAACTTTTTCAAAGTAATATATTTTAACCTTTAACACTTTAACAAGAGTTAACAAATCAAGATCAAAACATGAATTTTTGAAGAACACTTTTGAAGAACTGATGAACTAGATGAATTTACCGGTGAAACTTATGAGTTTTCCGGTGCCGGAAAAATTTTTAACAACAATTTTGCACGAAACTTCAACAAAAACCTTATTGTAACATATATATGTAAAGCTTTTAACAAGGTTTTAATATGAACTAACAGCAAAAATACCAAGATTTTCAAAGATTTACCACTGTTTTTCCAGAAAATATGATTTTAAAAGCTCAAACTCAAGAACAGAGATCTGGACAAACTTTATAAAACTCTTTCTAAACACAAGAAAACGACTCGGTTTTAACAAGGAAGAGAGCCTTGGCTCTGATACCACTTGTAGGTCCAACTAGCGGAGGATCTTGTCGCCTAATCCTTGTGATACGAACAAACCCGGTTGTGCGGAATCCAACCGGGAAAGCAAACCGAGATCGAGATAAAGACAAGACATAAAGATTCAACGTTTGAAATATCAACTGTATTAACACTTGAAAGTTTGTTTACAATGATTACAAAAGATAAAGCTCTCACAAACTTTCTCAGTTCTCTCGTGTCTCCCTTTTCTGTGTTCTGTCTTCAGTGCATATATATAGGCTGCAGGTCGACGAATGACCTGCAGCGACGAAACACGTTGACGAAAGATCATGGCCGACGAAGGACTCCTGGCGAAAGACCATAGATGATGAAAAACAGCAGGTTTTTCGTCACTATCACATCTTGACGAAATATGTCTTTCATCAAGAGGTTATTCGTCAACAGCATACATAGCAGGTTTTTCGTCGATGGCTGCAACTTGGACACTTGCAAATTATGCAGATTTGATCCATCAGCAACAAGCAAAACATTAAATAACAGCAGCAACTGAAACATAAACGTCAAATAGTGTGTTGCAATCTGTTTTCCATCACATATTAAGTGAAGTTTATTCCGAAACACGATGGAGGATTTCGGGCTTCAGACTTCATTTCGCAGACGAGCTGAACCGATACGAGCCGCATCCACAAGAGATGCATCAACACAAACCTTGCAATTCACTCTTTATATAATTTAAATATTGTTTTAATGAATGTGAATAGTTAAAGTTTGTGAAGTCTTTACAAACCAAAGGTGAAAAAAAAATGAGTGAGAGCTCACGTTTACGTGACAATGATGTTGTAGAAATTTTATGACGTGACAGTAATAATGGATGAAACATAGCCCAACACATTAGAAAATTTTAACCGTGTCACAGTCATGTGACCCGATCTAGCTAAATTTTACAAAACCTTTCTTTGTTTGAATTAATATTGTAGAAGCTCATGTGCATTGTGGATAGTTTGATTAATATTGTAGAATTTTATACAATTTATTATACTGAACTCTTAATAGCACAATGTATCACTAGATTAATGAACTTTTTAATGTTATGAATCATAAGCTTTGTAGTTTGTAGTGGACTCTTATAGTCCATGGTATTGGTTGGTTTGTTCAAATTAACATTCAAGAAAATTTGTTTTACTCAGTTTAATACTAAGGGGAATTTAAAATATTATTTAATACTTTAATAGAATATATATTTTATTATGAAGTACACTTATATGTATATAATAGTTAATTAGATTTATTTCTTATCATTTTATATGATATACATTTATCCAAACTTTATTAGTAATACAGTTTGAGTTTCATTTCAACTTTTTTTAGTTTTATTACCTTAGTAATTTAAATATTAATATAAAAAGAACCGAATTAAAACACATATAATTCGGTATAAACCGATAAATCGTTTAAACTGATTGTCGGTTTGGTTTCACGTTCTGCAATCGGCCCGCTTATACGTATTCAAACCATACAGTTGGTTAAATTCTTTTGGTTAGAAAAATATGACGGGCCTTGAGAGAACTAGGATGTACAATTTTTTGAGCATTGACATTCGATGGGCTTAATGCTTTTTATACTTAGAAATAGCCTTTAACTAACGCTAATATAGTTTTAGATCCAATGCCTTTCATACTTAGAAATAGCCCTTAACTAACCCTAACATAGTGTTAGACCCACTAACTGATGCAATCGCCATTAACACATGTAATAGTCTACTAGTATAAATGTATCGATGCATTATAAATGTATCGATATTATTATAAAATACATCATTTCAAGTACTTTTTGTATCTTATGTTTAAAAAAAACAAGCTAAAAGGGTTTAAAGTGAGATTTAATGTTGTTAATATAATCGACATTAGATTTTAAATACAAACTAGAAGTGTTTAGAAATTAATTATGGTTCTCAACAAAAAGAACTAAAGATAGGTTCACATAAAAATAGTTTTTTCTATAAAAGAAAGAAAAACAAAATACATGATCTCATGTGACATTTATTGTCATGGGTTAGTTAAATTGTTGGATCACTATATTCATGGAGCTAGACAAACCCCCAATTTGGATTCCGAAGGCCCACAAGCAACATGATGGGCAATCAAACTGGAACTTGGGCTTGGGCTTGTAAACATGACGATTTTTGGAATTGACTTTGTTAACCCGTTAACATTGAATTCAATTGTGGTTTGATACGTTCAAACAATTTGATTGTGTTGAAAACATTTAAGTAATGTTTCAATATTTTTTTTCTTTACATCATTAGCAGTTTGATTTTGGTTTGTGTTACAAAGTCAAATTGGTGATTGTGTGAATATAATCCTTTAAGTTTAGTTTCATTACTTTTAAATCATGCAAAAAGTCACCCTTAATGACTTCATGCTAGGTGAAACTATGTTAATTGTTACTTTGATAAACCTAAAACCTAGAGTTGATCATTCTTCTCATAACTGTTGCTAACCGTTTAAGTTCGTCTATAAACGTTTTCATAATCAATCTAAAAGCTCAATTCTAATTTTAAATTGTTATTAAATAAATAATCATACAAAAGATGTAATGCTGACCATATGCTCTTCGTGTGTATACGATACGTTATTTACCCTAACTACGTAGGTTAATTAGGATCTTGCATAACCCCAATGGTCACATAGTTTTAAGTACAGCTTTAATGAGAAACCTTATCTATATTTCTTCGTCAGAAGGATATGTTGGACAAAGAAATGGACAGTCACATTTCTCACATAGATAAGGAGAAATCATCCTAATTGGATCAAAGCCTAACGTGTTGGATCAAATCCAAGTGTCCCAATGTTGGTGAACATAAGTTAACGCTGATCCATTATGGTTAACCCCATCAACTAGAGATGAACACCAAACAACGGCGGAACTAGCCCAAAAATTTAGGGTTATCTCAATTTTTTTATTTTTTAGACCAGGGGTATCCTTTGTATAACGGAAACGAAGTTGAGAGGTATTTTTACACTACAGAAACGGAGTTAAGGGGTATTTTTACACTACGAAAACGGGGTTGAGGGGTAGCCCGTGCTACCCCTACTAACATTCTAAGTCCGCCCCTGACACCAAACCGGTTAACCAAACTAGTTTTAAAACTCGAGATGAACCGAAACCGGTTTGCGACTTATATCGTACAAATCATAGGTTTGGGACCGGTTCTCAATCTCCATGCCAAAAATCGAACCTAATCGGTTTTTGGCCAAACTGGTTAGAAAGAAGTTTGGAACCGTGGTCTGTTTTAAATAAAATGTTGTTTATTAATTAAAAAATTATTAAAAACCGGTTATTGTAACTATAAAAAATAATAAAATTCTTATTTAATTATTTAAACTTCTTTGTCGTAAAAACGGTTTAAAAAGTGTGCGCAAGAACTGGTTTGGAACTAAAACCAAACCTGCCATAAAAACCGGTACAAATGTTCATCTCTACCATCAACTATCCCCCCCCCCCCCCAAATTACGCATTGGTTGTTCCACCCTTCCTAAACTATTTCTTTACATATCCTGGTAGTATTATATATATACACATATGATATTTTGCAAGTACCTGGGACCCCCTGGATCAATGATGAACAACATCTACTGCCCTCGATTCAAGACGTGAAACATAAAAAAACGTAAAAGATAGAGAAGAAGATGTAGAAGAAACTCATTCATTTCATTACAATCAACACAGATTACATACCGAACGAGTATACATCATCTTCTACAAGCTGGTTTAGATCACTAAGATCTAAACCTAACTTTCTCTCACTAACACATAGTCTCTCTCTCTCTCTCTTTAATGTGCACACCCAGAAGGATGGTTGGAGTTTGTGAGAGTTGATTAGCGTAACCTAAGCTATACACACATATATATAGGCTAGGGCAACAAACTCAACAAACTCGGACACTAAGTCCTGACAACAAACCCTAGTCCGAATTTGACATACAAATTCGGACATGTAAGAAACCATAAGGTGTCTGAACTTATAAACATATTCGGACACTTACATTCACATCATTAAGCCCTCCGAATTTGCTACACAAATTCGGACACACACACATTCATAAATTCGGACTTTAGCAACATTTCAACATCTTTGACTTGGGCCTTTGACTTTGTTAACTAGAACTGATAAAGCACAGTTACCCAGCAAGAGCTGCACTTACAGACTCTCCCTTAACTGTTGCTATCAGTTCTGTGTGTCATAGATAATCTTCAGTCACCGGATAATGCACTTACAGACTCCCCCTTGACTGATGATATCAAGCATGCTTTCAACTTTGGCTGAGACTTGATCTTTCCGGCAGAGCACTGCGATCTCCAACCCTTCTAATTAAAGACTTGTTGGTAATCACTTAAATGGCCACTTTGTGAAACCTGAAGAATCCAACATCAAACACTATAGATCCTCCCCCTCAAACTACTCCCGAATCAAGTTAACGCGAACCATCCTACAATCCTCATGTAAGAACATCGCTCGATACCTTAATCTTCAAACCTAACCGGCAGCAGAAAGAAACATTGGATTTCCAATGCCCAACCTTGAACACTTCAAATTCCGCAAAGACATAAAGTTCAGTTCGATAAGTTATAACAAACTGAACTTTGAAAAAGTACATCGACCATCTTGATCAAAAGTTTTCAACCCTTCATGTATGATCTCATCTCGTCACGTATCTTCATGAATCAATCTCCTATCTTCACGAATCCACTGAATCCCTGATGGCTTTCATCTCCGATCTTCCTGTCAAATCAAGAAGCACCACATTATTTCGAGAACCGACTAGCAACCGTCTTGGAAGAGGGATCAAGAAACTAATCTTCTCTAATCTAAACAGCAACTAATAAGGCTCAGTCTTTAACTAGTCGTCAATTGAGAAATCAACTTCGTCACGTCAATACTTGATTAAGAACACAAACACACTTGACAAAACTCCATCACACACGAGCCTTTTCACGTACAAGCTTTAGATTTACGAAGAAAATAGGAAATTTTTACTCCCCCTTTTTCTTTGTAAACTGTCAAAGTCTAACCAAGTCATTATTATCTTCACCTCTAATGCACGATAATAGTCCAAAATTGTTCCAAAACTCTAGGAAGGACCAAATCCGAACTCCGAGAATCTTGAAAAGAAAACCGTGGACCACCATTACCGCATCTCATCCCCACGAGCAAAAAATCCTCACTTAATTCAAACAACATATGTACCCTAGAACTTTTCAGTAATCCGAAACCGACTTCAAGTTTCCGAACTACACAAAACTTTGACTCTTAGCTAATTATCTGGTACCTCAGGTAACCCGGAATAACTAGAAAGACTCGAAACATGCAAAACTCGGAACTTCCGAACTACACAAACTTCTAAACTTAGCTAATAATCCGGTACACCAGGTAATCCACAATTCTAGAAAATTCGGAACTCGTAAAACCCAGAAGCTTTTGAAACCTCAGATCAGATCATCTGAACAATACTTCTGAATACAAAGAAATTCGGAAAAAGTAAAGAAATTCCGAATATAACTCATAAATTCGGACGCAAAGAAATTCAGAATATAACTCAAAAACTCCGAATTTAACCCATAAACTCGGACAAACTCAACAATTAGGAATTTTTTTACTCCGAATATGTATAAAATCCGGATTTAACAAATAAATTCCAAGTTTATTTAACAAATTCGATTTTTTTACCCCTCAAGTCTGAATTTGGCCATTATATTCCGAATATGTGCATACAAATTCCGAATTTGGCACATGGATTCCGAAGTTAACCATATTTTCTATATTTAGCTAACGTATTCCGAAGTTAACCCATATGTTCCGAATTTATACCTTATATTCCGAATTTAACACTTAAATTATGAACAAATCACAAACTCGGACACATAATGTGATCTAACAAATTTGGAACATGTAAGCTACCAAATTGGGCATGATCCAGGTAACAAAACTTTCGAATTTATTTCCCAAAGCGTGACTTCACACTAGGTCATTAACAAATACGGAAGGAACAAGTTCGGACAATAATAACAAATTCGGATAGAATATATTCGGACCTTCTAACACAATTCATAAACTCGGACAGAGCAATTTCAAATCAAACCTCAGATCTGCAGTAACTTGGAACCAAGAAAACCATCTCAGTCGACGAACAACTTCAATTTCTTCAAGTTTTCTGCTGAATCTTCACGTCTTCATTATGTTTGGCGGAAACAAACATCAAATCAAGAGCAATAGTGATTCGGAAGGCGGTTAGACCGTTCCGAATCGGTAACCATGCTCTGATACCACTTGAAAGTCCCCAGGACCCCCTGGATCGATGACGAACAACATCCACTTCCCTCGATTCAAGACGTGAAACATCAAAAATGTAAAGATAGATAAGAAGATGTAGAAGAAACTCATTCATTTCCTTACAATCAACACAGGTTACATACCGAACGAGTATACATCATCTTCTACAAGCTGGTTTAGTTCACTAAGATCTAAACCTAGCTTTCTCTCACTAACACATAGTCTCTATCTCTAAAATGTGTACACCCAGGAGGATGGCTGGAGTTTTTGGGAGTTGATTGACGTTACCTAACCTATACACACACATATATATAGGCTAGGGCAACAAACTCAACAAACTCGGACATGTAAGAAACCATAAGGTGCCGGAACTTATAAACATACTCAAACACTTACATTCACATCATAAAGCCCTCCGAATTTGCTACACAAATTCGGACACACACACATTCACAAATTCGGACTTTAGCAACATTTCAACATCTTTGACTTGGTCCTTTGACTTTGTTGATCAGAACTGATAAATATTGCTTGCTAAATAATAATCGTGACCTCTAGCCATTGTGCTTCAAGACATTCGTACACACAATGTATTATATACTTTTAACACAAGAACAAACAAATTATTTTGTTTGTGTGTGTCATCATGTGTTAGGCATTCGAACGCCTATCAACTAGATTATATCAAGAGGGTCGTGTCGTGTCATCAAAATTAATTTAATTAATGATATAATTAAAAGAACAATGTTATGTGAAACCAAAAAAGATAATGTCATTCTACAAGTACTTATTACATTTTTGTTTCAACATTGTTAAGTAATTCCTTTCTACAAAACAAACACACAAATCTACATAAAATCATCATTATTCCAATTACACAAATCAAGCGCACTTTCAATAAACAAAAACATCTCTTAAATTACACCGAATACACATGATGTTTATGGTGATAAGTTTTTTTTTTTTTTTTTTTTTTTTTTTTTTTTTTTTTTTTTTTATAATGACATTTACGGTGATATGATATAAGTTCTTTGTCTTAAACATTTAATGTAAATGTAATTGTGGTCCATGTTAACCATTTTAATATCGTTTTTTTTTTCACTAAATTATAGCTTTGTTTTAAAAGTGAATCAAACTCATGAACTCACTTTCACAATATATCACTTTGGATCTTTATAAAGTTCAGAAACATATATTTGTAATCAGGGCTATAAATGAATCGAACGAATATGAATAAGGTATTGTTCATGTTAGTTCATTAAGGAATGAAAATGTTTATGAATCTTTCACAAACGCTTACCAAATGAGATTTCTTGTTCGTTTTCGTTCATCAAGGAAATGAACATGTTCATGAATGCTTACCGAGTGAGTTTTCTTGTTCGTTTCCATTCATTAAGTGAGTTAGCAAAGTGAAAATGTGTGGAGGAGGTTTGGGTTTCATAGGGAATGAATTAGGGTTGAGGTTGGTGCCATTTAATGCAAGAAACACACATAAAACACACCAAAACTCGCCAATCCACGAGCTGCCAAGTCTGGTATGCGGATCGACCTTCCTCGCGGGACGTGGCCGAGCAGGGGATTGGGGTCGTGGGCCGCGAGCCACTCAGCTGATGAATTTTGTTGTTATTTTGACACTTTTAACCCTTAAACTTTCATATATTGATGTTTTAATGGTATTTTAGGGTGTTTAAGTATAAAGGATCATACTTAAGGGTTTGAAATGTAATTAAATCATAACAACAAATATAAACAAGTATAAATAAGTATGTTTATCGAGTTTAAGTATCGTATTCGCATAAATTGAGCATGTTTGTAAGTTTAACGTGTTTCGCATAAATGATGAATATAGTGTCACATGCTTAATTAATTCGAATGTATGATCAAGTATGAAATGTGTATGTAAAGAAATACGAATTTTATTATGATCCAAGTCTCGGATTTTATAACAATTACAACGAAAAAGACGATTACAAGAATACAAGATTTCCAAAAATAGAAATACAAACAACGCTTTCTAATTATAGAAAGTACGAAGAAGCAGGGCGTTACAGTCTCCCCTCCTTTAGGAAATTTCATCTCGAAATTTAGGAAGAAGTAACGAAAAGGTGCGGATACTTAGTCTTCATATCACTCTCGAGTTCCCAAGTAAATTCAGTGCCAAGTTTTCCTTCCCATCGAACCTTAACAATAGGAATAGGAATTTGACTGCGCCTCAATTTCTTGACTCCTCGGTCCATGATCTCGACGGGTTTCTCCACAAAATGCAAAGTCTTGTTGATTTGAAGATCTTCAAGCGGGACCTGAGGTCCTTCTTCAGCTAGACACTTCTTGAGGTTCGAGACGTGAAACGTTGGATGAACGTTGTTGAGTTCTTGAGGTAAATCGAGTCGATAAGCCACCTTGCCAATCCTCTCAAGTATCTTGAAAGGACCAACATAGCGAGGGGCAAGCTTTCCCTTTTTACCAAAACGAACTACTCCTTTCCAAGGAGATACCTTGAGTAGTACATGATCACCAACATTAAACTTCAAAGGTTTGCGTCTTTTGTTATCATAGTTCTTTTGTCGACTTCTAGCATTGAGTAAGTTGTCACAGATTTGAAGAATCTTATCCGTTGTTTCTTGTATGAGCTCAGGCCCAGTAAATTGTTTATCACCAATCTCATGCCAGCTAATAGGAGATCCGACACTTGCGACCATATAATGCCTCACAAGGAGCCATTTGAATACTGGAGTGGTAGCTATCGTTGTACGAGAACTCGATCAATGGTAAATGCACATCCCAACTACCACCAAATTCGATGACACAGGAACGGAGCATGTCCTCTAGGGTTTGGATAGTACGTTCAGTCTGTCCATCTGTTTGAGGATGAAAGGCCGTACTGAGATTTAAGTGAGAACCCATAGCGGACTGGAAAGTTTGCCAAAGACGTGAAGTGAAACGACCATCGCGGTCAGAGACGATGTTAATGGGTATACCATGATGACATATGATTTCATCAGTATAGATTCGAGCGAGTTTCTCAACCTTGAACTCTTCACGAATAGGAAGTAAATGAGCTGACTTGGTCAAACGATCGATGATTACCCAAATGCTATCATGACCAGAAGGTGTGCGAGGAAGTTTGGTTATGAAGTCCATAGTAATGCTATCCCATTTCCAAATAGGGATTTCAGGTTGTTCGAGCATACCAGAAGGGCGTTGATGCTCAGCTTTGACCTTTGAGCAAGTGAGGCATTTCGAAACATCAGTGGCAATGTCGCTCTTCATACCAGGCCACCAATAGGATGCACGAAGATCATGGTACATCTTCTCGGCACCAGGATGAATGGAGTACTTGGATTTGTGTGCTTCGTTCATTATGAGTTCGCGAAGATTGTCGCGATTTGGCACCCAAGTGCGATCACGACAGTATTGAAGACCATCTGATTTTGTAACAAGTTAGTCTTTAGTAGCACCACGTATTTCTACGAACAAGGTTCCTTCACTGGCTGACGAGTATTGAGCTTCACGGATGCAAGTGTAAAGATCGCTAGAGATGTGAAAACAACGAATACTACTAACATGAGTCTTGCGACTAAGAGCAACGACCACGACATTCGCCTTGCCAGGATGGTAGCGAATCTCACAGTCGTAGTCGTTAAGCAATTCCACCCAACGACGTCGACGAATGTTAAGCTCTTTTTGGTTAAAGATGTGTTGTAGGCTCTTATGGTCAGTGAAAACCACACACTCCGTACCATATAGGTAATGTTGTAAAATCTTTAACGCAAAAAAAAACTGCGCCAAGCTCGAGATCGTGGGTAGTATAGTTTTTCTCATATATTTTGAGCTGACGAGAGGCATAAGCAATGACCTTGTCTCGTTGCATGAGAAGACAACCAAGACCACGGTTCGAGGCATCGTAATATACCACGAAATCATCATTCCCATCTGGAAGAGCAAGAATAGGAGTGCTGCAAAGAAAGTTCTTGAGAGTTTAAAAGGATTTCTCTTGCTCAGGACCCTAAGCAAAAGGTTTCTCTTTTTTAGTCAACGAGGTGAGAGGAACAACGATTTTCGAAAAGTTCGAGATGAATCGGCGGTAATAACCCGCCAATCCCAAGAAGGAACAGATTTCAGAAGCATATTTAGGGGCGATCCAATTCTTCACTGCTTCAATCTTTGACGGGTCAACATGGATTCCTTTTTCACTGACAACGTGTCTAAGGAATTGGACTTCTTTGATCCAGAATCACACTTAGAAAACTTCGCATATAGGCGTTCGACACGTAAGAGCTCGAGTATGAGGCGTAAATGGCGTTCATGATCAGCTTGGGTTTTAGAATAAATGAGAATATCATCAATGAAAACGATTACAAAACGATCCAAGTAAGGCTTACAAACACGATTCATTAGATCCATGAATACAGCGGGTGTGTTGGTCAAACCAAAAGGCATAACCACGAACTTATAGTGCCCATAGCGAGTGCGAAATGCGGTTTTGGGAATGTCCTCTTCGAGAACACGAAGTTGGTGATAACCAGATCGAAGATACCGTTAGTCAAAAAGATCATCGATGCGAGGGAGAGGATAATGATTCTTGACGGTGAATTTGTTAAGCTCACGATAGTCGATGCACATGCGAAACGAGCCATCCTTCTTCTTGATGAAAAGCACAGGAGCACCCCAAGGTGAGGTACTTGGACGTATGAAGCCTTTATCGAGGAGTTCTTGGAGTTGACTCGATAACTCTTGCATCTCATAGGGTGCAAGACAATAAGGGGCTTTGGCAACAGGAGTCGAACCAGGTAAGAGATCAATACGGAAATCAATTGATCGAGGTGGAGGAGGACCAGGTAAATCTTCAGGGAAGACGTCAGGAAAATCACACACCACTGGGACATCGTTTACGCTTTTTCCCTTGCCCTTTTCTTCCACAACGTGGGCTAAAAAGGCAAAGTACTGTTTGCATAAACATTTGTTCGCTTGTGTGCACGACATTAGCTTTAGTTCCCTAGAAGCTCAGTCTCCATAAACATGCAGAGTATCACTAGATGGAAGAGGCAAACGAACATACTTCTCGTGGCAAGCAATTTCAGCATGGTTCTTACGAAGCCAATCCATGCCTACTATGATGTCGAAGCTACCCTATTGCATGGGTATAAGGTCAATAGAAAAGACATGATCGTTAAGAGTAAGGACACAATCACGAAGAACATAATCAACTAGAATAGATTTTCTATTGGCAACCTCGATGGAAAACGACTTAGGTAGCTTAGAGCGTGCATAATTTAACAATGATTCAACTTCAATGGACACAAAGCTTTTGTCAACACCACTATCAAATAGTATCTAAGCATAGAGATTTTTAACAAGGAATGTACCATTGATGACTTCATTGTCATTTTGTGCTTGGTTTGTGTTGATGTTGAAAGCTCATCCTCACGAAGGTTGTTGCTGCTGCACCTCTTGATTCAGTTGAGGACATTGAGGACGAAGATGCGTAGTGTCACCACACTTGTAACAGGTTCGAGCTGGTTTAGGGTTTTGAGGAGCTTGTTGGGCTTGCGGTGTAGGGTTTGTACGACAATAAGCGGTATTATGGCCAAAACGGTTGCAAGTAGTGCAATGGCGACAGTTGGAGTTGGCAGGGTGATAATAGTTGCAAGTGGTACACTTGGGATGAACCCCAGTTTTGATGAGCTTTATGTACTTTAAGTTCCAAAGGTAAAGGTTGCTGGATGATGGTAATTGCAAGTAGCACACTTGGGATGAACCCCAGTGTACGACTTCCTGGTGTCTTCGGGTGCTGTAGGGTTTGGGTTCACAGTAGGTACAATCGTGTTGCAACCAGGGCTTTGAAACTTTCATTTCTTACCCTTGTTACTACTCGATTGTTTGGTAACTTGGTTGACTGGTTTCGAGGAGATCGGTGTGGCAACCTATTTATCGCGAACGCGATTATTGTTCAAGCTAGCTGTGAGACGATAGACAACCTCAATGTTGTCGAGTTTGGCTGCCTCAATGGTGTCACGCATACTAGGAGGTAAACCATTGATGTACTTCCTAATCTTATGATCAGTGGTCAACACAAGATGGGGTACTATGAAGCTTAACTGCTTAAAACAGGTGGTGTAGGCTAGGTTGTCATTACCAACTTGCTTTAGAGCCCAAAATTCTTCCTCAAGCTTTTGCTGCTCATGAGGAGGGAAAAATTCCTCCATTATAAGTTGCTTAACTTCGTCCCAAGGTAAAGCATAAGCCACTTCGTTTGAACGAATGTTCCTTTCGTTGGTCCACCATTCCAAGGCTCGGGTTTGGAAGACCCTAGTAGCGCTACGCGTCTTGAGTTCATCAGGACATTCGCTGTTAATGAAGGTAACTTCTATGCTGTTGAACCATTCGAGCATAGCAGTCACCACATCCTTCCCAATGAAGGGCTTTGGGTTGCAAGCAGCAAAATGCTTGTAGTTGAAAGTTACAGGCTTGGGTTTGACCACTTTCGAATCGACAAAGGAATTTGGAGTAGCGGCAACTTGGATCTCACTGACGATCTTGGGAATATCACGCATGATTTGATTGGCCATGAATGCCATCATATTCTTTTGGGAGTTGCTCTTCGACTTCTTAGTTGAGTTGGAGATATGGTGAGAAGACGACATCTAAAGGTTCAAAACAAAGAATATATGAGACCTGATCATAATGTTTGTTTAAGGAAATTGTTTTCATGAATGCATCACATAGCATATAGTTTCACATAGCATATAAAATGTTCAAATTGTTTCACATAGCATAATCATGAATTACACATAACATAACATAGATAATGTAAGCATCGTAAATTTAGTTTATTCACGAGAGATTATTATTGTTTTTTATCGCGAGAAATGTGCGAATTGTGTAACGGTTTTGAAATGAACAAGGTAACAAGTATAAAATCACATATAAATCGAGATAACATAAAAGAGGCTCATAAAACATAAGATTGTTTCGGGTTGAGAAACGTCGACTATTCCAAAGTGGATCGAAAGTCCTTTCGAATTAGAGAAACGTGCTTTGGCCTATAGGTAAAATACTCTCGTCGAGAAGCGATTAACGGTATTTTACCCTTCCAGTTAGTACGCGTCTCTATAAATGAAAAGACCAGGGATGGAACACTTACAAATGGTCTAAGAAAACGTTTAGAACTCAGGGAGGTCCTTTTATGATCAGGAGCTCCAATTGAGAGAGTAGAGAGGAAAATGAAGAAAGGTGTAAGTTGTTTGTGATCATGAGGGTTCTATTTATAGTAGATGAAGGTGCACAAGATTAATCCAGGTGTTAGAGCAAGTTCTAGGATCAATGCAAGTGTCCATGGAGGTGGCAAACACTGAAGATGGGTGGCAAAATCGTGAGAGATGGCAACATGGCAGACTTTTTTGGCCTCCAAACAAAAATCTGCCACTGGCATTCCCTTACGGACAGTAAGGGATAAGTCCTTGTGGTCCGTAAGGACTTCATGCATGCAAAATAAACAACAACCTTATGGACTGTGAACGCGTTGTAGGACCGTAAACGACTCCCGAACGATTGCGAAAAGACACGTGTGACGTGCGGAATCCGTGCACGTGCGTGGACCGAACACAAGAACGTAATAATATGATGTTGAATATTTGACAATATACAAGACCTTGAATCACCTTCTCTCTCTAGATCTTCTCTCTAGTTCTTCAAGTTGAAAAAAGTTCTAAATCAATACCCTAAGCCTCCTATTTATAGGCAAGGCTCTAAGAGAAGATCTAAGTAATTACAAAATTGCCACTCCTCACTTAAACTTGACTCTCCCCTATATATTACAATATAAGACTTCGTCTTGAATATTTTTCTGCTACAATTCAGATTGACGGAGGCGATAGACATAAATGCACTCACAGACTCCCCTTTGGATATTGCCACAGTCAATCTCGTAGCATCTTGTATTTTCTCTCTCTCTGAGTCTTTATGAAGCTTTAACATCTTCAGCAACCACAAACTCCTTCTTTAATCTAACAGACTCCCCGTGGATCTGTCTTCAGCTTCAGGTACTCCTGTCACACCCCGACCGCGTAAAACAACAACTGCGGCGGAAACGTCGGGGAGTGTCATAACAGAATCATTGTTTTACAACATATGGTAATTAAAATACTGTTTTATTGAATTAATAATTGTTTGACATAGCCTTAAAGTGAAATAAATGAGTTTAAACACATTGTTTTTCTTGTTTCATGTCACTAAGGCCCTCGTCCAATCCTATGTTTTGCATCATGATCATCTAACAACAGCACCTGAAATACATGTGAAAATAGATACGTCAGCATAAAAATGCCTGTGAGATACATAGGTTTTGTTAAAGAACGATTCATGACTTGTAGTTAAAAGAAGTGTTTGACAAAAAGTAGTCATGAACCTAGTAAAAGTGTTTTTCCTTTATAAAATCATATGAAAATCGATAAGAAAATCAGATGATAAAAAAGAATAATGCATGGTTAGATAAATAACCAAGTAGAAATGAGTTTGTACAAAATGTGTCGTTTGTAAAACAATGTTTTGTGAAAATATGTCATTTGTATAAAATGTATCATGTCCTTGTCGAAGCGGTTTAGATAACGCTACGATATGTAATATCATAAAAGCATTTATATATAGGAAGTACCAGCGGTGTATCCACCATGCTTTTATCATATTACACACGTCTCGTTACTTAAATCATTTATCAATAACCAACAGAATGTCTTGTTTAAATACATGTCAAAATGTTATGCGTAAACAATGTTCAATGTCAAATGTAAATCATATTTTGTATAATCGAATATCATGTAAAATCAAATGTTATGTATGGTGAATAAAGAGAATTAACTCAACCCCATATGTATATGTTAATGTAAAATCAAATGTTATGTATGGTGAATGAAGAAAATTCACTCAACCCCATATGTATATGTTAATGTAAAATCAAATATCATGTAAAAACCAAATGTTATGCACAAAAAAATGTTTTTGAATAAAAAAAATGTTTGAATCAAAAGTTATGTTTTGAAAATAAAACAATGCTTTAATCGATAGAACATTTATTTGGTAATGTTTATCGCATACACTCAAGCCTTGCGACTGGCCGACAAACCCTTAACAAGTTAAAGGTTTATCAATTATGTATATCGGATTATATCATTTCTTACGTCCAAACAAACCTAGGATTCCAGGAACGGGAGTTGTCAATTCCTATGGTACCATTACATACTACCGAGCGGCGTGATCAGTGTTAATGAATGTATTTTTAACCCGTTAAACAAACCAAATATCATACCAAATGTAAGCATGTTATGTGAAAACAATGTACTAAGTATACTAAGTGAACATACATAGCAAAATTGTAATGTAAATCAATGTGTACATATGCTGAATAAACATATGAAACAAATGTGTTTATGAAATCAATGTGCTAGCATGCTCAGTCAACATACATAGCAAAACATAAATGAAATCATGTACTATATGCGTACTAAAGAACATAGCAAGTATATGTCATGAAAGCACGAAAATGTCACACCCCGATATTTCCACGTATTACCGGTGGGCCCGGTGGGGAGTATCATGACGTAGTTGATATCATCATGGTCAATTAATCACAGTTTAATGCACAGCGGAAGTCTAAAAGTAATTTATATACAAACCGAGTTGAAAGTAACATAAAATATTACACAACGGGTTGTAAGTGGATCCACAGGCGGATCTAAAATAAAAAGAAATATTGTTCAATAGATTTAAGCATCAAAAGCTTGCAAGACTCTTTATTTGATACTAGGAGTAGCCAGCCCATTACGCGTAGTACCTGCACTTAACCTTTTTGAAAAATACGTCAGTTTACACTGGTAAATACAATTAACTGACTCTTTTGAAAAGTGTTTATAAAATTGATTTGGATGCACAAGGCATAAAATCTTTTATAACTTGGGACAATTATTTAAAAATAATCTTGTATACAGTTTTACATGTTTGTCGTCCATTCAGGACCCGGTTAGAAGAGCCGGATAAGATTAATAGACACACCACTTGGTATAATACCCATAAGAAGTTTTCTCACGAGTGGGGTACCATTTTACATACGCAACTGTCAGGTGTATGCCTACACCCCGTGCTTAAGTCGTGGCCATTTCTAATGAATGAGCCGAGGATATCCAGGACATGGTCATTAACCCCCCAAAGACATTGCATCAAACAAGACAGATTAAAACGGGTTATGTAAATATATTAATCGCAATCCGATTTAAATAACTACATATCCGACCAAGCGGTATTATTATAATACCGTATCCCAAGCCCGTATAACGGAAAATAAGTTAAAAGTATTTACTTGAGCAAAATTTTAAATTTTAATCTCAGCCGTATATCAATCAGCAAACACAAGTAGCTTTTACTGGGCTCCTAATCTGGAACGAAGGTTTTAATAACCTATTAGATTCCTAACGGGTCTTATTTAAGTTATAACTTAGACCGGTTAGTTTTAAAGAAAGGTTTACGGTTCAAAACGCAAGATTAAGCGAAAACCGGATTAGAATGTGATTTAGACCCGACAAGTATGAAGACTTGAATAAAATGGGTAAACTAAACACATTCTGGATTTTGAATTGAAAATGATAAGGTTTGACCCGTTTCGGTTAATTTATGCAAACTAGTTACATAAACCGTACCGAACGCGAATATGCATAACGGGTAACCAAACGAATCATGTACAGGTTCCATAAGTTAATATGCTTAAAATATGTTATGATATCAGTAGGATACCTTCCATTATGCCCAAAACGAATTTAAAACCAATTTAAGCCCCGTAGGGGTATTTTGGTCATTTTAAAGCTTATAAAAGGGGTTAAATGGTAATCTGAGGTTCTGGTCTAAAATAATCAGTAAAAATATTTATTTTAACAAGTTATATCAGTAAGATATCACACATAAGTGAATTTTATCATTTATGGCCAAACTATGCACCGTAGGGGCATTTTGGTCATTTCACATATGCTATAAAGGTCAAATTCGGAAATCTTAGTTCAAAACTTTTACTTACTGTTAAAGTATAAAAATTTGCTTATAATATCAGTAGGTAATAAGTTTTAAGTGTCAAATATAGTTTTAACCCATACTATGCGTTTAAATCGCATAAAAGTCGGTATTTGACGATATTCGGGTTGGTTAAGGAAATCTGAGATTTTGATCAGCCTTTACTGTTTAAAATAACTTATTTAATGTATAAAATTAGTAGAAAAAGGTTTGACATGTAAAGGATGTGCAAAACTCATTTTATTAGCGAAAAGGGCATTATCGTCAATTACCGAGCCTATGCAAGAACTCTATGTTATGATCAGTTTAAAATTTAATAAAAATCTCCAAAAATCCCTAAATATTATATTACATCAGTGGGTAGAAAGTTTCGTGTCAAAATTTGGGTTTAAATATGATTTATACTAAAAATGCCATTTAATTAATAAAAAGCTTTCATTTTACGATATCGAGCATAACTCTCATTTCAGACCATAAATTGATGTCAAATTTTTAGGACATACTTAAATATCAGTAATAAAGGTTTTTGTCTACTCACATTTTCAAAAATCTTGTTTTAATATCGAAAGGGCATAATGGTCCATTTTAAGCATTTAACGGGAACATGCATATGAATCAGATTTCTATGGAACCTTATAGTATAATCTCAGAGGGTTATACTAACATGTAATATGGTCCCAAAGGAACCCTAAGGCATATCTAAAACAAGCTAAATCGGGTCAGAACTGAAAGTCAAAGCAAAAGTCTACTTTTGCGACTTTTGGTTGCGAACTGAGCCTAAACTCAGAATTGTCGGGTTGAACATGCTTAGACATGTTCTTATATTAATTACCAAGTTAGTTAAGTGTTAAAACATGTTCCATAACCTCTGCATTATTAGTTATGAATTAATTTGTGAAAATGGACTCGTTTGACTTTTTTATTAAATAGTTTGACCCGACAATTGACCAAGTAAAAGTGATAATCAGTAGGTGCCCCGTTAAGGGTTTATTACCTACATAATTACCAATTCATAGCCACTTTCAATTCGAATAATGGCTGGACCGTTAGTGATTAATCACCAAGTTAAAGCTTAATTACGATAGCTTTGACTTTCGGTCATTAAGCTAATAAAAGTTAAACTTAGGAAGCTAAGAACACTTACTAGAGTCCTTAGCATGAATTTGGAACAAAAGGAAGCTTAATTGAACACCAGGAAGCTCCAGAGAAAGAGTTTTGAATGAAAACTCAATTGTGCAAATGAACAAGAACAAAGCAAGACCCTTATATAGGAAAATTGGTGCTCCAAGATCAAACCATTTGTCCCTATGTTGCTACCAGATGTTCCCAAGTGTCCCTAGTGCATGAAAAACCATTTGCTCAGTCCCTGGTATCGAAATCAGCCATGCAATGGCGATGTAACAGGCTGCAACATGCAGTTGTCTTCTTTTTGGTCGCTGTCACTCCTCACGCGGGCCGCGTAAGACTCAAAGAGAGTCTACGCGGGCCGCGACAACCGTCTGATCAGGTAAAAAGTTTTAAAACATTGAAATTTCAGTACCTGGTCCATTTTAAGTTTAAATAACTTTCTTTTATTGCACTTTTGACCCTCATAATTAACTATTAAGGACCTTGGGTCACATATTAACTCCGTTAAGCTCCCGGTTAGTTGCAAGATCACCCGAAACGTCTTTTAAGTGCGTCTAAACTCCATGAAATTATTATCCGATATCCACGGAAGTATAAGGAAGTATTACAAAGTCTTGGAAACGTTAAAAGGTCACTCATAGGTAAATTTAAACATGTTGACACATTTAACCCCTTAAACCTTGTAACTTTTTCAATTTAAGCACAACGGCTTTCTATGTCCGACAATTTACTCGTTAAAGGATACGAACATCTTATGAGGTCATTCAGAGGCACGAGTTTGGCATGATGACACATTTGATCCTTATACTTACATATTTACATTATTATTTGACAATTTAAGTCCCTCACAATTAATTCATTACATGTTTATGTCCATGACACGTGTCTTTATTATATTGGACATGATTTTTGCGAGGTGTTATAGAAAAGCATGAAAGTAAAAAGTAGGCACATGTGTTTCACCCCAAAATATTTGAAAACAGTAAAAGAGGGGAGTATGTACTCACTTGATATTGTGTAATAGACTTGAAATAATAACCAAGTAACGCTCGAAGGATCACGGAATCAAACGACACCTAATATAGGTAACTATGTTAATAAACCGGACTCAAATTGGGAGATCGAATAGAATGAGGTCTCGTAAACCAAATGAGTATTGGAACTCACATGATATGGTTTAACAAAGCCTACATTCTAAAACGAAACCTATCCTAAGTGCTTATGACCCGTTATGACCTGTTTAGGTAGCTCACGCAACATTAACGTGTCATTTGTGCGAAAGCGCAAACGAGTAGCCTAACTAGTCCTATGACAAGTATTATATTCCCTAACATGTTTAAATATGCTGCATAATCAGTTTAGGTGACAAAATTTAGGTTACATATGCTTAAAATGAAATTATGTGCATAAAGGGCATTTTGGTCATCGTTCTAAGGCATATAAACTACCTATCATACAACTAATTAAACTAATTGACCATAAGGTATAACCTCGGAAGGTTATTCCCTATACAACTATGGTCACAAAAATATGTTTGGTCGGATCCTAATGATCGACCAAACGGGTCGGGTTCGAAAGTCTAAGCGGTTGTTTAGACCGCTTGACGTACGACCCTAATCAAGCACTAAACTAAGAGTGACGAGTTATACATGTTAAAACATGTTTAACTAAGTTAGAAAACAAGTTTGATATCAAAACAAAGTGTTTTGATACCCGAAAATAGTTTCGTCACAAAATGCGCATAATCAGCATTTTGACCGAAACTATGAATCATCACTACGCCTAATAAACATGGTAATTAGTAGGTATAGTCACAAGGGACTGTAACCATCGTGATTACGCTCACGTTTCAAAGTTCAAATGAACTTTGACTTGACCAAATTATGGTCAAAGCAGAAAGTCAAACACTGTTTGACTTTCATGCTTGAAATGCATAACCAAGCATGAAGGAGACTTACAAAGGGTCCAAGCTTGGAAAGAAACAAAGAATACTGAAGAATGGAGCCTTCAACCAAGAAGGGATAGCTCCAATCAGAAGTAATGAGCAGATTAGAGATGATGAGCAAATGAAAATGGCAAATGTGATGGGTATTTATAGAATTTCATGAATCATTAGGATGATTACATGTGTTTTGAGACTTGATCTTGGCCAAACACTTGTTGCCCATAGTTTTAAATACTAGGGGAGTCCAAAAACAAGCCCAAGGTATGCTAATTCTATGGTTAAAATCAATGGGAACAGCTGCTGATTGCCAGATTCAATGTTTCTGTCTGTAGGGTCTGTCATGGCCCGCGTAGACTTAAGTCTAGGCTTACGCGGCCCGCGAGAGAGTTTCAGGTTTTGGCAGTTTTGGTCCCTACAAGCAATAAACTTAGTTTTTGATGCTTTTAAGCCCCGTTAACCCCATTTCAAGGCTCTACAATGATGTCAAAGTATAGGGGACATGAAATATGCTTGAAAATATTACGGATGTCGGTTCGTTTGGTCGTACGATCACGTTATTCGGTTAATTACGACGAAAACTCGAACGTACGCGAAAACGATCCAAATTACGCGACGAATGGTATTTTAGCATTCCAATCACTAAAATAAAATATTTTAATGATTACAAAAATTTTTGGATGTCCGGATGTGTTCAGAACGTAAGATATGCGCGTAAATGCAAACTTATGCACTTTTTGACGCTTTTAGTCCCTGTTGATCAAATAAGTTTATTTTCGCATACCGAACCCCTCAAAGCATATTTCTAAGCTATGTTAAGGATATTTAGGGTACGTTTAGCTTATGATCATGTTTCGGAAGGTACGATGCCATACGAAAAGACAGACTTTTGCAGTTTGACGCAAATAGTCCCTGTGAGCGAATAAACTTGTTTTTGCCATACCAAACCCTTCAAAACTTATTTCTAAGTTATGTAAAGGTTATTTAAGGTATGTTAAGAATATGTTGATGTTCCAGAGTGTTTGTTACATTAAACTGATTACGTTTACACATCAGTTTGCGTATAACTTTCCAGAAAGCGATTTAGAGTTTGAAATCGAACAAGAATTGAAATGAGAAATTGTCAAACATAAATAAACAAATATAGGGGTCAAAATACATTGTTTTATTGATAATTGAACTGTTCAGAGTTTGTATAATGATTACACAAACACAGATGTCACAGTTTCCCCTACTTTAGGAAATTTCGTCCCGAAATTTATTTAGAGGAAACTTGTGAGAATAGATGTGGATGTTTTGTTAAATAATCCTTCGTTACCTAAGTAAAAATTTGGGGCACGTTTGGATTTTTAGCAAACTTTTGTTATTCGTACCCGTCTGTTGTTTATAGAGAAGAGTTCAGATCCGCAGATTTAAACTCCATTCCAATAAGTTTGTGTATGATGGTATCGGATCTCAAGAGTGACATGTAATTATCAAAGTGATATCCTTGTTGCAGTAAAATATGGAGAGCGTGTGAACTTGATAAGAAGTGGGAGTTTCGAACAACAGATAGAGAGAATGTTTCTTATGAAGGCTATTATAGGAAACTTGTGTGTGCTCGAAACTTGAAGTCAAAGAGATAAAAAAACATTGGTCAAGGTCCTGAACTTCTAGTAACTTAAATAACGTCATGCTTGCAATGCAATAAGGGACACTTATATATATAGTAAGTGCCATCGGTGTATCCACCGTGCCCTCATTACATTGTTCACGTTTCATTATTCTTATCACTATAGGTTCTTACACATGACAAAACTTGCTGTGGTTTCTGTGCACTGAATTCCATAATTATGTATGCATCCATAATTACGTAATTCCTTGCACAGTCCGCACATTATATGAAAATTAAACGAATAAACCTGCGATGACTGTGACTAGACTACCATAGGGTCCTTTTAATTAGATCAACAAATGATCTCTTTAAATAGACCATTAAAGAGTCTCTTCAACTATATCATCACATGATATCATTAACTAGATTGACGAATCAATCTTTTTAACTAGACCACTCAAGGGGTCTCTTTAACTTTGGAATAGTACTTTATAATCCAAGGGTCTTAACTGTTGGTGCATCTAGTGTCTGTTAACTTCGTCTTAATCGAGTCTTATGTCTAGATAGGATAAACGAGCACACAATAGGGTCGAAATTAGGGTTTTATATGTAAAAGTAGGTGATTCCGCTTGAAAATGTCAATGTGCAGTTCAAGCGAAATCAACACATGTGATTTCGCTTGAAACAAACATGTCATTTGGAGCGAAATCAGATCATTATAAATAGGTGATGTCTGTGTTCATTTGAAGCGGAATCTGGTCATATGCTCTGAGTTGAGGTGCTGTCCGTTTGTCATTTGAACGTGTAAAAGCTCAGGATTGATCAATAAAAGGATAATTAGAAAGGAACAAGCTGTGTTGACGTCATTTACATTGATTCCGCCTTTGTACTTGATGATGAACTACTCATACTGACTATTTAGGGTCACCGGACAATCCAACAAGTGGTATCAGAGCTCAGGACGAGGAGTTCATACCATTGCAGCTTGAAATCATCGGATTTTCTTACTTCTACTCATTCTTTTCTGATTTGAACGAGATTTAACGGTTGAAATGGCCTGAAACACACACATATCAAGCGAAACATAGTTTTAACTAATCCTTGAAAGTTTTGGACCTTAATTCGAACAAAATTTGATAAAAACTTGTAATTCCGCTTGAAAATCTGCTCGAACATGCTGATGTCATACTAATTTCGCTTGAAATTGTTGATTGATTTCGCTTCAAAATTGCTTATTCCGCTTGAAACTGTTGTGGATTTCAAGCGAAATTAGATTTTGTTTGAAAGGTATTATCTGATTCCGCTTGAAATCAGATTCTGCTTGAAAGTTCAAGCGAAATAGGTTATTTCGCTTCAAACCTGATTTCGCTTGAGAAGTATTCCGCTTGAAAAGCTGATTTCGCTTGAATAGATTCCGTTTGAATCTGTCATTTTTCAAAACCAAAAATTTTCTAAGTGTTTGCTGATTGTTTCAGGTACGCGAAAAATGGATGATTAAACGCATCCATTCTGTGATATCTTTGCCTTTGCTGGAAACGGTGGGGATGATTCTTTAAACGACACATCAAACTACATGAATGAGAAAGCTCCGAGCGCGAAGAAGAATCTTTCGGATACATTAAGTGTTGAGAGTGCGTATGGGACGTATAACAAACCTCCAAAGTTGTTGGCAATAGAAGATTATAATAGGTGGGCTACAAGGTTTGACGAGTGGCTTCAAGCTTTTGCATACCAGAGCTGGAAAAGTTTAAAGATTGGTTACATTAGAGGAGAAAAGTTTGGTGAAAGTTTGACAGATACTGATGATATTGAAAGATATATTGCTGAACAAAAGTGCATCGCGTTGATTCATCAGTCTGTGAGAGATGATATAATTTCATTGATTGAATATGAGAATTCAAAAGATCTTTGGGAGAAACTGAGGGTAAAATGTATTGGTAGTGCTGAAATAGTTAAGAACAAAAAGAAACTGCTACGAAAAGAGTTTGATTTGTTTGGTTGTTTAAAGAACGAGTCTATTTCCAAGATGATTGAGAGATTTGGACATCTGAAATTGGAGCTGGCAAGACACAAAATTGTATATACTCAAGAAGAGTTGGTTGATAAATTGTTCGACTCACTGCCGAATGAACAAGATTGGCAGTACTTTGCATTGATGCTGAAGAATACAATCAAGTCTGAAGATTTGACAGTAGATCGGCTTATCGAAAGACTGGAGAGTCACGAGTTGGAGATCAAGAAATCTAACAAAGTCAACAACACATCTTATCAGCAGAATGTGGAGTTGTATTACAGAGGAAATTTACCAAAGACTGGTTCTCCAAGAACAGCGTTTTCAGCAGAAAGTTCAAACACAATGAATCAAGAAACTTCTAGCAGTGGCTATCATGGTGGATCTTCGTCAAATACTTCAAATCAATCTGCATCGAAGAATCTATTTCAAAGTAACATCGCTGTGGATCTGAAGAATGGTCAGAATTTTAGCAAAGAATCTGCAAAACAACAGATGGTGTTCTTAGCCTCTGTGTTAGAATCGTACGAAAGCCTAGTTGCAGGAAAGATAGGCAACACCAACCTAACAAAGGAAGACTACGATCAAATCGATCCTGAGGAGATGGAATTGATCGATATAAGGTGGTGTATGGCTAGTGCAGTAAGAAGAGCGCAGCGTTTCATGGAGATTACTGGAAGACAGACTATTGGTGGACCTTCTACCAAGTTAGGCTTTGACAAGTCAAAAGTGACGTGTTTCAAATGTAAACAGAAAGGTCACTTTAAGCGTGAGTGCATAAATGCTTACACTGATGATACTGCAAATCCTTTTCGAGAGGATTATTACAAAAAGGCAATTTATCATCAGAATAAATCAGAACCTCCCAGAATGAAGCAGCTTGAGGATGCCCCCAAAGAAAAATCAAGAGCTCTTGCTGTTATTCATGATGACGAAGGTTTTGATTGGAGTGAACTGTTACCAGAGGAAGATGCAGTAGGATATGCTTTCGCAGCAGAAAAGATTACTCCTATCAAAGACACCAGAACTGAAGAACAAAAATACCTCGCAAGAAAGCAGAAAGCAGAATTCAAGATGATGAGATTATCTAGGGTGTTCAGTGAAGCCAGGAAAGCAAAGAGATGGGATGCTGATAGAGAATGTTACCTTGATCCTCAAGGAAACATTGCTATTGATATGAAAACTCTTAGTATAGAAGCTTTCATTGAGGAATTCAAAGCAGAAGAAGATGCCAGACAGAGAGAATGGTGGGGAGGAGGAGAAGCCGTTGAAAAAGAAAAAGAGAAAGAGAAAGAGTCTCAGTCTAAGAAGATTGATGATGGGATTATCGATACTTCACAAGAATTTACCGCTGAAAACTTGGGAAAGATGGCTGACAAAGTGGTTGCTGCAAAGGAAATTGAGGTAGACTCTAAGTCTGAAACTGAGTCTAAAAGCAAGGTCAGTCCAAACGTTTCAACAAGTGAGACAGGTAAGAAAGTCAAAGGTGATAGTGAATGCAAAAGTTGCATGAAAAACTGCAAGTTTTGTAGTACACTCACTTACCTTAGTGATACAAAGGTTACAGAACTGACAACAAGAGTCAGAAAGGTTGAAGATCAGATTCTAGATCGTGATAAAATGTTAAAAGCTTCAAATGATCGAGCTAACAAGTTAACTGAAAAAATTGAAAATGATAAAATTGAAGTAGAAAAAATTAAGAAAGAAAATGAAAAATTGGTTCTTGAAAATCGTAAAATTTCAGAAAATTTTGACAAACTAAAACGAACGGTACTAGATTCTGATGAAAGAAATGGTAAAACCAATAAAGAAAATGAGCATTTAACTGTAGTTCTTAGACACAAAGAAGAGCAAATCAACCAACAACTGGATGAGATTGCTAAATTGAAGCTTCAGTTTGAAGAAGCTAAGATTGAGAATGAGCGTATCAATCTGAAATTAACCAGTTACAGCTTCGCAAGCTTTGTTTTGCAACACATTGTTCCCAAACCCATCGGGAAAAACAAAGCAGGTGAAGATGTTTATTCGGATGGAACTGGGGTTGGGTTTCATCAAGTTCCACCACCTGTTCTAAACAATTATTCAAAGAAAACATCCGGGTTGGTTAATGATGAAGAAGTGAATGAAATAAAACTTCCAGAGTCAATTGATGTTACATTTTCTTCATCTGATGATAGTGTTCAAACTGATATTGTGAAAGGCATGGCTGAAAGTGTTTTGAAGTCTGATAGTGATTCAGTTGAGGATGAAGAATGTTTTCTGAACAATTACATTCCGAAACAAAAATCCAAAAACAACTTAAATGAAGAACCTACTCTTGTCATGTACAAGATGTCGGGATCGGATAAGTTATATTCGGATTCTGAGTTTCCACTGGAGAATGTTAATGTGAACAAATTGAAAAATGTTTTCAAACTGGTGGAAATTGATTTGTCTGAAGTAGAAGGTTTGAATCAGACAAAGAGGCAAATGAATTTTGAAAAAGATAAAGCTTACTACAAGAAACCTGTTGTTCCACCGCGTTTTTATAACAACAATCAAAACAGATGGTCGGGTGGATATCAGGGTGGTAAGAATTATCAAAGAAGAAATTTTCAAAACAAGAAATTTGCTGAGAAAAAGGTGTTTGTGAACGGTTCAAGTTCACTTTCTGATGAAGAATTTGAAATTTTTTCAAAATCAAATGAAGAATTTTTTGCTAAGAAAGCCTCACAGCCTCAGTCTGAAGGCACAAGTCGGGTAGTTGACACCCGAACATGCTTTAAATGCAATCAAGTTGGACATATTGCACGAAAGTGTACCAACTTGAAGCCTAAGACTGAAGTTGTGATGAATCCAAGGAAGAAAGCGGATGCAAAAGGTAAAGCACCAATGGTTGTTGAGAAAAAGGTTTTGAAAAATGACAACACTAAGATCAAAACTGAACCTGTTAAGAATGTGGTAACTAAAATGACAAATTTTACAAAAGGGTTGCATCGTCTCAACAAACATGGAAGCCAAAATCTGAGAAACAAACTTCAACTCCACAAGAGATGAAAAATGTTCCGAAAAGGATTCTTAAAAGGGAAAATATTCCAATTTCTTATGAAAATTTCACCAAAGAGAATGTTTTTTCAAAAACTGGTAAAAAAATTGAAACAAAAGATGAAATGGAAGATAAATTGGAAATAAATGATAAAAATTTTCCGCTCCTAAAGTCGGTTGTAAAGTGTGTAGATGAAGTTAAGTTACCCGAGTCTGATGAGGCTTGGGCAGCTTATTTCAGTTAATCAATTTTTGATATGTGCAGGAGCTTCCAAGATCCGTGTCACGGTGGATTATGGATAGTGGAGCTTCTCGGCACATGACAGGGAAAACAGCCCTGCTGTACGATGTTAGAAATTTCAATGGAGGTTATGTAGGTTTTGCAGGCAATCAAGGTGGTAGAATAGTCGGTGAAGGAACGTTATCCAATGGGATTGTTACGTTTGAAAGAGTTAACTACATCGCCGAGCTTGAAAACAATCTTCTAAGTATATCTCAGATTTGTGATCATATGTATACAACGCACTTTACAGACAAAGAAAGTTTGATCTTGAAACCAGGATTTGTTGTTTCCGATGAGTGGGTGATCATGAGAGCGCCCAGAGTGAATGATCTGTATGTATTGGACATGAGTGTAGCAACTACTACAACGGGTCAGGCACACTGTTTTATGTCAAAATCAACGGAGAAGGAATCGAAGTTATGGCATCGAAAGATGGGTCATATTCACTTGAGGAAAATGAATCACCTGGTGCATAACGACTTAGTAACTGGTGTTCATGTGAAAGGTTTTCATCTGGAAGGAGAGTGTATAAGTTGCGTCAAAGGAAAGCAAAAGAAGAAATCACATCCTAAAAAGAAAGTTAACTCAGTCTCAAGACCTTTAGAGAGACTTCATATGGATCTTTTTGGTCCAGTGAACGTCAAAAGCATCACTGGTGATTACTATTGTTTGGTTGTCACGGATGATTTTTCAAGGTTTTCATGGGTTTCTTTTCTGAAGACAAAAGATGAGACGTTTGATAGTTTGATGGTGTTGTTCAGAAAAATTGAAAACTTGTACCAAAGGCGTATCAAAAGAATCAGAAGTGATAATGGTACTGAGTTCAAGAACAACAAGATGGAAGAATACTGTGATGCGAGAGGTATATTGCATGAATTTAGTGTTCCTTACACTCCGCAACAGAATGGAGTAGCTGAAAGAAAGAACAGGACGATAATTGAAACGGCTAGGACGATGCTTGCTGATTCAAAGCTACCAGTTAATTTTTGGGCAGAAGCAGTATCCGCCGCATGCTATACACTCAACCGGGTTCTCACTGTAAAGAAATTTAACAAGAGGTGTTTTGAGCTGATCAATAACTGCAAACCGAACCTGAAGTATTTAGAACCGTTTGGGTCTCCCTGTACAGTTCTAGAGCCTTTTGGAAAATTTGGTGCAAAGAGCATTGAAGGAATATTTGTGGGATATTCAAGTCCTCAGAAACGAGTCTTTGTTCCAAGTTTGAAGTGGATTATTGAAGCACATAATGTTGAGTGTCAAGGTTACACAATGCCACCGCAGAATCCTGGAGATTCATGGCGTTTTCATTATGACACTTTGTGGGATTCGTTTGACATGGAAGAAGAAAAGGAAGAAGAAGAAGATTTCTTTGACGAGTTGGATATTCTAAGAGAGTATGAAGAATCGCAAGAAAGATTCCCAGCTGAGTATTCAAGGCGACCACAACAAACTTCAAATGATGATGAAGCAGGTCCGAGCAATGCTGGAGAACATGATGATATTCAACAAGATGAAGTTGCTCATGATAATCAGACGGTAGTCAATGATAATCAAGAATCTGATAACATGCCAGTATTTGATCTTGGTGATTCAGATTATGAGGGGGAGCAAATCCAGAGTTCAAGTCAAACAATTCCAGTCAGTGAACAAGATGCAAATCAGAATGTTACTAATCTGGAAGGCGAGGTAGATGTTTCAGGCGAGGTGATGCCGAGAACTCTTTCATACCATCCAGAGGAGCTGATCATTGGAGAATTGCAATCAGGCGTTCGCACTAGACGTCAAATTGACCAAGGCCTTACTTGTTTTTATTCTACAGTAGCATCTTTACAAACTGAGTTTTCACTAAGTTGTTTTATTTCGCAGATCGAACCGCGAACATACAAAGAGGCGCTAACTGAAGATTCTTGGGTCAATGCTATGCAAGAAGAGTTGAGTCAGTTTGAGAAGTTAGGAGTGTGGAAGTTAGTAGACTTGCCTGATGGTCAGAGGAAGATAAACACCAAGTGGGTGTTCAAGTGTAAGAGAGACGATCGAGGGGTTATTATTCGTAACAAAGCTCGACTCGTAGTCCAGGGTTTCAGTCAGCAGGAGGGGATAGATTTCACTGAAGTGTATGCTCCAGTTGCTAGACTAGAAGCTATCAGAATCTTCCCGGCATTTGCATCTTGGAAAAATTTCAAAGTATATCAGTTAGATGTAAAATCGGCATTTCTCTACGGGAAGGTAAAAGAGGAGGTATATGTCGGACAACCACCGGGCTTCACCGATCCAATCCACAAAGACAAGGTCTACTTGCTAGACAAAGCGCTGTATGGTTTACACCAGGCTCCGAGAGCTTGGTACGAGACATTGTCTCAACACCTGCTAGCCAACAGCTTCATTCGTGGAAAAGTGGATGCCACTCTCTTCACCAAAGAGGTCGACGGACATCTTCTGATAGTTCAGATATACGTGGACGACCTCATATTTGGGCAACAAATGAAAATTTGTGCAAAGATTTTGAACAAGTTATGAAGCAGAAATTCGAAATGTCATCGATGGGTGAGATGAAATTCTTCTTGGGACTTCAGGTTGATCAACTGCCTAAGGGAATTTTCATACATCAAACGAAGTACGTTCATGATATCTTGGAGAAATTTGGGATGTCAGGTTCTACTCCAGCTTCCACCCCATTAGCGATGAACCATGGGATAAACCCTGATCTCACCGGAGAGAAGGTGGATGAAACGTTGTATCGTTCCATGATCGGATCGCTGATGTATTTGACAGCTTCAAGACCCGATATTATGTATCCAACCTGCCTCGCAGCAAGATTTCAATCTAACCCGAGAGCTTCGCATATGGTGATTGTGAAAAGGATATTACGCTACCTGAAAGGAACTCCATCATTGGGGTTGTGGTATCCAAGAGAAGGCGATTTCACGCTCGAAGGGTATTCCGATTCCGATTTCGGATGCTGCAAAGTCAACGCTAAATCAACAACAGCGGGGTGCCAGTTTTTCGGACCACGATTGGTCACCTGGCAATGCAAAAAGCAGACCTCTGTGGCTTTATCCACATGTGAAGCGGAGTATGTATCTGCTAGCAGTTGCTGCTCTCAGATCTTGTGGATCCAGCAACAGATGCGCGACTACGGTTTGCAATTTCTTAACACCCCTATCTTTGTTGATAACGAGGCAGCGATAAACATTACTAAAAATCCTGTTCATCACGCTAAAACCAAACACATTGAAATTCGTCATCACTTCATCCGAGATTGTTTCGAGAAGAAGTTGATACGAATTGAGAAAATCCACACTGACGAGCAAAAAGCTGATTTACATACCAAAGCATTTGATAAAACACGTTTTCAATATTTGCTAAAACTGAACGGTATGAAACTTTTATCAGTGTTGGAAGAGATTCTTGGTGTTGATGAAGGAGACATTGTAGATGATGTTGAGAAGCAATCTGTAATGGTTTGTCGATTTTTTTTACTTATTTTGGTATTTAGGGGGAGATAGGGTAATATTTTCAGAAAATACAAAAACAATAAAAAAATTCAAAAATCCAAAAAACATGAGATATTTTCAAAATCCAAAAACAATAGAAAACCAGAAAAGAGCTTGTGTAAAAAGGGAAAATGATAGTACATCGGCTTGACAATTACGGTATGCTAAAGATATGTAATGTTTAAAAGTTTTAAACAGTCTCGCTGATGATGTGCCGATAGGTTTTTGCACATTTAGTAGGTTTGTTCGGGATATAAACCTAAAATCTTTACTTACTTATTTCATGGGGAACACTACTTGAATATATAGGTAACCCCTGAAATCTTGTTTGAAGGATCCCTCTTTCTGAAATACTAGGTCTTTATACTCAGTGATATCTGGGGTATTATTCCGGGACTTCTGATAATGCGGAAGCAATGGCCTAGTCCCCGAATAATACTTTCTGCATTGCTTGAAATATAGCATCGCCCTCAGCAAAAATGATGAAACAATAAAATTGATAATCATTGCTGTTGTAAAAAAGATCCTCTAAAGGGGACCCACTAAAGTCGAACCGTCATCTCTCTGCTGAACGGAAGTTCTGACCTGAGCTCTCACGGTTTTGCATCTAACCCCTTACAGATATCATCTGTGGTATACACACCTGTAAGACTGAATATTGGGATTTGGATACGGGAGTATATTCAAGAGGTGGGACACACGTATAAGTTTAAGTCTCTAAAACACTAAATCCGTATCCTGGATAGATTGAAAATTGTGTGAATAAGTGGATCAGTATATCGACAATCTAAGTGAATTGTTTAATTCTGAGTATGAAATTAAAGCTTAATGGTACTTGTGACTTGTCGAATAGCTGATATGATTTCCTAACACACTCACCAAAAATATGTTTGTAAATAGTTTACTTTTATTGCATTTCATTTCTGTATTTCATTTCTAGTTTAGAAACTTTATTCAAAATCCAAAAAGATTTTACATTTCTGCTTTATTTTTTACAAACCAAAGTGGAAAGCTGATCTTCAGATTCAAAATGAAGCAGATGCAGGAAGTTTTCTGAACTAGAGGATGAGTTGTGAGCTTAACATGATAAGTTTGTGAAAGTTGTAAAGTTAAAGCAAGTTCATTAATTTGAAACTTGTAATTTTTCAGAAAAAGTTGAACTAAATGTCAGTGTGAATTGTCTCAGATCAACCAAGGTCATTAAGTTGGACTTGGTAGACTAATTGAGTAATCAGGGTCATTAGATTGGACCTGAATACTTAAGTGGATTTCTAAACACTGATTAGAATATCGAATGAGATTGAATGGTAAGTTTTGAATTGAAACTGTTATTGTCATATATCTTATATTTAGGTAGAGATTGTGCAGGTAACAGGAATCCCCATGGCAAAGAAAATGTCAAAGTTTGAACCAGAATTCAAGTCCCAGCTTATCGAGAGGGGGAGTCTGCGAAAGGGGGAGTCAGAATTCTGGATCAGCATTCAAAGGGGAGATTGAAGATTAAAGTTTGAAGATAAAGATTGAAGGGAGCTTTACAATGTCAAGACGATTTGGATAAAAAGTCAAAGACTAAAGACTCGACGCCGAAGACTTCGTCAACATCCAAGGGGGAGTCTGTTGGTGCATCTAGTGTCTGTTAACTTCGTCTTAATCGAGTCTTATGTCTAGATAGGATAAACGAGCACACAACAGGGTCGAAATTAGGGTTTTATATGTAAAAGTGGGTGATTCCGCTTGAAAATGTCAATGTGCAGTTCAAGCGAAATCAACACATGTGATTTCGCTTGGAACAGACATGTCATTTGGAGCGAAATCAGATCATTATAAATAGGTGATGTCTGTGTTCATTTGAAGCAGAATCTGGTCATATGCTCTGAGTTGAGGTGCTGTCCGTTTGCCATTTGAACGTGTAAAAGCTCAGGATTGATCAATAAAAGGATAATTAGAAAGGAACAAGCTGTGTTGACGTCATTTACATTGATTCCGCCTTTGTACTTGATGATGAACTACTCATACTGACTATTTAGGGTCACCGGACGATCCAACATTAACTATTGCATAGAAGCCCATTAAGGATTTAAGATAGTACTTTTTGGATGTCCTTCTACAACTCCTCATATGAAGATATAGGAGATTCTATGAGGATTTGAATAACGAACATTCGGATCACACAAAAACACATAAACACATAAACACATAATCACATATTTGTTTAACTTGGTCTTCAATTTGTTATTAACTTGTTATTAATTTGTTCGTCAATTTGTTATTGATTTGTACATGTGTATTCAAAGTACACCGGGAATCCAATCCATGGACTTCAATTAGTACTTTACACATCCTTAAGAATTTAACTATGAAGATATTGGATTTTGTCCAAATTGAATCGTAATATATGTATTAAAGCACGCAGAGAATTCAATTAAATATTCTGATTTTTTTCCGCTTTGAACATCCACAAGGATCTAATTATGAAGATAGGAGGATCCTATAAGGATTTTGAAATTCGTGTAACGGGATATGTTTCAAAACCTAGTACTAGATATGCTTAAGTCAATATACGAAATAAGGTGTTCATGAAGTCAAGGTTCTAGATATGCCAAGCGACATATGAAGCAGAATTTGGAGGTCCTGTACTACGTATGTTAAGTCAGCATACGAGCAGAGCGTTCTTGAAAATTATGCATGGGGTTCTTTGGAAATGTGTTTAATGTTTTTGAAACTTTACATAATACTTTTGAAATCATATGGTAGGTGTATTAGGTAAATATGTTTATAAAAATGTTCTAAAACCATGTGAGATGGTTTTGAAATCATGTAATAGATTTTTGAAAACATGGATAATATTTTTGAATTTATGCCCTCGGTATATTTAGTGAATGAGTAAACTGCCATTTTGGTCCCTGTGGTTTGGGCATTTTTGCCATTTTAGTCCAAATTTCAAACTTTTTAAATCTGGGTCCCTGTGGTTTCAACTTTATTGCCATTTTAGTCCAAAATTCAAAATCCCCTCTTTTTTGACTGTTCCAAAAAGTTTGAGATTTGGACTAAAATGGCAATAAAAGTGAAACCACAGGGACCAAAATGGCAGTTTACTCTTAATTTTGGACTAAAATGGCAATAAAAGTGAAACCACAGGGACCCAGATTTAAAAAGTTTGAGATTTGGACTAAAATGGCAAAAGTGCCCAAACCACAGGGACCAAAATGGCAGTTTACTCTTAGTGAATATACTATGTTAATTTGTTTTTAAACCATATGAAATGCCCTTGAAATTATGAATGATATTTTGAAAACATATACTATGTATGTTGTTATGAAAACCAGAACGTAATGATATGTACATAGACATATCGCATAAGACTATTGAAGGACTTATGAGAAGTATCCTTAGATATCCAATCAAGGATTTAAAGCGGTAGTTTGAGTATTCGTCCAGAGTTGTAACTTGCACCTTGTACTTTGTTTCTTAGAAGGAAATGAGTACTTAGGATTTTTGTGGAGATCACGAACGATCACATAAAAGGGGAGAACTACAAGAGTAGTTTGTCTTGCAAGGAACATAGTTTCTTGGTGTCGGTATCGTAGGGGTATCTCATACACATAAGTAATCACATTTGTTTTTGTACATCAGAATTGTGGATAACGCTTTATTTATAAACCAACCACATTGTTTCAGAGTTCTTGGAAAACAAGGGAACAAAACATAAAATCGTAGTTGTTTCAAAATAGCATCATCTTCTAATCAGCCAAATGCTCATTTACGAGTCGGATTTGCATTGACAAGCTTTGGGCAATCGTTCCTGAAATGACCCATCTCGCCACAGTTGTAGCAAGTACCAGGCGGAAAACGAGCTTGTGCTGGATTTGCTTGAGCAGCAGTAGGATTTGCAACAGTTTTGTTTTGGATAGCAAAACGACATGTTTTGACCAAATGTGCCCATCGCCCACAGTAGGTACATTTGAGACATGGTGTTTGATTCAGATGATGACAGTTGCATCGATTGCACAGAAGAGCATTTCCTTTGTATGGCTTTTTAGCTGGTGGTGTTGCCACCTGGCTAGGTCCTGCTTGATTTGGAGCAACCGCTGAAAGATTTGCTGAAGTTTTACGCTTCCTTGATTTTCTTGAAGGCTTGGCTTTAGTCTCCTTTGGTGTCTCTTAGGTGGTTTCATCCTTGAGACGAGACATGGCAATAGCTAATTCAACGGTCTTCTGGAGTACTATGCCAATTTGTTGGGCAATTGTAGCAGCCCGTTCAGACATTTGAGTGTCGCTGCGATGAAGAGGCATCCTAAAGATAATGGAAGACATGGGAGAAAACAAGTGAGATGTTATCGGATAATCATAACTAAACGTTAGAAATATCGACGAAACATAAGGGTTGTGACCATTTATTTGTTAACTAAAACAGATAACGTCACTGTGGCTAATCAAAGTAAGCGGGTCGTAACAATGTATCGCGAAGACATGCTTTAGCCTATAGGTGGACACTCACCCCAAAAATTCCCAGGTAAGAGTGACTGGTCCGGTAATGCGGATTTGTACGAACACTCTAGCCTTAGACAGAAAACTCAGAGTACAGGCACCCACCCTTCCAGATTGCACGTGTTCACATTATAAAGATCCGAACTTTGAAGAGGTTTTTGAAAACTTTGAAGGTTCAATACCTTATAATAAATCATCTAAGAGTAGATGATTGGTTTTCAAAACGGATTTGTAATTTGTGTTCTTGTTGTGGTTGTCACCCTAAGATAGATGACGGTATTGTTATAAGATCTAAACACAAGAATCTTGTGTTAAAGTCCTAGGAAGGTTATAGTCTAGGTCAGAGCATTACTAATAACCTAATTCCCTAAAACCATGAGCTCTGATACCAACTCTTTTGTCACACCCCGACCACGTAAAACAACAACCGCGGCGTAAACGTCGTGGAGTGTCATAACAGAATCATTGTTTCACAACATATGGTAATTAAAATACTGTTTTATTGAATTAATAATTGTTTGACATAGTCTTAAAGTGAAATAAACGAGTTTAAACACATTGTTTTTCTTGTTTCATGTCACTAAGGCCCTCGTCCAATCCTATATTTTGCATCATGATCATCTAACAACAGCACCTGAAACACATGTGAAAATAGGTACGTCAGCATAAAAATGCCTATGAGATACATAGGTTTTGTTAAAGAACGATTCATGACTTGTAGTTAAAAGAAGTGTTTGACAAAAAGTAGTCATGAACCTTGTAAAAGTGTTTTTCCTTTATAAAATATTATGAAAATCGATAAGAAAATCAGATGATAAAAAAGAATAATGCATGGTTAGATAAATAACCAAGTAGAAATGAGTTTGTACAAAATGTGTCGTTTGTAAAACAATGTTTTGTGAAAATATGTCATTTGTATAAAATGTATCATGTCCTTGTCGAAGCGGTTTAGAAAACGCTACGATATGTAATATCATAAAAGCACTTATATATAGGAAGTACCAGCGGCGTTGTCACACCCCGACCACGTAAAACAACAAACCGTGGCGGAAACGTCGGGGAGTGTTGTAACAGAATCATCGTTTCAACAACCATGGTAATTAAAGTTTCGTTTTATTGATTCATTTAGTAAATTACATTGTCTTAATATTAAACAAACAAATTAAACATCGTCTATTATCGTTATTAAGTCACTAAGGCCTCGTCCAGATCCTATGTGACTCATGCATCCTAGCAATCGATATCACGCAACACCACCTGAAACATATCTAAAAACAAAGTCAGCAAAGAAATGCTGGCGAGCACATAGGTTTTATGAGAGTATCGTATTCATGGCTCGTTTATATGTTGCAGTACCTCATTAGACTACAAGAGTCGAAAGTACAAACCTCGTTTTGAAAAGTGTATTGCAACATAATTAACCAACTCAAATCAAGATGGTTATAGTTTATAAAATCTCGTAGCCATGATTCTTAACCCCAAAACAGTTTTTTTAGTAAACCAACTCGTAAAATATCTCGTAAAAACTCGTTAATAAAACTCGTATGGTTTATATCATTTCGAAAACCTCGTTGTGTGACATTGTTTCAAAATCGTTTCCCAAGTGAACTAAATAATGACATGAAATGTAATATGATAAAAGCACTTATATATAAGATGTACCAACGGTGTATCTACCATGCTTTTATCATGCTACACCCATCCCATTATCTAATCACAACCCAAAACCAATCGTTTAACCAAATCGTTTATCTCGTTTAAGTCGTTTCAAATCGTTTAACTCGTCCCAAAATCGTATTCGTTTTAATTGTGAAACAACGTATGGTCGTCTCGCTAATAACATTCAAACCTTCGTGACTCGACTATCTCGCTTCTCGCATTAACAATGGGTGTAGTCTGATAATGGGATTTGTCAGATCCTATGGTACCATAACCTAATACTGGTCGGTTCGGCCAAAATTAATGAATGTCATTCGTTATGTAATTACAACCAACAAGTTCGTCCACATTATCGAAATCGTTATTAGTTTAATAAAAACCATCTTAATCCTTTTTGAAATCATCGTTTAAACCTCGAAAATCGATTAATACATATGAATCACCCCAAAACAATCGAAAATAGTAAAATAGGGGAACTATGTACTCACTTTGAATAGAAGGGTATCCTTGATCTATAGAACTTAGCGAAGCTCAGGCAAACTAAAGAAATTCAAGTAGTACCTAGTAATTGGATTACTAGTAAATAAATCGACACCTAAATCGGAAGATCGGATAGAATGAGGTCTTGTAAACCAAATGAGTGTTGGAACTCATGTGATATGGTTTAACAAAGTCTACATTCTAAATCGGAACCTAACCTAAGTGCTTTCGACCCGTTACGAGCCATTAAGGTAGCTTATGCTACTTTAACGCGTCGTTCGCGCAAAAGCGCGTTCGAGACGTCTAACTAGTCCTATGACAAGTATTATATGCCTAAACATGTTTGATTATGTTGCATAATCAGTTATGTAACCAATGTTTGGGTTACATATGCTTAAAATCCAATTATGCATGAAAAGGGCATTTTGGTCATTTACCTAAGGCATATAAATTACCTATCATACAACTACTTAAACTAGGTGACCATAAGGTATAACCTCGGAAGGTTTTGATATCAAAACAATGTGTTTTGATACCCAAGAGTAGTTTGGTTGAAAAATACGCATAAATACGCATTTTGACCGAAACTACGACTCGTCACTATGCCTAGTCAACGTGGTAATCAGTAGGTATAGTCACAAGGGACTATAACCATCGTGATTACGCTCACGTTGCGAAGTTCAAACGAACTTCTTGTTGACCAACTCGTGGTCAAAGCTGAAAGTCAAACACTGTTTGACTTTCACGCTCGAAAAGCAATAAAAGAACGAATGAAGCTTACAAAGGGTCCTTGCTAGGGAGAACTTGATCAATCACACTCAGGTATGAAGCAATGGCTCCAACTTAGAGTGTAATTCAGATCAAGGGTGAAGAAACAAATGAAATGGCCAAGCTATTTATACTTGTTGCAAACTTACAAGATCATGACACTTGTTTGTGTGGTCTCCAAGCAAAAATCATGGCCATACAAGTGTTATAAGCTGATTAGAAGCCTTGGGGAGGTGTTAACTTGGTCCCCCAAAACATGAAAATTGCGTACAAGGGCCTCAAGAACGAGCTGGGAGGCTGCTGTGAAGTTTCTGCTGAAATGGCACTTTTAGGCGGCCAGCGTAAGCTGAGGGACAAGTCTTACGCGGCCGGTGTAAAACCTGCAGATCAGCAAACTTTCAAAATTTACAGCTTTGGTCCCTGCATGTGTTTGAGGCCATTTTTGGCACTTTTAACACCCGTTAAGCCATTTTCAAGGCTCTACAAGGTCATTAAAGTTTAGAGGACTCAAAATATGCTCGGAAAACTCTCGGATGTCGGCTCGTTTGGTCGTACGGTCGCGTTGTTCGTTAAATTATGACGAAACTCAAACGGACGCGAAAACGATCCAAATTAAGCAATGAATGGTATTTTTGCATGCCGATCACTAAAATAAAAATATTTTAGTGTCTACAAAAATTTTGGATGTCCAGATGTGGTCAGAACGTAAGATATGCGCGTAAATACAAACTTACATCGTTTTTGACACTTTTAGTCCCTGTAAGTTCAAATAAGCATTTTTCGCACACCGAACCCCTCAAAGCTTATTTCTAAGCTATGTTTAGGTTATTTATGGTATGTTTAGCTTATGATCAAGTTCCGGACTGTACGTTGCCTTACGAAACTGCAGACTTTTGCAGTTTGATGCAAATAGTCCCTGTGAGCGAATAAACTTGTTTTCAACACACCAAACCATCCAAAACTTATTTCTAAGTTATGTAAAGGTTATTTAAGGTATGTTAGTCTATGTCACTATTCCGGAGTGTTTTTCGTGTTAAACTGACTGCGTTTACGCACCAGTTTGCGTATAACCTTCCAGAAGGCGATTTAAAGCTTGAAATCAAAATCGAATCAAATCGTAAAATCAACAAACACAAATACACATATAATAACACCAAAACACATTGTTTTATTAATAATTGACATTTTTTTACATTGTACTTCGATTACAGAGCAGAGTTGTCATAGTCTTCCCTACTTTAGGAAATTTCGTCCCGAAATTTTAACTAGAGGAAACTTGTGAGAACAATTGCGGATATTTCGCCTTCATTTGGTCCTCACGTTCCCAAGTAAAATCTGGGCCACATTTGGATTCCCAGCGAACCTTGACCAATCGAATCCGTTTGTTCTTCAACTGTTTGAATGTACGGTCCACTATCTCCACAGGTTTCTCGACAAAGTGCATCGTTTCATCGATTTGGATTTCGTCGAGTGGGATGTGAAGATCAGCGTCAGCTAAACACTTTCACAAATTGGACACGTGAAAAGTTGGATGAATATTTCCAAGCTCTGGAGGTAGCTCTAGTCGATAGGCAACCTTTCCAACCCTTTCAACAATCTTAAATGGTCCAACATATCGCGGTGCAAGTTTTCCTTTCTTTCCAAATCTCACCACTCCCTTCCAAGGTGACACCTTGAGTAGGACATGGTCTCCGACTTGAAATTCCAAAGGCTTGCGTCGCATATCCGCATAATTCTTTGGACGGCTTCTAGCTGTCACAAGATTATCGCAAATTTTCTTGATTTTGTCTGTTGTTTCCAGAATGAGCTCAGGTCCGGTAAGCTGAGTTTCACCGACCTCATTCCAACAGACAGGTGAACGACATTTTCGACCGTATAAAGCTTCGAACGGTGCCATATTAATGCTAGCATGATAACTGTTGTTGTAAGAGAACTCGATCAATGGCAGATGAGAGTCCCAATTACCACCAAAGTCTATCACACATGCTCTAAGCATATCCTCCAAAGTTTGAATCCTCCTCTCAGATTGTCCATCTGTTTGGGGATGATAAGCAGTGCTTAGATTTAGTTGGGTTCCCATAGCAGATTGCATGGTCTTCCAGAAATGAGATGAAAATCGAGCATCACGATCGGAAATGATATCCAAAGGAACACCATGTCGTGATACAATCTCATCAACATAAATCTTTGCAAGTTTATCAGCAGATAGATCCTCGTGAATCGGAATAAAATGAGCTGACTTCGTTAATCGATCGATAACAACCCATATACCATCGTGACCTTTTGATGTATGCGGCAATTTAGTGATGAGATCCATCGCAATGTTCTCCCACTTCCAAACCGGTATCTCTGGTTGTAAAAGCAAGCCAGAAGATCGTTGATGTTCAGCCTTGACTTTGAGATAAGTTAGGCATTTTGATACATACAAGGCAACATCTTTCTTCATACCAGGCCACCTGTACTGAGTACGAAGATCCTTGTACATTTTATCAGTACCAGGATGGATAGAATATCGAGACTTATGAGATTCGTCCATCACTAAAGTGCGAAGATCGTCTTGTTTCGGAATCCACAAACGATCCTTGAAATAAAGCAAACCATCGTCTTTCCTTTCAAGTTTAAACTCGAGTTGAAGCGGTAATTCATGTTTCAATAAGCCTTTGATCACACAAGATTGATGAGCTTGAAGTACACGAGATTGAAGATCAGATAGAGTTCGAACAGAATGAAGCTTGACTCGCTCCTTTCGACTAAGTTCATCGGCTACGACATTCTCCTTACCAGGATGGTAGCGAATCTCGCAATCGTAGTCGTTTAATAGCTCAACCCATCGTCGTTGCCTCATGTTCAGCTCCTTCTGATTAAGAATATGTTGGAGACTTTTGTGGTCTGTGAAAACCACACACTTTGTGCCATAAAGATAGTGTCTCCAGATTTTGAGAGCAAAAACCACAGCACCTAACTCAAGATCATGAGTCGTGTAGTTTTTCTCGTGGACTTTCAATTGTCTAGACGCATACGCTATGACTTTACCTCGTTGCATAAGAACACAACCAAGTCCTAGATTCGACGCGTCACAATAGACAACGAAATCATTGTTTCCATCGGGAAAAGATAGAACAAGAGCATCACACAACTTCTGTTTCAGCGTTTGGAACGCTTGTTCTTGCTTGGGTCCCCACTCAAAAGGCTTATTCTTTTGAGTCGAAGCAGTGAGTGGAACCACAATCTTCGAGAAGTTTAAAATAAAGCGACGATAATATCCAGCAAGACCAAGAAAAGAACGAATCTCTGTGGGTGTCGTAGGTGCATTCCAATCCTTAATAGCAGCTATTTTAGATGGATCCACATGAATACCCTGCTTGTTGACAATATGTCCCAAAAACTGAACTTCTTTAAGCCAAAATTCACACTTGGAGAATTTAGCAAAAAGTTGTTCCTTCTTCAGGAGTTCCAATGTCAACCGAAGGTGTTGCTCGTGATCGGCTCGAGACTTCGAATAAATGAGAATATCGTCGATGAACACAATGATGAACTTGTCTAAATAAGGTTTACAGACCCTATTCATTAAGTCCATGAAGATAGCTGGAGCATTAGTCAAACCAAAAGGCATGACAGTAAACTCGTAATGCCCATATCTTGTTCGGAAAGCAGTTTTGAGAATATCTTCTTCGAATACACGAAGCTGATGATACCCAGAATGCAGATCGATCTTAGAAAAACATGTAGCACCTTGCAGCTGATCGAAGAGATCATCAATTCGTGGTAGGGGATATCGATTCTTGATGGTAAGCTTATTCAGCTCACGATAATCGATACACATTCGAAAAGATCCATCTTTCTTTTTCACAAAGAGGACAGGAGCTCCCCAAGGTGAATAACTCGGACGGATGAATCCTTTATCAGATAACTCTTGAAGCTGTTTCGATAACTCTTGCATCTCAGACGGTGCAAGACAATAAGGTGCTTTCGCAATCGGGTTAGCATTGGGTACAAGGTCAATATGAAACTCGACTTGACGAACTGGAGGCAAACCAGGCAGTTCATCAGGAAACACCTCTGGATAATCCCGAACAATCAGAATATCCTGAATACTCTTGTTCTTGCCTTTCTCCTCGGTGACATGTGCCAGGAAAGCAACATATCCTTTTCTCAAATAACTCTGGGCTTTCGTACACGACATGAGTTTCAATCCACCAGATGGTTTCTCGCCACGAACTTCCAGGATATCGCCAGACGAAAGAGGAATACGAATGATCTTATCGAAACAAACCACCTCAGCATTATGTTTGGTTAACCAATCCATCCCCACGATAATGTCGAAACTCCCAAGTTGCATCGGCGTGAGGTCAATAGGAAAAAGATGGTTATCGAGGTTCAATTGACAACCATGAAGAACAGAATCGAGTACGAGTGGTTTACCAGTAGCAACCTCGACAGATAAGGGTTTCCTCAGTTTAGTTCTAGGTATCGCAAGTAAAGGCTCAAAGGATAACGAAACAAAACTCCTATCGGCACCAGAATCGAAAAGAACAGATGCAAGTTGATTGTTAACAAGGAACGTACCGTTAACAACCTCGTTGTCCGCCCTCACCTCATTCACGTTCAGATTGAATTATCGTCTACGAGCGGGATTCACATTAGCGTTCGCGTTCGGATTCGCATTCGCATTAACCAACCTCGGGCAGTTGTTGCGGAAATGACCCATTTCTCCGCAATTAAAACACGAACCCGGTGGGAATCTCGTAACATTCCCTTGAGCTTGTTCTGGAACCTGAGCAGCTTGATTTTGGCCAAAACGACAAATGTTGGCCAGATGCCCAAGTTTACCACACGTAGTGCACTGTTTACAGGCCTGTTGAGCAACATGATGACCGTTGCAACGAGCACAGTGAGGTGCGGTACCAGCATATTGCTTTTTCGCGGGAGGTAGGGCTGGTGGGTTCTGAGGGTTCTGGTTGGTGACAGCAAAGTTCTGGGAAGCCTTGCTCTTCCTTGACTTTTTAGAAGACTCACCCTGCTTCTTACCCTTACCCTTGTCTTGTGGAGAAACGACTGATTTCTTCTTGTCACCCTTACGGGTCAATTTACCCTTTCTGACCTGAGACTCGGTCAGGGTAGCAAATAATTCAATCGCTTGACGGACAGTGGTAGGATTACTCCCGTCACAATGTCTTGCACAGAATCGGGTAAACCGTCAATATACCTCTCAATTGCCTTTTCCAACGGGGTAACCATCGTAGGACACAACAAACTGAGCTCCTCATATCGATCCGTTTAAGCACAGTGTTCTCCCCCGTCTTGTTTCAAATCATCGAATTCTCGTTCTAAAGCTCGAATCTCATGACGGGGACAGAACTCCCTCATCATGAGAGCTCGGAGTTCTTCCCAAGTTTGTGCCATCGCTACATCGGCACCCCTATCGCGCATCACTCCGTTCCACCATGTAAGAGCACGCTTCTCGAACACACTTGATGCAAATTCAACCTTACGCTCATTCGTACATTGCACATGTCTGAATGTGCTCTCCAAACTTTCAAACCATTGCAGGAGCGCGGTTGCTCCTTGCGACCCAGAAAACTTCAACGGCTTAGCAGAATTGAAATTCTTGAAACTACATTGTGCATTATTGTTGTTATATAATTCATGGATATGGGTCACTACGCCTGGAAGCACATCAGCCATTTGTTGAGCAACTTCTTCAGCAGTAAAAGGTTGAGCATCACGTCGAGGAGGCATTATCTAAAAGGAAACATGAGAAACGAGTGAGGTTGACAATTAGGAAAAACAAAAGAGGTATTGAAAACATCGACAAAACACAAGGAAGGCGATCATTCGTTCGTTACCTCGAACAATCAAATGACACGCAGTGACTAATCAAAGTAAACGGGTCAATATAGTGTATCACTAAAGACATGATCGCCTATAAGTGAACACTCACCCCAAGAGTTCCCAGGTAAGAGTGACTGGTCCGATACTGCGGATTTGTACGAACACTCTAGCCTTAGACAGAAAACTCAGGGTACAGGCATTCACTCTTCCAGTTTGCACGTGTTCACATTATTTAGACCCAAACTTTGACGAGATTTTGAAAATTCAGAGGGCATAAAGCCGAAAATGAATCAAACTGGAAGGGTTCAAAACCTTACAATCAATCATCCAAGGATAAATGATTAATTTTCGAAGCGGATTTGTTATTGTGTTCTCGTTGTGGTTATCACCTAAGGATAGGTGACGGTATTGTTTTAAAATCTAAACACAAGTAAACTTGTGTTAGGGTCCTAGAAAGTTATAGTCTAGGTCAAAGCATTACTAATAACCTAATTCCCTATAACCATTGGCTATGATACCAACTCTTCTGTCACACACCGACCACGTAAAACAACAAACCGTGGCGGAAATGTCGGGGAGTGTTGTAACAGAATCATCGTTTCAACAACCATGGTAATTAAAGTTTCGTTTTATTGATTCATTTAGTAAATTACATTGTCTTAATATCAAACAAACAAATTAAACATCGTCTATTATCGTTATTAAGTCACTAAGGCCTCGTCCAGATCCTATGTGACTCATGCATCCTAGCAATCGATATCACGCAACACCACCTGAAACATATGTAAAAACAAAGTCAGCAAAGAAATGCTGGCGAGCACATAGGTTTTATGAGAGTATCGGATTCATGGCTCATTTATATGTTGAAGTACCTCATTAGACTACAAGAGTCGAAAGTACAAACTTCGTTTTGAAAAGTGTATTGCAACATAATTAACCAACTCAAATCAAGATGGTTGTAGTTTATAAAATCTCGTAGCCATGATTCTTAACCCCAAAACAGTTGTTTTAGTAAACCAACTCGTAAAATATCTCGTAAAAACTCGTTAATAAAACTCGTATGGTTTATATCATTTCGAAAACCTCGTTGTGTGACATTGTTTCAAAATCGTTTCCCAAGTGAACTAAATAATGACATGAAATGTAATATGATAAAAGCACTTATATATAAGATGTACCAACGGTGTATCTACCATGCTTTTATCATGCTACACCCGTCCCATTATCTAATCACAACCCAAAACCAATCGTTTAACCAAATCGTTTATCTCGTTTAAGTCGTTTCAAATCGTTTAACTCGTCCCAAAATCGTATTCGTTTTAATTGTGAAACTACCTATGGTCGTCTCGCTAATAACATTCAAACCTTCGTGACTCGACTATCTCGCTTCTCGCATTAACAAACCACCAAAGGGTAAGTTAACAATCATCAGATTCGGTCGTTACCTACATAACCCCCACACATAACCATGGGTGTAGTCTGATAACGGGATTTGTCAGATCCTATGGTACCATAATCTAATACTGGTCGGTTCGGCCAAAATTAATGAATGTCATTCGTTATGTAATTACAACCAACAAGTTCATCCACATTATCGAAATCGTTATTAGTTTAATATAAACCATCTTGATCGTTTTTGAAATCATCGTTTAAACCTTGAAAATCGTTTAATACATATGAATCACCCCAAAACAATCGAAAACAGTAAAATAGGGGAGCTGTGTACTCACTTTGAATAGAAGGGTATCCTTGATCTAAAGAACTTAGCGAAGCTCAGGCAAACCAAGGAAATTCAAGTAGTACCTAGTAATCGGATTACTAGTAAATAAATCGACACCTAAATCGGAAGATCGGATAGAATGAGGTCTTGTAAACCAAATGAGTGTTGGAACTCATGTGATATGGTTTAACAAAGTATACATTCTAAATCGGAACCTAACCTAAGTGCTTTCGACCCGTTACGACCCATTAAGGTAGCTTATGCTACTTTAACGCGTCGTTCACGCAAAAGCGCGTTCCAGACGTCTAACTAGTCCTATGACAAGTATTATATGCCTAAACATGTTTAATTATGTTGCATAATCAGTTATGTGACTAATGTTTGGGTTACATATGCTTAAAATCCAATTATGCATGAAAAGGGCATTTTGGTCATTTACCTAAGGCATATAAATTACCTATCATACAACTACTTAAACTAGGTGACCATAAGGTTAACCTCGGAAGGTTATTCCCTATGCAACTATGGTCACTAAACATGCTTGGTCGGATCCTAATGATCGACCAAAATGGGTCGAGTTCGAAAGTCTAAGCGGTGGTTTAGACCGCTTTGACTTAAGACTCTAAACAAGCACTAAACTAAAAGTGACGAGCTAAGCATGTTAAAACATGCTTAACTAAGTTAGAAAATAGGTTTTGATATCAAAACAATGTGTTTTGATACCCAAGAGTAGTTTGGTTGAAAAATACGCATAAATACGCATTTTGACCGAAACTACGACTCGTCACTACGCCTAGTCAACGTGGTAATCAGTAGGTATAGTCACAAGGGACTATAACCATCGTGATTACGCTCACGTGGTGAAGTTCAAACGAACTTCTTGTTGACCAACTCGTGGTCAAAGCGATAAAAGAACGAAGGAAGCTTACAAAGGGTCCTTGCTAGGGAGAACTTGATCAATCACACTCAGGTATAAAGCAATGGCTCCAACTTAGAGTGTAATTCAGATCAAGGGTGAAGAAACAAATGAAATGGCTAAGCTATTTATACTTGCTACAAGATCATGACACTTGTTTGTGTGGTCTCCAAGCAAAAATCATGGCCATACGAGTGTTATAAGCTGATTAGAAGCCTTAGGGAGGTGTTAACTTGGTCCCCAAAACATGAAAATTACGTACAAGGGCCTCAAGAATGAGCTGGGAGGCTGCTGTGAAGTTTCTGCTGAACTGGCACTTTTAGGCGGCCGGCATAAGCTGAGGGACAAGTCTTACGCGGCCGGTGTAAAACCTGCATGTCACACCCCCAAAATCCACATGCGGAGTATCACCGCTTGGAGGCATGACTGGCCAGGATCAAGCCACCAATCATATTGAACAAGCATGTAAGTAAACATAAAACCCAACACAATATAATTGGTGTCCAAATCAAAACATAGTTTAAGTTGCAAGCGGAAGCATAATGTCTAAAACCAAAGCATAAGTTAATAATGTTTAAGTTCATCATGAACACTCAATGTTCATGCTCCACAACGACTTTTCCCCACGCAAGCTCCTGCTAAACCTAGTGACTTGCAAAGCATGTAGTAACGGGTCAACAACAAAGTTGAGCGAGTTCACAGTTGGGTGTTTGTTTTAAGTTGTTCCAAAAACAGTTTCCTTTAACTGGCATCCCTGCCGTGGGGGTTACCCCATAGTTTAAAAATGTGAGTTGTTAATCCCTTTTACTCTGGCCTTACAGCCGTGGGGGCTACCCCATGTCCAATCCTCTGGATCTTCGGCCGTGGGGGCTACCCCATGTTTATACTACTAGACTCGTTACCATATCGACCACTGACTTTAGTCATGTTTATGTGCCCTTAGCGTCAATGTCTATCATCATTGACGTGCCCAGATCCATTAGTTCACGCCCGTCCTCTGCGGCACGGTGTGAGGCTTGTCAGACCTAAATAGTGCTATCTAACTAATGACCCGCTCGCCATTGGCCCGACGATTAAGTCGATATAAAAAGGAGGGACTTCGTGATAGAGTTTTGGTCTAGTGAAATTTAAACTGTCCAAGAGGACGAGGAATTACATTCCTTAACCCGCACTGTCCCACCCAAGAAGGACGAGGAATCCATATTCCTTAACCCATTCCCAACCCACCGGGAATTACCATGCTTTGTAGAAAGTGTGAACTCACTTTGATTTGCTCGGCAGATAAACAAAATGGTCACTCGAGCTCTATGGGGTCAACCACGTCCGGATTGAAGGTAGAAAAGGATGATCCGAACAAGAAAGATTCGAGAGATGGGGATGTGTTGTCGTCGGCTTTGAGAGGGAGATGTATTAGGGTTTGGTGTGTGTTATGAGATTTGCAACAAATGAGGAGTATACACATTCCTCATGGTTTATGCGACACAAGGGAGTGGGCCGAACCCATCATGGGCTGCCCTTGGTTCGGATACAAAGAGTGTAGCCCGAATGGGCTTGTGCGATCGGGTTATGTTGTGTGATCGGTTCGTTTATATACATACATTCATTACACATAAACACATATCAAACATAACATTTCATTAATCATCAAGGTTCACATAATCACATAGGATCCACATACGTTACATTAACACAAAGATAAGTTCTGAAGTACGAGTTGTCACATTATCCCCAAGTTGAAAGAAATTTCGTCCCGAAATTTGGTACGTACTCACTGAGGAAGCTAGTTAAGTTGCATGGTTTTCCTGGTTTTCCTGGGGTGTCACACTGTAGATCAGCAAACTTCCAAATTTACAGCTTTGGTCCCTGCATGTGTTTGAGCCCATTTTTGGCACTTTTAACACCCGTTAAGCCATTTTCAAGGCTCTACAAGGTCATTAAAGTTTAGAGGACTCAAAATATGTTCGGAAAACTCTCGGATGTCAGCTCGTTTGGTCGTACGATCGCGTTGTTCGTTGAATTACGACGAAACTCAAACAGACGCGAAAATGATCCAAATTAAGCAACGAACGGTATTTTTGCATGCCGATCACTAAAATAAAAATATTTTAGTGTCTACAAAAATTTTGGATGTCCAGATGTGGTCAGAACGTAAGATATGCGCGTAAATGCAAACTTACGCCGTTTTTGACACTTTTAGTCCCTGTAAGATCAAATAAGCATGTTTTCGCACATCGAACCCCTCAAAGCTTATTTCTAAGCTATGTTTAGGTTATTTATGGTATGTTTAGCTTATGATCAAGTTCCGGACTGTACGTTGCCTTACGAAACGGCAGACTTTTGCAGTTTGATGCAAATAGTCCCTGTGAGTGAATAAACTTGTTTTCAACACACCAAACCATCCAAAACTTATTTATAAGTTATGTAAAGGTTATTTAAGGTATTTTAAGTCTATGTCACTATTTCGGAGTGTTTGTCGCGTTAAACTGACTGCGTTTACGCACCAGTTTGCGTATAACCTTCCAGAAGGCGATTTAAAGCTTGAAATCGAAATCGAATCAAATCGTAAAATCAACAAACACAAATACACATATAATAACACCAAAACACATTGTTTTATTAATAATTGACATTGTTTTACATTGTACTTCGATTACAGAGCACAGTTGTCACAGGCGTATCCACCATGCTTTTATCATATTACACACGTCTCGTTACTTAAATCATTTATCAATAACCAACAAAATGTCTTGTTTAAATACATGTCAAAATGTTATGCCTAAACAATGTTCAATGTGAAATGTAAATCATATTTTGTGTTGGTGCATATGTCTGTCGACTTCGTCTTGTATCGAGTCTTGTAATAGGTTTGATAGATCAGGACACGTAGAACGAGAAAAATGGGAAACAGGTCGGAACCAGCAGGTTCACACAAACTGACCAGTTCATGCGAACTGGCAGTTCGTGCGACCTGGTGAGTTCTAGTTCGTGCGACCTGGCATTCCTATAAATAGGTGTCTTGAGATTTCATTTGTAACTTTCTGATTCCGGTAGCGAAGCTCTGCCGAAGTATCTCCAGGTTGTAAAATGTCATCAAATCAATACAAGAGATAGATTAAGTGATTCTAGTGTGTATACAGCTGAAATAACTCTGATACGTCTGATTCCACCTCTCGTATTGGACGAGATCTCTTCTGAACGACTCGTTTGGTCGTGCAAACGATCCTACAAGTGGTATCAGAGCACTTAAAAAGTATCTTATGAAATCTAAGGAAGATGACAGTGATGTTGAAAATGTTCATGTGATAAAGAAGCAGGTCAAAGAAATTCCAGCTTTCAAGATTGAAAAGGAAGTTGTTACAGAAAAGATGCCTGAGAAATGTGAAAATTGTGAAGCTGTGAAAAAGCAAAACAGCACATTGATTCATAACATGAACAGACTGAAAGAATCTTATGAAGTTCTAAACAAAGCTATGAATCAATACAACGAATCAAGCAGTGAACAAGCGACAGCTATGAAGACACTTCAAGGAGCATACATGACAAAGCAGAAAGTTGTCAATGATTACATTGAAAAATGTGCTGAACTTGAACAGAAATTGGAAACCCAGAGAATAGAAACTGAAAGGGTTAACAGATTATTGAAAAGTTACTCATGTGCTTCTTATCTGATTGACAGGATATACCCTACAGTTGAAGGCATGAAGGCGTTTGAAGAAGAAGAATCTGAAGTAAAGGATACTGGTAAGAAACACAGTACTAACTATACCAAGTGTCCGCATCCTCTTGAAAATGGATATTCTCCATGAAATCCTAATTCGGAGAGAGTAAAAAAGGCAACCAATTTACAGTGGGAGTCTGAACCTTCAAATGGATTGCCAGACAACATCGATGTCACTTTCACATCGTCAGACACTGATCATGAGTCTGAATTAATAAAAAAAGTGGTCGATCAGGTGTTGGATAAAGATGAGACTGAAGAGTCAAACTCAGAGTCAAAGTCCAACACGTCAAGTCCAACAGTAAAAAAGGACAAACGGGTTTACAATAAAGAATTTCTGTTATCAAAAAATAATTTGAATGACGAAACATTCAAAGTAGCATATACTTTGAATGATTCTGACAAATTATATTCTGATGAAGAATTTCCAATAAGAGGTGTTAAAACTGAAATGATTAACAAGGTTTTCAAACTAACAGAAATTAATATTTCTGAAATAAAAGGTGTAAATCTTGCTGAAAAACGTAAACCTTACACCTCAAGATTTCAACAAAGGTTAAACAAGAAAAAGGGTTACGATTCTGGTTCAGGTTATCGAAAGAAACCAAACCATAACGGTAATTTCAAAAAGAAGGGATTGGGTTTTATTCCACCAGAAAATCATAAAAATGAGAAAACTTATAAACCAAAAACTGTATTTGTTTCAGGATCAAGTTCGGAAGAAGAGGAAAAGAGCACATTCTGGAAGCAATCGAACAAATAATTCCTTGCGAAGAAGCAAGAAGGAATGAAGAATGAAGCTGCTCAGAAAAAGGAGACGAGAACCTGTTATCAATGCAGAAAAGTTGGTCACATTGCCAGACACTGTTCAAAGGCAACCAACACACAACAGGGAGTGTCTCTTAAACTCAAAGAAAAAGTTGTTGAGAAAACCAAACCACCAACCAAAAAATTTAAAGTTTTTGAAAATTCAACATTTGAGGTTGGTGAGTGTTCAAAAAGTTTTTACAAAAGAAAGGTGAATCTTAACAATCAAAAGTGGGTTGTTAAGAAATCTGATGTTAGTTCTGACAATGAATCTGACTCGTCAAAGTCAGAGGAGTCATATTCTGGCAATGAATCTGATTCGTTAAAATCAGATGAGTCACAAGTTGAGCTAAAAGGTGAAAATTCAGTACCGCCAATGGATGACGCAAATTTTCCACCATTACGGGCTGAAAATTTTAAATCAAAAATTGGAAAAGTTGAAATTTCAAATCATTTTTTTTTTCTGAAAAGAAAGAATTTGATGTTGAAAAAGATTTTAACCCCAAAGTGAAACATATTTTCGGGAAAATGATTGATGGGAAGGTAAAAGGGGTAAAAGAATTTTATGAGTCGAAAAAGAGTAAACCAAATGAAGATGGTTCACCCATGTTCGTATCGTCATGGGATAGAACCTATCACGACTAAAATCCGGACTTGCCGGAGCTCCCAAGTTGGTAATCGTGGAGCATGAATCGGCATCTTTCTTGAAAAATTAAAAATTGTCATATTTCGATTTACAAGTGGTAGTGTTGATGAAGAACTTACAAGTGGTTAATCAAGGTCATTAAGTTGAACTTGATGTAACTTACACTCAAATGGTAATTTGGAAAACAAAGTGATGAATGAATCCCCATGTTTGTTGAAATGACAAATAAAACTAATTTTCTGGAAAAAACCATTTGATTAAAACAAACTTAAGTGTTTTGAAATCATAATGGGAAAATAGTTTGTTGTCAGGGGGAGTTCTGATTGTTTACGCCAAGTGGATGGCGAATTGATGCAATTCACATCAGTTTATCAGTTTATTTGTACAGTTTATTGCGTTTATTTTCAAAATTTCCCGGAAAATCAAAATTGAAACATATTTTGATTTTAGGGGGAGTAAAAAATTTGTAATTTTGAAAATTTGAAAAATCCAAAAACATGATAAAATTTGAAAAAGCCAAAAACATTCAAAAAATCAAAAAGAGTTTTGTGTAAAAAGAGGAAATAATAGTACATCAGTGGACTATCAGTGCACGCTAGAGAAATGAAAAGTTTTATAAAGTTTTAAACAGTCTCACTAGGGATGTGTCGATAGGCTCAGCTAAGACTAGTAGTTTTGCAAAAATGATACAAACATAAAGCAAAATGCCTTAGTTTAGTGGGAAACACGGTCGAACGCATAGTACTTAGTTTTGTCCTTCTTCACTGTGTGCCTGCTCGGTAATTGCTGATTGTCGAAAGACATAAAACCGGTTAAGTTTGTGAGCTTTCACAACTTTGCTGAAAAATCACTGTGATTATGTGTTTTCATTTTGAAAGATTTAAACTTGTTTGATTTCTTTATTTTGTTTAAGCATTGGACATCCTCTGCGTATACGTGAGTATCGAACTGGATGTTAGTGCCTAAACGTTCTGCTTTATTTTTCTTGGTGTTTCGTTTAAATCTTGGATCACCTCTGCGTATATGTGAATATCGAACTGGTAATTAAGATCTAAACACTTTCAATTTGTTTTTATTTCTTTTTTTGTTTAAACATTGGACTTTCTTTGCGTATCGAAAGATCGACCTGATTGTTAATGTTTAAACATTCTGTGTTGTTTTTACACAAATCATAAGTTGATGAAAGTTTAAAGGCGTTATTTGGGTCAGTGCATTACATGATGAGGGGATATGCTAAGATCGTGGGGTCCATAAGACTTTAGTGCTATCTAATATACCCTAATCGTATCAGTAAGCATTACGAACATCTTAGAGGAGTTTAAGTGGATCACAATATCGATGATCTAGGGTGAATTGTTTAAAAGCTTTAAGTGGTAATGTTTAGATCAACGGTGCAGCTAATTTGTCTCATGAAACTGATATGATCCTCTAACGCATACTCACAAAAATATGTCTGTATATAGTTTATTTCCCAAAATCCAAAAAAGATTTTAAGTGTGTTTTAGCATAAAATTTTGAAAATCCAAAAAGATTTTATTTTATATTATTTTCAACAACTGGTGTTGGAAAGCTGATTTTCAAAATTCCAAGTGCTAAACATGATGAACATCAAGGTTTGGGAGAGTTTGTTGAAAAAGAAAAATGATTTTGAATTGAAAATTTTCACCAAATTTGAATGTTTCAAATACAAGTGGTGTATAAAATTGTTATAAAATCTTACTTTTGGGTAGAGTTGGTGCAGGTTAAGAGCCAGGAATCATTCCTGAACCTGTGATAGTGTTATGCCAGGCTACGATCCCAGTTTATCGATAGGGGGAGTCTGAAGATGAAAAGTCAGGTTCCTGATCCTGTTGCTACGGAAAGCCAGGAGACGTTCCAGAACCTGTATAAGCATTAGAGCCAGATTCAGATTCTGGAGAAGCGTTCGAGATAGAAGCTGCTAATGCTGATGAACTTAAAGAATCAAGAGATCTGAGCAAGAAGAGAAGAGAGCCAGGTTGCGATTCTGGAAGAAGAGAGAAGAGAGAAGAGAGAGAAAGACAGAGATTGAGAATGCTTACAATGGAGAATTCTTTGGAGAGAGCGAGAAGACTGATAAAGATTGAAGACTCGACATATTGAAGACTCGTACCGAAGACTCGTCAACATCCAAGGGGGAGTTTGTTGGTGCATATGTCTGTCGACTTCGTCTTGTATCGAGTCTTGTAATAGGTTTGATAGATCAGGACACGTAGTACGAGAAAAATGGGAAACAGGTCGGAACCAGCAGGTTCACACGAACTGACCAGTTCGTGCGAACTGGCAGTTCGTGCGACCTGGACATGTCTAGTTCGTGCGAACTGGATAATATACAGTTCGTGCGACCTGGTGAGTTCTAGTTCGTGCGACCTGGCATTCCTATAAATAGGTGTCTTGAGATTTCATTTGTAACTTTCTGATTCCGGTAGCGAAGCTCTGCCGAAGTATCTCCAGGTTGTAAAACGTCATCAAATCAATACAAGAGATAGATTAAGTGATTCTAGTGTGTATACAGCTGAAATAACTCCGATACGTCTGATTCCTCCTCTCGTATTGGACGAGATCTCTTCTGAACGACTCGTTTGGTCGTGCAAACGATCCTACATTTTGTATAATCGAATATCATGTAAAATCAAATGTTATGTATGGTGAATAAAGAGAATTCACTCAACCCCATATGTATATGTTAATGTAAAATCAAATGTCATGTAAAAACCAAATGTTATGCATAAAACAATGTTTTTTAATAAACAAATGTTTGAATCAAAAGTTATGTTTTGAAAATAAAACAATGCTTTAATTGATAGAACATTTATTTGGTAATGTTTATCACATACACTCAAGCCTTGCGACTGGCCGACAAACCCTTAACAAGTTAAAGGTTTATCAATTATGTATATCGGATTCTATCATTCCTTACGTCCAAATAAACCTAGGATTCCAGGAACGGGAGTTGTCAATTCCTATGGTACCATTACATAGTACTAGCGGCGTGATCAGTGTTAATGAATGTATTTTTGACCCGTTAAACAAACCAAATGTAATACCAAATGTAAGCATGTTATGTGACAACAATGTACTAAGTATACTAAGTGAACATACATAGCAAAATTGTAATGTAAATTAATGTGTACATATGCTGAATAAACATATGAAACAAATGTGTTTATGAAATCAATGTGCTAGCATGCTCAGTCAACATACATAGCAAAGCATAAATGAAATCATGCACTATATGCGTACTAAATAACATAGTAAGTATATGTCATGAAAGCACGAAAAGCATGAAAGTAACAAGTAGGCACATGTGTTTCACCCCAAAATATTTGAAAACAGTAAAAGAGGGGACTATGTACTCACTTGATATTGCGTAATAGACTTGAAATAACAACCAAGTAACGCTCAAAGGATCACGGAATCAAACGGCACCTAATATAGGTAACTATGTTAATAAACCGGACCTAAATCGGGAGATCGGATAGAATGAGGTCTCGTAAACCAAATGAGTATTGGAACTCACATGATATGGTTTAACAAAGCCTACATTCTAAAACAAAACCTATCCTAAGTGCTTATGACCCGTTTAGGTAGCTTACGCTACTTTAACGCGTCATTTGCACGAAAGCGCAAACGAGTAGCCTAACTAGTCCTATGGCAAGTATTATATGCCCTAACATGTTTAAATATGTTGCATAATCAGTTTAGGTGACAAAATTTAGGTTACATATGCTTAAAATGAAATTATGCGCATAAAGGGCATTTTGGTCATTTTCCTAAGGCATATAAACTACCTATCCTACAACTAATTAAACTAAGTGACCATAAGGTATAACCTCGGAAGGTTATTCCCTATACAACTATGGTCACAAAAATATGTTTGGTCGGATCCTAATGATCGACCAAATGGGTCAGGTTCGAAAGTCTAAGCGGTTGTTTAGACCGCTTGACTTAAGACCCTAATCAAGCACTAAACTAAGAGTGACGAGTTAAACATGTTAAAACATGTTTAACTAAGTTAGAAAACAAGTTTGATATCAAAACAAAGTGTTTTGATACCCGAAAATAGTTTCATCGCAAAATGCGCATAATCGGCATTTTGACCGAAACTATGACTCGTCACTACGCCTAATAAACGTGGTAATCAGTAGGTATAGTCATAAGGGACTATAACCATCGTGATTACGCTCACGTTTCAAAGTTCAAATGAACTTTGACTTGACCAAATCATGGTCAAAGAAGAAAGTCAAACATTGTTTGACTTTCATGCTTGAAATGCATAACCAAGCATGAAGGAGACTTACAAAGGGTCCAAGCTTGGAAAGAAACAAAGAATACTGAAGAATGGAGCCTTCAACCAAGAAGGGATAGCTCCAATAAGAAGTAATGAGCATATTAGAGATGATGAGCAAATGAAAATGGCAAATGTGATGGGTATTTATAGACTTTCATGAATCATTAGGATGATTACATGTGTTTTGAGACTTGATCTTGGCCATACACTTGTTGCCCATAGTTTTAAATACTAGGGGAGTCCAAAAACAAGCCCAAGGTATGCTAATTCTATGGTTAAAATCAATGGGAACACCTGCTGATTGCCAGATTCAATGTTTCTGTCTGCAGAGTCTGTCGTGCCCCGCGTAGACTTAAGTCTAGGCTTACGCGGCCCGCAAGAGAGTTTCAGGTTTTGGCAGTTTTGGTCCCTGCAAGCAATAAACTTAGTTTTTGATGCTTTTAAGCCCCGTTAACCCCATTTCAAGGATCTAAAATGATGTCAAAGTATAGGGGACATGAAATATGCTTGAAAATATTATGGATGCCAGTTCGTTTGGTCGTACGGTCACGTTATTCGGTTAATTACGACGAAAACTTGAACGGACGCGAAAACGATCCAAATTATGCGACAAATGGTATTTTAGCATTCCAATCACTAAAATAAAATATTTTAATGATTACAAAAATTTTTGGATGTCCGGATGTGTTCCGAACGTAAGATATGCGCGTAAATGCAAACTTATGCACTTTTTGACGCTTTTAGTCCCTGTTGATCAAATAAGTTTATTTTCGCATACTGAACCCCTCAAAGCCTATTTATAAGCTAAGGTAAGGATATTTAGGGTACGTTTAGCTTATGATCATGTTCCGGAAGGTACGTTGCCATACGAAAAGACAGACTTTTGCAGTTTGACGCAAATAGTCCCTGTGAGCGAATAAACTTGTTTTTGCCATACCAAACCCTTCAAAACTTATTTCTAAGTTATGAAAGGTTATTTAAGGTATGTTAAGCATATGTTGATGTTCCAGAGTGTTTGTTACGTTAAACTGATTACGTTTACGCATCAGTTTGCGTATAACTTTCCAGAAAGCGATTTATAGTTTGAAATCGAACAAGAATTGAAATGAGAAATTGTCAAACATAAATAAACAAATATAGGGGTCAAAATACGTTGTTTTATTGATAATTGAACTGTTCAAAGTTTGTATAATGATTACACAAACACAGATGTCACAACTCTCCCTGTCGTTTGACTCTTCCTTCAGGCTCCCCCTTTCGTTAAGCTTCCGTGCTTTTGGGATCGACACCTAGCTTTCCGGTTACAAGCTCCCCCTTTCGATGAGCTCGTCTTCAGATTCCCCCTTAGACTCGGCTATCGGGATCATAATCTGGCATAACATCTACAATATCTCGAACATTTATAAAAATTTAACAATTTTAAGATCGAAAACCTAACTCTCAGCATAAGCTGGAGCATTTCAAATATGTGACAGTGAAAGCTTCTTAGGTTTTTCCAGGAATGATAACCTGGCTTCTTAAACTCTTTTTAGATCAAGAATCTGGCTCTATTACATAAATATAACAATATGAATATATCCAGAATTACTTGACTCTCTCCCCCTATCAAATTATGTAGGATCGTTTGCACGACCAAACGAGTCATTCAGAAGAGTTTTTGCTCAATACGAAAGGCGAAAACAGACGTATCGAGATAATTCAGCTAGCAATTCACTTTAAACTGTCTTTTGATTGATTTGACAAAGAATTACAGCGAGTAGACACTTCGGCTCTCAAACCGGAAAAAAATTTCGTACAAAATGACGAAGACAAGACACCTATTTATAGGTAAGGTGATTTCGCACGGAATAGCTCATGCGAAATCAAGTTTCACACGAAATATTAATTTCGTGCGAAATTACCAGTTGATTTCGTACGAAATTACATATTGTAATTTCGTGCGAAATTACCTTTTACCTATTTTTGACATTTTTCTTGTATTACGTGCCCTGATCTATACAATCTAATACAAGAGTTGATACAAGACGAAGTCGACAGACGTATGCACTAACAGACTCCCCCTCGGATGTCGACGAGTCTTCAATACATGCCTTCAACATCTTCAGTCTTTATCAGTCTTTTCGAACTCTACCAAAGTATCTGACAATGTAAAACATCTTCATTCTTTCTCTTCTCTTCTTTTCCAGGATCTCTTCTGACTCTATGTTCTCTTGATCAGATCTCTTGATTCCTTAAGTTCATCAGCATCATCAACTATCGTAAACATCTGAATCTTGAACTGGCTCTATTATCTTCTGACTCCCCTTTGTAAGCAGACTCCCCCTTAAACTATACTGGGATCGTAGTCTGACCTTCACATCCTACACATTCTCTACCTTACAATAAATTTCACAAATTTAAAATTTGACAGATTTACTCTCTGCTAACCACTTGTAGAAACACAATTTTTCAAAGAATGATTTTACAATGTTAATCTCTGATGAACCACTTATAAGAAAAACATTTTTTATTCATTTTACACAGACTCCCTCTCACTAAATATTCATCATGTTTAGCACTTGGAATTTTGAAAAACTGCTCTTCAACATCAGTTGTCGAAAATCTATTTGAATTTTTCAAAAAATTATGCTAAAACACACTAAAAATCTTTTTGATTTTGAAATAAACGAAATACAATAAAGAAATATTTACAAACAATATTTTTTGTGAGTTTGTGTAAGAAGATCATATCAGTTTTTGAGACAAATCACCAACACCGTTAAGCTTTAAACATTTTAAGTTCTAAACGATTCACTTAGATTGTCAGTATATTGATCCACTTAAATTTTCACACAAAGTTCAACTGTTCCGAGATATGAGATTAATGTTTTAAGCATTTGAACTTATTCACATGTCCCACCTCAGAATATACTCCCGTATCCAGATCCCAATATTCAGTCTTACAGGTGAGTATACCTAGATGATATCTGTAAAGGGTTAAAATGCGAGGGCCATGAGAGCTCAGGCTATTGCTTCCGCAAAATCAGAGAGATGATGGCTTCGACTTTTGGTGTGTTCCCTTTAGAGAATCTTTTCTTCAATAGCACATGATTAGCATTTTGCAATGTTTCATCATTTTTTATGCTGAGGGTGGTGCTATATTTCAAGCAAGTGCAAAGTATTATACGGGGACTAGGCCATTGCTTCCGTAAAATCAGAAGTCCCTGGATAATACCCCAGATATCACTGAGTATAAAGACCTAGTATCTCAGAAAGAGGGACCTTTCAAACAAGATTTTGGGGGTTACCCATATATCCGAGAGATGTTCCCCACGATATAAGTAAGTTTGAAATTTAGGTTTATATCTCGACACAATCTACTAAATGTGCAAAAACCTACTGGCATATCATCAGTGAGACCGTTTATCACAATTGACTTTCCAATTCTTTAGCATGCTGTGATAGTCGTGATCGTCCACTGATGTACTATCATTTCCTCTTTTTACAACAAAACTCAAATTTTTTTAATTTTATCATGTTTTTGACTTTTTCAAATTTTCAAATGTTTTTGGATTTTCTGTAAATTTCTTACTCCCCCTAAAATTCAAAATCATTTAAAATACAAAGTAAAGTAACAAACTGACATCGAATCACTTCAATTCGCCATCCACTTGGCATAAACAATCAGAACTCCCCCTTACAACAAACTATTTTCCCATTAAGATTTCAAAACACTAAAGTTTGTTTTAATAAAAAATGGTTTTTCCGGAAAATTAATTTTGTTGATTTTACAAACCACTTGTAGGTTAGGGGATAAACTCATCATCTTGTTCTTCTTTAACCTCTTGAAAAATATAACAATTTTAAATTTAAACACCAAATGTCACTTGTAGAAAATCAAGTACAACTTAATGTCCCTGATTTACCACATGTAGGTCGAAATATCACCAATAGTGAATTTCTCAAGAAAGATGCCGATTCCTGCTCCACACTTACCAACCTGGAAGCTCCGGCAAGTCATACTTTTTCACATATGAAAAACAGACATCCAAGCCTGACCAAACTTGGATGTTTCCTCCTCATCTTCACTCGGGGTGTAAGTCGCTTTCTTTGTTTCATAAAATTCTTTAACCCCTTTTACCTTCCCATCTACCATCTTCCCAAAAATCTTTTTCACATTTCCGTTAAAAACTTTTTCGACATCAAATTCTTTCTTTTCAGAATAGAATTGATTCGAAATCTCAACATTTCCAATTTTTCTAAAATTTTCAGCCCTCAATGGTGGAAAATTTACATCATCCATTGGAGGTACTGATGTTTCTATTTTTAGCTCAACTTGTGGCTCCTCTGACTTTGTGGAATCAGATTCATCGCCAGATTTCACATCTGATTTCTTAATAACCCACTTCTGGTTGTCAAGATTTACTCTTCTCTTGTAAAATCTTTTTGAACATTCACCAATCTCATATGTTGAGTTTTTAAACACTTTAAACTTTTCAGTTGGTGGTTTAGTTTTATCAACAACTTTTTCTTTGAGTTTAGAAACAACTTCCTGTTTTGTGTTGGTAGCCATTGGACAATTCCAGGCAATGTGACCAACTTCTTGACATCTGTAACAGGTTCTTGTCTCCTTTCTCTGATAACCTTCATTCTTCTCAAACTTCTGTTTTTCTGAAAAAAACTCTTTGTTTGAATGCTTCCAGAAGGAGCTCTTTTCTTCTTCCTCAGCACTTGTCCCTGAAACAAATACTGTTTTTGGTTTAAATTTTTTTCATTTTTATGGTTTTTCAGTGGAATAAAACCAAGACCTTTCTTTTTGAAATTACCGTTATGGTTTGATTTCTTTTGAAAACCAGAACCAGAACTGTAACCTTTTTTCTTGTTTAATCTTTGTTGAACTCTTGAAGTGTACTTTTTAGGTTTTTCATTAAGATTTACATCCTTTATTTCAGAAATATTAATTTCTGTTAATTTGAAAACCTTTTTGATCTTGTCAATTTGAACACTTCTTATTGGAAATTCCTCATCAGAATATAATTTGTCTGAATCACTCAAAGTATATGCCACTTTGATTGTTTCGTCATTCAAATTAGATTTTGATAACAAGAATTCTTTATTGTAAACCCGTTTTCCTGACGACTTTGAACTCTTGACCGACGAACTCGAACTTCCGGACTCGGACTTTGACTCTGATTCCTCATCTTTATCTAACACCTGATCGACCACTTTTTTTATTAACTCGGACTCATGATCAGTGTCAGACGATGTAAACGAGACGTCAATGTTTTTTGGTAAATCATCAATTGTTTCGGACTTTAACTTTATATTGACAACCTTTTTTACTTGCTCCTCATTTGGTTTTCTGGGAGAATAACCTTCCCAGATCGGAGGCGGACACTTGTTATAATTTGCACTTTGTTTCTTACTAGTATCCTTTTCTTCCTTCTTCTTGTCCTGAAAAGCTTCAAAACCTGCAACAGTTGGATAAATTCGATCAATCAAATAATCAGAACTTGAATAACTTTGCAACAAACGTCTGATTCTTTCATTTTCAATCTTTTCTGTTTCCAATTCTTGCTTTAGCTTTGCACACACTTCAATATAATGATTTATGGCTTTCTGCTTCGTCATCATCACTGCATTTATCATAGTTAACGCATCTTCTCTTTCAGAATTTGTCTTTTGTAGACCATTCACTGTTCTATTCAACACATCATATGATTCTTTCACGTAATTGAGATTGAACAGTAATTGTTCTTTCATCTTATCTTGCTCACTCAATTTCTCATCTTTCTCTTCACACTGCTTGCACGACTCCAAACATTTTAAGCAAGGTTTTGTGACTTCAACAATCTTTTCCATTTCGATAATCTTTTCAATTTCAACTATCTTTTCAACAACTTCAACTTCCTTTATAGCAACTTCAACTTCTTCATTTTGTTCAGAAATCTTTTCCTGAACAACACTTTCACTTTTTAACTGTTTCTGATTCTTTGCTGCACGTTTCTCCTTCAGCTTCTCCACTCTATCTGCAAAATAAAATTGAAAACTTTCAGTAGATAAATGAGTTTTTGAAATATTAATATGCTTTTCTTCCTCATCATCACTATCATCATTTGATGATTTATCAAACACTTGTGTTTGTTCTGAACTATCATCTGAAGAACTAGATTCATCATCTTGATTCTTCTCATCACTTGCAAATACTTTCATCCATTCTGTCATTAAATCTGGCTCTTGAACTATTTGTACAATGAGAGCTACCACTTTTGAATCAGGTGGAATGTATTTGTCCCAACTGAAACCTTCTGCCACTTTTTCATCATCTTGATCAATTATACCAAAATAAGCTTTCTTATTTGCTTCTTCGATCATTTTAGCATGAGAAGTTTGTGGTTCCTTTTGTTGATATGGTTGATGAGCAACTTGTTGATATATGGCTTTTCGATAATAATCATTACCACCAAACGGATTCTGTGCTCCACTTGCTTCTCGATTTTTACATTCTCTCTTGAAATGACCTTTCTCCCTGCATCGAAAACAAGTAACTTTAGATTTATCAAAACCCAAAGTAGAAACATTTGCATCTAGGAAATCATTTCTCCCTGTAATCATCTTAAATTTTTCAGCTCTTCTCAAAACACTCGCTAAACACCACTTGATATCCATCAGTTCCATTTCCTCAGCATCTATCTGATCGTAATCCTCTTTTGTCAACATAGGATTTCCAATCCTTCCTGCAACCAACCCTTCATATGATTCCAATACTGTAGCTAGCAATGACATATGACTTTTAGCTATTTCTTCAGAAAATTTTTGACCATTCTGAAGATGCAATGCAATGTTGCAATGTAAAATTTGACCATTGCTGCTGTTTGAACTTTGGAACTGATGACTCGAGGTTGATTCTTTTGGATTAACACTTGGATATGAAGAAAATCCACTGCTACTATTTGGACTTTGATTGACTGATCCAGATGAGTTTTCAGCACTGAAAGCAGTTTGGATTTTTGGACTTGCTTCGACATTCTGAACACTCCCTTTGAAGTACATCTTAACATCTTGTTGTGAACTTGGATTGTTCATTCTTGCAATCTTTTGTTGCTGAAGATCTTGTCCTTCAATCTTTTCAATGAACTGGGAAATTGTCAAACCATCATATTCTCCAGTATTCTTTAATATCATCAAAAATGTACCCCATTCTTTCTGAGGTAAAGCATCGGCTAGTTTGTCAACCCATTCTTCACGATCTTTGTTGATATTTAACAATGACATTGAACGCACTAAGTGACAATATCTTTCAATCAGTTTCTTAGTATCTTCTCCTGGCAAACTTGTGAATAAATCAAATTCTTTCTTTAATAATGCCTTTTTACTCTTGATCATCTTCTCACTTCCCTCAAATTTAATTCTAAGAGCTTCCCAAATTGAACGTGAAGTCTTATCATGTTGAAGCAATATGAAAATGTCTTATTTAATAGCTTGCTGAAGTAAACTGATCATCATCTTTTCTGCTTTGTACATGTCTCGTTCTTTGTCCGTGAATTCATAAATTTGCTTTTCAACTCCCAAGTCTGTACGTGGTAGAACATACTTTTTCTCAACACACTCCCAAGACCTCAAATGATTAGCTTGAACCCATTTTTCAAACCGATCTTTCCAACCATAATACTCTTCAATGCCCATGAGTTTCGAGGGTTTTTGCAAAGTTCCAGTTTCATTTTCCAAGTTCATGTTCTGAGCAATAGTAGCTGGAGTAGTCGGAGCTGTAGCAAACGCGTTATAGAATTCTTCTTCCATGATTCGGCAAATTTTTTTCAAAAACAGACACTTTCAAACGAAATCTCTCAAGCGAAATACCTTTACAAATGAAATAACCAACTTCACACGGAATAACAACACAAGCGAAATACCAGCTTCACACGAAATACCCTTTTCACATGAAATATCTAATTTCGTACGAGATAACCAAACGAAATACCAGTTGATGCGAAATAAACTAATTTCGTGTGAAATCCTTAAACGAAATTACAAACTGGTGCGAAATAAGGCTTATTTCGTGCGAAATACTGCTGATGTCATCATCTCGAGCTGTTTTTGTCAAAATTGATCAGGTTTTAGTCCGATTTTAGATTTGAAACTTTCAAGGCTTTGTTAAAACACTGTTGTGCGTATAATGTGTGAAATTCAGGTCGTTTTAACCGTGAAATCAAGTTTTGAAAAGAAGGTGTAGAAATCAGAAGTTTAAGCTGAATTGGTAAGAACTATTCCTCCTGAGCTCTGATACCACTTGTAGGATCGTTTGCATGACCAAACGAGATAATTCAACTAGCAATTCACTTTAAACTGTCTTTTGATTGATTTGACAAAGAATTACAGCGAGTAGACACTTCGGCAGCACTTCGGCTCTCAAACCGAAAAAAAATTTCGTACAAAATGACGAAGACAAGACACCTATTTATAGGCAAGGTGATTTCGCACGGAATAGCTCATGCGAAATCAAGTTTCACACGAAATAGTAATTTCGTGCGAAATTACCAGTTGATTTCGTACGAAATTACATATTGTAATTTCGTGCGAAATTACCTTTTACCTATTTTTGACATTTTTCTTGTATTACGTGCCTTGATCTATACAATCTAATACAAGACTTGATACAAGACGAAGTCGACAGACGTATGCACTAACAAATTACTTTATATCTGACAGTTTAAGAATCCAAAACCTCACGAATAATCTTCCAAGTCCAAATTAATGACCTTGGAGATTTCACAAACTGTTTTTGATTTTTCATTTTAAAACTTCAAGTTTCAAATTAATGAACTTGTTTTATTTTTAGAAACACGTTCAACATACTTAGATTTTGAAATTCAGCTCTCAGATATCGGTTGTCGAAAATAAAGTAGAAACAAATTTTTTTTGTATTTTTCTAAAACAAAAAGCAGTAAACAAATATTTACAGACAATATTTTTGTTTGAGTTCGAGTCAGATGATCATATCAGTTTTTGACAAATCACTAGCACCATTGAGCTTTAAATACTTTAAGTTCTAAACGATTCACTTAGATTGTCAGTATACTGATCCACTTAAATTTTCACACAAAGTTCAACTGATTCGAGATACGATTTAGTGTTTTAAGTACTTAACTTATTCGCGTGTCCCACCTCAGAATATACTCTCGTATCAAAATTCCCTAGATTTAATCTTACAGGTGAATATACCATAATGATATCTGTACTCTGGGTTAGTGCGAGACCTTGAGAGCTCAGGTATGAACTACCGTTCAGTCAAAGAGATGAAGGCTCGACTTTAGGTGTGTCCCACTTAGGGATCTTCTTTAGAACTGCACTTGAATTATTCGATATTTTTCAATTTTTATGCAGAGGGTAAGCTTTAAAAGCGAGTAAAGTATTATACGAAGTCTAGGCCATTGCTTCCACAATATCAGAAGACTAGGTATAATACCCCAGATATCAAACAGTATAAAGACCTAGTATCTCAGAATCTGGCAATCTCTCAAACAAGATTTCGGGGGTTACCCATATATCCGAGATATGTTACCCATGCGATAAGTAAGTATTGATATTTAGGTCTATATCTCGAAATCAATCTACTAAGCGTGTAAAAACCTACTGGCATATCATCAGTGAGACCGTTTATCACATTTAAACTTTCCATTTCTTTATCGTACTATGGTTGTCTACTGATGTACTATCATTTCCTCTTTTTACACAAAACTCTTTTGAATTTTATCATGTTTTTGGCTTTTTCAAATTTTTAAATGTTTTTGGATTTTCTGACAACATTTACTCCCCCTAAAATTCAAAACATTTAAGAAAATTTGATAACCGATGTAGACAGCTTTGTCTCGCCATCAACTTTCTGCATCACATGCTCTGTTTTGCAGTAAATATACCCCCATGATTTACAACATATTGATATTTAACAGTTTGAAAACCGTTTCTCAATCTTGTGAAATTAATCATGTTTGTTCTGCCGTGAGGGTTTCGGCATATTCAATCAACCTATTTTTGAAAAACTGATTTTTGACAAAAATAAAAACATATTTTTGGTTTTTAAATTTTCAGTTTTTAGGGTTTTTACTATGGTTTATTTATGTACAGAAATGAACAAACTCCCTGTTACTCAAATGCAAGGATCAACAGCCTTCTCTCGTGCCAGGCTGCTCCTTTTCTCAATCTGACATTCATCCGTTTTCTTGAGCACCTACACATTCAGCCTATTCAATTACTTGAACAATTTAGCCCAGGTCTGCTTGACCGTAGGCATTTCAACACAAAATGAATCATTCTAAGATGGAAAATCTTTGTCATTCTTCTTAAAAACATCATCAATTTGATTATCACTCACAACAGTTTGTTTCTTGACAATCCAACTTTGTCCTTTTGAAACATTCCTTTTATAAAATCGTGATTCATTTTGAATGTTTTGATTTTGAACAACTTTTGGTTTCCAAAATTGGTTTGGTTTTGTTGCATCAACCGTTGTTTTCCAACTTTATGTTGTTCTAAATCTGGGTGTGTGAGAATTCTAGGTTTGTCTTAAATCGAACCTATTCGGGTTTGATTTCCAAGTTTGATTCGAAGCAAACTTGTTTGTGTTGTACCTCCAAGTTTGTTTTGAATCAAACCTGGTTGACCTTTGTTTCACATCCTCAGATTTCTATTTCTCAACATCAACAGGTTTTGGATTTGGACACTTGCGTGCAAGATGTCCAGTTTGATCACATTTAAAACAAGTTCTCTTTGAGACACATCTTGACCTGTTGTTGTTGCTTATTCTTTTGAGCATAGAACTCTTCATTAGACTGTCGTCTAAATTGGAGTTCTTTCTCTTCCTCAGAACTTGTTCCGTGAACAAAGTTCATCTTTTTCTGATAATTTGGCGTTTCATTTCTTTTCCAATTCTGTTTCTTTTTATAACCCAACCCAGCCTTCATGTTTTTCTTCTTGAAACTAGGTTTGTTATAAAAAAATTTGTTACCTTTTCTAGCAAACTTTGAAATTTCAGATTTTTCAATTTCAATCAGCTTGAACACTTTGTCAATCTTTTTTGAAATCACATTCTGAATCGGGACTTCATTATCTGAGAATAATTTGTCCGATCCAATCATTGTATAAACCAATCCTTTTGAATCATCATTCTCCTTTTTCTCAGATTTTGAGTTTTTTCAGATAACATTCACGAAAACTACCTTCATTTTCATCCTGTGATTCAGATTTACCTATTTCAACAGACTCTTCTTTCAAAACACTTTCAATGACCTTACCTACCACCTCTGAATCACTAGAATCATCAGATTTGGAATAGGTTACGTCTATATTATCTGGAAATTGATCAACCATGTTGAAAGCTTTTTCCACCTTCTCGTCATCATAGAATGTGAAATTTTCCTCAAACGGTGGTGGAACCTGATGATACTCTGAGCCAATTCCTTTCTTGTTTTTCTTAGAATCGTTATCATCCGGTTTTATGTTGAAAATACGTTTAAGAGCATATGATGAAGCGTGATAACTATGTAACTTGTTGTTATCTTGTTCTAAATAAGCTATTTTACGCTTTAGCTTAGCAACATCTTCAATGTAAGAATTTACAACTTGTTGTTTAATTTCATACTGTCGCTTAAGCGTATCAGATGTTTCACAACAATGTTTCAATCTCGATTGAACAAGTTTCATTTGACTCTTCACGTCTTCATATGATTCCTTTGTAATATGATATGCAAGTTTTATTGAATCATACTCTTTTTTCATTTCTTGAAACGAATTTTCTTTTTGCAAACACTCTTCAGTCATTTTTAAACACTTTTCTTTCAAAATCTCATTTTCTTTTTCTAAACTCTTACACTTTTGTGTTAGCATTTCATCATTCTCTTTCAAAACCTTTTCGTTTTCTAACATCTCTTTACATTTTTCTTTGAAAATTTCTTCGATTTTAGTGAATTCTAGATCTCTTGTTCTGAATTTTTCATCTTTTTCAGTATAAGCACTGCACGTTTCCATGCATTTCTTTCACTGTTCAACATTTTTATCTAAAACTTCATAATCAGTTGAAGTATTTATCTCAGTGATTGACACCTTAGCCTTTTCTTCAGTCTGCTTCTGATCTGCTTCTTTCTTTTCTGTTTTTCCTCAGCAGCATCATCAGCATCCATCACTTCAACCGATCTTTCAAGCTTCTCATCAGCTTCTTCTTTGTTCTTCAGATCCTCTTCATTCTGCTGTTCTTCAGTAACAGCTTCTTCACCAACTGCTTCTTCTTCTTTTTCACCTTCCACTTTTTCTTCATCAGTAGCCTTCTTCAATTCATCCACCAAACTTTCAACATTCTTCTTCATCCTCTCTTCATCTCTCTGTCTTAGACTCGCTGTCATGAAATCTCTGATGATTTTATCCAGCTTTTTCACATAATCTTTATCTTTCACGACATTTGAATAGTACTCGCCGGATAGAGGGATTACTGCAAGAACGTCGTTAAACACCACTTCTTTTGGATGGACAACTGGTTCACCTTTGCTGTTGACATAACATTCTCGTTTCTTGTCATACCTTCCATAATTCTTCGCTTCTTCATATTCTCTCTCCATTTCTTCAATTCTGTAACCAACAATACATCTTTCTCTGTATGTTTTCTCTTTCAGAATCTCTTTTTTTGTTTTCTCTTTCACAACAGCTACGAATTCACTCTGTTTCACTTCAGCCACTAAAGCAGAGTTAAATCCGTACTCTTCTTCTGGAAGAAAGTCATTCCAATTGAATCCTTCATCATCTTGGATAATTGCTAGTGCTCTCGACGTTTCTTTCACAGAGTTATTTTCAAATTGTTTCATCTTCGATGGCTCCTCTTTGCTCCTGTGATAAATCGCTTTACGATAGTAGTCGTCTTGAAATGGATTAGCGGTTTCATCAACAGCAGAGTTTCTACATTCTCTTTTAAAATGACCCTTTTGTTTACATTTGAAGCAGGTCACTTTTGATTTGTCAAAGCCCAGCTTTGTTGATGGTCCACCTATTGTCTGTCTGCCAGTAATTTCCATGAACCGCTGAGGTCTACGAATGCAGCTAGCCAAACACCATCTCAGATCAATGAGTTCCATCTCTTCCGGATCTATCTGGTCGTAATCTTCCTTTGTTAGCTCAGAATTTCCAATTTTCCCAGCCACCAGACTTTCGTATGATTCCAGAATCGATGCCAGAAAACCCATTTGCTGTTTAGCAGCATTAATACTCATTGCTGGAGAAATTTTCAGCTTTAATGCAATGTTGAAGAGAATTTTCTTCAGATTCTTCAGAGTTTGATGTTGTTGACGATGAATGATATCCTGGATCGTAGCTTGATGAGCTTTTCTGTGAGTCTTTCGACTTTTCAACATTGTATGCAGTCTTTGGCGATTCACTGACTTTCACCGAGGGTAGACTGCCCTTGTAGTAAAGACCCACATTCTATTGATGTGATGAGCTGCTCATCTTGCTTTGTTTTTGCAATTCAAGCTCATGACTCTCGATCTTTTCAATTAAAGCATCCAAAGTAATAGTATCATACAATACATCATTTTTCAAAATAAACACAAACGTTTGCCACTTATCAGCTCGTGGTAACGCTTCAATGATTTTATCAATGATTTCTTCATGGGTTTTTATTATTCCAAACCTATCGAGTTCAATTTTAAGGTGACAAAATCTTTCAATCATTTGTCTTACAGATTCACCTTTTATACCGTCAAACAAATCAAATTATTTTTTAAGTAAAGCTATTTTGTTCTTTTTTTATTTGTTTCCAACCTTCAGCTTTTACCCGTAAAGCTTCCCACACTGATTTAGATGACCCATCGTGATTAAGTAATGCAAATATGTCATCTCTAATCGACTGTTGGATTAAAGCAATCATTCGTTGTTCATACAAAAAATTCTTTTTATCGTCAACTGATAAACTTTTAAGTGGAATTTCTTCGTTTTATCATCAACTGGCCTACTATAACCAAATTCCATACAAAACTTCGTGCGCATAAGCTTTGGCCCAGTTAATAAATCGTTCTTTCCACCACGTATAATCTCCAATACTATCAAGTTTAGGTGGTTTCGAGTTAGTTCCGTAAAAATTATCATGATTAATGTTTTTAGTTATTGCTTTCGAAATGCTTTTCAGTGTGACAGTCGATGTTTCGGAAGATTCTGAAGTGTAGGCCTTGTAGAACGTGTTGTAAAACTCTTCAGCCATCTCTTTCGTGTACCACACCTTGATTCTCACCTTTCGTTTATCACCTTCACACAAAATAAACACTTTATCAGTTCAAAATGAACCGAATATGTGAAAGTCAGTGGAATGTGTGACTGTAGAATATTGTGAATATAGCGGATGGAATCAATCTAAGACTCGTCCCGAAGACTCGCGGACTCGTTCCAATTTTTTATATGACAATAATGATGTTCGGATGTAATAATAGACCAATACACCAATAATTATCCGAATGAGTATTGTTGACACAAACGGATGACCCAAATATTCACACAGTCCGGATAGATTCACTTGTCGAATGAGGTCAACTAATCGGATGGTGTCAACTATCTTGGTTCGGATGGGGTCAACAATCTTGGTTCGGATGGGGTCAATAGGTTTTTGGATCGGATGGGGTCAACTATCTTGGTTCGGATGGGGTCATCAGGTTTGGATCGAATGAATATTCGATCGGATGGACCTAAAAGACTGATCGAATGAAGTCAACTTCTGTCACACCCCGACCGCGTAAAACAACAAACCACAGCGGAAACGTTGGGGAGTGGAGCGACAGAATTATTGTTTCACAACCATGGTAATTAAAGTTTTGTTTTATTTATTTAAAATGTTTACATTGTCTTTGCATTAACGAAAACATAACATAATTAAGCTGTCTTTTAAGTCACTAAGGCCCGAGACCGCCTAAGTGTAGCATGATCAACCTCAAACATTAGCTCCTGAAACACATGTGAAAATAGGTACGTCAACATAAAACTGCATGTAAGATACATAGGTTTTGTTGATGAAGGATTCATGACTTGTAGTTAAAAGAATTGTTTAACAAAAGTAATCATGAACCTTATAAAAATGTTTTCTTTTATAAAAATCATATGAAAATTGAATTGAAAATCAGATGATAATAAAAGAAAAATGCATGGTTAAATAAATAACCAAGTAGAAATGAATTTGTGTAAAATGTGTCGTTTGTAAAACAATGTCTTGTGAATATATATCATTTGTATAAAATGTATCATGTCTTTGCCGAAGTGGTTTAGATAACGCTGCGACATGTAATATCATAAAAGCACTTATATATAGGAAGTACCAGCGGCGTATCCACCATGCTTTTATCAGATTACACATGCCTCGTTATTTAAATCACTTATCAATAACCACCCAAAATGTCTTGTTTACTAATGTCAAAATGTTTATGTGTAAACAATGTCCAAATGTCAAATGTAAACCGTGTCTTGTATAATCAAATGTTATGTATGACAAGTAAAAAGTATCTACTCAAACCATATGTATAATGTCAATGTGTAACCAAATGTAATGTATGGTGAATAAAAAGTATTTACTCAACCCCATATGTAAAATGTACAAAACAATGTCTTTGAATAAACCTAAGTTTAAATCAAAAGTTTTGTTTTGTAGAAAACAATGCTTTATGTTTACAAACATTTATGCAGTAATGTTTATCGAATACATTCAAGCCTTGAGACTGTCAAACCAACCCTTAAACAAATTAAAGGTTTATCAAAAATGTTTTCGGATTCTGTCATTCCCTACTTCCAAACAAACCTAGGAAGTCGGGAACGGGATTTGTCAAGTCCTATGGTACCATTACATACTACCGAGCGGCGTGATCAATGTTAATGAATGTATTATTGTCCCGTTAAACATACCAAATGTCATAACCAATGTAAGCATGTCATGTGAAAACCATGTACTAAGTATGCTAAGTAAACATACGAAGTAGAAATTTTCATGAAATCAATGTGCTAGCATGCTCAGTCAACATACATAGAAGAAATGTAATGTAAATCAATGTGTCCATATGCTGAGTAAACATATGCAACAAAAAGTGTTTATGAAATCAATGTGCTTGCATGCTCAGTCAACATACATAGCAAAACATAATTGAAATCATGTACTATATGTGTACTAGGTGAACATAACATGTATATATCATGAAAAACAATGAAAGCATGAAAGTAACAAGTAGGCACATGTGTATCACCCCAAAATATTTGAAAGCGGTAAAAGAGGGGACTATGTACTCACTTGGGATTGCTTATTAGTCTTGAAATTAAGACCAAATAAAGCTTCAAGGATCATGGAATCAAACGGCACCTAATATAGGTAACTACGTTAATAGTCGGATCCTAAATCGGGAGATAGGATAGAATGAAGTTCCATAAATCAAATGAGTATTGGAACGCATATGGCATGATTTAATAGAGCTAACATTCTGATTAGAAAGTTATCCTAAGTGCTTTTGACCCGTTTCGACCCGTTAAGGTAGTTTAAGCTACTTTAACGCGTCGTTTTGCGTAAATCTAGGGTCGGATGGTTATCTATGTCCTATGTTAAGTCTTACATGCCCAATTATGTTTGAAAAATGTTACTAAATCAGTTTAGATGTCAAAAACTTGATCACATATGTTAAATATGGATTTATGCTCAAAAAGGGCATTTTGGTCATTTTCAATGGGCATATAAACGACTTAACGAATAACTAACAAACGTAAGTGATCATAAGGTATAACCTCAGTAGGTTATTCCCTATGCAACTATGATCATTAAATAAGTTTGGTCGGATCCTAATGATCGACCAAACGGGTCGGGATCGAAAGTCTAAGCGATTGTCGAGACCGCTTAACTTACGACCCTAAACAAGCACTCAACTAGTAATAAAGAGTTAAACATGTTTAACTAAGTTAGAAAACTGATTTGGTATCAAAACAAAGTGTTCTGATACCCAAAAATAGTTCCATCACAAAATGCGCATAAATACGCATTTTGACCGAAACTTTGACTCGTCACTACGCCTAGTCAACGTGGTAATCAGTAGGTATAATCACTAGGGATTATAACCATCGTGATTACAATCACGTTGCAAAGTTCAATTGAACTTTGATTTGACCAATTGATGGTCAAAACCAAAAGTCAAACTGTTAGTCAAACTGTTTGAATTTCAGCTTTAAATAGCTGAAAATAATAACTAAGCCATGAAAGAACATTTACAAGGCTTTATGGCTGAAAGATTGAACTAGAGAACTCAGGTAGGTGGCTTCCAAAGATGGAATCCTCCACTTAGAGTCCAAGAAGTAAGAAAAGAACGGATGTGCAAGAATGAGGTGAAAGATCAAGGCTATTTATAGTTGTTGAAGTGTTACAAGATCATTACATGTGTTTGTGTAGTCCCCAAGCAATGAATCTTGACCATACAAGTGTTATAGCCAGCTAGCATTACTTGGAGAGGTATTAACTTGGTGCCCAAAACAAGGAAATTGCATGAAAGTCCCTGAAAAATGAACATTCTGATTTCTTCTGATCTGGGACCACCTTACGGACCGTAAGGTCATGGTCATAGGGTTCGTATGGACCTTGCAGACCAGCAACTTTTGAAAACTGACAGTTTTGGTCCCTGTGCTTGTTTCATCGCGTTTTGGCACTTCTAACACTCGTCAAGCCCATTTTCAAGCTCCATAATGAATTTAAAGTATATTTAACTTGAATTATGCTAAAAAATGTCACGGATGTCAGTTCGTTTGGCTGTAGGGTTATGCTTTTCGGTTAATTACGACGGAAATCGTAACGAACGCGAAAATGATCCAAATTGCGAAACGAATAGAGTTTTTGCATTCCCATCACTAAAATAGAATATTTTAGTGATTAAAATTTTTTTTGGATGTCCGGATATGGTCAGAACGCAAGATATGCACGCAAATGCATACTTTCACAGTTTTGACGCTTTTAGTCCCTGTGATCAAATAAGCGTATTTTCGCATACCGAATCCCTCAAAACTTATTTATAAGCTATGTTAAGGGTATTTAGGGTATATTTAGCTTATGATCTTGTTTTGGAATGTAGGTTTCTGTACGAATCGGCAGACTTTTGCAGTTTGACGCAAATAGTCCCTGTGATCAAATAAACTTGTTTTTGCCATACCAAACCCTTCAAACTTATTTCTAAGTTATGTAAAGGTTATTTAAGGTATGCTAAGCTTATGTCACTGTTCCAAAGTGTTTGTCGCGTTAAACTGATTACGTTTACGCATCTGTTCGCGTATAACTTTCCAGAACGCGATTTAGAGTTTAAAATCGAACAAAAATCAAAATGTGCAAAATGTCAAACATAAATAAACAAATATTGGGATCAAACTCGTTTTTTTATTGATATTTGAATTGTTCAGAGTTTGTATAATGATTTCACAAGCACAGATGTCACAGTCTCCCCTACTTTAGGAAATTTCGTCCCGAAATTTATTTAGAGGAAACTTGTGAGAATAGATGTGGATATTTCGCTTTCATTTGATCTTCACGTTCCGAAGTAAATTCTGGGCCACGTTTAGATTCCCAGCGAACTTTAACAATTGGTATGCGCTTGCGTTTGAGCTTTTTGACTTCTCGGTCCATGATTTCCACAGGTTTCTCAACGAAGTGCATCGTGTCATCAACACGAATTTCATCAAGTGGTATGTGGAGGTTCTCATCAGCTAAACACTTTTTGAGATTGGACACGTGGAAGGTTGGATGAACATTTCCAAGTTCAGGAGGTAGCTCTAGTCTGTAGGCTACTTTTCCGATTCTTTCAATGATCTTGAATGGTCCAACATATCGTGGTGCAAGTTTTCCTTTCTTTCCAAATCTAATCACAACTTTCCAAGGGGATACCTTGAGTAGGACATGATCACCGACTTGAAATTCTAAGAGCTTGCATCGTCGATCCGCGTAACTCTTTTGACGGCTTCTAGCTATCTGTAGGTTATCGCGAATCTTTTTGACCTTATCTGTAGTCTCTAGAATGAGTTCAGGTCCAGTAAGCTGAGCTTCACCTATCTCATTCCAGCAGACCGCTGAACGGAATTTTCGACCGTATAAAACCTCGAAAGGAGCCATGTTGATGCTAGAGTGATAACTATTGTTGTAGGAGAATTCGATCAACGGTAGATGCGAATCCCAACTACCGCCAAAATCGATCACAAAAGCTCTAAGCATATCCTCCAGTGTCTGGATTGTTCTTTCAGATTGACCATCCGTTTGCGGATAATAAGCTGTGCTAAAATTAAGTTGGGTTCCCATGGTAGATTGCATGGTTTTCCAAAAGTGAGATGAGAATCGAGCATCTCTATCAGATATAATGTTCAAAGGAACACCATATCGGGATACAATCTCATCCACATAGAATTTAGCAAGTTTGTCAGCAGATAGATCCTCACAGATCGGCAAGAAATGTGCTGACTTTGTAAGACGATCAACAACTACCCAAATGGCGTCATGACCTCTTTTAGTACATGGCAGCTTGGTAATGAGATCCATAGCAATGTTTTCCCATTTCCAAACTGGTATCTCTGGTTGCTCCAATAATCCCAAGGGATGTTGGTGTTCTGCCTTAACCTTAAGACAAGTAAGGCATTTGGACACGTATAAGGCAATGTCTTTCTTCATACCCGGCCACCAGTACTGGGTTCGAATATCCTTATACGTTTTGTCTGCACCAGGATGGATTGAATAACAAGACTTATGAGCTTCATCCATTAACAAGGTGCAAAGATTGTCTTGACTTGGGACCCATAAACGGTCCATGAAATAATATAATCCATTGTCTTTTAGTTCAAGATCAGGCTTAATATGATATAGTAATTCCTTACCCATCAAGTCTTGTGTAACACAAGTATGTTGAGCCTGAGAAATGCGGGTTTGAATATCAGATCAAACCTGAACACAGTGAAGCTTGACACGTTCCTTACGACTCAATGCATCAGCCACGACATTTGCCTTACCAGGATGGTAGCGAATTTCGCAATCGTAGTCGTTTATAAGTTCAACCCAACGTCGTTGCCTCATGTTTAGTTCTTTCTGATTGAAAATATGCTGGAGAATTTTGTGGTCAGTGAAAACCACACATTTTATACAGTACAGGTAGTGTCTCCAGATTTTGAGAGCAAAAACTACAGCACCTAACTAAAGATCATGAGTCGTGTAGTTCTTCTCATGTACCTTTAGCTGTCTTGATGCATAGGCTATGACTTTGTTTCTTTGCATGAGAACGCAGCCAAGGCCTAAATTCGATGCATCACAAAATACGACAAAATCGCCGTTGCCCTCAGGTAAAGATAAAATAGGTGCATTACAGAGTTTCTTTTTCAAGGTCTGAAAAGCTTCTTCCTATTTGGATCCCCACTCAAAAGGTTTATTCTTTTGAGTTAAAGATGTGAGAGGAACCACAATCTTAGAGAATTTTTCAATAAAACGGCGGTAATAACCCGCGAGACCAAGAAATGAACGATCCTCGGTAGGAGTAGTAGGTGTATCCCAATCCTTAATCGCATTGATTTTGGTGGGATCTACATGTATACCTTGTTTGTTAACGATGTGTCCCAAAAATTGAGCTTCCTTAAGCCAAAATTCGCACTTGGAGAATTTGGCGAAAAGTTGTTCTTTCTTTAGGGAGTTCCATTGTAAGACGGAGATGTTGCTCATGATCAGCTCGTGTCTTAGAATAGATCAAGATGTCATCAATGAAAACGATGATGAACTTGTCCAAATAAGGTTTACAAACCCTATTAATCAAGTCCATGAAAACAGCAGGAGCATTAGCTAAACCAAAGGGCATAACAATGAACTCATAATGACCATATCTCGTGCGAAATGCTGTCTTGGGAATATCTTCTTCGAGCACATGAAGTTGATGATACCCATAACGTAGATCAATCTTTGAAAAACAAGTAGCACCCTGTAGCTGATCAAAGAGATCATCAATACGAGGTAGGGGATATCGATTCTTGATGGTGAGCTTGTTGAGCTCACGGTAATCGATACACATTCAGAAGGATCCATCTTTCTTTTTCACAAATAGGACAGGAGCACCCCAAGGTGAAAAGCTCGGACGGATAAATCCTTTGTCAGAAAGTTCCTGAAGCTGTTTAGATAACTCTTGCATCTCAGACGGTGCAAGACGATACAGAGATTTAGCAATAGGATTTGCACCAGGTACAAGATCAATACGGAACTCAACTTGGCGTGCTGGGGGTAAACCAGGTAATTCTTCAGGAAATACCTCAGGATAATCCTGAACAACAGGGATATCTTGAATAGTCTTACTCTTGCCTTTCTCCTCTACGGCATGTGCCAAGAAGGCCACATATTTCTTTCGTAGGTATTTTTGGGCTTGGGTACAAGACATGAGTTTAAGACTGCTAACAGGTTTCTCCCCACGAACTTCTAAGATCTCACCAGTCAAAAGCGGTATACGGACAATCTTCTCAAAACAAACTACCTCCGCGTGGTATTTGGCTAACCAATCCATTCCTACTATTACGTCGAAGCTCCCAAGTTGCATTGGTGTGAGGTCAATAGGAAAAAGATGGTTATTAAGGTTCAACTGGAAATTTCAAAGGACAGAATCGAGTACAACGGGTACACCACTAGCTACCTCTACTGTCAAGGGCTTTCCTAGTTTTGTTCTAGTTATCGAAAGTAAAGGCTCAAAAGCTAAGGACACAAAACTCTTATCGGCACCAGAATAAAAAAGAACAGAAGCAGGTTGGTTGTTAACAAAGAACGTACCGTTCACCACTTCGTTATCTGCACGCGCCTCATTTGCATTCAAATTAAAAGCTCGACCATGAGCCTGTGCCTGATTTGCGTTTTCCAACTTCGGGCAATTGTTCCTGTAGTGGGTCAGATCCCCACAGTTGTAACATGAACCAGGTGGATAATGAGGTCGTGCAGGCTGCTGGGCAGGGTTTTATGCAGGGTTTTGAGCTGCCTGATTTTGGTTAGGAGCAAAGCGGCAGATATTTGCAAGATGACCCGATTTCCCATAGCTTGTGCAGATGCGACATTGCACATGTGGTTGATGGTGGCTGTTACACTTGTTGCACAGAGGTGCATTGCTAGCATACTGCCTCTTGGCAGTAGGTTGTGGAGGCTGATTCTGTACTGCCTGGTTTGTCTGAGTAGTAACAACGAAATTTTTGGAAGCCTTACGCTTCCTTGATTTCTTTGAGGACTCAGCCTTTTTACCCTTTTGCTCCTTGGTCTTATCAGACTGTTTCTTATCACCCTTTCTGTGGAGTTTACCCTTTTTGACTTGAGAGTCAGTTAGGGTTGCAGCTAGCTCAATGGCCTGTCGGATGGTAGTAGGGTTGCTGCCAGTGACAATATCCTGAACAGGATCTGGCAAACCGTCTATGTATTTCTCAATCGCCTTGTCCAAAGGCGTGACCATTGTAGGACAGAGCAAGCTTAACTCCTCGTATCTATCGGTGTAAGCTCGGTGTTCACCACTGTCTTGCTTTAGATCATGGAACTCATTTTCTAAAGCCCTCTACTCATGACGAGGGCAGAACTCTCTCATCATAAGAGCTCTAAGTTCCTCCCATGTCTGACCCAAAGCAACATCAGCACCTCGGTCTCTCATTATCCCATTCCACCATGTGAGAGCCCTCTTTTGGAATACACTAGAAGCAAACTCGGCCTTACGATTGTTAGGACACTGAACATGGCGAAAAGTGCTCTCAAGACTCTCAAACCACTGTAGGAGCCCAGTTGCTCCTTCAGAACCACTAAACTTGAGCGGTTTAGCCGAGTTAAATTGTTTAAAGTTGCACGGAGCAGGTGCATTAACATTGTTATTGTTGGCATGGTTGATTTGAGTAATGAGATTTGGTAGCATAGCAGCCATCTGCTGTGCTATAATAGTTGCCAGTTCGGCATCGGGTTGTTGTATGTTACGTCGAGGAGGCATTCTAAAAGAGGAAACATGAGAGAAAACGAGTGAGATGATGTGATGAAAATTGAGATGTCATAAATATCGACAAAATGTTAGGATGGTGGCCATTTGTTCGTTACCTCAAAACAAACAAACGACACACAGTGACAAATCAAAGTAAATGGGTCATAATAATGTATCGCGAAGACATGCTTTATCCTATAAGTGGACACTCACCCCAAGAGTTCCCAGGTAAGAGTAACTGCTCCGATACTGCGGATTTGTATGAATACTCTAGCCTTAGACAGAAAACTTAGGGCACAGGCATCCACCCTTCCAGATTGCACGTGTTCACATTATTTAGACCCAAACTTTGACGAGATTTTGAAAATTCGGATGGCACAAGGCCAAAAAGAAATCATCTAAGAATAGATGATTGATTTCAAAATCATTTTGGAAATTTTGTGTTCATGTTTTGGTAATCACCTAAGGATAGGTGAAGTGTATTGTTTTAAGTTCTAAACACAAGTTAACTTGTGTTAGGGTCCTAGAAAGGTTATAGTCTAGGTCAAAGCATTACTAATAACCTAATTCCCTATAACCATGAGCTCTGATACCAACTCTTCTGTCACACCCCGACCGCGTAAAACAACAAACCACGGCGGAAACGTCGGGGAGTGGAGCGACAGAATTATTGTTTCACAACCATGGTAATTAAAGTTTTGTTTTATTTATTTAAAGTGTTTACATTGTCTTTGCATTAACGAAAACATAACATAATTAAGATGTCTTTTAAGTCACTAAGGCCCGAGACCGCCTAAGTGTAGCATAATTAACCTCAAACATTAGCTCCTGAAACACATGTGAAAATATGTACGTCAGCATAAAAAATGTCTGTGAGATATATAGGTTTTGTTGATGAAGGATTCATGACTTGTAGTTAAAAGAATTGTTTAACAAAAGTAATCATGAACCTTATAAAAATGTTTTCTTTTATAAAAATCATATGAAAATTGAAGTGAAAATAAGATGATAATAAAAGAAAAATGCATGGTTAAATAAATAACCAAGTAGAAATGAATTTGTGTAAAATGGGTCGTTTGTAAAACAATGTCTTGTGAATATGTATCATTTGTATAAAATGTATCATGTCTTTGCCGAAGAGGTTTAGATAACGCTGTGACATGTAATATCATAAAATCACTTATATATAGGAAGTACCAGCGGCGTATCCACCATTCTTTTATCATATTACACACGCCTCGTTATTTAAATCACTTATCAATAACCACCCAAAATGTCTTGTTTTCCAATGTCAAAATGTTTATGTGTAAACAATGTCCAAATGTCAAATGTAAACCGTGTCTTGTATAATCAAATGTTATGTATGGCAAGTAAAAAGTATCTACTCAAACCATATGTATAATGTCAATGTGTAACCAAATGTCATGTATGGTGAATAAAAAGTATTTACTCAACCCCATATGTAAAATGTACAAAACAATTTCTTTGAATAAACTTAAATTTAAATCAAAAGTTATGTTTTGCAGAAAACAATGCTTTATGAGTACAAACATTTATGCAGTAATGTTTATCGAATACATTCAAGCCTTGAGACTGTCGGACAAACCCTTAAACAAATTAAAGGTTTATCAAAAATGTTTTCGGATTCTGTCATTCCCTACTTCCAAACAAACCTACGAAGTCGGGAACGGGATTTGTCAAGTCCTATGGTACCATTACATACTACCGAGCGGCGTGATCAATGTTAATGAATGTATTATTGTCCCGTTAAACATACCAAATGTCATAACCAATGTAAGCATGTCATGTGAAAACCATGTACTAAGTATGCTAAGTAAACATACGGAGTAGAAATGTTCATGAAATCAATGTGCTAGCATGCTCAGTCAACATACATAGCAGAAATGTAATGTAAATCAATGTGTCCATATGCTGAGTAAACATATGCAACAAAAAGTGTTTATGAAATCAATGTGCTAGCATGCTCAGTCAACATACATAGCAAAACATAATTGAAATCATGTACTATATGTGTACTAGGTGAACATAGCATGTATATATCATGAAAAACAATGAAAGCATGAAAGTAGCAAGTAGGCACATGTGTATCACCCCAAAATATTTGAAAGCGGTAAAAGAGGGGACTATGTACTCACTTGGGATTGCTTATTAGTCTTGAAATTAAGACCAAATAAAGCTTCAAGGATCACGGAATCAAACAACACCTAATATAGGTAACTACATTAATAGTCGGATCCTAAATCGGGAGATAGGATAGAATGAAGTTCCATAAATCAAATGAGTGTTGGAACTCATATGGCATGATTTAATAGAGCTAACATTCTGATTAGAAACTTATCCTAAGTGCTTTAGACCCTTTTCGACCCGTTAAGGTAGTTAAAGCTACTTTAACGCGTCGTTTTGCGTAAATCTAAGGTCAGATGGTTATCTATGTCCTATGTTAAGTCTTACATGCCCAATTATGTTTGAAAATTTTAGTAAATCAGTTTAGATGTCAAAAACTTGATCACATATGTTAAATATGGATTTATGCTCAAAAAGGGCATTTTGGTCATTTTCAATGGGCATATAAACGGCTTAACGAATAACTAACCAACCTAAGTGATCATAAGGTATAACCTCAGTAGGTTATTCCCTATGCAACTATGATCACTAAATAAGTTTGGTCGGATCCTAATGATCGACCAAACGGGTCGAGTTCGAAAGTCTAAGCGTTTGTCGAGACCGCTTAACTTACGACCCTAAACAAGCACTATACTAGTAGTGACGAGTTAAACATGTTAAAACATGTTTAACTAAGTTAGAAAACTAATTTGGCAAAACAAAGTGTTTTGATACCCGAAAAAAGTTCCGTCGCAAAATGCGCATAAATACGCATTTTGACCGAAACTTTGACTCGTCACTACGCCTAGTCAACGTGGTAATCAGTAGGTATAATCACTAGGGATTATAACCATCGTGATTACAATCACGTTGCACAGTTCAATTGAACTTTGATTTGACCAATTGATGGTCAAAACCAAAAGTCAAACTGTTATTCAAGTTGTTTGAATTTCAGCTTTAAATAGCTGAAAATAATAACTAAGCCATGAAAGAACACTTACAAGTCTCTATGGCTGAAATATTGAACTAGAAGAACTCAGGTAGGTGGCTTCCAAAGAAGGAATCCTCCACTTAGAGTCCAAGAAGTAAGAAAAGAATGGATGTGAAAGAATGAGGTGGAAGATCAAGGCTATTTATAGTTGTTGAAGTGTTACAAGATCATTACATGTGTTTGTGTAGTCCCCAAGCAATGAATCTTGAACATACAAGTGTTATAGCCAGCTAGCATTACTTGGAGAGGTGTTAACTTGGTGCCAAAAACAAGGAAATTGCATAAAAGTCCCTGAAAAATGAACATTTTGATTTCTGCTGATCTGGGACCACCTTACAGACCGTAAGGTCATGGTCATACGGTCCGTATGGACCTTGCAGACCAGCAACTTTCGAAAACTGACAGTTTTGGTCCCAGTGCTTGTTTTGTCGCGTTTTGGCACTTCTAACACTCGTCAAGCCCATTTTCAAGCTCCATAATGAAGTTAAAGTATATTTAACTTGAATTATGCTCAAAAATGTCACGGATGTCAGTTCGTTTGGCGGTATGGTTATGCTTTTCGGTTAATTACGACGGAAATCGTAACGGACGTGAAAATGATCCAAATTGCGAAACGAATGGAGTTTTTGCATTCCCATCACTAAAATACAATATTTTAGTGATTACAAAAAATTTTGGATGTCCGGATATGGTTAGAACGCAAGATATGCACGTAAATGCATACTTTCACAGTTTTGACGCTTTTAGTCCCTGTGATCAAATACGCGTATTTTCGCATACCGAATCCCTCAAAACTTATTTCTAAGCTATGTTAAGGGTATTTAGGGTATGTTTAGCTTATGATATTTTTTTGGAATGTACGTTTTTGTACGAATCGGCAGACTTTTGCAGTTTGACGCAAATAGTCCCTGTGATCAAATAAACTTGTTTTTGCCATACCAAACCCTTCAAAACTTATTTCTATGTTATGTAAAGGTTACTTAAGGTATGTTAAGCTTATGTCACTATTCCAAAGTGTTTTTCACGTTAAACTGATTACGTTTACGCATCTGTTCGCGTATAACTTTCCAGAACGCGATTTAGAGTTTAAAATCGAACAAAAATCAAAACGTGCCAAATGTCAAACATAAATAAACAAATATTGGGATCAAACTCATTGTTTTATTGATATTTGAATTGTTCAGAGTTTGTATAATGATTTCACAAGCACAGATGTCACAACTTAATCTTGTCAAATGGGGTCTTATCTCATTCGACCGAATGAGCTCTTTCTTTTCACATGGCCCACAAACCTCAATACATGTCAGTCAATTACAATGAATGCTTCACATGAAATTCTCAGAACCAAGATACCTTTTTCAAATGAACCAATATACTATGAAATCAAATGCTGATATGGCGGACAACCCAACTAATGATCCACTAGACTTGAATTCTATTGGACCGAGATTATTTTCAATGACTGACTAATCACGTGATAATCAAACAGCTCAACAACATTCACATGCACTATTGATTTAATTTTGATCTTAGATTACATGGGCCGCTCCACTAATAGGTACCTGATTGGACCGAGATACTGAATTTATTGGGCCTGATATCACGTGATGACTTAACAGAAACTAAAACTCTATTGGGTTGACAACTTTCAGCACATGCAGTCTGTTTGATGATTGGACCAAGAATGTATGGCCGATAACTATTCAAGATCACATAGATAACTCGTGTTAATTGATTGGATGTGAATTAAAGATTGTCGAATGAATACTCGAATGGATGGTTATCCGCTTGACATTTTGTTGAACTGTCGGATGATCATCTGATTACATGCACCTGTCAAATAATCGAATGAATATATGAACGGATGAGTTATTATATGGATTAAATGGTAATGTTTCTTGATCGGATGACATTTAAACACAAACTATCGAATGGACTTATGTCCGGATGGTCATCCGAACGGATGGCCATCCGGATGAACAATAACCAGCAGCGAACTTCATAGTTTTCGGACCAAAAAAATCTCAATTTCTCACAAACTACTTAGAATTTTGATCTGAAAATTTGTATGATTGTAAAGTAATGGTTTTCGCACAATATATCAAAATTTCAGCAAATTAACTGTGAAAACCTTGTTAATTTTGTGTTTTTGTGACAAAAAGTGAAGAAGATGAGTAGAAGAAGAAGTTTGACAAATCTGATGCGAATTCGAATCTGAAACTGATGAAATCTCATGAATTCTTGCGTATCTGATCCGTGCAATCGAGCTCCTGCTCTGATACCACTTGTGAATGCGTTGTAGGACCGTAAACGACTCCTGAACGATTGCGAAAAGACACGTGCGACGTGAGGAATCCGTGCACGTGCGTGGACCGAACACAAGAACGTAATAATATGATGATTCGATTGAATATTTGAGAATATACAAGACCTTGAATCACCTTCTCCCTCTAGATCTTCTCTCTAGTTCTTCAAGTTGCAAAAAGTTCTAAATCAATACCCTAAGCCTCCTATTTATAGGCAAGGCTCTAAGAGAAGATCTAAGTAATTACAAAATTGCCACTCCTCACTTAAACTTGACTATCCCCTATATATTACAATATAAGACTTCGTCTTGAATAGTTTTTTGCTACAATTCGGATTGACGGAGGTGATAGACATAAATGCACTCACACGGACCGTAAGCCGTAGGCTCTTGCGGTCCATATACGATTATCAGGAACTCAAAAATTTGATATTTTCATATCCAGTCCTTTCTCATTCATATTTTCCAATATTGGCAAAAATAGTCCTTCTCGTCCAAATTATTAGGCATATTTGACAGTGGACACGTGTCATTATATAACTCGACACGAATTTACGAGGTGTTACATCCTCACACCCTTAAAATAAATCTCGACCTCGAGATTTTATTCAAAAAGATGGGGGTACTTTTGTCGCATAGTAGACTCAACCTCCCATGTATACTCGGGACCACGATGGGCATCCCATTTGACCTTTACAATAGGTATTAACTTCCTTCAGAGCTTCTTAACCTGTTGATCCATGATCGAAATCGGTTTCTTAACAAACCTCAGGTTTTAATCGATTTGCACATCGTGATGTGACATCGCTAGCAACTCATCGGCTAGAAATTTCTTTAAGTTACAGATGTGAAATACATCATGAATCCCGCCAAGCTCCTCGGGCAGCTTAAGCTTATAAGCTACTGATCTGACACATTCGATTATTTCAAATGGTCCGTTATATCTTATGCTCAACTTGCCCTTCTTTCCAAAACACATTACACCCTTCCAGGGTGATACCTTCAGTAAGACTTTGTCCCCTACTTGGAACTTAAGAGGTTTACGCCTCTTGTCTGCATAACTTTTCTGCCTATCATGGGCAACTTTGAGACGATCATGGATCTGAATAATCTTCTCCATGGTCTCTAGGACAATCTCTGGTCCAGATAGTTGGGCTTCCCCAACTTCAGCCCAACAGACGTGCGTTCGACATTTTCTCCCATACAAGGCTTCAAAAGGAGTGGCCTTGATACTCGTATGATAACTGTTGTTGTATGATAATTCTATCAGGGGGAGATGGTCATCCAACTACCACCCAAATCGATCAGACATGCCCTAAGCATATCTTCCAAGGTTTGAATAGTACGCTCACTCTGTCCATCAGTCTGAGGATGGTAAGCCGTACTAAAGTTCAATCTAGTGCCTAATGATTGCTGGAAACTCTTCCAGAAGTGAGATGTATATCTAGTATCTCTATCGGATACAATAGATACTGGCACACCATGCAGGGACACAATCTCGTCCACATATAATTTAGCCAATTTATCAGAGCTACACGTCTCCTTGATTGGCAAAAAGTGGGCTGACTTAGTCAGCCTATCAACGATGACCCAAATTGTGTCATTGCCATGTTTGGTCTTGGGTTACATGGTAATTAAATCCATAGTTAGCATTTCCCATTTCCATGTGGGAATTTCAAGCTGTTGTAGAATTCCTGATGGTTTTTGGTGTTCAGCTTTAACTTGTGAACACGTCAGACACTTTGTAGGTGGCTATGGATTTCTTCATATCCATCCACCAATAGTTCATTCTCAGATCTTGATACATTTTATCACCTCCAGGGTGAACAGAATATTTAGAATTATGCGCTTCCTAGAGGATTAGATCTCTAATCCCTCCGAAGATTGGAACCCAGATTCGATCATTCAATCTAAGGATTCCATCACTTGAAATATTAACTTCTAACAAGGCTCACTTTTGAGCATCCAATAGCTTCTCATTTAAGCTAATCTTGAGTTCAATACTCTTGGCGTTAATCCGAATCGGCTTAACCCTTTCCTTGCGACTTAGTGCATCAGCAACCACATTTTCCTTGCCGGGATGATAGCGAATCTCGCAATAATAATCATTAAGAGTCTCCATCCAACGACGTTGTCGCATATTTAAATCTTTTTGGTTAAACAGATGTTGGAGACTTTTATGATTGGTGTATATGATACACTTCGTGCCATATAAGTAATGTCTCCACAACTTCAGTGCAAATACAACGGCACCCAACTCCAAGTCGTGGGTGGTGTAATTCCTTTCATGCACTTTTTGTTGTCGTGATGCATATGCAATCACTTTGCCTCTCTGCATAAGCACACAACCCATGCCTGTATGTGAGGCATCACAATACACAACAAAATCCTCAATACCCTTAGGTAGAGTTAGAACTAGAGCATTGCTCAATTGTGCTTTAGAATCTCAATGGATAATTGTTGTTTGGGACCCCAATCAAACTTGACATTCTTGCGGGTCAGGGTAGTCAAAGGAGTGGCTATTCTTAAGAAGTTCTCAATGAGTCTTCTATAATATCTAGTGAATCCTAAAAAGCTATGTATCTCAGACGGTGTCTTCGGTGCTTCCCAATTCATGATGGCTTCTATTTTGGCGGGATCCACCTGGATTCCACGCTCACTAATCATATGTCCAAGAAATTGGACTTTTCTAAGCAAGAATTCGCACTTGGAGAACTTAGCATAAAGCTTCTCCTAATTTAGTAGCTCTAGTATGCACCGAAGATGTTTCTCGTGATCAGCTTGATTACGAGAATAGATAAGTATGTTGTCTATAAAGACAATGACAAACTTATCTAGATACGGCTTGAAGACTCTATTCATGAGGTCCATGAATGCTGCAGGTGCATTTGTGAGCCCAAAAGGCATCACTAGAAACTCGTAGTGGTCGTATCTTATCCTGAAGGCAGTCTTTGGAATGTCTTCACTCCCAACCTTCAGCTGATGATATCCCGATCTAAAGTCGATCTTAGAAAAGTAACTAGCCCCTTGAAGTTGATCAAATAAGTCGTCGATCCTGGGCAGAGGATAACGATACTTGATCGTTATCTTATTTAGATCACGGTAATTAATGCACATCCGCATTGATCCGTCCTTCTTCTTAATGAAAAAGATAGGAGCTCCCCAAGGTAAAGAACTAGGCTGAATGAAGCCTTTCTGCAAAAGCTCATCAAGTTTGGTCTTTAACTCCTTCATTTCTGTCGGTGCTAGCCGATACGGAGCCCTTGCCACAAGAGTAGCTCCAGGTAGAATATCGATCCTGAATTCAACTTGTATCTCCGAGGGTATATAGGGTAGATCTTCAAGGAATACATCAGGCTATTCAGAGATGACTGGGATATCTTCTATCTTGGGCTTCGGCTCGTCAATCGTCACCTGTGCTATGTAAATGACACATCCGCTCTTCAAGCATTTAGATGCCTTAAGCAGTGACACATTCTCAGGCAACCCATAGTGTATGTCTCCGTGATTGGTTATCATTTCACCAGATGGGGTTTTAACTTCGATGAGTTTCTTATCACAGACAATACAGACTTGGTTATGTGATAAGCAATCCATGCCTAAGACTACATCGAACCCTGACAAATTCATTGGCAAAAGAAAGATAGGTATAGAATGATTCTTGATGGATATAAAGTATCCATCAAGGATAGAAGAAGTGGTTTCTAAGGATCCGTCAGCTAATTTTATCTCACATGCAATATCTAGAGTTCTTATAGGTAGGTTTAGTAGTTTACTAAACGTATGGTCGACAAAAGACTTATCAGCTCCAGAATCGAAAAAAACTCTAGTAAAGATATCATTGATGAGGAACGTACCCGTTATGACATTAGTGTCATTAACTGCTTCCCCTCCAGTCAATTGGAAGGCTCGGCATTTCATTTATTTGTCTCCCCGGGCTTCGCATTACCCTCTTTGGAAACTTTAGGGCAGTTGGTCTTGATGTGGCATTTCTCACTACATCCAAAGCAGACCGCATTCTTCAAGTCCCTACACTCATGGGACTAATGACATACTTCACTACATCTTTATCAGCACATCCGCTGATATCCACCACAGTTTCCATCTCATCTAGCCATTTCATGGCGTCAATAGCTCCTTTTTCCCATTAAAATCATGGGGCTTGCACGACACAAAGTATTTATATGTGCACCCATCTTTAGAAGAATGAGACTTTTCCTTGAAAACTTGTCTTGGCACACTCTTCGCAGTTGAAGAATAATGTGAGCTTTCCTTGCTTGCAGATGAATGTGGAATAGAATGGGACTTAGGTTACTCGAACCCTTATAATTAGCTATGAAATTGTTCATAGCTTTGCCGACCTCAGCGGCTATCATAGGTTGAAGGTTAATTCCTTCGTCTACACGGACATTATTTAAATCATCATTGTGTCCGCTGTTAGCGTCATCCGAATTTGGATTCGCCATAACTTAGACTATAAGTCAGAAACAATGATTGCTTAGTGCAATAATATATGGTCATCGAATTTGATGACTTATCAACAATATTAGCCAAGATCTCAATGGATCACAAGGGCTATGAGGCTTGGACATATGTCCTCCACCTATTTCGGTAAATGTGATCATCGTCACACTACCTTAATTAAAATTTTAACACTTCAATGAGTGTTCAAATAAAATCATCATTAAAGTTATGTCTCAATGATTTAATAATAACAATAATATGAGCCGCGATCTCATAGGATCAGGTGGCTACAGGGTATAGACACATGTCCTTCACCCCAATTAGACAGTGTACCATATGGTTATAACTGTCATTGCCTCGATGGATGATAAAATTATAGCTCACAGTCTCATCTCGAAGGACATTAAAATATAGCTCATTGGCTTGTCTCGAACGACATTAACATATAGCTCATTGGCTTGTCACAATGGACAATAAAATATGGCCCATAGGCAATTCATTTTAACATTACATTGAATGTTAAAACATTATGATCATCTAATTTGATGATAATATTAGCCAAGATCTCATTTGATCTTATAGGCGATAAGGTTTGAACATAGTTCACCACCTAGATGGCTAGTGTGGTTCCTCATGTCACATTGCCAAGAATACTAACATTACATTGAATGTGAATATAGAATGAATGTCTTAATGGTTGATAATTCGTAGTCTCATTGGAGCATAGGAATAAGGTTTGGGTATATACCCTCCACCTCTTTGGTCAGTGTGATTCCTCATTGCCACACTACCATTTGTTACTGCCTATCATGTTGGCTTGCCATATGGGCTGATCAAATCATTAAGAAGATCTTTTTGAAATATTGAACAGATCGATAAAGTTTGAATAAAATCGAGATGATCGCTTTTGAAAAGGAAAATATATAAATAAGATAATTTACAAATTTTCATTTCAAAAAGAAATATTACAATACTTTGCACCAAAAAGGACTTGAAATAAAATTAAACTACTTGTCCATGCAGGAACTAAAAGAATTACATGTCCAAGCAGGGACTAAAAAGAAATACCTGTCCACGCATGGACTTTTGAAATTCAAAATACAACAAATAAAAAGATAATATTATTCTACTCATCTTTCTTCTTGTTTGTCTTCCTCTCATTCTTTTCAGCCTGACGCTGAATTTGTTCCGCTTTTTCAAAGGCCTGGTTAATGGCCTTATTGGGAATACCCTTATTGGGTAAACCGGTATTGGGTTATAAAATCATTTTAATATAGCATTAGCATCTGTTAGGTGTTTGCCTACACCTCGTGCTTAGGTCGTGGTCACTTGCAATTGAATGAGCCGAGGATATCCAGGACACGATCGTATTAACCCCCAATGTTTAAATCAAAGCAATAGGAATTAAAATGGATTATTTGGATTCCCGACACATTGGTCTTTGATCCCATATCCGACCATACAGTAATAATATACCGTTTCCCAAGCCCGTATAGGGAAAATAGGTTAAGAGTATTTACCTAGATTAACAATCTCACAATGCAAGATATAAATAATAATCATAACCGTTTATCAATTAACTAAGCTTGGTTGCAATCTACTGGAATGCTTTAGTCTGGAATGAATGGTATAATAACCAACTAGAATGTTAACGGGTCTTATTCAAATCATAGACTTAGACCGGTTAACTTAAATTAATGAAAACGGTACGACACGCTAGATTAAGCGATGACCAGATAGAATGTAGTTTAATCCCACAAGTAATAAGTCTTGTATAAAATGGGAAAACACTATACATTCTGGAATTTGAAATGAATTGGAAAAGAATTGACCCGTTTCGGTAAACTTACGTAAACTAGTTACATAAGCTTAACCGTACGCGCATAGGCGGTATCGGGTGATCGGATGAGCTATAAACAAGTTCAATATTCCAAAATATTTTAATTATGTTATAACATCAGTAAGTTATCAACTTTGTTTGATCATTATGGTTTAAAACCAAAATATGCACCATAAGGGCATTTTAGTCATTATATAGCATAATTCATGAACTTGTATAAAAACTCATGTTATGAACAAGTTCATTCTACCAAAACATGTTAATTATATTATCATATCAGAATGTTATCCATTTCATATGTTTATCATTGATTAAAACAATCTTTTACACAAAGAGGGCATTTTGGTCAATAATATGCATATTATAAGAACTTGTGTAAAACCTCAGAATCTGATTATGATCAAGTAGTATAACCACAGAGGGTTATTCTACACTATAATGTGATCATAATGCAACTTAGAATTAGTAGCTAAAGTTGCTAAATCGGGTCAGAATCGAAAGTGAAAGCAGAAGTCAAACTTTCGGTTGCAAACCGACATGTAACCTGGAAATGACGGGCTGAACATGTTTAGACATGTTCTATTATTAGTTACCAACTGATTTAGTGTCAAAACACGAGTTAAAACAATTACAAGTTCATTTTATAAGTTTTCCGAAAATCTGCCTTTTGATTTTTTTTAACTTAACTTTGACCCGTCATTTCACCAACTTAACGTGATTTCCAGGAAGTGCCCATTTGAGGGATTAACACCTACCCTATTATGATCATGTAGCCATATTCAATTCGAACAATTGGTCTAAACTGAAAGTCAAAGCAAAAGTCAATTTGCTTGACTTTCGGCTAATAAAAGCCTATAAAATGAAAAGAGCAGGGATGGAACACCTACAAGTGGTCTAAGAAAACATTTAAAACTCAGGGGAGGTCCTTTTATGATCAGGAGCTCCAATTGAGAGAGTAGAGAGGAAAATGAAGAAAGGTGCAAGTTGTTTGTGATCATGAGGGTTCTATTTATAGTAGATGAAGGTGCGCACAAGATTGATCCAGGTGTTAGAGGAAGTTCTAGGATCAATTCAAGTGTCCATGGAGGTGGCAAACATTGAATATGGGTGGCAAAATCGTGAGAGGTGGCAACATGGCAGACTTGCTTGGCCTCCAAACAAAAATCTGCCACCGGCAATCCCTTACGGACTGTGACATCTGTGCTTGTAATCATTGTAAACAATTCAGTTATCAATGAAATAAAGTTATTTGATCCCAATATTTGTTTGTTTATGTTTGACATTTTTCATGTTTTGATTTTTATTCAATTTCAAACTCTATATCGCTTTCTGGAGAATTATACGCAAACTGGTGCGTAAACGTTATCAGTTTAACGCGACAAATACTCCGGAACATCAACATATGCTTAGCATACCTTAAATAACCTTTACAAAACTTAGAAATAAGTTTTGAAGGCTTTGGTATGGCAAAATCAAGTTAATTCGCTTACAGGGACTAAATTTGACAAACTGCGAAAGTATGCAAATTTGAACTGTAACGGACATTCCGGAACTTGATCATAAGTTAAACACACCCTAAATATCCTTTACATAGCTAAGAAATAGGCTTTGAGGGGTTCAGTGTGCTAAAATAAACTTTATGCTCATTCAGGGACTAAAAGCGTCAAAAAGTGCATAAGTTTGCATTTTCGCGCATAACTTACGTTCTGAATACATCCGGACATCCAAAAATTTATGTAAACATTAAAATATTTTATTTTAGTGTTTGGCATAAGAAAAATCCATTCGTCGCTTAATTTGGATCGTTTTTGCGTTCGTTACAACTCCCGTCGTAATTAACCGAACAACGCAACCGTACGACCAAACGAGCCGACATCCGAGATATTTTTGAGCAAATTTTAAGTTCCATATACTTTAAATTCATTTTAGAGCTTTGAAATGGGGTTAACGGGGCTTAAACGTGTCAAAAATGCATCAAAACCAAGTTCGGAGACTCAGGGGCCTGTTCTGCCATTTTACAAAGTTGCTGACCTGCAAGGTCCTTACGGACCGTATGCCCTTCTCCTTGCGGTCCGTAAGCAGGTCCCAGACCAGCAGAAGTGTTTTCCAGCTTGATCTAGCTGTTACACACCTTTGCACCTGGTTTCTTTGATTCTATGTGCTTGTTTTGGATGCCCATGGTTTCACAAATCAGGGGGTATGAAGTGTAGGGCCAAGATCATTCCCCCTTCTCCAAGAAATGATCCTAACGGTGGTATGAAAACTATAAATACCCCTCATGTTTTCACTTCAAACCACACCTTGATCTGATTATTTCCCTAAGTTGGACTTGCAACACTTCATACCTGGGAATTTTCAGATCAAACTTCCATTCTTGGACCCTTTTGTAAGTCCTCTTTCATGCTTTTTATGTATTTCAAGCATGAAAGTCAAACGGTGTTTGACTTTCAGCTTTGACCAGTTTATGGTCAACACGAAGTTCGTTTGAACTTCATGACGTGAGCGTAATCACGATGGTCATAGTCCCTAGTGACTATACCTACTGATTACCACGTTATCTAGGCTCAGTGACGAGTCGTAGTTTCGGCCAAAATGCGTATTCTCACGTATTTTGTAACCAAACTACTTGTGGGTATCAAAACCGTTTGTTTTGATACCAAACCTGTTTTCAAACTTCGCTAAACATGTTTTAACATGTTTAGCTCGTCACTTTTAGATTTGTGCTTGTCTAGGGTCGTAAAGGTAAGCGATCTAATCAATCGCTTATACTTTCAAACCCGACCCATTTGGTCGATCATTAGGATCCGACCAAACACATTAGGTGACCATAGTTGTATAGGGAATAACCTTCCGAGGTTATACCTTATGGTCATGACGTTTAGTTAGTTGTATGATAGGTAGTATATATGCCTTAGGTAAATTACCAAAATGCCCTTTTTACGCCAAAATTCATTTTAAGCATATGTAACCCAAATTTTAACATCTAAACTGATTTAGCAACAATATTAGACATGTTAAGGCATATATTACTTGTCATAGGACTAGTTAGGCGTTCCAAACGCGTTTTACGCGAACGACGCGTTAAAGTAGCATAAGCTACCTAAACGGGTCGTAACGAGTCAGAAGCACTTAGGATAAGTTTCGTTTTAGTATGTAGGCTTTGTTAAACCATATTACATGAGTACCTACACTTATTTGGTTTACGAACCCTCATGCTACCCGATCCTCCGATTAGGTCCGTTTATTAATGTAGTTACCTATATTAGGTGCCGTTTGATTCCGTAATCTTCTAGCTTTGCTTGGTGGATACCTAAAGTCTATTGAGCAGTCTCAAGTGAGTACATAGACCCCTCTTTTACCGTTTTCCAAATATTTTGGGGTGAAACACATGTGCCTACTTGTTATTTTCATGCTTTCCCATGTTTTCATATCATATACTTGCTATGTTCATTAGTACACTATTAGTACATAATTTCATTTTGATTTGCTATGTATGTTTACTTGGCATGATAACAAATTGTATTACGCTACATTTTCTGCTTTGTATGTTAACTTAGCATACTTAGTACACTGTTTTTACATGACTTTTCTGCTTTGTATGTTAACTTAGCATACTTAGTACATTACTTTCATCACATGTTTACAGATTGATATGACATTTGGTTTGATCAACGGGTCTAAATTACATTCATTAACATTAGCTATGCCGCTCGGTAGTAAGTAATGGTACCATAGGACTTGACAAATCTCGTTCCTGACATCCTAGGTTTGTTTGGGTGTAAGGAATGACTGAATCCGAAAACATTTTACTTTGATAATCTTTACTCTAAGGTTATCCTGCTATCTCAAGGCTTGAATGTATGCGTTAACTTACCACATAAATGTTTGTATCAGTAAAGCATGTATTTATTTAGTTATTTTACAAAACATAATTTTTGATTTATTCAAAATACTTTGTTTTGTACATTTTTACTTGTGGTTTAAGTAGTCTCATTTTACTTACCATACATACCTTTTGTTTACACATTACATGGTTTATATTCAACTTGGGTTATACTATGACATTTGACTAATGGATTAAACATGAATATTTTACAATGTTGGTTGGTTTGAGTGACTTAAATAACGAGGCGTGTGCAATATGGTACAAGCATGGTGGATACGTCGCTGGTACTTCCTATATATAACTTCTTGTATGATATTATATATCGTAGCGTCATTTAAACCACTTCAGTTTAGACATATTACATTTACAACACATTTTCACTTAAACATTGTTTTACAAATAACTTGGTTTATACAAACTCTTTTTACTTGGTTATTCTTCTAACCATACAGTAATCTTTTATATATACATATCATCTGATTTTGCTATCGTTTTTCAAATGATTTATAAAACAAAACAATTAACAAGGTTCATGACTTATTTTTATCAAACATTTACTTTAAAACTCAAGTCATGAATCCTATTTTCCTAAAACCTATGTATCTCACAGGCATTTTTATGCTGACGTACCTATTTTCACATGTGTTTTCAAGGGCTGTTGCTTAGGATGTTCGTGACACGCTAGGGCGGACCTGTGCCTTAGAGACTTAAAATAAAGATAGACTTAGTTTAATTATGTTGTGTACTATTTGGTTCTTGTTTTGAAACAATGTATTCCACCTTTGGTTGTTGAATAAAATGAAATTTTAATTACCATGGTTGTGGAACAATAATTCTGTTACAACACTCCCCGACGTTTCCGCCACGATTTGATGTTTTACGTGGTCGGGGTGTGCCAGAAGAGTTGGTATCAGAGCCAATGGTTATAGGGAATTAGGTTATTAGTAATGCTTTGACCTAGACTATAACCTTTCTAGGACCCCAACACAAGTTGTCTTGTGTTTAGAACTTAAAATATGCACTTTACCTATCCTTAGATGATCACCAAAACAAGAACCCAATTTTCTAAAACGATTTTTTTTTTAAATCAATCATCTTTTTTTTTTAAATGATTTATTATATGGTTTTGAACTCTTTGATTTTTAAAATGATTTTGAAATTTTAAATCATCCATTTTTGAATGATTCTTTTGGCCTTGTGCCTTCCAAGTTTTCAAAATCTCGTCAAAGTTTTGGGTTCTAAATAGTGTGAACACGTGCAAACTGGAAGGGTGAATGCCTGTACCCTGGGTTTTCTGTCTAAGGCTAGAGTGTTCGTACAAATCCACATAATCGGACCAGTCACTCTTACCTGGGAACTCTTGGGGTGAGTGTTCACTTATAGGCGACATGTCTTCGCGATACATTATTTTTGACCCATTTACTTTGATTAGTCACTGTGTGTCGTTTGTTTGCTTTGTGATACGGACAAATGACCACCATCCTTGCTTTTGTCTATTTTTGTTTCATCTCATTCTTTTCATCTAATCATCTCACTCGTTCCTTTCATGTTTCCTCTTTTAGAATGCCTCCTCGACGCGAAAATCCGCTACCCAATGCCGAACTGGCAGAAATCATAGCGCAGCAAATGGCTGCTGCATTCCCAAATCTTATTGCTCAATATAACCAAGCCAACAACAACAATAATGCTCCATGCAATTTCAAGAGTTTTAACTCGGCTAAACCACTTAAGTTCAGTGGTTCTGAAGGGGCAACTGGGCTCCTTCAATGGTTCGAGAGCATTGAGAATACTTTCCGTCACGTTCAGTGTCCTGATAATCGCAAAGTCGAGTTTGCTTCCAGTGTGTTTCAGAAGAGGGCTCTCACATGGTGGAACGGGGTTATGAGAGACCGTGGTGCTGAGGTTGCTTTAGCACAAACATGGGCTGAACTTAGGGCGCTTATGATGAGGGAGTTTTGTCCTCGTCATGAACTGCGAGCTCTAGAAAGGGAATTTGATGACCTGAAGCAGGATAGTGGTGAGCACCGGGTGTATAATGATAGGTATGAGGAGCTAAGTTTGGTATGCCCAACAATGGTTACCCCACTCGAGAAGGCTATCGAGAGGTATATCGATGGCCTACCTGACTCCGTACAAGACATCGTTACTGGTAGTAATCCTACCACAGTCCGTCAGGCAATCGAGCTATCTGCGACGTTGACTGAGTCGCAAGTCCGAAAGGGTAAGCTGCATAGAAAAGGTGACAAGGGTAAGAAGCAGTCGTCTGACAAAGAGGATAGCAAGAAGGTTAAGAACAAGAAGGTTAAGGATTCTGGTTCCTCGAAGGGTTCTAGGAAGCGTAAGGCTTCCCAAAATTTCGCCATTACTGCACAAGCTGCACCAAATCAGCCTGCGCAACCACTTGCCAAGAAACCTTATCTTGGCAATGCACCTTTGTGCAACAGATGTAACGGTCATCATCAACCACACCTCCAATGTCGTCATTGCACCAACTGCAGAAGATCTGGTCATCTTGCTGACACCTGCCGCATTCCTGCCAATCAGAATCAGGCAGTTCAGAACCCGGCTCAACAAGTTGCTCAGCAACAAGGTCAAGCTGCATGACCTCACTACCCACCAGGTTCTTGTTATAACTGTGGGGATCTGACCCACTACCGTAATCAATGTCCAAGATTGGTGAATGCGAATCCAGCTCAGGCTCAGGCTCGAGGTCGAGTCTTCAACATGAATGCACAAGAGGCGCAAGCAGACAATGAAGTGGTTAACGGTACGTTCTTTGTTAATAATCAACCCGCGTCTGTTCTTTTTTATTCTGGTGCCGATAAGAGTTTTGTGTCATTATCTTTTGAGCCATTGCTTCGCATGTCTAGAACGAAACTAGGTAAGCCTTTAACAGTAGAAGTTGCTAGTGGTGATCCCGTTGTTCTTGATTCTGTTCTTCGCAATTTCCAATTGAACCTTATCGACCATCTTTTTCCTATCGACCTTATGCCAATGCAACTTGGGAGTTTCGACGTTATAGTGGGTATGGATTGGTTAGCCAAGCATCACGCAGAGGTAGTTTGCTTCGAGAAGATTGTTCGTGTTCCACTTTCGTCAGGTGAGATCCTACAGGTTCGTGGTGAGAAACCTGCTAGTAGTCTCAAGCTCATGTCTTGTTTTCAAGCTCGGAAATATCTGCGAAAGAACTATGTGGCCTTCTTGGCACATGTTACAGCAGATAAAGGCAAAGGTAAGTCGATCGAAGATATCCCTGTTGTTCGGGATTATCCAGAGTTGTTTCCTGAAGAGTTACCTGGTCTACCCCCAGCACGCCAAGTCGAGTTCCGTATTGATCTCGTACCTGGTGCAAATCCCATTGCCAGAGCTCCTTATGGTCTTGCACCGTCTGAGATGCAAGAATTATCTAAGCAGCTTCAGGAGCTTTCAGATAAAGGTTTTATTCATCCTAGCTTTTCACCTTGGGGTGCTCCCGTTCTTTTTGTCAAGAAGAAGGATGGATCTTTCATAATGTGCATCGATTACCGTGAGCTTAACAAGCTTACCATCAAGAATCAATATCCCCTACCTCGCATTGATGATCTCTTTGATCAGTTACAAGGTGCTTCTTATTTTTCGAAGATTGATCTACGTTCTGGGTATCATCAGCTTCGTGTGCATGAAGAAGATATTTCTAAGACAGCGTTCCGCACTCGTTATGGGCATTATGAGTTCACAGTTATGCCATTCGGTTTGACTAATGCTCCTGCTGTTTTTATGGACTTGATGAATAGGGTCTGCAAGCCTTATTTAGATAAGTTCATCATCGTTTTTATTGATGACATATTGATATATTCTAAGACGCAAGCTGATCATGTGCAACATCTTCGTCTTACTCTGGACCTCCTAAAGAAAGAGCAACTTTTCGCCAAGTTCTCCAAGTGTGAATTTTGGCTTAAGGAAGTTCAATTTTTGGGTCATATCGTCAACGAACAAGGTATTCATGTAGATCCCTCCAAGATCAGTGCGATTAAGGATTGGGATACGCCTATAACTCCTACTGAGGTTCGCTCATTTCTTGGTCTCGTGGGTTATTACCGCCGCTTCATCGAAAATTTCTCAAAGATTGCAGTTCCCCTAACTGCTCTAACTCAGAAGAATAAGCCCTTTGAATGGGGTTCTAAACAAGAAGTAGCATTTCAGACCTTGAAGCAGAAGCTTTGTGACGCGCCTATTCTATCATTGCCTGAGGGTAATGATGATTTTGTCGTGTACTGCGATGCATCAAATTTGGGACTTGGCTGTGTTCTGATGCAAAGGAACAAAGTCATAGCATATGCATCGAGGCAGTTGAAGGTGCATGAGAAAAACTACACCACTCATGATCTTGAGTTGGGTGCAGTTGTGTTCGCTCTTAAGATCTGGAGACACTATTTGTATGGTACAAAATGTGTGGTTTTCACTGACCACAGAAGTCTTCAGCATATCTTCAATCAGAAAGAACTCAACAGGCAAAGACGTTGGGTTGAGCTTCTAAACGACTATGACTGCGAAATTCACTACCATCCTGGTAAGGCGAATGTCGTGGCTGACGCTTTGAGTCGTAAAGAACGTGTCAAGCTTCATTGTATTCGTGTTCAATCTGATATTCAAGCTCGATCTGATATCCAAGCCCGCATTTCTCAGGCTCAACATGCTTATGTTTCACAAGACTTGATGGGTAAGGAATTACCCTATCACATTAAGCCTGATCTTGAACTGAAGGATGATGGATCGTATTATTTCATGGACCGCTTGTGGGTCCCAAGCTTAGATGATCTTCGCACTTTGCTTATGGATGAAGCTCATAAGTCTCGTTATTCTATTCATCCCGGCTCAGATAAGATGTATAAGGATCTTCGTACTCAGTATTGGTGGCCAGGTATGAAGAAAGACATTGCCTTGTACGTTTCAAAATGCCTTACTTGTCTTAAGGTTAAGGCTGAACATCAACATCCCTCTGGTCTTTTGGAGCAACCAGAGATTCCAGTTTGGAAATGGGAGAACATTGCTATGGATCTCATTACTAAACTTCCACGCACTAAGAAAGGTCATGATGCCATCTGGGTAGTTGTTGATCGTCTTACTAAATCAGCGCATTTCTTGCCGATCCGTGAGGATCTATCTGCTGAAAAGTTGGCTAAAATCTATGTGGATGAAATAGTATCTCGACATGGTGTTCCCTTGAACATTATTTCAGACAGAGATGCTCGCTTCTCTTCTCATTTTTAGAGAACCATGCAAACTGCTATGGGGACCCAACTTAATCTAAGCACTGCTTATCATCCACAAACAGATGGCCAAACTGAAAGAACAATCCAGACTTTGGAGGATATGCTTAGAGCTTGCGTGATCGATTTTGGTGGTAGTTGGGATTCACATCTTCCATTGATTGAATTCTCCTACAACAACAATTATCACTCCAGCATCAACATGGCTCCTTTTGAGGCTCTCTATGGTCGAAAATGTCGTTCACCAGTCTGCTGGAATGAGATCGGTGAGGCTCAGCTTACTTGACCTGACCTCATTCTAGAGACAACTGATAAGGTTAAGAAAGTTCGTGATAACCTCCAGACAGCTCGAAGCTGTCACACCCCCAAAATCCACCTGCGGAGTACTACCGCTTGGAGGCGTGGCTGACCAGGATCCAGCCACCAATCATATTGAACAAGCATAAAAGTAGTTATAAAATCCAACCAATACAATTGGTGTCCAAACAAAACATAGTTTAAGTTGCAAGCGGAAGCATAATGTTTAAAACCATAACATAAGTTTAATTGTTCCAAAGTTTAACATGGCACACAGCTGTCCATGTCCCACAACGACTCTCTTCCATGCAAGCTCCAGCTAAGTACCTAAAGACCTGCAAAGCATGTAATAACGAGTCAACAACAAGTTGAGTGAGTTCACGGTTGGGTGTTTGTTTTAAGTTGTTTCGAAAACAGTTTCCTTTATCTGGCATCCTGCCGTGGGGGTTACCCCATAGTTAAAAACGTGACTTGTTTATTCCCGGTTACTCTGGCAATCCAGCCGTGGGGGCTACCCCGTGTTAGTTATCTGGCATTTCGGCCGTGGGGGCTACCCCATGTATACACTAGACTCGTTACCATATCGACTGCTGACTGTAGTCATGTTTATGTGCCCTGAACTGTCAATGTCTATCATCATTGACGTGCCAGTAGTCCATTAGTTCACGCCCGTCCTCTGCGGCACGGTGTGAGGTTTGTCAAACCTAAATAGCGCTATCTAACTAATGACCCGCTCGCCATTGGCCTCGGCGATTAAGTCGATACAAAGATGAGGGACTTCGTGATAGAGTTTTGGTCTAGTACGAGTTATCTGTCCGTGAGGACGAGGAATTACATTCCTGAACCAATACTGTCCTACCCAAGGAGGACGAGGAACCCATGTTCCTTAACCCCATTCCCAACCCCTGGGAATCCCATGCTTTGTAGAGGGTGTGAACTCACCTTGGTTTGCTCGGCAGATACACAGAAAGGTCAATCAAGTTGTAAGTGATCAATTACGTCCTAACATAGATACCATACAAGTCAGGTTCGTATTCAGGTAGTGCACGTATGTTTCTACACGTATGCTAGCACATTGTATGCAAGTATCATTCATGGCATACACGTATAATACCTATGAGTTGAACAGTACCAAGTATATAAGTAATTAAAGCCCAAAAGTCCGGCCCATCCACTAAGCCCGTAAAACTGCAAGTCCAATTCAGCGTGTACAAGTAGCTGGTCTCGGGTCGAGACTGTGCGGTCTCGAGTTGTGTCTATGTGTTCTCGAGTCGCAAACGTGAAGGTCTGGGGTCATGTCTCGAGTCGCAACGAGACTCGCAACCGTGGGTCTCGAGTCGTCATGAGGTGATCTCGAGTGGTAGCTTCATGGTCTCGAGTCGAGACTATGGGTTCTCGACTCGCAACCCGAGTCGCAACCGAGGATCTCGACTTGTCATGCGGTGGTCTCGAGTCGAGACCAGGGGTCTCGACCCCCAACAATTGCTGATTCTGCACAGTTGTACTATCCAATGGAAATTTGATTTCATGACACAATGTACTATCCAACCACAATCCTTAAACATGTTTCCTTGTCTAACCTTAACCGAAAATGGATCAAACACCTAAATTTCAAATATTCAAGGCACATGCATATCATATTCATGTTGTTCTTCAAATATTCAAGTAGTTCATCAAGTTAGTAACATCATCGGCTCATACATCTATCATGTTCAATCAATACAATGGCATACTTATATAGGATTTATCATCCACATGTGTTAATCCGATTTCATTGAACACAAACCTCCTAAACATAACCAAACCATTCGGATTTAAGCCTATATAGAATCGATAACCCTCATTCATAGTCAAGCATACATTATTCATCCTAACATAATCAATACATTATCATATAATCATTATCAACCGAATATAAACACACAACATGAAACACTTATGAACCGATTACTCAAGAAGGGTGTATTCATCATGCATAAAGCTTAACAAGTAACATATTATCACATAATCTTCATCATTCATCATCATCAAACCGAAACTCAACATCTAACATGAATCACTAACCGGTTAGAGAAGTAGGGGTGAAGAATGAAGCTTCCGAAAGGGGTGTGTGCGAGTTGATCCGAGGGTCCTTGTGGTTGCCGCTTGAATCCGAGAAGAAGGAGAGGAGAGGTGATGCTTCTAGGGTTTTAGTGAGAGAGGGGGTAGGAGAGTGTGTGTGTAGGAGAGTGTGGGTTGCTCAAAAATGGTGATGTTGGCTATCCACATGGGTTAAATACTAGTTCCAAGTAGTGCACCCTAATGGGCTTTCGGTTGGATTAAATGAGGTGCGTGGCCCATCCGGCCCACTGTTTCACTTGTTCACTCGAGACCACATGGTCTCGAGCCGGGTTCATGGTTCTCGGCTTACTTATGCATATATACATACTATACATACAAGCACAACACATAATCACATAATTTTACTTATATTATTCATTAAGCCGACAAGTTAACTAGTCACATATGTTCAGGCATGTTACACCAAAATACAACAAAGGGTTCTAAATATCGAGTTGTCACATCATCCCCAAGTTGAAAGAAATTTCGTCCTGAAATTTGGTAAGCACTCACTGAGGAAGCTAGTTAAGTTGTATGGTTTTCCCGGTTTTCCTGGGGTGTCACATCCACCCCCCGTTGATCTGGAATTTCGTCCCGAAATTCCGTAGCTTCATCCTCAGTAGTGGTTGTACTGTTTGCGAACAGTTGGGGATACTTTTGTTTCATCTGATCTTCGCGCTCCCAGGTGAACTCTGGGCCGCGACGTGAGTTCCAACGAACTCGAACGAGAGGTATTCTAGTGCTCTTGAGGACCTTAACATCCCGGTCCATGATTTCGACTGGTTCCTCGACGAATCGTAACTGCTCGTCGATAGTGAGTTCCTTCAGAGGAACTATGTGGGTCTCATCTGACAGACACTTCTTCAGATTTGACACGTGGAAAACGTTGTGAACTGCACCGAGTTCCGCTGGTAAGTTTAGTCTGTAGGCCACCCTGCCTATTTTCTCGATGATTTCGAAAGGTCCAACGTATCGTGGGTTGAGTTTGCCTCGTTTACCAAAACGAACCACACCCCTCCAGGGTGAAACTTTGAGTAGTACCCGCTCCCCAACCTGGAGCTCAAGTGGTTTCCTGCCCTTATCGGCGTAGACTTTCTGACGGTCACGAGCTGCCGCCATGCGTTTTCGTATTTGAGCGATTTGTTCGGTTGTGTCTACCACATGTTCTGGACCAGTGATCTGACTATCCCCCACCTCTGCCCAACAAAGAGGTGACCGGCATTTACGTCCGTACAATGCCTCAAACGGAGCAGCTTTAATGCTGGTGTGGTAGCTGTTATTATACGAGAATTCCACAAGTGGCAGATGCTTTTCCCAGCGGTTGCCAAAGTCGATTACACATGCACGAAGCATGTCTTCTAAGGTTTGAATAGTGCGCTCGGACTGCCCGTCCGTCTGAGGGTGATACGCTGTGCTCATGTCTAATCGTGAGCCAAATGATTTGTGCATTGCTTGCCACAGTTCTGAAGTGAAACGTGCATCTCGATCCGAGATAATAGAGGTGGGCACCCCGTGCCTCGAAACAACTTCCTTGAGGTATATTTCTGCAAGAGTGGAGAATTTATCCATTTCCTTGATAGCCAGGAAGTGTGCAGACTTGGTAAGTCGATCCACGATCACCCAAATAGTATCGTTTCCGCGCTGGGATCTAGGTAGACCAGTAACAAAATCCATGGAAATTTGCTCCCATTTCCATTGCGGTATCTCTGGTTGTTGGAGTAGGCCGGAGGGTTTCTGGTATTCAGACTTGACTCTCGCACAAGTCAAACACTTGCTGACGTAAGTTGCTATGTGGGCCTTCATGCTAGGCCACCAATACGTAGTTTTGATATCGTGGTACATCTTATCTGAACCAGGATGTACCGAGTAGCGAGACTTGTGTGCTTCATCCATCACAAGCTCTCGTAGGTTGCCATAGAGTGGGACCCAAATGCGTCCCGTTACGTAGTAAGTACCGTCTTCCTTTTGTTCTAAGCGTTGCCTTGAGCCGCGTAGGGCTTCAGCCCTGACGTTTTCTGGTTTCAATGCTTCTACCTGAGCGTCTCGTATTTGGGAAGGAAGGCTAGAATGTATAGTGAGCTGCAATGCTCGCACGCGCTTAGGCGTAGTGTCCTTTCGACTGAGGGCGTCAGCCACAACATTGGCCTTGCCCGGGTGATACCTGATTGAGCACTCGTAGTCATTCAGTAGCTCGACCCACCGTCGTTGTCGCATATTTAGTTCCTTCTGCTTGAAGATATGCTCGAGGCTCCTGTGGTCGGTGTAGATGGCGCACTTGGTACCATACAGGTAATGCCGCCATAACTTAAGTGCAAAAACAACAGCTCCCAGCTCTAAATCGTGTGTAGTGTAGTTCTTTTCATGAACTTTGAGTTGGCGTTAGGCGTAGGCTATAACCTCGTCTCGTTGCATCAATACACAACCAAGACCTTGAATTGATGCGTCACAGTGAACCCCAAAGTCGTCTGTGCCTTCCGGCAAGGAAAGGATAGGTGCGCTGCAAAGTCTATCCTTTAAGTGCTGAAATGCTGATTCCTGTGCATTCCCCCAATGATAAACAACGCCTTTCTGCGTTAGTGAGGTGAGAGGCTGTACAATCTTGGAAAGATCCTTAATGAACCTCCTGTAGTAACCTGTCAATCCCAAGAATTGGCGAATTTCCTTTGGCGTACGAGGTGCAGGCCAGTTCTTAATCGAGTCTACCTTGGATGGATCAACGTGAATCCCATCCTTGTTTACCACGTGGTCTAGGAAATGGACTTCTCGAAGCCAGAAGTCGCATTTCGAGAACTTTGCATAAAGCTGTTCTATTCGAAGGAGTTCCCAAATGAGTCGTAGATGCTGCTCGTGTTCCTCCTGGCTCTTAGAATAGATCAGGATGTCGTCGATGAAGACTATAACGAACCTGTCCAGGTAAGGTTTGCACACTCGATTCATCAAGTCCATGAAAATCGCTGGTGCGTTCGTCAGCCCAAAAGGCATAACCAAAAACTCATAGTGCCCATAGCGAGTTCTAAAGGCTGTTTTGGAGACGTCCTCTTCTCGGACTCTCAGCTGGTGATAACCCGATCTCAAATCGATCTTCGAATAGTAGCTCGACCCTTGCAGCTGGTCGAACAAGTCGTCAATGCGTGGTAGAGGATAACGATTCTTCACCATCACCTTGTTGAGTTCCCGGTAGTCGATGCACATTCTGAAGGTACCGTCTTTCTTCTTCACAAATAGCACTGGAGCTCCCCAGGGCGATGAGCTAGGACGAATAAAACCCTTATCCAAGAGTTCTTGTAGTTGCGTAGAGAGTTCTTCCAACTCTGATGGAGCTAAACGATAAGGTGCACGAGCTATAGGCGCAGCTCCAGGAGCTAGTTCAATCTGAAACTCGACTTGGCGATGTGGCGGAAGACCAGGTAATTCCTCAGGAAATACCTCCGGATAGTCGCGTACAACTGGAAAATCTTCTATCTTCTTCTCTTTTTCCGAGGTGTCAGTAACGAGAGCCAAAATGGCAGTGTGGCCCTTTCGCAAGCACTTCTGGGCCTTAAGGAGAGAGATGACGTTCTCAACGGCACTCCTCTTGTCGCCACGAATCATAAGAGGTTCACTACCGGAACCAGGAATACGAACAATCTTCTCGTTGCAAAGAATCTCTGCTCGGTGTTGGGATAACCAATCCATCCCAATGACAACGTCAAAACTACCCAAAACGATAGGAATAAGGTCGATGGAGAAGGTCTGGTTAGCAAGAACAAGTTTACACCCCTGGACTACGTGTGTGGCTTCTAAACTCTTACCGTTTGCTAGCTCTACAGTGTGCTTGTTGTTCAAAGGTGTTGGAATACGCTTAAGCATTTGACTAACTTCTAAGGACATGTAGCTAGTATCGGCACCCGAATCAAATAAAACTGTAACGTAAAAGTCATCGAGAAGGAACTTACCCGCTACAACATTGGGGTCATTCCTTGCTTCACCTTGGCCAATCACGAACGCCCGCCCCCTGGCTCCATTGTTGTTGTTGTTCCCATTCTTACCATTCCCCTGATTGTTGTTATTGTTGTTGTTGTTCTGGTTCCTGTTCAGTTGCGGACAATCTCTCTTGAAGTGGCCTTCAGCTCCACACTGAAAGCACCCTTTGTTATCACCCTGCTGCTGCTGCTGGCGTTGGTTCTGTTGAGCTTGCTGTCGATTCTGATTGGCGGGGTATAAGTTCCTGCAATCCTTTGCAGCGTGACCTGGCTTGTTGCACCGATGACAGTTGCCCCTTGTGCATGGCCCACTGTGGTGTAGGCTGCAGCGATTGCATTTGGGGTGATTCCCCTTGTATCCACCATGAATTTGACCACCAGATGATTGCTGACTAGGGCTCTTATAGTCTTCAGTCTTTCTCTGCTGAGACTGAGACTGAACAGAAGTCGAACCCTTGCTTGAAGTTCCATCCCATTTCCGTTTGTTGTCACTAAGAGCACCTGAAGTAGTTGCCGCACCTATGCGTTTTGGCAACTTGTTCTGCTCCACCGCCTGATCCGTGAGACGGTGAGCCAATTGCACAACTTGCTGGATGGTGGTGAGGTTTGCTGAAGTCACATGACTTTGGATTTCTGGCACTAAGCCCTGAAGAAATAGTTCGATGCGTTTGATGGGAGGATCCACCATAGTAGGACACAGAATTGCTAGTTCGTTCGACCTTTTCACATAAGCTTCAATTTTCGACCCCGTCATCTTGAGGTTGAAGAATTCTACCTCCAGTTTGTGAATCTCATCCCGACTGCAGTATTCTTCCTTGATCATCTCCTTAAAATTCTCCCATGGGGTGGCGTTGGCAGCAACCAACCCCAGCATTCGGACCTGAGCGTTCCACCATGTGAGAGCTAAACCCTCGAGAGTACCGGTGGCATACTTCACCCTGCGCGGCTCAGGGCATTCACACATTTCGAACACAGATTCCAGTTTCTCAAACCAGTGGAGGAGACCTACTGCTCCTTCAGTGCCACTAAAAGTAGTTGGTCGGCAGTCCATGAAAGTCTTAAAAGTGCACACGGGTGGCTGAACATGTTGACCTATCGAGGGTGAAAGAAAAGACAAAGTTTAACACAAAGGTTGGTTCACGAGAGTAGGTTCTAAAGATCCTAGAATGCGTTTGGACTGCAGGATATACCTCCTGCGTGTGCAGCTGCTAGTGCCGCAGCAACTCGTTCGTTAATCAGAGCCGTCAACTGGGCTTGTGTCATGTTTACGCGTCCAGACATGATCTTCATATCAAGAGGAACGTGAGTGAGAGGGGTTCGCGAAAATGCGACGACAGAAGTGAGTAAGTACACACGTGTTCAAGCAACAGTAGTTATACCAACCAAGCATACCATGAGCAATGTACTATATAACTAACAAGTAGGCAATATATACACAGATCATATCACCTAGGAGGTCGAGCCTTGCATGTGGAGTGAAGCGTCGTTGTGGATCGTAGAGCACTGTACAGGTTATAGTCTGATTTTAATAAAACTTTTCCCTTATTAAAACCAAGTTCACTATAACCAATGGCTCTGATACCAATCTGTCACACCCCCAAAATCCACCTGCGGAGTACTACCGCTTGGAGGCGTGGCTGACCAGGATCCAGCCACCAATCATATTGAACAAGCATAAAAGTAGTTATAAAATCCAACCAATACAATTGGTGTCCAAACAAAACATAGTTTAAGTTGCAAGCGGAAGCATGATGTTTAAAACCATAACATAAGTTTAATTGTTCCAAAGTTTAACATGGCACACAGCTGTCCATGTCCCACAACGACTCTCTTCCATGCAAGCTCCAGCTAAGTACCTAAAGACCTGCAAAGCATGTAATAACGAGTCAACAACAAGTTGAGTGAGTTCACGGTTGGGTGTTTGTTTTAAGTTGTTTCGAAAACAGTTTCCTTTATCTGGCATCCTGCCGTGGGGGTTACCCCATAGTTAAAAACGTGACTTGTTTATTCCCGGTTACTCTGGCAATCCAGCCGTGGGGGCTACCCCGTGTTAGTTATCTGGCATTTCGGCCGTGGGGGCTACCCCATGTATACACTAGACTCGTTACCATATCGACTGCTGACTGTAGTCATGTTTATGTGCCCTGAACTGTCAATGTCTATCATCATTGACGTGCCAGTAGTCCATTAGTTCACGCCCGTCCTCTGCGGCACGGTGTGAGGTTTGTCAAACCTAAATAGCGCTATCTAACTAATGACCCGCTCGCCATTGGCCTCGGCGATTAAGTCGATACAAAGATGAGGGACTTCGTGATAGAGTTTTGGTCTAGTACGAGTTATCTGTCCGTGAGGACGAGGAATTACATTCCTGAACCAATACTGTCCTACCCAAGGAGGACGAGGAACCCATGTTCCTTAACCCCATTCCCAACCCCTGGGAATCCCATGCTTTGTAGAGGGTGTGAACTCACCTTGGTTTGCTCGGCAGATACACAGAAAGGTCAATCAAGTTGTAAGTGATCAATTACGTCCTAACATAGATACCATACAAGTCAGGTTCGTATTCAGGTAGTGCACGTATGTTTCTACACGTATGCTAGCACATTGTATGCAAGTATCATTCATGGCATACACGTATAATACCTATGAGTTGAACAGTACCAAGTATATAAGTAATTAAAGCCCAAAAGTCCGGCCCATCCACTAAGCCCGTAAAACTGCAAGTCCAATTCAGCGTGTACAAGTAGCTGGTCTCGGGTCGAGACTGTGCGGTCTCGAGTTGTGTCTATGTGTTCTCGAGTCGCAAACGTGAAGGTCTGGGGTCATGTCTCGAGTCGCAACGAGACTCGCAACCGTGGGTCTCGAGTCGTCATGAGGTGATCTCGAGTGGTAGCTTCATGGTCTCGAGTCGAGACTATGGGTTCTCGACTCGCAACCCGAGTCGCAACCGAGGATCTCGACTTGTCATGCGGTGGTCTCGAGTCGAGACCAGGGGTCTCGACCCCCAACAATTGCTGATTCTGCACAGTTGTACTATCCAATGGAAATTTGATTTCATGACACAATGTACTATCCAACCACAATCCTTAAACATGTTTCCTTGTCTAACCTTAACCGAAAATGGATCAAACACCTAAATTTCAAATATTCAAGGCACATGCATATCATATTCATGTTGTTCTTCAAATATTCAAGTAGTTCATCAAGTTAGTAACATCATCGGCTCATACATCTATCATGTTCAATCAATACAATGGCATACTTATATAGGATTTATCATCCACATGTGTTAATCCGATTTCATTGAACACAAACCTCCTAAACATAACCAAACCATTCGGATTTAAGCCTATATAGAATCGATAACCCTCATTCATAGTCAAGCATACATTATTCATCCTAACATAATCAATACATTATCATATAATCATTATCAACCGAATATAAACACACAACATGAAACACTTATGAACCGATTACTCAAGAAGGGTGTATTCATCATGCATAAAGCTTAACAAGTAACATATTATCACATAATCTTCATCATTCATCATCATCAAACCGAAACTCAACATCTAACATGAATCACTAACCGGTTAGAGAAGTAGGGGTGAAGAATGAAGCTTCCGAAAGGGGTGTGTGCGAGTTGATCCGAGGGTCCTTGTGGTTGCCGCTTGAATCCGAGAAGAAGGAGAGGAGAGGTGATGCTTCTAGGGTTTTAGTGAGAGAGGCGGTAGGAGAGTGTGTGTGTAGGAGAGTGTGGGTTGCTCAAAAATGGTGATGTTGGCTATCCACATGGGTTAAATACTAGTTCCAAGTAGTGCACCCTAATGGGCTTTCGGTTGGATTAAATGAGGTGCGTGGCCCATCCGGCCCACTGTTTCACTTGTTCACTCGAGACCACATGGTCTCGAGCCGGGTTCATGGTTCTCGGCTTACTTATGCATATATACATACTATACATACAAGCACAACACATAATCACATAATTTTACTTATATTATTCATTAAGCCGACAAGTTAACTAGTCACATATGTTCAGGCATGTTACACCAAAATACAACAAAGGGTTCTAAATATCGAGTTGTCACAGAAGCTGTCAAAAGAATTACGCGGACCAACGACGCAAGCCCTTGGAATTTCAAGTCGGTGATCGTGTATTACTTATGCTCTCACCTTGGAAAGGTGTGATCAGATTTGGAAAGGCAGGAAAACTTGCACCTAGATATGTTGGACCATTCAAGATCGTCGAAAGAATCGGTAAGGTAGCCTACAGACTTGAGTTACCTCCTGAACTTGGAAATGTTCATCCAACCTTCCACGTGTCCAATCTCAAGAAGTGTTTAGCTAATGAGAACCTCCACATACCGCTTGATGAAATTCGTGTGGATAACACGATGCATTTTGTTGAGAAACCAGTGGAAATCATGGAATGTGAAGTCAAATGGCTTAAATGCAAGCGCATTCCTTTGGTTAAAGTTAGATGGGAATCTAAGCATGGACCTGAGTTTACTTGGGAACGTGAAGATCAAATGAAGGCGAAGTATCCGCATCTTTTCTCACGATTTTCCTCTAAACAAATTTCGGGACGAAATTTCCACAAGTAGGGGAGACTGTGACATCTGTGCTTGTAAACAATTCAGTTATCAATGAAATAAAGTTATTTGATCCCAATATTTGTTTGTTTATGTTTGACATTTTTCATGTTTTGATTTTTATTCAATTTCAAACTCTATATCGCGTTCTAGAGAATTATACGCAAACTGGTGCATAAACGTAATCAGTTTAATGCGACAAATACTCCGGAACATCAACATATGCTTAGCATACCTTAAATAACCTTTATATAACTTAGAAATAAGTTTTGAAGGCTTTGGTATGGCAAAATCAAGTTAATTCGCTTACAGGGACTAAATTTGACAAACTGCGAAAGTATGCCAATTTGAACTGTAACGGACAATCCGAACTTGATCATAAGTTAAACACACCCTAAATATCCTTTACATAGCTTAGAAATAGGCTTTGAGGGGTTTGGTGTGCTAAAATAAACTTTATGCTCATTCAGGGACTAAAAGCATCAAAAAGTGCATAAGTTTGCATTTTCGCGCATAACTTACGTTCTGAATACATCCGGACATCCAAAAATTTATGTAAACATTAAAATATTTTATTTTAGTGTTTGGCATAAGAAAAATCCATTCGTCGCTTGGTCGATCATTAAAATCCATAAGAAAAAACATTAAAATACTTTCAAACCCTACCCATTTGGTCGATCATTAGGATCCGACCAAACACATTAGGTGACCATAGTTGTATAGGGAATAACCTTCCGAGGTTATACCTTATGGTCACGACGTTTAGTTAGTTGTATGATAGGTAGTATATATCCCTTAGGTAAATTACCAAAATGCCCTTTTTACGCCAAAATTCATTTTAAGCATATGTAACCCAAATTTTGACATCTAAACTGATTTAGCAACAATATTAGACATGTTAAGGCATATATTACTTGTCATAGGACTAGTTAGGCGTTCCAAACGCGTTTTACGCGAACGACGCGTTAAAGTAGCATAAGCTACCTAAACGGGTCGTAACGGGTCAGAAGCACTTAGGATAAGTTTTGTTTTAGTATGTAGGCTTTGTTAAACCATATTACATGAGTGCCTACACTTATTTGGTTTACGAACCCTCATGCTACCCGATCCTCCGATTAGGTCCGTTTATTAATGTAGTTACCTATATTAGGTGCCGTTTGATTCCGTAATCTTCTAGCTTTGCTTGGTGGATACCTAAAGTCTATTGAGCAATCTCAAGTGAGTACATAGACCCCTCTTTTACCGTTTTCCAAATATTTTGGTGTAACACCTCAAAAATTCACGTCCTATAATGTGTTGACACATGCCATATGTTTGAACGTGTGAAAGAATGTTCTGAAAGGACTAAAGTTGACAAACTTGAAAAGTATATGAAAATACGAGTTCTAAATGTGAACAGTGAATAAATATATTGTACATTAACCCTACATGATGTTTATAGCATCAAACGAATAAATCATGGATCATGCGAAGCTAAAAGTGAGAGATTACAAACTACAGGGGTTAAATGTGTCAACATGTTTAAGTTATACCTCTGAGTGACCTTTTGACAAACCCGAAGCTTTGTAACTATTAATTATGCTCACTAGAATGCGCGATATAAATTTCATAAAGTTTCGTTATCGTATGAGAAAGTTATGATCAAATTCGTGTGCGAGGGGTTAAAGCGTTAACATTGAAAGTTATGACTTTTCCGGTTAACCGGAAGTGTCCAGGGACTTGGCAAAGTGGGTATAAGTCCTAAAGCCCTTGTAGGTAAATAAAGAGGGCTCAAATTGAAAATATTAAGCTAGATGACCTTTCAAAGAGCCAAGGGACGAAGATGTGGAAACTTGAAAATGTGAAATCTGTTTACAAGGTTAAGGCGGGCCGCGTAAGACCTTAAGGAGTCTTACGCGGGCCGCGTCAGACGTACAGTAACAGAAACATCAGACAACCTCCTACATTCGCGTTTAACCGGCCCTTAAGAGATATTTTTGCAACATGGGCGACCCCTAAACAGTCCTAGGCACTTAGGGACACATGTTGATGGGTTGTGGTCAGTGTTAGACTTGCTTGTCAACAATTTGTGGTGAAAAATCCACTATAAAAGGGCCAAGGTTGCAACCATTGTTCTCACACCTTTCTCTTGCATTCCTGATCAATTCTGGAGCTCCCAAGCAGGCTCAAGTGATCATAATTCGTTCATAGGACTCTTGTAAGTTTGCTTAACCTTCCTTTATTGAGTTTAGCTTAGTTATTTAGCTAAAAGTCAAACAGTCGTAATTACGATTTGACTTCGAGATTAATTAATAATGGCTCAGTCAAATCTCGAATTAAAAGTAGTTATAAGTTGGTAATTATGTGGGTAATAAACCCTCAAAAGGGTTCCCCCTGATTCCCACTCTAACTAGGTCAAATGTCGGGTCAAACTTACAAATAAAAAGTCAACAGAATGTTTAAATTACAATTTGCTTATTGTGAATTATACTTTGCTCAGGTAAATACTTTTAACTTATTTTCCCTATACGGGCTTGGGTTACGGTATATAGAATACTGCTTGATCGGGCATCAAATCTTCCATCGTTGGGTGGTTAATTGAATAATTTGATCGGCTCGTTTAAACAGTCTTGTTACTTAAAGCCTTTGGGGGGTTAATGACCATGTCCCGGATATCCTTGGCATCATTTTACGAAATGGCCACGACTTAAGCGCGGGGTGTAGGCGTACACCCGTCAGTGCACAAAAGAATAATGTGGTGTGTCTATTGATCTTTAACCCGGACATGATCCGGGCTACTGAACGCACAAGGAACATGTAATTCGTTCACAAGATTATATATTTAAATAATTCTCCCAAGTTAAATAAAATGTTTATGCCACGGGCATCCAAATCAATTTTCAATCATTTTCCAAAATGAGTCAGTTGATTGTATTTACCAGTGTAAACTGACGTATTTTCCCAAAAAGATTAAATGCAGGTACTAAGCGTAATTGGCTGGGATTTCTCCTTAGCATCACTAGAAGTCTCGCAAGCTTAAGATGCCTAAAGTCTGTTGAACTATTGTTTCCATTTTGTTTCCGATCCATCTGTGGATAAACTTCCGAATATTGTGACATTTGATATTACAATATTAAATTCGGTTGTATTATATCTTTTAAATTGTTTCCGCTGTGCATATTAAATATTGTGTTGTTTGACTATTATGTTGCCAACCACGTCATGATACTCCCCCACCGGTGACACGTGGAATCCGGGGGTGTGACAGGTTGGTATCAGAGCCAACGCTGAGTGAATTAAACACTAGCCTTTTGTGTTTAATCTCAGTTACACAATTGCACATATCTAAACTTTCAAGTCTAGACAAATAACATAGGACAAATTCCACTTTGTTTGGTTTTGTTGTCCTTTATTTTATTTTATATATGTTTGTTGTTATCTCATGCTATTTTGACAGGATTAACAAAATGCCGCCCAGATTCTTTAGGAGAAGAGGACGGGGCAAGGGGCCAATCACCGCCCCCAATGACAACGAAGCAGGACCTTCGAATGTGCGAGCTCCTTCCACCACGGAGAGTGACGATCCCTGGCAAAACCGGAGGAACCTCTTTGAACCGGCTAGACGGTCGGTCTCACACAGTTCAACACCTCCCGTCCATAACCCTTACGGGCCACAGCCGGAGTATGAGCCCAACAACCCTCAACCGTCCTACATACCTCTACAGCGATCTTTATCGTACAACTCCTTTGGTGACCCTACACCTGTCTTCAGGGGTCGGTTTAACCCGGCCAACTACATGCCAGAACCGGTGGGTTTTAACCCACTGGGGCCGGATGACCATTTCTCAGGTGATCACGCGGACGATATGGACGAGGATACGGACCCCGTCGAGCCAGCCAGTGGTACACCAAACCACCCGATAGAGATCTCTGACGGATCTTCTTTCCACGGATCACCCTATGGTGGTCCAGACAGCTTTCAAGCTATGTTTACCAGGCACGAATGGTATTATACACCTCCTCGCCATTCACCGCCTCAGCAGCAACAACAGCAGCAGCAGCAGCAGGATCCCTCTGTGGATTCAAGGTTTGTGGCAGTCACGCCACCGCCTCCACCGCCACCAGTTCAACCGGCACCTCCGCAACCGCCAAGACGTAGGAGAACCGGAGCGCGTATGTCTGCGCGAGCGGGAGACTTTCATTTTAGTTCTCCACGCCAATCAAGTGGCAGCCATTACCCGCCACTTCAGGAGGACCCACAAATGGGTGGACCCTCACACCCAGTTGCACCTCAACCACCGCCTATGGGTTTTGATAACCCAATTCCGGCATACACGGGTTCCATGGCGTATAACCCGTTTGAACAGCCGGTGCACACCAACTACAACTACGCAGAAGCCGACCCATATTTGGTAGCGGCTAACTATAACACCCAAGGACCGTATGGAGACCCATGGGGAGTAGGGTACCCAACTCATGGGTACCAAATACCGGCCAGACCGATCATTCGGACGCAATCGCAGCCGCCAAGATTTTCTCCCCCAGAACGGGAGGAAATTCTTCAGAGACTGGATCAGGTTGAGCGGGACTATCGCCGCGACCGCCAGGAGAGACAAAGCTTCTTCCAAGGATTGACAAGCTTGATCAAAGGGAAGAGCAAGAAGGACCGCTGAATCCTTCCAATGGTTGTTAAGCCCCTACGTGGGCCAGTCTTGCTGTATAAACCCCTGCGTGGGTATGCTTGTTTGTTTTGACCCCTGCGTGGGTCTATTTTTCTGTAAACCCCTACGAGGGTATGTTATTTGTGTAAGTCCCTACGTGGACTATTATGTTATTAAGCCCCTATGTGGGAATGTGTGTTATTAAGCCCTTGCATGGGTAAGTACTTGTTTAAACCCCTGCGTGGGTAAGGTGTTTGTTGAAAAGTCCCATTTAGGGCAACATGTAATCTTTTGATAATTAATGGAATGTTATGTTTATAAATTTCATCTTGCCATTATATGCATAAATATTATATATGAAATAAATAAATCAAAATCATTCCTTTTAATAATAATCTACCTATTTAAATATTGAACAAGAATCTTAAGAGTGAAACCTAGCCTGAGTGTCATTATAAAGACCTGGCCATGATGGTAAGACCTGTTTAAAAGATTCGAATCCCTATTAACATCTGTAAACATGTTAACACTCCTGACAGATGTGATTCATTAAAATCACACACGTCATTTATATAAGGATCTTTTCAAAGATTCCAAACCCAACTAAATGATCTCTGAATCATGGGTTTAGATCATCAATTAAAATGATCAAATTTTGACCATACGTGGTAATATAATGCCTACGGGCCTTGCTCATTTCCACATGAGCCAAAAGACAGTGGTAGCGATGACTCCCTGTCAGATAAAGGTAATGAACTAGGTTCAAACCTTCATGCTTTGATTCTCTGAAATCATAGCTTATAATTTATAAACGTCCTTGTGACTAGGCCTATTGTGCCAGTATACCTTCATGTTGTGATTCTCTGAAATCATAGCTTATAAATTAAAATGTCCATGTGACTAGGCCTTTTGTGCCACAAATAAAACTGTTATTGTTTTATAATTAGGATAAATTATGATAGAAATCCTAAATAAATATGACTAGTAAATTAACCAAATATGGTCTCTGTTTACCATGGTTAATGAATTACCCTAAGGGGCGATTCCATAATAAACTCCCAAATAAACTATTGTCCTTGTTTTCTGTAACAGTTCAATTAAAATGGCTAACTCAGACGAGATAAATAGTCATCCAGTGGAGAACATTGATAACGCCCGGATCAATTTAACGGGTGCTGAATTAAAAGCGTTGGTCGACGACGCAGTTACAAAGGCATTGGAAAGGCAGTACGAAGAGTATAGTGGGACTCGTAGTAGGACCCTATCTACACAGCCTTCAAAGCCACCGTCCAAGAAGGACGAACCGAAGAAAGATGTTGATCGGCACTCCTCGAACCACCACAGTGCTCCATCTCAGCAGGTTGTACTAAATCAAGGACCCCGTGACAAGGGTTGCTCATATAAATATTTTGTTTCCTGCAAACCCCGGGATTTCACTGGGGAGAAAGGAGCCATCGACTGTATGACGTGGCTGGACGAGATGGACACAGTTGTGGATATCAGCGGATGCGCTGAGAGGGATATAGTCAAGTTTGTGTCGCAGTCTTTCAAGGGTGAAGCTTTAGCATGGTGGAGATCACTGATTCAAGCCACCGGGAAAAATCCCATTGTACAACATGTCGTGGGATCAATTTGTTGCCCTCATCAGGGAAAATTACTGCCCTCAGCATGAGGTGGAGAAGATAGAGTCTGATTTTCTATCATTGGTAATGACAAACCTTGACTGTCAAGCTTACCTAACGAGCTTCAACACAATGTCCCGGTTGGTTCCTTATCTGGTGACCCCGGAACCAAAAAGAATAGCTCGTTTTATCGGTGGTTTAGCCCCGGAAATCAAGGCAAGCGTGAAGGCTTCTCGGCCAGCTACTTTTAGATCTGTAGCTGACATATCCTTGTCCCTCACTTTGGATGCGGTCAGGCAAAGATCACTGAGGAATAAGGAGGCTGAGAAGAGAAAACGTGAAGATGATAGTTCACGGAGATCGAACAAGAAGCACCGTGGGAACGGTGATAACAAGAAAGGATCTGAGTCAAGGAAAGATGGGCATCATTCTGGTGAGAAGCCCAAATGCAAGATTTGCAAGAAACAGCACTATGGAAAGTGCAGACTCAAGTCGAACTCGCAGACTCAGTCAAAAACCTTTGCTTGTGGTATATGCAAGTCCACGGATCACAAAACCTTGGATTGCAAGAAAATGAAAGACGCAACGTGCTACCGTTGCAATGAAAAGGGGCACATTAAAACCAACTGCCCTAAATACACCAAGAAGCATGAAGAGGCCAAGAAGACTAATGCTAGAGTCTTCAGAATGGGCGCAAAGGAAGCGGTTCTAGACGACAACGTCATTACAGGTACTTTCCTTGTGAATGATGTCTATGCTAGAATACTATTTGATTCAGGCGCTGATAAGTCGTTTGTAGATCATAAGTTTTGTGAATTGCTGAAATTACCTGTCAAAACCTTAAGTGTGAATTATGAGGTGGAGTTAGCAGATGGCATACTAGAAACCGTCTCTACTGTGTTAGATGGATGTGTTATATCCATTAAGAACCACTCTTTTCCTCTGTCTCTACTTCCCTTTAAGTTGGCCGGTTTTGACATAGTTTTGGGTATGGACTAGTTATCTCACAACCAGGCCCAAATCGTCTGCAACAGAAAGCAAGTGGTGATTAAGACTCCGTCGGGTGAATCACTTACCATTCGGGGAGATACCCAGTATGGGCTGCCTGAGCAAGTGACTATGCTCAAGGCCTCGAAGTGCTTAAAGAAGGGTTGTGTCATCTACATGGCACAAGTGATTATTGATGAGCCTAAACCGAAGATAGAAGACATCCCTGTCATTTCTGAATACCCAGAAGTTTTTCTGGAAGATCTACCTGGTTTGCCACCAGATAGACAAGTCGAATTCAGAATTGATATCATCCCTGGAGCAGCACCAGTTGCTAGAGCACCTTATAGGTTAGCGCCCACAGAGATGAAAGAATTGAGGACACAGCTAGACGAATTGCTAGCCAAAGGTTTCATTAAACCTAGTTCGTCTCCTTGGGGAGCACCAGTCCTGTTTGTCAAGAAGAAGGATGGATCGATGCGTCTGTGCATCGATTATCGTGAGCTTAATAAGGTCACGATAAAGAATAGGTATCCTTTACCTAGGATCGACGATTTGTTCGATCAATTTCAAGGAGCAAGTTATTTCTCGAAGATTGACTTGAGGTCAGGCTACCATCAACTGAAGGTTAGAGATGAAGACGTGCACAAAACAGCATTTAGGACTCGTTATGGTCATTACGAGTTCCTAGTGATGCCTTTTGGGCTCACTAATGCACCGGCCGCGTTCATGGATCTCATGAATCGCGTTTGCAAGCCGTACTTAGACAAGTTCGTCATTGTTTTCATCGACGACATTCTTATCTATTCAAAGAACCAAGCTGACCATGAGAAACACCTTCGATGTATTCTCAAACTCCTGCATCATGAGAAACTCTATGCCAAATTTTCCAAGTGTGAATTTTGGCTTCGAGAAGTCCAATTCCTTGGACATGTGGTGAGTGAGCGTGGTATCCAAGTGGATCCCGCTAAGGTCGAAGCAGTTATGAACTGGCAAGAACCAAAGACGCCTACAGAGATTCGTAGCTTCCTGGGTTTGGCAGGATATTACAGGCGTTTCATTGAAAATTTTTCAAGGATTGCTGCACCCCTAACTTCCTTGACTAAGAAGAAAGTAAAGTTCGTTTGGGGCCCTAAACAGCAAGAATCCTTTGATATACTTAAACAGAAGTTGAGCAATGCTCCTGTATTGACGTTACCTGATGGAATCGAAGAATTCGTAGTTTACTGCGATGCATCTCACACTGGCATGGGGTGTGTGCTTATGCAGAAAGGCAAAGTTATTGCCTACGCATCACGACAATTAAAGGTGCATGAAAAGAATTACACCACCCACGACTTGGAGTTGGGTGCCGTTGTGTTCGCACTAAAACTATGGAGGCATTATCTTTATGGAATTAAGTGTGTGATCTATTCTGATCACAAGAGCCTCCAGCACCTGTTTAATCAGAAGGATTTAAACATGAGGCAACGCCGTTGGATGGAGACTTTAAATGATTATGATTGTGAAATCAGATACCATCCCGGCAAGGCGAATGTAGTCGCCGACGCCTTGAGTCGAAAGGAGAGGGTGAAACCCATCCGAATCAATGCCAAGCGCATGGAGATAAAGAACAGTTTGACTGAAAGGTTGTTAGCTGCACAGAAGGAAGTTGTGTTGGAAGCTAACTATCCTAACGAAAAACTAGGGGTAACTGAGGAGCAGTTAACCCTTAGCAAGGACGGGATTCTAAGATTAAATGGACGAATATGGGTTCCAATTTATGGAGGACTTCGAGATGTCATCCTCCAGGAAGCCCATAGTTCCAAATACTCCGTTCATCCTGGAGCTGATAAGATGTACCAGGATCTAAGGGCAAATTATTGGTGGATAGGCTTGAAAAAGTCTGTAGCTGCCTATGTAGCTAAGTGCTTGACTTGTGCGCAAGTCAAAGCAGAACATCAAAAGCCGTCAGGCTTGCTACAACAGCCTGAACTTCCTACGTGGAAGTGGGAAATGGTAACTATGGATTTTATCACCAAGTTACCTAAGACAAGGAAAGGAAATGATACAATATGGGTTATAGTTGACAGACTGACTAAGTCAGCCCATTTCTTACCCATCAAGGAGACTTATAGCTCCGACATGTTAGCCCAGTTGTACGTTGATAAGATTGTAGCCTTACATGGCATACCTGTGTCTATTATCTCTGACCGAGATACTAGATACACGTCACATTTTTGGAAAAGTTTCCAACAATCTTTGGGCACTCGTTTGAATTTTAGTACGGCTTACCATCCTCAGACAGACGGTCAGAGTGAGCGTACTATTCAAACGTTGGAAGACATGCTACGTGCATGTGTGATCGATTTGGGTGGTAGTTGGGATAAACACCTACCACTAATTGAGTTCTCCTACAACAATAGCTACCACAACAGCATAAAGGCTACGCCTTTCGAGGCATTATACGGTAGAAAGTGTAGAACGCCTGTTTGTTGGGCGGAAGTTGGAGATGTCCAATTATCAGGACCTGAGATAGTCTTTGAAACGATGGACAAGATTGTCCAGATTCGTGACCATCTCAAGGCTGCCCGAGATAGGCAGAAGAGTTACACAGATCCAAAGCGTAAAGCTTTTCACTTCGAAGTAGGTGATAAAGTGTTGCTTAAAGTATCACCCTGGAAGGGGGTGATGCGATTTGGTAAGAAAGGCAAACTAAGCCCGAGATACATAGGACCTTTCGAGGTTATCGAACGTGTCGGGTCAGTTGCCTATAAGTTAAACTTACCAGAAGAGCTCAGTTGAATTCATAATGTGTTCCACATCTACAATCTGAAGAAGTGCTTCGCTGATGAATCACTGGTTATACCACATACAGATGTGCATATAGATGAGAGCTTGAAGTTTGTGGAAAAACCATTGTCGATTGAGGATCGACAGGTCAAGAAGCTTCGAAGGAAGCATGTACCTATTGTAAAGGTCAAATGGGATGCCCGTAGAGGTCCCGAATATACGTGGGAGGTTGAATCCACAATGAAAGAAAAGTACCCTTATTTATTTCAGTAAATCTCGGGTCGAGATTTATTTTAAGGGGGTGAGGATGTAACACCTCGAAAATTCACGTCCTATAATGTGTTGACACGTGTCATATGTTTGAACGTGTGAAAGAATGTTCTGAAAGGACTAAAGTTGACAAACTTGAAAATTATATGAAAATACGAGTTCTAAATGTCAACAGTGAATAAATATATTGTACATTAACCCTACATGATGTTTATAGCATCAAACGAATAAATCATGGATCATGCGAAGCTAAAAGTGAGAGATTACAAACTACAGGGGTTAAATGTGTCAACATGTTTAAGTTATACCTCTGAGTGACCTTTTGACAAACCCGAAGCTTTGTAACTGTTAATTATGCTCACTAGAATGCGCGATATAAATTTCATAAAGTTTCGTTATCGTATGAGAAATTTATGATCAAATTCGTGTGCGAGGGGTTAAAGCGTTAACATTGAAAGTTATGACTTTTCGGGTTAACCGGAAGTGTCCAGGGACTTGGCAAAGTGGGTATAAGTCCTAAAGCCCTTGTAGGTAAATAAAAAGGGCTCGAATTGCAAATATTAAGCTAGATGACCTTTCAAAGAGCCAAGGGACGAAGATGTGGAAACTTGAAAATGTGAAATCTGTTTACAAGGTTAAGGCGGGCCGCGTAAGACCTTAAGGAGTCTTACGCGGGCCGCGTCAGACGTACAGTAACAGAAACATCAGACAGCCTCCTACATTCGCGTTTAACCGGCCCTTAAGAGATATTTTTGCAACATGGGCGACCCCTAAACAGTCCTAGGCACTTAGGGACACATGTTGATGGGTTGTGGTCAGTGTTAGACTTGCTTGTCAACAATTTGTGGTGAAAAATCCACTATAAAAGGGCCAAGGTTGCAACCATTATTCTCACACCTTTCTCTTGCATTCCTGATCAATTCTGGAGCTCCCAAGCAGGCTCAAGTGATCGTAATTCGTTCATAGGACTCTTGTAAGTTTGCTAAACCTTCCTTTATTGAGTTTAGCTTAGTTATTTAGCTAAAAGTCAAACCGTCGTAATTACGATTTGACTTCGAGATTAATTAATAATGGCTCAGTCAAATCTCGAATTAAAAGTAGTTATAAGTTGGTAATTATGTGGGTAATAATAAACCCTCAAAAGGGTTCCCCCTGATTCCCACTCTAACTAGGTCAAATGTCGGGTCAAACTTACAAATAAAAAGTCAACAGAATGTTTAAATTACAATTTATGCATAATTAGCAATGTAGAACACTTATAACCTGTGTGATCATTGATATCACTTGGTAATGAATGTAAGAACATGTCTAAACATGTTCAACCCGACAATTTCCTGTTTAGACCCGGTTCGGGACCGAAAGTCGCATAGTTTGACTTTCGCTTTGACTTTCAGTTCTGACCCGTTTTGGTATGTTTTAGAAATGCCTTAGAGCTTTATTTGGACCAGGTTACATGCTAGTATAACCCTCTGTGATTATACACCTCGGATCATTAGTTATCCAATTAATATGCATGATTCCGTTAATTGCTCATATGTTGACCGTTATGCCCTTTTCACCTTAAAACATGATTTTTGGAAATGTAAAAGAGTAGAAACTTTAATTACTGATATATAAACTTGTATACAAAATTAGACATCAGTTTGAGGTGTAGATAAAGAGTTATGCTCGTTAGCGTAAAATGAAAGCTTTATGTTAAATAAACGGCGTAATTAGCATATAGACTAGTTAAGCCTACTTTTTAATATCAAAATCTTTACCCACTGATGTAATATATTATTTTGGTATTTTTGAAGATTTTTAATTAATTTTAGGCTGAGCATAACTTAGTGTCGTAGGCTTAATCTGGTAATTGTTGGTTTTGCCCTTACGAGCTATAAAATGAGTTTTACACATCTAAATGACTCTAAACCTTTTGCTACTGATCACATATGATAAATAAATTATTTTAAGCCTTCTGGAATAATAAAAATATCAGCTTTAGGTATCGAACCCGGAAATGGCTTCTAATCGCCTTTTTAAGCGTTTTTAACGCATAGTATGTACTAGAATTATTTTAAACATACAAGGGTTGATACTTACTGATATTTGAGGAAAATTATAATATTTTAACAGTAAGCAAAGGTTGTTAAACTCAGACTTCAGTTTTGAGCTTTTCGGCTTATGTGAAATTACCAAAATACCCCTACGGGGCATAGTTTGGTTATAATTGATAAATTTCACATATCTACAATACCTTACTGTTATAAATCAGTAAACTAAGTATTTTTGCTGATTATATCAGACCTGTAACTCAGATAAATACTTAAACTCTTTTATAACCTTTTAAATGACCAAACTACCCCTACGGGGCATAGTTTGTGTTTAAATTCGTTTCGGGCATAATAAAAGACATCTTACTGATGTCACAACATATATGGAGCATATTAACTTAGGAAACCTGTAAATGACTCTCATTATTACCCGTTACGCTAATTACGCGTTCGGTTCGATTTATGTAAATAGTTTACATAAATTAGCCGAAACGGGTCAAACCTTATCGGTTTTATCTCAAAATCCAGAATGTGTATAATATACCCATATTAAACAAGTCTTCAAACTTGTCGGGTCTAAATCACATTCTATCCGGTCTTCGCTTAATCGTGCGTACGAACCGTATCTTTGAAACTAACCGGTCTAAGCTTAAGCTTAATTAAAGACCCGTTAGGATTCTAATAGGTTATTATAAACCTTCGTTCCAGATTAGGAGGACCAGTAACAGCTACTTGCAATTTGCTTATTGTGAATTATACTTTGCTCAGGTAAATAATTTTAACTTATTTTCCCTATACGGGCTTGGGTTACGGTATATAGAATACCGCTTGATCGGGCATCAAATCTTCCATCGTTGGGTGGTTAATTGAATAATTTGATCGGCTCGTTTAAACAGTCTTGTTACTTAAAGCCTTTGGGGGGTTAATGACCATGTCCCGGATATCCTTGGCATCATTTTACGAAATGGCCACGACTTAAGCGCGGGGTGTAGGCGTACACCCGTCAGTGCACAAAAGAATAATGTGGTGTGTCTATTGATCTTTAACCCGGACATGATCCGGGCTACTGAACGCACAAGGAACATGTAATTCGTTCACAAGATTATATATTTAAATAATTCTCCCAAGTTAAATAAAATGTTTATGCCACGTGCATCCAAATCAATTTTCAATCATTTTCCAAAATGAGTCAGTTGATTGTATTTACCAGTGTAAACTGACGTATTTTCCCAAAAAGATTAAATGCAGGTACTAAGCGTAATTGGCTGGGATTTCTCCTTAGCATCACTAGAAGTCTCGCAAGCTTAAGATGCCTAAAGTCTGTTGAACTATTGTTTCCATTTTGTTTCCGATCCATCTGTGGATAAACTTCCGAATATTGTGACATTTGATATTACAATATTAAATTCGGTTGTATTATATCTTTTAAATTGCTTCTGCTGTGCATATTAAATATTGTGTTGTTTGACTATTATGTTTCCAACCACTTCACGATACTCCCCCACCGGGCCCACCTGTGACACGTGGAAATCAGGGTGTGACATTTGGGGTGAAACTGTTGGTGCATGTTTTGTGACAACAGCTTAATAGTTTGATTATTTAGTCTTTGGATATTTTGTATTGAGCTTAGCAGTATTGGTTTGGGAGTTATTTAGTGTTGTGGGCTTGGAGAATGGCCTGGCCCAGACCAAAGCCCATGTGCAAAGCTTGTCCTATATAAACAAGGCTTGGCATAAGGGTTTAGGTAAGGCACTTAGACATTGGAGACATTTTAGAGAGTTAGAGAAATCTACAGAGAGTGGCTGATAGATATCTTGTGAAGGTCTTTAATTGATTGTAAACTATGTGTTGGATAATCAATAGAAGACCGGATTGAAAGTGTATCGTGTTCTTGATTCTGTTTCTACTCGTTTTCTGTTAAATCTGATATAGGGGATTCCGCACTCTAGGTTGGATCGACGATTCTGTTACGATCCATACGGCTAACGGGACCTACAATTGGTATTAGAGCATTTGGCTCTCGATTGGCTTGGTTCAGAATCGTTTTCTGCAGAAAATTGGAGTTTTTGGACGTTTTTGAAGGCTGTTCTTGAGTTCTGCTGGGCATTTCGGACAAACTGCAGGGATTTCGGATTGAAAGTGAAAAAGACTAATGGTTTTTCGAGATACTTGCTTGTGTTGCTAAACAGATTGATGCAGTTATCAAAATGAAGTGCAGAATACAAGTAAAGTGCAGATTGAGAGTGAAGTGAAGAACGTGTGAAGATGCATGGTAGGATCCTTCTACTACATTGCAGAAAGAAAGAGATTTGAAAGAGTTGAAGTTTACTTGCTTAATCAAAGATTGCTAGCTCACTGATCTACAACGAATGAAAGTTTTGGAGATTGGAAGCATCAGCTAAGGGGGAGTTTGTTGATGTCAGAAACTGTGTAGCTAACGCTATCCAAAGAGCAAAAGACTGCAAGATGTTTGAAGAAAAAGTTACACTATGAAGCTATTGTCAAGGGGGAGTTTGTTGGTGCATGTTTTGTGACAACAGCTTAATAGTTTGATTATTTAGTCTTTGGATATTTTGTATTGGGCTTAGCATTATTGGTTAGGGAGTTAATTAGTGTTATAGGCTTGGAGAATGGCCTGGCCCAGACCAAAGCCCATGTGCAAACCTTGTCCTATATAAACAAGGCTTGGCATAAGGGTTTAGGTAAGACACTGAGACATTCGAGACATTTGGAGAAATCTATAGAGAGTGGCTGACGGGTGGTCCGTTGGACAACCCTTAAATGGTTTAAAAAGATTAAAATTCCATGCTTTACTTGGTTATTTGCTTGAATATAGTAACTACGAGTGTTTGTGGCTTTTGTAGGTAAAATGCATAATTCGGTGATGTTAAATATGTGGAAGCGAGAGGAATGATCAAGGATAATTATTGAGAGAGATCGTAACATTTGGGAGTGTTGTACGCTGACTTTGGGGTGCACAACAAAAATAATTCAACAACATTATCATCATTCACATCCCATCATCATCTCACAATATCATACATCATCGAAAGGGGAAGGCAGCATTAGTGTGATGTATTGAAGGAAAAGAATCAAATGGGTTTTAATACCCAAGACATACACGCATGTTGGGGATCAAGTGGATGCACACAAAGGAAACGTTACATCATCATTAAATAGAGGAATGATATTCACGTGAATTTGAGGTAAAAAGTCAACATTCATGTTCTCAACATATACAAGTTTTGGGGAGATATAATTTGACGGCAGAGAATGTTTTGGTCAACAAGCAACATCACAAAAATATCATTTGTTTTTGTTGGTGGGTTTTCGAGAGGCACATGTAGACAACTTTTGAAGGGCTGTCAACAACTGAATAATCATCATCATCACTTCACTCTTGGGCTGACATGTTTCACTTGGGCCGTATATGTGTAAAAGAGAGATTGGACTCTTGGGCGGCACATGTAAGAGAGAGGAGAACATTAGTGGGTAGCCGGCATCTTCTAGACATAGTGGGCCGCATGTGAATGTTGTGATTGGGCCGCACATGGACTGACATGAAGGACTTTTGGGGGCGGTTGTGATTAATACGAATACAAGACACATGTGAAGATTGGCAGCAGTTAATTATCAACATCACACAACACATGGGCGGCAGACATCATCACGTGAAGCAAAGCATATCATTCAGGCTGTCACCGTAAATTACGGTCTCACCGTAATTTACGGTGGATCTGATTTTGTCCATTATCTCACCGTAAATCAGTTTAATTCCACCGTAACATTATTATGTCCACCGTAAATTACAGTGAGACCGTAATTTACGGTGGAGTCGACGGAAAAAACGTAACTGCCCTCTTAAATCAGTTTTTATTGTGTCTTTTCAAATGTTCTCATTATTGGACGGTTTTGGGACTCACTAGGGGCGAATTTTGGCTATCTTGCTTGGTTTGGAACAATTTCTAACATTCGGTTTGTGTTTTTGATTTGTATGAACATCGAATTGCTTGTTATGATGATTCACCAAACTATGTCCGGCTAAACTTTTCGGTGATCATCTTAGGTGAAGGTTTCTATTGAACTTTTGTGTGTTTATTTCCGAATTTCTAGAATGATAACTTGCGTTGCTTGAATATCATGGTGTATGTTTAATTGCTTGTAACTTGTTAGTTGATATTGCAATTTCTAGCCTCAATTGTACGTTCTTGGTGCCGTTGGCAATCGAGATATCACGGGAAGGGTTAGGGTTGGTTATTGATTAATTGGTCATCGGGAAACAACCTCGCGTTTATATAATCCGAGTACTTTGTTCCCTTTTATCACTTCAATTATCTATACACGAGTTATGTCTATGTAACTCTTTCTAGTTGGAATTGCACACAATCGTTTAAAGAAACTGGAACCTAGGATGGTCATTGTTCTCTCCTAATCTGTTTTAAAACCTACATTTGATTTGCCATTAGTTTAATTTAGTTTTCTAAAACAACAATCCAAAGTATTGATCTTTAATTTCTGCAAATTAGTTTAATTGTAGTTTAATCGCAAGGCTATACAATTGACATATTTTCCACATACTCCCTGAGTTCGATACCCTATTACCGCTATCTATAGTTGTATTTGGGATTAAATTTGCGTGACCCACGACAATCACGTCAAATTTTGGCGCCGTTGCCGGGGAGTAGTGCGCAACGTGTGTTATCTTGTGTATTAGTTTGAAAAAAAAAATTTAAAAGAAAAAAAAATTAAAAAAAAAAAAACCCAAAAAGATTTCTTTTATGTTCATGATTTACACTTGGTAGTTGAGTTGTGTTGTGCAGGATGACAGGGCATTACACAAATTTCAGCTTATCTACGTGTAGATTGTGCGGGGGTCCACGTCATCCATGTATTGGTTGCCACGAGGCTCACTACAGGAGGGCACATGGAAAACCGGTGTCTTATGTTTCACAGCTTCCACCTCCATCATACGTTGATGATTATGAATCAGAAATGGAGGATGACTATTATTCATATGGATACGATCGGGACGAGGAAGTTTATTATGAGGCAAGGATGGATAGTTTATGTTTTTATTGCGGTCGCGATCACACTTATGATTATGATGTGTGCCCGGTGTATTCGGAAAACCCGAAATATTGGAATAAAAAGATGATGGAAGCGCGCATCTATAGACCGTATCAGGGATATCGACAATATCATCCCGAAGAATATTCTGAGCCCGAGGGTGTTTATGTTTATGAGACCGAGGAGGAAAAAGAGCTTGCTGTATTGGAAGTAACTTTGTCCAAACTCGAGCAATATTTAGCAACACCCAACCTGTCCAATGAAGACCGAATCAGCTGCTTAGTCTCTAAGTGTCATACTTTAAAATTGAAGATAGAGATAGAAGAACGCCTCTCACCATTACCTGACGATATTAGAGATTATTCTCACATGAAGGAGGAGGTTGTGGAGGATAATACCACACCAATGAGTCCTTTATCTGATGAAGAGTCACTTGTAGATCAGATGATGTGTGCGGATTATGAGGTAGAGCAGGCTGATGGGATGGATATGTGTACCGAACCTGTTCCCATATCAATGATTCAAATTAACAAGTGTGGGGAAGAGGGTTCGAGAAACAAGATGAGAAGGGTGAAACTACCAGACATTAAGGTACATGTCATGAAGTGGACTAGCAAAGCCCGCAGGAGCAACTTTATCATGCCAAATATACTGACAAATCTATGGAGATGGCATGTAAATTTCCGGGCATTTGTTGGAAATGTTGCGGGTAAGTGTGCATTAAGACCACCATAACGCATATCAGGTATGGTCTGGCTGAAGACCTTTAAACTTAGCGCTCTCGGGAGGCAGCCCGAGGATGTAGAGTATTGTATTTGTGTTTTGTTTTGTTTTGCTTTGTTTGGTTTTGTTTTGGTGTTGGGTTTGTGTGTTGGCAGGTTATTACGTTTCAACCCTCGCGGATGCAATGATTCAAGTGTGGGGATGTTTGGCAACATCCCTGTTGAGATATCGGCGAATCTAAGAGATGTTTTTGAACCGGTTCGATTACCGCAGCTGCATCACTACCAACACTGCTGATTTACTAATCAGGTCGTGTCGTGTTCTCATCTTGTGCACCTTTGTATATATTCTTGTTTAAGTTTTTGGTTGGGCGGTTGGGTGGTGTTTTGATGTGTTTAGTTTATGGGTTGTGAAGGAATTGGTGGTGTTTTTAATAATTAGAATTAAAAAAAAATACAAAAAAAAAAATAAATACAAAAAGAAATTTGGGATTTGAGAGTATTAGCGAAAGCTAATGTTGTTGGTTAAAAGCGATCTTTCCCTCAAAACCATACATTGGGACAATGTATCCCAAGTGTGGGGATGAGGGGAATTTTTTTTGAGAATTTTAAAAATTGTGAAATCAAGCGAAAAATTGTCGAAATTTGAACACTTGATATTGTTCCATTTGACACACCAACACCCTTTCTAGTCATTTCTTGGTGAGTTTTGGGCCACACACATGATTAATAGAGATTATTTCTTTGGTTTGAGTGGCGGTGTGTGTATTGTGTTAATAGAACTTGTCTACGAATTCTTGTTAAATCCTAGAGTTAGCATGCTTTTGAAAATGATAGGGGACTCTTAGGTAGCCTCGTCTAGACGTGTGAGAGTGTGGGATTGGTGGGTTGGACCTCATACTTTACATATATGAGCTTGGTATTGTGAGGGGTGGGGGTTTGGTCCTTAGAAAGCCATGTTGAGCCTTAGACCATTCGATTGTGACCCGAGCCTATTTCCTACAAAAATTTTACCTTTTGAGATGACCCGGTTTAGGAATTTAGTTTGTAGTATTGATGTTCTTGTATATATATTGTTAAGTTTGATGTGTTATGAAAAAAAAAAAAAAAAAAAGAGAAAAATATGAGAAAAATACAAAAAGAAGTGATTGGTTGCAATAGTAGTTGAAAATGTTGAAGTAGTTGTGTATATATTTGATGGTTGCTTTGTTTAGTGGTAGAAATAAAAACCGGGTCAAATCAATTAGCTCTTTCATATGTATTCCACCATTTTCCTACCTTTACACCTAGCCCCGTTGCAACCCGCAAGTCCCTTTGATTGTAAAGCATGTTAGATATTTGTTAGGAGGAAACTTGATTTGTATACAAGCTTATTGTCGCGCACACACACACACGCATTGAGTGGTTTAGCATTATGCTAATAATTCTTGTCACCGAGATATTTTTGTGAGGGGTGTGTCTTGTGGTGTGATAAAAAGTTAGTAAAAGGACGATACATTTTAGTTTGGTTTGCACGTTGATCGCTTGTGGTGTTGAAATAATTTTCGAATGGGTTGCTTGGGACAAGCAACGGGTAAGTGTGGGGATGTGACGGGTGGTCCGTTGGACAACCCTTAAATGGTTTAAAAAGATTAAAATTCCATGCTTTACTTGGTTATTTGCTTGAATATAGTAACTACGAGTGTTTGTGGCTTTTGTAGGTAAAATGCATAATTCGGTGATGTTAAGTATGTGGAAGCGAGAGGAATGATCAAGGATAATTATTGAGAGAGATCGTAACATTTGGGAGTGTTGTACGCTGACTTTGGGGTGCACAACAAAAATAATTCAACAACATTATCATCATTCACATCCCATCATCATCTCACAATATCATACATCATCGAAAGGGGAAGGCAGTATTAGTGTGATGTATTGAAGGAAAAGAATCAAATGGGTTTTAATACCCAAGACATACACGCATGTTGGGGATCAAGTGGATGCACACAAAGGAAACGTTACATCATCATTAAATAGAGGAATGATATTCACGTGAATTTGAGGTAAAAAGTCAACATTCATGTTCTCAACATATACAAGTTTTGGGGAGATATAATTTGACGGCAGAGAATGTTTTGGTCAACAAGCAACATCACAAAAATATCATTTGTTTTTGTTGGTGGGTTTTCGAGAGGCACATGTAGACAACTTTTGAAGGGCTGTCAACAACTGAATAATCATCATCATCACTTCACTCTTGGGCTGACATGTTTCACTTGGGCCGTATATGTGTAAAAGAGAGATTGGACTCTTGGGCGGCACATGTAAGAGAGAGGAGAACATTAGTGGGTAGCCGGCATCTTCTAGACATAGTGGGCCGCATGTGAATGTTGTGATTGGGCCGCACATGGACTGACATGAAGGACTTTTGGGGGCGGTTGTGATTAATACGAATACAAGACACATGTGAAGATTGGCAGCAGTTAATTATCAACATCACACAACACATGGGCGGCAGACATCATCACGTGAAGCAAAGCATATCATTCAGGCTGTCACCGTAAATTACGGTCTCACCGTAATTTACGGTGGATCTGATTTTGTCCATTATCTCACCGTAAATCAGTTTAATTCCACCGTAACATTATTATGTCCACCGTAAATTACAGTGAGACCGTAATTTACGGTGGAGTCGACGGAAAAAACGTAACTGCCCTCTTAAATCAGTTTTTATTGTGTCTTTTCAAATGTTCTCATTATTGGACGGTTTTGGGACTCACTAGGGGCGAATTTTGGCTATCTTGCTTGGTTTGGAACAATTTCTAACATTCGGTTTGTGTTTTTGATTTGTATGAACATCGAATTGCTTGTTATGATGATTCACCAAACTATGTCCGGCTAAACTTTTCGGTGATCATCTTAGGTGAAGGTTTCTATTGAACTTTTGTGTGTTTATTTCCGAATTTCTAGAATGATAACTTGCGTTGCTTGAATATCATGGTGTATGTTTAATTGCTTGTAACTTGTTAATTGATATTGCAATTTCTAGCCTCAATTGTACGTTCTTGGTGCCGTTGGCAATCGAGATATCACGGGAAGGGTTAGGGTTGGTTATTGATTAATTGATCATCGGGAAACAACCTCGCGTTTATATAATCCGAGTACTTTGTTCCCTTTTATCACTTCAATTATCTATACACGAGTTATGTCTATGTAACTCTTTCTAGTTGGAATTGCACACAATCGTTTAAAGAAACTGGAACCTAGGATGGTCATTGTTCTCTCCTAATCTGTTTTAAAACCTACATTTGATTTGCCATTAGTTTAATTTAGTTTTCTAAAACAACAATCCAAAGTATTGATCTTTAATTTCTGCAAATTAGTTTAATTGTAGTTTAATCGCAAGGCTATACAATTGACATATTTTCCACATACTCCCTGAGTTCGATACCCTATTACCGCTATCTATAGTTGTATTTGGGATTAAATTTGCGTGACCCACGACAATCACGTCAGTGGCTAGGAGATTTCTTGTGGGTCTTGAATTGATTGTAAACTTCGTGTTGGATAATCAATAGAGGACCGGATTGAAAGTGTATCGTGTTCTTGATTCTGTCTCTACACGCTTTTTTGTGAAATCTGATCTAGGGGATTCCGCACTCTAGGTTAGATCGACGATTCTGTTACGATCCATACGGCTCACGGGACCTACAATTGGTATCAGAGCATTTGGCTCTCGATTGGCTTGGTTCAGAATCATTTTTGTAGAAAATTGGAGTTTTTGGACGTTTTTGAAGGCTGTTCTTGAGTTCTGTTGCTGATTTCGGATAGAAAACAAGGATTTCGGATAAACTTCAAGCATTTCGGATCATTACTGATCAAAGGGCTTGCATTTCGGACCAAAAATCAGTCAATTTCGGATAATCAGCATCAATTTCGGATAAAACAACATCATTTCGGACCAGAAACCTTGGATTTCGGATCATTTCGGATTAACAGCTTGGATTTCGGACACAACAACATCGATTTCAGATCCATTTCGGATAGGAAAGCTGCATTTCGGACCAATTAAGCTTGCATTTCGGATTACACTTGAGGATTTCGGACCAGATTGTCTCATTTCGGATTAGAAAGAGTTGATTTCGGATCAAAAAGTCTCAATTCGGATCAGCTTTGTCAATTTCGGATCTGAGGGTGTTGATTTCGGACCAGACTTGTTCATTTCGGATCAGACTTGTTCATTTCGGACGAAAAGGGTTCATTTCGGACAAGGTGGAAGTTTTCTTGGCTTGCGTAAGAAAAGTTTAACTGTTTCGCGTTTAGAAAATTGTCCGTAACTCATCTCAGGAAACCGTTTGCACCGTTGGAATTCTTGGATTTTTAGGGCAAAAAAAAAAAAAATCATTGAATAATTTTTGACATTGGAAAACCCCGATACAGGTGTTTGACATTATACATCATTGAATTCGTCTTTCCGAGATGATTCTAAAGGTGTACTTTGGTAATCACAGTTTTCGAATAATTTTTGTACGGTTTTATCAGTACGGTTACGGTAAAAGCTCGACAAGGACCAGTAGAGAAGTTAGAATTGGATTTTGACACAAGTTACCAAAATTCATTTGAACTTTTACGCTGCGTGATGGCTAAGATGGAAAATGGAAGTCAGGTTGTTAAAAACTGGCCAAAGCTTATAAACGTCAAAGAATATGCTGACTGGAAAGAGAAGTTTGAGTTGTTTATGAAAAGTGAAGATACTGAAATGTGGACGTGTATGATAGATGGATACTTTGCTCCCACACGTCGTGTTGATGGAAGAGTTATAGTGATGTCTTACGATAAGATGAATGAATCTGAGAAACGAGTGGTTGATGCTGAGAAGAAAGCTTTAGCAGCAATAAAGAAGTCCTTGCCTGAGGGCGTTAAACATACGTTTACGAAGTATGGAACTTCTCAAGAGCTGTGGGAAGCTTTGGAAAAACATTATCAGATTCCTTCAAGATTGAATACATGTGATCAACCATGTGTAGCTGAGCTTGCAGCTGTGAAGATAGGAGAAGTAGTTGCTGAGGTAGAGGAGAAGAAGAAAGCTGATAAGGAAACTGCTGAGAAGAAGGGTGCAGAAGTTTCAAAGGGCTTGAAGGATGTGAATGGACTTACATCAGAGGTGAAGGTATCATCAGAATCTGTAAGTCATACATGTCTTAATTGCACTGAACTACAGGGTAAAGTTAACAGACTATCGGAGCAAAACAAAATTCTGTTAGCTGATTTGGAAAACCGAAAAGAGTTAAATGTTCTTTTGATTAAAAGAGAGTCAAATTGTTTAGAAAAACTCAAATCAAATGAACAAGAAATCAGTAGTTTAACAAGCAAAGTCAATGAACAATTACAGATCATTGATTTGGCTCGTGAAACTCTGAAAGAAAAGACTAACGAGCTTTCAGAAAAGTGCACAGAATTGGCTGATGCACAAGCCAAAATTGTAGAGCTTCAGGGGAAGTTAAACAATTTTGGAAATTCTTCGTTAGTCAGGACTCAAATTCAAAAAGGTTTAAAAAGAAGTAATGATAAAACAGGGGTGGGGTTTACTAAAGCTTCATCTTCTGGAAATCAAGACTACTCATTTTTACCAACTGAAGATGAGCTAACTAATTTTGAAACCACTGCACAAGTAGTAGTGGATCCGATAGCTGTGGACTTACCAAATAGTCCAGTTTCTTTGAAAGAATCTGTTGGGTCTAATAGTACACCTCATAAAGTGGATGAGGATACTGAAGACAAAAAGGCCAAAACATTTAAAAAGGGATCAAACAAAAAGAAAACTTATAAGAAAAGATCATGTTTTAAATGTCACAACAAAGAGCATGTGGCGAGTTGTTGTCCTTTGAAGAAAGGTAAACAAAAGGCTGATGAGGTTAAGGATGGGAATCAGGTTGGGTCAAACAATAGTGTAAAAACTAGTTGTCAGACAAATAAACCTGAATTTAAATCAAAACCCTCAACTTCCAAAAGATTTGATAGACCAAGAAGTATTTCTCCACAATTTAGTCAATATAGTGGTAAATCAAATCGTTTTCGGAGTCAAAATAAAATTTTTGGATATCAAAATCGATACCAAACTACTGGTTATCGAAATTTTCAACAAAGAAATGAACATAGGAGTTTCAGTAACTCAAATGTTCAACAACATCCAAAATTTTTCCAAAATTCATGGTATAATAATGGGAGAAGCAGGTATCAAGATAATAATTTTCAAAGGTCAGAAAATCCGAGAGGTTGTTGGAACTCTCGCAATCAAAGACCTGGTGGAAATTATCAATCTTGTTCAACAATGGGGAAGCAATCCAAGACTCCACTGAGGAGTGATGGATATTGGATGGATGTTCCTGTATTGGATGAATTTGGAAAACCCAAGACTATCAGGGCTTGGGTTCTCAAGTCTAACTGAGTTGTTGAGTAATTGCAGGATGACCAAGAAGGACTGTTGATGTGTTCAACAATGGTTGTTCCTGTAAAGCATCTGAGGTAAATAGTAGGTTAACATGGGTAACGAACTATCTACTTTTGTGATTGTCTTGTTTATTTTAGCTTTTAACATTGAAAAACTTTTGTCAGGTTAAGGTGGGAGTTTGTTTGTGTTTTCAAATTTGTGTTTTTGAAACTTACTCCATAAAAACAAAAATTTAGGGGGAGAAATTCCTCTAAGCCAAAAAGAGTTTAGTTAGTGCGTGTGTTTAGGGGGAGTAAGTTATAAAAATTTTCAAAATCCAAAACACTGAAAAATCAAAAACATAAAAAAAAAAAAATAGAAAATCAAAAATGAGATTTCACTGTGTGAAAAAGAAGAAATGATAGTACATTAGCAAGTTAGACTGTTACACTCGAACTGAATTATATTGCTTAAGTGTGATAGCAGCTTCATCATATGATGTACCAGTAGGCAAAAGCATGAAATAATCAACTTACCAATGTGATATAAACCTAAATGCACTGAGTATGAGTGGGGAACACATCAGTGGTGTATGGTTTAATGACCTTAAATCTTGCGTTGATAGATTGCCAAAATCTGAAGTTTTGGGTCTTTATACTGTTATTTCATCTGGGGATATCAGGGGTGTCCTTCTGCTGCATCCAGATACATGCTGACCTAGACACACCCAGGGTATCTTAAAAGAGCTAAAAATGCCAAAACCCTGAAAATGAAGAAGCTCTCATAGAGAGTCATTCAAAAATGAAAAATGCATAAATCGTACCAAAAATGGTATTTGTCTTAGCCCTCGTTAGATATTTTGGTCTCTCTACTGTACGGAAGTAGTGATCTGTTCACCAATTATCTAAACGTTGAAAAACAAAACGGATGAATTCAGTATACTCACCTACTACGATGAATCTTTGTGCATACCTTGATCGCGGGGGTATATCCTGAAGTGGGACACACTAGTATATCAGAAATGAAATTACCTTAACGTATCATACGGTAATGGTACTTGAAATGTTCATGCATTTTGTTTAAGTGGACAAACATACTGGTAATCGTCTTGGACTGCTTTTCACGAAAAATTAAATAAAGAATTATCTAATAGTGTGAAAACAGTTTGATTTTGCTGATATGATCTTCTTGCACATGATTCTCACAAAAAGATGTATTGTAAATATTTTTAAGTTTAGTTTAGTTTGTTTTGAAAAATATCAAAAACACCAAAAATATTTCTTTTTAAAAGATCTTCCATTTTGAACTGACAGATAGTTGTTTTTGCAAATTAAAATAAAATATTGGTTTATCTTTAAATGTGAAAAAGACTAATGGTTTTTCGAGATACTTACTTGTGTTGCTAAACAGATTGATGCAGTTATCAAAATGAAGTGCAGAATACAAGTAAAGTGCAGATTGAGAGTGAAGTGAAGAACGTGTGAAGATGCATGGTAGGATCCTTCTACTACATTGCAGAAAGAAAGAGATTTGAAAGAGTTGAAGTTTACTTGCTTAATCAAAGATTGCTAGCTCACTGATCTACAACGAATGAAAGTTTTGGAGATTGGAAGCATCAGCTAAGGGGGAGTTTGTTGATGTCAGAAACTGTGTAGCTGACGCTATCCAAAGACCAAAAGACTGCAAGACGTTTGAAGACAAAGTTACACTATGAAGCTATTGTCAAGGGGGAGTTTGTTGGTGCATGTTTTGTGACAACGGCTTAATAGTTTGATTATTTAGTCTTTGGATATTTTGTATTGAGCTTAGCAGTATTGGTTAGGGAGTTATTTAGTGTTGTGGGCTTGGAGAATGGCCTGGCCCAGACCAAAGCCCATGTGCAAAGCTTGTCCTATATAAACAAGGCTTGGCATAAGGGTTTAGGTAAGACACTTAGACATTGGAGACATTTTAGAGAGTTAGAGAAATCTACAGAGAGTGGCTGAGAGATTTCTTGTGAAGGTCTTTAATTGATTGTAAACTATGTGTTGGATAATCAATAGAAGACCGGATTGAAAGTGTATCGTGTTCTTGATTATGTTTCTACTCGTTTTCTGTTAAATCTGATCTAGGGGATTCCGTACTCTAGGTTGGATCGACGATTCTGTTACGATCCATACGGCTAACGGGACCTACAGAAACACATGTGCCTACTTGTTATTTTCATGCTTTCCCATGTTTTCATATCATATACTTGCTATGTTCATTAGTACACTATTAGTACATAATTTCATTTTGATTTGCTATGTATGTTTACTTGGCATGATAGCACATTGTTTTACACTACATTTTCTGCTTTGTATGTTAACTTAGCATACTTAGTACACTGTTTTTACATGACTTTTCTGCTTTGTATGTTAACTTAGCATACTTAGTACATTACTTTCATCACATGTTTACATTTTGATATGACATTTGGTTTGATCAACGGGTCTAAATTACATTCATTAACATTAGCTACGCCGCTCGGTAGTAAGTAATGGTACCATAGAACTTGACAAATCCCGTTCCTGACATCCTAGGTTTGTTTGGGTGTAAGGAATGACTGAATCCGAAAACATTTTACTTTGATAATCTTTACTCTAAGGTTATCCTGTTGTCTCAAGGCTTGAATGTATGCGTTAACTTACCACATAAATGTTTGTATCAGTAAAGCATGTATTTATTTAGTTATTTTACAAAACATAATTTTTGATTTATTCAAAATACTTTGTTTTGTACATTTTTACTTGTGGTTTAAGTAGTCTCATTTTACTTACCATACATACCTTTTGTTTACACATTACATGGTTTATATTCAACTTGGGTTATACTATGACATTTGACTAATGGATTAAACATGAATATTTTACAATGTTGGTTGGTTTGAGTGACTTAAATAACGAGGCGTGTGTAATATGGTACAAGCATGGTGGATACGCCGCTGGTACTTCCTATATATAAGTGCTTGTATGATATTACATATCGTAGCGTCATTTAAACCACTTCAGTTTAGACATATTACATTTACAACACATTTTCACTTAAACATTGTTTTACAAATAACTTGGTTTATACAAACTCTTTTTACTTGGTTATTCTTCTAACCACACAGTAATCTTTTATATATACATACCATCTGATTTTGCTATCGTTTTTCAAATGATTTATAAAACAAAACAATTAACAAGGTTCATGACTTATTTTTATCAAACATTTACTTTAAAACTCAAGTCATGAATCCTATTTTCCTAAAACCTATGTATCTCACAGGCATTTTTATGCTGAAGTACCTATTTTCACATGTGTTTTCAGGGGTTGTTGCTTAGGATGTTCGTGACACGCTAGGGCGGACCTGTGCCTTAGAGACTTAAAATAAAGATAGACTTAGTTTAATTATGTTGTGTACTCTTTGGTTCTTGTTTTGAAACAATGTATTCCACCTTTGGTTGTTGAATAAAATGAAATTTTAATTACCATGGTTGTGGAACAATAATTCTGTTACAACACTCCCCGACGTTTCCGCCACGATTTGATGTTTTACGTGGTCGGGGTGTGACATGGACTGTAAGGGATAAGTCCTTGCGGTCTGTAAGGACTTCATGCGCGCAAAATAAACAACAGCCTTACGGACCGTAAGCCGTAGGCTCTTGCGTTCCATATACAATCATCAGGAACTAAAAAATTTGATATTTTCATATCTAGTCCTTCCACATTCGTATTTTCCAATATTGGCAAAAATAGTCTTTCTCGTCCAAAATATTAGGCATATTTGAGAGTGGACACGTGTTATAATATAACTCGACACGAATTTACGAGGTGTTACAATAGGATAAGTCAAACATGATGTCTTTTATGATAATCAAGAACTCATTTAACAAATATGCTATCACACATTTATTCCAGATTAAGTTTTTCCTAAAACTAATCTAATTTTATGGAATAATCAGAAGAACTCCTAAGATACATGTCTTCATTTCAAATTCTAAACTATAAGGTTAAGTGGGATTCGTGAATACATCATAATGTACAATACCATGACCAATAAAATAAAGGGCTTACCCATGGAAATAAGTACATTTTTTTAGTACATTACATACTAAAAATTTTCACTTGTACAATTGGATGCCTTAAAAAATCAACTATAACACTCAAAAGTTCCAAAGGAAATTGAATGTGTTGATAAGCAACATATGTACATTAGAAAGAAATGTTAGAAACTGGAAAATAAGATGTTATTCACCTTACAACCACTAAAACCTTAAAAGAGGATACTTCTAAGGTCTATAGTCAAAATACAAGTACGAAATTCCAAATCTAAGATTCTTCAAGGGAGAATCTCACTGCATAATTATGCCATTAGACTAGGCATAAGCAACGAGCCTATCCATGATTCAAAAGAACAGTTGGATGAATTAATTAGGTAGTTTCCTACTAATGATAGTTAAGTCTGCTAATCTTAATATTCTAATTAATGCATAGTAAGTTAACTCTAGTTCTACACATTTCCTTACTAGACTTAAACAAATAATTAACATGAGAGTTAGTGACAAATTAAATTTAAGGCTATAAGAACCATAATAAGCAGTCTTCTAACAATGCTTCTTGATACCTTACTGAAGGGGTATGGTCCCAAAAACCTTGCGCAGGCACATTGGACCATACCACAACCCTATCCCAAGAACACCTTTAAACAGAACCCTGCGTGGCTGCGCAGCAGTTCAAAACAAGGATGTAGAAAGAACAATCTCTGATAAACGTGCGCCGGAGAAAGGGTAAAGCTAACTTTCAACTAACACCCTTGCGCGGGCTCGCGCAAGAGTGCAGCTAGGCTTGAAGACAACTCCTAAACATCTCCGCGCGCCTGGAGCCAAGACTTGAACAAAAGTGTTCTTTCTGTTACAACAGAATAGAGATGTGGCAAGAGCACAGAGGTCTACAGCTGTAGATCTTCTAGAAGGTTGTCAATGCTCATCGTGCACAGCCATTCAGTTACAACTGAAAGATGACGTGGCACAATCCTGGACGCTCATCCAAGTCACCATGATGGCACTAACTTGGAGAAGGATCCACACAAGTCCACTTTCCACGTGGCATCTCCCTAACCGTCGATCACACTCACGATCCGTGTGCACGGATGTAACGCTAGTGATTGACGGAAAAGGACATAACCACCAACGGAAAATACTTTCCTTTTACTCTCTCCGTCACATCGGTTTCCCGCCAAAAATGGTTATAAATAGAAGATTGCAGGTATGATCTCACAAGCTACACTCACTTCACTTTTACTACTTTTTCTTCTTCATCGAGATCACTATACTTATTCTCACACCGGAGGGTGGTCACGGAGAGAACCCCCATTCTCCCCGTGGCAAGTCTAACGGCGTTCTGTTTTGTAATGATCACCAGAGAAGGAGCTCAGTCAAAACCACGAATCAAGCGAGAGGATTAACCCTTTTATGCAGAACTAAACCCCTAGTCTGATTGATTCCGGTCATTCAAACCACTGTTTCTTCATTGGCGCCCACCGATTTTTTAATTTTCAATTTCATCTTCTCGTTTGATTCACTTCTTTTCATTTTTTGTTCTCCATGGAAGAAAATTCGTCAAACCATCCATCAGGCTCTCAACTGGAAAATAGGAGCAATTTTGTTCCTGATCTCCGTGTCGAGGGAATTGTGGAGGAAGCTTCCGATGATAACGATGTTCAGAACAACGTTAATCATGTAAATGATCCTGTAACACCAGGTGCACAACCGGAAATCCCGATCAGTTCAGTTTTACCCCCGGGTGAAACTCAAATTTCATGGTACGTAAAATCTCAAGGTGCAATAAACACAGTCTATGCACAGCTCTGTGCACAAGCTGCTCAGACTGCAACACAATCTCGTAGATCTGCACCTCAGGTGCGAGCCCCGTCTGCACCTCGAACGTTGCACTATGATGCACCATCACATATGTCTGTAGATGACATAGAAGTTTATTCCAGATCTACCACTAAGTACGAGTCCACTCACTTTGAATCCAGGCGAAGAGATCATCGTGACGAACAGTACTCCCACAGACGTCAGTCAGTCCATTCACGGTTGGGCCTGCGTTCATACCAGAAGCGGGACACCCAAACTGATGAATATGACAGGACGTACCAAGAAGGTGACAACACAAGCATTTTCAGTCGATTGCAGAGAGATCATGCAAACTACAAAACCAAAAATTTATGCGGTTTACAACCCAGACGCGGACTATGATTACAATCTAATTTACCGACCAGCAGAAGCCGCGGAAAACTCAAAGTTTATTAGCGAGATTGCTTTAGCTCCTCTTTAGAGGGCGAAATTACCATCAAATGTGGGGAAGTTCAATGGACTGACAGATCCCGACGACCATATACGCTTTTTCACCAGCGCAGGATTAGTCGGAGGATGGACACCACCCATGTGGTGCCATTTATTTGTCCAAACTTTGACAGGCGTAGCACAATTGTGGTTCGACAACTTACCGGTGGGTAAGTTAACGTCCTGGGTAGATTTTAGGGAAAAGTTTCTGGTCCATTTCAGTCAACAGCACAGATATGTTAGAGACTCGGTAGATGTTATGAACATCTGGAGAAGAGACGATGAAAGCTTGGAAGATTTCAAAACAAGGTACAACAAAGAAGTACTGGAAATCAGCGATGTACACGAGCACCTAATCCGCGCGCAATTAAAATCATCGGTGAGGTGTGATGATATGATAAAAGTCTTGTCAGGAACAGAAGGCTTGCCAAAAAGTTGGGAAAAATTGATGGCCGCTGCCAAAGTCTATGCTCAAACAGAGCGTAATCTAAGCTCCAACAGGCCACCACTACCACATAACCGTCCGCAGGACTTAAGCGGGACAGTGGTAGAAAACTCAAGAGAAACTGGAAGGACTCAACTTCAGGAGCATAGTCATCCGATGACGCCCGCGCAACAATTAACAAGCTAGCAGCGCAAAAGGAGGCTAAACAAGAGAACCGCGAAAGGCAGTGGACTCCTCTTACCAAGACGCCGGCAGAAGTGCTTAGCACTGAAGATTACCAATTCAAAACACCCCCGCCGATGAAAACCAAAGAGGACAAGACCCGAACCTTTACTACGAATATCACAAAGACAATGGCCACACAACAAACAGCTGCATAAGTCTTCGCACGGAAATAAAGAAAGCACTAAAGAGTGGAGAACTCACCCACCTAGTGCAAAACGTGCGCAAAGACATCAAGCAGATCACACTCGAGGACGAAGGGCCAAGCAACAAAAAAGCTAAACAAACTTAAGCCCAAGGCAGATCAACGCGCATGCAATCATAGCTTTCCTTCAATTTTGGCTAAGTTCTTCAACTTACCAACTTATGGTACAGGACTATTTGCATAAGCGGTAAATTAAGTCTCAATATTTATCCTAAAACAACTTTGTAATTCACGGCCTCTGCGCCTTATCCAATCAATACAAAGTTCGTTACGTTACTTCCATGTTTATTACAAAATGCATGCAATTTCTTTTGGTAAGCACAAAAACACTATGGTAACCTAATACAAGTCTCATGAACGGTCGGTAGTAACGCGCAAGGTCCAGCCCTATGTTCACACATAAGCTTTATACCATCTTAATCCGCCTTACCTAAACAAAGTAATTGTACCCATGCAAGACATTGTAATTCAAACATATCTTATATCCGAAACAGTTACTTGCGCACCAAGCGCATTAACAAAAATTTACATGCACAGCAGTGCATCAACAAGTTACTTGCGCAACACCGCATTAACAAACCGTTAAAAGGGATCCACATCCCAAGCCTATTCAAACTACAAATGTTTAACAACCACAAAAATACAAAGAAAACCTATTCTAGGTCTTCATCCTCATCTGCTTCATCAGGAAATACTTCTTTCAATTGCACAACAAAGTCTTCAGATTGAAGCGCAGTAGTGACCAGGTCCATCACAGGAAGGTGTAAAGTGTTGTATTCAGTCTTGGCAGTAGCATGAGCAGCTTCGGTGTCAGCTCGATGTGTGGCGGACCTGCTGGTATCCCAAGTAACCTTTAATGCATTATTAACATGCTGAGTACATTCGGTGTATCCTTGGGCATATCCATCATTACGCGCAGTAACCAGCAGATGCGCAATCGTTTGATCCAACTCACGGGAGTTAAGGACAGAATTTTCAACCTGCGCAATAAAACAATTAAGAAGATATACCACAACAAAACATTGCAAAGAATTGACACACTTACACTTATAATCCCGCGATGCTTCATCCAGAGTATGTCATCCTTCAACGGTTCAACCAGACTCTCCGTTGTCACACTAGCAGTCTTAGAATTTTCTAACTTTATTTCGGTTTCACTCAGGCGGCGGGAGGTCTCAGCCTTTTCAACACACTCAAGCTGCAAATCTTTTTTGGCAGATTCAAGCTCCGCCTTAATTTGTTCCGGATCAGATAATAAATAGGTGAGTTCGTCTATCTCCTTATTCTTAAGGGCAAGAGTGGCGCAAGTTCGTACCTCTCTCTGCTCGCTCCTCCCTCGATGAGAACGAGCTTCCTCACAGGCTGCTTCTGCTTTCGCTTTCTCTTTCTTTAACTTCTCAATCTCCGCATCCTGCTTCTTCAGCTTTTCAATCTCTGTCTTGAGATTATTGATGACATTACGGAGACCCATTTTTTCATTGTTGTCCTTCTCATAGATCTCTCTCCAACGTTTACGCTCTTCTGAAAGTAGAGCGGCTTCAGCTTCCGCTTTTCTTTTCCATCCCGCGACAGACCACTCTTCAGTTTTCTGCTCGCTCTCAAACTTGGCACGATCAGCCTCCAACCTAGCCCTTAGCAGAGCAACTCAGGCCTCATCTTCAGAAGCTTTTTTCTTGGATGCTTCAAAAGCAGCCCATTCTTTATGCATACTGCGCCACTCGCGCACTATTCGGTGTGTAGTGGAAGTAAAGCTAGCAGCTTCTTCAAGATGCATGGTAAGATTGATCGTGAGAACGCTCTTATTGAAACTTCACTTCAGCAGGCAGAAAGGTACCTTGTAACCAATCGCGGCAAACCTGCCAGTCTGAAAAAGTGTCGCCTTTCTTCAGTTTCCACACCCGTGCATGAATCTCAGAAGCTTTCCTCTCTGAGTAAGTTCTATAATAGTAACCCCTCGGAGTTTCCTCTGGGCGGATGGGAGAATCTTCCTCATCATGCGCAAAGAAGCCCTGATCACCAGCTGGACTTCTCTCAACGTTCACAGGTGCAGAAGTAGCGGCAGAAAGGGGAATAGTTATCACTGGGTCTTCCTGAACAGATTTTCCTTTCTCAGGATCACGCGCCGCAACTTCAGGAGACTTAGGCTAAGTATCATCAACATCCACAGCCTCCATCTCCACAATCTTCTCCGCCTCTAGCTCAACCTCCACAGGTTTCTCAACTTCTTCAGGCTTTTCCACCTCAACAACCTTCTCCACCTCCGTTTCAATAGCTTTCGTACCTTCTAGCTGTTCCCTAATAGATGCGCGAGGTGACAAAGGCGGGAGATCATCATTAAAAACGGATGATGGCTCCGCGCGAGCATAGGGAATCGGCTTTTCAGCAAAAGTAAAGGCTATATTAACATACATTACAAGGAAACAACAGCTAAAGAAGATATTCACCTGGGGGTGGCTTCGCAATAAAGGCATCCAGATTGCCTCTTTTGCCAATTTTCCTTTTTGGCACCTACGTAACAGGCTGCGCCGCAGCCTCAACCTCAACATGCTTCCTCTTCACTGTCACACCCTACTCGTAGCGGAAGCGCGGGGTGTGATCTGTTCGGTTCTCATTGCATATCGATATAAGTAAACATACTAAATGAATAAAACATACTCCATTGCCATTACCATACTTGTTCAAAAGATGCGCAACATACATTAAGTTTATAATTTACAAACCATCCAAAGAAAATAAGTTATTTTTGTTTCATACATCCAAAACGAAAGTATTAAACACTAAGGCTTTGTCCACTATACCACCGCAAGAGACGGTATATAATAGCAAACCCTTAAAAAGATGGCACGGAGTCTTGACATTTGTTCCTTGAATTGAAATCCCCAACATGGTCCACTAATTCCCTGAAATACATGTTTAAGTGGAAAACATCAACAAAAGTTGAGCGAGTTCATGCAGTTTAGTTGTAAATGATACATTCCGTAAAATGTGAATGTATTTGTATTTGTATCAAAAGTAGTATGAAAAGCGTCAATGAAATCGTGATCATTAATGTTTTGCAAGGACATTAATATGTGTGACGAAATAGGAAGCAATCCAACCCTAGACGATTTTAATTGTATCGACACCATGTCGTAGGGCAACAAAAGCACTTCTAAGCAAACGAATGGCCATGAGTGGGGCTCGCCAAAACCCATTAGATCTAAACCTTTGTTCCTTGGTCCAAACTGGATTAATGGTGCTTTAGTTATGGCCCTAACTTTGCACATGATCTAAGGTGTTTCATTCCTTGACTTATCATACTATTGTACATGTATTTTTCCCGATAGTTGTAAAGCTTGAAAAGCATTTAAGATGAAAAGGGGACATGAACTGTCACGGCCCCCGACCCACCCTGGACGAAATCGGGTGCCGCGAACAGCCCAGTGGTACCGGTGATTATTTTGAAAACGTTGCAGCGGAAATTTCATCAGGACCGTGAGTTAGGGAAATTATCAGAGTTTAGAAACACCGTATTTTATTAAATAGATGGGATAAACCCATATTTTACAAAGGTAGCTTTAATAAAGATTAATTACATAAAACAATATTTCTTAATTTGATTTGATTTAATAAAATAAGCCACTTCTTGATGCCTTTCAGTGCCGGATTCATCTCTTTACTCCAATCTATTGTAATTACTGAAACGCGTTTTAAAAAGGTTTTGTCAGTAGGAAATACTGGTGAGTTCATTCAGGTTTTATAAAATAACCAGTTGTTATAGTCTACAGTATTAAGAGCGATTACAATTGCCTCTATCTTTTGAATTAACTGATCCAGTTATCACTTTACCGGACTGTGACTGTGGACATATCACTTGCTGGGTCCTTTCACCCACAAGTGATAAATAATTAGTAGCTATGTGCACATCCCCCCACATACTGGCAGTAATTTCAGATAACAAAGACTTAATCCCTGTAACTATAACTTTGCAAATGAAGTTTTGTAAAGTAATTTGATAAAAAGAGAATGACTCACATTATAATCATGCAGATTCATACGGGCAGAGTTTAATCTACAGATAAGCCTTGATGTTGCAGATTTATACAAACAGGGCTTAGCCTACTGATTAGCCTTGTAACCTAAACTAATAATAGGCACACAATTCGGTTAATAACTTAATACAGCTTTTATGATAACTCGCGAGATTAAAACCCTCACAACGAATGACAAAGTGCAATACTTAAACATCCATCGGATTCACAACTAATGACAAAGTGAAATCACTTAAACATCCATCGGATTCACAACGAATGACAAAGTGCAATCACTTAAACATCCATCGGAATCACGACTAATGACAAAGCATAACCCAAGTTTGAGCAGCACTTAAACATCCATTGGATAGTTTCAAATCGATCGGACATTGAATCGTAGCAGCACCCCGCTATACTAATTAGTGATTTTGAGATTGTTTTGACTAGAACTCGACGTACAGATTGAATTTGATCGTCCCTCGAACACCAGAAAGCAAGTCCCGAAGCCTTCTATTTATAGCCAGAAATTGACATCCCTTGCGCACCGTAACACCAAATCTCTTACGGTCCGTAACAACCCTTGCGCACCGTAACACTAATTTCCTTACGGTGCGTAAGGAACACCTAAGCACTATAGGTTTGCCACGTTTGGGACTAGGCCTGCTGAGTCAACAGATTATTTAATTTCAATTTCGACAGCAATATATTTAGATAATCGTCGAGTAGGGAATGCCCCCCTGAGTTTTAGGGGCCCTGATCCTGATTCTGATTGTTCTGAAATTTTTAGGGTTTGTGCAGAATCACTTGGGTGTCTCAATTAGGGTTTCCTATTGGATAAAATAATAAAATAAATAGGACTTTTAATGAGGGTCGTTACATTCTCCCCACCTTAATAAAAATCTCGTCCTCGAGATTTACTGAAGTAAGTAGGAATACTTTTTCTTCATTTCAAATTCCAGTTCCCAAGTGTATTTGGGTTATGATATTTCTTTTAGACTTATGTCACATTTTAGTTAATAAAAATAATATTAGGGTAGATGACACAGAATTAAAATATCAAGTTTTGTGAATACGAGTTGTACCATAAGTAGGATTCAATGGTTCAACTGAATTAGTTTAAGAAATTGATAACAATTGGAATAAGATGAAATTATATAATTTCCAAAGTGACTAGGTTCCAGCCAAAAGATATATGATCAATAAATATTTTAAAATGAATGTAAATGACTTTTAGAATTTAATAAAATTCTTTGTCAAAAGGAAGCTTACTTTGATTGGCAACTGAGGAAGACTTAGAATTGACAGGTTCAAAATAAAAGCATGAAAAATGTTTTGTCAAATATTTATGAGAAAATCAAAGTGTTGAGACGAATGAATTGCAAAGATACACCAAAAGACAATAGAGTTAGTGTACCATTGTTTAGAGTTCCAAGTTGTTTTAATTGTGAAACAATGTGATAGTACACTATTAGTAACCATATTTTTCATACGATGTCCTAGAGATCGAAATATAATAAGAACAAATTGTTTTGGCATGACCAACCATTATATTATATTTTGTAAAGCAAATGTAATATATATTATTTGTGTTCCTGTCTGAACCATATCTTTACATATTAAATATAAATATTATGTAATATATATTATTTGTTACGTATTTTTACTATATGTAAATGGTCACCACTTTTAAATAAATATTATTTTAGTATTTTACTATATTATGTAATATATATTACAAAACATCGCAATGAAGTTATTACATTACAAAATATTTTAGTATTATTATTTTGTAAAAGAAATCATTATTATTTATAACGTTAAATGAAAATTTGTAAATAAAAGGTGTAAGAATATTTATTGTACAAAATATTCGTACAAATACTTTTGTACATATATTACACTTAATGGGTCGATTCTATGGGATTACTTATTTTTATTTTGAAACCATATAACGTTGTGAATGTATTTACAAATGTTGTAAATAAGTGAAAACGGAAATTATTCTTATATATTATAATGTTTCCTTAATCCAACGTAGTTGATGACTATCATATTATTTTTTTATATAGTTATTTTCTTATCAGATCGTTACTGTACCACAAAACATGTGATAGATTATTATTTATATAGTTTTATTTGTCCCTCTAATTCTTATATTATTTTATGAAAATATGTCTTCTCCTTACAATACAAAGTATATATATTTTCATATATAATTAAAATTTACTAAATAAATATGATGACTTAATTTATATATATTAACTAGTCATTATCATGGTGGATATTGGTTAGTGCTGCCTTGTTTAAGCATAGGTGGCCAGTCCATGCCTAACTAAGGCTAGGCTATTCAATATCTGCCCCTGACAATAACCCTAGTATTTTAAAATAATATTAACACTATTACTATTAATATTTTCTTACTAATAATAAAACTGATATTAGAAATAATTATCTAAACATACACTTAAATGAGAGTATAAAACATAATTTTTATACATATATATAAAAATATAATTTCTTCACCTCAATGGTTTAATAAGAATATAGTAATACTATTTTGTAAATTTAATAATGTTTTTCGATTGAAGATGTTAAAGCAATAAATATTACGAAAGGCTCGATTGATGTTGTAAGAATTATTAAGAGATACACTGAAATATAACAAGAATTTGTGTATCATTATCTTAGCACACGATTTGTGTTAAGATGGCTTTTATAAATATATAAATAATTAAATCCGTATATGATATATATAAACGAGATTAGTGCAAGCTTTAAATTTTGTGAAAACGTCAGTACATGGTGATCGTGATCAAAGAACTGATTCAATGGAGTCGAAGTTTTAAACAAGCCTATTATGGTTCAAAACAAATGAAGTGTTTGTTGGGACTATTTTGAATATGATAGCTTCCATCCATCATATGGGATCTTGAAATGAATATGTAATGTGAGCAAGTCAAATAATTTGAACTTGATTTAAATAAAACAAGTTTTAATAAGAAAGTTCGGACATGGTCACAATAGAAACTATGTATGTCAAAGAAAATTAAATTTTTCAAGAAATTCATTGACTCGATATCAAGGAGTTATTGTTTTGCAATAATGCGGTAAAAAGTGGAATGATATTTGAGTTGGAATAAAATAACAAATCGGAATGAAGCCCTCCAGTGGTCTTCATAAATCAAACGAACCAAATGCATAACAAATAATGCATGTGTAACGTGTGGATTTACCAAGAAATGAAATAGATCAATATTTGCTACTATGAAAGAAATCCTCATGGTATGATGACTATTAGGGGAAGTAGAAACACGAAAGTTAATTTATTATATGCAAAAGTCAAAATTTCAACGAAAGAAATATAAGAACTTCTATCTGGAATTTTGTGTGATAACTGTGGTAAGTGACATTTACCAAGGAATGTGAATAAAATGAAATAGGGAATTTGCAGAGGTATGTGACTTCTTTTGCAGTGATAATAATTATGACTCCGATTAGACTGTGCACAGATGTTTGTGAAATCTTGTTACAACGTACCTCAGCGATATTCATGTTGTTTATAGGTTTGTGTGGCAAAGTACTTCTTTTTAATTAGTAGTTCTTCTACTGACGGAATTAACATTGGTGTCATTGTGCCCAATTTATATTTTCCAAAGGTCTTGCCTCGAAAGTTGTGTGTGATATACTTTATCTTCTGTGGACTTATAATTAAATTTTCATGTGTTTTCTTGTACATTATCACAACTTTACATGCTTCTTACTTGCGCTAATAATCTATGATAACGCATTGGGAATTCTTTATACTTTTGATGGCATTCCAACTTAAAGGATTTCCTTTGTTTATTTTATCACACGAGCTACGAGACAGATGATTAAACGAAATAATGTTTGATATCGGAAAAGAGATTCCTGAATAAGAAATCTAGACACAGATGCTGGTGCTTTATTCTTAATTGATTTTTGGAATTCCTTATAGATATACATATCTATATAATCATATATTTCACATGCTGTAATATACATACCCTCTATAAGGTCTATGTATTTAACAGATTCATATTTCCAAATACAAGTCAGATATCATATCATGATACTATTTATGGAAATCTTGTCACTTGCTGACATATTATATACCTTATTACCCGGTTCTCGCCGGAGAGGTAACTTCAGTATATCCGGACAAACTGGAGAGTCTGCTATATCATACCCAGTCTTGCCGGAGAAAATTTTCTATTTCCCATAAATAGTATCTTTTAAAAAAGTGCCTATCTTATTAGGGCTTTTATTCAGAATTAAGGAAATTTGTATTTCCATAACATATCTTATTATTATATTGATCACTAGACGATTCCTGTGACAGTGTCAATTTACTATTGATCATTCTTTCAACTAGTGACTCAGGTCATATTACTGTTGATCATTCTCTCAACTAGTAATTGTGGTCACATCACTGTTGATCATTCTCTCAATTAGTGACTCTAGACTTAGTAGTGTCCCGTGACATTACTTTATCAAATATATTACTTATGGCACACCAAAATCCATCATATTTTATTTACACAAGTACTTAGCTTATCGTGAAGCTAATACTAAGGCATCTTTTCTTAAGTTCAAGTCTAAATGCTATCCTGTGTGCTACCAGTTAACAGCAATCTCCTAACTCTTTTATATAAATTTAGGTATTATTATCACAACACCTAAAGGCTTAAAGTAGTGGCTCTGATACCACCTTCTGTCACGGCCCCCGACCCACCCTGGACGAAATCGGGTGCCGCGAACAGCCCAGTGGTACCGGTGATTATTTTGAAAACGTTGCAGCGGAAATTTCATCAGGAGCGTGAGTTAGGGAAATTATCAGAGTTTAGAAACACCAGATTTTATTAAATAGATGGAATAAACCCATATTTTACAAAGGTAGCTTTAATAAAGATTAATTACATAAAACAATATTTCTTAATTTGATTTGATTTAATAAAATAAGCCACTTCTTGATGCCTTTCAGTGCCGGATTCATCTCTTTACTCCAATCTATTGTAATTACCTGAAACGCGTTTTAAAAAGGTTTTGTCAGCAGGAAATACTGGTGAGTTCATTCAGGTTTTATAAAATAACTAGTTGTTATAGTCTACAGTATTAAGAGCGATTACAATTGCCTCTATCTTTTGAATTAACTGATCCAGTTATCACTTTACCGGACTGTGACTGTGGACATATCACTTGCTGGGTCCTTTCACCCACAAGTGATAAATAATTAGTAGCTATGTGCACATCCCCCCACATACTGGCAGTAATTTCAGATAACAAAGACTTAATCCCTGTAACTATAACTTTGAAATAAACATGCTTTTTGAAAGTAATTTGATAAAAAGAGAATGACTCACATTATAATCATGCAGATTCATACGGGCAGAGTTTAATCTACAGATAAGCCTTGATGTTGCAGATTTATACAAACAGGGCTTAGCCTACTGATTAGCCTTGTAACCTAAACTAATAATAGGCACACAATTCGGTTAATAACTTAATACAGCTTTTACGATAACTCACGAGATTAAAACCCTCACAACGAATGACAAAGTGCAATACTTAAACATCCATCGGATTCACAACTAATGACAAAGTGAAATCACTTAAACATCCATCGGATTCACAACGAATGATAAAGTGCAATCACTTAAACATCCATCGGAATCACGACTAATGACAAAGCATAACCCAAGTTTGAGCAGCACTTAAACATCCATTGGATAGTTTCAAATCGATCGGACATTGAATCGTAGCAGTACCCCGCTATACTAATTAGTGATTTTGAGATTGTTTTGACTAGAACTCGACGTACAGATTGAATTTGATCGTCGCTCAAACACCAGAAAGCAAGTCCCGAAGCCTTCTATTTATAGCCAGAAATTGACATCCCTTGCGCACCGTAACACCAAATCTCTTACGGTCCGTAACAACCCTTGCGCACCGTAACACTAATTTCCTTACGGTGCGTAAGGAACACCTAAGCACTATAGGTTTGCCACGTTTGGGACTAGGCCTGCTGAGTCGACAGATTATTTAATTTCAATTTCGACAGCAATATATTTAGATAATCGTCGAGTAGGGAATGCCCCCCCCTGAGTTTTAGGGGCCCTGATCCTGATTCTGATTGTTCTGAAATTTTTATGGTTTGTGCAGAATCACTTGGGTGTCTCAATTAGGGTTTCCTATTGGATAAAATAATAAAATAAATAGGACTTTTAATGAGGGTCGTTACATGAACTCACCGAATTGCGTCTGTAAAATATAAGTATCTGAATCCTCACTTGCGGTTGCCTTGTATTGTGTCGCGACCTACAAACGTTCTATATTTGTTAGACACATCGGTCTTTGTAGTGACTCGTGTACAAGTCTTTGTTATTTGTTGAACTTTGTATTAGATGTACGAATTGTTAAACTTGTTATATATATTTCACCAAATATATATATATATATATATATATGTAAGTAATCTTGTATCTTGTATGTTGTATCATCGGATTTCGTCCACATGATTTCGTGTCTTGTATGAATCAATTGTATACTTGTATTTTCACTAATTGTGTCATTGGGCTGAGTCCATGTTTTCATGTCATTGGACCGAAATAGTATTGGGCCTGAATAGTATTGGGCCTAAATAGTATTGGGCCTAAATAGTATTGGGCTTTAATAGTATTGGGCCTAAATGTTATTGGGCTTAATGTTATTGGGCCTTAGCTCATATGTTTTGATATTGGGCTTAGCCCATGAATTTATGTTGTTGGGCTTAGCCCATGTGTTTTGATAAGCCTATTATGAAGTTAAGCCCATTTGTAAAGAATTGCCCATTTTAAAATTATAAGCCCATTTGTAAAGAATAGCCCATTTGAAAATTATAAGCCCATTTGTAAAGAATAGCCCATTTGAAAATTATAAGCCCATTTGTAAAGGATGGCCCATTTGAATAAACATCTTTCATTTTTATAAAAATTACTAAGTAGGCTTTTTAGTTAAAAGAATATATAATAGTTTTTATAAGTTTCTAAATTGTCCGAATTTTGTTAACGGTAGCGTAATTATATGTCCCCGTCGAAAGATTGCCTAAACGTCGTAGTAACTCCTCGGATTGGCGATACGTTTATGGATTCGTCCGTTGTCCGTTTTGACCATAAATGGTGTCCGATCCTTCGGATTGTCAGTAACTCGTTTTTAAGGCGTAATCATGTGTACTTTTGTAAGACTTTAGTTATAATGTGTCTTGAGTTTAATTGTAACATTGGGTTCAAGTTCCTAATTTTGTTACATATAACTAATACACCAAATATTACATATCACATAAATTGTTAAAGTGACCAAATATATATTTTCTCAAAAATATATATTTATCTAATCTTTTCTTTTATAAAAACCTTTCTTTAAAATCTTTTTAATCTTGTAAAGATTTAACCAAAAATGATAGTTTTGTTAACATATGAATTTTAAGAAAATTTGGCCATATAACATTTGTATTAATCACTTAGCCATGTTTAATAAACATATCATTTTCTTTTCAAATTCACCATCAATTTACTCATAACATCTTTAACTAAAACATATGAGATTTTATAACATAAACTTATCAAGATGATCTCAAAATCATGTAGGGTTTTGGGTATGATCATTACATATGTTAACTAGATTAAAATCTATGTTTACTTCTAGTTTCATCAAGTTTTATAAAAATCTCAACTTGTATGTTACTTTTCATAATCTTGTAAAAGTGTTGTTTTTAATGAAAAACATTAGATATCTTTACTACACCATAAATTATGATCATCCATTTAACCTTTATGTTTAACAAAAATCCTTTTAACATAGACATGTATACTTGTTAGATCATGTTTTTAAACATCATCTAACAAGTTATTTTTATGATCTTCATCAAGAGTAAACTAAATAAGCAAGTAATAAGACTTAGATCACAACATAACCAAACATATATATCATGATTTTTTTTTATTTTGCTTCTTTGTGTCTTCATAATATTTTGTATGCTTCTTTAGTTATAACTAGTTATTTTAACAATCATAAGCATAAATAAATTTGAAAAAAAAAAATAGATTTAGAAGCTCACTTCTAGCACTTGTGGCCAGGGATGATCTAGGTGATGATAAGAAGCAAAGAAGATGAAGATCTTGATGGTAGATAGCTCTTGAATGGATGAAAAAGTGTGCTTTAACTTGTAGATGCTTTAGATCATCTTATGTTCCATGGAAAATCAACTTGATCATCAAAGAAATGACTAAAGTGAAGTGGGTTTTTATGGTGTTCTTGGTGAAAAAGATGAAGATGAGAGAGTGTTCTTATGTATGTGTAATGAAGGTGTAAAGTGATGGAAATGTGCTAGTAAACTTAATGTGTAAGTGTTATAATAACTCACCAATTTCATCCACTTGCAAATGTAAAAATATCTAGATATTATTAACACCAAATTAAGGGTGTGGGACCCCTAATTTACGGCCCAAATTTTCTTGGGGGGTGCCATATGTGGTTTCATGTGTTAGTAAATTTAAGGGTTCAAAAATGAGGTAAAATGGTTAAGTGTTTAGGTGTTTATGTCTTACAAAGTTTCAAGATGTTTCATGACCTAGAATGATCATAAACTAGCTTTATTTGGTCAAAAATAATATTCACTAGTTTGTAAACTATGTCAAAATATAGTTCGGATAGTTGTTTGTCGCTTGTTCCGCAAGTAGATAGTCGCAAGGTTAGCTTATGAGAGTTGTAGGGAAATATTCGGTTATGTATATAAATGATATTCCCAATGTGTTTTTATATGAAATTTGTGTTTAAACAACACTTTTGCACTTTGTAATAAGACCACTAATGCTGAATTTTGCGGAAAATTATTGAAATGGTAACTTTTAGCGCTTTCCGGGCAGTTTTTAGTGCTACTGGACATCGGGAAGGTATTAAACCCAACCCTTGCATTCCCAATTAGGGTTTAATGTATATTTGATGTTGGACTTTCGTCTGAGTCCTAAAAATGTCGTTACGATAGTTTCTGCGGATCCTGAGTTTTTGTCAGCACGCTAGTTTACTAGGTACTACTCTAGTTGTTTCAATGCATTGTTTAAACTGTTTCAAATATAACTGATAGAAATGAATAATGTGCATCATAAATGAGTGTTCAATGAGTATTCTAAGATGTATATCATGTAATTATGCAGTTCAGATATTCCAAACACGTATTTGTATGATGTAAATCATTGCTTTAAATGTACGTAAATTACCAGAAAGTGGCAGTTGTCACATTCACCGCCTTCGTTCTTAGTAAAGGCTCCAGACTTGAATCCAAATTAATGGGATCATCAGGATTTGACGCAGGGATATCCGCGGTATCCCGAGGCTCCGCCTTTGGTTTTCTTAAAACTACAGGCGCAAGTCCCTCTAATATGTCAGACACCACTATATAATCACTCCAGGAATCAGAGAAACGACGCGTACCTTTCTTCTCATCCCTAACATTCTTGGTCTTTGAAGATTGTGCCTTCGGAGCATTAGTTTTCTTAGGCGCAATAGAAACAGTCGGAACACGTTTTTTCTTCTCAGGGCCTATGCCCAGGTTAGTCAACTCACCTATAAAAAAGGAAATATTGCAATATTACCCCACGCGCAAAGACAGCAAAGAGTAATATTGCAATATTTTTTAATTAAAATTAAAAGGAGCTTACCAGCACCAGTCGAAGGGGGCGCAGCCAGATCTTCATCCCGTGGAAGAGCAAAGTTCCTTACTATCTTCAGATACCAAAGCTCTACACCAGCACCCTTCAGAACGGTTGTCATCTTCTCGGTATCCCTCTTGTATGCAACAACATACAAGGAAACAACTTCAGAGGAAAAAACAGTAACAAATTCATGATATTTACAAACAAGAAATAGTTGGGTAAGAAAATTCCAAATCTTACTTTTATCATCTTCCATGTACACCGGTTTGTCTTCACGATCCATTTTCCAGTGAAGACTCATGCCGGAAGCAACCAGGGCCCTCTCCGGAAGTTCAATCAACGGAACATCTTTCAGATCCTGATACCAAATCTCCGATTGTGGAGTCTTCATGGTCTCTACCACAATGTCTTCTATACCCCTAAAAGCCATTTTCATCGGAATCACGCCGACTTTGATGAAGAAAAATTTCGGTTTCCACTCATGAAAGGATTTTGGAGGGTGCAACAAGATTTTCTTCGCCGACGAACGTTGGGCAAAAGAATAAAAGCCCTTGGAGCAATGGAGTTGATAAAACACCCAGAAACGGTTAACCGTCGGCTCAATATACATTGACCGACAAAGGAATTCGAAGTGTCGAATTCGAACCATTCTGATGGGGTGTACTTGAGAAATATGAAACATGTAATACGAAAGGATATCAAGGAAAAACCTCATCGCCGGTAATCGGAAATTCCCTTCAGTGAAGTAGTCCCAGAATAATGTAATGTAACCGGCCGGAGCTTGTGCCGCCGTTTGCCCCTCTTCTGGGTAAGTTGCACCCCAACTGTAGGTAAACTTCTGGACTAAACCATCAAAGGTTTCTTTGGACCACTTCAACGGTGGTACGACAGTAGACATTTCTTCTAAAGAATCCTCGTGAAGTTCTACGGTAGACATAAGGGGAAAAATTCGCAGGTTTCTTCAAAGAAAAATTGGAGAGGACGAAAAGAATGCAAGAACAAGTAATGAAAAGGAAGGTATTCAAGGGGTTTATATACTTATCGTCATTAATGCCCTCAAAAACCGCAATAGCCCCATTTTTCAGGAAAACACGGTTATCGAAGCATCAGGGGAGAGTGGGGAGCACCAAACAACCTCACGCGTGCATGCAGGCCACATTTGACGATGCACATTTAAATAATAACTGACAAGTGACAGCCTATCACCAGAACCGTCACACGTCAACAGTTAGCACAGTACCTTTCACCTGACAGGAATCAAATTTTTCAAAACTTGAAATCATGAGCATTTTAACTTGAAGAAGCAAGATTCTTCCACAACAAGATTCTTCATATTTCGCGCCAAAACAAGCATGTACTTCTCAAAGCAAAAAGCACACACTTCACTCTGTATAGTCTAGTGCTCCATCTACTTGCATAGAAGCAACACTAGACTGGGGGGACTTGAAGGGGGTATGGTCCTAAAAACCTTGTGCAGGCACATTGGACCATACCACAACCCTATCCCAAGAACACCTTTAAATAGAACCCTGCGTGGCTGCGCAGCGGTTCCAAACAAGGATGTAGAAAGAACAATCTCCGATAAACGTGCGCCGGAGAAAGGGTAAAGCTAACCTTCAACTAACACCCTTGCGCGGGCTCGCGCAAGAGTGCAGCTACACTTGAAGCCAACTCCTAAACATCTTCGAGCGCCTGGAGCCAAGACTTGAACAAAAGTGTTCTTTCTGTTACAACAGAATAGACACGTGGCAAGAGCACAGAGGTTTACAGCTGTAGATCTTCTAGAAGGTTGTCAATGCTCATCGTGCACAGCCATTCGGTTACAACTGAAAGATGACATGGCACAATCCTGGACGCTCATCCAAGTCACGATAATGGCACTAACTTGGAGAAGGATCCACACAAGTCCACCTTCCACGTGGCATCTCGCTAGCCGTCGATCACACTCATGATCCATGTGTGTGGATGTAATGTTAGTGATTGACTGAAAAGGACATAACCACCAACGAAAAATACTTTTCGTTTACTCTCCCCGTCACATCGGTTTCTCGCCAAAAACGGTTATAAATAGAAGATTACATGTATGATCTCACAAGCTACATTCACTTCACTTTATCTACTTTTTCTTCTTCATCGAGATCACTGTACTTATTCTCACGCCGGAGGGTGGTCATGGAGAGAACCCCCATTCTCCCCGTGGCGAGTCTAACGGCTTTCTATTTTGCAGTGATCACCGGAGATGGAGCTCAGTCAAAACCACAAATCAAGCGAGAGGATTAACCCTTTTTATGCAGAACTAAACCCCTGGTCTGATTGATTCTGGTCATTCAAACCACTGTTTCTTCACTTACATATTCTGAAGGTTAATAGAATATACTATCAATACTTAAGCTATGTCATGAAGGTTGAGAGGTTTGCAAAACCAACATAAAGTCACACTTACCTTAAACTCTCATATTATTTGTTCTCAATATCTCGATAGAAACATTAGTAAGATGAAACTAGATGATACCTTACACTTTTACAACTTTTGTTATCATGCAAATGAGAATTTGACAAAAGGAAAATGAGATCTATAAATTTCATCCTTTGTAACCGAAATTCATGAGAAACCATGACATGGTTAATGAGGATGATTTTTCATCTAATCACATTCTAAGTGATTTTAAATCATGATGTTAAAAGCCCTAAAATATTACTTGGCTTAAGTATGGGTCCACCAGAATTTATTCATTGACATTCGTAGAACTTATTCAAAATGCAATATTCAGACATAAATAACTTATCATTTAAAGACTATCCACTTGTATCAAAATTCGTCTCATATGGCCCACGGTCTTAAAGAAATCTATTCATATATATACTTAATATGATTTCTATTAAATATTTCCCTAAGCTTCTTATGACATGTGGACATTAATGAAATCAAATAAAGTCTAACATATGTATGACAGGTTCCCACGTCACATACCTAATTGAAACTTATCTTGTTGCATTTCTAGAGACATCAAAGATCAGTGGGAGCATTAAGTGTCTTAATAATAACTTGTAATAGTTGGAAGAGGTGGGGAGTGAAAACCTCATATTACTTCAATTTACACCTCTTGTATAAGACACTGCTTTATCTCGACACTGTCCCATCAAAACTTGTCTCCCTAAAATCTAATGCTACTCTTACAAAAGTTTCATTGTTGCTTAATTGTGGGCACACTTAGATTTCTTACCTAAACTAACTTAATCCTCAACAAGAGAAACTACAACGACTAATGTCATTAATATGTTTTCTCTATTAGAATATGTTGGTCCTTAAATATTGACCCTAAGCATGCTGGGTTCCTTAAGACTTCTAAGGTTAATGGGAGCAGTAAAAGTCTTTATCATGACTTGCAAGGAATACAAGAGGCGGGGGGAAGAGAGTCATTAAATTTTACTCTGAATTTAACTCCGATTATACCTCTTGTACACCATACTTCACCAACTCTTACAAACTTAGAATCCTAAAATGATAGCAACCTAACCAAGAGCTAATCCATAAAATTGAAACTTCTAGTAAACCCAATAATCAACTTAGGAGGTCATCTAGGTTTAAAACCTACTAACTTTGATGATTACATAACCTCTCTAACTGAAGTTGAAATGGATTTTAGAAAAGTTTACTGATCCTGTCTCTTCTAATTAAGCCATTAGTGTCAATCAATCTTCTAAATGGAATAAATTGTTTTCTAGTGAAACTGATTTTATGTGTTCGAATAACGTTTGGGATTTGTCTGAATTACTTAAGAGTGTTCATAACCAAACCAAATCCTAATATAAATGTTAAGACACTAAGAAACATGATTGATTGTCAAAGGTTATACTCAGGAAGAGATAAATTATTAAAGCATCTTTTTACCTATTCCAAAAGATTTCTTTTAGGATCATTACTGTTCTAATAGCTTATAATAGTTTTGAGCTACATTAGATGAACAATAAAATAACTTTCCCTAACAATCGGCTTACATATTTACATGTTCATAAAACAATCTGAAAATTCTAAACTTAAGGTTAAAGAACAGTTTGTCTATAAGCCATCCATGTATGGGTTAATGCAAACATCATAATGCGAAGAAATCTTAACGCAATTATTTTCATTAAGAACCAAGTGAATTAATGTACCTACCTCAAGATGAGTGGGAGCAACTAAAATAAACTTGTCTCTATATAGATGATATTCTTTTGACAAGTATATGTTACATAAGTCAAAGCATTGTTAACACAAACTTTGATATAATAGATCTCAGTGATACCGAGATAGACCCAATGGGACATTAGTTTCGTCCAATAAGTTTAACCTTAAATGGGTCCTTACATATGTAACAAACAATACTGGTCTCCTTTAGAGGATAAAAGGATAAATGAGATTATTTCATTACGCTTTATTAATTAGAAGACTTATGTAAGTTCAAGTCTGTACTCGTTTAGATATTACTCACAATGCAACACACTAGATATGTCTAGATTAATGTGAAGCATCTAATAGAGTATTACAATATCTTTAAAAGAAATGAGAGGCTATAATTTAAAGAAGAAGTGAGAACTCAAACCAGTTGATTACTCTAACTATGTAATATTCAAAGATGACAAAATGTAATTTTGGGTATATCCTTATGTCAGCAGACAAAACCTATCTCATGGAGGAGTCATAATGGACTGATATCAACAGCCTAAATCATAATGACATAATATCTTGTTGATCACAAAGCAATTGTCACTAAATGTTGTTGAAAATTTATCAGTGGACTCACAAGTTTGTTAACTCCATATAAATTATATTGAAGACTTGTTGTGATAAAGTCAGCTACCATGTCTCCTTGAACAGTAACAGTTCGAGAGGTGCTGCATTAAATTTCGATACGAAATTAATTATTCGTGTATGAACGAATTAAGGAAACAAAATCTTTGTATCGAATACATTCATGATAAGCTTATGGATCCAATAATAAAAGGTCAATCACCCATAAATATTATGTAAGCGCTTATAATAATGACGGGTTTTATTGATGATCGTGTATAACGGCATATCGTATTATGAATGACTAATTATTAATTTTTTCCTCATCCGTTTAGATTTGTTTGTCTCTAAATATATGTTCATGCTAGTCTAAATGACATATAGACAATTATTATACAAATCAACGTAAAGGGCTTATTCGTCAATTGATCCTAACTGCTTAGGTTTTAAATTGGGACTATAGTATGATTAATGGGGGTCCTGAGTTGATTACTAACTCAACGGCTATATTTCTCTGCTATGGTTTTGGTTTAAAGCTAAAATGAGTATTAACTCCTGATCAGGCCTATCTAGTACTCATAATAAATGATAACTCGGCCTAGTGGGAGAATGTAAGAATATATTTATATATTAAATATATTATATGGCCATTATTATCATTTATCTAATATTGATCATTGACCTAATTACCCATATATCATTAATTGGTAAATATTTGACGGACGTATTTACCCTTAGTAGATAAACACAGGGTTTCCCCTTGGGTGTATATAAATAGAGATTACTAGAGAGGGTTTATGGTTAGACAATTACAATAACATCATCACTATTAATTCGTCCCCCCTCTCTCTCATAACTGTGTTCATCAAGAACAAATAAACCCATCAGAACTATACACCCTAAAGGGGAACTCAACCAATCTGACGAACATGACGTCTACTTCATTCTCTGATGCGGTTACTCGCTGTCACACCCCAACTGATGGCGGAAATATCAGAGTTAGACGAAAACGAGATTGTTCATTGCAACATAACAATAAAGTGGCAATAATTTAAATAAACTGATTTCATTGCATCATAACTTGTCACATTACAATACTTGGAAATTCAAATTCAACATGAGTTCAAATACAACAACGGAACAAAATACAACATAGTACAAAATTTGATACAACAACTGCAACACCCTGTGACAACCCTCAAATTACATGTATTCCGTACAGTTTATTAATGTTAATTAAAGTGTTTGATGACTGTGCTGAATCATTTAACTGCTCTCTGATTATCGTGTTATATTTACATGTGCTTGTTAACATGCTAGTAGTGTACAGAAAAACTACTAAATAGTCCGTTATGCTTTCCCGTGTGTTGAAAATTAAAAACGTTACAAAAATATATATATATATATAGGACGCTTTACGAATTAATTTAGCACTTTAACGGATTAATATCCAACCGAACAACCGGACATCACCCGGAACACCAAAATAATGCTAGAAGCATTACTTTTATTTTTTTTCTGAGCTAGTTAGGGTCCCCAAACACCCTAACACACTATATAATTAGTAACACACTTAACACTAAAATTAACACTTAACTTGTAACTAGATTAAGTAACATAGAATTGAAATGTAACCAAGACCCCCCCCCCCCTCAACCATACGGTTACAAGGTGGTTCCCACCTTGATCTTATTTGAATATTTAATTTGATCTTGTCTAGTCCTTCACCAACACATTAACCTACATGTAAAAGGATGTTGGAGGATTTAATATATAACCACTAGTATCATCTCATCCATTCCATCATAATTCACCAACACATATCACCCTCCTCCTCCCTTCTTACCTACGGCCACTCACCACCACCATACCATCCCCATTTCCATTCCATTATCTAGCATTCTAAGGTGATATTAAGGAGTAAGAAGGCACCTAAGGAAGCTTGGTGCTCTCGGAAGTTGAAGGACCGCTCTCGTTTTCTTTTAACCACCACTTTTAAGCCTTGTTTCTTCCCTAGCCTTGAGCTAGTAGTAAGTGTCTCTAATCATCATCTTGATCTTGTTTATGGTGGTTAATAGGTGATATAATGGTTGAAAGTTAAGAACACTAAAGAACAAAACTCAAAGTCTTGAACATAAGTGTTTAATGATGGATAAAGGAAAGATATGTGTGTAAATCTTATGAATCTTGCATAGTTGTGATTATCTGATCATTTGTTAGTCAATATTGATGTTTGATGTTGTTATGATCACTAAACATGTTAACGGAAATCAATCGAACACAAGTTAGTAAGTTAGAAAGTGAAAACAGAATCTGTCCCGGTTTTACAGCCAACTTCGGTTGGCTGTAAACAGGCCATAAACTCAACGAAAAACCGATATTTTGAATCTAAAATATGTTATTATGAAATATGGTTCTAATGGCACCAGAATCGTAATTTTTGGACTTCGTTTACTATTTTTAAAGTGTCGGTTTGTAACAACAACTTAAGCTGAATTTTGACAGCAATAAATGGGTGTCATACTTTCAGTCATAACCTGAGTTTTGTGATGAATCGGACCATGAAATTTGTACAGTAGATGACAACCGATGCATTTGTAATTACCCCACTGGAATTTCGTAAATCGGACACTCGATGAATTTTTAATAAATTGTTCCGTGGACTGTGGTCAGAAATACATAAATCTGAGTTCAGTCCGGAATATGAATTTTTATAAAATATTGGTAATGAACCGGACTCCGATATTTTTACAAAATAAGATATCGAACGTTTAACACATCCTGTAAAAATTTGGGAATTTTTGGAATAATTTAACCATTTTATTAAAATGTCCGAAAACAGCCGGTTTTGAATATAAATGCTGAAATGACATAAGTTGTGACTCGCGTGTCTAAATGTCGAGTATGCTATCTGTGAATGATCTAACATGTTATATATGTTATGTGCATTATCATATGTTTGATTTTGAGTGGGGAATGGATGGGAAACTTGGATGGGCATAAACCGTTAAAGTGATGCATGTTATGTGATAGATACGTGTAGGAACTTTGTGCTCTATTTGAAAGTCACTATATGACTAACTGGTAATCATATTAGGACGTGATTGACCGACCTTGACTGTTAGCTATATTTGAGAATCTAACCGAGCAAACCGAGGTGAGTTCACACACTTTCTAAGGCATGGGATTCCCGGTGGTTTGGGAATGGGTTAAAGAATTAAAACTAAATCTACATATCCTCCTTGGGTAGGATATGTACGGCCATCCTCCATAGAGTGGATGCCATTATTAAACCTACGAATTCTCCTGGTGCAGAATACGTACGTTCGTCCTCCTGGTGCAGGACAACAACCTTAAAACTAGCTAGACAAAAACTCTATCAATAAGTCCCTCTTCATATCGACTTAATCGCCGAGGCCAATGGCGAGCGGGTCATTAGTTAATAGCGCTATTAGGTTTAACAAACCTCACACCGTGCCGTTCGGACGGGCGTGTACTAATGGACTATGGCAAACTGTCAGTGATGATAGACACTGATGTAGGGCACAACTATTGTTCGTAGTAGTCGATATCATACCGTCTAGTAGTTCACACGGGGAAAGCCCCCACTAATTATGGATACGGTTTGGGTAAAGAAAAAAAGGAAATGGTTAAACATACTTTCAACTTCGGGGTAACCCCCACGGCAAATAAGCCAACGAAAGTCAAACCACGTTTTTTAGAAACAACTTAAAACCAAACAACTAAACGTGAACTCACTCAACTTTGTTGTTGACTAGTTGTTACATGCCTTACAGGTCGCTAAATGCTTGGAGCTTGCACGAGGAAGAAGTCGTTGTGGTGTACGGACTGTTATGTTCCCTGCTCATTGTTTAAATCCTTATGAACATATTAAACTTGCGTTTTGAACCTTAACTTATAAAGTATGGACTTATGCTTTTGGATTTACTTTTATGCTTCCGCTGTTTAAACTAAACATGGTTAACTAGCTTTGGTCACCAGTTGTATTGAGGTTGGTCTTATTTACTTAATTACGATGTTGAATATGATTGGTGGCTCGATCCTGGTCACGTCACGCCTCCAAGCGGTGGTACTCCGCATGGTGGATTTTGGGGGTGTGACAGATTGGTATCAGAGCCATTGGTTATAGTGAACTTGGTTTTAAAAAGGGAAAGGCTTTTTGATAAAGCCAGACTATAACCTGTACAGTGCTCAACGATCCACAACGACGCTTCGCTCCACGTGCAAGACTCGACACCATAAGTGGTATGATTTATGTTATATTGTCGGTTAGCTAGTTCTCACTGTGCATTAGATAATGTGATAATTGCTATTTGAACCTTGTGTGCTTACTCTCTAATGTCGTCCCAAACTTACGCACTTTCGCGACACTTTCCTCACTTACGTTGCTTCTTTATGAAGATCATGAGCGGACGCGAAGGACGTATCAACCTCACTCAAGCCCAGTTGACGGCTTTGATAAACGAACGAGTTGCGGAGGCACTCGCAGCTAACCCTGCAGGAGGTCAACATGCTCAAACTCCTGTGTGCACATTCAAAACGTTCATGGACTGCCGACCTACCACTTTCAGTGGCACCGAAGGAGCAGTGGGCCTTCTTCACTGGTTTGAAAAGCTTGAGTCTGTTTTCGAGATGTGCGAATGCCCCGAAGACCGTAGGGTGAAATATGCTACCGGAACACTTGAAGGAGCTGCGTTAACCTGGTGGAAGGCACAGGTTCAATTACTAGGGCTGGCAGTTGCTAATGCCACCCCCTGGAATGGTTTCAATGAGCTAATCAAAGAGGAGTAATGCAGTCGGGATGACATCCACAAACTAGAGGTGGAATTTTTCAACCTGAAAATGACGGGGTCTGAGATTGAGGCGTATACGAAAAGGTCAAATGAGCTGGCCATCTTGTGCCCTACCATGGTGGACCCTCCCATCAAACGAATTGAATTGTATCTCAAGGGCCTTGTACCAGAAATCCAAAGTCACGTAACTTAAGCCAACCTGGGTACCATTCAGCAAATTATCAAGTTGGCTCATCGTCTCACCGACCAGGCGGTGGAGCAAAACAGGCTACCCAAACGTATCAGTGCCACAGCTACTTCTGATGCACCTACCGACAGCAAGCGAAAATGGGATGGGAACTCCGGAAAGGGTTCTACTTCAGTTCAGTCTCAGCAGCGAAAGACTGATGACTACCAGAGTCCTGGTCAGCAATCTTCTGGTAACCAAGGACAGGGTGGATACCGAGGGAACCACCCCAAGTGCAACCGGTGCAACAAACATCACAGCGGGCAGTGCAACAAAGGTCGTTGCCTGAGGTGTAACAAGTTTGGTCATGAAGCAAAGGATTGCAGGAGCGCCCGACCAGCAAATCAGAATCGCCAACAACAACAACAAGCCCCACAGAACCACCAGCAGCAGCATCAGCAGGGAAATAAAGGATGCTTTCAGTGTGGCGCTGAAGGCCACTTTAAGAGGAACTGCCCCCAGCTGAACCAAAACCAGAACAATAACCAAGGAAATGGGAACCACAATGGGAATAACAATGGAGGCAACAATGGAGGCGGCAATGGGGGAAACAACAATGGCAATGGGGCAAGGGGTCGTGTGTTCGTGATTGGTCAGGGAGAAGCAAGGAACGATCCCAACGTTGTGATGGGTAAGTTTCTTCTGGATGACTTCTTTGTTACTGTTTTATTCGATTCGGGTGCCGATACTAGTTATGTGTCATTAAAAGTTAGCCAAATGCTTAAGCACACTCCAACACTTTTGAACACCAAACACGCGGTAGAGCTAGCAAATGGTAAAAGTCTTGAAGCCACACACGTAGTTAAAGGTTGTAACCTCGTCTTAGCTGGTCAGACTTTCCCTATCGATCTTGTTCCTATCACACTTGGTAGTTTCGACGTCGTTATTGGGATGGATCGGCTATCTCATCATCAAGCGGAGATTGTTTGCAAGGAGAAAATCGTCCGCATTCCTCGTTCTGGTGGGGAACCTCTCATGATTCGTGGCGACAAGAGTGGTGCTGTCGAAGGCATCATCTCTTTCCTTAAGGCCCAGAAGTGTTTGCGAAAGGGCCACACTGCCGTTTTAGCACTCGTTACTGACACATCAACGGAAGAGAAGAGAATTGAAGACATCCCTATTGTGCGCAATTTTCCTGATGTATTTCCTGAGGAATTGCCTGGTCTTCCGCCTCACCGCCAAGTTGAATTTCAAATCGAGCTAGCTCCTGGAGCAGCGCCAAAAGCTCGAGCACCATATCGTCTAGCTCCATCAGAACTCGAAGAACTGTCCACGCAACTACAAGAACTCTTGGAAAAGGGTTTCATACGTCCTAGCTCTTCGCCCTGGGGAGCTCCAGTACTATTCGTGAAGAAGAAAGACGGTACCTTCAGAATGTGTATTGACTACCGCGAACTTAACAAGGTTACTGTGAAGAATCGTTATCCTCTTCCACGTATTAACGACTTGTTCGACCAGTTGCAAGGGTCGGGCTATTACTCCAAGATTGATTTGAGATCGGGATACCATCAGCTGAGAGTCCGAGATGAGGACGTCTCCAAAACAGCATTCAGAACTCGTTACGGCCATTACGAGTTTCTGGTTATGCCATTCGGGCTGACGAATGCACCGGCGGTCTTTATGGATCTCATGAACCGAGTGTGCAAGCCTTACCTGGATAAGTCCGTTATTGTGTTCATCAACGATATCCTGATCTATTCCAAGAGTCAGGAGGAACACGAGCAGCATCTACGACTTATGCTGGAACTTCTTTGAAAAGAGCAGTTGTATGCCAAGTTTTCGAAATGTGACTTCTGGCTTCGCGAAGTCCACTTTCTAGGCCATGTGGTAAACAAGGATGGAATTCATGTGGATCCATCTAAGGTTGAATCGATCAAGAACTGGCCTGCACCCCGCACACCAACAGAAATCCGCCAATTCTTGGGTTTGGCCGGATATTACAGAAGGTTTATAAAAGATTTCTCCAAGATTGCGCAACCTCTCACTTCACTGACTCAGAAGGGTGTCCCCTACCGCTGGGGTGATGCACAGGAATCTGCGTTTCAGCACTTGAAAGATAGACTTTGTAGCGCGCCTATCCTCTCATTGCCTGAAGGCACAGAAGATTTTGTGGTTTATTGCGACGCTTCCATCCAAGGACTTGGTTGCGTATTGATGCAACGTGACAAGGTCATTGCCTACGCATCGCGCCAACTTAAGGTTCACGAAAGAAATTACACTACTCACGACCTGGAGCTGGGAGCAGTTGTTTTCGCGCTTAAGATATGGAGACATTACCTGTACGGTACCAAGTGCACCATTTACACCGATCACAGGAGTCTCGAGCATATCTTCAAGCAAAAAGAGTTAAACATGCGTCAACGCCAATGGGTTGAGCTCTTGAACGATTATGAATGCGCAATCAAGTATCATCCGGGTAAAGCCAATGTTGTGGCCGACGCCCTCAGTCGAATGGATACCATACCTAGGCGTGTGCGTGCTCTACAGCTTACCATCCAGTCTAACCTTCCCACTCAAATTCGTGATGCTCAAGTTGAAGCATTGAAAGCAGAGAACATCAGGGCTGAATCCCTACGAGGATCGAGGCAGCGCCTATAACAAAAGGAAGACGGCGCTTACTATGTAACAGGGCGCATCTGGGTTCCACTTTATGAAAACTTACGCGAGCTTGTGATGGACGAAGCGCACAAGTCTCGTTATTCGGTACATCCTGGTTCGGATAAAATGTACCACGACATCAAGACTACGTATTGGTGGCCTGGCATGAAAGCCCACATAGCAACCTACGTCAGTAAGTGCTTGACTTGTGCGAGAGTCAAGACTGAATATCAGAAACCATCAGGCCTGCTTCAACAACCGGAGATCCCGAAATGGAAATGGGAGCAAATTTCCATGGATTTCGTTACCGGCCTACCTAGATCTCAACGCGGAAACGATACCATTTGGGTGATCGTAGATCGACTGACCAAATCTGCACATTTTCTGGCCATCAAAGAAACGGATAAGTTTTCTACTCTTGCAGACATTTATCTAAAGGAAGTAGTGTCAAGGCACGGAGTGCCAACCTCTATTATATCTGATCGTGACGCGTGTTTTACTTCTGAACTGTGGCAAGCAATGCACAAGTCCTTTGACTCACGTTTAGATATGAGCACCGCTTATCACCCACAGACGGATGGGCAATCTGAACGCACCATCCAAACCCTTGAAGACATGCTTAGGGCATGTGTAATCGACTTTGGTAACGGCTGGGAAAAGCACCTCCCGCTAGTGGAGTTTTCGTATAACAACAGCTACCACACCAGCATTCAGGCCGCTCCGTTCAAGGCATTGTACGGACGCAAATGCCGATCACCTCTCTGTTGGGCAGAAGTTGGTGACAGCCAAATCACTGGCCCAGAACTTGTGATAGACACCACCGAGAGAATTGCTCAGATACGACAGCGAATGGCGGCAGCTCGTGACCGTCAGAAAAGCTATGCTGATAAGGGAAGAAAACCACTCGAGCTCCAGGTTGGGGATCGAGTGCTACTCAAAGTCTCACCTTGGAAAGGTGTAGTCCGCTTAGGCAAACGAGGCAAACTCAATCCGCGTTATGTCGGACCATTCGAAGTCACCGAGAAAATTGGCAAAGTCGCCTACAGGTTGGATCTACCTGAAGAACTCAGCGGAGTTCACAATGTTTTCCATGTGTCGAATCTGAAGAAGTGTCTGTTAGATGAGACCCTCATAGTTCCTCTCAAGGAACTCACAATCGACGACCAGCTGCGATTCGTCGAGGAACCAGTAGAGATTACGGATCAAGATGTTAAGATCCTCAAGCATACCAGGATACCTCTGGTCCGAGTTCGTTGGAATGCTCGTCGTGGCCCAGAGTATACCTGGGAACGAGATGACCAAATGAAACTCAAGTATCCCCAACTGTTTAAGAAAAACGCAACCACTACTGAGGCTGAAGCTACTGTAGAATTTCGGGATGAAATTCCAAATCAACGGGGGGATGATGTGACACCCCAGGAAAATCAGGAAAACAACGCAACTTAACTAGCTTCCTCAGTAACCACGCGCTAAATTTCGGGACGAAATTCTCTTAAGAGGGGGAGAATGTGACAACCCTCAAATTACATGTATTCCGTACAGTTTATTAATGTTAATTAAAGTGTTTGATGACTGTGCTGAATCATTTAACTGCTCTCTGATTATCGTGTTATATTTACATGTGCTTGTTAACATGCTAGTAGTGTACAGAAAAACTACTAAATAGTCCGTTATGCTTTCCTGTGTGTTGAAAATTAAAAACGTTACTAAAATATATATATAGGACGCTTTACGAATTAATTTAGCACTTTAACGGATTAATATCCAACCGAACAACCGGACATCACCCGGAACACCAAAATAATGCTAGAAGCATTACTTTTATTTTTTTCTGAGCTAGTTAGGGTCCCCAAACACCCTAACACACTATATAATTAGTAACACACTTAACACTAAAATTAACACTTAACTTGTAACTAGATTAAGTAACATAGAATTGAAATGTAACCAAGACCCCCCCCCCCCTCAACCATACGGTTACAAGGTGGTTCCCACCTTGATCTTATTTGAATATTTAATTTGATCTTGTCTAGTCCTTCACCAACACATTAACCTACATGTAAAAGGATGTTGGAGGATTTAATATATAACCACTAGTATCATCTCATCCATTCCATCATAATTCACCAACACATATCACCCTCCTACTCCCTTCTTACCTACGGCCACTCACCACCACCATACCATCCCCATTTCCATTCCATTATCTAGCATTCTAAGGTGATATTAAGGAGTAAGAAGGCACCTAAGGAAGCTTGGTGCTCTCGGAAGTTGAAGGACCGCTCTCGTTTTCTTTTAACCACCACTTTTATGCCTTGTTTCTTCCCTAGCCTTGAGCTAGTAGTAAGTGTCTCTAATCATCATCTTGATCTTGTTTATGGTGGTTAATAGGTGATATAATGGTTGAAAGTTAAGAACACTAAAGAACAAAACTCAAAGTCTTGAACATAAGTGTTTAATGATGGATAAAGGAAAGATATGTGTGTAAATCTTATGAATCTTGCATAGTTGTGATTATCTGATCATTTGTTAGTCAATATTGATGTTTGATGTTGTTATGATCACTAAACATGTTAACGGAAATCAATCGAACACAAGTTAGTAAGTTAGAAAGTGAAAACAGAATCTGTCCCGGTTTTACAGCCAACTTCGGTTGGCTGTAAACAGGCAATAAACTGAACGAAAAACCAATATTTTGAATCTAAAATATGTTATTATGAAATACGGTTCTAATGGCACCGGAATCGTAATTTTTGGACTTCGTTTACTATTTTTAAAGTGTCGATTTGTAACAACAACTTAAGCTGAATTTTGACAGCAATAAATGGGTGTCATACTTTCAGTCATAACCTGAGTTTTGTGATGAATCGGACCATGAAATTTGTACAGTAGATGACAACCGATGCATTTTTCATTACCCCACTGGAATTTCGTAAATCGGACACTTGATGAATTTTTAATAAATTGTTCCGTGGACTGTGGTCAGAAATACATAAATCTGAGTTCAGTCCGGAATATGAATTTTTATAAAATATTGGTAGTGAACCGGAATCCGATATTTTTACAAAATAAAATATGGAACGTTTAAGACATCCTGTAAAAATTTGGGAATTTTTGGAATAATTTAACCATTTTATTAAAATGTCCGAAAACAGCCGGTTTTGAATATAAATGCTGAAATGACATAAGTTGTGACTCGCGTGTCTAAATGTCGAGTATGCTATCTGTGAATGATCTAACATGTTATATATGTTATGTGCATTATCATATGTTTGATTTTGAGTGGGGAATGGATGGGAAACTTGGATGGGCATAAACCGTTAAAGTGATGCATGTTATGTGATAGATACGTGTAGGAACTTTGTGCTCTATTTGAAAGTCACTATATGACTAACTGGTAATCATATTAGGACGTGATTGACCGACCTTGACTGTTAGCTATATTTGAGAATCTAACCGAGCAAACCGAGGTGAGTTCACACACTTTCTAAGGCATGGGATTCCCGGTGGTTTGGGAATGGGTTAAAGAATTAAAACTAAATCTACATATCCTCCTTGGGTAGGATATGTACGGCCATCCTCCATAGAGTGGATGCCATTATTAAACCTACGAATTCTCCTGGTGCAGAATACGTACGTTCGTCCTCCTGGTGCAGGACAACAACCTTAAAACTAGCTAGACAAAAACTCTATCAATAAGTCCCTCTTCATATCGACTTAATCGCCGAGGCCAATGGCGAGCGGGTCATTAGTTAATAGCGCTATTAGGTTTAACAAACCTCACACCATGCCGTTCGGACGGGCGTGTACTAATGGACTATGGCAAACTGTCAGTGATGATAGACACTGATGTAGGGCACAACTATTGTTCGTAGTAGTCGATATCATACCGTCTAGTAGTTCACACGGGGAAAGCCCCCACTAATTATGGATACGGTTTGGGTAAAGAAAAAAAGGAAATGGTTAAACATACTTTCAACTTCGGGGTAACCCCCACGGCAAATAAGCCAACGAAAGTCAAACCACGTTTTTCAGAAACAACTTAAAACCAAACAACTAAACGTGAACTCACTCAACTTTGTTGTTGACTAGTTGTTACATGCCTTACAGGTCGCTAAATGCTTGGAGCTTGCACGAGGAAGAAGTCGTTGTGGTGTACGGACTGTTATGTTCCGTGCTCATTGTTTAAATCCTTATGAACATATTAAACTTGTGTTTTGAACCTTAACTTATAAACTATGGACTTATGCTTTTGGATTTACTTTTATGCTTCCGCTGTTTAAACTAAACATGGTTAACTAGCTTTGGTCACCAGTTGTATTGAGGTTGGTCTTATTTACTTAATTACGATGTTCAATATGATTGGTTGCTCGATCCTGGTCACGTCACGCCTCCAAGCGGTGGTACTCCGCATGGTGGATTTTGGGGGTGTGACACACCCCAACCGATGGCGGAAACATCGGGGCGTGGCACTGAGCGAAACAGATTGTCCAAGAGAATCCATAACAACTATTAATGACAATATATTTAACATTAATGTCCCATACCATTAACATATAATGCAGAAACAGTCATCACAGATATAAGTCTCAAAAACAAAACATTGTTCTGACAACTCAGGTTTTATTGTGGGTTTCTAGACTTCCTACTTCGTTTCATCACAGCTAGCAAAGCATCCTATCAACCTGTTACATACGTTAAAATAAAGTCAATACATATAATGTAAAGGTGAGTACACAAGTTTGCATAGTATATAGTATAGCAAAAGCGTTTACGCATAACCAGCATGTAACACGTAGAAATGTGAATCAAGTAAGCTATCGATAATGACGCATGCAACCGACATGACTGCGAGTTGTAGAATGCGCAACACATTTTTACCACTGTGAACATGTGAAGTAAGGCCCTTAACAACCCCTGAACAAACAGGTGCTGAGTCCAAACTATAGTACTATTGTTGCTAAGGTTTCAGGCAAAACAGTCACTGTGTAAACATAACATACAAGCATTCATCGAATCACGTATAGCATGCGAGAGCGGTTAGCGTTTATAAAAAAGATTGAGTATTGTGTGCGTTGTGTGTTGATCTAGAACGTATGTAACACCCAAAAGTGCGTTAAGCGAAAAAGGGTTGGAGTATACTCACAGTATGTGTTTAAATGCGATAATTGCGTTTTGAATAAGCGTTGTGAATGTGTTAATAATGCGTGTTGAAAATAGTTTAAACCCATAGCGATAATCGAGATCTCGAGAGTATAAGTCAATTAAGCAATAAATGACAGATCTGAGTAATGACCCGAAGAGTCGGGTTATTACAATCTTCCCTACTTTAGGAAATTTCGTCCCGAAATTAAGGCGCAGGCGTAACGAAGAGTTGTGGATATTGCGCTTTCATATCACTTTCGAGTTCCCAAGTGAACTCGGCTCCGCGTTTACCTTCCCAGTGAACCTTCACTATAGGGATGCGTGAGCGTCAAAGTTTCTTGGTCTCTCAGTCCATGATTTCTACTGGCTTTTCCATGAAGTGTAGAGTTTCGTTAACTTGCAAATCCTCGAGAGGGACATGCAGGTTTTCTTCGGCTAAGCACTTCTTGAGGTTTGAGACGTGGAAAGTAGGATGTTCGTTGCTGAGTTCCTCTGGTAATTCGATTCGGTAGGCCACTTTGCCAATTCTTTCCAGAATCTTAAAGGGTCCAACGTATCGTGGCGCTAGCTTTCCTTTCTTGCCGAATCGGATCACCCCTTTCCAAGGTGAAACCTTTAGGAGTACGTGATCACCAACTTCGAACTCAAGGTGCTTGTGGCGTTTATCGGCATAACTCTTTTGACGACTCTGTGCTTTCATGAGATTGTCTCGTATTTGGAAGATCTTGTCAGTCGTTTCTTGTAGTAACTCAGGACCGGTAATCTGTACGTCTCCGATCTCGTGCCATACAATAGGCGATCGACATTTTCTTCCATATAATGCCTCAAAAGGTGTCATTTGAATACTTGCGTGATAATTGTTGTTGTACGATAATTCGACTAAAGGTAAATGCGAATCCCAATTACCACCAAAATCTATAACGCACGAGCGAAGCATGTCTTCAAGGGTGCGAATCGTGCATTCAGTCTGACCGTTGGTCAGGGGATGGAATGCGGTACTTAGATTAAGAGTAGTACCGAGAGCAGATTGAAAATTCTCCCAGAGACGCGAAGTGAATCGACCATCGCAGTCAGCGATGATGTCATGAGGTGTCCCATGTCGACAAATGACTTCGTCGGTACAGATTCGTGCTAATCGTTCAACCTTATAGTCCTCTCGTATTGGAAAAAACTGCGCGGATTTAGTAAGACGATCAACGATAACCCAAATGCAATCATGACCTGATGGCGTGTGAGGGAGTTTCGTAATGAAGTCCATAGCTATACTCTCCCATTTCCACATCGGGATCTCGAGTTATTCGAGTAAGACAGAGGGTCATTTGATGTTCAACCTTAACCTTCGAGCAAGGTAGGCATTTTGAAACATAGAGGGCAATAACCTTCTTCATTCCTGGCCACCAATACCTGGCATGGAGGTCCTGGTACATTTTGTCAGCACCGGGATTAATGGAATATCGGGATTTGCGGGCTTCATTCAGTAAAATCTCTCTGAGATTATTGTGATTGGGAATCCAAATTCGGTCGAGATAGTGAAAAATACCATTCGGTTTATTCACTAGTTGGTTTTCGGATCCAAGAATTCTTTCTTCTTCAGGGTATTCTCGAGAAAACAGGTGTGTTGAGCATCGCGAATAAGTGCTTCGAGGTCGTGTTGGGCTTGAACATTACGAACACTGTGTAAGTAGCTTCGTCGGCTAAGAGCATCGGCTACGACATTTGCTTTGCCTGGATGGTAGCGAATCTCACAGTCGTAGTCGTTGAGAAGTTCGACCCATCTGCGTTGGCGCATATTAAGTTCTTTCTGATTCAAGATGTGTTGTAGGCTCTTATGGTCGGTGAAGACCGTACACTTAGTACCATAAAGGTAGTGTCGCCAAATCTTTAATGCAAAAACAACTGCACCGAGTTCGAGATCGTGGGTTGTATAGTTCTTCTCATGGACCTTGAGCTGTCGAGACGCGTACGCGATAACCTTATCTCGTTGCATGAGGACACAACCAAGACCTAGGTTAGAGGCATCGCAATAGACCACAAAGTCACCGTTTCCATCGGGTATCGCGAGTATAGGAGCGTTGCAAAGCATAAGCTTAAGAGTTTGAAAAGCTTCCTCTTGTTCGGTTCCCCAAACAAAAGGCTTATCTTTATGCGTTAGAGAGGTGAGAGGAACGACGATTTTAGAGAAATCAGTGAAAATCAGCGGTAATAACCCGCCAATCCGAGGAATGATCGAACTTTGGATGGGGTTTTCGGCGTAATCCAACTCTTAATTGCTTCAATCTTCGCGGGGTCGACGTGAACACCTTGACTATTGACAATGTGACCGAGGACTTGAACCTCCTCAAGCCAAAATTCGCACTTGGAGAACCTGGCTTAGAGGCAATTTCCATGCAGAAGCTCGAGAACCAAACGGAGATGTTGTGCGTGTTCGGCTTTCGACTTCGAATAGATAAGGATATCATCGATAAATACGATGACAAAGCGATCAAGAAAGGGTTTACAAACTCGATTCATCAAATCCATGAAGACTGTGGGTGCGTTGGTAAGACCAAAGGGCATAACGACAAATTCATAATGGCCATAGCGAGTGCGAAAAGCGGTTTTAGGGATATCTTCCTCCTAAATCGCAATTGATGATAACCAGAGCGTAAATTGATCTGAGAAAAACACATAGCGCCTTGCAGTTGATCAAACAAATCATCGATTCGGGGTAGAGGGTAGCGATTCTTGATAGTTAGCTTATTGAGTTCCCTATAATCGATGCACATTCGGAACGATCCATCCTTCTTTTTCACGAAGAGGACAGGTGCGCCCCATGGAGATGTGCTAGGGTGTATGAAGCCTTTATCAAGTAATTCTTGGAGTTGACTAGAAAGTTCACGCATTTCAGACGGTGCGAGGCGATAAGGGGCTTTAGCGACAGGGTTAGCTCCAGGGATGAGGTCGATAAGAAAATCGATATCACGAGTCGGCGGTAGACTAGGTAAAGCGTCAAGAAAGACATTAGGAAAATCACGAACCATGGGTACCTTATCCATTGCTTTCTTTTCCTTCTCCGCTACTACGATGTGTGCCAAGAAAGTCATGTATTCCTTTCGGAGATACTTGCTTGCCTGAATGTACGACATGAATTTCAGTTCCTTCGAAGATACTTCGCCATAGACACAGAGTTGATCACCGTTTGAAAGAGAGAAACGGATCATCTTTTCAAAGCAAACGACTTCAGCATGATTTTCACGAAGAAAATCCATGCCTACTATGATATCAAAACTACCGAGTTGCATTGGAATAAGATCGATTGAGAAAACGTGATTGTTGAGTTCGAGAGTACAATCACGAAGTATAGAATTGTCGATGACGGTTCTTCCGGTGGCGATTTCTACATCGAACGTCGTTGGGAGGTTAGCGCATTTACGGTTTAGGAGCTTTTCGAATTCAAACAACACAAAACAGTTATCGGCTCCAGTTTCAAATAAACACGAAGAATAAATACTGTTAACAAGGAACGTACCATTAACAAAGTTGTTGTCAGTATGAGCTTGGGGGACGTTGATGTTGAAAGTTCATCCACGGGCCGCTTGTTGTTGCTGCTGCTGTTGCTGTTGCGGCTATTGCTGTTGCTACTGCTGCGGTGGTTGCTATGGTTCTTGTTTCACCACACGATTTGGGCAGACGTTTGAAAAATGATTAGGGTCACCACATGCGTAGCAAGCTCATGCATGGGCAGCGGGAGCAGGATCTGCTTGGTTACCCTGGATAGCGAGGGGCTAAGATGGTGGTGCAGGAGCTTGAACAGCTTGAGCTTGTTGACGTGGGCCAGTGCGACAGTTCATTGTGAAGTGTCCATAGAGGTTGCAGTGGACACAGAAACGGCAAGCTATCCCAGCTGGGTGATGGTAGGTGCAAGTAGGGCACAGAGGATGAGGACCAGTGTACGCACGCTTAGCAGGCGGTGCGTTGGTCACAGGTGCTGCCACTTGGCGGTTCTGATTGTTGTTGGGTTGAGCAGGGACGACGTTGAGAGGAGCGGCGGTAGTAGCGCAGTTCTTGTTGTTGTTACCCTTGCGTTTGCGATTCTGACGTAAGGACTTTGAAACTTGTGATGTTGTGGTTTCGGTAGCGGGAGCGGGAGTAGCAGTTGCTTGATTCAGACTCTTGGTTGAGGTTCTGAAGTAACCAGCCAAAACTCGCTTATCATTGATTTCAGTTGCGAGCTGGTAAGTTTCCTCAATGGTAGCAGGTTTAGCTGCTTGAACGAAGTAAGCTACACAGTCGGGTAAGGCTCCAATATACTTCTTGATTGTTATGTCCGGTGTTGTCACTTGACCAGGACAGATGATATTGAGCTGCTTGAAGCGAGCGGTGAGACCAGCGTTGTCACCTCCTTCTTGTTTGATATTCCAGAATTCATTCTCTAGCTTTTGCACCTCATGAGGAGGACAGAACTCCTTCATCATAACCTCCCTGAGCTCATCCTATGAAAGGTCGTAAGCTGCATCATTACCGCGCCTTTTGCACTCAACAGTCCACCAGTCCAGAGCCCTGGACTGAAAAACCCTAGTAGCGTTAACAGTACGCAGATTTTCTAGGCATCCACTTTGTCTGAAAGTGACTTCGATGGCGTCGAACCATTGGAACATAGCACTGGATCCATCTTCACCCGTGAAGCTAGCAGGACCGCAGGCCTTGAATTGCTTAAAGCTGAAAGGCGCTTTCGGAGTGTCGCTCTTTGATTCAATAGAGGAGCTGCTCTTCAACTCGTTGATCTCGCTCACGATCTGAGGTATGACTTTAGCCATTTCCTTGGCGACCAGTGAAGCGATTCACTTATCAGCATGGTTCCGGCGAGCTGCGCTAGAAGTGTGCGATCCAAATGACGACATTGTCTGCAGCAGACATCGTCATAGGATTCAGAAGAGATTCGATTATATTGGGTTTAGTTAATAGTTTAGCGTATTGTAAAACTTCCTTGTTAGGTAAAGCTCAGGAACACGTAGGCACATAAACACATAGGTATATAGTCCACGTAAGCACGTATACACGTAGGTATATAAGCACGCAGGAGCACATAATCCACGTAAGCACATATTTTGCACGTATTCACCTACATATTTTGCATGTATTCACCTATCTTTCATAGCTGCGTAATGCGATCGAGAGTTGCGAGTGCGAGTAGCGATAGCGAGTAGCACAAACTGCGAGTACTATAGCGAGTATCATAAGCGAAGTGCGTTGCGTACGAGAGTTTATAGTTTGTCTACGATTAGTTTTAGATTGCGAAGCGGCGTGTGTTGTGGGCGTTTTGCTGAGCGAGAAGCGAATAGTTTCCAAAATCGAAACATAAATATATCAACTTATAAACACATAAAATCTTGTAAAATCAGCGGCTGCGATTTAGAATCGAAACAGAGTGTCTTGGGTGTTAGACATCGACTACCCAAAGTGATTCGACTATCCTCAACGAGATCGTGTACATGCTTTGGCCTACTAGACTGTGCTCTCGCCGAATATGGCGAACGACACTCATCCTTTCGGCTTCTACATGACTCAGGTTGTTGGAATCCATCGAGACTTTGGTGAGAGTTTTGTAAAATCAAGTAGAGTGGAACAGGTCATTAAGATGCGGGTTTCACCCCTAACTTAACAACTTTGTTCCTATAGGTGTGGCAGAACCACGAGATAGAGATGGAGATGTCTGTCGAGGTATGGATGTCACTCCTGACTCAACAGATATTCTCGTGCTGAGAGTAAAAATGCGCGTAGAATGAGCGATTCTATCGAGAGTTCTTGGTTTTCACACCTAATCTCGACGGAATCACTTAGTTGTGTTATGCGAGTGTTTTCGAAAACGTGTGTGTTGTGTCAGCCTTAGGAAAGGCCATGTAGTGTTCAGCCTTAGGAAAGGTTGTCTTTGCACGAAGCTGTAGTATGCGGTGCTCGCGCAAAGTTGTAGTTTTCACGAGTACAAGCAAGAGTAAGTTCGTACGAAACCCCTTACTGGGTTTGTACAAGCGTCTGTTGGTGCTTAGACTATAGACTATGTCAATACTAAGACTCAGAATCCCGGACTAGGTCGAGTCTTCCTAATTCCCTATAGTTATGGCTCGGATACCAATCTGTCACACCCCAACCGATGGCGGAAACATCGGGGCGTAGCACTAAGCGAAACAGAATGTCCAAGAGAATCCATAACAACTATTAATGACAATATATTTAACATTAATGTCCCATACCATTAACATATAAAGCAGAAACACTCATCACAGATATAAGTCTCAAAAACAAAACATTGTTCCGATAACTCAGATTTTATTGTGGGTTTCTAGACTTCCTACTTCGTTTCATCACAGCTAGCAAAGCATCCTATCAACCTGTTACATACGTAAAATAAAGTCAATACATATAGTGTAAAGGTGAGTACACAAGTTTGCATAGTATATAGTATAGCTAAAGCGTTTACGCATAACCAGCATGTAACACGTAGAAATGTGAATCAAGTAAGCTATTGACAATGACGCATGCAACCGACATGACTGCGAGTTGTATAATGCGCAACACATTATCACCACTGTGAACATGTGAAGTAAGGCCCTTAACAACCCCTGAACAAACAGGTGCTGAGTCCAAACTATAGTACTATCATTTCTAAGGTGTCAGTCAAAACAGTCACTTTGTAAACATAACATACAAGCATTCATCGAATCACGTATAGCATGCGAGAGCGGTTAGCATTTATAAAAGAGTTTGAGTATTGTGTGCATTGTGTGTTGATAAAGAACGTATGTAACACCCAAAAGTGCGTTAAGCGAAAAAGGGTTCGAGTATACTCACAGTATGTATTAAACAAATAAACACAGTCTTGGATTGAAGGGAGCACGTTGGAGTTTAGCCTGAGCATAGAACAGTAGCGTAAGCATTGAACCGCGAGTTAACAGAGAGTCGAATATGTTGAGTGCTGGATAACCCATTCGATCGGATGGTCATCCGGACGGATGACCATTCGAACGGATAGCCATTCGAATGAGTGTAGGTGTTTGTAAAGTGTTTTGAAGCTTTTGAAGTTTTCGTTGTAGTATTTAAACAAGTCATCCGGTCGGCTGGTCATCCGGACGGATGGCCATTCGATCGGATGGCTATTCGATCGAGAGTTTGGTATTTGAAGTTTTGGTCAATCGTTTTGAACAAGAAATAGTATAAAGGACAAGTCACCTATCGAATGGTCATTCGATCGGATGGTCATCCGATCGGATGGCCACTCGAGTGGGCAACCTGTTGTTTTGAAAATTTCAAGTTTCCAAGGTTAAAGTTCGCGATTTAACGGAGACGGCGTGACAACGTGTCGAACAACGGAAACACACCAAGGATCAGCTCATTCGATCGGATGGGAATCACCCCATTTGATCGTACTCACTATTCTTTTGATGAAGTTTCATGTTCAACCCGTTAACCGGTCATCTCTCCGGTGGATATCCGTTTTCAGACCGACTCTCAACTATGAAGGTCTGAATGAGTCAAGATTCCATCGGTTTTGAGTAGAATGTTGAAGAAAAGTTTGAAAGAGATGAAAAATGTTGAAAACAGTTGAGGAACGTTGAAATCTTGTGGAGATTTGTGTTAAAATGTGTGGAAATCCTTTAGATCTGAACCAATCTTGATGAGATGACATCACACAACTGAATGCATAAGCAACTGAGATAATGTCACCTTCAAGAGGTCCTAATTAGGTGATTTCAAGGTGAAAACCAGTGATTTTGATGGAGAAGATGATGAAGAAGTGTGTAGTGATGATGGAAGTACAAGATTTAGGGAGAAATACTTACGAAATGGCCTTGAAATCAAGAGGAAAGTGCTTGAGAATGAGCTGGGAGCGAGTTGGTCGGATAGAGCTGTCACATCAGTGAACAGTAGCGTCTATGGCGGGTATTTATAGAGTGAGAGGGGAGTAAGGCGGTGGGGAGTGCGTTCGGTCGGATGGATATCCGGTCGGATGTCCATCCGGTCGGATGTCCATCCGATCGGATGGTCATCCGGACGGATGCCCATTCGATCGAGTGGTCTTTGGATCGACTGAGTTGTGCGAGTTATTTTTCCGACTTTTGTTTCGTGCGATAAGCGTTGCATTGCGTTTAAGCGAGTTGCGAGTATGCGTTGTGTTGAGATAACCACATAACATTAAACAAGTAATCACACAAATAATACACATAACACATAATTGCATAAAAGTAATTCTGCGTTTCGAGTTGCGTTGTGATTGCGTTGCGATAACGTTTAGTATAAACAAGCGAAGTAATATGCGATAAAAAGAGTTTAAGTAGTATGCGTTGTAAACTGCGTTAAATGCGATAATTACGTTTTGAATAAGCGTTGTGAATGTGTTAATAATGCGTGTTGAGAATAGTTTAAACCCATAGCGATAATCGAGATCTCGAGAGTACAAGTCAATTAAGCAATAAATGACAAATCTGAGTAATGACCCGAAGAGTCGGGTTATTACAGCAACATAGTCTAATTAATTCTAGATGTGTATCTAAAGCATCGTCGCTATACCCATTTTAATATAATCAACATCCTTCAATATGTTAAAAATACATAGTTCAATACAACGTATTCGCGAGTATACCAGTTATGAAACATAACATAAGTAATAAAACGGATCCACATGGCAAACTAGTTATCAAGATTAACATTAAACTTGCATGTGAACAAACAAGTCAACCCAAGGTTTAACGCAATGATAAAACACTTAACATGACCTTATGTTCACGGGCGGTGCGTTACTCCTATAGCGCTATACATGTTAAGGGTAGGCTCGTACGAAGTTAATGACAAGTTCAACACAAAACGAACAAACCCGGATTAAAGAATCAAGTATAATGTATGCATGCATGTATTGGATTGTTTGTGCATTTTGTATAAAAGTCTAAGTGTAACTGTGTAGGTTATTATGTAAACATATTGCACCCAAAGTGTAAAACGGAAAAAAGGGTGTTCAGGTATACTCACGGTTTTGCTAATTCTTCGTTAGAAATCCCGCGAGTGTTGTGTTGGTTGACGTAGTATAGGAATGCCAAGGTTATTTTACCCAGTGAGCAAAGGGATGATAGTAATAGTACAGGAACACCAAGGTCACCTACAGGGCAAACGAAGGCGTGAGTTGGAGTCGGAGGTTTAAGTTACAGAATTTAAGTACTTAGTATAATACGAAAGTATAATAGAACCAAAATTGTATTCTGTCCGTGCACTTGTCCCGACACTGAATTTCTGTGGTTTTACGGGTCCTAGTTCGCCCGACAGAATCGGAGACAAGGAATGAGGAGATCAGAATAACGGGAAAACCGAAATATGAAATGTTCAAACAAGAGACTGTCTGGGACGAAAGGGTCATTCGTATGAGAGGGCCATTCGTACGAGAGGGACTGAGTCTTGTTCGAACGTTTTAACTATCAAACAGTTATGTACGTGATTTCTGTTAAGTTTATTAGTTATAATAATAGTATACTAACAGTCCAGTATGTTCATAAGATTCATAGAAGTCATGCATGGAGGTATAACCTCGTTATTGTTCACCAAAGCACAAATCAGTTAACTTAGTTAACTGAACGGTTGGTCATGAATACTGAAAGTAAAGGACATGATGTAAAAATAAACCAAACAACCGAACGATGTACAACCCAAGTGTGCCAATACGACACAGAAAGAATAAACTAAATGTCAGAAGCTGGACGGGGTTCACTTGTCTAGGTCTAGGAGATTGTTTGGGTGTTTGTTTCACGAGTTTAAGCGAGGTGGTGGATCTAGATTGGAAGCCAAGGTTCCCACAGAACGCACACTGACATTCCAAAATAATCTATATTGAAGATAATGATCTGGATAGTCATTCAACACTTGAAATCGTCAGAACTTTAGTGAACAGTTGCATTCGGACGAATGGGTCTGCACTTTCCAACGAATGAGATTGTTTCTAGGTAAAATCGGTTCGATTTTGTTTGAACTGATTACCTACTCTGCTGGAATTGGTTCAAACTTGAATCCACAGTTATTAACTTAGCTTGTGAGCTCGGAGAACCTCAGATCCAGCTGAGTTCGAAGTCGGAAAGGTTATTTGAAAATGGTTTTGAAAGATTTACTTCACCTTCACTTGGTCCTCAAACTGGTTTGGGAGTTTCTATCAGTTGCCATGGAAGATCTGATAAATCAAGTGAAGATTCGTGAAGAATCTTTGTAAAAAGTTTAAGAAATCAGAAGAAACTGGAAGAAGATAGATGAAATCAGATGTTTACGAGCTCAATACTCACTTAGAAGTGACTGAGATGAGCTCCAAGTGGTATGTTCGAGTTTAGCTTGAGAGAGAATTTCGGAAGTTTGAAGATTTGGAAGTGAAGGAGTGAACTGGTATTTATAGGCTGATGGGCAGTTTGGGACGACTGGGCTTCTCAGACGACTGGGCCTGCTCATTCGTACGAGAGAGCCAGCCCCATAAGCCCAACTTCCAAGTTTGCTTGGTTTTGTCGGTTTTAAGCGTTTTAAGCATTTAAATGCAATGTGTAAGTGTTGTGAATAAATAAATGAGTGTATAAATGTATTTTGTATGTATGATAAGTATGTATAAGTATGAATTTGCATGTAAATTGTATCAAGTATGTATGTATCACGAATGTTTAACAAGTATTTACGAATAATGGATAACACAAGTATATAAAAGATATAATTCCCATTATGATTCAAGTCTCAGATTACAAAGTTTGAAATGAAATACGAATTAAAAGGAATACAAGTTTCCATAAGTGGAAAGTACAAACAAACTTGCTAAATAAGGAAAGTTGCAGAAAGCGAGGCGTTACATTGGCTAACCAGGTACACATGTTTTTATTATTCATGATTAAATTTATTTAATTAGGGTTTATGATTTGCCCATGTTCTACTCATATATTCAACATTATATAGGTGATGAGATGATTTACTATTGTCAATTATACAGGTTATGAGTTGATTTGGTCTCAGATCCACTGTAGGTATGAGGTTTTAACCAAAATTTGATAAATAAAGGTCAGGCAAAAGAGAAATCGATGAGGAAGAGGTTGGTCTTGGGGAAAGTGGGCTGATATACCGGGATATATGGAAATAAACAATGAGTCATATTAGTTTTTTTCTTTCTCACCGCTGCATAGATTAGGATTTTTTTACATTAGTCGTTTCAACTATCACGGCTGCTGTTTATCGTTCTTTATCATAGAGACACCGTTGCTGCAATCCAACTAAAAAAAGGTTTTGCTTCACCACTTCCGCCTCTGTTATTCGTTGATATATGGTCATCTGCTCGGTAAAGTGAATTTAGTATGTTTTAAATGAAATTGAACTGAAACTTGACCACAAAGTTGTTATGCATAGGTGACCATAGAATGCGCTGTTAAAAAGATCAAGAGTCCGAAATTAGAAAAGTCTCTTGCGCTCCCATGCTCATCTGTGGTAGAAAACGATGTTGTTTAGATCATTCAAGTTTCATCAGAATTAAGGTTAAGATTTATGATTGTAATCTAGATTTTTTTGTATTGCTACCTGTTTTTCTATACCTTTTTTTTGGAATTCTTTTGGATGTATGACTTCCATACATCTGGTATACTTAAAACTGGTCTTGGTCTATCCTTACCCGGCTATTTAACTTTGGACTGTTTTGACTTCAAATATAAATTTATGGGTTGTTTCGAGCTAATAATAATTTTTAATGGGCTAGGATGGGTAGCTCTAAAAGTAGGAAAAATGGTATGCCGGTCAGGAGAGGCAGGAACGAAAAAGCAAGCGGGTCGGGTCTTGGAAGGGGTGACTGAAAAAAACAATGAGTTCTTTTTCATTCGTAAATTATTAAGCATTTGAAAATGCCAACTTTGTGTATTAAGTGTGTTCTTGATCGTGTGGATGACTTTTTATTTAGTGTGGCATCTACATAAATTGAAGTAGCTACTTACCAGATTGAACATATACGTTGCTTCTTTGTTGGTTTGATCATAAACGCTGGAACTTTGCTGTTATTGATTAATATTCTGTTTATTATTATTAATTTTTTTTTTTGGCATTGTTGATTTACTAAATAGGTTAAAATTATTCCTAAAAATTAAAGCTTAATGTTGTTTAAGGTTTTAAAGGCACTAAGGCTATTTGGTTTTTACACCTGCGTAAGACAGCCGAATAGATTAGTAAATAATGCCAGACAGCTCACATGTTTTAATCTAACCCTGTTTTGACCCGTTATCAAACCCACCCATACTATTAACCACATATTTGATAAATTACAATTATACATGTGGGGCCCTTGACATTAACATGTCGAACTCACGGTTAGAAGTCACGAGAATCAGTTGGTGATTCAACACCAGAATTCTACAATGTAATCCTCTTATTTCGTGTAATCGACATATTACAAGATTATGACATCAGCAAAAAAGCTTGAGTACGCCTATAAGGCATTCTAATACAACCTGACTTCCATTTCGCTCACATGCATACAAAAACTACGGATGACAATTAAGCACTCTACTACAGATGAAGAAAGCAGCAAACGCCACAAAGGGAAATCGACTTGAAGGGCCAACGTGCAAGTCCTTTTGCTTCTAGGTATGTGTGTGGATATGTAATCTTTTAGGTCCACTTCCTAGATATGTAATATTTTGGTTCAACTGAAACATTTTATTCAATTCAACACAGATTGTGTGTATGTACATTGTATAAAGTCCAATTCACACCTATTAGAGAGTCGAATACATCATATACGGAACACGACAAAAAACACATTGTAAAACGCGCAACGCGCGATGATGAATAACACTAGTTTTCATAGTAACAAAACAAACAAAATATTTTTCTATTTTTATACCATATTGATAAAACCAATTGGGACGTAAACTTTACGATTTACCACTAACCATTTCTTTGAAAAATTAATGGCCATATGGTTGACGTAAACTTCCAACAAAATATGTTTGTCTAATTAAATTTTATTATGATGATAAACAAATTTATTTGCCTTTCGGAATGGTCAATAAAATTGTTCAAATTAGTAACAAGTTTACTTCATAATTCATTAAATAAATTTAAACTGTCAAGACCCTCTTTACATATAATCAAGAAACATCATTATCATCATACTTAGTAAATCTCACCCTTGTAAGATTAAATATTTTATTTATATATTTAATCTAGTAGCCATCATCATCATTTATATAATATGGGTCAAAATATATTAAAACCTATAATAAATTAGTTGGTAATTGTTGATGGGCCATATTACCTTAATTAACTAATTGGGTTTCCCCTTGGGTGTATATAAGGAGATTATTAGAGAGGGATTAGGGTTAGACCCTCATAACATCACACTAAAATCGCCCCTCCTCTCTCTCCATTACTACGAGTTCTTCAACCCTAAAGAACTCGGTACTACCATCAAGAAGATACATCCTAAAGGGGAACCGAATCAATCTGACGAACATGACGTCTAGTTCATTCACTGATGTGGTTACTGGCTCATCAGGTATACAATCACTATTTGTTTTCCATTACTTATTTATTGAATTGAACAACAACCCTCTTTAAAAAAAATCAAGAAACAAATTAAAGAAAAGATTAAAAGACACATGCTTCTCGATGGCGGTTGGCAAAGTTGTAGGAAGCAGATTAATTGATTAAGATTAAAATTAAAATTGAACATGAACTAGAATTTCAGGCCCCAACAAATTTTAGGAAGAGGCTTGACTATCAATAAGAAATTGATCTTTGCTTTTCTTGAAGGCGGTCGTGCTTGCGGTGAGTGATCTTTTATAGGTGTTAGGTGTCGATCGTGTCAGGTTGATGGGTTAAAGAGTTGTGAGTTGGTGGGTTAAAATATTTAACCCGAACCCACCCCAATAAATATTCAAGCCTCCCTATCACTAGGGCACAAGTGATGAAATTATATAAATATTTTATGCCCGTTGATTGTGATAGGTTTGGCTACGCTTGCAACAATACCTTTCCGAATCAATCCCCTTATATATAGGTCTAACTATTTCTAGATTGTTCAATCATTTTGGTTTTTTTTCATATACGGAAATTATTAAATTCATAGTCTTAAAACCATGCGTAATGAGTAGGGGCATGAAGGGCTTGATAACGTATCTAACACCGCCCTATGGGTGTTATAGGAGAATCAAGAAGGAGAAACATTTCTAGTATAATGTCAAATGAGAAGGAAAAAAATAGAAAGTAATGATTAAAAGGGCATTATAGAGCATTAACAATTAAGAATAGTCTAAACAAATATTTACCATTTCCTGGTACTTGATACATATATATATCCGAAAGTGAGAAACATGTATTCTAAACATATTACGTGAGCTTATTTAAAAAGGTTATTACGATAAATTATAGTGGAACTAAATCTTTTTAATTCGTGGGTCACTATAAAATTATTTTACATTCACTTCAAGCACTATAGGGATGAGCACGGTACTCGTTCGATACTGAATTGGTATTGCTATCGAAAGTATCGGTACCGAAAAAAAAGAAAAAGTGGGTACCGGTATCGAATATACCGGTTCGGTATCGGTAGCGGTATTTACCGGTGTTTTACCCGTAAATACCGGTACCGTACCAGTACCGAAAATGGGGAAAGTGGGTACCGGTACAGAATATACCCGGTACGGTATCGGTTCGGCAAAATTATAGGTGGGTTTACCCAAGTAGTTCGGCAAAATTGACCCGAAGCGAAACCGGTTTGGAACCGAAATTATAGGACCCTGTTCAGTTCTCATAAGCTGGTCTAGCACCGGTTCCACATCTTCATGGCAAAAACCGAACCTTGGAACCATGTAGGAAAAACTGGCTTGGGACCAGTTTTTAACGTTGTATCGTTCTGAGCATTAAAAGTAATATAACAATTTCAAGTCGGTTTTTATCGTTTTTTCACCCCATATTCACCCTCGGGCCAAAGTATAAATAGTTATTTAATGTTTTTGTGATCTCTGGATCACAACACTAGAAAACGCAAAACCGAACCCAAAAACGCTAAAAAAAGTTTACGAAAATGCCTCCACTTGTTCCCTATTGGACCGAAGATGAGTACTCCTAGGGTCTTTTTTTCACGTTAGTACCTTGGACTCACAAGAGGAGGGTACAAGGTATCAATGTGGTTCTAATTTTTGGAATTGCTTTAAAGAGATCTGACGAGGAAATGGGTTTTGTAACCAAACATACAAGTGATAAAATCTAAAAAAAGATGATGGGTATATCCATAATGTTGGAAAGATTTCACATAAACTAATGTATACATACGAATGAGTTGGAAAATCCAAAAAACAAAGAGAATATTATTGAAGAATCTATAGCCGAATATGAACGAGTTAATGGAAAGTTGTTTACTAACTTAGAAATTTGAAAGCTTATACTGAACACCACTTTTAATTTATATTAGTATTGTAATATTTATTTAAGTTATTTTATTAAAACGTAAAAAAATAAAAAAAAAAAAACCCTGTTATTTACATAATATAAATTTACAACAAGTTGAGTCATTGGGGTGTTGTACCCCATGTTTTGGGTTTTTCAAAAAAAAAAAAAAAAATTGATGTTTCAATTTAAACCCAAAACTACTTGATTTTGTAGTTTTAACCCAAAAGTTTTTAGTTTTTCCAATTTAACCTCACAACCTTTTTACTTTCAACTTTGATCCCCTGTGTTTTTCATATTTTGCAAAATTTTTCGTTTTACGTTTAGATCTAAATTTTGCGACTTAATAGTAGCGTGTTTCTTGATTTCCTCAGCTACTATCAACCTGCAACATGTATTAAAATACTATCAACAATAATGTTGGCGAGTATACAAGTTTGAGTACATAGTAGCATAATAGTTTAAAAGGACTCATATCCGTCATGTAAACACATAAAAGTTTCACCATGCTAGTTTACGCAGTCCAAGTGATAGCCCAAGTTTCAAATGCGTTGAATGTCGTTCCCAAAGACTAACGGGAGGTTAAATCTCTCCTCCTAACAATACCCCAAAGACTAACGGGGAGGTGCATTACCCCTATAGCGCTACCATTGTTAAGGCGGAACTACACACAAGGATTAAACGTTCACATAGCAAAAAGTCTCAAGCGTCAAGTGTCAAGTTTATATAATACATGTTGCATCCCAAAAGTGTTTAAAACAAAAAGGGATCGAGTATACTCACAGTGGGTGCTAAGTACCAACACCAACTATTTGGATCGAAGGGAGCGCTGTAGTTAGCCTGATTATAGTATAACAGTGTAAGCGTTGAACAGAGTGTCGAATCATGCGAACATCGAATAAAAGTGTCTGACTGGTCTCCTGATCGGTTGGTCATCTAGACGGATGGTCATCCGGTCGGATGACCATTCGGTCGACGACTGTTCGATCAGTCAGTGTGTTTTGCAAAATGTTTCAAACTTTTGAAGTTTTCGTTGTAGTATAAGATCAAGTCATTCGAACGAATGGTCATCCGGACAGATGGCCGTTCGGTCGGATGACTGTTCGAGTGTAAGTTCAATAGTTCAAAGTTCCGATTCAAATAGTTTAAGTGTTGAAGGCTACAAGAATAGGTCGTTCGGTCGGATGACCGTTCGATCGGATGATCGTCCGATCGGATGGTCATTCGACTGTTGTGGTCTTGTTCCTTTGCAACCTTCATAAAATTTCTAAGTTTGAGTTTAACGGAGACGACGTGGCTACGTATCAAGCCAACGGAAACCCACCAAAGTTCAGCCTGCCCGATCGGATGGGAATCACCCCGTTCGATCAAGGTAACTGTTCTTGACGGAGTTTCATGTCTGACACGTAGTTCGGTCATCTCTCCGGTGATAATCCGTTTTCAAGCCGACTCCAAACTAAAGAACTGTCTACAGCCTGTTTGGATCCAGATTCGCTGATTTGAGTAAAAAGTTTAGGAAATCTTGAAGAAAAACATGTAATCCACTAAAAATGTCTAGATTTTGTAAAGATTCGTGGTAAACAGGTAGAAATCTCTTAGATCTGGACTAAATCTTGATGGGATGACATCACTTAGCTGATTGTGCAAACAGCCATGATGACGTCATCTTCAAGTAGCCCAAATCTTAGTGATTTCTCAGTGAAAAGTATGATTCTGATGAAGAATCTAGTGAGAAAGTGTATAAAGATGAAAGTTGTACAAGAATTACGGAGAAAACTTAAAAGAATCGCGTGAAATTGGAGGAAAAGTGCCTTAGAACGAGGGAGAGTGCGTCTGGTCGGAGGTGGCTGTCACAAAAGTTTCCATGTTTCAAGTCCACGTATGAGCTAGCTTAGCAAGTGTCAAGTTTCAAGTTTCTCGTTCAACAAAGTCTCAAAGTTTCTCGTTCCATAAGTATCAGAGTCTTGTTCAATAGTATTAAGAGTCAAGAATCAAGTATCAATAGTCTAGTATCAAGTATCAAGAGTCTAGTATCAAGTATCAAGTTTCACCAAGAATCAAGATTCGTAATGTTTAAGTATCAAGCATCAAGAGTCAAGTTTCAAGTATCAAAGAGTCTAGATTCAAAGTGTCATAAGATTCTAGTATCACAAAGTTTCACAAATGTTTCACATAGCTAAATCTCAAATAGTATAGGGGCTAAACTTGCCAAAAGTTAAAGTTTTAGGGACGCAGGGCGTTACAGTCTCCCCTCCTTTAGGAGATTTCGTCCCCGAAATCTAAGAGGAAGACTGCTCGAAGAGCTGCGGATACTTGGTCTTCATTTCACTCTCGAGTTCCCAAGTGAATTCGGCGTCACGCTTGCCTTCCCATCGTACCTTAACTATGGAAATCTTGCCGCGCCTCAATCGCTTGATACCTCGGTCCATGATTTCGACCGGTTTCTCAACAAAATGTAAAGTTTCGTTTACTTGCAAGTCTTCGATGGGAACCTGCAGTTCCTCGTCGGCTAAACATTTCTTGAGATTAGATACGTGGAATACCGGATGTACATTGTTAAGTTCCTGTGGCAGGTCGAGTCGGTACGCCACCTTGCCAATCCTTTTGAGTATCGTGAAAGGACCCACACAGCGAGGAGCGAGCTTTCCCTTCTTACCAAAACGAACCACTCCCTTCTAAGGAGATACCTTGAGCAGCACTCGATCTCCAACGTCAAATTCCAGAGGCTTGCACCTTTTATCAGCATAGCTCTTTTGTCTGCTCCTAGCCTTGATCAAGTTATCACGGATCTGAAGAATCTTATTCGTCGTCTCTTGAATGATTTCAGGGCCAGTAAGTTGCTTGTCACCAATCTCATGCCAACTGAGAGGAGATCGGCACTTGCGACCATATAAAGCTTCGAAAGGAGCCATCTGAATACTGGAATGATAGCTGTTGTTGTAGAAGAACTCGATCAATGGTAGATGTACATCGCAATTACCACCAAAGTCGAGGACACATGAACGGAGCATATCCTCTAGGGTTTGTATAGTGTGTTCAGTCTGTCCATCCGTTTGAGGATGAATGGCTGTACTAAGATTCAAAATGGAACCCATAGCGGACTGGAAAGTTTGCCAAAGGCGTGACGTGAATCGACCATCACAGTCGGAGATAATGTCAATGGGTATACCATGACGACATATGATTTCAGCGGTGTAGATTCGAGCAAGTTTCTCCACTTTGAAATCTTCACGAATTGGAAGAAAGTGGGCTGATTTGGTCAAACGATCAATGATAACCCATATACTATCATGACCAGCAGGTGTACGGGGTAGTTTAGTTATAAAGTCCATAGAGATACTATCCCATTTCCAAACAGGGATTTCGGGTTGTTCAAGAAGACCTGAAGGACGTTGATGTTAGGCTTTCACCTTTGAACAAGTAAGGCATTTCGAAACGTAGGCAGCGATATCTTTCTTCATGCCAGGCCACCAATAAGTCATACGCAAGTCATGGTACATCTTATCAGTGCTAGGATGAATAGAGTATCGAGATTTGTGAGCCTCATTCATAATGAGCTCACGAAGGTTATCGCGATCCGGCACCCAGATGCGATTGAGGTAGTATTGAAGTCCATCAGAGTTTGTTTTAAGTTGATCAATTGTAGCGCCTCGGATTTCCACTTCTAGGCTTCCTTCGTTTGCTGACGAGTATTGAGCTTCACGGATGCAAGCATGAAGACTACTAGTGATATGAGAACAGGGAATGCTACTAACATGAGTCTTACGACTAAGAGCGTTGGCCACAACATTCGCCTTGCCAGGATGATAGCGAATCTCGCAGTCGTAGTCGTTAAGCAATTCCACCCATCGTTGCTGACGCATGTTTAGTTCCTTTTGGTTAAAGATGTGTTGTAGGCTCTTATGGTCAGTGAAAACCACACACTTACTACCTTATAGGTAATGTCGCCAGATCTTTAACGCAAAAACAACTGCGCCAAGCTCAAGGTCATGGGTAGTATAGTTTTTCTCATGTATTTTGAGTTGGCGAGAGGCATAAGCGATGACCTTATCCCGTTGCATTAGCACACAACCTAGGCCACGGTTCGAGGCATCACAATACACCACAAAATCGTCATTTCCATCGGGGAGAGTGAGAACAGGAGCATTACAAAGTAGATTCTTCAAAGTTTGAAAGGATTCCTCTTGTGCGGGACCCCAAGCAAAAGGTTTCTCTTTCTGAGTCAACGAAGTGAGTAGGACGGCGATCTTTGAAAAGTCTGAGATGAATCGACGGTAATAACCCGCCAATCCCAAGAAGGAGCGAATTTCAGATACAGATTTAGGCGTATTCCAGTTCTTTACAGCTTTGATTTTAGAATGGTCAACATGAATTCCTTGTTTACTAACAACGCGCCCGAGAAATTGTACTTCATTGATCCAAAACTCACACTTGGAAAACTTTGCGTATCAGCGTTCACCACGTAATAGTTCTAACATGAGGCGTAAATGTCGTAAATGATCAGCTCAGGTTTTCGAATAAATAAGTATATCATCAATAAAGACTATCACAAAACGGTCCAAATAAGGTTTACAAACACGATTCATAAGATCCATGAACACGGCGGGTGCGTTGGTCAAATCAAAAGGCAAGACCACCAACTCGTAGTGCCCATAATGAGTACGAAATGCGGTTTTGGGGACATCTTCTTCGAGAACACGGAGTTGATGATAGCCAGATCGAAGGTTGATTTTAGAGAAACAACTTGCGCCTTGTAATTGGTCAAGTAGATCATCGATACGAGGTAGAGGGTAACGATTCTTAATGGTGAGTTTATTAGGTTCACGGTAGTCGATACACATACGAAACGAACCATCTTTCTTCTTGACGAATAACACAGGAGCACCCCACAGAGAGGTACTTGGACGTATAAAGCCTTTGTCGAGTAGTTCTTGCAGTTGACTAGATAATTCTTGCATCTCAGAAGATGCAAGTCGGTACGGAGCCTTGGCGATAGGAGTCGAACCAGGTATGAGATCAATACGAAAATCAACAGATCGAGGATGGGGAAGACCAAGAAGATCTTTAGGAAAGATGTCGGGGAAATCACACACTACTGGAACATCACTTATGTTCCTTCCCTTGCCCTTTTGTTCCACCACGTGGGCCAAGAAGGCAAAGTACTGTTTACGTAAACACATGTTCGCTTGAGTGCATGACATCAACTTCAGTCCTCTAGAAGGTCGGTCTCCATAAACGTGCAAGGTATCACCGGACGGAAGAGGTAAACGAATGTACTTCTCATGGCAAGCGATCTCGGCATGATTCTTACGTAACCAATCCATGCCGACTATAACATCAAAGCTACCCAATTGCATGGGTATAAGATCAATAGTAAAAACATGGTCGTTAAGAGTCAGGGAACAACCACTGAGAATAAAATCAACTAGAATAGACTTACCATCGGGAATCTCATCCGAGAACGACTTAGGTAGTTTCGAGCGTGCGCAGTTTAGCAAAGATTCAAATTCTACGGACACAAAGCTTCTATCGGCACCAGTATCAAATAGTATCGAAGCGTAGAGATTATTGAAGAGAAACGTACCATTAACGACGTCATAGTCGTTACGAGCCTAGTTTGCATTGATGTTGAACGCTCGTCCTCGAGCGGCTGGCTGTTGCTCCTGATTCAGTTGGGGACACTGGTTACGGAGATGAGTAGTGTCTCCGCACTTGTAGCATGCACAAACATTTGCTGGCCTTGGGTTCTAAGGGGGAGCCGGTAGGGCTAATTGAGCAGGCTAGACTGGCGGTGCTTGCTAGGCCTGATTGACTTGACGGCAGTAGGGGGTTGTGTGACCATAGTGATTACAGTTGGTACACAAAGGGCAAGCGGAGGTTGCAGGATGATGATAGTTACAAGTCGCACACTTGGGATGCACCCCAGTGTACGCTTTCTTGTTGTTCTCCGGAGCAGGAGGATTAGCAGCAGCAGGCACAACGACATTGCCCGTAGGGTTTGTATTCGCAGCAGGGACAATTGCATTGCAACCAGAACCTTGAGACTTTCGTTTCCTGTTCTTGTTGCCACTTGGCTACTGAGTGATTTGATGAGCAGGTTTCGATGGAGTGGAGTTTCCAAACTGTTTATCACGTACACGATTGTTGTTCAGACTTGCTGCCAGACGATAAACTTCTTCAATAGTCTCGAGCCGAGCTGCTTCAATCCAGTCTCGCATGGCAGGAGGTAACCCATTAATATACTTGGTTATCATGCGCTTTGGAGTAGAAACCAAGTGAGGCACGATTAAGCTGAGTTGTTTAAAATGGGTAGTGTAAGCCAAGTTTTCATCTCCAACCTGCTTGAGGTGCCAGAACTCTTCCTCAAGCTTTAGCTGGTCATGGGGAGGGCATAATTCAAGCATTATCAATTCTCGCACCTCAGGCCATGGAAGAGCATAGGCCTCCTCATTGGAGCGGATGTTTCTCTCGTTGGACCACCACTCTAGAGCTCTGCCTTGAAACATGCCAGTTGCACTCCTAGTCTTTTAGTGTTCTGGGCACTCGCTGTTGATGAAGGTAACCTCGATGCTGTCGAACCACTCCAGCATAGTAGTACCCCATCGCTGCCCGTGAAAGGCTTAGGGTTGCAAGAGACAAAGTGTTTGTAGTTGATGTTCATAGGCTTCGGTTTCTCCGCTTTAGAATCCACAGAAGAGGGAGGAGTGTTTGATCCCTGGATCTCAGAGACGATCTTAGGCACGATGCGAGCAATCTGATCGGCCATGAATGACATCATTTTCTTCTGAGAGTTGGCCCTGGATCTCTTGAGAGAATCGGATAGTTTACGGGAAGACATCTATAGATCCAAGAAAAAGGATCGTATAAGTCTAGATCATACAGTCTTGTTCAGTAGTATAGTTTCACGAGAACGTAACGTAGTATATAGTTTCACTCATGATCGCATAAAGACTCAAGTTTTACAAACGTTCAACAAGTTTCACATAGCTCAAAAGACTCAGCATTCTCATCACAAGTCCGCAAAACAGCGACCTTTGCATGGCACGTGGTACGAAAGTTCGGCAACATGCTGGAAACACTTATATATAGGAAGTACCAGCGGCGTATCCACCATGTTTCAACCATGTCACGTTAGTCTCGTCATTCGGTGTCATGTTACGTGCCGTGTTTTGCCAACCATAACAGTACATTCCATCATTTTCATGTGCTTCAACCGGTTACGTACACATAGATCAAGCAAGTAGTTTCAACATTCTCACCACGAGTCTGCTAAATAACACGTGGTACGAAAGTCTGGTAACATGTCGAAACACTTATATATAGGAAGTACCAGCGGCGTATCCACCATGTTTCGATCATGTTACGTTCGTCTCGTCATTCGGTGCTATGTTACATATCGTATTTTGCCACTCACAACAACACATTCCATGACTCTCATATGCATTAGGGTACACATAGATTAAGCAAGTAGTTTCTCATAGCATATCGTTCAATCATGTTTCCCATAGTTTAATCAAGACTCCCACAATGAATAAAGCTTCATAAATTTAGTTCGATCCTGAGAGATTATTATTAATGTTTTAGATTGCGGAGATATGTGTGAGTCGTGTTAAAGTTTCGAAACAAACAAAGAATCAAGTTTTTAAACCACATATAAAATCGAGATACATAAAAGATAGGCTTATAAAACATAGGATTGTTCCGGGTAGAGGAACGTCGACTAACCAAAGTGAATCGAATACTTCTCGAATTGAGGCAACGTGCCTTTACTTACTTAGACAAATATGTCACCGATGTTAGGCCTACGATATTTTCCCTTTCGGTCATTACACGTCCCTAATTGATCGGGAATTTCGAGACTTTGGCGAGACTGGAAATCAAAGAGTAGGACTAGTTATCAAGATGTGAGTTTCACCTCTAGCTTGACAACATCGTACCCTAATAGTGTTAGTACTCATCAAAAGATAATACCTACGAGGATATGATACGGAAATTTCCCGTCAAGGTTTGGATGTCACTCCTAACTTGAGGGTAAATCTCGTTCAAAATACAAACGTTGTTCAGCATTTCAAGGCATCCAAGTGTATATTGTGTCAGCCTTAGGAAAGGCATGTAAGTTTAACAGGAGTATGTTGCTAGGAAGCAAGTACGGTAGAATGCATAAGTCTTAAACAACATATAAGAGTCAAGATTCCTAGAACTATAGACTAGGCAAAGAATTCCTACTTTTCCTAATTCCCTATAGTTATGGCTCTGATACCAATCTGTTACACCCCAACCGATGGCGGAAACATCGGGGCGCGGCACTAAGCGTTCTGATTGCTCAAGAGTTTCCATAACACTAATAGTTTCAATAGTAATTAATCAAGTTTCATAGCATTGTCTAAGCATCCACCAAAGTTTCACAACCACAAAAGCATCAATTACATAACATCCCAAATATTGTTCAAAAGTTTCTAAATTTACTAGGATGTGTTTCTAAGCAGCATCCTAGCATGTTTCTTGATTTCCTCAGCTACTATCAACCTACAACATGTATTAAAATACTATCAACAATAATGTTGGCCAGTATACAAATTTGAGTACATAGTAGCATAATAGTTTAAAAGGACTCATATCCATCATGTAAACACATATAAGTTTCACCATGCTAGTTTACGCAATCTAAGTGATAGCCCAAGTTTCCAATGCGCTGAATGCCTTTCCCAAAGACTAACGGGAGGTTAAATGTCTCCTCCTAACAATACCCCAAAGACTAACAGGGAGTTGCATTACCCCTATAGCGCTACCATTGTTAAGGCGGAACTACACACAAGGATTAAACGTTCACATAGCATAAAGTCTCAAGAATCACGAGTTTCAAGTTTCAAGTTCACAGCGGATAGAGTATATTTCAAATAGTTTCAAGTGTCAAGTTTATAGAATACTTAAAAAAATGGTAGTTGCGTGGTACCATTAACCACTGGAGTATTCCAACTCCACAGGCTAGCACACCACATAGCTGCCTGGCAGTGAGTCCCCCAGCCGAGTGGACATCAGGTGCACTTTTTATTATGCAGACGACCGGAGTCGAACTTGAGTCCCCACGGTGTATGCGGGGTGTGTTGCATCCCAAAAGTGTTTAAAACAAAAAGGGATCGAGTATACTCACAGTGGGTGCTAAGTACCAACACCAACTATTTGGATCGAAGGGAGCGCTGGAGTTAGCCTGATTATAGTATAACAGTGTAAGCGTTGAACAGAGTGTCGAATCATGCGAAAATCGAATAAAAGTGTCTGACTGGTCTCCTGATCGGTTGGTCATCCGGACGGATGGTCATTCGGCCGGATGACCATTCGGTCGGACGACTGTTCGATCAGTCAGTGTGTTTTGCAAAATGTTTCAAACTTTGAAGTTTTCGTTGTAGTATAAAATCAAGTCATTCGAACGAAAGGTCATCCGGACGGATGGCCGTTCGGTCGGATGACTGTTCGAGTGTAAGTTCAATAGTTCAAAGTTCCAATTCAAATAGTTTAAGTGTTGAAGGCTACGGGAACAGGTCGTTCGGTCGGATGACCGTTCGATCGGATGATCGTCCGATCGGATGGTCATTCGACTGTTGTGGTCTTGTTCCTTTCCAACCTTCGTAAAATTTCTAAGTTTGAGTTTAACGGAGACGATGTGGCAACATATCAAGCCAACGGAAACCCACCAAAGTTCAGCCAGCCCGATCGGATGGGAATCACCCCGTTCGATCAGGGTAACTGTTCTTGACGGAGTTTCATGTCTGATCCATAATTCGGTCATCTCTCCGGTGATAATCCGTTTTCAAGCCGACTCCAGACTAAATAACAATCTACAGCCTGTTTGGATTCAGATTTCCCCGATTTGAGTAAAAAGTTTAGGAAAGCTTGAAGAAAAACATGTAATCCACTGAAAATGTCTAGATTTTGTAAAGATTCGTGGTAAACAGGTATAAATCTCTTAGATCTTGACTAAATCTTGACGGGATGACATCACTTAGCCGATTGTGCAAACAGCCATGATGACGTCATCTTCAAGTAGCCCAAATCTTAGCAATTTCTTGGTGAAAAGTATGATTCTGATGAAGAATCTAGTGAGAAAGTGTATAAAGATGAAAGTTGTACAAGAATTACGGAGAAAACTTACAAGAATCGCGTGAAATTGGAAGAAAGGTGCCTTATAACGGGGGAGAGTGCGTCTGGTCGGAGGAGGCTATCACATCAGTTAATAGTGATGTGACAACGGGTATTTATAGGTGACAGAGAGGATAAGGCGGTGGGATGGCTGGGTCGGATGGCTGTTCGATCGAATGGTCATCCGATCGGATGGTCATCCGGTCGGATGTCCATCCGGACAGCCAATCCTTGTTCGCCAGATTTCTGATTTTGGTTCGTTTTGCGAGTTAGATTAAGCGTTGCGTTGCGTATTATCGTGTAAGATTATCACATGACAAGATTATATAACTAACACAAAAGTTTCCATGTTTCAAGTCCACGTATGAGCTAGCTTAGTAAGTGTCAAGTTTCAAGTTTCTCGTTCAACAAAGTCTCAAAGTTTCTCGTTCCATAAGTATCAGAGTCTCGTTCAATAGTATTAAGAGTCAAGAATCAAGTATCAAGAGTCTAGTATCAAGTATTAAGTATCAAGTATCAAGTTTCACCAAGAATCAAGATTCGTAATGTTTAAGTATCAAGCATCAAGAGTCAAGTTTCAAGTATCAAAGAGTCTAGATTCAAAGTGTTATAAGATTCAAGTATCACAAAGTTTCACAAATGTTTCACATTGCTAAATCTCAAATAGTATAGCGGCTAAACTTGCAAAAAGTTAAAGGTTTAGGGACGCAGGGCGTTACATATATGTCGGTCTAATTTTTCCACGTTAATACGCCACAACTTCAATGTTGGTGGTCGTTGGCTATAGTGTGGCATTGGTGCTATTTGTCACGGTTTTACGCCCCCGCCGCAACGCGGGGAGCTTAATACGATAGGTAATTTATATGGATACAAGTCATGTAACATAGTAATTATGATACCATTAATTGTATTGAGCTTATATGGTGGAATACTTATTTGTATAAGATAGTAATACAGACTTAACCGACAAAAACATCTTTAACACATTTTAAATGTCAATCTGATCAACAACATGTCAATTTCGTTGGCCGCAACGCAACGCGCGCGGGTCAATCGTCTAGTTATACTATAACTTAAAAGACAAAGTCGGTGGAAACCCCACCGGCTTTGCCTCCGCCTCCCCCATACTTTTAGGATATTGCAATTTTAGCCCCTTGACTTTGGTACCTTCAAAGTTTCATAAAATGACAAATTTAGTCTCTAAACTACTACTCATTTTACAAATAGTTTGCTTTTGACACCCCAATTTTGTTGTTGTTTCTTTTCAGCTCCAATTTTGTTATAGTTTCCTTCTTACCCCAAAACTTTATCAAATTTTATCTTTACACTTTCTTAGCCCTTAAGTTTAGGAAATACAATTTTTAACCACTTAAATTTTATGAACTTTGTAAATGCCACTTTGAACCCCTCGAGAGTTTTTGACTTGACGATATAAATTCGAGTTAGTCGGGTCGCGTATAATACGTTATGATTGTACGATATAAATTCAACTTACGTTACGCTTTGATCCAATCGCAATGCAACTATAGGATACAATCGGATACGTCATAACGTATTTTTTCATATGTTTAAGACATCACATAACGCTTGCACTAATCCGTTCGATAATTGCGAAATACCGGCAACACGCACATGTCTTATTACTAGTTTTAAACCTTAAACAATTCGAATATATATCAAATACTTACGTGTCAAAATGTGAGAGGATGAGTCGACAAAAGAATATAGTTGGCATGAAAAAAACAAGTAAAGAAAGGACGTAAGCGTCTCAATCGACACAGAGAGTATTTAGCTTATGATATTGGGTCTAACACGTCGATCGAAGCTTCTACCAATGAGAATGATCCAGATTTTAGAGATTTTGACACTTTTGTTTCATTTCCCCATTCAATGCACATATTTTAAAATATCTTTTCTTATCATTTTCTTGATTCTCTTAAGGGGTTATCTTAATTGTGTTTGGTTTACTAACAAAATACATCTGAAACAGTTACTACGTCTCTTAATTATTAAGTTTCAAAATGATACTGAATGAAAATTATATCCCTTTATTTATATATGTGTTCATAAACTAAGCCAGGCCACTCACGCACCAACTTCTTGAACCACCACCACCTTCTCCACCACCAACCAATCATCTCTAGTCAAGTCAGTACTCTTACTCATTTAGAGTTTCTTACTCAATCAAAACTCTTAATGGCTCAACACTTAATGTCACGAACTTTGCCAGTAAAGTCCTTAAATATACATATGTTATTCTTTGGAGAAAAAAAAAACATTTTAAATAATATATTTAGTGAACTACATTTTAAGTGTATGTACTTTGATCTAAAATTTTTGAGTAAATTACAATAATTGTCCTTTATGTATGTCAGTTATTGCAAACTGTGTCATTTGTCTTCAATAGTTACAGAAAACGTACTCGATGTTTGCAAACCCTTGCAAGTTATGTCCTCTAGCCCTAACTCAGTTAATTTTTGAGGTTAAATCTGCACAAATGGACCCCACATGAGGGTATTTTTTGTGATTAAATCTGACCAAATGGATACCACATGAGAGTAAAATGACCAAAATGCCCTCGTGTGGGGTCCATTTGTTCAGATTTAACCACAAAAAATTAACTGAGTTAGGGCTAAAGGACATAACTTGCAAGGGTTTGCAAACATCGAATACTTTTTCTGTAATTATTGAAGATAAATGACACAGTTTGTAATAAGTGACATACATAAAGGACGATTTTTGTAATTTACTCTAAATTTTTTAATATTACAGGAAAGGTGGGTCCTGATTTTGTACTTTCATATTTAACCGGTAACTCTTAAAACTCTTTATAGATTTAACATCGAAAGAGACGCAAGAGTTTTTCAATGTATTGCTTCACATATTGAAGTAGTGAAAAGAAATATACAACTCCTATGGCATACCTCTTTTGAGCAAACCACGAAAAAAAACCCTTAGAAATTGTTAGGATATGAATTCGAATAGACTCATTAAATTTTATAGTATGAATATATTACATTGAACTATGTCACAAATCTTTGGAAAAAAATGATTTGTTTAATGATGTTCTTGCTATGGAAAGTATATCTTCATGATTCTGGTGTCTTATAATTGGGCAAGTTTTAAAGAGATAAACCTTGAGTTAGAATGGTGACATACCCAAATCTTTTTGTCATAATACTTGATTTTAAATATTACGAGAATTTATGTCACATTATTTGGATCACACAATTACACGTGTTCATGCTGGAAATGTTCTGTCTTGATCTTTGATTAGATTGACTTGCAAGTGTTTATATGATATTTTGTATGTTAAAACTTCCAACACTATATACATGGTTGATAAATGTCATACTAACTTACAACTTAGAACATATGACTCAGTATAAAGTCATAGTTCTAAATTCTAAACAGCTTAAGACGATCATCACACGATCAATCTTTTACGTACTAATGTCGTTCAATATTACACTACTAGGTTATATACCCGTGAGCTTCACGGGTTATGGGTTGTGTTAAAAAAATCTATATCTATAAAAATCTATATCTACCCGTGTATTACATTTGGCATGTTACCCAACTTGTTTAACCCAATTCTATTTGCCACCCTTTAGATGAAAATCAGCCCACGATGCAAGCCATCACTACCTTTTAGCACCATCTACACAAAATCCAATAAGAACCCCAAGGTTTTTGTGTCTTTGTTGCATATCGAGGGCATAAATATGAACACTCTTTTTTAAATAAAAGAATAATTAAAGTAATGAACACATGCAACACTCTGTATCCTAACTATGGGAAATGTTATATAATAATCTTTGCACCAATGGCCATATGATCAAATTTCTAATTTGTTAGTTTACAACCATACCAAAACATGACCTACATACAATTGAAAAGTAAAGCCTCTATAATTATTTTCTTTACACGCTAAGGCTATTAAGCCTCATTCTTTTGTAGGCTCAAACATACCTATTGGGCTTTACCCTTTTTCCACCTAAAAAGATGACCATTATTATAACAATCGAATGGTAGAACGGTTCTGAGTTAGTCGACTAAAGAGCTAAAGCACACTGTCTCCATTGTACTCCTTTTCTAGTATCATCTTTGTACCATACCAAACAGCTAAAGCATAGCTACATAACATAATAAACATCATTGATCCAATACCAAGACAAGTCGCCAAATTGTAACCCGCACAGCTCAAGTGGTTTAGAAGTTATAGAAGACATCATACATACAATAGCAAGAATTAAAAGTTTTATATATGGAGATCTAAGACACACATACAACAGAAGCTAACTTTTACCCGTGTGACCCATTTCAGTATTTAGCTAATTTTAGAGTTTACCAGTGTGACCCATTACTCTTAGAACATACCTGGATCGTCCCATTTGACCCGTTACAGTTTTAGCTATTTTTTAAGAATTTACCAATTTGACCCGCTGTACATAACATAACCCAAATTGACTCATTCTTACGTAAACGGGTTGAAATAAATATTTTCTAACCACTTAAAACTGAAAACGACCTACATTGATCTAATCTGATTCACTTATCTATAAAAAATATAAAGAAAATTATTTAGTGATCAAATAATTCAGCCAATAATAAAATAAAACACATGATCTTAGTCATCTTACGTAGTTTCTTGTCTATGAATGTTGCATCATTTTACTTTTCTAATAGAAGTATTAAGTATAAAAATGCTATAAACCTATTATTATCATATCTTGCTGTACACCATAACTCTTTTGTTTAAATCTAATATTACCATTTTATCCCTAGTTTTCATAGATAAACATTTTAGATATTTTTATAATATTTAGAAAAAAAGCTATATTAAATTACATGTAAAATCAAACTTGCTGCATGAATTTGAATCCATATTTTGACTATTTTGAAAAGAAGAATACCTGACAAACAAAACAGAATCACCAACTTTAAGCCTTTGTGCTTAAATAAACATGCTCCAACATGTGGTAAGTAGATGGTGGCTTCCCTGCATTATTTCAATATGTATGATTACAGAAACAATATAATTACAATGATCACTATATCTTTGAAATTAAACAACTAAAAAACTGTTTGCATTAAAAACATACTTTCAGCAACTTTCAGCCCATTTGACCCATTTCAATGGTGCCCTCCGGATACATTTAAAGTAGAAATAAATCCACTTACCAAACCCTAAACCTTCTCAGGTTTGTTAATTTTTGCACCTCGGCTAGCTCCACCTTTGTTGTTGTTAGAAACAGAAACAACTGGAAAAAGACTCTCAAGCTCTAATAACCCAATTTCAGGAGCTTACAAAAATTACTTTCATGTAAAGGAATATGTACATAATAGCCAGAAAATAATATACTATTACATGGGAAGTATCTATTGCGCAAAGTAAAAAAATCAAGAACTTAACTTGGCTGGTCTTCTTGTGTTTTAGTATCAGCCCATAAATTCCCTTGGCTGATCCATTTCATATTATAAAATGAGAATAGATTTTTTAACAAAGCAACTTCAAGAATTTGAATTCAAGAATTTGAAAGACCATTACCCTCAAAGCAACATTAGGATGTGAAGCAATATATCGACCAAGAAGCTCCAGTGCTGCTTCTCGTACAGATATAGCAGTCACAAAACCTTCCCTCAACTGCTGTCTGAACGTATTTATCACCCAATACCTCTGGATCAGCCTCTACGGTTATACTAACCTGCTCACAGCATAACAATGATAGACAACAGCAAGTTAACTTCTTCCATAAAATAAAAGCCCTAGAACTTGTTATAAAATTCACTTACTGCCCGCAACGCTTTGGCACGAATCACAGGAGAGCCCTCTCTTAAACTGCATCAAAACAACAGAAGTTGATATGTGTTCAGCTTAGCAAAATTGTTTAGAATACACCAGTGAGCTAATTAAATGCACCATGAGATCAGCAACATCAGAAGCATAAGTAACATGTTACATGTTCAGATCTGATTATATGAATATTTACAAACCTCCCGGCTGCACCAGTTAAAATAGAAGTAAAGACAATTTTCGTAAATTAGTAGTGTACTGATATCTAATGTGCTAATTTCAATATGACGACTCTCAAAGTCAAAATTAAGTAAAGTTTACACCGACTTTTTCAATTTCTCATCAAACAAAAAGAACCCATTTGCATTATCTAAACTAATTTTTATCCCAAAATAAATAAAGAAAGAAAAAGAACTCAAATTGATTAATAAGGGCTAAAATAATATCCAACCCAAAAAGTATCAATCAGTAATCTATTAAACAATATTAGATAGTGCTAGCTGCAGACAGATGGGTAATGCTTTGGCAACAGTAATTTGTATACAATTGGCGAATCAGATTCAATGTAGATGGAACTAAATTTTAATGACTAAAAATGATATACAAGAAAAATAGAAATATTTATTGTTTTCTTTTTAAATAACTGGTTGAGTCAAACCACTTATGATGAAATGGATTGAAATTGCTTCCGACCATAATCCCAAAGATAATACTTTTTTAAAACGAACCATTACCATGTGATCATGAATCTTTATACAAATAATACTTACTAATATCCATCACGAAGACCACCAAATTTCTCCTGTCCAGCTGTGTCCACCAGTAAAACCGAATCTTTCCACAATTGGTGAAGAAATCGAAGGGATGAACCTCAACACCAATGGTTGCTGAGACAACAAAATAAAACGTGTATTCAATATCCAAGTAATGTAACAAAGCCAATGAAAAATAACGAACTATAATGAATATTCACGTTCATATTTCTTCTCAAATTCTCCAGTCAAGTGTCTCTTCACAAAAGTAGTTTTTCCTGCACATTAAAAGCATCACAAAAACATAAACATACAGAAGCCAATGCACTGAATCCTTGCTAAGCAGTTAATGCGGTGTAATATCGGCTATCGGTCAAGGATCGATATTTGAGATATAGATTATTGAGGTGAAATATCGGTAATTTTAATATCATGCAGAATTTATATATATAGCAATTTAACACTGACAATTCAGTATACTTTCATACCAATAACAAATTAACCTCTTGCAACTTGCAATAACAATTTTAGCAAGTAAAAACTGATTTAACACTTGAAACACCGACATTCAACCCTAACAATTAACAATTAAGACTTAAAACACTGAAATCGGGAATATCAATGAAATATCGGTGAATTATCACCGATAATATCGAAACCGATATTCTGACCAATATTTGACGCCGATATTTCACCAGGGGACCAGTAACCGATATATCACCAGCGATATTAACTGCAAATCCTTGATCAGATTCACAAGTAATCAACATACATAAACACCATACATAGGCATTGCTTTCCATGACCATGTTTAAAATAAGGAAACAGCCAAATTAACTCCAGTGCAAAATAACATCATGTATTATGTTACACCACCATTCATGGCTCTTTATTGCTGAAAATCATTCATATACATATCATAAAAAACATGGGCTCCACTATGGACAGCAAAGTTGATTATCTTTCAGATGGTTTTGTTATTTCCGAATCGATCAACATACATAGACAGAAAATTCTTGACACAGATAATAACATAGATTGGGTTTGAGATTCGCATTATTGGGTGAATTATCATAATGAATATTCCAAAGTCAGTTCATATAGCATCAAACAAAAACAAAACAAAATAAAATGCCTAATAAAGTATAAACCCAAACTTTCCACATAACAAAATACTTGCATCCAAATAACCACATAAATTCACTTCGTATATCTATATTATTAAAACAAAATAATAACTCAAAAAGTTTACCAGTTCCACCATCACCGACAATTACAAGCTTGAAACTCAGGTAATCAACAGTTTGCTGATTCGACAGAGCCTAAAACAACAAAATGAACAAACAATCAAAAATTAACGCAACATAAAATCACCGTTTTTGGTTACTGAATACGAAACCGATCGTTGAAAAGAATAAAGTAATAACAGATCTATTAGAATGAAATACATACCATGCTGTATATGAGAGGGAGTATAGAGATGGCACCGGTGGATGATCGGTTTCTTCAGCTTTCAGCGTCTTTATCAATCGAACAAAGTTTAAGATTTGGAAGAGAGAGAGATTGAGATGAAAAGGAATGTATCAAAATCAAATGTTAAGAACATCAAATCAGATACAAAAACTTACCATACATACGATCTTTAGAAGCAACTTTTGGGTGGCGATGATTGAAGAAAAGGAAATTAGGGGGATTCAAGATCTGAAGGTTCGCAAGTTTTAGGGTTTCACAGAGTAGCGGTGATGAAACGTATGAGGGATTCTTTTTTCTCTCTCTACAAATGAAAAGAAGAAGTCAGAAATGGGTTTTTTGGGATATGAAGCGGGAATTCAAATTTGAAACAAAGATCTGCCCGCCCAAAGCAATTATTATTAAAAAAATGAAAATTCTAAGAAAATGACACATAGGATTTAATTAATGGAGGGGGCTTCAAATGTTGACACCTAGGATAGGGGGCTTCAAATGTTGACACCTCAGCTCAAAACACTTTGATTTATTATATTAGTAAGATAACTTTAAACATATGAACATAACTATAAAGCATTATAAGCAATCCAAATATTTTTCTATCTACAAATCTAAGCGTAGCATTTCATACCCAACAATTTTCCCTCTTTGTTGATGGAAAGAAAATTATACCAAGTGTAAATTCCTTGGAAAATTACACTACAAAGAAACTAAAAATATAACAATGTCAGAAGTTGAAGTATAATCTTCTTTTTCCAAAAAAATAACAATGGCAGAAGTCGAAGCATAATGTTCTTTTTCTTTAGGTGGAGTATTTTTTTTATCTCCATAATGTATTCCTTTATGTTCATAAGACTATCTATCTAATTCTACTATGTATATTGCATAATAGGAGTCCTTTGATTTTCTGATCATCATTTAACACTTATACTTTTTTTTTGAATGGCTAAGCTTATTTCTCCTAAATTCTATACTAAAACACTTTTCAAGGATTGAATCTTGGTCTCCCTACAAGAGATAATTTCTCTTGACCACTAAGCCAAAGCCTTAGTTCCTTTAACACTTATTAGCACAAATAAAGGATGGATATGATTACAAGTTACAATAAAATATGTAACTTTCATTGCAAATTTCACAGAATATATCACAAAACTTTTGTTTAACACTAGACTTTCAATATTATACATATACAGCCATTGTCAAAAATTTCATGTTACATAGAATAGTGGAAGTAGTGGAAAATGTGTGTGGGTTTTGGATTGTGAAGAGGATTCTTTGATTAAGGGGGTTAGAAGAGGTATTGATTGTCTAACTTTTCCAGAAAGTAATCATGCTGTAAGGTGGAATAGCTTGGTGCTTATGAAGGTGAAAACACATGCATGGTGTATGTTGTTGGATCATGTCCCTACAAGATTCACTCTGAGCAAAAAAAAAAAGGTATCAATATTTCAACTATGATGTGCTCGGTTTGTTCTGTATCAGCGGATGATATGGAGCACGTGATTGGAGATTGTAAAGTTGCTACTACAGTTTGGAGGCATTAGAAGATGGCTCGATATTACTTTTCTGGTTTGTATTGATCCTCATTCCATATGTTCCTGATTGGAGGCGAGTTATTTGGCTAAAGTTATGAAGATCACAATTGAAGCTTTTATTTTTACTATCTGGTGGGAGTATTTGGAGAACTTTAAACAATAGACTATGTGGACGACAAAATGGGGCTAGTGTCTTGATTTTTTATTCGAATATTTGTATGTAGTTTCCGTTAGTGCATATTCTGTGTGTCCGCCACAGTACGAATAGGCTAAATAAAGTGTGTGTTGAATATTGTACAGTTGAGAGTTAGATTGGAACACATGGCTCTTTGGAGAGGACGAGTGCTAGTTCACACGAATGAGTAATCCGCACGAACTAGTCAACCTCACCAAATCTCCTCACCAAACCTCATGTCTATAAATAGAAGTTCATGTGTTCAAAGTTGATAAGTTTTGGGGAAAGGCTGGAGAGATCTCAGATTTCTCTACAGCTTGTAAAATGATGTATGTTCTTTCGGTATGAATGGAATCCTTCTACTTTTGATTATTCTTACGAAATTTTTACCGAAATAGCTTTATCTCATCTGAACATCCATCTAAACCCACCGGATTCAGAACTTTCAATTGGTATCAGAGCTACGGTACCGATTCAATCGATCAAACAGTTGATTGAATCACCTACGCTCATTATTTATGGGTTTTTAGACGTAAAACATCATATTTAAGGTTTATTCATAGATGGAATTTGAAATTGAAGACATCGTTACATTCAGAATTGATTTTCGTTCTTGTTTGCAGAAGAATTAAATCGAAAAGATTTGAACACCAGCTTTCGAACGGATGAGACTGTTTCATGTGTAGGAGTGTCACGTTCATGCGCATGAGTCATTCATTCGCACGAATTAGCTTGATCCTTTTGAAAATTATGTTCATCCTCACGAACTAGTCAGTCATTCGCACGAATCATCTTTCATCCGCAAGGATAAGCATTCATCCGCACGAACCAGACATCATCCGCACGAACAACTTAATTCGTTCCAAATCCATTAAGCCAACCGCACGAAGGAGTCATTTGCATAAAAGGTGTAACACCCCGACCGCGTATAAAACAACTCGTGGCGGAATCATCAGGGAGTCACGTTACAAATTGTTTCAAACACATGGTATTTAATGTTTTGTTTTATTGAATTAATAATTACATTGTCTTTGGGAATTCGAAGCAAAACACAACAACTATTTTATTTTAAGCAAGCTAAGGCCCGTGTCCGAATCCTACGTATAACATACTTGTACATCATCAAACATTTGTACCTGAAACATATGTGAAAATAACGGTCAACATTGAATGCTGGTGAGTAACATAGATTTTGTGGTCAAGTTCATGGCTATAATTTATATTGCAACACCTCGTCCGACTCCCAAAGTCGATGAGTGAAAACTTTGTAACCAAACTTGTATCAAACGTGTTTGGTATTGCAACATGTTTTACCAACTATGCAAGTTGGTATTTTTAAAAAAACATTGTAGCCATGAAACTCGACAAAAATGTTTCTTTGTGAAATCGTGTAAGTAACCAAAATGTTTTCTTGTAAATTGTATGGTTTATATATATACTTGAAAACCTATCGTCATGTTTTATATAAACCAGTCGCCATGTTATGTATAAATCAATCGTCATGTTTAGACCAATCGTTATATATGTGTAAACCAATAATCATGTTTAAAACCAATCATCATGTTCAAATCAATCGTCATGTTTTAAACCAATAGTTTCGTTTTATGTAAACAATTATGGTCGTATGGTGTATACGTTTAAGCCTATGTTGACTCATCGGACAAATCACCAGAGGGTTTGTCAAATGCACAGTTTTTGTCGTTCCCCAAACTTCCCCACAAACCCCGAGAAATTTGGAAACGGGATTGTCAATCTTATGATACCATAACATACTACCGGTTGGCTTGGCCAAAGTTAAAGAATGTACCCTTGTTATGAATGACGCACCGCCAAGGTTTACACAAATTGAAGGTATATTGTATATAAAAACCATATAGTTTTGAAAACTCGGAAAAACCTTAGGCACATATGAATCACCCCAACATTTAGAAAACGTAAAAGAGGGGACTATGTACTCACATGAGCCATGCGTAGTAAATATGTAGATTTGAAAAAAATAGTTTAGCACATATGAATCACCCCAAAGGTTTAAGAAAAAAGGGAACTATGTACTCACGGGTTGCGTAGATGTCTTGTTCAATGGTATATGCAAAGCTCAAGTGCTTCCTAATATTTTAGATAGTTATATAGTTAGTGTGTATCATGGCTTGAATGAAAGAACATATAGAATGAGATTTATTAACCAAACGAGTGAAGGATCTCATATAATATGGTTCATAATACCTTACCTTCTGATTGGAAAGTGTCTATAGCTGTTTTGGCCCATTACGACTTGTTAAAACGGTTTACGCCACTTTAACGAGTCATATGCGTAACTACGGATCCGGATGGTCAAATGAGTCCTTATGACGAGTCCGATATGTCAAAACATGTTTACTAATATTGTATGATCAGTTTATATGTCAAAAACATTGCCCATATAAGTTTAAAACTATTTTACGCAAAAAGGGTAATTTTGACATTTTAAAAGTATTTGAAGTTGACTCGTCATTTAACTGTTGGTGCATATTTGTGACAACAACTTAGATTTGGTCTTTGGATATCTTGTAATTAGTTAAACGATAAACGGTTAGCGGGTTTAGCTTTGTATTAGTGAGATAATAGAGTTTGGGCTAAACAAAACCCAGTTTGGGTCTAGGGGGACGGATTGGGCTTGTCCATGTTGGAAACCCTTAGCCCAAGTAGCAACCTTGTGTTATATATACAAGGCTTTGCTTTAGGGTTAAGGTTAATCAACCAGAACAGTGTTTGTGAGGAATTTCGTGAGAGACATAGTCTTGGACAAAATTTTGTGTGGTTAGGGATCTTGATTGATTGTAATTCAGTTGATTGATAATCAATAAAGATCCAGTTTGAAAGTGATTTATGTTTCTACACATTCTGTGATATTCTGATCAAGAGGATTCCGCACTCTTGATTAGATTGACAATTCTGTGAAAGATCCATACGTCAAGGGGACCTACAATTGGTATCAGAGCATTAGGTTCTTGAAGGCTCGGTTCAGAATTGTTGGCTGCTGAAACAGGAAGTTTTTCGAAATTTTTGAAACCTGAAAAACTAGTGTTTCGAAATTTTTTGTGTGTTTGATAAAAAATTTCGAATTTTTTTGGCTGTTTTGATCTTCTGGTTTGTTTGATTGCTGTTTTGCAGGTTTTCAGGAAAGATTTTGTTGATTCTGGAAAAGTTTTTGGCTGATAGACTTGAAGATTCGAAGACTGTTCTTCGTGTTCTTCGTGTTTTTCGATCAGTTCTTCATAATTTTCGAAAATATTGTGTTGATTAGGTTGTTTGATTTTACAGATTTGTGTAGGAGAGGAGATAAAATCTTCAGAATTTCAAAAAGATTAAGTTTCCGAAATTAACAGTCCTGCGAAATTAACAGTCCTGCGAAATTAACTGATCAGCGAATTTGGGACTTGATATCTCGGTGACCGGCGAAGTTAAATCCAAAGGCAACTTTGGTAACCGTATAATTATCCATAGCGAAATTATCACGGTTTCGGCGACTTTACTAGTCGTCGTAATAGCGAAATTAACCAGCGATTTTGACAGCGAAGTTAACCTTTCAGCGAACTAGACCAGCGAATTTGACCTGCGAAATTAACTTAAACTAACTAGCGAAATTATCCTTGATCTGGCCAGCGAAATTAGCAGCATAATTAAAGGGGTGGAATATTTTCTGGCAAGCGTCGATAAAATTTAACTGTTTTGCAAATAGAAATTGATCCGTAGCGCGTTTGACAAAACCGTCTGCACCGTTAAATTCCTTGCATTTTTACGACAAAAAAGACTCTGGAAAATCCCGAATCCGGTTTTCGACATTAGATATCATTGGATTCGTCTTTTTGAGACGATTCTAACGGTGTAATTTGGTAACCACTGTTTTCGGAGATATTTTGTACGGTTTTAACAGTCTGCAATGTTTAAAATGTCGAACATATCTACTTTGAATGAGCTTTTGAAAATGGAGCATGAGGTTGGCACTACCAACAAACCGCCTAAGATGATGAAGGTGGAAAATTACTTGACATGGAAGGATCGTTTTCAATCCTTCATTGAATATCAGGACACACGCATGTGGATATGTATTGAAGATGGGTACACAAACCCAACACACGACTTTGAGGGCAGACCACGTAGAACTGCCTATGTGAACATGGAAGAGGCTGATAAAAAGATGTATGAGGCTGAAAAGAGAGCCTTGGCTGCAATCAAAATGTCCTTACCTGATAGCATCAAGTATACCTTCAAGAAGTACACAAATTCAAAGGATATGTGGGATGCATTAGAGAAAAGATACGCGGGAAATGCAGATGTCAAGAAGAACAAAGTTGATCTACTGAAGAAGCAGTTCGCTGTTTTCAAGTACATGAAACATGAGTCACTTGAGGACATCATCACTCGTTACTACCATCTGATGTCAAAAATGGAAAATTATGAGATAGAGTGCTACACTGACGTAGAAAAGAATGACAAGTTGCTCGATGCCTAACCTACTAAATGGGATATCTACACTCTCATGATCAAGGGAGAAGCAGATTATGAGACAAAAGAGCTTGAAGAAGTGGTAGGAAAGCTAAGAGCTTATGAGCTCAGTATGAAGAAGAAAGACACTGGATATGATCAGGTTCAAGATCCAGGGATTTACAATGGGCTTACATCTTCTTCATCTCACAACGCTTCTAGCGACTCTGCTATTGCGTTTCTATCGTGTTAAAATGAGCAGGTCACAGTGAATGAGGATGGTGATGTTTGTTTTATAGCTGCCTCAGGAGGATCAACAGGAGCCAAGAGAACATCAGCTTCTAAGCAGAATAGTAGTGCAAAGTCAATGCCTATGAGTGTGAAGTCTGCTGAAGAACATCTTGCTCTACTTGCTTCATTTGTTGCTTCATATGAAAACTACATTCAGGGGAAGATATCTGATCCTGCTACTTTAGATGAAGATTATGATCAGATTGACCCTGATGATCTAGAAGAGATGGATTTACAATGGCAGATGGCCATGATCTCCAGAAGAGTCAAGAGGTTCATGAACAGAACAGGAAGGAAGTTTGTAGGGAGGACTGTTGGCTTCGACAAGACCAAAGTGAGGTGCTTTAACTGTTAAAGTTATGGGCATTTCGCTAGGGAATGTAAAAAACAAAAGCAAGAGACTTCGAGTCAGAGTTCAAACAACAGGAATGCATCAAACAATTCTAGCTCAAAGGCTTTGATCTCTACAACACGAGAAGGTTCATATGATTGGAGTATTCATCTAGAAGATAATGAGAATGCCACTCAGGCATTCATGGCAGAGATAATGCCAGTTGGTGATGATGAAGCTACTGTGGGAGATGCTGAAGCAAAAGTAGATACTGAGGCTGAGATAGAGAGTAAAGCTGAAGAAGAGGATAGTGATCAAACAACAGATGCTGAAGAGGAAAAGCAAAAGTCTGACCATGAAAAGGAAGCTGAAGAAAAGGAAGCTGAATACAAAAGAGTGAAAGCTCAGCTTGCGGCTCTCATGGCCAACCTTGACAAACAAACAGGAGAGGTAAAGTCTAATTCTGTGTGTTTAAAATGTCGTGAACTACAGGGTGAGGTAGACAGGTTGTCAACACAAAACCAAAGTCTGGTGGGCGAGATGTCTAACATTAAAGAATCTAACTTTTTTGCTAAAAGAAACGAATCTTTATACTTGAAGAAAATAAAAGGTTATGAAAGTAAAATTGAAGCGTTAACCTACAAATTAAACTAAAAACTTCAAGTTATAGACTTAGCTCATGAAATGATGGCTGAGAAAACAAAAGAGGTTTCTGAAAAATGCAAAGAGTTGTCAGATGTACAACTCAAAATTGTTGAACTTGAAAAGAAATTAGGTCAATTCAGGGACTCTACTTTTGTTATGAAACACATGATGGGTGGGTTAAAAAAGAGTAATGACAAGACTAGTGTGGGATTCAAGGGCTTTAATGAAGTCCCACCTCCTCTTAGTCATGATTATTCATTCCTACCTGATGAAGATGAGCTCATAGACTTTGTGTCAACATCACCAAGTAGTTCCACATCAAGTCAAGGAAACGTGTCTGAGAGTGATGATGCTAAGAAGGATAATAACAGCAAACCTGTTTTGAATAAGAAAACTTCACATCCTAAGAATAAAAATCCAACTTTTGTTAAAAGGGTTAATTTTGTTCAAGGAAGTGACATGAAAAACGAAACAGCTGTTATTGAAAATGAATCTAATGTAGAGTTTGCTAAAAACAAGAACAAAAAAAATTCTGAAACTAAGCAAACTGAACCAAATCCTTCTAAGGCATCATCATCAAAACCTGAATCTAGTTCAAAGGCTTCAGATAAGAAGTCTTCGAAAAAGAGATCGTGCTTCAAATGTCACACCAAGGGACATGTAGCTAGCTGATGTCCTAACAAAAAGAGTGAAGCACAAATTAGTGAGAAACAGAGAGGGAAATCACCTGAGAAGAAAGGTGATAATGAGGAGAAAGTTGCAAATTCTCTAAAGAAATATGCTCCCAAGCAACCAGAGGGTGTTGCTGTTGGTGTAGATAAGGCTGAAAAAGGAACTCCACAAGTTCTTCGTTTTCAAAGAAATCAACCAAGATTTCAGCCTAAATCTCCACCAGGCAGATATGAGAGACCTAGAAGCAGTTCGCCAAGAATGAACAATCATAATACAAATAATTTCAGGAGTCAAGGTCAATATCAAAATCGATACCAAAATGATGGTGGTCGAACTTTTTATAACAATGGCTTTAGAAATTACAACAATAATGCTTCTTGGAATCAAAATTCAAGGTACCAAAATCAAAATTTTCAAAGGTCAAATAGTCCAAACACATATAGGAACCCTCAGGACCAAAGACCTAGTGGAAATCAAAATCAAATTCCATCAACAGGTCTGAGATCCAAGACTCCTGTTAGGAGTAATGGATATTGGATGGATGTTCCAGTAGTTGGTGAATTTGGACGACCCAAGACCATTAAGGCTTGGGTCCCCCAATCTAACTAATTTCTTGGTTGGCGTGTGCAGGAGCTGCTAAGGAGGATTATCAACTTATGGTATATTGATAGTGGCTGCTCCAGGCACATGACGGGGGATGCGAGATTGTTAACTGAGTTTGAAGATTATGAGGGTAGAAATGTAAATTTTGCGGGTGCTAAAGGTGGTAGAATTACAGGACGAGGAAAAGTGACCAATGGGAAGATCACACTAGACAAAGTGAACTATGTGGAGCAGCTTAAACACAATCTGATGAGCGTGTCACAAGTCTGCGACAAGGGTCACTCGGTCCATTTTACCAAGAATGAAGCATTAGTGTTGAAACCAGGTTTGGTGATTCCGGACGATTGGATAGTGATAAGAGCGCCAAGGAGAAATGACACTTATGTCATGGACATGGGTGCTAAGGATCCGACTGCTGTGGTGGCGTGTTTACTATCAAAAGCATCTGAAGCTGAATCGATGTTGTGGCACAGACGCATGGCCCATATTCACTATCGAAAAATGAACTATATTGTAAAAAATGAGCTAGTGAAAGGGGTTCCAATGAAAAGGTTTCACGTGGAAGATAAATATCTTCCATGTCAAAAGGGAAAACAACATAAGAAACCTCACAAATCTAAAACAGTAAATTCCATAGATGCCCCTTATGAATTACTTCACATGGATTTATTCGGTCTAGTGAACGTGAGGAGCATAGGTGGAAAGTACTATTGTCTTGTTGTTACTGATGATTACTCACGATATTCATGGGTTTTCTTTTTAGGTACAAAAGATGAGACGGTGGAGATGCTGATAGATCTTTTTACAAAATTGGAAAACGTCCATGATGCAAGGATCAAGAGGATAAGGAGTGATAATGGCACGGAGTTCAAGAATCGAATTCTAGATCTCTACTGTCTTCGAAAGGGAATTGAACATCAATATTCTGCTCCTTATACACCTCAACAAAATGGAGTAGCTGAGAGGAAAAACAGGACGTTGATTGAAGCAGCTAGGACAATGCTTTCAGATTCAAAGCTACCAGTTCTTTTCTGGGGAGAAGCTGTGAATACAGCTTGCTACGTCCTAAACAAAGTTTTGACTGTTAAACGTTTTAATAAAACTTGTCATGAATTGATGTTTAACAAGAAACCAAACTTAGAAGGCTTTGAACCATTTGGATTACCCTGCACCATTGTGCGAAATAAAGATAAACAAAAATTCGGTGAGGTGGCTGACGATGGCTACTTTCTAGGTTACGTACCTGGCACACCGAATAAAAGGGTTTTTAATCTAAAAACTGGTAAAATTGAGATTGTTTACAATGTTGAAATTACTACATACAAACCTCAACAATCAACGAGTGGTCCAACTATATTATATGATTATGATAGTGTTTTTAAATCATTTAATATTCCTGAGTTTCCAAATGCAGATGATTCTCAGTTGATTCAAACAGTGATTGGTGAAGATGATGGAGTTCATGCCTAGATCGAACGTTGATATGACAGATGCTCCAGAAACTTCCCAAGGTGCTGCTGATACTGATTCAAGCGATAGTGAACCTGAACCCAATCAGGGGGAGGATTTCATTAATCCATTTGCAGATCAGAACATTCAAGGGGAGGTTGGATCAAACCTCGGTGATAATTTAGAAGTCGATGCTGTTGCTACTACACGAGCAAATAGAGATCATCCAGTTGACATGATACTTGGAGATCCTACTGCAGGTGTTCAGACAAGGAGAAGCATAGCAGCGAATTCTGGCTTATTTGTTTCGATTGAGAAGACTGGGATTGTGAACGAGTGCTTGTATAGTTGCTTTATTTCCCAAGAGGAGCCGAAGAACATTCATATGGCTCTTAAAGACAATTCATGGGTTGAAGCTATGCAAGAGGAATTGGCCCAGTTTGCGAAGTTGAAGGTTTGGGAGTTAGTTGACCTTCCTAAAGGTGAAAGAGAAATTGGCACTAAATGGGTATTTAGGTGCAAGAAAGATGAAAGAGGAATTGTAACGCGAAACAAGGCTCGATTGGTGGTAAAAGGTTTCAATCAGCAAGAATGGATTGATTACAATGAAGTGTTTGCACCAGTGGCAAGGTTGGAAGCAATTCGTTTGTTCCTAGCTTTTGCTTCATTCAAGGGCTTTAAAGTTTACCAACTAGACGTGAAGAGTGCATTTCTTTACGGGAAAGTCCAAGAAGTGGTGTATGTCTCACAACCAGATGGGTTCGTTGATCCAGATTATCCAAATCGGGTGTACAAACTTGATAAGGCTTTGTATGGATTACATCAAGCTCCCAGGGCGTGGTACGAGACACTGTTTACACATCTGATCAAGAATGGTTTTGAAAGAGGTCAGATTGACAGTACACTGTTTATAAAGAGAAAGAAGGAAGATTTTCTACTGGTACAGGTGTACGTGGATGACATCATCTTTGGTGTAACACCTGTGCCTCCACGGCCATCAAACAAATACCAAACCAATGAAATATTGTATTTCATACTTGGGATTTGTAAAAATATGTGTATCGTTTGCACATATCGACTCTTGTTCGATTTCAAGCTTTAAATCACTTTCTGGAGGGTTATACGCGCTCTGATGTGTAGATATAACCAGTTTAATCCAACGAACACTCTGGAAAAGTGAAATAGGCTTAACATACCTTAAATAACCTTTACATAACTTAGTTATAAGTTTTGGAAGGTTTGGTGTGGTGAAATCAAAGTTTAATCGCTTACAGGGACTAAAGTTGACAAACTGCGAAAGTATGCCAATTTGAACTGTAACAGACCTTCCGGAACATGAACATAAGTTAAACATACCATAAATATCCTTTACATAGCTTAGAAATAGGCTTTGAGGTGTTCGGTATGCTAAAATAAACTTTTGTGTCATTCAGGGACTAAAAGCGCCAAAAAGTGCACAAGTTCGCATTTTTACGCATAACTTACGTTCTGAATACATCCGGACATCCAAAAATTTATGTAAGCATGACTACATTATATTTTAGTGTTCGCCATGAGAAAAATCCATTCGTCACGTCTTTTGGTTCGTTTTTCGCGCTTATGCGCATTCCGTCGTAATTAAGCGAACATCGCGTTCGTACGGCCAAACGAACCGACATCCGAGATATTTTTGAGCATGTTTTAAGTTCCCTATACTTTAACTTCATTTTAGAGCTTTGAAATGGGGTTAACGGGCCTTAAACGTGTCGAAAATGGCCTAAATACAGTTCAGGGACCAAAAGTGTAATTCTGCCGAAATAGTGCCTAGCGGTGCGCTACACTTTAAGCGTAGCGGTGCGCTAGGGGTCTGCAGACCAGATTCAATGTTCAGAACAGCTGTTTGCACTTGTTTGATCCACAACCACATGTTCTAATTCGCCTAATCAGCAAGATAAGATCAAGATTTAGCCACCATAACATTTGGACAAGTGTACGGCCTTGATCGTTTCCCCTTTTCCAAGAAACGATCTCAACGGTGGACCGAAAACTATAAATAACCCAACATCCCCATTGCATTTCTCACAAGAATTCTGATTTGAGAGCTCTAAGTTGAAACCATTGTTTCATACCTGAGTTCTTGGATCGGGATTAGCATTCGGGGACCCTGGGTTAGTATTCTTTCGTTCTTTTCCTTATTTTTACTGCTTTTCGAGTCAGAAAGTCAAACTTTGTTTGACTTTCAGCATTGACCAGTAATGGTCAATGCGAAGTTCGTTTGAACTTCGCAACGTGAGTGTAATCACGTTGGTCATAGTCCCTTGGGACTATGCCCACTGATTACCACGTTGTCTAGAGTCGTAGGGTAGGCGATCTAATAAATCGCCTATACCTTCGAACTCGACCCATTTGGTCGATCATTAGGATCCGACCAAATACATTAGGTGACCATAGTAGGTAGGGAATAACCTTCCGAGGTTATACCCTATGGTCACATCGTTTAAGTAGTTGTATGATAGGTAGTTTATATGCCTTAGGTAAATTACCAGAATACCCTTTTCATGTATAAATGGTAATTAAGCATATGTAACCTAAACCTTTGTCACATAACTGATTATGTAACATGTTTAGGCATATAACACTTGTCATAGGACTAGTTAGACGGTCTGAACGCGTTTCACGCGCACGACGCGTTAAAGTAGCATAAGTTACCTTAATGGGTCGCGATGGGTCGATAGCACTTAGGTTTGGTTTCATTGTAGTATGTAGGCCTTGTTAAACCATATCATATGAGTTCCAACACTCATTTGGTTTACCAAGCCTCATCCTATCCGATCTCCCGATTTAGGTCCGGTTTATTTATATAGTTTTAGATTGCCGATTGATTCCGTGCTCCCTCAAGCTTTGTTTGGTTGTTGTTCAAGACCTCCAAGCATTCTCAGGCGAGTACATTCTTCCCCTATTTTACTGTTTTCAATTGTTTTGGGGTGACTCATATGTGCTAAATGTTTTCAATGTTATAACAATAGTTTCAAAAACAATTAAAACGATTTATACAAAACTAATAACGATTTCAAAAAGTGAACAAACTTGTTGGTTGTAGTTACATAACCAATGACATTCATTAGCAATGATCAAGCCGACCAGTATTAGGTTATGGTACCATAGGATCTGACTAATCCCGTTATTTACTACACTCGTGGTTATGTGTGGGTGTGGTGGGTAGCGACTGAATCTGTAAGTATTAACTTACCCTATGGAGGTTTGTTAATGCGAAATCGAGAAGCGACGAAATCGAGAAGCGACGAAGTCAAGAAGGTTTGAATGTTATTAGCGAGACGACCATTTAAGTAGTTTCACGACCTAAAACGAATTAGACGATTTACGATTGGTTTTCACACGATGTTTTAACGATTGGGTAAACGATTGATTTTAACGATTGGGTAAACGATTGGTTTTAACGATTGGGTAAACGATTGGTTTTAACGATTGGGTAAATATTTATACATGGTTTACATTTGTTGGTTTGGTTTGATTAAGTGATTAAATAACGATGCGTGTGTAATATGATACAAGCATGGTGGATACGCCGCTGGTACTTCCTATATATAAGTGTTTGTATGGTATTATATATTGTAGCGTTATTTGAATCATTTCAGTTTGAGACATAGAACATTTTATACAAATAACATACTTTTCACAAGACATTGATTTACAAACAACTTATCTTATACAAACTCATTTTTACAGGGTTATTCATTTAATCATGCATTATTCTCTTATTTATACATATCATATGAACTTATTATTTTTCAAATGATTTTCTAAAACAAATGTTTTTGAGTTAAGAGTCATGGCTACGAGGTTTTACAAATTATAACCCGCTTGATTTGAGTTGGTTAATTAAGTTGCAATATTATACTCTTTTCAAAACAAGGTTTTTAAATAAAGTATTGCAACATCTAAACTAGCCATGATTTCGACACTCCTACAAAACCTATGTACTCGCCAGCATTTCTTTGCTGACCTCGTTTTCACATATGTTTCAGGTATTGTTGAATGATATCGATTGATAAGATGCATGCTCACATAGGACTGGACAAGGCCTTAGTGACTCAATAACAATGATAGACTATGTTTAATTTGTGTATTTAGATTTCCAGACGATGTAATTATTCAATGATTAATAAAACGAAACACTTTTGATATCCATGGTTATGAAACATTAATTCTGTTGCAACACGCCCCGATGTTTCCGCCACGTTTTGTATGTTCCACGTGGTCGGGGTGTGACAGAAAAGATGGTATCAGAGCCAATGGTTATAGGGAATTAGGTTATTAGTAATTAGTAATGCTTTGACCTAGTCTATAACCTTCTTAGGACCCTAACGCGAGTTTACTTGCGTTTAGTCATAAAACAATACCGTCACCTATCCTTAGGCGACGACCACAACAAGAACATATATTTCAAAACCGCTTTGAAAACTAATCATCTGTTCTAGGATGATTGATTACTAGGTTTTGAACCCTCTATTGTAAGGTTTTGAACTCTCTATTATATGGTTTTGAACCTCTTTGAGTTTTCAAAACTTCGTCAAGGTTTTGGGTTTTAAATAATGTGAACACGTGCAAACTGGAAGGGTGAATGCCTGTATTCTGGGTTTTCTGTCTAGGCAAGCACTTCGTATACATCTCATCAGACGCGAGACCAGTTGTGCTTACCTGGGAATTCTTGGGATGAGTGTTCACTTATTAGGCGAGCATGTCTTCGCGATACATTATTTTTGACCCATTTACTTTGATCAGTCACCGTCTCATTTGTTTGCCTTAGGTAACAAACAAATGATCGAAATCTTCATGCGTTATCATTCTGTTTTGATTATCCAATAATCTTTCACATGTTTCTCCCTATGCCTTTCTTTTTCTTCAAGAATGTCTCTTCATCACGATGACGCCCAGATATCTGAGCAAGCAGCCAAAATTCGCTCAGCGAATAGGCGAAGTAGCCCTGAAGACCGTTGAATTAGCTACTGCCATGTATCATCTCCAGGATGAAGCCACTCAAGAGTCACCAAGACAGGCAGGACCTAGTCAGGTGACAGCACCATCAGCCAAGAAACCAATCGAGGAATCAAAGACCATGGATGAACGATCCCCTAAGAAGTCAAAGAAGCGAAAGGCTTCTCAGAACTTCGCCATGGTCGCTCACAATGGTAAAGCAGTCCCCAACCAACCAGCTCAACCCCCTGCTAGGTGTGTATGGCTTTTCCTATGATACCTACATCAAGGAACTATGTACCTTACAAACTACTCTTGTGATTTCTCTCTTTCAAATGATTGCTCATGATTCCCTCAAAAATTTTAAGTACTCGTTTCACTCTAAGAAACCAAGTACAGAAAATAAAGTGACATTATGAGTAATCATGCTTCTGCACATCTGTGCCATTAAATCCTTGGTTAGATAACTAAGGGTATTTTCAAATCTCATACCCATTACGTTTTGATTTTTCAACATACACAGTACCAGTATTTCAAAACAATCTTCATGATCTCAAAACATTTCATATAGTTTGAAAACAATTTTTCTAGATGCATTGTCTATGTTATTTCAAAAACATTGGCCATGTTATCAAAACCAACCTTTCTAATTTCAAAATATTTCATATAGTCTGAAGACAATATTAACACAATACATTTTCTGATCAAGTGCATGATTTCGAAAAGCATCATTCATGTCTTTCAAAAACCTTATACATAATTTCAAAATTCATCTCGCATGATTTTAAAACATTTTTGTAAATATATCTACCTAGTACACCTACTTTATGATTTCAAAATATATTATATATAAGGTTTCAAAAACGTTAAACACATTTTTCTTAAAAGAACCCCATGCACAGTTTTCAAAAAAAAAAAAAAAAAATATTTTCCTAGTACATTGACTTAACTTTCAAATTCTGCTTCATATGTCGCCTTGACATATCAAGCATCACAACTTCATAAGCATTCTTACTTCATGTTTTGACATAAGCACATCCAGTGCAAGGTTTCAAAACATCTTCAACTTCTAAAGTTCACATGGGATCTTTTTATCTTTACAATTAGATCCTTGTGGATGATTATTGTTCAAATCAGAGTCCTTAATCGGATTCCTTATGTACCTTAATTCGAACACTTCGGTTCCTAGTAATCGAAATCGAATTTTCTTTTTGAATCTTTCTATCTTTATAGTTGGATTCTTGATAACGTTTAAAGTACCAAATGAAATCCACGGAATGGATTCCTAGTGTGCTTTAAATGCATGTACGCAATTTACAAGACAAATTAACGAACAATTTTGTGGTTATGTGATATGTGTTTATGTGTTCTCCTCTATGATTTTTTTGTGTTTTTGTATACTCTGGATATTCGTTATCCAAATCCTCGTAGAATCTTTCATATCTTCATATGATGGATTCGTAGTAGGATATTCAAAAGGTACTACCTTAAATCCTTATGGGCTTCTACGTAGTAGTTAAGACCCTTGGATTATATAGTACCACTCCATGATTCTTAAGTGACCTTAAGTGGTCTAGTCAAAAAGATTGATTCACAATCTGGTTAAAGAATGACATCTAGTGATGTAGCTGAACAGACTCCTTGATAGTCTATTTAGATCATTTATTGATTTAATTTAAAGGACTCTATGGCGGTCTAGTCACACTCATCACCGGTTTGTTCATTTGGTTTTCCCCTACACACTATAAAATAGACTTTGTGAATTGTGCAAAGAATTGTCTGATTATGGACGCGTACATAATTATGAAATTTAATGCACAGAAACACAGTAATATTTATTATGTGTAAGAACCGATAGTGACAACAATAACGAAATGAGAACGATGTAATGGAGGTACGGTGGACGCACCAATGACGCTTCATATACTTGTATATAAGTATCCCTCTTACATTGAAATCATGATGTTATTAAAGGTTACTAGAAGTTCAGAACCCTAACCAATATTGTTCGATCTTTTCAACTTCATATTTCCAAGCTCTCACAAGTTTCCTCTAAATAAATTTCGGGACGAAATTTCCTAAAGTAGGGGAGACTGTAACACCTGTGCCTCCACGGCCATCAAACAAATACCAAACCAATGAAATATTGTATTTCATACTTGGGATTTGTAAAAATATGTGTATCGTTTGCACATATCGACTCTTGTTCGATTTCAAGCTTTAAATCGCTTTCTGGAGGGTTATACGCGCTCTGATGTGTAGATATAACCAGTTTAATCCAACGAACACTCTGGAAAAGTGAAATAGGCTTAACATACCTTAAATAACCTTTACATAACTTAGTTATAAGTTTTGGAAGGTTTGGTGTGGTGAAATCAAAGTTTAATCGCTTACAGGGACTAAAGTTGACAAACTGCGAAAGTATGCCAATTTGAACTGTAACAGACCTTCCGGAACATGAACATAAGTTAAACATACCATAAATATCCTTTACATAGCTTAGAAATAGGCTTTGAGGTGTTCGGTATGCTAAAATAAACTTTTGTGTCATTCAGGGACTAAAAGCGCCAAAAAGTGCACAAGTTCGCATTTTTACGCATAACTTACGTTCTGAATACATCCGGACATCCAAAAATTTATGTAAGCATGACTACATTATATTTTAGTGTTCGCCATGAGAAAAATCCATTCGTCACGTCTTTTGGTTCGTTTTTCGCGCTTATGCGCATTCCGTCGTAATTAAGCGAACATCGCGTTCGTACGGCCAAACGAACCGACATCCGAGATATTTTTGAGCATGTTTTAAGTTCCCTATACTTTAACTTCATTTTAGAGCTTTGAAATGGGGTTAACGGGCCTTAAACGTGTCGAAAATGGCCTAAATACAGTTCAGGGACCAAAAGTGTAATTCTGCCGAAATAGTGCCTAGCGGTGCGCTACACTTTAAGCGTAGCGGTGCGCTAGGGGTCTGCAGACCAGATTCAATGTTCAGAACAGCTGTTTGCACTTGTTTGATCCACAACCACATGTTCTAATTCGCCTAATCAGCAAGATAAGATCAAGATTTAGCCACCATAACATTTGGACAAGTGTACGGCCTTGATCGTTTCCCCTTTTCCAAGAAACGATCTCAACGGTGGACCGAAAACTATAAATAACCCAACACCCCCATTGCATTTCTCACAAGAATTCTGATTTGAGAGCTCTAAGTTGAAACCATTGTTTCATACCTGAGTTCTTGGATCGGGATTAGCATTCGGGGACCCTGGGTTAGTATTCTTTCGTTCTTTTCCTTATTTTTACTGCTTTTCGAGTCAGAAAGTCAAACTTTGTTTGACTTTCAGCATTGACCAGTAATGGTCAATGCGAAGTTCGTTTGAACTTCGCAACGTGAGTGTAATCACGTTGGTCATAGTCCCTTGGGACTATGCCCACTGATTACCACGTTGTCTAGAGTCGTAGGGTAGGCGATCTAATAAATCGCCTATACCTTCGAACTCGACCCATTTGGTCGATCATTAGGATCCGACCAAATACATTAGGTGACCATAGTAGGTAGGGAATAACCTTCCGAGGTTATACCCTATGGTCACATCGTTTAAGTAGTTGTATGATAGGTAGTTTATATGCCTTAGGTAAATTACCAGAATACCCTTTTCATGTATAAATGGTAATTAAGCATATGTAACCTAAACCTTTGTCACATAACTGATTATGTAACATGTTTAGGCATATAACACTTGTCATAGGACTAGTTAGACGGTCTGAACGCGTTTCACGCGCACGACGCGTTAAAGTAGCATAAGTTACCTTAATGGGTCGCGATGGGTCGATAGCACTTAGGTTTGGTTTCATTGTAGTATGTAGGCCTTGTTAAACCATATCATATGAGTTCCAACACTCATTTGGTTTACCAAGCCTCATCCTATCCGATCTCCCGATTTAGGTCCGGTTTATTTATATAGTTTTAGATTGCCGATTGATTCCGTGCTCCCTCAAGCTTTGTTTGGTTGTTGTTCAAGACCTCCAAGCATTCTCAGGCGAGTACATTCTTCCCCTATTTTACTGTTTTCAATTGTTTTGGGGTGACTCATATGTGCTAAATGTTTTCAATGTTATAACAATAGTTTCAAAAACAATTAAAACGATTTATACAAAACTAATAACGATTTCAAAAAGTGAACAAACTTGTTGGTTGTAGTTACATAACCAATGACATTCATTAGCAATGATCAAGCCGACCAGTATTAGGTTATGGTACCATAGGATCTGACTAATCCCGTTATTTACTACACTCGTGGTTATGTGTGGGTGTGGTGGGTAGCGACTGAATCTGTAAGTATTAACTTACCCTATGGAGGTTTGTTAATGCGAAATCGAGAAGCGACGAAATCGAGAAGCGACGAAATCGAGAAGCGACGAAGTCAAGAAGGTTTGAATGTTATTAGCGAGACGACCATTTAAGTAGTTTCACGACCTAAAACGAATTAGACGATTTACGATTGGTTTTCACACGATGTTTTAACGATTGGGTAAACGATTGATTTTAACGATTGGGTAAACGATTGGTTTTAACGATTGGGTAAACGATTGGTTTTAACGATTGGGTAAATATTTATACATGGTTTACATTTGTTGGTTTGGTTTGATTAAGTGATTAAATAACGATGCGTGTGTAATATGATACAAGCATGGTGGATACGCCGCTGGTACTTCCTATATATAAGTGTTTGTATGGTATTATATATTGTAGCGTTATTTGAATCATTTCAGTTTGAGACATAGAACATTTTATACAAATAACATACTTTTCACAAGACATTGATTTACAAACAACTTATCTTATACAAACTCATTTTTACAGGGTTATTCATTTAATCATGCATTATTCTCTTATTTATACATATCATATGAACTTATTATTTTTCAAATGATTTTCTAAAACAAATGTTTTTGAGTTAAGAGTCATGGCTACGAGGTTTTACAAATTATAACCCGCTTGATTTGAGTTGGTTAATTAAGTTGCAATATTATACTCTTTTCAAAACAAGGTTTTTAAATAAAGTATTGCAACATCTAAACTAGCCATGATTTCGACACTCCTACAAAACCTATGTACTCGCCAGCATTTCTTTGCTGACCTCGTTTTCACATATGTTTCAGGTATTGTTGAATGATATCGATTGATAAGATGCATGCTCACATAGGACTGGACAAGGCCTTAGTGACTCAATAACAATGATAGACTATGTTTAATTTGTGTATTTAGATTTCCAGACGATGTAATTATTCAATGATTAATAAAACGAAACACTTTTGATATCCATGGTTATGAAACATTAATTCTGTTGCAACACGCCCCGATGTTTCCGCCACGTTTTGTATGTTCCACGTGGTCGGGGTGTGACATTTGGGTCATCAGATGAGAGCATGTGTAAAGAATTCGAGCAGGTGATGAAAAGAAAGTTCGAAATGAGCGCTATGGGTGAGCTGTCTTGCTTTCTGGGATTACAAGTTGAACAGAAGGAGGATGGGATGTTTATTCATCAAACGAAGTATGTGTATGCCATTTTGGATCGGTTCAAAATGAATGATTGCTCTACTTTCAACACACCCATATGTGAAAATCATAATCTTGGCCCAGATCATGAAAGTACTGAAGATGTTGATCCAACTCAATACAGGGCAATGATTGGTTCTCTAATGTATTTGACTGCTTCAAGACCCGACATCATGTTTGCCGTATGCTTGTGTACCAGATATCAGGCAAATCCAAAAGAGTCACACATGAAAGCAGTGAAGCGGATTCTTCGTTACTTGAAGGGGAAACCTAAACTTGGGTTGTGGTATCCAGCTGATAGTGATATGAATTTTGTTGCTTACACTGACTCAGACTTTGGAGGATGCAAGTCGAACAGAAAGTCTACAACAGGTGGTTGTCAGTTCTTAGGAAGCAGGATTGTGTCTTGGCAATGCAAGAAGCAATCTTGTGTGTCTACCTCTATGTGTGAAGCTGAATATATTGCTGCGGGTAGCTGCTGTTCTCAGGTTCTCTGGATACAACAGCAGATGCGCGATTACGGTTTGGATTTCACTCGTACTCCTATTATGATAGACAATAATGCCACAATTTCTATAACAAATAATCCCGTGAAACACAGTCGCACAAAACATATTGACATTCGTCATCATTTTATACGGGGTTGTGCTGAAAAGAGACTAATTGAATTACATCGAGTCGACACACTAGATAACCTGGCAGATCTTTATACTAAAGCTTTTGACAGGGCTCTCTTTGAACATTTAGTCGAACTCAACGGGATGAGGAATCCTGAATAACTGGTTTTTCATAAGAATTTTGTAAATAGTTTACTGCTTTCTTAAAAATCAAAAATACAAAAACATTAAAAAATCAAAAACATAAAAAAAAATAGAAAATCAAAAATGAGTTATCACTGTGTGAAAAAGAAGAAATGATAGTACATCAGCAAGTTAGACTGTCACACTCAAACTGAATTAAATTGCTTAAGTGTGATAGCAGCTTCATCATACGATGTACCAGTAGGCAAAAAGCATGAAATAATCAACTTACCAATGTGATATAAACCTAAATGAACTGAGTATGAGTGGGGAACACATCAGTGGTGTATGGTTTAATGACCTTAAATCTTGCGTTGATAGATTGCCAAAATCTGAGGTTTTGGGTCTTTATACTGTTATTTCATCTGGGGATATCAGGGTTGTCCTCCTGCTGCATCCAGATACATGCTGACCTAGGCACAACCAGGATATCTTAAAAGAGCTAAAAAAATGCCAAAACCCATAAATGAAGAAGCTCTCCTAGAGAGTCATTCAAAAAGTGCAAAATGCATAAATCGTACCAAAAATGGTATTTGTCTTAGCCCTCGTTAGATATTTTGGTCTCTTTGCTGTACGGAAGTACTGACCTGATCACCAATTATCTAAACGTTGAAAAACAAAACGGATGAATTCAGTATACTCACCTACTACGATGAATCTTTGTGCATACCTTGATCGCGGGGGTATATCCTGAAGTGGGACACACTAGTATATCAGAATAATATTACCTTAACGTATCATACGGTAATGGTACTTGAAATGTTCATGCATTTTGTTTAAGTGGACAAACATACTGGTAATCGTCTTGGACTGCTTTTCACGAAAAAATAAATAAAGAATTATCTAATAGTGTGAAACAGTTTGATTGTGCTGATATGATCTTCTTACCGGTGATTCTCACAAAAACAGAGTGTTTATTGCTTTTGTTATTTACTTGCTTTTAGAAAAATATAAAAATCCAAAAATAGTGTCTTTTTCTGTTTAAAATTCTTAACGTACGGAAAACTGTTATTCTTGGAGGAATTGTTACTGATAGGGGGAGACGGTGTTAGAAAGTGAGTTCAAAATTTTTAAATCATACAGGGTCTTGTGTGTTGGACAAAAAGTTTTGCGTGTTGGTGATAAGTTGAAAATGCTTAATCTGTGATATAGTTTAACTATCTCTTGAAAAAATAATAATTTATTTAACTGTGTTGAAAAATTCTTATGGTTTCTCGAGATGTTTGTTTTATAGTACACAGATTGAAGCAGTGTGTTGCTGAGAAGTTAAAGTGATGAGTTGCTGTGAAGAGGTGAGAGTTTGATTGGATGCATGGTAGAACCTCCTTTCTACATTGCAGACAAAGTTGAAGAGTTTGAAGATTGTTGTGCAAATGCTGAACTGGAGTTTACTCAAACGCTAAAGTTTTTGAAGATTTGGTGATTGGATGCATGGTAGAACCTCCTTTCTACATTGCAAACAAGTTGAAGAGTTTGAAGATTGCTATACATATGCTGAACTGGAGTTTACTCAAACGCTAAAGTTTTTGAAGATTTGGTGATTGGATGCATCAGCTTAGGGGGAGTCTTTGTTGCTGACAGAAGCTGTTAAAGCTGAAGCTATCCAAAGACCAAAGACATTGCAGGATTAAATGAAGAATGTAAGATGACTGAAGACATAGTTATTTTATGAAGCTATTGTCAAGGGGGAGTTTGTTGGTGCATATTTGTGACAACAGCTTAGATTTGGTCTTTGGATATCTTGTAATTAGTTAAACGATAAACGGTTAGCGGGTTTAGCTTTGTATTTGTGAGATAATAGAGTTTGGGCTAAACAAAACCCAGTTTGGGTCTAGGGGGGATGAATTAGGCTTGTCCATGTTGGAAACTGTTGGGATTGAACCCTATCAGAGGAACAGATAATAAAAGCCAAAACCGGATCACAACAGTGGATTCATAATAAACAGCTGTTTACATTAGACTTTCCCCTTGAAAGTGATTATAACATCTGATGCCCTCTATCCACTGTCCATATACAACAGCTACTGCCCTTCAAACTGCTGATGAAGCCTTAAAAGACTGATGAAAGATTAAAGCTCTGCTGTTCAATCTACTGATGACCAAAGGACTGCTCACTCAAGGACTGATCAACCTTGAGGAAAGCACTGATGAAAGGAGAAAGCAGTAGTTTAGTGTGTCTTTTGTATTGTATAGAATCAGTGGTTAGGATAACTGTGTTTGTATAAGAACAGTGGTTACAGGTTGTTAGATTGTTAGACGTTGCTTTCATGGTGGCATCAGCTGAGATGCTTTAGTGGTTTGGTTTGCCTATAAATGGAGCAGTACCCTGTACTGTTACATTCGATTGACTGAGTGAGTTCTTCTCCTCTAGTCCAATCCTTTCATCTTGTGTGCAATCAACCATGGAGTATCAGGCTGAGGGGGAGTTTAGTTTGTAAGCTTGCTTTGTAATCTTTTGATTTGCTTTGTAACCTTTCGACTGATGAAAATCATGTGTTTATCAAAACTATTTTCCTCTTTGATTGTGTTTACAAAGTGTGTGTTCATTTCCGCTGCATATCTCATTGAATCATATTTATTAATTGTTCATTTATTACAAACAAACACAATCATGAGAGCCTCCGATCCTAACAATTGGTATCAGAGCCTGGACAGTCAAATTCGATCTAACAGTCAATTTGACATAACAGTTCAGCTCAAAATTCATTGATACTAAGGTTGATTGTATTTAGTTGAAAAACAGAGTAACAAGAAATCACGTTCAAAGTGACTACTCAAAGGCTCTGTAAAACAACCAAGATGTCATAGGACACACAAACTTCACATAACAAGTGATATCATACATAAACCACCTACAGTTTTCAGATCTGAAAATATATCTGATAACTATGGTAAAATTATTTATGAAAATTGATTTCAATTGTTGTTATGAAGTTTTTGCTGTTTCCATCATGTTCGCTGCTAAGGTATGAACCTCAGGTCAACAAACACCTATGTTCATAAAAACATTAGTGTGTTTGTTTACACAAAAAGAGGGAAATTAAAACCTTAGTCATTTAGATCTTATGTACTGAAAAACAGGTTGAGAATCCTTCAAGAGGACCAAAATCAATTTTGTTAAGAATACATTAAGAAAATTAGCAAGTCAAAAATGTCCAGATCATGGGTAATGTGAAATTTGGCATAAGTATGTGCAGAAATGACCAAATCTCTCAAAACATTGCTTCAACATGATTCTGGAATAAGGACCAATTCAAAAAAAAAAAAAAAAACCTTCAGTGAGTATTTCATTACTTATGGATGGGATGGGTAAAAAGGGAAAAAGAAAATTCACAAGTACTCAATAAGTGTGTTTATCTCAAAACTTTTGATGTCAAAAGAAAAGAGCATAAATGTAAAACACTTAAGAGTCAAAATTGGGGGTAACAATGGTCATCAAGCACAAGCAACTGTGTGCATTCATTGGTTCAGGGAAGTTCAGGTAACAATAGTATTTCCAGTGATTAAACTTACAAAGAGGACTAGACAGGTTTTTCAGAATCATCACATGGTAACAAAGTTTATAACAGGACTTTCAAAAACACGTGTGAACATGTCTCCTCATTTTGCAATCAATTAAACAAAAAAATGGTCTCAAACAGTGCTTCTTACAATGTTTTTCAAACCACGGACCATTTTCATAAAACTTGAGAGTGATGTGATTATGAGTTTTATTGGAAAATATACCAGATCCTTTTTGATGTTGTCTTCAGAAAAACCTTTAATTATTTCTTGAAAAGTTTCTTCTCAAATAAAGCAGGATATATTATTCTTTATCTTTTTCTCTAAGAGTGATATATTTTGTACTTTTACTTGTTTTTGATAGTAAAAGTTTCAATCTCCTGTCAGGATATAAAACCTTTACTTTTGTTGGTGATATTACACTTAAAAACATATCAAAAGGAAATGGTACAAGTGTCAAGGTCATGTCAAACTCAAGTTTGTTTTAACACTAATTAAAAGATTGAGTGCCAATAAACCCTAAAATACTTGGGTACTCATGTTCTAATTAAAATATTAAGACACAAAATGAGTAGCCTTAGTAAAAGGGTTTTAATCATCTGGGATACTAAACCATTGTCAGGAATCTATAAAAGTTTCAAAACCTGTAATTGACATATGGCAAAACCCTGAATGAAAATCTCTGTAAAAGCTGCTGACAAATTGAACTTAACAATTTGCATCTAAAATGTATTTTGTTAAGGATAGCAATCTTGCAGATATTTCAGAATCACCATCAACAGACGTTGGATATGATATTGTGATTTCACAAGATAAAGTCATTCCTTTCATCAGAATAGCAGATGCTCAAAATATTTGTCAAAAGCTTATCCACTGGTGCACTAACAGTTGTTGATATACTAGTCTTTCAAATCCTTACCATTACCCCTAACTACTGCTTTGTTCAAACATCTGCTTCCTAAATACTGTCCACTGCTGAAAGTCAACCACTGACCTTTCATTTTCTTGACAAGCACTGATGCTCAAAATCAGTGTCTTATCCACTGATAGTAAAAATCACCCACTGCTCTCATATTGTTACCGTTGTAACCACTGATACTTGCTTCATCAGTGGTTCTTCAAAATATATGTCCTCCATTATTCATCCTCTCATCAGAGGTTGGCACGTGGTCAGTTTTTAGCCATCAGATCTTTATAACCGCTGCCACATCAGCACTTACTTTTTCCCTAAATAAAACCCTGATCAAAACCCCCCAAACAGGGTTTTACACTGTCGAATTGAATTCCAAAATTTTCTTCTCAAAGCAGTTTCCAACTTTCATCTCAAATCATTCTTCGCTCCTCTTCATCAAAATGACGAAATCAAAATCAAAATCAAAACCATCATCATCTCCCAAAGAGGACAATCAAATGGCTGCTGAACCCATTGAAATCCCATACAAATCCCCGCACAACTATTTGGGTCTACTCACAAAACCCACCAACAATCACACCTTCGATTCCATCATCGACATTATGTCTGCGTCAAAGTACAAAACTTTGCTTACATCAGATGCTCCAATTTATCAACAAACCCAGAGAGAGTTTTGGAAAAAGGCTACGCTTGAAAAACAAGATGATAAAGTCATAGCCATCAACTCTTCCATACAGGGTAAAACGATTCAAATTACTCCACAATCCATTTCAGAAGTCTTTAAACTCGATGATCAGCAAGGTAAAACTTCTTTTCTTAAAAACGAGTTGAAAACTGATTTTCTGAAGAGGGGGTATGTAGAACAAATGAAAAGAGATACCTTACAAAAACGTTTCTTTCCTTCTGCACCTAGGTTTTTATTCCACACACTTTTGATGTGTGTTTCAAATAAAACAACTACTTTTAACGAAATACCATTAAAGATCCAATGTCTGGGTTATGCTATTTTAAATAATGAAAATTATAACTATTCTCAGGAGATCTTTGATGATATGGTGAAAAATGTTGATAGCAAAGCATTTTTACTTTTTCCAAGGTTTCTAAGCTACTATTTTGAACAAAAATTTGGAAAGGAAAATAAAAATCTGCTCAAACAAGGTGTTTATTTTCAAATAAAAGGTTTAACACCTGAAACATTCACTAGAATGTTAGCACCTTTAAAAACAAAAGCAGAGATGCCTGAGCAGAATTTAGCAGCTACCACTGCTCCTCAGACATCTGCATCTGAGCCCACTGCTCCATGTGATCATAGCAGCACAACCACTGCTTTGAAACCCATACCTGACATCACCAAAAAGGCCAAAAAGAAATCATCCAGAAAGCCCTCCAAACCCAAAACAAAGGCAACTCTGGAAGATGAGATCCCAGAGCAAATGCCAGTGACAACACAAATGTCACCAAAAACCACTGCTGCTACTTCCTCACAGCAGATTGAAGAAAGATCTCCACCTTTGCCTCAAACTCCTCCTGCATCCTCACAAAAGGATCAGGTTGTAAGCACAGGGACCCCATATTATGAAGCTCTGGATTCAATTGGATCTATCTTCCTCAGTCCTGATCCCAAGGACATGTCTCTTTCAATACCCATAGCTTCACCCCTCACATTACCACAATCCATAATTCCTTTGTTGCATGCAGTTGCTATAGCTCAGACACAAACCAGTTCCTCTCTATCACCTATCACTGAGAGTACACTCCAACAAGTGACTGGGTCTGATGCTTATACCTCTGCTATCCCAACAACAACAACTGAGGAGGTTACACTGGAGGAGTTACAAGTAATTCCTGACAGTAGTTCAAGTGGAGCAGCAACTACAAAAGTTGGATCAACAGATCTACATTTGGACAGTTGTTTCATTAGTAAGACTCCCTTGAAGGCAATTTCTTCTATAGCACCTCTGGTAACCACCAGTGAGTTTGTTTTAACCACTGGTACTCTCAAAAGGTTATCAAGTGTTGAAGAGAGAAGACCCCAGAACCAAGAACAAGGGGCATCAATGGGTGATTTTTGGGACTATGTTCCTATGTCACACATTGGTACAACCACTGCTGGTGGGGAATCAGATGATCCCATTAAGTTGGGTGATGATTTACAATATCAGGAATTGACGGGGAGAATTGACAACCTTGAAACATCTGTTTCTGAAATAAAGGATATGGTGCAACAGCTGTTAAAAGCTCAAAATTCACAATCCACTGCTGTCCCAGCTCAAGTTCCTGCACAATCTACATCTGCTACAAATGAGTTGTGGAATTCGTTTCAACCCCTGCTCCAACAACAAAAAGAAATGGCTGATCAGCAGCATGCTATACATGTTCAAGAGCTGAGAAACATGATGGAGTCCAGGTTTAAACACACTCAAGCAGACATCAAGGCTATAAAGGCCCACATTCTGAACACCACTGGCAAAGCTCCTTCCACTGTTCTCTTCATGGATAACCCCCTTCCAGATAATGCCAAAAAGGGGGAGAAAATAAAGGGTTTAAAGAAGAAGGGAATAGAAGATGGCCTTTATGTTGAACCAGAAAAAGAAAAGCAGGCTTCTAAACCATCTACCCAAACAGCTGATGTAACACCTGCTGTCTCAACAACTGTTGGTACATCAGTAGTTTCAACAGTTGTTAAAACAAAACCCATCACTTCAACACACACCACTTCACCACACACCACCACAACCACTGTCCTACTACCACAATCATCTAAAATCACTACTCTACCAAAAGGCGTCATCAAACCACCACCTGCTCAAAAGCAGAAGACATCTACTGACACATCAGTAGTTGTAATGACAACAGAGGTTGAAGCACCAGTTGTTTCAACAGCTGTTTGTCAGCCATCCACCACTGCCCTACCAGAAACACCATCATATCCATCATCTCCAAAAATCATTTCACCACCATCACCTCCTGCTAAAAAGCAGAAGACATCAGATGTTACAACATCTGTTGTAAGGACAACAGTGGTTGAAACACAGGCTGGCTCAACACCTGTTTGTCCAAGCACTCTCACTTCACTTCAAGCCATCTTCACTCCAATAAACAAATCACCCAAAAGCATTCCTTCACTGGTGAAAACTTACACCAGAAAAAGAAAAACAACTCAGGCAAATGATGATAAATATGATCCTATTGCTGCAAAATATCCACTGGAACCTGAAGCTGTAAAAAATGAGATGAGACAATTCTACACTGAGGATGATCCTTCAAAAAGAAGATTTCCTTCTCTCATAGGCTTCATAATCCTAGAAAATATGGATGAATATCTCGAGCTCAAAGCAAGGCAGGCTAAAATAAGAGCCAAACTTGAATGTGAAGATCAAGGTGACAAAGCCATTTCTGAAAAAAATGGAATTTTTGCTCACTAAAGTCAAGCAGATGGAAGACTATGCAAGAGATCTGAGCAAAGAAATTTCAAAACTACCACCCAAAGCAGATCTATGAAAAGAAATGAGAAAAGAATATCTTGCATACATCATAAAAGAAAAATTCTATCCAGCTGAAGAAAAACAATTCGAAGAATGGCCAATAGTTGCTTTAAAGCATGAGGCAAACAGAATTGAAAGAATCAAAAATGATCCAAGCAAGAAGAAGACAGCTCCAAACTGGAGCAAATACAAAAAGCTCATTACTGATCTTACATCTGAGTACAAAAGAAAGAAGCAGGAGCTGGTGGATGCTAAGGTGGATACTGCTAAAGCCATAGCAAAATGGACAAAGCAGTATACAGATGAGGCTTATGAAAGGCTGAAAAGAAGAAAAATGACAGATCCTAATTCACCAAAGAAGCCTGACCACAAAGAGCTGAAACAGGTCATTGATTCTGAATCACTGATCACATCAGCAGATACCTCTGTCACTGTGATTGACCAAGAAAATAGGAAACAGCTGACTGTTGAAGAAAAGGAAAAAGAAGCTGAGTACTTTAAACAAGCCATCAATAAAATGGCTTTAGATAAAGATAGATCAGCAAAACTTCAGGACCTTGCCAAAAAGGTTTTGAACAAATCATCATCACCAAACACATCAGCAGATATTTCAGACATTGAGCTAGATCAACAAAAGAGACAAGAGCAGATTGAAAAAGAAGTTGCAGAAGATATAGCTGCAGCAAATGAAGTCATAGAAAAGGCTTTCAAACAAATGTCTGAAAATTCTGAACTAACAAAAGCTCAGGATACTGCTTCACAAATCTTTACAAGGCCAAAATCTCCCAACTCATCAGTAAATAAGCCTCTCCCAAGAAACCCATTGGGTTCAAAAATACTAAAGTGGATGTCTGATCAAAAGACCCATGTATTGACCCTGTTCAGATCCAATGGTGAAGTGAAGTACATATCAAGGAAACAAGCACTAAGCCTTGGTGTTGAAGATCTACAAGATCTCCTTGAACTTACACTGTGCAGGGATGAAGATGACTCAAGTTCCAAGGACTTTGAAGAAGAATTTAAAAGACAAGCTAAGGAACTTCTGATGAGAAAATAAAGATCCAGAATAATGAAGGGTTTTGGCATTATCTATTCCAGGGGGAGATTGTTGGGATTGAACCCTATCAGAGGAACAGATAATAAAAGCCAAAACCGGATCACAACAGTGGATTCATAATAAACAGCTGTTTACATTAGACTTTCCCCTTGAAAGTGATTATAACATCTGATTCCCTCTATCCACTGTCCGTATACAACAGCTGCTGCCCTTCAAACTGCTGATGAAGCCTTAAAAGACTGATGAAAGATTAAAGCTCTGCTGTTCAATCTACTGATGACCAAAGGACTGCTCACTCAAGGACTGATCAACCTTGAGGAAAGCACTGATGAAAGGAGAAAGCAGTAGTTTAGTATGTCTTTTGTATTGTATAGAATCAGTGGTTAGGATAACTGTGTTTGTATAAGAACAGTGGTTACAGGTTGTTAGGTTGTTAGACGTTGCTTTCATGGTGACGTCAGCTGAGATGCTTCAGTGGTTTGGTTTGCCTATAAACGGAGCAGTACCCTGTACTGTTACATTCGATTGACTGAGTGAGTTCTTCTCCTCTAGTCCAATCCTTTCATCTTGTGTGCAATCAACCATGGAGTATCAGGCTGAGGGGGAGTTTAGTTTGTAAGCTTGCTTTGTAATCTTTTGATTTGCTTTGTAACCTTTCGACTGATGAAAAGCATGTGTTTATCAAAACTATTTTCCTCTTTGATTGTGTTTACAAAGTGTGTGTTCATTTCCGCTGCATATCTCATTGAATCATATTTATTAATTGTTTATTTATTACAAACAAACATAATCATGAGAGCCTCCGATCCTAACAGAAACCCTTAGCCCAAGTAGCAACCTTGTGTTATATATACAAGGCTTTGCTTTAGGGTTAAGGTTAATCAGCCAGAACAGTGTTTGTGAGGAATTTCGTGAGAGACATAGTCTTGGACGAAATTTTGTGTGGTTAGGGATCTTGATTGATTGTAATTCAGTTGATTGATAATCAATAAAGATCCAGTTTGAAAGTGATTTCTGTTTCTACTCATTCTGTGATATTCTGATCAAGAGGATTCCGCACTCTTGATTAGATTGACAATTCTGTGAAAGATCCATACGTCAAGGGGACCTACATTAACCCATCAAACGACATGACCATAAGGTATAACCTCAGAGGGTTATTCCTTATATTACTATGGTCATATAAATGGGCTTGGTCGGATCCTAAGAAAGACCAAACGGGCCAGATTCGAAAGTCAAAATAGAAGTCAAACCGCTCGACTTTTGACTACGGAATAAGCAATAAACTGGAAATGATGAGCTAGACATGTTAAAACATGTCTAATAATTTTGTAAAACTGATTTGGTGTCAAAACTTTAAGTTTTAATACTTGAAAACTCATTCGTCGTAAAATACGCTTTTATGCATTTTTTACTTTTATTTCGTAAAAGTTTGACTCGTCATTTAGCCTACTAAACATGATGATCAGAGGGTGTAATCACAAGGGATTTACATCTTCATTATTACAATCACGTAGCTGTTGGATCCGAGTTTGGTTTTGATTGTGTTTTTACGTTTGAAGTAGATGAAGATGAATGAGTTGTGCAGCGGAATTAAGATGGAAACAAACTTTACACACAATCAAACGAGAGTATTGCTTTAATCAAAACATTTTCTACACAGAACCGAAAGATTGAATTTAATTTCAACAACGATTACAATGCAATGCTTGATACAAACTCCCCCTCAGCCAGAGCTCAGTGTTTGTTCGTGTAGAGAAAACGATTTTTGCAAAGAGCTAATAGAACAGTACAAAGCACTGTTCTATTTATAGGCACTAGCAAACTACTGAGCATCTAAGCTGACGTCACCATGAAAGTGACATCTAACCTCCTAACAAACTCTAACCTCTGATCAATACAAACACTGCTATGCTAACTACTGCTAATACATTTCATTTCATAACAGACATCTAAATAACTGCTGCATCCTTCCACTGCTGTGAACCCAGCAGTACTTGTCCGGATCAACAGTGCTTGACTCAAAGGCAGTAGATTGAGCAGCAGAGCTTTAGTCTTTCATCAGGTCTTTACTTGATCAACAGTTTATAGGTCAGCAGTTAGTACGATCAGTAGATAGGAGGTCAGCAAATGTTGAAACCACTTTCAAGGGGAGAGACTTGAACAAAACATCTGCTTATTCTGGATCCACTGCTCTGATCCAGTTTTGGCTTTAATTATCTGTTCCTATGGTAGGGTTCAATCCCAACAATCTCCCCCTGGAACAGATAATGCCAAAACTCTTCATTATTGTGGAACTTTATTACCTCATCAACAGTTCCCTTATTTGCCCTTTAAGTTGTAGTTCAAAGGTTAAGGCATCTGTGTCATCATCATCCCTGCTAAGTGGAAGATCAAGGAGATCCTGCAAATCTTCAAGACTTAGGCCAAGTGCTTGTTCCCTTGATATTTTCTTCACTTCTCCATCAGACCTGAACATAGTCAATACATGGGTCTGTTTGTCAGTTTCCCACTTTAGTACTTTTGAGCCTGGTGGGTTTCTTGGGAGATTTTTATTGGATGAGGTGTTTGGTGAAGCTGGCCTATTGATGACTGACTAAGCAGCACTTGCAGTTTGATCCAAACCAAGAGTTTCTATAATCATTTTCTTTATGCCTTCTTTAACAAGGGCATCTCCTTTTATCAGCTCTTGGATGGTTTCACCACCCAACTGTTTATGTGGCCTTCTTTTATAGATGGCTGCACCAGCTGGAGCAGTGGCTCTCCTGATTTGCAGCTTTGATGGTCTTTTTGAAACCTCTGCTTCAGGATAGTCAGGCTTTTGAGGAACTGTGGGATCTTTCTTTCTTAGTTCCTCCAACCTTTTGTAGGTGGCCCTGACTACATCTTCTTTCCATCTTGACACTTGATTTTTAGACCCATAATCAGCAGCAACCAGTTCCTCTTTCATTCTCTTCAGCTCAAGTGTTTTTTCAGGCACATTCTTTTTGTACTTAGACCATTCTGGAGGAGTGTGTTTGACCTTATTCTTTATCATTTCTTGAATCCTGGCTACTTCTTGTTCAAGCTCAGGGATGGTCCACTCCTTGTACTTGTGCTTTTCTCCCTTGTACTTCTTTGTTGCCATGATGCTTTCAATGTAGTCTTTTCTTAGAGTTTCATCTGCTCTTTCTGAAATTTGTTGACATACATTTTTTGCAAACTGTTCCAGGGATCTGACTTGTGTGAGCAAGTATTGATAGTTCTGCTATATTTCCCTATCAGATTTCCCTTGTGTATTTCTTTTTGAGATATCCTCTGCTTGCTTAGCCTTGATTTTCAAGTATTCTTCAATATTGTTAGGCCTGGGATATCCCTTAACTGATGGCAATCTCCTTTTAGCAGGGTCATCCTCATAATAAAAGGACTTGATTTCTTCTCTGACTGCTATGAGTTCAAGAGGAAATTGAACACCTGCAGGAGCTAAGGGCTGTTGAACTTGTGCTGATGAGAGAGGAACAGGCTTGGGTATTGTAACAAGTGACAAAGATTTTGAAGATGTTTGTGGTGGTGAAATGTCATCATCTTTCAGGATTAGTCTTCTCCTTTTTGTTTGAGGAGGGACTGATGATGCTTTGGGTGGAACAGTGGTGGTAGTTTGAATGGCAGTGGTTTGTGATTGACTAACAGCTGTTGAAACAACTGGTGTTTCAACCACTGTTGTCATTACAGCAGATGTTGTAACATCTGTTGTCTTCTGCTTTTTGGCAGGAGGAGGTGGTGGTGGTGGTGGTGGTAAGACAGTGGTTGTGGTGTGTGTTGAAGTGGTGTGTGTTGAAGTGATAACAGATGTTGAAACCTCTGAAGTACCAGCAGTAGTTGATACAGCAGGAGTTACAACAGCTGTTTGGATGGAGGTTTGATATTGAAGGCTTTTGGATGATGGTTTTGGAGTATGCTTTGTGAGTCTGGATGTGATGGACTTGGGTTTTCTTTTTGGCTTAGGATTTTTAGCATCCTTTGATTCAGAACAACCCTGCGCACTCAGCTCCATGTAAGCTCTTTTCTCCTCATTCCACCTTGACATATCCTTTGCCTCTATGTCCCTTTTTACACTTGCTATTGCTTCATCAAGTGCATTTTGGGTAACATCAACCTTTTTGCTACCATCTGGCAAAGGTATCTGCTTGGTCATATTCTCCATTTCTGGTTCTATGTAGAGACCATCATCTACTCCCTTCTTCTTCCATTCTTTAATTTTCTCCCCTTTTTTGGCATTATCTAAGGGTAATTGATCAATGAAAAGTACAGTTGGAGGAGCAGTGCCAGTGGTATTGAAGATATGGGCCTTGAGTGCCTTGATGTCTGCTTGTGTGTTCTTGAACCTAGACTCCATAATGTTTCTCAGCTTTTGTACATGTATTTCATGTTGCTGATCAGCCATTTGTGTTTGTTGCTGGAGAAAAGGTTGAAATAGATTCCAGAGCTCATTTGGAGCAGGTGCTTGTGATGGAGCAGGTGCTTGAGGTGGAACAACAGTGGATTGCATCTTTTGTACTTTCAACAACTGTTGTAGCATGTCTTTTATATCTGCAACAGCTGTATCCAGTTTGTCAACTCGTTCCGTCAAATCCATATATTTTAAACCATCACCCATTTTAATGGGATCATCTGATTTCCCACTAGCAGTGGTTTTGTCAGTGGTTGAGGTAGGGAGTGTACTCCAAACATTAACCACTGATGCCCCTTTTTTCTTGGTACTGGGGTCTTCTTCCTTCAACACTTGACAACCTTTTGATGTTGCCAGTGGGAAAAACAAATCCACCGGTGGTTGGCAGAGGTGCTATGTAAGGAATTGCCTCCAAGGAAGTCTTATTGATGTAACCACTGTCCAAGTGCAAACCAGTGGGTTCAGCACTTGTAGTGGCTGCTTCACTTGGATTACCACCAAGAGTTACTTGTAGCTCAAGGGGTGTAACCTCCTCAGGTTGTGTTGGTGGGTTAGCAAGGATTGATACATCAGACCCAGTCATTTGTTGAGGCATTTTCTCATTGATAGGTAATTGAGAAAGACTGGTTAGTGTCAGGTTCAAATCAATTGCATCCAACAGAAGTTTAGTTGGTGGGGGAATTGTGGATGTGATGTTTGGCGTAGAAGAAGAATTTACCCCGGGCAGTGGGCTATGGATGATGGAAACAAGTGAATCCAGAGCATCATGATGTGGAGTCCCTATGTGTACAACCTGTTCTTTTTGAGAAGAAGCAGGAGGGGTTTCGGTTATGGGTTGAGATATTTGTACCAACTGCTGTGAGGAAGTAGCAGCAGTGGTTTCTTGTAACTTTTGTGTTGTCACTGGCAGTAGCTTTGGTATCTCATCCTCCAGAGTTGCCTTTTTGATTGGTTTGGGGGGTTTTTGAGTTTTTCTTTTTGTTGGCTTTTTGGTGATTGTAGGTGTGGGTTTCAAAGCAGTTGTTTTGCGACTTTGATCACCTTGAGCAGTGGGCTCAGCAGCAGATACCTGAGGAGCAGTGGTAGCTGCTAAATTCTGCTCAGGCACCTCTGCTTGTGTTTTGCAAGGTGTTGACATCCTTGTAAAGGTTTCAGCAGTTAAACTGTTTATTTGAATAGATGCACCTTGTTTTATTGCAGTAGGATCACTCTTACCAAGTTTCTTTTCAAAATAATAACTCAAAAATCTTGGAAATAGTAAGAATGCCTTTGTTTCAACATTTTTAACCAGATCATTAAAAATTTCCCGAGAATAGTTAAAATTTTCCCCTTGAAGAATAGCATATCCTAGATTTTGAATTTTTAATGGTATTTCGTTAAACGAAGTGGTTTTGTTTGAAACACACATTAGGAGGGTATGAAATAAAAATCTTGTTGCAGAAGGGAAGTAACCTTTTTGTAAGGTGTCCTTTTTTACTTCTGCATTATACCCTCTTTCCAGAAAATCATTTTTTAACTCGTTTTTGGGGAAAGATATTTTACCTTCCTGATCATCGAGTGAAAAGACCTCTGAAATTGATTATGGTGTAATCTTGACTGCTTTTCCCTTTAGAGTAGAGTTAATGGCTATGACAGTGTCACCTTGTTTGTCAAGGGTTACATTCTTCCAAAACTCTCTTTGGGTTGCCAAGTAAATTGAAGCGTCTGCTGTTATTTTGTACTTTGATGCAGAGATGGTATGAATGATGGAATCGAAAATTTCTGTGGTGCCGGATTTTGTGAGTAAACCCAGAAGATTGTGAGAAGGTTTGTGTGGAATTTCGATGGGTTTGGCCTTTTGAGAGACCTTTTGTGAAGATGATTTGGAAGTGGGTTTTGCAGATGGCTTCGATTTTGTCATTTTGAAGATGATGATCGAAGAAGATGTTGAAGGAATTTGAAGAAAAACTGCTTTGAGAAGAGAATTTTTGAGAATTCAATTCGACAGTAAACCCTGTTTTGGTGTGGAGTGGGGGTTTTATGGTGAAAAAGTGAATGCTGACGTGGCAGCGGTTACAAAAGGTCTGACCACTATGTACTGCCCACATGCCAACCTCTGAGGAAATGAAGGACAATACTTTTATGAAAGTTACTGATGAAGACAGTGGTTACAACGGTAACAATGAAAGCAGTGGATGATTTTTACTATCAGTGGATAGCATATCAGTGGATAAGACACTGCTTTTGAGCAACAGTGTTTATCAAGGAAATGAGAGAACAGAGGATGGCTTTCAGCAGTGGACATACATTTTGAAGTAGAGCAGACATTTGAACAAGCAGTGGTTATGGCAGACTTTTAAGGATTTTAATGAAAACATCATTTTTAGCTATTTTTAAGGATGGATTTTTGATTTTCTGAAAACATTTTAATGCTTTTATGCATAGAAAAACAAGATTTTGCTTGTTATTCCATGTTTAGCATGCCAATTTTAGAGACCAAGCTTTCAAAGGTGGCAGTATCTAATGCTTTTGTGAGCATATCTGCCAGCTGGTCTTTAGTTGGAACATGATGCAGAGAAATCAAACCTTTTTCATAGCAATCCCTCACAAAGTGATGTCTGATGTCGATGTGTTTGGTGGTTGAGTGAGAAACTGGATTTTTGATGATATTTTCTGCTGCCTGGATATCCAACATGAGTGGTGTCTTTAAGGCAGTGATACCAAAATCCAGCAACTGATTTTGAAGCCATAGGAGTTGGGCTGTACAGCTTGCAGCAGCAATGTATTCAGCTTCAGCAGTGGATGTTGAAACAGCTGCTTGCTTTTTGCTTTGCCATGAAACTAGGCAATCACCTAGAAACTGGCACCCTCCTGATGTGGACTTCCTTGTTGTGTTATGTCACACCCTGGCTTTGCGGAAGCGTGGTTAATTTGGTGTGACTTCTTAATACCATAGCTTAACCATAACAAAGCTATATGAAATAAAATCATGCAAGATCATCCATTTAATTAAGTTTTAAAAACCAAATACAACGACATTGTCTTAACGGAAACACATCCCTACGACATAAACATTGTTCAACAAACACAACATAACATAATGATAGTCTAAGGACTGTGACTTGTCCAGGAAAGAGTCACATTCCCTAAACCCGGATGACCTCGTAACTAGTGCAGCGGGAAAACGTGTCATACCACGCCAGATCCTTTAATTCCCTGAAATACATGTAAGTTGAAAAATCAACAATAATGTTGAGCGAGTTCATGTGAAAGTGAGTAAATAAACCTTTGTAAGTATGAGAATAGTCTTGGTATGTAGCAAATAAGGGAATTGAGATCACCAATGGTTTGCAAGGCCACTGATATATGTGAAGTGCAAATAGGGAGACTCAAACCTAGCAGATTTATGCGCGTTGGGCACAAAGTCACCCCGAGGTCCGTTTCTAGTTTGGCCTGGGGCTGGGCTCGCTACACCCAGATAGATCTACCGCTCCTGTACCTTGGTCCTACCATGAGGACTAATGGCCTCATATTGCTCCTACCCACTCACATGATCTAAGTAGTAAACCTCCTTACGCTAACCATACCATGTATAAAGTACTTGTAATCAAAGTAACATGTATTTCACCCCCGTAGTTTAGAAAACTGAAAGCAGTTAAGAGAAAAGGGGGACATGAACTCACAGTGGTGCGTCTCTACCAAGTATGTCTCCTGATCAAGCAGCTGTGTGACGACCTACACGTACTAATTCTATTAGACGGACGGCCGTGCCTTAGCTTTAAGGTTTAAGTTTATGGGAAATAGTTAGACAACTATTTCGTGTTTACATTCTGTATATACTTGGTAGTTATTTTCCTTCCCAAGGATGGGGGATTTAATACATGTGCGTTCGAAATATATTATTAAGTCTCACTTAAAATATATGTTATTTCTAACTCCCAAAATATAAATATTTTTCTCAAAAATAATATATTTTCTATTACATAAATTTTCCCAAAATAATACCTTGACAAAAATACGCGTTAAGTCATATTTTCTAAAAATGCGTAAGTTACGTTTTAATGATCGAGTGGTAATAATAATTACCAGTGTAACTTATATATATTTATCGCGTTCTATTTTGTGAAATCCCACCTCCGATATTTTGTAAATAGAGTCGTGGCGAAAACTATATTTCGAAAACAAGTCGAATAGTATTTCTAACACCTATAGGGAAAATAATTCTAAGTGTTAGGTTTTTAGAAAAATTTTGCCAGAGTTTCCTCTGTAACTGGAGGTGGCCACGCTTTCAAGCGTATCATTTTCTTTTATAAACCAAATCAACCATCTTTTCATTCAATCAAAACAATGTCCAAAACAACAAACTAGTAAATAAATATGTATATCGCATAAATTACATGAACTTGTGGTTTATCTAAAATATGAAGTAAATCCCATTACTTTTAGTGGATCTTTTGTATAAATCCATCCGGTTTCGTAAAAGTCTCATTTTTAAAGAAATTCAATCTTTACAACTTCTTGTAAAATTTGACAAAACTAGTTCTTTGTCGAAACTTAGTGTTACACAAGTATTTACACACTTGTGTGTTTGCCAAAATCATTCTTGTTTATGAAAGATCCGTCTTTAAAAGTATGTTTTCTCTTGACACGAGGTCCTTTGAAAATACCGTTTGTGGATCCGTAGATCTACTAGTTTTAAACACTATTTCACAAGTAAAATCATTTTTACACAAGTTCAAGTTTGATGTGTGGTAGATTTTCATCACTTAACCCTTGTTACACTTAAACAAGCTTTATGTCATAATCCATAATTATGACCAATCCGGGTTAAGCGATGATGCGAGCTACCACAACATAGATCGGGCCTAAATAACCACACAAATCAAATACTACAAGTTTTACACAACATATGAGCTTTTAACCACCACTTTTAGTGTTTTTAGTAGACTTTTATGCTTCAACTTGCATGTTTACGAGTTTTAGCCGTTACAAATCATATTAACCACTTTAAAATAGTTCGAGAAGGTGATTCAAGCAACTTACTACTAGCTCGAGGCTAGGGAAGAATCTAAGCGAAAAATGCGTGGATAAAAGCAATGTAGTGAGGTCCTTCGCCTTCCGATTGCACCAAGGTTCCTTATACGCGATCCTTAACACTTGAATGATCTTGGAATGTGAAGATCAAAACCAAAAATATGATGGGTGCTCAAGGGGGTGTTCGGCCGTAGCCTTTGAGAGAGAGAGAGGGAGTGTTTTGGTGAGTTGTGTAATGTGAAAGATCAAGTGTGTTTAGTGATGAACTTATAGACAATTCTTATGATAATTATCCAATGGATCATATGCTATCTAGATATTAAACATGTTAGATTATAATAATCATCAAAGGACAAGGGTGTCCCCCTTCTTGGGGACGGTTTGTAAAGGGGGGGGGTAGTTTGGTTCAAATCCAACTAATCACTAGTTATTAGTTAGGTTAGTTTAGGTAGTTAAGTGATTAACCTGGTTACTAGTGTGTAATGTGTTATGACGGGTGTTAGGGTATTCAGGGACCCTAACTGGCTCAGAAAAAGATAAACAATGAAAATGACAATATTTTCATGTTCCGGGTAAAATCCGGTTGTTCGGTTGGATGGTAACCCGTTAAAGCGTTAAACAAGCTTTAAAGTGTCGTTATTATTATTTTTAGTGACACAACTTATTCCTGACACTTTGGAAAGTGTCTAGTAATATTTTTCTCATGTTTTGGCACTTTATTGAGTAGCTAGATGCTGAATTATTAAGTTAAAGTGCTGAATTTTGTACTTAGAGTACGTTTTAGGCACATCCAGTCATTGTAACTCATTCCTAGAGACGCAGTTCTACAACCCTAGTATCCTTACACTCACCACTAGTGTAGTAAAATATTTCTGGCTCATACAGGCCTTAGAGGCAGTGTCTGCCTGATGCTGGCTTTATCAGCATGTTCAATAGGTTATCCGTTTATAGTGCTACTGTGCTTTTTGTGCATCATGTTTGTCACTAAGGTTCAGCATGTAAATAATGTAGCGACGGTAAGTAAAGTATGATGCAGGTATATGCATGTATCAGAAATCAAGTAGCAGTTCATCAGTAATTTCAAACAAGCACAGTAATTAAGCAGTAATTAATTATTAATTAAGTCGTACGGATACCTGGTTTAGTGAGGGTTGTCACATTCTCCCCCCGTTAGAAAAATTTCGTCCCGAAATTTTAAGTTCTGCTTGTAGATGCAGGGTTCTTAGGAAATAGGTGGGGGTATTTCTCTTTCATCCGGTCCTCACGCTCCCAGGTGTATTTAGGACCATGTCTGGCATTCCAACGAACCTTGACGAGCTTGACACTGCTCCGGCGGGTCTTGTTTACTTTCCAATCCGTGACCTCAACTGGTTCTTCAACGAAATGGAGCGTGTCGTCAACATGAATCTCGTCGATGGGAATGGCAATGGTATCTTGAGTTGGACTTTTCTTCAGGTTGGATACATGAAATGTATCGTGAACTGAATGGAATTTGGCAGGCAAGTCCAGCTTGTATGCTACTAGCCCTATTCTTTCCAAAATTCTGAAAGGACCAATGTAGCGCGGATTTAACTTTCCACGCTTTCCGAAGCGTGCCACACCCTTCTAGGGTGAAACTTTCAATAAAACCATTTCTCCAACTTGAAATTCCAAGTGTTTCCGGTTTGGATCTGCATAGGCTTTCTGTCTGTGGCGAGCTGCTTCGATGCGTTTTAGAATCTGCGCAATCTTGTCTGTCGTCTCTTGGACGATTTCGGGATCAGCAAGCTGCCTATCACCTGCGTCAGCCCAGCATAGGGGTGATCGGCACTTGCGTCCGTAAAGGGCTTCAAATGGCGCGACCCCAATACTGGTGTGGTAGCTGTTGTTGTATGAAAATTCGACCAAAGGCAAATGCTTATCCCAGCTACCGCCCAAATCCATAACACACGCTCTCAGCATGTCTTCCAAAGTCTGTATCGTCCGCTTGCTTTGACCGTCAGTTTGCGGATGAAACGCAATGCTCAGATTCAATTGCGAGCCAAAAGCTTCTTGGAAGGATTGCCAAATCCTTGATATGAACCTTCCGTCTCTATCGGAAATGATTGAGAGAGGCACTACATGACGTGCGACGATCTCTCTCATGTAAATTTCGGCCAACTTGCTCGTATTATCCTTCTCTCTGATATGTAAGAAGTCTGCTGACTTTGTTAATCGATCCACTATTACCCAAATAGTGTCATGGCCTTTTGGCGTTCTTGGCAACTTTGTAATAAAATCCATTGAGATTTGTTCCCATTTCCACTTGGGAATCTCGGGTTGTTGCAGAAGTCCTGAAGGCTTCTGGTATTCCGCTTTCACCTTAGCACACGTTAGACACTTGCTCACATAAACAGCAACATCGCCTTTCATCCTAGGCCACCAATAATAATCTTTGAGATCCTGGTACATCTTATCCGCTCCAGGGTGGATAGAGTACCGCGACTTGTGAGCTTCATAAAAAATAACCTTCCTTAAATCACCAAACAGAGGAACCCAAATCCTTTTCTCAAAACATAACGTTCCTTCCTCGTTTGGTACCAGTAGCTTCTCCATCCCACGGAGATATTCCTCTTCGAGGTTTCTTTCCTTAAGAGTTTCTTTCTGCGCGGCACGAATGCGCAAGGAAAGATCGGTCCGGATAATCATTTCTAAAGCCCTAACCCTTATGGGCTTGATCCTCTCCTTTCGACTTAGGGCATCGGCGACCACATTCGCCTTCCCTGGATGATACTTTATCTCGCAGTCGTAATCGTTCAGCAACTCAACCCATCGTCTTTGCCTCATATTCAGCTCCTTCTGGCTGAATATGTGTTGTAGGCTCTTGTGATCTGTAAAAATTGTACACTTTGTACCATAAAGGTAGTGTCTCCAGATCTTTAATGCAAATACCACTGCGCCAAGTTCCAAATCATGTGTGGTATAGTTCTTTTCGTGCACTTTCAATTGACGTGATGCGTAAGCAATAACCTTTTGGCGTTGCATCAACACGCAACCCAATCCTTGACGCGAGGCGTCACAGTATACCACGAAATCGTCTGTACCTTCCGGTAGTGCTAAGATTGGCGCATTGCAGAGCTTATCCTTCAATGTCTGGAACGCTTCTTCCTGTTTGATTTCCCAATCAAACTTCTTATCTTTCTGCGTGAGGAGCGTGAATGGTTGGGCGATTTTTGAAAAATCCTCAATGAATCTTCGATAATAGCCAACCAAACCCAAGAATTGTCGAATCTCGGTTGGCGTCTTTGGCGTTTCCCAATTCTTGATCGCTTCGATCTTGGTTGGATCCACGTGGATTCCATCTCCATTTACCACGTGCCCAAGGAATTGTATTTCTCGTAGCCAAAACTCGCACTTAGAGAACTTGGCATACAGCTGTTCTTTCTTTAACAGCTCCAAAATAGCTCTTAGGTGTTGCTCATGCTCAGCCTTCGTCTTTGAATAAATCAAGATATCATCGATGAATACTATCACGAACTTATCCAAGTACGGCTTGCAAACTCTATTCATCAAGTCCATAAAGACTGCAGGTGCGTTTGTCAACCCAAACGGCATAACAAGGAACTCGTAGTGTCCATAACGAGTTCTGAAGGCTGTCTTCGGGATACTCTCCTCTTGTATCCTTAACTGATGGTATCCAGATCGAAGATCAATCTTTGAATAAAAGCTTGAGCCTTGCAGTTGGTCAAACAGATCATCAATTCTTGGCAGAGGATATCTATTCTTGATCGTCAGCTTGTTCAGCTCCCGGTAGTCGATGCACATACGAAAACTACCGTCCTTCTTCTTGACAAACAGGACCGGAGCTCCCCAAGGCGAGAAGCTTGGTCGGATAAATCCCTTGTCTAACAACTCTTGAAGTTGTGTCGACAGTTCCTGCATTTCAGACGGAGCAAGTCTATAAGGTGCCTTAGCCACAGGCGCGGCGCCTGGAACTAAGTCAATGCGGAACTCTACTTGTCTCTGGGGTGGCAGTCCAGGTAAGTCCTCTGGGAAGACTTCTGGATATTCCCTCACGACAGGGATGTCTTCTATTCCCGACTCAGCAGCCTTCTTATCCACAATGTGTGCCAGGAAGGCAACACATCCCTTTTGCAAACACTTTCGCGCTTTCAGGCAGCTGATAATTCTTAACGGCGTCTCACGCTTCTCCCCGTGAACCACAATTGTTTCACCATCTTCGGTTGGGATACGAACGACCTTTTCGTGACAAACTATTTCTGCCTTGTTGCTTGATAACCAATCCATTCCTACCACCACGTCGAAGCTTCCCAACTGGACTGGTAGTAGATCCAAAGCAAACTCACGCTCTCCCAATTCGATCACACAACCTCTGATTACTTCATTGGCTTCTACTAACTTCCCATTAGCCAATTCGATTGAGTACGGAATATCTAACTTATTAGCGGCTAAACCAAGCATATTCTTAAACTCTAACGACACGAAGCTATAATCGGCACCAGTATCAAATAAAACGGATGCATAGCGTTGGTTTACAGGGAACGTACCAGTGACAACATTGGGATCCTGGCGCGCCTCCCTTGCTTCAATATTAAACACTCTTCCACGGGCTTGGTTTAACTCTGGGCAGTTCCTCTTAAAGTGCCCGATATCACCACAGTTAAAGCATCCAAGTCTTTGCCCGTTTCCACCTCCATTTCCAGCTTGATTATTCCTTTGGTTATGATTCACAGCGCCCGCTTGATTAGCATTGTTGCCTCGATTCCCATTACCTCCATTGTTTCCTTGTGGGCTATTTCCATTCCCACCCCGGTTGTTATTTCTGTTTCCGGATCCTCCCTGGCCTCCCTGGCCAGCAGTGGCCCAACAAGTGTCCTTCAAGTGGCCAGGTTTTCCACATGCTTCGCATACTTTCACACTACAATGGCCAGTATGGTGGCGTTGGTAGGTATTACACTTGGGCTGGGTGCCCATATATCCTTTTCCTTTCTTTCCACTACCAGCTGTAACCTGAGCTGGCGTGCCTGATCCTCCTTTCTTAACCACCACACTGGCACCCTGCTTGAAGTTCGAGAACTTCCGTTTGTTACCTCCTGATGACTCGACGTGAGTCTCTTTCTTCTTAGTCTCAGCATCACCAAACTTGTTCAGGCGAATAGCCTCCTCTGTGAGAGCCACGCTCAAATCGATTGCCTCAGTAATTGTCGCAGGCTTGGATGAGGTCACCATGCTTATGATTTGAGGAGCTAATCCCCAAATGAAACGTTCAATCCGCTTGAACTCCGGAGTGACCATGTAGGGTACCACATGCGATAAGTCATGGAACCTTTGAACGTATTCTGCGATCCTTGGACTTTCCATTTTCAAATGCCAGAACTCGGTTTCCAATCTTTGGATTTCCGCGCGAGAGCAGTACTTTTTGCGCATAAGTTCCTTCAGCTCGGTCCAGGTTAGCGCGTAGGCAGCAGCTTCACCAAGTGTCTGTACTTGCAAATTCCACCAAGAGAGGGCTCCATCCAAGAATAGCCCTGAGATATAGGTGACTTGCTGATCTAGTGCGCATTTGCTCATGCGAAGAACAGATTCAGTTTTCTCAGCCCAACGAACAAAGGCGACAGCACCTCCTGTGCCATCAAAGTTGACCGGTTTGCAGTCTAGAAACTGCTTGTAGGTGCACCCTGCACATACATTATAACATGTGAACGGCATTAGCGTCTTTGCTAAAGATATCCAATTAGGTCATGGTATGTCTAAATGTCTCAGTATTACCATGAGGTGTATTGTTGTTGCCATTGTTGTTTGAGCTGCTTCCGCTGGGTCCTCCTTGCGAAGCGGCGTATTGTGCGATGGCAGCAGCGATGACTTGTTGGAGTTCTGCCTCATTGGTAGGCATGCGTGTCTCACGTCTCGGCGGCATCTTCTAAAAGATGTGTTTACATCGGTCAGGCCATAATAAAGATCCCATATTATAATACATACGCTTTATAGTAATAGTACATAACATCTCGTGTTATAATCATATCAATCACACAACATCCCATGTCACAAACATCAATCACACAACATCCCATGTCCTAGAATATAAATAACCAAATCAAGCATCAAATATGATGAGAATACTGCGATTGCCATATATCGAGACCACATAGTAAGCGTACACGTACATCACGGTGTCATACAACATCAGTCGACTAAGGGCTACATCACCCTAGTCCAAAAACTATATCAAATCAGTGTCAGTACATCAAATACATGTCAACAAAAATCAGAATCATAATGTAGTCTCCAAAAATGCTGTGCAGTCAAAAGCAATCGCCGTCTTCTCACCAACGTCTACCCATATGGTACTGAAGAGCTCTACACGGATGGCGGTGGAGGAGGGGGAAAGTGAGTGTAAAACAAGCGACGCAAATGGAGCCAGTCCTCCTCCATGGCTCTCTGGGTACGCAAGAAAGAAGCAACCTGCTGCTCTAGGGCAAAAAGGCGTGCAGCATAGTCAGGTAACAATGGTCGAGGGTGCTGCAAAGGAGAGTGGGTCTGACCCTGACACTGACACGGCGGCGGCTGGGCTCTCTCAAGCTCCTGAATGCGCTGCGTGTGTGCCTCGTGCTGGGCGACAAAAGACATCAGAACGTCCTCAATAGTATACCCCATATGGAAAGAATGGTAGGGGTCGGTCGGTGGCATAACAGAAGGTAACGCCAAGAGAAATGGCTCACTGGTGGGATCAAAAGGTGCCACATGAAATGGAGAAACAGGGGGAAAAGTAGCAGACGGTGGTATAGCAGGGATAGATACCGGTATATGTCCAAATGGGTGAGCCGAAGAACCTTCTCCAGGTCGCACTGGAGGTGTAAACCGAGGAAATGAAAAGGAGGTATCAATGTGACGGGTATCAGTGATCTGAGGGGGAATAGGTGGAACCTCATCATCAGCAGGAATCCACCCATGCTGGGCGTGCTCATCTCGTGGGTCAATCTGTGCCTCAAAAAGTGCATGATCAAACTGAACTGGCATAGGATCATGGTGAGGTGGAAAAAAAGGGTCAACTGGTGCATCAGCAATAAGGGGGAATCAACATGATCAGCAGCAATGACATGATCGCCCTCTAACAACGGGGCATCCACTGGGTGATCATCAATAGGTGGGTCAGCAATGACAGGATCAATAGGCATGCCAGCATGAGCAGGGTCATGCTCAAGCACTGGGTCAGGAGCAGCCACTGGCTCAAGGGCCATGGCAGGCTCGGGATCATCAAAGGCCATCTCAAAATCAAACTCGGGATAGCATATCAGTGGATAGCATATCAGTGGATAAGACACTGCTTTTGAGCAACAGTGTTTATCAAGGAAATGAGAGAACAGAGGATGGCTTTCAGCAGTGGACAGACATTTTGAAGTAGAGCAGACATTTGAACAAGCAGTGGTTATGGCAGACTTTTAAGGATTTTAATGAAAACATAATTTTTAGCTATTTTTAAGGATGGATTTTTTATTTTCTGAAAACATTTTAATGCTTTTATGCATAGAAAAACAAGATTTTGCTTGTTATTCCATGTTTAGCATGCCAATTTTAGAGACCAAGCTTTCAAAGGTGGCAGTATCTAATGCTTTTGTGAGCACATCTGCCAGCTGGTCTTTAGTTGGAACATGATGCAGAGAAATCAAACCTTTTTCATAGCAATCCCTCACAAAGTGATGTCTGATGTCGATGTGTTTGGTGGTTGAGTGAGAAACTGGATTTTTGATGATATTTTCTGCTGCCTGGCTATCCAACATGAGTGGTGTCTTTAAGGCAGTGATACCAAAATCCAGCAACTGATTTTGAAGCCACAGGAGTTGGGCTGTACAGCTTGCAGCAGCAATGTATTCAGCTTCAGCAGTGGATGTTGAAACAGCTGCTTGCTTTTTGCTTTGCCATGAAACTAGGCAATCACCTAGAAACTGGCACCCTCCTGATGTGGACTTCCTTGTTGTGTTATGTCACACCCTGGCTTTGCGGAAGCGTGGTTAATTTGGTGTGACTTCTTAATACCATAGCTTAACCATAACAAAGCTATATGAAATAAAATCATGCAAGATCATCCATTTAATTAAGTTTTAAAAACCAAATACAACGACATTGTCTTAACGGAAACACATCCCTACGACATAAACATTGTTCAACAAACACAACATAACATAATGATAGTCTAAGGACTGTGACTTGTCCAGGAAAGAGTCACATTCCCTAAACCCGGATGACCTCGTAACTAGTGCAGCGGGAAAATGTGTCATACCGCGCCAGATCCTTTAATTCCCTGAAATACATGTAAGTTGAAAAATCAACAATAATGTTGAGCGAGTTCATGTGAAAGTGAGTAAATAAACCTTTGTAAGTATGAGAATAGTCTTGGTATGTAGCAAATAAGGGAATTGAGATCACCAATGGTTTGCAAGGCCACTGATATATGTGAAGTGCAAATAGGGAGACTCAAACCTAGCAGATTTATGCGCGTTGGGCACAAAGTCACCCCGAGGTCCGTTTCTAGTTTGGCCTGGGGCTGGGCTCGCTACACCCAGATAGATCTACCGCTCCTGTACCTTGGTCCTACCATGAGGACTAATGGCCTCATATTGCTCCTACCCACTCACATGATCTAAGTAGTAAACCTCCTTACGCTAACCATACCATGTATAAAGTACTTGTAATCAAAGTAACATGTATTTCACCCCCGTAGTTTAGAAAACTGAAAGCAATTAAGAGAAAAGGGGGACATGAACTCACAGTGGTGCGTCTCTACCAAGTATGTCTCCTGATCAAGCAGCTGTGTGACGACCTACACGTACTAATTCTATTAGACGGACGGCCGTGCCTTAGCTTTAAGGTTTAAGTTTATGGGAAATAGTTAGACAACTATTTCGTGTTTACATTCTGTATATACTTGGTAGTTATTTTCCTTCCCAAGGATGGGGGATTTAATACATGTGCGTTCGAAATATATTATTAAGTCTCACTTAAAATATATGTTATTTCTAACTCCCAAAATATAAATATTTTTCTCAAAAATAATATATTTTCTATTACATAAATTTTCCCAAAATAATACCTTGACAAAAATACGCGTTAAGTCATATTTTCTAAAAATGCGTAAGTTACGTTTTAATGATCGAGTGGTAATAATAATTACCAGTGTAACTTATATATATTTATCGCGTTCTATTTTGTGAAATCCCACCTCCGATATTTTGTAAATAGAGTCGTGGCGAAAACTATATTTCGAAAACAAGTCGAATAGTATTTCTAACACCTATAGGGAAAATAATTCTAAGTGTTAGGTTTTTAGAAAAATTTTGCCAGAGTTTCCTCTGTAACTGGAGGTGGCCACGCTTTCAAGCGTATCATTTTCTTTTATAAACCAAATCAACCATCTTTTCATTCAATCAAAACAATGTCCAAAACAACAAACTAGTAAATAAATATGTATATCGCATAAATTACATGAACTTGTGGTTTATCTAAAATATGAAGTAAATCCCATTACTTTTAGTGGATCTTTTGTATAAATCCATCCGGTTTCGTAAAAGTCTCGTTTTTAAAGAAATTCCATCTTTACAACTTCTTGTAAAATTTGACAAAACTAGTTCTTTGTCGAAACTTAGTGTTACACAAGTATTTACACACTTGTGTGTTTGCCAAAATCATTCTTGTTTATGAAAGATCCGTCTTTAAAAGTATGTTTTCTCTTGACACGAGGTCCTTTGAAAATACCGTTTGTGGATCCGTAGATCTACTAGTTTTAAACACTATTTCACAAGTAAAATCATTTTTACACAAGTTCAAGTTTGATGTGTGGTAGAGTTTCATCACTTAACCCTTGTTACACTTAAACAAGCTTTATGTCATAATCCATAATTATGACCAATCCGGGTTAAGCGATGATCCGAGCTACCACAACATAGATCGGGCCTAAATAACCACACAAATCAAATACTACAAGTTTTACACAACATATGAGCTTTTAACCACCACTTTTAGTGTTTTTAGTAGACTTTTATGCTTCAACTTGCATGTTTACGAGTTTTAACCGTTACAAATCATATTAACCACTTTAAAATAGTTCGAGAAGGTGATTCAAGCAACTTACTACTAGCTCGAGGCTAGGGAAGAATCTAAGCGAAAAATGCGTGGATAAAAGCAATGTAGTGAGGTCCTTCGCCTTCCGATTGCACCAAGGTTCCTTATACGCGATCCTTAACACTTGAATGATCTTGGAATGTGAAGATCAAAACCGAAAATATGATGGGTGCTCAAGGGGGTGTTCGGCCGTAGCCTTTGAGAGAGAGAGAGGGAGTGTTTTGGTGAGTTGTGTAATGTGAAAGATCAAGTGTGTTTAGTGATGAACTTATAGACAATTCTTATGATAATTATCCAATGGATCATATGCTATCTAGATATTAAACATGTTAGATTATAATAATCATCAAAGGACAAGGGTGTCCCCCTTCTTGGGGACGGTTTGTAAAGGGGGGGGGGTAGTTTGGTTCAAATCCAACTAATCACTAGTTATTAGTTAGGTTAGTTTAGGTACTTAGGTGATTAACCTGGTTACTAGTGTGTAATGTGTTATGACGGGTGTTAGGGTATTCAGGGACCGTAACTGGCTCAGAAAAAGATAAACAATGAAAATGACAATATTTTCATGTTCCGGGTAAAATCCGGTTGTTCGGTTGGATGGTAATCCGTTAAAGCGTTAAACAAGCTTTAAAGTGTCGTTATTATTATTTTTAGTGACACAACTTATTCCTGACACTTTGGAAAGTGTCTAGTAATATTTTTCTCATGTTTTGGCACTTTATTGAGTAGCTAGATGCTGAATTATTAAGTTAAAGTGCTGAATTTTGTACTTAGAGTACGTTTTAGGCACATCCAGTCATTGTAACTCATTCCTAGAGACGCAGTTCTACAACCCTAGTATCCTTACACTCACCACTAGTGTAGTAAAATATTTCTGGCTCATACAGGCCTTAGAGGCAGTGTCTGCCTGATGCTGGCTTTATCAGCATGTTCAATAGGTTATCCGTTTATAGTGCTACTGTGCTTTTTGTGCATCATGTTTGTCACTAAGGTTCAGCATGTAAATAATGTAGTGACGGTAAGTAAAGTATGATGCAGGTATATGCATGTATCAGAAATCAAGTAGCAGTTCATCAGTAATTTCAAACAAGCACAGTAATTAAGCAGTAATTAATTATTAATTAAGTCGTACGGATACCTGGTTTAGTGAGGGTTGTCACATGTTACATCCAGCAAAGTCACTGTCTGAAAATCCTGAAAGCTTGATATTCCCATTAGCTGGATACCAGATACCAAGTGTGGGAGCACTTTTTATGTATCTGAATATCCTTTTTACAGCAATAAGGTTGGATTTTCTAGGGGCTGATTGACTTCTTGCACAAACACATGTTGCAAACATGATGTCTGGCCTAGATGCAGTTAGGTACAAAAGAGACCCAATCATGCTTCTATAAAGAGTTTGGTCAATCAGCTCATCCTTTTCATCAGATATGACCAGCTTATTTGTTGCCATGGGTGTGCTGCATGGTTTACAATCATTCATATCAAATTTGTTTAAAAGTTCTTTTGCATATTTGCTTTGATGAATGAAAGTTCCATTTTGCATTTGCTGAACTTGGAGACCAAGAAAGCATTGCAGCTCACCCATTGCACTCATTTCAAACTCAGTTGTCATGAGTTCCCTAAACTCTTCACACATTTTATTACATGTGCTTCCAAAAATAATGTCATCCACATAAATTTGGACAATCATTAAATCCTTTCCTCTCCATTTTAGAAACAGTGTTTTATCAATGGTACCTCTTTTGAAACCATTTGAGAGTAGAAAGGTGGAAAGAGTTTCATACCAAGCCCTAGGTGCTTGTTTCAGGCCATACAAGGCTTTGTTTAGCATGTAGACATGATCTGGATAAAATGGATCCTCAAAACCTGGAGGTTGACAAACATACACCTCTTCTTGAATTGTACCATAGAGGAAAGCACTTTTGATATCCATTTGGAACACCTTCATGTTGTGGTTGACAGCAAAGGCCAGGAACAGTCTTATAGCTTCCAATCTTGCTACAGGGGCAAATGTTTCATCATAATCAATCCCCTCTTCCTGTCTGTAACCTTGAACCACAAGCCTGGCTTTATTCTTGACAACAATGCCCCTTTCATCAGTTTTGTTTTTGAAGACCCACTTTGTGCCGATGGGACTCACATCTTTTGGCAGTGGTACAAGCTCCCAAACTTGTTGTCTTTTAAACTGTTGGAGCTCTTCTTGCATAGCTTCTACCCAGCTGTTGTCTTTCAGTGCCTCTTGGTACTTGACTGGCTGATGAAGTGATAGAAAACCAGCAAAAAGACAAATGTTTTGGGTTTGGCTTCTTGTGAGCACCCCTTCATTGATGTTGCCAATGATTTGATCAGGTGGATGAGAACTCAAGAAGATTAAATCTCCTTGGTATGGAATGATGGCATTTGTTGGTGAAGGCTGCAAATGTGTATCATCTGAGCTATCCACTGCTGGAGACTTTGATGACCCAGTAGTGGTTTCAAAAGGTGGTGGAATATGAGGTAAAGATGAGGACACATGCTGACTTTTATCCACTGTTTGGGGACTTTTGTCAGCAGTGTTTGATGATGTGGAAGCAGTGGTTGATGGGCTACTTTGGTCAACAACTATTGAGGTAGCAGTGGTTGAGCTTTGACAGCTGTTTTGAACAACTGATGCTTTTCCCATTGTGGCAGACTTTTGAGGGATGATGATTTCATACCCATAGTCTGGTGTTGAATCCTCTGATGGACCTGCACTGTTAGTCTTGACAGCAGTATTTTCAAAAGTGAATTTATCAAGATCAAACAGATCTGCAGGATTTGCTGGGATTTTCATTGATGAAAGTTCATTGAACTTTACATTCAAGGTCTCCTCCACTGCCTTGGTCCGTGTATTAAACACTTTGTAGGCCTTGGCAGTGGTTGAGTATCCCAGATGATAACCACAGTCAATTTTGGCTGCAAATTTTGAAATGGAATCTTTTAAGTTCAAAATAAAGCATGGGCAGCCAAATACCTTGAAATACGAGATCAGTGGTTTGATTTTATACAGAATTTCATAAGCAGTCTTTTTGTGCCTAGGGTTTATTAAAACTCTGTTTTGGACATAGCAAGCAGTGTTTACTGCCTCTGCCCAAAAAGTTAATGGCAAACCTGAATTAGCAAGCATGGTTCTGGCAGCCTCAATCAAAGTTCTGTTCTTTCTTTCAACTACCCCATTTTGCTCTGGTGTTCTAGGGATGTTGTACTGCCTTACAATCCCTTTCTTCACACAGAAGGCATCCAACTCCTTATTTTTGAATTTTGTGCCATTGTCACTCCTGAAGACTTTTACTGGAAGGTCAAATTGCTTTTCAACCTGTATCACAAAGTCTTGCAAAATGCCTGCAGTCTCATCTTTTGAGTGTAAAAAGAAAGTCCATGTAAACCTAGAGAAGTCATCAACAATAACCAAACAATATCTTTTCTTCTTGAGACTCATGACTTGAACTGGGCCAAACAAATCCATGTGCAGCATTTGCAAACACTGGGTTGTTTTGGACGTTTCAATGGACTTGTAAGAACTTTTATGCTGTTTTCATTTTAAACAGGAAATGCAATGTTCAGGACATGAAAACAATTTTTGTGGCAAGCCTCTTACAAGGCCATTTTTTGAAATTTCTGTGATTGTCTTGAGATTTGTGTGTCCCAGTCTCCTGTGCCAAAGTTTTGTCTCTTTGTTAGAGGCAGCTGAGAACAGACAGGCATCAGCTCTGGGACACTCTTTTGACATATCAACAACATAAACATTGCCACTTCTTTGAGCAACAAGTTTTGTTTGACCAGTGTTTATTATTGCTTCAATCTTTTTAACCATTTCTGGTCCAACAATCCTACAACACTCCTTTGTGAAGAATGACCCATACCCCTTATCACTCATTTGTGAAACACTCAGGAGGTTGAATTTTAGATTGTCTATCAGATTGGCATTTTCAAATTTTACATTTCCTGACTGCACTGTACCAGACCCCAGAACTTTCCCTTTACTATTATTCCCAAAGGATATATCACCCCCTCCATGGATTTTGAAGTCTTTGAGGAGGGCTTTACATCCTGTCATGAGCCTGGAGCCTCCACTATCTACATACCAAAGGCTATCAAAGCATGCAGAAGCTCCCTGCACATGAAGTAATAGGATTAGTTCATTAGGGTCTCCAAAGCCAATAAGGCTTTGGATGGGGTCTCAACAGTGTCTGGGATGGATGCAGATTGATGGACAGTGGTTAGGTCAGGGGTTTGGACAGTTTTAGGACTGTTTCTTGCTAACCACTGTTGGGGGTCTTGACCAATCACCTGTTGGTACCCAAAAGGATGCCTATTCACTTTAGGTTTAGAGGGCCTTTTGTAGGCCTCATAAACGTGTGGAACCCTATGGTATGGTGGTTGTCCCTTACCTCTTCTGAATTGATTGGCAGGGGGTGCATCAGTAACCTGAACATCTCTTTTGACAGATGTTTGGTTCAGCTGTTTTGTGACAGCTGTTTGAACTGGCACAAACAGTGGTTGGTTTTTGGTGAATTTGACAGATGATGTTGATGGACTCAAGGATGTTTTAGCAGTGTATTCATTCCTTTTCACATCAAAGTTTTTGAGATACACACATGCTTGAGTTTTGTGGTTTGATTTACCACAAACAATGCAACTTTCAGCAGAAACAATGACACTTGTTTTGTTCAAATCATATGCTTTTAAATGGAAACAGTCTTTTGTTAGATGATTCCTTTTCTCACAGAATTCACAAAACAGGTTATTGATCTTTTCTTTCTTCTTTCTCTTTTCGGACTCCTTTGCAACAGAGGTTTTAACCTCTGTTGGAATATCCTTGAGAGGAATGACTTTAGCTTTTGGAGCTTTAACACCATCAGAGGATGTAAAGTCCATGGGCTTGAAATTTTCAAGAATATCGCACTCATCAGACCATGTTGGTTTAAACTGATATTTTTCAAGCTCCTCAAAAGTAGAGGATCCCATTGGTCTGTCAAGTGTGATTTTGTTACCAAGTTTATCAGTGATTTTCGCTTCTTGGCCATTCTTGTTTGTGGGGATGAACTCAGTGGTTACATCAGTGGTTTGAACAGATTTTTCAACAGCAGTGTTTTCATCATCATGTTTTCTATAACCAATACCAAATTTCACATTTCTTTTAATCTGTTTTTCAAGCAATAACTCATATCCTTTGCAGGATTCCACCCATTTCTCACATGTGATTTGGGTGGACTCTAACTCCTTTTTGCAAACTTGGTATTTTTCTACCATAGTTTGGAGTTGAGTTTTGGTTATGCTTTGCTCTTCTTTGAGACTGCTGATTTCTTTACCTTTTTCAGCCAATTTGTTTCTAAGTTCTTTTAAAGACTTTTCAAATTTGACTTCTTCAGACAAGACTTTGTCCCTAAGGTTTTCATTTACCTCTTTGATGTTAGCAAATGCAATAATGCATTGGTCTGAACACAGTTTTTCAAGAACTTGAGGAGATACCTTGGCAGCAGCCATCATTGCACAATCACATTGATGATTTTCTTCATCGTCAGCTCTAACTTCTTTCTCACCTGCTTTCTTCTCTTCCTCTTCTTCTTTATCCTCTTCGGACCATGGGTCTGTCAGTGGTTCAATCAGGGTTACTGAACTTTCTCCCAGTAGTAGTTCACAAGCCACAGCAGTAACCACTGCTTCAGCCACCTCATCCACTGTTTCAGCACTTAGCTGTTCACCTTCAGTTTCAATCCCCTCTGGTATTGACTCTAAAGCCATCAAACAAAATTCATCATTAGAAGGTTCATTAAAGGCATAGAGTGCAAAATTTTCATCACCAAGCTCATCAGGCATACTGCTCCAGTCAACAAAGCCTTGAGTGAAGAAGCTTTGCTGATCTGGTTGTACTGCTGCTGGAGCAGTTTTTTGAGGTGCAACAGTTTGCACTTGTGCCTGAGGGACAGGGGTTTGAACGTACTGAATTTGTGGAACAGTGGTTTGGACATAATGCACAGGCACAGGGGTTGCAGCATAGTGAGCAGTGTTAACATGGGCTGCAGGGGTATATTAGGTATAGTGAACAGTGCTTTGATTTTGTGGTCTAGGGTTTTAGCTGGGATGAGTGATTATAGGGCCAGTAGTTTGACTCCTGCATTCCCTAGCAAAATGACCTAGCCGATTGCACTTATAACACTTGATTTTAGATTTATCCAACCCAACCCTTAAATTCCCATGTAACCCTGGGAATTTTCTCCCTGTTCTTTTGTAGAATTTGCTTGTTCTTACACTAAGCAAAGCCAATTGATGCAAAATGTCCATCTCTTCTAAGTCAGTGGGATCAAAGTGTTGCAAATCATTGAGTTCAAAGCACAAATTATCTGACATCTGGTTTTCACAATTTGCAGTAAAAGCATAATTTGCAGAGTGAGGATCAGGGTTGTTAAAGTTTCCACCAGCAGTTATATCAATGAAATGATCATAACCCTGTTCCTTACCACTGCTACCAGATTCTTCCTGACCAAGAAGAGCTGTGCTACCGAATGAGTAATCATCAGTAACTTTGCCAGACTCTTACAACTTCTTTTTCTGGTTCAACTCCCTTTCATAGCTCAGGAGTCTACCATGAAGTTGGGTCAGGGTCAGATATTTGAACTCAGCAGAATTTCTAGTGACAAAAGCTATGGTATCCCATTTTTCAGGTAGTGATCTAAGGAACCTGCTATTTTGAGTTGAATTTGGAAATGTTACTTTAACAAGCCTTAGTTCACTAATGAGACAACTGAATCTCTCAAATTGCCGAGTCAATGATTCACCCTTAATGTGACAAAATGTTTCATACTGCTGATTCAGAATTTCCCTATTGTTTTCAATGACTTCTTTTGTTCCCCCAAACTGTTCCTTCAAAGCATCCCATAGCTCTTTGGCACTGTTGCAATGTAACAGTCCAGCATAGATCTCATTGGGTAATGCAGATGCTATGATGCTAAATGCTTTGGCATCGAGTTCGAACTTTTGAAAATCAGTTTCAGTATAGTTTTCATATGGTTTAGGTACGAACTTCTTTGGATCCTCAGCACTTTGCACCATAGGAACATGGGGACCGAAAACAACAGACCTCCAACATCCAGTGTTCTGTTGAGCAAGGATGTGACCCATCCTTCTCTCCCAGATGTTGTATTCATTACGTTTAAGCATGGGTGGTTTGAAAAGCGAGCCAACGTTATTCTTATCATCTTGTGATTGTGACGTCATCCTGGTTGTTTTACAAGCACTGATTAATCAACTTTGATGGTGATTAAACCTTACTCTGTTTTTCAACACAAACGAACAAACTATCAGTATTAACGATTATGAGCTGAACTATTTATGTCAAAATGATTGTTAAATCAAATTTGACTGTCCTCGCTCTGATACCAATTGTTGGATCTGAGTTTGGTTTTGATTATGTTTTTACGTTTGAATTAGATGAAGATGAATGAGTTGTGCAGCGGAATTAAGATGGAAACAAACTTTACACACAATCAAACGAGAGTATTGCTTTGATCAAAACATTTTCTACACATAACCGAAAGATTGAATTTAATTTCAACAACGATTACAATGCAATGCTTGATACAAACTCCCCCTCAGCCAGAGCTTAGTGTTTGTTCGTGCAGAGAAAATGATTTTTGCAAAGAGCTAATAGAACAGTACAGAGCACTGTTCTATTTATAGGCACTAGCAAACTACTGAGCATCTAAGCTGACCTCACCTTGAAAGTGACATCTAACCTCCTAACAAACTCTAACCTCTGATCAATACAAACACTGCTATGCTAACTACTGCTAATACATTTCATTTCATAACAGACATCTAAATAACTGCTGCATCCTTCCACTGTTGTGAACCCAGCAGTACTTGTCCGGATCAGCAGTGCTTGACTCAAAGGCAGTAGATTGAGCAGCAGAGCTTTAGTCTTTCATCAAGTCTTTACTTGATCAGCAGTTTATAGGTCAGCAGTTAGTACGATCAGTAGATAGGAGGTCAACAGATGTTGAAACCACTTTCAAGGGGAGAGACTTGTACAAAACATCTGCTTATTCTGGATCCACTGCTCTGATCCAGTTTTGGCTTTAATTATCTGTTCCTCTGGTAGAGTTCAATCCCAACAGTAGCAAATTTCATTTTGAACTTTGACTCGACTGAAAAGGTCGGAACCGAAAGTCAAAGCAAAGTCAATTTGCTTGAATTTTGGCTCATAACTAGCCAAAAGAAATGAAATAGACTAGGAGAAACACTTACTTGTGTTTTGAAGAAGGATTAGAACTAAGAAAAGGAGGCCTCAAAGGAGAAGCAAGCTCCAAGAATGCAAAGAGGAAGAAACTTCACACTTGACTTTGAAGTGGTGTGATGAAAATGGATAAATCAAAGGGGTATTTATAGTGTTTTAGGAAAAAGGAGATGTTGCCAAGTGTCTTAGGGAGTTTCTTAGTATCCTAACATGTGTTAACACTGATGTGCTCAAAGTAGTTTAATTAAAACAACTAAAATTACCCTAAATCTAGACTCAAAGTAATACTCTAGACTCTCTAAAACTCGACTAAACTATTAATCGGCAAGCGAACCGATCGACTATAGTAAAGCTAAGTAAGTCCGGATATCGAACCCACGAGACTCGATTAAATTACGGTAAGACTCTATCTAGACTAAGACTAACACGAACTTAACTAATTGTTTATTTGATTGGGGGGGGGGGTTACTAAAAATCCTAAAATTGCAATTAAAATTAACTAGATTTACTAGAGACGAATTTGGACGATGGTTTTAACTCAGAGATGATGAAGACTACCTAGGTTTAGAATACCTCTTGTTATTGAAAGTCTTTCTATCGGAAATTAATGTGATTTGGAACCGGGATCTTTCGATACTAAACCCTAAGTGAAACCGAACATGACCCCAGACCCTTCTCAGGAAGACACCTATGGACCTCTACAAGGCTGTTAAGACTACTGGTTTGCTAGACTCCTTCTCGGTTATCTAGGTTCTAAGAAAGTGCCCTAAAGTGGCTAACTACCTCTCAGCGGAAAGTCTAAGGCGACTATTGGGTTCAACTTGGTTTAATAGACAAGTTATGTGTCGCAGCCCCCGACCCCTACCCCGGGAACGGGCGTTGCAAGGGCAGTATCAGTGGTATCGGTGTTTATTAATTTGGCAGCGGAATACATTAGGACCGTAGTTAGGAAATATTTTTATCAGAGTAAAACATCAAACTTTTTATAATAATAAATCATTGGGATAAAACCCAAGTTCATTGACAATACATATGTAGGGGTAAACCCTAATTATTGAAAACAAAAACTCCTTTTTATTTAGGTAACTTTTTTAGCCACTTTTCCAAGCCTTTAGTGCTCTCCAGCTGGCTTCTATTGGCTTTCACTTTTTGTTACCTGAAACGCGTTTAAAAACATTTTATCAGCAAGAAATACTGGCGAGTGCATCCCAGTTTAATCAAAACGGTTTTTATAATTTCATAGTATTGGGAGCGATTACAATGTTTATATCTACACAATTACTCATTCAGTACTGTCAATCCTGACTGGTGGGTCATATTACTCATTGGCTAACACTTTGTCCAATGTTAACGTCTTTCACATTTTGTATACAAAACCCCAACATACTGGCAGTAATTAAAGAATACATAGACTCAATCACTGTTAATTATATTTTAAAACTTTTGAGGTTTTGTAAAACAGTTTATGAAAAGTAGATGTACTCACAAAAAGAGTTTATAAAAGGGGAATGACTCACATTGTAGATTTAAGTAAAACTAAAGCTTCCAGGGAATCTCCTGGTTATTATCTATTAAATTAAACAATGCACACGTGTTAGTAAAATAACCCAAATCACATTAACCGTACAACTCGAGACAGAACTCCAATGACTGAGTTAGGCAGAGCCTTGACATGCATTACGGAGTCCTAGATCAATCGGGTGTAACACAAGACATAATTCCAACGACTGAGTCGGGCAGAGCCGACATGCGTTACGGAATCCTAAATCGATCGTGTAGGGTAATAGCAGGGTTATAGTACTTACAACGAGGCAGAGCTTCGCTTTATAGTGGGTATTATGCCCGGGTATTACTTCTACTTATAAGAAAATGAGATATAATACGAAATTTTGAACGAAAATTAAATGAGCTCGTCGACTCAATTTATAGGCCAGACTTAAGGCGGCTCGCGCCCCGCGTAAGCCTAAGCCTCAGTCTTCGCGACCCGTGAGGACTCTAGGCTAGGCCCTAGCTTAGTCGAGTCAGCGAATCTAGCTTCGACATGTGTCGGCATTGTGTGTCCGACAAGTCTATGTCGTCGCGCCCCGCGAGAGACCAAGCAGGTCTGGGTCGCGGCCCGCGAGCGACACCCAAATTTGTTTTTTCTTGATTTTCTAAGTATAGGGTTGTTTCGGGTCCGTTTCTCGCGTACGTGATATATTTTAGGACATTTAGGGGTGTGCAAAAATGTTTTAGGAGAATTGTTATATTATAGCAAGGAAACTAAAACAGGTTTTTCTCAAAACCTAATCATAGCAATTTTACCAAACTCGATCTATTAATAACCTAATACTTCTCAGATTTTAAGTTAGTAGAATAAATATGCCGAATTAAATCTTGAATACCGTTTTTATGGTTATTGGCCAATTCACCACAAGATTACCTGAAACCCGCTAAGACCCGAATAATCAACACAAGTTTATTATATGAAAGACATTCACCAAAACTTATGTAAAACGAATAAACAATCAAGAATCAAGCATAGATACGCAAACACACCAAATCGAATAACCAAAGTCGTTTACTTTCTTAAAACAATCCAAATCAACATTAAATCCGATAAAAACTCAATCTTTAATGCAAGTTCATCTTAAACCTAGGTAGTTTTGGGCTTTTAGCTGAAGATCATAACCAATAACCTCATAATAAACATGATCAACTCAAAATTCATCAAACAAGAAATAAAAAAACAAACGAAACAAAAGAAAGAACGGGAAGATAAAACTCGAATTCTTCACTTCCGAATGCTTCGAAGCTCCTACCCGATGATTCTCTATCCTTCCAAAGCTCCAAAACCTTCAAACAACCTCTGATTATTGCCAAAGAACTCCAAAATTCGTGAATGTCACGGCTGTGAACGATTAGGATGAATATATAGTTTTTGAACACCTAGCTGTTGCTATTTCGAGAAGTTGGCGTCTTTTTTTTTCGTTCTAGCGGCTCGCAAGAAGTCTGGGAGCAGGAGTCGCGGCAGGCGACTCGCATATGATCCGGACACTTTTATACCTCTCTCGCCCGGCGCGAGAGAGTTAGCTTATTCCTTTCGCGGCCCGCGACAAAGCTCCAGAAGCAGATTTTTGTTTCGTTTCCGACCTTTGACCTTTCAACTTTGTCCGGACACTTAGTATCTTCGTATTTTAACTCGTTTTCTGCACTTTTCATCTTCTTTATCAACCAAGACCTGTGAAACGTGAATCTAATCAAAGTATGCACATTCTAACGAAAATGACACTAAAACTAACGAAAACTGTACAAACTCTACACGATAATTATATGTATTTTGCAATACATCAAATATCCCCACACTTACTCTTTTTCCGTCCTCGAAAAAGAATTATGCAAAACGGAATCATAGACGGAATAATTATTCGGGACAAAAGCTTAATTACTTATTAAAATCGAAACTTTTGTTAGCCGCGATTGTAGGTTTTCGTGTCCACTTAAACCCAACCCCGGTTCCAAGCCCTTATCATGCAATTTAGGTTCAAGTGCGGTCAATCTACCTAGGGTCTCACGCTAAGAATCGCAGGTGCACCTAATCCCCCCTCAAGCTTATAGGATAAAAGGAACGAATCAATGACCCAATTCCTAACCGTTTCATACCAAAATCTAGAGAATTTAAAATCAAACTTTTCATCTCTTTTTTTTCTTTTGAGCATTTAGACTATGCATACCTTATCCCAGAGGCATTCCCAATCAGAGTCACCATCCCCGAGAGAGATTATAATAGGCATCAGTAATTTTTGCATTTTTATTTAACAATCCCAGAGGCAATCTAAGTCAGAGCCACTATCCCCAACAGAGATTACGTAGGCCTTGCCATTTTTTCAGTCTAGCTCTTTTTCTTTTTTTTTTTTTTTTGATAAAAATTTCTTAAAATTTTGCCTTATAACGGCATCCCTTGTACTATTATTGGCGGTTTCAATTTCCCCACTTTCCCTAGATGAGAACCCACTAGTAAACCGACAATTTAAGGTGTATTAAGATCAAAGGAACCTAGAACCGAATCGGGACTACCCGCACATCCCAAACTAGACACAAGCTCAACTATATTATCTCATATTATCACTATTTGAACCCGAACAAAAACCCGACTTTTCTATCATTTTCCGTTTTTTAGTTTGCAAACATCTTATTTCAAAAGACATTTTCTAATTTTTTTTGTATTTTTCGACTTTTTATAACTCAAACTAACTAGACTAACGACTACAACCCAAGTGTACCATCCCCACACTTAAAATTTTGCATTGACCCTAATGAAATAACGACGAAAAATAATAAAGACTATACAAAATATATAAGTAGAACGACTTAGCTGATATATGTGAGACTGTCAATGTGCCAGTCGTTTCCACATACGCCCTCCACTCCGAACATGCTCAGCATATTGTTCCTAATCTCGTACACGCGAATGGATGCGACAACATAACATCGAACCTATCAATCACTCAGAACATACCAAAACAGGATATATACATATATATATATCATAATAACGTGCATCAGTTCAACAAACCAACCAACCCGACCACACCAACCTGTTCACAAGTATTTAAAGTATAAGTATAGACCAAAATACAAGGATTGAAAATAGCATAAAAGATAAAACAAAAGATATAACAATCAGCTACGCTGCATCCTCGGTATCCCCACACTAATCCTCGTCGGCCTCCATAGCACTGGGTCCAGCCTGCTGCTGTGGCTGCCAAGATGGCGGTGCTTGCAACTGAAGACCCTCCATGATAACCCTCATACCATCCTCTAATCTCATCTGACCCTGCCTCATTTGACCAAACTGCTCGTCCACATACCCGTGTAAACTCTCAACCCTATCATATAACGACTCCACACTTTTACAAACTTTGCGAGACCGATTTTTATCAAAAGACTTATTTTATAAATTAGCTCACCAGATTATTTTAACCCGTTTTCAAAATTGTAAAACCCATTTTAGTATCTTTAAAAAAAATGAAGCCCACACATGGAAACGAGAAATAAAATCTTTTTGTATTTTTCAATATGTGAAATGGAAAGAATACTTACAGAAATGCGAAGTAAATATTTACAAGCAATATCTTTTTGTGAAAATGCGGACAAGAAGACCATATCGGCTTATCTATCAAAATCTATCACAGTTAGTATCCATTTAACAATTTAAGCACTTAGAATGATAATGACAGTTCAAGATGTTTAACAATACACTTGCCCTCTTAAGCTTTAGCACGTGTCTGAACACTGTTTTTGAGATATCTATTAACTGTATTAATAACTGATGTAACTATGTTCCCCACCTCATAATATACTCCCGTATCAAAACTACCAAAAATTACATCATACAAGTGAATATATCCAACTCTTATCTGTATCCGGCTAAAATTACGAAACCTTGAGAACTCAGGTTAGTGCCACGCACAGACAAAGAGATGAAGGCTCGACTTTAAGGTGGTATACCAACGGTTTGGTATCTTTTTCTGCATTTTGGCGTAAATTGTAATATTACCATGTGGTAACAAATATATTCAGTTGTTCACCCAGTGGTAACAAACTTAGAACAGATCATCCGGTGATGATTGTTAGGCTGAAAAGAAATCCACCTAAGGGTATGCGCACAAACAAAATGCTTAGAAAAGTATTAGACGAGGTATAGGCCATTGCCGATGCAAAATCAGAAGACCAGGTATAATACCCCAGATAATAATCAGATATAAAGACCTAATATCTCAGTATTTTGGTAATCTCTCAAACGAAATTACGGTACTAAGACCATATATCCGAGAGATGTTACACACAAGTTACGGAGTTTGTTATCTTTATATACCAAAAACAGGTTTTTATTTACGCGTAAAACCTATTGTTACAACATATAATGAAGCTGCCAAGCAATTTAGGTTTTAATTTTGTAAGATACGCTATAAATGATCCGACTGCCGATGTACGATTATTTCTTCTCACAATCAACGCGCTTTCAATTTTTCATTTTATAATGTTTTTGGATTTTTATAAAAGTAGCCTACAACTAAGTAAAATCTTTTTGGATTTCGGAGTTTAACGAAAAATAGTAAACTGTACAAAAGAAAAGAAAAACAAAGTTTCAATGAAGGCTTTTGAAAATATCCTACTAAGAGTTTATCATACCGATCATTCGGACCAGATTATCAAATCTCGCCCGATCGAATGTCTTGGTAAACAGGTCCGCATAGCTGTCAAAAGTGCCAACTCTAACTACATCTATCAAACCCTTTTCAACACAATCATGAATAAAGTGATGCCTAACATCAATGTGTTTTGTGTATGAGTGGTCTACTGGGTTATTTGTTATTGATATAACTGAATTATTATCTACCATGATGTGAGAATGTGTATAATTCAAACCGTAATCCCGCAATTGTTGTTGTATCCACAAGACTTGAGCACAACCGCTCGAAGCGAAGATGCATTCTGCTTCACATGTGGACAACGACACTGCAAGCTTCTTTTTGCATTGCTAGGATATCAGATGGCTTCCAAGTAGTTGAGCACCATCGGAGGTTGATTTCCTGTTAATTGGGCACCCTCCAAAATCCACATCCACATACGCTATCAAGTCTAAGCCTCCATTAACTGGATACCACAATCCAAGCCTTGGTTTGCCTTTCAGATAACAAAAAATCCATTTGACGGCTTTCAAATGCGATTCTTTCGGACTCGCTTGGTACCTGGCACATAAACAGACAGAGAACATTATGGCAGGTCAAGATGCTGTAAGATACATTAAAGAACCAATCACAGCACGATAAAACAAAGGATCCACTTCAAGATAGTTCTCCTTTTCATCTGATAGCTTATGATTGGTAGGCAACGGAGTTTCGTAAGGCATACTGTCTTCCATGTTGAATCGCTTCAGGATCTCATGGACGTACTTCGTCTAATGGATGTATGTGTCGTTCTTTTCTTGATCCACTTGCAACCCGAGGAAAAACTTCAGTTCACCCATTGCAGTCATCTCAAACTTCGATTTCATAACCTTTTCGAATTCCCGACAAAGCTCTTCATTTGAAGAACCAAAAATAATGTCATTGACATATATCTGCATGATCAGGAAATCTCCCCCTTTCTTCAAGATGAAGAGTGTGGAATCTATTGCACCACGAGTGAATCTGTTTACCAACAAATGCTTCGAGAGCGTCTCATACCACGCACGTGGAGCCTGATGGAGACCATATAAAGCTTTGTCCAGCAAGTAAACTTTGTTCGAGGAGTCTGGAACTTCAAAACCTGGCGGCTGGGATACATACGTCTCCGTCTCTTCCAGGTTCTAGCAATCTGCTAGCTACATCCATGGGAGTTAGTTCTACTTTTGTACCTCCGGTTTTTCTCGCTATGCCTCCTGGTTCTTCTTCGAGCTTTGTTTGTGTCACACCCCGACCACGTAAAACAACAAAACGTGGCGGAAACATCGGGGAGTGTTGTAACAGAATCATTGTCTCATAACACATGGAAATTGAAATATTGTTTTATTGATTAAAATAGTTACAATGTTTTGACAATCAAAGAAATATAACATAAATAACTAGTCTTGCATCTTTTATTGTCACTAAGGCCCAAGTCCGCCTAAGTGTATCTTGATAAATCCTATGCATCATATCCTGAAACACATGTGAAAATAGGTACGTCAGCATAAAAATGCCTGTGAGATAAATAGGTTTTGTGAAAATAGAATTCATGACTTATGTTTAAGAAAATGTTTAGTCATGAACCTTGTAATTTGCTTTGTCTTGTAAATCATTTGAAAAGTAATAAGATCAGATGATATGTATAAATAAGAGAATAATGTATGGTTAAATGAATAACCAAGTAAAATGAGTTTGTATAAGATAAGTTGTTTTGTAAAACAATGTCTTGTGAAAAGTATGTTATTTGTATAAAATGTTATATGTCTTATGTTGAAATGATTCAAATAACGCTACGATATGTAATACCATACAAGCACTTATATATAGGAAGTACCAGCGGCGTATCCACCATACTTGTATCGTTTTACACACGCCTCGTTACTTAAATCACTTACCCAAACCAAACCACCAAAGTAAAATGTTTATGTATAATCAATTGTCAAAATGTTTATGTCTAATGTAAACCATGAATTGTGTATATCAATGTCAAAATGTTTATGTATGGTAAGTGAAATATGTCAACTAAACCATATGTAAAATGCACAAAAACAAGGTATTGAAGTAAAACATGGTTTAAATCAAAGTTATGTTTTGTGTAATAAATGCATGCTATAATGATATAAACATCTATGCGGTATTGTGAAAATTCATACATCCAAGCCTTGTGACTGTAGAATAAACCCTAGCACAAAGTCTAAGGTCCACCTAGAAATGTAATCGGATTCGGTCATTCCTTCCAATCCAAACAAACCCGAGATTTCAGGAATGGGAGTTGTCAAGTCCTGTGGTACCACTACCTACTACCGAGCGGCATGATCGGTGTTAATGAATGTACATTGTCCCATTTAAACAAACCAAATGTCATACCAAAATGTAAGCATGTGATGAATAATAAATGTACTAAGTATGCACACAATGGGCATACATAGCATAGAATGTAATGTAAAATAATGTACTAGGTATGCACATAATGGGCATACATAGCATAGAATGTAATGTAAAATAATGTACTAAGTACGCACACAATGGGCATACATAGCATAAAATGTAATGTAAAATAATGTACTAAGTACGCACACAATGGGCATACATAGCATAAAATGTAATGTAAAATAATGTACTAAGTACGCACACAATGGGCATACATAGCATAAAACACAATGAAATCATGTACTATAAATGTACTAATGAACATAGCAAGTATATGATGTGAAAACAGGAAAGCATGAAAGTAACAAGTAGGCACATGTGTTCCACCCCAAAACGTTTGAAAAAAACAGTAAAAGAGGGGTCTATGTACTCACTTGAGATTGCTTAGTAGTCCTTGAGTAACAACCAAACAATGCTAGAGATCACGGATATCAAACGGCACCTAATATAGGTAACTACATTAATAAACCGGACCTATAATCGGAGGATTTGATAGAATGAGGGTTCGTAAACCAAACGAGTATGGAGACTCGTGTAATATGGTTTAACAAAGCCCACATACTAAAATGAAACCTAACCTAAGTGCTTACGACCCGTTTAGGTAGCTTATGCTACTTTAACGCGTCGTTCGCGTGAAACGCGTTCGGACCGCTTAACTAGTCCTATGACAAGTAATATATGCCTTAACATGTCTAATATTGTTGCCAAATCAGTTTAGATACCAAAAGTTATGTTACATATGCTTAAAATGAATTTTGGCGTAAAAAGGGCATTTTGGTAATTTACCTAAGGCATATAAACTACCTATCATACAACTAACTAAATGCCGTGACCATAAGGTTATTCCCTATATACTATGGTCACCTAATGTGTTTGGTCGGATCCTAATGATCGACCAAACGGGTCGGGTTCGAAAGTATAAGCGATTGTTTAGATCGCTTACCTTACGACCCTATATAAGCACTAAACTAAAAGTGACGAGCTAAGCATGTTACAAAACACGAAAGAATGCGCATTTTGGCCAAAACTACGGCTCATCACTGAGCCTAGATAACGTGGTAATCAGTAGGTATAGTCACTAGGGACTATAACCATCGTGATTACGCTCACGTTATGAAGTTCAAACGAACTTCGCATTGACCATAAACTGGTCAATGCAGAAAGTCAAACAAGGTTTGACTTTAACGCTAAAAGAATAAAAGAACGAAGGAACACTTACAAAGGGTCTAAGAATGGAAGGTTTGAATCCGAACACTCTCAGGTATGAAGTGTTAAACACAACAACTTAGAGCGCAAGTTCAGATTTCAAAGGTGTGGGTTTTTGGGGTTGGGATGGATGGGTATTTATAGGATATGCAAGACCGTTAGGATCGTTTATCGAATAACGTGCTTTGATCACATCCCTACACTTGTTGGCAAGCTCACGTACATCAAATTGGCCCCCCATAAGCAGGAAACAACACTTGGAATTGGATTGGGAGTGCTAAACAGCTGTTAACAGCTGTTAAAATGGATTTTTCTGATCAGAAGGGGCCTCGCGTGACGCCAAGGGGGCTAGGTGTCACGCTAAGGTCCTTCTGATCAGCAACCAGTTTCCAAAGTTTCCAATTCAGTCCCCGTTGTGTATTAAGGCCATTTCCGACATGTTTAAGGCTCGTTAAGCCATTTTCAAGGCCCTAAAATGATTCCTAAACATTGTGGACATGAAACATGCTCAAAAATATCCTGGATGTCGGTTCGTTTGGTCGTACGATCGCGATGTTTGCTTAATTACGACGGAATGCGCATAAGCGCGAAAAACGATCCAAATTGCGCGACGAATGGATTTTTCTCATGCCAAACACTAAAATAAAATATTTTAGTGCTTACATAAATTTTTGGATGTCCGAAGGTATTCAGAACGTAAGTTATGCGCGAAAGTGCAAACTTATGCACTTTTTGACACTTTTAGTCCCTGAATGAGCCAAAAGTTTATTTTAGCACACCGAACCCCTCAAAGCCTATTTCTAAGCTATGTGAAGGATATTTATGGTATGTTTAACTTATGGTCATGTTCCGGAATGTATGTTACAGTTCGAATTGGCATACTTTCGCAGTTTGTCAAATTTAGTCCCTGTAGGCGAATTAACTTGTTTTTGCCATACCAAAGCCTTCAAAACTTATTTCTAAGTTATGTAAAGGTTATTTAAGGTATGTTAAGTATATTTCACTATTCTGGAGTGTTTGTTGCATTAAACTGGTTATATTTACGCATCAGTGCGCGTATAACCTTCCTGAAAGCGATTTAGAGCCCGAAATCGAACAAGAATTGATATGTTCAAATGATACACATATTTGTACAAATCCCAAGTATGAAATACAATATTTCATTGGTTTGGTATTTTTTTGATGGTCGCAGTGACCCAGGTGTCACAGTCTCCCCTACTTTAGGAAATTTCGTCCCGAAATTTATTTAGAGGAAACTTGTGAGAGCTTGAAACATGAAGTTGAAAAGATCGAACAACACTGGTTAGAGTTCTTGAACTTCTAGTAACTTTAAATAACATCACGCTTACAATGTAGGAGGGATACTTATATACAAGTATATGAAGCGTCATTGGTGCGTCCACCGTACCTCCATCACATCGTTCTCATTTTGTTATTGTTGTCACTATCGGTTCTTACACATAATAAATCTTACTGGGTTTCTGTGCACTAAATTTCATAATTATGTACGCGTCCATAATTAGACAATTCCTTGCATAGTTCACACAGTCAATTTTATAATGTGTAGGGGAAAACCAAATGAACAAACATGTGATGAGTGTGACTAGACCACCATAGGGTCCCTTTTATTAAATCAATAAATGATTTTAATAGACAACCAAGGAGTCTTTTCAGCTTATATCATCACATGTCATTCTTAACCAGATTTTTGAATCAATCTTTTTGACTAGACCCCTAAAAGGGTCTCTTATGAAACATGGAATGGTACTATATAACCCAAGGGTCTTAACTATTACATAGAAGCCCAATAAGGATTTAAGGTAGTACCTTTTTGAATATCCTACTACGAATCCCTCATATGAAGATATGAAAGATTCTACGAGGATTTGGATAACGAATACCCAGAGTATACAAAAACACAAAATGCATAAAAGAAAACACAAGATGCATAAACACATAGTCATATAACCACAAAGATTGTTTATCTAGATCTTTAATTTGTTAATTTGTTTTGCTAACAGAGCACATGTATTTAAAGCACACTAGGAATCCATCTCGTGGATTTCATTTGGTACTTTAAATATTATCAAGAATCTAACTATAAAGATAGAAAGATTTTTAAAAGAAAAATTCGATTTCGATTATAAGGAACCGAAATGTTCGAATTTAGGTACATAAGGAATCCAATTAAGGACTCTGATTTGAATGATAATCATCCACAAGGGTCTAAATGTGAAGATAAAAAGATCCCATATGGATTTTAGAAGTTGAAGATGTTTTGAAACCTTGCACTTGATGTGCTTAGGTCAAAATATGAAGTAAAATGCTTATGAAGTTGAGATGCCAGATATACCAAGGCGACATATGAAGCGAAATTTGAAAGTTAAGTCAATGTATGAAGAAAATATTTTTGAAAACTATGCATGGGGTTCTTAAAAAAATGTGTTCAATGTTTTTGAAACCTTATATATAATACCTTTGAAATCATAAAGTAGGTGTATTAGGTAGGTATATATTTATAAAAAAAATTGTTTTAAAATCATGCGAGATGAATTTTGAAATTATGTATAAGGTTTTTGAAAACATGAATGATGCTTTTCGAAATCATGCACTTGATAAGAAAATGTACTGTGTTAATATTGTTTTCAGACTATATGAAACATTTTGAAATTATGAAGGTTGTTTTTGAAAGCATAGCCAATGTTTTTGAAATAACATAGACAATGCATTTAAAAAAAATTGTTTTCAAACTATATGAAATGTTTTGAGATCATGAAGATTGTTTTTGAAATACTTGTACTGTGTATGTTGAAAAATCAAAACGTAATGGGTATGAGATTTGAAAATACCCTTAGTTATCTAACCAAAGATTCAAAGGCACAGATGTGCAGAAGCATGATTACTCATAATGTCACTTTATTTTCTGTACTTTGTTTCTTAGAGTGAAACGAGTACTTAAAATTTTCTAGGGAATCATGAGCGATCATTTGAAAGAGAGAATCACAAGAGTAGTTTGTAAGGAACATAGTTCCTTAATACAGGTATCATAGAGAATTTCCATTTACTCATGTAACTACACTTGTATATCAGAATTGTGAACAACAATTTATTTATAATCAAAACAGATTGTTTCACATTACAAGAAATAGAAGAAACAAAAGCATAAGACAACAACATCTTCTAATCAGCCAACTGCTCATCCGTGGGTTGGATTTGCCTTAGCAAGCTTTGGGCATTTATTCATGAAATGACCCATCTTGCCACAGTTGTAGCACGATCCAGGCTGAAAGCGAGCTTGAGCAGGATTGGCTTGTGGTTGATTTGGACCACCTTGGTTCGGGTTACATCGACAAGCACTTGCCAGGTGACCAATTCGCCCACATGATACACACAGACGACATTGTAAGTGAGCTTGGTGATGCCCATTACATTTGTCGCATATTGGTGCCGTTCCCTTGTATTGCTTCTTAGCAGGTGGTGTTGCCACCCGGATGGGTCCTGCTTGATTTGATACAGCTGCAGTTGAGCAAACCCTTGCTGTATGACCTATAAGTCCACAAATTTGGCATTTGCGGCACCTCACACTAGCATGATGATGAAGGCTACATTGGTTGCACAAGGGTCCAGTTCCATTGTATGGCTTCCTAGCAGGGGGTTGAGCTGGTTGGTTGGGGATGGCTTGACCATTGTGAGCGACCACGGAAAAGTTCTGATAAGCCTTTCGCTTCTTTGACGTCTTAGGAGATCGTTCATCCATGGTCTTTGATTCCTCGATTGGTTTCTTGGCTGGTGGTGCTGGCTTGACTTCTGCTTCCTTTGGTGGCTCTTGAGTGGCTTCTTTGTTGAGACGAGACATGGCAATGCCTAATTCAACAGTCTTCAGGATTACTTCGCCTAATCGTTGGGCAAATTTGGCTGTTCGCTCGGACATTTGACCGTTGCTGAGAGGAAGAGACATTCTAGAAGGAAATGAAAGACATAGGAAGAAACAGGTGAAAGGTTATCGGATAATCAAAGCAGAATGGCAATGCATAAAAATTGCGATCATTTGTTTGTTACCTAAGGCAAACAAATGAGACGGTGACAAATCAAAGTAAACGGGTCATATTAATGTATCACTGAAGACATGCTCGCCTATAAGTGAACACTAACCCCAAGAGTTCCCAGGTAAGAGTGACTGGTCCGATACTGCGGATTTGTATGAACACTCTAGCCTTCGACAGAAAACTCAGGGTACAGGCATTCACTCTTCCAGTTTGCACGTGTTCACATTATAAGACCCAAACTTTGACGAGATTTTGAAAACTCAAAGGGGTTCAAAACCTTATAACAGAGGGTTCAAAACCTAGTAATCAATCATACTAGAACAGATGATTAGTTTTCAAAAGCGGTTTTGAAATTTGTGTTCTTGTTGAGGTCGTCGCCTAAGGATAGGTGACGGTATTGTTTTATGACTAAACGCAAGTAAACTCGCGTTAGGGTCCTAGGAAGGTTATAGACTAGGTCAAAGCATTACTAATAACCTAATTCCCTATAACCATGAGCTCTGATACCAACTTTTCTGTCACACCCCGAGCACGTAAAACAACAAAACGTGGCGGAAACGTCGGGGAGTGTTGTAACAGAATCATTGTCTCATAACACATGGAAATTGAAATATTGTTTTATTGATTAAAATAGTTACAATGTCTTGACAATCAAAGAAAAATAACATAAATAACTAGTCTTGCATCTTTTATTGTCACTAAGGCCCAAGTCCGCCTAAGTGTATCTTGATAAATCCTATGCATCATATCCTGAAACACATGTGAAAATAGGTACGTCAGCATAAAAATGCCTGTGAGATACATAGGTTTTGTGAAAATAGAATTCATGACTTATGTTTAAGAAAATGTTTAGTCATGAACCTTGTAATTTGCTTTGTCTTGTAAATCATTAGAAAAGTAATAAGATCAGATGATATGTATAAATAAGAGAATAATGTATGGTTAAATGAATAACCAAGTAAAATGAGTTTGTATAAGATAAGTTGTTTTGTAAAACAATGTCTTGTGAAAAGTATGTTATTTGTATAAAATGTTATATGTCTTATGTTGAAATGATTCAAACAACGCTACGATATGTAATACCATACAAGCACTTATATATAGGAAGTACCAGCGGCGTATCCACCATACTTGTATCGTTTTACACACGCCTCGTTACTTAAATCACTTACCCAAACCAAACCACCAAAGTAAAATGTTTATGTATAATCAATTGTCAAAATGTTTATGTCTAATGTAAACCATGAATTGTGTATATCAATGTCAAAATGTTTATGTATGGTAAGTGAAATATGTCAACTAAACCATATGTAAAATGCACAAAAACAAGGTATTGAAGTAAAACATGGTTTAAATCAAAGTTATGTTTTATGTAATAAATGCATGCTATACTGATATAAACATCTATGCGGTATTGTGAAAATTTATACATCCAAGCCTTGTGACTGTAGAATAAACCCTAGCACAAAGTCTAAGGTCCACCTAGAAATGTAATCGGATTCGGTCATTCCTTCCAATCCAAACAAACCCGAGATTTCAGGAATGGGAGTTGTCAAGTCCTGTGGTACCACTACCTACTACCGAGCGGCATGATCGGTGTTAATGAATGTACATTGTCCCATTTAAACAAACCAAATGTCATACCAAAATGTAAACATGTGATGAATAATAAATGTACTAAGTATGCACACAATGGGCATACATAGCATAGAATGTAATGTAAAATAATGTACTAGGTATGCACATAATGGGCATACATAGCATAGAATGTAATGTAAAATAATGTACTAAGTACGCACACAATGGGCATACATAGCATAAAATGTAATGTAAAATAATGTACTAAGTACGCACACAATGGGCATAAATAGCATAAAATGTAATGTAAAATAATGTACTAAGTACGCACACAATGGGCATACATAGCATAAAACACAATGAAATCATGTACTATAAATGTACTAATGAACATAGCAAGTATATGATGTGAAAACAGGAAAGCATGAAAGTAACAAGTAGGCACATGTGTTCCACCCCAAAACGTTTGAAAAAAACAGTAAAAGAGGGGTCTATGTACTCACTTGAGATTGCTTAGTAGTCCTTGAGTAACAACCAAACAATGCTAGAGATCACGGATATCAAACGGCAGCTAATATAGGTAACTACATTAATAAACCGGACCTATAATCGGAGGATTTGATAGAATGAGGGTTCGTAAACCAAACGAGTATGGAGACTCGTGTAATATGGTTTAACAAAGCCCACATACTAAAATGAAACCTAACCTAAGTGCTTACGACCCATTACGACCCGTTTAGGTAGCTTATGCTACTTTAACGCGTCGTTCGCGTGAAACGCGTTCGGACCGCTTAACTAGTCCTATGACAAGTAATATATGCCTTAACATGTCTAATATTGTTGCCAAATCAGTTTAGATACCAAAAGTTATGTTACAAATGCTTAAAATGAATTTTGGCCTAAAAAGGGCATTTTGGTAATTTACCTAAGGCATATAAACTACCTATCATACAACTAACTAAATTCCGTGACCATAAGGTATAACCTCGGAAGGTTATTCCCTATATACTATGGTCACCTAATGTGTTTGGTCGGATCCTAATGATCGACTAAACGGGTCGGGTTCGAAAGTATAAGCGATTGTTTAGATCGCTTACCTTACGACCCTATATAAGCACTAAACTAAAAGTGACGAGCTAAGCATGTTAAAACATGCTTAACTAAGTTTAGAAAACAGGTTTGGTATCAAAACAAACGGTTTTGATACCTAAGAGTAGTTTGGTTACAAAACACGCAAGAATGCGCATTTTGGCCGAAACTACGGCTCGTCACTGAGCCTAAATAACGTGGTAATCAGTAGGTATAGTCACTAGGGACTATAACCATCGTGATTACGCTCACGTAATGAAGTTCAAACGAACTTCGCATTGACCATAAACTGGTCAATGCAGAAAGTCAAACAAAGTTTGACTTTAACGCTAAAAGAATAAAAGAACAAAGGAACACTTACAAAGGGTCCAAGAATGGAAGGTTTGAATCCGAACACTCTTAGGTATGAAGTGTTAAACACAACAACTTAGAGAGCAAGTTCAGATTTCAAAGGTGTGGGTTTTTGGGGTTGGGATGGATGGGTATTTATAGGATATGCAAGACCGTTAGGATCGTTTATCGAATAACGTGCTTTGATCACATCCCTACACTTGTTGGCAAGCTCATGTACATCAAATTGGCCCCCCATAAGCAGGAAACAACACTTGGAATTGGATTGGGAGTGCTAAACAGTTGTTAACAGCTGTTAAAAATGGCTTTTGCTCATCAGAAGGGGCCTCGCGTGACGCCAAGGGGGCTAGGTGTCACGCTAAGGTCCTTCTGATCAGCAACCAGTTTCCAAAGTTTCCAATTCAGTCCCCGTTGTGTATTAAGGCCATTTCCGACATGTTTAAGGCTCGTTAAGCCATTTTCAAGGCCCTAAAATGATGCCTAAACATTGTGGACATGAAACATGCTCAAAAATATCCCGGATGTCGGTTCGTTTGGTCGTACGATCGCGATGTTTGCTTAATTACGACGGAATGCGCATAAGCGCGACGAATGGATTTTTCTCATGGCAAACACTAAAATAAAATATTTTAGTGCTTACATAAATTTTTGGATGTCCGGAGGTATTCAGAACGTAAGTTATGCGCGAAAGTGCAAACTTATGCACTTTTTGACACTTTTAGTCCCTGAATGAGCCAAAAGTTTATTTTAGCACACCGAACCCCTCAAAGCCTAATTCTAAGCTATGTGAAGGATATTTATGGTATGTTTAACTTATGGTAATGTTTCGGAATGTCTGTTACAGTTCGAATTGGCATACTTTCGCAGTTTGTCAAATTTAGTCCATGTAGGCGAATTAACTTGTTTTTGCCATACCAAAGCCTTCAAAACTTATATCTAAGTTATGTAAAGGTTATTTAAGGTATGTTAAGTATATTTCACTATTCCGGAGTGTTTGTTGCATTAAACTGGTTATATTTACGCATCAGTGCGCGTATAACCTTCCAGAAAGCGATTTAGAGCCCGAAATCGAACAAGAATTGATATGTGCAAATGATACACATATTTGTACAAATCCCAAGTATGAAATACAATATTTCATTGGTTTGGTATTTGTTTGATGGTCGCAGTGACCCAGGTGTCACAGTTCGTCCACTTAATATTCGACCTGCTGGTCCTCGAATGAAGAAACCTGCTGCATCAGCGTCTACTCCAAAGTCTTCTAAAAAGATTCGTCCAAAAGTTGCCTTTGGTTCTAGACCTCCTCGCCCTGTTACTCCAAGGACTACGGCTCCGAGTTCGGCTCCACAGCCTCAAGGTGCATCGGTTAGTGGTGACGAGTCTTCTTTTCCAGAGTTTGTGCGTAATAAATTTGCTGAAGTTCATCGCGCAATGCAGAGGCAAATCAAGGTAATCAATGACAATCAGGATGTTATCAGAAAGCAGCAAAAGGAATTGGACCAGCTTAAAAAGAAAGATGTAGAAAAAGAAGGAAAGATAAAGGGTTTAATTTTTCAATCTAAACGTCAAGCTATCCAATTGGGTATTCTTACTAAGAGGGATGCATCTTATTCTTCTCGACATGAGATCCTTTCTGCTGCAATTAATTAGATCCGTAAGATCTTTATTGAGCTTGTTGAGCTCTTTGTTGCTCAGGGGGAGAATACTCCACTACAGGTCTAAGCCAGATGCAAATTAGATGAGTTGAAAAAAATTCAAGATGACTTGGATAAAGATAAGGATCCCAAGGCTTCATAGCAGAGTGAGCAACCAATTAGCTCATAAGCTACGGAAGCTGCAACCGAAGCTGCAGTTGAGGGGGAGTCAGGTAGGAGCGCAGGTGGTAGTGGAGGAAAAGGCCCGGTCGAAGGTGATCTTGGTGATTCGTCTGATGACTAGGATCGTGAAGGTATAGCTGGAGAACACTTCATCTCTAATGACGATTTAGAGAAAGATGATGAAGTAGTTGGAGTCGTTGAAGAACTTAGATCGGATGAATACGTCAATCATGTTGTAATGAGTAAATGGGGTAATGTGTCGTATACTATGAATGTCCAGTTTGTTGAAGGAGTTGAGGTGGATTTTGAAGACTTGCGGGATACATCGGTTGAAGCAAATCCTAACCCTGAGCCTATTCCTGAAGCAAAACCCTTTCTACTGCGTGTTCTTGTGTGTGTTGATAATCTGTGAATACTTTGTGGAATCACATATTGACACTCATATTTGTTCTTCTACACTTTCTGTCTCGTGACCTATGTAGCGGAACGCATCGCGTGGCGGATTTCACACACCGCGTAATTTGGTTGTTCGAGTTAGTGATCCTGTTCAGCTGTTTGAGGCCCGTAGGCGGGCTTACAATTACGTATATTGTAAATAAAATATAAAATTTTATTAAACACAGGAACGATCAGAAGTATACAACCATGGAAATGTTGCTAATGTTACAATCTCCCCTACTTTGGGAAATTTCGTCCCGAAATTGAATCAGATGAGACTTGTGAAAAAAGATGTGGATATTTCGCATTCATTTGATCCTCTCATTCCCATGTAAACTCTGGGCCACGTTTGGATTCCCAACAAAATTTAATAATTGGTATTCGACTTCGCTTGAGTTTCTTGACTTCATAGTCCATGATTTCTACAGGTTTCTCGACAAAATGCATAGTGTCATCAATGCGAATTTCGTCAAGAGGGATGTGGAGGTTTTCATCGGCTTAACACTTTTTCAAGTTGGACAAGTGGAAGGTTGAATGAATGTTCCCAAGTTCAGGAGGTAGTTCGAGTTTGTAGGCTAATTTTCTGATCTTTTCTATGATCTTAAAATGTCCCACATAACGAGGAGCTAGTTTACCTTTCTTTCTAAATCTAATCACTCCCTTCCAAATGTTACCTTGAGAAGAACGTGATCACCAATTTGGAATTCCAAGGGTTTACGTCGTCTGACAGCATAACTCTTTTGACGAATTTTAGCAGTCAAAAGGTTATTGCGAATTTTCATGATTTTTTCTGTTGTTTCTTGAATGAGTTCGGGTCCGGTGATTTGAGCTTCACCAACTTCATTCCAACAGACTGGTGAACAACATTTTTTACCATAAAGAGCCTCAAATGTTGATGCTGGAGTCATAACTGTTGTTGTAGGAGAATTTGATCAAAGGTAGATGCGAACTTCTGAAAACTTCTGAAGTGTAAACTTCTGAAAACTTAGGAGATTCCTTCTTTTTAGTTATATATGTTTATGATACATATCTTTAACCCTGTTTTCTTGTGAGGGTAAAACACACACACACACACACACACACACATATATATATATATATATATGTTTTCATCTCTTTTCCAACAGAGGGTTTACTCATGTAATTATAATGTTATCGTTAAACTTTGTAAGCATACTTCTATGACCATGATGCATAAAGAAATATCAGGTAACAAAGCGTTTTTTGAAAAGATTACGCTGCCAGTAAGTGTGACACATGGATCTTTAATTTTACTCCTCAACACGTGAGTCTTGTGTAGCACTTAGAAGTTGCATACCCGTAAAGGATTTGTATGTTCATGACCATGTGCTTCAACACAATTTTTGAACATTACAAACATAGTATGAGATTTGAAACCTGGTGACCGGAGTAGATCGGGGCAGCATGTTGAGCATACGGGAGTCGCAGATCTGACCGTTAGTATGAAGAGAACGAGACACACTTGTACTCGATCCCACGGATGACGCCAATGTCGAATCCAAGGCTGAACGGCTTGGCATTACTAACCTTAGACTCGGTGAGATCCGGTTCAGATTCCTCATCTAGTCGTCACATTGATGGTTCCTCTTGCTGGGTGTCGAGTCTTGGATTGTAGTCACATGAAAATCTAGTTAGAGGGCTCGGGGGGTGTCACACCCTAACTTTTGCCGAAGCGTGATTATGGTGTGACTTGCTTAATATCATTGCATTCAATCATAACACAACTATATGATAAAACCGGAGGTTATCATCCATTAACTTAGTTTAGAACATGACAACATTGTTTAAAACACAGACATCAAATTCGAGTACAAACCATGTAACTTGTTTTAGAGTTCACAAAGTCTCGACAAATGACATTAATTTAAACTAGGCTTTGAAAGTTGTGTCTTATCTTAAATAAGACACAAAATCCAAATCCTCAGACATAGGACGACACCTTTTATTCTCAACTTTACTTGAAACATCCAAACGCCCACCAGATCCATACTTAATTTCCTGAAATACATGTAGTTTGAAAACATCAACAAAAGTTGAGCGAGTTCATGTGTTTAGTGTGTGAGCTCGAATAAACTTGGAAATCATTGTAAGTAAGTAAGTATGTATTTGCAACCCTGGTATGAAAGCAACAAGGAAAAACAGATCACCAATGGTTTGCAAGGCCATTGATATGTGTGAATTGATGCAGGAAAACTCAAACCTAGCAGATTTGTCTCCGGGAATAAGACATAGTCACCACATGGGCCACCCTGGTCCGCATGGGTGTGGGCTCGCTACACCCAAATAGATCTATCACTCATGTCCCTCGGTCCTATGACGAGGATTAATGGCCTTAAGTGTAACACCCCGTGTTTTCAAAAGTCAAAGTCAAGGTCAAGGTCGAAGTCAACGACCGATTTCGCGCAACTTAACTTGTAGTGAATTTCTTTTAAGTGTTTATTTTAGTTGTATTATGTGGAGTAAGTGTCAATAATTACAATAATCGACGTATGATATTCGTTATCTAATCGACCTACGACTGTGAACTATAGGAAGTAACAATGTGATAAAGTTAACTAAACGATAATCGAACTATGCTAATCAAATCGACATCGAATCGCAACTCGAAATATGCATTTTGGTTATTGTTATATGTGTGTGTGTGCCTTATATGTTACTTGTGCATGTTTATTTATGTTATGTTGTGGAAATCAATCGAAACGCAATTGAAACCGAAACGCAATCGAACTCAATCGAAATCGAACTGTGATAATTAGTGGAGAAGAAACAGCGCGAGATATGAATAATTGGGATTAAAAGTAATTTGACTAGGAAACCCTAACGCATCGCAACGCTCGCAATCGAAATCGAATCAGCAACAATCGTCGCACCGAATACTCAAAACAGGTGTCTGATCGACCAGGCCAGCTAACTGATCGACCAGCCAGCCGACCGACCTGCCAGCCGATCGGCCAGCCCTTTCCTCTTTTGGAACTCTATAAATACCCCTGTCATTGTCATTCTTTCCACTTTTGGAAACCCACTGATCGACCAGCACGCTCTCCTCATCTTTTCTCAGATTTCTCTCGATTCTGGTAAGATCTCGTCCTAAATCTTGTACTTTCATGATCTACACGCACTCCTACACCTTTCTATCTTTTGAATCTTAACTTTTAACCATGAAATCACTAGATTTGAGGTGTTCTAGGATGATGTCATCATGGTGTTCTTGAGGAACTTCATGTTTTGGCCTCAATCCACCAAGAACAACTTGGATCTAACCGATTTCCACATAAACAACAAGGATCTTTCATAGATCTAAACATATTCACGGTGAAAAAGGATTGAGAGAATGTTTTCTAACTTTCTTTCAACTCTTTTACACTCAATACACTTAACACCGATAGAATCAGGACTTGTACCGACTTCCTACGCATTCTAGGGGTGGTGTTGGTTCTAGATCCGGATTCTATCCACGGGATTCCCGATTTCGGGTTAACCAAGAATAAACGTCTTAAAACCGGTGAACTGACAGAGTGTGGGTGATTCCTGTCCGGTCAGATCACTAAGGCTTAGGATGGAGTTCTGTTGATTGACACGTTATCAAAGTATCTCGATAAAACGACAACTATAAAAACAACCAAGTGTAAGACGAACAGGACGACCAGGACAGTGTGGCTGTCCGATCGAACAGTCAGCCGAACGACTTGCACCCTGGGTCCCACACTCAACCAACTGTATTTGAAGTTTGGGTATTGAACGAATGACTAATCGATCGGACTACCAGCCGATCGGATTACTCTTCGAATCATGAGATACTTGCGCTTTGAAACACTTAAACGACTTTCAACATGTTCAATGCACTAGGAATGCCAATCGATCGAACTGTTGTTCGATCAAGTGACAACCTGCCATGAACTTGTTCTCAGAAGCGCCCAGCCGATCGGGTTGCCAGCCGATCGAACGACCGTCCGATTGATCGACCTGAAAGGTAGAGGTACCTTAATGTTCTCAAAATGCTACAACGAAAACTTCAAAAGTCAAACCATCATACACAAACACATCATTCCTAGAGGAAGAAACAATCCACTCGAAGGGCTATTCGATCGGATAACCAACCGAACGAACTACCACTCGAACGATCGGCTGTCCGATCGGACTGCTGTCCGATCGAACTGCTGACCGATCGACTCACCCTTGTTTTCATTTTACGTGTTACTTATCGTTATCGAACTATTCAGGCTAACCTTACTTTCAAGCGCTCCCTTCAATCCATCCATCGTTGTGAGTATACTCGATCCCTTTTTGCTTTATGCACTTTTGGGTGTTACATACGTTACGAATATTCAAATCACAATAAACACACTACTCAATACTATTTGAACGCTAACCGTTAATGCATGTTATACGTGGCTTATGAATGCTTGTTTGTTATGTTTACACATGGGATGCTGTCTACCTGCCTTAGCAACGATAGTACTATAGTTTGGACTCAGCACCCGTTCACACGGGGGTTGTTAAGGATAATTACTTGCATGGATTACAGTGGTGATCATGTATTGCGAACTGCCTTGGGCAGTCAACCCGCAGTCATTGGTATCGATGGATCTATGTCGATAACTAACGTGCTTCATTTCATGATGTGTACGTGCTGGTTATGCGTAAACGAATTTCGAACTCTATATGCTATTATCAAACTTTTATGCTCACCTTTACATTATATGTATTGACTTTATTTTAACGTATGTGACAGGTGCTTAGGATGCACATCTGGTAGGAAATCGAAGCTAGAATAAGACTCTAGAGGCCAACAAATAGTTGTCTGTACAAATTTAATCAAGGGTCTCTAGAAGCAGATAAACAATTGCTCTATTTGAAAATCTGAGTTGTTGGAATAGAACTATTTGCCTAAATTTTGTCTGTAATAATTTGTTTGCCTTTTGAGACATGGTATGGGACATGTTATTTTAAATTGATTGGTAATGATAATTGTTATAGAAACTTCTGGACAATCTGTTTCGCTCAGTGCCATGCCCCGATGTTTCCGCCATCGGTTGGGGTGTGACAGATTGGTATTAGAGCCATAACTATAGGGAATTAGGCAAGACACGACCTAGTCCGAGTCGATGTCTTAGATACCTAGTCTATAGTTAGGAACCAACAAACTGACTTGTGCATATCCGTTAGGGATTTTGTATGAGCTTACCGCTATTTCTCGCTTATGCTACACAATCACTGCACTCGAATTTCTAATCATAAAGGAGCAACTAAGTCAAGATTAGGTGTGAAAACCACAAACTCTCGACTGAAGTTGCTTAATCAGCCCGCATTTTTATCTACAAACGGGGAGAATTATGCCAAATCAGGAGTGAAATCTGTATTTTGATGAATAATCTCCTATATTTTATAAAAACATGGACAAAGTTGTTAAGCCAGGGGTGAAACCCTAACCTTGACAACTTGATCCGCCCATTTTACAAAACTCTCACCAAAGTCTCGACGGACTCCAACGACCTGAAGTCACGATATGACTAACGGGATGCGTGCCAAATATCCAAAAATCGAGGCAGAGGCACTGCCCTGAAGGTCAAATGTGCACGACAAGTCTTGTGAATAGTCGAATCACTTTGGTTAGTCAATGTCTAATAGCCGCAGACGATCCATTTCTCGATTTTTATGTATTTCGATTCTGAGCCTGCAACTGCTGACTCTGATGATTCGTCGATTTTATGTGCTTATACGTGTGTTTACCTGTTTATGTTTTTAAATTTTGGAGATTTATTCGATTTTTACTTTCACTTCGATCGACAAACATGACTCGCACTGCATTTCTATCTCAATACGCTGACAAATCGTTAAATTGTGGACGACCTTATATTACGATATGCGCTTGTACTATACTACTCGAAAAGTTATTCGCAATCGCTATACTCGAACGCTCGCGGACTGTGAATGATAGGTTTCTGTATTCTGACCACATCTGGTGATTACATGCTTCTGTGATTCTGTGCCCTACGTGTTTGTGTGCTTCTGTGCATCTGTGATTATGTGATTCTGTGTTTATGTGAATCTGTGACTATTCGACTATGTGTTTATGTGCCTAAGTGATTGATGTGTTTTTGAGCTCTAGTAAGTAATAGACGTGTGAGGTGAGTTTCGATTATGATGTGTCTGAGACCTATGGCGATGTCTGTTGCAGACAATGTCATCTGGACCATCATCAGGATCCCGTCGCCCGTGACTCTCGCGCCAAGAGCTAAGAGACAAACGTCTCGCCGATATCATCGCTAAACACGTAGCAAAAGCTGTGAGTGATGTCTACGAGAACGTTAGCAAGTCGTCTGAAGAATCCCGAACCGAAACTCCCAAAGCTGCTAATAAGACTACCTTCAGTTTCAAGCAGTTTAAGGCTTGTGGGCCAAAGGAATTCACTGGCGATGAAGGCCCTACAGCGTTGTTCCAATGGTTTGATTCCATTGAGGTCACTCTACGACAGAGCGGTTGCCACGACGACCTTCGCAGTCTAAATGCTACCGGTATCTTCCAGTCCCACGCACTAGACTGGTGCACGACCGAGAGAAACAAACGAGGGAACGATGCAGCCTACGGTCTGTCATGGGACGAACTTAAGGAGGTCATGCTGGAAGAATTCTGCCCTCCTCACGAATGCCAAAAGTTAGAAGATGAATTCTGGCACATAAAGCAGAAGGATGGAGAAAACGATGCTCTCACTGCTCGCTTCAAGCAGCTCAGCATCATCAGCCCCGATCAAATCAAGACTCCGTAGATCGCGATCAAGAAATACATCCGAGCCCTGCCTGACTGTGTTGCCGATTTCATGCAAGCGGCCAAGACTACGACGATCGAAGAAACCTACCTATTGGCCGCTGAAATCAACGACAAACGGGTAAGGCTGGGGTCTTGGATAAAGTTTCAAAGAACCTGCATCAAGCTACCACCACCGCACCAACTGCTGAAACCACCACCGCATCGAGCAACAAGAGAAAGAACAAAAGGAAGAACAGCTCCAGCAACAAGAACTGTGCGATCACTGCTGCACCGATACAAGTTGTACCCGCTCAACAGCATCAAGTAGCGGTGCCTGTGGCAAATGCAACCCTTGCTAAGCGTGCATACACTGGGCCACACCCGCTTTGCTCTACTTGTACCTACCATCACCCGACTACCATCGCATGCCGTTTTTGTGCTCATTGCAATATGTATGGCCATTTCACTACGAACTGCCGTGGTCATCAAACCCAAGCTCCAGCTCTAGGTACTGCTCACCAAGCTCTACTTCCTGCCCCACAGGGTCAACAAGCTCCTCAGGCACCCGCGGTCAACGCCAGAGCCTGCTTCGCATGTGGCGATCCTAACCATTTTGTTGGTGCATACATCTGTCGACTTCATCTTGTATCGAGTCTTTGTCTTAGAATGTTAGATTAGGGAACGATTTACGAGAAAATAGGAAGTATATTGTGTTTAGGAAGCAGATTTCGCTCATATGGTCATAGGCATGAGGTTTCGCTTATATGGACATGTTGAGGTTTCGCTTATATGTACATGTACATATGAGCGAAATCATCAACACTATATATAGGTCTCTTGGGCGAAATCATTGGTAACACGTCTTGTTTCCGGTACCGAATTGCTGCTGAAGTGCCGTTTGACTTGTAATCAGTGTGAAATCAATATACAAGGCAAGATTTAGTAGAACAAGCTGTTTTTCGTGTCCATTTCTTGTTATTCCGCACCTGAAACGGATTAGAACACCTCCGATTGACTCGTTCGGGTCATCACGCGATCCTACAAGTGGTATCAGAGCTCAGGTCGAGGAGTTCTTGCCATTACAGCTTCATTCTCTGTCTTCTACACCTTCTTTTATCTGTTCAGGAAGATTTAGTGGTTAGAATCGGATCAAAATTTCACAGATCATAGAAAATTGGACAATAATAAACCCTTGAAAGTTTGAGACTGAAATTCAAAGTAAAAATGGACCAAATTGCTCTTCGAATTGATTTCGCTCATATGGACAATTGTTGATTTCGCTTTTGTGTACACAAATGTCACCTGATTTCGCCCCAAGATACACCAGATTTCGCTCATAGGACCACCCTAAACTCTTGATTTCGCTCATAGGTCCACCAGGACCCCTGATTTCGCTCTTGTGACATCCTGATTTCGCTTATACCTGATTTCGCTCAAAGTTACATCAGATTTCGTTCTTGTGTCACATAACTTCCTAATTTCGCTCCAAAGGTCATTAGGGTTTCACTCTTGTGTACAACATCTGATTTCGCAGATAAGGACTATCTGGGATTTCGCTCTTAGTGCACAAATTTCCTGATTTCGCTTTTTAGTCACTGATTTTGAAAAACGTGCTAAGTCATCGTGGATACCGAGTTCTACAACGCGTTTGCCACACCAGTCGCTCCGATCACAGCTGCCGAAACGTTGTACAGTGAGAATGAAATGGGTACACATCAGAAACCGCCAAAGCTGATGTACATTGAAGATTTTCAGGGATGGAAAAATCGATTTGAGAACTGGGTGCAAGCTTACAAGTTTGATGCATGGTGTTCGTTGGAGAAAGACTATGAGAAACCGAAAAACGAACGTGGACTTGAAAAGGGTTTCAGTGACTTTACGGAAGTTGACAAATTGAAGTATACTAGTGAGAAAATGATGATCAGTATTCTTCAACAGGCAATTACAGAAGATATATTTGTTTTGCTTCAACATGGTAATACAGCTAAGTCAATTTGGGAAGCATTGATTCAGAAATTCAAAGGAAGCACAGATATGATTAAAAACAAAAAGGCGTTATTGAAGAAGTCGTTTGATATGTTTTCAGCTTTCGACCATGAAACTACAAAGCATACCATTGATAGATATTGTCATTTAGTCTTGGAAATGAAAAGATTTAACATTGAGAAAGATGATGATGAGTGGGTCGATAAACTAGTTGAAGCACTACCACAACAAAAGTGGGGAACTTATTTGATGATTTTAAAACACACAAGAAAGTCTGAGAATATGAATCTGGCACAATTCATTCAAAAGATTGAAGAGCAGGAGCTGGATATTCAGAAAACTGCTATCATGACAAATCCAAATGCTAAACAAGATGTCAGTCTGTACTACCGAGGGAACAAGTTTGAGGCTACCTGTTAGTGCATTTATGTCTATAGCCTTTGTCAATCCGAGCAGTAGCAAGAAACAGTTCAAAAAGAGCGTTATATTGTAACAATTAGATAGAATTAGCAAGGTGGCATTTTGGTAATTAATGAGAAGTCTCATTAATTCCAAGGGCTATATATAGGAGAGTTATGTCATCATTTGTAAGACTTTTGGCTCATTTGTGTTTTGAAGAACTCTAGATCTAGAGAGAGAGAGTCTAGAGAGAGAAAGTACTTCAAGTGATTCACAGTTCTTGTACGTTATCAGATTTTATCAAAGAATCACGTTTATATTACGTCATGTGTGTTTAGGTCACGTTCGTGTACGGATTCCGCACGTCACACGTTCGTTTCGCAATCGTTTCGGAGTCAAAACCGGTCCCAACAAGTGGTATCAGAGCTCAGGAAGAAGAGTTTAGCTCGATTGCAATTAGATTCTGACTTCTACACCTTCTTTTTTAATCTGAACAAGTTTTAACGGTCAAAATTGGATCAAATTTTCACGGATTGTGTAAAACTACATATTGACAAACCCTGGAAAGTTTCATTGCATAATTCAAAGTAAAAATGACAAAAACTGGACAGAAACTAGGTTTCGCTTGAACGAACAACTACTGGATTTCGCTTGAATATTAAAGATTTCGCTTGAATCAGCATAGATTTGATTTCGCTTGAAACAGTATAGAATTGATTTCGCTTGAAACAGCATAATATTGATTTCACTTGAAACATCAGAGTCTTGATTTCGCTTGAAACAGAATAGTCTTGATTTCGCTTCAAACTGTTCAACTTGGGATTTCGCTTGAAATTATATCAGCTGATTTCGCTTCAACTGATCAACTAGTGATTTCGCTTGAGAGTTCTATTTCGCTTGAAAAGTGGAATTTCGTATCGAGATCATTTCACGTCAACCGAGTGTTAGTCTATTTCAAGTTGTTTGAAGATGTCAAGCAGTAAGGTTGATCATGATAGTAACAGTGAAAAAGCCCTCGCTTCTAAAGTTTGTACATTTACGATCAGTGGGAGTAATTTTATGGAACAACACTGGTATTTCTGTTATACATGTGATCTGACCGTTTCAAAAGGTTGTTGTTCTGTTTGTGCAAATGTCTGTCATCGAGGACATCGTGTTGTCTATTCTACATCAAGTAGGTTTTTTTGCGACTGTGGAGCAGAGAGTGTACAGGACAGCAGTTGCCAGTGTCTGAAGCCTAGGAAATTCACTGGAGATGATGGGGATCATGATGATGAAATTGCTACTGGTAATCAGTTGGCAGTAAATGATGATCAAGAAGCTAAGAACATGCCAATATTTGATCATGGTGATTCAGATTCTGAGGAGGAGCAGATTTCAAGTCAAACAAAATGTGAAGTTGTGATGACTGAAGAAGTTGTACAAGAAGCTGTTACTGAAAAACAGCAGATTTTTGAGGAAGTAATTTCAAAGAAAGAAGAATCAGAAAAGTCTGTATCTGAGGAATCTGAAACCTGTGGATGTTGACAAAAAGAAGATTGATGCTGAGAAACAAAAATCTGAGAATGTGAGACAAAGGTCAACCAGATTTGACTCAAAACAAACTTGGAGGTACAACACAAACAAGTTTGCTTCGAATCAAAACTGGAAATCAGACCCGAATAGGTTCGATTCTAGACAGATCTGGAATTCTCACACACCCAGATTTAGAACAACACAAAGTTGGAAAACAACTGTTGATATGACAAAACCTCAAGAGTTTTGGAAACCAAGAGTTGTTGTTCAAAATCAAAATGTTCAAAAAGTTTCACATTTTTACAAACGAGGAACACCAAAAGGTCAAACATGGAGTGTTAAGAAACATGTTGATTTGGTAAAAGATGAGAAAGTTGAAGTTAAAATTGAGAAAGTTTTTGTGAAAAATGATAAAGAATTTCCAGCATTGAATGAAAATTATTGTGTTGAAATGCCTAAGGTTCAACAGACCTGGGCTAAATTGTTCAAGTAATTGAGTAGTTTATTTGTGCAGGTGCTCAACAAATTCAAAGATTGTGAGAATGAAGGTTGGAGCAGCCTGGCACAACAAGGAGAGGAGGCTGCTGGATCCTGTGTTGGTTGAAACAGGAAGTTTATATGTTTTATGTAAATAAATAAACAATATTTCAAAAACCCTAAAAATTGAAAAACTTGAAAAACCAAAAATATGGTTGTTTTTAATTTCTGTCAAAAATAGAAAAATACAAAAATGTGTGTTGATTGAATATGCCGAAACCCTCACGGCTGAACAAACATGATTAATTTCACAAGATTGAAAAACGGTTTTCAAACTGTAAATATCAATGTGTTGTAAATCATGGGGGTATGTTATATTTTCTGCAAAACAGAACATGAGATGCAGAAAATGGATGGCGAGACAAAGCTATCAGTATTGGTTGTCAAATTTTATTTAAATGGTTTTGCATTTTAGGGGGAGATGTATTGTTGTTAGAAAATACAAAAACATTTGAAAATTTGAAAAAGTCAAAAACATGATAAAATTAAAAAAATTGAGTTTTTGTGTAAAAAGAGGAAATGATAGTACATCAGTAGACAGTTACAGTATGCTAAAGAATTGTAATGATTATATAGTGTTAAACAGTCTCACTGATGATATGCCGATAGGTTTTTATACATTTAGTAAACTTTTTCGGGATATAAACTTAAATTCAAACTTGCTTATTTCGTGGGGAACACTACTTGGATATATAGGTAACCCCTGAAATCTCGTTTGAATGACCCCTCTTTCTGAGATACTAGGTCTTTATGCTTAGTGATATCTGGGGTATTATCCCGGGACTTCTGATTTTGCGGAAGCAATGGCCTAGTCCCCGGAGAATACTTTCCGCATTGGTTAAAACATAGCGCAGCCCTCAGCTAAAAAATGATGAAACATTGAAAAATGCTAATCATGGCTGTTGTAATACAAAAGATCCTCTAAAGGGGACACACCAAAAAGTCGAGCCGTCATCTCTCTGCTGAACGGAAGTTCTGACCTGAGCTCTCACGGTTTCGTACTATAATTTATTCCCCTTACAGATATCATCTAGGTATACTCACCTGTAAGACTGAATATTGGGATCTGGATACGGGAGTATATTCAAGAGGTGGGACACATGAATGAGTTTAAGTTCTTAATACATCTAATTCGTATCCTGAATCAGTTGAAGTTTGTATGAAAATTTAAGTGGATCAGTATATCGACAATCTAAGTGAATTGTTTAATGCGTAATGTGATTTTAAGCTCAACGGTACTTGTGACTTGTCAAAAACTGATATGATCCTCTGACGCGAACTCAAACAAAAATATTGTCTGTAAATATGTTTGTACATATTTCTTTACTGCTTTATATTTTCAGAAAATACAAAAAGATTTTTGATTCTGCTTTATTTTCGACAACCGATGTCTGAGTGCTGAGTTTCAAAATCTAAGTAAGCTGATTGTGTTTCTGAAAATAAAACAAGTTCATTAATTTGAAACTTGAAATTTCTAAAATCAAAAACAGTTTGTGATATCTCCAAGGTCATTAGTTTGGACTTGGTTGATTAACTGTGAGGGATTTGGATGCTTATATTGTTATAGAGCTAGTTTCCGATTCGATTCGATGAAACTGCCAAATTCATGAAAATTGTTTGTTTAGAATGTTTAAGTGAGCCAGGTTACAATTCCTGGATAGCTGAAATTTAAAATGCTGTTACTTATAAATGTTTGAGTGATTGCAGATGAGATTCCAGACTACGATCCCGAAAGCTGAGTCTAAGAGGGAGTCTGAAGACGAGCTCAAAGCAAGGGGGAGCTTGTAATCGAAAAGCAAGGTGTCGATCCCTAAAGCACGGAAGCTTGACGAAAGGGGGAGCCTGATGAAGAAAAGAGTCTACAGAAAGGAGAAGCTGAAGCTGAAGACAGATCTACCGGGATTCTGTTCAAGAAGACTAAAAGAGAAAAAGAAGACGCTACGAGTTTGACTCAATGATCGAGATTGACTGCGGCAATATCCAAGGGGGAGTCTGTTAGTGCATTTATGTCTATAGCCTTTGTCAATCCGAGCAGTAGCAAGAAACAGTTCAAAAAGAGCGTTATATTGTAACAATTAGATAGAATTAGCAAGGTGGCATTTTGGTAATTAATGAGAAGTCTCATTAATTCCAAGGGCTATATATAGGAGAGTTATGTCATCATTTGTAAGACTTTTGGCTCATTTGTGTTTTGAAGAACTCTAGATCTAGAGAGAGAGTCTAGAGAGAGAAAGTACTTCAAGTGATTCACGGTTCTTGTACGTTATCAGATTTGTGTTATCAGATTTTATCATTTGTGTACCCCCAGCCCTAGTCCAAAGATTCAAACTGGTTTTAGTGCTGACAGTTCGTCTGGAACAAAGAGTAATGTTACTCAAAGTGGTGGATCTTCATCTTCTTATTCCAGTTATGATCCAAATCATACAACGTCAAGTCCTCAAAGACAGAACTCAACAAATCTGCAGTGCAATGTTACATTGAACATACAGAATGGTCAGAATTTGTCTCCAGAACTAGCCAAACAACACATGGCATCTCTCGTTGCTATGTTGGAATCTTATGAAAGTTTGATTGATGGCAAGATTGGAAATCCGATGCTTACAAAAGAAGATTATGACCAAATTGATGCAGAGGAACTTGAGTTGATGGACGTGAAATGGTGTTTAGCTAGTGCTTGGAGAAGGGCAGAAAAGTTTCAACAAATTACTGGTAGAGATGAGTTTCGAGGAATGGCCACTTCTCCACTGAGTTTTGACAAATCGAAAGTTACTTGTTTCCGTTGCAAAGGAAAAGGTCATTTTAAACGAGAATGCAAAAACCAAGAAGCAACCGGGAATCAAGAAAAGAACAATTATTATCAGAAATCAATTTTTCATCAGATTACTCAACAAAAGGAACCACAAATTGCACATGCTCGACCAATTGTGGATGACAAAAGGAAAATGATCGAAGATGCAAATAGAAAAGCTTATTTCGGTATCATTGATCAAGATGATGAATTTGTTGCTGAAGGATTTAGCTGGGATAAATACATTCCATCTGGTTCAGGCTTTGTTGCTAGAATTCAGGGTGAAGATGAGACTAGTGAGAAAAGAATCCCGATTTTTCCAGATCTTGGAAGTGATATTGATACCGATGATGAGGAAGAACATCTCAACAGAGCTAGAAAAGGCATTGATCCTACTAGTTTTAATTTGTTTTTTTCAGATAAAATGGAGATGCTGTATCAGAAGAAGATGGCAAGATTGAGGAAAGAGCTGGAAGCAGCAAAAATACAAACTGATGAAAAGACAAAGACAGAAACTGGAGAAGCAAATGTTGATCAAGTAATTGAGAAAGTAGTTGAGAAAGTTGTTGAAGTGGAGAAAGTGGTGGAGAAAATAGTTGAAGTTGAAAAACTAGTCGAAGTTGAGAAAATTGTTGAAATAGAAAAAATTGTTGAAGTTGAGAAACTCGTTGAAGTTGAAAAGACTGTCGAGGTTGAAAAGATAGTTGAAAAAATGGTTGAAGTTGAAAAACCATGTTTGAAGTGTTCAGAATCTTGCAAAGTTTGTGAGGAGAAAGATAAGAAGATTGCTGATTTAGAGACGATTAAAGAAGATTTACTGTCTGACGTGAAGTATGTGAAAGAGTCATATGATGTGCTCAACAACACAGTTGATCGTTTGAAAAAGACAAATACAGAAATTGAAAAAGCGATGGAAAAAATGAGCGCAACATTAATGACAAAGCAGAGCGTCATAAATGATTATATTGAAGATTGTGCCAATCTGAAGAAGGAGCTGGAACTTGAGAAGATTGAGAGTGAAAGGATTAAACGATTATTGTTGAGTTACACTACTTGTGATTATTTGATTGATCGTGTTTATCCTACTGTTGCAGGTCTTGAGGTATTCATGGAGAAAAAGACTGAAGATACTGATATTGGTAAGAAACCAAGTGTCAAGTATAACAGATGTCCGCCCCCGATCCCTGAAACTTATTCTCCCAGGAACCATAACGAAGAGCGTCTAAAAAAGGCAGTCAACATCAAGTTAAAGTCTGAAATCATTGATGAATTACCAGAAAATATTGATGTTACATTCACAACGTCTGACACTGATCATGAGTCTGAGTTAGTAAAGAAAGTTGTCGATAGGTGTTAGATACGGATGAAGAGTTAAAGTCGGAGTCTAAATCTGAGAGTTCGAGTTCGTCAGAAAAGAGTCCGAGTTCACCGGTTAACAGGGTTTACAATAGAGAATTCCTGTTATCAAAATCTAATTTGAATGACGGGTCAATCAAAGTGGCTTATACTTTGTATGCTTCAGACAAATTATATTCTGATGAGGAATTCCCAATAAGAAGTGTCAAAACTGAAATGATCAAACAGGTTTTCAAATTAACAGAAATTAATATTTCTGAAATAAAAGATTTAAATCTTCATGAAAAACCTAAAAAATACACTTCAAGAGTTCAACAGAGATTGAACAAGAAAAAAGGTTACGGTTCTGGTTATGGTTTTCAAAAGAAACCAAACCATAACAGTAATCTCAAAAAGAAAGGTCTTGGTTTCAATTCTTCAGAAAATTATAAAAATCAGAAAACTTATAAACCAAAAACAAAATTTGTTTCAGGAGGAAGTTCAGAGGATGAACAGAAGAAACCGTTCTGGAAGCAGTCGAATCAAGAGTTTCTTGCTGAAGTAAAGAAGAATGTGAGAAGGTTTGCTGAAAGAGTTGACAGAAGAACCTGTTTCAAATGCCAAGAAGTTGGACATATAGATTGGAATTGCCCCAAGACCAACTACCAAAAACAGGAAGTTTCTTCTAACTCTGTTTTGAGAAAGACTTGTATCGATAAGAAAGAACAATCTGTAAAAAATGTTAAAAAGTTTGAAAATTCTACTTCTGAGGAAGGAGAAAGTTCAAAACGGTTTTACAAAAGAAGAGGTGATTTGAGTAAACAAAAGTGGGTGGTTAAATCTGAGGGTAATTCTGACAATGAATCTGATTCCATAAAATCAGAGGAGTCATTGGTTGAGAAAAAGGTTGTGAATTCCGTTCCAGAGGTGAACGATGAAGATTTTCCTCCATTGTTAAAGGAAAATTTGATGAAGAAAGTGGGAAAGGTAGAGATCTCAAATCAATTCTTCGCTAATAAGGGAGAATTTGATGTTGAGAAGACTTTCAATGGAAAAGTCAAACATATTTTCGGGAAAATGGTTGATGGGAAGGTTAAAACTGCAAAAGATTTTTATAAATCAAAATGCTGGTGGGATAGATGTGTCCCAGAATCTCCCAAGGATGGTCAGCCTTGGGGGAAAATTTTTCCTAACTAAAAATCTAACTTGCCGGAGCTCCCAGGATTGGTAAGAGTGGAGCAGGAATCGGCATCTTTCTTAGCAATTGATCCTACGTGTGGTAAAGTTGGTAAAGTACAGGTGATATATTTAAATTGTTATATTTTGATGTGCAAGTGGTTATGATTGTTAAGTGAACCTGCTAGTGGTTGTTGAAGGTTTTCACTGACAAGTGGTTAATCAAGGTCATTAAGTTGAACTTGATTGGATCATTCTTACAAGTGGTTAACAAATATATGGGGTTCATTACATTGAGAAGAGGAACTTATCCCCTAACCTACAAATGGTTTGAAAATCAACAAAACTAATTTTCCGGAAAAACCATTTGATTAAAACAAACTTAAGTGTTTTGAAATCACAATGGGAAAATAGTTTGTTGCAAGGGGGAGTTCTGATTGTTTATGCCGAGTGGATGGGGATTTGAAGTGATTCGATATCAGTTGTCACTTTATTGTATAGTTTGTTTTCAAATTTCCTAAAATGTGTTTGCATTTTAGGGGGAGTAAAAATTTTCAGAAAATCCAAAAACATTTGAAAATTTGAAAAAGACAAAAACATGATAAAATGAAAAATGAGTTTTGTTGAATAAAAGAGGAAATGATAGTACATCAGTGGACTATCACAACATGCTAAAGAAATGGAAAGAAAAAATGTGATAAACGGTCTCACTGATGATATGCCAGTAGGTTTTTGCACATTTAGTAGATTGTGACGAGATATAAACCTAAATTTAAACTTGCTTATATCGTGGGTAACATCTCTCGGATATATGGGTAACCCCCGAAATCTTGTTTGAAGGACCCCTCTTTCTGAGATACTAGGTCTTTATGCTTAGTGATATCTGGGGTATTATCCCGGGACTTCTGATAATGCGGAAGCAATGGCCTAGTCCCCGGAGAATACTTTCTACTTGCTTGAAATATAGCGCCGCCCTCAGCAAAAATAGACAATAAAATTGCTAATTAATGCTGTTGTAAAAAAGATCCTCTAAAGGGGACCCACCAAAAGTCGAGCCGTCATCTCTCTGCTGAACGGAAGTTCTGACCTGAGCTCTCACGGTTTCGCACCTAACTCCTTACAGATATCATCTAGGTATACTCACCTGTAAGACTGAATATTGGGATCTGGATACGGGAGTATATTCTGAGGTGGGACACGCGATTGAGTTTAAGTCTCTAAAACATTAATCTCGTATCTCGAAACAGTTGAACTTTGTGTGAAGATTTAAGTGGATCAATATACTGACAATCTAGTTGAATCGTTTAGAACTTAAAATGTTTAAAGCTTAACGGTGTTGGTGATTTGTCTCAAAATCTGATATGATCCTCTTACACAAACTCACAAAAAATAGTGTATGTAAATATTTCTTTACTGCATTTCATTTCGGTTATACAAAAAATCCAAAAAGATTTTCGGTGTGTTTTAGTATAAATTTTAAAAAATTCAAAAAGATTTTAGACGACTGATGTTGAAAAGCTGATTTTCAAAATTCCGAGTGCTGAACATGACGAACAGGTTTGGGAAAGTTTGTTTAAAAATGTTTGAAATGAAAATGATATATATTTATGTGATTCATCAGAAATTGACATGATAAATCTTTCTATTCAGGGTTGTGTCTTCAAGGGATTAGCAAAGTTTCTAAATTTGTTATATCTTATCTTTTATGAAACTTATGTGTTGGGTAGAGAATATGCAGGTGAGTCAGGTTGCGATTCCTGAACCTGTGAAAGCCAGATTTTGATCCCAGCATGTTTTGAGGGGGAGTTTGTTAGAGGAAGTATTTGAAGAGGCAAGAGATAGATAGAGATTCTGGATGCCCGAAGACTGATCAAGACTGAAGATGCGAAGACTCGACACTTAAGACTCGTCAACATCTGAAGGGGAGTCTGTTGGTGCATACATCTGTCGACTTCATCTTGTATCGAGTCTTTGTCTTAGAATGTTAGATTAGGGCACGATTTACGAGAAAATAGGAAGTATATTGTGTTTAGGAAGCAGATTTCGCTCATATGGTCATAGGCATGAGGTTTCGCTTATATGGACATGTTGAGGTTTCGCTTATATGTACATGTACATATGAGCGAAATCATCAACACTATATATAGGTCTCTTGGGCGAAATCATTGGTAACACGTCTTGTTTCTGGTACCGAATTGCTGCTGAAGTGCCGTTTGACTTGTAATCAGTGTGAAATCAATATACAACGCAAGATTTAGTAGAACAAGCTGTTTTTCGTGTCCATTTCTTGTTATTCCGCACCTGAAACGGATTAGAACACCTCCGATTGACTCGTTCGGGTCATCACGTGATCCTACACATTTCGCCAACATGTGCCCGAATAGGGTTGTGAAACAAGAGCCCCAGCAGCAGAAACAGCCTCACCAGCAGCAACAACAACAAGCAGCACGTGCTCGAACTTTCAACATCAACGTGCGCCAAGCCTAACCCGACAACAACGTGGTCAATGTACGTTCCTCATGAATGGTATTTATGCTTCATGTCTATTTGATACTGGTGCCGATAATTGCTTTGTATCGTTCGAATTTGAGAAACTCCTTAACCGTAAACGCGCCCATCTCCCTTCGACTTTCGATGTTGAAGTTGCTACCGGAAGAACTGTCGCCGTTAATTCTATTCTTCGTGATTGTACTCTCGAGCTCAACAATCACGTCTTCCCAATCGACCTTATTCCGATGCAACTCGGAAGTTTTGATGTCATAATAGGCATGGACTTTCTTCGCGAAAACCATGCTGAAGTTGTGTGCTTCGATAAGATGATCCGATTCTCGCTCGCGAATGGTGATTTGTTGTGTGTATATGGGGAAACTACTTCGAAAGGTCTCAAACTCATGTCATGTGTCCAAGCTAGCAAGTATCTCCGCAAGGAATACAGAGCTTTCTTGGCTAACATTGTAGTAGCGGAGAAGGAAAAGAAAGGAAAGACAGAAGTGAAAGACGTTCCTGTGGTTCGTGAATTTCCTACTGTGTTCCCTGACAACCTTCCTGGTCACCGCCAAGTCATGATATCGACTTTCGTATCGACCTCATTCCTGGAGCCAACCCTATTGCCAAAGCTCCCTACCGACTCGCACCGTCCGAAATGCGTGAACTTTCAAACCAACTCCAGGAATTACTTGAGAAAGGCTTCATTCGCCCGAGCACCTCTCCTTGGGGCGCGCCAGTCCTTTTCGTCAAAAAGAAGGATGGATCGTTCAGGATGTGCATCGACTATCGGGAATTGAATAAGTTAACTATCAAGAACCGCTACCCTCTGCCTCGCATTGACGATTTGTTTGATCAGCTACAAGGTGCTACATGTTTCTCGAAGATCGATCTACGCTCAGGTTATCACCAACTACGCATACAAGAGGAGGATATACCCAAAACTGCGTTTCGCACTCGATACGGCCACGACGAATTCGTTGTTATGCCCTTTGGTTTAACCAACGCACCCGCGGTTTTCATGGATCTGATGAATCGCGTGTGTAAACCATATCTCGACCGTTTCGTCATCGAATTCATCGACGATGTCTTGATCTATTCCAAATCGAAAGCCGAACACGCGCAACATCTACGTTTGGTTCTCGAGCTACTCCAGGGGAACCAACTCTATGCCAAGTTCTCCAAGTGTGAATTTTGGCTGGAGGAAGTTTAGTTTCTGGGTCACATTGTCAATAGTCAAGGTATTCACGTCGATCCCGCGAAGATTGAAGCCATTAAGAGTTGGATTACGCCTAAGAACCCGTTTGAAGTCCGTTCTTTCCTCAGACTAGCGGGCTATTATCGACGATTTATCAAAGGATTCTCAAAGATCGTTGTGCCGCTTACCGCTCTCACGCATAAAGACAAGCCTTTTGTTTGGGGAACTGAACAAGAGTCTGCCTTTCGAACCCTCAAGCACATGCTTTGCAATGCTCCTGTTCTCACATTGCCCGACGGAAACGACGATTTCATTGTCTACTGTGATGCTTCCAACCTTGGTCTTGGTTGCGTCCTTATGCAGCGAGACAAGGTTATAGCGTACGCATCTCGTAAGCTCAAAATCCACGAGAAGAACTATACAACCCATGATCTCGAGCTAGGCGCAGTTGTTTTTTTGTTAAAGATTTAGCGACACTACCTGTATGGTATAAAGTGTACGATCTTCACCGATCATAGGAGCCTACAACATATCTTTAATCAGAAGGAACTTAATATGCGTCAACGCCGATGGGTAGAACTTCTCAACGATTACGACTGTGAGATTCATTATCACCCAGGCAAAGCAAATGTTGTTGCCGACGCACTCAGCAGACGGAGCTATCTGCTTAGCACTCGTAATGTTCAAGCCCAACACGACCTCGAAACCCTCATCCGCGAAGCTCAGCATGCATGTTTTAATGAACGCACCCTGAAGAAGGAAAGAATCTACCACGATGGAGCCCAGCTTGTGAGCAAGTCGAATGGGATATTCCACTTTCTAGACCGAATTTGGATCCCTAAACGGACCGATTTGCGACAGATTTTGATGGACGAAGCCCACAAATCCCGGTATTCTATTCATCCCGGTGCCGACAAAATGTACCAGGATCTTCGCTACAAGTACTGGTGGCCGGGTATGAAAAGGGATATTGCTCTCTACGTTGGGAAGTTTCTAACTTGTGCGCAAGTCAAGGCCGAACACCAAAGACCCTCTGGCTTACTCGAACAACCACCGATACCCATGTGGAAGTGGGATAGTATAGCTATGGACTTCATAACAAAGCTTCCGCACACGTCATCAGGTCACGACAGCATCTGGGTTGTTGTTGACCGACTGACCAAATCAGCTCACTTTTTGCCAATACGGGAAGACTACAAGGTAGAACGATTAGCCCGAATCTACACCGACGAGATCATTTGTAATCATGGGATGCCTCGTGACATCATATCTGATCGTGATGCTCGGTTTACCTCACGACTGTGGGAAACGTTTCAAACGGCATTCCACCCTCAAACTGACGGTCAGACTGAAAGAACGATTCGTACTCTTGAAGACATGCTCCGTTCGTGTGTCATAGACTTCGGTGGTAATTGGGATAAATACCTGCCGTTAGTCGAATTCTCGTATAACAACAGTTATCATTCCAGCATCCAAATGGCACCATTCGAGGCTTTATACGGAAGAAAATGTCGATCACCTATTGTGTGGCACGAGATCGGTCACTCGTAATTAACCGGTCCTGAGCTATTACAAGAAACGACAGACAAAATTTTCCAAATTCGAGACAACCTGGTAAAAGCTCAGAATCGACAAAAAAGTTACGCCGATAGACGACGCAAGCCCCTTGAATTTGACGTTGGCGACTACGTACTCCTAAAGGTATCACCTTGGAAGGGTGTGGTCAGATTCGGCAAGAAAGGGAAACTAGCGCCTCGATATGTTGGACCTTTTAAAATTCTGGAAAGGATCGGAAAAGTCACCTACAGACTCGAACTACCGGAGGAACTTAGTAACGTCCACCCGACTTTCCACGTGTCGAACCTCCGAAAGTGCCTGGCTGAGCATGATTTAATTGTACCTCTCGATGATCTACAAGTGAACGAAACACTACACTTCGTGGAGAAGCCTGTCGAAATCATGGATCGCCAAACCAAGCAACTCAGGCGCTCGCGCATTCCTATTGTGAAAGTCTGATGGGAAGGCAAACGAGGCGCAGAGTTCACTTGGGAACTCGAAAGCGACATGAAGGCGAAGTACCCGCAGTTGTTTGGAAAAGCTTGATCTAGAGAGTGAAAGTCTAGAGAGAGAAAGTTCTCCAAAGTGATTCACGGTATGGTACAGCTTTCGGCCTAATTTTGGGACGAAATTCCCTAAACAAGGGGAGGCTGTAACACCCCGTGTTTTCAAAAGTCAAAGTCAAGGTCGAAGTCAACGACCGATTTCGCGCAACTTGACTTGTAGTGAATTTCTTTTAAGTGTTTATTTTAGTTGTATTATGTGGAGTAAGTGTCAATAATTACAATAATCGACGTATGATATTCGCTATCTAATCGACCTACGACTGTGAACTATAGGAAGTAACAATGCGATAAAGTTAACTAAACGATAATCGAACTATGCTAATCAAATCGACATCGAATCGCAACTCGAAATATGCATTTTGGTTATTGTTATACGCGTGTGTGTGCATTATATGTTACTTGTGCATGTTTATTTATGTTATGTTGTGGAAATCAATCGAAACGCAATTGAAACCGAAACGCAATCGAACTCAATCGAAATCGATCTGTGATAATTAGTGGAGAAGAGACAGCGCGAGATATGAATAGTTGGGATTAAAAGTAATTTGACTAGGAAACCCTAACGCATCGCAACGCTCGCAATCGAAATCGAATCAGCAACAATCTTCTCGCCGAATACTCAAAACAGGTGACTGATCGACCAGGCCAGCTAACCGATCGACCAGTTAGCCGATCGAACTACTGTTTGATCGACCAGCCAGCCGACCGACCTGCCAGCCGATCGGCCAGCCCTTTCCTCTTTTGGAACTCTATAAATACCCCTGTCATTGTCATTCTTTCCACTTTTGGAAACCCACTGATCGACCAGCACGCTCTCCTCATCTTTTCTCAGATTTCTCTCGATTCCGGTAAGATCTCGTCCTAAATCTTGTACTTTCATGATCTACACGCACTCCTACACATTTCTATCTTTTGAATCTTAACTTTTAACCATGAAATCACTAGATTTGAGGTGTTCTAGGATGATGTCATCATGGTGTTCTTGAGGAACTTCATGTTTTGGCCTCAATCCACCAAGAACAACTTGGATCTAACCGATTTCCACATGAACAACAAGGATCTTTCATAGATCTAAACATATTCACGGTGAAAAAGGATTGAGAGAATGTTTTCTAACTTTCTTTCAACTCTTTTACACTCAATACACTTAACACCGATAGAATCAGGACTTGTACCGACTTCCTACGCATTCTAGGGGTGGTGTTGGTTCCAGATCCGGATTCTATCCACGGGATTCCCGATTTCAGGTTAACCAAGAATAAACGTCTTAAAACCGGTGAACTGACTGAGTGTGGGTGATTCATGTCCAGTCGGATCACTAAGGCTTAGGATGGAGTTCTGTTGATTGACACGTTATCAAAGTATCTCGATAAAACGACAACTATCAAAACAACCAAGTGTAAGACGAACAGGACGACCAGGACAGTGTGGCTGTCCGATCGAACTGCTGTCCGATCGAACAGTCAGCCAAACGACTGGTCAGCCGAACGACTTGCACCCTGGGTCCCACACTCAACCAACTTTATTTGAAGTTTGGGTATTGAACGAATGACTAATCGATCGGACTACCAGCCGATCGGATTACTCTTCGAATCATGAGATACTTGGGCTTTGAAACACTTAAACGACTTTCAACATGTTCAATGCACTAGGAATGCCAATCGATCGAACTGCTCTTCGATCAAGTGACAACCTGCCATGAACTTGTTCTCAGAAGTGCCCAGCCGATCGGGTTGTCGGCCGATCGAACGACCGTCCGATTGATCGACCTGAAAGGTAGAGGTACCTCAATGTTCTCAAAATGCTACAACGAAAACTTCAAAAGTCAAACCATCATACACAAACACATCATTCCTAGAGGAAGAAACAATCCACTCGAAGGGCTATTCGATTGGATAACCAACCGAACAAACTACCACTCGAACGATCGGCTGTCCGATCGGACTACTGTCCGATCGAACTGCTGACCGATCGACTCACCCTTGTTTTCTTTTTACGCGTTACTTATCGTTATCAAACTATTCAGGCTTACCTTACTTTCAAGCGCTCCCTTCAATCCATCCATCGCTGTGAGTATACTCGATCCCTTTTTGCTTTATGCACTTTTGGGTGTTACATACGTTACGAATATTCAAATCACAATTGTAACAACCCGCACTTTCGTGCGTTGTTACTACTCGATATACTCGTTACGCCTAGCACCAGAGATTCAGATCATAATGTAACTATATCGCATACATCGCTATATCACAGTATATTCGAATAATTACGCATATTCTATCACTATTACAAAGCTATCTTCACAAATACTAACACTCACGATGACATTGAGTGAGGACCTATTCTACCCTCCTCGATAGCCATGAGGTGTCGAAACGTAAACAATTAACGCTAACAAGGACTTTCGGGTGAGTGCTATCCCTCCAGTCGTCGTGACGATGATGACCATACGAGTGAGTGGTACCCCGTCAGTCATTGTGGCACAACGTACACACTAACGCTCATGGTGACATCGGGAGAGGACCTATTCTACCCTCTGCGATGGCCGTGATGCGACTTAACGCAATACATACTCGAAACGAATACTTGGGAATATGGATACGTATATACGACCCTATTTGATTAATTATAGTAAATATATATGTATATACATGGGTACGAAAATGTGCAACCAAAACTATCGCAACGCTTAAACGATCGAAGCAGAACGCCAAAACTTAGCTCGCCGGAGGTATACGATCAAAAGGACAGGCCAGTCGATCGGACAGGCCAGCCGCTCGGACAGGCCAGCCGATCGGACAGGCCATCCGATCGGACAGCCATCCGATCGGATAAGGCTGCACTTCCTTCCTTCCCCCTTTGCCTATAAATACCCCATTGTCACATAAAGCACACATGTTGTGACTGTTGTTGTTCGACCAGACGTTCCAACCCCTTTTTCTCTCGATTTCTCGTGATTCTTGTAAGTTTCCAACCTAATTCTTGTACTTCTATGATCTATATTCAATTCTACACCTTTCTACCTTTTAAATCTTCACTTTTAACCGTGAAATCTCTGGATTTTGGGCATTCTAGGGTGATGTCACTATGGAGTTCTTATGAACTTCAAGAGTGATGTCATCCCATGAACGAACGACTCGGATCTGGATGATTTCCATACGTTTTTACATAAATCTAGTCTAAATCTACGTTTTCTAATCAAGGAGTTATGTGATTGCCATGGATTTGGGGTGTTTTAAAGATGATGTCATCATAAGTTCACATGAACTTCAAATTGTGACCTCATTCTTACCATAAACAGCTCGGATCTAAGCGATTTCACATGTTTGCATAACAATCCCACCTAAATCTATGCTATCTAACCAAAGTGTGTGTGTTTTCGGGTTAAACACGGGAAAGACCATCAAGAAAGGCCAGATGTGATGGAACGGGGTGGTTCCCGGCCGTTAGAACGGGTCGGATTTGATGGGGTTTCAGTAGTTTAACACAAGGACACCCCATCTCAGTCAAATCACCTGAAATCTTTCCAAAACCCATCAAGTGTGACACGATCAGGACGATGGAACGAACTGCCGTCTGATCGGACTGCTGTCCGATCGGACAGCAAACAAGATTCAACCGACCGATCAGACAAGGTGTTAACCGATTGGACCACATGGTAACCGATCGGACAACATGCTAACCGATCGGCTAGCATGTTAACCGATCGGACAACATGCTAACCAATCGGACACCATGTTAACCGACCGGATAGCATGGTAACCGAACAGACCACATGTCCAGCCGACCGAACGGGCCCAAGAATCAATGTCTGAACCAAACCTTGGTCCTTTCGCCACCATTTAACGCGCTATTCACCGTTTAACGATCTGTAACCAGGATAACTCAGACGTACTCTCAATCGATCCAAATCAAGTTGTGTTTACTTGTCGATTACGCACTGTGAGTATACTTGAACCCTTTTTAATCGCATTTTGGGTGTAACATACGTTTCTAACAAATCGAACTTATTAAACGAATTATTCAATCAATCGAATTATCACTTGCGAATAACTGTTATGCATAGATATACGTGATGCTAGTTGCATATGTGCTAGGGCTTATACTCGCGACGTCCCACCATGACTAGTATAGTACTATTGCGCCCGACGGGGTCTAGTTTGCCATCGCATATTCGAGCATCGAGGACTTAGTTGGTAGTATCAGCTTTGTGAGTATATATGTCGTGTGTTACGTTTATGCATGTGGAAATTCGCTACACTTTTTAATCTATTACGCTACATATCAAACCTGTATACTCGCCAATACTTTTGTATTGACAAATATTTTAACGTATGTTGCAGGTTAGATCGCAGACTATTTCAAATCAAGCTAGGAATTCTAGAAACTCAACTAAAATCTAGGTTGTCGGATTTGTATTGTTCGAGAGGACAAGAAATCTGTGATAACTGATGTGATTGTATTATTTGTTAGTATGGGATAACGAATGTGTTAAATATTATCGCAATATAGTTGTTATGGATTCTCTTGAGCAATCTGATTCGCCTAGTGTCGTGCCCCGATGATTCCGCCATCGGTTGGGGTGTGACAACAATAAACACACTACTCAATACTATTTGAACGCTAACCGTTAATGCATGTTATACGTGGCTTATGAATGCTTGTTTGTTATGTTTACACATGGGATGCTGTCTACCTGCCTTAGCAACGATAGTACTATAGTTTGGACTCAGCACCCGTTCACACGGGGGTTGTTAAGGACAATTACTTGCATGGATTACAGTGGTGATCATGTATTGCGAACTGCCTTGGGCAGTCAACCCGCAGTCATTGGTATCGATGGATCTATGTCGATAACTAGCGTGCTTCATTTCACGATGTGTACGTGCTGGTTATGCGTAAACGAATTTCGAACTCTATATGCTATTATCAAACTTATATGCTCACCTTTACATTATATGTATTGACTTTTTTTTAACGTATGTGACAGGTGCTTAGGATGCACATCTGGTAGGAAATCGAAGCTAGAATAAGACTCTAGAGGCCAACAAATAGTTGTCTGTACAAATTTAATCAAGGGTCTCTAGAAGCAGATAAACAATTGCTCTATTTGAAAATCTGAGTTGTCGGAATAGAACTATTTGCCTAGATTTTGTCTGTAATAATTTGTTTGCCTTTTGAGGCATGGTATGGGACATGCTATTTTAAATTGATTGGTAATGATAATTGTTATGGAAACTTCTGGACAATCTGTTTCTCTCAGTGCCATGCCCCGATGTTTCCGCCATCGGTTGGGGTGTGACATTAATGTTATACCCACCACTCACATGATCAAGTAGTACCCTTCCTTAGCTAACCATACCAAATCAAAATGTTTGTAAACAGTTGTAACATGTATTTCACCCCCGAAGTTATAAAACTGAAAACAATTAAAAGAAAAGGGGGTCATGAACTCACAGTCTTGCGTCTTCAGTCACCGTAACTCAAGCTCCTTCGGGTAAACACAACTACCTACAACGTACTATGATCTATTAGACGAGCGGGTCGTGCCTTGACTTAGTATTGATGTCTTTGAGTTACGTTTCTTGTATCTTCGGTATTATTCCAAGTTATATAATTATTTGTTAAAATAAGTAATATTTTAACTTAAATTATATTTATTAAATTTTGGAATAATTGTTAAAACAATATTACTGTAACTTAATACTTCCCAAGTATTTACACTTGTATTTCCTTCCCAAGGATGGGTGTGTTTGTATCTGTATTCTTATTCTCGTATATTTTAGCCGTGTATTGGGGTCGTATTCTGGTGTGTATTCATACGCTCGAGAATATGTATTTTTATTGTATTCATTAAGTATTCTTTATACTTAATTTCGTATTAATTATTCCAGAATATTATCTTTAATAAAGATCCAATATATATTTCCAAAATACATATTTTAAGGGATGTTACTCAGAAAAATTATTTATAATTTTTCTTTGGCAAAAATATTTGTATTTTCTCATAAGTTCAAAAATTAATATATTTTCAAGTCCCACTTGGAAAATATATATATAAACTCATTTTTCTCCAACAATGATATATTTCATATTCTTTTGAGAAAATATATTTTTCATCTCAAAGTATTGTATTTCGTGTTTGTAAGAAAATATATTTTTTCTTAAAAATAGTATATCTTCTAAAAATTCCAAGAAAAATATATATTCCATACTTGTCAAAAATAATATATTTTTCCTTGTCAAAATATGATATACTCTTGTAGTAATTGTAAAAATCATATTTTTGTTTCCTTGTGTCCAAAATATTATTTACCAAAATACACTTTGTGAATAAGTTCCGGAATATTTTTGTAAGTCTTATTCCATAGTTCGGTTTCACCAATATTCGGTGTAAATGTGTATATTTATTTGTCGGAATTCTGGTAATATTTTGGATTGTAATTCTTGGTATTTTGATGTGTTATATTATTTCATGTCCTAAAATAATATAACTAATACACAAAATATACAAATAATCACACACATGGTGTCTTCTAAATATATATTTCTTAAATACATGTTTAGTTACTTTTATTTATGAAAATCAACCTCCAATAATTATATTTTTGTAACAAAAATTATGGCAAAGTTTTTGTAGGAACTCATGGTTTAAAATACACTTGTAAGTGCAGGTTAATAAATATTTTTCTAAGTGTTTGGATTTTTAGAAAATTTTGCCATAGTTTCCCCTAAAATGGAGGTTTCCATGCTTTCAAGCATATCATTTTCTTTTGTAAAAATCAACACAATCAATTCACAATCATCAACAAACAACCCTTTACTTACCAATTTTGCCAAAAACAAGTAATAACTACTACTTCATGAACTTGAATATTTGTAAAAATTTGTAGTAACTCACTAGTGTTCTTAGTAAGTCTTGTTACCCTTTAAAATGTGATTAGTTCTTTAAAAACTTCATTTTTAAAGAAGTTAGATGTTTACAACTTCTTGTCACATTTTCTAAAAATGTTTCTTTATGAATTTTTTTTTTTGTTTCACAAGTGTTTCTACACTTGTTTAACCACTAAAAATAGAGTTTGTTTTTGTAAGAACCAAGATTTAATAAAACTTATATTTTTGACTTGGTTTCTTTGAAAGACCATTCATAAATCTTTAGATCTACAAGTGTTACTACTTACTTTGATCATTATTTTTCAAGAAAACCATTTAGTCATTCAAGTTCATGATTCATATGTGGATGATCCATCATCCTACCATATTTCTACTTTCTCATCTTGCTAGATTATGTTTTTAATCATGATCTAGCAAGATCTTATGATGATCTACATCATTTCTACAAACAATCAATGATCAACAAGCATAACAACTCATATTCATCAAGATTACTTCATTAAACATGCTTATGTTCAAGTTTCATTCTTATGATCTTTAGTGTTCTTCAAGTTTTTGATTATGATTCTTCTTTAACCACTTAAAATAGAAGTAAAATGGAGTGTATAAGGTTCTTACCACTAGCTCAAGGCTAGGGATGATTCAAGAGAAGAAAACAAGTGGATAAAAGCAAATGAAAGAGGTTCTTCCACTTCCACAAGCTCCTAGCTTCTTTGTATGATCTTTAACACCCTTGTAAGTATGTAGAATGAGTGATGAAGGTTGAATGATGGTGGAGGTGGGTGTGGTGAGTTTCGGCCGAGAACAAGGAGAGGGAAGAGAGGAGAGTAAGTGTGTGTTAGTGTGTGAAGTTTGTGAACTTATGATCCTTCAAGTTCTTTTATAAACCATCTTAACCTTCTAACTCTTGTATATTGTGTTACAAAAAGCAAGAACAAGATCCAATAAAAAATTAAAACAAATCAAGATGGTGGGCCATATGTTGGCCGTCCCATAGGGGGGGGGGGTCTAGCATAGGTTTTAACCAAGTTAGTTTCATTAAGGTTGAAATGTAAGTATCTAGTTAGTTAAGTTAGTTACTAGATATTTTAGGATGTGTTATGATGTTCGGGGACCATAACTAGCTTGGAAATATCAAAACAGTGCTTCTAGTGTAAATTTGATGTTTCGGGTAGTGTCAGGTTGTTCGGTTGGTTACTGGTTTGTTAAAGTGCTAAACTTTGCAGTTTAGTGTGCTTTATGTATCTTTTTGTGACACTTTTGATTCCCAACACTTAGGAAAGCATTCAGGACCATTTAACCATGTTTCTGCATAATATTATACTGTTAGAATGCTAATTTTTGCTGATTTCTGCAGAATTCTGCAGTTTATATGAGTTTTAGGCACTTTCCGGCACTTCAACTATCTCTAGGAATGCAGTTTTATGATCCTTACTTTTCTACACACTACACTAGTGTAATACTTGGTTTCTGGCTCATTCTGTGTCTCAATGCACTATCCGTCTATGTGCTGAGTTCTGTCAGCATTTTCCTGATTTATCAGATAACTGTGCTAACTGTACTTAATGCATCATTTGAGGCAATAAAGCTTTCATGCAATATTAAACAATGTATGATGCACATATATGTATATGGCAGTAATCAGAAAGCAGTTAATTGCAAATTCAGCTCAGTCATTAAGCACTAATCATGGTTAATTAATTGTACGGATACCTGAATTTTTGACAGTTGTCACAGGGGGGGTGCCCCGGGGGCACTCCAACGCTCAAGTCAGTATCATGTATGATAAAGATAATTAAAGGTTGCAATGTTAAGAGATGGAACACAAGTTTAAGTTGTAAGAAGATAGAGAAGGAGGAGAAGAAGGAGCCCCAAGTAGGTGGGAAGAAAATAACCTGATCCCTTTAGAAGAAGAGACTTTCCTTATATAGTAAGATTCTTGGGTCATAACCCTAATGGGTTGGTCTAAGAATAGGCTTATCAGGACTAGACACACTGGAACCAACTAAGTCTGCTGAGGAAAACCAACTGGGTTCAGACCCAGTCATCATTCAAATGGATTGAGTCCAGACAAGGAGACCAGACCTCATCGACAAATAGAATTATTCAATTTACACTCATATGCTCTAGAAATGTATATACATGTGCTAATCCTATTCTCTTTCTTTATACTATAGGATTGGATTGGATTGGATTCATTAGTTATATTATGAGATGTATGCACTATGCTGAAACCGAGCCCAATGCAATTACTTCTGAGTCTTACCAATTTCTCTAGCTAAATAGATTGTTATTGTTACTTGTTTTTTTTTAAATTTAATTTTAAAATTTTAGTTAATATTTTTTTCAGCATTCCAATAAAATTTTTATTATTTAACATTATATTTCTATAAAAAGCAAATCACCAACGAATATCATAAGTATTATATTAAAAAAATCATAAAAGACTTTGCACATATGCAATACTTATATATATACTAGAAAATTTGAATTAATTACATGGTTAATTTGTTCTTAATCTTGTGCAGTTTGAAAACTTTGCAAACATATCAGACTAAACGAAATAAATATTTTGAAAACCCTAAACTAGTGATTGGAGGTATCAAGAGTTCAAATCATGGATGATATAAATATAGAAGTATTTAAAATAAATTAATTTGTCAAAATAATAATAATGTAGAAATACACTAGTTTCATTAGACAAAAGAAATCTATATTTAACATACATACGTACATAATATAAGGTTCAATAGGGAACGCTAAAAAAGAGGGAACCGAGTAACAGTATATATTTAAATGTTAAGTATATTTTAAAAATTCAATTTAAAATTCTAAATTTATTTTTTCTAAATTCTTTTGAGCTTTTGCATACAAAGATGTGTAGAAACTATTTTAATAAAAAAAATCATTTTTGCAATTTTTTTACCTTTTTTATTGTTTTCTAAGAAATTGTTTTTTTTTAGTGTTTTGAATTTTTATTAAAAATGCTTCTACATGTATTTATATGCAAAAGCTTCAAATTTTTTTTATTTTTTTCAAATATTTGATTTTTAACTTGTTAAATACATGGTTCCCCGGACCCCTTATTTTTTAGTGTTCCCTATTGAACCCTCGTGGCATTTTTATATTTTTTTACACTTGGGTGTACATGTTTTGTCCCCAGTGGCGGAGCTTGAACGGAAACTCAATGGGGGGCCAAACTCTAGAAATCAAAATCGTTGGGCGCCGTACTTTTAAAAATATAATATTTTACACTAAAAAAACAAATTTTCAGAAAACTTAACACACGCGCCAAAAACGACGGGTGCCGGGCACCCCGGGCCTCCTTTATCCTCTGGCCCACGTTTGTCCCATCTGGTGATTATAAATGCTCTAATGGATTGCATCGATTTTTGTCAAGAGTATTTATCCTTTTGCTGTTGAATGTTGATAGTTGAATAACACCTCTCATCAAGTATTTTTGTCACTAAGGTCATAATTTTTCAGTACGGAAAATAGAGAGTATGAGAGTGAATTAATAACCAAATTATTATGAGGAAAATAAAGGGAGAATGGCATGATAACTTGGATGTAGTCCTTGTCGATTTACCGGGTGCAGCTAATATGGGAAGAAGAAACAAAACAAAAATGTTATCTCTTCCGCATTGTAAAAAATGGAAGGGTAAATTACACTTTTCGTCCTTTATGTTTGTACCGGATTACAATGGATAGACTTTAACTTCAATAATTACAGTCACAATCTTTTATTTGCAAAATCCATTACACTCTACGTCCTTTAGTATTAACCAGGTTAAAATTTTCAATTAAGTTTATTCACTTAAGAGTATTTTGGTCAATTCATGTTTTTATTTAAATGTTCAATAAATAAAACAAAAAAAAATGCATTTACACTTCATCTTCCCCAATTTCTAACCCTAAAACCCTAACCACCACCTCATCCTGCTGCCATCACCACCATCTTACTCTCACCTCATCATATTGCCACCACCATCATCTTTTCTCAAACGTTATTAATATCCACTGGACAAACCGAAGTTCATCATCAAAGCTGTAATATGGAATTATTGAAGTTAAAGGCTGTCCATACTTCATTGCAATCCGGTACAAACATAAAAGACGAAAATGTAATTTACCCGAAATGAAAAGTAATATTGTAATAGCACCTACATGATTTTGATATATGTTGTAATAATTACTTTTGGAGAGTTAATTAATAAAATAGTTATTTTTCATTAATGTTTCATTTAAAATATAATTAACTAGTTAATAAAATACGAATCGAGTTATCTCTGACCAATAGTTTTCTGAATTTAATTTATCATGTGATTTATGAAAGGTAATTATTTGTTTTTTTATATATATATTCACAGCCTTGGATTATATCATCTTATGAAAAAAACCTCCAAATTAATTTTCACCTTAGGTCTCAAGTGTATATTGAGTTGGCTTCCTACATATTTAGGATAGGGGAGACACCTTACCATCATAGTATATCCCTTGATACAGTTTATGAATATTTAATCTTGGAGTTGAATGTATTAACACATATACATAAGGCTCCTTCTATAAATGCACCCCTAGAATTTTATTTTCACATCCCTAATGTATACGGGCCGTATAAACTTATACGGACCGTATAGAATGCTGTTGCACAGAAATAAATGCAATGGAATGTTTTTTTTTTTGTTTTACATGTATACGGGCCGTTAATATTATACGAACCGTATATAATTGTATACAAGCAATATAATTTTATACGGCCAAATGTGTTTATTTTTGTGAGGTTTTGGGTTTTTAAGATCTGTATACGAGCCGTATAATGTTATACGACCCGTATATAAGTTTCTTTTTGTGTAAACTGAACAACCGTTTAATAAGTTTTAGTAATTCTTTAGATAGCGTTTTAAGTATCCGGAGTCTGTTGGGTGGCGACGATGATGGGTTGTAAGAGTACTGAGAGTATAATTGCTGAAGGTTTTCAGTGTCCGGAGTTTGTTGGTCACATATTCGTGTGTTGCAGCTTGGAAAGATGACCGAATAGAGATCATAGCCAACCTAAATCCACGAATTCATGTGTCTTGTATTTATCAACGATGTTCTGATATGGAGTTATACGTTCCTTGTAAAAGTTTTCCCAGCTCGCTACCGATGTATACCGTATGGGTTGTCGCCAGAACCCTGCCGATGTTACTGTTAACTAGGATGGAGTACTTTCGTGAACCTAAAAAAAGTTTGTTGCTAGTGATTCCATCGTGTTCATGCGAGCAGATAAGTGCTGAACTTTACGTCGGAATTAGACGTGCTAAAAGAGCGGGAATCGGTGGGAATAAGTTGATCAACAGAGGATTCATCGCGTATAAGTTGGTTTATGGGAACCGTTTCTAGCAAGGGTTTTTTTGGTTATTTGTAACTAGGGTTCGAATGCTTGAAGTTTAATTATAAACATTCTTTTGGGTCAAGTGAAGCAATGAATGGAGTATTTTACTTATTTTATGTTTAATATATGAAGCATATTATATAAGTTTTTAGATGGTGTTTGTAAGGTTTAATTGCCTTGTGTAACTTTGATTGACATCTATCATTGACATCTATATACGGAATGAGATTCTTTGAGAACTAGAAAATGAGAGAATACGGAACGGGATTCTTCGAGAACTAGAAAATGAGAAAATACGGAACGAGATTCTTCGAGAACTATGTATGAAACCGGGTAGCAAGAAGATGAAGAAGAAGGGGCGTAAGAAAGGAAAGAAACACTAGAAACGATGTTAATTAACAAGTTTTTGGTTGAAGTTTGAGTAATTGTAATTGGTGATTAGGACTTTGTTATGGTTTGGTAGGTTTTATTTTGAAACATTGTGTTTAAGGTTTCTTGTTATGTCTTGAAGTCCAATCTTGGGTGGAAAAGATTTCAACATTAATTCATATCCATGATTTTGATATATGTTTTAATAATTACTTTTAGAGAGTTAATTACTAAAATAGATATTTTTCATTAGTGATTCCTTTAAAATATAATTAACTAGTTGATAAAATACAAATCGAGTTATCTCTAACCAATAGATTTCTGAATTTAATTTATCATGTGATTAAGAAAGTGTTGTGAAACTAGCCTAATAGCAATCGATAAGAGAAGAAGAAGAAGAAGAAGAAGAAAACTAATAGGGAGAATGAATATGATATTTCATTAATCAAGTGTGTTGTTTACATTAGAATACAATGAATATATATAGGATAGGAAGTCTTGGAGAACAAGTCACTCTATTTAAGGAGTTGATAACCATAATATAATATATTCATAACACTCCCCCTTGGTTATCAACTTTATATGCATTGTGATGCTGCCTCGTTAAAAACCTTGCCAGAAAAAACCCAATGGGATAAAACTTCAGCTAAGGGAAAAAGAGTGCAGCGCATATTCTATTATCCTGATACTTCGGGATCAGATACATTGCCTCATTAAAACCCTACTAAGAAAACCCAACATGACAAAACTTAGGTAAGGGAAAAGGAGTGCAACTAGAACAAATATCCCCTCATTTTAATATGTATACTTTACGTGACGTGACGTGACGTGACGTGTGCCCATCATCCTTGAAAGTTGCTCAAAGATTTTGTAGCCAATGGTTATCGCCTGATCCCTTATGTGCAATCCTTTATGTTGAACAATGTTATATGATCTTCTAGCAAGACTTTAGGTGCCTCCTCTCAAAAACAAATATCATATATCCACGACTATGTTATGTTACATTCCTTCATACAAGACTAACCAAACTTGTTTTGATAGGTTAGTAAAATATATTTATATTTGAAATATTTGTTTGAACGTATTCCGATGTCTCCTCGCTTGACAAAGGCTATATCATGACAATAAGCTCAAGTGAAAGATATTATAATCATACACACCTAGCAAAATATATTAATGCACATATGCATTTCACAATGGTACTTCTAGAATGAGAATCTCTACTTTGGTAGGAGATGGTAATAATCATTTCTTATAATAAGGGACTGAACAACCTTTAACATGCTTTAAGGTTGCACTTTGTCCATACTAAAATGTCCCAACATCATCTTCTGGATGTAGTTTGATCGATGGATAAATATCTAATTACACATATACTCGAACTGCAGTTCAAGTACAATTAGATTGTGCCAAGGTCATTCAAAAATCCTTACTCTAAAAGCTCGATAGTGTCTCTCGATGATGCCTAAACATCATCACTGTGAATTGCGATTATAGTGAGCTTTTAAGAGAGAACTAGTGATAGAAACATGACTAATTTATCAAACTTGTATCCATCTTAATCAAAGTATCTCCTGAGTTGTACAACACTTGCTCGACTATTTTAGTCCATGCATATTTTTGTAACTTTATAAGATACATTTCAGAGATTTTGATATCAATGCTTCAAGCATTTACAATCATGCACATACTTTTTCCACTTTGACCAACTATGTATGTACATGCACTCTTCAGGCGTTCTTTTACATAGACTTCGTCATTTAACTCGTTGATTTCTACATCATATGAAAAGATGTCTTGAACATATTGTACCATGCTTAAAGGCTGAGACATCATATTTATCTGGTACAATTTGTTCTATGTATGTGTATTGGTGCACAAAATTTACATCCTTTATATATTTCAGTTAACTTTTTAAGCACTCAACTGCTTTAAGAAACTCATGAAGAGTTCCAATTAATATTCAATTTGATAAGAAATACAACATATATAATGTATTCGGATCTGAATATCTATACAATAATCATACTATTCTCGAGACCTTACTTTAAATGATTTTGATAATTTAAACCCTTCATAGACTTTCATGTAAGTATTCAGTATTAAGTGATACATAAAAATCATAAGACGCATATCAATTCTCTCTTTATATTCCCAGACTAATAAGATGCTGGAAAGTCAATAAATCCACCACTGGAGAATACGTCTCCTCGTAATCAATCATAGCTTTTTGTGAAAATTCGTGTGCCACCAATTTTACTTATATCACTCAATTTGATTTTCACATAATTCGCATAAAGGACCCGTTTATATCCAACATATATTACAACTTCAGTTGTATGGACTGTTGGTCCAAAGACTTTCCATGTCATTAGAAAATTAAACTTTGCCTTATTTGCGTTTTTCCATTTTTGGCCAATCATTTGTATGTTTACATTCATAGGTAGATTTCAAATCTTGATCCCCATCATTTAATCATTTCAAGCGCTACATTATATACAAAAGTATAACGACGTCGATTTTTATTTCGATTCCATACATATCTTAGACATGATACAACTTATCGAGATCTCTTCATTTTCAGGTACCCGAGGTTCTTCTTGAACCATCATATCTATTGTCTCTTCATGAGACATTTTTAATATAACCTCGGCTTGACCATCTTAATTAGTTGCTCCAACTTTCGAGGAACTTTATTATTGGAATCGATTGGTCTACCACGCTTCAGACGTGGAATAGACTCATTACAAACATGTGGTGATTGTCCTTCTGGGACACTCATCTTAATTGGAGCATTAGCAGTTTGTATATATGACATAGTCACCTTTTTAAGGTCAGTGAATGCGTCTGGTAATAGATTCGTTAATCTTTGTAAATGAGTTATTTTTTGAACTTCTGCTTCACACTTTTAGTTTTTAGGATCAACGATAATTTATACCAACTCATTTCTTTTCCAACTGCTTTTTATCTCCCCCTGATGTTGGGAATATTAATCCATTTAGATGGATATCAATTAATTGAGCCATAAATAAATATCTCGTGAAAGGCTCTATTCGTTATCATATATTTCCAACCACCTTTTAAGGTCCCATCTTTGTGCGTAGTGGTGGATCAATTTCAATATATACCGCACAACCAAAATCTTAGAAGGGATATCTTGGGCTTCTGACAAAAAACCAACTATAATGGGGAGAAACTATTACAACATGTTGGTTTGATGTGAATTAATGTTATTGCATATGTAAAATCACATGTACTCAGATTTAAACATAAATTTTGCTCTTTTGATTATTGGCTTTGCAATCAATCGTAGATGTATGGTTATCATCTTCAACAAAAGCAATTCGTGTATAAATATATAGAAAGTTCAACACTTATTCCAATAATCATTTACCACTTGGAAATTAAATTCACCAAAACAAATATGCCAATGTGGAATAACATGCTTGCTATCTTCGTAGCTAAGACAGATCATGCAAACTTCAAGTTGCATACATGATAACCGTTTAGACGATGCATCGATTTAAAACACTAAATAGTATAATGATAGGATATTCGTATCCCTTTATCATTTCCAAACTTTATTTAGGGATTCACACCTTATTTTAGTTGACAAATAATTAACTTAACTTAAGAGCAAACATTGCATGCTAATTATCAACTTGAAGAATCTTTCAGTTCTTCAATAAAATTCACATCATCATTGACTCGGTGTGGTCTAACCGGTCATGCAAACAAATTGAATAATTATGATCCATAAACTTCTGGTTTATTATCATATATGTATTACTTACATGTATGTAATACAAAACACAAGATATGAGAGAATGTATCATAACTTCAAAGTTCAAACCATCATGTTATATAATCACTCCTTAGTTTGCCACTTTTGATGGTCTATCTCATTATTAATATAACCATTATTACAATTCCAAATGGTCGAACACATCATTACAACTTTCTCAATTATGTCCATGATCACTACATTTACAATGGTCAATATGATTACATTCGTTTCAAAGAATGAGATAGAATCTGAAAACCTTTATGGATTTTCATTCTTTACTCTGTCACACGGGTATGGAATCATTTCAAAGTATCCACACTCTTTTCATGATATTGCTACTTTAAGAGCATATCTCAGGTGTAACAAATGAAAATATGTTGTTCAGTTTATCCATATAAACACTCTTCTTTCTAGATAATATAAAGTGAGAAATAGTTATATAATTGAGTCATATAAGGTTTGCCGAATATCTTGACATTCTATAAAATATAATGAGATTTAAAGAATATAACACGTCAGGTGTCATATCTAAGAATAATAATAATATATCTACTCTTTTATGATACTGTTAATAAATCACAACTTTAAACTTTTATTTGTTTTATCTAATAATAGTATCTAAATAAAGATTTAAAAGACATACAATTATAAATAAATAAAGATTTAAAAGACATAGAATTACAATAGTGATAATCTTCAAATAAAACCGGTACACGTCATTCTCTCTTTTATGAATATCATGTATGTGGATTTCACAATATTGTTATTCCGTAAAGAACAAAATTAGATAACAAAATAACTACAAAATCATACATCTTGAAAAACAGATTAAATTTATATATGCATATGCCATTCATACTAATCATGTTGGTGTAGATGTGAACAAATCCCATATCAACAATTAACCTAAATTTTAACTTTTCAAAAAATAAAAAATACATAACTTTTAGTTAAACCAAAATTTTAGAACTTTAGAATCAAAAGGATGTGAACCTTATAATCAACAAAGTAAAGCATAACTTATGACATGTCTCAACAACAACAAAAGATTTACAAAAATTAAATTACGATGCGTACATCTAGGCATATTGAATAATGTATGCATTTGTAGACGTAAAAAAACTAATGATCAAATCTTATGAAAAATGCAATATATATGATTGTACCAACATAAATGTCTAGTAACGTTATAATAAGATAGTAACGTTGTAATAAGATGTATTTGTGAGAGAATCTGATTCATTTATGAAGTATGACACTACGAGTGTCATATTATTCTAAATAAAAGTGTATCTTTTGCTTTTTTTATATAGAGTTAATTACATGTTTAGTTCCTGTGGTTTATACAAAGTAACAATGTCAGGTACTAATAGTTTGAAGTCACACTCTGAGGTATCAACTTTTAATTTTGTAACAACCTAGAGTACTAAGACTAACAGATGTTATTTTTTCTGTTAGGTTCAAGGGCATTTAAGTCATTGTACATTTAAAAGACTAATTAAGTAAGTATATGATTAATGGGGGACTGTTTTTGTAATTTCCCAATAAATGGGGCAATAATTAAAAATTATATTAAAATACAACACCAACTCATCTCCAAGCAACAACATAACTCATCTCACTCTCTCTCTCTCTAATCTCTTTATTCCTCCATCTTTCTCTCTAATCCGATCCTCAATCACTTACCACCAATTACCCACTTGTTCTTCACCTAGGTTTCGAATTTATCCCATCAAAACACAAAATTTATCTTCTTGAAACCTACAATGAAATAGATTATGAACGACGGCAGCAGTGGGTTCTGACTTCCGACAGAGGACAAGGTTGAAGTGGCTGAAATATTAATAATGATGCAGAGTGGGAGTTGATTAACTGGTACAGTTTCACATGGGGTGTGAAGAAGAAACGATCTGTGCTGGTTTCGGAATCAGAATCTTCTCCATCACCGTCGCCGGAGAAAGTGACGGCGGCAGAAGCAGATAAAAGCCCTTCAACGCCGTCAATTTCTTGCATTTTATTGGTTTTTATAATTTATTAGTATTTTATCTTCTTATGCTTTGAATTAAATTTTATTTGATATCTTGAATTTGATTCAACTTGGTATTGAAAGTGTTATGTTATAGTTTGATTTTTATCCATGTTTTATATTGAACTTTCTATTTTGTTAAAATATGTATCCAACAACCATTTTGGGGCTTATTTCTATAAGCAAGATTAGAACGCAAATAATTAGTACATCATACAATGTTAACCACCTGCGAAGTAAAATCAATGGTGACTCGTTAAGATTTCCAGTTTAACTCAAACATAAATGTTCATGCTGCAAAATACTAACTAGTACACAAACGTTAGAGATAAACACAACATATTTAGCAATCGATACAATCAACCTTCTAGAACGCTTTGGTATGTAAAAAAAATTCTAAATCTATTTGTTATACACAAGAACGAGACTTAATGTATGATAAAAACCCTAAAATACAAGCAGATTGTTTAAACGAAAGTGAGACTGCTTTGAGATTTTGACTGAAACTGTTTGTTTATTGTACTACATTGTTTTCAGATTTTCTTTTTCTATTTGTTAGTTAATTAATAGTTTTAGTTTAGATGTTTTAATAAGTTACAAGTTAGTCCCTGTGGTTTTTGTACCTTTTTGTTATTATAGGTAAAGGGTATTTCTATCATTTCATAAAAAACTAACAGAAAAACTAACATCAATTAGTCTTAGTACTCTAGATTGTTACAAAATTGAAAGTTGATACCTCAAAGTGTGATTTTAAACTATTAGTACCTGACATTGTTACTTCGTATAAACCACAGAGACTAACTATGTAATTAACTCTTTTATATATAAACTAGGTTATAACCCCGTGTATTACACGAGTTGAATAAATGTAATTTTATATATTAAAAAGTTATACATATATAAACCATATGTATTGTACGAGTTGAATACATGTAATTTTATATACTAAATAATAAAAATATTATATCTTTAAAACCATGTATTTTCCTACCCCAATTTGATTTATCAAACTCCTTTTTATCCGAATTTTATTTTTAAATAAACATATAATCTGTTTGATTTAAGATATAAATGGAATAACTTAATCCACATTTATTATCATTCTTTTAGGAAGTTTAATTGTATTCGATATAAAATTCTTTGATAATCTGATATCAAGATTTTAAAATCTAAATGACTAAAAGAAAATATATAATAAAACACATATAGTAATTAATGTTTAGCTTTTAAAAATTCTAAAAAGATTGAGCACATATAAATGACAGGTACAAATTGTCATCGCTCGTAAAGTTTAATGGTTCATGAGAAATATTTTGAGACTAAAGTATATTTATATTTGTAATCGATTATATTTTATTAGTGTTTCTTTAATTTGTATTTATATTTAAATATGTTGGATCTGAGTTTCCTTTTGATTGTATTTTTGTTTGAAATTAAGATGGAAATGAAAGAGTTGTGCAGCGGAAATAAGATGAAAGCAAACTTTGCATACAATCAAACGAGAGTAATACTTTTATCAAACATCTTTACACAATGAATCGAAAGATTGAATTTGTTTCAACAACGATTACAATGATTGATGTAAGAATGCAAACTCCCCCTCAGCCAGAGCTCAGTAGTTTGTTCGTGCAAAGAAGACAATGTGATCAAAAGAGCTAATAGAACAGTACAAAGTACTGAACTATTTATAGGCACTTGCAAACCACTGAGCATCTTAGCTGACGTCACCATGAAAGTGACATCTAACCTCCTAACAAACTCTAACCTCTGATCTATACAAAACACTGATGTACTGACTACTGCTATTACAATCTAATACATAAAAGACACGTAAACAGCTGCTGCATCCTTCCACTGCTGTGAACCCAGCAGTGCTTGTCCGGATCAGCAGTACTTGACCCAAGGCAGTAGATTGAGTCAGCAGAGCTTTGGTCTTTTATCAGTCTTTAACACTTGGCAGTAGATGCAAGGCAGCAGTTGTTGATCAGCACTTGGTAAGATCAGTAGATAGGAGATCAGCAGATACAAAGCCACTTTCAAGGGGAGAGATTTGCATGAACTAATCTGTAAACGTCTGCTGCTTATTCTGGATCCACTGCTCTGATCCAGTTTTGGCTTTAATTATCTGTTCCTCTGATAGGGTTCAATCCCAACAATCTCCCCCTGGAACAGATAATGCCAAAACTCTTCATTATTTGTGGAATTCTTTATTGCCTCATCAACAGCTCCCTTATCTGACCTTTAAATTGTAATTCAAAGTCTAGGGGATGTATCTTCATCATCCCTGCTAAGTGGAAGATCAAGGAGATCCTGCAAATCTTCAAGACTCAGGCCAAGAGCTTGTTCCCTTGATATTTTCTCCACTTCTCCACCAGACCTGAGCAAAGTCAATACGCAGGTCTGTTTGTCAGTTTCCCACTTTTGTATTTTTTGAGCCTGGTGGGTTTCTTGGGAGATGTTTATTTGCAGAAGTATTTGGTGAGGCTGGCCTGTTCATAGCTGACTGAGCAGCACATGCAGATTGATCCAAACCAAGAGTTTCCATGATCATTTTCTTTATACCCTCTTTTCCAAGGTCTTCACCTTCCATTAACTCTTTGATGGTTTCAGCAATCAGCTGTTTGTGTGGCCTTCTTTTGTAGATGGCAGCACCAACTGGAGCTGTGGATCTCCTGATTTGCAGCTTTGATGGTCTTTTTGAAACCGCTGCTTCAGGATAGTCAGGCTTTTGAGGAACTGTGGGATCTTTCTTTCTTAATTGTTCCAACTTTTTGTAAGTAGCCCTGACCACATCTTCTTTCCATCTAGCAACTTGTCTTTTGTTACCATAATCAGCTGCTACCAGTTCCTCTTTCATTCTCTTCAGTTCTTCCTGTTTGTCAGGTACATTCTTTCTAAACTTTGCCCAGTTAGGAGGAGTGTGAGTGACTTTCCTGTTTATCATGTCTTGAATTCTTGCTGCTTCATTTTCAAGTTCAGGAATAGTCCACTCTTTGTACATGTATCTCTCTCCTTTGTACTCCTTGTGAGCCATAATGCTTTCAATGTAGTCTTTCTTCAGAGTTTCAGCAGCTCTTTCAGAAATTTGTTGACTAACATTTTTTGCAAATTGCTCTAGGGATCTGACTTGTGTGAGCAAGTATTGACTTCTCTGTGCAATTTCTTTGTCAGATTTCCCTTGTGTGTTTTTCTTTGAGATATCCTCTGCTTGCTTGGCCTTGACTTCCAAATATTCATCAACATTTTTAGGCCAGGGATATCCTTTTATTGATGGCAAACTCCTTTTGGCAGGGTCATCCTCAAAGTAAAAAGATTTTATTTCTTCTCTAACAGCTGCTAATTCAAGAGGAAATTGAACACCTGTAGGAGGCAAGGGCTTGTACATTTTAACTGAAGAGAGAGGAACGTGTTTTGGAATTGTGACAAGAGCTAAGGATTTTGAAGATGTTTGTGGTGGTGAATTGTCATCATCTTTGAGAATTAGTCTTCTCCTTTTTGTAGGAGGGACTGATGATGTTTTGGATGGAACAGTGGTGGTAGATGTAGTGGCAGTGGATTGTGATTGACTAACAGCTGTTGAAACAACTGGTGTTTCAACCACTGTTGTCATTACAACAGATGTTATAACATCTGCTGTCTTCTGCTGTATGTCAGCAGGTGTTGTTTTTGGTGGATATGATGGTAAAGCAGTGGATGTTGTGTGTGTTGAAGTGGTGTGTGTTGATGGAACAACTGTTTGGCAAGCAGTAGTTTTTGTAACTCCTGTTGCATCAGCTGTTTTGTATGGTGGTTTTCGAGCAGACTTTGAACGTCTGGTTGGAATGGATTTGGGTTGCCTCACTTTTCTAGTAAGCTTCTTCTTTTCCTCAACAGGATTTTCATGATCCTTTGACCCAGAAGTACCCTGATCTGGATGATCCATTCTGTCCACCCTGGCTTTCCTTTTGGCCTCTCTATCTCTTTTCACACTTGCAACTGCTTCTGCTAGTGCATTTGTTGTCACATCAATCTTCTTGCTGCCATCTGGCAAAGGGATCTTTTTGGTCATGTTTGAATTTTCTGGTTCAAGATAAAGACCATCCTCTATACCCTTCTGTTTCCACTCCTTCATTTTCTCCCCCTTTTTGGCATTATCTTCTGGGAGTTGATAAATGTAGCGTACTTGTGGAGGAGCAGTGCCAGTGGTGTGCAAGATCTGAGTTTTGAGAGCCTTTAAGTCAGCCTTAGTGTTCTTGAACCTTGACTCCATTGCATTTCTCAGCTGTTGTACATGTTTTTCATGTTGCTGATCTGCTAATTGTGCTTGTTGTTGGAGAAAAGATTGAAATAACTTCCAGAGCTCATTTGTAGCAGGTGCCCTTTGTGGAGCAGGTGCTTGAGGTGGAACAACAGTTGAATGTACCTTTTGAACTTGTAACACCTGTTGTAGCATATCTTTGAGTTCTGCAACAGAGTTATCAAGCTTTGCATTATGATCCGTCAATTTCTGGTACTTTAAACCATCACCCAAGTTAATGGGATCATCTGATTTCCCACTAGCAGTGGTTTTATCAGTGGTAGATGTAGGGAATATACTCCAAACATTAACCACTGATGCCCCTTTTTCTTGGTACTGGGGTCTTCTTCCTTCAACACTTGACAACCTTTTGATGTTGCCAGTAGGATAAATAAATCCTCTGGTGGTTGGCAGAGGTGCTATAAAAGGAATTGCCTCCAAGGAAGTCTTATGAATGTAACCACTGTCCAAATGTAACCCAGTGGGTGTAACAGTTGTAGTGGCTGCTTCACTTGGATTACCACCAAGAGTTACTTGTAACTCAAGGGGTGTAACCTCCTCAGGTTGTGTTGGTGGGTTAGCAAAGATTGATACATCAGACCCAGTCAGTTGTTGAGGTATATTCTCATTAATAGGTGATTGAGAAGGACTGGATAATGCCTGGTTCAAATCAATTGCATCCAACAGCAGTTTTGTTGGTGGGGGAATTGTGGATGTGAAGGATGGTGTAGAAAGTGGAGTTGCCCCGGGTATTGAGCTGTGGATGATAGAAACGAGTGTTTCTAGAGCATCATGATGTGGAGACCCTATTTGTACAACCTGTTCTTTTTGTGAAGAATCAGGAGGAGTTGTGGTTATGGGTTGAGATATTTGTACCAACTGCTGTGAGGAAGTAGCAGCAGTGGTTTCTTGTGACATTTGTGTTGTCACAGGCAGAAGCTCTGGTATCTCATCCTCCAGAGTTGCCTTTTTGATGGGTTTTGTGGGTTTTTGAGTTTTTCTTTTTGGCTTTTTGGAGATTTAACACCATCAGTTGATGTAAAGTCCATTGGCTTGAAATTTTCAAGAATATCACACTCGTCAGACCAGGTAGGTTTAAACTGATATTTTTCAAGTTCTTCAAAAGTTGAGGAACTCCTTGTTCTGCCAAGTGTGATTTTGTTACCAAGTTTGTCAGTGATTTTCACTTCTTGGCCATTCTTGTTTGTGGGGATGAACTCAGTGGTTACATCAGTGTTTTGAACAGATTTTTCACAAGCAATGTGTTCATCATCATATTTTCTATACCCAACCCCAAATTTCACATTACTTTCAATCTGTTTAGCAAGCATCACCTCATATCCTCTGCAGGATTCCACCCATCTTTCACAAGTAATCTGGGTGGATTCCAACTCCTTTTTGCAACTTTGGTATTTTTCTACCATAGTTTGAAGTTGGGTTTTGGTGATGCTTTGCTCTTCTTTTAGACAGCTGATTTCTTTTTCCTTTTCAGTCAATTTGTTTTTAAGTTCTTTTAAAGAGCTTTCAAATTTGACCTCATCAGACAAGATTTTATCCCGAAGGTTTTCATTCACCTCTTTAATGTTTGCAAAAGCAATTATGCAATTGTCAGAACACAGTTTTTCAAGAACTTGAGGAGATACCTTGGCAGCTGCCATCATTGCACAATCACATTGATGATCTTCTTCATCATCAGCTTTCACCTTCTCTTTACCAGCCTTTTCTTCTTCTTTGTCTTCTATGGACCATGGATCTGTCATTGGTTCAGTCAGGGTACCTGAACTTTCTCCCAACAGTAGTTCACCAGCCACAGCAGTAACCACTGCTTCAGTCACCTCTTCCACTGTTTCAAAGCACTGCTGTTCCTCCTCAGCTTCAACCCCCTCCTGTATTGACTCTAATGCCATCAAACAAAACTCATCATGAGAAGGATCATGAAAAGCATAGAGTGCAAAATTTTCATCATTAAGGTCTTCAGGCATACTGCTCCAGTCAACAAACCCTTGAGTGAAAAAACTTTGTTGATCTGGTTGTGCTGCTGCTGGAGCAGTGGTTTGAGGTGCAACAGGTTGCACTTGTACCTGTGGAACAGGGGTTTGAACATATTGGATTTGTGGAACAGTAGTTTGGACATAATGTACTGGCACAGGGGCAGCAGCATAGTGAGCAGTGTTCACTTGAGCTGCTGGGGCATATTGGGCATAGTGCACAGTGTTTTGATTTTGAGGTCTAGGATTTGAGCTAGGATGAGTAATTATGGGACCAGTAGTTTGACTCCTACATTCCCTAGCGAAATGTCCCAACCTATTACACTTGTAGCACTTGATTTTCGATTTATCCAACCCAACCCTTAGATTCCCATGCAAACCTGGGAATTTTCGCCCTATTCTTTTGTAGAACTTGCTAGTTCTAACACTTAGCAAAGCCAGTTGATGCAGGATGTCCATTTCCTCTAAATCAGTGGGATCAAAATGTTGCAAATCATTTAGTTCAAAACTTAAATTGTCTGACATCTGGTTTTCGTTAGCAGTGAATGCATAACTTGCAGAGTGAGGATCAGGGTTGTTAAAATTAGCACCAGCAGTTATGTCAATGAAGTGATCATAACCCTGATCCTTACCACTGCTCCCAGATTCTTCTTGACCCAGAAGAGCAGTATTACCGAAAGTGTAATCATCGGTAACTTTTCCTGACTCTTGTAACCTCCTTTTCTGGTTCAACTCCCTTTCGTAGGTCAGGAGTCGACCATGGAGTTGGGTCAAGGTCAGATCCTTGAATTCAGGTGAATTTCGAGTGACAAAAGCTATGGTGTCCCATTTTTCTGGCAGTGACCTGAGGAACCTGCTATTTTGAGTTGAGTTTGTAAAAGTGGTGTTAACAAGCCTCAGTTCACTGATGAGACAACTGAAACGCTCAAATTGTTGCGTTAGTTATTCGCCTTTAACATAGCAAAATGTTTCATACTGTTGGTTCAGGATTTCCCTATTGTTTTCTATGACTTCTTCAGTTCCCCCAAACTGCTCCTTAAGTGCGTCCCATAACTCTTTGGCACTGTTACAGTGTAACAGTCCAGCATATATCTCATTGGGCAGCGCTGATGCTATGATGCTAAAAGCTTTAGCATCTAGTTCGATCTTTTGAAAGTCGGTTTCGGTATAATTTTCAACTGGTTTTGGAACGAACTTTTTATCATCTTCAGCGCTTGGCACTGAAGGAACATGGGGACCATAAATGACAGACCTCCAACAACCTGTGCTTTGTTGAGCAAGGATGTGACCCATCCTTCTCTGCCAGATGTTGTACTCATTTCTTTTTGGCATAGGTGGTTTAAAAAGTGAGCCGATGTTGTTTTTATCATCCTGAGATTGTGACGTCATTCTTGTTGTTTTACAGACACTGAGAAATCAACTTTAATGGTGATTAATCCTTGCTCTGTTTTTCAACGGACGAACAAACGATCAGTATCAACTGTAATGAGCTGAACTATTTACGTCAAAATGATTGTTAAATCAAATTTGACTGTCCAAGCTCTGATACCAATTATTGGATCTGAGTTTCCTTTTGATTGTATTTTTGTTTGAAATTAAGATGGAAATGAAAGAGTTGTGCAGCGGAAATAAGATGAAAGCAAACTTTGCATACAATCAAACGAGAGTAATACTTTTATCAAACATCTTTACACAATGAATCGAAAGATTGAATTTGTTTCAACAACGATTACAATGATTGATGTAAGAATGCAAACTCCCCCTCAGCCAGAGCTCAGTAGTTTGTTCGTGCAAAGAAGACGATGTGATCAAAAGAGCTAATAGAACAGTACAAAGTACTGAACTATTTATAGGCACTTGCAAACCACTGAGCATCTTAGCTGACGTCACCATGAAAGTGACATCTAACCTCCTAACAAACTCTAACCTCTGATCTATACAAAACACTGATGTACTGACTACTGCTATTACAATCTAATACATAAAAGACACGTAAACAGCTGCTGCATCCTTCCACTGCTGTGAACCCAGCAGTGCTTGTCCGGATCAGCAGTACTTGACCCAAGGCAGTAGATTGAGTCAGCAGAGCTTTGGTCTTTTATCAGTCTTTAACACTTGGCAGTAGATGCAAGGCAGCAGTTGTTGATCAGCACTTGGTAAGATCAGTAGATAGGAGATCAGCAGATACAAAGCCACTTTCAAGGGGAGAGATTTGCATGAACTAATCTGTAAACGTCTACTGCTTATTCTGGATCCACTGCTCTGATCCAGTTTTGGCTTTAATTATCTGTTCCTCTGATAGGGTTCAATCCCAACAAAATATTGTTATAAGAAAATATTATATTTTTTTAATTATAACTATTAATATACACATGACAAAAAAATATTGTTTTTTTATTAATATCATTATTATCAGTGTTACTTGTATTATTATGTTCTAATTATAATATCTTTTTATTTTAATTATTATTTGTATAGATATAAATAATAATTATCTATAATTAGGTAGAATAGATTAAACTAAATAATATTTCGTAGGAGATTATCTATAATTAATTAGAAGATATTAAACTAAATGATAATTATTCATAAAGTACATGGCCTAATATGATGACAAGTGTGCCAAACATGGTTTCTTTTAATATCTTTTTATGTTAATTATTATTTATATAGATATAAATAATAATTATCTATAATTAGGTAGAAGAGATTAAACTAAATAATATTTCGTAGGAGATTATCTATAATTAATTAGAAGATATTAAACTAAATGATAAGTATCCATAGAGTACATGGCCTAATATGATGACAAGTGTCCCAAACATGGTTTCTTTTATTATATAGTACTAGCGGTAAGACCCGTGTGCAAACACGGGTGGTTTGTTAGAAAACAATACATAACACATATTGATAGAACATATAGATACATGTATAGATATTGTACCAAAACTTTTTATCTATTATAGCTAAAAGACAAATATAAACATGCATCATCGGTTAATATATCAGTTACATATGATTATTTCTATTCTCTTATTAAAAAAAGAGAGTATCCACCCATTGACAATGTAAACTGTTATAAACATAAGTACATATAAAAGATGTCTAAAAAACTTAATAAAATTCGAATACAACTTAAGTTTTAACAAACATTAACTAAGAACATACGATCACCTGCCTAAACAACACACATAAAACCTCAGTCAAGAATTTGTTACGCAGCAACATGTCCTTTGCTACATGTTGTGATCTGGTTAAATATGTTACTGGAGACAATGTAACAGCTACTGATCCAACAATCTCCCTATACAACAGATGATACGAAAACCCTTCTTTATTACTGATTTTTATTTCTCATCAACATCTCCCTGAATTGTCCTTTGAATTGTAGTTCAAAGTCCAGGGAGAACATGTCTTCTTCATCATCCCTTTCAAGTTGAAGGTCTAACAAATCTTTGAGATCGTATGCATTCAGATTATATGCACTATCCATTTTGATCTCTTCAACACTACCATCTGATCTGATCAAAGTCAATACTTGGGTTTTTGAGCATGACTTCCACTTTACTATTTTTTAATCAGTTGGTTTTCTTGGGAAAAGAATTATTGAAGATGAGTTTGGTGATTGTGGTCTGCTAACTAAATTTGCAATTGGTTCAGACAAATCAGATGATGAGAGAAGGTTTTTCGGAGTATCGATTTTTAGAGATAGAGCAGCAGTTGTAGGATATACTGGGTTTTGAAGAACATTTGAATCTTCAGCTCTAAGTTCTTCCAGCTTTTTGTAGGTCTCAACTATCTTCAGTTTAGACCATCTGGCAATGGATCTAGCTGGACCATAACCAGCAGCCACAAGCTCTGCTCTCATTCTTTTAAACTTCAATGCCTCATCTGAATCCACTGTTTTGACTTTCTTCAATTAGGTGGAGTTGGCTTTACCAGAGGATCATTGTGCATTTTTGTGATTCTATCGATCTCTTCTCTAAGTGCATCTGCTGACCAGTTTTTGAATTGATCTTCAGTTGCCTTATATGGTTTGTACTTCATAATGTGTGCAACATAAGCATCCCTCAGTTTCATCTGAAGTTCAGGAATTACTGGCCTCTCAGACATGGATTTACTCACGTCCCTAGCATATTCTTCAAGTTTTACGACTTTGATAAGCTGAAATGATAAAAACCTCTGGTATTCCCTGTCATCCATCCCTATGCTTTTCTCTCTTGCTATAACCTCAGCCTGTGATACTTTTAATTTCAGATACTCATCTAAGTTTTGAGGCTTCTTATAGCCATAAAGAGATGCGAAGGATCTTTTAGATGGATCCTCTGTTGTGAAGAATGATTCAATTTCACCTTTAACAATGACTAACTCCAGTGGATATTGAGCTTCTAGAGGAATGACTGATGGTAGTGTAGCAATTGGAAGAGATGAAGTAGGTTCTCTGGGTGGAAATGACGAGCATGGACTGTTTTGAATGGAGGCAGATGATACAAGGATTGCTGATTTAATCTCCTCATCATCTTCTAACACAATATGAGTTTTTCTCTTACATGTGGATATGATTTCTGGTGAAGGAGAATGTTTTGGTAGTGAAGATGAATGTATGGTAAATCTTTATGACGTTGGAGGTGGTTGGATTGTGGTTGGTGTAGTGAAAATGATCATGGCAGATGTTTGACAAACTTCTACTGAAACAACTGGTGTCTCAGCAGTTGTTTGGTAAACATCTGATGATACTTTTGTTATATCAGCATCTATTGACAGAATGGGTGATGATGGTGTTGAAGCTATTTTCTCCTTCTTTTGTGGTGGTTTTTTTTTTGGAGCAGGTTTGGATTTAGGTTTAGCAAGGGATACAATTTCTGTAGGATTAGCTTTTGAATCTGGTGGCAACTTTCTCAGTGAATCTTTCTCCCCCTTTTTGGCATCATTATCATCATCATCATCTTTCTCAAAGATTGATGTAGGGATGGAGCCAGTAAGTTTCAACAGATGTTCCTTAATGTTCATAATGTATGCTTGTGTGTCTTTATACCTGGCATCAACCAAATTTCTGATAAATTCCAAACTGAAATTGCGGTTACTTTCAGCCAAATTCCTCTAAGCTTGAAGGATGGGCTGCATAGAATTCCAAAGATCATTGGCAATTTCCTGTGTGGTAGTTTGACTTTTAAAAAGCTCTATCATCTGCGTAATCAATTATTTCATTTCAGCAACATCTGTTTCAATGGTAGACACTCTAACCATCAAATCCTTATAACTTAATTCATCACCTACTCTAATAGGATCATCTGAATTCCCACCTGTAGTGGTTGTATTTGTTTTGATAATAGGAGAAGTCTCCATATCATCAGAAACAGATGCCCCTTTTTCTTGGTTCTGGGGACTTTCCACTGAAGCAGAGATTACAGTTGTAACCTCATCAGTGGTTGCCTTCAAGGGAGTCTTAATGTAACGCCCTGCTACTTCATACTTTCCATAAATAGAAAGTCTTGTTTGTATTTCTATTTTTGGAGGTCTTGTGTTCTTGTAATCGTTCTTTCTTTGTAACCGTTGTAAAATCCGAGACTTGGATCATAAATAAAACTTGTATTTTGTTAAATTCATGTTGTACATACTTTATACATGCTCATACTTTCAATTTCGTGAAACAATTGATGCTAAATCGTAATTCTTGGAAACTATGTGCTAAACTTGCAAATATGTGAAACTTATGCATAAAACATGTTTTGATCATAACTGATACTTAAAAACGACATTCATATGCTTAATTATATTTGAGTTATGTTCTCCATACTTGATTTGCCCTTAAACTATGCTTTTATAGCGAAAACAGCCCCTAAAACACCTAAAAACCCTAATTTAGAAACTTCAGGGGCCAAACTGCAAATAAACAAAACTTGGTCTCCAGCCTTCCCCCTTGTCATGGCCCGCGAACATCCCCATGTCCTCCTTCACGGCCCGCGAGAACTAGTAATCCAAGACCAGCTCGTTTCAGCTTACGGGATTGGGCCATTTTGGTGTGTTTGTTTCTTCCAATGTGTGTTTCTTGCATTAAAAACCCACAACCACTAACCCCAACCCTTCCCCTATAAAAAACACACCACTCCAAGTCATTTTCACTTTACAAACCTCCTCACAACTCTCTAAAACACTCAAAATCGTTGCTGCAATCTGAAGTTCGGACAGAAGCACTACTCTTCACTAAAGTGAGCATAACTCACTCGTTTCTTGTCCATTTGAGCTCATTCTTTTTCCTATGCACTTGGATCGACCTTAGCTTCGATTCCATGGGTATTTCACAGTAAATAAGTCCCTGGAACTCCAGAAAATAGGCTTCAAAGTTCACTGTTTGAATCTGATTTCATTAATCTTTGCTAATACTTGTTTAACTTGAGTCTAACTCAACTCAAACCCACGTCCTTATGCACATAACCACTTGTATGGTTAGTTGGGCTTAAAAACGGGGCTGAGACATTCAAAAATCAGAGGTTAAACCTCATATGAATTCTGTTTTGTTTAGGGTTTTTGACCCACAAGTGATGTTTAAGCTCAAAGCTTAATGTATGTGTGATTATGGACTAACTTGGGTTGTCCAACATAAAATCCCCACATTACTTGATGATTTCATATAGAATAGTTATTTGTAATCTTGTATTATTCATAGTTCATGACCCTCCTTGTATGTTTTTACATCAAGTGTAGTGGTGAACCATAAGAGGTACCTAAATGGAAGACTATTCTTCCTACCTCCTACATGATTTCCATGATACATAGAGGTACCTAAATGAAGATGTAATCTTCTACCTCATGCTTGAAATATTGGACATAATAATATATAACCTAAGAATATTTATATGTATGTAATATTCAATATTCGAACCTTGATGGTGAACTTGTGTTCATTCGTCAAAGTGTAGAATAACATCATCTAAAGACATATGACTTGTATGATTCTAATGAGTATATTACTCATGAAAACATTAACCCTTGAGGTTTCATAGTGTCAAAACAAGTACTTAGTGTTAATAGATGATTAATTTCGTATACTTATGTTCTTATGCTTCAAACTCCGAATCTTTAATCTTCCGAATTCCCCAAACTCATACACTTTGTTTCTTTGTGTAGAAGGACTTGGTGTTCCTATCTCTAACAACAACAACTCGCGGATTCACAAGTGAAGACTTGCAAAACCGTGAGTATACTCGTAAACCCCCTTTTTATGTTTACCACTTTTGGGATGTAACATGTTAACTTATTAAACCACACTTAAACTTATTCTTTATACTTGCACGAAAACAATCATTTTACATGAATGTTATGTTGTTATATTTTGATGCTTATACTTGGGTGATTCTTATGTGATACTTTAGTCATTAGCTTGTATGAGCCTCCATTTGACATGTATAGCGCTATAGGAGTAACGCACCACCCGTGAACGAGAGGTCATGTTGAATTATATCATTTTTGCGTAAACAGAGGGTTGACTAGAAATATTGCATGCCTTGTATTATGCTCGTGTATAAACTAAGTTGCCATGTGGATTCGTTTTTAAAATTTTAAACTTATACTTATACTTATACTTATTCTTAAACTTGTATACTTGCCTTTGCTTCTGCATTGAATTGTATTTTAAACATGTTACAGGTTGATGATTGATGATGCTATGAAATGGATTAGCAAAGATGCCTTGATACTCACTTAGACGTTAGGTTTAAAGTGTTGTATCAATTTTGTCATGTTATGATTTGAACAATGTTTTTATTTGAATTTCCTTGTAATGTTTTGAAAATTTGATTATGAAATGAAATCGGTTGAATTAAATATTGTCACAAATAGTGTTATGAAGTCTCTTGCAATCTTGAACAAGTCCCACTCCGATGATTCCGCCATAACTATATGGAATTAGGTAGAATTGCCATGTTCGACCTAGTCTATAGTAGGATCCATATTTTGACCATTCTTGATTCTTGCTTAAAATGTTATTCTTCCTACTTCACTTCTTTATCTTCTCTTTGGTCTTAATATTTACATAATGTCTTTCCTAAGACATTTTACACAATACACTTGAAGACTTGAAGACTTGAAGACACTCTTTATACAAAAGAGACGAGTTTACCAAAATAGGCGTGAAACCCACAATTTGGTGAACGACTCTCATTCCGCTTATTCTTATTTTTGCACGAAATTTCGCCATTTAGCTAGGAGTGAAATCCACATCTAAATGGTAAATTTCCAATTCAAACTCTAGTGGACCCTCGTCATAGTGTCGAAATTATATTTTGACCCGACGAGTACCAACCACATTAGGGTACGAAATCGTCAAGTTAGGGGTGAAACCCGCACCTTGTCGATTGAGTCCCATTCCTCGATTTTCGATCTCGCCAAGGTTTCGATTGTTTCAATCGATTAGAGACGTGTAGTAACTGGAAGGGTAAGATAACGTTAATCGCTTCTCGACGAGAGTATCTTACCTATAGGCCAAAGCACGTTTCTCTAATTTGAAAGGACTTTCGATTCACTTTGGAATAGTCTACGTTTCTCTACCCGAAACAATCCTATGTTTTATGAGCCTCTCTTTTATGTGATTCAATTTATATGTGATTTTATACTTGTTACCTCGTTCGTTTCAAAACCGTTACACAATTCGCACGTCTCACGCAATAAAAAACAATAATAATTCTCGTGAACAAATTAAATTTATATTCTTTTTACGCATTCATACGTGTTTATACTTGTTGAATACTTGTTAAACTCATGCTAATTGTGTGAACCCTACGTGATACATCATGCTTACATGCTTATACTTGCAAACTTATTTTGAATTTATGATCAAGTCTCATCCTTTCCTTCTCTTTCAATCCTATAGATGTCGTCAAGCGCATCCAAGAAGCTCCAATCGAAGAAAGGGTTCTAGTTCCAACTCCATGTCGCAAAAGGATTGTATGAAATTCATGGCCAAGCAAATGGCTAAGGTCATACCTAACATTGTTAGCAAGATTCAACCTAACCCCGATTCACCGCATGGATCTGTCGACTCAAAGGCAGACAAACCCAAATCAACCTTCCATTTCAAGCAATTCATGGCTTGTAAACCCTTAGAGTTTACAGGCAAAGATGGCGCCACCGCCATGATGAATTGGTTTGATGCAATTGAGCTTACTTTCTTGCAAAGTGGTTGTCCTGATGAGCTACGAACTTTGAATGCAACGGGAGTTTTTCGTTCGAGGGCACTCGAATGGTGGACTACCGAACGCAACAAGAGGGGAAATGATGTTGCACATGCTATGCCTTGGGACGAACTTAAGCAGCTTATGAAGGACCACTTCTGTCCTCCCCACGAACTCCAAAAGTTGGAGAACGAATTTTGGAACCTTACGCAGAAGGGGAGCGACATGGATGGTTTGATTACGCGCTTTAAACAGCTGAGTGTACTTTGTCCTGGACATGTCGACTCTGTCCCCAAAACCATAGCCAAATTCATTCGTTGTGTTGCACCTGACTTGACTAACCACGTTGCCTCTACTAATCCCCAAACCATCGAAGATGCTTTTCGTATAGCCACCGAACTTAACAACAACTGTGTTCTTAATGGAACCTACGAAAAGGTTTCGACAAAGAGTGCGCATCAAGCTATCACTGATACCACCGATACTATCACCGCTGTTGAACCTTCATCCTCCCAATCCAATAAAAACAAAGGCAAGAAGCGGAAGGCTTCAAGCCAGAATTATGCGGTCGTCACTCCACCAAACCCTCAACCTTTACAAACAGTAGTCGCCGTTACCCCCGCAAACACCGAACCACCAAAACGAGCCTGCACTGGATCTCATCCCCAGTGTACTACCTGTTTGTACCATCATCCTACTAACACACCGTGCCGTAAATGCGCCCGTTGTCATAGGTTTGGGTTTTTTTCCGACCGATGCCGTAACATCCCCCAAGCTCAAAACAACCAGAATCAAGCCCTCGTTGCAAACCCTGTTCCTAACCAGGCTCAACCTCAAGTTGTTCCTGTACGAGCATGCTTCAAGTGTGGCGATCTCAATCATCTCGCCAATGTTTGCCCTCAAAGGTATCAACCCCAGCAGCAGCAACAGCAGCAGCCACCACAACAGCAGCCTCAACAGCAAGCTCGAGGCCGAGCTTTTGTCATCACTGCCGCTCAGGCTTAGAATGCAAACGATGTCATTACTGGTACGTTTCTTGTGAACCATATTTATGCTTCTTGTCTGTTTGATACTGGCGCCGATAGAAGTTTTGTTTCGTTAGAATTCGAACAATTGCTTATGTGTAAACGCTCTAAGTTGCCAAGATCTTTCGCTGTCGAAGTCGCTAATGGTAAATTCGTCGCTGTCGATTCCATTCTTTCTAATTGTTCCTTGATTCTTAACGACCATACGTTCTCAATCGATCTTATACCTATGCAAATGGGTAGCTTTGACATCATAGTAGGCATGGACTGGCTTAGGCGAGTTCGTGCTGAAGTTGTTTGTTCTGAAAAGTTTATCCGCCTTCCTCTTCCAAACGGTGATTCTCTACACGTGTATGGCGAGAAACCTTCTCAAGGTCTCAAGCTTATGTCGTGTATCCAAGCAAACAAATGCTTACGTAAGGGTACTTTCGCATTTCTTGCCCACATAATGGAAAAGAAGGACAAAGGCCCAAGCATAAGCGACGTTCCCGTCGTACGTGACTTCCCCGATGTGTTTCCCGACGATCTTCCTGGTCCGCCTCCTGCTTGTTCTGTTGATTTTCGCATCGATTTAGTTCCTGGTGCTACGTCTGTCGCTAAGTCTCCTTACCGTTTAGCACCCTCTGAGATGCAAGAGCTCTTAAGTCAACTTCAAGAGCTTCTTGATAAAGGCTTTATACGCCCTAGCACTTCTCCTTGGGGCGCTCCTGTTTTGTTCGTCAAAAAGAAAGATGGGTCATTTCGTATGTGTATTGACTATCGTGAGCTCAACAAGCTTACTGTCAAGAACTGATACCCCCTTCCTCGCATCGATGAACTCTTCGACCAATTGCAAGGCGCGACCTGCTTCTCAAAAATCGATCTTCGTTCTGGGTACCATCAACTTCGAGTACTCGAAGAAGACGTACCTAAGACCGCCTTTCGTACGCGTTATGGTCATTACGAGTTCGTGGTCATGCCCTTTGGTTTGACCAACGCACCTACTGTTTTCATGGATTTGATGAACCGCATGTGCAAGGCGTACTTGGACCGTTTTGTGATCGTCTTCATCGACGATTTTCTTATCTATTCCAAGAAACAAGAAGAGCATGAGCGACACTTGTGTCTTATCCTTCAACTTCTTCGTACTGAACGTCTATACGCCAAATTCTCCAAGTGTGAATTTTGGTTAAAAGAGGTTCTATTCCTTGGTCATACTGTCAACGAACTTGGTATTCATGTTGACCCTGCTAAAATCGAAGCTATGAAGAACTGGATCGCACCTAAGTCTCCGTCTGAAATTCATTCTTTTCTTGGTCTTGCTGGTTATTATCGTCGCTTTATCTCTAACTTCTCGAAGATCGCTGTTCCTTTGACCTCTTTGACTCAAAAAGAGAAACCTTTTGTTTGGGGTCCCGAACAAGAGGAATCTTTTCAAACGCTCAAGGAGATGCTTTGTAATGCTCCTATTCTCGCGCTTCCTGATGGTAACGACGACTTCGTCGTATATTGTGATGCTTCAAACCTTGGACTTGGTTGTGTGCTTATGCAACAAGACAAGGTCATCGCTTATGCGTCGAGACAACTCAAAATACATGAAAAGAACTATACTACTCACGACCTTGAACTTGGCGCAGTTGTTTTTGCATTGAAGATTTGGCAACACTACCTTTATGGTACTAAGTGTGTGGTCTTCACCGACCATAAAAGCCTTTAACATATCTTCAACCAAAAGGAACTGAACATGCGTCAACGTCGTTGAGTGGAACTCTTAAACGACTATGACTGCGAAATCTAATACCATCCAGGTAAAGCGAATGTAGTAGCCGACGCTCTTAGTCGTAAAACTCATGTCAAGAGTATATGTTGTTTCCAACTCGTCCATGATCTTCAGAACCGCATACGTGAGGCTCAATATTCATCTGTTAACGAGGGTAACCTCTATGACGAGATGCGATGTGGTGCTGAAGAAATCCTCGTAACCAAATCCAATGGTATTCAATACTATCTCGATCGAATCTGGATTCCCAATCGTGATAAACTTCGAGAGTTCCTGATGAAGGAGGCACATCACACGGAATATTCTATTCACCCTGGTGCCGACAAGATGTACCATGATATACGTACATCCTATTGGTGGCCTGGAATGAAGAAGGATATAGCCACTTTCGTCTCGAAATGTCTCACATGTTCAAAAGTGAAAGCTGAACATCAACGTCCTTCTGGTCTGCTCGAACAACCAGAAATCCCTATCTGGAAATGGGAGAGCATCGCTATGGACTTCGTCACTAAGCTCCCTCGTACTTCTTCTGGTCATGACAGTATTTGGGTGATCGTTGATCGATTGACCAAATCAGCTCATTTCCTTCCCATTCGTGAAGATTTCAAAGTCGAGAAATTGGCTAGAATCTACACTGATGAAATCATCTGTCGTCATGGTATCCCCATTGACATCATTTCCGATCGTGATGCTCGTTTTACGTCTCGTCTTTGGCAAACCTTTCAATCTGATATGGGTACTGTTCTTAACCTTAGCACCGCTTTCCATCCTCAGACAGACGGTCAAACCGAGCGTACTATCCAAACATTAGAGGATATGCTTCGTTCATGCGTATTAGATTTTGGTGGCAACTGGGACTCACACTTGCCGTTGATCGAATTCTCGTACAACAACAGTTATCACGCGAGTATTCAAATGGCACCTTTCGAAGCATTGTATGGTCGCAAGTGCCGTTCACCTATTTGTTAGCACGAGGCGGGTGAAGTTCAAATCACTGGTCCCGAGCTCATACAAGAGACGACAGACAAGATATTACAGGTTCGACACAACTTATTGACAGGAGCCGACAAAAGAGTTACGCCGACAAGCGTCGCGCCTTTGGAATTTGAGATATGTGACTTCGTACTTCTGAACGTATCCCCTTGGAAGGGCGTGGTTCGATTTGGCAAGAAATGGAAACTCGCACCTCTCTACGTTGGTCCTTTCAAGATCCTCGAAAGGATTGGCAAGGTTGCGTATACACTGGACCTGCCTGAAGAACTCAACAATGTACACCCTGTCTTTCACGTATCCAACTTGAAGAAGTGTCTAGCTGACGAAGGACTACAAGTTCCTCTCGAAGACTTGCAAGTCAACAAAACGCTTCATTTCATGGAAAAATCGGTCGAAATCATGGACCGAGGAGTCAAGCAACTGAGGCGCAGTCGAATTCCTATCGTCATGGTTCGATGGGAAGGAAGACGTGGCGCTGAATTTACTTGGGAACTCGAGACTGATATGAAGACCAAATATCCATACCTATTCGACGTTGCATCTACCTAAATTTCGGGACGAAATTCCCTAAAGGAGGGGAGACTGTAACGCCCTGTTACTTCATACTTTCCAAAAATAGAAAGTCTTGTTTGTATTTCTATTTTTGGAAGTCTTGTGTTCTTGTAATCGTTCTTTCTTTGTAACCGTTGTAAAATATGAGACTTGGATCATAAATAAAACTTGTATGTTGTTAAATTCATGTTGTACATACTTTATACATGCTCATACATTCAATTTCGTGAAACAATTGATGCTAAATCGTAATTCTTGGAAACTATGTGCTAAACTTGCAAATATGTGAAACTTATGCATAAAAAGTGTTTTGATCGTAAACGATACTTAAAAACGACACTCATACGCTTAATTATATTTGGGTTATGTTCTCCATACTTGATTTGCCCTTAAACTATGCTTTTATAGCGAAAACATCCCCTAAAACACCTAAAAACCCTAATTTAGAAACTTCAGGGGCCAAATTGCTAATAAACAAAACTTGGTCTCCAGCCTTCCCCCTTGTCACGGCCCGCAAACATCCCCTTGTCCTCCTTCGCGGCCCGCGAGAACTAGTAATCCGAGACCAGCTCGTTTCAGCTTACGGGATTGGGCCATTTTGGTGTGTTTGTTGCTTCCAATGTGTGTTTCTTGCATTAAAAACCCACAACCACTAACCCCAACCCTTCCCCTATAAAAACCACACCACTCCAAGTCATTTTCACTTTACAAACCTCCTCACAACTCTCTCAAACACTCAAAATCGTTGCTGCAATCTGAAGTTCGGACAGAAGCACTACTCTTCACTAAAGTGAGCATAACTCACTCATTTCTTATCCATTTGAGCTCATTCTTTTTCCTATGCACTTGGATCGACCTTAGCTTCAATTCCATGGGTATTTCACAGTAAATAAGTCCCTGGAACTCCAGCAAATAGGCTCCAAAGTTCACTGTTTGAATCTGATTTCATTAATCTTTGCTAATACTTGTTTAACTTGAGTCTAACTCAACTCAAACCCACGTCCTTATGCGCATAACCACTTGTATGGTTAGTTGGGCTTAAAAACGGGGCTGAGACATTCAAAAATCAGAGTTTAAACCTCATATGAATTCTGTTTTGTTTAGGGTTTTTGACCCACCAGTGATGTTTAAGCTCAAAGCTTAATGTAGGTGTGATTATGGACTAACTTGGGTTGTCCAACATAAAATCCCCACATTACTTGATGATTTCATATAGAATAGTTATTTTTAATCTTGTATTATTCATAGTTCATGACCCTCCTTGTATGTTTTTACATCAAGTGTAGTGGTGAACCATAAGAGGTACCTAAATGGAAGACTATTCTTCCTACCTCCTACATGATTTCCATGATACATAGAGGTACCTAAATGAAGATGTAATATTCTATCTCATGCTTGAAATATTGGACATAATAATATATAACCTAAGTAATATTTATATGTATGTAATATTCAATATTCGAACCTTGATGGTGAACTTGTGTTCATTCGTCAAAGTGTAGAATAACATCATCTAAAGACATAAGACTTGTATGATTCTAATGAGTATATTACTCATGAAAACATTAACCCTTGAGGTTTCATAGTGTCAAAACAAGTACTTAGTGTTAATAGATGATTAATTTCGTATACTTATGTTCTTATGCTTCAAACTCCGAATCTTTAATCTTCCGAATTCCCCAAACTCATACACTTTGTTTCTTCGTGTAGAAGGACTTGGTGTTCCTATCTCCAACAACAACAACTCGCGGATTCACAAGTGAAGACTTGCAAAACTGTGAGTATACTCGTAAACCCCCTTTTTATGTTTACCACTTTTGGGGTGTAACATGTTAACTTATTAAACCACACTTAAACTTATTCTTTATACTTGCACGAAAACAATCCTTATACATGAATGCTATGTTGTTATATTTTGATGCTTATACTTGGGTGATTCTTATGTGATACTTTAGTCATTAGCTTGTATGAACCTCCATTTGACATGTATAGCACTATAGGAGTAACGCACCACCCGTGAACGAGAGGTCATGTTGAATTATATCATTTTTGCGTAAACAGAGGGTTGACTAGAAATATTGCATGCCTTGTATTATCCTCGTGTAGAAACTAAGTTGCCATGTGATTCGTTTTTAAAGTTTTAAACTTATACTTATACTTATTCTTAAACTTGTATACTCGCCTTTGATTTTGCATTGAATTGTATTTTAAACATGTTACAGGTTGATGATTGATGATGCTATGAAATGGATTAGCAAAGATGCCTAGATACTCACTCAGACGTTAGGTTTAAAGTGTTGTATCAATTTTGTCATGTTATGATTTGAACAATGTTGTTATTTGAATTTCCTTGTAATGTTTTGACAATTTGATTATGAAATGAAATCAGCTGAATTAAATATTGTCACAAATAGTGTTATGAAGTCTCTTGCAATCTTGAACAAGTCCCACTCCGATGATTCCGCCATTGGTTGGGGTGTGACACAAAATGATGTAACTACTGTCCAACTGATCACCAATGGGTTCAACAGTTATAGTGGCTGCTCCACTTGAACTACCACCAAGAGTTTCGTAATACTCAACGGGGATAACCTCCTCAACTGTTTGTAGGATAGCAGATTGAATTGGTTCAGACACAGTCATTTGTTGCGCTCTACTCTCAGTAATGTGTGCATTAGAAGAACTGTTTTCTTTCTGCAATTCAATTGCTTCAAACAGAGGTAATATTGTTGATGGAACTTGAGAAGAGGGTTGTGGTGTAGAAAGCGTGATTGTCCTGGGAGAGGGACTTTTAAACATACTTTCATATGAAAGGTCTACCATGTTGTGGTGTCCCTTTGCTTACAACATGATCCTTTTATGAGGATACGTGAGGAGTTTGGATGGGTTGAGATCTTTCCAACAACTGTGAGGAAGTAGCAGCAATGGTTTCAAGTGACATTTGTGTTGTCACTGGATTAACCTCTGGGATCTCATCTTCCAGAGGAACTTTTTTTTTGCATGGTTTTGGTGGGCTTTTTAGATGTGATAGGTTTCTTTTTGCGTTTTCCTGGTGTGTGTTTCACAACACCGATTGCGGTGTCATGATCACCAGGAGCAGTTGGCTCAACAACAGAGGTTTGAGCAACAGATGTGGACGCATCTAAAACAGGCTCATCCCCCTTTTTTTCTGTTCTTGAAACTTTTGACTCTTTATCCATAAGTCTAGTAAAAGTTTTACTTGTAAGACTATTTATTTGAAAAGCTACACCTTGTTCAAAATCTGTTTGTGACACTTGTTTTCATAGGTAGTAGCTTAGAAGTCTTGGATACAACAGAAAAGCATTACTACGAACACCTTTTTTCAATTTTTTCACATTTTTCACATTATTCAACAAATCAGGAAACAATGCTTGTGATAAATTGTAATCAGATTTTGTTAAAATAGCATAACCCAGATACTGAATGTTTAAAGGTATCTCATTAAATGCGGTGGTCTTGGCTGAGAGACAAGTTAAAAGAGTATGAAACAAAAATTTCATTGGCGGAGGGAAGTTTGGTTTGTACATAGTAACTTCCTTTAATTATGCATCATACCCTCTTTCAATGAACTCTGTATGAAGTTCAGGTTTTTCAAAGTTGGTCTTACCTCCCAAGTCGTCCAATGCAAATGTAGTGGAAATTGTAAATGGAGAAATTCGTACCATACTTTTCCCGACCTTAGATGTGATGGCAACTGGATTATTATCTTCAGACTCTATTTCAGCATTAAACCAAAATTGTCGGAGTGTTTCTGTATAAAGCGGAGCATCAGCAGTAAGGATTGATTTGTATTTTGATGACGTTAAAAGCTCAATTGTTGAGTGAAAGCTGGTATTTTTGCTGGTTTTCTCGAAGATGGGGAAGTAGTTGTGAGGGTTTTTGATGCTCAGAGACATGATCAGAGAAGAAGGTGATTTGAGGATGAAACAGTGTTTAAGTTGGATGGTTTTTAATATGTTGGAAACTGTTTTTGAGAATTTTGAATTCGAGATGGCAGTGGCAGAAGCTCGATTTAGGGATGAAACAACTTTTATATAGAGAGAAAAAGCGAAGGCTGATGTAACACCCCGTCCCGGAAACGGGCCGAAGTGTTACAATAACGGAGGCCAGAGATCAAAAACATAATTCCATTAATACTTAAATGTATTACAAGGCTTTTACAATTTAATGGAAATCGGATATTTAATCCAGTACATTTATTTCTACTGTCTTTTCCAAACACTCGAGCACTCTTCCATATCCCGTCCCAGCTTGTCTTGATAACCTGACGTAAAGAAGAAAACAACAACAACAAAAAAAACGTACGTCTGAGCAAAATTTTGTAAAGTTTTGCCCAGTGTGCGGATAGAGGAAAACAAAAGCTTATTTTATTTGATGCAAAAACATAATTTCATAATCATATTTTACGGATGTACCCATGAGCAAACTGAAAACGTGACAATACACAGGTAGCTACTCCTGCATACTTATCACACGAAATGGCAAGTTGGCATACCCATTATCCATTTCCTGAAAACTTAAATTCTAGGATTCGATCCATACGCCTCCTAATATATGTACCACACTTGTACTTTAAGAGACGCCGTGAACTAATCTCTCCGTCACGGATGGAGCACATGATGTCGATGCCGCAACAACATGCTCGTGGGACACTCCACGAGAAGCGATACTCAGGGTATCAGAGTACGAATGGTCTTATTCACATAACTTATAAAACTTATTTTCAGAACAGAACGGAACATATATTGGAACATGCGATAATGAGTACAACTTAACAGAAAAACTATCGCATGACATAAAAACTAAATCAAATGATTAAACTAGGAATCGAACGGACTGTCAAATGAATCAATAATCAAAGACGTGAGGAGTGTATGAATTTAATGAGTAAAGAGTGGAACCAGTCACCAAGGTATGGATATCAATCCTATCTTGACAATTTCGTCCCCAAAATGTGGTTTATTAAACGAAACAAGATAAAACCTTGACTCGTTAATAAGGAACCACTAGAGTATGAAATTTGATTTATAAACAATTAACTCACAAACACGTATTGTAGGATCGTATTTCGACCCGAACGAGTCGTTCAGAGGTGTTCTCCTATGTTTCAGGTGCGGAATAACAAGAAACGTAGGTAGAAATAGCTTGTTCTTCACTTTAATCTATTGTTTTATTGATTTGAGACGATTTACAGCTCGTTCTTCACACCGGCAGAGCTTCGGTATGGAATTCTGAAAGTTACAAATGAGGTCCTCTTATACGGTATTTATAGGCAGGCTGGTTCGGATATACGGACATGTCCGTATAAGCGGACCAGACTATGTCCGTATAAGCGATCCAGAATATGTTCGTATAAGCGGACCAGACCTGTCCGTATAAGCGGACCAGACCTATAAAACCTATACAGACTCCTGTTTTCTCGTATAACGTGCCCTATGCTAAACAATACGACATAAGACCTGATTCTAGACACCTAGACGTAATCAACAGATGTAGTGCACCAACAGACTCCCCCTCAGATGTTGATGGAGTCGTCTATACACTCTGACTGCAAAACTGTGTCTTCACATCTTCAATCTAGATCAGTCTCTGGGCTTTCTCTTTTTTCAATCTTCAGACTTCCCTTCTCGATTTACTGGCATTCTTTTGTTCTTCAGTAACATCTTCAGGATCATTGTCTGACCTTCACAGGCTTTTAGAATTGATTCCCAGGATCGAAACTTGGCTCTTCTTCCAACAGAGATTTTAAGAATATCGAAACCTGGCTACCTGCACAATCTTAACCCAGACATAAATTTTCTAATTTTATCACATATCAAATACCTGTGCACCAACACATGACTCTCATAATCACTAAAACAAACATATAATTGCAACATCTCAGACTCTCTCTCAAATATCTATGATGAACCACTTGAAGAAGGTTAAATTTAACGAAAACAGTTAAATTTACACAAACACTCCCCCTCAAATGCTTCTCATCATGTTTAGCACTCGGAATTTTGAAAATCAGCTTTCCAACATCAGTTGTCGAAAATCTTTTTGTCTTTTTCAAAAAAATTATGCTAAAACACACACAAAATCTTTTTGGATTTTCTGAGAGACTAAAATGCAGAACTAAAATATTTACAGACAATATTTTTGTGAGTTTGTGCAAGAGGATCATATCAGTTTCTGAGACAAATCACCAACACCGTTAAGCTTCATTTCATTTTAAGTTCTAAACGATTCACTTAGATTGTCAGTATAATTGTCCACTTAAATTTTCACACAAAGTTCAACTGATCCGAGATACGATATTAATGTTTTAAACACTTGAACTTATCCGTGTGTCCCACTACTTGAATATACTCCCGTATCCAGATCCCAATATTCAGTCTTACAGGTGAGTATACCACAGATGATATCTGTAAGGGAATAAATTATAGTACGAGGGCCGTGAGAGCTCAGGTCGATCTTTCGATACGCAGAGAGATGACGGCTTCGACTTTTGGTGTGTCCCCTTTAGAGGATCTTTTGTTTCAACAGCCATGATTAGCATTTTTCAATGTTTCATCATTTTTTAGCTGAGGGTGAGCTATATTTCAAGCAAATGTAAAGTATTCTCCGAGGACTAGGCCATTGCTTCCGCAAAATCAGAAGTCCCGGGATAATACCCCAGATATCACTGAGCATAAAGACCTAGTATCTCAGAATAAGGGACCTTTCAAACAAGATTTCAGGGGTTACCTATATATCCAAGTTTGTGTTAACCCACAGAACAAGCAAGTTTGAATTTAGGTTTATATCTCGTCTCAATCTACTAAATGTGCAAAAACCTACTGGCACATCATCAGTGAGATTGTTTATCACTTTTAAACTTTCCAATTCTTTAGCATGTTGTGATAGTCCACTGATGTACTATCATTTCCTCTTATATGCAACAAAAACTCATTTTGAATTTTATCATGTTTTTGGCTTTTTGTTTTTAAATGTTTTTGGATTTTCTAAAAAATTCTTACTCCCCCTAAAATGCAAAAACATTTTAGGAAATATGAAAACAAACTGTACAATAACGTGACAACTGATATCAAATCACCTCAATTCGCCATCCACTTGGCATAAACAATCAGAACTCCCCCTTTCACAAAACTATTTTCTCATTATGATTTCAAAACACTCAAGTTTGTTTTAACCAAAATGATTTGTCCGGAAAATAAGTTTTGTTAATTTTCAAACCACTTGTTTAAGTACGGGGATATGGTTCATCATCTTGTCAGTTTTATCAACTGTAGTAAATCAAGTACAACTTAATGTCCTTGATTCACTGTTTGCAATCAAGCAACCTCTAAACCACTTGTAAAAATAACCAATCAATACCACTTGTAGGAATAAGTCATCTACATTTTACCCATCAAAATGCCGATTCTTGCTTCGCACTTACCAACCAGGAAGCTCCGGCATAGTCATTCAATCTGTAAAATTTTTAACAATTTCAAGCATTTTCAAGACAACCTAATGAAACATGAAAGATGCCGATTCCTGATCCACGATTACAAACTTGGGATCTCCGGCAAGTCAGGTTTTTCTATTTAAAGAGTTTCACCCAAGCCTGACGGTCCTTGGGTGTTTTTGAAATTCCATTTGACAATGATGGAAAATTTTCATCATTCATTGTCAAACCGGAATTACCACTTTTTACCTCAACACATGGCTCCTCTGGCTTTACCACACCAGATTCATTGCCTGAATGTGGCTTGTCTGACTTTGATGAGCCAGATTCATCGCCGACATGTGGCTCCTTTGTTTCCGAAGAAACAAATTCATCGCCAGAAGGTGGCTTGTCTGACTTTAACATGTCAGATTCATCGCCGACCATTTTCTTCTTTTTCTTTTCTTCTTTCGTCCTCAGATTTGTATCTGATGAATTCGTCTTGCTTGACTTTGCCATCGAGGGAGTCGATTCATCAGAACTCTTATTCGATCTGTTCGGTGAACCCGAGGACAAAATCATTTCGAGATAATCTCTCGCCTTTTTCCTCTTCTTCCTCAGTCTGTCTTTTTGCCCCTGTGAAAGCTTCACTTTCTTTTCTTGAACTTTTTGTTCTTGAACTTTACGTTCTTGAACCTTCTGTTCTTTGGGCTTGACAGATACTGGTATCTTTGCTATTTTCTGAGATTTAGCCCTCGATCTTTCATTCGATCTCCTTAGGCAATCTCTGGCAATGTGACCTTTGATATGGCAGTTATAGCATCTCCTCGTCTCATAACTCCAACTCTGGCAGTTAACAGCAATGTGTCCTTGATAACCGCATCGGTAACACACTCTGTTATCGTACCAATCACCATTGTCAGCCTAAATGCTCAAATCATAGCATTGTTTGGCTTGGTGATATTCCTTCCTCAAGTTTGCTGGATCTGGCTTTTGAGCACTGTGGTCCGACCTGCACCACTTATTACCAACTATTTTTGAGTTTTGATTTTTCAATTTTTGTGGTTTTTGATTGCGATTGGATGATTGAACTGATGAGCTTTTATTCTTGTTTTGACTATTTTCTGAATTTTTAACTTTTTGTTTCTGTTCCACTTTCTTCTTCAAAGGTTTTTGCGTAGAGCATTCTCCCTTTTCAATTGATTGTAGAACAATTTTCTGAAATTTTTCTTTCAATTTCAAAAATATTTTCTTTTTCTCATTTTCAGCATCAGACTCTGACTCAGACTCATCTGCTGAATAAAACTCTTCATTTTTATCATCAGTTTTATCATCACAATCTTCAACTTTGACTTTGTCAAAGTTTGTGACATAGTCACTTATTGGAACAGAATTGATCGGTTTTGGACAGGGGAACACAAATGAAGTCACAAAACCTTTCAATTTTATTTCAAGCTCATCAATTTTGTTCCTTGAATTCTCAGCTTCATTTTCAAGCTGAGATATTCGTTCAAGATGAGACTTGATTGTTTTTTCGTTTTCATTTTTAATGTTTTCAAGAACAGATTTTTCATTTTCCAAAACTTTTAACTGTTCTTGAAATTTTGTTTCATTTGCTTTCAGATTTTTGTTCTCCAATTTTATCCAGAAATCTTCATCTTCTGAAGATTTCTTTTTGCTTTCAAAATCCTTTTCTTTCTCTTTCAAAGCCTTGTTTTCTAATGTCAAACTGTTCAAATCATTTAACAGTTTGTCATTTTCAGATTTCAACCTCTCACAATTTTCTTGCAAATCAAAAATATATTTCTTGTCAGCTTTCTTCTCGTCTTTCAAAACTGAAATCTCTTCAGTCTGTTCCTCTCCTACTTGAACACCTTTACTCTTGCTCTTCTTTAAAATTGATTTTCCACCTTGACTTTTCTTCTTCTCAGCATTGATCACCATCTGTTCTTCAATCTTTTTAATGAGTGGACAAATTGTCAGTTGGGAAAATTCTCCAGAAATCTTCAAGTTTAAGATATAATTTTTCCATTCTTCTTGAGGTAAAGCACTGACAAATTTTTCAACCCATTCTTCTGATTCTTTTTTAATACCCTTCTCAGACATTGAGCGAACAAGATGACTATACCTCTCAATGATACTCTTTGTATTTTCTCCTGGACAACCTGAAAATGAATCAAATTCTTTCTTTAAAACATTTATTCTATCAAATGTCTCTTGAGTCATGTTAAAGAAATTTGTATCCATGATTTGGTAATGAAAAAAATTCACAAAAAAACGGATTTTCAAATAATTCTGAAATTCACACAATCAAGTAACTATCAAAGATTAGGCGACAACGGATTGAGTGTGAATTTTCTCGGGTGATAATCCTATTGTTGACAAATCACCAAATCAACACTTTTTTTTTATTTGGCTGTTTTAAAACTTCATGTGATATTAATAACAACAACCAGCCGACACTTGTAGGACCGTCGTATTATGTTAATCATATGCAACCTGCCATTTAACATGCAGCCAACAACCCTTAATATCCACTAATTCAATGATTGGGCCTTCACTGTGATTGGGCCTTTTTTTTATTCAATCACTTGTAGGATACCACTTAATTGAACTGACAACCTTACTTTTCAATTCAATACTATGAATTCACATGTGCTTCTGACACATGCAAACTTGATATTAGCAAAATCAATTATCCGACAATTCAATTAATACTTCATATGGGTCGGTGACAATGAACTCAAATTTGATTCGGCCGATGATCTCAATGATTGTGAGCACTATTTAATCTATGTTCGATGATAGGGCCAATTATCTGTCTTGGGTTGCAAACTGATGACAATTCAGGCGAAATCAGCTTTTGCTCAGAATTGCAGATCTATTGATGACCAAATAAGCGAATCTACTGATTTTGTCACTAAAAGCGGACCAACTTTTGTTCAAATAAGCGAATCAGATGTTGTTCACTAAAGCGGACCAGAGACTGTTCAAATGAGCGATCCAGAATTATCCTTTGGAGCGAACCAGAAAGAATAATTGTCTTTGGAGCGAACCAGAATAATGTTGTTTCGAGCGAACCAGATACTGTTTTGGACGTTCGAGCGAACCAGATACTGTTTTGGACGTACGAGCGAACCAGATACTGTTTTGGACGTTCGAGCGGACCAGATACTGATTTGGAGCGAACCAGAACCAAAAATGTACGAATAAGCGATCCAGAACGTGATCTAAAAGCGATCCAGGATGACGTCACTACGAGCGGACCAGATATCGAACATATTTTGATTCGTAAAAACTTCGAATTTTGGCTTCAAACTTTACAGGATTTATCTCTATACTATTAAGCACAATCTGTGCAAATCTGAGTAAATTCCGACCGTGAAATCTTTCCGAATCAGTAAAAGAAGTGTAGAAATGAGAAGAAAATGAAGAAAAACAGCTATTCTCTGTAGAATACCTCCTCCCAAGCTCTGATACCACTTGTAGGATCGTATTTCGACCCGAACGAGTCGTTCAGAGGTGTTCTCCTATGTTTCAGGTGCGGAATAACAAGAAACGTAGGTAGAAATAGCTTGTTCTTCACTTTAATCTATTGTTTTATTGATTTGAGACGATTTACAGCTCGTTCTTCACACCGGCAGAGCTTCGGTATGGAATTCTGAAAGTTACAAATGAGGTCCTCTTATACGGTATTTATAGGCAGGCTGGTTCGGATATACGGACATGTCCGTATAAGCGGACCAGACTATGTCCGTATAAGCGATCCAGAATATGTTCGTATAAGCGGACCAGACCTGTCCGTATAAGCGGACCAGACCTATAAAACCTATACAGACTCCTGTTTTCTCGTATAACGTGCCCTATGCTAAACAATACGACATAAGACCTGATTCTAGACACCTAGACGTAATCAACAGATGTAGTGCACCAACACGTATACTTGAAAATAATATTTTTCATAAACCATTTTCTAAATAACTGATGTAAAATAAAACCTTTTTCAAAATGTTTGTAACTTCCAACATATATTTTATAACTTAAATCTTAATACGGAATTTATAACTTATTTCATAACTTAATCTTAATACGGAATTTATAACTTATTTCATAACTTAATCTTAATACGGAATTTATAACTTATTTCATAACTTAATCTTAATACGGAATTTATAACTTATTTCATAACTAAATCTTAATACAGAATTTATAACTTATTTCATAACTAAATCTTAATACGGAATCTATAACTTATTTCATAACTGAATCTTAATATGGAAACTTAAAATCAGGAACGACATCAATCAAAAGAAAGGGATTCTATCCGTACCCAACGAACAAAAATTGACAGAAAGGATTCTTATAAAAACAACATAAATTGAAAGAAAGGATTCTTATAAGAATGACATAAATCGAAAGGAAAGAATTCTATCCGTACCCAACTGACATAAATTGAAAGGAATTCTATCTGTACGGAACTTATAACTTATTTCCTAACTTAATCTTAATACGGAATTTAAAATCAGAAATCTTCTATTCAAACGACGTAAATTGAAGGAAAGGAGTCTATCCGTACGATATATCAGAATTGACAGAAATCGAAAGGAAGGAATCTACCCGTACGGAATTTATAACTTATCTTAATACGGAATTTAAAATTAGAATTGACAGAAATCGAAAGGAAGGAATCTACCCGTACTGAACTTATAACTTATATCTTAAATCTTAATACGGAATTTAAAATCAGAAATGTCCAAACGACGTAAATCGAAAGAAAAGGAATCTATCCGTGCTGAACTTATAACTTATATCTTAAATCTTAATACGGAATTTAAAATCAGAAATGTCCAAACGACGTAAATCGAAAGAAAAGGAATCTATCCGTACTGAACTTATAACTTATATCTTAAATCTTAATACGGAATTTAAAATCAGAAATGTCCAAACGACGTAAATCGAAAGAAAAGGAATCTATCCGTACTGAACTTATAACTTATATCTTAAATCTTAATACGGAATTTAAAATCAGAAATGTCCAAACGACGTAAATCGAAAGAAAAGGAATCTATCCGTACTGAACTTATAACTTATATCTTAAATCTTAATACGGAATTTAAAATCAGAAATGTCCAAACGACGTAAATCGAAAGAAAAGGAATCTATCCGTACCTTAAAATCTCCAGGTAATGCTATCTTGTTTTCAATTGTAGGTTTATACCGGCAGAGTTTAGCCTACTGATTATCCTCTTAACCTAATTTGCACACAAACTAGGTAATTAACTAATACAGCTTTTACGATAACTCACGAGATTAAACCTTCACAACAAATGACAAAGTGCGATACTTCAACTCATCCATCGAATTAACGACGGACGACAAAGTACGATACTTCAACTCATTCATCGAATTAACGACGAACGACAAAGTATAAGCCCAATTTGAGCAGCACTTAAACATCTATCGGATAGTTTAAATCGATCGGACAATGAATCGTAGCAGCGATTGAGTTAATACCCTGTTCTGCAGCACCCCGCTATACTTAATTAGTGTTTCGTGTGTGTTTTGAGAGTAATCGGACGAAATCTCAGCGTGTATTTTGAGTTTCTTCGTCGATTTTGTGCCCAGATTCAAGTGCCATGGCCTGCTATTTATACACGAATTTGAGCTAGCTTACGGACCGTAAGCTTCTCGATGTTGAGGTCCGTAAGGTGGCTTACGGACCGTAAGCTTATTAATGTTACGGTCCGTAAGGTACAGCAATTCACTATAGCCTTGCCACGCGTGGGACTAGGCCTGCTGAGTCGTCAAAACGAATAAATTCGAATTATATAATGAGTTATATGGATAATCGTTAAGTGGGAAATACCCCCTCTGAGTTTTAGGGGCCCTAATCCTGATTCTGATTGTTCTGGAAATCTTAGGGTTTGTGCAGAATAACTTGGGTGTCTTAATTAGGGTTTCCTATTGGACTATAAATCATAAGGGTTGTTTACATTTTTGTTTTAAAATTTTCGGGTGTTACAAATCTACCCCTCTTAAAAAAAAATTTCGTCCTCGAAATTATTGCATACCTATATATATCTTAATGATCATACTTGAACGCGGCCTACTATGATCAATAGTCATACTTGAAATAAATCTAGAGTAAAACAATGAAGATGACGAAATACTTATGTTCGAGACTATCATGAAGTGAAAAGAAAAGTTACTAACCGATGTAACGACTGATTGGACATCGAAATCCTAACCCAATGTCTACCCATTACCTCACAGGTCTTAACTTATGTTTAAGTTTTCTACAGGAAAGAGCCTTTGCTCTGATACCATTCCTGTAACACCCCGTCCCGGAAACGGGCCGAAGTGTTACAATAACGGAGGCCAGAGATCAAAAACATAATTCCATTAATACTTAAATGTATTACAAGGCTTTTACAATTTAATGGAAATCGGATATTTAATCCAGTACATTTATTTCTACTGTCTTTTCCAAACACTCGAGCACTCTTCCATATCCCGTCCCAGCTTGTCTTGATAACCTGACGTAAAGAAGAAAACAACAACAACAAAAAAAACGTACGTCTGAGCAAAATTTTGTAAAGTTTTTCCCAGTGTGCGGATAGAGGAAAACAAAAGCTTATTTTATTTGATGCAAAAACATAATTTCATAATCATATTTTACGGATGTACCCATGAGCAAACTGAAAACGTGACAATACACAGGTAGCTACTCCTGCATACTTATCACACGAAATGGCAAGTTGGCATACCCATTATCCATTTCCTGAAAACTTAAATTCTAGGATTCGATCCATACGCCTCCTAATATATGTACCACACTTGTACTTTAAGAGACGCCGTGAACTAATCTCTCCGTCACGGATGGAGCACATGATGTAGATGCCGCAACAACATGCTCGTGGGACACTCCACGAGAAGCGATACTCAGGGTATCAGAGTACGAATGGTCTTATTCACATAACTTATAAAACTTATTTTCAGAACAGAACGGAACATATATTGGAACATGCGATAATGAGTACAACTTAACAGAAAAACTATCGCATGACATAAAAACTAAATCAAATGATTAAACTAGGAATCGAACGGACTGTCAAATGAATCAATAATCAAAGACGTGAGGAGTGTATGAATTTAATGAGTAAAGAGTGGAACCAGTCACCAAGGTATGGATATCAATCCTATCTTGACAATTTCGTCCCCAAAATGTGGTTTATTAAACGAAACAAGATAAAACCTTGACTCGTTAATAAGGAACCACTAGAGTATGAAATTTGATTTATAAACAATTAACTCACAAACACGTATACTTGAAAATAATATTTTTCATAAACCATTTTCTAAATAACTGATGTAAAATAAAACCTTTTTCAAAATGTTTGTAACTTCCAACATATATTTTATAACTTAAATCTTAATACGGAATTTATAACTTATTTCATAACTTAATCTTAATACGGAATTTATAACTTATTTCATAACTTAATCTTAATACGGAATTTATAACTTATTTCATAACTTAATCTTAATACGGAATTTATAACTTATTTCATAACTAAATCTTAATACGGAATTTATAACTTATTTTATAACTAAATCTTAATACGGAATCTATAACTTATTTCATAACTGAATCTTAATATGGAAACTTAAAATCAGGAACGACATCAATCAAAAGAAAGGGATTCTATCCGTACCCAACGGACAAAAATTGACAGAAAGGATTCTTATAAAAACAACATAAATTGAAAGAAAGGATTCTTATAAGAATGACATAAATCGAAAGGAAAGAATTCTATCCGTACCCAACTGACATAAATTGAAAGGAATTCTATCTGTACGGAACTTATAACTTATTTCCTAACTTAATCTTAATACGGAATTTAAAATCAGAAATCTTCTATTCAAACGACGTAAATTGAAGGAAAGGAGTCTATCCGTACGATATATCAGAATTGACAGAAATCGAAAGGAAGGAATCTACCCGTACGGAATTTATAACTTATCTTAATACGGAATTTAAAATTAGAATTGACAGAAATCGAAAGGAAGGAATCTACCCGTACTGAACTTATAACTTATATCTTAAATCTTAATACGGAATTTAAAATCAGAAATGTCCAAACGACGTAAATCGAAAGAAAAGGAATCTATCCGTGCTGAACTTATAACTTATATCTTAAATCTTAATACGGAATTTAAAATCAGAAATGTCCAAACGACGTAAATCGAAAGAAAAGGAATCTATCCGTACTGAACTTATAACTTATATCTTAAATCTTAATACGGAATTTAAAATCAGAAATGTCCAAACGACGTAAATCGAAAGAAAAGGAATCTATCCGTACTGAACTTATAACTTATATCTTAAATCTTAATACGGAATTTAAAATCAGAAATGTCCAAACGACGTAAATCGAAAGAAAAGGAATCTATCCGTACTGAACTTATAACTTATATCTTAAATCTTAATACGGAATTTAAAATCAGAAATGTCCAAACGACGTAAATCGAAAGAAAAGGAATCTATCCGTACCTTAAAATCTCCAGGTAATGCTATCTTGTTTTCAATTGTAGGTTTATACCGGCAGAGTTTAGCCTACTGATTATCCTCTTAACCTAATTTGCACACAAACTAGGTAATTAACTAATACAGCTTTTACGATAACTCACGAGATTAAACCTTCACAACAAATGACAAAGTGCGATACTTCAACTCATCCATCGAATTAACGACGGACGACAAAGTACGATACTTCAACTCATTCATCGAATTAACGACGAACGACAAAGTATAAGCCCAATTTGAGCAGCACTTAAACATCTATCGGATAGTTTAAATCGATCGGACAATGAATCGTAGCAGCGATTGAGTTAATACCCTGTTCTGCAGCACCCCGTTATACTTAATTATTGTTTCGTGTGTGTTTTGAGAGTAATCGGACGAAATCTCAGCGTGTATTTTGAGTTTCTTCGTCGATTTTGTGCCCAGATTCAAGTGCCAAGGCCTGCTATTTATACACGAATTTGAGCTAGCTTACGGACCGTAAGCTTCTCGATGTTGAGGTCCGTAAGGTGGCTTACGGACCGTAAGCTTATTAATGTTACGGTCCGTAAGGTACAGCAATTCACTATAGCCTTGCCACGCGTGGGACTAGGCCTGCTGAGTCGTCAAAACGAATAAATTCGAATTATATAATGAGTTATATGGATAATCGTTAAGTGGGAAATACCCCCTCTGAGTTTTAGGGGCCCTAATCCTGATTCTGATTGTTCTGGAAATCTTAGGGTTTGTGCAGAATAACTTGGGTGTCTTAATTAGGGTTTCCTATTGGACTATAAATCATAAGGGTTGTTTACATTTTTGTTTTAAAATTTTCGGGTGTTACAGCTGACATGGCAGTAGTTACAAATATCTGATGGTTAAGATCTGTCCACGTCAGAACCTCTCTTGCGACAACCGATGACAGTTGTTTGGAAACCTCTGTTGGTCGACTACAGAAGTTGGGAACTGTGTGAGTCAAACAGTCGTTAAATAAACATAAGTTATGAGAACAGATGATAACTTTCAGCAGTTGTTTTATTTTTAGTTAACATCTGTCCACGTCAGAACCTCTTTTGTGATAATGGATGACAATCAACAGTATAGTAAATCAACTGTCATTATGATAAACAGAAATTATAACAACAGATGGTACCTTTTAGCAGTGGATGTATTTTTAGGCAAGCAGAAGTTTCAAAAACAATTGTTTTCAACAGCTGTAACTCAACAGTCGTAAGTCTAACATCTGCTATTAGCCCAACCACTGTTAGTATCAAAACCTCTGTTGAGCATTTTCAGATTGAATATCATATGTTGTTCGTTAACATCTGTTGGCCCATAGCAGACCTTTGCATCTTCAGACATTTATTCATCAGCAGATGCTCTCTTTTGTCAGACTTTAGCTACAACACACCTTTTACAACAGTTAATATCTACTCTTTTTAATTAGGTCTTACCGCAAATTCTTCCAAAAAACCGTTATTGATGAACAAATATTCTAGATGTTACACATCAACATCAATATCAGTCTGCAATCCTTAGATGTTATTCAAAATTATATAATAATACTTAGGAATGACTGAAATAATTAAAATGAAGATGCGACAACAAAGATTAATAGTATTAAAATTTATTCATTTATTCAACAGCGTTAAATCAACAGTCATTAGCATAGACAGTTGTTTCATAAGAGGGTTCGAATATATGACCACAGTAGCATGCTTATACAAAGGTCTACAATTACAATTTCACATACTGTGCAACATCTAATCTAATGGACTAACAAACTCCCAACATCTGTTATTTAACCTAACCACTGTTACTATAAAAACCTTTTGTTGGCTCAACATATTTTGAATATCATTGTTGTTCTTTAACATCTGTCTCCCATACAGACCTTTCCTTCTTCAATCTTTCATCATCAGCAGATGTTATCTTTTACCACACTTTAACTACAACAGACCTTTTACAACTCCAAATATTGACTCTCTGTAATTTGCTGGAGCACAGATTCTTCAAAAAACTGCTATCAATGATCAAATTTTATACCTTGTTTTATCTTTGCACTCATCTGTTCACCACTAAACCAACCCTTGATCCTATTAAACCTCTATTGACCTACCAAACATCTGTTCAGACATATTTCAACATCAACATAATCTAAATCAAACTCAAACACTAAATAAGTAAAACTAAAACGCAACAACATAGATTCATAAGATTAAATTTTATTCATTTATTCATGACATCAAAAGTTCAATAATTACATAAGATACTGAACAACTAAACTTTCAAATCTAACAATAACAGCAAGAATTAAGAACTTTTAGCTTCAACTCCATCGATTGCTGAACCTCTCGATGTATGTCCTTCAGCATCGCCATGAACTCCACGTCTCTATCACCGCACTCTATATTACTGACAACACAAAGCTCACGAACGGAAGTTGAAGGCATCCGCATCAGATTTCTGGAAACCTGCTCTCTCGTGAACATGCCAACTTGCAATCCATCAAAACATCTCTTCAGCTCTTGAAGAGTAGCCCTATCTTCATACACCTCTTCCTCGATTTGCCTGACAAAACGCTGCTTTAAATCATCTGATTTTGCAGAAGTGAATGACTTCAATAAACTATATTACTCGACTTTCCTGAAAGTATGATATCTTTGTAGGAAAACGTGATGAAAAACAGGTGAAATGGCTATGAGTTTATATACTGAAATATCTAACAGTGAAAGAAATCACACTTAAAGTCATTTTACATTTAATAATCTAATCAATCAAAACTTGTAGATTTAATATAAACATATTAATGTATATTTCAAAGCAGCAGTCTTTTAATGCAAAAACCTTTTCAAACCCCAACTTTTATGGGAAAACTGTAAAATTAAATATCAAGAAACCCAAGGGACAAATTTTCAAACTTCAAAGAACAAAAGCAGATTATCATAATTACAATTAACATCTTCATTTACCATGTAGACGCGTTTTTAAACTCTATAAAAGACCGATGATTACTTTTGATTCAAAAAATCAACAAATTGTCCTACAAATCACTGTCTGTCAAAAATTGTTCCAAATCAGAAAATCCAACAAAAAATCTACATGGCAAACTTCAGCTTCTACCACTGGTCAGACACCAGCGATGTTAAAACACAATTCTCGATGTGGTCACTCAAAGAAAAAAGAACAGACGAAGAACTAAAGAGGAAAGTCGACATAATCAATGACACTAATTACAACAAAACCTGGAACAACATAGCATTGCTCGACGAAGTGCTCCACTCTCCTCCATCAGATTTCCAGAAGAATGCAGAAGAATTTCTGACACAACTACTAAAACAGGATCAGAAAATCTGCAACATGCTAACTGATCTGAAAAACAAAAGAGAGCATGAAATCACATGGAGAAAGGCTAGAGTCTACGAAATCCTAGAAAGTGTTAACTCTAGCGTGTAATAGTTTATAAATATTTCAGTAAATTTCTATTTTTCTATGTAATAGTTTAATTTAATAATATCAATATGCATCTTAACATATTCTAAAATGTCAGTGTCAATAAAAACTGTCAACATCATTAACACTTGTTTGTTCATAATCAAATTAAACTACAGGTAATCAAAATAAGAAACAAACCTAAAATGTAAAGGTCTCCTCTCAACTGTTGTAGCACATATAACTTTTCACGATATTGCACCAATCTATACTTTGTATAAAAGAAGAAAATCTCGCTGACATAAGAAAAGCTGACTTTCGATTTAACGAAAATCGAACAATGCAACTCTCCCATCAAAGAAGGTAGCACATTCAACTTTTCACGATGTTGCAACAATGATACTGCAAAATCGATGTTGAAAGATTGATGTGTGAAGGGAAGCTTCATTGAAACGACGATGTTGGAACAATGATACTGGAACGATAACATGTAAACAGAAGTTCAAACACATGATATTGGAACGATGATATGTAAACAGAATCAACAAATATTCGAACAAAGAAGTATAATCGGAGCTTAGCCGGTTGAATCACGAGAAATATGCATTTGAGAGAGAGAGAGATACGCTCGCAGATATGAGCGAGAGAGATAAAGTTGAAATTTGAATGTGGAGCAAGATTCATATATCTTATTTATAGGATTCGAATGTATGGTTTGAATTTTGAAATTTGAATCTGGAGCGTGAATTTTGAATCTGGACAGAGGTTTACTTTGACTAAGACGAGCAGAGGTTTGATTGTAAAATGAAGGGCATAGGTTTGAGTAGAATTTTAAATGATTTTATATATTAGGCTTTATGATGCAGTAAATACATAAGAAAAACATTGTTGGACAGCCTCTCTGGCTGATACATCAGCTTTTCTTATGTCATTGGGATTTCTCCTTTTATAGAAAATATAGATAGATATAGATAAATATGAATCATAATAACACACAACTTCGATATTCTACTTAAATTATTTAATTTTATACAAAAACAAAGTATAAGAATAATGTTATAGCATCAAGAATACATATGGAGTATTATACAATTTTCAACATCTTGCATGCACACATTCGGGACAAAAGGAACTTTGTTTGTAATTTGGTTTCATCAGATTTAGAAATCAAACCATCTAAACATACACATATCTAAATCGATCGATGGTATTCGAAAAGAGATGCCGATTAAGGTGCACACAATTTAAAAGAGATAAAACTTATACATATACAATTTACACTAAAAACTTTTAGAAAAGAGATAAGACTTATATATATATAGGGGAGGGTTTAAATGAGAACGCTAAATATTGTGAGAACCGTGAGAACAAATGAAAAAATCGCGAGAACTTGGTCAAAAACGAATCAAATTCAAAAAAAATTTCTACACTTATCATTATTATTCGAATATAATGTTAGAAATTTAATTTACACGTTTAAATTTACGTGAATTCGTAAATAAAGAAAATTTACACATGTGTAAGTTTGCCATTTACACATGTGTAAATCTGTTATATTTACACATGTGTAAAAAATCTAAAAAGAGTGATTTTGAAAGGGGAAATGAATTTTTTGATGTTGTAAATTCTTTTTTTGATGTTGTATCTTAATTACAATGTGTTTTGTATTAAAAAAAATTGGTTTTGATTGGTTTTTTCATTCGTTCTCACGGTTCTCGCAATATTTTCTCAAGATAACCCTCCCATATATATATATATATAGGGTAGGGTTCTAGAGTGAACACTAATGTATTTGCGAACTGAGTGAACAAATATTGGCCATTGATTTACACACGTGGATGGCTAGGATTTAATCATAAAATCGTAAAATATACTAGTGTATTTCATTATCAAATCCTGGTCATTAATCTACACACATGTAAAAAAACTTTAAAAAAAATAAATTTTTTTTTTGCTACTAAAAGTAGCGATTTTAACATAAAAAATATTAAAAAAAAAATTTAGATTTTTTTTTTATTTTTTTAGATTTTTTTAGGTTTGTTGGGGGTTTAGTTTTTAGCATTTTAGCTTGTGGGGGGGGGGGGAGGGGGGTTTAGGTTTGGGGGGTGGGGGTGGGGGTGGGTGGGGGTTAGGTTTTTTGGGGGTTTTAGTTTTTAGCATTTAGCTTGGGGGGGGGTTAGGTTTTTTTTTGAGGGGGGTGGGGGTTAGGTTTTTTTAGGTTTTTTTTAGCTATTTTAGGTTGTGTTCAGATTGGTTAATAAAGGTGGTTCTCACATGAACCTTACCCTATATATATATATATAGGGTCAGGATTTAGAGAGAACGATGAAAAGTGTGAGAACGATGAGAACGATTTTGGAGTTGACATGTGGCATTGATGGTAAATTACACTAAGGGGTAATATTGTCAGAAAACCCACACACATAAACTGGGTGTTCAAATAAAACGCCATAAAAACACCAAATTCAGAAAAAACGCCATGAAAATACACAGTTAAAACGCCATAAAACACTCAGTTCAGAAAAAACTCAGTTTAAAACGCCATAAAACACTCAGTTCAGAAAAACGCCATGAAAATATCTAGTTAAAACGCCATAAAACACATAGTTCAGAAAAACGCCATAAAAATAACTAGTGTAAAACGCCATAAAACACCCAGTTCAGAAAAACGCCATAAAAATAACTAGTCTAAAACGCCATAAAACACCCAGTTCAGAAAAACGCCATAAACCCCATTTCATTTTTTTTCAAAAAGTATATCAACAGTATACTCGTTGGAAAGATAAAAAAACGCTGAGTTTTATAGTGTAGTTTTTTTCGAAAAATAATCACGTATAAAAAAGTTATTGGCGTTTAAATATGATGGGGGAAAATGACTTGTGATTAGCATGTCCACTCTTGTCTGGATCTTCCAATTTTACCCCTCCTGAAAGTTATAAGGTTTCCATTATTTACAAAAATACAACCGCATCATATTAGCCACAAATCACAAAGATCCTATGGCTGAAAATCGTTCCCACTGTTCTCACACTTCAAATCGTTCTCTCCAGATCATGTTCCTATATATATATATATATATATATATATATATATATATATAGGGAGCCGCTAAAATGAAAACCACCTCCAGTTGTAAGAACCGCGAAAACCACTCTCAACCAATCAGAAGAAGGGGTATTTTAGTCATTTACCCCAAATGTCAAATCCACCTCTCTCTTCATTTAAATCTCTGAATTTTTAATTACCTCTCTCATTTAAATGTAATCTCTGTTTTCTTTTTGAGCAAATTTTTGAAAAGCTCTCATCTGGATCTCAAAAGAGAAGTGGCGGTAGTTGAAAAGCTCTCATCTGGATCTCAAAAGAGAAGTGGCAAATTTTGAAAAGCTCTCAAACCGGACCATCATCAACGGCTTATGGCGGCGGCGATAGGGCGTGGAGCAGTGGTGGTGAGGCTTTGATGGCGGCGGTAGTTCAGGGACGGTGGTGTTGTGGTAGTGGTTAGTAGTATCGGCGGCACCACACCAGCGATTTAGGGGGCGGCGAGTAGTGGCAGGGTTGGGGTGACAGAGAGATGAGAGAGAGAGACCGGTGGCGAATTCCGGCAACGGCGCCGCCGGCACGGCGGTGGTGACGGCGGTTGCTTCTGATGACGATGAAGAGTTACGAGGATGATGATGGTCCGACAGCGGCAATGGTCGCCAGAGTCAGCGACGGCGGTGGTGTCTCCGAGCTCCGGTCGCCGTAATTCATTCGGTAAGTAACTAATATTCTTTGTTTTCTGAACGGTAAACATATTCCCCTTACTTTTCTCCTTGTTTTCCCGGTGATAGTGGTAGTTCGGAGTTACCGACAGTGATGGTTATGAGTGGTTCAAGACTTGGATCGTTTCGTTCTAGTTTCGGTTTCAGATTTTGGGTTTGGGTTGGTTCGAGGTGACTCAAGAAAACAGGGAGGGGACTCAAGAAAACAGTTTCGGTTTCCGATTTTGGGTTCGGGTTTACCCAGTTCAGTTTCGACAAAGAAAACAGGGCGGTGACACAGATCAGTAGCGGCTCGGGTTTCGGCTCGACGCGGTGCAACTCGGGTCAATTTCGGGTTTTGGTTTGGGTCGAAAGCAGTCAACGGACCCGATAAAGTTTAATCGTAGCGAGTTATTATTACGTTAGTTTAGATTTTATTTAGTTAACGCGCACCGAGCTCGAACCGATACTTTAGTGACTTGTTACGTTTGGCATTTTGATCGAAATTTTATATATTGTGTTTATATTGTTGAAAATTGTTGAGTTTTGAAAAGATAACGACAACTTGAGTTATCGGCTTATTCCAAAAATAGAGGAAACTTTGTCCGTTTTCCGTAAAAACGAAAAACATAAATAGTTTAACATAAAACGTAAAACGTAAAAAATGGGGAAACATGACGTAAATTTCTTTTTTGTTTTTTGTAAAAAGGTTTAAAACCGTAAAAAAGTAGTTTTTTAGTAAAAAAAAAATCTAAAAAAATTGTTTTTGTAAAAAATCTGTTTTTTTTAAGTTTTACGTAAAACGTAAAAACGTAAAAACGTAAAACGTAAAAAGTTTAACGTAAAACGTAAAAAGTTTAAAAAGTTTAACGTGAAACGTAAAAAGTTTAAAAAGTTTAACGTAAAACCTAAAACGTAAAAACTTTAACGTAAAACGTAAAAAGTTTAACGTAAAACGTAAAAATTGTAACGTAAAACGTAAAAAGTTTTCTGTTACGTAAAAAGTATTACGTAAAACGTAAAACGTAAAAAGTTTAACGCAAAACGTAAAAATTTTATTGTAAAACGTAAAACGTAAAAAGTTTTACGTAAATCGTAAAACGTAAATTTTTTTTACGTAAATCGTAAAACGTAAAAAGTTTTACGTAAAACGTAAAATTTTTTCTACGTAAATTGTAAAACGTAAAAAACCGTGTGATAAAACGACGCCTAAACAAGGGGCGTGAATGCGGCCCATAAAAACGCCGCGAAAAAAAACGGGACGTAAAAAACGCCGCGTTAAAACGGGACGTAAAAAACGGCGCGTTAAAAAAACGACGCTTGAAAAGGCCAAGCGTAAAAAACGGTGTGCAAAAACGACCCGTTAAAAAACGATGCGCGAAAAAGCCGGGCGTAAAAACGGAAAACGTAATTTTTTAACGTAAACGACGGCGCGTTAAAAAAACGGAAAACGTATTTTTTTAACGTAAATGACGGGCGTAAAAACGGAAAACGTAATTTTTTAACGTAAATGAAGGCGCGTTAAAAAAAGGACGTCTGAAAAAGCCGGGCGTAAAAAAACGGCTCTTCAAAGCGTTTTTTTAAACAAATCTTAAAAAAAATATCATAAAAATCTGATTTCAAAAAATTATTTAACAAAAAAAGTTGTTTCTTAATAAAAAAATAACTAGGACAAAAAGTAATTAATGAATAGGACAAAAAGGCAATTAAAAATAATATATATAAAAAGACAAAAAATGCAATTTTACTTATATACCCTTTAACAATAAAATATTAAAAACATAATAAGACAAAAAGTTTTTAATATTAATTTTAACTACTTTTAATCTCATCCATCCATATTCTTGATCTAATGGCCAGAAAGTGGTTCTCGTGGTTCTTACAACTGGAGGTGGTTTTCATTTTAGTGGTCCCCTATATATATATAGGGCAATGCTATATAGGAAACCTTAGATTTTTAAAAAACTTTGCAAACTCAACATGTGGCCTACATTTATCCACGTATGCAAAGTCATCTGATTATTATTTTTGCCTCTAAGGGTATATTTGTAATTGTACATCTATCCACCCAACCCCCAAGATATCTTCCCCAATTGATTTGACATTATCATTAATGCCCATCACCTCATTGTCAAACCCCTAACTATTTTCGATTATTTCATTTTTAAAAGCAAAAATTACAAGATCTCTTCTCCATTAATTTCCCTCATATCTCTTTTAACATCTTCACCTGCATATCATCCTTTCTCCATTAATGTCCATGGAGACATTAAGAACACCAAGAACACATAGAGAGAAGCAAGTTTGAAGATCTTCATCGTGTTTATCAAGAACACCAAGAACACATAGAGAGAAGCAAGGTTGAAGATCTTCATCGTGTTCATCGCATGGTTCTAGATCCGGTAAGTGTTTTAGAGAGAGAAAGTTGATGTTTTAGAGAGAGAAACAACAATCTCTTGAGTATTTTATTTTAAAAAATCATTTCACACTTGATGTTTTTGTTAAAATGGTTGTTAATAGGTTTTTGTGTAATGACTATTTTAGAGATGAAACATGATTTTTTTTTTTGTTAAAATGGTTCTTAAAAGGGGTAAATGTTTATGTAATTTGCAGGTTTTTATTTTTGTGTTAAAAAGTTGTGCTTGGTTTGGTTGCTTGTTTGGGCTTTTGATCTGAATAGTAACTGTTTTTGTGATGTTATTTGAGAAAAAAGATTTTCTGGCTATGAATGTGTTAATATTTATGTTTGGTTAACGACTTAACGGTTATCTTATCTTTTTGTTATTAGGACGGTGATGGATACAAGGAAAATAAGATCCAATTCTCGGGACCGTTGGTTTCGTCAAACGTGGATCAGATGCTCAAGGATCATGACCATGTTTATGTTACAGCACAACACAACTAACACGTGTTATAGCTTGAACTTCTCAGACATGCATGTGTTACATGTGACATGAAACCCATGTACAACGTAACACGTCTTACGTGTGACATGAAAACACATTTTTATAACTTCCCTGGCATACACACACCCACATGTTTACAAACCGTTTCAAGACCGACCCAAACAAGCAAGGGTAGCCGCTGAAAATCTAAGGCAGCAAAGGTAGCCGCTAAAAAGCTAAGGCAGACTGTCAAAGGAAGCTCCACCATTTTCTTAGTGCTATGTATTTTCGTTTACTAGTAACATGTAATGTGAGACTCTTATTGTTTTGTCTAGTACATGATGTTAAAACGGTATGGACTTAACACATTCTGGAAGTCTTAACACACGTTATAAAAGAGGCTTAACACACGTTATATCAGGTATACTATGTTGTTATTAAGTTACTATTGGAGTTTATGCATCCATTCTGGAAGTCTTAACACACGTTATAATAGAGGCTTAACACACGTTACACATGTAACAGTATGTATATACAAATCATGGTGTTTTGGAAACCACTAGCTTATACATGACACCATGTTGGGTTAAACCAAGATTATAACAGAGGCTTAACACATGTTATCCCAAGTATACGGTGTTACAATATTAACTTGTATGTTTCATATTAACTTGTACACGTGTTACGATCAGTATATGCACATCATGGTGTTTTGCGAATACAATATTAACTTGTATGTTCCATATTAACTTGTACACATGTTATCCCAAGTATACGATGTTACAATATTAACTTGTATGTTCCAGATTTTCTGGCTATGAATGTGTTAATATTTATGTTTGGTTAACGACTTAACGGTTATCTTATCTTTTTGTTATTAGGACGGTGATGGATACAAGGGAAACAAGATCCAATTCTCGGGACCATTGGTTTCGTCAAACGTGGATCAGATGCTTAAGGATCATGACCATGTTTATGTTACAGCACAACATAACTAACACGTGTTATAGTTTGAACTTCTGGACATGCATGTGTTACATGTGACATGAAACCCATGTACAACATAACACGTGTTACGTGTGACATGAAAACACATTTTTATAACTTCCCTGGCATACGCACACCCACATGAAACAACTATCTCTTGAGTATTTTATTTTAAAAAATCATTTCACACTTGATGTTTTTGTTAAAATGGTTGTTAATAGGTTTTTGTGTAATGACTATTTTAGAGATGAAACATGATTTTTTTTTGTTGTTAAAATGGTTCTTAAATGGGGTAAATGTTTATGTAATTTGCAGGTTTTTATTTTTGTGTTAAAAAGTTGTGCTTGGTTTGGTTGCTTGTTTGGGCTTTTGATCTGAATAGTAACTGTTTTTTGTTGGTTTGGTTGCTTTGTTTGGGGCTTTTGATCTGAATAGTAACTGTTTTTGTGATGTTATTTGAGAAAAAATATTTTCTGGCTATGAATGTGTTAATATTTATGTTTGGTTAACGACTTAACGGTTATCTTATCTTTTTGTTATTAGGACGGTGATTGATACAAGGAAAATAAGATCCAATTCTCGGGACCGTTGGTTTCGTCAAACGTGGATCAGATGCTCAAGGATCATGACCATGTTTATGTTACAGCACAACACAACTAACACGTGTTATAGCTTGAACTTCTCAGACATGCATGTGTTACATGTGACATGAAACCCATGTACAACGTAACACGTGTTACGTGTGACATGAAAACACATTTTTATAACTTCCCTGGCATACACACACCCACATGTTTACAAACCGTTTCAAGACCGACCCAAACAAGCAAGGGTAGCCGCTGAAAAGCTAAGGCAGACTGTCAAAGGAAGCTCCACCATTTTCTTAGTGCTATGTATTTTCGTTTACTAGTAATATGTAATGTGAGACTCTTATTGTTTTGTCTAGTACATGATGTTAAAACGGTATGGACTTAACACATTCTGGAAGTCTTAACACACGTTATAAAAGAGGCTTAACACACGTTATATCAGGTATACTATGTTGTTATTAAGTTACTATTGGAGTTTATGCATCCATTCTGAAAGTCTTAACACACGTTATAATAGAGGCTTAACACACGTTACACATGTAACAATATGTATATACAAATCATGGTGTTTTGGAAACCACTAGCTTATACATGACACCATGTTGGGTTAAACCAAGATTATAACAGAGGCTTAACACATGTTATCCCAAGTATACGGTGTTACAATATTAACTTGTATGTTTCATATTAACTTGTACACGTGTTACGATCAGTATATGCACATCATGGTGTTTTGCGAATACAATATTAACTTGTATGTTCCATATTAACTTGTACACATGTTATCCCAAGTATACGGTGTTACAATATTAACTTGTATGTTCCAGATTTTCTGGCTATGAATGTGTTAATATTTATGTTTGGTTAACGACTTAACGGTTATCTTATCTTTTTGTTATTAGGACGGTGATGGATACAAGGGAAACAAGATCCAATTCTCGGGACCATTGGTTTCGTCAAACGTGGATCAGATGCTTAAGGATCATGACCATGTTTATGTTACAGCACAACACAACTAACACGTGTTATAGTTTGAACTTCTGGACATGCATGTGTTACATGTGACATGAAACCCATGTACAACATAACACGTGTTACGTGTGACATGAAAACACATTTTTATAACTTCCCTGGCATACGCACACCCACATGAAACAACTATCTCTTGAGTATTTTATTTTAAAAAATCATTTCACACTTGATGTTTTTGTTAAAATGGTTGTTAATAGGTTTTTGTGTAATGACTATTTTAGAGATGAAACATGATTTTTTTTTTGTTGTTAAAATGGTTCTTAAAAGGGGTAAATGTTTATGTAATTTGCAGGTTTTTATTTTTGTGTTAAAAAGTTGTGCTTGGTTTGGTTGCTTGTTTGGGCTTTTGATCTGAATAGTAACTGTTTTTTGTTGGTTTGGTTGCTTTGTTTGGGGCTTTTGATCTGAAGAGTAACTGTTTTTGTGATGTTATTTGAGAAAAAATATTTTCTGGCTATGAATGTGTTAATATTTATGTTTGGTTAACGACTTAACGGCTATCTTATCTTTTTGTTATTAGGACGGTGATTGATACAAGGAAAATAAGATCCAATTCTCGGGACCGTTGGTTTCGTCAAACGTGGATCAGATGCTCAAGGATCATGACCATGTTTATGTTACAGCACAACACAACTAAGACGTGTTATAGCTTGAACTTCTCAGACATGCATGTGTTACATGTGACATGAAACCCATGTACAACGTAACACGTGTTACGTGTGACATGAAAACACATTTTTATAACTTCCCTGGCATACACACACCCACATGTTTACAAACCGTTTCAAGACCGACCCAAACAAGCAAGGGTAGTCGCTGAAAAGCTAAGGCAGACTGTCAAAGGAAGCTCCACCATTTTCTTAGTGCTATGTATTTTCGTTTACTAGTAATATCTAATGTGAGACTCTTATTGTTTTGTCTAGTACATGATGTTAAAACGGTATGGACTTAACACATTCTGGAAGTCTTAACACACGTTATAAAAGAGGCTTAACACACGTTATATCAGGTATACTATGTTGTTATTAAGTTACTATTGGAGTTTATGCATCCATTCTGGAAGTCTTAACACACGTTATAATAGAGGCTTAACACACGTTACACATGTAACAATATGTATATACAAATCATGGTGTTTTGGAAACCACTAGCTTATACATGACACCATGTTGGGTTAAACCAAGATTATAACAGAGGCTTAACACATGTTATCCCAAGTATACGGTGTTACAATATTAACTTGTATGTTTCATATTAACTTGTACACGTGTTACGATCAGTATATGCACATCATGGTGTTTTGCGAATACAATATTAACTTGTATGTTCCATATTAACTTGTACACATGTTATCCCAAGTATACGGTGTTACAATATTAACTTGTATGTTCCAGATTTTCTGGCTATGAATGTGTTAATATTTATGTTTGGTTAACGACTTAACGGTTATCTTATCTTTTTGTTATTAGGACGGTGATGGATACAAGGGAAACAAGATCCAATTCTCGCGACCATTGGTTTCGTCAAACGTGGATCAGATGCTTAAGGATCATGACCATGTTTATGTTACAGCACAACACAACTAACACGTGTTATAGTTTGAACTTCTGGACATGCATGTGTTACATGTGACATGAAACCCATGTACAACATAACACGTGTTACGTGTGACATGAAAACACATTTTTATAACTTCCCTGGCATACGCACACCCACATGAAACAACTATCTCTTGAGTATTTTATTTAAAAAAATCATTTCACACTTGATGTTTTTGTTAAAATGGTTGTTAATAGGTTTTTGTGTAATGACTATTTTAGAGATGAAACATGATTTTTTTTTGTTGTTAAAATGGTTCTTAAAAGGTGTAAATGTTTATGTAATTTGCAGGTTTTTATTTTTGTGTTAAAAAGTTGTGCTTGGTTTGGTTGCTTGTTTGGGCTTTTGATCTGAATAGTAACTGTTTTTGTGATGTTATTTGAGAAAAAATATTTTCTGGCTATGAATGTGTTAATATTTATGTTTGGTTAACGACTTAACGGTTATCTTATCTTTTTGTTATTAGGACAGTGATTGATACAAGGAAAATAAGATCCAATTCTCGGGACCGTTGGTTTCGTCAAACGTGGATCAGATGCTCAAGGATCATGACCATGTTTATGTTACAGCACAACACAACTAACACGTGTTATAGCTTGAACTTCTCAGACATGCATGTGTTACATGTGACATGAAACCCATGTACAACGTAACACGTGTTACGTATGACATGAAAACACATTTTTATAACTTCCCTGGCATACACACACCCACATGTTTACAAACCGTTTCAAGACCGACCCAAACAAGCAAGGGTAGCCGCTGAAAAGCTAAGGCAGACTGTCAAAGGAAGCTCCACCATTTTCTTAGTGCTATGTATTTTCGTTTACTAGTAATATGTAATGTGAGACTCTTATTGTTTTGTCTAGTACATGATGTTAAAACGGTATGGACTTAACACATTCTGGAAGTCTTAACACACGTTATAAAAGAGGCTTAACACACGTTATATCAGGTATACTATGTTGTTATTAAGTTACTATTGGAGTTTATGCATCCATTCTGGAAGTCTTAACACACGTTATAATAGAGGCTTAACACACGTTACACATGTAACAATATGTATATACAAATCATGGTGTTTTGGAAACCACTAGCTTATACATGACACCATGTTGGGTTAAACCAAGATTATAACAGAGGCTTAACACATGTTATCCCAAGTATACGGTGTTACAATATTAACTTGTATGTTTCATATTAACTTGTACACGTGTTACGATCAGTATATGCACATCATGGTGTTTTGCGAATACAATATTAACTTGTATGTTCCATATTAACTTGTACACATGTTATCCCAAGTATACGGTGTTACAATATTAACTTGTATGTTCCAGATTTTCTGGCTATGAATGTGTTAATATTTATGTTTGGTTAACGACATAACGGTTATCTTACTTTTTGTTATTAGGACGGTGATGGATACAAGGGAAACAAGATCCAATTCTCGGGACCATTGGTTTCGTCAAACGTGGATCAGATGCTTAAGGATCATGACCATGTTTATGTTACAGCACAACACAACTAACACGTGTTATAGTTTGAACTTCTGGACATGCATGTGTTACATGTGACATGAAACCCATGTACAACATAACACGTGTTACGTGTGACATGAAAACACATTTTTATAACTTCCCTGGCATACGCACACCCACATGAAACAACTATCTCTTGAGTATTTTATTTTAAAAAATCATTTCACACTTGATGTTTTTGTTAAAATGGTTGTTAATAGGTTTTTGTGTAATGACTATTTTAGAGATGAAACATGATTTTTTTTTGTTGTTAAAATGGTTCTTAAAAGGTGTAAATGTTTATGTAATTTGCAGGTTTTTATTTTTGTGTTAAAAAGTTGTGCTTGGTTTGGTTGCTTGTTTGGGCTTTTGATCTGAATAGTAACTGTTTTTGTGATGTTATTTGAGAAAAAATATTTTCTGGCTATGAATGTGTTAATATTTATGTTTGGTTAACGACTTAACGGTTATCTTATCTTTTTGTTATTAGGACGGTGATTGATACAAGGAAAATAAGATCCAATTCTCGGGACCGTTGGTTTCGTCAAACGTGGATCAGATGCTCAAGGATCATGACCATGTTTATGTTACAGCACAACACAACTAACACGTGTTATAGCTTGAACTTCTCAGACATGCATGTGTTACATGTGACATGAAACCCATGTACAACGTAACACGTGTTACGTATGACATGAAAACACATTTTTATAACTTCCCTGGCATACACACACCCACATGTTTACAAACCGTTTCAAGACCGACCCAAACAAGCAAGGGTAGCCGCTGAAAAGCTAAGGCAGACTGTCAAAGGAAGCTCCACCATTTTCTTAGTGCTATGTATTTTCGTTTACTAGTAATATGTAATGTGAGACTCTTATTGTTTTGTCTAGTACATGATGTTAAAACGGTATGGACTTAACACATTCTGGAAGTCTTAACACACGTTATAAAAGAGGCTTAACACACGTTATATCAGGTATACTATGTTGTTATTAAGTTACTATTGGAGTTTATGCATCCATTCTGGAAGTCTTAACACACGTTATAATAGAGGCTTAACACACGTTACACATGTAACAATATGTATATACAAATCATGGTGTTTTGGAAACCACTAGCTTATACATGACACCATGTTGGGTTAAACCAAGATTATAACAGAGGCTTAACACATGTTATCCCAAGTATACGGTGTTACAATATTAACTTGTATGTTTCATATTAACTTGTACACGTGTTACGATCAATATATGCACATCATGGTGTTTTGCGAATACAATATTAACTTGTATGTTCCATATTAACTTGTACACATGTTATCCCAAGTATACGGTGTTACAATATTAACTTGTATGTTCCAGATTTTCTGGCTATGAATGTGTTAATATTTATGTTTGGTTAACGACATAACGGTTATCTTACCTTTTTGTTATTAGGACGGTGATGGATACAAGGGAAACAAGATCCAATTCTCGGGACCATTGGTTTCGTCAAACGTGGATCAGATGCTTAAGGATCATGACCATGTTTATGTTACAGCACAACACAACTAACACGTGTTATAGTTTGAACTTCTGGACATGCATGTGTTACATGTGACATGAAACCCATGTACAACATAACACGTGTTACGTGTGACATGAAAACACATTTTTATAACTTCCCTGGCATACGCACACCCACATGAAACAACTATCTCTTGAGTATTTTATTTTAAAAAATCATTTCACACTTGATGTTTTTGTTAAAATGGTTGTTAATAGGTTTTTGTGTAATGACTATTTTAGAGATGAAACATGATTTTTTTTTTGTTGTTAAAATGGTTCTTGAAAGGGGTAAATGTTTATGTAATTTGCAGGTTTTTATTTTTGTGTTAAAAAGTTGTGCTTGGTTTGGTTGCTTGTTTGGGCTTTTGATCTGAATAGTAACTGTTTTTTGTTGGTTTGGTTGCTTTGTTTGGGGCTTTTGATCTGAAGAGTAACTGTTTTTGTGATGTTATTTGAGAAAAAATATTTTATGGCTATGAATGTGTTAATATTTATGTTTGGTTAACGACTTAACGGTTATCTTATCTTTTTGTTATTAGGACGGTGATTGATACAAGGAAAATAAGATCCAATTCTCGGAACCGTTGGTTTCGTCAAACGTGGATCAGATGCTCAAGGATCATGACCATGTTTATGTTACAGCACAACACAACTAACACGTGTTATAGCTTGAACTTCTCAGACATGCATGTGTTACATGTGACATGAAACCCATGTACAACGTAACACGTGTTACGTGTGACATGAAAACACATTTTTATAACTTCCCTGGCATACACACACCCACATGTTTACAAACCGTTTCAAGACCGACCCAAACAAGCAAGGGTAGCCGCTGAAAAGCTAAGGCAGACTGTCAAAGGAAGCTCCACCATTTTCTTAGTGCTATGTATTTTCGTTTACTAGTAATATGTAATGTGAGACTCTTATTGTTTTGTCTAGTACATGATGTTAAAACGGTATGGACTTAACACATTCTGGAAGTCTTAACACACGTTATAAAAGAGGCTTAACACACGTTATATCAGGTATACTATGTTGTTATTAAGTTACTATTGGAGTTTATGCATCCATTCTGGAAGTCTTAACACACGTTATAATAGAGGCTTAACACACGTTACACATGTAACAATATGTATATACAAATCATGGTGTTTTGGAAACCACTAGCTTATACATGACACCATGTTGGGTTAAACCAAGATTATAACAGAGGCTTAACACATGTTATCCCAAGTATACGGTGTTACAATATTAACTTGTATGTTTCATATTAACTTGTACACGTGTTACGATCAGTATATGCACATCATGGTGTTTTGCGAATACAATATTAACTTGTATGTTCCATATTAACTTGTACACATGTTATCCCAAGTATACGGTGTTACAATATTAACTTGTATGTTCCAGATTTTCTGGCTATGAATGTGTTAATATTTATGTTTGGTTAACGACTTAACGGTTATCTTATCTTTTTGTTATTAGGACGGTGATGGATACAAGGGAAACAAGATCCAATTCTCGGGACCATTGGTTTCGTCAAACGTGGATCAGATGCTTAAGGATCATGACCATGTTTATGTTACAGCACAACACAACTAACACGTGTTATAGTTTGAACTTCTGGACATGCATGTGTTACATGTGACATGAAACCCATGTACAACATAACACGTGTTACGTGTGACATGAAAACACATTTTTATAACTTCCCTGGCATACGCACACCCACATGAAACAACTATCTCTTGAGTATTTTATTTTAAAAAATCATTTCACACTTGATGTTTTTGTTAAAATGGTTGTTAATAGGTTTTTGTGTAATGACTATTTTAGAGATGAAACATGATTTTTTTTTGTTGTTAAAATGGTTCTTAAAAGGGGTAAATGTTTATGTAATTTGCAGGTTTTTATTTTTGTGTTAAAAAGTTGTGCTTGGTTTGGTTGCTTGTTTGGGCTTTTGATCTGAATAGTAACTGTTTTTTGTTGGTTTGGTTGCTTTGTTTGGGGCTTTTGATCTGAAGAGTAACTGTTTTTGTGATGTTATTTGAGAAAAAATATTTTCTGGCTATGAATGTGTTAATATTTATGTTTGGTTAACGACTTAACGGTTATCTTATCTTTTTGTTATTAGGACGGTGATTGATACAAGGAAAATAAGATCCAATTCTCGGGACCGTTGGTTTCGTCAAACGTGGATCAGATGCTCAAGGATCATGACCATGTTTATGTTACAGCACAACACAACTAACACGTGTTATAGCTTGAACTTCTCAGACATGCATGTGTTACATGTGACATGAAACCCATGTACAACGTAACACGTGTTACGTGTGACATGAAAACACATTTTTATAACTTCCCTGGCATACACACACCCACATGTTTACAAACCGTTTCAAGACCGACCCAAACAAGCAAGGGTAGCCACTGAAAAGCTAAGGCAGACTGTCAAAGGAAGCTCCACCATTTTCTTAGTGCTATGTATTTTCGTTTACTAGTAATATCTAATGTGAGACTCTTATTGTTTTGTCTAGTACATGATGTTAAAACGGTATGGACTTAACACATTCTGGAAGTCTTAACACACGTTATAAAAGAGGCTTAACACACGTTATATCAGGTATACTATGTTGTTATTAAGTTACTATTGGAGTTTATGCATCCATTCTGGAAGTCTTAACACACGTTATAATAGAGGCTTAACACACGTTACACATGTAACAATATGTATATACAAATCATGGTGTTTTGGAAACCACTAGCTTATACATGACACCATGTTGGGTTAAACCAAGATTATAACAGAGGCTTAACACATGTTATCCCAAGTATACGGTGTTACAATATTAACTTGTATGTTTCATATTAACTTGTACACGTGTTACGATCAGTATATGCACATCATGGTGTTTTGCGAATACAATATTAACTTGTATGTTCCATATTAACTTGTACACATGTTATCCGAAGTATACGGTGTTACAATATTAACTTGTATGTTCCAGATTTTCTGGCTATGAATGTGTTAATATTTATGTTTGGTTAACGACTTAACAGTTATCTTATCTTTTTGTTATTAGGACGGTGATGGATACAAGGGAAACAAGATCCAATTCTCGGGACCATTGGTTTCGTCAAACGTGGATCAGATGCTTAAGGATCATGACCATGTTTATGTTACAGCACAACACAACTAACACGTGTTATAGTTTGAACTTCTGGACATGCATGTGTTACATGTGACATGAAACCCATGTACAACATAACACGTGTTACGTGTGACATGAAAACACATTTTTATAACTTCCCTGGCATACGCACACCCACATGTTTACAAACCGTTTCAAGGCCGACCCAAACAATAAAGCAAGGGTAGCCGCTGAAAAGCTAAGGCAGCAAAGGTAGCCGCTGAAAAGCTAAGGCAGACCGTCAAAGGAAGCTCCACCATTTTCTTAGTGCTATGTATTTTCGTTTACTAGTAATATGTAATGTGAGACTCTTATTATTTTGTGTAGTACATGATGTTAAAACGGTATCGACTTAATACATTTTATGTTGGAGTCGGCCGTGTTGGTACTTCTGCTGTTACTAAGTTACTATTGCTGTAACATTCACCAAAAACGGGTATCTTAACACACGTTATAATAGACGCTTAACACACGTTATAGCAGGTATACTCTGCTGTTAATAAGTTACTACTGGAGTTTATGCATCTATTCTGAAAGTCTTAACACACGTTATAATAGAGGCTTGACACACGTTATATCAGGTATACGGGTATGGGTATAGTAAATGGCCCACCATTTTCTTAGTGCTATGTATTTTCGTTTACTAGTAATATGTAATGTGAGGCTCTTATTGTTTTCTCTAGTACACGATGTTAAATCGGTCTAGACTTAACACATTTTCTGTTGGAGGCACCCGTATTTGTACCTCTGTTGTTACAGTTACTATTGAAGTAGGCGCTAGTCGGGCGGTGGAGTACCGACTAGCGATTAATCGGGATTAGTCGGATTGAGATATTTACATGTAATTTTGAATTATATATATGCACACCCATTTTTATACGTGGTTTTTAAAGTAGACATGCTTTAACACCTTATTAACCAATTGTTTATAAGTAATTGGCATAAATTTATAAGGTTTGGTCAAAAAATAGCTGACATATGGCCAAAATTTGGCCAGAATAGGATTGTCATTGACCGCCTAGCAATTAATCGGTCGTTAATCGGTGAACCACCGATTAGTGATTAATCGGGGACTATTCGGAGACTAGTCGGGATTTTTACAACAACGGTGCTATGTAGTTTCGTTTACTAGTAATATGTAATGTGAGACTCTTATTGTATTCTCTAGTACACGATGTTAAAACGGTCTAGACTTAACACATTTTCTGTTGGAGGCGCCCGTATTTGTACCTCTGCTGTTACAGTTACTATTGAAGTCTATGTATCCATTCTGGAAGTCTTAACACATGTTATAATAGAGGCTTAACACACGTTATATCAGGTTTACTCTGTTGTTATTAAGTTACTATTGGAGTTTATGCATCCATTATGGAAGTCTTAACACATGTTATAATAGATGCTTAACACACGTTATATATTTCAGTCGCTTAATACATGTTACAGTATGTATATACACATCATGGTGTTTTGGCAACCACTAGCTTATACATGACACCATGTTAGGTTAAACCAAGATTATAACAGAAGCTTAACACATTTTATCCCAGGTATACATGACACCATGTTAGGTTAAACCAAGATTATAACAGAGGCTTAACACATTGTAAACCACTAGCTTATACATGAATACATGTCAGGTTACAAAAAGATTATAACAGTGGCTTAACACATGTTATACATTCCAAAATGTGCAAAACAAATGACCCGTTTCATATTATATATTCCAAAATTACCGGTACATGTGTTACCATAAATGACTCGTTTCATATTACACGTTACATACTAACTTGTACATTTATTACTTGTACAACTTTTACGCTCAGTATCCACATTATCGGATATTTTAAACATCAACAAAAATAAAATAGATATTACTTGTTTTTTTAATTAACAAAAGGTTAACACACGTTATATATCATTCTAACAGGGGCTTAACACATGTTATACATGAACACATGTCAGGTTACATCATGGTGTTCTGTTACAGCATGAACCACCAACACATGTTATAAATGAACGAAGACTTCTTTCCCAAAGGATGTGACTTATTCAATGTCCCGCATTAACGTCGCCTACATCCATCCAGCTTGTCAATTGAATATCTTTTATGGATCTGTTTCTGTAAATCAACACACGTTATATATCATTCTAACAGGTGCTTAACACATGTTATGGGTCTGTCTCTGTAAATCAAGCAACCCAACAAAAAAACAATTATTGTTAAGATCAAAAGCCCCAAACAAGCAACCAAACCAACAAAAAAACTCGTTCAAAATCTCATCCTAAAGTTTTGGATTTTTTAAAAAACATGAACATTAACCATTACTAGAACACGCATTAACTTCGCCTACATCCATCCAGCTTGTCAATTGAATATCTTTATGGGTTTGTTTCTGTAAATCAACACACGTTATATAACATTCTAACAGGGGGGCTTAACACATGTTATGGGCCTGAGTCTGTGAATCAAGCAACCCAACAAAAAAACACTTACTGTTCAGATCAAAAACCCAAACAAGCAACCCAAACCAACAAAAAAACAGCTACTGTTAAGATCAAAAGCCCCTAACAAGCAACCAAACCAACAAAAAACCCGTTCATGCATAACGTCCTAAAGTTTTGATTTATTTAAAATACATGAATATTAAGCATTACTAAAACACTTTTAGCACACAAAAACATATTAACAACCATTTCAACAAAAAATCAAGTGTGAAATGATATTTCAAGAACACTTACCGGATCTATACCCGTCCGATGAACACGAAGAAGATCTTCAAACCTTCTTCTCACACACACACTCGTGCGTGTGTCTTTATGATAAAGATTGTTGTTTCTCTATCTAAACATCAACTTTCTCTCTCTAAAAACATTCATCTTGTCATCGTTCTCTCTCTAAAACAACATACTTCAAACTTCTTCTCTCACACACACTTGTATGTGTGTTCTTGGTGTTATAGATGAACATGATGAAGATTGTTGTTTCTCTCTCTAAAACAAAAAAATTCATCTCTCTAAAAACTTGTGTCCTACCATCATTCTCTCTCTAAAAGATCTGGGATTAGTGTTTCTTGGAATCTTGAAGGTAGATATTTGAATTCTTAAATGAGATCATCATCTTCTTGTTCTTCTTCACGTTTGTGGGGTGGGGAGGAAAGAGAAAGATGTAAGAGAAGAGAAAGAGTTGGTGATTTGATGGTGATGCATGGGGAAGTGGAGTGGGTTATTGTCAATGGTCAAAAAGCCACTTTTTCACTACCCAAATTGCCCTTTCAGTGGTTCTAGACAATTTATAAGAATTATTTAAAATATAGTAATTACCCAAAAAAAGTAGAGCCATTGATCAAACACAATCAATGGATGAGGTTAGGTTTCCAAGGTTTTTTAAAAAAGATGGAGTTTTCTATAGAGCCCAACCCTATATATATATATATATATATATATATATATATATATATATATATATATATATATATATATATATATAGTGGAGGGTTCAAATGAGAAGAATTTTTTTGTAAGAAGAAAAAAGAAGAAGTTTCAACCAATAAGAATGCTTCATTTTACTTCATTTAATATTTGTAGTTAATTTTAATATAAGGGTATATTGGTAAACTTGCATAAATCATTAATTTGTATTCTTCCCCTTTAATAACTAGCTAAATTAAATTTGTAACTCCTTTTCAAAATATATATTTTTTCTAAATTAAAAAAAAACAACTTAATTTAAAGTGTAGAATAAATTACTAGTTGTGTAAGATAAATTACGAGTTGTGTAGGATATATTTCGAGGTGCGTAGGATAAATTTCGACTGTGTAGGATAAAATTCTATAATGTGTAGGGTATATGTAGGAAAATTTTGATATGTGTAGCTTTTGTAGACTATATGTAGGATAATTAATGATTAGTTGACTAATTAATTAAAGAGAAAAAATTAATGATATGAGTTATAAATGAAATATCATTTTACTAATATGCCCTTTCTTCTTTTTCTTCTCACATTAACTTTGTTCTCAAATGAACCTTCCCCTATATATATATATATATATATATATATATATTTTATATATTAAAAATAGAAGTTAATGAATAGTGTTTTAGATATTATATATATATATATATAGTTTGTTTAGTACTTTTATTATCTTCTCTACTTTTTAAGTTGGAATAGTGTTTTAAATATTATAATATATATATATATATAGTTTTTTTAGTACTTTTATTATCTTCTTTACTTTTTAAGTTGGATAAGCTTGTGTAAACCGGTACTGGTATCGAAAATACCGGTAAGGTTATCGGTACATGAAGGTAAAAACCGACACCAACCTAGTACAGAAAACGCAAAAGTCGGTATCGAATTGATTTTGAAAATCTTTTAGTTCGGGAAATTCGGTACCGCTACCCGGTACCATTTGCTCATCCCTGGTCACTGGTACCGTACGAACAACAACGGTACCGTGCAACTTTTTTTGTTGATTTTCTTCAACTTATAGTGATTTATTTTTTAGTTTTAAAGGTAGGGATGAGCTCGATGTTAACCAATACCGAATCGGTACTAGTACTGAAAATACCAGTTACGGTACCGATATACGAAGCTAAAACCGATAGCAAACCGGTAAGGAACGCCAAAAGTCGTACCGAATTGGTACTTAAGATCTTTAGGTTCGGGTAATTCGGTACTGGTACCCAGTATTATTTGCTCATCTCTGACCACATGTTTCATACGAACAACATCATTACCATACAACTTTTTTGGTTGATTTTCTTTTGGTTATTTTTTAGTGTTTTTTTTCTATATTTCCTGTTATTCTTGTCAGCGGTTCCGTGCGCAACGCGGTTGTAGTGATTTCAAAACACATGTAAACACAGACTAAACAACGAAAAATGTTTGTCGCAACGCGGCGATAGTAAAAAACTAGTTACAAGAAAGAATCAAAATATGTTCACCCACAATATTTTTATGGTGCCAAGCGGCGACGGTGGAGGTAGTTGTTGTGAGGGTGGTAACGATGTCACAACTACGAGGAAGTGGAGGTGGAGGTGATGGTGGTTGTGTTGGCGTAGTGGTGGAGTGTCAGTAACCTTGTTGTCGATGACAATGAGTAGATGGTGCCGTGGTGGACATACACAATGGCCATTGATTGTATTTGTGCTAATGTATTTGGTCTCTTTTTAAATTAACAAGTTTTATAATAGTTTTCTATTTTAACCTTGTCTGTTTTGGTAGACCTAAATTATCTTTGTCTAATTCGATATGACCCAAATGAACCCATTCTTTAAAGAATAGGTCATGATTGCTACCGCTAGTTTCAAGTGAGTTTTGAACCTAACAATTAATCTAGGGAAACAAGGTTGACAACTTCATTATGAGTAAGCATTGTTATTAATCTTTAAGAATTATTTTTATGTGGTTATAAAAAGCATAGGGTCAAAAAAGCATTGTTATTAATCTTTAAGAATTATTTTTATGTGGTTATAAAAAGTATAGGGTCAGAAAAGCATTGTTATTAATCTTTGAGAATTATTTTTATGTAGTTATAAAAAGTATAGGGTCAAAAAAGCGTCCCTGACTAGAATTTATAATCGTCGAAGTATCATATTGGTTTAGACTTTAGAGTTAAAATCAGTAGCGTAATAAATATAAGGCGTGGCCGAACCAGGGAATTCAAGATGAAAGGCTATCTTTATAAGGACAAAGATGTTGCCTGATGCGTTTCAAGACATGTCTATAAAGATGGCTAGATAATTAAGTGTTTAAATTTATATTTATATTTATATTGTTACATTGTTATATTATATAAACCTAATTCTATGTTTAGCAATGGTTCCATAACAATGAAATATCCTAATTAGGGTATGTGTAGTGGGGCGCCATCTCCCCTCATAAAGCCCCCATAAAGCCCTCAACACCATTACAGGGGGGTTATGAGGCAAAAAACTTGGGGCAGCGCGATATCCATAGCGCCATGTGCATGCCCCCATTCAAAGTTTCCACCAATCACAAAGAAGCAATCTTTTTTATATTAATTAATAAAATTGAAAATTATTAAATAGGTAATGATTAGGCGGGGGCTTTATGACTACGGGCTTAAATGCATAACGCCCACCCGCACACGTGGCGCGCCACGTGTCGCATAACGCCCACAAAGGGGGGTTATGACTACACATGGCCTTAGCTTATGGATACTCATGTATTTGTCGACTCAAGATTTGTCGTGTAGCATAGTACAAGGACCACACAAAGGAAATAGGACTCATAAGTATCTTGAATATATTTTATCTATCAATTAATGCAGAGTGCGTGCAACCGTGAACCAGCTGGCAGTGGTTTGACAGGTTAAACACATTTGTCTATTTTGCTATACAAGGACTCCTAATTATCTTGAATATATTATAATTTCTTTACGTATCAATTATGGGAAAATTATAATAAGATGTTAGTAATTTCTTTCGTTGGAAATGAAATATTTGTAGAATAGTACTCAAGTTTTAAAATTGTTTCAATTAGGTCACTTAAGTTTTAAAAGTGTTCCAATCAGATCACTCAACATTCATTTCTTTATTAAAATTAAGGGTTTTTTCATCCATTTCATAGGTAACCGTGATGATGTAGATTTTTGTTCATTTTTTCTCTTTTATTTGATGTTAACGGCGAGTGATGACGTGAATTGTAACTTATTTTTTTAATTTTTAATGTAATTAAATGGTTTTTATTTTTAATAAATATAATTTCATATATTAAAATAATTTAACCTCAGCATCTTATGCTCCATTTTTTTCTTGATATATAGAAAAAAGGACATGGCTCGATTTGAATGTTAAGTTATCTAATTGGGACAAAAACGACACCAGTGACCTAATTAGAACACTTTTAAAACTTTGTTACTGTTCTGTGAAATTTTCTCATTTAATAACCCTAAAATACGATGTTTAGTTATTTGAAGTTTTTTCAAGGGGATTGCCGGATTGGAAAAGTTATATATATATACTAGCCTAAGATCCCGCGAGTTTCGCGGGTGGCTTAACACAAACATATAATATCTACTGGTATTGAAGCCCATGTAGATCATCATTTTTGTTCTAGACCTTTCCAAACTTAGGCTTCACGTCTAAGGGTCGCCAGATAGATACCTTCTGGACCAAATATTAAAGCACCAAACAAAACTTTAGAATGAAAAGGTAACATAAAGCATTGATGAAGCATGTCGGAACTAAATCACAACATACCACTATATTTTGCGCTTGAATATATGAAAACTCATGGTGTATCAATTTAAAATTAGATTTATATATGCTAAAATATACATATAAGTTGCCTAATATGCAGGAAGTTGCCATCCCATTCCAATTTAAGGAGACATTTGTAAACATCATTTAGCTGAATTTGTAATACACTTATAATAATAAAAAAACTTTCAAGACATTCATTCACCTGGAGGCTGAACAAAAACTGTCGCACAAACTTTAGGGGTTTTGTTCTTCATTATTATATTTATCTGATCCGTTAGAGATAAAAATAAATAAATAAATAAATAAATAAGACGCCCTTAAACATACAAATATCTCGATGCTCAGATAGACTTATATTCGATAGATCATCCATGGCACACTGGTAAAACATCATTAAGATTATACAAATTCAAAGTTTGTGACGTTAAACTCGAGATTTTATTCTTTAAAGCTTAAAAGATTGATTATTTGGTTAAGTTACCTCTAGCATTGGTAATGGCAATGAGTGGTATGAATCAAGAGCTTCGAGAACAACCTTTTTCTGGAGGATTTGTTCTAGATGCAAAAGGCTACCAACGATAAACCGACTGAATATATTTTATTTAACGTACAATTCTATAAAAAAGGTAATTTTACCAATACATATCAAAAGAAACTTTGTACTGCCATCAAGATAGCTATCCAAATCATACCCACAAAAGTTATTAAATTGTTACAAATTCTTGGTTTCAAGGTGAAACCTTTTACCAATGCAAACATAAAAACTTCAACCACAAAACTCAATTTCCCTTCTCTACAAACCGTATTAATCAACATCACACAACTTGGAGGTGTCAAATTAATATTGTACTCCTTCAAAATAGAAAGTAACCTTAAAGCTTCATTCGTCCTCTTACACTCCTGACAAAATCCAGTTAGCCAAATTGTATACAGTGCTGAATCAAAATCTTGCAACTTTATATCCATATCAAGTAATAATCTCACAGGCCTCTCTATTTTGCCTTTTTGGAGATAACCTTAGACCAATTTATGACCTTTTCATCTCGTTTTGGGATGCTTTTTAAATAATTTGATCATAGATTATAAGTTTTAAATGTCTTTTTTCTTCTACACGACCATTTTGTTAAAAAAAAAAAGATTTCTTCAACAACTAATGTTTGCAAGCTTGCACTATCAACAATTCTATCTGAACCTTGAGTTAGTCTTGAAATAAAGAAAGATTTCTTCAAAATTCCATTTTGTAAAACAAAAGATGAGCTTATTGAGGCTCGCCTGATTTACAAATCCTGTCGATAAGAGAATTAAATGTCACAACAGAAGGTACACATCCACATTTTTCCATTTTGTCTGCATCTCCCACTAATCCATATATACACATACCCGATATAAGAATAGTGTAAGTGCAAGCATCCGGAAACTCATCAATTAAATCTCAAGTTTTAGTGAGTGTACTTCATCCAATAGGCCCACATCACAAATTCCTTTGATCAACGTATTATAAGCTTGAGTATCCGACACCAAATGCTTATCCGTCATGCACTCTACCTTCATCACGCAACCCTCAGATCATGATCGTATACAACACACCATCAGGCGCAATGTCAGCCTCTGTCATTTTCTTAAACATATCATGACCTTTAAACCTTTTCATATAAACAACCCGTCAATCAACAAACTATAAGTATTCAAATCAAGCTCAAACACATCCTTCTCAAATAATAATCGGCTCCATGTAGATATCCAACAACATCTAGATAATCAAATAAGCATAATCAGAATCACTTTATACAAACACTTCAAGTTATAATTACTATTTCAACTTGCATTAAGCAGATAACCAGTTTTATAATACGAATAAAAAAAGGAAGCAACAGTCCTTTACCTTCTCATATCCCTTCAAAGCCTTCTCATATAAGGTAAGGTGACAGTTTTGACCCTTTTACTTATATATTGATCTATTGAATTTATATTTCATATCTAACGGGTCAAAGAGGTGTACACAAAAGTTCATACTTTATCAATATGAGATAAATGTGCGTCAAAAAAGTGAAGAGCAACCATTAACCGGTTCCAAGTTTATGTGGAAGTAGAAAAAAATAAATGGAGAAAAAAATGAAACATACCAATTCTCAAGTTCTCTATATCCCTCATTGTCGTTGCTCACATCGGTTGCCGGAGAAACGGACCCTTGTTCGGAATCCTAGCCGTAACCCTAAGGTGTTACAAATAACCAATACAATCCACCATCACCATAAATTAGTGCCAGTGTTCTATTTAGTTGTAGTTCTAACCAACTTAAGTTAGTTTAATAGGAGGATTGACTTAATTCACAAAGAAGTACCTGGCTACATAATTTAAAGTATGGAGAAGGAGATGAAGGATCCAATGCGAGTGCTATTACATACAAGAATAAAAAATAAAATTATATACTTGGTTTCAGTGATTGAATCACATGTAAGAAATAAAGTACAATCGTTTGTTTATTCTTATGATTTAAAAAAAATTAACATGAAATTTTTGAACCATGTGATCTATAAACCTTTTAATTAAGGAACCATTCACTCAAGCAGTCAAATGTACATCATGGAGGTGCTGTGAATTTCTCATTGCCTTCATAATCAATGAAAATATTATATTATATTATACAACTATAAAATTTAACACCAAAAGATACAAAGGTAAGTTTTTACAGTACATAGATTAGGCAAATAGTGCATAGATCACTCAAATGATTCAAGAGGATCGTCCCCAGAAATCCATGGTCTTGGTAACATCTACAAATGGAAAAGCAAATGATGGAATTATAAGATACAACATGTGAAAATTTAAAATGCATTTTAAACTAATTCTCATCAACCATATCATCAGTATATAACCTGTTTAATCATATTTAACAAATCAGTAAAACAAATGCTGATGGGCAAGCCATAAATCATGTGGGCCCGTCAAATCTTTCAGAATTCCACAACATCAGTTTCTTGAAACATTCTTTTTGTTTGATTTACAAATTCAACAGATACATTACTTTGCATATCAACATCATACTCAGTAAATGTCATCAATAGCAAAGTTAAGGTAGGGTCTAAGGAGGGAGTGTCAGATGTACACAATCTTACCTGTACCACGTAGGAATAGAGAGACTGCTTCCAGTGAGACCCCCAGCTCGATAGTAGTTTTGCATCAAACCTTGGACATAAGACACATAACACTCAACAACCGGGACAAAGACCGATTAGTGCATGTACCTCATTGTCTTTCGGCTATCAACACCACCACATGATGCATGATTAACTGTCCCTCGCTTTTAACATTATTTTCACGAAATTTATAAAAAAAAGTTAAAATTAGTGCACATGATCCTATTTATCAAGTTTCAAGTTTACATGAGAAGAAACATGATCCTGCCAACACATGCCAACACCTTTAATTAGTATTATCAAGGGGTCACAACTTGAATATCCATTTATATATCAACTTAATAACACCAATTCTAAAATCACAGCCTTATGTTAACTACTTGCCAAGAAACTTAATAATGAACACAATGATTTTAAGTAAGAACTAACCTGATGGAAGCCATCCGTTAAGCTGTATATATTCTGAAACATAGTCGGGCTTTCCTCAACCCAGGGTCACAGGCAAATGCGCGACCATCTGTAAAAAATCCACATACCACAAATTAAGCAATGTTTGGATCTACTCATTTAGGAAATATTACAAACACTTGGTGTGCAACCTTATAAAAAATTGAAAAAATAGATGTTAGATAAATAAATAAATGAGTAAATCTAAGTAGAAGCAATAATTTGGAAAAGAAACAATCATCATCGTCATCATCACCCAATCTCTTTCCGAGTGCAAAAAACAATAACATAGTTATATATACCTTACTAATCCACCATACAGTGATATGAATCTGTGAGATAAAAAGGGAGAGCCTGAAGCATGTGGACCCTTCTATTGTACATTTGCAGCCACTACACCAACGTTCACAAGCCTACATCGCTATACGATGGAAGTTAGTTCTCATCTATGCTCTCAGCCTGTCACAACAACACATACCCAACGATGTATGACGATGATGACTTTGGGGGAAGTCTCTGAAATTTAAACACAATAATGATCTCATACAAAGACTCATCATCCAAATTAAATAAAAATCCTCGCGAAAGATCAAAAGCAAAAAAAATATATAGTATCCAAAAAAACTAAATAGAATTCTAAAGAACTGACAAAATAATATAAAAATGTAAAGAACGGAACAAAGAGGTGCCTTTGAGTCCATTGACAAAAACGTGAGAATTGCTGAGACTAAAACCAAAAAAACAAATTAAGTTAATATAGGTGTAACAGTATAGAAAACAAAATTGAAAACAACGGGTGATAGTAATTAAGTGAGTACCTTCTTTGTGCATCAACGCCCCCCCAAACCCTAATTTGGCGATCATACAAAGCCATTTCGGAAATTACAGATAATCGGTAGTAGTGGTGGCTGTAAATAAGAACTTGTCAAGCCATCAAACATCCAATATATAATAGTTGTAATGTCGAGAGACAAAAAAAAGCAAATAGAAAAAGTTAAAGACGTATCTGAGTAAAAAGATGTAATAAAGGGTTAAAGTTTTTGGTATCATCGATTTTGTCAACATACACACTTCAATTTCCCAAGCCTTTCTATCGGTTCCCCCTTCACGATAGGAATCCTTGCCTGTGAATACCTGAATATGATTCATGAATCACAAGCTTAACAGTACTACCAAATAAGTTAGTTATGGATTTGTGAAGGGTTTCTACTGCATCACCAGCAACAGCTAATCCAAGAATCAGCTAATATAGATTCCCACCATCCCTAACTGTCATCATTAATAATTTGTCCGACTAATCGGCCCAAATTGAATGGCAATACCATTATAAAAAACCCTCCCAGCATCCCTAACCGTCATTATTAATAATTTTACTACTTTCAGGGTTGAAGGACTGAGACCGGGATGCATATGATCAAAAACATAAACCATCAAATAACATATACGATTTAACAACTAACAGAAAAAAAAACATTAAACTGTTGTCCAACTCCAAACTCAAAACCGGTCTAAATCAAATAAACATGGTCATATATAAGATATTAAAAGCAAATCAATTGCAGTGACATTTAAAATAAAGAACAAAAAAAGATTTTAAAGGACACCAAAAATCAGTTGCCATCCTCTTAATTGTTATAATTATTGTAATGACTTTTTTATTAACTTTTTCCTCTTTGGCAAGTATGATTTTATTGTATACTTTTAGAATATGATATTACCTGTTTCAACTCGCCAGAGGCAACATAATACAAATCAAATCATCAACCTTCATCATCATCAGGAAATACATAAACAAATCTGTAATAATGAACATCAGAATACAAATCGAATCATCAAACATAGCTTATCTATAATACCAGAAAACACAAAACTTTGTAGCATCAAAACCCGAATCAGATATTATTCTAAAACAAACTTAACGGAATTAAAAAAAATAGAAGATCAAGACATCGATAAGAATACATAACATACCTTGAAGAGGTGCAAGATTGTGATGGTGGGATTATGCAGCGGTGGAACAATCGGCGGCGTTAGGGTTTCGGTACAGGGGAAGAAAACGCACGAATGGAATCAAATAGAATGGAGTGAGATAATTGATAGATACTGGTCGGTGTATGGATCTGTAGGAATCATTGGGAGAAGGGTTTATGCGACAGGGGATTGAAGAAGAAGATGTAGCGATGAGGATGAATTCAAAGAAGATGCAGAGATTGAGCGGCGTGAAGGAGAAGAATGAGACATTTAGGTTTTGAGAACAATTATATATGACCCAAAATCCGACCCGAAGAATTATGGATCCCGTGTCCCATCATGTATTGCCGCTCAAATGAAAAAAAAAAGAAACCATCAGATGCCACGTGGCATCAAGTAGCTTAAGTTCATGCCAAGTGGCTAAAGATTATTTTGTTTTATTAGAAGTAGTAGACTCTGACATGACTTTTATACTTTTGTATTTAACAAGTTAATAGACGGTCTTTAACATAAAGGTCTTAATTTGGAACAAAATAACTGCATAAACAATATCTAATATAGTTGGTAAAGATAAAGGTTAAAACTTATAATTAGTTGTATACATAGTAAAGGGTTCAAATGTGAAAAAAAAAATCTTTGTTAGAATAGGAAGAATTAGTTTAAATTGACAATAATGTTTCAGTTAACATTTGTATTTAACTAGAATTACTATCCGCCGCAATGCGGTGTATATTCTTTAGTTATAAGTCGATTTAGGACGCGCACGTTATGTTGAATCTGTCAAACGGGAAAAAATAGACGATGTAAAAACGTTCACCCACACACGCACGTTACGTCGTGTTAACTCGCAAAATTTAGAATGAAACGTAAAAACGTTAAAACAAAGACGCACGTTGCGATGTGTTAAGTCACAAAATTTAGAACGAAGTATAAAGCGAAAAATTTGCGGAAAATGAAAACTATAAAAGACCAAAGTTGAAAGTAAAAAAAGTTGTGAGGATAGATTGGAAAAGATAAAAAGTTATGTGTTAAAAGAAAAAAAAAACAAATAGTTTTGGGTTAAAAGTAATTTATGAAATACTTTTAGGTGAAAAGTAAAAAAATCTTTTTTTTGAAAAACCCCCAAAGCCAAGGTTATAACAATGATATGCATAACCATGTTTTCTTTGAAAACTCCCAAAGCCAAGATTACAACACGTAAGTAAAAAAAATTCAATGTGGTTAAATCGCAAAAAATGAAAACTTTTGAATTAGAAGTGAAAAATCAAATTAATCAAAGTGGTTAAATTACCAAAGATTAGGGTTAAAAAGGAAAATTCCATTTTTTTTAAAAAAACACCCTAAGCCAATCTTACAACACATGGATGCATAAAGATGTTGCTTCTTTATAATGTTTAATGTTCTAGTAAGGCATAGGGGTAAATTCACATAATTTATTAATTTATTATATTCTAATAAATTAGCTAATTAAATTAAACTAATAACTCATTTTCAAAATATACCAGTTCAAAATATACTCATTTTTAAAATTATCCGAATCTTATTATCTTTTGCTTGCGAATAGCTTATCGGCTCATCCACAGTTGCTAATAATGTTTCCTTGGTTTCACCTCGATTGATACCCGTCATGTATAAAATAATCCTAGAACTTCACGAGGAGAACTTTTGGTCTCGACGATTAACGAATAGGGGGAGTCTAGCTAGCAACATAACTCACAGCATACCTTGACTTAGAATGAACCCATGTTGCCGCCATTCCAGGGGTTTTTTGGTCTCCCGCCGCCATTTACGGTAGTGATTCGTGTGCGACTAGGGTCGTTGGGCATGCGGCACCGCCCGGTTATGTTGTGGTTGAGGTTTCCGCCACTAGCATATATCTAGTAGTGGGTTCGGTTGACTCGTTTAACCGATTAGGGCTCGGTTCAGATTTGGAGTGAAACTAAACCGTAAAGTTCTCTATCTCGGTCTCCTTTCAATCCCACGACAAACTTTGATTTCAAATACAATCAACCATTCTTCATACACATATATTCCTTGAAACCAAGTCATACATATAAAATGCCTTTAATCTCTGTTTTGAACCAAATACACAGTTTGTTTTCCTGTATCGTTTAACTTTTGTTGATTGACTTTAGGTTCTGTTGCCAAACCTACACAACTGAAAACTCTTAGATATTCAAAATTACGTTTTTGGTTTAGTAATACCTCGTATGGCATTTTTGAAGTGAGCACTTTAGTTGGACTTTCTTTAGAACATAAATCACATGCTTAGTTGTTTCACCTGAAAACTTTTGAGCACTTCCATTTACTTCAACATACATTACCTATTATTGTACGATTTCGTCTCTCTACCACTTTGTTAAGTTGGGTTGGGTTGGATAGGGAGTTGTAAGGTGATCTCGAATAGCTTGCAATTCAAACCAAGTATTCACCTCAGTTAATATGAATTCTCCACCATGGTTGGTTCTAAACGTACCAATCTTTAGCCCTGTGCCTTTTTAAACACCTCTAATGCTTGATCCTTGGACTTTAGCGAGCAATACCACATATAGCGTGAAAAATTATCAATGACTAAGAACATGTATTTACTTCACGTTGATGTATTAGGTGTAACTGGACAACACAGATCCCCATGTTAGAACTCGAGTGTTTTTGTAGCCTGATAAATTTCTTGTTCCAGGTATGGGTTTTGTGTTTGTTTACCTATCAAACATGAATCACAAATATTAGTATGATGACTAATATGAGCCACCTACTATTCCTTTGGTTCTAAGTTGCTTCATTGACTTGAAGTTATGATGCCCTAAACGGGAGTGCCAAAGCCACGCTGGATCGTTTTCAGTCTTTAATAACAAGCAAACCAGATAACCAACTATCAAGATTATCTTATACAACACGCCATCTTCCATCACAACTTTGCACCCTGTTTCTATGACATACCTTAAGCTAATTATATTACTTCAACATACATCAAATATTAGTAGGCTGATTAATATGAGGCATACTACATACCATTCGTTTGGTGCTACGTTTCTTCGATGTCTCGAAGTTAAGATGTCCTATACGAGCATGGCAAAGCCATGTTGGATCGTCAATATTTGATAGCAAGAAACCCAGATAATCAACTGTCATCTTTATCGTATACAATCGGTTTCTTGAATGAAAGACCTATCATAAGAATTTTGGCCATATCGTATACTAGCAACATGTCATATGCCATCACAACTTTGCACCCTATTTCAGTGACTTGCCCCAAGCTAATTATATTACTTCAAATACTCATAATGTAGTAAATATCCATCATAAGTCTATGTTCACCGATTTTACTTGTGACTAAGATCGAGCCTTTACCCACAAGATTAACACACAAATCATCCCAAAATGCACCTTACCCGTTTCTCATTTATTTAGTTCAGAAAAATATGGATTATTTTGCGTCATGGGATTCGATACTTTGCTATCTAAATACCACAAATTCTACTACACGTAATTGGATTCATAGATCTTTGAAATCACCTTTTCTTTATTTAGCTAAGCGGTCTCTCGTATAACTTATCATAAACAGAGTCAGATTAAACTTTTCTGTCTCAACCAGATTTACTTCTTGACCCTTCTTCCATTGTGGACATGTTGAAGCAAAGTGACCCAAACTTGTCACATCTGAAACACTCTACTTAAAATTTATCTTTCTTCACCTTTTGTCGGTTGTCATTATCTCTTTAACCCGAGTTCTTTGATCCATGACCATGAACCTATTCTCGGCCCTGATTCGTATCACGTCCTTGAATTGAATCCGACCCCGACCTCTGTAACTTGAACTCCCATGTCCAAGCCCCCTGTGCTTTCAAAGGTTTTGTGACTCGGGGATGTTTTGCCACGAGTATAGATTAATTTTTTCTGATTTTCAACAAGCCTTTTTTTCTCCTTAGTTCACTCTTCATACGTCTTTAACTGACCCACTACCTCATTGAACATAATTGTTTTAAGGTCAATCACTTCTTTATTCAAAGCCACCATATGAATAAATCATAACGGTAGTCTGTTTGGAAACATTTTAGGTAATTTCGGCTTCTAAATGATAGCACCCAAGGAAGCCACTTTTGAAGCGAAACCACATAATGAACAAGCGAATTCATCCACTTTACCCTGATCCTTCATCTTTAAACTCTCAAAATCAATCATCAAGGTTTACATCCTTGATTCTCTAGCCTTGCCAGCCCCAAGACTTTGGGTTTTTTTCAGGGCTTCCCACATCTCCTTAGGTGTAGCAATGTTCCCAAATTGAAGAATCTGACTTTCGGGAATGGAATGAAACAATAAATTGATAGCCATGTTGTTCTTCTTAGCATCTAACCTATACCTAGTTTATTTTCTCCTAAACATCATGAACGTTAGAGGTTGCCCTTATTCGCATAGCCCATATCGTGTAATTGGTCTAATTCAACGTGGGGCGTACGTGACTCGAAAAGCTACTCTCCTAACTCATAACTAATGAATGTCCACCACCTTCCACCATATTGTTTCGCCTCTTATACGTAAGTGTTGCACTACCTTGTTCCAGTCCTTCGGAACAACCCTCAACTGGATCAGTCCCAAACTAGCTCACATAATACAACATGTCTACTTTGAAAGAAATTATCATGCATCCCTTCATGAACGCCGATTCGAAACCTATTGTATGATACAATCTGACCTGGTTTCAATCTTACACTGCTATCGTTGATCTCGAATTTAATTTGCCGCCGACCTTGAGCCTCCAAATTGCCTACAAGTTAACTAAACGTAGCCGCTGGTTAATAGCCTCTCGTCGAGTAATTTTCAGATATCCATGATTAAACTTGGCTTTGATACCAATTCAAGTGCCAATCGATAATTAAACAATGAAATAATACACAATTACGAAATACCCCATGAAGGCACATACCCACTTGTACTTTTTCTATCAACCAAGCATCTTCCAAGATCCAAATCTGCAAATAATATTATATAAAAGCTTTCGCTTGACGGCTTCATAATTTAATTGATGTATTAAGCCTTTATTTCATCTTTTTAGTTGAAATTCCATTCACATTGTAGACTTAAATCTTCACATTATATAACTTGATCATTACATTTAGTAATTCTTGTATATGGTGATCTTTATGCTTTGTGGAATTTTATGTGTTATGACATGATTATTGTATATACACATCCTTAATCAACAACCATTAACAAAATTGATAAATTCAAAACATTATCAAAAGAAGGAATCATTTAGGATTAATCATTCCATAATTTTTCTTAATTCTTGTTTTCTCAACAATTAGTTTTATATGTTGATGAAAAAGAGAGGTTGACATCCAAGTAAGTAGCCTCAAGGTTATCACAACAAATGGTATGGGAAAGCATATATTGACGTATGTAGGTGATTTAAGTACGATTATAACTCTTTCGGAACCAATGTATAGAACTGCATGGTTAACTATTAAGACATCAGTTTCCATGTGTGATATTGTTCTCGATTCGGGGATCTAACAAAATCCTTCTTGACCAATGCCCATGAAATTTGGGATATTAATAGCAAAATCAACTTGTGTAAAAATTGTATTATTAAAATTAAATTGTGTAGAAATACTCGAGTCACAATTGTTAGCTTGAGGGACGCCCCCCTTTTAGGAGCCTAAAAACTGAACTTTCAGTGCTTAGACCGACCTATGTTGGGAACCAAAGAGTGGGCAGCTTGTTACTAAAGTATGAAAAATCTCTGGTTTGGTGTTGAGATGGACCTTGAGTTATGTTGGCATGGAATCAAGTGGAGCTATTGGATTTAAGTATCTAAATTGTAGAATAAAAAATGAAGCAACAACTAAGATGCTACCTAGTTCACAGGTCAATGTAATGTGGAACGACATTTGGATGACGGTTGCGTGAGTAATCCGAGTTAAAATGGTAACTTCCATCATAATATCTTGTTTGATTTATTGATCAGAGAAATTAGGGGCGTATTTTGTAATGTATTAACATTTGTTACATCATTATTCATTGGTTGAATTTGTTGATAATATGATTGCCGATTCATTTTAGAATGATGACCTGGTCCGTGAAAGGGGTAGTGTCTACCACAATGTAGCTGGTGGGTGCTTTGTTGCCAGATTTCTTGTATATTTGACACACTTTGCTTGTTTGATGATGATACAAAGACTTATAATTGCTGTTGGAGACTGTCATGGTATCCGAGGGTACGACATTTGTTGTTGAGTGGTTCTTTCTCATAGATTAGCAATTGATTTGCCATCTTCTTGATGATTTCACAATAAGCGATGATCGGTTGAGTGCATTGTTTCAATATATGGAACTAGGTTTTGTAGTGAGATTTCTTAGTGTATGTATGGATCCATGATTTCCAAAGACCAAAAGTATCAGATAACCAATCGTTATCGGCTAGATTGAACTCTTCAATAACCTTACCCCAACCTACATAAACACGAAAACACCAAAAAGCAAAAAATAATGGTAAATTATGTAAATTTATCCCATACACATAAACTTAATAAAAAAATTATTTAAAAAATTTTAAGAAACGCCAAGCATCTAAAAAACGCCACTGCATAAAAAAACTCTACCTTAAGAGAAAGTTTGTGCATCACGTGCCACATGTATAACCTATGACGGGTATTAACAAATACAACAAAAATAGCTTTCTTCGTTGCTGGATCTTGATCAGTTACAACAACTTTTGGTTAGTCACCAACAACTCATAAAAAAATCAACAACCAAATATATGTTTCAGCAGTTTCTGACTCCAATAATGCAACACCAAATGTAACATTGCAGTGATGATTATCTGAAAGCAAAATAGTAAACATAAATGGTTAATCCTTAAAACGCCACTTAGAATAAAAAATGACAAACAAAAAAATTGAATTGTCTTTCATACTTGTTTGACCGATAAGTGGAGTCAAATGAAATCACATCACCAAACACAAGATAATTACGTTTGCATTGAACATCACACCAAAACAGACCCTTCAGCCGATTGTCATCGTTTGTGAAGTAATCGTACAAAAAATTAGGTTGGGACTGTTTCTTTTCATGCAAATGTCTCACAACCATCTCGACGTCATATTCCCCGATAAATAGATTAATCTGCCTCTTGTAGTTTACTTTGATTGACCCCACCTTTTCAAACCCACCAAAGACAGCCTTCATGACACTTAATGCCTTAACCGGAACCATGTTCAACTTAGCCATGCTATTTATAACATGTTTCTGAAGCTGAGTGAGGTGTCGTTCAGACGATAAAAAATGCTTATTAGCCTACTCAATAAAATCGTTGTTGTGCTCCTCAACAAACTTATAGACCTTCCATGATCCAGACTTATACTCTACACATATTTGTGCTCCACAACTAGTCCTCTGCAAAAAATTAGATGACACACTCCTTTCTTTTTTATTAGGGTCCAATGTATCAACCTTCTTATCCTTGTAATGACCAGCTCTCGTACACGTATTTGTACTTTATATCCTTACACAAAACCCCGCAGCCGTCGCATACTTAAGATACATAGAATAATAATCATCAAGGCTTCTAAAAATCATTCCTGACTTTGGTTTTAGATCGTCTCTAACGACAGGAATCTTGAATATAGAACCAGTTTTCGGGCAAATCCTTTCATTTGATGCAACACTCTCTTCTTAAACAACATCAAAAAATGCCATGAACAGTAATGAGATGATTTAATAACCATGACACTGAAAAAATACACGCCATGCATAAAATAAAGACAGGATTATCATTTAATCATACATGATTCGACAACCATTGACAAATGGAAAAATACACGCAATGCCTAAAAATAAAGCTACCCTAATCAATTAATCATATATGATATATACACCATTAATCGTTGATAATCAATAAATAATCAAAAATTAAATAACCATGAACACTCTCTTCCGAAACAACATAAAAAATTGTCGTGAACAGTAATGAGATGATTCAATAACTATGGCACTGGAAAAATACACGCCATGCATAAAATAAAGACAACATTATCATTTAATCATACATGATTCAATAACCATTGACAAATGGAAAAATACACGCCATGCCTAAAAATAAAGCCACCCTAATCATTTAATCATATATGATATATACACCATTAATCGTTGATAATCAATAGATAATCAAAAATTAAATAAGTTTTATATATAAATGGAAACACCATATAAGTGTGAAAACACCATTTGTTAAACCAATAACGATTCAAAAATAATTGACGTTTGACGGAATTCCGTAAAGAGTTGTTTGAATTTAAAAGCCATTAAGCACATAAAACACCAAGTATAATATATAAGATTGAAATATAGCCATGTTCAAAAATAAAAAAAACACCATAGTTTACATTATTAGTTGGACAAAAAAAACTCCATCAATTTTTATGTTGTTGGATATGAAACACTATTTAACATATCAAAACCTAAATAAGAGAAAATAAAATAAAAGCCACTGCTAATTTTAATCTATATTAATACCAAAATAAACGCCATTATAAGATATATAATGATCAAAATGCCATCAATTTTATAAAATATGCTCAAAAAAAAATCTAACAGAAAATACCCTGTAACTCGCAATCCATGTCAAACGCCATATATCTGGAAACTTGAAAAGGAGGTAACAACTAAATTTTTTTCATTTAACTTAAATCTAAAAAACCTTCAAATCCAACATTAGTTACCAAATTAGAAACTCATCCTTACAATTTGGTAATCCACAATCAATCCAGATCTTCTTTCTTAATGAAATTTTAATCGAATTAAACAAAGTACCAAAGATCTACATCGATCATCTTATGATTGGCGATAGAATCAGAATTCGCATGAGAGTGTTGACGCCTCAGGTTCCCTTGGTTAATCGTTGGGTTTGCAGGTTGATCGTGGGTAAGAGGTTCAAAAATATCAAAGCTTGTGATTTTAGGTTTATGGTTATTCAACTGTTGCCTATAAATATCTTGAGATCGCCGAAGATTTTGGTTCGAATTAGCCCAAAGAAACAGCCTAGTGTTGCCAGGGTTTTGTGAAGGAGTGATTAGGGTTTGGTCGCCGACGAGGAAACTTTTGAGATTGCTGTGAGTTTTGTTTTGCTAGCCAGTTATTTGGTTTATTGGAGGCAGGTAGTTAAATTTCTGATCTGAAAGCGCCGATGAAGAAAGAATAATTACAGGGGTCACGTGGGAAATAATTTAGTATGTTTGGCCTCCATGGATTGTGTTCATTTTACTGTTCTACCATTTCTACATATATGTACAACAATTTACCGTGTTTGGTTGTTCATCGAATATCTTCACATTACCATTCAACATATGTGTAGTACAATGCACATATACGATGAATCGGTTTTCTGGTGTGTTAGAACATTTGATTAAATTATGTACTTTTAGATATTTACATATTTGTATACATGTTTTCAATGGTATATGTACATATTGGAATATAAACTGATAGTAATTTTATAAAAAGCTAGATGAAGACAACATATGATGATTACCAAGAAAAAAATGGAATGAAGAATAGTTTATTGTTATTATTACAACATTGCACTTTTGTGTTAAAACTTTTGTCGTGCACACGTATGTGAGTGAAGTTAATCTTAGACTTTGTATTTGGTTTCATATTTCGGGTTTTTTTCTTGCTTACAATCTTACCACAAAGTTACACTGAATAGTTGTGAACTAGCATATGTTAGTTGTGTTTTTTGTTCTTGGATTTTTTTTTCAATGTTACACGGATTCGTAAGTGCAACATATCCACCACCTTAGAATTGTACAGTTATTAAACACATATGAATTATTTTTTGCCTAAAAAATAATACACAATACATTCAATTATTTTTCCAAACATAACATCAATTAATATGATTCTACATGACTTGCAATGTTCCACACATGATTCCGGATTTATTTGTCAATGTTAGAGTTATGTGCGTCAAATACATTAATCCAACTTTATTAGTTAATTTTACATGCTAATGAAACATAAATTGAATTATACACATATGTAAATATGTATGCTTTGAAAATTCAAACACATATGTACATAAGGGTTTAAACTATTCACTAAACCAGTTAATATATGTTAAAATGGATCAAACTATAACATAATAGGTATTTGGACACATACTACTATACTTGATACTATAATGACACAATTGCATAACAAGGACATAAAATAAGTTTCATTTAAATCAAAGTAATTCCAAAATGTAACCAAGAATCATTCTGTTCCACCATTAGTGATACAAACAATTTCACGAAGGCTCCACAGTCTACCCAATTACCAATAGTCGGCGAACCAATTTCCAACCTTCATGGTTGAATAACTGAAGAAACAGTGGTTAACCAAGTGGTTAGTCCACGGGTCGAATCTCGTCAAGATAGGGTTAATCCTTTCTTTCCTCGATCGATGGTTGGATAATCTTGTATCTGTCACCTGCATAACAAACACCCCATGACTTGCAACAAGGAAAATGAGGTGGGGGTTGCTCCTAGTTACCACCCTCCGGTGTGAGAATCTGTATTTGCTTAGGAAGCAATATAAGTGATTAAGTAGTAAGTGTGAGGGAGCAGATTAGCATTACCTCAAACCTGGTTTGAAGTCTGGTATTTATAGCCAAAGAGTGAAGTAGAGATGCCAATGGGCCGTTTGATGGGCCTTGGGCCTGATTGACAACTTGCAGCTTATCCATTGGTCTGGTAGGTGTGTAGATTGCAGAAGTGTCAGGCGCACGGTGGAGGTGTCACCATGTGTTCTGCTGCGCCACGCACACGAACGAGGGGGCGCCACCTGGCTTGTGAGCTTTGCTAGTAAGTCTGTTCATTAGCTTTATGCAAGTGGAAGCTCTGTTAGTGGACCGGGTAGCTGCGTATTGCACGGTCAACTGACCGTTGTTGTCAGTGTCAGAGCATGCCACTTGCTGGTTGGTCAAAGAAGTCAAAGTGACGGTTCGACTTGCATAGTAATAAGATGCTGCCCTTGCGGGTGCGCCCAATAGGCCTGTGCAAGACCATAGTATGTGTAGGATACAAAACAACACATCCCCATTAACTACTATGCACTTGCGTGTGCGCCCTGTAGGCTTGCGCAAGATTGTAGCATGTATTGGATGAGTTCCACAGTACAAAACAACACATCCCCATTAACTACTCGGCTAAAGAAGTCGTTTGCGCGCGCGCCCGCGCAGGACTGAAACATGTTTTTAGCCTTAAGTGGCAAAGTAAACTGAGTGATGGTCACTTGCGCCTAAGCCGGGTGCAAGATCTGGGACCATATCCCTTCAGGTACAGAGACCACTAGACTGCCATCTTTAGTAACGGAAGTACATCGCAACAACCAGAAGTAACGAGTTGTAGCTAAAGTTGTAGGGGCATAAAGCCGCATGTACAAAAGTTCAATGGTTCCTCGTCTGATGTTGTCTGGGCGCGCCCTGCAAGCTTGCGCGGGACTGAAGCATGTCTTTTGCCATACCATACTCATTGTTGGATGGAGTATCCATACACCTTCGGATCATGAAATGTGTTTGACAGAAAGTGAATGTAGTAACACGACAGTTGTAGAAGATGTGGATTCGGATGATACTAACAAACTGGGTGATGGTCACTTGCGCCTAAGCCAGGCGCAAGATCTGGGATCATAACCCTTCAAGTCCCCCTAGTCTAGTGCTACTCCCATGCACAAGTTGCAAGTGGGTGGAATGCTGGACTAAGAGAAAATATGCAGTTTGTAACAAATTATATGCTTTGGTAACCCAAACGCACAACTGCTTTTCTCTTGCTTTATGTTTATCAACTGGTCATTTGTTTGAGTCCTAACGAACTACTTTCTCTTGATTACTGGAAATGCAGGCTCGAAGTCCGGAGTGTGTACCGGAAGATTCCAAGAGAGGCATTGGTCATTCCTGGATCTCAGAAGTGGTATGGTGCGCTTTAAGCGCTCCCCTTAGCTGCTGTAAGCAACAAGGGGCTAACCGCAATGTGTATGATGATGCGCTGGAAACTGGGCAGCAGGAAGAAGCCCGTGTGCAGGGAGAATGACAAAGGTAAATTTGTTCAACTGCACCTCTTTAGGTTATGTCTTTATTCTTGTTACTAATTGTGTTTTTGCTTTGTATTCATTCCTTTGTCGCACATGTTCACGTCAGCTAGCAAAGGGAGGATTGTCACAGAAAGTTGTGACGATGGTGAAGAAGGATGGTACGAGACCATCGTTGGGAACTTTCATGTTCCCGATGCGTAAGCGCTGGAGGCGTTAATTACGCCAGGTCCAGGTATGTCTGTTCTGAACCTAAGGCCGTGTAGGAGCATGACTCCTATTAGTGAAGAGTTTTTGCTTTCCAGTGATGACTCACTAGGATCTGATTCTTCTGCAGGTGTTCTTGTGGCATTGGGGGCTCACCCCACAGCTTCTTAAGGTGGGAAGGCATAGAAGACTAAGCACCAAGAGAATCCTACTGCTCTCGTGTCAAAGCAGACTGGCATAGGTATCTTTCGCCCTAGAAAAACTACATCTGGAGATTATGTGTTAGTGTCTGGTGTGCCTGAAGACTAGAGGCTACATTTGGCACTGGTTGTAAGGTTGAGAGGAAGAGAAAACCGATGGGCGCTCCTGCTGGTGCGCCTTTGAAGAAGCCTACTCCCCGTCTTCAAAAGACGACATACCTAGATGTGCATGAGGCGCATGTGTCTACTGGTAAGTGTTTATCTTCTGATATTTTTCTATTGTATGTTAAACTTTCCTTGGATTTTTTTCATCTTTTTTCTTTGTTGTAGTTGCTACAACTGTACTTCCCACATCAAACATGCCTGTTGGTGATGATGAGACGGTTGAAGAGACTGAGCATACTGTTCAGGTTGAAAATGTTACCGACGATGCACCGTCGCATGAGGCAGAGGTGCATGTGGATGCTGAACCGGTGGTCAACACAACGGTTCCTGATGATATTATGGATGCGCAAAATATTATCATGGACCCCACTATCAATCAGGGGACAACTGAAGGTGGTGGGGCGCATGCGCAATCATCCCCACATTTTGAATATGCATCCAGCTCTGGCGCGGGTGGAGGTGGTGATCCTTATCTGAACCAAATCCAGCCCGATGAAACCCAGGTAGATTACTTGTTGGTGCATTCATCTGTCGTCTTCGTCTTATGTCGAGTCTCGGGTGCGTTACGGATCTAATCAAGAGTGATATCATCATTCTTTGATGATGACATCATAATGGTGACAACAATGGTGACATCATCACATGAAAACATCACGTGAAACTGCATGCAAAGTTGAAATCAGAATGTTTGGCTTTCGCTTGAAGACAAAATAGTTTGGTAGTTTTCGCTTGAAATGTTTAAATGGGTTTCGCTTGTAGGTGTCTTCAAGCGAAACCTGAATACTATAAATAGGGTAGTTGTCTTCTCATTTGTAAGGGTTTTTCCAGATTTGATACCGAAGTGCTGCCGGTATTTCTCTTGAATGTAATTGCTGTAAAATCAATATACAAGAGGTTTAAAGTGTGAATCAAGCTGTTTTCACATTCGTTTCTTAGTTTCCGCCTCTGAAACGGACTAGAGCTCTTCCGAACGACTCGTTTGGGTCATAATCCGATCCTACAAGTGGTATCAGAGCTCAGGAGGAAGAGATTTCGCAAAAACAGCTCGTTTTCATCACTAATTCTGTTTCTACATCATTCTTTTTAAAAATTAAAATTTTTCAAGGATAAAATCAGCTCAAATTTTCACAGCTTTTGCGTAATCATGTATTAACAAATCCTGGAAAGTTTCAGAACTTAAATCGACTTAAAACCGGTTAAAATCAGTGTTTCGCTTGTAATGTGTTCGAATTTGATGATGTCATTGGTTTTCGCTTGAACGAACATATTCCTTTCGCTTGAAAATTTGGTGCAGTTTGAAGCGAAACGCAGGCTTTCGCTTGAAATCAGCAGTTTGCTTGAAAATACGTGTACCGCTTGAACAATTGTTTGAGATATATCTGACGTAACATTCTGATCGAGGTTGTCAGTTAGTAGAGACAAGAAATCACGAGTTCTTGTGTCAGTTTGCACGAGCTATTCAATATTTGCATGTGATAAAGTGCATCGAGTTGGTCCTTTCAAGAATTGCATGTGAATTCAATAGAGTTGTCGGCCATTAATGTGCATGTGAATTGAGATTAGGATCAAATAGTTTGAACATCACCGACCCATGTGCTTTGACTAAAGGAATTGTCAGGAAGCATATATTGATCGGCCCAATGAGATAATTGTTGTATTAATTGTTGTCGGTTCATCAAAAAGTAGCATGTGATCTGATTAAAGTTTTGTCGGCTAAGTGGGTTTGTCATCAACCCATGTGAACAACATTGTTCGGCCCAATCAGATTCATACACACTTAATTTTGTCGAGTTTGTGGTTTTGAGACCCAAGATATAAAAAAATTGTCAGCTACGTTAATTGAAAAAGCACGGTCAAATCTTGTTCAGTAATTGAAAGTACTCAGCCCATGTGATTTTGTTTTGTCATCGGCCCAAGTTTCAACATCAACCTATTGGCCCAAATCAGAAAGTTAAAGGTCTTCAGCCTAAATCATTTTCAAGTCAAAGTGAACTTCATTGTTTATGACCCATTGGAAGCCCATTTGATCTAGTTCATTCACTAAGTTTGCTTGTTTTGGAGTTTAGTCAGTCCGCGAGTCTTCGACACGAGTTCACAAATCTTCGACACAAGTCTTAGATTAATTTCACAAACACATTTTTATATATTCAGTACGTTTTAAACTGATCATTTGTTTGTTTGTTCGTCAGGTATATTTTTACAAGGTGATACAGTTCATTTGAAAAACCGAATCATGGACGAGGAATTCTACAACGCGTTCGCTACTCCTGTTACTCCAATTTCTTTTGCACAAAATACGATGTTGGAAAACGAAACAGGAACAATGCAAAAACCGCCCAAACTAATGAACATCGAAGAATATAAGGGTTGGGAAGGCCGTTTCGAGAATTGGGTTCAAGCTAACTATTTGGATGCGTGGGAATGTGTCGAGACAAAATACATTCGACCGATGAATGATGATGAAGAAGTGTTCCGATTAAAGATCTGAGTGCCGATGCTAGAAAGAAGTACAAAGATGAGAAAATGATGCTGAGTTTATTGCAACAAGCTGTGAAAGAAGATATTTTGGTTCTATTGCAACATAATGGAACTTCATACTCGATTTGGAAAGCTTTAAGATCAAAGTTTGTTGGTAGTCAAGAAATGATAAAGAACAAGAAGTCACTTCTGAAGAAAGAGTTCGATCTGTTTCGTGGTTTGAAGAATGAAAGCACAAGGCAGATTATTGAAAGATTTTGCAATCTGCTAGCAAACATGAAGAGATTGAGTATTGAGAAAGACAATGAAGAGTTGATCGAAAAGCTTGCTGATTCATTGCCACACGAGACTTGGGGAACATATCTCATGATGCTTAGAAACAAGAAAGGTTTTAGCAGTTTGACACTCAGCAAGTTCATTGAGAAGTTGGAAGCTCAAGAGATGGAGCAACGAAAGATTATTCGAATGAAAGATTTCGATGGTGAACAGGATATTGGGTTGTATTACAAAGCAGGGGTGAATGAGAAGTCTATAAATTTATCTCCAAAAATAGAAACTGCTTACAATGCCAAGAATTCTTCTGGAAGTTCATCATCAGGATCAAACAGCAAAACAAGTTTTTCATCATTTCCATCTTTTGATCCGAATGTTTCAACAACAAGAAATGGCAAAAAGCTTCAATGCAACATTGTGTTGAACATTGAAAATGATCAGGAATATTCTGAAGAGTTAGCAAAAAGCCATATGTCTTTATTGGGAACTGTTCTTGAATCTTATGGTAGTTTTGTTGCAGGTCGAATCGGGAATCCAATGCTGACAAAGGAAGATTACGACCAGATAGATGCTAAAGAGATGGAACTGATGGACATAAAATGGTGCTTGGCCAGCGTGTTGAGGAGAGCTGAGAAATTCAAGCAAATCACTGGAAGAGATGATCTTCGTGAGGCTGGTACTTCTACTTTAGGTTTTGACAAATCTAAAGTCACTTGTTTTCGTTGCAGGGAAAAAGGACACTTCAAGAGGGAGTGCAAAAACCGCGAAGCAAGTGGAGCTCAAAATCCATTCAACAACAACAATGATTATTACCGAAAAGCCATCTACCATCAAGTTGCTCAGCAACCATCTCAACAACGTCAACATCAAGCACAAACTGCACATGGAAGGGATGTGATTGAAGATTCTGGAAAGAGAGCGTGTGCGGTGAATCAAGATTCTTTAAAGAGAGTTAATGGTAGTGCTTTGATAATAGATCAAGACGACGAAAAGTTACCTGAAGGGTTTAGCTGGGAAAATTTCACTTGGGATAATTATGTTCCTGATCAAGCTAAAGCTCACACAGCTTTTGTAGCCAGAATTGAAGAAGATAGTGATGATGATCGTGAATATTGGGCGAGAAAATTCAATGCTGATATGAAACTGATTGCAGAAAGTGACAGTGAAGATGAAAAGGTTAAAAAGAAGAAGAAAAAGGTAAAAACACCTGTGAGCAGTGATGATGAGACTGTTCCAGTGATCAAAAGGAAAGTAAAGATTGAAGTTTCAAAGTTCAAAGTTGATGAAGAAGTCGATGCAAAGAAGATTCCAGTGAATTGTGAAAACTGTGAAGTTGTGAAGAAGCAGAACAGTACATTGATCTATAACTTGAATAGTTTGAAGGAATCTTATGATGTGTTGAACAAAGCAATGAACCAGTATAATCAAACAAGTGAAGAACAAGCAACTGCAATGAAGACACTTCAGGGTGCTTTTATGACAAAGCAAAAAGTGGTGAACAACTACATCGAGAAGTGTGCTGTTCTTGAACAGAAACTGGAATTGCAAAGAATAGAAACTGAAAGAGTAAACCGTTTGTTGAAAAGTTACTCATGTACTTCTTATGTTATTGACAGGATTTATCCGACTGTTGAAGGCATGAAGGCATTTGAAGAGGATGAAGTAACTGAAGAAAAGAATGCTGAAAAAGTGGGTGAAAAAAAGACTCCAGAAAAGAAGAACAAGAAGAAGAGTGACACAAAGAAAAAGACTGACAAGAAGGATTCTGGTAAGAAATAAGATGTAGGTTACAACAAGTGTCCACCCCCACTTGAAAATGGATATTCTCCGAGAAATCCAAATTCAGAAAGAGTCGAAAAGGCAACAAATTTACAATGGGAGTCGGAGTCGTCAGTCAATTTGCCAGAAAATATTGATGTGACGTTTACATCATCTGACACTGATCATGAGTCCGAGTTAATAAAGAAAGTGGTCGATCAGGTGTTGGATAAAAATGAAACTGAGGAGTCAAAGTTGGAGTCAAACTCAGAGTCAAAGTCAGAGTTAGAGTCAAAGTCTGGTTCTGAAAGTTCGAGTTCGACAGTCAACAGTCCAAATTCTTCGGTTAAAAGAGTATACAACAAAGAATTCTTGTTATCAAAATCTAATTTGAATGACGAAACATTGAAAGTTGCATATACTTTGAATGATTCTGACTAATTATATTCTGATGAGGAATTTCCAATAAGAGGTGTAAAAACTGAGATGATAAAAAAGGTTTTCAAACTTACAGAAATTAACATTTCTGAAATAAAAGATTTAAATCTTATTGATAAACCTAAAAAATACACCTCAAGAGTACAACAAAGATTAAATAAGAAAAAAGGTTACAGTTCGGGTTCTGATTTTCATAAGAAATCAAACCCTAACCGTAATTTCAAAAAGAAAGGTCTTGGATTTATTCCAACAGAAAAACAGAAAAATGAAAAATATGTTCGTAATTTTAAATCGAAAATGACATTTGTTTCAGGAACTAGCTCAGAGGAAGAAGAAAAGAAAGAATTCTGGAGGCAGTCAAACAGTGAGTTCCTTGCAAAGAAGCAAGACGAAATGAAGAAGATGGCTGAACAGAGGAAAGATATGAGAATTTGTTTCCAATGCAACACTGTTGGACATATTGCCAGAGATTGTTCTAAGGCAATATCATGAAAACAGGGAGTTTTTCGTAAACTAAAAGAAAAAGTGATTGATTTTGAATCACCAATTGATAGATCAAAACTTTTCAAAGATTCAATTTTTGAAATTGGTGAATGTTCAAACAAGTTTTACAAGAAAAGGGCTAAATCTGACAAACAGAAATGGATTGTTAAGAAGTCTGGAAGTAGTTCTAGCGATGATTCTGATAGGTTGAAATCAGAGGAGCTATCTTCTGGCGATGAATCTGATTCCACAAAATCGGATGAGCCACAGGTTGTTTCAAAAGGAGAAAAATCAGTTCTGACTGTGGATGATGAAAATTTTCCATCACTTCGGACTGAAAACTATAAAAAGAAAATTGGTAAAGTTGAGATTTCAAACCAATTTTATGATGACAAAAAGGTTTTTGATGTTGAAAAGGCCTTTAACCCCACTGTGAAACACATTTTTGGTAAAATGATTGATCGAAAAGTCAAAGGGGTTAAAGAGTTCTATGAGAAGAAGACGAAGAAAGATAAGGTTGAACCATCCCTGGTTTGTGACTGGGATGGTTCATACTATGAACAGTAAGTCTGTGGACTTGCCAGAGATCCCAAGTTTGTAATCGTGGATCAGGAATCGGCATCATTCTTTGTATTTGATTGTGTTTTTAGTACAAGTGGTAAATCAAGGACATTAATTTGTACTTGATTTTCTACAAGTGGTTGGTAGACAATGTGATGAATCAAACCCCTAACTTTACAAGTGGTAAATTCAAACTTATTTTCCGGAAAAACCATTTTGATTAAAACAAACTTAAGTGTTTTGAAATCAATGGGAAAATAGTTTGTTGTGAGGGGGAGTTCTGATTGTTTATGCCAAGTGGATGGCGATTTGAAGTGATTTGATATCAGTTGTTACTTTATTGTACAGTTTATTTTCAAATTTCCTAAAATGTGTTTGCATTTTAGGGGGAGTAAAATTTGTCAGAAAATCCAAAAACATTTGAAAATTTGAAAAAGCCAAAAACATGATAAAATGAAAATGAGTTTTGTTGTATAAAAGAGGAAATGATAGTACATCAGTGGACGATCACAGCATGCTAAAGAATTGGTAAGTCAAATGTGATAAACGATCTTACTGTGGATGTGCCAGTAGGTTTTTGCACATTTAGTAGATTGTGACGAGATATAAACTTAAATTTCAAACTTGCTTATATCGTGGGGAAACATCTCTCGGATATATGGGTAACCCCCGAAATCTCGTTTGAAAGATTCCTTTTCTGATATACTAGGTCTTTATACTCAGTGATATCTGGGGTATTATTCCGGGACTTCTGCTGAATGGAAGTTCTGACCTAGTCCTCGAATAATACTTTCTGCAATGCTTGAAACATAGCATCACCCTCAGCATATATGATAAGACAATAAAATTGCTTAGCAATGTTGTTGTAAAAAAGATCCTCTAAAGGGGACACACCCAAAAATTGAGTCATGATCTCTCTGCTGAACGGTAGTTCTGACCTGAGCTCTCATGATTCTTCATAATTTATTAACCCTTTACAGATATCATTTGTGTCATAATTACCTGTAAGACTGAATATTGGGATCTGGATACGGGAGTATATTCTGAGGTGGGACACGCGATTAAGTTTAAGTGCTTAAGACATTAATATCGTATCTCGAAGCAGTTGAACTTTGTGTGAGAATTTAAGTGGACCAGTATACTGACAATCTAAGTGAATCGTTTAGAACTTAAAATGTTTAAAGCTTAATGGTGTTGGTGATTTGTCTCAACAACTGATATGATCCTCTTACACAAACTCACAAAAATATTGTATGTAAATATTTCTTTACTGCATTTCATTCTATTCAAAAATCCAAAAAGATTTTCAGTGTGTTTTAGCATAAATTTTGAAAAAGTCAAAAAGATTTTCGACAACTGATGTTGGAGAGCTAATTTTCAAAATTCCGAGTGCTAGACATGATGAACAGATGGTTTGGGAGAGTGTGTTGTTTTGAAAATGAATATGATACTTCTGCAAGTGGTTCATCAGAGACTATAAATGTTGAATCATTTTAAAATTTGCTCTACAAATGGTCATCAGAAAATTTATTTTTGGGTAGAGAATGTGCAGGATATTTGAATGATAGAGAGTCAGGTTCCGATACCTGAGGACTTTGTGATTTCAACATACCAGGCTGCGATCCCAGCATATCGAAAGGGGGAGTCTGAAGACACCTAAAGGAAGGAATGTATTCGTGCTGAAAAAAAAAAAAGAGGAGATTTGAGGATACTTACAGTGTCAGATACTTACAGTGTCAGATACTTCAAAGAGTTCGAGAAGACTAATAAAGACTGAAGATGCAGACTCGACACTTAAGACTCGTCAACATCTGAGGGGGAGTCTGTTGGTGCATTCATCTGTCGTCTTCGTCTTATGTCGAGTCTCGGGTGCGTTACGGATCTAATCAAGAGTGATATCATCATTCTTTGATGATGACATCATAATGGTGACAACAATGGTGACATCATCACATGAAAACATCACGTGAAACTGCATGCAAAGTTGAAATCAGAATGTTTGGCTTTCGCTTGAAGACAAAATAGTTTGGTAGTTTTCGCTTGAAATGTTTAAATGGGTTTCGCTTGTAGGTGTCTTCAAGCGAAACCTGAATACTATAAATAGGGTAGTTGTCTTTTCATTTGTAAGGGTTTTTCCAGATTTGATACCGAAGTGCTGCCGGTATTTCTCTTGAATGTAATTGCTGTAAAATCAATATACAAGAGGTTTAAAGTGTGAATCAAGCTGTTTTCACATTCGTTTCTTAGTTTCCGCCTCTGAAACGGACTAGAGCTCTTCCGAACGACTCGTTTGGGTCACAATCCGATCCTACATTACTACTTCCGCATGTATAACGACGTGTGCAGTCACTCCATCCACTCCCCTCTAGAATATAAGACAAGGGGATGTGATGACTGATCCTTCCTTTTGCTCGGAATTCTTGAAGGGTGCTTTCACAACTGTAGAGGTTGAGCGCCTAAGGAAAAAGCCGATTTCAATGCGTATAAGAGGACCGAAGAATGGAGTGCTATTGCTGCCAAAAACAGGTTCGGTCCTTAACCAAACTCTTGTCACATAGGCGGAAGCTCTGGAATGAATCATGCGCTCATGATAATGAAAAATTTTACCATCTTCGCCAGGAAATAATAAACCTAAAGGCGACAAATGCCGGTCTTGTGAAGAAAGAAGTAGCCGCTGTTGCGGCAATGGGGGAGGCCACCCTTGCGCGCAACAGAATAGAGGTATGTAATATACCTTACGTGTTTAATTTCTCTAACTTATAAACTTCCTTCCCATGTTAAATCTTGTCTATAAACAGGAGAACGCACGCAAAGATCTGCAGGCCAACGATGTGGCGCTGACAGAGCTTAATCGCCGCTTGTTGGAGGCCGAAGCGGAGGCTAGAGCCGAAAAGGCGCGGGCAGATTCTCAGAGAGCCTGCGCCGAAGCTGAGAAGACCAGGGCTGATGCTGAGAGTGCCCGTGCAGTTAAAGCTGAAGAAAATTATGATCGAGTGCTTGCTCAGCACACCGCATCTTCTGGTCAGCTTATGGATGCAAAGGCTATGAATGCCAATCTTCAGTGGATGCGTGATTGTGGTGTCATTTATGTAAGTGTTTTCTCAGCTTGTCTCTTTATTCCCTTTCTCGTACTGAATACATCTTTGTAATACTTGCGCATATTTCAAATGCAATATTAAGCGCACCAGAGGTGGATGCTGTGGTCGCAGCTCTCAGAGCTAAGGCGCGGGATGCTGGGTATAAGGCATGTTATACTAAGTGTTTAACTCATGTAAACGTCATATCAGATAAGAAATTTACCGTTGAGCAGTGCCGCGCGCGTGAGGTTGATACAAAGGGTGAGTAAAAAGCTGCTTCCCAGGCCTACAACACATTGCTCCTGCCTATATTAGCTCAGGTCGAAGAATGCTTAGGGGCAAATGATTACGTCGATCATCTGCGAGACTTATTCAAGTCTGAAGTAGATGCTGAAGGAGAGGCCGAAAACGAAGGTCAAGGGTGAAGCATGTAACACCCCGATCGCGTAATACAACAAACCGCAACGGAAATATCGAGGAGTCACGTTATAGGAAATTGTTTCATAACACATGGTATTTAAAGTTTTGTTTTATTGAATTAATAAGTTACATTTTTTTGATACAATCAAATAAATACAAACAATTGTCTTTCAAGTTTTAAGGAAAGCTAAGGCTCGAGTTAATCCTATGTGTAGCATGCGTTAACAATCATCACATAATAGTACCTGAAACATATGTGAAAATAAAACTTCAGCATAAAAATGCATGTCATTAACATAGGTTTTGTGATTGGGATTCATGGCTTTGGATATTAAAATAAAAAGATTGAATGATTTCAAAAATAGCCATGAATCCTTGATAAAAAATTGGTATCTAAAATACTTTGCTTTTTGATAAAAAGGATCTGTAGTTTATGCAAATTATACTTTGGTTTTGAAATAATAAAATTGATAGTACAATAAAATATACTTTAGTTTTGAAATAGTATATCAAAATATACTTTGGTTTATGAAATAATAGAATTGATAGTATATCAAAATGTACTTTGGTTTATGAAATAATTAAATTGATAGTATATCAAAATGTACTTTGGTTTATGAAATACTAGAATCGGTAGTATATCAAATATACTTTGGTTTATGAATAAGAGATTTGGTAATATATCAAAATATACTTTGGTTTATGCATAAGAGAATTGGTAGTATTATGCATAAGAGAATTGGTAGTATATCAAAATATACTTTGGTTGGTGATTAGAGAATTGGTAGTATATCAAAATATACTTTGGTTGATGAATAAGAGAATTGGTAGTATATCAAACTATACTTTGGTTTATGAATAAGAGAATCGGTAGTATATCAAACTATAATTTGGTTTATGAATAAGAGAATTGGTAGTAAATCAAACTATACGTTGGTTTATGAATAAGAGAATAAAGGATAAACTATATGGCTTAATTGGAAAACTTTGTAAAAACACATTGTGGTCGTTTGGTAATACATTCAAATCTTATTCACTGACGTTATAGATTTACCATGAAGGTAAATATATTTGGGGATAACTTGGTTTCTGACATTCCCTAATCAAACTTCCAAACAAACCTAGGAATCGGGAATGGGGTGTCAAGTCATATAGCGCGATATCATACTACCAATCGGCTTGATCATGAAAATAGTGATAGGCACATATGAATCACTCCAAAACATTTAGAAAACGTAAAAGAGGGGAACTATGTACTCACTTGGGATTGCGTATCTGTCCTTCATCAACGGAATAAACAAAGGTCAAACGTGTCCCAATGTGTCGAACAACTTATGTTAGTGTGTCGAGACTTTAAACGGGAGATCGGATAGAATGAAGCTTACAAACCAAATGAGTGTTGGGACTCGCATGATATGGTTTAATAAGCTTAACATTCTGATTTGGAAGGGATCCTAAGTGCTTTTGACCCGTTATGACTCGTTAAGGTAGTTTACGCTACTTTAACGAGTCAGTAGCGAAATTATATGTTCGGATGGTCAAATATGTCCTATGATGAGTCTTATATGCCAAAACAAGTTTGATTATGTTATAACATTAGTTTAGATGTCAAAACTTTGGTTACATATACTTAAAACCAACTTATGCGCAAAAAGGGTACTTTGGTTAATTTAAAAGATCATAAAAGCAACTCATCATATAACTGACCAAATGACGTGACCATAAGGTATAACCTCAGAGTGTTATTCCCTATATAACTATGGTCACTAAAATGCGCTTGGTCGAATTCGAAAGTCAAAGCTGTGGTCAAAACCGCTCGACTTACGACCCTAATAAAGCACTAAACTAGAAGTGACGAGTTAGACATGTTGAGACATGTCTAACTAAGTTATAAAACTGATTTGGTATCAAAACTTGGAGTTTTAATACCCGAAAATAGTTCAATTGAACTTTGACTTGACCAATTATGGTCAGAACCGAAAGTCAAACTGTTTGACTTTTAGCTCAAAATAGCTAAAATAATGAAAGAACTAGGAAGAGTGCTTACTTGTGTTGAAGAGCACTATAAGAACTCAGATTAGGAGGCCCTCAAAAGCTGGAAGCAAGCTCCAATAGAGTGGGAGAAAGAAATTGTGAATTGAGCAAGTGAGATGGATGAAAATCCCTTGCATTATAGTGTTTTGAAGCTCCTAAGATCACACAAGTGTCCAACATTTGTCATGATTAAAGGATAGTGTTAACACATGTCAAAGGATGGAAGAAACCATGAATTTTCGTGAGCTTAGGCTTCAAAAAATGAAACAATGGCTGCAAATGGTTTCTGTCTGGGCACCCCTTACTAGAGGTGTACAAATCGGTTTTTTTGATAACCGGTTTCGGTTATTAACCGGACCGGTTAATATGTAAAAGGGCAAAAACCGGTTATTCAATAACCGGTTACGGTTTTTAACCGGTTTCGATGAAGGATATTTGTAACCGGTCCTAACCGGTTGATAATAAAACCGGTTTTTTTGTCTTGCTGAAATAACCGATTAAAAAAACCGAATTAAAAAACCGGTAAAAAAACCGGTGCTGCAGAATTCATACAGAAGCTGTATAGAATGGTTTTTTTGCTGTTTTGCACTAGTTTTTGCTGTTTTTCAGTAGAATTTGTTGTTTTTAATTGTTTTTTTCTGTTTTTTTTTTTTTATAAAATTCAGTTTTTTATATAAAAACTTAACAATGAAATTATAAAAAGTTAAAACATTCATTAAGTTTTGCAACAAACAGTTTTACATAACATTGAAAATACAAACGATAAACGTAACAAACGATAAACGGTTTTACATAAACTTAAAATATTAATCCGCAAGAAGGTCCACTAATATATATATATATATATATATATATTTTTAGTTGAACTACAATATTAAAATATATCTTGAGAAGCCTCGTTTATTCTTCTTCGCCCGAACCCGAACCCGAACTCGAACTATTGCGTAGGAATTCATCTAATTCGGCTTCTTCGTCGGTCATTGGGGTTGTCAATTCGGCTTGGACCTCGTCCTCGTAAACTTCGCCTTCGTAATCTAATTATCCCTCGAGTGAGTGTGTGTCTTGACATCTCTCCGCCGCATCCAAGTAATCTTTCAAGCAAATCGACATCTCAACCGCCTTTGGTGTTAGTCGAGTCCTCCTTATCGAAATCACCCTACCACTAATAGAAAAAGCACTTTCCGAAGCTACCGTGGAAGCTTCGACCGTTAGTAAATCTCGGGCCATTGTGGCTAAGATCGGAAATTGATCTTCCTTACTTTTCCACCAAGCCAACAAATCAAAATTTTTAAAGTCTTGTGAACTCATCATTTGTAGAAAGTTCGACCCACCATACCGATCGAGTTCACTACTACTAGTGTTACCACGATGCATTTGACTCGACTCATCATACAATTGGTTATAAACATACAAATCGGTATCTTCCATAATTGAACTTGAACCTTCACCGAAAGCGGGGTTTCTCATTGACTCGTGAATGTGTGACGAGGTTGTACCATATTTTGTTACATAAACATCAAACAATTTTGAAAGTTGATCGTTGAAACGACATTTTGCGACTTCACCAAAGTTTGGTTCTTGAGGGGTGTTTAAATTCAACTCGTGTGCAAATCAAAATGTGACCAAACCTCGCACAAATCAAAATGTGACCAAACCTCGGGGTTGCGCTTCGTTGGAACAACACGAATCACCGAGTCGGTTGTAGACTCGCCAACATTGACCGAATCATGGGCACTAGAGGTTGCCATAGCGTTTTGAGAGTTATCGAACAAGAATGAGAGACTTTTTTAGAGTTTTTGAAGATTCTAAAGTTTTGTGATTGAACCTAAACACCCACAACCCTTTTATACTAGTTTGGAGATGAATTTTAGGCAAAAAAAACAAAAAACCGGCTCTTTTTGCACCCAAACGATCATATGACCGTTATATGGAGCTGGGCGATTTTAACCGGTTATAACCGTTTTTTTATTAACATTACCGGTTAACCGATTTAAAAACCATTTTTTTGGAGTTTCGATTAATAACCGGTTTTTAAAAAAAAACCGGTTTTATAACCGGTCTAGACAAGAAAATACATAACCAATCTATAACTAGCCAAACCGGTTAGTAACCGAACCGGTAACAAAAAACCGGTTTTTAAAATAACCGATTTCGGTTTTTTTCCGGATTCGATTCCGTAATCAATTTTTTTGTACATCTCTACCCCTTACGGACTGTAAGGGGTGTAGGTATACGGTACACCCCCAAAATACCACATGCGGTCTTGCACCAAATGGGTGTACCATGTGCTTCACATGAATGTATGATATAGGAGTGTGCGACTTGCATGTGTGTGATCTGTGGGGTGTGTGAGTAGTTACACCTTGCCGTAAATCATGGGTTAATCCCATAACCGTCCTTTTTACACGAACGAACAATCATTTTCCATATAATCATGTAAACCCTAATCATCATTTAATCATTAACAGAGTTTAACATTATAATCAACATTCAATCGGTTCAAATAGCACAATCAAAGTCCACTTATGCAACCCTAGTTCATCAACATTAAGATCAAGCTACCAAACCAGATCCATCAGTTTATCTATCATCACAAACAACTTCTAAATTCATGGTAATCGTTATCATCATAACTGTTTCCTCACAAACCCTTATTATCATGCCACGCTAGTTATTTAACAACATTCTACCGATCAGTCAGCATCAAATCAGTTTATAACCAATCCCTACATCATACCTTGATCTCATATATATATCAATAACAATCCACATGATCACAGAACTTTAAATCAATCATATTCAATGTAGTTTATAATACATAACCGAGGTTAATAAAGAATGCGAATCACATCAATGATGAACCATACCAATCGAAAGAGGGTAACGTGTTTGCTTGAATGAGATATATGATGCTTCACAAAGAGGAGGTTTCGAAGGGGAAGAGCTGCCGTCGAAGTGAGGGAGAGCTAGGGTTCATTATTTTGTGTGTTTAGCAAGATTATGAAAGCCACACACAAAATCGTGTGTGTATGCGCTTCAACTAGGTGAGCCGGGCCCATCTTGGGCTCGAAAGGTTTTAGGCCGAGAACAACTAATGGAGTGGGGAAAGTGTGCAGTCCGTAATGGAGTGTGCGACTCAAACGTGGTGTGTGGCCAAACTGTTATGAACATAAACACATAGTCTTTAACATACTCTCTGATATAACAAGTATAATCAAACACATTAAACAAGTAACATAACAATAACCCAATTATAACGTAATCTGGAAAGTGAAGGAAAATGATACAAAACTAATGATCACGAGATTAGACGACACTAACCTTGAAAGTTCGGGTTGTCACATACAGTCCGTAAGCTGGTCTGGCGGCCAAGTTATGCTTTTTGGCAGATTTGGCCACTGGACTTGTATTGTTGCGTTTTGTCACTTTTAACCCCTTTTAACCTAATATTTAGGTTATATGAAGGTGCTAAGGCATATGTAACTTGGATTTTGCTCGGAAATGTCGTAGATGTTGATTCGTTCGATCGTACGGTTTCGCGTTTTGCAAATAAAGTATGAAACCTTTTCGAACACGAAAATGACCGAATTTGTGCAACGATTGACATTTTTGCATTCTTACCAACAAAATGCAAGATTTTATTGAATAAAAATGTTTGGATTTGTACACAAGGTTCGTATGCTGGAGGTTTGGGCAGACTTTAGCAGTTTGTCAAAAATAGTCCCTGGACTTATATAAACGTGTTTTTGTCATACTTAACCCTTCAAAACTTGTGTCTAAGTTATGTAAAGGGTATTTAGGGTATGTGTAGCTTGTATCCTTGTCCCGGTGTGTACATCACAATAAACTGATTATGTTTGCGTATCAGTTAACGAATTACTTCCAAAACTAAAAGTTTTTGAAAGTTCGGAATTGTACAAGGACTGAAAATGTGCAAATGTCACAAACCAGGCCTGTGTGCCTAGTAGTTTTTCTTTTTGAATTGTTTAGTTTTTTTTTGTTTTGTAACTATGAACAAGTTGCCCCTTGCACCACCTGCCGGGGCGCAAGAGTGATGACTATATAATGTTAGGTTTAAAGCATCTAAGTAAAAAGTATTTACTGTTTTCCCTTGTTTAAGCGCGAGTTAATCGAAGCTCGTTTATTATTTAGGCCATTATGAGGAGCAAATAAATAATAATTTAGTGTACTTTGTGGCCACTGCCGAGGCACAAGTAGTTAGGAAGTTAACACATTTCTTTGCCCAAAGTTCGAAGGAAATATTTAACTTTAATCGATGATTTGGCCATTGCAAGGCGCAACATCATAAGAACATAGTTATTTATTGTCAACTGTATGGTACAAGTAAATAACTTTAAAGGTGTAAGGTCGATTAGAGGCACAAAAAATAAGTTAACAGATTGCTTGGCCATTGTAAGGTGCATGACAATGCTGAACTTACATAAAACTGTATAAACGTGTTTATGTCATGCCTAACCCTTCAAAACTTGTGTCTAAGTTATGTAAAGGGTATTTAGGGTATGTGTAGCTTGTGTCATTGTCCTGGTGTGTACGTCACGTTAAACTGATTAAGCTTGAGTATCAGTTAACGAATTATTTCCAAAACAAAAAGTTTTTGAAAGTTCGGAATTGTACAAGGACTGAAAATGTGCAAATGTCATAGTCTCCCCTACTTTAGGAAATTTCATCCCAAAATTTAATTGAAGAAACTTGTGAGGGAAGTTGTGGGTGTTTTGCTTTCAATTGATCCTCCATTCCCAAGTAAAACTCTAGGCCACGTTTGGATTTCCAGCGAACTTTGTCAATCGTATTCGTCTGTTATTTCTAGGAATGAGTTCAGGTCCGGTGATTTCAACTTCACCAATTTCATTCCAACAAATACATGCATGAAATTTTTGATTGTACCAAGCCTCAAGAGAGCCATGTAAATGTCAGAGTGGTAACTCTTGTTGTAGTAGAATTCGATCAAATGCAGATTCGAATTCCATCTACCACCCAAGTCAATCACATAAGCTCTAAGTATATTCTTAAGTGTTTGGATTGTCCTTTCAGTTTGTTTATCCATTTGAGGATTATAAGCAGTGCTTTAGATTTAGTTTGGTTCCCATGGCGGATTGCATGGGATTTCCAAAAATGAGATGAGAAACAGATGTCACGATTTGTTATGATGTTCAAAGGAACACCATGATGTGATGAAATCTCTTTGACATAAATCTTAGCAAGTTTTATAGTAAAGGAAATCCTCATGATTCGACAAAAGTGTGCTGACTTAGTCAGACTGTCAATGATTACCAAAATGGCATCATGACTTCTTAGAAGTGTGTGGTAATTTAGTGGTGAGGTCCATAGCAATGTTCTATCACTTTCATACCGGTACTTCTGGTTGTTTAAGTAAACCGAAGGAAAGTTGATGTTTTGCCTTTTGAGCTTATGAATTCGAAAAGGGTGTGAAGTTGAAAAAGGAATTGGAGTTTTGATTAACAGATGAATGAATGTTTATGGAGGTTTCCTATGAAGACTATTATAGGAAACTTAAGTGTGTGTTCGAAGTTGGAGTTGGAAAGTGTAAAATAAATTTTAGAAGGTTTAGTGAGTACGCACAACTAGATAATGGTTTTAGCAACATTGGTCAAGGTCCATAACTTCTAGTGACTTAAATAACGCCATGCTTGCAATGTAAGAAAGAACACTTATATATAGGAAGTACCAGCGGCGTAGCCACCATGCCCTTATTACATTGTTCCCGTTTCGTTATTCTTATCACTATAGGTTCTTTACACATGACAAAAATTGCTATGGTTTTCTATGAACCGAATTTTATAATTATGTGTGCACCGATAATTACTCAATTTTTTGCATAGTCCGCATAGTTCATTTTGTGATGTGTGAGGAAAAATCAAACAAATAAATCCACAGAAAACATTTAAACGTGTGATAACTCGTCTAGACCACCAAAGGGTCTCTTTAACTTTGAATCAAATAATGTTTTGGAATAGTACTTTGGAATCCAAGGGTCTAGCTATTTGCATAGAAAATCCCATTAAGGATTTAGGATAGTACTTTGGGATCCAGAGATCTAACTATTTGCATAGGAAGATCAATCATGGATTTGGGATTTGTGTTTTGTTTCATCACCAAAAAAATGGCACATAGACATATTGCATAAGAACAATTAGGGACTTATGAAAGTATCCTTAGGTATCCAAACAAGGATTTAAAGCGATACCTTAAGTTATCCATTAAGGGTAACTTGTGATTTGTACTTTGTTTCTTAGAAGAAACGTGTACATAGGATTTTCGTAGAGATCACGAGCGATCTCAAAGATGGAAGAAATCACGAGAGTAGTTCAATTTGCAAGGAACGATATCCTTGGTGTTGGTATTGTAGGGGTATGTTACGCATACACGTAATCACATTGGTTTTGTAAATAAAATTCGAATAACGATATTATTTATAAACCAACCGAAATGTTTCAATATTCTTGGATAAACAAAAAGAAAATGTAAAAGTTTAAATGCTCACAGCTGCATCGTCATTTGCACGAGCCTCATTAGCTTTATGTTAAATGCTCGTCCACGGGCTGGACTTGCATTAACGAGCTTTGGGCAATTGTTTTGATAGTGAGTAAGATCACCACAGTTGTAGCACGATCCAGATGGATAATGAGGTCGAGTAGGTGGTGCTTGAGGAGCAATAGGTTGAGCAGGGTTTGCGGAAGTTTGGTTTTGGGTGTTGGTAGAAAAACGACATGCATTGACCAAATGTCCCAATCGTCCACAGTGGGTACATTGGCGGCATGGTGATTGATTTAGATGGTGACGGTTGCATTTGTTGCACAGAGGTGCGGTGCTAGCATATGGTTACCTAGCACGAGGTTGGTGTGCGTTCGGTGTGATATGATTTTATTAATACTTTAAGCCCATTTTACGCATTAGTCAAGTTTTAAATTTATAAAACACGATATTCTACTAAACTAAACACACACTTGGGCAAGTGCACCCATCGTGAGCATAGTATAGCGTTGGTAAGATACCGAGGTCGTCCAATGACACAAGAGCTTTTAGTACCAGTTTATCCTCAACGTCTAATCAATCTAAATTTTTTTTTTGAGAAAAGTTTTGAAACATGAAAAATAAAAACTAAAAATGCAGAAATAAAAATAAAATAAAAACAGATAGACAAGATGAATCACTTGGATCCGACTCTCCTTTAATGTATCCTTTGATGATTTTCGCACTTTCGGATTTTTTAAGAGATTATCTTAGTTATAATAATAGGCCCCTCTTTTGAAGGTGACGTTACCCTCAACCCAGCAGTTTGAGTCAGCAAGGATACAATCCCAAAGGGTCGGAATATTGAAAGATAATTAATTAAGTTATTAATGCGAAAAGTGGTAGGCCCCTCTTTTGAAGGTGACGTTACCCTCGGCTAAGTGGTTTGAGTCAGCAAGGATACAATCCCAAGTAGCCGGTTTAATGTTTTAATAGTAGTTTACATATGAGGGGTTCAAGCCATTCGCACCCCCGCCATCCAATACCAGTGGGTATTGAAGGAGGTCCTAGTAAGCTTGAACCAGGTCCTTGCAAGATCTATACACTGAACAAGGTAAGAACCTTACTAAACCATTCCCTTAACCCCCCCACCAGGTAGCCAACATGCCTTTATATAGACCATTGAGACATGAATGATGCAATATTTTACTTTATATAGACAGTAAAGTAACGCCAAGACACCACGGACAAATGATAAAGAAAATTTGCCTTCAACATAAGAAACTAGTTATTAAAGTGATTAATACAAAACCAAATAAAAAGTGCCTAAAGATTAAAAATCAAAAGTAATACATAAAAGACTTGTCTTCACCAAGTGATGTAAGAGGCTTAACCAAACATGGCCTTTGATTGGCAAGAACCCTTACGATCAATCTTGGATCCCTAGACTACTACACACACTATAAAGATGGATGATGGATGATGGTGGCGGGTGTTGGTGTTGTAGTGGTGGTGGAGTGGTGGCAAAGTGGGAAAGTAGTGGTTTGCCAAGGGATGCCTTTGAAGTGAACCAAGCACCCCTATTTATAGCCTACACAGAGCTCTGGCCACGGCCCCATGTCCAGCGGGCACGCCCCCGTGGCCAACCTTTTCTCTTCATTCATTAAATGTAAGTGTCAGCAGAGGGCCCCACACGGCCCCGTGTTCAGTGGGCACGGCCCCGTGGTCAGCAGCATATCTGTACTATCAAGATTTTGCAAGATTCTGCGTATCTTTGCGTTGACCACGCCCCGTACTGAGTTGGGCACGCCCCCGTGGTGGGCGTAGAAGCTTCTGCAAGTTTGTCTTTTCTGCAGGAACATGACCATGCCCCCGTGTTCGGCTGGCCACGGCCCCGTGGTCAGTCTTCTGTTGTCTTGTTTTTGCTTTGGGGATGCTTCCGAGGGGTCGGGCATGTCACGTTTATTCCTTTCTTTTGTATTTATGTTGGTTTTTGCTGTATATTTGTTCCTTTTGTTCGTTTAAGCTCATTTGGTCCTGTAAATTCAAAAGGAAGACAAAAACACACTTTTTCCAACATTAGTACTAAAAAAGGGTTAGTTTTATGCCTTATTTGATGTAATTTATATGTTACATTTTGCACACATCAAATACCCCCACACTTGAATCTTTGCTTGGCCTAAAGCAAAACTCTTTAATATGTGGCTTACACACCAAAATGGAAGAGGTAGAGGAGAAGTTTTGGGCTTATCTTGAGTGTCGGGAATCTAAGATCTTTATTGGGTTTTATTTTTATTTTATTTATGATCCTATTCGTCACGATTTATTTAGAACAATTTATAAGAAAAAGTACTTATTTGGGCATAACATGCCTCTTTAAAAATCCATTTATATACAAGTTCACATACCTCACGGGAGATCACTCAACACTCGGCCGAAGATGTATTTTTGTGAAACACTCGAGACAGGCATGGAACTTACTTCTACCATATGCTTTCCAAGCGATCAAACCTCCTCCTTTTTAACAATAAACCTTCGTAAATATCAAGAGGACTTTGGGAAAGGGTTAGGCTTGGGCTAAGGGTAGGTGATTTTGGTTAGTGGTTAGTAAAAATGGCGAAAAGCGTAAAAAACGTCGGTCGTCGTAAAACTTTTTGTTTTTGTGACTTTTATTCACACTAAACATATTCAAACAAAGTTTCTTAGAGGAACTTGTTTGTTTATTGTAAGAATTTCATTTTTTTAAAGGAATCGTCACAAGATAACCAAGCTTTTTACTAAAACAAAGGGGTTGAAAAGAAAAAAAGCTTTTGGTGGGTAAAGGGTGTTTGTTTTGTGGGTTTTTGTAATGAAAAGGTTTATGCTCAAAGGGGTTAACTAGGGGGATTTTGGGTAGGTAAAAAAATGAAAAATAATGGTGTTGAAAGGAAAATGGGTTAGTCCTAACGCCTCTATCATTTACTTACATGGGTTCAAGTTGGTAAGGACCGGGAATGTATCATCGTGGCAAGTTCTAGAGTCATAAAACCAAGCGGCTATTCACACAAGAAATGAAAATGAGCATTTAGTTTAAAGATATATGCTTGTATGCTCAATAAAGGCTCAAAACTCACTTGTTGTTGGAATGGGTTTATAATGTGATCAAGTATATATAATCAAATTTTAATTAGATTTGTCATGCCTTTTCATAATTTTCTTATTTGATTCTTTTTATCACGACGCTATCGGTTGTAAATTTGTAAAAGTATAACCTTGTTAGAGCTTGTTATTCCCAAATTAAACAAAGACAAGTAAAAAAAAATGAAAATTTTGAAAAAAAAATTGGGGTGATTAGCGGTTCCAATAGAGTTTTGTGTAAGGCTTGTCATTAGGACTTGCGAGATTTAAGGTTTTAGCATCCCCCCTGTCACACCCCGATATTTCCACATATTACCGGTGGGCCCGGTGGGGAGTATCGTGACGTAGTTGATATCATCATAGTCAATATACACAATATTATAGCACAGCGGAAGGCTTGGTAGATAAATACTATTACAAACCATAATGTCTGAGTCTCTGAAAATAAAAGAATATACAGACTGGTTGTAATAGAGATCCACAGGCGGATCATAAATACAAATACAATAAAACTGAAATAACTGACTTCAGGCATCTAAGGATTTGCAAGATAAATACTATTACAAACCATAATGTCTGAGTCTCTGAAAATAAAAGAATATACAGACTGGTTGTAATAGAGATCCACAGGCGGATCATAAATACAAATACAATAAAACTGAAATAATTTCGAAAGGGACCTGTCACTTAGTCTTTGGAAAATACGTCAGTTTTCACTGGTAAATACAATTAACCGACTCATTTGAAAAGAGTTTATGAAAATTGATTTAGGCGCACAAGGCACAAAACCATTTATAACTTGGGATAATCTTTATTAAAATCTTGTATACAGTTTTACATGTTTGTCATACATATGGGGCCGGTTTGGAAGCCGGTCATGATTAACCGACTCACCACTATAAAACCCACAAAGGAGTTATCCCCAACATGTGGGTTATTTAGCATTTGCATCTGTTAGGTGTATGCCTACACCCAGTGCATAGGTCGTGGCCATTTTCAAATGAAATGAGCCGAGGATATCCAGGACACAGTCGTTAATCCCCAATGTTCATGTTATCAAACAAAACAGATTAACCGGGTTATGCAAATTTATTAATCACAATCCGATTAAATGATTTCATACCCGACCAAGCGGTATTATTATTATACCGTATCCCAAGCCCGTATAAGGGAAAATAAGTTAAAAGTATTTACCTGAGCTAGATGTGTAAGGATGTAACTCAGCCGTATGTTTCCTAAAGCCTTATGTAAATACCTTCTACCGAAGCTACTTAATCTATATAGAAGGTTTAATAACCTATTAGGATACTAACGGGTCTTTATTTAAGTCAAAGACTTAGACCGGTTAGTTTGAAAGATACTTAACAGTTCAAAACGCTAGATTAAGCAGAGAACGGAATGGAATGTGATCTAGACCCGGCAAGTTTGGATACTTATATAATATGGGTAAACTAAACACATTCTGGATTTTGAAGATTTAAGGATAAGGTTAAACCCATTTCGGATAATTCATGTAAACTAGTTACATAACCCGAACCGAATGCGTAAATGCATAACGGGCAACCAAATGAACCATATACAAGTCCCACATGTTATTAGGCTTAGAATATGTTAATACATCAGTAGGATGTTAACATATATGCCCAAAAAGTATTTAAAACCAATTTAAGTCCTGAAAGGGCATTTTGGTCATTTTAAGATTTATAAAAGAGGTTTTTAAGTAAACTGACATTCTGGTCTAAAACATTCAGTAAAAATATTTATTTTATGATGTTAAAATAGTAGGATATCATACATATGTGTGGTTTACCATTTATGGCCAAATTATGCCCCGAAAGGGTATTTTGGTCATTTCACATATGCTTTTAAGGACATAATTGGAAGTCTGAGTTCATGAATTATACCTACTGTAAAAATATTAAAATTTATTTATAAAATCATTAGGTATCAAGTCTTAGGTGTTAAATATGGTTTTAAACCATACTATGCACCTAATTAGCGAAAGAGTCGATAATTGACGATATTTGAAATGTTTATGTGATTCTGAGATTTTGATCAGCCTTGAATGTTAAAAATATTTTATTTTTCATATCAAATCAGTAGAAAAAAGTTTGGCATGTTAATCATATGTAAATCACATTTTTTTAGCTAAAAGGGCATTTTCGTCAATTAAGTAATTTATACAAGAACTCTAAGTTAGGATCAGTATATAATCTGACCCAATATTCCAAAAATTCCTAAAAATGATATCTTAACAGTAGGTAATGAGTTTCGGTTCAAATTCTATGTTTAAACATGTATTATGCAAAATAGCGTAATTTAATTAATAAAAAGTTCAATTTTACGATATCTTGCATAACATTGTTTTGAGACCAGAGAACCATGTCAAATTAATTTAGACATGCTTATATATCAGTACTTAACCTTTCTATATGTTCACATATTCAAAAATCTCATTTTTTTGCTAGAAAGGGCATAATGGTCAATTATAAGCATAATAACGGAAACTAGCATATAATCCAAAATATTAATGACCAGGTAATATAACTCCAGAGGGTTATATTACAATGTAAGATGGTCCTAATGGAAGCTTAAAACATAGAAGAATTAAGCTCAATCGGGTCAGAACTGAAAGTCAAAGCAAAAGTCAAGCTTTTGCGACATTCGGTTGCGAACCGACCCTAAACTCAGAATTGTCGGGTTGAACATGCTTAGACATGTTCTAATATTATTTACCAAGCAATTTAAGTGATAAAATATGGTTTATACCTTCTGTTTTATCAGATTATACTTTTATTTAAAAACTTGACTAGTTTGCCTTTTTAATGAAATAGTTTGACCCGGCAATTAACTAAGCAAACAAGAAAATTAGGAGGTGCCCTATTGAGGGATTAACACCTACCTAATTATGGTCACAAAGCCATATTCGCCTCGAACAATGGCTGGACCGTTTAGATCTAAACCGAAGGTCAAAGCTATTTTGCGATAACTTTGACTTTTCGGTTTTTAAATAATAAAACTGAACTAAAGAGGGGGCTAAGATAGTTACAAAGGGTCCTAGCAATCTTTTCTACTAGAATGAGCTTCCTTTATAGTCAGGAATCCCAGAATTGAGAGAAGAAGTGATAATTTGAAGTGTGGAAGTGAAATGGTTCAACATGAGTGCCCTTTTATATGTGAAGATCATGATCTAAGATCATCACAGGTGTAATGGGAGTGTTTAGGATCATTCCAGGTGTCCTAGTGGTATTCTAAAACCATTAACAAGCTCCAGGTATCGAGTTTCAGGTGAGTAAGGCGGTGCAACAGGCTGCAACAAGAAGCTTTCCACTATTTTCTGATCTGGCACTCTCTCGCGGGCCGCGTAGATGTTAAGGGGAGTCTACGCGCCTCGCGACAACCTTGTCTTCAGGTGAAAATTGTTTCTAGTTTGGCAGTTTCAGTCCCTGGTCCTTTATAACTTTTATAACTATCATTTTAGGCATAAATAGTCCTTGTAGTTAGTTTGTAGAGGATCATGGGAGTGTAATCAAACTCCGTTAGGCCTGGTTTTGATAACAATCACCTAATTCACAAGTTTTTGTACGTTGACGCTTTTAACCCTTGTTCTTGGAAATTTGCATAACGATCTCCAAACCACGTGAAACTGATATCACTTATTCTTGAGAGTATATTTGAATACTACGAAGCCCTGGGTTCGTTAAAAGGTCACTCAGAGGTCAGAATTAACATGTTGACACGTTTAACCCCCGTAGTTTATAATCTTTCGATTATTTTCACAAACGGCTTCTTATATCCGAATAATTATTCGTTGAAGGATATATTCTTCGTGTGTGGTCATTCAGAGGCACAAGTTTGGCATGTTGACACTTTTAGTCCCTTCGCATACATAATTTCATCGTTTGACAACTTTAGTCCTTCAACTCAAACTTTCACGTGTTTAGAGTTTAGGACACGTGTCTTTACATAAATGGGCACGTTTTTACGAAGTGTTCCATCCTCACCCCCTTAAAAGAAATCTCGACCCTGAGATTTACCAAAATAAATGAGGGTACTTCTGTTGCATAGTGGAGTCAACCTCCCACGTATATTCAGGGCCTCTACGGGCATCCCATTTAACTTTCACTATAGGCACGTGTTTCCTTCGGAGCTTTTTAACCTGTCGATCCTCGATCGATATAGGTCTTTCAACAAACCTTAGGCTTTCATTAATCTGTACATCTTTATGAGACATTGCTAGCGATTCATCAGCTAGACATTTCTTTAAATTACAGATGTGGAACACATTGTGTATTCCACTAAGCTCCTGAGGCAAGTTTAGCTTATAAGCTACATTGCCGACACATTCGATGATTTTGAATGGTCCGATATACCTTGGGCTTAGCTTTCCCTTCTTACCAAAACGTATCACACCTTTCCAGGGTGATACTTTTAGTAAGACTTTGTCGCCTACCTCAAACTTTAGAGGTTTTCGCCTTTTATCTGCATAACTTTTCTGCCTATCTCTGGCAACTTTTAGGCGATCACGAATCTGGACAATCTTGTCCGTTGTTTCAAGGACTATCTCAGGTCCTGATAACTGAGCTTCTCCTACTTCCGCCCGACAAACATGTGTTCTGCATTTCCTCCCATATAATGCCTCAAAAGGCGCAGTCTGAATGCTAGTATGGTAACTATTGTTATAGGAGAACTCGATCAACGGTACGTGGTCATCCCAGCTACCACCCAAATCAATAACGCATGCATGAAGCATGTCTTCCAAAGTTTGAATTGTACGTTCACTTTGCCCATCCGTTTGAGGATGGTAGGCTGTACTAAAATTCAAATGAGTGCCTAATGATTGTTGGAAACTTTTCCAAAAATGAGAGGTGTATCTAGTATCTCTATCAGATATAATAGATACTGGCACTCCGTGGGGGGATACAATCTCATCCACATACAATTGTGCTAGCTTGTCAGAGCTATGAGTTTCCTTAATGGGTAAGAAATGTGCTGACTTAGTCAGTCTGTCAACTATGACCCATATAGTATCATTTCCATGCGTTGTTTTAGGTAACTTGGTTATAAAATCCATGGTTACCATCTCCCACTTCCATGTGGGAAGTTCCGGCTGTTGTAGCAAACCTGACGGCTTTTGATGTTCAGCTTTAATCTGAGCACATGTCAGACATTTAGCTACATGTATGGCTATAGATTTCTTCAATCCTATCCACCAATAATTGGCTTTCAAATCTTGATACATTTTGTCACCTCCGGGGTGAACTGAGTATCTGGAGTTATGAGCCTCCTGGAGAATTACATCTCTAAGTCCTCCATAAATAGGAACCCAGATCCTATTATTCAATCTGAGGATTCCATCCTTACCCAATCTGAGGATTCCATCCTTACCAGGTGTCAACTGTTCAGCAGTTATACCTAATTTCTCATTTGGAAGATTAGTTTCCAAAATAGCTTCCTTCTGAGCAGCTAACAGCCTTTCATTCAAGCTGTTCTTAAGTTCAATACTCTTGGTATTAATCCGTATAGGTTTAATTCTTTCTTTTCTGCATAATGCATCTGCGACTACATTCGCTTTACCATGATGGTAGCGAATTTCACAATCGTAGTCATTTAGAGTCTCCATCCAACGGCGTTGCCTCATATTAAGATCCTTTTGATTAAATAAGTGTTGGAGACTTTTTTGATCCGAATATATCACGCATTTGGTTCCATATAGGTAACGTCTCGATAACTTAAGTGCAAATACAACGACACCCAACTCCAAATCGTGGGTGGGGTAATTCTTTTCATGCACCTTTAGTTGTCATGATGCATAGGCAATCACATTGCCTTTCTGCATAAGCACACAACCCATAATGGTGTGTGAAGCATCACAGTGCACGACAAATTCTTCTATCCCCTCAGGCAATGTCAACACAGGAGCATTGCTCAATTTCTGATTAAGAATCTCAAAAGACTCTTTTTGTTTAGGACCCCAATCAAACTTCATATTTTTACGGGTCAGGGTAGTTAATGGTGCAGCTATTCTTGAGAAGTTCTTAATGAATCTTCCCAGCTAATCCCAGAAAGCTGCGAATCTCTGTAGGCATCTTTGGTGCTTCCCAGTTCATTATTGCTTCTATCTTAGCGGGATCCACTTGGATACCACGCTCGCTCACTACATGTCCAAGAAATTGGACTTCACGAATCCAGAATTCGCACTTAGAGAATTTAGCATACAGCTTCTCCTTTTGTAGCAATCCAAAGATACATCGGAGGTGTTTCTCATGATCTGCTTGATTACGAGAATAGGTAAGTATGTCGTCTATAAAGACGATGACAAACCTATCTAGGTATGGCTTGCAGACTTGATTCATGAGGTCCATGAATGCTGCCGGTGCGTTAGTGAGCCCGAAAGGCATCACCAAGAACTCGTAGTGGCCATACCTCGTTCTAAACGCTGTTTTAGGTACATCTTCAGTTCTAACCTTTAGTTGATGATATCCTGATCTTAAATCAATCTTCGAGAAGAAGCTCGCCCCTTGAAGTTGGTCAAACAAGTCATCGACCCTGGGCAATGGATAACGATTCTTGATTGTTACCTTGTTTAGCTCGCGATAATTAATGCATAGACGCATTGAACCATCCTTCTTTTTCACAAATAATATAGGAGATGAGCTGGGTTGTATAAAGCCCTTTTCCAATAAATCATTAAGTTGAGTTTTCAATTCTTTCATCTCTGTTGGAGCTAAACGGCAGGGAGCTCGTGCAATCGGTGCGGCTCCTGGCAGGATGTCTATCCTGAATTCGACTTGCCTCTCAGGAGGTAACCCAGGTAGTTCATCAGGAAAGACAACAGGGTATTCAGAGATGATTGGAATGTCTTCAATCTTGGGTTTTGGTTCATCAACTATCACATGTGCCATGTAGATGACACATCCGCTCTTCAGACACTTGGATGCCTTAAGTATGGATACATTGTCGGGCAAACCATAGTGTGTATCTCCATGAATGGTGACTACCTCACCTGATGGGGTTTTGATGTTAACTAGTTTCTTATCACAGTCAATTTAGGCTTGGTTATGTGACAACTAGTCCATCCCTAAAACTACATCAAACCCAGCCAATTTCATTGGCAAAAGAGATAGCGGAATAAAATGATTCTTAATGGATATGAAGCATCCATCAAGAAGAGTTGAAGCGGTTTCTAAGGTACCATCTGCGAGTTCTACCTCATATTTAATGTCTAGAGTTTTAATACGGAGATTCAGTAACTTACTAAACTTATGGTCTACAAAAGACTTATCAGCACCTGAATCAAATAAAACTCTAGCATAAATATCATTAATGAGAAAGGTACCTGTTATAACGTTATCGTCATTCACCGCCTACCTGGCGTTCATCTGAAAAACCCTAGCATTGGTTTTCTTTGCCTCATAAGGCTTCTTGGTATTCTAACGGCAATTAGTCTTAATGTGCCCTTTTTCATTACAATCATAGCAGGTTGCATCCTTCAAGTTTCGGCACTCCAGAGTTTTGTGCCCTTTCTTTTTGCAGATTCCACAAGGCTTAGCTTGTGGATCCTGATTGTACTTCCCAAAGTGCCTCTTATCACAAACCTTGCACCTGGGTTTGTCACCAGGCCGACCTTTGTTAAACCCAGAACTACCCTTCTTCTTCTTATTCGATTGATGAGATTGGTCATCTTCTCGTTTTCTCTTCCCGTTCTCAGTGATCCTCCTTGACTTGCTTCTTATTGCATCAAGGGTCAGAGACAGTGAAAGATCCACAACAGATCTATAAGAAGTAGGCTTAGAAGCCTTAACATTTCCCTTGATTTCAGGGGCTAAACCACCAATAAAACGCGCAATGCGTTTTGGCTCTGGAGTGACCAAATACGGGACAAGTCGAGACATCGAGTTAAAACTAGTAACATAAGACCTACAATCCAGATCTTTCATGACCAATGTAAGAAATCAATATCCACTTTCTCTACATCATGTTGAGGGTAGTAAGTATCTTTTATAAGCTCAACAAATTCAGCCCAAGAAAGGTTATATAGGGGAATCTTTCCTGTGGATTGCACTAAAGCTTTCCACCATGCTAGGGCGTCACCCTTGAAGGACTGTGACACAAACTTAACAATGTCCTTCTTGGCACACCTACTGATATCAACCACTGTTTCCATCTCATCCAACCATTTCATGCAATCAATAGCTCCCTTTTCCCCAGTGAAATCTCTTGGTTTACAAGATACAAAGTATTTGTAGGTACAACCCTTGTTGTACCTGGGAGTCTGATTCAGCACGATATTTTGAGGTTCAGATCTTTGATTGGATGAATGTTATGAATCATCCTTTCTTGAAGTATGCTGTTTTGAAAGGGTATTTGAATGAGTTTTAGATCGAACATTGCTTGGTTCCTTAAACTTCTCATTCACAGCTTGAGCAACTGCTGTTTTTATCATGGCCTGAAGTTCGGCGCTGGTAACATTTATTTTCGTATTATTATTGTCTCCTTCCACAGGATGACTATTAGCTTCATCAGAGCCAGCCATGATTTGAGCACTAAATTCAAGCAATAATGATTTATTTAGATCATATATTGAATCATCACATCTGATGATTAAATGGTCATGGTATTAATAAACCATATAGACCATTTTAAATAATAATTCAAAATCTATTTGATCATGATTTTCCTAGGCTACAAATGAACCATTATGGGCAATCAAGTAGGACACGATCCTTTATATTTATCAGACAGGGGACATAAGTCACAACTGTCAAGGCCGTATAGACATTTTCATATAGCACAAGGCTCGTCTCGAAGGACATTCAAATGGCACATAAGGCCTTGTCACTAGGACAATTAAAACATAATCAACGATTCCTTGGATCAGTGATTTCTAAGGGTTGAACATAGTTCATCGCCTTTTTTTAACAAGAAGTTTATAAAATAAAACTATCATTGTCATGAATACACCTTCGCCCGTAGGCATACACCTCAAATGGATGTTTTGATGTAAACATCATATTTGATGTTAATAGCCACGATTCATATTGATCATATATAGGCTATGTAGGTGGCTTGGAAAGATCCAAGTACTTTTGGAAGCTAGTGTGATTTCTCATGTCACACTGCTAAGAGTGTTAACACGTTTTTCAGATGTTAACAGGGAATTATTGTCTTAAAAAGGTTATACCATTATAGCCATTAATATTTTTGGCTAGGTTATACCTTTAAGAACTTCTTTTGAAATTTCCTTGGCAGATCAATTTAAAATTGAAATGATAATTGCATGATGATGTAATAAAGTACACATATAAAAATCTCAAGAGAAATTCCATTAAAATTCTAACGATTACAAGAATGCCCTAAACGGGTCTTCAAAAGGAACAACTGTCCACGCAGGGACTAAAGAAAGAAAAAAAGTCCACGCAAGGACTAAATACAGAAATGAAATGTCCACGGAGAGACTTAATTGAAATTACAATACAAAATAAAATAAAAACTTCTACTTCTTCTTGCCCTTTATGAAGTTCGCAAGACCTTTAAGAAATTTGTTATCGCGTTCCTCCGCTTTCTATTCAACCTGATCCAACCTCTGTAGAATTTGTTGTGTTTGCACATGTGGAGGTAGAGGTGAGGGTTGCTGTTGATAAGGAGGGTATTGATACCCATGCACGGGATACCCAGATGGGTATGATGAAGGAAACGGTGACGGGTAAAGGGCGTTAAAGTGAGCTGCCTCAAGATATGGATCCTAGGAAGGAGCTTGGTAATCATAACCAGTATGAGCTTGATACTCAAACGGGTTATACCCAGACGAACCTGGGTAAGTTGGTATCGGGTTTTCATAACCCGTTGGCGGTGGCGGTGGTACATAAGTAGCTGGCGGGGGATCATTTTCCGGCACCGAGTGAGAAGGTCCACCCATTTGTGGATCTTCGAGGATAGGAGGGTAAGTGCTTGAAGCTTTTGGGGAACTGAATCTCGGTCCCCCTCGCACGGATATCTGTGCATTTCTCCTTCGCCTTGGTGGCTCGGGAGGTGGTTGTGGTGGTAGTTGAGGTGGTTCCTCAACAGGCAATGGCGGTGGAGTAACCGCTTAAAGATACGGTTCCTCCAATGGAGGTTGTGGAGGAGAGTGATCGAAATGTCGCTCTCCGGTCAAAGATAATATTTATAAGCCCTATTTACCCTTAACAAATAGCTAGTGGTAGTAAGGGGTCGAACCACGAAGAGTATGTGGTTTGCGATTGGATTTGGATGAATTCTTAAAAGATGTCACAAATTATGAAGCTTGCTATCTTGTTTTTGTGTATTTTTGTTTGATTGAAAAGATGTGAATTGAAAGTACTAAAGTAATTGGGTTGATAACTACTAATGATTAACAATTGCAAAAATGTAATTAAAGGTTTAAACAATATAGAGAAAACAAGGCTCACACCCGGTTCGGTAATTGCAATCCTAGGGTTCTTACAGGTTTTAAATTTGATTTACTTGAATATGTTATTAACGGATTTCTATCATCAAAGCTTAGGTGCCAATTGCTATCAACGCATATCACGGACCACAATGCACTTCGTTACTTCGGAGAAGTAAAACCTTTTGAATGACAAGGCATAATTGTACAAACTTGTTTCGCAAAGTCAAATTTCATAACTCACTCGGCAATTCACAAATATAGTTCAAATGCAAGACAATTGTCAATCAATTCAAATACAATTCAAGTTGTCACAAAATCAAACTAAAACATTGTTCAAAACCCTAGACTTACAATAACCTACACCGGGGTGAAACTTCCAAGGAATTAGCCGTGCATGATCGATAGGACTTGATCACCGGATGAAGAGAGCTTGAACATCATCATCTTGAAGCCTTGAAGTGGTGGAAATAGTGATTAGGGTTTGGAATGATTGATGGTGATGAATGGATTGGAAAGGTGAATGATGATTATGAATGATGATTGTGTTCTTGATAATTCGGATGATGTGTGATGTTGAATATGGATTGGTGATGAAAAAATCGGTGAGAATAGGCTCCAAGATCAATTCAAAACTCAAAATAATGTGTAACTCCCCCGCATTGATTGCCCCCGATGTCTTTGATTCGTTCCCAATGTGTAGAAACAAAAAACTCGCGTTGGAAGATTGGGAGGCCGTCGGCGACGGCCTCATGCCCCGTCGGCGACGCCTCATGCTTTTCCTGATATGGCCGACGGCCAAATTCACTGTCTACGGACAGTTCTAGCGACGGTTTTTTACATAAGCCGTCGGCGATGGCCCATATGGGCGTCGGCGACGGTGCCTAGAAGTTGTTTTCTCCGTTTTTCCACTATTTTGAGTCCGGTTGACCCGTTTCGCTTCCCGGTGGCTTGTTTTTCATCTCGGTGACCCGAAAAGCTTCCAAAAAGCTCCTTTAACTCCGCTAGACCTGGAAATTACATATCTAATCAAAAGTAGGCTATTCGAAATTAAAACTTGTGTAAAAACATCAAATTAAACAATTACGATCATCGGTTTTCGACCACGTATCACATCCCCACACTTGCCTTTTGCTTGCCCTCAAGCAAATCTGTTTTTCACTTTCACGTGGGTCGAACAACGAATACACTCCCCATTCCCGAGACAAAGGTTAAGGTCAATTGTCATACAAAAGTTCAAACTCTTTACAATTTTCAACATATTTAATGGTAAAGTGAATTCACATATAAAATAGTTGTCCAAGATTAACCCGCCTGTGAAACCAACAAATCATGCATATCCCTCACAATGTTCTCTCCACTCGGTTTATAAATTGGCTAATTTTTATAATGTATTAGTACTTCAAAGAATAATCGCTCAAAACCGATTAGAACACGTACCCGCATAGGCTTGCAACTCAATTATTCTCCACCACCGATCACGAATACCAAGCACAAGTCATAAGGTCTTTGTAAGGGTTGTAATGGGGCTAGGTTAAGGGTAGGAAATAGGAAATTTTTAAAGTGGCTAAGGTGATGAAAATTCGATTTTTATTACAATTGACTACTCTAAACAAAACTAAACTATAAACACCACTACGAGGCAACAACTTTAGCCTTTTATTCAACAACCACTAACTTCATATTTTTGTTCTTTTCTCAATTATTTTCAATTCTTTTTCATAACATTTTCTGATTTTTCTCTTTTTTTTAAATGAAAAATAGGAAGAAATTTATGAACTTTTTGTAAAGGGACTATATACATTTAAAAATATTAAAAATCTTTTTGTAATTTTTTTATAAGTTAAATTTTGAAAACACGAAAACCGTTAACGGTCCTACCCCCCCCCCCCCCGAAAGGTCGTGTATTGTCCTCAATGCACATAAGAAAGTCTAAAAACATACCTTTTGTCTTCAAGACCCGTTCATGATATCCGGACTTCATACAATCAAGAGGGTTAGTACAAAACGAGAACGATTAACACAAAAATACTCACACAATTAAATAAATTGTACATAACTTTACAAAACTCATTACTGGTCCTTTCAGTTGACCTCATAAGTAGGCACACTTACCACGAAGTTCACCAACTCCACATTCTCATCCTTTTTATCATTGTTACCGTCAAGGAACGGTTTAAGGCGATGCCCATTAACCGTTTGCTTCGACCCATCCTTCGGGTCCTTGATTGTAACATCTCCGAGTTTCCCGACCTGTGTAATCACGTACGGGCCCATCCATTTGCTCTTGAGCTTATCGAGAAAGTATTTAAGCCATGAATTGTAAAGCCAAACCTTTTGATCCACCTCGAACTCTTTCGGCTTTAACTTTGCGTCATGTGCCTTCTTCATGTCATCCTTATATTTTGAAGCACACTCATACGCTTCTTCCTGAAGCTCTTCCAACTTGCAAAGCTTTAACTTTCGCTCCTTTCCTGCATCGTCATATTTCATGTTAACCTCTTTGATAGCCCACCAAGCACGATGCACAAGTTCAACCGGTAAATGACAATTTCACCCATAAACTAAGCGATAAGGTGTAGTTCCAATAGGTGTTTTATGAGCCGTTCTATAAGCCCATAAAGCATCATTCAACTTCGTTGACCAATCCTTTCGGTAGGGTCATTAACGGTTTTTGTGTTTTCAAAATTTAACTTATAAAAAATTACAATAAGATTTTTAATATTTTTTAGGATTTTTAAATGTATATAGTCCCTTAACAAAAAGTTCATAAATTTCTTCCTATTTTTCATTAAAAAAATATAAAATAAAAAAAATAAAAAATGGGTTTTATAGAGACCGTCGCCGACGGCGAAGTTATGCGTCGCCTACGGTGCCTCAAAACTTCTGTGGCCCAAATATCTCCGTAGGCAGCAAGTTAGGCCGTCGGCCCTTTGTCAACATTTGTGCACCGTCGCCGACGGACACACCAACCGTCGCCAACGATTCTTGTAAAGTTGTCCGATGCTGATTTGTTTATTTGGTGTAAGTTCGAACGAAATCACCCATACCACCATAAAAACTTGACCCAAATCAGTTTTTAACCACACAAGTGACCCGAAATCAACCCAACATCATCTTAACTCTGATAGTTTCGTGAAACACCTGTCCAATCTCTCTCTTGAACTTCATCTTCCTCAACCTTTTTCCCTAAGAACCCTAATCTTGCACTTCTCAAAACTTCTTCAAATCTACACCAAATCCAGTGATTCTTGAGCCTATTTCGCGTAAATTTTCGAGAGGAAAAAAACCCCTGTTACGGTTTTCATCAATTCTTGCTCGTTTGCAAGATTTCTGGGCGTGATTTCTAGGGTTTTTGAAGAATGTTCATCAAATTTCTTGCTTTGCACTTTTTCTTAGTTTCTCTTGTTCATCTGCATCAAAAGTATGGAATTTCATTCAATTTATGCATAATTATCATATGGATTGTTGATTTCTTTCGAAATTTTAAGCTTATTGTTTAAGAGTAGGTTGTTTATCATAATGTATGATGTTTTAGCATAAATTTAAGAATGATTACGTGATTCGGGTGGGATTTGAACATGCTTTAGTCTTAGTGGGGTGATTACACTAGATTTTTGCATGATTGAGCATAGTTGTGATGTTGAATATTGTTGAAACCATGAAACTTTGAGAAATTTTGTGAATAAACATGTTAAATTGATATGTAGATGCTAAAATGTGCGACTTTGGAAGTTTAAAAAGGCGATTTTACATCTAGTTATTGATTGAAATTCAACATCATAAATTATGTTCAAAGTTTGCGATTGTTTGAAGATTTGGGTGTGCTAATTGTTCTTTTGTCTTTTGATTGTAGCTATGTTCAGAGGAAGAAAGAGATAAAAAACTTTCGGACAAGGTTCATCTTCTAGAGCCGGTTCAGGCTCGGGGCATTATCAAAGACGCTGGGAACAGTTAAGCAATGTGGAAGAAGATGATGGGCAACTCTATCGACAGGATTGGGATTGGGAGGAGGCCAAGAATAGTCGGTCGACCTCAGTATGGAAAGACGAAAAGCATAAGGCTCTTTCCCGGTACAAAAACAAAAGATTAGAGGCAAAGATGTGGAAGATGAAAATGGTCACGGGTGTTTCAAAGGCATAAGGCATCCACTTTTCCACAGATGAAGTTGTTGGCTAGTAAGTGTTGAGACAATGTCTCGTACCAAGCTCTCGGGGCCTGGTGTAAACCATACAGCGCTTTATCCAGCAAATAAACCTTGTCTTTGTGGATTGGATCGGTGAAGCCCGGTGGCTGTCCGACATATACCTCCTCTTTTACCTTCCCATAGAGAAACGCCGATTTAACATCTAGCTGATAAACTTTGAAATTTTTCCAAGATGCAAATGCTAGGAAGATTCTGATCGCTTCAAGTCTAGCAACTGGAGCATATACTTCAGTGAAATCTATACCCTCGTGCTGATTGAAACCCTGGACTACGAGTCGAGCTTTGTTATGAATAATAACCCCTCGATCATCTCTCTTGCACTTGAACACCCACTTGGTGTTTATCTTCCTTTGACCATCAGGCAATTCTACCAATTTCCATACTCCTAGCTTCTCAAACTGACTCAGCTCCTCTTGCATCGCATTGACCCAAGAATCTTCAGTAAGCGCCTCCTTATAAGTTCTCGGTTCAATCTGCGAAATAAAACAACTATGTGAAAATTCAGTTTGTAACGGAGCAACTGTTGAATAAAAACAAGTAAGTCCTTGGTCAATTTGTCGTCTTGTGCGGACGCCTGATTGTAATTCTCCAATGATCAGCTCTTCTGGATGGTACGAAAGAGTTCTCGGCATCACCTCGCCTGGAACATCTACCTCGCCTTCCAGATTAGTAACATTCTGATTTGCACCTTGTTCACTGACTTAATTTGTTTGACTTGAAATCTGAATTTGCTCTCCCTCAGAATCTGAATCACCACGATTGAATACTGGCATGCTATCAGATTCTTGATTATCATTGACTGTCGTCTGATTATCATGAGCAACTTCATTTTGTTGAATATCATCATGTTCTCCAGCATTGCTTGGACCTGCTTCATCATCATTTGAAGTTTGTTGTGGTCGCTTTGAATACTCAGCTGGGAACCTTTCCGGCGAAGACTCATACTCTCTCAGAATATCCAACTCGTCAAAGAAAACTTCTTCTTCTTCTTCTTCTTCTTCATCGAATGATTTCCACAATGTATCATAATCATAACGCCATCCTTCACCAAGATAATGAGGTAGCATGTTATAACCTTGACACTCAACATTATATGCTTCGATAATATTCTTGTAATCTGGAACAAAAACTCGTTTCATTGGACTTGCATATCCTACAAAAATTCCTTCAATGCTCTTTGGACCAAATTTACCATGAGGTTCTATAACCGTGCAAGGAGACCCAAACGGTTCTAGATACTTCAGGTTCGGTTTGCGTTTGTTAATCAGCTCGAAACATGTCTTGTTGAATTTCTTCACTGTAAGAACCCGGTTGAGTGTATAGCATGCGGCTGACACTGCTTCTGCCCAAAAATTGATTGGAAGTTTTGAATCAGCAAGCATCGTCCTAGCCGTTTCAATTAGCGTCCTGTTCTTTCTTTCAGCTACTCCATTTTGTTGTGGAGTGTAAGGAGCACTAAATTCATGCAAAATACCTCTCTCATCACAAAATTCTTCCATTTGGTTGTTCTTAAACTCAGTACCGTTGTCACTTCTGATTCTTCTAATACGAGTTTGGTACAAATTTTCAATTTTTCTGAACAACCCCATCAAACTTTCAAACGTCTCATCCTTTGTTTTCATAAAAGATACCCAAGAAAATCTCAAAAAGTCGTCTGTGACAACTAGACAATAGAGATCACCGGTTACACTTTTGACATTCACTGGACCAAAAAGATCCATGTGAATTCTTTCTAACGGCTTCGAGATAGAATTCATTTTCTTTCCAGGGTGAGATTTCTTTTTCTGCTTTCCTTTAATACAACTAATGCATTCTCCTTCTAGATGAAAACCTTTTAGATGAACTCCTTCTACTAAATCATTATGTACCAAGTAGTTCATTTTTCGTAAGTGAATATGTCCCATCTTTCTGTGCCATAATTGTGATTCCTTTTTAGTTGCTTTTGACACAAAACAATGAGCCTGACCCGTGGTTGTAGTTGCTACACTCATGTCCAACACGTACAGATCATTTACTCTTGGTGCTCTCATGATAACCCATTCTTCAGGGATAACGAATCCTGGTTTTAAGATCAAACATTCTTTGTCTGTAAAGTGCGTTGTATACATACGATCACAGATCTGAGAAATACTTAGAAGATTGTTTTCAAGCTCGGCGATGTAGTTAACTCTCTCAAACGTAACAATCCCATTGGATAACATTCCTTCACCAACTATTCTACCACCTTGGTTGCCTGCGAAACCTACATATCCTCCATTAAACCCTCTCACATCGTACAGTAGGGTCTTCTTCCCCGTCATGTGCCGAGAAGCTCCACTATCCATAATCCAACGTGAAACGGATCTTGGAAGCTCCTGCACATATCATACAAACTTAGTTAGATTTTGATGCTACCCAAGCCTCTTTTGACTCAGGTAACTTGACATTTAAATGAGTTTTTGCAATGTAAAGTGGCGGAAAATTCTTGTCGTTCATCTTTAAGCTTTCCTCAGATCCAATCTCAACCTTTTTGTATAAGAAAAATTTGTCGTTTTGTGGTTGACTCGATGATTGGTCATTCTTTGGTACATCTTTCTTCTCAAGTTTCTCATAATAATCCAAAGGTACATACATTTTCTTGTTTGAAGATGATTGTTTTGCTGTCTCAGACACCTTTGGTTTTGAAGAATTTGATTCCTTTACAACTGATTTTGGCTTCCATGCTTGTTGAGACGAAGCAACCCGTTTATACAATTTGTCAGTTTTAGTTACCACATTCTTTACGGGTTCAGTTTTGAATTTTGTATTCTTATTTTTCAAAATTTTCTCAACAACCATTGGAGCTTTGCCTTTTGCATCAACCTTCTTCTTTTGACTCTCAACAACGTCAGACTTAGGCTTAAAGTTGGTGCACTTTCGTGCAATGTGCCCAACTTTGTTGCACTTAAAGCATGTACGAGTATCAACTACCCGACTTGTGCCTTTGGTCTGAGGCTGTGAGGCCTTCTTTTCAAAGAATTCCTCATTTGATTTTGAAAAAATCTCAGATTCTTCGTCAGAAAGTGAACTTGAACTCGATACAAACACCTTTTTCTCAACAAACTTCTTGTTTTGAACATTCCTTCTTTGATAATTCTTACTACCCTGATATCCACCCGACCATCTGTTTTGTTTGTTGTTATAAAAACGCGGTGGTACAACAGGTTTTTTATAGTAAGCTTTGTCTTTTTCAAAATTCAATTGCCTCTTCGAATTTCTCAAACCTTCAATTTCCGAAATATCAATCTCAATCAATTTAAAAACATTTTTCAATTTTCCCACATTCACATTTTCCAAAGGAAATTCAAGATCCGAATACAACTTATTAGATCCCGCCATCTAATACATCACAACAGCAGGTTCATCATTTAAGTTGTTTTTGGACTTTGATTTCGGAATGTATTTATCCAGAAAACATTCATCATTCTCTACTGAATCACTATCAGATTTTAGAACATTTTCAACAACATTTTTAACCACTTGAGACTGAATACTATCATCAGATGATGATGAAGAAAATGTAACATCAATTGACTCTGGAAGTTTTATTTCATTTGTTTCATACTCATCATTAACCAACCCTGAATTTTTATTTGAATAATTGTTTAGAACAGGTGGTGGAACCTGATGAAACCCAACCCCAGTTCCATCAAAATATACATATTCGCCTGCTTTGTTCTTTCCAATCGGTTTAGGAACAATATGTTGAAGAACAAAACTTGCGGAGCTGTAACTGTTCAATTTCAACTGAATGCGTTCATTTTCAATTTTAGCTTCTTGAAACTGAAGCTTCAACTTAGCAATTTCATCCAGTTGTTGGTTGATTAACTCTTCTTTAACCCTAAGAACACCTTTTAATTGCACATTTTCTGTACATGTCTTACCATTTCTTTCATCAAAATCTTTCACCGTTCGTTTTAGCTTCTCAAAATTTTCTGAAAGTTGACGATTTTCATGAATCAACTTTTCGTTTTCTTTCCTAACTCTTTCTACTTCAATTTTATCATTTTCGATTTTCTCAGTTAGTTCTTTTATGCGATCATTTGAAGCTTTTAACATTTTATCACGGTTTAAGATCTGATCCTCCACATCTCTGACTCTTTTTGTCAGATCCTCAATCTTTTTACCACTGTGGTAAGTAATTGTACTACAAACCTTGCAGTTTTTCATGCAATTTTTGCAGTCGCTCTCAGTTTTATCTTTCTTACATGACTCTTTGATAGAATCATTCTGACTGACCTTGTTTTTGGACTCAGTGCCAGAACCAGAAACTACCTCTAGTTCTTTCGCAGCGAACACTTTGTCAGCCATTTTCTTCAGATTCTCAGCGGTAAACTCTTGTGTCGTATCAATAATCCCATTATCAATTTTCTTTAGCTACTGCTCTTTCTCCTTTTCTTTCTCTTTTTCTTCAACTTTTTCAGCTTCTCCTCCTCCCCACCATTCTCTCTGTAAGGATTCTTCTTCTTCAGCAACTTGTTTGATGACAGTTTCAAGATCAATAGTCTTTGAATCAACAGCTATGTTACCATCGGGATCTAGGTAACATTCTCTATCAGCATCCCATCTTTTCGCTATCTTTGCTTCATTGAATATACGAGACATTCTAACCATCCTGTCTACAGCTTTCGCCTTCCTGCTGATGTATTTCTCTTTTTCATTTCTGCTATCTCTGAAAGGAACAGGTTTTACGACAAACGCATAACCTACTGCATCCTCCTCTGGTAACACATCGCTCCAATCGTATCCCTCGTCATCATGAATAACAGCAAGAGCTCTTGATTTTTCTTTGGGGGTATCTTCAAGTTGTTTCATTCTGGGAGGTTCAGATTTGTTTTGATGGTAGATAGCTCTTTTGTAGTAATCCTCTCTGAATGGATTTGCAGTATCATCACCAGGTGCGTTTCGACATTCGTGTTTAAAATGTCCCTTTTGTTTACATCTGAAGCACGTGACCTTTGATTTATCAAACCCTAGTTTGGTGGAAGGTCCGCCAATTGAATGTCTGCCCGTAATCTCTATGAACCTTTGGGCTCGTCTGACCGCACTAGCCATACACCACCTGATGTCGATCAACTCCATCTCTTCTGGGTCGATCTGGTCATAATCCTCCTTGGTGAGGTTTGTGTTTCCAATCTTACCTGCAACCAGGCTCTCGTACGACTCTAGAACAGACGCTAAGAACACCATTTGTTGTTTTGCTGATTCCTCACTGAAGTTTTGTGCATTCTTCAGATCTACAGCAATATTACACTGGAATAGATTCTTCGGAACAGATTGGCTTGGAGTTGTTGATGATGAACCACTATGAAAACCACTGCTCAGACTTTCTTGATTTGACTTGTAAGAACCTTCAGCTGAGAAAGCTGTTTTAGGAGACACATTCTTCGGAATTCCATCTCCTCTGTAATATAAACCAACATTCTGTTGATATGAAGAATGATTGACTTTGAAAGATTTCTTGATCTCCAGCTCATGGCTTTCTAGTCTTTCAATCAACAAATCAACCGTCAGTTTCTCCGACTCGATAGTATTCTTCAGCATCAATGCAAAGTATTGCCAGTCATTGTCATCCGGCAATGAGTCAAACAGCTTATCAACAAGTTCTTCTCGAGAATAAATGATTCCATGTCTTGCCAGTTCCATTTTCAGATGTCCGAATCTTTCAATCATCTTAGAAACATACTCATTTTTCAAACAGCCAAAAAGATCAAACTCTTTTCTTAACAACTTCTTTTTGTTTTTGACTATTTCTGCACTACCCTCACATTTTATTTTCAATTTAGCCCATAGATCTTTTGAATTCGTGTATTCAATCAATGCTATGATGTCATCTCTCACAGACTGATGAATTAAGGCAATGCATTTCTGTTCAGCAACATATCTGTCTATTTCGTCATTTTCTGTCAAATTCTCAAAATCTGATCTTCCCATAACAAAACCATTCTTCAACATCTTCCAACTTGGATATGCAAATGCTTTGAGCCATTCTTCAAACTTTTTCGCCCATTTATTGTAATCTTCTATAGCCATCAACTTGGGAGGTTTGTTATATGTACCATATGCACTGTCTACACTCATAGCATCAGAAAGAATTTTCTTTGCACTTGGTGTTGGTGTAGTTTCATTCGTGTTATTTGATGTGCCATCTCCCGAACCACCGGTAAAAGCAAACACATCACAGAAAGGATTCATGAAATCATCCATCTTTCAAGTACCTGAAACAGTCAACCAACACTTAGAAAAATTTTTGAAATTTTGAAAATCAGTTTCAAAATAATTAGTTGAAGCGGAATAGCTTCAAACGGAATAAGACTTTTCAAACGATATTAACTTTTCAAACGAGATTACCACTTCACGCGGAATACCAATTCAAACGAAATTAAGGTATTTCAAGCGGAATTAAGCCAACTCAAACGAAATTAGCTACTTTGAAGCGGAATTAGTAATATCGTTTGAATGTTTCAAACGAAATTAGATTTCGTTTGAAATGGTCTGCACTTTTCAAGCGGAATTAGACCCAAAGTGTAATTCCGTTTGTAATGACACTGATATTTTCAAACGGGATTACGATGATGTTAGCAAGTTCGAACAGATTTTCAAACGAAATTAACCAATTTTATCAGAATTTGTTCGAATTTAGGTCCAATACTTTCACGGATTAGTTAAAACTATGTTTCGCTTGATATGTGTGAGTTTTAAGCCATTTCAACCGTTAAATTTCGTTCAAATCAGAAAAGAAGGCGTAGAAGTATGAGAATCCGATGAAATCAAGCTGAATTGGTATGAACTCCTCGTCCTGAGCTCTGATACCACTTGTTGGATCGTCGTGTGACCCTAACGAGTCAATATGAACAGTTCAACATCAAAAACAAAGGCGGAATCAGTGAATTTGACGTAACACAACTTGTTTTCCTCTAATTATCTTCTTATTGATTTATTCTGAGCTTTTACAGATTCAAATGACAAACGGACAGCACCTCGACTCAGAAACAATGACCTAATTCCGTTTCAAATGACATGCACACATCAGGTATTTATAGACGGACTAATTCCGCTTGAAAGAGTCTCAAACGAAATTACACGTTCAAACGGAATTACCTAATTCCGCATGGAATTAGTGATTTCGTTTGAAACATCTAATTCCGTTTGAAATGACATAATGTACATTTCAAGTGAAATTACCCTAAATACTTGTTTTCTCGATTTCCGTGCCTTAATCTATACATGACTCGATACAAGACAAAGTTAACAGACATCTAATGCACCAACAATTTTACCTAGGTAAATGAACGTTGTGGGTGTGTTCCCTGTATAACCCTCACGAGACCTCTCATCCTCCCAAGCTATTGGGGGGTTTAAAAGGGCTTGATGCATAAGCTAAATGCAACCGTGATTCCTACGAAAGTGAGTTAGGATTGTTATTGTTGTAAACTATTTTTCCACAAAAATCAAGGTAATTTAACGCATGATTCGGTAAACTTTCATAAAAATGGTAGAACTAAGAACCTTACAAATTTCAATGGTTGTGAGAAACATGCTTCTACACAAGGGTTTAGATTTGTAGGTACACCATGTTCGCGGGACAACCATTTTAGTGAAGAGAAGAAGAAGAAGACAGGAGTATCTAGCGACAAAAATCAGGTGCATGTGTTTCCTTTTTACCTTGATTCTTAGATTAGTAATAAGTGGATTGTAATTGTATATTATTTTTCGGGGTGGAATTTTTGGTAAGTTAGCCGTGTCACAACCCTTGTGTGTTTTAAAACTCTAGTTCTTACACATTGAGGACAATGTTTACCTCAAGTGTGGGGATGGGGGAGTAGTAAAAGTTTTCGATTTTGACCTGTTCATTTAAACACTACACATTGAGGGCAATGTTTACCTCAAGTGTGGGGATGGGGGAAAATTTCAAAAAATTTTCAAAAATGTATTGTTTCGAAAGCGATCTTAAAGCACAAGTAACTAAGTCAACGAGGGATGTCACAACCCATTTGGTCTTTTGTCATGGTCAAGTTCGAATTAATAGCATGACGGGTATTTAGCGGGTGGTTATTTGGGAATAATCCTCCTAAGAAACTAGTATTTTATGCATGTCACATACCATACCCTTTAGATATGTGAGGTTTTGAGCCACTTTTACATCATAGATTACATACTTATGTTTCTTTGTTTGAGTGGACCATTAGTCATGTATTGTAGAACTTGCAACTTTTGATACGTTTGAGACCATAGACCGAATACAAGCACGAGAATGATTAAGGCATTAGGTAAACCTTTTCCTTTGACCGCTTGCTCATCTGCTCGAGAAATTCCCAATCATCATCTTCATGATTGCTCAATAGAGTTCCATTGCTCGTTGACTCGAGGCGATTCCACGTCTCATCATCCAAACCCCGTACAAAACACTTAACCAATTCCCACTTCTCTATTTGGTGATGTGGGCATTTCCGAATCAATTCTTTGTATCGAGTGAACGCTTCATGCAACGGTTCACTCGATAGTTGTCGAAACGACCTTATTTCATTCCGTGCATCATCGGTCTTCGCCATTGAGTAGTACTCGTCAAGAAATACTTTGCATTTGGGAATTTTCAAACCTTAAAGTGGACCACCATTAAAGTGGACAACCATTCACAAACCGCAGCCAAGGGAATCGTTCAAACGGAAGATGATCCCCTACGTGAGGTTAATCAGCGCGAAGATTTTGCAGCAAAACGCATTGCCCTAGGAATCACTGTGGCTTTCTAAACCCATCGATCAGTTTAACCTCGCTTCAATGAAGCGGCATTGGAAGGTAACGGTTAAAGTCTTTGGTCATCTTCATACACTGGTGGATGAACAAGGAAACAATTACAGGTACACTGATCCAAGTGAGGCTGAAGAGGGTGATGAAGATGAGGAGATGGTTGACATGGAGGATGAGACTGAGCCTACTGGTCCACGGGGACCAAGGAAGAGGTATAGGCGGCTTCATCGGGAAATTTCTGCCGATGTAGCAAATTTTGTGAACCAAAGACAGGGGCTGATGTACAGGAATTTTGACCGCGGGCAACAGGCGGTTTATGATAATGTGCCGCATGTATAGGAGAAGGAAGAGAATATGAGGTGAGAAGGAAGGCTTGGGAAGAGATGCATGGGGCACAGATGCAGGAACATTGGGCCATCCAAGCGGCTTATCGTGAAAGGATGGAGAAGCATATGGAAGAGCAACAATTGCAACAAGCGCTTCAAAGATCACAAATGGAACGCTTGTTAAAATTGCAGGAGGAAGATATGGCCCGAAGACGGGCATGGGAAGAAAGGGAAGAAAAAGAGCGGCACGAGCGAAACACATTGCAAGATCACCGCTGGAGTGCCTTATATGTCTCAAATGAAATGGCAATAAACAACGCCAAGATCCTCCATGATCAGGAAAGACATCGGAGAGACTATGAGGCAGGTCTCCCCTATGTAGAACACGCGGGTTAGACCGATTACTCCAACCTCCGTGTTCCGCGAGGCCCTTCTGATCCATCCCCTCACCGGCCCGAGGCAGTTGGGTCCAGTTTTATTCTGATACCCTACCAGCCGACACCTCAAAGAGAGCCAGGTCCCCTCGATAACTACAGGGAGATGTTCGAGGCACTCACTGGCTACTCATATCAGCCAAACCCGCCAGTTGATCCAAACGAGAGATATCAGCGGTGAGGGCAAGGTATGTTTTATGTTGTTGTTGTTGTATATTTTGGTTTTCTTTATTTCTATTTTGTTATTATTTATTTTGCCTAGTTAAATGAACGTTGTGGGTGTGTTCCCTATATAACCCTCACGAGACCTCTCGTCCTCCCAAGCTATTGGGGGGTTTAAAAGGGCTTATTGCATAAGCTAAATGCAACCGTGATTCCTACGAAAGCGAGTTAGGATGGTTATTGTTGTAAACTATTTTTCCACAAAAATCAAGGTAATTTAACGCATGATTCGGTAAACTTTCATAAAAATGGTAGAACTAAGAACCTAACACATTTCAACGGTTGTGAGAAGCATGCTTCTACACAAGGGTTTAGATTTGTAGGTACACCATGTTCGCGGGACAACCATTTTAGTGAAGAGAAGAAGAAAAGACAGGAGCATCTAGCGACAAAAATCAGGTGCATGCGTTTCCTTTTTACCTTGATTCTTAGATTAGTAATAAGTGGATTGTAATTGTATATTATTTTTCGGGGTGGAATTTTTGGTAAGTTAGCCGTGTCACAACCCTTGTGCGTTTTAAAACTCTAGTTCTTACACATTGAGGACAATGCTTACCTCAAGTGTGGGGATGTGGGAGTAGTAAAAGTTTTCGATTTTGACCTGTTCATTTAAACACTACACATTGAGGGCAATGTTTACCTTAAGTGTGGGGATGGGGGGAAAATTTCAAAAAATTTTCAAAAATGTATTGTTTTGAAAGCGATCTTAAAGCACAAGTAACTAAGTCAACGAGGGATGTCACAACCCATTTGGTCTTTTGTCATGGTCAAGTTCGAATTAATAGCATGACGGGTATTTAGCGGGTGGTTATTTGGGAATAATCCTCCTAAGAAACTAGTATTTTATGCATGTCACATACCATACCCTTTAGATATGTGAGGTTTTGAGCCACTTTTACATCATAGATTACATACTTATGTTTCTTTGTTTGAGTGGACCATTAGTCATGTATTGTAGAACTTGCAACTTTTGATACGTTTGAGACCATAGACCGAATACAAGCACGAGAATGATTAAGGCATTAGGTAAACCTTTTCCTTTGACCGCTTGCTCATCCGCTCGAGAAATTCCCAATCATCATCTTCATGATTGCTCAATAGAGTTCCATTGCTCGTTGACTCGAGGCGATTCCACGTCTCATCATCCAAACCCCGTACAAAACACTTAACCAATTCCCACTTCTCTATTTGGTGATGTGGGCATTTCCGAATCAATTCTTTGTATCGAGTAAACGCTTCATGCAACGGTTCACTCGGTAGTTGTCGAAACGACCTTATTTCATTACGTGCATCATCTGTCTTCGCCATTGAGTAGTACTCGTCAAGAAATACTTTGCATTTGGGAATTTTCAAACCTTAAAGTGGACAACCATTAAAGTGGACAACCATTCATAAACCGCAGCCAAGGGAATCGTTCAAAGGGAAGATGATCCCCTACGTGAGGTTAATCAGCGCGAAGATTTTGCAGAAAAACGCATTACCCTAGGAATCACTGTGGCTTTCTAAACCCATCGATCAGTTTAACCTCGCTTCAATGAAGCGGCATTGGAAGATAACGGTTAAAGTCTTTGGTCATCTTCATACAGTGGAGGACGAACAATGAAACAATTACAGGTACACTGATCCGAGTGAGGCTGAAGAGGGTGATGAAGATGAGGAGATGGTTGACATGGAGGATGAGACTGAGCCTACTGGTCCACGGGGACCAAGGAAGAGGTATAGGCGGCTTCATCGGGAAATTTCTGCCGATGTAGCAAATTTTGTGAACCAAAGATAGGGGCTGATGTACAGGAATTTTAACCGCGGGCAACAGGCGGTTTATGATAATGTGTCACATGTATAGGAGAAGGAAGAGAATATGAGGTGAGAAGGAAGGCTTGGGAAGAGATGCATGGGGCACAGATGCAGGAACATTTGGCCATCCAAGCGGCTTATCGTGAGAGGATGGAGAAGCATATGGAGGAGCAACAATTGCAACAAGAGCTTCAAAGATCCCAAATGGAACGCTTGTTAAAATTGCAGGAGGAAGATATGGCCCGAAGACGGGCATGGGAAGAAAGGGAAGAAAAAGAGCGGCACGAGCGAAACACATTGCAAGATCACCGCTGGAGTGCCTTATATATCTCAAATGAAATGGCAATAAACAACGCCAAGATCCTCCATGATCAGGAAAGACATCGGAGAGACTATGAGGCAGGTCTCCCCTATGTAGAACACGCGGGTTGGACCGATTACTCCAACCTCCGTGTTCCGCGAGGCCCTTCTGATCCATCCCCTCACCGGCCCGAGGCAGTTGGGTCCAGTTTTATTCTGATACCCTACCAGCCGACACCTCAAGGAGAGCCAGGTCCCCTCGATAACTACAGGGAGATGTTCGAGGCACTCACTGGCTACTCATATAAGCCAAACCCGCCAGTTGATCTAAACGAGAGATATCAGCGGTGAGGGAAAGGTATGTTTTGTGTTGTTGTTGTTGAATATTTTGGTTTTCTTTATTTCTATTTTGTTATTATTTATTTTGCCTAGTTAAATGAACGTTGTGGGTGTGTTCCCTATATAACCCTCACGAGACCTCTCGTCCTCCCAAGCTATTGGGGGGTTTAAAAGGGCTTATTGCATAAGCTAAATGCAATCGTGATTCCTACGAAAGTGAGTTAGGATCGTTATTTTTGTAAACTATTTTTCCACAAAAATCAAGGTAATTTAACGCATGATTCGGTAAACTTTCATAAAAATGGTAGAACTAAGAACCTAACAAATTTCAATGGTTTTGAGAAGCATGCTTCTACACAAGGGTTTAGATTTGTAGGTACACCATGTTCGCGGGACAACCATTTTAGTGAAGAGAAGAAGAAGAAGACAGGAGCATCTAGCGACAAAAATCAGGTGCATGCGTTTCCTTTTTACCTTGATTCTTAGATTAGTAATAAGTGGATTGTAATTGTATATTATTTTTCGGGGTGGAATTTTTGGTAAGTTAGCCGTGTCACAACCCTTGTGCGTTTTAAAACTCTAGTTCTTACACATTGAGGACAATGTTTACCTCAAGTGTGGGGATGGGGGAGTAGTAAAAGTTTTCGATTTTGACCTGTTCATTTAAACACTACACATTGAGGGCAATGTTTACCTCAAGTGTGGGGATGGGGGAAAATTTCAAAAAAATTTCAAAAATGTATTGTTTCGAAAGCGATCTTAAAGCACAAGTAACTAAGTCAACGAGGGATGTCACAACCCATTTGGTCTTTTGTCATGGTCAAGTTCGAATTAATAGCATGACGGGTATTTAGCGGGTGGTTATTTGGGAATAATCCTCCTAAGAAACTAGTATTTTATGCATGTCACATACCATACCCTTTAGATATGTGAGGTTTTGAGCCACTTTTACATCATAGATTACATACTTATGTTTCTTTGTTTGAGTGGACCATTAGTCATGTATTGTAGAACTTGCAACTTTTGATACGTTTGAGACCATAGACCGAATACAAGCACGAGAATGATTAAGGCATTAGGTAAAACTTTTCCTTTGACCGCTTGCTCATCCGCTCGAGAAATTCCCAATCATCATCTTCATGATTGCTCAATAGAGTTCCATTGCTCGTTGACTCGAGGCGATTCCACGTCTCATCATCCAAACCCCGTACAAAACACTTAACCAATTCTCACTTCTCTATTTGGTGATGTGGGCATTTCCGAATCAATTCTTTGTATCGAGTGAACGCTTCATGCAACGGTTCACTCGATAGTTGTCGAAACGACCTTATTTCATCCCGTGCATCATCGGTCTTCGCCATTGAGTAGTACTCGTCAAGAAATACTTGTTGCATCTCGCCCCATGTCCGAATACTATTCGCCGGAAGTGTAAGAAACCATTGCTTTGCTTTATCCTTTAGCGAAAACTGAAATAGTCGAAGCTTGACCTCCTCCAATGCAAAATTATGCCCCCGATAGTGCTACAAATGGAGGAAAACTCCGCCAAATGAGTGTACGGTTCATCATTTGACCTCCCATTGAAATGAGGAAGTATATTGATGTAGTGAGGCTTGCAATCGAACATCCTTCTTTCACACACTATTGGAGAGTCATTATCAGTAACCACCAGTCTAAAACGGTCATTTACTCCTCGTGGAGGTTGTTGACGACGATGCGGACCGTTAACTTCTTGATCCACCGGTCTTCGATTATCCCTTCTCTCACATCCCCTTTCACCTCTCCGGTTTCCACCTTGATTACCTCTTTGATTACCTCCTCCCACGAAATAAGGAATCCGGTTAGGGTTAGCATTGTTGTTGTTATTATTGTTGTAAAACCCATCATTCTGGTTCCTTTGATTGTTGTTTCGTGGTTGACGGTTGTTTTCATAACCGTCATTTCTCACATTGCCATACCCCGTAGTCATCGTTCCCCACAAAGTTGGTGTTTTGGTAGCCAAACTCATCATCTTCAAAACCACTAGTATTGTAGACGTTACCCCTATTCACATACCCCCAATCTTCATCATCATTAGCCCGATCATCGTAATATCCCCCATCATCCGAATATTCCGTATGAACACTCACATGTTCCGGCGATTGGTAATCGGGAACACTAAACGGCTCATCGTCGGGGATGGCGTTTCTTAAATCATCTATATTAAAGAACGGGTCTTCATTTGCGGGATTGCCACGATCTCAATTGCCTCGACGGTCGGAATTGACATTCCGGTCATCAAGGTGAATGGGTAAGGAGATTTGTCGGTGAAGGTTTTGTTGTTGGGGTGTTCTTTGGGTATTGTTGGGATTTTGGTTTCGGAAAGGTGGTGTGGGTGGTCTAGAGTTGTTATTGCTACCCGGTTGCTCTTGAGGTATAGGTTGGACATTCTGAGCGGGATTGAAGTTGCTTCGGTATTGGAATTGGTTCGGATTTTGGTTTTGGTTGAGGTTTTGGTTTGAATTTTGGTTCGCCATTGAATCGGTTTCAATGGTTGGTGTGAATTGTGGTGTTTGGGTGGTTTGGTTAGAAATGAGTGTTGCTTCCAACCGGCTTGCTAAGTTTCTTTTTGCTTCTCTTTAGATTTCTGGTTCGTAGACTAATGGTGAAGTCCTCCCGGAGTTCCGCGTATGCATGCACTACCTGTAACCTGCACAAGTAACACACCTCGCTTAACAAGGAAAAATACAAAGTACAAGAAAAGAAATTATGTAAATTAAACAGTTAATCACACAAATTAAAACAATATCCAAACACAAAGCGCACGCACTCCCCGGCAATGGCGCCAAAATTTGATCGGAATGTCGCGCTCCGGTCAAAGATAATATTTATAAGCCCTATTTACCCTTAACAAATAGCTAGTGGTAGCAAGGGATCGAACCACGAAGAGTATGTGGTTTGCGAATGGATTTGGATGAATTCTTAAAAGATGTCACAAATTATGAAGCTTGCTATCTTGTTTTTATGTATTTTTGTTTGATTGAAAAGATGTGAATTGAAATTACTAAAGTAATTGGGTTGATAACTACTAATGATTAACAATTGCAAAAATGTAATTAAAGGCTTAAACAAGATAGAGAAAACAAGGCTCACACCCGGTTCGGTAATTGCAATCCTAGGGTTCTTACAGGTTTTAAATTTGATTTACTTGAATATGTTATTAACGGATTTCTATCATCAAAGCTTAGGTGCCAATTGCTATCAACGCATATCACGGACCACAATGCACTTCGTTACTTCGGACAAGTAAAACCTTTTGAATGACAAGGCATAATTGCACAAACTTGTTTCGCAAAGTCAAATTTCATAACTCACTCGACAATTCACAAATATAGTTCAAATGCAAGACAATTGTCAATCAATTCAAATACAATTCAAGTTGTCACAAAATCAAACTAAAACATTGTTCAAAACCCTAGACTTACAATAACATACACCGGGGTGAAACCTCCAAGGAATTAGCCCTGCATGATCGATTGGACTTGATCACCGGATGAAGAGAGCTTGAACATCATCATCTTGAAGCCTTGAAGTGGTGGAAATAGTGATTAGGGTTTGGAATGATTGATGGTGATGAATGGATTGGAAAGGTGAAAGATGATTAGGGTTGTGGAAGTGATGATTATGAATGATGATTGTGTTCTTGATAATTCGGATGATGTGTGATGTTGAATATGGATTGGTGATGAAAAAATCGGTGAGAATAGGCTCCAAGATCAATTCAAAACTCAAAACAATGTGTAACTCCCCCGCATTGATTGCCCCCGATGTCTTTGATTCGTTCCCAATGTGTAGAAACAAAAAACTCGCGTCGAAAGATTAGGAGGACGTCGCCGACGGCCTGATGCCCCGTCGGGGACGCCTCATGCTTTTCTTGATATGGCCGACAGCCAAATTCACTGTCTACGGACAGTTCTAGCGACGGATTTTTACATAAGCCGTCGGCGACGGTGCCCAGAAGCTGTCTTCTCCGTTTTTCCACTATTTTGAGTCTGGTTGACCCGTTTCGCTTTCCGATGGCTCGTTTTTCATCCCGGTGACCCGTAAAGCTCCCGAAAAGCTCCTTTAACTCCGCTAGACCTGCAAATTACATATCTAATCAAAAGTAGGTTATTCGAAATTAAAACTTGTGTAAAAACATCAAATTAAACAATTACGATCACCGGTTTTTGACCACGTATCAGAGAGTTATGAAAAGAAGGGGTGAATTCCCACGTATAAGTGTTCCACCATTCGGCCCATGAATCGGGGCCTTGATATGGTGATCTGTCATATGGAGAACCGCTAGAGATACTGATGGGATGTGTTGGTGTTCCTGTTGGTGTCATCTCCGGATCTGGATCATCGTCCATCTCCATATCTTGCGAGAAGTGGTCCTCGGGTCCTAGGGGGTTATAACCTAGTGGTTCATTAATATAATCATTTGGGTTAAATTGACCCGGTGAATAGAAATGGTGAGCATCAGAATGGTGAAATGAATGAGAGTATAGAGAGTGATGTGAATGGTGAGAATGGTGAGAATGTTGGGGTTCGTCTTGAATAGGCGGCCCGAAGGAAGGGTGATGTATTTAGCGAGACTGATCGCCTCGCGGGTTGTAGAGATTGCCTCCAATCGTCATTTGAATCGGAGGTACTAAACGACACTGAAGATGTGCATCGGTGTGAGGGTCCAACCTGTCCAGACGGTCCTCCCCTCACAGGATCTTTTCCTTTTCCTCAACTGCCACAGAATCTTGGCTGCATTTTGATTAGTAAACCTGTCAAAATAAGTAAAACAAAATATAAACGACAAAAGGAAAATTAAGAATAATCCTAGGTCATTTGCCTAGACTCGGAAGTCTAAGGAATGTGCTTATTGTGTCATTGAGATTAAACACAAAAGGCTAGTGTTTAATTCACTCAATGTTAGCTCTGATACCAACCTGTCACACCCCGATATTTCCACATATTACCGGTGGGCCCGGTGGGGAGTATCGTGACATAGTTGATATCATCATAGTCAATATACACAATATTATAGCACAGCGGAAGGCTTGGTAGATAACTACTATTACAAACCATAATGTCTGAGTGTCCGGAAATAAAAGAATATACAGACTGGTTGTAATAGAGACCCACATGCGGATCATAAATACAAATACATGAAAACTGAAATAACAGACTTCAGGCATCTAAGGATTTGCAAGATCCTCTTATTTGACACCAAGTAGCTCCAGCCTAATTTCGAGAGGTACCTGTCACTTAGTCGTTGGAAAATACGTCAGTTTTCACTGGTAAATACAATTAACCGACTCATTTGAAAAGAGTTTATGAAAATTGATTTAGGCGCACAAGGCACAAAACCATTTATAACTTGGGACAATCTTTATTAAAATCTTGTATACAGTTTTACATGTTTGTCATACATATGGGGCCGGTTTGGAAGCCGGTCATGATTAACCGACTCACCACTATAAAACCTACAAAGGAGTTATCCCCAACATGTGGGTTATTTAGCATTTGCATCTGTCAGGTGTATGCCTACACCCCGTGCATAGGTCGTGGCCATTTTCAAATTAAATGAGCCGAGGATATCCAGGACATAGTCGTTAATCCCCAATGTTCATGTTATCAAACAAAACAGATTAAAATGGGTTATGTAAATTTATTAATCATAATCCGATTAAATGATTTCATACCCGACTAAGCGGTATTATTATTATACCGTATCCCAAGCCCGTATAAGGGAAAATAAGTTAAAAGTGTTTACCTGAGCTAGATGTGTAAGGATGTAACTCGGCCGTATGTTTCCTAAAGCCTTATGTAAATACCTTCTACCGAAGCTACTTAACCTGTATAGAAGGTTTAATAACCTATTAGGATACTAACGGGTCTTTATTTAAGTCAAAGACTTAGACCGGTTATTTGAAAGATACTTAACGGTTCAAAACGCTAGATTAAGCCGAGACCGGAATGGAATGTGATCTAGACCCGACAAGTTTGGATACTTGTATAATATGGGTAAACTAAACACATTCTGGATTTTGAAGATTTAAGGATAAGGTTAAACCTATTTCGGCTAATTCATGAAAACTAGTTACATAACCCGAACCGAACGCGTAAATGTATAACGGGCAACCAAATGAACCATATACAAGTCCCACATGTTATTATGCTTAGAATATGTTAATACATCAGTAGGATGTTAACATATATGCCCAAAAAGTATTTAAAACCAATTTAAGTCCCGTAAGGGCATTTTGGTCATTTTAATATTTATAAAGGAGGTTTTAAAGTAAACTTACATTCTGGTCTAAAACATTCAGTAAATATATTTATTTTATGATGTTAAAACAGTAGGATATCATACATATGTGTGGTTTACCATTTATGGCCAAACTATGCCCCGAAAGGGTATTTTGGTCATTTCACATATGCTTTTAAGGACATAATTGGAAGTCTGAGTTCATGACTTATACCTACTGTAAAAATATTAAAATTTATTTATAAAATCAGTAGGTATCAAGTCTTAGGTGTTAAATATGGTTTTAAACCATACTATGCACCTAATTAGCGTAAAAGTCGATAATTGAAGATATTTGAAATGTTTATGTGATTCTGAGATTTTAATCAGCCTTGAATGTTAAAAATATTTTATTTTTCATATCAAATCAGTAGAAAAAGGTTTGGCATGTTAATCATATGTAAATCCCATTTTTTAGCTAAAAGGGCATTATCGTCAATTAAGGAATTTATACAAGAACTCTAAGTTATGATCAGTATATAATCTGACCCAATATTCCAAAAATTCTTAAAAATGAAATCTTAACAGTAGGTAATGAGTTTGGTACAAATTCTATGTTTAAACATGTATTATGCAAAATAGCGTAATTTAATTAATAAAAAGTTCAATTTTACGATATGTTGCATAACATTGTTTTGAGACCAGAGAACCATGTCAAATTAATTTAGACATGCTTATATATCAGTACTTAACCTTTCTATATGTTCACATATTCAAAAATCTCATTTTTGGCTAGAAAGGGCATAATGGTCAATTATAAGCATAATAACGGAAACTAGCATATAATCCAAAATATTAATGACCAGGTAATATAACTGCAGAGGGTTATATTACAATGTAAGATGGTCCTATTGGAAGCTTAAAACATAGAAGAATTAAGCTCAATCGGGTCAGAACTGAAAGTCAAAGCAAAAGTCAAGCTTTTGCGACTTTCGGTTGCGAACCGACCCTAAACTCATAATTGTCGGGTTGAACATGCTTAGACATGTTCTAATATTATTTACCAAGCTATTTAAGTGATAAAATATGGTTTATACCTTCTGTTTTATCAGAATATACTTTTATTTAAAAACTTGACTAGTTTGGCTTTTTAATTAAATAGTTTGACCCGACAATTAACTAAGCAAACGAGAAAATTAGGAGGTGCCCTTTTGAGGGATTAACACCTACCTAATTATGGTCACAAAGCCATATTCGCCTCGAACAATGGCTGGACCGTTTAGATCTAAACCGAAGGTCAAAGCTGTTTTGCGATAGCTTTGACTTTTCGGTTTTTAAATAATAAAACTGAACTAAAGAGTGGGCTAAGACAATTACAAAGGGTCCTAGCAATCTTTTCTACTAGAATTAGCTTCCTTTATAGTCAGGAATCCCAGAATTGAGAGAAGAAGTGATAATTTGAAGTGTGCAAGTGAAATGGTTCAACATGAGTGCCCTTTTATAGGTGAAGATCATGATCTAAGATCATCACAGGTGTAATAGGAGTGTTTAGGATCATCCCAGGTGTCCTAGTGGTATTCTAAAACCATTAACAAGCTCCAGGTATCGAGTTTCAGGTGAGTAAGGTGGTGCAACAGGCTGCAACAAGCAGCTGTCCACTATTTTCTGATCTGGCACTCTCTCGCTGGCCGCGTAGATGTTAAGGGGAGTTCACGCGCCCCGCGACAACCTTGTCTTCAGGTGAAAATTGTTTCTAGTTTGGCAGTTTCAGTCCCTGGTCCTTTATAACTTTTATAACTATCATTTTAGGAATAAATAGTCCTTGTAGTTAGTTTGTAGAGGATCATGGGAGTGTAATCAAACTCCGTTAGGCCTGGTTTTGATAACAATCACCTAATTCACAAGTTACTGTACGTTGACGCTTTTAACCCTTGTTCTTGGAAATTTGCATAACGATCTCGAAACCACGTGAAACTGATATCACTTATTCTTGAGAGTATATTTGAATATTACGAAGCCCTGGGTTCATTAAAAGGTCACTCAGAGGTCAAAATTAACATGTTGACACGTTTAACTCCCGTAGTTTATAATCTTTCGATTATTTTCACAAACGGCTTCTTATATCCGAATAATTATTCGTTTAAGGATATATTCTTCGCGTGTGGTCCTTAAGAGGCACAAGTTTGGCATGTAGACACTTTTAGTCCCTTCGCATACATAATTTCATCGTTTGACAACTTTAGTCCTTCAACTCAAACTTTCACGTGTTTAGAGTTTAGGACACGTGTCTTTACATAAAGGGCACGTTTTTTATGAGGTGTTACACCCCCACACTTAAATTACACATTGTCCTCAATGTGTCCCAAAAATAAGTTTTTAGGTTGATTGAATATATAAAAGTTGTTGAAAAACAAATTTTCATGCTACTGGGCGCTGGCCACGGCCCCGTGTTGGTCTGTGCATGGCCCTGTGGTCAGATTGCCAGTAACAGATTTAAACAGAAGGCTGGCCACGGGGCGTGTTCAGCGAGCCCGGACCCGTAGCCAGTTACCTGAACTGGGCAAATTGTTGCAGAGACTGGGCACGGGGCGTGTTGAGCTGAGCACGGCCCCGTGCTGAACTTGCTGTAATGCTGGAAAACTTGTCGGGATGCTCTGTTTTCATGCATGGGGTGTGGTTTTAACATTCCCTTGGTAACCTCCATCTTTTCGAGTGTGTTTTATTCCTGAAAAGTAAAGCTAAACTAGAAAACATAAAAGTTACACTAGACTAAATACTATGGATAGTTTCGCAGAATGCCTCCGTGGTACGCCATGTTTATAAGGGTCCTTGGCTAGACCCAAAGTCGGTCATATGTTACCCGAGCAGGATGTCTCGCATCCCGTATTGCACCGTCGGAGAGCGTCATCCAAACTTGAGTCTATGATATCCATGTACTTGACCGGATCGTCCTCTACTCTTTTCCCAACCCCGAATTTCATCTCTTTGTTTCCAACCCTCAATGTTAACTTACCATCACTCATATCCACCATTGCGTGAGCGGTGGCGAGGAATGGTCTTCCTAGAATGAGTGGTACTTCGGTGTCTTTCTCCATGTCGAGTATGCCAAAGTCGGCCGGGAAGACAAAGTCTCCGAATTTTACCAATAAATTCTCGTTGACACCTTGTGGGTGTTTGATAGACCTATCGGCGAGTTGTATACTCATCTTTGTGGGGCTCGTCTTACCTAGTCCGAGTCGGTCAAACATTGAGGCGGGCATGGGATTGATGCTAGCCCCAAGGTCAGCTAGTGCATTGCGTACTGGTGATCCCCCAATGGAACAAGGGATGGTGAAGTTTCCGGGGTCGATTTTCTTTTGTGGGAGTTTGTTGAGTAGTACAGCGGAGCATTCTTCACTTAAATTGACCAATTCTAATGTTTTAATCTTCCTTTTGTGAGTGAGGAAGTCTCTCATGAATTTTAAATATTTTGGCATTTGAGTGAGGACTTCCACAAATGGAAGATTGATATGCAATTGTTTTAGTAAGTTTATGAACTTTGTGAATTGCTCGTCGGTCTTTTGGCGAAGTAACCAACCGGGGTAGGGCACCGAGGGGTCCTTGGTAAGTTCGGGATTTGGCAGAGGAGTTGTTTCTTTATGGGTCGGTGGCGAGGTTGTGGTTTGGATGCGTGGATTTTTGTCGGATGGGGGTAGTGGGGCCTCCTCGAGACCTACGGTCTGGTTTCTTAGTGTTATGAGATGTACTTGCGCCTTTGGGTTGGTTTCGGTATTGCTAGGTAGTGCGCCTTGTGGCCTCTCGGAGAAATTTTGGGCTAGTTGATTTAGTTGTTTTTCAATGTTTTGAATACTAGCTTGTTGATTTCTAAAGTTTGATTCTGCTTGAAGGAATCGATCCGAGTACCTTTTTTCGGTTTCGGGGATGAGGCGTGAAACAATGTCTTCAAGCCTCTCCCGTCCCCCTTGTTGTTATTGAGAGAAATTTTATGACTCATTCCTTGGTTGTTGTTGAAAGTTTGTTCGTTGGTTTTGGTTTTGTTGGTTACTACTATTGTCGGGCTCCCTCCAACCAAGGTTAGGGTGGTTACGCCATCCTTGGTTGTAGGTGCCCGTTGGGGGACCTGACGTCCTAGGTCTATTATCAATGTAGTTTACCATTTCCGTTTGATTATCTATTTCTTTCATACAACTCCAATTTTCATGTGGCCCACCACACCCTTCACAAGCCATAACCGAGGCCCTTTTTGCCATTTCTAACTTTTTGATTTTAGAAAATAGGGCCTCGATTTGGGCTTGTAAAGAGGTGTTTTCATCTACCTTATGGGCGCCCGGGGCAATAGATTTCGTGCCTCGTGGAGTGTGCCATTGAAAATTGTTTTGAGCAATTTCCTCAATTTGATTATAAATTTCATTTGGGCGACGATTACCTAGGAGTCCCCCGGAGCTAGAGTCGAGTGTTTGTCTTGTGTGTGGCAACAACCCATTATAGAAAGTGGATACTTGTTGACACACTGCGATACCATGATGAGGACATTTCCTTAATAGGTCGTTGAATCTTTCCCAAGTTTCATATAAAGATTCCCCATCCTCTTGTGAATATGTACTGATTTCAGTCATTAATTTAGCGGTTTTAGAGGGCGGGAAATACTTATATAGAAACTTTTGGGCAAGTTCATCCCAAGTGTTTACCGAACCACTTGGGAGGGTGTTAAGCCATGCCTTAGCTCAGTCTTTTAGTGAGAACGGGAACATTCAGAGGCGGATGGCGTCGTTTGATGCTCCGTTGATCCGGAAAGTATCACATATTTCCAAAAAGTTGGTAATATGTAAATGGGGATCTTCATCAGCTAGGCCATGGAAGGTTGCATAATTTTGGAGCATTTGAATCAAATGCGGCCGAAGTTCGAAGTTGTTAGCATCGACATTCGGTGCATTGATGACGGCTCCGAGATTACCTACCGTGGGTCGTAGTTAATCCATCAGGGTACGCTGTTCCGCCATTGGAAGTTGGTCCCCGAAGCTTTCTCTTGATTTTTAGCTTTTAGTCTCTTTCTTAGAAAGTGTCCGGGTTCGTTTAGAGGCTCTTTTATGTCTTTATTGGAACTGGAGCTCATGCACTGCGTATAAAGTTCAGGTGTTGCGACTGGGTTCCAAGTCCTATGATAAAAATAAAAAAGAATGTTGGTCAGATGTCTCACCACGGCCCCGTGAGCGTTCGGTGTGATATGATTTTATTAATATTTTAAGCCCATTTTACGCATAAGTCAAGTTTTAAATTTATAAAACACGATATTCTACTAACACTAAACACACACTAGGGCAAGTGCACCCATCGTGAGCGTAGTATGGCATTGGTAAGATAATGAGGTCGTCCAAGGACACAAGAGCTTTTAGTACACGTTTATCCTCAACGTCTAATCAATGTAAAAAAATTTTTGAGAAAATTTTTGAAACATAAAAAATAAAAACTAAAAATGCAGAAATAAAAATAAAATAAAAATAGATAGACAAGATGAATCACTTGGATCCGACTTGCCTTTATTGTAACCTTTGATGATTTTCGCACTTTCGGACTTTTTAAGAGATTATCTTAGTTATAGTAGTAGGCCCCTCTTTTGAAGGTGACGTTACCCTCAACCCAGTGGTTTGAGTCAGCAGGGATACAATCCCAAAGGGTCGGAATATAGAAAGATAATTAATTAAGTTATTAATGTGAAAAGTGTTAGGCCTCTCTTTTGAAGGTGACGTTACCCTCAGCTAAGTGGTTTGAGTCAGCAAGGATACAATCCCAAGTAGCCGGTTTAATGTATTAATAGTAGTTCATATATGAGGGGTTCAAGCCATTCGCAGCACCGCCATCCAATACCAGTGGGTATTGAAGGAGGTCCTAGTAAGCTTGAACCAAGTCCTTGCAGGATCTATACACTGAACAAGGGAAGAACCTTACTAAACCATTCCCTTAACCCCCGACCAGGTAGCTAACATGCCTCTATATAGACCATAGAGACATAAATGATGCAATATTTTACTTTATATAGACAGTAAAGTAACGTCAAGACACCACAGACAAATGATAAAGAAAATTCACCTTCAACATAAGAAACTAGTTATTAAAGTCATTAATACAAAACCAAATAAAAAGTGCCGAAAGATTAAAAATCAAAAGTAATACATAAAAGACTTTTCTTCACCAAGTGATGTAAGAGGCTTAACCAAACATGGCCTTTGATTGGCAAGAACCCTTATGATCAATCTTGGATCCCGAGACTACTACACACACTCTAAAGATGGATGATGGATGATGGTGGTGGGTGTTGGTGTTGTAGTGGTGGTGGAGTAGGGGAAAAGTGAGAGAGAAGTGGTTTGCCAAGGGATGCCTTTGAAGTGAACCAAACACCCCTATTTATAGCCTGCATAGAGCTCTGGCTACGGCCCGTGTCCAGCGGGCACGCCCCCGTGGCCAGCGTTTTCTCTTCCTTCATTAAATACAAGTGTCAGCAGAGGGCCCCACACGGCCCCGTGTCCAGTGGGCATGGCCCCGTGGTCAGCAGCGTATCTGTACTATCAAGATTTTGCAAGATTCTATGTATCTTTGCGTTGACCACGCCCCGTGCTGAGCTGGGCACGCCCCCGTGGTGGGTGTAGAAGCTTCTACATGTTTGTCTTTTTTGAAGGAACCTGACCACGCCCCCGTGTCCGGCTGGGCACGGCCCCGTGGTCAGTCTTCTGTTGTCTTGTTTTTGCTTTAGGGATGCTGCCGAGGGGTCGGGCATGTCACGTTTATTACATTCCTTTGTATTTATGTTTGTTTTTGTTGTATATTTGTTTCTTTTGTTCGTTTAAGCTCATTTGGTCCTGTAAATTCAAAAGGAAGACAAAAACACACTTTTTCGAACATTAGTACTAAAAAAGGGTTAGTTTTATGCCTCATTTGATGTAATTTATATGTTACATTTTGCACACATCAAGGTTGTGCTGGTTGGTTGGGAGCAACTTGGTTGTTCTGAGCAACTACATCAAAGTATTGTGAAACCTTACGCTTCTTTGACTTCTTGAAGGGTTCAGTTTTGGTTTCCTTTGGTTTTTCTTGTATAGTCTTGTCAGATGGTTTCTTGTCGCCTTTGCGGAAAAGTTTACCCTTCTTGACTTGAGAATCAGTCAGGGTAGCTGCTAGCTCAATGGCCTGTCTAACTGTAGCGGGATTGCTACCAGTGACTATTTCTTGAACTGGGTAAGGGAGGCCATCAATGTACTTTTCTATTGCCTTATACAAAGGCGTAACCATGGTTGGAGATAGCAAACTTATCTCCTCATAACGGTCAGTGTAGGCACGATGTTCTCCACTATTTTGTTTAAGATCGTGGAATTCATTCTCAAGTGCCCTTTATTCATGACGTGGGTAGAATTCTTTCATCATGAGAGCTCTAAGCTCTTCCCACGTTTGAGCCAAAGCTACACCAGCACCTCTATCCCTCATAACCCCGTCCTACCACGTGAGTGCTTTCTTTTGAAAAATACTCGAACCAAACTCTAATTTGCGCTCATTTGGACACTGAACACGGCGAAAAGTGCTCTCGATACTCTCAAACCATTGTAGGAGCCCAGTAGCTCCCTCAGACCCACTAAAGTTGAGTGGTTTGGCCGAATTAAATTGTTTAAAGTTGCACGGAGTAGGTGCATTGTTGTTGTTGTTATTGTTGTTGTAAGCTTGACAAAGTTAGACCATGAGGTTTGGGAGTACAACAGTTATCTGCTGAGCGATCATTGCCGCCTTATCGGTGTCTTGAGTAGCGTTACGATGAGGAGGCATTCTAAAAGAGAGGGGAAATATGAGATAAAATGAATGAGATTGATAATGGATAGTCAATAGAAGCATTTAAAATATCGATGAAACATAAGGATTTTGATCATTTGTTTGTTACTTAAAACAAACAAACGACACAGTGACTAATCAAAGTAAATGGGTCTCTATAATGTATCACGAAGACATGCTTTAGCCTGTAAGTGGAAACTCACCCCAAGAGTTCCCAGGTAAGAGTGACTGGTCCGGTGATGCGGATTTGTACGAAAACTCTAGCCTTAAATAGAAAACTCAGGGTACATGAATCCACCCTTCCGGATTGCACATGTTCACATTATTAAAGCCCAAACTTTGACGAGATTTTGAAAACTTTGAAGGCATAAAGCCCAAAAACAAATCATCTAAGGATAGATGATTTCTTGTGAAGTTTTGGAAAAAATTGACTTTCAAGGATGTATTATGCTTTGTTTTTGGTAATCACCTAAGGATAGGTTATGGTATTGTATTAAGAATCTAAACGCAAGATAACTTACGTTAGGGTCCTAGGAAGGTTATAGACTAGGTTAAAAGTGTTACTAATAACCTAATTCCATATAACCATGGCTCTGATACCAATCTCTGTAACACCCGGATCGCGTAATACAACAAACCGCAGCGGAAATATCGGGCAGTCACGTTACAGGAAATTGTTTCACAACACATGGTATTTAAAGTTTTGTTTTATTGAATTAATAAGTTACATTGTTTTGATACAATCAAACAAATACAAACAATTGTCTTTCAAGTTTTAAGGCAAGCTAAGGCCCAAGTCCATCCTATGTGTAGCATGCGTTAACAATCATCACATAATAGTACCTTAAACATATGTGAAAATAAAACGTCAGCATAAAAATGTCTGTCAATAACATAGGTTTTATGATTGGGGTTCATGGCTTTGGATATTAAAAGAAAAAGATTGAATGATTTCAAAAATAGCCATGAATCCTTGATAAAAAATTGGTATAAAAATACATTGCTTTTTGATAAAAAGGATTTGTAGTATATGCAAATTATACTTTGGTTTTGAAATAATAAAATTGATAGTATATCAAAATATACTTTAGTTTTGAAATAATTGAATTGATAGTATATCAAAATATACTTTGGTTTATGAAATAATAGAATTGATAGTATATCAAAATGTATTTTGGTTTATGAAATAATAGAATTGATAGTATATCAAAATGTACTTTGGTTTATGAAATACTACGGTAGTATATCAAAATATACTTTGGTTGATGAATAAGAGAATTGGTAGTATATCAAAATATACTTTGGTTGATGAATAAGAGAATCGGTAGCATATCAAACTATACTTCGGTTTATGAATAAGAGAATCGGTAGTTTATCAAACTATACTTTGGTTTATGAATAAGAGAATCGGTAGTATATCAAACAATATTTTGGTTTATGAATAAGTATTTAAAGGATAAAGTATATGGCCTAATTGGAAAACTTTGTAAAAACACATTGTGGTCATTTGGTAATACATTCAACCCTTATTCACTGACGTTATAGATTTACCACGAAGGTAAATCTATTTGGAGGTAACTTGGTTTCTGACATTCCTTAATCAAACTTCTAAACAAACCTAGGAAGCGGGAATGGGGTCTCAAGTCATATAGCGCTATATCATACGCTTGATCATTGTTAGTGAATGTATTTTAGGCATGAATACAAATACGCACCAACAAGGGTGTTACAAATTTTGAAAATCATTATTTAAGCCATAGGTAAAGGTTTGAAATCGTTAAAGGATTGAAGTACTATGTATGTAGAATCATATAGTTTCGAAATCATGAAAATAGTGATAGGCACATATGAATCACCACAAAACATTTAGAAAACGTAAAAGAGGGGAACTATGTACTCACTTGGGATTGTGTATTTGTCCTTCTTGATCAACGGAATAAACAAAGCTCAAACGTGTCCTAATGAGTCGGATAACTTATGTTAGTGTGTCGAGACTTTAAACGGGAGATCAGATAGAATGAAGTCTTACAAAGCTCAAACGTGTCCTAATGTGTCGGATAACACTCTGATTTGGGAAGGATCCTAAGTGCTTTTGACCCGTTATGACTCGTTACGGTAGTTTACGTTACGTTAAGGGTCATTAGCATAATTATAAGTTCGGATGGTCAAATATGTCCTATGATGAGTGTTATATGCGAAAACAAGTTTGATTATGTTATAACATCAGTTTAGATGTCAAAAATTTGGTTACATATGCTTAAAACCAACTTATGCGCAAAAAGGGTATTTTGGTCAATTTAAAAGATCATAAAAGCGACTCAGAGGGTTATTCCCTATATAACTATGGTCACCAAAATGCGTTTGGTCGAATCATAAGATCGACCAAACGGTTCAGATGCGAAAGTCAAAGAGGTGGTCAAAACCACTCGACTTACGACCCTAATAAAGCACTAAACTAGAAGTGACGAGTTAGACATGTTGAAACGTGTCTAACTAAGTTATAAAACTGATTTGGTATCAAAACTTGGAGTTTTAATACCCGGAAATAGTTTCGTCGTAAAATGCACTTATGCGCATCTTTGACTCATCACTTCGCCTATAAACGTGGTACTCAGAAGGTGTAATCGCAAGGGATTATAACCTTTGTGATTACGATCACGTTGCAAAGTTCAATTGAACTTTGACTTGACCAATTATGGTCAGAACCGAAAGTCAAACTGTTTGACTTTTAGCTCAAAATAGCTAAAATAATGAAAGAACTAGGAAGAGTGCTTACTTGTGTTGGAGAATACTATAAGAACTCAGATTATGAGGCCTCTAAAAGCTCGAAGCAAGCTCCAATAGAGTGGGAGAAAGAAATTATGAATTGAGCAAGTGAAATGGATGAAAATCCCTTGCTATTTATAGTGTTTTGAAGCTCCTAAGATCATCACTAGTGTCCAACATGTGTCAGCGGATAGTGTTAAGACATGTCAAAGGATGAAAGAAACTAGGAATTTTCGTGAACTTAGGCTTCAAAATTGAAACAATGGCTGCAAATGGTTTCTGTCTGGGCACCCTTTACGGACCGTAAGAGGTGTAGGTATATGGTCTAGGGCCAAGTTATGCCTTTTGGCAGATTTGGCCCTGGACTTGTATTGTTGGTTTTTGTCACTTTTAACCCCTTTTAGCCCAATATTTAGGTTATATGTGTAACTTGGATTTTTCCTGGAAATGTCATGGAATTCGGTTCGTTCGGTCGTACGGTTATACGTTTCGCAAATAAAGTATGAAACTTTATCGAATACGAAAATGACGGAATTTGTGTAACGATTGACATTTTTGCATTCTTACCAACAAAATGCAAGATTTTATTTATTAAAAAATGTTCGGATTCGTACACAAGGTTTGTATGCTGGAGGTTTGGGTAGACTTTTGTAGTTTGTCAAAAATAGTCCCTGGACTTGTATAAACGTTTTTTTGTCATACCTAACCCTTCAAAACTTGTGTCTAAGTTATGTAAAGGGTATTTAGGGTATGTGTAACTTGTTTCCTTGTCCCGGTGTATACGTCACATTAAACTGATTACGTTTGAGTATCAGTTAACGAATTACTTCCAAAACAAAAAGTTTTTGAAAGTTCGAAATTGTACAAGGACTGAAAATGTGCAAATGTCACAAACCAGGCCTGTGAGCCTTGTAGTTTTCTTTTTGACTTGTTTTTGTTTTTTTTTTGTTTTGTAACTATGAACAAGTTGCCCCTTGCGCCACCTGCCAAGGCGAAAATGTGATGACTATATAATGTTTAGGATTTAAAGCATCTGAGTAAAAAGTATTTACTGTTTTGCCTTGTTTAAGCGCAAGTTAATCGAAACTCGTTTATTATTTAGGCCATTGTGAGGCGCAAATAAATAATAATTTAGTGTACTTTGTGGCCACTGCCAAGGCACAAGTAGATAGGGAGTTAACACATTTCTTTGCCCAAAGTCGAAGGAAATGTTTGACTTTAATCGATGATTTGGCCATTGCAAGGCACAACATCATAAGAACATAGTTATTTATTGTCCACTGTAGGGTACAAGTAAATAACTTTAAAGGTTTTAGGCCGATTAGAGGCACAAAAAATTAAGTTAACAGATTGCTCGGCTATTGTAAGGTGCATGACAATGCTGAACTTACATAAAACTATATTACAATGTTTACATGTGTTAACCATTTTGTGCAGGTATTGCGAATGAAGATTGGTCTTTTTTTTAAATGTGAGTGATCCGGCTTTCCGCAAAGCAATGGCTTGCCTTGAAGATTAGGCGATTTTTTATTTTGTTTTAAGTTATTAGTGTTGGCCAATCTGTTTTTGTGAATACCTCAAAGTGGTACATGCATTTGTAATATAGTTATATAGACTTGATAATATAAACAATGAAGTTGTAGAAACTATTGTATATTGATCAAAATGTGGCGCAAGGCCATGTACTTGTAATACCAAAAGAATGAAATTGTAGTCTTACATATAACAGCGTTACGGTGTCGGAGCGTGTATGGATTTTTAATGTATTTATAGTACCTTTTTACCCTTTAATCAAGCTTTAAACTATCACTCTCTACAACACGCTAGGGCAAGTGTACCAATCGTGGCGTAGTATAGTGACGGTAAGATACCGAGGTCGTCCGAGGACACAAGAGCTTTTAATACCGGAATATCGTCGGCGTCTAATCTAATCAAATATTGAGAGAAAATTTTTGTTTTTTAATAAATAAATAAACAAAATAAGTAAATATAATAGATAGACAAGATAGAATCACTTGGATCCGACTTGTCATTTATGTATCCTTTGATGATTTCCTCGCTTTGGTTTTTTAAGAGATTATCTTAGTTATAGTGGCATGTCCCTCTTTTGGAGGCAACACTACCCTCAGCCATATTGGTCTGAGTCAGCAGGGATACAGTTCAGCAAGGCCGGATTATTAAAAGATAATTAAGTGAATTATTAATGCAAAAAGTGGCATGTCCCTCCTTTTGGAGGCAACGCTACCCTCGGCCATATTGGTCTGAGTCAACAGGGATACAGTCCCAAAAGGCTGGTTTAAGGTTTTAATAGTAGTTAATTTATAAGGGATTACAAGCCCTTCTTACTTCCCCCATTTTGATGCTATCTGCCTCAAAGGAAGTCCTAATAAGCTTGAATCAGGTCCTCGCAGGATCTATACACTGAACGAGGCAAGAACTTTACCCAACCACCCTTCTAACCCCCTTCCAGGCAGTTAACTTGTTTTATATAGACCGTAAATACACGAATGAGTGAATCAACAAAACATGAAGAAATGATTAAGTAAAGTTCACATTCAATATAAAAACTAGTTATTAAAGTCATTAATACAACCCAAATAAAAAGTTATCAAAGCTAAAGTAATACATAAATGATTTTTTTTTCACGTAAGAGATTAGCTAAGCATGACCTTTGTTTGACAAAAACTCTTACTTTCGATCTTGGATCCCGAAACTACACACAAACTCTAAGGATGGATGATGGATGATGGATAATGGTGGTATTGTGGTGGTGGAGTGGTGGCAGGTGTGAGAGAAGTGGTTTGCCAAGGGATGAGTTGCAAGTGAGCCAAGCACCTCCTTTTATAGCTGAAAACAATAGCTTCACTCGGCCCTGTGCCCACCAGGCACAACCTTGAGTCCTTCCCTTCTTTGTCTTCATTTAATGTTGTTGTCAACCCATCTACACATACGACCCCGTGTCTCTTGTACTTGCTGTACAAACCCAGATTTGCAAATCTGAGAGTTGACCATGACCCGTGCTTAGGAGACACAACCCCGTGTCCTTTGTCGTTTTCTGTTTGTCTTTATCATCTGGTAATCTTGAATGGGGCACAACCCATGCCCGGATGGCACGACCCCATGCTTGGGTTCTAGTTTGTTGTTTTTGTCTTTAGGGTGAAGCTTGGAGGGTCGGTATAGTGTATCAACTTTCCGTTCTTTGTATTTATGTTGTTTTTCGCTGTTAATTTGTTCCTTTTGTCCGTTTAAGCACTTTTAATCCTGAAAATCAAAAGTAAAGAAAGAAACGCACTTTTCCCAACATTAGTACTAAAAAAGGGTTGTTTTGTTTTTATACCTCATTTGATATGATTTATATGTTGCATTTTGTGCATATCAAATACCCCCACACTTGAATCTTTGCTTGTCCTCAAGCAAAACTCTTTTATATTTGCTTAAACTCCCAAATGGAATGGGTAGAAGAGAAGTTTTGGTTCTTGTGTATAAAGTGTCGGGAATCCAAGTTCTTTATTTATTCTTGTTTTTATTTTATTTACAATCCTATTCGACATGATTTATTTGGAACTTTTTTTAATAAAAATAAATATTTATAAGCATAAAATAAATTTTAAAATTTCATTAAGCTATATATACATTCACATAACTCGCAAGTGGTCACTCAACACTCAGCTGAAAATGCATAAGTGAAACGCTCGGTCCTGGTACGGAACTTACTCCTACCATAAGCTTGACAATCAATCAATCCTCCTCCTTTTTTACTTAATCCTTGTAAATATCAAGAGCACTTTGAAAGGGTAGGCTTTTGGTTAAAGGTAGGGTAGTTTATTTAAAGGTGGCTAAAGGCGTAAAAAGTCGGTTTTCTTTTGAAAATTTTATTTGTGACTTTATGAACTAACTAAGTGCTTTTAAGCAATAGATTTGCTTATTTATTGTAAGCAACAAGAGACTTTTTTGAATAAGGTCACATGCTTTTGCGTTTTTTTGTTCAAAAGAACCGATTTTTACAAAAATAAAACGTGTAAAGATAAAAATATGGTTTTTGGGTGATGGTGTATTGTGGGTTTTCAAATGAAAAAGTCTAGGCTCAAAGGGGTTTACTAGGGGGATTTTTTTTTGTGTTTTTGTAGGGACATAAAAATAAAAATAAGGTTGAAAATGGAAAAAAGGTTTAAAATCCTAAAGCCTCATTCATATACTTACTTGGATTAGTCCGTAAGGACCGAGAATGTATTGTCTTGTCAAGTTCTAGATTTGTAGAAACCGTATGGGCTAGTCACACAAGAAATGAAGAATGAGCATTTAGTATAGATATGATATTTGTATGCTCGTAAAAGGCTCAAAACTCACAATTTTGTGGGAAAAGTGTAAAAATGTGAATATATATATACAATCAAATTTTAAAAATTTGTCGTGCCCTTTTTATAAAATTTTCTTGTATGGTTCCTTTTTTTATCACCGCGCTATCAGTTGTAAATTTGTAAAAACTTGAAATTTTTTTAGAACTTGATTTCTTAACTTAAACCATAAACAAGACAAAACAAAATAAAAGTAAAGTTTTCAAAAAAAATTTGGGGTGTTTTAGCAGTTCCAAGTAGAGTTTTTGTAAGGCTTGTTTTTATGACAAACAATATTCAAATTATTTAAGTCCCCCCCCCCCCCACACTTAAATTACACATTGTCCTCAATGTGTCCAAAATTGGTTAAATTGGTTAAATGTGTAAAACGTGTGTTAAAAACAACAAATTTTTCATAAAACAGGCATTTAACACGACCCCGTGTGTGGGAGCCACGGCCCCATGTCAAAAGTGCAAGTAACGAATTTTTCAAGAAGGCAAACACGGGGGTGTGCCCATTGGACACGACCCCGTGTCAAGGTTCCAGAATAAAAAAAAATGTTACAACAGACTTGGGGCACAGGGCGTGCTTACCTGATATGACCCCATGCTGCACTTACTGAATTGAAGATTTTCAGTCGGAGTCGTCTGTTTTCATGGATGGGATGCTGGGTCAACGTCCTTTGGATTTTATCATTACTTTTGCACACTTTTATTTTTACCAGCAGCAAAGTTACTTTCATTTCATGCATTAAAAAGAAAGAAAAATACAAGGAGAAAGAAAAATTAAGTCCTAAGCTAGATAGATAGAAACTTGATGGACGCCCTACGAGATCTTATTTTAAACCCCTAATAGCTACTCCCTAGATTGATCTATGACTAGTAAAAACCGGGATTAATCTTCAGAGGGCTTCAAGCTATTCCCGGAGATTCTCTTTAGAGGTCGTTGAGCATTTCCTCTATCTCCCTCGGAAGGAAGATAAAAGGTTCCCCGTCGACCTCTTCTTGAGGTAGGGGAGCGGGATTGATCGGAACCTCGAAGGAAACATTAATAGGAGGTTCTGGTGGCACCTTGTCCCATCCGGTGGGGTGAATGATCTCGTTAGCAAGGTTCCAATCTTCTTGAGGCCAGATTCGCTCCATTGTGGGCACCACCAAGATATGCAACCTTTGGTGAAGAAGGTTGATCTCCCTGAAGCAATCTTCCAATGCCATGGAGAGGTAGTTCACTCGGTCAATTTGAACCTCTTCCATAGCGGTCATTTCATCGAGAGATTCTCTTAAAGCACTCACGTGCTGGACGAGAGTGGCCTCTAGAGAAAGTCTCCTTCATCTGCAGTTATTCCTTAAGCTGGTGGATGATGTTTCGCTCTGTTGGCTCGACATGCTAGAAAACACGACAAACCGTTAAAGAATTGGAATAACAAACGAGTCACACGGCCCCGTGCCCATGAGGCACGACCCCATGCAGAATCAACAGCACTGCTGTTTCAACCCAAGAACTTTTTATTTTAAGTTAAGTCTGCTTGATTTTTAAGATTTCTGAACATAAATAACTTAAAATAGTGTTTTAAAATAATAGATTTGCAAAACTTTGGGTTAAAAATCATGCTTTTGACCCACCAATTGGCTTTCAACCTTGAAGCTTCAAGCTTTAATGGAGGTTATTGAAGGAAGAAGATGAGGAAATGACTATAAGTGGTAAAGACAAGAAGGTTTAAGGAAACCTTTTCAAGAACATACCTTTTTGGGTTTGTGTGCAAGATCTGGAAGGATCTTGGTCTTTCTGGAATGGCTCCAAACATTCTCCTCAAGGCTGACTTTATAGAAAGTGATAGCACGTCGACACGGCCGCGTGTCTAGGTAGCATGGCCCCGTGTCGCCTGCATGAGTCAGAGAATGTTGTCCGTTAGTGAGGCACGACCCATGTCTAGGGTGACACGACCCCGTGTTTTTCTGACACACCCTCATGTTTGGAAGAAGATTGGACACGACCACGTGATCGAGGAACACAACCCCATGTTTTAGGGTTTTTATGAAGTTTCGTTTAAGGTTTTAAGGAACTGTGCTTTATCGGGAGGTTCCTTACTGTTTGGAACAAGATTGTATTGCCTGATATACCTTAGGCTCCAGCGAGAGGTACGAAAACGCAAGAGGTAGTCGGAAAGATAGAATCCTAATTTAAAAGTAGGAGGACGAAACCTTCTTTTATTTACCTTATCCGGGCTCTTGTTAAAGAAGGTGTGAGTCGATTCACTCACGTCCAAATCGTCGGTGTGTGACTCACACACTGTAAAGGGGACTGTCATTGCGAGGTCGATACAAGGACGACTATCGCCTTCGTTTTCGCAAGTGTCTATGGTCGGTTTGTTGGTCTCGGTGTTATTTGTACCTGAGTGTTGCTCCATAGATTCTCCTACGCTTAAACTCCTTGATGAATATCACGCCTTCCTCATGGATTCTATTTCTTTGAGTTTCTAGAGAATCCTCTTTTCTATTTGACCTACGTCTTCTAGGTCTCCTAGGAAAGAGGTTTGATGGAATTCAGGTGGATTGATGTCATTATCGTTTTAACTCCCGCACATCTTAAGGTGATCATCACAGGAAAACGATGGGGCTAAGTAGTGGGGATCAAATCTTAGAATGACACATTCTAATTCTTTATGCATTCCACCACATAACTTGCACCATTCACCGTAAGAGTGTCGGGGGTAAAAATAATCATTAACATCCATGTTTACCAGATTGGTTTTAACCGTCGGGATCAGGCGGTTACCGTTTTCCTACAAACTGTTGTTGCAAAATCCATTAACGTACGAACTGTACGCGATTCAGAATCAACATGCGAAATTGGTTTATAAACATGTGATTTGTAATAAACATATAACATGTGAAAATGAAATACACTCCATGCGAATTTGATAGACACACCAACATGCGATTTCATATTGATATAGACACTCCATGCGAAATTGAAATACACATCAACATGTGATATCATGTTTTTGTAACATGCGATTTTCATTCTTGGAAACATAACGTATGATTTTACAATCGCGTACACAGCGTACGTTAAGACATTTTGTACGATATACTTTATATATATATATATATATGGTCAGGATTTAGAGAGAACGCCCAAAAGTGTGAGAACGGAGAGAACGCTTATTGATCGTCAGATCAAAACAATCTATGGACTAGATGACGCGGTGGCGTTTTCGTAAATAAAATCACTTTTATTAATCTGACGCTCTTCATTAAGGGTAAAAGGGTCTTTTGACTTCTCTACACAAAATGCCAAAGTCACGCTATTAAAATCCCGCGTTAACACACATAGCACACTTCATCATAATATAACGCCATTAGATATAAAACGCCAAACTTTGTTTTTAACCGATAAAGCTGAACAACAGTACTGAAGCGACAGAACTTTATTACTAGCATTTACTGTAATAAAAATCACGCCTAAAATACGCGCCAAAAACTTCCTATATAAACAAACTCTCAAAACTACTAAAATCCACAACAAAACCCCAAAACCTATATTTTCCTCTTTACCATTCATCTTAGAAACGCCAAAAAAACCCAAATATCAAAGATTTCAATCAATGTTTCTTTAATATACACTATTTTCTAAATAAACTTTCGCTCTATGTAATGAGCAAGATCCTCAATATAAACGCCAAAACATACAAAAACCACAAAACTTCAAAAACGCATTTTCATGGAGATTCAGTTTTTGTTCTCAATAAAGTTTAGCTCAACGGGATGGATAACATTTTTAGACATCTTTCTTGACTGAGGATTAACAATGTTATCCATCTCGTTCAGTAAAACATTATTGAGTTTAGCATAACCAAAATTAGAAGTTTATGGTAGTTTTATTTAATGGCGTTATTTATTTATTTTTGGGCGTTTGATTTCCTTGTCCGATCTTATATTGTTTGTTATGTAACTTCGAAGTAGCATGTTATGAACAAATAGGTAGAAAAAAACAAAGATGGAAAAAAAATGTAAAAACGATGTAAAACGCCAAACTGAGATCTGTTTGTGTTCTATAGGATTGAAATATACAAAACGCCAAACTACTCTACATTGGTTCTTAAAGACCATCTGTGTGTGTTCTGTAAAAGTGAAAAATATAAAACGCCAAACTACTCTTCACTGGCTCTCGAAGACCTTGTCGATCTTCTTTTAATTACGGCCTGTTTGCATGTCGATGCGTAGTGTCCATAGCATTTGCAGTTCTGACACCGTCTTTCTTTGGCACCGGGTTTCGACTTTGATTTCTTTTTGTCGATTGCTATCTCCTGTGTAGATTTCGGGTGCTTCCAAGACCTAGAACCTTTGGATTTATACCCAACAGGGAATCTTATCGGATTCTTGTCGTTTTTATATTGACCGGTTATCTCGGCAAATCTATCCCTAGTACTAGCGGGAGGAGCAACAATCTGCATATCTTGAACCTTCTTCATATAAGATTGAACATGATCCTTGTATAAGGATAGCTCCTCTTTATTACCAGATAAACGGTTCAAAGTATATTCAGTTGAAAAAATAATATCTCGCATCATACTTTGCACATCAGGATCAAGCTCGGTCATATATTCACGACTAATTGAGTATTCAGGAGAGCAGTTTGGGGAAGCCTCTTTGCGCCATCTATTCAGAATGTATTGTTTTGGAAATTCCCTAATATCCATAATTCTCAAAACATAGAATATATGTTTACATAGCAAACCAAACTGTTCAAAACGCCTGCATGAGCAACTGCATGTACAATCGGACTTACGGAACATTACCTGAAAAACGCCAAAAACAATATCTCTATAACACCATGCATAGAATGTTTGTCTAAAAAAAATAGAAAACACATTGCATATGATAAAACGCCATTAACAGAAAACGCCATAAAAACCAAAACGCCATTGTTTACCTCAAATAAGGATGTACAAGGCTGTTGAAAGTCATTTACGTAAAACTTAACAAACCCATCAGGCTGATCTTCGTAACGTTGATTTATGCAATCCGCAACTCCAATAAGCTCAGCTTGAACGTCACAAAAATACTTTTTGTGTATATGTCAACAGCTTGCCCTTCCAACAATTGGTAACTACTCTTCAACTGGGGTCTTTTGTATCGAGATTCATGATCATTTTTCCGGTGTGTGTGACGTTGTGCTTCTATTGCAGTCTCGTAATGCGTCATGAACTCAACAAGAGTAGCTTTCGAATTGCACACTTGACCAAAAAATGATTCTCACTCTCCAACCTCGATGTCGTTCGCATAAGACCAGACATCTCCTCCATTCTATAGTATGCAGGGATCTAAGATTCCCTAAGTGCAAAAATATCAGATAGCCAGTCATTATTTGCTAAATTGAACTCTACGATAACTGCTTCCCATTCTGATTCAAACTCTTCTGGTGTGAGAATATCCGTCCACACAACACCACAAATACGTTCTTTAAAATTGGTGGAATTGCATAGCCTAACACCAACATATGTATAACACGAAAACTCCATGCATAAAAAAACATAAAAGACAAAACTTAATTAAAAAACACTAACAAGGTAAAGAACGCCATGTATTTTAAAACGCAGTGTATCCTAAAACGCCAAAGGTAAAAAAAGCATAACAACCTTCAGAGAAAGTTTATGCATCACATTCCACATGCATAACCGATGCCTCGTGTCAACAAATACAACAGAAATAGCCTTCTTCATTGTTGGATCTTGGTCAGCGACAACAACTTTTGGTTGAGAACCAACAGCTTTTAGAAAAACGCTCAACAACCAAATATACGTATCAGCAGTTTCCGACGCCAATAATGTTGCACCAAATGTAACATTGCAGTGATGATTGTCTATACCAGTGAACGGTACAAACACCATAGAGTATCTGCATATGAAAACGCCATGAGAACTGAAACAATAATAAAACGCCATTGCATGTAAACTAATAAAACGCCATTGCATGTAAACTAATAAAACGCCAAAAACAGAAGAAGTTGAATTATAAAATATTACTTGTTGGAACGATACGTGGCGTCAAACTAAATCACATCACCAAACACGTGGTAATTGCGTTTGGCTTGATCGTCACACCAAAAAATTCCCTTCAAACGATTCTCTTCGTCTGTGAAGTAATCATACGAGAAATTAGGCTGGGAATGTTTTTTTTCATTCAAATGTCTCACAACCATATCAGCGTCATATTCCCCTATAAACAAGTTAATTTGCCTCGTATAGTTCTTAAATTCAACTTTACTTGCACCCACGTCTGCAAAACCGCCAAAACAAGTCTTCATAACATTAAACGCCTTGACGGGACCTAAATTCAGCTTAGACATGATGTGTATAACATTCTTCTGGAGCTGAGTGAGGTGTCGTTCAGTTGGAAGAAAATGTTTATCAGGACGTTCAACAACATCATGATTGTGCTCCTCGACAAACTTATACACCTTCCATGATCCAGCCTCAAAAAGTACACATAATAGTGCACCACAATCAGTCCTCTTTGAAAAGTTGGATCGCACTACTCGCTCCTTTTGATTGGGGTCCAACGTATCAACATTCTTGTCCTTGTATAACCGAGATCTCGTACACAAGTAATACTTAATATGTAAGACACCTTTTGAGTTTGCCTTTGTAGTCCCTTTCCTGACTGAAAACCCACACTCCTTGGCATACTTAACATACATTGAATAACAATCATCGAGGCTTGAGAATACCATGTCCATTGTGGGCTTTATTTCTTCACTGATGTTAGGAATGATAAATGGTAATCCAGTTTTGGGGCAAAGCCTTTGACTCGAGGAAGAAACTTCGTCTGAGAAAACACAGTGAGGAACAGAAAAATTAGAAAAACACATTGATGTCTCATAATAACATTATATATTAAAACGTCATTAATTGAATAATAAACAAGACATAATAAACACATAATTTAAAAACGACATGATAAAAAAGCCATGAGAAGAATAATTAAAAACACTTAACAACATAAATAATTAACAAAAATATAACATCATAATGAAAACGCCATAATTAGCAAAACTAATGTTTACACAAATTAACAAAATAGTAATAACTGATGTTCACAAATACTACTAAATAAAATTCAAAACTAATCAAATAGATGTAAAACGCAAATGATCGTAAAAACATAAGAAATATAGTAGAATGTAAACGAAAATTAAAATTGATATTGAAAACTCCAATTGTCAGTTCTTAATAATTGTTTAAATACCAATTAAAACGCGATTAAATTGCATAATTGAATAACGCTATTGAAAATCATACAACACATTATAAAAATACTAATACAAAAAAAAAAACAATAAAACAATGATAAAAGAACAAAACGCAATATCTGTTGCATGATTTGCTGGAACAATAATATAAAACGCCAACGAATTTTACTTTGTCGAACAGAATCCACGTTAAACGCCATAGATCTGAGAAAGCTTGCAAAGGAGGTAATATCTAACAATAAATATTTGGAGTTTTAATTTGAAAGAGATTTATAACGCGAATAAGGAGGGAACGTATAAAAGGACAATCGTACCCCCGCATACAATTAGCGCCCCATGCCACGTGTTGGGCCAGGATCCGTTCCACTGTTCTCTCCTGAACCCGTTTCTATATATATATATATATATATATATTTGCGTGAGTAAAAAACAAAATCCCACGTTTGTATTTATTGGTGTGAGCAAAATATATATAAATAAAATAAAAACAAAATGCACCAATAATAACTTATGTGATTCATTATTGACACGCATCGACTTTATTATATTTTACCACATATATAAATATATTTTGGTTGAAGTCATAATTGATTTATGTATTTATTGTTATCATTCGTTTAATAAAAACAAAGTAATCAATCTATAATTGAATAATAAACTAAAACAATAATTCAATAAAAGTATGCATGGATATGCTTACTATTATTTTTACTATTATTTTTATTTCTATTACTATTAAAATATATATTAATATATGGTACCACATAATACTAACGGGCTAGAACAAAGGAAAAGGAATAGCCCTAATATATAGTTGTCAGCTTGTCAAATACTAGAAACCAAAAAAGCATATATCCAGCTTATACCAGCATGGCTTAGTGTATGGATTCCAATCCAACGTAAAAGCGAGTGAGCTCATGATATGTGGCTTCTAACCTAACCATAATAATTGATTTTCGATCTGTTTTATATAGATGCTTAACTTTTCTTTAAGTTTTAATATCTATTTTGAATGCAAGTTCTTTTACATGTGTTCTTCATTAATATCAACATTACCAAAGAACCAACTTGATACATGGAACTAACTACCTTGCTACATATAAGTCAGCCCGAGTTTTATATCGCTTTTAGACATAATATATCAAAATTAATGTAAAGTTGCAAATAATGTTTCAACTTATTTTTGATTAATTGGAGGTTATAGTAAACTTCTGGTTCATTTAATTAAATTACTTTCCTTTATTTATTTTATTTTTTTAATTACTTTTCTGTAAGGCTATAGGGTGTGGTTATAACCCTCATAACCACCATGATCATTCACGTGAGCACCATGTCACCCACCTCTAATTTACCATCCAAAACAATTACATTAAGGGTGCGGTTATGACCCAAACCACTATCCCCTTATTTGTTTTAATTTATCTTTATATAAAGAAAAAAGAAAATGATTTCTTAGAAAATGGAAATGAGGATCATGATTGTCATGGTTTAATCCATGCAAACCATGGTGGATCAAAAAAGAGGGTGGTATAGCATTCCATTCATGTTTCTATGTGGCGAATTATATCTCAACCATGAAATATTTTATTATGATGCTTGAGATTTTATAGAGGTTATAGTAGCCTTGTAGTTCATTTATTTAAATTACTTTCCTTTATTTATTTATTTACTAGGTTAAAACCCCGTGTATTACACGGGTTGAATACATGTAATTTTATATACCAAATAAAAAAACAATATAAATTTAAAAATCTCGTTTATTACATGGGTTGAATAAATGTAATTTTATATATTAAATAATAAAAAAAATGTATTTTTAAGAATCCCGTGTATTGTACGGGTTGAGTAAATTTAATTTTATATATTAAATAATGAAAAAAGTTACATTTTTAAGAACCTCATGTGTTATACGGGTTGAGCACATGTAATTGTATACACAAAACAATATAAAGTCTTATATCTTTATAAATCATATGTATTATATGGATTAAATAAATCTTATTTTATATACTACATAATAAAAAAAAGTTATATTTTTAAAAAGCTCGTGTATTACACGAATTATATAAATGTAATTTTGTATAGTAAAAGATAAAAATGTTATATCTTTAAAAAACCTCGTTTATTACACGGGTTGAATGAATCTAATAAAAATTTATATCTTTAAAAAAACTAATGAATATACCCGATATACGATGGATGGGGTGATTGCGGTGATGGTTCTTATAAATGTCACTTAAACATAGTGATTACCTATTTGAGTTGAGAGGTGAACACGAAAATAAAAGTATAGAATCAATAAACATTGATTAATATTTTTATTTACCCCTTATAAATATTTTTGAAATAGGTTCTACCCTTAACTAATTTAGTCTAACAAAATAAATAAATCATTTACATTATATTAATTTATATTTAGCGTACATCTTTTGTTAATTCCAGGATAAATAATTTTGAAATCTGATAGATATTTTAAAATATTATATTATCTCCTATACGAATTGTTTAAATTTATATTAAATTTAATTTTATAATTATCTTTTAATTTATATTAATTATCTATAAAAATAGATGACTTCAATAAATGACATGTGTCCTTTTATTGGTTTCTTTTATTATATAGTACTAGCGGTAAGACCCGTGTGCAAACACGGGTCGTTTCTTAGAAAACCACATAACACATTTTATTAAACGATTATACATTTTTAACTACAAAAAGGGGAATCAGTTTTTAGTACATTTGAAGTATTTCCGTCTTCTGAAATCCATGAAGAAGCTCAGTTCCAATACTCGGACTCATCATAATCTTATCCCCATTTTGTTATGCATATAGTCTGGTCCAAAATAGTTGCTCGCTGTAAGTGTTTAAACAGAATAATAGTCAGGCTCGACACCTCAGTTTATGCATATAGTCTGCTCCAAAAATGTAAACAACCTAATAAAAATATACTACATAATTACTATTGTTTTCACTCTTACGTCCTGGATCGAAGTGAGAACATTTTTATAGAAAACACTGTTTTAACCAAACACTATTTTATAGAAAACACTGTTTTAACCAAACAGTGTTTTCACCAAACATTTTTTATAGAAAACAGTGTTTTAACCAAACAATGGTTTCACCCTCCATCTGAACAGGATTGTCTCCAGTCTCTTGTGCACCGTTCTCAGTCACAAGAGCAACCACTGTTTGACCAAAGTTAAACCACTGTTTGCAAAAAAAGTTTGTTTGACCAAAGTCTGTTTGACCGAAGTCAAACCACTGTTTGCAAAACTATGATTCTTAGTGGTTCAAAAGTCTGTTTGACCAAAGTCAAACCACTGTTTGGAAAAAAAAAGCAACCACTGTTTTCTCCACAAAACACTATTTTAACCCAAAAGTGGTTTCAAACATCTTTTTTTATCCATCTATCGACCAAAGTCAACAGATGTATCAACAATAGTGGTTTTAAATTGATGAGCATTAGTTATGAAAAAATAATACAAACTCATATTGAAGAAATGCACTTACTTTAGCATATCGGGATCATCTGATGATATGGACTCCGTACTTTATGTACTTTCTGATCAGTCCGTGTGAGTTGCCATATACATAGTTGTTATTGCAAATACATAAACTACATCATATCACACTCAAAAGATTCATAAATCATAATCACAAACTTAAACTATGAGTCTTCTCACAAACCGACTGACCATGACGTATTCCTGAAGTCAGATAATCGGAGAATGTTAATGCACCTCTCAACAAATCAAACGTTAGTCTAATCATAAAGAAACTTCCAAATATTTGCAGTGTCTTTGACCATGTTTGACTTTGACCATCAAACTAAAAATCAATTTCCATTTCTAGTGCTCTTGAAAAGGCATATAGAAAATTCAAACTTCAATGTAAACACAGTTGGTTTTCATAATTGATCAGTTAATCGAACCGGTTATCCCACATTGTCTGCCGCTCGGATCAGAAACCATATGACGTCATAAATAATTTAAACTTAATCTATAACATCACGAACACAAACAGCCCCTTTATATTATTTGTGCTAAATGAATTAGAAAACAGTTTCAGTACCTGATAAGAGGTCGAGATGAATGGATCCGCCTGATCTCCATAGCTTTCATCATCACCTATATCTCTTGGATGAAACTCAAGGTTTACGGTTTTCTCCAATCGCTTATTCAGGAATTCAGAAGCATGATTTACAGTCCCCTGAAGCAATACTCTCTTCACCGAGTTGTGATTCTCATATTCACCGAGTCTAATACTCTCTTCAAAACTGCGGTGGACTCGTATTCAATAAGAAAATTAAGTAAAAAACTGAATCTTTGGAGTTGTGATGACATGGCAGCACATTCCATATCTTGTACGATTGGCTGTTTGAGTAACCATGCCATATCTACAAGCACTTCAGAGAACTTGTTAACAGCAGCCTCACAAGAAATAGATTCTGATTCATAGAGACTTGAATAATATTTTATCTATATTATTTTCATCTCAGAACATATTTCTTTGTCCGCAATGAGAATTGGAATAAAATTCGACAGGCCTGATTCATTCTCGACCTGCAAAACAGATATATTGAACAATGATCAACCTTTTTTTCAACTTATCTTTGAGTCAACCGGATACCCCGAGGCATCACGGATATAGAACGTGTTTACAGCTTTGCCACCCCGTGTTGTCACCTCGGCTCTCGTGACTTGGAGACTATTTTCACGGAAAATACGAGTCACGTCAGATAAAAGCTCGACTCTGTCCGTTTTGCACAGTTCTAACTTCAAACCCTACACACAAAAAAAAAACAATTTAGTTAGTCAGTAGTGGCAGATCCAGGATATTAACCGTTGTTCATAGTTCTACCAGTACAAGTATTTTTTTTATTTTTTTATCGTCGTACCTCCGATACTCTTCTTTCGATGGCAGCTTCGATACATTGGATCACTCTTTGCCGCTCGGCCTCCGATTTCACAGGCGACCCGTCTATATGTCTAATACAATATTCCTGTAAACACGAATAATACACGTTAATTCGTTAAATAACCGAAAAGGTAAAACAAAAATACCCACAAAATGTTAACAAACCTGGTAGGCTTTCGGTCCTTTGGCGTCTACATGCCCGTGAAAAACGACGTATTCCAAATCGGCTAACGTGCAAATGGTGTCAAACAAAAGTTTAGGTCTATCTTTGCATCTAAGAGTAACCACTGAACAATCTTTATCATACCAATTGACCACATTCACATGTATAAAGTGCAACTGTAAAGTATGAGCGCTCAATCTGCAGATCTATACACATGTTAACAAAAAGTATTTATGTTGTTTGACTCTTGCTCTATCTCACTCTTCATTTGAGTGTCTCTCTCTCTCTAGAATGGTAGGGGTTGTAAGGTAATAGGCCTACCCCTCGTCATCATGACCAAAGGCCATGAGCTTAAGTTTTGTTTCTTTATCCAAATCAAACAAAAAATAATGATTCACTGTTATTGATTATTTTTCACTTCTGTCATTTATGGTGCAGAAAATATCATTCTAATTTAGAAATGTTTGATGAACTATTTTCATTAATGTGTTTTTAAGCCACAATGAAAATGGAAATGAGAGTTAACCAAAACCAGAATCGCTGTTGTTTCGTTCGTAGTCACGATCCTCGAGCATCATCTGGTGCAGCCTTCGCTCGGTGTGAATAGCACCGTGAGAGACTACAGTCTTCGCTTCTCGAGCTTTGTTGCTGCCTTTAAGCACATTGGAAAGCATTTGCTTTATAACCGAGAGTCTATCAGGCTCGGTAACCGCTAACCCCGATTCATCATCGGTCACTTGGACTATAAACGCGGCGCGTGTGTTATGTGTCCACACCTCGGCGTTTAACATGTTACATTTTAAATGTGTAAGAACCGCACACGCTTCCGATAGTAACCCGGGTCTGTATGATTTCGTTTCTGTTTTTCGTTTAGTTGTGGTGTTTAGAGTATATGATGTTCTTGTTTGTGTTATTAGTTTGTTATAGTTATTCAACATGTAATCCAGTGTGTTTCTGTGTGATTTTGTTTTCTCTTCTTCGTTTTGTTAAATTTTCTAGTTATGTTGTTTGGAGTATATGATCTTCTGATTTATGTGATCACTTTGTTGGAACTTAAATCTAGTCAACGTGTAATCAGCGTATTTCAGCAAGTATAAAAGGATGCACAAGCACACATCAATTGAGCGTAAAACCGATTACCGTGCGGTCAGACCCGACAGACTTTTTGTGATGTGATTGTTTCATCAAGATCATCTAAACACTGCTGCACTCCTTCAATTTGTAGCTGGAGCTTCTCTGCATCTTAACAATTTTCAAAGACTTCTTTGATTGTTTCAGTGACTATAATCATTTGTCCTTATTGTTGTCTTGTGGGAGTTGAAGACCCATGAGACCAAGCATATTCGAAGCAGGTCCCGGTAGTCCCTTTTGAGAAGAAAACGAACAATAAAGCTCTTCACAAGGTTCAAATCCACATCTACCAGCATCAATAGCTTCCATAGCTATCTCTATTGAACTATCAGCTTCCGGAAGCGATTCTTTCTACAAATGTCCTCTAATTCTAATCGTTTCTTGAAGACGAGTTCCTTCATTTTGCTCAACTTCAACGCTTCAAGTCGTGAAACCTCAGCCTAAACCTTTAAAGGAGAAAAAAAATGTTAATAATCTCCATTTTTTAAAAACTCGGTTACACTTTTGAATAATAAATCTAAACGCCGTAATTTACATAATTAATGAACTTGACGGAAAGCAAGTTGGGCTCCGTGATCTCCTGCTCCGTAGCAGCTATGTTGCAGGTAATGCTCTGAAACATCTTATGCTCTTCCACTGGTGTATCCATCAAATTCCATAGCTCTAATAGAGATCGTGCAAACTTTTGAAGCTAACAAAAAGTTGACATATATAAGTAAACTACAATATAAAATATTTATCAGTTTTTTAATATAGTTATTCTAGAGGTTGTAAGTATAAGTAAATGAATACACTGCAGGTCACTTTTGACCCGCTAAATTTTTTAATAAAGTATAGATGTTTCTCTAACATCTATACTTTCTATAAAATAGAATCATCCAAGCATTGAAATCATTAGGGTCAAACAATTTCTTGGGAACATCCTGATGAACAACATTTAATGGCTGGAATGAAACTACACCTCGATTTTGGTAAGCAAACATGATGTATTGCTAAACAGAGATTTGATCAACACTTTCGAGTAGTCAGCGTAAGAAGGGTCAGATCCAAATGTCTGCAAGTATAACCTCCATTAAATATTTATTGTTTATCAGTGAAATCTAAAACAGCGAAATGATTCATTACCTTTATAAATTCATCTTAGAAATATAAGAAACATGGTTAATGGTGTTGTTTATACAACTCCTGTATCTATTCAAGCATTGCTACAAATGTAACTCCCATAACCATTTAGATGTTCTCACATTCGACTCATTTGAACTCATACACAAATTACCACCCGGACAATCCTGAAGCAGACTAACAGAGAATAACATAAGAAACTACTAACCACAATAGCATAGATTGATGAAAGAACAAAGTTGATTGCAGCCAAAAGACGCGTGGAAAAAATCTTGAATGTAATAAAAACAGAAAGAAAGTAATAAAAATCAAACCTTCATCTTCTAAATCTTGAATGTAGTCCTGTACATATATAGGAATACGGTTTTCTTGGCCTGCATATATAGTACTTCTGCTTCCACTGCCCTTGTACAGCCGTTAAAATTGGATCTGTGAATTTGTATGATAATATCAATGATTCAACTTCTGTTAGAACTTAGAAGCAGACAAAATAACCCTGGTCTTAGCCTATGTGCTACCGTAAGTTTCTTCGTCATTGATCTACTTTTATCGCTCGATTTCACCGTCAATTGTTCTGTTTTTCTCGGTTAACTAAACTAAAAATGAATAAATCTTTTGTCTTGTTCTCGATTAAACCTTTGTATTCATTAATAACAAAAGAAATACACAGATTCATCTCGATTAAACCTCCGTATTCATTAATAACAAAAGAAATACACAGATTCATACGAATAAAAACAGATTAAGGTGATGGGAAGCAATACCTTTGTTCGGGTCAATCAGATTACGTGTTTGAACAACGCCATTATGCTCCTGTGACCAAACAGATTAAGGCAAATATTATGTGGTAACTGCACCTGAAAACTCATCATTAGATCTATTGAAACTTATTCTCATCGACCACCAACACCACTCTTATTCTCAATCTTGGTACCTGAAACAAAACGAATTTCACACAATTAATAAACACCTAACAACAACTTCTGTAAAAAATAAAAAAGAAATCTGACTTGGGGTCTTTTATTCATCATCATCTTGGTGATGTTCATCGTGTGAAACAGCTTCTGAACCAATCAAATTAAGCTCACAATTATGTCGCTTAGATCATGAAATGACATTTATTATTCCAATCTGAATGCAAAGAATATACTTCAATATCGCACAAAGATATGATACGGTGGTTTGGTCTGGATTTGAGAGAGAGAGAAAGTGAGTTTTAGTGAGAGAGGAATGGGTTTTTTAAAATTAGGGTATGAGGAAGAAGCAGCTGAATTTATTTGAGAGAGAGAGAGAGAGAGGCAAATATTATGTATGAATTTTGAAATTTGAAATGATCTATGTTTTGAATTTTGAATCTGGAGCCAAGATTTTGAATATGGGCAGTGGTTTTGATTGTTTAGGATACAACATAGGTTGAATTTTAGAGATGGGCAGTGGTTAGGATTTTGAATGTGGGCCAGACCTTTGAAATGTGAAGATATGGCAGTGGTTTGGATTTTAAAGTGATTTTAAATTAAGATTTATGATGTCACTATGCTCCCTTTATGGCTGCCACCTCATCGTTGATGACATAAGAAAAGCATTGTTGGACAACCTCTATGGCTGCCACATAAGCTTTTCTTATGTCACTGAAGTTTCTCCTTTTATAGAAAGTACTAGCGGTAAGACCCGTGTGCAAACACGGGTCGTTTCTTAGAAAATCATGCATAACACATATTGACAGAGAGTAAAAAAATAATTAGTGCAGACTTACAAAATTGATATAAATTAATGGTCAATAGGTTTATTCAACAACAATTCCATTATGTTGATAGCAAACCACTGTTATCTATTAACTGTTAAACACCTCTGTTGCTTTCTAACAGACTTTACTAAAAACTGTTATCCATTATCTCCACAGGTGCAGGGGTAGTACCAGTTAACTTTGCAATGCATTCTTTTATGCCCTTGATGTCAGCCTGTGTGTCTTTGTATCTTGCTTCAACCATAACTCTAAATAGCTTCATGTGGGAATTAAGTTGAATCTCAGCCAGTTCCCTTTGAGCTGCAAGAATGGGTTGTACAGAATTCCAAAGCTCTTGGCATAACTGCTGATGAGAAGGTCGACTTTTGAAAGCATCCACCAACTGCTTCGATTGATATTTCATATCAGCAACAGTTGTTTCCAAGTTAGATATCCTGTCCGTCAAATCCTGGTATTTTAATCCATCACATAACTTAATAGGATCATCTGAATTCCCACCAGAGGTGGTTGTATCTGCTTTTGAAAGAGGAGGTATCTCCAAATTTTCATTAGCAGATGCCCCTTGTTCTTGGTTCTGGGGACTTCCCTCTGCATCAGTGGTTACCTTAGTGATCTCACCCGTGGTTAACTTGAACTCACCAGTGGATACCTTGATAAACACAGTAGTGGTTGCCTTCAAGGGAGTCTGACTGATGAAACTACTGTCCAAATGTAAATCAGTGGATTTGACATTTGTAGTAGCTGCTCCACTTGAAATACCATCAAGAATCTGCTGAAATTCAAGAGGTGTAGCCTCCTCAACTATTTCTGGGTTAGGTAATTGAAAAGGTTCAGACATAGCTATTGTTGAAGTTAAATTCTCAGTAAAGTGTTCGTGGGAGGGATTGCTATCAGTCTGAATGTCAATAGATTGAAGCAGTGTTACAAACTTTGGTGGAATAGAAGATGAAGGGATTGCTGTCGAAAGAGACATTGCCCCGGGAGAAGGGCTTTTAAGTATACTCTCATATGAGGGTATGACATCATATTGTGGTGTCCCTGTGAATACAACATGTTCATTTTGTGAGGAATCATGTGGAGTTTGGTTTATGGGTTGAGATCTTTCCACATGTTGTGAGGAAGTAGCAACAGTGGTTTGTAGTGACATCTGTGTTGTCACAGGGTTAACCTCTGGGATCTCATCTTCTAGAGGACCCGTTTTGCTGGTTTCGGTGGGCTTTTTGGATTTTGTTTTGGTCTTTTTGAGTTTTGTTGGTGGGGGTTTCACAGCAGTGGTTGTAGTGCTGTGATCACCAAGAGCAGTGGGCTCAGCAACAGAGGTTTGAGGAGCAGTTGTAGACTCATCTAAAATTTCCTCATTCCCTTCTACTTCAGTTTTGGAAACATCTGACTCTTTAGCCATAAGGCGAGTAAAAGTTTCAGATGTTAGACTATTCATTTTAATAGCTTTACCTTTTTCAAAAGCTTTTTGAGAAACATGTTTTTGCAGATAGTAGCTTAATAGTCTAGGAAACATAAGAAAACTAGCAGTATTCCCCTTTTTAATAGCAGCAGTTTTCCCCTTTTTAATAGCAGCAGTTTTCCCCTTTTTAATGCTTTCTAAATTTGTAACCAAATAAACAAACAGTGCCTGGGAGTAGTTAAAATCAGTATTTGTCAAAATTGCATACCCCAATGACTGAATTTTCAAAGGTATTTCATTAAAAGAAGTAGTTTTATTTGAGAGACAGATTAAGAGAGTATGGAACAGGAATTTCATTTGTGTTGGAAAATTACGTTTAAACATAGTTGTCTGATTCAACTGTCCATCATATCCCCTCCCAATCAAGTATGTTTGAATCTCATTTTTCGGGAAATATGTCTTACCTGCCAAGTCGTTTACCTCAAATGTTGTTGATATGGTACTCGGGGTAATAGCAACCGATTCACCTCCGACTTTTGAAGCTATACTTACGGCCACATTGTTTTGTTCTTCAATATTCGCATTTTCCCAAAAATCGCGGAGAGTCTCTTGGTAAATGGGTGCGTCGGCGGTAAGAATAACCTTATATTTAGATGATGTAAGAACATCAATCATTGAATGATAGAGAGTATTGTTCTCGGTTTTCTAAAAAATAGCCAGATAGTTATGCGATTTTTTCCTCATCAAAGCCATGATCGGAATTGAAAGTTGCGAGAGGTTGACGAAAAAGTGTTGAAGAAGAAGGTGGAAACCGCTCTGATGAATTTTAAACTCGTGAAAAAAGTAAAACCTCTATTTAGGGATGAAACAGGGGTTTATAAAGTGAAAAAGTGAATGCTGATGTGTCAGAAGTTATAAAGATCTGATGGCTAACATCTGTCCACGTCAGAACCTCTGCTTTGATAATGGATGACAGTTGTTTGAAAACCACTGTTGGCCAACAACAGATGTTAGGCAACATTAGTAACTCAGCAGTCCTTAGATTAAACAGAAACTATGAGAACAGACAATACCCTTCCGCGGTGTTTGGAAACTACTGTTGGGCAACAACAGATCTTATGCAACAACAGTTGTTTTCAACAGACTTTTAAAATAAACAAATAAATTGATATTAAATATCAGCAACCATTTAATGCAAAACATTTAAAAAATAAATTTTCATGGGAAAAATATAAAATTAAATATCAAGAAACAGAAAAGCCAAATTTTAAACCTCTGCCATAATTTTTTTTTTTAAAAAAAACCTCTTCATTTAAACACCAACAATAATCTACATGACAAACAAAGGCTACTACCACTTCATCGAACACAAATGTTTTAAACAGTGGTAAATCAACAGTCGCTAGGATAAACAACACTTATTAAAACAGACAATACCTTTCAGCAGTGAATGAATTAACAAATACTATGAAAACACTGATAATCAGTTTTGATTTTATATATTAAGACTTATGATTATGATGCAATAATAACCTAAAAAAACCATTGTTGATGGAGTTTTCCAATATTTAAAAAAATAGCTATTTTTGAGAGTGTTTTCCAATATTTAAAAAAATAGCTATAATGGTAGTAAAACGTGATTTTATATTTTTTAGGAATGGAGTTTTCTTGTTCTGAAGACATTTTACAAAGATCTGTTGAGCAATAACAGATGTTCAGAACTTCTATTGTGTTAATCGTTGATAATTCTTTGGAAACTGCTGTTGGGAATAACAGATGTTGGCAACAGTAGCAACTCAACAGTCGTTACAAAAAATAGAAATTATGAGAACAGACAATACCTTTAAACAGTCGATGAATCTTTTGCCAAACAGATGTTTTAAAAACAGCTGTTTCCAACAGACTTTTAAAGTTTTTTGTCAATTTTTTTAAAAATACCTATTTTTTAAGAATGTTCAGAACTTCTATTGTGTTAATGGTTGACAATTCTTTGGAAACTGCTGTTGGGAATAACAGATGTTGGCAACAGTAGCAACTCAACAGTCGTTACAAAAAACAGAAATTATGAGAACAGACAATACCTTTAAACAGTCGATGAATCTTTTGCCAAACAGATGTTTTAAAAACAGCTGATTCCAACAGACTTTTAAAGTTTTTTGTCAAATTTTTTAAAAATACCTATTTCTTAAGAATGTTCAGAACTTCTATTATGTTAATGGTTGACAATTCTTTGGAAACCGCTATTGGGAATAACAGATGTTGGCAACAGTAGCAACTCAAAATTTAAAGTAGCAGGTATCAACTCAAACAACTGTTGATGCTCAAATTAGTAAAAATAAAATGCTCTACAAAGATTAATAGAATTAAAATTTACATATCACATATGACGATAGATCAACAATTACATTGAGAACTGAACAACGAAATTTAATACTATTCAGTTGTTGAACAGTAGCCTATCCTCATATACTTGATCCTCAACATGATTGATAAAGCGATACTTTAAATCATAAGAACCTACAGAAGGGTATGATGACATTTTTAACTTGTATATTTCTTCAAGTCTGATGTAAAAGAAGGATATAATGGTAGTAAAACGTGATGAAAAGCTTCTGCACTGTTTTTGAAGTCTGAAGTGCAGAAAGACATCACCATCAGGTTTCTGGACACTTGGTCTCTCGTAAACAGACCAAGATGCAGTCCATGAAAACACCTCTTCAGCTGTTGAACATTAGCCCTATCCTCATATACTTGATCCTCAACTTGCTTGATAAAGCGATACTTTAAATCATAAGAACCTACAGAAGGGTATAATGACATTTTTAACTTGTATATTTCTTCAAGTCTGATGTAAAAGAAGGATATAATGGCAGTAAAACGTGATGAAAAGCTTCTGAACTGACAATCATACTATATAGTGAAATAGCTAACAGGCTGATGATTAGACTGATTGAAGAACTAATATATAAAATGGACATTATCAGTGATAATAAATACAAGAAAACCTGGAACAGCATCGGCGCTTCATGAAGTACTCCACTTTCTGCACTTCAGACTTCAAAAACAGTGCAGAAGAACTCCCCACTGCTCGCTCGGAAAAAAACAAAGCTGAAATATATCAACACCTTAAAATAAATATTATCAACATATATCAACAGTTTAAAAGAATCCACAAACCTAAAATAACCCGCAACTGATTGTTTGAATCTTAAACAACTCTGATTAGGCTGAAAGATAAAGCAAGAATTAGAATAGATCAGTTCAAAATTTAAGATTCAAATTACAGAAAAAAAAACATACTCTCAACGATGTTGCAACAATGATGTTGGAAAAATTATGTGAAGCACAAAAATCTGCAATCGGAGAGTATGGAAATTCTGCATTCTGCAACAATCTATCTATACTTTCTATAAAAAGAGAAAACCAAATGACATAAGAAAAGCTGAGGTGAAACGTTGATGTGTTTCAACAGAGCTTCAATGAAACAACGATGTTGGAACAATGATATTGAAAATTAACCGGCTCAATCATGAGAGCTATACATTTGAGTGAGAGAGATACAATCGCAAATACGCGTGAGAGAGATAAATTGAAATTTGAATGTGGAGCCAAATTCATATATGTTATTTATACGGAGCCAGATTCATATGTAGTTTGAATTTTGAATTTGGAGCCAGGACTTTAAATTTTGAATATGGGCAGGGGTTTGAAGCGTTTCTGTTGAACAACAGACCTTTTGTATGTGGGCAGATGTTTAAAGTGATTTTGTATATGTGGGCTAGACCTTTGAAAATTAAAGTGATTTTATATATTAAGGATTATGATGCGATAATGACATAAGAAAAGCCTTGTTAGACAGGCTCTATGACTACTAACTGCCTAACTCAGCTTTTCTTATGTCACTTGTTTTTATCCTTTTATAGAAAATATAGATAAATAGATTTTTGTTTTAGTAATTGCTTTCCTGTAATGGAGTTTTAAAATATTTTATTGTGATGCTTGAGATTTTATATAAAAAATCGCTAACCAGTAAACTTTTCTTACAATCCTTTTCGAAAAAAAATTGTAAATAACTATATATACTTTCTCACATTTATTTTTTATAAATAAAGTAAAAAAAAATATGTTTTTAGAATACATTTACATATGGAACTTATTTTGAAAGATATAAAGGTGTAAGGGGTGATTCATTCGAGGGGAGGAGTCCACTCTCCACCTCAGCCAATTATAATCTACCATATCAATTATCCTCTCCGCTCCTCATTTGCACTCAAACATAAAGGGTGCTCAGCTCAAACCATTTTTTTCTTAAAAAAAAAAAAGATAAAAGTTTTGATTGGTTGGAAGAAAGTGGGTTTACCTCTTCCCTTGCACGGTGACTCCCCCCTGCTTGAATGGGTTTACTGTGTAATGAAGGGGGTTGGCGATGGTGTTCATGCTAGGTGAATTCTCCCCTCTTCCCCTTCATCGATTCGACCCTAAACACCCTAAAGTATAACTATTGTTGTGAAGGATGATACTTGTATTATTTGTCATTGTTTTACGTTTTAGTTTTTCAAATCAAACTACTTTATAGGAAAAAATTCATTCCATATAATACACAAATCAGATTCTTGGTTCTTCATATTCAAATTTCTTCATAGATTTTAATTCTTTGGAAAATATTCTACCACCAAATGCCTTATCTCTCTATTTATCTACTAACATAAAGAAAAGGATAATGAACGTGTGATCACAAGTTAGCAATTAAGGGCCTAACCTAATATCGTTATACTAGTTAGAACCCTAAATTGTCATAGCTTATTAAAAATATATATATATTAAAAAGAGTAAATTACGATTGTGGCACCTGCGGTTATATCACTTTTACCCTTTTAGCCTAAAAAATATTTTTTTAGCATCTGAGCCTCAAACGCCTTTTTTTCTAACCCTTTTAGCCCCTAACGTCTTTTTTTCTAACATTTTTAGCCCATAACATTTAATGGATGTGGTTAGTGTTAGGGGCCAAAATGTTAGAAAAAAAAACGTTGAGGGCTCAGATGTTAAATGATCCTTTTAGGCTAAAAGGATAAAAATGATATAACCACATGGGTCAAAATCGTTTACTCTATTAAAAAAATATGTAGGATCTTAAAGTTGTTATTGGCTATCTTTCTTTGTCTATAAATAGGGGGGCTGTCTCCACACCAAAGTAAACACAAAGCAGCGAAGTCTACCTACTTTGTAAGCCATGGCCATCTCCAAGGGTTTTATTCCTCTTTTTCTTCTCTCTATGCTTATCCTTGCTCAAGCTCATGAACTGGTATTCCTAATTTCCTATCCTCTTCTTTTTATTTTTCTTCTTGAAAAACATATAATACTGTTTAAAATATACAAAGGACCGCCTTCGATACGCATCCAACCGTAAGTACGTAATTCTAAGAATCATATAAATATTTTATATATTATTTTAATTAAATATTGTATATATTGTTTTAGTTGTGATACATAAGATAATTATGCAAGTCTCTACTTAATATTTATTTTGTATTAAACATGAGTTTGCATGTGTGTATATATAGTTGTGTGTGTACAAATATATAGTGACGAGTTTATATAAAACAATAGAGAACACTTTATTTACTAATAACATATGGATTTACTAACAAATACACTGTAATTAAAAATATAGTGAATTCATCTAAAAAGACATGTATTCAGTATTTCCATATTACAAATTAACATGTATGTGCTTCGTGTTGTTGTACCCTATGTTTAGAGGTATTTCAAAAAAGCTATAAATATTTTTCACTTCTAACCCAAAACATCTTATCTTTGTAATTTTACCTCTTTGGTTTTTTTTACTTTTAACACAAAGCTTTTCATCTTTTGCAATTTAACCCTAATACTTTTTACTTTCAACTTTGGACTCCATAATTTTCATCTTTCGAAAGTTTTTTGTTTTACGTTTCATTCAAAATTTTGCGAGTTAACATGTCGCAATGTGTGTGTGGGGTTCAAAGTTATTTCATCTATTTTTTCCTATTTGAGAAGTTCGTCGCAACGTACGGGTCCTAGATCGACTTAGGTATTTTTCTATGTTTTACGTTTCAGCCTAAATTTTTCGCATTAACACGCCGCAATGAGTGCGTGGTTCAACGATTTTATATCTGCTTTTCATTCGGTTTTATTTTCCCCTTTTCTATTTATTTTGTTTTTATTAGTTTTTCGGCGTTGATCACTGGTAGTGGTGTTGCATTGGTGCTATTTTGCATGGTTTTATGTCCCCGCCGCAACACCGGGGGCCTTAATACTAGTTATTTTTAATGATTTCAAAAATAGTGATTCACCGATCAATATATGTATTTTAATTTGTGAATCAAATGGATTTTAAATATTTAGTGATTACCATTTGAAATCAGTTTTATATATATATATATATATATATTATGTGTGTGTGTATGTTCTTATACTTGAGACTATTTGTCACAGGTGAATGAGATTGATGGGAAGAGTATAGGTGATTCCAAAATAGGTATATAAAATATTATTTTGGATATTATCTTGATCAACATAAATAAATTAAATTTATATAACTAAATATATATAAATCTTGGATTTAGATTGCGGTTCGGCATGTAAGGCAAGGTGTAAGCTGTCATCGCGGCCAAACTTGTGCCATAGGGCTTGTGGGACTTGTTGTGCCCGTTGCAGTTGCGTGCCACCGGGGACTTCAGGCAACCAAAAGGTTTGTCCATGTTACTATAACATGACTACCCATGGTGGCAAACGAAAGTGCCCTTGAAGCGTCTACTACTTATACCTTGTGCATCTTTGATCTGAAGCGTTTCTTATATATGTATATGTATTGTATTGTATATTTTTGTCTTAAACTCTTGTCTAGCGTTGGATTGCACTTTATGTGTAAGTGTGATTGTTTAATAAGGTCAACTTGATCAGTATATATCTGGTTGAAATGATATTATTTTGTACAATAAAAGTTGTATGAGAAATCGTATTTCCTACATATACAAAAACACAACTTGAGGGAATAGTGCCAAGCAGGGAATAGTACCAACATATACAAAACACAACTGGAATAGTGCCAAGCAGGGAATAGTACCAACATATACAAAACACAACTTGAGGGAATAGTGCCAGGCCTGGAATAGTACCAGGCAGTTTGTCTGGCACTTTCCTATTGAACCAGCCCATTTTTAATTTAATTTTATTCTCAGTTTAAAATTACGTTTTCGTCCTTTGTTTAAAGTTACGTTTTTGCCCACAGCTCAAAATAAAATTATAATTTTGCCCCTAGCTTAAAATTACGCTTTTGCACTCGGTTCAAAAACTCACTTTTAATTTTGTTCCCAGTTTAAAATTACGGTTTCGCCCTCCGTTTAAAATTACGTTTTTACCCACAGTTCAAAATTTGTCTGGCACTTCCCTATTGGACCAGCTCAGTTTTAATTTAATTTTATTCCCAGTTTAAAGTTACGCTTTCGTCCTTTGTTTAAAATTACGTTTTTGCCCCAGCTTAAAATAAAATTATAATTTTGCCCCTAACTTAAAATTACGCTTTTGCCCTCGATTCAAAAACTCACTTTTAATTTTGTTCCCAGTTTAAAGTTACGGTTTCGCCCTCCGTTTAAAATTACATTTTTGCCCCCAGCTCAAAATAAAATGTTGTTTTTTTCCTCTAGCTCAAAATTACGATTCTGCCCTCAGCTCAAAATTACGCTTTTGCCCACCGTTCAAAATGAAATTATGTTTTTCCTTCTAGCTCAAAATTATGATTTTGCTCTTAGTTTAAAATTATGATTTCGCTTTCAGTTCAAAATATAATTACGATTTTGCCCTCTGTACAGACATACATGTTACGAGAGAGAAATATTCGGCTTATTGCCCCGCAACGCGGGCGGGGCAAAAACTAGTTTGATACAATTACAATTTTAATGCATCTTTTTTTATTATTATTATTATATATGTATTCCCGTGACTTCGTCTTTTTATTGAATATTATTCTTGTGAATATTCGCTAACTACGAGGGTCAAAAACGTTAGCCTGATATAAACTTCTAAATCAAGTTTTATTTATTATTTTTTTGTGTATTTGTATTTAATTTTGTTATCAACTAATTTAGCACATTTGATGTGAAATGCAAAATCTTTGAAATCACTTATTTAATATTTTTTTTTTCTGTTTATAAAAGTATCAACCGCTTAAATTTGTTTGTGGCATTGTCGAGTTAAAAACGTTTTTTTCGTGTCATGTTATTCCAACCCTTTGTTTATATAAATCATATCAACTTTGTATATTTTTTTTCTCAATTTATTTATAACTGATATTATCATAATTTCAGATTATTCTTAGTACATGTGTATATATAATAATGCTAAGTACAACTAATATTCGGTATTTATATAAAAACATAATGATACATAATAGGATGTGAACACATTTATCATCCAGCTGTATAGATATGTTTAGTTCAAATTTATTGTTGAGTATGAGGTATTTGGCATTGTCTTCCCATGTCCACTTTATATTTGTTACTTTTTAGAAGTGTTATTGTACGATTCACATGTTTTTGACGATTACTTTTTGTTAACGACAAATTTCTTTTTATTTCTCTCGTCTGTTGGACTTAAACTCAAGACCTCTCTCTTCCAAGGTGTCTAAGACCATGTGAAACTAATTGTCACACCTCCAAAATACCACATACAGAATCCCCCGCGAGGCGTGTGACATATACCAGGATCTAGCCATCAATCACATTGAACTCATAGTTATATTTAAATAAAACTTACATTTATTAACATTGAGTCTTACAACGATACAAATAATTCGCAGTATACAACGGAAGCATAATTCATTCGTTAAGTGTTTATAAACCCCATTTAAAAAAAAACCCATTAGTCTTGTGTTGTTTTTCCATTTATCTCGACCCATGACCACTCCAGCTTCCCAGACAGCAAGTTCCAACAATATGCACCTAAAGGCCTGCAAGGCATGTAACAACGAGTCAACAACAAAGTTGAGCGAGTTCACAGTTGGTTGTCCATTTTAAAGTTGTTCCAGAAATCATGAGTTCGTTTGAAAGTTCAGTAGTTAATCAGTTACTTTGTTTTCCAAACCATAAGCAGTGGGGGCTACCCCATGTTGTAAACCACTAGACTAGTTATATATATTGGCGTCCTTCCCAACCGAGGACGGAGGTACGTATTCTACCCAACCGAGAATACGCATGTTAAATGTAGGCGTCCTTCCCAATCCGAGGACGGAGGTACGTATTCTTCCCAATCCGAGAATACGCAGGTTTAGTGTAGGCGTCCTTCCCAATCCTAGGACGGAGGTACGTATTCTTCCCAATTTGAGAATACGCAGGTTTAGTGTAGGCGTCCTTCCCAATCCGAGAATACGCAGGATTAAATGTAGTCTATTAGTGGTGAATATACATGTTTCATCTTAGCCTCTTAATCCCATTCCCAACCCACCGGGAATCCCATGCCTTAAGAGTGTGAACTCACCTTAGATTAGCTCGGCAGACAATTTACTTGTGTTAAGTTGGTCAACCATACCCAAAAGACTCGACCGAAGGAGATGATGCCTCCACAAGAGTTTGCTGCCGCTAGTTTAGAGGGGACATCGGGTTTGTAAGCAGTTATGTATTCTAATACATAATATACGTAAACAAGGGGAAATGAAAGATAGGCTCGGATTGGACTTGGGCTTGCGAGAGGTGGGCTCTTGCGACTCGGGCCGGATTCATGTGTGGGCCGAGGTACTCTAGAGAACTAAGGTGTGTGGGTGTGAGTGTGGCCCACCTATATGTGCGGCCCTAACTTAATCACATATAAACATCATACATACCATTCTCGAAACCCATAGACTGACAATCATTTAGTTAAACCCAACTATAACAGTTTCACACAATACCAGATCACAACGTATGACGAATATAGATAGAAGTGATGCAAATATAATTAACCTCGGGAATTCGGGTTGTCACATCATCCCCAACTTGAAAGAAATTTCGTTCCGAAATTTAGCACGTAGTCACTGAGGAAGCTAGTTAGGTTGCGTGGTTTTCCTGGGGTGTCACATCATCCCCCCGTTGGTTTGGAATTTCGTCCCGAAATTCCGCAGTAGCTTCAGCCTCAGTAGTGGTTGTACTTTTGTCGAACAACTGGGGATATTTGTGTTTCATTTGGTCTTCTCGTTCCCAGGTAAACTCTGGGCCACGACGGGAGTTCCAACGAACTCGATCAATAGGTATCCTGGTGTGTTTGAGAATCTTGACCTCCCGGTCCAAGATTTCCACTGGTTCCTCGATAAATCGCAACTGATCGTCGATGTTGAGCTCCTTGAAAGGAACTATGAGGGTTTCATCTGACAGACACTTCTTCAGACTTAACACATGGAATACATTGTGAACTCCACTGAGTTCTTCGGGTAGATTCAATCTGTAGGCCACCTAGCCAATTCTCTCCGTGGTTTCGAAAGATCCAACGTACCGCGGGTTGAGTTTGCCTTGTTTACCAAAACGAACTACACCTTTCCAAGGTGAGACGTTAAGTAGTACTCGATCCCCCAACCTGGAACTCGAGTGTTTTCCCACGCTTATCAGCATAGCTTTCCTGACGGTCACGAGCTGCCGCCATTTGTTGTCGTATTAGAGCAATCTTCTCTGTTGAGCCTACGACGAGTTCTGGGCCAGTGATTTGGCTGTCGCCAACCTCTGCCCAACAAAGAGGTGTTCAGCACCTTCGTCCGTGCAATGCCTCGAACGGAGCAGCCTGGATGCTGGTGTGGTAACTGTTGTTATACGTAAACTCCACTAAAGGTAGACGCCGCTCCTAGCCATTACCAAAGTCGATTACACATGCTCGAAGCATGTCTTCAAGAGTTTGGGTGATGCGTTCAGTCTGTCCATCCGTCTGCGGATGATATGTGTAATATCTGTGCTTGTAATCATTGTAAATAGTACAATTATCAATAAAACAATGTTATTTGATCACAATGTTTGTTTGGTTGTGTTTTACATTTTTCATGTTTTGACTTTTATTCAATTTCAAACTCTATATCACTTTCTGGAGAGTTATACGCAAACTGGTGCGTAAACGTACTCAGTTTAATGCGACAAATACTCCGGAACATCAACACATACTCAACATACCTTAAATAACCTTTACATAACTTAGAAATAAGTTTTGAAGGCTCTGGTATGGCAAAAACAAGTTAATTCGCTTACAGGGACTAAACTTGACAAACTGCGAAAGTATGCCAATTTGAACTGTAACGAACATTCCGGAAAATGACCATAAGTTAAACATACCATAAATATCCTTTAAATAGCTTAAAAATAGGCTTTGAGGGGTTCGGTATGCTAAAATAAACTTTTGGGTCATTCAGGGACTAAAAGTGTCAAAAAGTGCACAAGTTTGCATTTTCGTGCATAACTTACGTTCTGAATACATCCGGACATCCAAAAATTTATGTAAGCATGACTATATTATGCTTTAATGTTTGGCTTGCCAAAAATCCATTCGTCGCGTCATTTGGATCGTTTTTCGCGCTTGTGCGCATTCCGTCGTAATTAAGCGAACATCGCGTTCGTACGACCAAACAAACCGACATCCGGCATATTTTTGAACATGTTTCATGTCCACAATGTTTAGGCATCATTTTAGGGCCTTAAAGTTGGCTTTACGGGCCTTAGAAGTGTCGGGAATGGCCTTAAACACATGCAGGGACTGAAACTGTCATTTCTGAAACTTGTTGTCTGATCAGGACTCTCAGGCGGCCCGCCTGAGTTTTAGCATATCCTGAAGCGGGCCGCGTCCGACTATCAGACCAGATTCAATGCTTTTAACAACAGATTGCAGCTGTTTGATCCACCACCACATGTTCTCAATTGTCTAGTCAGATGATAAGGACCATTTTTAGCTTCCATAACCTTCCAACAAGTGTACGGATGTGATCGAATCACGGTTTCCATGAAACGATCTTAACGGTGGACCAAACACTATAAATACCCCACCCCCCATGCTTCCAAATTACAAGAATTTTGATTTGAGAAACTCTAAGTTGAAACTATTGTTTCATACCTGAGATTTTTGAATCGAAATTAGCATTCGGGGACCCTTCGTAAGTATTCTTTCGTTCTTTTATTGCTTTTCGAGTCCGAAAGTCAAACTTTGTTTGACTTTCAGCGTTGACCAGCTTATGGTCAATGCGAAGTTTGTTTGAACTTCGCAACGTGATTGTAATCACGATGGTCATAGTCCTTTGGGACTATGCCTACTGATTACCACGTTGTCTAGGGTCGTAGGGTAAGCGATCTAATAAATCGCTTATACCTTCGAACCCGACCCATTTGGTCGATCATTAGGATCCGACCAAATACATTAGGTGACCATAGTAGGTAGGGAATAACCTTCCGAGGTTATACCCTATGGTCACATCGTTTGAGTAGTTGTATGATAGGTAGTTTATATGCCTTAGGTAAATTACCAGAATACCCTTTTCATGTATAATTGGTAATTAAGCATATGTAACCTAAACTTTTGTCACATAACTGATTATGTAACATGTTTAGGCATATAACACTTGTCATAGGGCTAGTTAGGCGTTCCGAACGCGTTTCACGCGAACGACGCGTTAAAGTAGCATAAGCTACCTAAACGGGTCGTAATGGGTCGTAAGCAATTATGTTAGGTTTCAATTAGTATGTAGGCTTTGTTAAACCAAATGACACGAGTTTCTATACTCGTTTGGTTTACGAAACCTCATTCTATCCGATCTTCCGATTAGGTCCGGTTTATTAACATAGTTACCTATATTAGGTGCCGTTTGATTCCGAGATCTCTATCATTGTTTAGTTGTCACTCCAGAACTACTGAGCAATCTCAAGTGAGTACATAGACCCCTCTTTTACTGTTTTCCAAACTGTTTTGGGGTGAAACACATGTGCCTACTTGTTACTTTCAAACTTTCCTGCTTTCACATCATATACCTGCTATGTTTGTTAGTACATTATAGTACATGATTTCATTACATCTTATGCTAGGTGTGCCCATTGTGTGCATTACTTAGTACATCGTTTTACATTACATTTCATGCTAGGTGTGCCCATTGTGTGCATTACTTAGTACATCATTTTACATTACATTTCATGCTAAGTGTGCCCATTGTGTGCATTACTTAGTACATCGTTTTACATTACATTTCACGCTACGTATGTTCATTTGATTACATACTTAGTGCATCGTTTTCACATGCTTACATTTTTGGTATGACATTTGGTTTGTTTACAATGGAACAATACATTCATTAACACCGATCACGCCGTTCGTTAGTAGGTAGTGGTACCATAGGAATTGACAACTCCCGTTCCGGACATCCTGGGTATGGGGATGAAAGGAATGACCGAATTCGATATACATAATTTAGATAAGCCTTTAATTTGTTTAAGGGTTTATCGCCACAGTCTCAAGGCTTGGATGTATGCATTATAACAATACCGCATAGATGTTTGTATCAGTATAGCATGCATTTGTTACACAAAACATAACTTTGATTTAAACTATGTTTTACTTCAATACCTTGTTTTTGTGCATTATACATATGGTTTAGTTTGATACATTTCACTTACCATACATGACATTTTGGTTACACAATTACATGATCTACATTGAACATAAACATTTTGACATTGATATACACATTTGGTGGTTTACATTGGACATAGACATTTTGATATGGTTTACACAATAACACTTGACAATTGGTTTGTACATGAACAAGTTACATTGGTGGTTGTTTGGGGTAAGTGATTTGAGTAACGAGGCGTGTGTAATGTGATACAAACATGGTGGATACGCCGCTGGTACTTCCTATATATAAGTGTTTGTATAATATTACATAGCGTAACGTTATTTAAATCATTTCAGTATAGACATATTACATTTTATACAAATAACATACTTTTCATAAGACATTGTTTTACAAAACAACTTATCTTATACAAACTCATTTTTACTTGGTCATTCATTTAACCTTACATTATTCTCTTACTTATACATATCATTGCTTTTTAATGATTTACAAAACAAAACAACTTACAAGGTTCATGACTGACTGTTATTAAACAAATTCTTAAACTTAAGTCATGAATCCTATTTTTCTCAAAACCTATGTATCTCACAGGCATTTTTATGCTGACGTACCTATTTTCACATGTGTTTTCAGGAGCTTTTCCGTAGGATGTTGATCATGATTCTAGGGCGGACCTGTGCCTTAGAGACTAAAAATGGAGATAGACTTGTTTAATTATGTTATAAACTCTTTTGTTTACTGTTCAAGACAATGTAACACTCTTGTTTAATAAATAAAATACAACTTTGAATGCCATGGTTATGAAACAATTTATTCTGTTACAACACTCCCCGATGTTTCCGCCACGTTTTGTATGTTATACGTGGTCGGGGTGTGACAGAAGAGTTGGTATCAGAGCCAATGGTTATAGGGAATTAGGTTATTAGTAATGCTTTGACCTAGACTATAACTTTTCTAGGACCCTAACACAAGTTATCTTGTGTTTAGATCTTAAAACATGCACATCACCTATCCTTAGGTGATTATCAGAACCAAAGCCAAAATTTTTCCGAAACGATTTTTGAAAAACAATCATCTGTTTTTGAATGATTTATTACAAGGTTTTGAACCCTCTATTGTAAGGTTTTGAACCCTCTGTTATATGGTTTTGAACCCTTCTAGTTTGATTAAATTTTTGGCCTTGTGCCTTCAAATTTTCAAAATCTCGTCAACATTTTGGGTCTTAAATAATGTGAACATGTGCAAACTGGAAGGGTGAATGCCTGTATTCTGGGTTTTCTGTCTAGGCAAGCACTTCGTATACATCTCAACCAGACGCGAGACCAGTTGTGCTTACCTGGGAATTCTTGGGATGAGTGTTCACTTATAGGCGAGCATGTCTTCAAAATACATTATTTTTGATCCATTTACTTTGATTAGTCACTGTGTGTCGTTTGTTTACTTTGTGATACGGACAAATGACCACCATCTTTGCTTTTGTTGATTTCGTTTCATCTCATTCTCTTCATCCAATCATCTCACTCGTTTCTTTTCATGTTTTTCTCTTAGAATGACTCCTCGACGCGATAACCAGATAGCGACTACCGAACTGGCAGAAATTATTGCGCAGCAGATGGCTGCCCAATTTCCAAATCTCTTTGCTCAATGGAACCAAGCCAACAACAACAACAATGCTCCATTCAAATACAAGGATTTTAACTCGGCTAAACCACTCAAGTTTAGTGGTTCTGAGGGAGCGACTGGGCTTCTTCAGTGGTTTGAGAGCACTGAGAATACTTTCCGCCACGTGCAGTGTCTTGACAATCGCAAAGTCGAGTTTGCTTCGAGCGTACTTCAGAAGAGGGCTTTGACATGGTGGAACGGGGTTATGAGATATAGGGGTGCTGAGATTGCCTTGGCACAGACATGGGCTGAACTAAGAGCTCTTATGATGAGGGAATTCTGTCCTCGTCATGAGCAGCGAGCTTTGGAGAAAGAGTTTGATGTTTTGAAACAAGATAGTGGTGAGCACAGGGCGTACACTGATAGGTTTGAGGAGTTGAGTCTGCTTTGCCCGACTATGGTTACCCCACTCGACAAGGCTATCGAAAGGTACATCGACGGCCTACCTGACTCAGTACAAGACATTCTTACTGGTAGTGAACCTGCCACACTCCGTCAGGCGATCGAGTTATCAGCGACATTGACTGAGTCGCAGATTAGAAAGGGAAAGCTACACAGGAAGGGTGACAAGGGTAAGAAACAGTCGGCTGACAAGGGGGATAGCAAGAAAGGTCAAAACGGGAATGGAAAGAACTCTGGTTCTTCGAAGAGGTCAAGGAAGCGTAAGGCTTCCCAAAATTTTGCTATCACTGCCCAAGCTAATCAGGCAGCTCCCAACCAACCCGCACAGCCTCCAGCGAAGAAACCCTATTCAGGGAATGCACCGTTGTGCAATAGATGCAACAGTCTCCATCAGCCGCAACATCAGTGCCGTTTCTGTACTAGCTGTGGGAAGTCAGGTCATCTTGCCGATGTTTGTCGGTTTGCTCAGAATCGCGTAGTTCAGAACCCGGCACAACAAGTTGCTCAGCCTCCTGCTCAGCAACAGGGTCAAGCTGCACGACCATATTACCCACCAGGTGCTTGTTACAATTGTGGGGATCTGACCCACTACAGGAACCGGTGCCCAAGGCTAGCCAACCAGAATCCGAATTAGGCTCCGGCTCGAGGCCGAGCCTTTAACATGAATGCCCAAGAGGCGCAGGCGGATGATAACGTGGTGAACGGTACGTTCTTTATTAATAATCAGCCTGCATCTGTTCTCTTTGATTCGGGTGCCGATAAGAGTTTTGTGTCATTGTCTTTTGAGCCGATGCTTCGCGTGTCTAGAACGAAACTAAGTAAATCTTTGACAGTAGAGGTTGCTAGTGGTGAACCCATTATTCTTGATTCTGTTCTTCACAACTGCCAGTTGAACCTTAACGACCATCTTTTTCCTATTGACCTCACGCCTATGCAACTTGGAAGCTTCGACGTTATTGTGGGTATGGATTGGTTATCCAAGCATCACGCAGAAGTAGTTTGTTTCGAGAAGATCGTTCGTGTGCCACTTTCGACAGGCGAGATCCTACAGGTTCAAGGTGAGAAACCTACCGGTGGTCTCAAACCCATGTCTTGCTTTAAAGCTCGGAAGTATCTGCGGAAGAACTATGTGGCTTTCTTAGCACATGTTACAGAAGATAAAGGCAAGGGAAAGACTATTTCAGATATTCCTGTCGTTCGGGATTATTCTGAAGTATTCCCTGAAGATTTACCTGGTCTACCTCCAGCACGCCAAGTCGAGTTCCGCATTGATCTCGTACCTGGTGCAAATCCCGTTGCCAGAGCTCCATATCGTCTTGCACCGTCTGAGATGCAAGAGTTGTCCAAGCAGCTTCAGGAGCTCTCTGATAAAGGTTTTATCCGTCCTAGCTTTTCACCTTGGGGTGCTCCCATTCTTTTTGTCAAAAAGAAGGATGGATCTTTTAGGATGTGTATCGATTATCGTGAGCTTAACAAGCTTACCATCAAGAATCGATATCCCCTACCTCGCATAGACGATCTCTTTGATCAGCTACAGGGCGCTTCTTATTTTTCGAAGATTGATCTGCGTTCCGGATATCATCAACTTCGGGTGCATGAAGAAGATATTCCCAAGACAGCGTTCCGTACTCGTTATGGGCATTATGAGTTCACAGTCATGCCATTCGGTGTGACTAATGCTCCTGCTGTTTTCATGGACTTAATGAATAGGGTCTGCAAACCTTATTTGGATCAGTTCGTCATTGTTTTTATTGACGACATCTTGATTTACTCTAAGACGCGAGCTGATCACGAGCAACATCTTCGTCTTACTCTGGAACTCCTAAAGAAAGAGCAACTTTTCGCCAAATTCTCCAAGTGTGAATTCTGGCTTAAAGAGGTTCAATTTTTAGGAGATATTATCAACGAACGAGGTATTCATGTAGATCCCTCCAAGATCAGTGCGATTAAGGATTGGGATACGCCTACTACTCCTACTGAAGTTCGTTCTTTTCTTGGTCTAGCGGGTTATTACCGCCGCTTCATTGAAAACTTCTCAAAGATTGCAGTTCCTCTAACTGCTCTAACTCAGAAGAACAAACCCTTTGATTGGGGATTCAAACAAGAGGAAGCTTTTCAAAGATTGAAGCAGAAGCTTTGCGATGCGCCTGTTCTATCATTGCCTGAGGGTGATGATGATTTTGTCGTGTATTGTGATGCATCGAAGTTGGGTCTTGGTTGTGTTCTGATGCAAAGGAACAAAGTCATAGCATATGCATCAAGGCAGTTGAAGATACATGAGAAGAACTACACCACTCATGATCTTGAGTTGGGTGCAGTTGTTTTCGCTCTAAAGATCTGGAGACACTATTTGTATGGTACAAAATGTGTGGTTTTCACTGACCACAAAAGTCTTCAGCATATCTTCAATCAGAAAGAACTCAACATGAGACAACGACGTTGGGTTGAGCTTTTAAACGACTATGACTGCGAGATTCGCTACCATCCTGGTAAGGCGAATGTCGTGGCCGATGCATTGAGTCGTAAGGAACGTACTAAGCTTCATTGTGTACGTGTTCAGTCTGTTATTCAAGCTCGATCCGATATCCAAGCACTCATTTCTCAGGCTCAACAATCTTGTGTTTCACAAGGTTTGATGGATAAGGAATTTCCCTATCACATAACACCTGCTCTGGAACTGAAGGACAATGGATCGTACTACTTCATGGACCGTTTGTGGGTCCCAAGCCAGGATGATCTTCGTACCTTGCTTATGGATGAAGCCCATAAGTCTCGTTATTCTATTCATCCGGGCTCAGATAAGATGTATAAGGATCTTCGTATTCATTATTGGTGGCCTGGTATGAAGAAAGACATTGCCTTATACGTATCAAAATGCCTTACTTGTCTTAAGGTTAAGGCTGAACATCAGCGTCCATCTGGTTTATTGGTGCAACCAGAGATCCCAGTTTGGAAATGGGAAAACATTACTATGGATCTTGTTACCAAACTTCCACGCACAAAGAAAGGTCATGATGCCATCTGGGTAGTCGTGGATCGTCTTACAAAGTCAGCGCATTTCTTGCCAATCCGCGAGGATTTTCCTACTGACAGACTTGCTCAAATCTATGTGGATGAAATTGTGGCTCGACATGGTGTTCCTTTGAACATCATTTCTGACAGAGATGCTCGTTTCACTTCTCATTTTTGGAGAACCATGCAATCTGCTATGGGGACCCAACTTAATCTGAGCACAGCTTATCATCCGCAAACGGATGGTCAATCTGAGAGAACAATCCAGACTCTGGAGGATATGCTTAGGGCTTGTGTGATCGATTTTGGTGGTAGTTGGGATTCACATCTTAAGTTGATTGAATTCTCCTACAACAACAGTTATCACACCAGCATCAAAATGGCTCCTTTCGAGGCTCTCTATGGTCGAAAATGTCGTTCACCAGTCTGCTGGAATGAGATTGGCGAGGCTCAACTTACTGGACCTGCCCTCATTTTAGAGACAACTGACAAGGTCAAGAAAGTTCGTGATAACCTTCAGACAGCTATGAGCCGTCAAAAGAGTTACGCGGATCCAAAACGCAAACCCTTGGAATTTCAAGTCGGTGATCGAGTATTACTTAAGGTCTCACCTTGGAAAGGTGTGATCAGATTTGGAAAGAAAGGAAAACTTGCACCTAGATACGTTGGACCATTCAAGATCGTCGAAAGAATCGGAAAGGTAGCCTACAGACTTGAGTTACCTCCTGAACTTGGAAATGTTCATCCAACTTTTCACGTATCCAATCTCAAGAGGTGTTTAGCTGATGAGAACCTCCACATACCGCTTGACGAAATTCGTGTTGGCAAAACACTTAAATTTGTTGAGAAACCAGTGGAAATCATGGAACGTGAAGTCAAGTGGCTTAAACGCAAGCGCATTCCTTTGGTCAAAGTTCGCTGGGAAGCTAAACGTGGACCCGAGTTTACTTGGGAACGCGAAGATTAAATGAAGGCGAAATATCCGCATCTTTTCACACGAGTTTCCTCTAAATAAATTTCGGGACGAAATTTCCACAAGTAGGGGAGACTGTAACATCTGTGCTTGTAATCATTGTAAACAGTACAATTATCAATAAAACAATGTTATTTGATCACAATGTTTGTTTGGTTGTGTTTTACATTTTTCATGTTTTGACTTTTATTCAATTTCAAACTCTATATCACTTTCTGGAGAGTTATACGCAAACTGGTGCGTAAACGTACTCAGTTTAATGCGACAAATACTCCGGAACATCAACATATACTCAACATACCTTAAATAACCTTTACATAACTTAGAAATAAGTTTTGAAGGCTCTGGTATGGCAAAAACAAGTTAATTCGCTTACAGGGACTAAACTTGACAAACTGCGAAAGTATGCCAATTTGAACTGTAACGAACATTCCGGAACATGACCATAAGTTAAACATACCATAAATATCCTTTAAATGGCTTAAAAATAGGCTTTGAGGGGTTCGGTATGCTAAAATAAACTTTTGGGTCATTCAGGGACTAAAAGTGTCAAAAAGTGCACAAGTTTACATTTTCGTGCATAACTTACGTTCTGAATACATTCGGACATCCAAAAATTTATGTAAGCATGACTATATTATGCTTTAATGTTTGGCTTGCCAAAAATCCATTCGTCGCGTCATTTGGATCGTTTTTCGCGCTTGTGCGCATTCCGTCGTAATTAAGCGAACATCGCGTTCGTACGACCAAACGAACCGACATCCGGCATATTTTTGAACATGTTTCATGTCCACAATGTTTAGGCATCATTTTAGGGCCTTAAAGTTGGCTTTACGGGCCTTAGAAGTGTCGGGAATGGCCTTAAACACATGCAGGGACTGAAACTGTCATTTCTGAAACTTGTTGTCTGATCAGGACTCTCAGGCGGCCCGCCTGAGTTTTAGCATATCCTGAAGCGGGCCGCGTCCGACTATCAGACCAGATTCAATGCTTTTAACAACAGATTGCAGCTGTTTGATCCACCACCACATGTTCTCAATTGTCTAGTCAGATGATAAGGACCATTTTTAGCTTCCATAACCTTCCAACAAGTGTACGGATGTGATCGAATCACGGTTTCCATGAAACGATCTTAACGGTGGACCAAACACTATAAATACCCCACCCCCCATGCTTCCAAATTACAAGAATTTTGATTTGAGAAACTCTAAGTTGAAACTATTGTTTCATACCTGAGATTTTTGAATCGAAATTAGCATTCGGGGACCCTTCGTAAGTATTCTTTCGTTCTTTTATTGCTTTTCGAGTCCGAAAGTCAAACTTTGTTTGACTTTCAGCGTTGACCAGCTTATGGTCAATGCGAAGTTTGTTTGAACTTCGCAACGTGATTGTAATCACGATGGTCATAGTCCTTTGGGACTATGCCTACTGATTACCACGTTGTCTAGGGTCGTAGGGTAAGCGATCTAATAAATCGCTTATACCTTCGAACCCGACCCATTTGGTCGATCATTAGGATCCGACCAAATACATTAGGTGACCATAGTAGGTAGGGAATAACCTTCCGAGGTTATACCCTATGGTCACATCGTTTGAGTAGTTGTATGATAGGTAGTTTATATGCCTTAGGTAAATTACCAGAATACCCTTTTCATGTATAATTGGTAATTAAGCATATGTAACCTAAACTTTTGTCACATAACTGATTATGTAACATGTTTAGGCATATAACACTTGTCATAGGGCTAGTTAGGCGTTCCGAACGCGTTTCACGCGAACGACGCGTTAAAGTAGCATAAGCTACCTAAACGGGTCGTAATGGGTCGTAAGCAATTATGTTAGGTTTCAATTAGTATGTAGGCTTTGTTAAACCAAATGACACGAGTTTCTATACTCGTTTGGTTTACGAAACCTTATTCTATCCGATCTTCCGATTAGGTCCGGTTTATTAACATAGTTACCTATATTAGGTGCCGTTTGATTCCGAGATCTCTATCATTGTTTAGTTGTCACTCCAGAACTACTGAGCAATCTCAAGTGAGTACATAGACCCCTCTTTTACTGTTTTCCAAACTGTTTTGGGGTGAAACACATGTGCCTACTTGTTACTTTCAAACTTTCCTGCTTTCACATCATATACCTGCTATGTTTGTTAGTACATTATAGTACATGATTTCATTACATCTTATGCTAGGTGTGCCCATTGTGTGCATTACTTAGTACATCGTTTTACATTACATTTCATGCTAGGTGTGCCCATTGTGTGCATTACTTAGTACATCATTTTACATTACATTTCATGCTAAGTGTGCCCATTGTGTGCATTACTTAGTACATCGTTTTACATTACATTTCACGCTACGTATGTTCATTTGATTACATACTTAGTGCATCGTTTTCACATGCTTACATTTTTGGTATGACATTTGGTTTGTTTACAATGGAACAATACATTCATTAACACCGATCACGCCGTTCGTTAGTAGGTAGTGGTACCATAGGAATTGACAACTCCCGTTCCGGACATCCTGGGTATGGGGATGAAAGGAATGACCGAATTCGATATACATAATTTAGATAAGCCTTTAATTTGTTTAAGGGTTTATCGCCACAGTCTCAAGGCTTGGATGTATGCATTATAACAATACCGCATAGATGTTTGTATCAGTATAGCATGCATTTGTTACACAAAACATAACTTTGATTTAAACTATGTTTTACTTCAATACCTTGTTTTTGTGCATTATACATATGGTTTAGTTTGATACATTTCACTTACCATACATGACATTTTGGTTACACAATTACATGATCTACATTGAACATAAACATTTTGACATTGATATACACATTTGGTGGTTTACATTGGACATAGACATTTTGATATGGTTTACACAATAACACTTGACAATTGGTTTGTACATGAACAAGTTACATTGGTGGTTGTTTGGGTAAGTGATTTGAGTAACGAGGCGTGTGTAATGTGATACAAACATGGTGGATACGCCGCTGGTACTTCCTATATATAAGTGTTTGTATAATATTACATAGCGTAACGTTATTTAAATCATTTCAGTATAGACATATTACATTTTATACAAATAACATACTTTTCATAAGACATTGTTTTACAAAACAACATATCTTATACAAACTCATTTTTACTTGGTCATTCATTTAACCTTACATTATTCTCTTACTTATACATATCATTGCTTTTTAATGATTTACAAAACAAAACAACTTACAAGGTTCATGACTGACTGTTATTAAACAAATTCTTAAACTTAAGTCATGAATCCTATTTTTCTCAAAACCTATGTATCTCACAGGCATTTTTATGCTGACGTACCTATTTTCACATGTGTTTTCAGGAGCTTTTCCGTAGGATGTTGATCATGATTCTAGGGCGGACCTGTGCCTTAGAGACTAAAAATGGAGATAGACTTGTTTAATTATGTTATAAACTCTTTTGTTTACTGTTCAAGACAATGTAACACTCTTGTTTAATAAATAAAATACAACTTTGAATGCCATGGTTATGAAACAATTTATTCTGTTACAACACTCCTCGATGTTTCCGCCACGTTTTGTATGTTATACGTGGTCGGGGTGTGACAATATGCTGTGCTCATGTCTAGACGTGAGCCAAAATATTTGTACATCGCTTGCCACAAATCAGGTGCAGATCGTGGGTCGCGATCAGAGATAATGGAGGTTGGCACCCCGTGCCTAGCAACCACTTCTTTCAGGTAGATGACTGCAAGTGTAGAAAAACTTATCCGTTTCCTTGATGGCTAGAAAGTGTGCTGGTTCGGAAGACAATCAACGTTCATCCAGGTGATACTGTTTCCCTTTCGAGTTATAAGTAGACTAGCGACCAAATCCATAGCAATCTGTTTTTGCTTTCCTTATAGGTGTTTCTGGTTGCTAACACTTCACCTCGACTTTCCCACAAGTCTAACATCATTCCCATACCTAGCTAGGTGAGCCGTCATGCCCGATCACCAGTACAAGGTTTATAAATCCTAATGTCTCTCATCAAAACCCAGACGACCGAAATATCAAAGCCGGTGCGCTTTGCTCAACACGAGTTCCCTACAATTGCCGTATAATGAGGTCCACACTCGTTCCTGGTGTAGCGAATATCATCCGCCCTGCCCGAGGTTGCTTCTCCATGCCCCGCATGGGTCCGACTTGAACGTCTTCTTCCTTCTGTTCTCCAGTTTGAACAGAGCGAGTCTGATCAGGTATGTTAGAGTCGATAGCGAGCTGCAGAGCTCGTGTATGTTTAGGGTTCACAGTCGTACTCATTCAGTAGTTCCCTCCAGCGATGTCATTGCATGCTTTAGCACTTTCGAACATCGATTCACGGGAGGCCCTTGTGATCGGTCTAGGTAACGCATTCGGTACCGTCCAAGAAATGCCTCTAAGTAAATCCAAAGACCACGGTTTCCACCGCCAGTTGTGTCGTGCAGTTCCTCTGGTAACTCTATTACGTAAATCATCACTCTCTTGTGTTGTGTCGATGTGTAAACATTGCAGAGTTGGGATTCGAAAGCTGAAAAGACGTCCTCCTGTTTTGTCTTTCCCGTACACAGCACCCTATTGTGCTAAAGAGATTTAAGCAGCGCGATCTTCGAAAATCCTGTGGTGAATCTGCGATAGAGTCTAGTGTGACCAAGAAATTGTTGCATCCTCGAAGGGATCTTTGGTGCCGAACAATATCTAACGAAATGGATCTTTAGCGAGATCCACGTGTATTCCCATTTCGTTGATTATATGACCAAAAAGGTATCTCTCGAATCCAGAAGTTACCTTTAACAAGACTTCACGGGGAGTGGCTCCTCCCTCAGGAGCTCTAAAATAAGATACAAATGCTGCCCATGATGTTCCTTCCTCTTGGAAATGATCCAGAACGTCATCCATAAATACGGTCGATTCATTTGGTCCATAAAGCTGCTGGTGTGTTGATTAATTCAATGGTCATGGTGTACAAAGTCGCAATGGCCGTATTGCGTTCGATATGCCGTTTCAGGAACATTCTCCTCTTGGTCTTCCGTCATTACATGGTCGAGGCAAACAGTTCTTGATTGTCACCTTGCTGAGTTCTGGATAATCAGTACACATGCGAAAGGCTTTATCTTCCCGAATATAGCTGGGGCTCCCCAAAGCGAACAAAACTATGTCCAATAAAACTCCTGTCCAACAGTTCCTGTAGATAGTCCTTGCAACCCTCCTGGTGCAAGACGGTATGTAGCAGAAGTAATCAGGGCTGCCCCTGTCGTGAGATCAAACTGAGATTCTGCCTAACAGTGGTGGAAGTAAGTCTGAAAGCTCCTCGGGTAGCACACTGAGAGGAATCACGAACAATTGGTGGATCCTCGATCCTCTTTTCCTTAGCCTCAACATCAGTAACGGTTGCTAACACAGCAGGGTGATCCCTCCGTAGACACTTCTGGGCCTTCATAGTTGAAATGGCGCTAACCTTTGCACCACTCTGTTGCTTTAGAACAAATAACGATTCTCCACACAAAATTTTCTCCTCACAAGGGATGTCTGCGCGATTTATGAATAACCAATCCATACTAATTACTGCATTGTAACCATCAGGGGTAGTAGAAGGAAGGCCGATGTTGAACTCTTGTCCCACAAGGTCTAGTTTGCATCCCAACAAACCTATGAGGTTTCGATTATCTTGCCCTCAGTCAATTACACAACAGGTTCGGCTTCAAGAGCGTCAGGGTTAAACAGAACAGAGACGAAGCGATTTGCTACCCATACTAGCTACCATGTTGCTATTATCCTGGCGTCGCCCACGCCATTCCTAAATGCCCTTCCACGAGCATCGTTCCCAGTGTTTGTTATTTTCGTTACGAGAATTTCCAGTACTGTCGTCGTTCCCTTGGTTGTGTGTCGTCTTGATTTAACAACGACCAATCCATGTCGTAGGCACCTTCGTTTTCATACTGTAGGCTACGATTACGAGCGCCTCAATGTCGCCGTGATTGTTGCCCTTAATGTCGCTGCTTTTAACGGGGTCCTGTGGCATTTCACCAACAGGGTACATCTTTCACGTTCCGTGTCACGTACTAAGGCCCTACTCACTGCGTGGGAAGTTACACATTCCACTCTATAGTCATTTGTCATCGCTTATGTCCCGATTGATTCGTAGGAGTTGACTCCCATGAGTCGCTGGCTAGGGTTAAGGATTCGATTGAAGTCAATTTGCTGGTGTTCGTTGCTGTTAACCAGGGTCGTCAAAGTACTGAGGTCGGTAAAGTACTACGCTCATCCTCTTGTCCATCGATCTAGCCAGTCGATTGAGTAATACACGGTATGTTGTGAGAGTGTTGCAGAAGTGATCGCACTTCGGAGTCTAAGACGTCAATACATAGAGTTCCAACAAACAAAGAGGAGTGAGAAAGGTATCGACCAATCATTCGATGCTGCGACATCCAACTCAGGGACGTTCGTTTAAGCACCTAACATTCTATACGGTTCGCTAGGTGTTCAGATGGGTGTTCAGGTAATACTCGATAGCATCGAGATTCGAAAAGATTCATAGAGGAGTGAAAAGTTCACGTTCGAGTAGGGGAGAATCACTGCTATGACCCCTATAGGTTTGTTATGTTTCACATCGATCAAATAACAGAACGGAACCCCTTTTCCACTTGTTAAGGCTCACTGGGACTCGCATGCACCCCACACTATTATTATGTGTGCACCCACAATAATATTGTGATTTGCATACTTATCTCAGTTCCTCCTAATTCATGTCAAATGGTTCTCAAACTCAAGTAGCAACAAAGAGCATTACGAAACGTGAGTCATGAATGTTTAGGGGAAATACCACCCTATCAGTCTTATAACACATGCAAGTAATACACGGATTCATATTGTTGTGCTAAACGTGTAGTCACATGCAATATCATATGTAAGTGTTCACTAGTTATGTAGTACGAGAGACGAACCTTGCAATCTGGAGCTGAGTGTCATGGTCGTATTTACGTTTTCAGAACTGTTCGGTTATAGTCTGGTTTTACAAAAAAACGTTTTTTCCTTTTTAAAACCAAGTTCACTATAACCAATGGCTCTGATACCAATCTGTCACACCCCCAAAATACCACATGCGGAATCCCCCGCGAGGCGTGTGACATACCAGGATTTAGCCACCAATCACATTGAACTCATAGTTATATTTAAATAAAACTTACATTTATTAACATTGAGTCTTACAACGATACAAATAATTCGCAGTATACAGCGGAAGCATAATTCATTCATTAAGTGTTTATAAACCCCATTTAAAAAAAACCCATTAGTCTTGTGTTGTTTTTCCATGTATCTCGACCCATGACCACTCCAGCTTCCCAGACAGCAAGTTCCAACAATATGCACCTAAAGGCCTGCAAGGCATGTAACAACGAGTCAACAACAAAGTTGAGCGAGTTCACAGTTGGTTGTCCATTTTAAAGTTGTTCCAGAAATCATGAGTTCGTTTGAAAGTTCAGTAGTTAATCAGTTACTTTGTTTTCCAAACCATAAGCAGTGGGGGCTACCCCATGTTGTAAACCACTAGACTAGTTATATATATTGGCGTCCTTCCCAACCGAGGACGGAGGTACGTATTCTACCCAACCGAGAATACGCAGGTTAAATGTAGGCGTCCTTCCCAATCCGAGGACGGAGGTACGTATTCTTCCCAATCCGAGAATACGCAGGTTTAGTGTAGGCGTCCTTCCCAATCCTAGGACGGAGGTACGTATTCTTCCCAATCCGAGAATACGCAGGTTTAGTGTAGGCGTCCTTCCCAATCCGAGGACGGAGGTACGTATTCTTCCCAATCCGAGAATACGCAGGTTTAGTGTAGGCGTCCTTCCCAATCCGAGGACGAAGGTACGTATTCTTCCCAATCCGAGAATACGCATGATTAAATGTAGTCTATTAGTGGTGAATATACAGGTTTCATCTTAGCCTCTTAATCCCATTCCCAACCCACCGGGAATCCCATGCCTTAAGATTGTGAACTCACCTTAGATTAGCTCGGCAGACAATTTACTTGTGTTAAGTTGGTCAACCATACCCAAAAGACTCGACCGAAGGAGATGATGCCTCCACAAGAGTTTGCTGCCGCTAGTTTAGAGGGGACATAGGGTTTGCAAGCAGTTATGTATTCTAATACATAATATACGTAAACAAGGGGAAAGGAAAGATGGGCTCGGATTGGACTTGGGCTTGCGAGAGGTGGGCTCTTGCGACTCGGGCCGGATTCATGTGTGGGCCGAGGTACTCTAGAGAACTAAGGTGTGTGGGTGTGAGTGTGGCCCACCTATATGTGCGGCCCTAACTTAATCACATATAAACATCATACATACCATTCTCGAAACCCATAGACTCACAATCATTTAGTTAAACCCAACTATAACAGTTTCACACAATACCAGATCACAACGAATGACGAATATAGATAGAAGTGATGCAAATATAATTAACCTCGGGAATTCGGGTTGTCACACTAATGCCCCTTCCTTGGGCATGAATTGACATATGGCATATAGGGCATTATAGGGTTTGAAGTTAAAAATGGGTGTAGTGATATAATGCCCAACAATAATTACCTAAATATTATCTTTTAAAAAAATAAAACAAATAATATTAGTTGGAAGGTTCTTATTGGTCAAACACAAGGGGTGGAGGCGTGTTAAAAAAATCGCCAAACACATTTTTGGACAAAAAAAGCCCCGTGGGGAGGTGGGTGTGCGGGGCATTTTATGGCATTATTGAGCAAAACAACGCCTAAAACTTTTACCACTACGGGTGGTCTAAAGGCATTGCCTTTACCCATGGACCACCATCCCATTGGTTTTTGACGATTACTATGTGGCCAATAGTAGAGGCAAAGACTCTAGGATCATTGGAAGTTTAAAGGGTACGAGTTCATGCCCACAAGTTACAACCAATATTAAACAAATTCGCCATTCTAAAAGAAACATGTTTTTGAGGACTAGCGTAAAGTAGGATGCAAGTTACAACCAATAGTAGAGGCAAAGACTCTAGGATCATTATTTTTCCATATATAGAAAATGAAAATTCCAGCTTCCCTGAAAAACACAATATTAAATGTAAAAGAATTGATAGACATGCGTTATGTTTATTCATAATTCAAAAACAAGTTTTCGGTTGATTAATTCATTGTATTATTAGTAGCAAAAGAATCAATACATTAATTTTCAAGAACACTTTGTTTGATCAGTGAAGAACACTGTAGAGTTTAATACTTTGATCATGATCACAGTTCATTTCAACTATAAAAAAATAATTATAAAAAAATAACTATCTCGGCAAATCAACTATAAAAAAAACTCATCTCAAACGAGTTAGATCTTACGTTTATTCACTAACCAACAAGCTATGGTTTACCGATTTAATATCAAGCTTCAAGTTATATTAAAATTTATCAACAAAAATAATAATTTTGAATAGAAAACTTCATAATGATAAAGGAAAATGAAAGTAAATTAAATAATGTATTTGACATAAACATTGTAATGATAAAGGAAAATAAAAGTAAATTAAATAATGTATTTGGCATAAACATTGTAATTAAAATCAGAACCAAATGAAAAGAATAAGATGAAAGAAACATCTCAAATATAGAAACCTGTCGCTTCACTTGAATCAATTATTAATTTCCTTAATCTCCTTCCCTCCCCTCTCATGTTGACACTAACTTTAATCTCCTTCCCTCCCCTCTCATGTTGACACTAACTTTTTTGAAAGGACCTTTCGTTTTCTATTTGAACTAACTATTAGGTTACGGGATGTGGTTCGCTCCTCCTTATCATCCTTATACGTCATCACGTCACATTTTTCTTCCTTCTTCTCCTTCATTCCATCAAGTGGTGTGGTTCTCCTTCCATTCTCCTTTTCTATATATATATTTTTAATGTTTCATTTACTTTAATTTTCTTAAACTAAAAACTAAAAATAAATATTTCATTAATATTAAATAAAAATACAAATTAAAAGAAAAAAGTGCATATATGATAAAAAACAGCATAATTAAAAGTAGATGCATCATTTACACACACATTCTTCCTCTCTCGTTTGCACTCTCAAATTATCTTTTCGCAATTTTGTCTTTGATCTTTGTCACCACTGTCAACTCTCTAGATGGAAGTTTCTCGATGTTGATAGTCATAGCTCTTCCAATTCTTGTTGTTGATGATTGTAAGTTCCAGAACAGATCGATTCGAAACACAATTCTACGAAATACACTGTATACGTGCAGAATCCATATACGACGTAATCAATACAAAATTGGACGTGAATTAGACTAACATGATGTATAACAAACACACGTTGTATTGGATTTGATAGAGTCTAGTTACTAACACAATAGACATCAAATCAGATCGTTATATTATTAAACGCATGAAACATGTTTGAATAGACATCCACATATGTCTAAAGTCTTCAGACGTATGAATCTTATACACATAAACATTCATACGTATGACAAGCCATGCATATGAATTGACTAAAACACCAAGTTATAAAGACCATTACATCAAGATACGATCTATACATATTCTCAGCTATTGTCACACAAAATGTACCAACAAAGATCCAAATGAAACCTCTCTATTTCCATTTCGGTCGATCGTTGCTTTTCTTGTTACTTCATTTAAAGCCTCTGTATTTCCCTCTTTGCCGCTTTTTGTTTTTTATTTTACTTCATTCAAAGCCTCTTCGCTTGTAATGCATGAAATGCAGAGAACCTACTAGTTATTTACTTTTTGAGTAAATTACGATTTTGACTCTTGTGGTTATATCACTTTTACCCTGATAGCCCAAAAAGGAAATTTTTGTCATCTGTACCCTCAACGTCTCTTTATCTAACTATTTCGGCCCTTGTGACTAACATCATCCATAACCAAGGACATTTTCTAATTTTTCAAACTCTAAAACAAGGACATTTTCTAATTTTTCAATTTTTTTGGATTTTTCGAGTTTTCTGTTTTCTGTTTTTTTTTTTTTTCATTTTTTCAAAAATTTTATGACTCGAAACTGACTCAACTAAACACTACGACTCTATGTCCCATCCCCACACTTAAGGTTTGCATAGTCTCTAATGCAGGCACAGAAACACGACTCAAAACAAAAACAAAAAATTAAAGAAAGAAATACTAATAAAAATATACAAAACTATACAATAGAAAAGACTTAGCTGATAATATGTGAGACTGTCAAAGTGCCAGTCAATTCCACATATGCCCTCCAATCCGAACACGCTCAGCAAACAATACCTCGTCATCACACGTGAACGGAAGCGGCTACATTCACACCATACCTAATAAATCAACCAAATACCAAACACACATAATAGATAGATAACATAAGTGTCTCAAAACAACCACAACCAACCTACCATCCCAACCCGAAGTTCACAAGTTTACACAATATCAACTATAGACCATGGAAGATAAAAACATCATAAAAATAAAATAAACAGAAAAGATACTCCTTTTAAGCTCCGGTTGTTTCTTCCATCCCCACACTACTCGTCGTCGTCACTCTCTTCTTCCTCTTCTTCTCCTTGACTATAAATCAGAATCTCTAGCTTACTACCTATACCTCCATACTGACCTCCATAACCCGGTCCATACCCATAACCAGCCATCTGACCCGATCCACCCTGACCACTCAAACCACCAAATTGACCGGGCTCTGTATATGGCGTGAAGAAATCTGGGACACCCATGCTCATCCAACCCATCATGTATCGAAGTGCGTCCCCCTTTCTCCGATGCCCGGTCTGTATCAAATTCCTAACATCTCCAAACTGTTGATTCGCCCAATCGTGCAACTCTCCAAATCACTGATCCATCCTGCTATACAAGGATACCAACGTAAGCAAGTATGGTGGTGGTTGTTTGAGCAGGTACTGAGGTGTAGGAATCTCTGCCCTCTGGCGTGGTCTCTGCAAGGGAGTGGGGACGGCATCCTGCATCACATCTGTTGCTGGGGTACCTGTGGGTGGCTGAACCTGAACCCCGTACCTAACTGGCTCCCAAGTTATCGGCTAAGTAAATGTCAAGATGCCCGCTAGTGGCAACTCTTTAACCCCAAAAAATACCGATGATGGACACTCATGCAGATGCTCAACTTTGTACTTCTTAAACACATTCAAATTCTCTGCAATCCTGGTAATATACGGACCCATATCCAATGCTGCCCTATTACCCCTTCTCCTAGATCTACTAACACTGTGTTCCAGAGTCTCATTTAAGAAGGGAAAGGAAAAGACTTGGGAGGAAAAGAGAAAAAAAAACCATGTTCCAGAGTTTTTTTTAGGAAAGAAGAGGGGGGAAAAGAAAGAAAAAAATTGAAAATTTTGACCATATCTGTTTCCTTCCAAATTGGAGTGATTGGGAGAGAAACCATATCTCTAAAATTTGAACTCCTTGTGAATTCCCAGATTACCCTTACACATTCTCTTTTATAAAATACGATTCTACACACGTTCTATCTAATCACATCAAAATTTTTGGCGCTAACCTACCTGCAACTGGCGGCAATATACTGCAATCTTCTATCTTCTTGTCGTCTGAATCAATTCAGGTTCTCCTTAGTTTTCCATCTTTTGCCCTAGTTATTGTTCTTCATTCACCACTGCATTACTTTGTTATTTGAGTAGTTTATTGTTGATGATAATTTGCTATACATGTTATTCGTTTCAGAAATATAAGGTTTTTAGAATTGTTGGTGTTTGGATTTATAGGTAAAAAAGAAAGATGAATTCTTGTGTCATCATTTGATATTAAATGCTGGTAAGTTTAATCTAATCTGCATTACATCAACAACTAGTCGGTTCCTCCATAGAGTTCTTCGATCGATTATATCTTTAGAAATCGGTTTACCTCTTGGCTCTATCGTCGTTCTGGATCAACAACTAGTCGGTTCATCCATAGAGTTCTTCGATCGATTATATCTTTAGAAGGTCATTATATTCAACAACCTAACGGTGATATCGTCCCGAAAGAAATTCAGGAAAAAAAAAGATTTTATCCTTTTTGTAAGGATTGTATTGGTGCGATTGATGGAACACATGTTCGAGTCAAAGTACCAAATAAGGACGCCCCTAGATATCGTGGTCGTAAGGGATACCTAACAATAAATGTATTGGTTGCTTGTACATTTGATTTAAAGTTTACATATGTGCTAACTGGATGGGAGGGTACAACACCAGACTCAAGAATTATAAAGAATGCACTTAACAGAGACGATAAACTAGTAATTCCAACAGGTAACTTCTTAAACCGAATTTACTTAAATTGTGTAATAATTTGTTAAAATACTAATTACAACCTGTTTATAGGTAGATATTGTTTAGTAGACGTGGGCTTACCTCATATCGATACCCTAATGGCACCATATAGAGGTGTTAGGTATCATTTGAAAGAGTACTCCACTCGTCCCCCTCTGAATGCAAAGGAGTTGTTTAACCTTCGTCATGCATCATTACGTAATGCAATTGAACGAGCATTTGGTGTACTAAAAAAAAGGTTTCCTATAATTAGAAGTACAACAGAACCATTTTACTCTTGCGATACACAGTCTGGCATCTTTTTGGCATGTTGTATTTTAATTTTTACACAACTTTTTACTAGAGGAAGATCGTGACAAAGATCTTCAAGATGAGGTCATACAAGAGGTGTTATTAGGACCACAAGAGGAAGAACGCCAACGAACAAGAGACGTCCATGAGGGAAGTACCAGAGCCGAACAACTAAGGAACTCAATTGCAAATGAAATGTGGACTAATTATGTGATTTATCCAAACAATGAAATAGATATGTCAAAGTAGTTTTAGAATAGTATATTATAGTATTTAATTTTGACTTTGTATTGACTATTCTTGTTTCAGTTAATTGGGATTTTGTTCTTTTTTTTTTAATTCATGTGTGCATACAGTAATTCTATTTGTCATAAGCCACCATTTACATATGTACATATGTTAATTTTTGTGTAACCATGTATAAGGTTATCATGAGCAAACTCAAAGCCACCGGAAAGAAGGAAACACTAATGTGGACAGAAAATATGGACAATTTTTTCATATAAGCCATGCTAAGGCAACAAGATGTAACGCCCCAAAATCCCTTTATTGACCCAAGTAGGTATTTAAATAATTTAACATGATGTTGGATAACAAGGAACAAATAACCAAGTTAAATGCAATGTTAACTTTTAAGAGTAAGGAAGAAAGTTATGGGAGAAGAGATAAGAGGGCAAACTAGAGGGACTAAATTGTAACATGGGAAAACCCATGTTTTATAAAACATGAATTTAACACACAACACACACATCGTGTGTGTGTGTCTGGAATGTTCAGAAGAACACAAGGGGAGCCAAACCCTAGTTATGAAAGATCTTCAAATTGAAGGGTGAATCGAAGCTCAAACCTATAAATGAACATGAATTAATGATCACCTACATAAGGGGATCATGAGGTATGTCTTGAATCTTAGATTGATGATCTTGTATGAAGTGGGTTATGTTTAATCCGCGAATTAGTATGAAATTGATCATGTATAGGTGTTAGAATCACCATATAGAACATGAATTATGCATGATTTTGCTTAATTTGATGTTTTAAGGTGAAACCCAATTGTTATGGTGAAGATGGTGACATGGATATATCATCCATGTCCAATTCTTGTTCAATATTGATGTATCATGTTATGTATGATGGATTCTTGTTAGATGAATTGAAAGAAATTGGTGTTTGGTATGTTTGATGTCTATGTGTGAATGATACTTATTGATTAGTAAGAAGATTTAATGAACTAAGTAAGAGCTTAGAAGATTATGCATGAATTAGTTGTACATTGTGCTTAGAAAGTAGTATGCACACCAGGTGTATGATGAAATGTCTAACTGAAGTTAGGATGCGAAATTGTATGAAACAGCTTGAGATATATATATATATATATATATATATATATGATTGAAATATGATAATGATGCTGAGATTATGTTAAATTACTAGTTTGAATGTGGTTGTAAGCACATTTGCGTCGTGAATATGAAATGTATATAGCGTCATTTCTATAGCCTATTATGATGTCACGGATGTATGAGGTTAAGTCGAAAGTTCATATGATAAACTGTTGACTTCTGAAAGTCAACTGCACATAAGAAGCATGGTTGGACTTGTTGTCACAATTGTAAGATTATAGAAAGTTATATGGTACGTGTTATATCAATGTGTGCTATATGTGACGACTTGATGAATTATATGAGTTGAAGAGATATGGTTGTGGGAATATGCCTTATGTTTGTTAGAATTGACCAGTGAAGGTCAAATGTCGAATATGAATTTGATATGATCATTAATATATACAATCATGTATACTAACAAGAATGTGAATGCAATGACATGAAATTATAGGGATCATGTCAAGATGGATGGAAGCATGGAAGGCTAAAGGGTCAAAAGGAAGGAAGGAAACGGATACGAATACAAACGTTTAAGGTAAGTGATTTCTGGAATCACTTTATCTTTAATAAATGAAGTTTGGTGTGTTAAATATAGGGAACCATGTAAGAAGATTATGGGTAAGAGTAAGTACCAAAGTAAGAAGTGTTATTGTAAGTCGAAGATAGTTGTTTATGTCAAAACTACACAGTAGAAACGAACGGGTCAAAATGTAGAAATAAGTATGGCATGATGTAGTAGTTGGTTTGATCACAAGATTAAGATTTAGAGGATATGGAGCTTGATTATGATTAAATGAAAGTACATGGAAGTTCGATTTGTACAAGGTTTGAATTCTTTGTTGATGCTTGCCGTAGCATACGGCTGGCATACCGACAGGGTGAAATAAACGTATGGGCTATGACAATTCGTCTGCGTTATGCCTAATAACCTAGATGACCAGGTAACTCGTCTGGGTTATGCCTGATAACCTAGATGACCATGTAACTAGTCTGGGTTATGCCTGATAACCTAGATGACTATGTAACTCGTCTGGGTTATGCCTGATAACCTAGATGACCATCTAACTCGTCTGGGTTATGCCTGAACCTAGATGACCTGGTAACTAGTCTGGGTTATGCCTGATAACCTAGATGACCATGTAACTACTCTGGGTTATGCCTAATAACCTAGATGACCAGGTAACTTGTCTGGGTTATGTCTTAAAGATTAACTGATAAGGAATTGATGTTAAACCAGATATAGAAGTTAGAAGGGATTTGACATTTATACCCGTTAGAAAGTATGATTGAAGGAATGTTAAAGAAAGGATTATCATTACACAAATTCATTGAAGAGTGTTTATGAGGTGTGACGAGCGTGTACAAAAGTATGTGTGGGAATGAATTAAGTCTAGAGGCATGTATAAGTATGGGTATGGATTTACGTACATGTTAGTAATGGAATCCATAGGTAAGCACGATTAGAAATAAGTATGCATGTAGGTTGATACGTATGAGACTTATTTATATGGATGTTTGTGACTAGGATGTGTTAGTTTAATCATGTGGGAATGTAAGTGGTATGTAAGAGCTTGTATGGATGCATGTATGTATGTATGTATGTATGTATGTAGGTATGTATGTATGTGTGTATAAATATACGTATGAATGTATGTATGCACGAAGTAGGATTTATTGTTTCTGAGAGAATGGGGTTTGTATATATGTATACATGGCTTCAATACATTTGAGTATTCATGTTACTAATCGTGTGCCTTGAGAATGAAATGAAAATGCAGGTATACTATTGTGTCCTTATGAAGATTTGATGATTGGATGCAAGATTGTACTCGGAAAGATAAACATAAAAGAATGGCATGAATAGAAGAATACGGAATGTTCATTTAATTTCGTATGTCTAGATTAAGAATGATGTCAACAGATATTAATGACGCGCATGTATGTGGTGATTGTAGGTTGCATGGAATTAACATCATTGTGGAGACTAAGAGGTTGAAGATCGAGTCGAAGAGCAAGGATTGTACGGGAAGAGCGATCTCATAGCTTGTATTTATGGTATCACATTTAACGCGTTAATCAAGAATGAATGTTGTAAATCCTTTCAACAAGTGTCCGACAGATTATAAATGGACCTTCATGTATGTCATATAGACAGTATAAGAAATAATTTTTGAGTCAGTATTTCTGCTGCGTCTCTTATGGCCAAAACATTTTAGGGTATTACAAGTTGGTATCAGAGCCCTGGTTTGAGAGAAATCAAGTATGAGGAGGTAAATACTTGAAACTTAAACCCGTGTGCTCTTGTGACAAGGAACCCGTACAATCCAAGACTCGATCGAGATCCAAAGGTAGAAGCAAATGTAAGTATGTACTTATGTATGCATATAAAGAAACTAACAGTATGTTATGTGTAAGGTAAGCCTAATTGTTTGAAGAGGATGATCCGCGAATGCGGTCTAGGACCGACACTAAAGCATGTAATAAGACGAATTGACCCCAGGTACGTAAATTTAGTATGTAGGTACCGGTGATGGTAAAACCTCCCGAGGGAAGGAAAATTTTAAATAAAAGACAATGATAATATAGTGATAAAGTTTTGAAAATGTTACACGTGCCGAGACCTAATTCTTCGGACATAAGGTGATGATTACATGAAGACACGAAACTAGTATGTGGATTACGCACCTGGCCAGTACGCAAGAAGCATATAACGTTCATGAGACCGTGATAATTGTTGCAGGTATGTCCGGTAGAATTGGGTAGTGGGTGGGACGTGTGGGTGAAAGGAGTTGTAAGACTCTCAAGAAATTGAGAGTACTAAATATGAAAGAAAAGTATGAATGATATGTTTGAATCCGCGAGACGGATTCAAAACATAGAACGATTGAAGTATCAAGTGCTTGAACTCAAACCGAAAGCTCATGCGAAGTGTGTTCGTTCCGAAGCGCTATGCAAGTAAGTAAATTGTAAATTTTTTATTATACTTATAGTTAGAGATGAAAAAGAAAATTTTAGGCAATTTGCCTATAAACCGAGTTTTAAGGCATATGACGGTGTTAAACAGGTCCGTATTTAAATTACCGACAGGTAGGAAAAAGAATTACGTAAAACGGACCTGTAGATTGAGAGTTATGGCAGTTTAAAGTCAGATTTTAATCAAAAATTGGAGCTGGGCGTTTGTGTAACACCCCGTGTTTTCGGAGTCAAAGTCAAAGTCAAGGTCAAATCAACGACCGATTTCGCGCAACTTGACTTGTAGTGAATTTCTTTTATGTGTTTATTTTAGTTGTATTATGTGGAGCAAGTGTCAATAATCACAATAAACGACGTGTGTTATTCGCCATTCAATCGACTTACAACTGTGAACTATAGAAAGTAATAATGCGATAAAGTTAACTAAACGATAATCAAACTATGCTAACCAAATCGACATCGAATCGAATCGCAACTCAAACTACGCATTTTAGTTATTGTTATATGTGTGTGTGCCTTATGTGTTACTTGTGCATGTTCATTTATGTTATGTGTAGTAATCAATCGAAACGCAATCGAAACTCGAAACGCAATCGAACTCGAATCACAATCGAACTATGATAATTAGTGGAGAAGAGACAACACTAAATATGAATAGTTGGGACTAAAAGTAATTTGAATAGGAAACTCCATCGTATTCGCATCGCTCGCAATCGAAATCGAATCAGCAAAAATCGTCGCGTCGAACACACGAACCAAGTGCCATCCGGCCGGATAGCCATCCGACCGGGCTGCCACTTGGTCGTGGTGCCAAAATGCCATCCGACTGAGATGACATCCGACCGGATAGTCATCCGGGCGGGATGCCATCCGACCGACCCACACTTTCCCCTTTTGGAATCCTATAAATACCCATGTCACTCTCAAACTTTCTACTTTTGGAAACACTCTGACCGACCAGCTCGTGCTCCTCACCTTTTCTTCGATTTCTCTCGATTCCGGTAAGATCTCGCCTTAAATCTTGTACTTTCTTGATCTACACACACTCCTACACCTTTCTATCTTTTGAATCTTAACTTTTAACCGTGAAATCACTAGATTTGAGGTGTTGTAGGATGACGTCATCATGAGTTCTTGAAGAACTTCATGTTTTGGCTTTAATCCACCAAGAACAACTTAGATCTAACCGATTTCCACACGAATACACAAAGATCTTTCATAGATCCAAACACTTTCACGGTGAAAAAGGATTGAAAGATGGATTCTAACTTTCTTTCAACTCTTTTACACTCAATGCGCTCAAAACCGGTAGAATCGGACCTTGTTCTAGTCTCCTACTCATTCTTAGTGTTGTGCTAGTCCAAGATCTGGATTCTCCTCACAAGACCACCGATTTCGGGTTAAACAAGAACAACCGTCTTGAACCGGGTAACTGGCCGAACTAGGGTGATTCCTGGTCAATCAGGTCACTTGGGTCAAGATGGGGTTCTGTTCGTTAACACAATGTCAAGACGTCTCGATAAAACTACAAACAAACAAGACGACCAAGTGTAAGACGGACGGAGCAACCAGGATGGAGTGCTATCCGACCGGACTACTGTCCGAGCGGATAAGCCACTCGAACGAATTGCCATCCGAACAGATCACACCTTGGGTCCCACACTCAATCAACTTTGTCTAAGTTTGAGTATTGAACGAATTGCCATCCGATCGGACTACCATCCGACCGGATTACTCTTCGGATCATGAGATACTAGGACTTTAATAACTTAAACAATTTTCAACATGTTCATTAACAGGGTTGCCACCCGGTCGAATGGACATCCGACCGAGTGACACCTCTGCTGTGAATTTGTTCCCACTAAGTAACCTTATCACTAGAGTCGCCGTCCGACCGGATGACCATCCGAGCGGATTGTCACCCGCACGACTGACCGTCCGATCGACCGACTTGAAGTATAGAGATACTTCAATGTTTTCAAAATGCTACAAAGAAAACTTCAAAGGTCAAGCCATCGTACACAAACACCTCCTTCTCATAGGAAGAAACAATCCACTCGAATAGTCATCCGACCGGGCAAGCTGTCCGACCGGATGACCATCCGAACGGATTGTCATCTGCACGAACAAGCCGTCCGATCGGATTACCATCCGACCGAACTGCTGTCTGAGCCACTGATACTTTGCACCGTTTTACGCGCCACTTATCGTTATGCTATCAAACTATTCAGGCTAACCTTACTCGCTAAGCGCTCCCTTCAATCCATCAACCGCTGTGAGTATACTCGATCCCTTTTTGCTTTATGCACTTTTGGGTGTTACATACGTTACGAATATTCAAATCACAACAATCACACTACTCAATACTATTTGAACGCTAACCGTTAACGCATGTTATACATGGCTTATGATTGCTTGTTTGTTATGTTTACATATGGAATGCTGTCTACCTGCCTTAGCAACGATAGTACTATAGTTTGGACTCATCACCTGTTCGCAGGGGTTGTTAAGGACAATTACTTGCATGGATTATGGTGGTAATCATGTATTGCGAGCGATGGATCTATGTCGATAACTAACGTGCTTCATTTCACTATGTGTACGTGCTGGTTATTGCTAAACGAATTCGAACTATATGCTATTATCAAACTTGTATGCTCACCTTTACATTATATGTATTGACTTTATTTTAACGTATGTGACAGGTGCTTAGGATGCACACCTGCTAGGAAATCGAAGCTAGAATAAGGCTCTAGAGGCCAACAAATAGTTGTCTGTACAAATTTAATCAAGGGTCTCTAGAAGCAGATAAACAATTGCTCTATTTGAAAATCTGAGTTGTCGGAATAGACTATTTGCCTAGATTTTGTCTGTAATAATTAGTTTACCTTTTGAGACATGGTATGGGACATGTTATTTTAAATTGATTGGTAATGATAATTGTTATGGAAACTTCTGGACAATCTGTTTCGCTCAGTGCCATGCCCCGATGTTTCCGCCATCGGTTGGGGTGTGACAGATTGGTATCAGAGCCATAACTATAGGGAATTAGGCAGGGGCGGACCCACATTGGTGCCACCGGGGTCCCCGGACCCCAATCTTTTAAAAAAAAATTGTAGATTCGGTATATTAAATTGTATATGGACCCCATAAATACAATTAGGTGGTGAAGGGGTAAGGTCCCAAAAACCTCATAATAAGTATTTGAGACCGTACCATAACCCTGCCTTTTCACCTTTTAACCTTGCGCGGCCGCGCACTGGTCTTACAAAAGGAAGAAAGAAATCAGCAATCTATAATCGCGCGCCCAAAGGAGAACATAAATCCTTGCGCTTTCTCCCATTAGCAGAGGGTAAAATCCTGAGATCAATACTTCCGCCCAAATATCCAGACTTGGATATTATTTTACCCAGACTTGGGATTTATTCATCTGTTTCCACACAGTAAGGAGTTACACCAGATTACAGCAGTAATCTTCTAGAAGAAATGCAATCGTGCACCACCCAGACGGTTATAACCGTCTGGACACGTGTCATTACCACAGGCACCCCTGAAATCACAACGAAGGCATGCAATTGGAGAGTAATCTCCACTTGATCACATTACACGTGGCAAATCCCCAGCCTTTGATCAAGACCACGATCCGTGTGCTCTCACGTCGGATCAAAGAACTTAAACGGAAGGAAATGTAACCGCTCACGGGGTTAGCATCTTCCGTTAACTTTTCACTAACGGGTTTTCCCGCCTAAAACGACTCCCGGCTATAAATATGAGAAACAACTCAGGTAAGAATTCAGATTACTCACACTTCTCGAATACATCTTCTTCTTCATTACCAATACTTATTCTCACACCGGAGTCGGGTCAAGGAGAGAACCCTCTTCTCCCCTTGGCGAGGCTAACGGTGCTCTTTTTTGCAGAGCTTCGGAGAAGAAGACCAGCTGCAACTGAATCAACCGAGAGAGAGCTAACCTTTTTATGCGGATTTAAACCCCCTAGATATCTCGGTTCCGACCATTTATCTAGTGTTTCTTCATTGGCGCCCACCGATTCCTCTGTTTTCTTGTTTTTACCTCGTTTCGATTCAGTTCATCTCATACTCTGTTTTTACCATGGCAGAAAACTCATCATCTCACCGGCAACCTGGTCCTCAACCAAATGCCGGAAACAATTTACAAGTAGAAGGAATCGTAGAAGAGGCCTCAGACGATAACGAGGTTCAGTCTAATCGAGCAAACGATCCTGTCACTCCAGGAATGTTACCAGCAAACCCTGCTCAATCAATTTTACCACCAGGAGAAACTCCGATATCATGGTATGTCCGGTCTCAAGGGGCATTAAACGCAGTATACACACAGCTGTGTGCTCAAACTGCTCCCCTGACTCAATCACGGAGACCGGGATCTCGGGCTCATGCCTCCCAACGGGAAGAATCAACTTATGAAGATACAGAAGTTCATGCCAGATCTACGTCACAATGAGAATATACCCAGACAGGCAGTTACCAAAGACAACACCATGGTGAACCACACCCTCGTCGAAGACAATCGGTTCATGATAGGTTGGGTTCCCAACGGGACACTCACACCGATGAATCCGATCAAACATATCGTTTGAGTGCAAACACCAGTGTGTTCAACAGACTGCAACCAAACTATAACAAATGCAGGCCTCGAGCGGTTTACAACCCTGAGGCAGAGCACAATTATGACTTAGTTTACCGCCCTGCAGAAGCAGCGGAAAACTCGAAGTTCATACTGGAGATAGCTCTAGCTCCATTAGAGAAGGCAAAATTACCATCCAACATAGGGAAGTTTAATGGGTTGTCAGACCCCGATGATCATCTGAGAGTGTTTACCAGCGCAGGTTTGGTTGGAGGTTGGACCCTTCCGCTATGGTGTCATTTGTTTGTACAAACATTAACTGGCCCAGCGCGAATCTGGTTTGATAACCTACCAACTGGACAGATTGAATCATGGAAAGATCTGCGTAACAAGTTTTTAACACACTTCAGCCAGCAACGGCGTTCCATTCGAGACACTTCCGACGTCATGAACATATGGCGTCGTGATGACGAAAATCTAGAGGATTTCATCACTAGATACAATAAAGAAGTGTTGGAAATTGGCGGTGTTCACGAACAACTAATCCGTGCTCAGTTCAAGTACGCGGTTAGGTGTGATGACATGGTTAAAGTTTTATCTGGAACAGAGGGCCTTCCAACAAGTTGGGAGAAGATAATGGCGGCGGCCAAAGTTTATGCGCAAACTGAGAAAAACCTCACAACAAACAGGCCACCACCACCGCACAACAGGCCCGCAGATTTAAGCTTAACTGGTGAAAGAAGGTTTAAAAAGTCATGGCGCGAGTCCGGATCATGAAGTCGATCGTCTGAAGATGCTCGCAACACAATCAACAAACTCTCCGCGCAGAGGGAGAACAAACAAGAAAATAGGGAGAGGCAGTGGACTCCCCTAACAAAGACCCCTGCGGAAGTCCTCAGTACTGAAGACTATCAATTCAAAGCTCCGATCCCAATGAAAAGTAAACGTGGACAAGACCCGACGCAATACTGCGAATATCATAAAGACAACGGGCATACCACTAACAACTGCATATCTCTGCGCACAGAAATAGAGAAAGCCCTCAAGAGCGGCGAACTCACGCATTTACTCCAAAATGTGCGTAAAGAGATTAAGCAGATAACCCGGGGAGAGGAAGGCCCAAGCAAACGGGCAAAAACCTAAGTGACGGTCTATAAATTTTCCGCAGAAAGACATGATCCATCAAGTACGGCGGAATTATCAGAGAGTAAGTTAAGTTCCATTTAATTATTAGCAAAACTTTGTAAAGCCTCTGAGCTCTATCCATGAATAAAATTACAAAGTTTCTATTATTTTTGTGTTTACAAAGTGCATGCAATTTCTTTTTCGTAAGCGCAAAAACATCATGGTAGTATAAAACAAGCTCCATGCGCGGTCAGTGATCACGTCACAAACGACCATAAATTCACACATGAGCTTTATACCAACTTCATTCGCCTTACTCAATAAAAGCAATTGTACTCATGCAAAATATTGTAAAGTCATTAAACAAAAACAAATAGAAACATACTGTTTTCAGCGTACAAATACGCCCTGAAGATTTTTAAACACGGCAGTGTTTAGAATACTTGCGCAACAGCGCACCATCGAAACAGGGATTTAAACCCCACTTAAAAAATTGTTCAATACAATTTCAAACTACTCTAAATCTTCACCCTCATCCGGAAAGATTTCTTTAAGTTGCGCCACGTGATCGTCCGATTGCAGCGCCACATTTATTAGTTCCATAACCGGAAGTTGCAAATTGTTAAACTCCGTTTTCATGGAAGCAAGCGCGGCAGCAGTATTTACGCCAAAGGTTGCAGACTTGCTATCATCCCAGTTAACCTTCAACGCATTATTCACATGCTGGGAACATTCCGCATAACCTTGCGCATACCCATCTCGTCGCGCAGCAACCATCAGATTAGCAACAGTTTTATCCAGCTCTTGAGAATTTAACACAGATTTAGCAACCTATGAAATCAAGCAAGAAAAAGTATCAAGAAAGCGCATTAACAATCCCACAAAGAAGGACAAAACTTACACAGGCAATCCCACGATCTTTCAACCAGGCCATATCATTCTTTAAAGGTTCAAGCTCGCTTTCCGCTGTAACTCGCGCCGTTTCAGAATTTTCTAATTTCTCCTCAACTTCAGTCAAACGGCGGGAGGTTTCAGCATTCTCGGAACGCGCAAGCTCCAGACCCTTTTTAAGTTGTTCCTGATCAGAAACCAAAGCAGTAAGTTCTTCTAACTCTTTATCTCTAAGGGCAAGAGTGGCGAAAACTTGTACCTCCCGTTGCTCACTACGTTCCCTATGAGAACGAGCCTCCGCTAGCGCAACTTCTACATCGGCTTTCTCTTTCTTCAATCTCTCTACCTCCGCATCTTGATTCTTCAATTTTTCAACCTCAGCCTTGAGGTTATTAATGATATTACGAAGGTTTGCCTTCTCAGCATTGTCTTTCTCGCAAATTCTCCTCCAATTTTTGCGTTCCTCAGACAGGAGAGCAGCTTTAGCTTCCGCTTTTCTCTTCCAACCAGCAACAGACCATTCCTCAGTCTTGCGCTCAGCCTCAAACTTGGCTTGTTCAGCTTCTAACTTGGCCTTCAGCTGAGCTATACGTTTTTCATCTTTGGCAAACTTCTTTTGAGATGCCATAAAAGATGCCTGCTCCTTATGCATACTATACCACTCACGCACTATGCGGTGAGTGGTAGAAACATGAGAAGCAGTTTTTGCAAGGTAAGACTGATAGGTTTGTTCATAAGGTCGACTTTCCTTAAACTTGATCTCGCCAGGCGGAAGTATCCCCTGCAACCAATCTTGGCACACACGCCAATCCGAGAAAGTGTCGCCTTTCTTCAAATTCCAGACAGGGGCATGAGGATCAGAAGCATCCTTTTTCGTATAGGTCCGGTAGTAATATTCTCCCAAAGTTTCTTCTGGACGGATTGGAGATTGTTTATCAACACCAGCAAATGAGCTTTGTTCCTCAGTTGTTACCCTCTCAGTATGTTCAGGCATCGCATCAGAAGGTTTTGGGGAAGAAGTTGAAGTTTTTTCAGCATCTGGCTGTTTCCCCAAATCTTGAACAACAGCTTCAGGAGTTGGTGGATTATCAGCGCCATCCACCACGCTCGGTTCAACAATTTTTTCAGCCTCTGTATCAACACCAACAGGTTTCTCAACCTCAACAGTCTTCTCCACACCATCACCAGCAACCTCTGTGGGCTCTAACTGGTCAGTAACAGCAGCACGCGGAGTAGTGGAGGGAAGTTCTTCATTTACCACAGTTGGCAGTTCTGTGGGAATAGGGGAAACAGGAACCTCTGGACAAACAACAGAAATCCGTAAAAATTTAGCGCGCGTAAAGAAAGCAAGGGAAAACAACATTTACCAGGAACAGACTCTGAAACAAAAGCATCAAGATTCCCTTTTCTGGTAATTTTCTTCCTCTGCACCTTCTTGGGAGGTTGACCCTCCGCATCAGTATCAGTTTGCTTTCTTTTACCAGCCTTCCTATGAACCAAATGTTCGGGACTAGAATCCAAATCGATAGGCTCATTCGGGTTGGAAGGAGGAATATCAGCAGAATCCCTCGGTTCAGGCTTTGGTTCTCGAACAGTTACTGCAGGAGTAAGACCCTCCAAAGAGTCAGAAACCACCACATAATCACACCTGGAGTCAGAAGAACGGCGCGTACCTTTCTTCTCTCCAACATTCTTCGCCTTCAAAGGTTGAACTTTAACAGCCTCACCTTTCTTCGGCACAGAAGTGGAAGTAGTTGCGCGTTTTTTCTTTTCAGGGCCTATGCCCAAATTCAACAAGTCACCTACAAAGGCGCGAAACAAAAATTTACCCACAAAGCGCAAAAAGGAAAACAAAAGCAAAATAAAAAATAACTTACCAGCACCAGTAGCTGGTTGAACAGACAGGTCCGCATCCCGCGGAAGAACAAAATTCCTTACGATACGATGATACCAGAGCTCCTCTTCAGGTTTCTTCTTGATAGTACCCATTCTTCCGCCTTCCCTTTTGAAGGCAACAACATACAGAGAAACAACTACATTCGAGGAGAGAGCAGGTCAAAAAAAAAAAAAAAAAAAGGGAGAAAAACCCAAAACTTACTATGACCATCCTCCGTGTATACGGGTTTGTCATCACGCTCCATCTTCCAATTCAAACTCATGCCGGCTCCGATAAGAGCTTTCTCCGGCAACGCAATATTGGGCACATCCTTCAAATCCTGATACCAGTTTTCATCAACCGGAGTCTGAAGGGTTTCGATCGGAACATCTTCTTTTCCCCTGAGAACCATCCTCACCGGAATTACTCCGGCCTTGATAAAAAAGAATTTCTGCTTCCAATCATGAAAAGATTTTGGGGGTTGATGTAGAATCTTCTTTGCAGAAGCCCTCTGAACGAATGAATAGAACCCTTGGGTACAATGCATCTGATGAAAAACCCTAAATCGGGGAACGGTCGGCTCAACATGCATTGTCCGACACACGAATTCGAAATGTCGAACCCTAACCATGCCAATTGGGTGAAGTTGGGAGATATGCAGGTTATAAAACCCAAGGATTTCCAGAAAAAATCTAGTAACAGGCAAGCGAAAATTACCATCACAGAAAAAATCCCAATAGAGGGTAATATACCCAGCCGGAGCATCCGCCGCTGTCTGCCCCTCCTCAGGATATAGAGCTCCCCAGTTTTCCGGGAATTTGAGATTCCGAATCAAACCATCAAAGGATGTTCTAGGCCACTTCAACGTTGGAAGTTCAGTCGACATCTCTTCAACAAGATCTTCTTGATATCCTCCGATTGACATAAGAGGACGAATGATGAAATTTTTTCTTCTTAAGGAAAAAGGAATGGAAAGTTTTTTCAACAAAACAATGATTGCACAGAAGAGGTTACCCAAACGTTATATATACTCATTGCAATAAATAGCATCGATAACCGTCACAGCAACTTTTCCGGGTATCACAGTTCCCCAAGTAGCAGAAAAAGTAAATGTCAGACACACACACGCGTTTACACGCGCGCGTGTAAGACAAGGACAGTAAAAACAACTGACAACGACAGGTTGTCACTCAATTTACTGTACCAATCTCATTAAAAGTCAAAGATTTTTCAAAAAATCTTTACAAAATTCAAATTCAATCTTCTCATAGAAGATTTCTTATTTCTCGCGCCCAAAAGCATTTCCCTCTCATAAGTCCAGTGCTCCACTTATTTGCATAAGTACAACACTAGACTGGGGGGACTTGAAGGGTAAGGTCCCAAAAACCTCATAATAAGTATTTGAGACCGTACCATAACCCTGCCTTTTCACCTTTTAACCTTGCGCGGCCGCGCACTGGTCTTACAAAAGGAAGAAAGAAATCAGCAATCTATAATCGCGCGCCCAAAGGAGAACATAAATCCTTGCGCTTTCTCCCATTAGCAGAGGGTAAAATCCTGAGATCAATACTTCCGCCCAAATATCCAGACTTGGATATTATTTTACCCAGACTTGGGATTTATTCATCTGTTTCCACACAGTAAGGAGTCACACCAGATTACAACAGTAATCTTCTAGAAGAAATGCAATCGTGCACCACCCAGACGGTTATAACCGTCTGGACACGTGTCATTACCACAGGCACCCCTGAAATCACAACGAAGGCATGCAATTGGAGAGTAATCTCCACTTGATCACATTACACGTGGCAAATCCCCAGCCTTTGATCAAGACCACGATCCGTGTGCTCTCACGTCGGATCAAAGAACTTAAACGGAAGGAAATGTAACCGCTCACGGGGTTAGCATCTTCCGTTAACTTTTCACTAACGGGTTTTCCCGCCTAAAACGACTCCCGGCTATAAATATGAGAAACAACTCAGGTATGAATTCAGATTACTCACACTTCTCGAATACATCTTCTTCTTCATTACCAATACTTATTCTCACACCGGAGTCGGGTCAAGGAGAGAACCCTCTTCGCCCCTTGGCGAGGCTAACGGTGCTCTTTTTGCAGAGCTTCGGAGAAGAAGACCAGCTGCAACTGAATCAACCGAGAGAGAGCTAACCTTTTTATGCGGATTCAAACCCCCTAGATATCTCGGTTCCGACCATTTATCTAGTGTTTCTTCAGGTGGACACCATAGAAATAAAAAGAAAGTTGGTGTAGTGGTAAATCTCCCTCTTTTCCACCAAGAGGTCATGGGTTCAATCCTTGATAAGCCCATTTTTCTTATTTTTTTTGAAAATCTAGTTCAAACCTCACTTTAACTTGACCCGAACGAGGACCGACCCGAAAATGGACCCCATTGAAATAAAATCCTGGGTCCGCCACTGGAATCAGGCAAGACTCGACCTAGTCCGGGTCGATGTCTTAGAAACCTAGTCTATAGTTAGGAACCAACAGACTGACTTGTGCATATCCGTTAGGGATTATCTATGAACTTGCTATTTCCCGCTATTCTCGCTTATGCTACACTATCACTGCACTCGAATTTTCAGCTATGAATGAGCAATTAAGTCGAGATTAGGTGTGAAAACCGCAAACTCTCGACTAAAGTTGCTTAATCAACCCGCATTTTATCTACAAACGGGGAGAATTATGCCAAATCAGGAGTGAAATCCGTATTTTGATGAATAATCTCCTCTATTTTATCAAAAACAGGGATGAAGTTGTTAAGCTAGGGGTGAAACCCTAACCTTGATGACTAGTTCCGTCATTTTTACAAAACTCTCACCAAAGTTTTGACAGATTCCAAGGACTCGAGTGCTTAAAACAACCGAAAGGACGTGCGCCATTCACCGCATGACGGTGATAGAGCACAGTCTATTAGGTCAACAAGGACTTGTTGTGCATCCTTGAGAATAATCGAATCACTTTGGTTAGTCGAAGTCTACTAGCCGCAGACAATCTATTTCCTGATTTTTATGTGTTACGATTCTGAGCCTGCAACTGCCGACTCTGATGATTCGTCGATTTTATGTGCCTATATGTGTGTTTACCTGTTTATGTGTTTAAATTTTTGGAGATTTACTCGATTTTTTCTTTCACTTCGATCGACACAAACGACTCGCACTACATCTCTACCTCAAAACGCTGACAAGTCGCTAAATTGTGGACCTATGCTATGTTATACGCTTATACTATACTACTCGATGTACTAAACGCGATCGCTATATTCGAACACTCGCGAACTTTGAATGATAGGTTTCTGTATTCTGACTGCATCTGGTAACTTCGTGCTTACGTGCCTCTGTGCTCTATGTGCTTACGTGACTATGTGAATCTGTGCTTATGTGAATCTGTGACTAATTGACTATGTGTTTATGCGCCTACGCGACTGTACGTGTTCCTGAGCTTTAGTAAGTAGTTAGACGTATGAGGTGAGATTCGAATACGTTATGTTGAGTCCTGTGACGATGTCTGTTGCAGACGATGTCATCTGGATCTCGCCACCCACTACTTTCTCGTCAAGAAAAGTGAGACAAACGTCTTGCTGCTATCATCGCTAAACAAGTAGCAAAAGCCGTGAGTGATGTCTACGAGAACGTCAGCAAATCATCTGAGGAGTCGAGAACCGAAGCTCCTAAAGCTACTACCAAAGCTCCCTTCAATTTTAAGCAATTCAAGTCTTGTGGGCCAAAGGAATTCACTGGCGAGGAAGGCCCTACAGCGTTGTTCCAATGGTTTGATTCCATTGAGGTCACACTACGAAAGAGCGGTTGCCCCGACGACCTCCGCACTCTGAATGCTACCGGCGTCTTCCAGTCCCACGCATTAGACTGGTGGACGGCCGAGAGAAACAAGCGGGGAAACGATGCAGCCTACGGTTTGTCGTGGGATGAACTCAAGGAGGTCATGCTGGAAGAATTCTGCCCTCCTCATGAGCGCCAAAAGTTAGAAGATGAATTCTGGCACATAAAGCAGAAGGAAGGAGAAAATGCTGCTCTCACTGCTCACTTCAAACAGCTCAGCATCATTGCCCTGACCAAGTCAAGACCTCAGACATGGCGATCAAGAAGTATATCCGAGCCCTGCCTGACTGTGTTGCAGATTTCGTGCAAGCGGCTAAGACTAAGACGATCGAAGAGACCTATCTACTGGCCGCTGAAATCAATGACAAGCGGGTCAAGGCTGGTGTCTGGGATAAAACTCCAAAGCACCTTCATCAAGCTACCACCGCCGCACCAACTGCTGAAACCACCACCGCATCGAGTAACAAGAGGAAGAACAAGAGAAAGAACAGTTCCAGCAACCAGAACTGTGCGATCACTGCTGCACCGATACAAGCTGTACCAGCCCAACAGCGTCAAGTAGCGGCGCCTGTGGCTAATGCACCGCCTGCCAAGCGTGCATACACTGGGCCACACCCGCTTTGCCCTACTTGTACCTACCACCACCCGACTACCATCGCTTGCCGTTTCTGTGCTCATTGCAATATGTACGGCCATTTCACCACCAACTGCCGTGCTCGACAAGCTCCTACTCATCAAGCTCTACTCACCGCCCCTCAGGGTCAACAAGCTCCTCCGGCACCCGCGGTCAACGCCAGAGCCTGCTTCGCATGTCGCGATCCTAACCATTTCGCCAACATGTGCCCAAACAGGGTTGTGAAGCAAGAGCCCCAGCAGCAGCAGCCTCAGCAACAACAGCCTCACCAGCAGCAACAGCAACAAGCTGCACGCGCACGAACTTTCAACATCAACGTGCGTCAAGCCCAAGCCGAAAACAACGTGGTCAACGGTACGTTCCTTGTGAATGGTATTTATGCTTCGTGTTTATTTGATACTGGAGCCGATAATTGCTTTGTGTCGTTCGAATTCGAAAAGCTCCTTAGTCGTAAACGCTCCCGACTCTCCTCGATGTTTGATGTTGAAGTCACTACCGGAAGAACCGTCGCCGTATATTCTGTACTTCGTGATTGTACCCTTGAGCTCAACAATCACATCTTCCCAATCGACCTTATTACGATGCAACTCGGAAGTTTTGACGTCATAGTAGGCATGGACTTTCTTTGTGAAAACCATGCTGAAGTTGTGTGCTTCGATAAGATGAATTGATTCTCGCTCGCGAATGGTGATCTATTGTGCGTCTACGGTGAAACTACTTCGAAAGGTCTCAAGCTCATGTCATGTGTCTAAGCTAATAAGTATCTCCGCAAGGAATACAGAGCTTTCTTGGCTAACATTGTAGTAGCGGAGAAGGAAAAGAAAGGAAAGACAGAGGTGAAAGACGTTCCCGTGGTTCGTGAATTTCCTAATGTGTTTCCCGATGACCTTCCAGGTTTACCACCAAGTCGTGATATCGACTTTCGAATCGACCTCATTCCTGGAGCCAACCTTATTGCCAAAGCTCCTTACCGACTCGCGCCATCCGAGATGCGTGAACTTTCAAACCAACTCCAGGAATTACTTGAGAAAGGCTTCATTCGCCCGAGCATCTCTCCTTGGGGCGCGCCAGTCCTTTTCGTCAAAAAGAAGGATGGGTCGTTCAGGATGTGCATCGACTATCGGGAATTGAATAAGTTAACTATCAAGACCCGCTATCCTCTACCCCGCATCGACGATTTGTTCGATCAGCTACAAGGTGCTACGTGCTTCTCGAAGATCGATCTACGCTCAGGTTATCATCAACTACGCATTCAAGAGGAGGATATACCCAAAACCGTGTTTCGCACTCGATACGGCCACTACGAATTCGTTGTTATGCCCTTTGGTTTAACCAACGCACCTGCGGTTTTCATGGATCTGATGAATCACGTGTGTAAACCATATCTCGACCGTTTCGTCATCGTATTCATCGACGATGTGTTGATCTATTCCAAATCGAAAACCGAACACGCGCAACATCTACGTTTGGTTCTCGAGCTACTCCAGGGGAATCAACTCTACGCCAAGTTCTCTAAGTGTGAATTCTGGTTGGAGGAGGTTCAGTTTCTGGGTCACATTGTTAATAGTTAAGGTATTCATGTCGACCCCCCGAAGATTGAAGCCGTTAAGAGTTGGATTACACCTAAGAACCCATCTGAAGTCCGTTCTTTTCTCGGACTAGCAGGCTATTATCGACGATTTATCGAAGGATTCTCAAAGATCGCTGTACCGCTTACCGCTCTTACGCATAAAGACAAGCCTTTTGTTTGGGGAACCAAATAAGTCTGCCTTCTAAACTCTCAAGCACATGCTTTGCAATGCTCCTGTTCTCACATTACCCGACAGAAACGACGATTTCATTGTCTACTGTGATGCTTCCAACCTTGGTCTTGGTTGTGTCCTCATGCAACGGGACAAGGTTATAGCTTACGCATCTCGTCGGCTCAAAATCCACGAGAAGAACTATACAACCCACGATCTCGAGCTAGGCGCAATTGTTTTTGCGTTAAAGATTTGGCGACACTACCTGTATGGTACCAAGTGTACGATCTTCACCGATCATAGGAGCTTAGAACATATCTTTAATCAGAAGGAACTTAATATGCGTCAATGCCAATGGGTAGAACTTCTCAACGATTACGACTGTGAGATTCTTTATCACCCAGGCAAGGCAAATGTTGTTGCCGACCCACTCAGCAGACGGAGCTATCTGCTTAGCACTCGTAATGTTCAAGCCCAACACGATCTCGAAACCCTCATCCGCGAAGCTCAGCATGCGTGTTTCAATGAACGCACTCTGAATAAGGAAATAATCTACCACGATGGAGCCTAGCTTGTGAGCAAGTCGAATGGGATATTCCACTTTCTGGACCGAATTTGGATCCCTAAACGGACCGATTTGCGACAGATTCTGATGGACGAAGCCCATAAATCCCGGTATTCTATTCATCCCGGTGCCGACAAAATGTACCAGGACCTTCGCTATAAGTACTGGTGGCCGGGCATGAAAAGGGATATTGCTCTCTATGTTGGAAAGTGCCTAACTTGTGCAAGAGTCAAGGCTGAACATCAAAGACCCTCTGGCTTACTCGAACAACCACCGATCCCTATGTGGAAGTGGGAGAGTATAGCTATGGACTTCATAACGAAACTTCCGCACACGTCATCAGGTCACGACAACATTTGGGTTGTGGTGGACCGTTTGACTAAATCAGCTCACTTTTTGCCAATACGGGAAGACTACAAGGTAGAACGATTAGCCCGAATCTACACCGACGAGATCATTTGTAATCATGGGATGCCTCGCGACATCATCTCTGATAGTGATGCTCGGTTTACCTCGCGACTGTGGGAAATGTTTCAAACGGCACTCGGTACATCGCTTAATCTAAGTACCGATTTCCACCCTCAAACCGACGGTCAGACTGAAAGAACGATCCGTACTCTTGAAGACATGCTTTGTTCGTGTGTCATAGACTTCGGTGGTAATTGGGATAAATACCTGCCGTTAGTCGAATTCTCGTATAACAACAGTTATCATTCCAGCATTCAAATGGCACCATTCGAGGCTTTATACGGAAGAAAATGTCGATCGCCTATTGTGTGGCACGAGATCGGTCACTCGCAATTAACCGGTCCTGAGCTATTACAAGAAACGACAGAAATTTTTTTCCAAATTCGAGAAAACCTGGTAAAAGCTCGGAACCGACAGAAAAGTTATGCCGATAGACGACGCAAGCCCCTTGAAGTTGACGTTGGTGACTACGTACTACTAAAGGTATCACCTTGGAAGGGTGTGGTCCGATTCGGCAAGAAAGGGAAACTAGCGCCTCGATATGTTGGACCTTTTAAGATTCTGGAAAGGATCAGAAAAGTCGCCTACAGACTCGAACTACCGGAGGAACTTAGTAATGTCCACCCGACTTTCCACGTATCAAACCTCCGAAAGTGCCTGGCCGACCATGACTTACATGTTCCACTCGATGACCTTCAAGTGAACGAAACATTACACTTCGTGGAAAAGCCTGTCGAAATCATGGATCGCCAAACCAAGCAGCTCAGACGCTCTCGCATTCCTATTGTGAAAGTCCGATGGGAAGGCAAACGAGGCGCAGAGTTCCCTTGGGAACTCGAAAGCGACATGAAGGCGAAGTACCCGCAGTTGTTCGTTACGGCTTCGGCCTAATTTCGGGACGAAATTCCCTAAACAAGGGGAGGCTGTAACACCCCGTGTTTTCGGAGTCAAAGTCAAAGTCAAGGTCAAAGTCAACGACCGATTTCGCGCAACTTGACTTGTAGTGAATTTCTTTTATGTGTTTATTTTAGTTGTATTATGTGGAGTAAGTGTCAATAATCACAATAAACGACGTGTGTTATTCGCCATTCAATCTACTTACGACTGTGAACTATAGAAAGTAACAATGCGATAAAGTTAACTAAACGATAATCAAACTATGCTAACCAAATCGACATCGAATCGAATCGCAACTCGAACTACGCATTTTAGTTATTGTTATACATGTGTGTGTGCCTTATGTGTTACTTGTGCATGTTCATTTATGTTATGTGTGGTAATCAATCGAAACGCAATCGAAACTCGAAACGCAATCGAACTAGAATCACAATCGAACTATGATAATTAGTGGAGAAGAGACAGCACTAAATATGAATAGTTGGGACTAAAAGTAATTTGAATAGGAAACTCCATCGTATTCGCATCGCTCGCAATCGAAATCGAATCAGCAAAAAACATCGCGTCGAACACACGAACCAAGTGCCATCCGGCCGGATAGCCATCCGACCGGGCTGCCACTTGGTCGTGGTGCCAAAATGCCATCCGACCGAGATGACATCCGACCGGATAGTCATCCGGGCGGGATGCCATCCGACCGACCCACACTTTCCCCTTTTGGAATCCCATAAATACCCATGTCACTCTCAAACTTTCTACTTTTGGAAACACTCTGACCGACCAGCTCGTGCTCCTCACCTTTTCTTTGATTTCTCTCGATTCCGGTAAGATCTCGCCTTAAATCTTGTACTTTCTTGATCTACACGCACACCTACACCTTTCTATCTTTTGAATCTTAACTTTTAACCGTGAAATCACTAGATTTGAGATGTTCTAGGATGACGTCATCATGAGTTCTTGAAGAACTTCATGTTTTGGCTTCAATCCACCAAGAACAACTTAGATCTAACCGATTTCCACACGAATACACAAAGATCTTTCATAGATCCAAACACTTTCACGGTGAAAAAGGATTGAAAGATGGATTCTAACTTTCTTTCAACTCTTTTACACTCAATGCGCTCAAAACCGGTAGAATCGGACCTTGTTCTAGTCTCCTACTCATTCTTAGTGTTGTGCTAGTCCAAGATCTGGATTCTCCTCACGAGACCACCGATTTCGGGTTAAACAAGAACAACCGTCTTGAACCGGGTAACTGGCCGAACTAGGGTGATTCCTGGTCAATCAGGTCACTTGGGTCAAGATGGGGTTCTGTTGGTTAACACAATGTCAAGACGTCTCAATAAAACTACAAACAAACAAGACGACCAAGTGTAAGACGGACGGAGCAACCGAGACGGAGTGCTATCCGACCGGACTACTGTCCGAACGGATAAGCCACCCGAACGGATTGCCATCCGAACGGATCACACCTTGGGTCCCACACTTAATCAACTTTGTCTAAGTTTGAGTATTGAACGAATTGCCATCCGATCGGACTACCATCCGACCGGATTACTCTTCGGATCATGAGATACTAGGACTTTAATGACTTAAACAATTTTCAACATGTTCATTAACAAGGTTGCCACCCGGTCGAATGGACATCCGACCGAGTGACACCTCTGCTGTGAATTTGTTCCCACTAAGTAACCTTATCACTAGAGTCGCCGTCCGACCGGACAACCGTCCGACCGGATGACCAGCCGAGCGGATTGTCACCCGCACGACTGATCGCCCGATCGACCGACTTGAAGGATAGAGATACTTCAATGTTTTCAAAATGCTACAATGAAAACTTCATAGGTCAAGCCATCGTACACAAACACCTCCTTCTCATAGGAAGAAACAATCCACTCGAATAGTCATCCGACCGGGAAAGCTGTCCGACCGGATGACCATCCGAACGGATTGTCATCCGCACGAACAAGTCGTCCGATCGGATTACCATCCGACCGAACTGCTGTCCGAGCCACTGATACTTTGCATCATTTTACGCGCCACTTATCATTATGCTATCAAACTATTCAGGCTAACCTTACTCGCTAAGCGCTCCCTTCAATCCATCAACCGCTGTGAGTATACTCGATCCCTTTTTGCTTTACGCACTTTTGGGTGTTACATACATTACGAATATTCAAATCACAACAATCACACTACTCAATACTATTTGAACACTAACCGTTAACGCATGTTATACATGGCTTATGATTGCTTGTTTGTTATGTTTACACATGGAATGCTGTCTACCTGCCTTAGCAACGATAGTACTATAGTTTGGACTCATCATCTATTCGCAGGGGTTGTTAAGGACAATTACTTGCATGGATTATGGTGGTAATCATGTATTGCGAACTGCCTCTGGCAGTCATTGGTATCGATGGATCTATGTCGATAACTAACGTGCTTCATTTCACTATGTGTACGTGCTGGTTATGCGTAAACGAATTCGAACTATATGCTATTATCAAACTTGTATGCTCACCTTTACATTATATGTATTGACTTTATTTTAACGTATGTGACAGGTGCTTAGGATGCACACCTGCTAGGAAATCGAAGCTAGAATAAGGCTCTAGAGGCCAACAAATAGTTGTCTGTACAAATTTAATCAAGGGTCTCTAGAAGCAGATAAACAATTGCTCTATTTGAAAATCTGAGTTGTCGGAATAGACTATTTGCCTAGATTTTGTCTGTAATAATTAGTTTACCTTTTGAGACATGGTATGGGACATGTTATTTTAAATTGATTGGTAATGATAATTGTTATGGAAACTTCTGGACAATCTGTTTCGCTCAGTGCCATGCCCCGATGTTTCCGCCATCGGTTGGGGTGTGACAGTTTGCAGCTCAAAAATGCTGGAAACCTTCTGTGAAAAAGGGGCTCTCGCGCCCCGCGACGAAGTTTTTAAAATGTGTCGCGCCCCGCCATGGCTTTTATGCATACTACATTCTATTAGTAAATTGTTGTTTGTGCTCAAACCATAATTGTGATAGTTTGTAAAAGTTAAATAGTAAATGGGTTGGTCCGTTATGAACGAATTTCATGAACCGTAGATTTATAAATATAAACGCTTTATGACCGTTCCATTATGGGAGGACCGGGTAATGAGAAGATAAGTATGAAAGGAAATGAATTTGTTCGTTATAAACGAACCGAATGAAAGTTATGTTATGAATGCTATTATCCGTTACTAACGGATAAGTTATGAATGAATGAAATCAACTCGATCCGTCACTCACGGGTTCGAGTGTATGTATATGATTGGAAGGAATGTATTCGTTCGTTATAAACGAACCGAATGTAAGTTATGTTATGAATGCTATTATCCGTTACTAACGGATAAGTTATGAATGAATGAAATCAACTCGATCCGTCACTCACGGGTTTGAGTGTATGTATATGATTGGAAGGAATGTATTCGTTCGTTATAAACGAACCGAATGAAGGTTATGTACGAATGAAAATGCCCGTCTCAACGGGATAAGAATGGCATGTTATATCTCAATTTTGAGGTAGTATGTTTGACCCGTTTCATGGGGTGAGATAATGCATGTATGAGATGAATGAATGAAAGGGATTAATTTTTGTATTACTAGTCTAGAAGTAACATAACTAACAAGTTTAAAATTTGATGCTTGATATAGGATTTCTAATAGAAAGAATGTTTGAGTGAAATGTGCTAACCGCCAATTTTATAGATGATAGTGGTAGAACTCTTAATGTGATGAAACCAATCATATTGGTGAAAGGATGTGCACGAGCGGAAGCTCATTACACAGATGAATGAAATCTGGACTGGTACAGTAAGTACTCGTGAAGAAGCGGATCGATCTGGTTTACGGATCATTGATTATGCAATGAAATCGAGGTTAGTAAAATGTATAACTTATGTTGGATAGGTATGAATTGGTAGATTGAAAACAACCTACGAAATGAATGATAGTATAGGTATGGTATGGTATGGGATGTTTGACTTTTAACAGTCGACATAAGAAGAAAATTTGTCATTATAAAGGAAATCTCAAAAGTCTTGAGTGAAAGTTCCAGGTATTGATTAAACCCTCGTATGATGAACTTGCACGACACATTTACTTATGTAGAATAAGTAATGCATGAAGTGAGAACAATAGTAATGTGATTTGAATGAGAGGATTTGAGGCTAACGTAAAGGTATGAATGGTACAAGTAACTGTAGAAAACGTAGAATGCTGTTTAACTTTGGAGTTAAGCACGAATGTGTGAGTACGAAATAGTAGTTTTGTTGCGATAACAAAACAAGAATTAAATGTTATATAATATATATATATATATATATATGGAATGTAATCTTAAGAGACGAGATGAAGGTGTTAGATCCGTTATAAACGGATCATACGAATGTATGTACTATTACAAGTTTGAAGAAGTATGTATATTGACCCGTTACTAACAGGTCAAGGAAATGAGAATGTTATGTGAAAGTATGGTATGAAAAGTATGGACTTGTTAGAAAGAAGTCAATTGTATGAATAGTTTATGAATCGAGATTTGATAGTTACTTATTATTATGATGTATCTATTGAAGTTAAACATAGATGTGTATGTATAAATTACGAAGTAAGATTGTATTGTCGATGAAGATAATATGAATTTTGAAATAAATTAAAGGAATGAACTAGTAGTGATGATGATCACTAGAGACTAACCTTGTGTAGAAATCCGAAATCTAAGAAAATGTATTTTAGGGGTGTGCCCTAGTCGTGCCGGTTGATGGGTTAATAATAACCGAATAGCGAAGGTAGGTATTGTTTGATAGGAATGAAACATACAATTATGTTTATTTTGCTAGAAACTAGCATTATACCATGAAGAAGACACTGTTAAAAACTCTGGGTCGAGTTTTTTTTTTTTTGAGTTAGAGGTCGTCACCAAATGGGGAGGGAAGAAAAGATATTTAATGTTAAGTGGAAATGAACAAGGTATCGGGGACGAAACCTCTTTTAAGGGGGGTAGACTTGTAACGCCCCAAAATCCCTTTATTGACCCAAGTAGGTGTTTAAATAATTTAACATGATGTTGGATAACTAGGAACAAATAACCAAGTTAAATGCAATGTTAACTTTTAAGAGTAAGGAAGAAAGTTATGGGAGAAGAGATAAGAAGGCAAACTAGAGGGACTAAATTGTAACATGGGAAAACCCATGTTTTATAAAACATGAATTTAACACACAACACACACATCGTGTGTGTGTGTCTGGAATGTTCAGAAGAACACAAGGGGAGCCAAACCCTAGTTATGAAAGATCTTCAAATTGAAGGGTGAATCGAAGCTCAAACCTATAAATGAGCATGAATTAATGATCACCTACACAAGGGGTTCATGAGGTATGTCTTGAAACTTAGATTGATGATCTTGTATGAAGTGGGTTATGTTTAATCCGCGAATTAGTATGAAATTGATCATGTATAGGTGTTAGAATCACCATATAGAACATGAATTATGCATGATTTTGCTTAATTTGATGTTTTAAGGTGAAACCCAATTGTTATGGTGAAGATGGTGACATGGATATATCATCCATGTCCAATTCTTGTTCAATATTGATGTATCATGTTATGTATGATGGATTCTTGTTATATGAATTGAAAGAAATTGGTGTTTGATATGTTTGATGTCTATGTGTTAATGATACTTATTGATTAGTAAGAAGATTTAATGAACTAAGTAAGAGCTTAGAAGATTATGCATGAATTAGTTGTACATTGTGCTTAGAAAGTAGTATGCACACCAGGTGTATGATGAAATGTCTAAGTGAAGTTAGGATGCGAAATTGTATGAAACAGCTTGATATATATATATATATATATATATATATATATATATATGAATGAAATATGATAATGAGGCTAAGATTATGTTAAATTACTAGTTTGAATGTGGTTGTAAGCACATTTGCGTCATGAATATGAAATGTATATAGCGTCATTTCTATAGCCTATTATGATGTCACGGATGTATGAGGTTACGTCGAAAGTTCATATGATAAACTGTTGACTTCTGAAAGTCAACTGCGCATAAGAAGCATGGTTGGACTTGTTGTCACAATTGTAAGATTATTGAAAGTTATATGGTACGTGTTTTATCAATGTGTGCTATATGTGATGACGTGATGAATTATATGAGTTGAAGAGATATGATTGTGGGAATATGCCTTATGTTTGTTAGAATTGACTAGTGAATGTCAAATGTGGAATATGAATTTGATATGATCATTAATATATACAATCATGTATACTAACAAGAATGTGAATGCAATGACATGAAATTATAGGGATCATGTCAAGATGGATGGAAGCATGGAAGGCTAAAGGGTCAAAAGGAAGCAAGGAAACGGATACGAATACAAACATTTAAGGTAAGTGATTTCTGGAATCACTTTATCTTTAATAAATGAAGTTTAGTGTGTTGAATATAGGGAACCATGTAAGAAGATTATGGGTAAGAGTAGGTACCAAAGTAAGAAGTGTTATGGTAAGTCGAAGATAGTTGTTTATGTCAAAACTAAACAGTAGAAACGAACGGGTCAAAATGCAGAAAGAAGTATGGCGTGATGTAGTAGTTGGTTTGATCACAAGATTAAGATTTAGAAGGATATGAAGCTTGATTATGATTAAATGAAAGTACATGGAAGTTCGATTTGTACAAGGTTTGAATTCTTTGTTGATGCTTGCCGTAGCATACGGCTGGCATACCGACAGGGTGAAATAAACGTATGGGCTGTGACAATTCGTCTTGGTTATGCCTAATAACCTAGATGACCAGGTAACTCGTTTGGTATATGCCTGATAACCTAGATGACCATGTAACTCGTCTGGGTTATGCCTGAACCTAGATGACCAGGTAACTAGTCTGGGTTATGCCTGATAACCTAGAGTAACTAGTCTGGGTTATGCCTGATAACCTAGATGACCAGGTAACTTGTCTGGGTTATGCCTCAAAGATTAACTGATAAGGAATTGATGTTGAACCAGTTATAGAAGTTAGAAGGGATTTGACATTTATACCCGTTAGAAAGTATGATTGAAGGAATGTTAAAGAAAGGAGTATCATTACACAAATTCATTGAAGAGTGTTTATGAGGTGTGATGAGCGTGTACAAAAGTATGTGTGGGAATAAATTAAGTCTAGAGGCATGTATAAGTATGGGTATGGATTTACCTACATGTTAGTAATGGAATCCATAGGTAAGCATGATTAGAAATAAGTATGCATGTAGGTTGATATGTATGAGACTTATTTATATGGATGTTTGTGACTAGGATGTGTTAGTTTAATCAATGTGGGAATGTAAGTGGTATGTAAGAGCTTGTATGGATGGATGTATGTATGTATGTATGTATGTATGTATGTATGTATGTATGTATGTGTGTATAAATATACGTATGAATGTATGTACGCACGAAGTAGGATTTATTGTTTCTGAGAGAATGGGGCTTGTATATATGTATACATGGCTTCAATACATTTGAGTATTCATGTTACTAATCGTGTGTCTTGAGAATGAAATGAAAATGCAGGTATACTATTGTGTCCTTATGAAGATTTGATGATTGGATGCAAGATTGTACTCGGAAAGATAAACATAAAAGAATGGCATGAATAGAAGAATGCGGAATGTTCATTTAATTGCGTATGTCTAGATTAAGAATGATGTCAACAGATATTAATGACGCGCATGTATGTGGTGATTGCAGGTTGCACGGAATTAACATCATTGTGGAGACTAAGAGGTTGAAGATCGAGTCGAAGAGCAAGGATTGTATGGGAAGAGCGGTTTCATAGCTTGTATTTATGGTATCACATTTAACGCATTAATCAAGAATGAATGTTGTAAATCCTTTCAAGAAGTGTCCGACAGATTATAAATGAACCTTCAAGTATGTCATATAGACAGTATAAGAAATAATTTTTGAGTCAGTATTTCCGCAGCGTCTCTTATGGCCAAAACGTTTTAGGGTATTACACAAGAGAATGGCTATAGGATTAATGGCAACTTTACAACACAAGCATATAATAATATGGTTGAGGAGCTGAGCACAAAGCTTCAAATTGATGTAACAAAAAATCATTTGAAGCATCGGCTAAAAACGTTAAAGGACCGTTTCTCGCAGTGGTATGATATGTTTCGCGGGATGTCATTGAGTGGGTTCTCATGGAATCCTAACACTCAATTAATTGAAGCTGAGGAGGAAGTGTGGAATAAATTAATAGAGGTAAGTTCTTTAATTATTTTCTTGAATATTTACATTGTCGTTTATAATACTAATTATCTTATTTATGTTAAATAGTCCAAGCCTGATGCTGTAGCATTGAAGACGAAGAAAGTCTCTAACTATAATGAGATGTTGGAATTATTTGCTAAGGATAGGGCGTCCGGTGCACAAGCCGAAACTGCTAGAGAACGAAATGCTCAATTCTAGAAGACTGACAACATTAACATAGAAACAATTCCAGATGTGGATGACTTCTTAGTTGCCGATGATGTAATTCTTGAGAGCCAACACCATATAGATGATGATATTCAACCTGAGCAGTCTCTAACTTCAAAGAAAATTAAAAGTAGAAAAAGAAGAGCTGCCCAAGAAGATGAAAAATTTACCTCTAAACTTATGAAAAGTGTTCACAATGTGGCTCTTGCTATTCATGAAAGTAATCAAATATTAGAAAGAGTATATCACTGGGAGTATACAGGTGGCGATATTTATAAAGAACTAGAGCCGATGGGTTTGGAACCTAATGAGATACCGTTGGCTTTCAATTATTTGGTGGAGAATCAAGCTAAAGCAAGATCATTATTTAGTTGTCCTCCGGATGTACGCTTGAGTTTGCTGAAAGGTATGATGGGCTTAGGTGATTAAGGGAGTTAAGGATGCATTTATCTAGTAAAGGTTTTCTACTTTGGTAACTTAGAACATTTATGACTTTTTTTTTCTTACGTATTTGGCTTTTTGTTCATGGATCTTGAAAGCAATGGTTGGTTAAAGGATTACTTTTATTAAGGGTTGTTTGTGACTTGTTGCAGACATGGGTCACACTGTCATGTTTATAGTTTTTTTTTTGTATTTTAAAAAAGATTTCATGAGTGGGGGCTATCTTCCATATGAGGCTTGTTAGTTGTTCATTATTGCAGCTCAAACTTAGCACCACGCCCACTGTTAGTTGCATATTTGATGCAGATGAAGACCATCAACTTCTGTAAGTCAATTGTTTGATGAAACAACTAGTCACCTGGCTGATGCAGCTTTATTTTTTGTTTTGATAAATGATGTAAGCTGCTTTCAACCACTAATAACCTGGTTGCTGCTAGGGATGGCAAAAAAGCCCAAGCTCGACGGGTATACCCAAAACCCGAAACATATGGGCCGGGTATACCAGAAGCCCAATGGGTATGGGTCAGGTATGGGTATGGGATTTAGTGATACCCGCCCGATACCCGACCCATTTACCCGAAAGTATTATATTATAGATTTCCATATATATAAACTTAGTACGTGTATTTATTACCTTCTCTATAGTCATATGTGGATATCTATTTGGCAGGTACTTAGTGAACAAATAACTTATTTTTGAGCATGTATATTGGATATGTAAGCTATCACCCTTTATTACGTAGATGTTTATGCAATTAGGTGGTCCTGATAAAATTACTTAATTAAGTAATTGTTTTGATTTAGTTTGGTATATTAGGTCTACATATGATATGTAAGTTATTACGCATATTTTTATTTGTTATAGTCATTAAAATAGTAAATTATATAAACATCAAAGTAAAAGTTACACATTTGTCCCAACGGGTATTTTTATGAAATTAACGGGTATACCCGATACCCACGGGTATGCCCGATACCCGACGGGTAATTACCCGACAAATACCCAACGGGTAACGGGCCGGGTATGGGACAAAGAATTACAACCGGGTACGGGCCTGGGATTACCAATACCCGGCCCAAACCCGGCCCATTGCCATTCCTAGTTGCTGCAAATTTATTTTTGGTCTTGACAAATGATGTAAGTTGCTTTCATTTTTGACCCGTTACAAACAAAGGCTAGTTAGGGACAGCTAGGGGTGCATACGAGCCAGGCCCGAGCTCGACAAGGCTCCAGTTCGAGCTCGTTTAGTTTACGAAAGCTCGAGCTCAAGCTCGGCTAGATTCGAGCTTTGTTTTTAAATTTATTTATTTAATAAATAATAACTATTAATATTTTATGTAATATATTAAGGAAAAATTAAATAAATATTGGGGTCGTTTAGGCTCGCGAGTTGGCTCGAGCTCGATAAGCGAAGCTCGGGCTCGGACTTGTTTACTTAACGAGCTTGTTTTTAGTCTCGGGCTCGGGCTCGTTTAAGTTCGGCTCGTTCGAGTTTTTTTCGAGCCAAGCTCGAGTAGCTCGGCTCGTTTGCACCCCTAGGGACAGCCTAGACTAATCCATAAAAATTTTGATCCTAAAATAGTTAGGGTGTGAAATTTGTAATAAATACATAGGTAGTGCAGGTGTGGTGTTTTGATTTTGGATTTTGGATTTTGGATTTTGGATTGTATCTACTAGTCACTTGCTAGCTTCTGTTTGTTGTTAAGTCGGGATTGAATAAAAGTTACAGGAGTCATAACCTGATTAGTATTTTTTTAGTAGTTCAGATCAGTTAGTTAATGGCATCAATATTATTATCCCTTTTTACTAGTTCAGAGGGATGCGGCAGTCGCTTTTGACATGGCAATGAAAATTTGTGAAACGGTAACACATGGTCTTATACAATACTTACCAAATTACAACATCAGGTACCATCGTAATTATGACAGCTCCCATTTTGAATTAGCAGTAACAAGACACCAAGTTAGTGTTCGTTTCATAGGATGTAATGCAATTGGAATTGGATTTTAAAGAGTTACTTTGAAATCCCATACTGCGTTTGGTTGGTATAATTTCAGTAGCACCGCTTAAGCAAGATTAGATGATATAATTTCAAACCATTTTTCATGCATATGATTAGTTTGTTTACAGAACTACTTGATTATTTGGCTTCCAGCTTCAGTTTATCACTACACTTTATAACTTCCAAGTTGAACTTAAGATGTTAAAATTAGGGGCTGCAATTCTATGATAAAGTTTTTACATGTCTTATTGTGAATTGTGATGCTTAGTTGCTTATCTAGTTTAAATATTTGTTTAATAAAAATTTTAGTACGCACTGCATACTTACTTTTCTTGTGTTTATGGATTTTAAAGAAAAGAAGGTTATTCTAGTTGCAAATTAGTAAAGAATAAATTATTTAGCAATCTTGTTTCTTTAGCATCGTTTTGCAGTGTAGAAGTAGTTGTTTAATTGAATGCAAACAGATTTAAAATGTTTTCATGATGGTGCTCTTCGTTCTATGTCTATAGATGGATAGGATTGTTTTGTGTTGTGTTGTGTAAGTGATTCATCTTGTTGTTTATTTGGATTATGATAGTAGGTTAAGAAGTTTTATGTTAAAGGGTATAATAGTAATATTGTAGCTTTCTTTTCTTTTCCTCCTAACTCAGGAACACCTAAAATGTTCAATTTCCTTTCCTTTTCATTTAACTCGGGAACACAAAATAAAATCACCTATTTTCCTTTCTTTTCTCTCTTAGTTTCCTTTCCTTTCCCTTCTTTCTTTAAATGAAACTCTGGAACAGAGGGTAAACGACCAAGCCAACACACTTTCCAAATTCATACTTCTCTCTTCCACCATGCACATCAAAATAAACAAATCCGCCCAGTTAGCTTTACTCTTCCCATATTTCCTACCAACCAAAGTGGTTGATAGGATCTTCAACAAGTACCTATAAATTGGATCCCTAGCTGAAGTTATCAGATTTGTGCTAGCAAATGAAAAATCAGAAATATCAGACCAGAACCTAGCCAAATGGAAAATCTGAAGTTTCGTTATCGGGTCGTTACAGGATAAAATACGAAGGGTGCATGGTAATATGTGTGTAAGTATCCTTAAGATATCTTTAATATCCTTGAAGTTGTTTAAGATAATTAACATTATCAATGAACCTTGTCACTACCATCAATGCTGAATTTTTGCTGCGGAATGCTGAATTGGTTATTTTATAGTTCGGATCGGACAAATTAGGTGTTTAGGCATTTTTCCCGGAAAGTTTATATATAATATTACAAGTGCTCCTCATTTAGGGCTTTTGTATATATGTTTAACTTGATACGTTTTAATATTAAATAGATACTTGTTTCAGGGAGTACCAGAATTCTCCTGGCATGAATAGTATGTTCGCATTGTTACCAACGTTTTAGGACATAGTTTTTTTTTGTTTCGCGACACTATGAAAACGACGATATAAGTTGTAATGTAACGATATGTCCTAAAATTGCTAGACTTTATACGACTCAATCATTCACAAATCAAGTCTAATGTACACAATTAAACGTATAAATAGTGATTAAGTTGTATGGAATTACTATGTATTTTGCCGGTTATCACAAATTGACTCTAAATAAAAGCCCTAATATAATTTGTGGCATCAGTAACAAAGCATGATTGATTTTAGGGAGATAGACATTAGGGTTCTTATTGAGTTTTAATTTGGGAAACTAGTTGAATTGCAGCGTAGAAGTAGTTGTTTAATTGAATGCAAACAGATTTAAAATGTTTTCATGATGGTGCTCTTCGTTCTATGTCTATAGATGGATAGGATTGTTTTGTGTTGTGTAAGTGATTCATCTTGTTGTTTATTTGGATTATCATAGTAGGTTAAGAAGTTTTATGTTAAAGGGTATAATAGTAATATTGTAGCTTTCTTTTCTTTTCCTCCTAACTCAGGAACACCTAAAATGTTTAATTTCCTTTCCTTTTCATTTAACTCGGGAACACAAAATAAAATCACCTATTTTCCTTTCTTTTCTCTCTTAGTTTCCTTTCCTTTCCCTTCTTTCTTTAAATGAAACTCTGGAACAGAGGGTAAACGACCAAGCCAACACACTTTCCAAATTCATACTTCTCTCTTCCACCATGCACATCAAAATAAACAAATCCGCCCAGTTAGCTTTACTCTTCCCATATTTCCTACCAACCAAAGTGGTTGATAGGATCTTCAACAAGTACCTATAAATTGGATCCCTAGCTGAAGTTATCAGATTTGTGCTAGCAAATGAAAAATCAGAAATATCAGACCAGAACCTAGCCAAATGGAAAATCTGAAGTTTCGTTATCGGGTCGTTACAGGATAAAATACGAAGGGTGCATGGTAATATGTGTGTAAGTATCCTTAAGATATCTTTAATATCCTTGAAGTTGTTTAAGATAATTAACATTATCAATGAACCTTGTCACTACCATCAATGCTGAATTTTTGCTGCGGAATGCTGAATTGGTTATTTTATAGTTCGGATCGGACAAATTAGGTGTTTAGGTATTTTTCCCGGAAAGTTTATATATAATATTACAAGTGCTCCTCATTTAGGGCTTTTGTATATATGTTTAACTTGATACGTTTTAATATTAAATAGATACTTGTTTCAGGGAGTACCGGAATTCTCCTGACATGAATAGTATTTTCGCATTGTTACCAACGTTTTAGGACATAGTTTTTTTTGTTTCGCGACACTGTGAAAACGACGATATAAGTTGTAATGTAACGATATGTCCTAAAATTGCTAGACTTTATACGACTCAATCATTCACAAATCAAGTCTAATGTACACAATTAAGCGTATAAATAGTGATTAAGTTGTACGGAATTACTATGTATTTTGCCGGTTATCACAAATTGACTCTAAATAAAAGCCCTAATATAATTTATGGCATCAGTAACAAAGCATGATTGATTTTAGGGTGATAGACACTAGGGTTCTTATTGAGTTTTAATTTGGGAAACTAGTTGAATTGTAGTTTTGTACATAATTTTAAACAACCTTCAGAGAGAGAGAGAGGGAGATGGTGAGAGGTAACGGTGGTGGTTATCTTTTATTTACTAGGTTAGAAACCCGTGTATTACATGGGTTACAAAGCTATAAATTCAGTAAAAGAATAATATAATATATTTGAAGTTAATTGTAACAATATAAAAATGTATCTAAAAAGGGTATATTATAAATAAATATTTCTTTTCAAAAAAAGGGTAAAAGTATGAGATCACAAAAAAAACACACTCCACACTTCACTGATTTCTACATCCTAACCAAAATAGTATTTATCATCTTCTTTCTTTATTATGACTATCCAAGAACGACCCTATGTTGCTTTTTTTAGCAACCAAATAGAACTTTATTAACCAGGGTTAGGATATAATAGAAAGTTTTTTTTGCTAGAAAGACTAGAAAGTAATCTTAACCATCAATTGATTTAATCAAGGGTTAAGATTAAATGAGTGAAATTGAAGAGAAGAAAAGAGGCGCGTGGGTTCGTGTAAGGGTATTCTAGTCAATACAGGACAATAGTTTCTCTCTCCTCCAATCCCCCCATTTTTTAAACGTTAATAACTTTTTCATACGATATTATTTTTTTATAAAAATTGCACAAAAAAACGAGCGTTTTTTTATCTTTAAAACGACTATAGTATTGCTATATTTTCGATTTTTTTTTCGAAAACCCAGTTGCGTAAAACGCAATGGGAAAAAGCCCAGTTGCGTAAAACGCAATGAAATACAAAATGTAAAAATGACTTTTTTTTTTAAAACGCAATGCACAAAAAACACAAAAAAATGTCTTATTTGTAAAACGCAATGGCCAGAAAACACTTAAAAGTGTCTTTTTTCTAAAACGCAGTGTACTGAAAACACATAAAAATGTGTTTTACCTAAAACGCAATGGACTAAAAACACTTCAAAAATGTGTTTTTCTAAAACGCAATGGCCAGAAAACACATAAAATTGTCTTATTTCTAAAACGTAATGGCGAGAAAACACATAAAAATGTGTTTTTACCTAAAACGCAGTGGACTAAAAACACATCAAAACTGTCTTATTTCTAAAACGCAATGGCCAGAAAACACATAAAAATGTCTTATTTCTAAAACGCAATGGCCTAAAAACAGAAAAGAAAGTGTTCTCTCTAAAACGCAATGGACTGAAAACACATAAAAATGTGTTTTTACCTAAAACGCAATGGACTAAAACCACTTCAAAACTGTCTACGAAAATGGGGCAATTTCCAGAAAATTAAATTTTACGATCTGGCTCGACCCCAGCCACGGGCTCTACCCCTTGGACCCCGCCAGGGGCTGCCGCCCCTGGGACCCTGCTCCCAGGGGCCCTGCCCCCGGACCCCCGCCAAGATCGTAAAAATGCAATTCAAGAATTTTTTACATGGATCTAGGGCTGTCCAAAAAGCTCGCAGCTCGGAGCTCGCTCGGAAAAAGCTCGCTCGATATGGCTCGGTTAGAAAGTGAGCCAGCTCGGCTCGGCTCGTAACGAGCCGAGTTCGCTCGGTTTGGCTCGCTTGGTAGCTCAGCTCGGCTAAGTTCGGATTATTTTCTTCATAATATATTTATTTTTATATACCTTATAATATATTACAAAAAAACTTGTTATTATTTATATATATTTAGGCTTGTAATTTGATATCCATGAAATATTTGAATCTTAATTACCTTGCTAATGAACTATTATTGTATTTCATTGAAATTGTAAAACTTATTTTTGGTTTTTAAACATGATTTTAACTTGTAATGTATTAGGATAAACTTATTTTAAATATGTTTTTTTGAAGTATTGAATAATATTTTAGGCTACTTAATTTTGAGAGTTATATATTATATTTTTCTTTATAAAATCGAGCAAAACCAAGCCGAGCCGAGCCAGCTCGGTTTAAAACCAAGCCGAGCCCGAGCTTAGATTTTCAGCTCGGTTTCAAATCCGAGCCGAGCCGAGCCAGCTCGGTTTATAATCGAGCCGAGCCCGAGCTTACCCTGGCTTGGCTCGGCTCATGAACAGCCCTACATGGATCGAAGCCGATTTCTTCAACGATTGACGAAATTTGAATGATAGAAACACTTATTAGCGATTGAATCGAATAAATCGAGTGATTTGCTTCAAAATCACAGGAAAAAATGAGATATTGTATGAAGTTAAACTGGGTTTCTTCAAAAAAGTAGAAGAACACGTTGATTGGGTGTTTGAATCATTGATTGGTGACGAAAATCACACTATAATGTAGTGATTATTGAGATAGAAAGTGAAGAAAAGGTTGAAGATGGTGGGTTTTGAAAATGGTGGGTTTTGAAAATGGTGGGTTTTGAAGTTACTAGGAAGAAGAAGGAAGAAGATTGGATACGATTGACTAAAATACTCTTCCTCTTTATTTTAAATTTTGCCACATGTCATAATCATATTACTTCCTATCCTTCCTAGCCAAAATAATCTTTCTATTTGATCCTTGTTGATCAGTTCTGTTTAAACATAATGGAAAACATGAACAACATACCTGTTACAGCAGACAGGCCAACAGAGAATCCAGTCAGAGATGCAACCATTGAGTTCGACATACTTGTCAGGATGATCTGGTTCCTCCTTAGGGTGTAAAGTTATGATGGTGATGGACCGAAACAAGGGTTGGTTTCGGTTAGGAGAGAGAGCCGAATTTTATGTTATTAGGGTTGTGATAATTGTCTAACTTGTGTAACCCTTAAACTCTCTAATAATCTCCTTATATATACACCCAAGAGGAAACCTATTTAGTTAATAAGGGTAATATGATCCATCAACAATTACCAACTAATTATTACTAGGTTATTAATATATTTTGATCTATATAATATAAATGATTATAATGGCTACATGATTAAATATTACATTAATAATATATTTAATCTCACATTCTCCCACTTAGCCGAGTAATCATTTATTATGAGTATTAGGTAAGCCTGGCCAGGAGTTAACACTCATTTTAGCCTTAAACCAAGAACTTTAGCAAAGAAATACAGCCGTTGAATCATCATTCGACTCAGGACCCCCATTAATCATACTATAGCCTCAATTTAAAACCTAACAGTTATGATCAAAATACGCATAAGCCCTTTAGCGTCTGATTTTATTTATATTTGTCTATATGTCATTACACCGGCAGAACATATGTTAGAGACATACAAAATCAAACTGAGGAAATTTTATTAATTAAAACATAAGCTAGTACAATATGCCATTAAATAAGGTCTTTAGTAAGTCCCATATTCGATACATGTTCTTCGAAAACTTTAGGTGGGAGACCTTTAGTCATCGGATCCTTAAGCATATCTTTAGTACTAATATACTCAATACAAAGATTATTTTCCTCAACTCGTTCACGTACGAACAAATATTTTGTATCGAGATATAAACCAGCTCCAGTCGAACTGTTACTGTTCGAGAAACTAACGGCAGCTGAGTTATCACAATAAAGCTTCAATGGTCTAGAAATGAAATTAAATATTTTGAGTCCAGTGATCAGATTTCTAAGCAACATTCCATGACAGGTTGCGTTGTAAACAACAATGTATTCTGCCATCATTATGGAAGTTGTGGTTAACTGTTGTTTATGACTCTTCCATGAGATAGGTCCGCCTGCTAACATAAAGATATAGCCCGATGTGGATTTCTTGTCATCTTTGCATTTGGCAAAGTCAGAATCAGAATAACCTACCACTTCTAAGTGATCATTTCTTCTATAAGTCAGTTTATAGTCTTTCGTTCCTTGCAGATATCTAAGGACCTTCTTAGCTGCTTTCCAGTGATATAGGCCAGGATTAGTCTGATAACGGCCTAGCATTCCAGCAATATAAGCGATATCTGGGCGAGTACAGACTTGAGCATACATCAGGCTTCCGACTACTGACGCATAAGGTATCTGGCTCATTTTCTCCTTTTCAACCTCTGTTGTCGGACACTGGAATGAACCGAAAATATCTCCCTTAACTACTGGAGCGACTGGGGGTTTGCACTGTTGCATGTTGTAACGTGTAAGGACACGATCTATGTAAGTCTTTTGAGACAATCCTAAGATCCCTTTGTGTCTATCTCGGTGAATTTCGATGCCAATGACGTAAGAAGCATCTCCGAGATCCTTCATGTCGAAGTTATGCGAGAGTAACCACTTCGACTCATGCAACATGTCTAAACTATTACTTGCCAATAGAATATCATCTACATAAAGGACAAGTATAGTAAAGTTACTCCCACTCATTTTGAGGTAGGTGCATTGATCCACTTGATTCTTCATAAAACCTTGTCTCTTCATGACTTCATCAAACTTAAGGTACCATAGACGTGATGCTTGTTTTAACCCATAAATAGATTTCTTCAACTTACAGACTAGATGCTCCTGACCTTCAGGTTTAAAGCCTTCAGGTTGTTTCATGTAAACATCTTCGTCTAAGTCTCCGTTAAGGAAAGCAGTTTTGACGTCCATCTGATGCAGCTCCAAATCAAAATGAGCTACTAGGGCCATAACGATCCTTAATGAATCTTTACGAGAGACAGGTGAAAACATCTCTTGATAATCAATTCCCTCTTTCTGAGTGTAGCCCTTTGCAACCAATCTCGCTTTGTAGCGTTCAACGTTCCCATTTGGATCCAGTTTTGTTTTGAACACCCATTTACATCCTACGGGTTTGACTCCGTTGGGTAATTCTACCAAATCCCAAACGTCATTTTTCTTCATGGATTCAATCTCATCAATCATTGCTTTATTCCATTCAGAAGACTGATCACTGCTAATGGCTTCATTATAAGAGATGGGATCATTGAGCTTTCCAGCATCCATTTCAGTCAGGTAGGTAACATAATCATCCCAATTAGTAGGCCGTCTTTGCCTAGATGACATCCTGAGTTGATTATCGGGTTCAGCGTTGTCTTGGTTTTGAGCGTTTGATGTGCCTTCGTTATGAGGTATAATGGGTTCTGATTGTGGAGATGGAATTTGTGCAGTAGCTTCAGGTGCAGTTGTTGCATTGGGTACAAGAGGAGTAAACGGAGTAATGGTAAGCGACGAGTCTCTCCCCCCGTGTCTTGTACTTCTTGCAATTCTTCGTAAGGGTTGGTACTGCTCCCACTGACCTTGAAATCCTCCAGGAACGCAGCACGCTTGGTTTCAACAATACGGGTGACATGGGAAGAACAATAGAAACGATAACTGTGACAACTGTGTTCTGTAAGCGATGTACAATGTAAAACAATGTTAATTATCAATAAAACAATGTGTTTTGGTGTTGATATGTGTGTAATTGTGTTTGGTAATTTTACAATTTAATTCGAGTTTGATTTCAAGCTTTAAATCGCTTTCTAGAAGGTTATACGCAAACTGGTGCGTAAACGCAGTTGGTTTAACACAACAAACACTCCGGAATAGTGACATAGGCTTAAAATACCTTAAATAACCTTCACATAACTTAGAAATAAGTTTTGGATGGTTTGGTGTGTCGAAAACAAGTCTATTCGATCACAGGGACTATTTGTGTCAAACTGCGAAAGTATGCCGATTTGCTCAGTAACGAATGTTCCAGAACTTGATCATAAGTTAAACATACCATAAATATCTTTTACATAGCTTAGAAATAGGCTTTGAGGGGTTCGGTATGCTAAAATAAACTTATTTGATCAATAGGGACTAAAAGCGTCAAAAAGTGCACAAGTTTGCATTTTCGCGCATATCTTACGTTCTGAATACATCCGGACATCCAAAAATTTATGTAATCATTAAAATATTCTATTTTAGTGATTGGCATGATAAAATTTCATTCGTCGCTTAATTTGGATCGTTTTTGCGTCCGTTACGACTTCCGTCGTAATTAACCAAATAATGCAACCGTACGACCAAACGAGCCGACATCCGAGATGTTTTTGAGCATATTTTAAGTTCCCTATACTTTAACTTCATTTTAGAGCCTTGAAATGAGGTTAACGGGGCTTAAACATGCCAAAAATGCATCATATTGCAAGTTTCTTAAGTGCAGGGACCTGTTTTGACAAATCTGCCAAAGATCCTTACACGGGCCGCGTAAGGTGAGACTGTCTTTTACGTGGGCCGTGACAGAACCCCCAGATTAGCAAAAACAAGCTGATTAAATTAGCAGCTGGTATCTAGGCGTTTGCACATTGTTTTCTTCATACTATGGGCTATTTTGGGGCACCCATGGTATTCTAAAACCATGGGCACACATGGAGGGCCAAGATCGAAGCTCGGTTTTCGATGAACGATCCTAACGGTTCTAGAAAATCTATAAATAGCCATGCCCTCTTCCATTTTTCTGCACATCTTGATCTGAATATCTCTAAGTTGAAGCTCAAAGCTTCATACTTGAGTGTCTTGGAGCAAGATCTTCCTAGCAAGGACCCTTTGTAAGCTTCTTTCGTTCATTTATGCATTTTTAAGCACGAAAGTCAAACAGTGTTTGACTTTCAGCTTTGACCAGTCTTTGGTCAACACGAAGTTCATTTGAACTTCGCAACGTGAGCGTAATCACGATGGTTATAGTCCCTAGTGACTATACCTACTGATTACCACGTTGATTAGGTGTAGTGACGAGTCATAGTTTCGGTCAAAATACGCGTTTGTGCGTATTTTGCAACCAAACTATCCTAGGGTATCAAAAGACTTTGTTTTGATATGTAAACCTGTTTTCTTAATTAGTTAAGCATGTTCTAACATGCTTAGCTCGTCACTTTTAGTGTAGTGCTTGTTTAGAGTCGTAAGTCAAGCGGTCTAAACCACCGCTTAGACTTTCGAACTCGACCCGTTTGGTCGATCTTTAGGATCCGACCAAGCATGTTTAGTGACCATAGTTGCATAGGGAATAACCTCCCGAGGTTATTCCTTATGGTCACCTAGTTTAAGTAGTTGTATGATAGGTAGTTTATATGCCTTAGGTAAATGACCAAAATGCCCTTTTCATGCATAATTGGTATTTAAGCATATGTAACTTAAACTTTTGTCACTAAACTGATTATGCAACATATTTAAACATGTTTAGGCATATAATACTTGTCATAGGACTAGTTAGACGTCTCGAACGCGCGTTTGCACGCACGACGCGTTAAAGTAGCGTGAGCTACCTTAATGGGTCGTAACGGGTCGAAAGCACTTAGATTAGGTTCCGATCTAGAATGTAGGCTTTGTTAAATCATATCACATGAGTTCCAATACTCATTTGGTTTACGAAACCTCATTCTGTCCGATCTTCTGATTTAGGTGTCGTTTATTTGACTAGCGATTCGATTACTAGGTGCTGCTTGAGTTTCCTTGATTTGCCTGAGCTTGTTGAGTTCTTTAGATTGAGGATACTTTGCACTTCAATGTGAGTATAAAGTTCCCCTATTTTACTGTTTTCAATTGTTTTGGGGTGATTCGTATGTACTAAATGTTTTCGAGGTTTTAACGATGGTTTCAAAAATGATTGATATGGTTTATACAAAACTAATAACGATTTCGATTATGTGAACGAACTTGTTGGACGTATTTACATAACGAATGACATTCATTAATTTTGGCCGAACCGACCAGTATTAGGTTATGGTACCATAGGATTTGATAAATCCCGTTATCAGACTGTACCCATGGTTATGTGTGGGTTATGTGGGTAACGACTGAATCTGATGATTGTTAACTTACCCTTTGGTGGTTTATTAATACGAGAAGCGAGATAGTCGAGTCACGAAGGTTTGGATGTTATTAGCGAGACGACCAAAAGTAGTTTCACAATTAAAACGAGAATGATTTAAATGAGTTAAACGAATTGGAAACGACTTAAACGATTTTGAAGCGATTTGAAAAAGTTAAACGAGTTGGATAAACGAATGGTTTGTGGTTAGTGTTTAGATAACGGGACGGGTGTAATGTGATGAAAACATGGTAGATACTCCGCCGGTACTTCTTATATATAAGTGTTTTCATCATATTACATACCGTGGCGTTATTTAGTTCACTTGGGTAAACGAGTTTAAAACGATGTCACATAACGATGTTTTCGAGAAGATATAAACCATACGAGTTTTATAAATGAGTTTTTACGAGATGTTCTACAATTTGGTTTACTAAAATAAATGTTTTAGGGTTAAGAATCATGGCTACGAGGTTTCATAAGTTATAATCATCTTGATTTGAGATGGTTAATTATGTTGCAATACTATACACTTTTCAAAACATGGATTTTATTAAGGTATTGCAACATGTAAACGAGCCATGAATCCGATACCCTCATAAAACCTATGTGCTCGCCAACATTTCTTTGCTGACTTTGTTTTTACATATGTTTCAGGTGTTGTTGCTTGATGTTGATTGCTAGAACGCATGAATCACATAGGATCTGGACGAGGCCTTAGTAACATAATAACAATGATAGTCGATATGTAACTTGTTTGTTTTGTGTTAAGACAATGTAAATTACTTAATGAAATCAATAAAACGAAACTTTTTGTATCCATGGTTGTGAAACAATAATTCTGTTACAACACTCCCAACGTTTCCGCCACGATTTGTTGTTTTACGTGGTCGGGGTGTGACAGAAGAGTTGGTATCAGAGCCACAGGTTATAGGGAATTAGGTTATTAGTAATGCTTTGACCTAGACTATAACTTTCTAGGACCCTAACGCGAAGTTTTCTTGCGTTTAGATTTTAAAACAATACCGTCACCTACCCTTAGGTGATAACCACAATGAGAACACAAATTTTGAATCCGCTTCGAAAATTAATCATCTATTCTTGGATGATTGATTACAAGGTTTTGAACCCTTTGTTATAAGGTTTTGAACCCCTTTGAGTTTTAAAATCTCGTCAAAGTTTGGGTCTTATAGTGTGAACACGTGCAAACTGGAAGGGTGAATGCCTGTACCCTGAGTTTTCTGTCTAAGGCTAGAGTGTTCGTACAAATCCACATAATCGGACCAGTCACTCTTACCTGGGAACTCTTGGGGTGAGTGTTCACTTATAGGCGATCATGTCTTCGGCGATACATTATATTGACCCATTTACTTTGATCAGTCACTGCGTGTCGTTTGTTTGTTCAAGGTGACAAACAAATGATCGCACTCCTGGTGTTTTGTCGATGTTTTCAATACTTCTTTTGTTTATCCAATTGTCAACCTCACTCGTTTCTCATGTTTCCTTTTAGAAAAATGCCTCCTCGACGTGATGCTCAACCTTTTACTGCCGAAGAAGTCGCAGCCCTTGTCTCTCAGCAAATGGCTGCTGTGCTTCCAGGCGTAGTAACCCAGATCCACCAATTATACAACAACAATAATAACAATAATGCTCAGTGTAATTTCAAGAACTTCAATTCTACTAAACCGTTAAAGTTTTCTAGCTCTCAAGGAGCAACCGCGCTCCTGCAATGGTTCGAGAGTATCAAGAGCACATTCAGACATGAGCAGTGTCCGAATGAGCGTAAGGTTGAGTTTGCATCAAGCGTGTTCGAGAAGCATGCTCTTACGTGGTGGAACGGAGTAATGCGTGATAGGGGTGCCGAAGTGGCATTGGCACAAACATGGAATGAGCTTCGAGCTCTCATGATGAAAGAGTTTTGTCCCCGTCACGAGATTCGAGCGTTGGAATGAGAATTTGACGATCTAAAACAAGATGGGGGAGAACACCGTGTATACACGGATCGTTATGAGGAGCTCAGTTTATTGTGTCCCACTATGGTTACCCCATTGGAGAAAGCAATCGAGAGGTACGTCGATGGTTTACCCGATTCCGTGCAAGACATTGTGACCGGCAGTAATCCTACCACTGTCCGTCAAGCAATTGAATTGGCTGCTACACTGACCGAGTCTCAGGTCAGAAAAGGAAAATTGACCCGCAAGGGTGATAAGAAGAAGTCGGTCGATTCTACAAAAGACAAGGAAAAGGGTAAGGGTAAGAAAGGTGAGTCGTCAATGAAATCGAGGAAGCGCAAGGCTTCCCAGAATTTTACTGTAACTGCTCCGAACCCACCTGCTCAACCTCCTGCGAAGAAAGTCTATGCTTGTACCGCACCTCACTGTGCTCGCTGCAACGGTCATCATGTTGCACAACAAGCCTGTAAACAGTGTACTACGTGTGGTAAACTTGGGCATCTGGCCAATATCTGCCGTTTGGGTCAGAATCTAGTTGCTCAGAATCAGGCTCTAGTTCAGGAGAATGCTGCTAGATTCCCACCTGGTTCGTGTTTTAATTGTGGAGAGTTTGGTCACTTCCGCAACAACTTCCCGAGGCTTGCGAATCCGAATGCCGTTGCAAATGCCAATGTGAATCCCGCTCGTGGACGAGCGTATAATTTGAATGCAAACGAAGCGAGAGCTGACAACGAGGTTGTCAATGGTACATTTCTTGTTAACCATCGACCTGCATCTATTCTTTTTTATTCTGGTTCCGATAGGAGTTTTGTTTCGTTATCTTTTGAGCCTCTACTTGCGATACCTTGAACTAAACTGAGGAAACCCTTATCTGTCGAGGTTGCTACTGGTAAACCCCTTGTACTCGATTCTGTTATTCGTGATTGTCAATTGAACCTTGATAACCATCTTTTTCCTATTGACTTCATACTGATGCAACTTGGGAGTTTCGACATTATCGTAGGGATGGATTGGTTAGCTAAACATCATGCTGAGGTGGTTTGTTTCGATAAGATTGTCCGTATTCCTTTGTCATCTGGTGAAGTTTTAGAAGTTCGTGGCGAGAAACCATCTGGTGGATTGAAACTTTTGTCATGCACGAAAGCCCAAAGTTATTTACGAAAAGGATATGTTGCTTTTCTGGCACATGTCACCGAGGAGAAATGCAAGAGTAAGCATATTCAAGATATCCTGATTGTCCGAGATTATACAGAGGTGTTTCCTGATGAACTGCCTGGTTTGCCTCCAATTCGTCAAGTCGAGTTTCATATTGACCTTGTACCCAATGCTAACCCGATTGCGAAAGCACCTTATCGTCTTGCACCAACTGAGATGCAAGAATTATCGAAACAACTTCAAGAGTTATCTGATAAAGGATTCATCCGACCGAGTTATTCACCGTGGGGCGCTCCAGTCCTATTTGTGAAGAAGAAAGATGGATCATTTCGTATGTGTATCGATTACCGTGAGCTGAACATGCTTACCATCAAGAATCGATATCCCCTACCTCGAATCTATGATCTCTTCGACCAGCTGCAAGGTGCTTCATGTTTTTCCAAGATCGATCTGCGTTCTGGGTATCATCAGCTTCGTGTTCTTGAAGAAGATATTCCCAAAACTGCTTTCCGTACGAGATATGGGCATTACGAGTTTACTGTCATGCCTTTTGGTCTGACTAATGCCCCAGCTATTTTCATGGACTTAATGAATAGGGTCTGTAAACCTTATTTAGACAAGTTCATCATTGTGTTCATCGATGACATTCTCATTTACTCGAAGTCTCGAGCCGATCATGAGCAACACCTTCGTTTGACATTGGAACTCCTGAAGAAGGAACAACTTTTTGCTAAATTCTCCAAGTGTGAATTTTGGCTTAAAGAAGTTCAGTTCTTGGGTCATATAGTCAACGAATAAGGTATTCATGTGGATCCATCCAAGATTGTTGCAATTAAGGATTGGAATACACCAACGACGCCAACAGAAATTCGGTCTTTTCTTGGTCTCGCTGGATATTTTCGACGGTTTATTTCTAATTTCTCAAAGATCGCGGTTCCACTCACTGCTTTGACTCAAAAGAATAAGCCTTTTGAGTGGGGACCCAAACAAGAAGAAGCATTTCAAACGCTGAAACGAAAGTTATGTGACGCTCATGTTTTGTCTTTGCCCGATGGAAACGATGATTTCGTTGTCTACTGTGACGCATCTAATTTAGGCCTTGGTTGTGTTCTTATGCAACGAGGTAAAGTTATAGCTTATGCGTCTAGACAGTTGAAAGTTTACGAGAAGAACTATACGACTCATGATCTTGAGTTAGGAGCTGTGGTTTTTGCTCTCAAAATCTGGAGACGCTATCTTTATGGGATGAAGTGTGTGGTTTTCACAGACCACAAAAGTCTCCAGCATATTCTCAATCAGAAGGAGCTGAACATGAGGCAACGACGCTGGGTTGAACTCTTAAACGATTACGATTGCGAAATTCACTACCATCCTGGTAAGGCGAATGTCGTAACCGATGCGCTTAGTCGAAAGGAGCGAGTCAAGCTTCACTCTGTTCGCACTCTATCCAATATTCAATCTCGTGTTCTTCAAGCTCAACGGTCTTGTGTGAACAAAGGCTTATTGAAATATGAGCTACCACTTCAACTTGAGCTTAAACTCGAAAGGAAAGACGATGGATTACTCTATTTTATGGATCGTTTGTGGATTCTGAAACAAGACGATCTTCGCACTTTAGTGATGGACGAATCTCACAAGTCTCGATATTCCATCCATCCTGGTGTTGATAAGATGTACAAGGATCTTCGTACTCGGTATTGGTGGCCTGGTATGAAGAAGGATGTTGCTTTGTATGTGTCGAAATGCCCAACTTGTCTCAAAGTCAAGGCTGAACATCAACGACCATCTGGTTTGCTTGTACAACCAGAGATACCGGTTTGGAAATGGGAGAACATTGCGATGGATCTCATCACAAAGTTACCGCGTACATCTAAAGGTCATGATGCTATTTGGGTTGTTATCGACCGTTTAACGAAGTCAACTCATTTTATACCGATTCGCGAGGATCTATCTGCTGATAAACTTGTAAAGATTTATGTTGATGAGATTGTATCACGACATGGTGTTCCTTTGGATATCATTTCCGATCGTGATGCTCGGTTTTCATCTCATTTTTGGAAGACGATGCAATCTGCTTTGGGAACTCAACTGAATCTAAGCACTGCTTATCATCCCCAAACAGATGGACAATCAGAGAGGACAATTCAAACTTTGGAGGATATGCTTAGAGCATGCGTGATTGACTTTGGTGGTAATTGGGATTCTCATCTTCCATTGATCGAGTTCTCTTACAACAATAGTTATCATGCTAGCATCAATATGGCACCATTCGAAGCTTTCAACGGTCGAAAATGTCGTTCACCTGTCTGTTGGAATGAGATCGGTGAAGCTCAGCTTACTGGACCTGAGCTCATTCTGGAAATAACAGACAAAATCAAGAAAATTCGCGATAATCTTGTGACAGCTAGATGCCGTCAAAAGAGTTATGCGGATATACGATGCAAGCCCTTAGAATTTCAAATCGGAGACCGTGTCCTACTCAAGGTGTCACCTTGGAAGGGAGTGGTGAGATTTGGAAAGAAAGGAAAACTTGCACCACGATATGTCGGACCATTTAAGATTGTTGAAAGAATTGGAAAGGTTGCCTATCGACTAGAGCTACCTCCAGAGCTTGGAAATATTCATCCGACTTTTCACGTGTCCAATTTGCGAAAGTGATTAGCTGACGCTGATCTTCACATTCCACTCGACGAGATTCAAATTGATGAAACAATGCACTTTGTCGAGAAACCTGTAGAGATAATGGACCGTATGGTCAAACAGTTGAAGAAAAAACGGATTCGATTGGTCAAGGTTCGATGGGAGTCCAAACGTGGCCCAGAGTTTACTTGGGAACGTGAGGACCAAATGAAGGCAAAATATCCGCAATTGTTCTCACAAGTTTCCTCTAGTTAAAATTTTGGGACGAAATTTCCTAAAGTAGGGGAGACTGTGACAACTGTGTTCTGTAATCGATGTACAATGTAAAACAATGTTAATTATAAATAAAACAATGTGTTTTGGTGTTTATATGTGTTTAATTGTGTTTGGTAATTTTACGATTTAATTCGAGTTCGATTTCAAGCTTTAAATCGCTTTCTAGAAGGTTATACGCAAACTGGTGCGTAAACGCAGTCGGTTTAACGCAACAAACACTCCGGAATAGTGACATAGGCTTAACATACCTTAAATAACCTTCACATAACTTAGAAATAAGTTTTGGAAGGTTTGGTGTGTCGAAAACAAGTCTATTCGATCGTAGAGACTATTTGTGTCAAACTGCGAAAGTATGCCGATTTGTTCAGTAACGAACGTTTCGGAACTTGATCATAAGTTAAACATACCATAAATATCCTTTACATAGCTTAGAAATAGGCTTTGAGGGGTTCGGTATGCTAAAATAAAATTATTTGATCAATAGGGACTAAAAGCGTAAAAAAGGGCACAAGTTTGCATTTTCGCGCATATCTTACGTTCTGAATACATCCGGACATCCAAAAATTTAAGTAATCATTAAAATATTTTATTTTAGTGATTGGCATGATAAAATTTCATTCGTCGCTTAATTTGGATCGTTTTTGCGTCCGTTACGACTTCCGTCGTAATTAACCGAATAACGCAACCGTACGACCAAACGAGCCGACATCCGAGATGTTTTTGAGCATATTTTAAGTTCCCTATACTTTAACTTCATTTTAGAGCCTTGAAATGAGGTTAACGGGGCTTAAACATGCCAAAAATACATCAAATTGCAAGTTTCTCAAGTGCAGGGACCTGTTTTGACAAATCTGACAAAGATCCTTACACGGGCCGCGTAAGGTGAGACTGTCTTTTACGCGGGCCGCGACAGAACCCCCAGATCAGCAAAAACAAGCTGATTAAATCAGCAGCTGGTATCCAGGATTTTGCACATTGTTTTCTTCATACTATGGGCTATTTTGGGGCACCCATGGTATTCTAAAACCATGGGCACACATGGAGGGCCAAGATCGAAGCTCGGTTTTCGATGAACGATCCTAACGGTTCTAGAAAATCTATAAATAGCCACGCCCTCTTCCATTTTTCTGCATATCTTGATCTGAATATCTCTAAGTTGAAGCTCAAAGCTTCATACCTGAGTGTCTTGGATCAAGATCTTCCTAGCAAGGACCCTTTGTAAGCTTCTTTCATTCTTTTATGCGTTTTTAAGCACGAAAGTCAAACAGTGTTTGACTTTCATCTTTGACCAGTCTTTGGTCAACACGAAGTTCGTTTGAACTTCGCAACGTGAGCGTAATCATGATGGTTATAGTCCCTAGTGACTATACCTACTGATTACCACGTTGATCAGGTGTAGTGACGAGTCATAGTTTCGGTCAAAATACGCGTTTGTGCGTATTTTGCAACCAAGCTATCCTAGGGTATCAAAACACTTTGTTTTGATATCTAAACGTGTTTTCTAACTTAGTTAAGCATGTTCTAACATGCTTAGCTCGTCACTTTTAGTGTAGTGCTTGTTTAGAGTCGTAAGTCAAGCGGTCTAAACCACCGCTTAGACTTTTGAACTCGACCCGTTTGGTCGATCTTTAGGATCCGACCAAGCATGTTTAGTGACCATAGTTGCATAGGGAATAACCTCCCGTGGTTATACCTTATGGTCACCTAGTTTAAGTAGTTGTATGATAGGTAGTTTTTATGCCTTAGGTAAATGACCAAAATGCCCTTTTCATGCATAATTGGTATTTAAGCATATGTAACTTAACTTTTGTCACTAAACTGATTATGTAACATATTTAAACATGTTTAGGAATATAATACTTGTCATAGGACTAGTTAGAGGTCTCGAACGCGCGTTTGCACGCACGACGCGTTAAAGTAGCGTGAGCTACCTTAATGGGTCGTAACGGGTCAAAAGCACTTAGATTAGGTTCTGATCTAGAATGTAGACTTTGTTAAACCATATCACATGAGTTCCAATACTCATTTGGTTTACAAAACCTCATTCTGTCCGATCTTCTGATTTAGGTGTCGTTTATTTGACTAGCGATTCGATTACTAGGTGCTGCTTGAGTTTCCTTGATTTGCCTGAGCTTGTTGAGTTCTTTAGATTGAGGATACTTTGCACTTCAATGTGAGTACATAGTTCCCCTATTTTACTGTTTTCAATTGTTTTGGGGTGATTCGTATGTACTGAATGTTTTCGAGGTTTTAACGATGGTTTCAAAAACGATTGATATGGTTTATACAAAACTAATAACGATTTTGATTATGTGAACGAACTTGTTGGACGTATTTACATAACGAATGACATTCATTAATTTTGGCCGAACCGACCAGTATTAGGTTATGGTACTATAGGATTTGACAAATCCCGTTACCAGACTGTACCCATGGTTATATGTGGGTTATGTGGGTAACGACTGAATCTGATGATTGTTAACTTACCCTTTGGTGGTTTGTTAATACGAGAAGCGAGATAGTCGAGTCACGAAGGTTTGGATGTTATTAGCGAGACGACCAAAAGTAGTTTCATAATTAAAACGAGAATGATTTAAACGAGTTAAACGAATTGGAAACGACTTAAACGATTTTGAAGCGATTTGAACAAGTTAAACGAGTTGGATAAAGGAATGGTTTGTGGTTAGTGTTTAGATAACGGGACGGGTGTAATGTGATGAAAACATGGTAGATACGCCGCTGTTACTTCTTATATATAAGTGTTTTCATCATATTACATACCGTGGCGTTATATATTTCACTTGGGTAAACGAGGTTAAAACGATGTCACATAATGATGTTTTCGAGAAGATATAAACCATACGAGTTTTATAAACGAGTTTTTACGAGATGTTCTACAATTTGGTTTACTAAAACAAATGTTTTGGGGTTAAGAATCATGGCTATGAGGTTTCATAAGTTATAATCATCTTGATTTGAGATGGTTAATTATGCTGCAATACTATACACTTTTCAAAACATGGATTTTATTAAGGTATTGCAACATGTAAACGAGCCATGAATCCGATACCCCACATAAAACCTATGTGCTCGCCAGCATTTCTTTGCTGACTTTGTTTTTACATATGTTTCAGGTGTTGTTGCTTGATGTTGATTGCTAGGACGCATGAATCACATAGGATCTGGACGAGGCCTTAGTAACATAATAACAATGATAGTCGATATGTAACTTGTTTGTTTTGTGTTAAGACAATGGTTGTGAAACAATAATTCTGTTACAACACTCCCCGACGTTTCCGCCATGATTTGTTGTTTTACGTGGTCGCGGTGTGACAATAACCCTTCGAATGATCAGGATACCCGATAAAGAAACAGGTAATTGTTTTAGGGTCAAGTTTCCTTAGGAAAGGATTATAGAGTTTTGCTTCTGAAATGCAGCCCCATACTTTCATATATTTAAGACTCGGTTTCCTTCCTGTCCAAAGTTCATAAGGAGTTTTAGGGACAGACTTAGAAGGAACTCTATTGAGTATATGAACAGCTGCTTTTAATGCTTCAGTCCAGAGGAATAATGGTAAATTAGTGTTGGCTAACATACTGCGCACCATGTTCATAAGGGTACGATTTCTTCGTTCAGCGACACCGTTCTGCTAAGGTGTACCAGCCATGGTATATTGGTTTACAATCCCCTGGCCCTTACAAAACTCATAAAATGGACCAGGAGCTTGACCCACATCAGTATGTCTTCCATAATATTCACCGCCTCTATCTGATCTCACAACTTTAATCTGATGATCTAATTGCTTTTCAACTTCAGCTTTATAATCTTTAAAAGTTGTAAGAGATTCAGACTTTTCCTTAATAAGATACAAGTACATGTAACGAGAATAATCATCAATGAAAGTGATAAATGAAGTATGTCCTGTTATGCCAGCGATTTGGTAGGGACCACTAATGTTAGTATGAATGAGTTCTAATAAATTAGAGCTCCTAGTGGCACCTTTCTTATTCGCTAATGTCATTTGGACCTTTATACAGTTGGGCCACACACGAACCACTTGGACCTTTATACAGTTGGGCCTCAAAGCCCAAGTCCAACCGCACAAGATGTCCAGAGTCGCACAAGATCAAGTGGATCGCACAAGATTGATTATCTGTTTATTTAATTGGGCCGTGTATATGTATATAGATGTGTTTGGGCTTTCTAGTTATTGGGCCGGGTATTATTGGGTTTCAAAGGGTGAATCCCACAAGGTTGTTGAACTTGTGCGAGCCCAATCATTTGAGTCGCACAAGTTCGGATATGTTATGTGCCTTACTGTTAACGTGTTGCCATGATCATTACATGTTGTAACCTGTTAGCTTATGTGTAAACATACGTGCACTACTTGAACCTAGACCTGACTTGTATGGTAACCATGTTAGGACGTGGTTGACCCCATAGAGCTCGAGTGACCATTTCGTTTATCTGCCGAGCTAACCTAAGGTGAGTTCACACTTTCTACAAAGCATGGTAATTCCCGGTGGGTTGGGAATGGGTTAAGGAATATGGATTCCTCGTCCTTCTTGGGTAGGACAGTACGGGTTCAGGAAATGTAATTCCTCATCCTCTTGGACAGTTTAAATTTCACTAGACCAAAACTCTATCACGAAGTCCCTCCTTTTATATCGACTTAATCGCCGGGCCAATGGCGAGCGGGTCATTAGTTAGATAGCGCTATTTAGGTCTGACAAGCCTCACACCGTGCCGCAGAGGACGGGCGTGAACTAATGGATCTGGGCACGTCAATGATGATAGACATTGACGCTAAGGGCACATAAACATGACTAAAGTCAGTGGTCGATATGGTAACTAGTCTAGTAGTATAAACATGGGGTAGCCCCCACGGCTGGATTGCCAGAGTAAACGGGATTAAACAAAACACGTTTTCAATTATGGGGTAACCCCCACGGCGAGGATGCCAGTTAAAGGAAACCGTTTTTGGAACAACATAAAACAAACACCCAACTGTGAACTCGCTCAACTTTGTTGTTGACTCGTTACTACATGCTTTGCAGGTCACTAGGTATAGCAGGAGCTTGCATGGGGAAGAGTCGTTGTGGAGCATGGACATTGAGTGTTCATGATGAACTTAAACATTATTAACTTATGCTTTGGTTTTAGACATTATGCTTCCGCTTGCGACTTAAACTATGTTTTGTTTTGGACACCAATTATATTGAGTTGGGTTTTATGTTTACTTACTTGCTTGTTCAATATGATTGGTGGCTTGATCCTGGTCAGTCACGCCTCCAAGTGGTGATATTCCGCATGTGGATTTTGGGGGTGTGACAGATTGGTATCAGAGCCATTGGTTATAGTGAACTTGGTTTTAATAAGGGGAAAAAGTTTTTGTTAAAACCAGACTATAACCTGTACAGTGCTCAACGATCCACAACGACGCTTCACTCCACGTGCAAGGCTCGACATTCTAGGTGATATGATTTATCTTTACATTGCCTACTTGCTAGATTACATAGAACATTGCTTATGGTATGTTTAGATAAACGTAACCACTATTGTTTGGAAACACGTGTGTGCTTACTCCCATCTGTCATCACACTTTCGCGAACCCCTCTCACTCATGTTTCCATTGATATGAAGATCATGGCTGGACGCGTTAACATGACTCAAGCCCAGTTGACGGCTCTGATTAACCAACAAGTTGCTGCGGCACTTGCAGCCGCTCAGGCAGGAGGTATACCCTGCCATCTCAATTCACTCTAGGATCTTTAGGTCCTACTCTCGTGAACCAACCTTTGTGTTAAACCTTGTCCTTTCTTACTCTCATGACAGGTCAACCTGCACAGCCTCCTGTGTGCACTTTCAAGACCTTTATGGACTGTCGACCTAGTACCTTCAGTGGTACCGAAGGAGCTGTAGGTCTCCTCCACTGGTTCGAGAAACTCGAATCTGTCTTCGAGATGTGTGAATGCTCTGAGGCACGCAGGGTGAAGTATGCTACTGGTACTCGAAGGTGTAGCTCTCACGTGGTGGAACGCTCAGGTCCAAATGCTGGGGTTGGTTGCTGCTAATGCCACCCCATGGAACAACTTCAAGGAACTGATCAAAGAGGAGTATTGCAATCGTGATGACATCCACAAGCTGGAGGTAGAGTTCTTCAACCTCAAGATGACGGGGTCAGAAATTGAAGCGTACACAAAAAGATCAAACGAGCTGGCTATCTTGTGTCCTACTATGGTGGATCCTCCCATCAAATGTATTGAACTGTACCTTAAGGGTTTAGTGCCAGAGATTCAAAGTCATGTGACTTCAGCTAACCTCGCCACCATCCAGCAAGTTGTTCAATTGGCTCATCGTCTCACTGATCAGGCGGTGGAGCAGAACAGGTTACCAAAGCGTATTAGTGCTATAGCTACTTCAGATGCTCCTAGTGACAACAAGCGAATATGGGATGGAGCTTCCAGCAAAGGTTCAACTTCTGTTCAATCTCAGTCTCAGCAGAGAAGGACTGACGACTACAAGAGCCCTAGTCAGCAATCATCTGGTAGTCAAAGTCAAGGAGGGTACAGGGGAATTCACCCCAAATGCAATCGCTGTAACCTACACCATAGCGGGCCATGCACCAGGAGTAACTGTTATCAGTGCAACAAGCCAGGCCACGCTGCAAAGGATTGCAGAAGTTTACATCCCGCGAATCAGAATCGTCAGCAACAACAAGCCCCACAAAATCAACGCCAGCAGCAGCAGCAGCAAGGTATCAACAGAGGGTGCTATCAGTGTGGAGCTGAATGCCACTTCAAGAGAGACTGCCCACAGCTAAACCGGAACCAGAACAACAACAATAATAACAACCAGGGGAATGGAAACAACGGGGGTAACAACGATGGCAATGGTGCCAGGGGGCGTGTATTCGTGATTGGCCAGGGAGAAGCGAGGAATGATCCCATGTTGTGACGGGTAAGTTCCTTCTCGACGACTTTTATGCTACTGTTTTATTTGATTCGGGTGCCGATACTAGCTATGTGTCTCTAAAAGTTAGTCAAATGCTTAAGCGTACCCCAACACTTTTGAACACCAAGCACACTGTAGAGCTAGCTAATGGTAAGAGTTTAGAGGCCACACACGTAGTCAAGGGTTGTAACCTTGTTCTTGCTAATCAGACCTTCTCTATCGACCTCATTCCTATCGTTCTGGGTAGTTTCCACGTTGTCATTGGGATGGATTGGTTATCCCAACACCGAGCAGAGATTCTTTGCAACGAGAAGATTTTCCGTATTCCTCGTTCAGGTGATGAACCTCTCATGATTTGTGGCGACAAGAGGGGTGCTGTTGAGAGCGTCATCTCTTTCCTTAAGGCCCAGAAGTGTTTGCGAAATGGCCACACTGCTATTTTGGCTCTCGTTACTGACACCTCGAAGAAAGAGAAGAAGATAGAAGATTTTCCGATCGTACATGACTTTCCTGAGGTATTCCCTGAGGAATTACCTGGTCTTCCGCCTCATAGACAAGTCAAGTTTCAAATCGAGCTAGCTCCTGGAGCAGCGCCCATAGCTCGAGCGCCCTATCGTCTAGCTCCATCTGAATTGGAAGAACTATCTGCGCAGTTACAAGAACTCTTGGACAAGGGTTTCATTCGCCCTAGCTCTTCGCCCTGGGGAGCTCCAGTCTTGTTTGTGAAAAAGAAGGACGGTACCTTCCGTATGTGTATCTACTATCGCGAACTCAACAAGGTGACCGTGAAGAATCGCTATCCTCTTCCACGTATTGATGACCTATTCGACCAACTGCAAGGGTCGAGCTTCTATTCAAAGATTGACCTGAGATCGGGATATCACCAGCTGAGAGTCCGAGAAGAGGACGTCTCTAAAATAGCCTTTAGAACTCGTTATGGACACTACGAGTTTTTGGTCATGCCTTTTGGGCTGACAAACGCACCTGCGGTTTTCATGGACCTTATGAACAGGGTGTGCAAACCTTACCTGGATAAGTTCGTTATAGTTTTTATCGACGACATTCTGATCTACTCTAAGAGTCAAGAGGAGCACGAGCAACATCTACGACTTATTTTGGAACTCCTTCGAACTGAACAACTGTATGCAAAGTTCTCGAAATGCGACTTCTGGCTTCGTGAAGTCCATTTCCTAGGCCACGTGGTAAACAAGGATGGGATTCACGTTGATCCATCCAAGGTAGACTCGATCAAGAACTGGCCTGCACCCCGTACACCAACAGAAATTCACCAATTTTTGGGATTGGCAGGTTACTACAGAAGGTTTATCAAGGATTTCTCCAAGATTGCGCAACCTCTCACTTCGCTAACTCAGAAGGGCGTACCTATCGTTGGGGGTGATACACAGGAAACGACATTTCAACACTTAAAGGATAGACTTTGTAGCGCACCTATCCTCTCATTGCCTGAGGGCACATATGATTTTGTGGTTTATTGCGACGCATCAATTCAGGGTCTTGGTTGTGTATTGATGCAATGGGATAAAGTCATTGCTTATGCGTCACGTCAACTTAAGGTTCACGAAAGGAACTACACTACGCGTGATTTGGAGCTGGGAGCTGTTGTTTTCGCACTCAAGATATGGAGACATTACCTGTACGTTACCAGGTGCACCATTTACACCGATCACAGGAGTCTCGAGCATATCTTCAAGCAAAAGGAATTGAACATGCGACAATGTCGATGGGTCGAGCTTTTGAACGATTATGAATACACGGTCAAGTACCATCCAGGCAAAGCCAATGTCGTGGCTGATGCCCTCAGTCGAAAGGATATGACGCCTAAATGCGTGCGAGCATTACAACTTACCATTCAGTCTAGTCTTCCTTCTCAGATACGAGATGCTCAGGTTGAAGCATTGAAACCAGAAAATGTTAGGGCTGAAGCTCTACGTGGCTCAAGGCAACGGTTAGAACAAAAGGGAGACGGCGCCTACTACGTAACAGGACGCATCTGGGTCCCACTCTATGGCAACCTACGAGCGCTTGTAATGGATGAAGCACATAAGTCTCGCTACTCAGTACATCCTGGTTCAGATAAGATGTACCACGATCTCAAAACTACATACTGGTGGCCTAGCATGAAAGCTCACATAGCAACCTACGTCAGTAAATGTTTGACTTGTGCAAGAGTCAAAGTCGAGTACCAGAAACCCTCAGGCCTACTTCAACAACCAGAGATACCACAATGGAAATGGGAGCAAATTTCCATGGATTTCGTTACTGGCCTGCCTAGATCTCAACGTGGAAATGATATGATTTGGGTGATCGTGGATCGACTCACAAAGTCTGCACACTTCTTGGCAGCCAAGGAAACGGATAAGTTCTCTACTCTAGCAGACGTTTACTTGAAGGAAGTGGTTTCGAGGCACGGGGTGCCAACCTCTATTATCTCTGATCGTGATGCACGTTTTACTTCTGAACTGTGGCAAGCAATGCACAAATCTTTTGGCTCTCGATTAGACATGAGCACCGCTTATCATCCACAGACGGATGGGTAGTCTGAGCGCACCATCCAAACCCTTGAAGACATGCTTAGGGCATGTGTGATTGACTTTGGCAATGGCTGGGAAAAGCATCTACCACTTGTGGAATTCTCGTATAATAACAGCTACCACACCAGCATCCAAGCCGCTCCGTTTGAGGCATTGTACGGGCGTAAGTGCCGATCACCTCTTTGCTGGGCAGAAGTTGGCGATAGCCAAATCACTGGCCCAGAACTCGTAGTAGATACTACAGAAAGGATTGCTCAGATACGACAACGCATGGCGGCAGCTCGCGACCGTCAGAAATCCTACGCAGACAAGCGCAGGAAACCACTCGAGTTCCAAGTTGGGGATCGAGTGCTACTCAAAGTTTCACCCTGGAAGGGTGTGGTTCGTTTTGGCAAACGAGGCAAACTTAACCCACGATACGTCAGACCTTTCGAAATCATAGAGAAAATAGGCAAGGTGGCCTACAAACTGAACCTACCAACAGAACTCAGTGGAGTTCACAACGTTTTCCACGTGTCGAATCTGAAGAAGTGTCTGTCAGATGAGACCCTCATAGTTCCTTTGAAGGAGCTCACTATCGACGATCAGCTGTGATTCGTTGAGGAACCAGTAGAGATTACTGACTGAGATGTGAAGATTCTCAAGCGCACTAGAATTCCTCTTGTTCGAGTTCGTTGGAACTCACGTCGTGGCCCAGAGTTCACCTGGGAACGCGAAGACCAAATGAAACAAAAGTATCCCCAATTGTTCGAGAACAGTACACCCACTACTAAGGCTGAAGCTACTGCAGAATTTCGGGACGAAATTCCAAACCAACGGGGGAAGGATGTGACACCCCGGGAAAACCAGGAAAATCATGCAACTTAACTAGCTTTCTCAGTGAGTACATACCAAATTTCGGGACGAAATTTCTTTCAACTTGGGGATAATGTGACAACTCATATTTCAAACCTATCTTTGTACCTTGATGTAACCAGTGAGAACGTTATGTGATTATATGAACTTGGTTGATTAATTGAATGTTTTGTTATGTGTTTATGTGTAACGAATTGTATTGTATATTAACGAACTGATCGCACAACACAACCCGATCGCACAAGCCCAATCGGGCCACACTTATTGTACTCGAACCGAATGGGCAGCCCATGTAAAGGGTTCGGCCCACTCCCTTGTGTCGCATAAACCATGAGGAGAGTGTATACTCCTCATTTGTTGCAAACCTCATAACATACACCAAACCCTAATACCTCTCTCTCTCTCGAAGCCGACGGCCACAACTCCTTTCTCTCGAAGCTTTTGTGATTCGGGTCAATCCTATTCTTCTCTCAACCGGTTAGTGTTTGTGATTATTGATTGTATGTAGTTGATGTTGTGATCTATATGTATTATATGATGATTTAGTGATATCTTGTGATTGATTATGTTGTAAGTTGTTGAGTTTTGTTGTTCTTGTAATCGGCACACATGAATGTTATACACGGATTCAAATTAGGATTAATGAATGCTTTAAAGGTTGATAGAGCTAATTAAGAACCGATTAGATGTAATATAATCTGCTGTATGTTCGTATAATCGGACCCATTATATGATCGAACATGAGGTGTTGTATGATGATTTGAAACCAATGATTTGATAAGCTATACTTTGAATAAATGATTTTTAGGGTTTATATGAATTAGATGATAATTGCTTGGTTTGATCGAGATTATGCATGATTGAAACTGTTAGTGTTGTTAATTGATAAAAATTCATAATTGGAAACCATTGAATGATTGTAACTGAATCGAATAATGGAAACAATATAACTGATTGCATGAAATTCGGAAATTATAACTGATCGCACAAGACTCCTTGGTCGCACAAGATCAGATCGTACAAGATCTGATCTGATCGCACAAGGCAGTCGCACAAGATAGACTGATGTACAATTAGTTAGAACACAGTGTACAACACAGCTATGCATGATCGCACAAGACCTGTGGATCGCACAACACAGTGCCGATCGCACAAGGCTTGGGCCACACACGAACCACTTGGACCTTTATACAATTGGGCCTCAAAGCCCAAGTCCAACCGCACAAGATGTCCCGAGTCGCACAAGATCAAGTGGATCGCACAAGATTGATTATCTGTTTATTTAATTGGGCCGTGTATATGTATATAGATGTGTTTGGGCTTTCTAGTTATTGGGCCGGGTATTATTGGGTTTCAAAGGGTGAATCGCACAAGGTTGTTGAACTTGTGCGAGCCCAATCATTTGAGTCGCACAAGTTCGGATATGTTATGTGCCTTACTGTTAACGTGTTGCCATGATCATTACATGTTGTAACCTGTTAGCTTATGTGTAAACATACGTGCACTACTTGAACCTAGACCTGACTTGTATGGTAACCATGTTAGGACGTGGTTGACCCCATAGAGCTCGAGTGACCATTTCGTTTATCTGCCGAGCTAACCTAAGGTGTGTTCACACTTTCTACAAAGCATGGTAATTCCCGGTGGGTTGGGAATGGGTTAAGGAATATGGATTCCTCGTCCTTCTTGGGTAGGACAGTACGGGTTCAGGAAATGTAATTCCTCATCCTCTTGGACAGTTTAAATTTCACTAGACCAAAACTCTATCACGAAGTCCCTCCTTTTATATCGACTTAATCGCCGGGCCAATGGCGAGCGGGTCATTAGTTAGATAGCGCTATTTAGGTCTGACAAGCCTCACACCGTGCCGCAGAGGACGGGCGTGAACTAATGGATCTGGGCACGTCAATGATGATAGACATTGACGCTAAGGGCACATAAACATGACTAAAGTCAGTGGTCGATATGGTAACTAGTCTAGTAGTATAAACATGGGGTAGCCCCCACGGCTGGATTGCCAGAGTAAACGGGATTAAACAAAACACGTTTTCAATTATGGGGTAACCCCCACGACGAGGATGCCAGTTAAAGGAAACCGTTTTTGGAACAACATAAAACAAACACCCAACTGTGAACTCGCTCAACTTTGTTGTTGACTCGTTACTACATGCTTTGCAGGTCACTAGGTATAGCAGGAGCTTGCATGGGGAAGAGTCGTTGTGGAGCGTGGACATTGAGTGTTCATGATGAACTTAAACATTATTAACTTATGCTTTGGTTTTAGACATTATGCTTCCGCTTGCAACTTAAACTATGTTTTGTTTTGGACACCAATTATATTGAGTTGGGTTTTATGTTTACTTACTTGCTTGTTCAATATGATTGGTGGCTTGATCCTGGTCAGTCACGCCTCCAAGCGGTGATACTCCGCATGTGGATTTTGGGGGTGTGACAACTTCATCCTTTATGAGACGATTTAATCGTTCTCTTGAGATGTGGCCTAAACGTTGATGCCGCAACATAGATGAAGTCTCTAAGTCTCGAATCTGTTTCATCTTTGTGAGTGATTCATTAATATTATATGACAACAAAGATTTGGAAAAATTATTCTCTAGTTCTAATCTATAGAGACCACCATCCAGAATGCTAGTGCCATAAACAACAGAATCATAGAGAATAGAGAGTTTGCGATGACCATGGGAAACGACAAAACCGTCCATGTCTAACTTTGGTCCTGATACAAGGTTCCGAGTTACCTCAGGAATATATAAGGTATCATAAAGTTTAATACATAAACCAGTTTTCAAAAATAATTGTAATGTTCCTATGGCCTTCACTTCGAATTCCCGATCATCCCCAACTTTAAGTGTTCTTTGGTTTCTTCCCAGCTTCCGGATTGAAAGGAATCCCTGAGTAGAGTTGGTTACATGAACCATAGAACCAGAATCAAACCACCAAGAATTAGCAGGAACATTTAAATTAAAGGACTCAAGTATCATGTAAAAATCGTTACCTTTCTTAGCCAGCCACTCCTTGAAGTCAGGGCATTCCTTTTGCTTATGTCCTGTTTTCTTACAGAACTTGCAATAGGGTTTGCCTAAGGAGCTCTTAGAGCTGGAAGGTGCACTTGTATTAGGATTGGGCCTTTGAACTTTGGAAGCATCCTTCCTTTGATGATTGTTCTTCCTCTTCTTAGAGTTGGAGGTGGTGAAGTTAGCAACATCAGTAGTGCGATCCATCTTCATACGCTCTTCCTCCTGAACGCACATAGCGACCAGCTCACTCATCGTCCATTTGTGCTTCTGAGTGTTGTAATTGATCTTGAATGGTTCATAGGAAGAAGGAAGCGAAGTGATGATGAAGTGAACAAGAAAACCATCACTGATTTCCATCTCTAGCCCTTTCAGCTTATTGGCCATGTCATGCATCATCATGATGTGCTCGCGAATGCCGCTCCTCCCATCATACTTAGTTGTCACCAGCTTGAGGATAAGAGTGCTAGCGTGTGCTTTTGATGTTCCTTTGAATTGAGCCTCCACAAAAGCCAGGTAGGTTTTAGCATCTTCAGAATCAGGAATAGCTCCTCTAATTGCATTGTGAATGGACTGCTTCATGAACATGAGAGACATGCGGTTACACCTAGTCCATTTTTCATGAACTATCTGCTCAGCAGCAATACTTTGAGTAGTAAGGTCCGCTGGCTTATTCTCTCTTAGAGCATAATCGAAGTCCAGCAATCCAAGCGTAAGCATGAGGGCATCCTTCCATTCAGCAAAGTTATCACCAGTCAAAGGTGGAATCCCGCAATTGGGTGCTGATAGTGGAAATAAGATGAGCAAGTTATGATACTAAGAAAGAAGTCCTAATGTGATCTAAGGGCATGTTATACTAAGGCAGGCATAAGTAATGACCATTTTAATTATGAAGCTGTGATATTGTCTATTACTAACATCAAAATAATAGACTTAGTTAAAATTCTACTTAAACGAAGACAAATCAGCTTTGGCCAGAAGTGTAATCATTTAAGTATGTGTGCAAAGTAATCATGACAAATCAGCTTTGGCCAGAATGAGACAATCACTTTAGTTATGCACTTGTCAAGCATGCTAAACATAAATGAATTAAATCAGCTTTGGCCAGAATTAAGACATTTCACGTTTTTAATGCATACTCAACATAGCTTTTATAATACTTGAACAATAAATAGATGTATTAAATCAGCTTTGGCCAGAAATGATACATCAAAAGCCCATTCAAGTTAAGCTATTTTGGTTTTGTGAAAATTATCTGATTCTGATTAGTTAATTAAGTGTTTACAAAACCAAGTATTTAATAGCAAACCAAGTATTTAAATTTTAGTTCACATGAAACAGCCTAAAATAATGAGGTTTCGAGTTGGGTCTCGAGTCATGTCTCGACTGAGTTATGAGATCTCCAGTCAGTTATGAGGTCTCGAGTCGCAACCTTGTTGTTTCGAGTCGGAACCATGGTCTCGACTACTGTATTTTATGAGATCTCGAGTCAGTTATGAGGTCTCGAGTCGCAACCACGGTCTCGAGTTGTGAAGATTGAAGCCCCTAGTCGAAACCTCAGTGGTCTCGAGTTGAAACTTTACGGTCTCGAGTCGAGACCTTTGTCTCTAGTTGTAAAGATTTGAGCCCTTATGATTTCGAGTCGAGACCTTGTAGTCTCGAGTCGAGACCTGATGGTCTCGAGTCGTAATCTGATGGTCTCGAGTCCACTGTTAACAGTTGTTATTGTGATAATAACTGAAAACTCGAAATTTTAGGGATTGTGGGATAGTGTTTCCTGTTTTATTGCTGATCTAAACTTATCAAAAGATCTCGAAAATAATAACTGGTTATCTTTTAACAGTTTTCAAAAATTTTAATAGATAAAATTCAGATCAAACAGTGAAAAAACATCCACTAATCCAAATCATATTCCAAAACTCAAGGAATTTTCGAGTTTCCCTTAGAACAAATGATGAACCCTGTTAAAATTAAAACATAATTCTGGGATCCGAAACCTTAAATTTAAGACTTCTATTAACAGATTTCGGATATTAATTTACCCATTATGGTTTCGAGTCAATTTATTAAACATACTATTCCGAAAACAACAATTTCGGCATAATGGGACTCGAAACAGCCGTGATTATATATGGCTTAAAAAAATTTCTGTTTTCCAGATTATAATCCCAGAATAATGGATACAAAAACAGAACTGATTTATCAACATATGCTCTGATACCACATGTTGATCAATTCCGTTTAAACATAATGGAAAACATGAACAACATACCTGTTACAGCAGACAGGCCAGCAGAGAATCCAGTCAGAGATGCAGCCTGGAGTGGGGATCTTAACCCTGTCGTTTTTAATTATACCGAGCCTGTTGTTTGTTTGATTTTAAAAAACATACCGCAACACACAATTGGCACATCAAATTCATCCAATAACCCAACAATAATGAACAACTTCACCACAATCAAGAACCCATATAAAAGATCATGAAAACTACTCAAAATCAAGAACCCATATAATCAACAACTTCCCTCGCTCACCTGCACTTCTAATTTCGCAACTGAAACCCTCTACAACTCCTGGAACTCGCCTAAGCACTTGGAACGCCGACGACACCCATTTACTTCTATTCGATTGCGTACACGTAATTTTAAGTATGCTTTTTATTCGTTAATTGACTCTGAATCAAAGCCCTAATATAATTTGTAGCATCAGTAACAAAGCATGATTGATTTTTGGGAGAAGACACTAGGGTTCTTATTGGATTTTAATTTGGGAATCTATAGTTGAATTGTAGTTCTGTACAAAATTTTAAATAACCTTAAGAGAGAGAGAGAGGGGGAGAGAAGGAGGGGGTGATGTGATGGTGGTGGTTATATATTATTTATTATATTTATTTTGTTGGGTAGCTGAAATTACTTAATTGTCCATTATGTAAGGAGCATGTGACCATTTATTAACCTAGGTTATGGATGGTGTTAATCGCATGGGTCAAAATAATTAGATAAAGAGACGTTGAGGGTACAGATGACAAAAGTTTCCTTTTTGTACTAATATGGTAAAGGTAAAAGTGATATAACCATAAGTGCTAAAATCGTAACTTACTCTTACCTTTTTTTACACTAAGGATTGTAAGAAAAATCTACTAGTTGGCGCTTTTTATATAAAATCTCAAGCATCACAATATAAAATATTTTAAAATAAAACTCAAGAAAGCAATTAAAAAATAAAAATAAATAAAGGAAAGTAATTTAAATAAATGAACTACAACTACAAGTAGGGGTGTTCAAGATCGGATTATCCGGTTTTCGGATATCTGAAAACCGGATATCTGAAAATTTCGGATAGTGAATATTGATATCCGAATCCGTATCCGAAATTTCGGATATCCGAATCTGGATCCGAAATTTTGGATATCCGAAAATCGGAAAGTAATTAACAAAATAAAAATAAATAAAGGAAAGTAATTTAATTAAATGAACTACATGCCTACTATAACCTCTAATTAATCAAAAATAAGTTGAAAGATTATTTGCAACTTTACATTAGTTTTGATATATTATATAATAGTCTAATTTGCAACATGTTTGTGTTTAACTGGGTTGTAACTTGTGCTTAAAGTGTTTTATATGCTATGTTGTGTTGTACCATCTGCTTAAGTCATTTTCTTCATGCTTTTGAAGCCACCTTGCTTCTGGCTTTTCACATACCATCGTAGAGAGAGATGGTTAGAGACAGAAACATATAAGAGGGAGAGTTTAGACATATCAAAAACACCAAAACCCATACAAGCTTTGTAAACCCACACATTTTAGGGGATATTGTTGATGTTGGTGCCGGTGGCAATGGGAGACCAGAAACGACGAGTACATAATCAGCGGAACAAGACGCCATACGAAGACTATTTCGACGACATTGAAAGGCTAAGGAAGCTCAAACAACAAGAACAACAGAAGATTGCTAGAGGAGCAGCTTACAACGAAGAGTCCTGGTACGACGTCAAGAGCAAGAAACAACGAAGATGGGAAAACTTTCAAAAGAGACGAACTGAGGAATTACAAAGATCGACAACTTTTTTCATTTCTAATCTTCCGGAGTGGTGTGATAGATACAGATTATGGGATGCATTTAAACACTACAAAAACCTCACAGAGGCAGTTGTTCCAGCTAAGAGGGATGCACAGAGGCGAATATAACTAGAACTCGGGATTGGATTCTGGAGCTCTCGAAGGTTTCTATTGATGGTGCTAGACTGGGGGTTAATGTTGCAAGATTCAATAAAGATGGGACAAGATCAAGCGTACAATTCCCTGTTGAGCCGAAAGAAAATAACAAGAAGACATGCCACAACCAGTTTCAGAGACAGCAAGTATGTTAGGACCGGTTTTGACTCCGAAACGATTGCGAACCGAACGTGTGACGTGCGGAATCCGTACACGAACGTGACCGAACACACGAGACGTAATATAATTGTGATTCTATTGATCAATATGACGAGTACAAGCACCACGAATCACCTTTCTCTCTCTAGATTTTCTCTCTCTAGGTCTAGATCTTCAAAGCTCTAAAATGGCAAAAGTCCTAAATGAGAACCCTAAAGCTCATATTTATAGGCCAAGGCATAAGGAAGATTTCCTTATTTACAAGATTGCCACCTTGCCTTTTTCTCTAAATATTACATCATAAAGTCTATATTTCTTCGGTGTCTCGCTACGGTTCTGATTGACGGAGGCGATAGACATACTGCACTAACAGACTCCCCCTTGGATATTGTCGCAGTCAATCTTGTAGCGTCTTGTCTTTCTCTCTCTCTGAGTCTTCTTGCAGGTTTGATATCATCAGCAACCACAGACTCCCTCTTTCTCGAACAGACTCCCCGTGGATCTGTTTTTGACTTCAGTTACTCCTCCTCTCGCTCAAACTCTTTTTCTTCAGGCTCCCCCTTTCGTCAAGCTTCCGTGCTTTTGGGATCGACACCTGGCTTTCCGGATACAAGCTCCTCCAGGATAGTTACCTGGCTCCTTGAATGCACGCTCTCCCTTGCGTTGAGCTTGTCTTCAGACTCCCCCTTAGACTCGGCTATCGGGATCGTAATCTGGAATGAAATCTGCAATCCTCAAACATTTATAAGTAACAACATTTATGAACATCCAGGATTGATGATCTGGCTTTCTCAACATAAGCTAAAATATTTTTACATTGAAAGCATTTTCAGTTGTCCAGGAATCGTAACCTAGCACTTTTAAAACATTTCCACTTCCCCTATCAACAAACTTCATAGATTTGACGATTTAAGCGACCAAGATTGGAACATAGCTCTTTAATCTGATTTTAACAATTAAGAATCCAAATCTCTCACAGTAAATCATCCAAGTCCAAATTAATGACCTTGGAGATATCACAAACTGTTTTTGATTTTAAAAATTTCAAGTTTCAACTTAATGAACTTGTTTATTTTCAGAAACACGTTCAGCATACTTAGACTTTGAAACTCAACTCTCAGACATCGGTTGTCAAAAATAAAGATGACTCAAAATCTTTTTGTAATTTTCTGAAACATAAAGCAGTAAAGAAATATTTACAAACATATTTACAGACAATATTTTTGTTTGAGTTCGCGTCAGAGGATCATATCAGTTTATGACAAATCACTAGTACCGTTGAGCTTTAAACACTTTAAGTTTTAAACAATTCACATAGATTGACGATATTGTTGTCCACTTAAACTCAATCTAAAAACTTTCGAAATGCTTACCGATACGTTAAGGTATATTAATTTGCACTAAATTCTTATGGACCCCACGATCTCAGCATATCCCCTCATCATGCAATACACTGACTCAAGTAATGCCTTTAAACTTTCATCAACTGTGATATGTGCGAAAACAACGCATAATGTTTAAACATTAACAATCAGGTCGATCTTTCGATACGCAGAGAAAGTCCAATGTTTAAACAAAATAAGAAATAAAAACAAGTTGAATATGTTTAGATCTTAACCACCAATTCGATATTCACATATACGCAGAGGTGATCCAAGATTTAAACGAAACACCAAGAAAAATAAAGCAAAACGTTTAGGCACTAACATCCAGTTCGATACTCACGTACACGCAGAGGATGTCCAATGCTTAAACAAAATAAAGAAATCAAACAAGTTTAAATCTTTGCAAAATGAAATGCACAATCACAGTGACTTTTTCAGCAAGTTGTGAAAGTTCACAAACTGACCGGTTTTTATGCTCTTTCAGCATTCAGCGATTACCAAGTAGGTACACAGTCACGAAGGATAAAACTAAGTACTATGCTTTCAACCGCGTTTCCCACTAGAACTAGACTTTTTCATTTAAGTTTGTATCGTTATCGCAAATCAACTAGTCTAGCTGAGCCTATCGTCACATCTTTAGTGATACTGTTTATCACTTTTTAACTTTCCAAATCTTTAGCATACTGTGACAGTCTACTGATGTACTATCATTTCCTCTTTTTACACAAAAACTCATTTTTGAATTTTATCATATTTTTGGTTTTTTTCAAATTTTCAAATGTTTTTGGATTTTCTAAAATTTCTTACTCCCCCTAAAATTCAAAACATTTAAAGAAAATTTGACAAACCGACACTGATAGATTTGTCTCGCCATCCATTTTCTGCTTTTCATGCTCTGTTTTGCAGAAAATATAACGTACCCCCATGATTTACAACCCATTGATTTTCGACAGTTTGAAAACCGTTTTTCAATCTTGTGAAAGTAATCATGTTTGTTCAGCCGTGAGGGTTTCGGCGTATTCAAGCAACATATTTTTGAATTTTTGAATATTTGACAAATTTAAAAACAAACATATTTTTTATTTTTAAATTTTTCAATTTTTTAGGGTTTTTGAAATATTGTTTATTTATGTACAGAAACTGATAAACTCCATGTTCAACCAAACCAGGGTTCAGCAGTCTTCTCTTCCTATGCCAGGCTGCTCATCAATTCTCTTCCTTGACAATCAAACTTCATGAGCACCTGCACATTCACAAAAACTCAATTACTTGAACAATTTAGCCCAGGTCTGTTTGACCTTAGGCATTTCAACACAATAAGTTTCATTCAATGATGGAAAATCTTTGTCATCTCGTACAAAAACTTTTTCATCTTTGACTTTGACTTTTTCTTCATTCACAAAAGTCACTTGTTTCTTAATCACCCAGTTCTGTCCTTTTGAAGCACTTCTCTTGTAAAATCGTGACTCGTTTTGATTATTTTGACTTTGAACAACAACTTTTGGTTTCCAAAATTTGTTTGGTTTTGTCATATCAACCGATGTTTGCCAACTTTGTGTTGTTCTGATTCTGGGTGTGTAAGAATTCTGGGTTTGTCTTGAATCAGACCTGGTCTGTTTTGGTTTCCAAGTTTGATTCGAAGCAAACTTGTTTGTGTTGAACCTCCAAGTTTGTTTTGAATCAAATCTGATAGTCTTTTGTTTCTCAACCTTAGATTTCTGTTTTTCAACATCAACAGGCTTTGGGTTTGGACATTTTCGTGCAAGATGTCCAGTTTGATTACATTTAAAACAAGTTTTTCTTGAAACATCTTTAGCCTGTTTTTGTTGCTTTTTCTGAGCATAGAACTCTTCATTAGACTGTCGTATAAATTTGAGTTCTTTCTCTTCTTCCGAACTTTTCCCATGAACGAAATTCATTTTCTTTTGAAAATTTTGTTTTTCAAACCTTTTATTTTGATTTAGTCTCTTTTTATAACCCAACCCTGCCTTCATGTTCTTCTTTTTGTAACCAGGTTTGTTATAAAAAGTTTTCTTGCTCTTTCCAGCAGATTTTGAAATTTCTGACTTTTCGATCTCAACCAGTTTAAACACTTTGTCAATTTTATCTGCAATCACATTCTGAATCGGGAACTCGTTATCTGAGAATAATTTGTCCAATCCAATCATGGTATAAGCCAATCCTTTTGGATCATCATTCACAACTTTCTCAGATTTTAAATGTTTGAGATAACCATCATGAAAATTTCCCTCATTTTCATCCTGTGATTCAGACTTACCTTTGGTAGACTCATCTTTCAAAACGCTTTCAACAACCTTACTTACCACCTCTGAATCATCAGCTTCATCAGATTTGGCGTAAGTCACATCGATACTTTCAAGTAATTGGTCAACGATATTCAGACCTTTTGCCACCTTTTCCTCATCATAAAAAGTATATTTATTTCTCAATGGTGGTGGTACCTGATGAAATTCTGAACCAATACCCTTTTTATTCTTATCAGTATCTTTGTCATATGGTGTGATGTTGAAAATGCGTTCGAGAATGTACGAAGAACTATGATAACTTTGAAGTTTTGTAACAATCTTTTCTTTTTCAACCACAACTTGTTTGAGATTAGCAACTTCATCAACACACTTGTTTAATTCAAGTTGCTTTTCTTTAAACTTTCTCTCATACAGTTCTTTGGTTGTTAAAGTTTCAGACAATCTTTCGTCAAAACATTTAACTTGTCTTTTCAAAGTATCATAAGCTTCTTGTACTCTCTGACTTGACCATTTCAAATTATCATACTCTTTTTGAAAATCTTGAAACTTATTATCTTTTTCAACACAACCAACACATTTTGCTGTACACATTTGTCTTAAAATTTCATTTTCCTTTTCAAAATCTTGACATTTCAGTGTCAGCTTTTCAACTTTTTGTTTCAACATTTCTTCTTTTTCAATCATTTCTTTACATTTTATTTTGAAAACATTTTCAAGTTTATTTGTTTCAATATCTTTTGTTTTTAACATTTCATCTTTTTCAGTACAGGTTTTGCACATTTCTATGCAATTCCTGCACTTGTTTTCATTTTTATCAACAATTTCAGCAATTGATAAATCAGAAGATTCATTTACCTCTGTTTCATTCAGCACCGATGATTCTTCTGTTTCAACTTTCTGGACTTCTTCTTTCTTCTCTTCTTCTTCCATCTTCCGTTCTTCTTCAACATCATTCTTTGCCATAATCTTCACCTCTTCTACCAGCCTTTTTAACTCTTCTTCTTTCCTCTTCTTCATTTCTACCACCTTTGGCAGACTTGCTTCAAAAATTTCTTTTATTTTGTTTAACAGATCAGCCTCATAACCTTTTTCAGATAACCTTCTTGTATTATAAGTGTCCTGATCTGGAAAAAGATTTGTTACTGCATCAAAATCCACCTTATCCGGATCAACCACTGGATTACCCTGTGGATCCATGTAACATTCCAGTTCAGCATTCCATCTATTGGCTCTCCGAGCTTCTTTGAATGGTTCTTTCAGCTTTCTAATCTCATATCTAGCACTATCCCTTCTCCACCAATTTTCATAAGCAGCATCGGCTACAAATGCGGATCCAACATCATCCTTTTTAGGAAGAATTTGACTCCAGTCATAACCTTCATCGTCTTGAATAACCGCCATCCCCATAGATCTTTCCTTTGACGACCCTTCATCGATCTGTTTCTGACTCACATTTGATGATCCACTGTTGCGATGATAAATTGCTTTCTTATAATAATCATCTCTGAATGGATTCGTGGGTTCGTCAGTTTCCCTGTTTGTACACTCTCTCTTGAAGTGTCCTTTCTGTTTGCATTTGAAACATGTAACTTTTGCCTTATCAAACCCCAATTTCGAATCAGCAGATCCCAAAGACGATCTTCCAGTGATCTCCATGAAGCGTTGTGCTCTCCTCATTGTGCTAGCCATGCACCATTTAATATCCATTAGTTCCATCTCCTTTGGATCGATCTGATCATAATCTTCCTTTGTCATTTTTGGGTTTCCAACTTTTCCCGCGATCAGACTTCCGTACGATTCCAGGACAGATGCTAAGAACACCATTTGTTGCTTGGCAGCTTCTGCATTCAGACTTTGAGAGTTTTTCAAATCTATAGCGATATTGCAATTGACTATGTTTGGATTTGATGAATTTGAACCAATTGAATGATAACCCGGATCTCTTGAAGAACTTTGCTGAGGTGAATCCCTTTAGCTTCCAGCACTAAATGCCGGTTTTGACTTTTGATCAAACATGTTTCCTCTGTAGTATAAATCGACATTTTGTTTATACAGCTGGCTTCCTATTTTGTTTTGTTTCCTGATTTCTAGATCATGCCCCTCAAGTTTCTCAATCAGCCAGTCTAGAGTCACCTTGCTCATATCATTGATGTTTTTGAGAATCATGACATAGTATAACCAGTCGTCTTCATTCGGAACAGCTTCGATCAATTTATCAATGATCTCTTCATTATTTTTTATACACCAACTCTCTCCATTTCAATTTTAAGATGAACGAATCTTTCAATCATATGTGGAACAGTTTCACCTTTCATACAAGAAAACAAATCAAATTCTTTTTTCAATAACGAACGTTTGTTTTTAATAATCAGCTCACCACCAGAACATTTTCTTTCTAAAGCTTCCCATAAACCCTTTGATGTTTTCTCATGTACAAGTAGTGAAATAATGTCTTTTCTCACTGACTGATGTAACAATGTAATCATTCGGTATTCAGCTACAACATTTTTTAAATCTTTTTCTGTGAACTCTTATTCGGTTAATAACTCTCCTCCTTCTTTTGTTGGTTCTTTATATCCTTGTTTTAATTTTAACCAACTTTCAGTTGCAAAAGCTTTTACCCAACCCTCAAACCGATTTTTCCACCAGTTATAATCTTCAACATTCATTAATTTCGGTGGTTTCTGTTGGTTTCCATACAGATTATCATACTTCAAGTTATCTGAAATCTCTTTCGAATAATCTCTTGTTTCAGATCTTCTCTCGGATGATTCTGAAGTGAAAGCGTTGTAAAACGTGTTATAAAATTCTTCACCGCTGCTCGACATCTTCAAACAAATTCTTGATATTCGCACTTTGTATATCTTGAATCACCTACAAATGAAACACACAAACACAATCAGTTTAAACACTTATCAAACAAACTTGAATCGGATGGGTACTCGAACGAGTGAGTCAAACGAAAATCAACAGTGACAATAATCGGGTGACAGTGATGTCTAATCGGGTGGGAATGCTGTCTGACCGGATGGAAATAAAAGTTGTCCGACCGGATGGGATTAAAAGCTGTCCGACCGGATGAGATTAAAAGCTGTCCGACCGGATAGCTACTCAATGTATGGCACTAAACGACAAATATGTTGTCCGTTCGGGTGGCGGTTGATTCTTTGATTTCAATGCAAAATCACATGCAAACCTTGATCATCTCAATATGTATCGAACAAAGTTTAGAAGTAATAATGCTTCACATGTAAAACTGACAATGTAATAAATGCAATCTATGAAACAATGGAATTTATTCAATGGTAATGGCCGACAACTTATCAACTACACATGCAAAATTCTTATCAATTCTAGTGCATCACATGACATGGTAATATTGAATGCAATACTTGATGACACCTGTAAAGTGTATCACATGTTCACCGAATACATTTAAAGATTCATATAAATCTTTGATAAAGTTGACAGACAATGCAGAATATGTTGACAAAAGTGGGTCGGTCGGATGAGATGCAATGACACGGATTGCTGTCCGTTCGGGCAACTTGTCCGATCGGATAGGCAGTCAACAAGGTCAACACTTTTAATGCATAAAGGAATGAGTGGAATATGTTATCCGACTGGATAGTAAGTCAACAGGTCAAACAACTTTAAATGAATTGCAATGTGATTGAATTTGAGTCGGTTGGGTCATCCGGTCGGATTGCCATCCGACCGGTGAACACCAAGAATAATAGCAGTAGCAATAGTAAGCATATTTCAACAAACTTCGAACCAAACAAATTCAGATTTCTTACAAATGACTAGGAATTAAGATTTGAAACTTTGTAGGGTTTTAGATCATGTATTTTCGCACATCATATCCAAAAATTAGCCGATTTTAACCGTAAAAAGTCGTTTAATGTGGTGATTTTCTGTTAAAAACGTGACGAATATGAAAAAAATATGAGAAATTGATCAAATCTTGATGAAATTGACTCTGAATCTGATGAATTTCCATGCGAATTCGTGTGATTGATCCGTGCAATCGAGCTCCTGCTCTGATACCACTTGTTAGGACCGGTTTTGACTCCGAAACGATTGCGAACCGAACGTGTGACGTGCGGAATCCGTACACAAACGTGACCGAACACACGAGACGTAATATAATTGTGATTCTATTGATCAATATGATGAGTACAAGCACCACGAATCACCTTTCTCTCTCTAGATTTTCTCTCTCTAGGTCTAGATCTTCAAAGCTCTAAAATGGCAAAAGTCCTAAATGAGAACCCTAAAGCTCCTATTTATAGGCCAAGGCATAAAGAAGGTTTCCTTATTTACAAGATTTCCACCTTGCCTTTTTCTCTAAATATTACATCATAAAGTCTATATTTCTTCGCTGTCTCGCTACGGTTCTGATTGACGGAGGCGGTAGACATACTGCACTAACAAAGTACCTCGGAGGTATGAAGGCGTGAACAAAGAATTGGGTGCATCAACATCTAATCCATCTTTTAGTGACGATGTGGCTGGTCCTAAGTCTGTGATTAAATCCATCAAGGTTGAACCTACGGCGGAGAAGATCTCTGCGTTGCGGGAAGGTAACATCTTAGTCGGGGGGTTTCACAATTTGCAAGCCATGGATAGTTTCCAGTTGTATGATGTTGTGGTCAAATTCTTGGGTGGCTTAAGTGTCTTATTGTCCTTCGGTTGTCATGAAGAGGCTTCAGATTTTTTATACAACAAAAACAAGACGTGGTCTAAGTGGTTCTCTTTTTTGAGTGAATGGAAGAATCAAAAGCTTGAGTATCAACGTATCGCTTGGGTATCCATTACTGGTGTTCCGGCTTATTTATGGGATAAAGTGACTTTTAATTCGATCGGGAAGCATTTCGGGAAAGTTGTCAGCCCCTCGGAGACGTCTTCGCTGTGCAACAATCTGTCATCTGAGTGCTTGGGAATTTTGGTTTATCTTGGGAAGAAAATTAACGAACAAATCGAGTTGACAGACGGGAAACAATCTCATTTTATCTGGATTGCAGAAGTGGATAAGAAATGGGAGCCGGGCTTTTTTCGTTTCACTACAGAAGATGAGAACTGGTCGGATGGAGATGATTTCTCTGTTGATCGTAACCCACCGGACATAGAGCTCCGGGCGCCGGATTATAAGACACCGTCACCGGAAAAAGCAAACCATAGGTCTTTTGACCATTGCGAGGGAGATGACAAGTCGTCTGACAAGTCGTCTGACAAGTCGTCTGACAAGTCGTCTGATAAGTCGTCTGGGAAATCTTCAAACATCGAGAATGGGGATAACTGTAGGGCGGCGAGACAAAATGATGAAAAAGGAAGTTCCAAGAAAGAGGCGTCTAGGGTTGACCCTCCAGAACAGAGAGAATGCTTGGTTTCAGTGCGTGTAAATCATTCCTTTTCGTGTGGGCCTCTCGAGTCGAGTGGGCCACTTATGGAGCCAGCCCAGGGTAGTCCTTTAATGGATCAGGTGTGTTTGGGCCCTGTTTCTTCTAAAAATCTTTTAATCTCCTCAACAGAGACGCCATCTGGTAACCAGACACCCACAAATCCCACTTGTAGTGACCCCTTTGATATCGCCTCAATCCTAAGATCAGATTTGTCGTATGTTACCAAGAGGAAGAATAGATTGAAAAACACAATGCGAAAGGTGTGTATCCCCCAGGCGCTAGATAAGACTCTAGAACCAACCGTCTCTACGAACTCCGAGGACCAAAGGAAGAATGCTGATATTCAATTGGAAGTGGAGGCAACGTCTAACGTCGGAGGTAAACTGGGTATTGCTCTAAATAATTTTCATCGTGAAATAAACGCTATGGTTAGGGAGGAACGGGCTATGAACGATTCATCATGAATTATCAGTCTATTAATTTAAAAGGGGCAGGGGGTTTGGAGAAAGCCCAATGGATTGAAAAACTGGTTCGGCAGAATAAAATTTCATTTTTATGTGCTCAAGAATCTCAGACGTCGAATCTGGATTCGTCGTTTTTGGAAAAGTATTGGGGTAACGGTGAAGCAGAGTCTGTTAGTGTAAATGCACGAGGTAGATCGGGGGGGCATTTTTTCGGTTTGGAATCCTAGCCTTTTTAACAAAACAGGGGTGGTAAAAGACGATTCTTTCTTGGTTATCTCAGGGGAATTTATAGAAACAGGGTCAGTACTGAATATTGCTAACATATATGCCCCTCGAGATGTAACGGCTCGGCGAAATTTATGGGACAAACTCCTGCGAATCAGATTTGAACTCCCCGGTATTTAGATTTTTATCAGGGACTTCAATGAGGTGAGATCTTGTGAAGAACGTCTTCACTCGAAATTTGATCATAGAGGGGCAATGGTTTTCAATGAATTTATTAGGGACGCCGGTTTGGTCGAGTACTCCATGGGGGGATGCAAATTTACTTTTATGCCTTCGGACGGTTCTAGTATGAGCAAATTGGACAGGGCATTAGTGTGTGACGAATTTTTGCATCAATGGCCAAAGGCTAAATTTGAAGACCTCCCGAGTTTTCTTTCAGACCATTCTCCTATTATGCTCTCTTGCACAGTTATAGATTTCGGGCCTACCCCATTTCGGTTATTTAATACATGGTTGGATTTACCCGGGTTTAGAGAGGTGGTTTTGGCTACGGTTGAGAATCATTCGTGTAGTCCAGACGGTTTCGAGTCCCTATATTCTCTTCTCAAAAAGCTGAAAATTAACATTAAAGATTGGCGCATCAAAAATAAATTGTTGGAGGAAAGGGAGCTTCCATTGGCGACTGAAGGAATTAATGCTTTGGATTCGGTGGCTTGCACAAGGTGCCTTAATAAAACGGAAATGGAAAGAAGGGTGCGGTGCAATTTTCGTATACGTAATTTCGAAAAAAGAAGGGTTGCCGATCTTCAACAAAAGGCTAGGCTTTGTTGGGCTAAACTGGGAGACGAATATTCAGCTTTTTTTCATAAATTTGTCAACATTAGGAAGGCTTCTAATCGCATCAACTCTATTTGTGTTAACGGGGTCACGTTCACTAACCCGGTCGACATAAAAAAAAGATTTAAATCGGCCTTCAAGAAACAATTTTCTGATCTTAAGCGAAAGAGACCAAAGTTCCCCCTTGGGTATTTTAATAAATTAGACTCGGATGTTGCCTTGAGATTAATAGACACGTTTTCGGTTGAAGAGATTAAAAAGGCGGTTTGGGATTGTGGAGGAGATAAAGCGCCAGGTCCGGACGGGTTAATGTTCAAGTTTGTAAAAAATTATTGGGGTATTTTGGAGCCTTATTTTTCAAAGATGTTTGCTCAGTTTCACTCCATGCCAAAGATCAAAAGTAATTACAACTCTTCATTTATTGCTCTAATTCCAAAAACTAAGGACCCCAAGTGCGTTAAAGATTTTCGCCCTATTTCGCTTATTGGCATTATGATTAAAGTCATCTCTAAAGCCCTAGCCAATAGACTTAAACCGGTACTCCCAAGCCTTGTTTCCCCGGTTCAGTCGGGTTTCATAGAAGGTAGATCCATCCTTGATGGGCCACTTATCTTGAGCGAGACCATTTCTTCGGTTAAAAGTAAAAAAAAAGAAAATTCTTATTTTCAAGGTGGATTTTCAAAAAGCATACGACTCGGTAAATTGGGGTTTTCTTTTAGATGTTCTAAAAGGTATGGATTTTCTGCCTCTTTGGAGAAAATGGATAGATGCTTGCCTGAAGTCGGGAAAAGCATCGGTTTTGGTAAATGGGTCTCCCACTTCCCAATTCAACAACTTTAGGGGGCTTCGTCAAGGTGACCCAATCTCGCCATTCTTATTCGTGCTTATGTTAGAAGCTTTAGAGATTATTATGAAGAAAGCGGTAGACACGGAGGTGTTCAAAGGCGTTGTTCTTCCTAATGAGGGTTCCGTCTTAACCCATCTATGTTACGCAGATGACGTGGTATTTATTGGGGAATGGTCCGAAGAAAATATTTTGAATCTTAACCGGATTTTGAGATGTTTTTCACTTTGTTCGGGGCTGAAAGTTAATCATTATAAAAGTTGTGTTTATGGCGTCGGAGTAGCCGAGGAGTAGGTGCAACATTTGGTGAGTCTTATCCATTGTAAAGCCGGTATGTTACCTTTCACTTTTCTTGGTCTTCCTTTGGGGGCAAACATGAAAAGGGTGAAGCATTGGAAACCTATTGTGGATAAATTTAATTCCAAATTATCCGGTTGGAAGGCGAAAAATCTTTCTTTAGCGGGGAGAGTGACCCTTGCCAAAGTGGTGCTCGGTGCCTTACCTAACTACTATTTCTCCCTTTTTAAAGCCCCTATTAGTGTGATAAATTCCTTGGAGAAAATCCAGAGAAATTTCGTTTGGGGAAATAAAAATGGAAGAAAAAATATTAAATGGGTGGCTTGGGAGAAAATGGTAGGGCCGAAAATATATGGAGGGTTGGGTATTGGTGATATACGCTCTTTGAATTTAGGCCTTCTCGCCAAGTGGTGGTGGAAATTTAAAATAAACCAGTCGGCTCTTTGGGTTAAAGTTATTACAGCCATTCATTATAAGAAAAAAATCCTACAAACCGTTCCCATTCAATAAAAAGATAGTTGGTGTTTGGAAAGATATAGGGGCGGTGGGAAAGGTTTTGAGCAGCCACAATTTATCTTTGGAAGAAAACATTACCTGCAGAATTGGCAACGGGTCTAATGTTCTTTTTTGGATCAATAATTGGGCGTGTGGTGGTCCGTTAAAAAACAGATTTAAAGAACTTTTTAGATGTGCAGAAAATAAATTCGCCACTGTTAGAGAATGTGTTCAGGTTGGACAACCTCTTCTTTGGGTCGGGTTGTGGGCCAAAAGCCCGGACAACGGGGTTGAAGCCACATAGTTCTTTGAGTTACTCGGGCTGTTAACTAAGATGGATTGGGCAATTAAAGAGGATGGGTGGTTTTGGAAGGAAGCTGGTACAAAGCCTCTTACTGTTGCTATTTTTAGAGCAAAGTTCCATGAAGCTTCTATCTTTAATAATGTAGAAGGCAAGTGGCCTCTTTGGAACAATTGGGTCCCACCCAAAATCAATATCTTCTGTTGGCGAGCATCCATGAGCCGTATCCCGTCCAAGTCGGGTCTCACGCAAAGAGGTATTTCGTGAATGATGATTCATGTTCGAGATGCGGGTTAAGGGAGGAAACGGTTACTCACATTTTATGGGATTGCCTTTTTGCAAAATCTGTGTGGTGGTCGGTATTTATGTGGTTAAAATTACCTTTCCCGAACCAAGTGTCTTCCATTTAACAGTTACTTGAAGGAGCCTTGTACGTGAACGGGTCAAAGTGGTGGAAAAAAACCATTGGAGCAATTCTTTAAATGGCGGCGTGGGAAATTTGGAAGGCGAGGAACGAGAAAACGTTTAATGACCGACAAATTCATTTCAACCGAACGGTGGATGACATCAAAGAAAACTCATTCTTGAGGATTAGCAATAGATCTAAATTTTGTAACTTAGAGTGGGATAGATGGAATGATTTCAATATTCGAGATGTGTTGGTGCATGTTTGTGACAACAGCTTAGATTTGGTCTTTGGATATCTTGTAATTAGTTAAATGATAAACAGTTAGCGGGTTTAGCTTTGTAATAGTTAGTTATAATGTTTGGGCTAACCAAACCCACACAATTGGGTGTATGGGGGCGAATTGGGCTTAGACAAATTCGCAGCCCATGAGGTTTTATCCTAGCCAAGTTGCAAACCTTGTGTTATATAAACAAGGTTAGGCTTTAGGGTTTAGAAAAATCAGCCAGAACAGTGTTTGTGAGGAATTTTCGTGAGAGACATAGTCTTGGACGAAATTTTGTGTGGTTAGGGATCTTGATTGATTGTAATTCAGTTGATTGATAATCAATAAAGATCCGGTTTGAAAGTGATTTCTGTTTCTACTCATTCTGTGATATTCTGATCAAGAGGATTCCGCACTCTTGATTAGATTGACAATTCTGTGAAAGATCCACACATCAAGGGGACCTACAATTGGTATCAGAGCATTAGGCTCTTGAAGGCTCGGTTCAGAATTGTTGGCTGCAGGAACAGGAAGATTTTCGAAAATTAAGAAACCTGAAAAATTAGGGTTTCGAAATTTTTCTTGGTTTGATATATATTTTCTAAATTTTTTGGCTGTTTTGATCTTCTGCTTTGTTTGTTTGCTGATTTGCAGGTTTGTAGGACAGTTCTTGGTTGATTGTTTGAAGGATTTTGGCTGGAAAGGCTTGAAGATTCGAAGATTGTTCTTCGTGTTCTTCATGTTCTTCGTTCTGTTTCTTACTGATTTTCGAAAATTACTGATATTTTTGGTGTTTCGATTCTGCAGGAAAGTGTTGATAGAATCTTGAAAATCTCAGAAGTTTGAAAAAAGATTGAATTTCCTTAATTACTGGCTGGCGAAATTAACCAGCATACTTATCGGCGAAGTTAAATCCAAAGGCGACTTTGGTAACCGTGTAATTGTCCACAGCGAAATTACAACGGTTTTCACCGACTTTACAGTCGTCGTTATAGCGAAATTAAGCAGCGAACTTGACCAGCGATTTTGACATTTCAGCGAAATTAACTGATTCACCAACGAAATTAACATAATTTAAAGGGTGAAATATTTTCTGGGAAGCGTAAGAAACATTTCACTGTTTTGCAAATAGAAATTGATCCGTAGCTCGTTTCAGTAAACCGTCTGCACCGTTAAATTCCTTGTATTTTTAGGACAAAAAAGACTCTGGAAAATCCCGAATTCGGTTTTCGACATCAGATATCATTGGATTCGTATTTTCGAGACGATTCTAACGGTGTAATTTGATAATCACTGTTTTCGGAGAAATTTTGTACGGTTTTATCAGTCTGTTACGTTAAAATATCGAACATGTCAAGTTTGAATAAGCTTTTGAGAATGGAGCATGAGGTTGGCACTACCAACAAACCGCCTAAGATGGTGAAGGTGGAAAATTATTTGACATGGAAGGATCGTTTTCAATCCTTCATTGAATATCAGGACACTCGCATGTGGATATGTATCGAAGATGGGTACACAAACCCAACACACGACTTTGAGGGCAGACCACGTAGAACTGCCTATGTAAACATGGAAGATGCTGATAAAAAGATGTATGAGGCTGAAAAGAGAGCCTTGGCTGCAATAAAGATGTCCTTACCTGATAGCATCAAGCATACCTTCAAGAAGTACACAAATTCAAAGGATATGTGGGATGCATTAGAGAAAAGATATGCGGGAAATGCAGATGTCAAGAAAAACAAAGTTGATCTACTGAAGAAGCAGTTTGCTGTTTTCAAGTACATGAAACATGAGTCACTTGAGGACATCATCACTCATTACTACCATCTGATGTCAGAAATGGAGAATTATGAGATCGATTGCTATTCTGACGTAGAGAAGAATGACAAGCTGCTCGATGCCTTACCTACCAAGTGGGATATTTACACTCTCATGATCAAGGGAGAAGCAGATTATGAGACAAAAGAGCTTGAAGAAGTAGTTGGCAAGCTAAGAGCTTATGAGCTCAGTATGAAGAAGAAAGACACTGGATATGATCAGGTTCAAGATCCAGCAATTTGCAATGGGCTTTGTCACACCCCAACCGATGGCGGAAACATCGGGGCATGGCACTGAGCGAAACAGATTGTCCAGAAGTTTCCATAACAATTATCATTACCATTCAATTTAAATTAACACGTCCCATACCATGTCTCAAACGGTAAACAAATTATTACAGATAAGATCTAGTCAAGTAGTTCTGTTCCGACAACTCAGATTTACACAATAGTTAAATTGTTTATTGGTTTCTAGGACTCCTTCCCTAGCCTCAATTTCATCACCAGCAAGCTAAGCATAGAAACAACCTAAGCACCTGTTACATACGTTAAAATAAAGTCAATACATATAATGTAAAGGTGAGCATACAAGTTTGATAATAGCATATAGAGTTCGAATTCGTTTACGTATAACCAGCACGTACACATAGTGAAATGAAGCACGTTAGTTATCGACATAGATCCATCGATACCAATGACTGCGGGTTGACTGCCCGGGGCAGTTCGCAATACATGATTACCATTGTAATCCATGCAAGTAATTATCCTTAACAACCCCCGTGTGAACGGGTGCTGAGTCCAAGCTATAGTACTATCGTTGCTAAGGCAGGTAGACAGCATTCCATGTGTAAACATAACAAACAAGCATTCATAAGCCACGTATAACATGCATTACGGTTAGCGTTCAAATAGTATTGAGTAGTGTGTTTGATGTGATTTGAATAGTTGTAACGTATGTAACACCCAAAAGTGCATAAAGCAAAAAGGGATCGAGTATACTCACAGCGGTTGATGGATTGAAGGGAGCGCTTAGCGAGTAAAGTTAGCCTGAATGGATTTGATAGCATAACGATAAGTGACACGTAAAATGATACAAAGTGTGAGTGGGTCGGATAGCAGTTCGGTCGGATGGTAATCCGATCAGACAGCAATCCGTGCAGATGACAATTCGTTCGGATGGTCATCCGGTCGGATGTGTCACACCCCAACCGATGGCGGAAACATCGGGATGAGACGAAGTGTGTATAGATTGCTAGAGACTTCATAACACTATGTGACAATATTTAATTAAATTCAAATTTCATTGCAAGTGCTAAATTGTCATACAATATTCAAAACAAAATACAACATTGTTCTAACAATTAACATAACATTAAAAGATAAACGATTTATAGGTGTGTATCTAGTCCACCCTATTCTTGTTTCATCTTTCATCATACTTCAACAATTTAACCTGCAACATGTACTAAAATAGAGTTTCAATGCAAAAGCAAAGGCGAGTATACAACTTTAACTACATAGCATAATAGAATAAAAACTCAAATCCAACATGATTCATAATATGTGATTACTAGTATGCAATTTTGGCGTACAATATGATCAAACCCGAGAATACAACGCATAAAATAGCCTAATCCCAAAAGTTTAGCGGGGTGGTAATGTTTAACTTAACAATACCCAAAAGTATAACGGGCGGGGCGTTAATCCTATAGCGCTATAATTGTTAAGGTGGGCGAGCAAAGTTAATGAGCATATAACGTTCCAAATCGTTCACATAGCATACGAGAATAACAAGTAAGTCACATTAGTTTCATGCTTGATCAAGGATTGAGTATGTTTAATTTAGTTTAAAAGTTGTTTGCATAGTTATACATGTTGCATCCCAAAGTGAAAAGGGGAAAAAGGATCGAGTATACTCACGGTGGTTGCAAGCTTTCCTACTTGAAATCCCGCGAGTGAGTTGGTGGATGGATTAGTTTGGAGCACCTAGTCCTTCTACACGAGGAAAGATAGGTGTGTGAGTTTGGCGTTTAACGGAAGATTATAAATTTCGAATTTTAGTATAATGAAGAAACACTAGATAAATGGTCGGAACCGAGATATCTAGGGGGTTTGAATCCGCATAAAAAGGTTAGCTCTCTCTCGGTTGATTCAGTTGCAGCTGGTCTCCTTCTCCGAAGCTCTGCAAAAAAAGAGCACCGTTAGCCTCGCCAAGGGGAGAAGAGGGTTCTCTCCTTGACCCGACTCCGGTGTGAGAATAAGTATTGGTAATGAAGAAGAAGATGTATTTGAGAAGTGTGAGTAATCTGAATTCATACCTGAGTGGTTTCTCATATTTATAGCCGGGAGTCGTTTTAGGCGGGAAAACCCGTTAGTGAAAAGTTAACGGAAGATGCTAACCTCGTAAGTGGTTACATTTCCTTCCGTTTAAGTTCTTTGATCCGACGTGAGAGCACACGGATCGTGGTCTTGATCAAAGGCTGGGGATTTGCCACGTGTAATGTGATCAAGTGGAGATTACTCTTCAATTGCATGCCTTCGTTGTGATTTCAGGGATGCCTGTGGTAATGACACGTGTCCAGACGGTTATAACCGTCTGGGTGGTGCACGATTGTATTTCTTCTAGAATATTACTGCTGTAATCTGGTGTGACACCTTACTGTGTGGAAACAGATGAATAAATCCCAAGTCTGGGTAAAATAATATCCAAGTCTGGATATTTGGGCGGAAGTATTGATCTCAGGATTTTACCCTCTGTTAATGGGAGAAAGCGCAAGGATTTATGTTCTCCTTTGGGCGCGCGATTATAAATTGGTGATTTCTTTCTTCCTTTTGTAAGACCAGTGTGCGGCCGCGCAAGGTTAAAAGGTGAAAAGGCAGGGTTATGGTACGGTCTCAAATACTTATTATGAGGTTTTTGGGACCTTACCCCTTCAAGTCCCCCCAGTCTAGTGTTGTACTTATGCAAATAAGTGGAGCACTAGACTTATGAGAGGGAAATGCTTTTGGGCGCGAGAAATAAGAAATCTTCTATGAGAAGATTGAATTTGAATTTTGTAAAGATTTTTTGAAAAATCTTTGACTTTTAATGAGACTGGTACAGTAAATTGAGTGACAACCTGTCGTTGTCAGTTGTTTTTACTGTCCTTGTCTTACATGCGCGCGTGTAAACGCGTGTGTGTCTGACATTTACTTTTTCTGCTGCTTGGGGAACTGTGATACCCGGAAAAGTTGTTGTGACGGTTATCGATGCTATTTATTGCGATGAGTATATATAACGTTTGGGTAACCTCTTCTGTGCAATCATTGTTTTATTGAAAAAACTTTCCATTCCTCTTTCCTTAAGAAGAAAAAATTTCATCATTCATCCTCTTATGTCAATCGGAGGATATCAAGAAGATCTTGTTGAAGAGATGTCGACTGAACTTCCAACGTTGAAGTGGCCTAGAACATCCTTTGATGGTTTGATTCGAAATCTCAAATTCCCAGAAAACTGGGGAGCTCTATATCCGGAAGAGGGGCAGACAGCGGCGGATGCTCCGGGTGGGTATATTACCCTCTTTTGGGATTTCTTCTGTGATGGTAACTTTCGCTTACCTGTTACTAGATTCTTTCTTGAAATCCTTGGGTTTTACAAGCTGCATATCTCCCAACTTCACCCTATTGGCATGGTTAGGGTTCGACATTTCGAATTCGTGTGTCGGACAATGCATCTTGAACCAACCATTCCCCGATTTAGGGTTTTTTATCAGATGCATTGTACCCAAGGGTTCTATTCATTCGTTCAGAGGGCTTCTGCAAAGAAGATTCTACATCAACCCCCAAAATCTTTTCATGATTGGAAGCAGAAATTCTTTTTTATCAAGGCCGGAGTAATTCCGGTGAGGATGGTTCTCAGGGGGAAAGAAGATGTTCCGATCGAAACCCTTCAGACTCCGGTTGATGAAAACTGGTATCAGGATTTGAAGGATGTGCCCAATATTGCGTTGCCGGAGAAAGCTCTTGTCGGAGCCGGCATGAGTTTAAATTGGAAGATGGAGCGTGATGACAAACCCGTATACACGGAGGATGGTCATAGTAAGTTTAGGGTTTTTCTCCCCCTTTTTTTTTTTTGACCTGCTCTCTCCTCGAATGTAGTTGTTTCTCTGTATGTTGTTGCCTTCAAAAGGGAAGGCGGAAGAATGGGTACTATCAAGAAGAAACCTGAAGAGGAGCTCTGGTATCATCGTATCGTAAGGAATTTTGTTCTTCCGCGGGATGCGGACCTGTCTGTTCAACCAGCTACTGGTGCTGGTAAGTTATTTTTGATTTTGCTTTTGTTTTCCTTTTTGCGCTTTGTGGGTAAATTTTTGTTTCGCGCCTTTGTAGGTGACTTGTTGAATTTGGGCATAGGCCCTGAAAAGAAAAAACGCGCAACTACTTCCACTTCTGTGCCGAAGAAAGGTGAGGCTGTTAAAGTTCAACCTTTGAAGGCGAAGAATGTTGGAGAGAAGAAAGGTACGCGCCGTTCTTCTGACTCCAGGTGTGATTATGTGGTGGTTTCTGACTCTTTGGAGGGTCTTACTCCTGCAGTAACTGTTCGAGAACCAAAGCCTGAACCGAGGGATTCTGCTGACATTCCTCCTTCCAACCCGAATGAGCCTATCGATTTGGATTCTAGTCCCGAACATTTGGTTCATAGGAAGGCTGGTAAAAGAAAACAAACTGATACTGATGCGGAGGGTCAACCTCCCAAGAAGGTGCAGCGGAAGAAAATTACCAGAAAAGGGAATCTTGATGCTTTTGTTTCAGAGTCTGTTCCTGGTAAGTGTTGTTTTCCCTTGCTTTCTTTACGCGCGCTAAATTTTTACGGATTTCTGTTGTTTGTCCAGAGGTTCCTGTTTCCCCTATTCCCACAGAACTGCCAACTGTGGTAAATGAAGAACTTCCCTCCACTCCTCCGCGTGCTGTTGTTACTGACCAGTTAGAGCCTACAGAGGTTGCTGGTGATGGTGTGGAGAAGACTGTTGAGGTTGAGAAACCTGTTGGTGTTGATATAGAGGCTGAAAAAATTGTTGAACCGAGCGTGGTGGGTGGCGCTGATAATCCACCAACTCCAGAAGCTGTTGTTCAAGATTTGGGGAAACAGCCGGATGCTGAAAAAACTTCAACTTCTTCCCCAAAACCTTCTGATGCTATGCCTGAACATACTGAGAGGGTAACAACTGAGGAACAAAACTCATCTGCTGGTGTTGATAAACAATCTCCAATCCGTCCAGAAGAAACTTTGGGAGAATATTACTACCGGACATATACGGAAAAGGATGCTTCTGATCCTCATGCCCCTGTCTGGAATTTGAAGAAAGGCGACACTTTCTCGGATTGGCGTGTGTGCCAAGATTGGTTGCAGGGGATACTTCCGCCTGGCGAGATCAAGTTTCAGGAAAATCGACCTTATGAACAAACCTATCAGTCTTACCTTGCAGAAACTGCTTCTCATGTTTCTACCACTCACCGCATAGTGCGTGAGTGGTATAGTATGCATAAGGAGCAGGCATCTTTTATGGCATCTCAAAAAAGTTTGCCAAAGATGAAAAACGTATAGCTCAGCTGAAGGACAAGTTAGAAGCTGAACAAGCCAAGTTTGAGGCTGAGCGTAAGACTGAGGAATGGTCTGTTGCTGGTTGGAAGAGAAAAGCGGAAGCTGAAGCTGCTCTCCTGTCTGAGGAACGCAAAAATTGGAGGAGAATTTGCGAGAAAGACAATGCTGAAAAGGCAAACCTTCGTAATATCATTAATAACCTCAAGGCTGAGGTTGAAAAATTGAAGAATCAAGATGCGGAGGTAGAGAGATTGAAGAAAGAGAAAGCCGACGTAGAAGTTGCGCTAGCGGAAGCTCGTTCTCATAGGGAACGTAGTGAGCAACGGGAGGTACAAGTTTTCGCCACTCTTGCCCTTAGAGATAAAGAGTTAGAAGAACTTACTGCTTTGGTTTCTGACCAGGAACAACTTAAGAAGGGTCTGGAGCTTGCGCGTTCCGAGACTGCTGAAACCTCCCGCCGTTTGACTGAAGTTGAGGAGAAATTAGAAAATTCTGAAACGGCGCGGGTTACAGCGGAAAGCGAGCTTGAACCTTTAAAGAATGATATGGCCTGGTTGAAAGATCGCGGGATTGCCTGTGTAAGTTTTGTCCTTCTTTGTGGGATTGTTAATGCGCTTTCTTGATACTTTTGCTTGCATGATTTCATAGGTTGCTGAATCTGTGTTAAATTCTCAAGAGCTGGATAAAACTGTTGCTAATCTGATGGTTGCTGCGCGACGAGATGGGTATGCGCAAGGTTATGCGGAATGTTCCCAGCATGTGAATAATGCGTTGAAGGTTAACTGGGATGATAGCAAGTCTGCAACCTTTGGCGTAAATACTGCTGCCGCGCTTGCTTCCATGAAAACGGAGTTTAACAATTTGCAACTTCCGGTTATGGAACTAATAAATGTGGCGCTGCAATCGGACGATCACGTGGCGCAACTTAAAGAAATCTTTCCGGATGAGGGTGAAGATTTAGAGTAGTTTGAAATTGTATTGAACAATTTTTTAAGTGGGGTGTAAATCCCTGTTTCGATGGTGCGCTGTTGCGCAAGTATTCTAAACACTGCCGTGTTTAAAAATCTTCAGGGCGTATTTGTACGCTGAAAACAGTATGTTTCTATTTGTTTTTGTTTAATGACTTTACAATATTTTGCATGAGTACAATTGCTTTTATTGAGTAAGGGGAATGAAGTTGGTATAAAGCTCATGTGTGAATTTATGGTCATTTGTGACGTGATCACTGACCGCGCATGGAGCTTGTTTTATACTACCATGATGTTTTTGCGCTTACTAAAAAGAAATTGCATGCACTTTGTAAACACAAAAATAATAGAAACTTTGTAATTTTATTCATGGATAGAGCTCAGAGGCTTTACAAAGTTTTGCTAATAATTAAATGGAACTTAACTTACTCTTTGATAATTCCGCCGTACTTGATGGATCATGACTTTCTGCGGAAAATTTATAGATCCGTCACTTAGGTTTTTGCCCGTTTGCTTGGGCCTTCCTCTCCCCGGGTTATCTGCTTAATCTCTTTACGCACATTTTGGAGTAAATGCGTGAGTTCGCCGCTCTTGAGGGCTTTCTCTATTTCTGTGCGCAGAGATATGCAGTTGTTAGTGGTATGCCCGTTGTCTTTATGATATTCGCAGTATTGCGTCGGGTCTTGTCCACGTTTACTTTTCATTGGGATCGGAGCTTTGAATTGATAGTCTTCAGTACTGAGGACTTCCGCTGGGGTCTTTGTTAGGGGAGACCACTGCCTCTCCCTATTTTCTTGTTTGTTCTCCCTCTGCGCGTAGAGTTTGTTGATTGTTGTGTGAGCATCTTCAGACGATCGACTTCCTGATCCGGACTCGCGCCATGACTTCTTAAACCTTCTTTCACCTGTTAAGCTTAAATCCGCGGGCCTGTTGTGCGGTGGTGGTGGCCTGTTTGTAGTGAGGTTTTTCTCAGTTTGCGCATAAACTTTGGCCGCCGCCATTATCTTCTCCCAACTTGTTGGAAGGCCCTCTGTTCCAGATAAAACTTTAACCATGTCATCACACCTAACCGCGTACTTGAACTGAGCACGGATTATTTGTTCGTGAACACCACCAATTTCCAACACTTCTTTATTGTATCTAGTGATGAAATCCTCTAGATTTTCGTCATCACGACGCCATATGTTCATGACGTCGGAAGTGTCTCGAATGGAACGCCGTTGCTGGCTGAAGTGTGTTAAAAACTTGTTACGCAGATCTTTCCATGATTCAATCTGTCCAGTTGGTAGGTTATCAAACCAGATTCGCGCTGGGCCAGTTAATGTTTGTACAAACAAATGACACCATAGCGGAAGGGTCCAACCTCCAACCAAACCTGCGCTGGTAGACACTCTCAGATGATCATCGGGGTCTGACAACCCATTAAACTTCCCTATGTTGGATGGTAATTTTTCCTTCTCTAATGGAGCTAGAGCTATCTCTAGTATGAACTTCGAGTTTTCCGCTGCTTCTGCAGGGCGGTAAACTAAGTCATAATTGTGCTCTGCCTCAGGGTTGTAAACCGCTCGAGGCCTGCATTTGTTATAGTTTGGCTGCAGTCTGTTGAACATACTGGTGTTTGCACTCAAACGATATGTTTGAAAGGATTCATCGGTGTGAGTGTCCCGTTGGGAACCCAACCTATCATGAACCAATTGTCTTCGACGAGGGTGTGGTTCACCATGGTGTTGTCTTTGGTAACCGCCTGTCTGGGTATATTCTCGTTGTGACGTAGATCTGGCATGAACTTCTGTATCTTCATAAGTTGATTCTTCCCGTTGGGAGGCATGAGCCCGAGATCCCGGTCTCCGTGATTGAGTCAGGGGAGCAGTTTGAGCACACAGCTGTGTGTATACTGCGTTTAATGCCCCTTGAGACCGGACATACCATGATATCAGAGTTTCTCCTGGTGGTAAAATTGATTGAGCAGGGTTTGCTGGTAACATTCCTAGAGTGACAGGATCGTTTGCTCGATTAGACTGAACCTCATTATCGTCTGAGGCCTCTTCTACGATTCCTTCTACTTGTAAATTGTTTCCGGCATTCGGTCGAGGCCCGGGTTGCCGGTGAGATGATGAGTTTTCTGCCATGCTAAAAACAGAGTATGAGATGAACTGAATCGAAACGAGATGAAAACTAGAAAAACAGAGGAAACGGTGGGCGCCAATGAAGAAACACTAGATAAATGGTCGGAACCGAGATATCTAGGGGGTTTGAATCCGCATAAAAAGGTTAGCTCTCTCTCGGTTGATTCAGTTGCAGCTGGTCTCCTTCTCCGAAGCTCTGCAAAAAAAGAGCACCGTTAGCCTCGCCAAGGGGAGAAGAGGGTTCTCTCCTTGACCCGACTCCGGTGTGAGAATAAGTATTGGTAATGAAGGAGAAGATGTATTTGAGAAGTGTGAGTAATCTGAATTCATACCTGAGTGGTTTCTCATATTTATAGCTGGGAGTCGTTTTAGGCGGGAAAACCCGTTAGTGAAAAGTTAACGGAAGATGCTAACCTCGTGAGCGGTTACATTTCCTTCCGTTTAAGTTCTTTGATCCGACGTGAGAGCACACGGATCGTGGTCTTGATCAAAGGCTGGGGATTTGCCACGTGTAATGTGATCAAGTGGAGATTACTCTTCAATTGCATGCCTTCGTTGTGATTTCAGGGATGCCTGTGGTAATGACACGTGTCCAGACGGTTATAACCGTCTGGGTGGTGCACGATTGTATTTCTTCTAGAAGATTACTGCTGTAATCTGGTGTGACACCTTACTGTGTGGAAACAGATGAATAAATCCCAAGTCTGGGTAAAATAATATCCAAGTCTGGATATTTGGGCGGAAGTATTGATCTCAGGATTTTACCCTCTGTTAATGGGAGAAAGCGCAAGGATTTATGTTCTCCTTTGGGCGCGCGATTATAAATTGTTGATTTCTTTCTTCCTTTTGTAAGACCAGTGTGCGGCAGCGCAAGGTTAAAAGGTGAAAAGGCAGGGTTATGGTACGGTCTCAAATACTTATTATGAGGTTTTTGGGACCTTACCCCTTCATATAACATAAAGTATAATATTAAAATAATCATCTTTAACTTATAACTCTTATACGACACTATGTAACCACTAGGGTTATATTGTATTTCATGGGTAGTACACCCATTAGAATCATATCAAGGTTTTAAAGTCTTAGATGATATTCTACTACTTTAACATATAAACACAAGTTCAACATTAAAGGTTCGAATGAGTATATATATATCTAGGTTACATATTATTTAGTCCAATAATTCATGTAGGAGGTAGAAGATTAGGATCTTCATTTAGGCACCTCGAGTTATCATGGAAGTCATGTATGGGGTAGGAAGAACAAGCTTCCATTTAGGGACCCCTTGAATGTTCACCACTTCACTTGATGTAAAAACAACCAAGGAGGGTCACGAACTAGGATTAGTACAATAATATAAACAACCTATCTAATGAGAAATCATCAAATCATGTGAGGATTGTGTGTTTGGACAACCCAAGTTGTTCTATAATCACTCATTCATCAAGGTCTAAGCTTGACATGACTTGTGGGTTAAATACCCTAAACAAAACAGAAAACATTTGAGGTTTAACCTCTGATTTGTATGTCTCAATCATGTTTCTAACACTTAATCAACCATGGGATAGGTTGTAAGCATTAGTACATAAGTTTAAGATGTGTTAGACACAAGAATGATAAGTGTAAACAAGTTTTTGAATAACATAAAATGAAACAGAAAGTTTTGGTCCTTTTTAGGGCAATTCCAAGCATGATTTCTCCAAGGAAAAACCAAGGAATCAAACCCAAGGATTTACTAAAGAAGTAGAAGAAAGAATCAAGTGATTTGGAGTGAAAACAAGCAAGTTACACTCACTTTTGTTAAGATGTATGAATCTGTCCAATAACTCTGATTTGCAACAGATTGAGAGTAAATTTGTGTAGTGTAATGAGTTGTGAAAGTGTAAAATGGGTTGTAGAAGGTGTGTATTTATAGTGGAAGAGATTAGAGGTGATTAGAGGTGGATTAAAGGGGATTGGGGGAGGTTAGAACTTAGGATTTCGTGCAACCAGCTGAAGAAAACACAAGTCTGTCGAAACAGGGGCCTAGCGTGACGCGAGGGGGCTTGGCGTCACGCGGCGCCTCATGTTTGACAAGTTTTGTTTTGTTACACTTTAGTCCCTGTAGTTTATGTTTGAGTCCTTTTTTATGCCTTTTTGATAGTTTAGGGATTCGTTTGGACATAAAGGCATAGTATAAGGTGTAATCAAGCATGGCGATCATAACTAAAGTATATTTGAGCGTATAAGTGTCGCAATCAAGTATCGTTTATGTTCAAAATACGTTTCATGCATAAGTTTAGTTTAATTACAAGTTTAACACATAGTTTCCGAGAATATCGTTTAAGCATCAATTGATTTACCAAATCGAATGTACGAGCATATATAGAGTGTGTACAACATAAACGTAACAAAATACAAGTTTCATTAATGATCCAAGTCTCGGTTTTACAATGATTACAAAGAAAGAATGATTACAAGAATGCAAAGTTTCCAAAAATAGAAATGCGAACAAAACTTTCTATAAATAGAAAGTACAAAAGAGTCGGGCGTTACAGTCTCCCCTCCTTTAGGAAATTTCTTCCCGAAATTTAGGAAGACGTAGGGAAAAGATGAGGGTACTTCTTCTTCATATCGCTCTTGAGTTCCCAAGTGAATTCAGAGCCACCTTTACCTTCCCATCGAACCTTGACGATAGGAATTTTACTGCGCCTCAATAACTTGACTCCTTGATCCATGATTTCGACGGGGTTTTCCACAAAATGCATAGTTTCGTTGATTTGAAGATCTTCGAGAGGAACATGAAATCCTTCATCAGCGAGACATTTCTTTAGATTGGAGACATGAAACGTTGGATGAACGTTGTTGAGCTCTTGAGGTAAATCGAGTCGATAAGCCACCTTACCAATCCTTTCGAGTATCTTGAAAGGACCAACATAGCGAGGGGCAATGTAACACCCCAACCTGGAAGGGCTGACGTGTCACAATAACGGTAGCATAAACAAAAGTCATAATTCCATTTATTTATTTAACAAGGATACAATCATACGACAATTTAACTTAAGGTTAATATACAAGTGGCGACATTCGACTTGATTAACTAACATCTTCAGATTTAATCCTAGGCTTTATTCTTCTCTCTTTTCCCCGCCCAAAGTAACCTGCTGACCTGTAAATACAAAATTTATACGGAATGAGCCAAATGCTCAGTACGGAATTATAGGCTCAAAGAACAAATAACGCTTTATGCAAAACTGATACGATGCAAGAAACATAATTTCATAATCATATCTTACGGATGTACCCATGAGCAAACTGAAAACGTGACAATACACAGGTAGCTACTCCTGCATAATTATCACATGAGATGGCGAATTGGCATACCCGTTATCCATCTCCTTATACTTAAATCCTAGGATCGATCCATACGCCTCCTAATAGCCTTATGTACCACACTTGTACTTAAGAGACGCCGTGAACTGATCTCTCCGTCACGGGTGGAGCACATGATGTCGATGCCGCAACAACATGCTCGTGGGACACTCCACGAGAAGCGATACTCAGGGTATCAGAGTACAAATGGTCTTATTCACATAACTTATAAAACTTATTTTCATAACAAAACGGAACATATATTAGAACATGCGATAATGAGTACAACTAACATAATACTATCACATGACATGAAAACTTAAATCAAAGGATTAGAATAGAATTCGAACGGACTGTCAAATGAATCGATAATCAAAGACGTGAGGAGTTTTAAAAGATATATTAATTTAGTGGTTTATAACAATTTAAATATGAAGCAATAAGGAGTGGGGTAGGATCCGTACCTTAATAATTCCAAAGTGAAGCTACTTTGTGATAATATTTCAGATTTATACGGGCAGAGTTTAGACTACTGATTAGTCTTTTAACCTAATTTAAATAACATGCACACAAACTAGGTTAGTAACTTAATACAGCATTTACGATAACTCACGAGATCAAATTCTCACAACGAATGACAAAGTGCGATACTTAAACTCATCCATCGAATTAACGACGGACGACAAAGTACGATACTTCAACTCATCCATCGAATTAACAACGGACGACAAAGTATAACCCTAATGTGGGTAGCACTTAAACATCCATTGGATATATTGATCGATCGGACAATGAATCGTAATAGCGATCGAGTTATTACCCTGTTTTGCAGCACCCCGCTATACTTAATTTGTGTTTAGTGTGTGTTAATTGAAGTATTCAGACGATAACTCGACGAAATTTTGGAGTTTCTTCGTCGTTTTTGTGCCCAGAATCAAGTGCCAACCTCTGCTATTTATACACGATTTTGGACTAGCTTACGGACCGTAAGCTTCTTACCTTACGGTCCGTAAGGTAAACATTTTCTTCATATGCTTGCCACGTGTGGGACTAGCTCTGGTGAGTCGACAATTTCTGAAAATTCAACTTCCTCCGCAAGTTATTAGGATAATCGTTAGCTAGGTTTTACCCCCCTGAGTTTTAGGGGCCCTAATCCTGATTCTGAAAATTCTGAAAATTTTAGGGTTTGTGTAGAATCACTTGGGTGTCTCAATTAGGGTTTCCTATGGGTTAATTTAATAAAATAATTAGGTCTTTTAATGAGGGTCGTTAAATTATTAGTTTATTATGATTTTAAATTTATGGTTATTACAACTATTACCCCCTTAAAAGAAATTTCGTCCTCGAAATTTTTCAAATAAGAATATAACATATTGCCTAAGCAACGGAAACAGAACTTTCTTAGCAGAGTTACTAAAATCTCCTAAACACACATGTGTATTTGAAATTCCTAATTACGTTCACGATCATAACTATCAATTACCTTACCATTATGTCCTAATGGTTCTTCCACTATGTGTCTTAATAATATATTTAATCATTCAGAAAATCAATCATAGACTTACAGATAACAATAGTGACTATTGGTACTGATATCTCCTACATAAATATACTTAATCATAACTAAGATATATTCATATAAGACAAAGCATGAATGACCACAAACAGAAACAAATGAACATAGATCAAAGAGCAAGGTTTACCGTGACCTCGACTAAAATTCTATTGCTCGAATAGATTAGGGTATAGAGAACGAATTGATTCTTCAGATTCCCATGTTGCTTCGCGTTCAGAGTGATTTTTCCAAAGGATTTTAACAAATGGAATTACTTTCCTACGCAAAATCCTTTCTTGTCGATCTAAGATAGCTTCTGGTTCCTCTTCGTAGGACAAATCTTCGTGAATTGTAAGTAACGGATAACTAATAATATGGAGTGGATGATAATTATATCCTCTTAACGAGGAGATATGAAAAACATTATGAACGTGAGAGAGTTGAGGTGGTAGAGCTAGTCGATATGATACTTCTCCAATTCTTTCAAGGATTTCAAACGGACCGATGAAACGGGGACTAAGCTTCCTTTTAATTCCAAATCTACGAACGCCATGCCAAGGTGATACTTTTAAGAAAACGTGATCGCCAATTTTAAATTCGAGTGGTCGTCTATCTTGATCTGCATAGCTCTTTTGTCTGCTCTGAGCTTCTTTCAGTTTTTCTCTTGCCATAGTGACTTTTTCATTTGTAATCTGAACTAGTTCTGGCCCTTCAATAATCTTTTCTCCAACTTCATCCCAGCATATCGGTGCTCGACATTTCCGACCGTACAAAAGCTCAAAAGGTGCCATGCTAATACTTGCTTGCCAACTATTGTTGTAAGCGAATTCAACAAGGCATAGATATTCATCCCAGTTTCCAGACCATTCAAGTGCACATGCTCGTAGCATGTCTTCCAAGGTTTGAATCGTACGTTCTGACTGCCCATCTGTTTGTGGGTGGAAAGCCGTACTAAACTTCAGTCGTGTACCCCAAGCTGCCTGAAAACCTTTCCAAAATCGTGAGGTGAAACGTGGGTCTCTATCGGAAACAATGGAAGATGGTGTGCCATGGAGTCGAATAATCTCTTGAAGAAATATTTCGGATAACTTATTAACCGAAAATCCTTGCTGAATCGGTAGAAAATGTGCTGACTTCGACAATCTATCGACAACAACCCATACAACATCATTCTTCTTAAAAGTCTTAGGCAAACCGGTAACAAAATCCATTGTGATCTCATCCCACTTCCATATGGGAATATCCAATGGCTGCAACAGACCGCTTGCTCGTTTGTGTTCAATTTTCACTTGTTGGCAAGTGAGGCATTTACTTACATATCGAGCAACGTCTTTCTTCATGCCATTCCACCAGAAGTTCTGTCTTAAATCTCTATACATCTTGGTAGATCCTGGGTGAATTGAAAATGGTGAGCTGTGAGCTTCGGCTAACAATGACTCACGAAGGCTGGAGTCATCGGTTACACAAAGTCTTTTACCGCACCAAATCACCCCATGATGGTCTATACGAAATTCAGATTGCTTACCCACCTCAAGATTTTGCACAATTGCCCAAAGTTCTCCATCTTGCTTTTGTGCATCTTTGATCCGTGATATGAGGTCGGGTTCAATCTGCATTCTAGCTAGATATCCATCAGATTTACTAACCTGAAGCCAAATGTTCATCCTTTCGAGATCCCTCCTAATATGAGGTTGAATTTGTAAGCAAGATATAGTTCCGGAATTCTTTCGGCTCAATGCGTCAGCTACAACATTGGCTTTGCCTGGATGGTATTGAATATTTGCGTCGTAATCTTTTAAAAGTTCTAACCACCTTCTTTGCCTCATATTTAGCTCCTTCTGCGTAAATATGTACTTGAGGCTCTTGTGGTCGGTAAAGATGTCACAACTCTCACCATACAGATAGTGTCGCCAAATCTTAAGTGCAAAGACGACTGCGGCTAATTCTAAATCATGTGTAGGGTAGTTAACTTCATAAGGCTTCAACTGACGGGAGGCATAAGCGATAACCTTCCCATGTTGCATTAGCACACAACCTAATCCTTTCTTTGAGGCATCACTGTAGACTTGGTAACCTCCTGATCCAGAAGGGAGAGCGAGTATCGGAGAAGATACGAGTCGCTTCTTTAATTCTTCAAAACTTTTCTCTTGTTCCTCATTCCATGAGTACTTCACCCCTTTCCTTAGGAGTTTGGTGAGTAGTAAAGCAATTACCGAGAATCCTTCAACAAATCGTCGGTAATAGCCAGCAAGACCCAAGAAACTTCGTATTTCGGTAACAGAAGTGGGTCTTGGCCATTTTGTAATAGCTTCAACCTTTGTTGGGTCTACCATAATTCCCTCTGCTGATACGACATGACCTAAAAATGCCACTTGGCTAAGCCAAAAGTCACATTTGGAAAACTTTGCGTACAACTTCTCATGCCTCAAGATTCCAAGTACTGCATGTAGATGTGCTTCATGCTCTTCGCGACTCTTAGAATACACCAGAATGTCATCGATAAAGACAATAACGAATTTGTCTAGGAATTTGTGAAATACACGATTCATCAAATCCATGAAGACTGCGGGTGCATTAGTTAGCCCAAAGGGCATAACCAAAAATTCGTAATGACCATATCGAGTACGAAAGGCGGTCTTGGGAACATCATCATTCTTGATCTTTAACTGATGATACCCGGACCTCAGGTCGATTTTTGAGAAGAACTGAGCCCCCTGAAGTTGATCAAAGAGATCATCAATGCGAGGCAGAGGATACTGATTACGAATAGTAATCTTGTTCAACTCTCGGTAGTCAATACATAAACGCATACTACCGTCTTTCTTCTTCACAAATAAGACCGGAGCACCCCAAGGTGAAACACTGGGTCTTATGAATCCTAGATCTAACAATTCTTGCAATTGTTCCTTCAACTCCTTCAGTTCCATCGGGGCCATACGGTATGGCGCTTTATAAATAGGTTCGGCACCAGAGATTAAGTCGATGGTGAATTCTACCTGACGGTCGGGTGGTAATCCTGGTAGTTCATCTGGAAATACATCAGGATATTCACGGACAACGGAGTGGCTATCGATACTCTTAACACTAGCAGAAGTATCCTTAATTGATGCTAGAAATCCAGCACAGCCGTTTGATATGAATTTTCGAGCTTTGAGTGCAGAAATAATTTTAAGAGATTTATGAGCTTGAGTTCCCTGATATATAATATCAGGATGATGAAGATCACCGAAAATAACATGGCGAGAATGACAATCTATAGTTACGCGATGTCGAGACAACCAATCTATTCCTAGAATAACATCAAAGTCACACATATGTATTGGAAATAGGTCTGCCTTACACACAATAGATTCAATACTGATCGGACAATCTTTATATACGTGAGTGATTACGGATGAATTTTCCATGGGAGTGGAAATGGTTAAAGTATGGTTTAAGAGAGTTGGTCTTATCGGAAGGTATTTGGTAAACGAGTGGGATACTAAAGAATGAGTCGCTCCTGTATCGAATAACACATAGATACTATGTTTACCAAGCTGAAGGGTTCCAGATACAGTACCTGGGACATTAGCAGCATCAATAGCAGAAAGTGCGAAAACTCTTCCTCCAACATTGGGTTGGTTATTCTTCTTATTGTCTTTCTTTGTACACTCTTTGATCATGTGTCCAGTTTGGCCACATCTAAAGCATGCTCCTGTACTTCGGTGACATATGCCCTGATATCTCTTACCACAAATATTACATAGAGGATATGTAATTTGATTTGGGTTTACATATTGATTCAGTGGTTGAGCTCTAATAGGTTCTGCATACAACTGAATCTGGTTTTGAGCAGACCTTGGGTTTTGATTTCTAGGTTACCATGGACGTGCCTAATTTCCAGAGTTTTGATTTCCTTGCACTTTGCGATCTTGATGCTGTGGCGTAGTGGATGATTGGCCGTTTTCCTGCTTAAATTGTCCTTCCCTATTTCTCTTCTTATTATCCCCAGTTCGAGATAAGAATTCTTTCCTTTCGAATTCAAAAGTTTTGATTGCATCAGCAACTTCGGTGATATCCTTAAATTTCATGTACATGATCGACTTCCGAATTCGATCATTGACTGCCCACTTGCATTTCTCTGCCTGGGCTTCTGCTGATCCTGCAACTTCTCCTACAATACTAGCCAACCTTGCAAATTTAGTAATGAACTCAGAGGCTGGTTCATCACTTCCCTGTCGAATTACTGCATACTCCCTGATATAAGCTTCTTTATCAGCGGTCGAGAAATACTTATCGTAAAAGATGTTACGAAAGTCGACCCATGAAAGATTAGCGTCAAAATCATCCCCTCCTTTGACTTGCCTATATCCTTCCCACCAAGTTTGTGCGTCATCTTCAAGTTTGTAGGTAGCCAATCTAACTTTGTATTGCTCCGGGACTCCAAGAACTCCGAAAATCTTTTCAACATGAGCTATCCAGTTCCTTGCTTCGACTGGATTATTAGCGTGACTAAAGGATTTCGGCTTTTGTTTTTGGAATTTAGAGATCCATATGTCTATACTATAGGTATTATGGTTCGTGGCATTCTCCCGAATTTCTTCACCAGAGGTTGGATTCGTGTTATTACGTTCTGGCTGACGAGTTTGTTGAATAACGGCCTCAGCTGTTTGAGCAACAAGATTTGGAAGCAACCCGGCAAGAGCCTGGTTGATAGCATTAATTACGTTTGGATCAACTGGAGTCTCATTCGAAGAAGTGTTGTTACGTACAGGGTTAGTACGAGTACTCCTACGTAGCGGACGACGAGGAGGCATATCTATACGAATAAACATAGGAATTAAACCAAATAAGAGACCAAATTGAATCCTATTATAGATATCTACCCATTCCTCACAGGTTTTTTATTACTATCTTCAAGTTTTCTACAGGAAAGAGCCTTGGCTCTGATACCATAGCTGTAACACCCCAACCTGGAAGGGCTGATGTGTCACAATAACGGTAGCATAAACAAAAGTCATAATTCCATTTATTTATTTAACAAGGATACAATCATACGACAATTTAACTTAAGGTTAATATACAAGTGGCGACATTCGACTTGATTAACTAACATCTTCAGATTTAATCCTAGGCTTTATTCTTCTCTCTTTTCCCCGCCCAAAGTAACCTGCTGACCTGTAAATACAAAATTTATACGGAATGAGCCAAATGCTCAGTACGGAATTATAGGCTCAAAGAACAAATAACGCTTTATGCAAAACTGATACGATGCAAGAAACATAATTTCATAATCATATCTTACGGATGTACCCATGAGCAAACTGAAAACGTGACAATACACAGGTAGCTACTCCTGCATAATTATCACATGATATGGCGAATTGGCATACCCGTTATCCATCTCCTTATACTTAAATCCTAGGATCGATCCATACGCCTCCTAATAGCCTTATGTACCACACTTGTACTTAAGAGACGCCGTGAACTGATCTCTCCGTCACGGGTGGAGCACATGATGTCGATGCCGCAACAACATGCTCGTGGGACACTCCACGAGAAGCGATACTCAGGGTATCAGAGTACAAATGGTCTTATTCACATAACTTATAAAACTTATTTTCATAACAAAACGGAACATATATTAGAACATGCGATAATGAGTACAACTAACATAATACTATCGCATGACATGAAAACTTAAATCAAAGGATTAGAATAGAATTCGAACGGACTGTCAAATGAATCGATAATCAAAGACGTGAGGAGTTTTAAAAGATATATTAATTTAGTGGTTTATAACAATTTAAATATGAAGCAATAAGGAGTGGGGTAGGATCCGTACCTTAATAATTCCAAAGTGAAGCTACTTTGTGATAATATTTCAGATTTATACAGGCAGAGTTTAGACTACTGATTAGTCTTTTAACCTAATTTAAATAACATGCACACAAACTAGGTTAGTAACTTAATACAGCATTTACGATAACTCACGAGATCAAATTCTCACAACGAATGACAAAGTGCGATACTTAAACTCATCCATCGAATTAACGACGGACGACAAAGTACGATACTTCAACTCATCCATCGAATTAACGACGGACGACAAAGTATAACCCTAATGTGGGTAGCACTTAAACATCCATTGGATATATTGATCGATCGGACAATGAATCGTAATAGCGATCGAGTTATTACCCTGTTTTGCAGCACCCCGCTATACTTAATTTGTGTTTAGTGTGTGTTAATTGAAGTATTCAGACGATAACTCGACGAAATTTTGGAGTTTCTTCTTCGTTTTTGTGCCCAGAATCAAGTGCCAACCTCTGCTATTTATACACGATTTTGGACTAGCTTACGGACCGTAAGCTTCTTACCTTACGGTCCGTAAGGTAAACATTTTCTTCATATGCTTGCCACGTGTGGGACTAGCTCTGGTGAGTCGACAATTTCTGAAAATTCAACTTCCTCCGCAAGTTATTAGGATAATCGTTAGCTAGGTTTTACCCCCCCTGAGTTTTAGGGGCCCTAATCCTGATTCTGAAAATTCTGAAAATTTTAGGGTTTGTGCAGAATCACTTGGGTGTCTCAATTAGGGTTTCCTATGGATTAATTTAATAAAATAATTAGGTCTTTTAATGAGGGTCGTTAAATTATTAGTTTATTATGATTTTAAATTTATGGTTATTACAGGCAAGCTTTCCCTTTTTACCAAAACAAACCACTCCCTTCCAAGGAGACACTTTAAGTAGAACATGATCCCCAACGTTGAACTTCATTGGTTTGCGTCCCTTGTCCGCAAATCTCTTTTGACGATGTCGAGCCTTGAGTAGGTTATCACGTATCTGGAGAATCTTATCCGTTGCTTCTTGTATGATTTCAAGGCTAGTAAAATGTTTATCACCAATCTCGTGCCAGCTTAAAGGAGATCGGCATTTGCGACCATACAATGCCTCAAATGGAGCCATTTGAATACTGGAGTGGTAGCTATTGTTGTACGAGAACTCGATCAAAGGTAAATGCACATCCCAACTACCACCAAAGTCGATGACACAAGAACGGAGCATGTCCTCTAGGGTTTGGATAGTACGTTCCGTCTGTCCATCCGTTTGAGGATGAAAGGCCATACTGAGATTCAAATGAGTACCCATAGCGGACTGAAAAGTTTGCCAGAGACGCGAGGTAAATCGACCATCGCGATCGGAAATGATGTCGAGAGGAATACCATGACGGCGTATGACTTCGTCAGTATAGATGCGAGCAAGTCGTTCAACCTTGAAATCTTCGCGAATAGGGATGAATTGAGCGGACTTGGTTAAACGATCGATAATTACCCAAATACTATCGTGACCAGAAGGTGTACGAGGGAGTTTAGTTATGAAGTCCATTGCAATGCTATCCCATTTCCAAACGGGGATTTCAGGTTGTTCGAGTAGACCAGAAGGTCGTTGGTGCTCGGCTTTAACTTTCGAACAGGTAAGACACTTAGAATCGTATAAGGCAATGTCTCTCTTCATACCGGGCCACCAATAGGATGTACGTAGATTATGGTACATCTTGTCAGCACCAGGATGAATCGAGTACTTAGATTTGTGTGCCTCGTTCATAAGAGATCGCGAAGATTGTCGCGATCTGGTACCCAGATGCGATCACGACAGTAGAGCAGACCATCAGATTTTGAAGTGAGTAGGTCTTCAGAAGCTCCACGTATTTCTACAGACATGGTACCTTCGTTGATAGATGAGTACTGCGCTTCACGGATGCAATTGTGAAGATCGCTCGAGATATGAAAACAACGAATGTAATCTACATGAGTCTTACGACTAAGTGCATCGGCCACGACATTCGCCTTACCAGGGTGATAGCGAATCTCGCAGTCATAGTCATTAAGTAATTCCACCCAACGTCGCTGACGCATATTAAGCTCTTTTTGGTCAAAGATGTGTTGCAGGCTCTTATGGTCAGTGAAAACCACACACTTTGTATCGTATAGGTAGTGTCGCCAAATCTTTAACGCAAAAACAACTGCGCCCAGCTCGAGGTCGTGAGTAGTATAATTCTTCTCATGTATTTTGAGTTGACGAGAGGCATAAGCGATGACTTTGTCTCGTTGCATGAGAACACAACCAAGACCACGATTTGAGGCATCACAATACACCACGAAATCATCATTCCCATCAGGGAGAGCGAGAATAGGAGCGTTGCAAAGTAAGTCCTTGAGAGTCTGAAAGGATTCCTCTTGCTCAGGACCCCAAGCAAAAGGTTTCTCTTTTTGAGTCAACGAAGTGAGAGGGACGGCGATCTTTGAAAAATTCAAGATGAATCGGCGGTAATAACCCGCCAATCCTAAGAAGGAACGGATTTCAGAAGGTGACTTTGGCGCGGTCCAATTCTTCACAGCTTTGATTTTTTAAGGGTCAACGTGGATTCCTTTTTCACTAACAACGTGTCCAAGGAATTGGACTTCTTTAATCCAAAACTCGCATTTGGAGAACTTAGCGTATAAGCGTTCGACACGTAAGAGCTCGAGTATAAGACGAAGGTGACGTTCATGATCGGCTTGAGATTTAGAATAAATGAGAATATCATCAATGAAGACGATCACAAAACGATCCAAATAGGGCTTACAAACGCGGTTCATAAGATCCATGAACACAGCGGGTGCGTTGGTCAAGCCAAAAGGCATAACCACGAACTCGTAGTGCCCATAGCGAGTGCGAAAAGCGGTTTTGGGGATGTCCTCATCGAGAACACGAAGTTGGTGATAACCAGAACGAAGATCGATCTTGGAGAAACAGGTAGCTCCTTGAAGTTGATCAAAGAGATCGTTGATACGCGGAAGAGGGTAACGATTTTTTACGGTGAGTTTGTTAAGCTCACGATAATCGATGGACATGCGGAAAGAGCCATCCTTCTTTTTGACGAAGAGCACAGGAGCACCCCAAGGTGAGGTACTTGGACGAATGAAACCCTTATCGAGGAGTTCTTGAAGTTGCGTAGATAATTCTTGCATCTCAGAAGGTGCAAGACGATAAGGAGCTTTAGCAACGGGGGTCGCACCAGGTACGAGGTCAATACGAAAGTCAACAGATCGAGGTGGAGGAGGACCAGGTAAGTCTTCAGGAAAGACGTCAGGGAAGTCGCGCACCACTGGAACATCACTTAAACTCTTTCCCTTGCCCTTTTCTTCCACAACGTGGGCTAAAAAGGCAAAGTACTGTTTGCGTAAGTACTTGTTCGCTTGTGTGCAGGACATCAACTTCAGTCCTTTTGAAGGTCGGTCTCCATAGACGTGTAAAACATCACCAGATGGAAGGGGCAAACGAACGTATTTCTCGTGACAAGCGATTTCAGCATGGTTCTTTTGGAGCCAATCCATGCCTATGATGACGTCGAAACTACCCAATTGCATGGGTATGAGATCGATAGTAAAAACATGCTCGTTAAGAGTAAGACGACAATCGAGAAGAATGGAATCGACTAAGATGGACTTGCCATTTGCGACTTCAACGGAAAACGACTTAGGTAGCTTAGAGCGCATGCAATTTAACAATGATTCGAATTCTAAGGACACAAAGCTTTTGTCCGCACCAGTATCAAATAGTATAGAAGCATAAAGATGGTTAACAAGAAACGTACCGTTAACGACATCATTGTCGTTGCGCGCTTGATTTGCATTCAGGTTGAAAGCGCGTCCACGAGGAGGTTGTTGCTGCTCTTGATTCCATAGAGGGCATTGAGGGCGAAGATGATTGACGTCCCCACACTTGAAACAAGCTCTAGCGGGTCTTGCGTTTTGAGGAGCGGGTGGAGCTTGTTGCGCTTGCTGAGCTGGTGGTGCTTGTTGTTGTTGATAGTTGCGGCAAAAGGCGGTGTCATGTCCATAACGGTTGCAAATGCCACAACGACGACACCTGGCATTGGCGGGGTGATGGTAATTACAAGTGGCACACTTGGGGTGAATCCCAGTGTATGACTTCTGGGTATTATCAGGAGCAACAGGGTTTGGGTTAGCGGGAGGCACAATTGCGTTGCAAACGGGGTTAGATTGCTTTCGCTTCTTCCCCCTATTGCTACTCGACTGTTGGGTAATTTGGTTGGCTGGCTTGAATGAGACGGGGTTTGCGGCTTGCTTATCGCGAACGCGATTGTTGTTTAGGGAAGCGGCCAAACGGTAAACAGCTTCGATATTGTTGAGTTTGGCAGCCTCGATCGTATCGCGCATAGCAGAGGGTAACCCATTGATGTATTTACTTATCTTGCGCGCAGTGGTCATGACAAGGTGGGGGACAATGAAGCTAAGTTGTTTGAAACGGGTAGTGTAGGCTAGGTTCTCATCACCCACTTGCTTTAAAGCCCAAAATTCTTCCTCTAACTTTTGTTGCTCATGCGGGGGGCAAAACTCATCCATCATCAGGGCCTTAACTTCTTCCCATGCCAACGCATACGCCAGTTCGTTCGAGCGGATGTTCCTTTCGTTTGTCCACCATTCGAGAGCTCGGGCTTGGAATACCCCAGTCGCACTACGCGTTTTGAGCTCTTCGGGGCACTCGTTGTTGCTGAACGTGACCTCTATGCTATCGAACCACTCGAGCATGGCGGTCACCCCATCATTGCCAGTGAATGGTTTGGGGTTGCATGACGAAAAGTGCTTGAAGTTAAATGAAACGGGCTTGCGTGCTTCGACCTTAGAGTCGACGGAGGAGTTCGGAGTTTCGGAAGCTCGAATTTCGGTAACGACCTTTGGGACGATGCGCGCAATTTGATTGGCCATGAAGACCATCATCTTCTTCTTGGAGCGAGACTTTGACTTCTTAGACATTTTGGAGTGACGGGAAGACATCTAAGATTCAAAAGAACGAATAGGTGAGACTTGATCATAATGTTGGTTTAAGAAAATTGTTTGCATAAATTGATTTACATAGCATAAAGTGTCACATAGCATAAAAGGTTCAAATTAATTCACATAACATAAAGAGTTTAGACGTCTCATATAGCATAGTCATGAGTTCCACATAGCATAGCATGAATAAATGAAAGCATTGTAAATTTAGTTTGTTCACGAGGGATTATTATTGTTTGTGATTGCGATCAACGTGCGAAATGAGTAAACCAAAATTTGAAAAGAACGAACGTTCAAGTATAAAATCACATATAAATTGAGATTCATAAAAGAGAGGCTCAATAAAACATAGGATTGTTTCGGGTAGAGAAACGTCGACTATTCCAAAGTGGGTCGAAAGTCCTTTCGAATTAGAGAAAATGTGCTTTGGCCTATAGGTAAGATACTCTCGTCGAGAAGCGATTAACGGTATCTTACCCTTCCGGTTACTACACATCTCTAATCGATTGAAACAATCGGGACTTTGGCGAGATTAGAAATCGAGGAATGGGACTTAATCGACGAGGTGCGGGTTTCACCCCTAACTTGACGATTTCGTACCCTAAATGTGGTTGGTACTTGTCGGGTCAAAATAAAATTTCGACACTATGACAAGGGTCCACTAGAGTTGAAATGGAAATTACCATTAAGTTGTGGATTTCACTCCTAGCTTAATGGTGAAATTTCGTGCAAAATAGCTTAAGGTAGAATGAGAGTCGTTTACCAAATTGTGGGTTTCACGCCTATTTTGGTAAAGTTGTCTCGTTTGTGTTACAAGAGTATACAAATAAACAAAGTGTGTTCATGTCTACCTTAGGAAAGGCATATAAATTTAATCAATAAGAAGTATAGCTAGGAAGCATGCATGGTAGAGTACAAAGTTTTAAACAACAAATAAGAGGCAAAATTCCTAAAAACTATAGATTAGGGCAAAAGCATGGCAATTTTTCTTAATTCCCTATAGTTATGGCTCTGATACCAATCTGTCACACCCCAACCGATGGCGGAAACATCGAGATGAGACGAAGTGTGTATAGATTGCTAGAGACTTCATAACACTATGTGACAATATTTAATTAAATTCAAATTTCATTGCAAGTGCTAAATTGTCATACAATATTCAAAACAAAATACAACATTGTTCTAACAATTAACATAACATTAAAAGATAAACGATTTATAGGTGTGTATCTAGTCCACCCTATTCTTGTTTCATCTTTCATCATACTTCAACAATTTAACCTGCAATATGTATTAAAATAGAGTTTCAATGCAAAAGCAAAGGCGAGTATACAACTTTAACTACATAGCATAATAGAATAAAAACTCAAATCCAACATGATTCATAATATGTGATTACTAGTATGCAATTTTGGCGTACAATATGATCAAACCCGAGAATACAACGCATAAAATAGCCTAATCCCAAAAGTTTAGCGGGGTGGTAATGTTTAACTTAACAATACCCAAAAGTATAACGGGCGGGGCGTTAATCCTATAGCGCTATAATTGTTAAGGTGGGCGAGCAAAGTTAATGAGCATATAACGTTCCAAATCGTTCACATAGCATACGAGAATAACAAGTAAGTCACATTAGTTTCATGCTTGATCAAGGATTGAGTATGTTTAATTTAGTTTAAAAGTTGTTTGCATAGTTATACATGTTGCATCCCAAAGTGGAAAGGGGAAAAAGGATCGAGTATACTCACGGTGGTTGCAAGCTTTCCTACTTGAAATCCCGCGAGTGAGTTGGTGGATGGATTAGTTTGGAGCACCTAGTCCTTCTACACGAGGAAACATAGGTGTGTGAGTTTGGTATTTAACGGAAGATTATAAATTTCGAATTTTAGTATAACATAAACTATAATATTAAAATAATCATCTTTAACTTATAACTCTTATATGACACTATGTAACCACTAGGGTTATATTGTATTTCATGGGTAGTACACCCATTAGAATCATATCAAGGTTTAAAGTCTTAGATGATATTCTACTACTTTAACATATAAACACAAGTTCAACATTAAAGGTTCGAATGAGTATATATATATATATCTAGGTTACATATTATTTAGTCCAATAATTCATGTAGGAGGTAGAAGATTAGGATCTTCATTTAGGCACCTCGAGTTATCATGGAAGTCATGTATGGGGTAGGAAGAACAAGCTTCCGTTTAGGGACCCCTTGATGTTCACCACTTCACTTGATGTAAAAACAACCAAGGAGGGTCATGAACTAGGATTAGTACAATAATATAAACAACCTATCTAAAGAGAAATCATCAAATCATGTGAGGATTGTGTGTTTGGACAACCCAAGTTGTTCTATAATCACTCATTCATCAAGGTCTAAGCTTGACATGACTTGTGGGTTAAATACCCTAAACAAAACAGAAAACATTTGAGGTTTAACCTCTGATTTGTATGTCTCAATCATGTTTCTAACACTTAATCAACCATGGGATAGGTTGTAAGCATTAGTACATAAGTTTGAGATGTGTTAGACACAAGAATAATAAGTGTAAACAAGTTTTTGAATAACATAAAACGAAACAGAAAGTTTTGGTCCTTTTTAGGGCAATTCCAAGCATGATTTCTCCAAGGAAAAACCAAGGAATCAAACCCAAGGATTTACTAAAGAAGTAGAAAAAAGAATCAAGTGATTTGGAGTGAAAACAAGCAAGTTACACTCACTTTTGTTAAGATGTATGAATCTGTCCAAGAACTCTGATTTACAACAGATTGAGAGTGAATTTGTGTAGTGTAATGAGTTGTGAAAGTGTAAAATGGGTTGTAGAAGGTGTGTATTTATAGTGGAAGAGATTAGAGGTGATATTAAAGGGGATTGGGGGAGGTTAGAACTTAGGATTTCGTGCAACCAGCTGAAGAAAACACAAGTCTGTCGAAACAGGGGCCTAGCGTGACGCGAGGGGGCTTGGCGTCACGCAGCGCCTCATGTTTGAAAAGTTTCGTTTTGTTACACTTTAGTCCCTGTAGTTTATGTTTGAGTCCTTTTTGATGCCTTTTTGATAGTTTAGGGACTTGTTTGGACATAAAGGCATAGTATAAGGTGTAATCAAGCATGGCGATCATAACTAAAGTATATTTGAGCGTATAAGTGTCGCAATCAAGTATCGTTTACGTTCAAAATACGTTTCATGCATAAGTTTAGTTTAATTACAAGTTTAACACATAGTTTCCAAGAATATCGTTTAAGCATCCATTGATTTACCAAATCGAATGTACGAGCATATATAGAGTGTGTACAACATAAACGTAACAAAATACAAGTTTCATTAATGATCCAAGTCTCGGTTTTACAATGATTACAAAGAAAGAACGATTACAAGAATGCAAAGTTTCCAAAAATAGAAATGCGAACAAAACTTTCTATAAATAGAAAGTACAAAAGAGCCGGGCGTTACAGGATGGTAGTCCAGTCGGATGACTATTCGAGTGGATTGTTTCTTCCTATAAGAAAGATGTGTTTGTGTACGATGGCTTGTCTTTTGAAGTTTTCGTCGTAGCATTTTGAAAACAGTGAAGTATCTCTATCCTTCAAGTCGGTCGATCGGACGGTCTATCGTGCGGACAACAATCCGTTCGGATTGTCATCCGGTCGGACGGTAGTCCGGTCGGACGGCGACCTTAGTGATGAGGTTACTTAGTGGGAACAATTCATAGCAGAAGAGTCACTCGGTCGGATGTCCATTCGACCGGGTGGCAACCCTGTTAATGAACATGTTGAAAATTGTTTAAGCCTTTAAAGTCCTAGTATCTCATGATCCGAAGAGTAATCCGGTCGGATGGTAGTCCGATCGGATGGCAATTCGTTCGATACTCAAACTTCAGTTAGAGTTGATGGAGTGTGGGACCCAAGGTGTTTTCCGTCCGGGTGGCTTATCCGGTCGGGCAGTAATCCGGTCGGACAGCATTCCGTTCCGATTGTTCCGTTCGTCTTTCACTTGGTCGTTTTGGTCGTTTTATCGAGACGTTTTGACAACGTGTTAACCAACAGAATCCCATCTTGATACAAGTAACCTGCTCGACCAGGAATCACCCCAGTTCGGCCAGTTAACCGGTTCAGGACGGTTATTCTCGTTTAACCCGAAATCGGTGGTCTCGTGGGTAGAATCCGGATCTTGAGCTAGCACAACACTAAGAATGAGTAGGAGACTTGAACAAGGTCGGATCCTATCGGTTTTGAGTGTATTGAGTGTAAAAGAGTTGAAAGAAAGTTAGAAACCATCTCTCAATCCTTTTTCACTATGCTTAAGCTTAGATCTACGCGAGATCTTTGTGTATTTGTGTGGAAATCTATCAGATCTAAGTTATTCTTGGTGGATTGAGGCCAAAACAAGAAGTTCTTCAAGAACTCATGATGACATCATCCTAGAACACCTCAAATCTAGTGATTTCACGGTTAAAGGTTAAGATTTAAAAGATAGAAAGGTGTAGGAGTGCGTGTAGATCAAGAAAGTACAAGGTTTAGGACGAGATCTTACCTGATTTGAGAGAAATCGAAGAAAAGGTAAGCTGAGCGTGCTGGTCGGACAGAGGTTTCCAAAAGTAGAAAGAATGAAAGTGACACGGGTATTTATAGGATTCCAAAAGAGGAAAGGGCTGTCCGGTCGGATGGCACACCGCTCGGATGACTATCCGGTTGGATGACATCTCGGTCGGATGGCACCTGACACCCATGACCAAGTGGTTATCCGGTCGGATGGCTGTCCGGCCGGATGGCACTTGGTTTGTGTGTTTGACGCGACGATTTTTGCTGATTCGAGTTCGATTGCATTTCGAGTTTCGATTGATTTCCACAACATACAAAGTTAAACATGCACAAGTAACACATAAGGCACACACACACACACGTATAACATTAACTAAAATGCGTAGTTCGAGTTGCGGATTCGATGTCGATTTGGTTAGCATAGTTTGATTATCGTTTCGTTAACTTTATCGTATTGTTACTTCCTATAGTTCACAGTCGTAAGTCGATTAGATTGCGAATAACACACGTCGATGATTGTAATTATTAACACTTACTCCACATAATACAACTAAATTAAACACATAAAAGACATTAACTACAAGTCAGGTTGCGCGAAATCGGTCGTTGACTTTGACCTTGACTTTGACTTTGACTTCCGAAAACACGGGGTGTTACAGGCTTACATCTTCTTCATCTCACAACGCTTCTAGCGACTCTGCTACTGTGTTTCTTTCGTGTGAGAATGAGTAGGTCACAATGAATGAAGATGGTGATGTGTGTTTTGTAGCTGCTTCAGGAGGATCAACAAGAGCCAAGAGAACATCAGCTTCTAAGCAGAGTAGTGGTGTCAAGTCGATGCCTATGAGTGTTAAGTCTGCAGAATAGCATCTTGCTCTACTTGCTTCATTTGTTGCTTCATATGAAAACTATATTCAGGGGAAGATATCTGATCCTGCTACTTTAGATGAAGATTACGATCAGATTGACCCTGATGATCTTGAAGATATGGATTTGCAATGGCAAATGGCCATGATTACTAGACGAGTGAAGAGATTTATGAACCGAATTGGAAGGAAGTTTATAGGAAAGACGGTTGGTTTCGATAAGACCAAAGTGAGATGCTTCAACTGTCAAAGTTATGGGCATTTCGCTAGGGAATGTCAAAAACAAAAGCAGGAGACTTTGAGTCAGAGTTCAAACAATAGGAATGCATCAAACAACTCTAACTCGAGAGCGTTGATCTCTACAGCTAGAGAAGGTTCATATGACTAGAGTGTTCACTTGGAAAATGATGACAATGTCACTCAGGCATTCATGGCAGAGATAACGCGAGTTGATGATGGTGAAGCTACAGTAGATGATGCTGAAGTTGAGAAGAAAAGTGAAGCTGAGGTAGATAAGGCTGATCAGACAACAGATGCTGAAGAAGAAAAGCAAAAGTCTGACCATGAAAAGGAAGCTGAAGAAAAGGAAGCTGAATACAAAAGAGTGAAAGCTCAGTGATGTGTTGAAAAACACTGTCATTTACCCGTGTATTTTGTATATTATTTTGATAGTTTAGAGTCATTTTTATAATATTTAGACATATATTTTATTATTTATTATTATTACAGGTCAGGGTGTGAAAAGGAATGAAAAACGAGCTTAAACGATCAATGCACGAAGAATCAGGAAATATTAAACGAAGCTGAAGGACGAAAGGTTAAATCGCAATTAAAGAAAAGTTCTTTAAAAAAATAGTCCATATAACTCAAGGGGCTAAAATGCACATTTTATGAAACTTAAAATTAATTGAAAGATTGTATGCATGAATAGAATTCAACGTGAATTCTAAATTAGCGCAAAGGGCCCAGCAAAAAGAAAAAAAAAACCTACGGGGCATTACATTATTTTTGTGGTGGGCTATTATTTGTTGAAGTGTTATTGGACCCTAATGAAAAAAAGAAGGGTATTATATTAAGGAGGCGGCAACAACTTGAGGGATATATATATTTTCGAAAAAAAGGAGAGGACATCAGTTGACGGCAACAACGGATACAAGGAGACGAACAGAAGAAAAAGAGGCAGAATTCTGAAGTGGAGAAGAAGGAAGAGAAGGCTCGTGTTGAAGAACTTGGCATAAAGTTTATTGCTTTTGTTCGGTTAGACATCGTTTATTATTTTTGGGTCATTAAAACTTGATATATTAGACATGTTTGCTGAATTTTATAACTCTAAATTTATTTGTGCTTTGCTTTTGAACATGAGTAGCTAAACTTTTATGCTACCTAGGTCGTATTGATGAATACGTTGTGACTTGTAACTTTCGGTTTTGGATAATATAATTTTTGGTTTGATGTTTTGGTAAAATATCTTTGTGTTGTTGATGATAATGCGTATGAATGCTTATAGTAATCGGTTTACTTGATTGTTGCTTTGCGTTTTCTCTACGTTTGTTACTTTGGTAGTTTCAGATCTAGGGTTACACGTGATTTTCCATAGACTTTGTGTTAGTGGTATAATCTAGAGGTTTCTTGTCTTAGATAACCCTATAAGCAACCTTGTTAGTCTTTGAAATTAGTGTTTTGCCGCTCTTGAGACCGGGAGGAGATAGAGTGTCGGTTTGTCTAGTTCTTAGGTGTTGGGTAAAGGTGAGACCGGGAGGAGATCCTTACTTAGCTATCTTAGTTTTCCTTGCAAACTCGAGTTGTTATCATCAACCCTAGATTACCCCTTCATACTTTAGGGTGTGTTGTGATTAGCGAGACCGGGAGGTGAGCGAGTCATTTGGGTACCTTAGCATTCCCTAGTGAAGTGAGACCGGGAGGTGATCTGATCTAGTAACCGGTGATTTACACGTCTACTTTAGGATTGTCCGAGAGGTGTTAGTGAGACCGGGAGGTGATCTAGCAGTCTTTAGGGTTTTTTTTGAGTTAGTCGTATTTTTAGGAACCCGGTAGCCATTCCATTATCCAATTCCGAGAGTTGTAAGTTACGGGTAGGATTCTAGACCTAGGTAGCTGTTTTCTCCTAGCATTTGAGTTTTCCTTCAATTTCCTGAGTCTTCTGCTCTGTTTTATCTGAGTTTATTTATTTGCTTTATTTAGTAGTTAGTTAAAACCATTCTCTCAAACAAACAAATTATTAGGCTAGGGCTCGATAGAGTTTTAGTATCAAGAGTCGCTAGATTGTGTCCACGGTTCGATACTCGGACTTACTTGTTTTACTACTTACGACCGGTACACTTGCCGGTAGTGTGTGGTTTACAGGTTTTTCCAATTTTTAAAACTTGTTGAATTTAACTAAAACATATTCCACACATCACTCAGCTTGCGGCTCTCATGGCCAACCTTGACAAACAAACAGGAGAGGTAAAGTCTAATTCTGTGTGTTTAAAATGTCGTGAACTACAGGGTGAGGTAGACAGGTTGTCAACACAAAACCAAAGTCTAGTGGGCGAGATGTCTAACATTAAAGAATCTAACTTTTTTGCTAAAAGAAACGAATCTTTATACTTGAAGAAAATAAAAGGTTATGAAAGTAAAATTGAAGCGTTAACCTGCAAATTAAACGAAAAACTTCAAGTCATATACTTAGCTCATGAAATGATGGCTGAGAAAACAAAAGAGATTTCTGAAAAATGCAAAGAGTTGTCAGATGCACAACTCAAAATTGTTGAACTTGAAAAGAAATTAGGTCAATTCAGGGACTCTACTTTTGTTATGAAACATATGATGGGTGGGTTAAAGCAGAGTAATGACAAGACTAGTGTGGGATTCAAGGGCTTTAATGAAGTCCCACCTCCTCTTAGTCATGATTATTCTTTCTTGCCTGATGAAGATGAGCTCATGGACTTTGGGTCAACATCACCAAGTAGTTCCACATCAAGTCAAGGAAATATGTCTGAGAGTGATGATGCTAAGAAGGATAATAACAGCAAACCTGTTTTGAAAAAGAAAACTTCACATACTAAGAATAACAATCCAACTTTTGTTAAAAAGGTTAATTTTGTTCAAGGAAGTGACATGAAAAACGAAACAGCTGTTATTGAAAACGAATCTAATGTAGAGTTTGCTAAAAACAAGAATAAAGAAAATTCAGAAACTAAGCAAACTGAACCAAATTCTTCTAAGGCATCATCATCAAAACCTGAATCTAGTTCAAAGGCTTCAGATAAGAAGTCTTCAAAAAAGAGATCATGCTTCAAATGTCACACGAAAGGACATGTAGCTAGCTGTTGTCCTAACAAAAAGAATGAAGCACAAGTTAGTGAGAGGAAGAGAGAGAAGTCACCAGAGAATAGTGGTGATAAACAGGAGAAGGAGTCTAACTCTCCAAAGAAATCTGCTCCTAAGCAACCAGAGAATGTTGCTGTGGGTGTAGATAAGGCTGGAACAGGAACTCCACAAGTTCCACGTTTTCAAAGAAATCAACCAAGATTTCAGCCTAAATCTACACCAGGCAGATATGAGAGACCTAGAAGCAGTTCACCAAGAATGAACGATTATAATTCTAATAATTTCAGAAGTTAAGGTCAATATCAAAATCGATACCAAAATGATGGTGGTCGAACTTTTTATAACAATGGCTTTAGAAATTACAACAATAATGCTTCTTGGAATCAAAATTCAAGGTATCAAAATCAAAATTTCCAAAGGTCAAATAGTCCAAACACATATAGGAACCCTCAGGACCAAAGACCTAGTGGAAATCAAAATCAAATTCCATCAACAGGTCTGAGATCCAAGACTCCAATTAGGAGTAATGGATATTGGATGGATGTTCCAGTATTTGGTGAATTTGGACGACCCAAGACCATTAAGGCTTGGGTCCCCCAATCTAACTAATTTCTTGGTTGGTGTGTGTAGGAGCTGCTAAGGAGGATTATCAACTTATGGTATGTTGATAGTGGCTGCTCTAGGCACATGACGGGGGGATGTGAGATTGTTGATATATATATATATATATTAAATGATTTAAATTGAAGTTTACAGTGCTGAGTCGACACACTAGATAACCTGGCAGATCTTTATACTAAAGCATTTGACAGGGCTCGCTTTGAACATTTAGTCGAACTCAACGGGATGAGGAATCCTGAATAACTGGTTTTTCATAAGAATTTTGTAAATAGTTTACTGCTTTTCTTAAAAATAAAAAATACAAAAACATTAAAAAATCAAAAACATAAAAAAATAGAAAATAAAAAAATGAGTTATCACTGTGTGAAAAAGAAGAAATGATAGTACATCAACAAGTTAGACTGTCACACTGAAAATGAATTAAATTGCTTAAGTGTGATAGCAGCTTCATCATATGATGTACCAGTAGGCAAAAAGCATGAAATAATCAACTTACCAATGTAATATAAACTTAAATGAACTGAATATGAATGGGGAACACATCAGTGGTGTATGGTTTAATGACCTTAAATCTTGCGTTGATAGATTGCCAAAATCTGAGGTTTTGGGTCTTTATGCTGTTATTTCATCTGGGGATATCGGGGTTGTCCTTCTGCTGCATCCAGATACATGCTGACCTAGGCACAACCAGGATATCTTAAAAGAGCTAAAAATGCCAAAACCCTGAAAATGAAGAAGCTCTCATAGAGAGTCATTCAAATGTACAAAATGCATAAATCGTACCAAAAATGGTATTTGTCATAGCCCTCGTTAGATATTTTGGTCTCTTTGCTGTACGGAAGTACTGACCTGTTCACCAATTATCTAAACGTTGAAAACAAAACGGATGAATTCAGTATACTCACCTACTACGATGAATCTTTGTGCATACCTTGATCGCGAGGGTATATCCTGAAGTGGGACACACTAGTATATCAGTAATAAAATTACCTTAACGTATCATATGGTAATGGTACTTGAAATGTTCATGCATTTTGTTTAAGTGGACAAACATACTGGTAATCGTCTTGGACTGCTTTTCACGAAAAATTAAATAAAGAATTATCTAATAGTGTGAAACAGTTTGATTTTGCTGATATGATCTTCTTACCAGTGATTCTCACAAAAATACAGTGTTTATTGCTTTTGTATTTACTTGCTTTCAGAAAATATAAAAATACAAAAATAGTGTCATTTTCAGTTTAAAATTCTTAACGTACGGAAAACTGTTATTCTTGGAGGAATTGTTACTGATAGGGGGAGACGGTGTTGGAAAGTGAGTTCAAAATTTTAAAACATGCGGGTTATAGGGTGTGTGATTAAAAAGTTTTGCGTGTTGGTGATAAATTGAAAATGCTTAATCTGTGATACAGTTTAACTATCTCTTGAATAATAATAATTTATTTAACTTTGTTGAAAAATTCTTATGGTTTCTCGAGATGTTTGTTTTATAGTATACAGATTGAAGCGGTTTGTTGCTGAGAAGTTGCTGTGAAGATGAGAGTTTGATTGGATGCATGGTAGAATCTCCTTTCTACATTGCAGACAAAGTTGAAGAGTTTGAAGATTGTTGTGCAAATGCTGAACTGGAGTTTACTCAAGTGCTAACGTGTTGAAGATTTGGTGATTGGATGCATCATCTTAGGGGGAGTCTGTTGCTGACAGAAGCTGAAGCTATCCAAAGACCAAAGACAATGCAAGACTACATGAAGATTGCAAGAAGACTGAAGACAAAGTTATTTTATGAAGCTATTGTCAAGGGGGAGTTTGTTGGTGCATGTTTGTGACAACAGCTTAGATTTGGTCTTTGGATATCTTGTAATTAGTTAAATGATAAACAGTTAGCGGGTTTAGCTTTGTAATAGTTAGTTATAATGTTTGGGCTAACCAAACCCACACAATTGGGTGTATGGGGGCGAATTGGGCTTAGACAAATTCGCAGCCCATGAGGTTTTATCCTAGCCAAGTTGCAAACCTTGTGTTATATAAACAAGGTTAGGCTTTAGGGTTTAGAAAAATCAGCCAGAACAGTGTTTGTGAGGAATTTTCATGAGAGACATAGTCTTTGGACGAAATTTTGTGTGGTTAGGGATCTTGATTGATTGTAATTCAGTTGATTGATAATCAATAAAGATCCGGTTTGAAAGTGATTTCTGTTTCTACTCATTCTGTGATATTCTGATCAAGAGGATTCCGCACTCTTGATTAGATTGACAATTCAGTGAAAGATCCACACATCAAGGGGACCTACAAGATGTAATCGTGTAATTGTCAGGCCTCAGTTTCTTGCTGGGCCGTTTTCTTTATTTTTATAAAGAAGTTCTGCCGTTCAAAAAAAATATAAGAGGGAGAGAGAGCGCGACACGGTCGTACGGTTCCGGCAACTACAACCAGACCACAGATCGTTGGCCACCAGATATTTCGCATTCGAGGCTCGCGATTCACTATACAGGTTGGTAACCTTGATTTGTTCTTTCCACCGAATTAGTTAGGGTTTTCGTTCCTATCTTTTGCAATCAGTCAACCCATACGAGGCATTCTTCTTCTTTGAAGCACTAATCTATTTGGTTTGTATTTTTGTTTGCACACATTGAGTAGGTTAGGGTTTCCAAATAATCGTATTGAACCCTCATGTTGTGGTCGATTGTGAGTCACAGACTGAGCTTCGCCGTCTAAGTTCTTGAAGGCAAGGTACGCAATTTGTGTTTTTCCTGTGCGCCGAGGGTTTTAATGAATGCCTAAAGGTTTTTGATAATCTGGTTCTCATATTTCTGTGAAACTGATGTGGGTTTTTAGTTTGATTTGTGGATTGGATGTGATTGGGAGATGTTAGCTGGTATATATATATATTTTTTTATATTAGCTGGTAATCAGATAGTTAGCCGTGATATAACAGGCTGAAGAGGATAGTGTTTGGATGCGTTTTTGTTTTGCTGTAAATAATGAAAATCAGTTAGTTAGCTGTAATAAAACGGGCTGTAAAAGATAATGTTTAAATGTGCTTTTGCTATTTGAAGTTGTAATTAACAGTGAAACAGTTAGTTTGAGAGCATCAGAAATCCTGATCATTTAGGTAATTAGTTCATATAATGACCAAAAATGACATTCTTGAGAAAAAAAAGGTATATATGTTTCGTGTCTTTGAAAATAGGCAATTTTATGTTACCCTTTGATAATCAAGTGCAATATGAAACTAATTATTAGAAATTGATTATTTGCCTTTTAAAAATGGATGCAGAATATGTTAATTCTAACATTGAAAACTGATTTTTGTGACTACAAGTTAAAAACAAAGATAAGATAACTTTTTTTTCAAAATGCAAATCCAAACAAAACCTCTGATATAATCTTATGACTTTGTGTCCATTACCCCAGCTCAGTTGGTTGGTTGGCCGGTTGTCTCTATTGGAGGCGCCGGTTCGATCCCCAGCTGGTGCTGGGTATTGGATATCTCGGTGAGGGCTTGGCCTGGGGTTTTACCTGGGTTCGAGTCCGAGGGGGGGCACGGTTTTACCTATTCCACGGGGTTTCCGCGCATCAGGGGTGTGCTACGCTTTCTAGCGGTGGTCGAGTAGTCGGCCTTTGGACATAGCTCCGAAAGGGTGGGTTTACACGTGGAAAGTAGTTAGCCGTAAAAAAAAATCTTATGACTTTGTGATTGTAGGAAGAGTGTGAATTGGTGAAAATTGATATTCATCACCGTGTTCAAGGAGATGTGGTTCTTGAATGTGTACATGTGGATCATGTTAGGGAGGAAATTATATTTAGTATTTTAGTGTAATGTTTCACACAGCATTTGTGCGAAGTGGCGTACTCAATTTGAGTTGTGATGAAGTTGATGTTATGTGGGATGCAAGAGACCAGATGCAAAAGAACTTTAAAGCAAAGGTAGGCCTTTTTTTGGATGAATATATCCTTATATTTGTATCAGGTATGTTTTTTGGATGCTGATGCTCTACCATCTATAATCACCACAAAAGGAGAATTTGACGACAAGAATGGGATCGAAAGTCCTACACATGAAGAGTGTTTTAAGGTCGAAGAGATTTTTAGTAAGGCGGTTGATGAGCAAAAAATTAAGGTGGTGCTGAAAATGGTGATATAGTCTTGTAGGAAGGACCTGTACCAGAATCCGAAGTTGATGCATTTGAAGACTATGAACCAGATGATGGGAACAAAAAACCTGAAAACAGGATTTTAGTTTGGTATGAAGATGCACGGTGGTCGCAACAACGAAGCCCAGTGAGTAGAACCGGCCGCAACACGCCGGGTACTACTTCTAGTTATGTCTAAAAGCGATATAAAACTCGGGCTGACTTATATGTAGCAAGGTAGTTGGTTCCGTGTATCAAGTTGGTTCTTTGGTAATGTTGATATTAATGAAGAACCATTAGCGGGCGGACCCAATAATTATTTGCCGGGGGTACGAATGAGTGGTTCAAGCATATTTTCAAGGGGTGCGGTCAGGTTTTTTATCTAAAAAATACACTAATTTTTTTTAAGGGGTACGTCCGTCCGCCCACCTAAGATTATACCTGGGTCCGCCCCTGTGAAGAACACAATGTAAAAGAACTTGCGTTCAAAATAGATATTAAAATTTAAAGAAAAGTTAAGCATCTATATAAAACAGATAGAAAATTAATTATTATGGTTAGGTTAGAAGCCACATATCATGAGTTCACTCGCTTTACGTTGGATTGGAATCCATATACTAAGCCATGCTGGTATAAGCTGGATATATGCTTTTTTGGTTTCTAGTATTTGACAAGTTGACAACTATATATTAGGGCTATTGCCCGTTAGTATTATATATGGTATCATATATTCATTGTAATAATAAGGGATTATCTACGAGAGAGAATTCTTGTACGAAGTGTAGAAAATAAGCTCGATCTCCTAAGATCAATGATTCAAATACATGATTTTGAATAAAAAATACATATTGCTATAGTTTTCTTATAAAAAAATACACGATTTTGAATACTTATTACGTGATTACGTGATTTTGAATACCCAGCACATAACTACGTGATTTCGAATACCGATTACGTGATTTCATTATAGAATGTGAAACCACACTAAGTGATTACGTAATTACGTAACAATAGTTGACTATGTATTATTAAGTGACTACGTGATTTTAAATACCCATTTCGTTATTACGTGATTTCATTATAATATTTTATGTGAAACACACTGAGTGATTATGTTATAAGCATAATTGTAATAACATTAGTTATTACAAATCATATCGAATGTGTAATCAAGTAATGAATTTATCTTGAAAGTGTAATCACGTAATAGGTATTCAAAATCACGTAGTCATGTGCTGGGTATTCAAAATCACGTAACCACGTAATGCACTAATGTGTATTGAAAATTATGTAATTTTTTAAAGTAAACTATAGCAATAGACTGCTCAAATTAAAAAGAATGAAATGCTCATTAATACGGTGTAATTTAAAAAAATATATATTAACGTATGTTGAAGTTATAGCTGATTGAAAATCAATGGGGGATGTTGGTTCAAGTGAGAAAGGACTAAATTACCTTTCAAGCCAATGCCACTTGTCCTCCTATCAAACCTGCGTATGCTTCGTATGAAACTTCTTTGATGTACAGGATCCATTCTCTAATAGTAATAGCAATAAAAATAATAGTAAATACATTTATTCTAAGATAAAGATTAAGCATATCCATGCATATCTCTATTGAATTAGGTAGTGTTTAGTACGAAGGAATGAGAGGCGTAATGGAATGAACCATTACGAGAGAATGAAGAAAAAGGTGTTTGGTTGGTCAATAGAATTAAATCACCCATTACATAAGACATTTCATTCCCTCAAAATCATTATATCTGTCCCCCATGTTTTTTTTTTCATTTCATCCACACTTGTACCCTTCGTTAACAATAACACAACCCACCATCGTTGCCACCACCCACCACCGATACCACCACCCGCCACCACCGCCGCCGCTACCCATCCGCCACCGTTGCCACCAACCCACCGCCGCCTCCGCCGCCACCAACCACCATCGACGGCCACCACTGCCGCCGCCACCCACCACTCACCATCGTCGCCGCCACCCACCACCGCTGCCACCACCCACCGTAGTCGCCGCCATCCACAACCCGCCACCGCTTTCGTACCCACCAACTTCCACCCATCGCCGCCTCCGCCACCCACCCTTCGCCGCCACCATTGCCACTCATTGCCGCCGCCGCCGCCACCACCCACCACCACCACCACCACCGACCACTTCCACCACTCACCACCAATTTTATTCCTCAGGCTTTTCTTGCTTACAAAACAGTACCCGACAACAATTCATTCTATTCCCACATGTTAACCAAATAAAATATGGAATGATAATGATCCATTTCATTATTTCGTCAATTTCATTCACTCGCTTATTCCATTACCCCATACCAAAAAAATCCGTTTCTCATAGGAAAAAGAATTATGTCTCCGCCACTAAACCAGACCAGCCGGATTTTAAGGGAGCCACATGCTCCCACTCAACTCATCCCAAGCCCCTTCTGAATCCCTGGCATGAAAGCCCCTTGTATATTTATGCGTATTAGAATTAAAGAAGCCCATGATTAATCTATTAAATCTACTGAAGCGTGTGTTATATGAACGGCAAAGTTGTAATTTACAAGTATTTTTGTTATAATATACATATCAATACTTGCTGATTAATTGCTTTGCGACATACAAGTATAATCGGATCTAAGCTTGTTGCATATTCAGGCTTGTTTAGGTGAACTAGGTAAGACTAGTTAATGGCTTGAAAGTTGAAAGTACCAAAGCTTGGGGTTGTTGGGCCTTGGGCCCAAAACAATTGAATGTAGGGTTATTGGGTCGACCTTAAGTCTAATAAGCCAATGCTTGTCAAAAAAAAAAAAAAAAAAAGGTTATGCAAAACTTTATTCAAAGGGTGAATTGCATATTTCCAAAGCTTATAAATGGCATATTTACTCAATTAAAAATTTAAAGGGTTTTTTGCATATTTCCCCTTAAAAAACTTTGAAATTGCATGTATACCCGAGCAAAAAATTAAATTGCATATTTCCCCTCTATTAACCAGTAAAATTGCATATTTACCCATTTTAATTTAATTTATTAAAATTAAATTATAGAAAGACTATTTTACCCTTCATTTTACTAAACTTTAGAAAAATACATATTTACCTTATTTTTTACTAGTTTTTTTTTTTTTTGTCTTTGTTATGTGCCCAATTCCTTGGCTAATAATTATATGCATCAGAAGCTACTTTAAGGCGTACATGTGCATGGGAGTTGCATTATTTAATTATGCATAATATTTATTTTTACTAGTTAATTTGATTCTTTGGTTAAGAAAGAGTTAATCAAAGTAGTTGGTAATTTATGCACTATTTTAGTGGAACATGGGTTAAGGAGTAGTGGGTGGTTGAGTCTTGTTTCTATTTATATTTAGCTTTTGTAATTTGCTTCTTTTATGAATGAAAAATATTAGAGAGTTATCTCAAGTCTTGTTTCTTCCTAATTTCTTTTGAGCTTGATCCACTCAACGGATTATTTATCAACCAATTGGTACATATCAATTGGTATCAGAGCGGTCTTGATCCCCTCATGGACGCTCACGAATGGAACGAGTCGTTGGATCGAATCATATCAACGATTGCTGAGATGATCGATCTTCTCAAAAACGAGTCCCGGAGATGGGCAACTTCACCCATTTTTTCTACACCGCTACCGTCACCCGCTGCCGCATCACCACCACCAACTTCCGCTCCCGTACCTACACTTCCACCACCCGTTTCCGTCACCGCACCAACTGCATCAAAAAAAGCCTCAAAACCCGTACTACCAACACCGACATCCGCCTCAAAATCTGTCCCAAAACAGGCAGCCTCAACCATACCTTTAGTCATGCCAAAACCCACAATCACAATTCTTCGTACTCGGTTGAGGAAGGCTGGGAATTCATTGCCGGCAGAGAAGAACATGATGCCGGTCAAAGGTGTGGTAGAGAAACGTGAATGGCGACCACCGTGGCACTTCACTACGACTTATCCGAATGTCGTTGGACGCACCGAGTGGCGGCCGCCATGGCGCAACATCAAGTTCCTTCCGTGTTTATCCTTGAGGACAAGGATAGTTCGAGTGGGGTGGATTGTTATGTGCCCAATTCCTTGGCTAATAATTATATGCATCAGAAGCTACTTTAAGGCGTACATGTGCATGGGAGTTGCATTATTTAATTATGCATAACATTTATTTTTACTAGTTAATTTGTTTCTTTGGTTAAGAAAGAGTTAATCAAAGTAGTTGGTAATTTATGCACTATTTTAGTAGAACATGGGTTAAGGAGTAGTGGGTGGTTGAGTCTTGTTTCTATTTATATTTACCTTTTGTAATTTGTTTCTTTTATGAATGAGAGAGTTATCTCAAGTCTTGTTTCTTCCTAATTTCTTTTGAGCTTGATCCACTCAACGGATTATTTATTAAAACCGATTGGTACATATCATTCTTTTTCACTACTTTCATTTTTTTTTTCATTATTTTTCCTCACTATTTGCATTTTTTCCTGATTGAGTGGACATGGAGACACCATTAACTATGCTTTGCATATATCCCTTCCTGAACTAATAAAATTATAAATTTACCTATTTTGATTTATTCTAACAAATTTACATTATACAATGACTATTTTGACTATCGTTGAACTTCCCTAACCCCAAGAGCTGCCATGCCAAACCAAAGAATCAATGATGACTGAGAATTAACATAATCGAATTTGTAAATTTCAATAATTTAACAATACGAAACTCATTAACTGATTATAAACCAGTAGCAAAAAAAGTCAAATTAATTGAATAGAAATCTGGAATGAAAATCATATTTGTTTTCTACACTGCCTAAACTCGCGGGAATGAAAATCTGGAATTCGTTCGAAAAAAAAAAAGAAATATAAATCAGAAGAGATGAATGCTCTTACGGTAGGATCCGGCATTAGAAACGAACCTGATTCGGAACGGTGTGTGTTCTCCGGTGAGAGGGGAACCATAAAACCAAGAATTGATCCTCTAACGAACGTGATTCAGGGGTTAGTTCTCCAACAGTGGGTTTTGGAGAGAAGAAACTGAACAAACGAGAGATCTTTAAGTTTTGAAAAGGGTAATTTAGTCATTTTATTAAAGAGGGGGAAATATGCAACTTCAATTTAGGCTTGGGTATATATGCAAATTAGGTGTCTTTTAAGAGGAAATATGCAATTATCCCTAATTGAAAGAACTAAAAACACTTGTAAACCTTTTCAAAGAGGAAATATGCAATTATGATTGAAACAACTAAAAACACTTGTAAGCCTTTTCAAACTTTTTCAAATACCTTTTTCAGGTTCATGTGTCCAAAGCATAGTTACCTAAATCGCTGGGTTTGCCACGATCCACGTATTGGATCGTGGTGTACCCAATCGCAATTCGCAGTCGTACCGGCACGATGTGGTACATCGTTTCAGATTGAACTGGTTCGAAGTTCCAAATCGGTTGGGTACAACGATCTGCTTCTTGTTATTTTGCGATCCGAATTGATATGGTACCATGTTCCGATTCAACTGGTACGGCGTTCTAAATCGTTTTGGTACAACGATCCATGGCTAGTTTTAGGCGGGAATATGCTGAGTCAGTTTAAACAATGTGTCTAGGAAGAAGGTGAAGAAAGAAGGGGGAAGATGAAGAGCGGTTGCGTATGGGTGTGTTTTAGGTTTTTTGGGTTTAAATAAGTTTAGTTATTTCAACATTTAACCCCTCTATTTTTACTAGTTTACATTTAAACACTAAAACTTGTAGTTTTCTAGATAAAAAGTGTAAAAGTAGTTTGTGTATTTAAACATTTAACCCCCTCTATCTTCACTAGTTTACATTTGGTCCTTAGACTTATAAACTTATCTATACATATACATAAAAAGTAGTATAAATTAACATATTATATATATACATAACATTTAACCAAATTACATCATCAATTTCTACTCCTATTCAATTTCCATTTTTATCTTTAACCTTCAATGTTTATGTTTATGTTTGATAATTTGAATTTTGGAATTTCTGTTTTAATTTGTGTACACCGAACCAAACTCAATGGTACACTGTACCGGTTCGTACCGAAATGAACCTACCCCCCTCCGTACCGAAAACGTCACCACTAGCGAATCGCGTACCTGAACCACGTATCCGTACCGGAGCGAACGCCGAATTAGGTAACTATGGTCCAAAGTTTCTGGTCATTTAAACGTTTTCTAATACTTTTTTAAGGTTCATGTTTCCATGGTTTCTCTTCAAAACATTCCACCCCGGCCCATAGGCTTGTTGGATCGGTTTGGGTCCAAACTCCAAACAGTTTAAGATCGTTTGAATAATTGCTAAAAGTAGAGTATTGATCCAAATAAATATTGTAGATTATCTATACTATATTATAATGTATAAGAGGGACATTTTAAGATACCTGAAATATAAGAACTTTTTTTCTTTTAATTTATAAATACACCCCTAAAATGAGGATAAATTGGTCTTTTAAACAATAATTATATTTTAGTCCGTCATCTTATTACACTTAAATCCCTGAGATTTAACATAATTAAAGAGAATTAGTTACACTTTTCCCTCTCCATGACAAACTTATAATTCTTTTACGTATTTTTGTTATATCTTATAAACTATAATGTTTAAAAAAATTCCAAAAGTACTGTAACACCTCAAAAATTCACGTCCTATAATATGTTGACACGTGTCATAGGTTTGAACGTGTGAAAGAGTGTTCTAGAAGGACTAAAGTTGACAAACCTAGAAAGTATATGAATATAAGGGTTCAAATTGTCAACAAGGGATAAATATACTTTACAATAACCCTACATGATGCTCATACCTTCAAACGAATAAATCATGGATCATACGAAGCTAAATATGAAAGAAAGTGAGAGATTACAAACTACAGGGGTTAAATGTGTCAACATGTTTAAAGTATACCTCTGAGTGACCTTTTAGCAAACCCGAAGCTTTGTAACGGTAGATTATGCTCACTAGAATGCACGATATAAATTTCATAAAGTTTCGTTATCATATGAGAAAGTTATGATCAAATTCGTATGCGAGGGGTTAAAAGCGTCAACGATGAAGTTTATGACTTTTCGGGTGACAATAAAGTTAACTGAGGACTAAACAAAGTGGGTATATGTCTTGAAGCCCTTATACGTCAAATTGGAGGGTTCAAAATGCAAGAACTAAAGTCGAAACAAAGTCTTTAAGAGCCAAGGACCAAAGCATAAAAATAAAAAAATTGTATTTTGATCAGAAGGGGCGTCGCGCCACGCGAGGACCCTGGGGGGGGGGGGGTCTACGCGTGCCGCGAGGGGCTGTCTGCTCCGAAAACTTTGGGCTTTTGTCTGCCAATTCCATTCTAACCGACTTAAAACGATTTTCCACATCTTGGACGACCCCTAAACAACCCCTAGGCCCTTAGGGACATCTGGGAATGATCCATGGCCATTGCTAGGCTTGTGTGTCAATGATCAATGAGATTTTGAACACTATAAAAGGCCACAAGGTTGCAACATTGTGATCACACCTCATTTCTGCATTTCTGGAGCTTCCTGGAGCTTAAGAGCAGACCCAAGTCTTTCCTAATCGTGCGTAGGACATCAGTAAGTATGCCTAACCTTTCTTACTTAAGTTTTTGCTTAGTTTTAGCTTAAAAGTCAAACCGTCGTAATTACCGTTTGACTTAACGATTAATCATTGATGGTCCAGTGATTAGTCGAATTGAAAGTAGTTATAAGTTGGTAATTATGTGGGCAATAAACCCTTAAAAGGGCACCCTCTGATTTCCACTCTAACTAGTTCAAATGTCGGGTCAAACTTGTTATTAAAAAGTCAACAGAATGCTTAATTTCCAATTTATGCATAATTAGCAATGTAGAACCCATACAACCTGTTTGATCATTAATATAACTTGGTAATGAATGTAAGAACATGTCTAAACATGTTCAACCCGACAATTTTCAGTAGAGACCCGGTTCGGAACCGAAAGTCACATAATTTGACTTTTGCTTTGACTTTCAGTTCTGACCCGTTTAAGCATGTTTTAGAAATACCTTAGAGATTTAATAGGACTAGTTTACATGCTAGTATAACCCTCTATGATTATACACCATGGTTCATTAGTTATCCAATTAATATGCATGATTCCGTTAATTGCCTATATGTTGACCATTATACCCTTTTCACCATAAAACGTGATTTTTAAAAATGTAAAAGAGTAGAAACCTTAGTTACTGATTTATAAACTTGCACCCAAAATTTGACATCAGTTTGAGGTGTAAATTGAGAGTTATGCTCATTAGCGTAATTAGAAAGCTTTTTAGCGATTAAACGACATAATTAGCGTATAGCCTATTTAAACCTACTTTTTGATATCAAACTTATTACCCACTGATGTAATATATTATCTTGGGATTTTTGAAGATTTTTAATAAATTTTAGGCTGAGCATAACTTAGAGTATTAAGCTTAAGTCGGTAATTGTCGGTTTTGCCCTTTTGGGCTATAAAATGAGTTCTACATATCTTTTTGATCCCGAACCTTTTGTTACTGAAATTATATGATAAATAAATTATTTTAAACCTTCTGGAATAGTAAAAATATCAGCTTTCTATATAGAACCCGGAAACGGCTTCTAATCGCCTTTTTAAGCGTTTTTAACGCATAGTATGTACTAAAACCATTTTTAAACATACAAGGGTTGATACCTACTGATATTTTAGGTAAATTATAATATTTTAACAGTAAGAAAAAGTTGTTTAACTCAGACTTCAGTTTTGAGCTTTTCGGCTTATGTGAAATTACCAAAATGCCCTTACGGTGCATAGTTTGGTTATAATTGATAAATTTCACATATATGCATTACCCTACTGTTATAACCTACTAAATTAAGTATTTTTGCTGATGATATCAGACATGTGACTCAGGTTAATACTTAAACTCTTTTATAACCTTGTAAATGACCAAACTACCCCTACGGGGCATAGTTGGTGTTTAAATTCGTTTCGGGCATAATAAAAGATATCTTACTGATGTCACAACATATTTAAGGCATATTAACTTAGGAAACCTGTATATGGCTCTCATGATTACCCGTTACGCCTCTTGCACGTTCGGTTCGGTTTATGTAACTAGTTTGCATAAATTAGCCGAAACGGGTCAAACCTTATCGGTTTTATCTCAAAATTCAGAATGTGCTTAGATTAACCATATAAGGCAAGTCTTAAAACTTGTCGGGTCTGAATCACATTCTATTCCGGTCTTCGCTTAATCGTGCGTACGAACCGTATCTTTAAAACTAACCGGTCTAAGTTTAGGCTTAATATAAACCTTCGTTCCAGAATAGGAGGACCAGTAAAAGCTACTTGCATTTGCTGTTTGTGAATTATACTTGCAAAGGTAAATACTTTTAACTTATTTTCCCTATACGGGCTTGGGGTACGGTATATAAAATACCGCTTGGTCGGGCATTAAATCTTCCATCGTATGGTGGTTAATTGATATTTGATCGGCCCGTTTAATTTGTTTTGTTTGCTTAAAGCCTTTGGGAGGTTAATGACCATGTCCCGGATATCCTTGGCATCATTTTACGAAATGGCCACGACCTAAGCGTGGGGTGTAGGCGTACACCCGTCAGTGCATAAATAAATAATGTGGTGTGTCTATTGATCTTTAACCCGGCACGATCCGGGCTACTGAACGCATAAGGAACATGTAATCCTTTTACGAGTTTATATATTTAAATAATTATCCCAAGTTATAAAAATATTTATGCCACGTGCATCCAAATAAAATTTTAAATCATTTTTAAAATGAGTCAGTTGATTGTATTTACCAGTGTAAACTGACGTATTTTCCCAAAAAGATTAAATGCAGGTACTACTCGTAATAGGCTGGATTTCTCCTTAGCATCAATAGAAGTCTCGCAAGCTTAAGATGCCTAAAGTCTGTTGAACTACTGTTTCCTATTTATTTTTGATCCGTCTGTGGATAAAATTTCAACTGTTGTGATACTCGATATTACAATTTTATTCGGTTGAAATATATCTTTCATTTGCTTCCGCTGTGCATTTAAATATTGTGTTGTTTGACTATTATGTTGCCAACCACGTCACGATACTCCCCCACCGGGCCCACCGGTGAAACGTGGAAAGTCGGGGTGTGACAAGTACAGTGACGACCTACTCATTTTTGTAGATGTTTCGATAGTTGTCTTGTCAGTATTGACGTGTGGATTAAAAGGTACAAGTAGATGATGCCTTAGTGTACAAGTGATTAAAGCTCAACGTACTTAGTCATTATCCCAGAATGTTCAATAGCTACAGAATATCAAGCGATTAAATACCGTCAATTTAATCCTCTCATCTAGAATACACTTTAATCCCTCATCTTTAACAAAATTATATATAATTAGTGAGTAGTTACACTTTATCCTCTTATAAGAAACTAACCCCCTCCCGATTTTTAAAGGGTCATAACTTTTGGGTACGTTAATATTTTTTTATTTACACCATATAAACGAGTATTTTATTCTCTTTAATTTGAGTAGAGTTAATTTCCTGGATGGTCCCTATGGTTTCATGTTTTTTCACGTTTAGTCCCCACTTTTTGGAAATAGCAGGTATGCTCCCTATGGTTTGTCATTTTGTTACTCGGATAGTCCCCTGAGTAAATATCAGGGGACTATCCGAGTAACAAAATGACAAACCATAGGGAGCATACCTGCTATTTCCAAACTAACTGATATCTACTCAGGGACTATCCGAGTAACAAAATAACAAACCATAGGGAGCATACCTGCTATTTTCAAAAGGTGGGGACTAAACGTGAAAAAAACGTTAAACCACAGGGACCATCCGGGCAATTAACTCATTTGAGTATAATAGAGTTAAATGCCATTTTAGTCCCTGTGGTTTGGGCTATTTTGCCAGTTTAGTCCAAAGATTTTATTTTTCACTTGTGGATCCAAAAAGGTTTCACCGTTACCATTTTAGTCCACTGGGTTACCTTCATCAATTATTTATGTTAACGAGAAAGGCAATTCGGTCATTTTATATGACCAAAATTAACTAAATGAAACCATTCGTATTTTCATATATTTATAGCTTTTATACATTCAGTTCATATATTTCATATATTTCATATTTATACCCCCATTTTATGTGTTTATACCTCAATTTCATGTACCTATACATCCATTTCATGTATGTCTAATTAAAAGTTTTAGCCGAAGTTTGGTTTTGGCTATTAACCTAAATTAAATGAATCAAACCAAAAACCGTCAATCTAACTGAATAAACCAACCCGATTAACTGAAAACAGATCGGTTAATAAAATAAATTAATCGATGATCTCGATTTCGGTTGAGGATAATAATCCAACCAACCGAACAATGCACACCTTGGCAATGTCTGTGTTTCCCACCGCATCCCGCGCTATTATTGGTTATTAACAAAAATCGGTTATCGGTGAGAAATAACTAAATTGTTAACCTAAACCAAACAAAAAATAGACGAAACCGAACTGAAATCAACCAAAAACTGAGTTAACTAAAAACTAAAAATTGAATTAACCAAAAACCGGTATCATATTTTTTTGTACTCTCGTTTTGTCACACCCTGACTTTTGCGGAAGCGTGATTATATGTGACTTGCTTAATATCATTGCATTCAACCATAACAAACAACTATATGATAAAACCCAAGATGTTCATCCATAAATAAGTTTCAAAGCATTACAAACGACATTGTTTTCAAATCCCAAACACAGAATTCATGTTCAAAATACAACACCAACAAAGTTTTAAGTTCCATAAGAACTTGACAAAAGACGCTAACAAACTAGGCTTTGAGCCATGTATCTTATACAAGATAAAATACACAACCCAAACCTTTCGACTTCGGATGACATCTTTTATTAAGGAAATGACTTGAAAACTCCAACGCCTGCCAGATCCATACTCAGTTTCCTGAAATACATGTAGTTTGAAAACATCAACAAAAGTTGAGCGAGTTTATGTGTTTTGTATGTGTGCACGAATAAACCTTTGTAATCATTGTAAGTATGTATGTGTTTGTCAAATCCCGGTATGAAAGCAAACAAGGAAACAGATCGATTAATGGCTTGCAAGGCCATTAATATGTGTGACGTGATGTAGGAAGGGTCAATCCTAGTAGATTTTGTACCGGGCCTCCGGCTGTAAGACATAGTCACCTCATGGGCCAAATCCCGGTTGTCACACCCCCAAAATACCACGTGCGGAAACCCTGCGGGACGTGTGACGTACCAGGATCTAGCCACCAATCACATTGAACTCATAACAATATTTTAAATAAAAACTTTCATTTAAGAACATAAAGTATTACAAACGTTAAACATAATCCTTCGTATACAGCGGAAACATAAATCACTTGTTAAGCGTTTCGTAAACCACGTGTTCAAAAACCATTAGACTTGCATTGCGATTCCGTAAATCTCGACCCATGACCACTCCAGCCTTCCAGACAGCAAGTTCCATAATATAAACCTACAAACCTGCAAGCATGCAGACAAGTGTGTCAGACGACGCTGGTGAGTTCAAAGTTTTGTTAACGTGTTTAGATACCAGTTACCAGATTAAAACGTTTCACAGATTTGATGTTGTAATAACTCGTTTACCGCTGATGGCTTAAAGTTGTTTTGCCCAAACCCCATTGCCTCTATCAAAGCAATGGTCAAGACTGGGATCATTAGTTCACTCCCGACCTCCCCGGTGCGGTGTGAGGTTGCCAAACCTAAATAACGTTATTAACTAATACCCCGTTGCCTCCCCGGTAACAATCGGTAAGATGGGACTTGATTGATAGATATACGAGTATTAACAAACATCCCAATAACCCAGCATTCCTCCCCGGAACGTTTACCAGATGTCCCTCCCCGGGATGCATGCTTGGAAAAGAGCAGTGAACTCACCTTAGATTTGCTCAGTATGTTTTGTTACATTACCCGTTCCCAGTTGGTCAACCAAACCCTACTGTGGTTACCACGAGTAATCAGTTTCACAATCACGTATCCAAAATACGTATCACATAGTAAGCATTTAGGTTTCATGCACGTCTATAATCACAAGTTCTTGTTTCCAACAAGGGTTACTAGCAACGTCAGTAATAGTTTGCAGCTATTACCGGGTCAGTGTACAGCACGTATCATACATTCAGTTCTCATCTAACATTCACACTCTATGAGCATATCACACCATGATATTTCACAGTTCACATATACGTTTCACAGCAGTACTTAACAGTTTAAGTGTACCATTCATGACAACCACACCATGTTTTTCTCAGTCAATATGTACATTCTTAACAGGTAATAACAGACTTTCATTATTCAACTATCCTATTTGTGACAGTTTCATGTAACCTCATACACATCACATGGTTCATTTAACATCATACAGTTCATGCAATTTATGCTCCTCGGCGAAGCACCAAGATTCGTCACAAGAGATGGCGAAACCCCTTTAGTGTTTCGTCGAGGTTGCTTATGGAGAAACTCCCATAAGTTTCGTCGAGGTCAGTTACGTCGAGGAGGTCAGTTACCCATTTCAGCAAACAGTTTCCAATATTATTCAAGCCGATCAAACCATCTAATCAACAACATAAATCGATAATCCTGTTGTTATCAACAATATTCATCACGATCATAGATTGAGTACATAATAACATGATTATGTTGAACATTAGGGTTCATACAAACCCAAACCTTATCAGGTAACATCCTATTCATGATAACAGATAACCTTTTCTCGTTGCTTATCATTTGTTTATACTCAAACAACCCTAAATTATTCATTAACATAAAGCACCTGTTTCTAAATCGATCATATGGTTCAATATGACCGATTATTCTTTGATATCACAACTAGCATATAAATCCACACATTAACAGCAATCATATAGTCACATAAAACCCAAGATCAGCGACATACTTAACAATACATTCCATGCAATCACTCGTAGTCTGATGGAAACGAAATCGTTATGAATATACTTACCGACGATGTATGAACTAAGCACCAAAGGATAGGTTCCAAAGAATAAGAGACTTCGAAGGGGGGGGGGGGGGAGGGTCTGCCGTCGTGTTTACAAAGAGGAGTAGGGTTTCTTTGTTTACGTAACAGTTTTAAACACAAGGGTATGGGCCGCAAATATCCTGGGCCGAAGCCCATTTGGCAATAAGTTTCGTCGAGTAGATGCCGACGAAACCCCATAGAGTTTCGTCGAGTAGATGGTCAGTTTCATCGGACATGTGACCTCAACTATGTTTCGTCATCCACTATGTTTCGTCGGGTAAGGTATCAACTATGTTTCGTCGAGTAAGGTGTTATAATAACTAGTCCTAGGTTATAATACCAACTAGACGTAACACATCTATAATAACAATCTCATACAACAAAACTATATTAACAATCACAACCTTAATGCAGCAATCATACACATGTTATAACGCAAGCAAATTATGAAAACTGAATTGCAAGTAAGTGACGTGTCGAGGAAAGACTCTGAAAACTCGGGTTGTCACATCATCCCCAACTTGAAAGAAATTTTGTCCCGAAATTTGACAAGTACTGCTAAAGTGACACGGTAAACCAAAAGGGATGCAATGTTAGGTCAGGATGACTGTGGGTTTTCCTCGGGTGCCACATCATCCCCAACTTGAAAGGGAATTTCGTCCCGAAATTCGCCAATGTCATCAGAAGTAGATTAAGCTATTTGAATAATCGAGGGTAATAGAGCATCATCTGATCTTTGCGTTCCCACATGGACTCCAGTCCACGTCCTGAGTTCCAACAACTTTTGTGATTAGAATCCGAGTGTGCCTACGGACCTTATCCTCCTAGCCCATGATCCCAGTTGGTTCCTCAACAGTTTGCAACTTAATATCAATCTATGATTCTTGCATGGGCACCACGAGTGTTTTATCAGCCAAACACTTCCTTGGATTCGAGGCGTGAACGTTATCGCAAACGTTATCCAATTCGCTAGGTAACTCGAGTTGGTGAATCACGTCACCGATTCGTTCCAGAACTCCAATGTCCCAGCGTATCGTAACTAAGGCTGCCACGTCGTCTATAGCGTACCCCACCCTGGGAGGGTGGGACTTTTGATTATGACACGTTCGCGTACAGCGAAATCCTAGTGCTTCCTAAGCTTATCAGCTTTCGTGACAGTCACGCGTTGCCGTCAAACAATTTCCGATCCAAGCAATCTTTAAGAGTTTCGAGTACAAGTCCTGGATCTGTGATTAGGTTGTCACCCACGTTAGCCCAACACGGATGGCATTATTGTCCACGCAGTGCCTCAAACAGAGCTGTCTAAATACCAATACGGTGACTAATGCAGGATAGTTCGTTTACTCAGACCGCTCATTCTACGGTGATAAGCAGTACTCATGTCTAGATGTGAGCCAAGGGTGTGCGTATTGCCTGCCTTAAATCAGGTATAGCTCAAAATCAAAGGTAACAGGAGTTGGCACCTCGTGCCTATAAGCCGTCTCTTCCAGAGGAATATTCACAAGCCGAGAAGACTCGTCAGTTCCCTTGACTGCAGGACGGTGCGCTGGTTACATGCGGCGATCAACGATCATCCATGTGTTACTGTTTCCGTTTCGAGTTGCAAGTAGACTAGTGACGTAATTCATAGCAGCCTGCTCCCATCTTCCATATGGGTGTTGCCGGTTTCTGATACTTCGCCTTGACTTTCCCACAAATCAACGTCATACACATACATTGCTAGGCGGGTTTTCATGCCCAATCATTAGTACAAGATTTACAGATCCAGACATCTTTCTTCAAAACCGGGATGATTAGAATTTCGAAGCCGGTGTGCTTTGCTCAACACAGTTTCCCTACCGTTGCCGTGAAATGAGATTCACATTCGTTCCAAGAGGTGGTGAATATCGTCCAACTTGCCAAAGTTGCTCCTCCATGCCTCGCATGGACTCAACTTGAAAATTCTCCCCCGTTAGTTCTTCAATTTGAACAGAACGAGTCTGATCAGGTAAGTTAGAGTCGATAGTGAGCTGCAAAGCTCATACACGTTCAAGTTCGACAGTCATAATCCTCCCAAAAGTTCCATCCAACGATGGCATTTAGTGATTTAGCTCTTTCGAAACCAGGGTACACGGGAGGCCCTTGTGATCGGTCTAAGTAACTCGTTTGGTACCGTCCAAGTAATGCCTCCAAGTAAATCCAAAGACCACGGTTTCCACCGCCGGTTGTGTGTCGTGCAGTTCCTCTTTGTAACTCCATTACGTAGGTCATCACTCTCTCGTGTTGCGTCGACGTGTAACTGGGACTCTGATTCGAGCCATGATGATATACCACTGAATCACCCGCGCCCTCGGGTAAAAACGATGCTCAGTGCATTGCGGAGTTGGGATTCGAAAGCTGCAAAGACGTCCTCCTGTTCTGTCTTTCACGAACACAGCACCCGGCTGTGCTAAAGAGATTTAAGCTACGCGACCTTCGAAATTCCTGTGATTAATCTGCGATAATATCAAGCGGAACCAAGAAATCGCTGTATCCTCGAAGGACTCTTTGGTGTCGATTAGTTTCCAACCAAAACGGGTCTTAGCGAGATCCACGTGCATCCCACTTCGTTGATTATATGACCCAAAAAGGTACCTCTCGAATCCAGAAGTTACATTTATCAAAACTTCGTGCGATGTGGCTCCTCCCTCAGGAGCTCTCAAATAAGATACAAAGCTGTCCATGATGTTCTTTTCTCTTGGAAAGGATTCAAAATGTCACCCAATAGCATGGTCGGTTCACATGATCCATAAAGCTGCTGGTGTGATGATTACCCAAAGGTCATGGAATACAAAGTCGTATGTCCGAATTGCGTCTGGTAAGCTGCTTTAAGAACATTCTCCCCTTGGACTTCCACCTGATAATAGTTCGCTCGCATATTAATCCTCGAATGAAAGCTCGTCCCTTGCAACTAACCAACAGGTTGTAAATACATGGTCGAGGCAAACGGTTCTCAACTGTCGTCTCGATGAGTCCTCGATAATCGGTACACACACACAAAAAGGCTTATCTTCACGGATATAACTGGGGCTTCCCAAAGCGAGAATTAGGTCCGACAAAACTCCTGTCCAACAGTTCTCGTCGTAGCTTATACAGTTCTTGCAACCCTCCTGGTGCAAGACGGTAAGAGTACGAGTATTCGGAGCTGCCTCTGGCGTGAGATCAACTGAGATTCCAACTAACAGTTGTGGTAGTAAACCTGAAAGTTCCTCGAATAGCACACCGAGATGAGTCACAAACAATTGGTGAATCCTCGATCCTATTTTCCTTAGCCTTATCATCAGAAATGGTTGCTAACATAGCGGGGTCATCCCTCCGTAGACACTTTTGGGCCCTCATAGATGGAATGGCGCTAATCCTTGCACCCCTCTGACGCTAGGGAGAAGGATACGCAAAACTACCTTCTTACAGGGTATATCTGCGCGATATCTGAATGACCAATCCACCCTAACTACTACATCAAAACTGTCAAGGGTAGTAGAAGGAAGGTCGACGTCGAATACTTGTCCCACAAGGTCGAGTTTGCATCCCAACAATCATATGGGGTTTTAGTTGACTTGCCATCAGCCAATTCCACAGCAGGTTCGGTTTCAAGAAGCATCAGAGTTAAGAAAAACAGTGACGAAGCGATTAGTTACTAAGAACGTATAGGCCACCATGTTGTTATAATTCTGGCATCGCCCACGCCAATCCTAAATGCCCTGCATGAGTACCACATCCAGTGTTGTTGCTACTGCTACTAGAATTCCCTAAACTGTCATTGCTCCCAGGGTTGTTGGCGTCTTGCTTTAACATCGGCCATTCCCTGTTGAAGCCACTATCATTTCCATTCCGAAAGTCATGATCTGCGAGTATCTTGCTGTCATCGTGAGTGTTGCTTCTAATGTCATTGCTCGAAACGGAGTCCTGCGATCTTTCACCAACAATGCCCATCCTTTCCCATTCTGTGCCACGTTCTATGGTGCCACTCATTGTGCTGGCAGTTACACATTCCACATCATGGTCAATTGTCATCGTTTATGTCCCGATTGATTCGTAAAAGTCGGTTCCCATAAGTCGTTGACTAGAGTTAAGGATTCGTTTGGAGTCAAATCGCTGATGTTCGTTGCCGATAGCTAGGGTCATTCAAATGCTGAAGTCGGTAAAGTATTACGCTCATCTTCTTGTCCATCGATCTTGCAAGTTGTTTGAGTGATTCACGGTATGTTACGAGAGTGTTGCAGAAGTGATCGCACTCCGAGATTTATGGCGTCAATACGTTGAGTTCCAGCAAACGAAGATAAGTGTGAAGAGTATATACCAATCATCCAACGATGCGACATCCAACTCAGGGACGTTCGTGCAAGAACCTAATGTTCTACACAGTTCGCTAGGCGTTCAGATGGGTGTTCAGGTAATACTCGATAGCTTCGAGATTCGTAATGATTCAGAAAGAAGTGAAAAGGTTACATTCGAGTAGGAGACAATAACTACTATGACTCCTATAGACTTGTTACGTTTCACACTGATCAAATAACCGAGCGGAACCCCTTCTTCACTTGTTAAGCCTCGCTGGGACTCACATGCACCCCACATTATTATTATGTGTGCACCTACAATAATATTGTGATTTGCATGCTCATCTCAGCTCCTCCTAACTCATGTCGAATGGTTCCTTAAATTCGAGTAGCAAACAAGGAGCATCAATAGACGTAAGTCATGAATGTTTAGGGAAATACCACCCTATCAGTCACATAACACATGCAAGTAATACATGATTTCATACTAGTGTGCTAAACGTGTAATCACATGCCATATCATACGTAAGTGTTCACTAGTTACGTCGTACAATGAGTATACGAGAGACGAACCTTGCAGTCTGGAGCTGAGTGTCATGGTCGCCTTCTGAACTGTTCGGTTATAGTCTGGTTTTATAAAAACGTTTTAAAACCAAGTTCACTATAACCAGTAGCTCTGATACCAAACTGTCACACCCCCAAAATACCACGTGCGGAAACCCCGCGGGACGTGTGACATACCAGGATCTAGCCACCAATCACATTGAACTCATAACAATATTTTAAATAAAAACTTTCATTTAATAACATAAAGTATTAAAAACGTTAAACATAATCCTTCGTATACAGCGGAAGCATAAATCACTTGTTAAGCGTTTCGTAAACCACGTGTTCAAAAACCATTAGAGTTGCATTGCGATTCCATGAATCTCGACCCATGACCACTCCAGCCTTCCAGACAGCAAGTTCCCTGATATAAACCTACAGACCTGCAAGCATGCAGACAAGTGTGTCAGACGATGCTGGTGAGTTCAAAGTTTTGTTAACGTGTTTAGATACGAGTTACCAGATTAAAACGTTTCACAGATTTGATGTTGTAATAACTCGTTTACCGCTGATGGCTTAAAGTTGTTTTGCCCAAACCCATTGCCTCTATCAAAGCAATGGTCAAGACTGGGATCATTAGTTCACTCCCGACCTCCCCGGTGCGGTGTGAGGTTGCCAAACCTAAATAGCGCTATTAACTAATACCCCGTTGCCTCCCCGACAACAATCGGTAAGATGGGACTTGATTGATAGATATGCGAGTATTAACAAACATCCCAATAACCCAACATTCCTCCCCGGAACGTTTACCAGATGTCCCTCCCCGGGACGCATGCTTGGAAAAGAGCAGTGAACTCACCTTAGATTTGCTCGGTATGTTTCGTTACATTACCCGTTCCCAGTTGGTCAACCAAACCCTACTGTGGTTACCACAAGTAATCAGTTTCACAATCACGTATCTAAAACACGTATCACATAGTAAGCATTTAGGTTTCATGCACGTCTATAATCACAAGTTCTTGTTTCCAACAAGGGTTACTAGCAACGTCAATCACAGTTTGCAGCTATTACCGGGTCAACGTACAGCACGTATCATACATTCAGTTCTCATCTAACATTCACACTCTATGAGCATATCACACAATGGTATTTCACAGTTCACATATACGTTTCACAGCAGTACTTAACATTTTAAGTGTACCATTCATGACAACCAAACCATGTTTTTCCCAGTCAATATGTACATTCTTAACAGGTAATAACAGACTTTCATTATTCAACTATCCTATTTGCGACAGTTTCATGTAACCTCATACACATCACATGGTTCATTTAACATCATACAGTTCATGCAATTTATGCTCCTCGGCGAAACACCATGATTCGTCACAAGAGATGGCGAAACCCCTCTAGTGTTTCGTCGAGGTTGCTTATGGCGAAACTCCCATAAGTTTCGTCGAGGGCAGTTACGTCGAGGAGGTCAGTTACGCATTTCAGCAAAAAGTTTCCAATATTATTCAAGCCGACCAAACCATCTAATCAATAACATAAATCGCTAATCCTGTTGTTATCATCAATATTCATCACGATCATAGATTGAGTACATAATTCCGAAACATAATAACATGATTATGTTGAACATTAGGGTTCATACAAACCCAAACCTAATCAGGTAACATCCTATTCATGATAACAGGTAACCTTTTCTCGTTGCTTATCATTTGTTTATACTCATACAACCCTAAATTATTCATTAACATAAAGCACCTGTTTCTAAATCGACCATATGGTTCGATATGACCGATTATTCTTTGATATCACAACTAGCATATAAATCCACACATTAACAGCAATCATATAGTCACATAAAACCCAAGATCAGCGACATACTTAACAATACATTCCATGCAATCACTCGTAGTCTGATGGAAACGAAATCGTTATGAATATACTTACCCGACAATGTATGAACTAAGCACCAAAGGATAGGTTCCAAAGAATAAGAGACTTCGAAGGGGGGGGGGGGAGGGTTTGCCACTGCCGTCGTGTTTACAAAGAGGAGTAGGGTTTCTTTGTTTACTTAACAGTTTTAAACACAAGGGTATGGGCCGCAACTATCCTGGGCCGAAGCCCATTTGGCAATAAGTTTCATCGAGTAGATGCCGACGAAACCCCATAGAGTTTCGTCTAGTAGATGGTCAGTTTCGTCGGACATGTGACCTCAACTATGTTTCGTCATCCACTATGTTTCGTCGGGTAAGGTATCAACTATGTTTCATCGAGTAAGGTGTTATAATAACTAGTCCTAGGTTATAATACCAACTACACGTAACACATCTATAATAACAATCTCATACAACAAAACTATATTAACAATCACAACCTTAATGCAGCAATCATACACATGTTACAACGCAAGAAAATTACGAAAACTGAATTGCAAATAAGTGACGTGTCGAGGAAAGACTCTGAAAACTCGGGTTGTCACACCGGTCCTCATGGGTGGGGCTCGGTACACCCAAATAGATCTATCACTCATGTCCCTCGGTCCTACTACGAGGAAATGGTCTTAAGCATTGTACCCACCACTCACATGATCTAGCAGTACATTCCTTAGCTAACCATACCATATGTAAACGTTTGTAAACAATTTGTAACATGTACTTCACCCCCGAAGTTATAAAACCGAAAACAGTTAAAAGAATAGGGGGACATGAACTCACAGTCTTGCGTCTTGAATCCGATGTAACCCAAAGCTGCTATTTGTGTGCACGACTACCTACAACGTACTACGGTTTATTAGACGGGTGGGTCGTGCCTTGACTTAGTCTTAATTAGTGTCCTTGAGTTACGTTTCATTGTGTCATCAATATTGTTCCAAGTTATAATTATTTGTTAAAATAATAAATATTTTAACTTAAATTATATTCATTAATTATTGGAATATTAGTTAAAATAATATATTTTAACTTGACACTTATGTGTATTCGTACATGTATATCCTTCCCAATGATGGGTGTATTCATACTTATATTCTTAATCTTGTGTATTCTTGCCAAGTATCGTTGGCATATTCCGGTGTACATTTATACGTACGATAATACGTATTTCCTTGTAATTATTAATTATTCTTATACTTGACTTTCGTATTTATCTTTCCGGAATAATATTGCTAATAAAAGTTCACCAATATATATTCTCAAAATACATATGTTAAGAAATCTTACATAGAAAAATTATTTATAATTTTTCCCTTGGCAAAAATATTTGTATTTTCATATAAGTCTAAAAAATAATATATTTTCAAGATTATCTCTAGTAAATATTTATAAATCCATTTTGCACCCAACAATAATATATGCTAAGTTTATTTAAGAAAATATATATTTTCTCTCAAAATAATATATCTTCCAATAATTTCAAGAAATATATATATGTTTTCTTTTCAAAAAATAATGTATTTTCTTCTTGTAAAAAATATGATATAATCTTGTAGTAATTGTAAAAGTAATATTTTTGTTCTCTTGGTGTCCAAAATACCATTTACCAAAATATACTCATGAATTAAATTCCGGAATATTTTTGTAAGTTATATTCCTTGTTCGGTTTCTCTAAAATTTTGGGTGTAAATTGTATATTTATTTCTTGGGATTTTGGTAATATTTTGTATTGTAATTTCTTGGTATTTTGGTGAGTTATATTATTTCAAGCCCTAAAATAATATAACTAATACACATAATATACAAATAATCTCACACATGGTGACATCTAAATATATATTTTTCTAAATACATATTTAGTCACTTTTATTATCAAAAACCAACCTCCAATAGTTATGATTTTTGTAACAAAAATTATGGCAAGCTTTGTATGACAATTCATGGTTTAAAATATACTCCCCTTAAAAATGGAGGTTTCCATGCTTTCAAAGCATATCATTTTCTTTTATAAATCATCACAATCAACAACAAATCAAATATTACTTACTAAGTGCCAAAAATCAAGTATTAATCACTACTTCATGAACTTGAAAGTTTACAAAAATTTGTAGTAACTTACTAGTGTGTTTAGTAAGCTTAGTTACCCTTTAAAGTGTGTTTGTTTATTTAAAATCATCATCCTTGAAGGATTTAGATGTTTACAACTTGTAAATCATTTTTCTAAAAATGTTTCTTCTTGAGTTTTTCTTGTTAAATATATATTTCTACACTTGATTAACCACAAAAAATGTGGTTAATTTCTTTAAGAACCAAGCTTATATAAATCTTGTATTTTTAACTTGGTTTCTTGAAAAATATTCCTCGTAATCATATGTTTACAAGACTCACATCATACTTTGATCATCATACTTCAAGAAAAACATTAGATCTTTCAAGTTCATGTTGTAACATAAGGATGATCTCTTGATCTTTAACATAATCATCCTCTCATCTTGCTAGATTATGTCTTTAATCACCATGTATGTTACTTGATGCTCTGGAGCACATTTGCTCATTCTTAAGACAGAATCCGTCTTCTCAACCCATCTCACAAAAGCTACGGCACCTCCAGTGCCGTCAAAGTTCAGAGGCTTGCAGTCCAAAAACTGCTTGTAGGTACAGCCTGTACACAAGCAACATCATTCACAGAAAGCATTAGCAAAGCACACTAGGAAATGTCAAAACGTATTGTAATGTGTCTTAGGTGACTTAAACATTACCGTTAGGTGGGTTATTCCCTGAGGTACCACCGCTGTGTTCGGAGCGAAGGGCCTCATGTTGTACGATGGCCTGTGAGATGCGCTCTTGTAATTCTGCCTCAGTCATGGGCAATTGATTGTTTCTTCGAGGAGGCATTCTCCTTCTGAGAAGAAGATTTGATAGGACAGGTCTTACTCGTAAATAAATAAACAGTACATATATATAATAGTATTCATCCTAGCAAGCAATCATGCAACAACACAATCATAACATAAACATGTAAATCAACAATGTGTTTAGTGAGAACATGACGATTGAGCTTACATTAATTACTGACCATAGTTACATTGTTTACATATCATATCATATCAAAAGGGACATAGGGTCATACTACCCTCGTCCAATAAGTCTGTCAATACACAAAATCACATAATCAAATATGGTCTTCAAAAGTCTTCACAATCTCTGCTCAATAGTAGTGCTCTCACCAAAAGTAATGCAATCTGCATAAAACCAAAAACCACTATGCTGATGGTGGAGGTGGAGGAGGAGGGAAGAAAAGCAAGCATCGCACATGCGCAAGCTCCTCCTCAAGCTCATATACATGACGAAGTAAATAACTGATCTGCTGCTCGATGGTAAGGAATCGAGCATCAAAACCTGGAAAAGGAGTAAGAGGAGCAGGTGGCTGTGCAACAGGAGACGGTGATGAATGTGGAGGAATAGATGTAGACTGATAGGGACACGGTGGGGGACGTGGAGTCAGCTCAAGCTCCAAGACTCTGCGGCTCATAATCTCAAACTGAAGCTGAATTGATAAAAGTAACTCATCCCGTGTGTAGCCAACAAAATGGGAGGGATGATAGGGATCTGAAATCGACATAGAATACGGTGGGAACCATCGGAATGGCTCGCCAAGAGGTGAAGAAGTGAACGGAGCAAACGGTGCAGTCTGGGGGATCTGAGGAAAAGCTGCTGTAGCAAAAGGATCATAACTAGGCTGCTGGCCAGAAGGACCTTCCCCTGGATGGGGTGCAGGGATGTCCTGTAAGAAAACGATCGGCAGGTCAGTGCGATGGGCATCGGACTCTACAGGAGGGAGAGGAGCAACATCAGCGGGTGCGGGTGGAGGAATAAATGGCTCAACAACAGGAAGATCAACAGGTGCTGGAACTGGGTCGGGAATAAGAGGTGCGATGTCTGGTAAGCCAAATGGGACAGGGTCAGGAATAGGTATTGGCTTAGGGTCAACAGGTGCCACGTCCGGCTGATCAAAATGAACAGGGTCCGGCTCAGGGACATGCTCGGGGTCGTGTGGAGGAGATGGTGCGGCAGACATAGCAGTGTCATCGTCAGAATCAGTAGCGTAGCGCTGTAATCCGACCGCCTGTAAAGCTGAAGACGTCACAGACTCAAAGGAATCTGAGACCGAGTGTAAGCTGGAATCAGAGGATATCTCGACAACAGGAATCTCAGGAGGTGGGATAGCTACAACATCCTCGTCTATCTCTCCATCACCATGGGTGTCAACAGGAGGATCGTCTACAAACAAGTCAACGTCGTCATCGAACAAATCATCAAAAGGCCAATCCTCAGGAGGGATGACAACGAGAGGCACAACATCGAGGATCGGAGCCACGATGTGCTCACCATCGGGATGACCAATGATGAGATGATCATGGACTGGAACAGGAATAACAAAAGGATCCTCGTCAGGAATACCATCAGCAAGGGGTAAATCATCTCCAAAGTCAGGCAGCGCAAACGGCTGGAAATCGTCCTCGTCATCTGATAGTATGTCAGGATCACTCTCAGTGTCTGACATAAAAATCTCTGGCTCGGGTGCTATCTCGTCATCTGATACGACAGCCATCGGGTCGTCAATGTCTGACAATCCGCTCTCTGAAGAAGACATAATGCCTGTAACATAGCAATCATAACATGCGCACATATATTAACCACTATCACTTAGTACGCAATCAAAGACAGTTATCACTCAGTCATCTCATGCATTCACATTATCCTTCATGAAATCTTTTCTATCCTTCATGATGAAATGTCTTACTCCTATTGCTTCCTATCCTTCCTGGTCTACCCCGGACTAAACCACCAATATGACCTTGCATTGTGTTTCTTGTCTTTCCTTTTGTAAAAATGTTTGTTCCATGGATCTGGGCATTTTGTATATGCAATGAAAAACACTTTGTGAAAACATTTTCGTGAGAGCCCTAATGATTGTAGTCTAGACTCGAGAAAGAATCCTAGTTTGCTACAATCGAAGCTCAGATACCAAACTGTCACACCCTGACTTTGCGGAAGCGTGATTATGTGTGATTTGCTTAATATCATTGCATTCAACTGTAACACCTCGAAAATTCACGTCCTATAATGTGTTGACACGTGTCATGAAGTTTGAACGTGTGAAAGAACGTTATAAAAGGACTAAAGTTGACAAACATGGAAAGTATGTGATTATACGGGTTCTAAGTGTCAACAGTGAATAAATATACTTCATAATAACCCTACATGATGTTTATAACCTCAAACGAATAAATCATGGATCATACGAAGCAAAAAGTGAGAGATTACAAACTACAAGGGTTAAATGTGTCAACATGTTTAAAGATATACCTCTGAGTGACCTTTTGACAAACCCGAAGCTTTGTAAATGTTAATTATGCTCACTAGAATGCACGATATAAATTTCATAAAGTTTCGTTATCGTATGAGAAAGTTATGATCAAATTCGTGTGCGAGGGGTTAAAGTGCAAACATTGAAAGTTAAGACTTTTCGGGTTAACCGGAAGTGTTCAGGGACTTGGCAAAGTGGGTATAAGTCCTAAAGCCCTTGTGGGTAAATATAAGGGGGTCAAAATGCAAGAAATAACCCTAGTTGCCCCTTCGTGAAGCCAAAGGTCAAGTTGCAAAACATTTAAAATGAAAAATCTGATTTAGCAGGCCCAGGCGGCCCGCTTGGGATATGTTAAATCGGGAGGCGGGCCGCGTCCGACGCCCAGAACCAGAAAACGTGGATAGTTGCCTGTAAACGCGGAGAACCGATCTTTTAACGACATTAATGCCATGTGGGCGACCCCTAAACAGTCCTAAACATCTAGGACACATGTTGGATGGTTGTGGTCAGCTGATAGACTTGTGTGTCCAAGAATTGTGGTGGAATTTTCACTATAAAAGGCCATGTAGTGCATCATTGTTCTTCACATCATTCAAGTGCATTTCTGGTCGATTCTGGAGCTCAAGCCTGCTTCCAACTGATCATATCTCGTGCATAGGACTCTTGTAAGTCTGCTAGTCCTTTCTAAATTGAGTTTAGCTTAGTATTTTAGCTAAAAGTCAAACCGTCGTAATTACGGTTTGACTTCGAGATTAGTCAACAATGGCTCAGTCATATCTCGAATTAAAAGTAGTTATAGGTTGGTATTTATGTGGGTAATAAAACCTCAAAAGGGTTTCCCCTGATCACCACTCTAACCAGGTCAAAAGTCGGGTCAAACCTATATTTAAAAAGTCAACAGGAAATCTAAAATGCCATTTATGCATAATTAACATTGTAGATCATATACAACCTGTTGGATCATTTTTATAACTTGGTAATAAGTGTGAGAACATGTCTAGACATGTTCAACCCGACAATTTCCTGTTTAGACCCGGTTCGGAACCGAAAGTCACATAGTTTGACTTTCACTTTGACTTTCAGTTCTGACCCGTTTAGGCATGTTTTAGAAATGCCTCAGAGCTTTAATTGGACTAGGTTACATGTTAGAATAACCCTCTGTGATTATGCACCTCGGTTCATTAGTTATCCAATTAATATGCATGTTTCCGTTAATTGCTCATATGTTGACCGTTATGCCCTTATTACCTTAAAACGTGATTTATGAAAATGTAAAAGTGTAGAAACCTTAATTACTGATATATAAACTTGTATGCAAAGTTTGACATCAGTTTGACTTGTAGATTAAGAGCTATGCTCATTATCGTAAATTTAAAGCTTTATGTTAATAAAACGGCGTAATTAGCGTATAGCCTAGTTAAGCCTACTTTTTGATATCAAATCTTTTGCCCACTGATGTAATATATTATTTTGGGATTTTTAAAGATTTTTAATTAATTTTAGGCTGAGCATAACTAGTAGTCGTAGGCTTAATCCGGTAATTGTCGGTTTTGCCCTTACAGGCCATAAAATGAGTTTTACATATCTAAACGACTCCAAACCTTTTGTTACTGATCACATATGATAAATAAAGTATTTTAAGCCTTCTGGAAATATAAAAATATCAGGTTTAAGTATCAAACCCGGAAATGGCCTTTAATCGCCTTATTAAGCGTTTTTAACGCATAGTATGTAATAAAATTATATTGAACATACCCGGGTTGATACCTACTGATATAAGAGGCAAATTATGATATTTTAATAGTAAGCAAAGGTTGATAAACTCAGACTCCAGTTTTGAGCTTTTCGGCTTATGTGAAATTACCAAAATACCCCTACGGGGCATAGTTTGGTTAAAAATGATAAGTTTCACATATATGCTTTATCCTACTGATATAACTTAGCAAATTATGTATTTTTGCTGATTACATCAGACCTGTAACTCAGATTGTTACTTAAACTCTTTTATAAACTTTTAAATGACCAAACTACCCCTACGGGGCCTAGTTTGTGTTTAAACACGATTCGGGCATAATGAAAGACATCTTAGTGATGTCACAACATATTTGAGGCATAATTAACTTAGGAAACCTGTATATAGCTCTCATGATTACCCGTCACGCTTATTACGCGTACGGTTCGGTTTATGTAACAAGTTTACATAAATTAGCCGAAACGGGTCAAACCTTAACGGTTTTATCTCAAAATCCAGAATGTGAATAATAAACCCATATTAAAAAAGTCTCTGAACTTGTCGGGTCTAAATCACATTCTATCCGGTCTTCACTTAATCGTGCGTACGAACCGTATCCTGAAAACTAGCCGGTCTAAGCTTAAGCTTAATTAAAGACCCATTAGGATTCTAATAGGTATATTAAACCTTCGTTCCAGATTAGGAGAACCAGTAAAAGCTACGTGCATTTTGCTTATTGTGATTAATACTTGCTCAGGTAAATACTTTTAACTTATTTTCCCTATACGGGCTTGGGTTACGGTATATAGCATACCGCTTGATCGGGCATCAAATCTCCACCATTAGGTGGGTAGTTGAATAATTTGATCGGCTCGTTTAAACAGTCTTGTTACTTAAAGCCTTTGGGGGGTTAATGACCATGTCCCGGATATCCTCGGCATCATCTTACGAGATGGCCACGACCTGAGCACGGGGTGTAGGCGTACACCTGTCAGTGTATAACTCTATGATGTGGTGAGTCTATTGATCTTTAACCCGGACAAGATCCGGGCTACTGAACGCACAAGGAACATGTAATTCGTTCACAAGATTATAATATTAAATAATTCTCCCAAGTTAAATAAAATGTTTATGCCATGTGCATCCAAACCAATTTTCAATCATTTTCCAAAATGAGTCAGTTGAATGTATTTACCAGTGTAAACTGACGTATTTTCCCAAAAAGATTAAATGCAGGTACTAAACGAAATTGGCTGGATTGTCTCCTTAGCATCAATAAAAAGTCTCGCAAGCTTAGGATGTCTGAAGTCTGTTGAACCATTAATACTATTTTTATTTCGATCCGACTGTGGATAAACTTCCGGATATTGTGACTTTGATATTACAATATTAAATTCGGTTGTATCATATTATTAAATTGCTTCCGCTGTGCATAATAATTGTTGTGTTGTTTGACTATTACGTTGCCAACCACGTCACGATACTCCCCCACCGGGCCCACCGGTGTCACGTGGAAATCGGGGTGTGACATCAACCATAACAAACAACTATATGATAAAACCCAAGATGTTCACCCATAAATAAGTTTCAAAGAATTACAAACGACATTGTTTTCAAATCCCAAACACATAATTCATGTTCAAAATACAACACCAACAAAGTTTTAAGTTCCATAAGAACTTCACAAAAGACGCTATCAAACTAGGCTTTGAGCCATGTATCTTATCCAAGATAAAATACACAACCCAAACCTTTCGACTTCGGATGACATCTTTTATTAAGGACATGACTTGAAAACTCCAACGCCTGCCAGATCCATACTCAGTTTCCTGAAATACATGTAGTTTGAAAACATCAACAAAAGTTGAGCGAGTTCATGTGTTTTGTATGTGTGCACGAATAAACCTTTGTAATTATTGTAAGTATGTATGTGTTTGTAAAATCCCGGTATGAAAGCAAACAAGGAAACAGATCGATTAATGGTTTGCAAGGCCATTAATATTTGTGACGTGATGTAGGAAGGCTCAATCCTAGCAGATTTTATACCGGGCCTCCGGCTGTAAGACATAGTCACCTCATGGGCCAAATCCCGGTCCTCATGGGTGGGGCTCGCTACACCCAAATAGATCTATCACTCATGTCCCTCGGTCCTACTACGAGAATTAATGGTCTTAAGCGTTGTACCCACCACTCACATGATCTAGCAGTACATTCCTTAGCTAACCATACCATATGTAAACGTTTGTAAATAATTTGTAACATGTACTTCACCCCCGAAGTTATAAAACCGAAAACAGTTAAAAGAACAGGGGGACATGAACTCACATTCTTGCGTCTTGAATCCGATGTAACCCAAAGCTGCTACTTGTGTGCACGACTACCTGCAACGTACTACGGTTTATTAGACGGGTGGGTCGTGCCTTGACTTAGTCTTAATTAGTGTCCTTGAGTTACGTTTCATTGTGTCATCAATATTGTTCCAAGTTATAATTATTTGTTAAAATAATAAATATTTTAACTTAAATTATATTCATTAATTATTGGAATATTAGTTAAAATAATATATTTTAACTTGACAATTATGTGTATTCGTACATGTATATCCTTCCCAATGATGGGTGTATTCATACTTATATTCTTGATCTTGTGTATTCTTGCCAAGTATCGGTGACATATTCCGGTGTACATTTATACGTACGATAATACGTATTTCCTTGTAATTATTAAGTATTCTTATACTTGACTTTCGTATTTATCTTTGCAGAATAATATTGCTAATAAAAATTCACCAATATATATCCTCAAAATACATATTTTAAGAAATCTTACATAGAAAAATTATTTATAATTTTTCCCTTGGCAAAAATATTTGTATTTTCATATAAGTCTCAAAAATAATATATTTTCAAGATTATCCCTAGAAAATATTTATAAATCCATTTTGCACCCAAAAATAATATATGCTAAGTTTATTTAAGAAAATATATATTTTCTCTCAAAATAATATATCTTCCGATAATTTCAAGAAAAATATATATGTTTTCTTTTCCAAAAATAATATATTTTCTTCTTGTAAAAAATATGATATAATCTTGTAGTAATTGTAAAAGTAATATTTTTGTTCTTTTGGTGTCCAAAATACCATTTACCAAAATATACTCATGAATTAAATTCTGGAATATTTTTGTAAGTTATATTCCTTGTTCGGTTTCTCCAAAATTTTGGGTGTAAATTGTATATTTATTTCTTGGGATTTTGGTAATATTTTGTATTGTAATTTCTTGGTATTTTGGTGAGTTATATTATTTCAAGCCCTAAAATAATATAACTAATATACATTATATACAAATAATCTCACACATGGTGACATCTAAATATATATTTTCCTAAATACATATTTAGTAACTTTTATTATCAAAAACCAACCTCCAATAGTTATGATTTTTGTAACAAAAATTATGGCAAACTTTGTATGACAATTCATGGTTTAAAATATACTTGTAAATATTTGTTTAAAAAATATTTTTCTAAGTGTCTAATTTCTAGAAATTTTTTGCCATAGTTTCCCCTTAAAAATGGAGGTTTCCATGCTTTCAAAGCATATCATTTTCTTTTATAAATCATCACAATCAACAACAAATCAAATATTACTTACTAAGTGCCATAAATCAAGCATTAATCATTACTTCATGAACTTGAAAGTTTACAAAAATTTGTAGTAACATACTAGTGTGTTTAGTAAGCTTAGTTACCCTCTAAAGTGTGTTTGTTTATTTAAAATCATCATCCTTGAAGGATTTAGATGTTTATAACTTGTAAATCATTTTTCTAAAAATGTTTCTTCTTGAGTTTTTCTTGTTAAATATATATTTCTACACTTGATTAACCACTAAAAATGTGGTTAATTTCTTTAAGAACCAAGCTTATGTAAATCTTGTATTTTTAACTTGGTTTCTTAAAAAATATTCCTTGTAATCATATGTTTACAAGAATCACATCATACTTTGATCATCATACTTCAAGAAAAACATTAGATCTTTCAAGTTCATGTTGTAACATAAGGATGATCTCTTGATCTTTAACATAATCATCCTCTCATCTTGCTAGATTATGTCTTTAATCACCATCTAGCAAGATCATATGATGTTTTGTGACAACTGGCAAAAAACCAGGAATTTCCGTACAATTTAATTAATTCTTAATGACTGCAATTATGTGCTTAAATGTCAACATTATCTGATTATATGCTATACATGTGAATTCATGCACATTTTATACTACAAATATTGCTTTATGCATTAATGATAGCGTTGCGTCAGAAATACTAGTAAACTCACTGGTAAGACACATTGTGTCAACAATTCTGCAGAAAGCAGTCAGACAATAAAATTGGGGCCTAAGAGTAGGTCCAAAGTCTAAAATACACTAAAACCCAAATATGGATACAAGAGTTAACATATAGACTTTCCGGAAGCTAGAATATGCACCAAAAAGCACCCGAGACACACTTTAAAAATGCTGAATTTCATAAATTTCAGTAAAATTCAACACTGTATTGAGTTAGTAACATGTAAAAATATGACTAATTAGTCCTGAATGCTCTCCTAAGTGTTGGGAATTAAAAGTGTCACAAAAAGGTACATAAAGGACACTAAACGGTGCAATTTAACACTTTGACAAACCGGTATCTAACCGAACAACCGGACATTACCCGAAACATCAAAATATTACTAGAAGCATTATTTTAATGTTTCTGAGCTAGTTATGATCCTCGAACACCATAACACCTCTTATAACATAATAACACATTAAATCCCTAAACTTTACACTTGGAAACTAACTTATATATGTAATTACGGATTAAAATTTACACTTTACCCCCCTTTCTTGTGGACGGTTATGAGAGGCCCCACCACCAAGATTTTCCAAAATCTTACAAGATATCTCTTGATCTTGCTTAGATTCACTTGGATTCATTTAGATATTGTAAGATCTCAAAAGACATATGGAAGATCTTGAATGTACTATAAGATAGCCTAAACTCTCATTCTCACACACACATCACCACACCACTCTTCTTCTTCCTCTCTCCCTTACCCACGGCTGTGAGCCACCACCCACATCACCACCACCTTCATTCCACTTTCATGCAATCTCAAGTCCTCACAAGGTGTTAGAAGCTAGATTGAGAAGTGTGGAACTTGTGGATCTTGAAGAACCTTCTTCTTTTGCTATTAACCAACCCATTTATCATCTTCAACATCTTGTGTTCTTCCCTAGCCCTTGTGCTAGTTGTAAGTTTCTTATCCCTTGTTGTTACTTCATATTTTGATGGTTAAAAGATGATGAATATTGTTAATCACAAGAACACAAAAGAACATGATCATGATACTTTAACATAAGCTTAAATACATAAGAATACATGTAAATGATGATGATTTGCTTCTTGATGAATGATGATTTGTGTTAGTGATGTTAGACATCATAAGAAACCTACTAGATTGTGATTAAACACATGATCTAGTAAGTTAAAGTGGTGATCTTGTGAAAGACCAAGATCTTCATGCTTTATGTCTTCATGAACTTGAATGATGAAAATGGTTTTCATATGTAAAGATGGTTCAAATAAAAATACAAATCTTGTAAATAGATGATTACAAAAATAATTTTCCCAAGAAACCAAGTTTATTTACAAGATTTACAAATTCATGGTTTCTAAGTAAACTAATAATATTTTTAGTGTTTAAACAAGACTAGGAACATGATTGTAACAAGAAAAATACAAAAGAAATATTTTTAGAAAAACCATCTTACAACTTGTAAATGACTAAATCTTTCAAGAATGTGATTTACAAACAAATAACCATGTTTTTAAGGGTAACTAAACCTACTAAATAACATGGTAAGTTACTACAAGTTTTTACAAAACTTCAAGTTCATGATGTAGTGTAATTTACTTGATTTTGACACTCGGTAAGTGTTAAATGAGTGGATGATTGTTGTGATGATTTTAAAAGAAAATAAACACATGTTTTGAAAACATGGGAAACCTCCATTTTTAGGGGAAACCATGTCAAAATTTCTATAAATTTTGACACTTAGAAAAATATAAGTTTTGATGAAACTTATTCCCCTAAAAATTCACCTAAAAATATTTACCAAGGCTTCCCTAATTTTGATGTAAACTTCAAGTTAAGAAATGATGATTTCTTCAAGATAAAAATTGATATTAAGTATGTATATTTTTGAGGAAAATATATATATTTATTGATCACCAAATTTTGTGCTAAGTGTATGTAGTATGTATTATATGTAATAGTGTATTAAGACTTGAAAATACACTAAATACTTCTAAGGAGTAAAAATACAAAATACACATACAACATGCTTAGACAAATACAAGAGAATATATTTATGAAAATATATTTCTTAATAGATTATGTAACTTAGACGAGTTACGAACTAAAATGAAGTTTTGGACGAAAATACATATCTCGGGTGAAAAATACAAGATACTTATATTTATTTGTGAGAAAATAATATAAGTAAGATACATAGTTAAAAATATAAATTATTTTTAACACACAAAGAATACATACATAAAAGATGGTGACTTGTACTTGTGCGATACAAGTCTAGTGACTAACGTTAAGAAAACACGTATAGGTCACGACGCTATATAAGCAAACCCGGTGAAGTTTACGGCGCAAGAAACGCAAAGTTGTGAGTTCATGCTCCCCCTTTTCTTTTAACTGTTTTCAGATTTATAACTTCGGGGGTGAAGTACATGTTACTAAATGTTTACAGAAAAGTGAAGTTCATGTCCCCACTTTTAAACTTTTACATACTTTTTGGGGAAAATACATTTGTTATGGTATGATGGATACAAGAACTAAGGAATGATACGTGAAATCGTGTCACGAATAGGGTACCAGAATCACCATTAATCGTGTACATACTAAGACCGCAGAACAAAAGGTTAGATCTAATAGGTTTTCGGGCAGCCACACTCTTGGTGATAACTAGTACCAAGTAGTGCTTTTGTGTCTCAGTCGTGAATCGACAACTAGAAAAATGCCTATGGTTTGGATGCTTCCAATGTCGTGTCACATGTTAATGGCCTTGCAACCCATTAACAATCTCGATACATACAGAAATACTTGATTTATACAGATTACATACCATGTTTTCATACAAAGTATACAAACGTTCAATACAAAAATTGCATGAATTCACACCAACATTATGTTGACGATTTTCCAAAAACTCACATGTATTTCAGGTAACTAAAGTGGATGTGCACGCGGTCTTACTCTTGCTCTTGGATGTTGTTTATGTTTATTTTTGAATAAAGTTGTAAACTTATCAAACAAAATGCTGTCTTGTGATGTAAACACTTAACCTATGTTTTCAGTTATGTAATGTCATTGGCATTTGAAGTTATTTTTACGAACATGTAGTATGTTTACCATTCGTATGCAATGAGAACCTTTCATGATCACACCTCGTGCTTCCGCCTTAGAAAGGGGTGTGACAGATTGGTATCAGAGCTGCGATTGTAGTGAACAGGATTCCTTCTCGAGTCTAGACTACAATCTTTAGGATCCTTTCACGAAAACAATTTTTCAAAAAGTTTTCATTGCATAAAACTTTCCGCGACATCCACTACCTGAAACTGTTTTCAAAGAGTCAAGAAAAGACACTACGAGACTTAGGGTGCACTGGAGTAACACTTGACTTTGACTAGAAATTACTTTCAATTATGTGTGATAATGGATATATACATATACTAGAAATAGAATATCTCAGGTACTTGTGACTTTACCTGAAAGCAGTGGCCTATCTGAAGGAAGTGATTCGACGATGAAACGAACTGTGCGGACTGTGCAAGGACTTACGTAATTATGGATGCATACATAATTATGGAATTCAGTGCACAGGAACCACAGCAAGTCTTGTCACGTATCATAAGAGATTCCTTCAATACAAGAAAAGGTCAAACGTGAATACCCTCACCCCTCCCCCAGCCTATTAAATACTCTGTTGGAGTAATGATTTAGGGTATAAAGACAAGAACCGCCAATGTGAAGAAAGATATTTTGTCCTTTACATATGTTAAACTTGTACTATGGGGTGATGCAACCCTTATGCATTTTGTTTACTTCGCAAAAAATGATGTAACAAGTTGCCCTGATATGTGCAAAGACTCGGTGAATATCTTATGACACATCAGTATTTATCTATTTATGCATGCTTATTGATGTATGAATTGATTTGTACGTTGGGCGGATTGTTTGATGTCACTTATGTGGGTATATGTCTGTGTATATATACTAATACTGATTCGTATGACGATCTCAAACAAATGTCTAACCCTGTTGTGTTATGTTCCGGCAGAACATGGCACCTGAAGAGCTGTGAACAATCAGGATTCCGATCAACCCCTTCCTCATCTTCTGCTGAGGACTGCTGAAGAACTGAACACCTTACTGGAAGAAAGGATCTCCGCAGCTATCGCTCAATACAAGGCGAATGACGGGTGGTCCGTAGGACAACCCTTAAATGAGTTAATTACGTGCATATCACATCTTTTACACGGTTATGTATTGTGAATAAGATAACTACGAGTTCTTGTGGTTTTATAGGTTAACTGTCTAAATCGAGGAAGTTAGAGTGCGTGTTGATGAAGTGGAATTACCGGGAATGATCAACAATGCGAAAGATACTATTCGGCAGATGTTCGGGTCAAAAGAGATGGTAGCACATGTGTTGTTGAAGGGATTAAAAAGGAATTAATTTGAAAACTCTAAGGAGACATTAATTTAATTATGATTGGACCATAACTCTAAGAAATCATCACTTCGTGGACTGCACAACATAAGGGGGCGGTTGTTTATTTGAACACATGAATAACATCACATCATCCATCAACATCGCATGTGGGGACTAATCATCATCCTCTCAACATCAAACGCAGACTTGGAACTTGTGAGCTGACTTTCCATATCATGTGCACATACAAGACATGGACTTAAGACATTGGGCCGCATATTTAATTGGGGGCAGATTTCGAGAAGTATAGCACATGGGACTTGGGCTTATATGCATCCATTCTCTTGTGATTGGGCCAACACTAATTCACAACACATGTGGGATGGAGAATTGGGCCCATATGATTGGTATTTGGGGGCGGTAATTAAGGCACATGTTTGGCAGCCAAATAGTTGGCACGTGAACTTGAGATGGGCTGCAATAGTCAACCATCAAGCACTTGTGGACTCCTTTGATTGGGCCGCAGATTTGGAGAAACAAACAAACATCAACAACGTGACTTGGGCGGTGATACAAGACACACACATATGCTAATTGGAGCCGTCCAAGACATCACGTGGATTTTTGTTTGGTGAATTTGAGGGACACCATTGGGTTTTAAATGTCACATAAAGTCAACAACTCAACATCATCATCACGGCACAACTTATTCTGATCATCGGACTGTGGCAGACATCATCACGTGAAGGAAGGCAAACATTGAGAATGTCACCGTAAATTACGGTTCCACCGTAATTTACGGTGGACATGATTTGGCATTATTTCTTACCGTAAATCAGTAGAATTGTGCCGTAAACCTTTTATGTCCACCGTAATTTACGGTGGAGCCGTAAATTACGGTGACGGCTGCGAGAAAATAGTGTAACTGCCACTTTTAAGTTAGTTTTGGGGTGTCTTTTCATTAACTCATCATTGGACGGTTCTTGGACACCTTGGGTGCGATTTTGGAGAAGTTGTTGGTTTTGTGAACATTTTTCAATCATTCGGTTTGTGCTTTTGATTCGTATGAACAATAGATTGATGTTGATGATGATTCACCGAGCCATGTCCGGCTAAACTCTTCGGTGATCATCCTAGGTGAATGTTTCTGAAACTTTTGTGTGTTTAATTTCTGCATTTCTAGAATGATATCTTGCGTTGCTTGAATGTCATGGTGTATGTTTGATTGTTTGTAGTGTGTTAATCAATATTGCAATTTCTAGTCTTAATCGCACGTTCTTGGTGCCGTTGGCAACCGAGATATCACGGGAAGGGTTAGGGTTGGTTATTGGTTAATAGGTCATCGGGAAACAACCTCGCGTTATCTAATCCGAGTACTTTGTTCCCTTTTATCACTTCAATCACATATACACGAGTTATGTCTATATAACTCTTTCTAGTGAAATTGCACACAACTGTTTAAAGAAACTGAAACCTAGGGTGATCATTGTTCTCTCCTAATTGTTTACAACCAACTTTGATTTGAATTAGTTCTTAATTTAGTTTTCTAAAACAACAATCCACAATCTTGAATTTTAATTTTCTGCAATTTAGTTTAATATTAGTTTAAATACAAAGCTATACAATCGACACATTTTCCACATACTCCCTAAGTTCGATACCCTTTTACCACTAACTACAGTTGTTTGGGGATTAAATTTGCGTGACCCACGACAATCACGTCAGCGAACCGCACCGAACAAAGTGGAGGACCAAGCAATGCTAGACGTAATGGATAGGGAGATACATCTGGAGGAAACACGGCTCAAGGCTGCACTTTTAAGCAGTTTCTTGACTGCAAGCCCCTGAACTACAACGGCACTGGAGGTGCAGTAGCTTTTGTACGCTGGACGAAGAAGACTGATGCCACTATCCGTATGAGCAAGTGTACCACGGATCAGCAAGTCACTTTTGCTACGGGGTTGTTTGTTGATGAAGCTTTGACTTGGTGGAATTTGCAAGTCCAGACTCTGAGTGATGATGCTGCGTACGGCATGACGTGGGATGAGCTAAAGGAACGTATGAGAGAAAAGTATTGCTCACGTGCTGAACTCCAAAGGTTGGAGACTGAGTTCTGGCACTTGACCATGGAAGGTGCTGACATTACTGGTTATACCCGAAGGTTCCACGATTTGTCTAGAGTGATCCCCTACATGGTGACTCCCGAATTTAAGCGCGTTAAACGCTACATTTGGGGATTGGCCTCAGAATTTCGCAGCTTGGTAACTTTGGCCAAACCTGCAACAATCACTGAGGCTGTAACTCTGGCTGTCAGCCTTACTGAAGATGTTGTTCGTATGAAGAAGTTATCACTGAACCCAACTGAAAAGACCGAGACGCATGCTGAGTCATCTGGTGACAAGAAAAGGAAGCATGCGAACCTGAATCAAGCGACACGTAAACACAAGGGTTCCAACAACAAGAAGCGCGACCCCAACCCGTCTCAGGAGGTGAAAACTTTTGCAACCATGAATGACGTTCCTGCCAAAAGATACCTGGGCACTCTGCCCATTTGCAACCAGTGCAAGCGTCATCATGAAGGAGTTTGTCGCATTCCAAAATGCGACAAGTGTGGAAAACTAGGTCACCATACTGAGGATTGTTGGGGAAAAGGAAGGAACAGGAATGGAAACTGCAACGGCGCTGGTAATAGAAACAATGGTGGAAATGGAAATGGAAATGGTAACAGGAATGGTAATGGAGCTGGGCAGAACCAAGGATGCTTTAGTTGTGGAAGCATTGATCATTTCATAAAAGATTTCCCAAGGGGGAACAATGCTCAGGCTCGGGCATTTGTGATTGGAGCAAAGAACGCACGCGAGGACCCTAATGTAGTCACCGGTACGTTTCTCGTTAACAATCACTTTGCATCCATACTATTTGACACTAGTGCCGATTATAGCTTCATGTCTGTGGAATTTAAACATATGCTTGGAATAGAATCTAGTAGATTAGATATTCCTTATTCCATAGAACTAGCCAATGGTAAACTCGTTGAATCGAGCGAAGTCGTTAAAGGTTGCACATTAGAACTTGGTGAGCGAAGATTTAGCATCGACCTCTTACCTATTCAATGGGGTAGCTTCGATGTAGTGGTCGGAATGGACTGGCTGTCCAAGAGCAAGGCTGAAGTTGTTTGTCATGAGAAAATCATCCGTATCCCTCTAGCGGATGATGAAACTCTCATCGTGCATGGAGAAAAACGAGACGCGCATCTTCGAATCATCAGTTGCATGAAGGCGCAGAAGTGCTTAAGGAAAGGATGTGTTGCCTTCCTAGCACATGTTGTAGATAAGAAGGCTGAGGAGCCGAAACTCGAAGACATTCCTGTAGTGAAGGAATTCCCTGATGTTTTTTCCGAAGATCTGCCAGGACTACCTCCGCAACGACAAGTCGAATTCCATATAGAATTGGTTCTAGGAGCCGCTCCTGTAGCCAAGGCACCCTATCGGCTTGCACCATCCGAAATGCAAGAATTATCTACATAACTTCAGGAGTTGTTGGATAAAGGATTCATAAGGAATGATACATGAAATCGTGTCACGAATAGGGTACCCGAAGCACCATTAATCGTGTACATACTAAGACCGCAGAACAAAAGGTTAGATCTAATGGGTTTTCGGGCAACCACACTCTTGGTGATAACTAGTACCAAGTAGTGCTTTTGTGTCTCATTCGTGAATCGACAACTAGAAAAATGCCTATGGTTTGGATGCTTCCTATGTCGTGTCACATGTTAATGGCCTTGCAACCCATTAACAATCTCGATACATACATAAATACTTGATTTATACAGATTACATACCATGTTTTCATACAAAGTATACAAACGTTCAATACAAAAACTGAATGAATTCACACCAACATTATGTTGACGATTTTCCAAAAACTCACATGTATTTCAGGTAACTAAAGTGGATGTGTGCGCGGTCTTACTCTTGCTCTTGGATGTTGTTTATGTTTATTTTTGAATAAAGTTGTAAACTTATCAAACAAAATGCTGTCTTGTGATGTAAACACTTAACCTATGTTTTCAGTTATGTAATGTCATTGGCATTTGAAGTTATTTTTACGAACATGTAGTATGTTTACCATTCGTATGCAATGAGAACCTTTCATGATCACACCTCGTGCTTCCGCTTTAGAAAGGGATGTGACATGTTTAACATCATATACACAAACAATCATCAATCAACAAGCATAACAACACTTAAACAACATGATTTCTTATGATTTTTAAGCTATGTTCAAGTTTCATGTTCTTGATTCATAGTGTTCTTCATGATTATCAACTTATACTATCTTTTAACCAACTTAATAAGATGTAAAATAAGGTGTAGATGATCTTACTACTAGCTCAAGGCTAGGGATGAACACAAGATGAAGATGAGGTGGTTAAAAGCTTGTATGAGAGGTCCTTCAACTTCCAAGAGTTCCTAGCTTCCTTATGTTGCTTCTTACACCTTTGTATATGTATGGAATGTATGAAAGATTGAATGATGATGATGGTTGTGTGGGTTACGGCCGAGAGGAAGGAGAGGGGAAGAGAGAGTTGTGTTGGTTTGTTTGAAATGAGAATGAAAGCTTATGATCTTGGGGTTAAACTTTATAAACTCCAACACAAATTTATCTATAGGTTAAAATGTTATAAAAGTGGAGACACAATCTATTAAAATAACAAAATAAAATCCACAAGTGGGGGCCACATCATGGCCGTGAATAGGTCTGGGGGGGTATAGATTAGGGCTTAATGTCTAGTTAGATTATATAGTTAAAATCCAAGTGTTTAGTTAGGGTGTTTAGTTACTAGGATGTTATATAATGTGTTATGATGTTCGGGGACCATAACTAGCTTGGTAATGATAAAACAATGCTTCTAGTGAAAATCTAGTGTTTCGGGTAGTGTCCGGTTGTTCGGTTGGTTACCGGTTCGTTAAGGTGCTAAACTATGCAGTTTAGTGTGCTTTATGTTACCTTTTGTGACAGTTTGGATTCCCGATATTTAGGAAAGCATTCTGGACCATTTAACCATATTTCTGCATGATATTAAGTTGTTTAACTGCTGAATTTTGCTGAATTCTGCAGAATTCTGCTGTTTGTGTGAGTTTTAGGCACGTTCCGGCACTTAAACTATCTCTAGGAAGGCAGTTTTATGATCCTTACTTTCCTACACACTATACTAGTGTAACTCTTGGTTTCTGGCTCATTTTGTGTCTCAATACCATGTCTGTCTATGTTCTGAATTCCGTCAGCATTTTTCTGATTTGTCTGACAACTGTGTTATCTATGTTTCGTGCATCATTTGAACCAAATAAATGTTGCATGCAATAATTGTCGCAACCCCCGATCCCTTATTCTCGGAAACGGGCGGACGCGATCTCAATTGTGGTGGTATCAGGTTATTTAATCTTGCAGCGGAATTTTTCATCAGGACCGTAGTTAGGAAATGTTTATCAGAGTAAAAACCACCATATTTTATATTAATAACCACATGGATAAAATCCAAGTTTACTATTACAACACAGTTATAGGGATAAACCCTATCTTATTGAATTTAAAACATCGTTTATTAGGTAACTTTTATAGCCACATTATCCCCAAGCCTTTAGTGCTCTCCACCTGGCTTTCTATTAATTGGCTGTCACATTGGGTTACCTGAAACGTGTTTTAAAAACATTTGTCAATCGGAAATACTGGTGAGTGAATCCCAATTTAATCAAGAAACATTTTACTGATTAAAACAGTATCGAGGACGATTACAATGTTTATGTCTACACAATTACTCCATTTGGTACTATCAATCCCCTGACTTGTGGGTCATATTACACATTGGCTAACACATTGTCCAATGGTAACGTACTTTCATACTCGACTTACTACTCGCAGGTAGTACAAATTTTGTATACAAAACCCCAACATACCGGCAGTAATTGAAGACTACAAAGACTCAATCACCGCTTAATCACATTGTAAAATAATTAAGGTTTTGTAAATTATTCCAAAAACATTAACAAAAAGAGGATAAACTCACATTGCTATCTTAGGCTTCTTGTAAGGGTTTCCTGGGTATAATCTATAATTTATACAAATGTACATTGATTAGTATCATAACCCTTTGAAATTATTAATGATACCCTCCCCGAGACGGCATTCCAACAACTACGTCGGGCAGAACCATGACAGTTGTTACGGAACCCTAAATCAATCGGGCAGCGTAACTATTATGAAACTGGGGTTATAATACTTACAACAGAGTAGAACCTCGCTAATTAGGGGTATAATACCTAAATATTATGCTTAATACTTTCAGAATTCAAGATTGAGATTTTAGAATGAGCGACGGAAAACGTAAACTGATGGCCTTCTTATATAGGGCTGAAATCTGACTCTCAGGCGGCCCGCGTAAGGTAAGGCTAAGCCTTACGCGGCCCGCGTCAACACCGGTCAACATAATAGCTTAGCTGGGTCAGCTACTAGACTCGACACGATGTCGACACGTGTCATCACCAGGTTGCTCCACCATTTGAGACACGCGCGGCCCGCGTTAACTTAATCGGGGTCTTACGCGGCCCGTATGAACTAAAGAAATCAGCGAAATCAATTCCAGTCTTGATACCGCCCGCGTGAGATGTTGGGTTGGGTCTACGCGGCCCGCCTCGACTCAATATTTCATGTTTTTCATTTATTTTATAACCTTTAATATATTTGGGGCTTGGTTTTCACATACAGGGTATAATATAAGACATATTGAGACAATTTAAGATATAATACGGTGTTAGACATATTATGAGAGTATTGGTTTTACCGAGGGTTGTTATATTCTCCCCATCATAATTCAGAGCTCGTCCTCGAGATCTATTTAAACAAATGTGGGTATTTCTTTTGCATTTCAGACTCGAGTTCCCATGTGTACTCAGGTCCTCTTTTGGAGTCCCACTTCATTTTGACTAGAACTAGTCTCTTGTGTTTGAGATTCTTGATTTTTCTGTCTTCAATTTGTAGAGGTTTTTCTACAAATTTAAGTTGCTCATTTACCTCTATATCCTTAAGAGGCACTATCAATGATTCGTCAGCTAAACACTTTTTAAGATTAGATACATGAAACACATCATGTATTCCTGCCATTTCCTCTGGCAGTTGTAGCTGATAGGCTACAGTTCCTATTCTTTTAATAATCTTAAAAGGTCCAACATACCTGGGACTTAGCTTTCCCCGTTTGATGAATCTTACCACTCCTTTCCAAGGAGAGACTTTCAATAATACTTTATCTCCTACTTGAAATTCCAACGGTTTGCGTCGGTTATTAGCATAACTCTTATGTCGATCACGTGCGGCTTTCATTCGTTCCTTAACTTGAATAATTTTATCAGTTATTTCTTGTACTATCTCTGGTCCAGATAGTTGCTTTTCCCCAATTTCTGCCCAACAGACTGGGGTTCGACACTTTCTTCCATAAAGTGCTTCAAATGGTGCAGCATTGATACTTGTGTGATAACTATTATTGTAAGAAAATTCTATTAAAGGTAAATGATCATCCCAATTACCTCCAAAGTCAATTACACAATCTCTAAGCATGTCTTCCATTGTTTGAATTGTTCTTTCGCTTTGTCCATCCGTTTGTGGATGATAAGCTGTGCTTAACTTTAACTTAGTTCCCATTGCCTTTTGGAAACTTGACCAAAAATGAGATGTAAATCGACTATCTCTATCAGAAACAATTGATAAAGGAATGCCATGTAAAGAAACAATTTCATTTACTTACAATTTAGATAATTGTTCCATACTAATTGTTTCTTTCATTGGTAGAAAATGAGCTGACTTAGTTAGCCTATCTACAATCACCCAGATTGTATCATTTGCTTTCTTAGTTTTTGGTAATTTATTAACAAAATCCATTGTTATTAATTCCCATTTCCAAACTGGCATTTCTAATTGTTGTAACAAACCTGAGGGTTTCTGATGTTCAGCTTTAACTTGTGAACAAGTTAAACATTTAGAAACATAGACTGCTATGTCCTTTTTCATTCCTATCCACCAGAAATTTTTCCTTAAATCCTGGTACATTTTATCACTTCCTGGATGCATCGTATACTTAGACTTATGGGCTTCTTCTAATATACGATTACGCAGGTTTCCTAATTTAGGTATCCACATTCTCTTTTCATGGAATCTCCAAATTCCATCTGTTTCTTGTTTTAATTCTTTCAACATACCTTTTAATTTTTTAGTATCTTCCTTGATTACCGATTCTTGTGCTTATCTTATTTGATCATTTAAATCTACTTGCAGATTTAATTTAAGAGAACGTACCCTTTTTGGCTTTTCATGATATTTTCGGCTTAAAGCATCTGCCACTACATTTGCTTTTCCTTCATGATTCTGGATATCACAATCATAGTCACTAAGAAATTCCATCCAGCGCCTTTGTCTCATATTCAACTCTTTCTGCCCGAAAACATACCTTAAACTCTTATGATCGGTAAATACAGTAAACTTACTACCATAAAGGTAATGTCTCCAAATCTTAAGAGCAAAAATTATAGCTCCTAATTCTAAATCATGGGTTGAATAATTCTCTTCATGATTCTTAAGTTGTCTAGATGCGTAAGCTATAACCTTTTGTCGTTGCATCAACACACATCAATAACCTAATTTAGAAGCATCACAATAAACTACAAAATCTTCAGCTCCTTCTGGTAATGCTAGTATAGGTGTATGGGTTAATCTTTGCTTAAGATTTCTAAAGGCTTTTTCTTGTTTTATTCCCCATTCAAACTTAACAGATTTACAGGTTAACTTAGTTAAAGGAATGGTTATTCTAGAAAAATCTTGAATAAATCTTCTATAATAACCGGCCAATCCTAAGAAACTTCTAAACTCAGTTGGTGACTCAGGGGTTTTCCATTTAGTAATTGCCTCAATCTTTGTTGGATCTACATGAATTCCTTCATGATTAACTAAGTGTCCAAGGAATTGTACTTGTTCTAACCAAAATTCACACTTATTGAATTTAGCATAAAGCTTTTCCTTTCTTAACAAACTTAAAAGTGTGTGCAAATGTCTTGCATGATCCTCTTTATTCTTAGAATAAATTAGAATATCATCTATGAAAACAATTATGAATTTATCCAAATATGGCTTACATATTCGGTTCATCATGTCCATAAATGCAGCTGGGGCATTGGTTAAACCAAATGGCATGACAGTAAATTCATAATGTCCATACCTTGTTCTAAATGCGGTTTTAGGAATATCCTCTTCCTGTACCTTTAATTGATGATATCCTGACCTTAAATCGATTTTAGAGAAAAATCGAGCTCCTTGCAGTTGATCAAACAGATCATCGATTCTCGGTAATGGGTACCGATTCTTAATCGTAACCTTGTTTAATTCACGGTAGTCAATGCACATACGCATTGATCCGTCCTTCTTTTTAACAAATAATATCGGCGCTCCCCATGGCGACGAACTTGGCTGTATAAATCCTTTCTCCAACAATTCATCTAATTGTTTCTTTAGTTCTTGCATTTCTGCGGGTGCCAAACGGTAAGGTGCTTTGGCAATCGGTGATGTTCCAGGTATTAAATGAATTCTAAATTCAACTTCTCTATCTGGAGGTTGCCCTGGCAATTCTTCTGGAAATACATCTGAAAACTGAGATACTACTGGAATATCTTTTAACTCTTTTCCCTTAGTGTTAGTGATTATAGAAATCAAATACACTATAGAACCTTTTCTCATACAACTTGCAGTTTTCATCACAGAAATAAACTTAGTTGATCTAGAAGGTTTATCTCCTTTAATTGTGATCGTTTTACCTTTTGGTGAATTTACTTGAATTAACTTTTGATCACATAAAATATTGGCTTTATTGGCTATTAACCAATCCATTCCTAAAACAACATCGAATTCTACCAGATTCATGGGATATAGGTTTGCAATAAATTTCTGATTTAAAATTTCTATTCTTGCTCCCTGCAAGATTTCAGAAATTCTAACAGTTTCTCCATTAGCTGTCTCTACTAAGCATTCATGTGGTAGTTTAGTTAATGATTGATTTAAAATTTTGCAAAATGACGTATTAATAAAACTTTGGTTTGCACCAGAGTCGAATAATACTTTAGCAAAGACATCATTAACTAAAAACGTACCAGCTATGACATCTGGAATCATCTTGGCTTCATCTGCAGTCAGAACAAATGCTCTAGCATTTTTAGTATTCTTGTTGTCTGCAGCTGGGGCCAATTTCGGACAGTTTGTCCTGATATGACCTTTTTCTCCACAGTTGTAGCAAAATCCATTACTGGACTTCCTCTTGCAATTTTCTTCCTTGTGTCCTGACATCTTGCAATAATTGCAGAGATTAGAGCATTTTCCCGAATGCTTTTTCTTGCAGACCTTGCAGTAGGGTGCAGAGGTAAAATCCATATTCCTACGATTTCCGGAACGGAATTCTTGTGTAAGCCTTTGGGTTAAGTTCCTCCTCTGATCCTCTTCTCTAGTACGGACTAATTCATCAGTCAAGGTATTTGTTAATTCTACAGCTTCTTCTATGGTTTGAGGTCTAGCTGCCTTGACTATGTGTCTAATCTCTCCAATTAATCCCCAAATATAACGGGAAATTAACACTGGTTCTGGTGAAGCAAGAGTTGGCACTATTCTGGCATATTCAAAGAATATTTTAGTGTATCCCTTACTATCCACACCAGTCATCCTAAGGTTTAGGAATTTGTTTGCTATCTGTTCCTTCTCATTGGGTGGGCAGAATTTCCTTTCTACCTTGTTCTTAAATTCTTCCCATTCCATATTGTAGGTTTGATCACTTTCTCTTGTCTGGAGGATAGTGTTCCACCATTCTAGTGCTGCATTCTTAAACAGATTAGAAGCAAACAGTATTTTATCTTCTTCAGCACACTTACTTATCCTTAAGACTGCCTCAGTTTTCTCTATCCAGCGTAAAGTTGCAATGACCCCTTCATTGCCTGTGAATTCCGTTGGTTTACAAGACCAGAATTCTTTATAAGAACAACCATAAGGCATGGTTCTTCTTCTTTTGGGAATAGGCAATTGAAATACAGGTCCATTGTTCACGCTGTTTTCTGGTTCACTTGGTCGCTTACTGCCATGCTTACTTTTATTATCAGCATCTTTAACAGTTTGAAGAATAAATGGCATTGCATCTATAATTCCCTGTGCTACTATGTGTTGGATAGCACTATTGTCCATTTGATTGTTATTGTTATTGATGCTTGGATTCTCATTAACCACGTTAATGTTACTCTGGTTATCATTATTCAGATTTCCTTGGTTTCCTTCGTCGGCCATCTGAATTTTAAACAATTACCCCATATTAATATCACAAATAATATCTTAATATAGTTAATCACATGACACGCATTTTTGCCAAAAGTGTCGATCATTGCGACTATACTCTTTTCATATACTATTATGCGTCTATTACACACTTGTACTGAAATAAAATAACAATACCAACAGAAATAGAATCACACTAATAGTACTATGCATCCGTACACACATATTTTATTTTATTTTATTATATTATTATTACTACCATCGTTTTACCATCTCATTCACGGATATGGATTTATCCAAAAATCCATATTGCGCTCATCGTATTTCCATACGAGACGCTCTCCCACCTGACGCATTCTTTCACTACTTTCTAAAATTTCCTCCCTAAAAGTCCTAAGTTCTTGAACGTTTTCTGCACTCATTGGGGGTGCAGGTTCTCAGACTGGGTTTGGAATCTGGGGTGCATGTTCCTGATATGGGGGTGTAGATTCCTGAAATCGGTAAGGATCTTCTAAGATTTCCCTGATATAATCATCTTGGTAATAGGGATCTAAAGGGTCCATACCTGGGTAGGATTCTATGTTCTGTATGGGTGGATAATCCTGGATAGGATAACGTTGCACAAAATCCCTATTGTCGTCCCACCAGGGGTCGTAATTTGGATCTAGAGGGTTTGGTGCAGGCACTCTAGGGATTTCTTCTGGATTAAAGTCATGCATCTCCACTTGGTTTTCCTGATTTTCTATTTCCATGGGTTGTTCTGGGTTTTGTGGTTGTGGGGCTACTAGTTGTTCCAGACTTGGGTCAGTAGCGGTTGTAGCTAAGATATGGAAATTAGCTAAGCTTCTATTAAGAATATCTTGAGTATGGGCATCTGTCTCACGTTTAATAGCTGCTAAAGCTCTTTGATGTTGCAATTTTCGCATTCTCTTCCTACGAGCAAAAGCTTCTTTACTGAACCATCCTCGTTTCTTATTAGGAAATGGTTCTTCTGACTGAGCTCTAAAAGCAAACATTCCGTCTTCCTGATCAGCAACATACCCCGAGAGGGCAGGTTGTGACGAGGTACCTTCACTCTTAGGTGATTCAGACAACAGACGATTCATGTCTGAGGGTTCTTGATCACTCATACTGAAAACTAACAAATAGTCAAATAACACATAACCAATAATTACAGTTATGCACGTATTTCCATAACTTATTTCCTAACACAAATTTTAGAATTTAGATGTCAGCAGAACACTTCTTTGGCTCAGACCAGTGACTAGGCTCTGATACCACCTCCTGTCGCAACCCCCGATCCCTTATTCCCGGGAACGGGCGGACGCGATCTCAATTGTGGTGGTATCAGGTTATTTAATCTTGCAGCGGAATTTTTCATCAGGACCGTAGTTAGGAAATGTTTATCAGAGTAAAAACCACCATATTTTATATTAATAATCACATGGATAAAATCCAAGTTTACTATTACAACACAGTTATAGGGATAAACCCTATCTTATTGAATTTAAAACATCGTTTATTAGGTAACTTTTATAGCCACATTATCCCCAAGCCTTTAGTGCTCTCCAGCTGGCTTTCTATTAATTGGCTGTCACATTGGGTTACCTGAAACGCGTTTTAAAAACATTTGTCTGTCGGAAATACTGGTGAGTGAATCCCAATTTAATCAAGAAACATTTTACTGATTAAAACAGTATCGAGGACGATTACAATGTTTATGTCTACACAATTACTCCATTTGGTACTATCAATCCCTTGACTTGTGGGTCATATTACACTTTGGCTAACACATTGTCCAATGGTAACGTACTGTCGTACTCGACTTACTACTCGCAGGTAGTACAAATTTTGTATACAAAACCCCAACATACCGGCAGTAATTGAATACTACAAAGACTCAATCACCGCTTAATCACATTGTAAAATAATTAAGGTTTTGTAAATTATTCCAAAAACATTAACAAAAAGAGGATAAACTCACATTGCTATCTTAGGCTTCTTGTAAGGGTTTCCTGGGTATAATCTATAATTTATACAAATGTACATTGATTAGTATCATAACCCTTTGAAATTATTAATGATACCCTCCCCGAGACGGCATTCCAACAACTACGTCGGCCAGAACCACGACAGTTGTTACGGAACCCTAAATCAATCGGGCAGCGTAACTATTATGAAACTGGGGTTATAATAATTACAACGGAGCAGAACCTCGCTAATTAGGGGTATAATACCCAAATATTATGGTTAATACTTTCAGAATTCGAGATTGAGATTTTAGAATGAGCGACGGAAAATGTAAACTGATGGCCTTCTTATATAGGGCTGAAATCTGACTCTCAGGCGGCCCGCGTAAGGTAAGGCTAAGCCTTACGCGGCCCGCGTCAACACCGGTCAACATAATAGCTTAGCTGGGTCAGCTACTAGACTCGACACGATGTTGACACGTGTCATCACCAGGTTGCTCCACCATTTGAGACACGCGCGGCCCGCGTTAACTTAATCGGGGTCTTACGCGGCCCGTATGAACTAAAGAAATCAGCGAAATCAATTCCAGTCTTGATACCGCCCGCGTGAGATGTTGGGTTGGGTCTACGCGGCCCGCCTCGACTCAATATTTAATGTTTTTCATTTACTTTATAACCTTTAATATATTTGGGGCTTGGTTTTCACATACAGGGTATAATATAAGACATATTGAGACAATTTAAGATATAATACGGTGTTAGACATATTATGAGAGTATTGGTTTTACCGAGGGTTGTTACAATAATGATATGACATTTTTCAATATGTGATGCACATGTACGTATGATAACAATAATCAGAAGGCAATTCATGTCATAAATGTTGAATCAGCACAGTCATTAAGCACTAATTATTGTACGGATACATGCAAATTTGACAATTGTCACATGTTTAACCAAAATTAGCTGAACCGAACCGAATCATTCATATTTTCATATATTTCTAGCTTTTATACCTACGGTTCATATATTTCGTATTTATATATACATTGCATATATTTATATTTTCATTTCATGTATTTATGCCTCAATTTCATATATTTCTAAGCATAAGTTTTAGTCCAAGTTTGGTTTTTGCTATAACTGAAATTAAATGAACCAAACAAAAAACTGTCAATCTAACCAAATAAACCGAATTGATTAACCGAAAACCGATTGGTTAATAAAATAGACTAACCGATGACTTTGGTTCCAGCTTCGGTCGAGGATAATAACTAAACTAACCAAACGATGCATAACACAATGAAACGGATTACCCGATTACTTCGCTTTTGATGTATATCTATCACAATGATGCTACAATAAATATTATATGAATAGAAAACTACAAAAAACGAGTATCACAATGCGATATGTCGCTCCCACTGCATCGTGCGGGAATCCTGCTAGTTTTTTTATAATACTTCAAGTGTGAAAAAATATATAGAAATTTTTAGAACAAATTTTAGTTCAATATTTGTATGTCCGAAATGATAGATTTACAATGCTAGTAATCAAATATAAACCCAAATACCCAGAGCCGGCTCAAAATATTGTAGGCCCAAAGCGGATAGAAAAATTGAGGCCCTTTTCACAAAAAATAAAAGAAAAAATTTGTTTTAGATCCTATTATTCATATATTATCTCTGTATATACATAATTATAGATATAGATCATAAATATCAATATCAATAATCTTAAATCCAAGATCACCTGCACATAATATGTTTTTTTAGAATTTGAGGCTTGACGAGTGAACCTGTCTTGGGCTCCTATCACTTTGGTCGGCTTGCAAAGCCCAAACCAGACCTTTTCTCTTAAAAGAGACCAACGGAAAAGGCGGGAAGGAAAAAAGATAGGATATCTCTGCTCTCATTTAATGTCTGACGGAGAGACAGAAGATGGCTCACCGGAAAAGGAGTACGATGCAGCTGGCTTCATTAATGAAGCTGTAGATTCAACCGTTGGGGGTCAGACACGTATCTAAGCCCCCCAGAACCATTGCAATACCATTGGATGATCTTGGTAGTGCTCCCATGTAACGCTCCGCTTTTTCATAAACTTCCTAAATTAGAAAGCTTGTCTTGCAAATCTATTTTTTGAAACGTGATTCTTTCGTAAACATCCTTTCGTTGTAATTGTTGTAAAACCCGAGACTTGGATCATAAATAAAATTCGTATTTCTTTAAATTCGTGGTTTACATACTTCATACATGTTCATACTTTTAATTTCGTGAAACAATTGATACGTAATTCATAATTCTTGGAAACTATGTGTTAAACTTGTAAATTCGTGAAATACATGAATAATACGTCTTTTGGATGCATATGATACCTAACTACGACATTCATACGCTTAATCATACTTCATTATACTTGTTTTATACTAATTATACTTGTTTTATCCTTATAATATGCTTTTATATCATATTACACCCTTGAAACACCTTAAAACCATAAAGAACAAACATAAGGGACCAAAAATGACAACTTTTAAAACACAAAAGCCACCAGACCAAGCCTGGCAGGCCGCGACCCAGCCCTGGCCTTGCCTTTACGCCCCGCGAGCACTGCAGATCCGAGACCAGCCTTTCCAGCTTACGGGATTGGCTCAATTTGTTGGTTTTGTTGCTTCCTAATTGTGTTTCTTGCATTAATTAGCCACCAACCCAACCCTAATCCATCCCCTATAAAACCCAACACTTCTCCAATCATTTTCCACTTTGTAAACACTCTATAATCACTCTCAAACATACTAAAAACGCAGCTGAATCCAGAAGCAAATCAGATTCATATCAACTCACAAAAGTGAGCATAACTTCCTCATTTCTTAGTCTTTTTCAATGATTCTTCTTCCTAAATGCTTGGAACAACCTTAGGTATGTTTCCAACAGGTTTTCCAGGGAAAGCCAAGGCAGGAACATCACCATATAAGGCTCCAAACTTTATGTTTTGATTAAACATTACTAAACTTGTTTGAACTTGAGTTATCTCATACACATTCCTATGTCCTTATGCTCATAATCACTTCTATGGTTAGTTTGGCTTAAAAACAAAGTTGTGACACTTAAAATCATAGGTGTAAACCTCATAAACTTTATGTTTTGTTTAGGGTGTAACCCACAAGTAATGAACAAGCTTAATGCTTGATGTTTGTGTGATTATAGGACTAGCTTGGGCTATCCTTCTTGAAAATCCACACATTACTTGATGTTTTCCTTAGATTAGTGGTAGCTATTTCTTTCTTTATTGTATGTTCATGACCTTCCTTGTTGTCTATGTCAACAAGTGTAGTGGTTGTCACACCCCAACCGATGGCAGAATCATCGGGGCGCGACACAAGGCGAATCAGATTGCTCAAGAGAATCCATAACAACTAACTTAGCGACAATATTTAACAAGTTCATTATCCCATACTAATAAACAAATATTTCACATAAAGTCGTACAGATTTCATGTCTCTCGAACAATACAAATCCGACAACCTAGATTTTAGGTGAGTTTCTAAAGTAGTCATATCTTGATTGAGATAATCTACGTTTAACCTGAAACATACGTTAAAATAATGTCAATACAAAAATGTATTAGCGAGTATACAAGTTTGCATATGTATAGTATAGAAAGCGTTTACGCATAACCAGCATGTAACACATAATACGTGAATCAAGTAAGCTATCGACAATGATACTAACAATACTAATGACTGTGGGTTGTAGAATGCGCGACACATGTCCACCACTGTGAACATGTGAAGTAAGAACCTTAACAACCCCTAAATGAACAGGTGCTGAGTCCAAACTATAGTACTATCGTTGCTAAGGGTGGCAAGCAATAATCACTGTATAAACATAACATACAAGCATTCATCGAAACACGTATAACATGCGAGAGCGGTGAGCGTTTGTAAAGCGTTTAAGTATTGTGCGCGTTGTGTTTTGATATAGAACGTATGTTACACCCCAAAAGTGTTTAAAGCGTTAGAAAGGGGGACAAGTATACTCACAGTGTGTGTTCAACAAGTAAACGCGATCTGGTTGGATGGTTGAGAGCGCCGGGTCAGCCTGCGTACGGGAATAGTTGTATAAGTATTCCTCTGGGCTGAACGGTCAAAGTCGGAGTGTCGAGCGAGTTAAGTGTTCAACAGTCAATCCGGTCGGATGGGTTCCATCTGGACGGATGGTCATCCGGACGGATGGTTATCCGGACCGTCTAGGGTTGTTTGTGAATCCTTAAAATTTAAAGTCTAGTAACAGCATTTAAACAATGGAAGTTGTCAGAGTCAGATTATCCGGACGGATGACCATTCGGACGAGTGATCTGAAGTTGAAGTTTTTGTAAAATTTTCTAAGTAAGAAGTTTTAGCTGACGGAGACGGTCGTGATAATAGAATCAAAAATCGATGGAGAACACCAAGTCAGCTCATCCGGACAGATGGACATGGTCCATCCTGACGGTGTGCTGTCCTTGACGAAATTCCTGTTTGACACGTTAACCGGAGACGGACACGATAACAGAATCAACCATCAGACCTTATCAGGTCCAGTCCATCCTAACAGATTGGCGTAGCCCATTTGGAAGGTTGGTCTGTTCTTGACGAAGATCTAGTTTTGACCCGCGAATCGGTTCATCTTTTTGGTGGAAATCAGTCCTGGAGTCGGCTCTCGACTATGGAACGAGTCGGAGGTCCGGATGAGTCCCGATTCCATAGATTTTTGTATAGAATCAAAAAGAAGTTTATAAAAAGGTTGTAAAAGATTGAAATCTTGCATGACTTTGATATCATCTCGCTTGAATGATGCTCCACAGCGGTTTGCCTAAGAAAACCGAGCGAAAACCATCTTCGAGATGCTCATAATCACTGTTTTTGAGAGAGTTTGAGTGTGTGTGCATGATTGTGATGAAGAAGATGAAGTAGAGGTGAGATAGAGATGAAAATTGGAAGAAGAAATCTTACAAAATGGCTTGATAGCAATCTGGAACCTTGAGAGCGTTTGAGAGCGTTTAGAGAACCAAAGTGTTGAAATGGAAACACAAGGGTTCTATTTATAGAGTTGAGGGCTGCTCGTATCCAGATGAGGAGGGTCCGGATGGCAGGGGTTCGAATGGCTTGTGTCCGGATGGGTAAGCTCCATCCGGACAGATGGTCATCCGGACGGATGGCCCATTCGGACGGCTGAGAGTGAATAGTGTTTCTTTCCAACTTGGTTCGTTTGATGCGTTTTGTTGCGCTAAACATTGTGGGCACTTTAATCGTTTTAGCGAGATAAGTAGTATCGTGTAACGTTGTGTTTCAGTGCGATAAGTTGAATTGCGCGTGCCCGCGAGTGCGCGTTTCAACCAAGTTTTAACACTTTGGTGTATATATATATATATATATATAATAGGTCATAGCATAAGTAACTATGTTTCGAGTTTGTGTTTGCGTTGAGTGATAGCGAATAGCGTAATAGCGTAATAGTGTATGCGAAAAGCGTTATAACCGTATGTGTTGTGATATAGCGTATGCGAAAACAAGCGTAATAGCGTTGTGAGCGTTATAGTTTACATTATGATCCGAATCTCAGGTGCTAGGCGTAAAGAGAGTAATGATAGCGAAAAGCGGTTTGTTACAGTGGTGAACACTAAAGAGGTACCTAAATGGAAGACTTGTCTTCCTACCTCCTACATGACTTCTATGACATCCTTGTGATAATCTTGGACTAATAACTTACAATATAGACTATATAAGATATATAATACATGTAAGAAACCTAACACTTGATGATAACCAAATGGCTATTTGTCAAGTTAGTAAGTTACATCACCTAAGCACTTAGTTTACTCGTTATGATTCTAATGGGTGTTACACCCATGAAATCATTCAAATCCTATGGGTTTTCATAGTGTCAAGAACAAGTTCTAAGTCTAAGTGATTACTTTCTTGTATATTTACTTTGTTTTCAAATTTTCGACCTTAAGCATACCATGAACTCTAATCCGTTTATATTCTTTCTCCTAACCTCATTACTCGTCAACACTTGGTTAATCGGAAAGCACATGCAATTTTGTGAATATACTTGAACCCCTTTTTTCGTTTACCACTTTTGGGGTGTAACATGTTATCTATTGACTTACACTTAAACTTCATTCATAATGCACAAACATTCCTTATACATGCATGCATACTTGATTACTTGATACTTTAAACTTGGGGTTATGCTTCTTGTGTTAGACTTATCATTAACTTCGTACGAGCCTATCCTTGACATATATAACGCTATAGGATTAACGCACCACCTGTAAACTTTGGGTTATGTTAAGAGCTTATTGCGTTTCATCTTTGGGTTGATGAGTTAGACATATGCCGATTTTATTGTTTATCTTGTATCAATAGATTGCCATGTGGAATTGTTTAAACATATCTTTTTATGCTATGTAGGAAAACTTGTATACTCGCCTTTGCTTTTGCATTGAACTTTATTTTAAACATGTTACAGGTTGAGGACGACGATGCTTTGAAATTGAAGTAGTGATGATGCTTAGATACACACTTAGACGTCTTATGTTTTAATATGTTGTAGCAAATTTTGTATTTGTTTGTTGTATTGTCATTCTTGTATTTCAAGTTGTTGTATTTGATTTAAACCTTTGTAATTGACTTTTAGAAATGAAATGAAATTCATTATTTAATTATTGTCACCAATAGTGTTATGATGTCTCTTGCAATCTCGTTTTCGTCTCACTCCGATGTTTCCGCCATCGGTTGGGGTGTGACATCCTAAGAGATATAAGCAACTTTCTTTATATAAGAAAGGTAAGATACACGGTCAAGGTAGGCATTTAACAACCCTTCTAAATTAACACACTCAAGTCTCATTTATTCCGACATCCTCGGACCGCATTAAACACATATTACCCAGAATTCACACCAAGGAGAATATTCTGACGATCACACACTCGTCAGAATAAACTTCTCACTTTTCCGGCAAGTTTACTTATGTGACAACTGGCACAAAACCGGTAATTTCCGTACAATTTAATTAATATTTAATGACTGCAATTATGTGCTTAAATGTCAACATTGTTTGATTTCATGCTATACTTGTGAATTCATGCACGTTTTATAATACAAATATTGCTTTATGCATTAATGATAGCGTTGCGTCAGAAATACTAGTAAACTCACCGGTAAGACACACTGTGTCAACACAATTCTGCAGAAAGCAGTCAGACAATAGAATTGGGGACTAGGAGTAGGTCCAAAGTCTAAAATACATTGAAACCCAAGAGTATATACAAGGGTTAACATATAGACTTTCCGAAAGCTAAAATATACACTAAAAGTACCCGAAACGCACTTTAAATGCAGAATTCTGCACAAATCAGCTATAATCAGCTTTTTAACACATGAATATCATGCAGAATTCATGTTTTATTATCCAGAATACCCTCCTAAGTGTTGGGAATTAAAAGTGTCACAAAAGGGTACATAAAGGACACTAAACGGTGCAATTTAGCACTTTAACGAACCGGTATCTAATCGAACAACCGGACATTACCTGAAACATCAAAATATTACTAGAAGCATTGTTTTAATGTTTCTAAGCTAGTTATGATTCCCGAACACCCTAACACACTATATAACACATCATACACATAAACACTAACTAAAACACTTAACTTCCAACTATATAATCTAACTTACCATTCAAACTTACACTTTACCCCCCCCCCCCCCTTAAAAGCGGACGGTCATGGGTGACCCCACCATAGATCTCATTTGATCTTGTATGATCTTGCTTGGATTCATTTAGATTGCATATGATATTACTAAGATATTCTATGATCTTGTAAGATTCACTAGGAGATATTGTCTTGAACTATAAGTATAACCATTCTCACTTCATCACACCATCAACCTTCTCCTCTCCTCCCCACTTTCGGCCGATCCTAGCTCACCACACCACCACCACTTTCATCCATTATTCAATCATTCCAAGTTAGTCACAAGGTGCAAGAAGGTGTTTAAGGAGGTTTAGAGCTTGTGGATCTTGAAGAACCTTCTTCATTTGCTTTTATCCAACCCATTTATCATCCTCAACTTCTTGAGTTCTTCCCTAGCCCTTGTGCTAGTAGTAAGCTCCTTGTAACTTGTTACTTCATATTTTTATGGTTGAAAGATGATATACATTGTTAATCTTGAAGAACACAAAAGAACATGATCATGATACTTTAACATAAGCTTAAATACATAAGAATACATGTAAATGATGATGATTTGCCTCTTGATGAATGATGATTTGTGTTAGTGATGTTAAACATCATACGAAACCTACTAGATTGTGATTAAACACATGATCTAGTAAGTTAAAGTGGTGATCTTGTGAAAGACCAAGATCATCATGCTTTATGTCTTCATGAACTTGAATGATGAAAGTAGTTTTCATATGTAAAGATGATTTAAACAAAATACAAATCTTGTAAATAGATGATTACAAAATATTTTTCCCAAGAAACCAAGTTTATTTATAAGATTTACAAAGTCATTATTTCTAAGTAAACTAATCATATTTTTAGTGTTTAAACAAGACTAGAAACATGATTGTAACAAGAAAAATACAAGATACTTATATTTATTTTTGAGAAAATAATATAAGTAAGATACATAGTTAAAAAAAATAAGTTATTTTTAACAACAAAGAACCAATACATAAAAGATGGTGACTTGTACTTGTGCGATACAAGTCTAGTGACTAACGTTAATAAAACACGTATAGGTCACGACGCTATATAAGCAAACCCGGTGAAGTTTACGGTGCAAGAAACGCAAAGTTGTGAGTTCATGCTTCCCCCTTTTCTTTTAACTGTTTTTTTCAGTTTTATAACTTCGGGGGTGAAGTACATGTTACTAAATGTTTACAGAAAAGTGAGTTCATGTCCCCACTTTTAATCTTTTACATGCTTTTTAAACTTGGGGAAAATACATATGTTACGGTATGTTGGATACAAGAACTAAGGAATGATACTTGAAATCGTGTCACGAATAGGGTACCAGAAGCACCATTAATCGTGTACATACTAAGACCGTAGAACAAAAGGTTAGATCTAATGGGTTTTCGGGCAGCCACACTCTTGGTGATAACTAGTACCAAGTAGTGCTTTTGTGTCTCAGTCGTGAATCGACAACTAGAAAAATGCCTATGGTTTGGATGCTTCCTATGTCGTGTCACATGTTAATGGCCTTGCAACCCATTAACAATCTCGATACTTACAGAAATACTTGATTTATACAAATTACATACCATGTTTTCATACAAAGTATACAAACGTTCAATACAAAAACTACATGAATTCACACCAACATTATGTTGACGATTTTCCAAAAACTCACATGTATTTCAGGTAACTAAAAGTGGATGTGCGCGCGGTCATTCTCTTGCTCGTGGATGTTGTTTATGTTCATCTTTTTAATAAAGTTGTAAACTTTTCAGACAATGTCTTATGCTGACTTGTGATGTAAACACTTGACCTATGTTTTCAGTTACGTAATGTTATTGGTATTTGAAGTTATTTTTACGAGCATGTAGTATGTTTACCATTCGTATGCAATGAGAACCTTTCATGATCACACCTCGTGCTTTCGCCTTAGAAAGGGGTGTGACAGATTGGTATCAGAGCTGCGATTGTAGTGAACCAGGATTCCTTCTCGAGTCTAGACTACAATCTCTAGGATCCTTTCACGAAAACAATTTTTTTCAAAGAGTTTTCATTGCATAAAACCTTTCATGACATCCACTACCTGAAACTGTTTTCAAAGAGTCAAGAAAAGACACTACGAGACTTAGGGTGCACTGGAGAAGCACTTGTCTTTGACTAGAAATTACTTGCAACTATGTGTTATAATTAATATATACATATGCTAGAGATAGAATATCTCAGGTACTCGTGACTCTACCTGAAGACAATGGCCTATCTGAAGGAAGTGATACGAGGATGAAACGAACTGTGCGGACTGTGCAAGGAGTTACGTAATTATGGATGCATACATAATTATGGAATTCAGTGCACAGAAACCACAGCAAGTCTTGTCACGTGTCAAATGAGATTCCTTCAACACAAGAAAAGGTCAAACGTGAACACCCTCACCCCTCCCCCAGCCTATTAAATACTCTTTTGGAGTAATGATTTAGGGTATAAAGACAGGAACCGCCAATGTGAAGAAAGATATTTTGTCCTTTACATATATTAAACTTTTACTTTGGGAGATGTAACCCTTATGCATTTTGTTTACTTCGCAAACAATGATGTAACAAGTTGTTCTGATAAGTGTAAAGACTCGGTGAATATCTTATGACACACCAGTATTGATCTATTTATACATGCTTGTTGCTGTATGAATTGATTTATACGTTGGGTGGATTGTTTGATGTCACTTGTGTGGGTATATGTCTGTGTATATATATACTACTACTGTCTCGTATGACGATATCAAACAAATGTCTAACCCTGCTGTGTTGTGTTATTTCAGAACATGGCACCTAGAAGAGCTGTGACCAATCAAGGTTCCTACCAACCCCATCCTCCTCCTCTGCCAAGGACTGCTGAAGAACTGACGCCCTACTAGAAGAAAGGATCTCCGCAGCTATCGCCCAATACGAGGTGAATCGCACCGAACAAAGTGGAGGACCAAGAAACGCTAGACGTAATGGACAAGGAGATACATCCGGAGGAAACACAGCTCAAGGCTGCACCTTCAAGCAGTTTCTCGACTGAAAACCACTGAACTACGATGGCACTGGAGGTGCAGTGGCATTTGTATGCTGGACGGAGAAGACTGATGCCACTATCCACATGAGCAAGTGTACCGCGGATCAACAAGTCACTTTTGCTACTGGGTTGTTTGTTGATGAAGCTTTGACTTGGTGGAATTTGCAAGTACAGACTCTGGGTGATGATGCTGCGTACGGCATGACGTGGGATGAGCTAAAGGAACGTATGAGAGAAAAGTATTGCTCTCGTGCTGAACTCCAAAGGTTGGAGACTGAGTTCTGGCACTTGACCATGGAAGGTGCTGACATTACTGGTTATACCCGAAGGTTCCATGATTTGTCGAGAGTGATCCCCTACATGGTGACTCCTGAATTTAAGCGCGTTGAACGCTAAATTTGGGGATTGGCCTCAGAATTTCGCAGCATGGTAACTTCGGCCAAACCTGCAACAATCACAGAGGCTGTAACTCTGGCTGTCAGCCTTACTGAAGATGCTGTTCGCATGAAGAAGTTATCACTGAACCCTACTGAAAAGACCGAGACGCATGCTGAGTCATCCGGTGACAAGAAAAGGAAACATCCAAGTCTGAATCAGGCAACTCGCAGCAACAACAAGGGTTCCAACAATAAGAACCGAGACCCCAACCCGCCTCAGGAGGAGAAAACTCTTACAACCATGAATGACGCTCCTGCCAAAGGATACCTGGGCACTCTTCCCACCTGCAACCAGTGCAAGCATCATCATGAAGGAGTTTGTCGCATTCCAAAATGCGACAAGTGTGGAAAACTGGGTCACCATACCGAGGATTTTTGGGGAAAAGGAAATAGGAACGGGAATGGAAACCGCAACGGTGCTGGTAATAGAAACGGTGGTGGAAATGGAAATGGCAATGGTAACCGGAATGGTAATGGAGCTGGGCAGAACCAAGGATGTTTTGGTTGTGGAAGCAAGGATCATTTCATAAAAGATTGCCCAAGGGGGAACAATGCTCAGGCTCGGGAATTTGTGATTGGAGCAAAGAACGCACGCGAGGACCCTGATGTGGTCACCGGTACGTTTCTCGTTAACAATCACTTTACATCCATACTATTTGACACTGGTGCCGATTATAGCTTCATGTCTGTGGAATTTAAACGTATGCTTGGAATAGAATCTAGTAGATTAGATATTCCTTATTCCATAGAACTAGCCAATGGTAAACTTGTTGAATCGGGCGAAGTTGTTAGGGGTTGCACATTAGAACTTGGTGAGCAAAGATTTAGCATCGACCTCTTACCTATTCAATTGGGTAGCTTCGATGTAGTGGTCGGAATGGACTGGTTGTCCAAGAACAAAGCTGAAGTTGTTTGTCACGAGAAAATCATTCGCATCCCTCTGGCGAATGTTGAAACTCTCATCGTGCATGGAGAAAAACGAGACGCACCTCTGCGAATCATCAGTTGTATGAAGGCACATAAGTGCTTAAGGAAAGGATGTGTTGCCTTCCTGGCACACGTTGTAGATAAGAAGGCTGAGGAGCCAAAACTCGAAGATATTCCTGTGGTGAAGGAATTCCCTGATGTTTTTCCCAAAGATCTGGCGACACTATTTATATGGTACACGATGTACAATCTTCACAGATCACAAAAGCCTGCAACACATATTTGATCAGAAGGAATTAAATATGCCTCAGCGACGTTAGGTCGAGCTGCTGAACGATTATGACTGTGAGATTAAGTACCATCCTGGAAAGGAAAATGTTGTAGCAGATGCGTTAAGTCGGAAAGAAAGGGTTAAGACCCTAAGGGTTCGAGCATTGGAGATGACTATTCAAACGAACCTCACTGCACGCATTCGTGACGCACAACAAGAAGCCCTTAAGATGGAGAATCGTAGAGTTGAATACCTCCGAGGTATGCTGAAGAATTTGGTGCCAAACAAAGAGGGAACCTTGTACTTTAAAGGGCGTATTTGGGTTCCACTCTATGGCGGTATTCGAGAAGTCATCCTTAATGAAGCTCATAAGTCGAGATACTCCATCCATCCAGGATCGGACAAAATGTATCAAGACTTGAAGGATTACTATTGGTGGCCGAGACTTAAAAGCGATGTTGCTATCTATGTGGGAAAGTGCCTAACCTGTGCTAAGGTTAAGGCTGAATATCAGAAACCGTCCGGGCTACTGCAACAACCCGAGATACCCATGTGGAAGTGGGAGCAAATCTCGATGGACTTCATAACGAAATTACCCAGGACCGCTAGGGGGCACGATATGATATGGGTGATAGTTGATCGATTGACGAAATCTGCGCATTTCCTACCGATCCGAGAGAAGGATAGCACTGGAAAGCTTGTTGAGCTGTACTTGAAAGAAATCGTGGCACGTCATGGAGTGCCTATCTCAATTATTTCAGACAGAGATGGACGTTTTGTCTCAAGGATCTGGCAATCCTTTCAGGAAGCCTTTGGATCTCAACTAGATCTAAGCACGGCCTTCCATCCGCAAACAGATGGCCAGAGCGAACGAAACATACAAACGCTGGAAGATATGCTTCGCGCATGTGTTATGGACCTAGGCGGCAGCTGGGATACTCATCTACCTTTAGTTGAGTTTTCCTACAATAACAGTTATCATACAAGCATAAAAGCCGCATCGTTCGAAGCTCTGTATAGTCGCAAGTGCCGCTCGCCATTATGTTGGGCAGACGCTGGAGACAAACGAATGGTTGGTCCTGAACTTATGCAAGAGACAACCGACAAAATCATACAGATCCGATAGCGCATTAAGGCGGCTCGAGATCGACAAAAGAGCTACGCTGACCGAAGACGGAAACCATTAGAGTTCGAGGTGGGAGAAAAAGTTTTGTTGAAGGTCTCACCTTGGAAGGGCGTGGTAAGATTCGGAAAACGTGGAAAGCTGAATCCACAATACATCGGACCGTTCAAGATTTTGGAAAGAATTGGTACCGTGGCTTACAAGTTGGAATTACCGGAAGAACTTAACGGAGTACATGATACGTTTCATGTATCCAACCTCAAGAAGAGTCCAACCCAAGAAACGGTGATCATCCCTGCGGATGAAGTGCATATTGACGACACCCTCCGATTTACAGAACAACCCGTTGAGGTTACAGACTAGAAAGTCAACAAGACCCGAAGGAGTAGTGTAAAACTTGTCAAAGTACGTTGGAACTCTAAACACGGACCCGAGTACACGTGGGAACGTGAAGACCAGTTTAAAGAAAAGTACCCCCATCTGTTCAAGAAAACTCCTGCGAGAGATAGATCAACCTGAATTTCGGGACGAAATTCTTTTAACGGGGGGAGACTGTGACAACTGGCACAAAACCGGTAATTTCCGTACAATTTAATTAATATTTAATGACTGCAATTATGTGCTTAAATGTCAACATTGTTTGGTTTCATGCTATACTTGTGAATTCATGCACGTTTTATAATACAAATATTGCTTTATGCATTAATGATAGCGTTGCGTCAGAAATACTAGTAAACTCACCGGTAAGACACACTGTGTCAACAATTCTGCAGAAAGCAGTCAGACAATAGAATTGGGGACTAGGAGTAGGTCCAAATTCTAAAATACATTGAAACCCAAGAGTATATACAAGGGTTAACATATAGACTTTCCGAAAGCTAAAATATACACTAAAAAGTACCCGAAACACACTTTAAATGCAGAATTCTGCACAAAACAGCTATAATCAACTTTTTAACACATGAATATCATGCAGAATTCATGTTTTATTATCCAGAATACCCTCCTAAGTGTTGGGAATTAAAAGTGTCACAAAAGGGTACATAAAGGACACTAAACGGTGCAATTTAGCACTTTAACGAACCGGTATCTAACCGAACAACCGGACATTACCTGAAACATCAAAATATTACTAGAAGCGTTGTTTTAATGTTTCTGAGCTAGTTATGATTCCCGAACACCCTAACACACTATATAACACATCATACACATAAACACTAACTAAAACACTTAACTTCCAACTATATAATCTAACTTACCATTCAAACTTACACTTTACCCCCCCCCCCCCCTTAAAAGTGGACGGTCATGGGTGACCCCACCATTGATCTCATTTGATCTTGTATGATCTTGCTTGGATTCATTTAGATTGCATATGATATTACTAAGATATTCTATGATCTTGTAAGATTCACTAGGAGATATTGTCTTGAACTATAAGTATAACCATTCTCACTTCATCACACCATCAACCTTCTCCTCTCCTCCCCACTTTCGGCCGATCCTAGCTCACCACACCACCACCACTTTCATCCATTATTCAATCATTCCAAGTTAGTCACAAGGTGCAAGAAGGTGTTTAAGGAGGTTTAGAGCTTGTGGATCTTGAAGAACCTTCTTCCTTTGCTTTTATCCAACCCATTTATCATCCTCAACTTCTTGAGTTCTTCCCTAGCCCTTGTGCTAGTAGTAAGCTCCTTGTAACAAAGAACATGATCATGATACTTTAACATAAGCTTAAATACATAAGAATACATGTAAATGATGATGATTTGCTTCTTGAAGAATGATGATTTGTGTTAGTGATGTTAGACATCATAAGAAACCTACTAGATTGTGATTAAACACATGATCTAGTAAGTTAAAGTGGTGATCTTGTGAAAGACCAAGATCATCATGCTTTATGTCTTCATGAAATTGAATGATGAAAGTAGTTTTCATATGTAAAGATGATTTAAAAAAATACAAATCTTGTAAATAGATGATTACAAAATAATTTTCCCAAGAAACCAAGTTTATTTATAAGATTTACAAAGTCATTGTTTCTAAGTAAACTAATCATATTTTTAGTGTTTAAACAAGACTAGAAACATGTTTGTAACAAGAAAAATACAAGATACTTATATTTATTTTTGAGAAAATAATATAAGTAAGATACATAGTTAAAAAAAATAAGTTATTTTTAACAACAAAGAACAAATACATAAAAGATGGTGGTGACTTGTACTTGTGCGATACAAGTCTAGTGACTAACGTTAATAAAACACGTATAGGTCACGACGCTATATAAGCAAACCCGGTGAAGTTTACGGCGCAAGAAATGCAAAGTTGTGAGTTCATGCTTCCCCCTTTTCTTTTAACTGTTTTCAGTTTTATAACTTCGGGGGTGAAGTACATGTTACTAAATGTTTACAGAAAAGTGAGTTCATGTCCCCACTTTTAATCTTTTACATGCTTTTTACACTTGGGGAAAATACATGTGTTACGGTATGTTGGATACAAGAACTAAGGAATGATACTTGAAATCGTGTCATGAATAGGGTACCAGAAGCACCATTAATCGTGTACATACTAAGACCGCAGAACAAAAGGTTAGATCTAATGGGTTTTCGGGCAGCCACACTCTTGGTGATAACTAGTACCAAGTAGTGCTTTTGTGTCTCAGTCGTGAATCGACAACTAGAAAAATGCCTATGGTTTGGATGCTTCCTATGTCGTGTCACATGTTAATGGCCTTGCAACCCATTAACAATCTCGATACTTACAGAAATACTCGATTTATACAAATTACATACCATGTTTTCATACAAAGTATACAAACGTTCAATACAAAAACTGCATGAATTCACACCAACATTATGTTGACGATTTTCCAAAAACTCACATGTATTTCAGGTAACTAAAAGTGGATGTGCGCGCGGTCATACTCTTGCTCGTGGATGTTGTTTATGTTCATCTTTTAAATAAAGTTGTAAACTTTTCAGACAATGTCTTATGCTGACTTGTGATGTAAACACTTGACCTATGTTTTCAGTTACGTAATGTTATTGGTATTTGAAGTTATTTTTACGAGCATGTAGTATGTTTACCATTCGTATGCAATGAGAACCTTTCATGATCACACCTCGTGCTTCTGCCTTAGAAAGGGGTGTGACAACTTACTCTCACGCCGGAGCTTGGTCACGGATTCCCCACCCCCCCTTGGGGTCCTCCGTGGCGAGGCTAACGGTGTTCTCTTTTGTAGGACGACAGAGTTGAACCCTTACAGCGTTGACGAGGCCTGTTGACTACCCACCAGGATCTGAGGACTCGACAAAGCTCTATGAAAATGGTGGCCCAAAACGCTTGCTTTATTTCACTCTCCCTTGAGCCGACCCTGCAAACATTTATTAATTAGGTATTTGAATATGAATAATCAATGCAAATGAAGAACTAGTTGAAAAATGAATCAAACACATACGAATCTATAATGATATTATTAAGTTCCCAAAAGATTGATTACAAGTAAACGCTCCTGGAATTACAAATTAAAGCTCCCGAATCACAAAACACGGTTTCGTACACACAGTTTCGGACAATTCAAATGAAGTCGGGTTGCCTAAAAATAGGTGATGGGATATGGTCTTGGACCCTCCTGTGGGCCCAAACTACGCCCATGAGGGCCTAGGCCCATATTCATATACAATCCTAAAACAGACAACTCACTACAATATAAAACAAAACTAGATTGGTCTATTATAAAAAAAAAACTAGGATTTCCCCACCGCGTGTTGCAGTGGAGAATTCGTGTACGAACCAAACGGTAAAGATCAACCTTTTAAGCTATTATATGACACTACAACATATATTCAAAACCACCTTGTTCCAATTAATAATGACCGGTTTTAAAACATCAATTTTAGTTAAGGGAAAAGTAAATTTATAATTTTTTTTGTTGGGTAACAGATTGGTATGTTTTCTAAAAAAATTATAACGCGAATTAGTTGTAAAAAATATACGGAACGAAAGGTATAATAGGAATATAAAACTGTTGGGTTAATAAAGCATAAAAGATTAATTAGAAACTTAAAAAAATATTGTAGCATTGTATGTAAAACGGTTTAAAAGGAGTAATAATAACTTTACAAGCATTCACAGGACGCTTAATAAATTTATCAAAATTCAGGGGGTTAGAATGTAAGTTGTTTTAAAAAACCCTACAAAAGTTGAGGGGTGCAAAATGATAAGAACCAAAACCTTGGTTGTCAAAACATAAAAAATAATTCTTATGAGATCATTACAAATGCCATGAGGAGTAATGTGACAACCCGAGTTTCCAAGGTCTTTCCTCTACACATTATTTGTTCACAATTGTGTTTGCATAACTTGTTTGCCTGGTATTTGTACATGTTTGATTATACTGGAGGTTTTGTGTTATTGTTTGATTAACAAGTGATAGGAAATCATTAAATGTTTGAAGTTTACAAGTCCCACAATTGACGAAACCTTGGGGGTTTCGTCAGCCACACACACACCAGGAAACCTTAGGAGTTTCGCCATCCTTGTACTCGACGAAACATAGGGTTTCGTCAGGTGCATCACGACGAAACCTGGGGTTTCGCCGGCCCAGGGTTTCGCCGAAGCCCATTAAGGGCCCAGTACACTTAGGTGCACATATATTACGTGAAACTATTCATTCGTCACTTATCTGGCAAAAATCTGAAAACCTAGAGTCCTCCCTTCTGTGTGACGGCAACACTAAGTTCTCCAAGCCCTCTATAGCGATCAATCCATTATTCCTTCTATCTCGGTTAGTTCACTGTTGTTTAATTGTACATGACTCCTTGGTAGATCATTACATGTTTGTTTATATATAAAAATCTGATTGATGAAGTTTTGCGAACTTTTGGAATACGTGTTCGTAGATTGAGAATGGGATCTTGTAATAAAGATATGAATGACTTCGTTAATTGATTTGAATGGATCTGATTACCGACTACTCATATGTGTAATCTATATCTAGAACGTATACGGTTGTTTCATGATTTAGGGAACCATATTGGATGTTAAGTATTGTGATAGTGAATGACGATGGAATGATTGGTTCTGATCATATGATTATTCAGTAATTTATGTGATTGTATGAATTGATCTGATCTAGTGATTGGTTGATGATGTGACGTAACTGTTAGATGATAATTAGGGTTCCTGTGATATGTAACTGGTATGCGACGAAACCTCCATGTTGACGAAACCCATGCATGCCGACGAAACTCAGGGCGACGAAACTTGGGAGTTTCGTCGATAGAGGATCATGACGAAACCTGGGGGTTTCGTCAAGGGGAATCACGACGAAACCTGGGGGTTTCGCCGAAGGGGATCACGATGAAACCTGGGGGTTTCGTCAAGTTGGTAAACTGGCACAGTAACTCAGTTAATTCTGTTAGTAGTTAACTATGTTAGTGAAGACTAGGTTAACTGATAAGGATAGTACAAATAACTGTTATGAATTGTCTGCATGAGCTTGAATAACTGCTAAGTGCTATTTGGTGATCACTGATGTAATACCCACTATGATTGTATTTGTACGTGAACTTCATGAATGAAAACTGATTGTGTATACGTGCATACCATAGGCTTTGACTGATTAATTGGAATCAAGTAGTTAAGCAAACCGAGCAAACCGAGGTGAGTTCACACTCTTTATAAGGCATGGGATTCCCGGTGGTTGGGAATGTGTTAAAGAACTAAAACGGAACCTACATATTCTCCGTGGGTAGGATATGTACCTCCATCCTCCATGGGTAGGATGCCAATATTCAACTGCGTATTCTCCTTGGGTAGAATACGTACCTTCGTCCTCCTTGGGTAGGACATCAACTTTAATCTTACTAGACAAAACTCTATCATTAAGTCCCTCATTTTTATATCGAATTAATCGCCGGGCCAATGGTGAGCGGGTCATTAGTTAATAGCGCTATTAGGGTTGACAAGCCTCACGGCTCACACCGTGCCGGTAGGACGGGCGTGTACTAATGGATCTGGGCACTCAGTCAATGATGATAGACATTGACTTAGGGCACAACTTACTTTCGTCAGTTGTTGATATGGTAACGGTCTAGTGGTTCACATGGGGAAGCCCCCACTGATTATGGATATGGTTTGGGAAACAAAGGTACTGGTTAACTCGTGGTTTACGAAACAACTTATGGTTTTCGAAACAAACATTAAAACTAAACAACCAACTGTGAACTCGCTCAACAATGTTGTTTACTCGTTGTTACATGCCTTGCAGGTCGTTAGGTGTTTACATGGAGCTTGCACGAGACGGAGGAGTCATTGTGGGACATGGACAGTGTGTGCCATGTTAAACATTTGAAACATTTAAACTTATGTTTTGCTTTTACGTATTATGCTTTCGCTGATTTCTTAGACTTGGTTTACTTGTTTTGATACACCAATTATATTGTGTTTGGTTTTACGTTTACTTATTTATGTTGTTCAATATGATTGGTGGCTTGATCCTGGTCATGTCACGCCTCCTGCGGTGATACTCCGCTAGTGGATTTTGGGGGTGTGACAGATTGGTATCAGAGCCATTGGTTATAGTGAACTCGGTTTTAAAAAGAGAAATGCTTTTTGACAAAACCAGACTATAACCTGTACAGTGCTCAACGATCCACAACGACGCTTCTCTCCACGTGCAAGACTCAACATTATAGGTGATATGGTTTATACTTACATTGCCTGTCTATTTGTTTGCCTAGTACATTGCATGCTTAGTTAATGTAGCAACTGTTAATTGAAACCCTGTGTGCTTACTCTCTTCTGTCATATCACACTTACGCACTTTCGCCACACATTTCTCACTTATGTTCGCTTCGTTGTGAAGATCATGAACGGACACGGAGGACGTGGTGGTATCAACATGACTCAAGCCCAGCTGACGGCTCTCATCAATGCACGAGTTGCTGAGGCACTCGCAGCAGCTCAGGCAGGAGGTATAACCTGCCATGACAACTTACTTTAGGATGTTTGGATCCTACCCTCGTGAATCAACTTTCGTGTTTAACCTTGTCTGCTCTTTCTCGCATAACACGTCCCGCATGTACCTTCAAGACCTTTATGGACTGCCGACCTAGTACCTTCAGTGGTACTGAAGGAGCTGTCGGTCTCCTCCACTGGTTCGAGAAGCTCGAATCTGTCTTCGAGATGTGTGAATGCCCTGTGGCTCGTAGGGTGAAATATGCTACTGGTACTCTTGAAGGTGTGGCACTCACGTGGTGGAACACTCAGATCCAAATGCTAGGGTTGGCGGCTGCTAATGCCACCCCATGGAACGACTTCAAGGATCTGATCAAACAGGAGTATTGTAATCGTGACGACATCCACAAGCTAGAGGTGGAATTCTATAACTTGAAGATGACAGGGTCAGAGATCGAGGCGTATACGAAGAGGTCAAATGAATTGGCTGGGTTATGTCCAACTATGGTGGATCCTCCCTTCAAGCATATCGAACTGTACCTTAAGGGTCTGGTGCCAGAGATTCAGAGTCATGTGACCGCAGCTAACCTCGCTACCATTCAGGAAGTTATTCATTTGGCTCATCGTCTCACTGATCAGGCGGTTGAGCAGAACAGGCTGCCGAAGCGTATTGGTGCTACTACTTCTGATGCCCCCAGCGACAACAAGCGCAAATGGGATGGAGCCTCCAGCAAGGGTTCAACTTCAGTTCAGTCTCAGTCTCAACAGCGAAGGACTGATGATTACAAGAGCCCTGGTCAGCAATCTTCGGGTAGTCAGGGGCAGGGTGGATACAAGGGAAACCACCCTAAGTGCAACCCATGCAACATGCACCACAGTGGGCCGTGCAACAAGGGTCATTGTCAGAGATGTAATAAGCTGGGTCATGAAGCCAAGGATTGCAGGAGCTCACGACCTGCGAATCAGAATCATCAACAGCAGCCACCAGCTCCACAGAATCAGCAGCAGCAACAGCAGGGTAACAGGGGATGCTTTCAGTGTGGTGCTGAGGGCCACTTCAAGAGAAACTGCCCCCAGTTGAACCCGAATCAGAACAACAACAATAATTAGGGAAATGGGAACAATAACGGGGGGTAACACTGATGGCAATGGTGCCAGGGGACGTGCGTTCGTGCTTGGTCAGGGTGACGCGAGGAACGATCCCAACGTTGTGATGGGTAAGTTTCTTCTGGATGACTTCTTTGTTACTGTTTTATTTGATTCGGGTGCCGATACTAGTTATGTGTCCTTTAAGGTTAGTCAAATGCTTAAACGCACTCCAACACTTTTGAACGCCAAGCATGTTGTAGAGTTAGCTAATGGTAAAAGTCTTGAAGCCACACACATAGTTAAGGGTTGTAATCTTGTTCTTGCCGGTCAGACCTTCTCTATCGATCTTATCCCCATCGTTCTTGGTAGTTTCGACGTCGTTATTGGGATGGATTGGCTATCTCAACATCAAGCGGAGATTATTTGCAAGGATAAAATCATCCGTATTCCTCGTTCTGGTGAAGAGCCTCTCATGATTCATGGCGACAAGAGTGGTGCTATTGTGGGCATCATCTCTTTTCTTAAGGCCCAGAAGTGTTTGTGAAAGGGCCACCCTGCTATTCTAGCCCTCGTTTCTGATGCATCCTCGAAAGAAAAGAAAATAGAAGACATTTCTATTGTACGCGACTTTCCTCAAGTGTTCCCTGAGGAATTACCTGGTCTCTCGCCTCATCGTCAAGTCGAGTTTCAAATCGAACTAGCTCCTGGAGCAGCACCCATAGCTTGGGCACCTTATCGTTTAGCTCCATCAGAATTAGAAGAATTGTCCACACAACTGCAAGAGCTCTTGGACAAGGGTTTCATTCGTCCTAGCTCTTCGCCCTGGGGAGCTCCAGTCTTGTTTATGAAGAAGAAAGACGGAACCTTCATAATGTGTATTGACTACCGCGAACTCAACAAGGTAACTGTGAATAATCGTTATCCCCTCCCGCGTATTGATGACCTATTCGACCAGTTACAAGGGTCGAGCTACTACTCTAAGATTGTTCTGAGATGGGGCTATCATCAGCTGAGAGTCCGAGACGGGGACATCTCCAAAACAGCATTCAGAACTCGTTACGGCCATTACGAGTTTCTGGTAATGCTTTCGGGTTAACAAACGCACCTGCGGTTTTCATGGATCTCATGAACCGAGTGTGCAAACCATACCTGGATAAGTTCGTTATTGTTTTTATGACGACATCCTGATCTATTCTAAGAGTCAGGAGGAACACGAGCAACACCTGCGACTTATCCTGGAACTTCTTCGAACTGAACAGCTTTATGCTAAGTTCTCGAAATGCGACTTCGGGCTTCGTGAAGTCCATTTCCTAGGCCATGTGGTAAACGGGGATGGGATTCATGTTGATCTATCCAAGGTTGACTCGATCAAGAACTGGCCTGCACCACGTACACCAACAGAAATTCGCCAATTCTTGGGTTTGGCGGGCTACTACAGAAGGTTCATCAAGGATTTCTCAAAGATTGCGCAACCACTCACTTCACTAACTCAGAAGGGTGTCACCTATCATTGGGGTGATGCACAAGAATCAACGTTTCAACACTTGAAGGAGAGACTTTGCAGTGCACCTATTTTCTCACTACCAGAAGGCACAGATGACTTCGTGGTCTATTGTGACGCGTCAATCCAGGGACTTGGTTGTGTGTTGATGCAATGTGAGAAAGTTATTGCATACGCATCACGCCAACTGAAAATTCACGAAAAGAACTATACTACTCACGACTTGGAGTTGGGAGCAGTGATTTTCGCACTCAAGATATAGAGACACTACCTGTACGGTACCAAGTGCACCATTTACACCGATCACAGGAGTCTCCAGCATATCTTCGAACAGAAGGAGTTGAACATGCGACAGTGTTGATGGGTCGAACTCCTTAATGACTACGAATGCGTGATCAAGTACCATCCGGGTAAAGCCAACGTCGTGGCCGACGCCCTCAGCCGAAAGGAGTCAAAACCTAAGCGCGTGCGAGCGTTACAACTTACCATTCAATCTAGTCTTCCTACTCAGATACGAGATGCTCAGGTTGAAGCATTGAAAGCAAAGAACATCAGGGCTGAGTCCATGCGAGAAAACGATTAGAACAAAAGGAAGACGGCGCTTACTACGTGACAGGGCGCATCTGGGTTCCCCTTTATGGGAATTTATGTGAGCTTGTAATGGATGAAGCACACAAGTCTCGTTACTCGGTACACATTGGTTCGGATAAGATGTACCACGATCTCAAAACCACGTATTGGTGGCCTAGCATGAAAGCTCACATAGCAACCTACGTTAGTAAATGTTTGACTTGTGCGAGAGTCAAGATTGAATACCAGAAACCATCCGGCCTACTTCAGCAACCAGAGATCCCGACATGGAAATGGGAGCAAATTTCCATGGATTTCATTACTGGCCTGCCTAGATCTCAGCGAGGAAACGATACCATTTGGGTGATCGTTGATCGACTAACAAAGTCTGCACACTTCTTGGCTATCAAAGAAATGGATAAGTTCTCCACTCTAGCAGACGTTTATCTTAAGGAAGTTGTTTCGAGGCATGGGGTGCCAACCTCCATCATATCTGATCGTGACGCACGATTTACCTCTGAATTGTGGCAAGCAATGCACAAGTCCTTTGGTTCTCGATTAGACATGAGCACAGCTTATCACCCGCAAACGGATGGGCAGTCTAAACGCACCATCCAAACCCTTGAAGACATGCTCCGAGCATGTGTTATCGATTTTGGTAATGGATGGGAAAGACACCTCCCTTTAGTGGAGTTTTCGTATAACAACAGTTACCACACCAGCATCCAAGCTGCTCCGTTTGAGGCATTGTACGGACGTAAATGCCGATCACCTCTTTGTTGGGCAGAAGTTGGCGACAGCCAAATCACTGGCCCAGAACTCGTAGTAGATACAACAGAGAAGATTGCCCAGATACGATAACGCATGGCGACAGCTCACGACCGTCAGAAAAGCTACGCTAATAAGTGTAGGAAACCTATAGAATTCCAGGTCGGGGACCGGGTGCTACTTAAAGTCTCACCCTGGAAGGGTGTGGTTCGTTTTGGGAAAAGGGGCAAGCTCAATCCGCGGTATGTCGGACCATTCGAAATCATTGAGAAAATTGGCAAGGTGGCTTACAGATTGAATCTACCTGAAGAACTTAGCGGAGTTCACAACGTATTTCATGTGTCGAATCTGAAGAAGTGTTTGTCAGATGAGACCCTCATAGTTCCTCTCAAGGAGCTCACCATCGACGATCAGTTGCGATTCGTCGAAGAACCTGTAGATATTACAGATCGAGACGTGAAGGTTCTCAAGCATACCAGAATACCTCTTGTTCGAGTTTGTTGGAACTCCCGTCGTGGCCCACAGTTTACCTGGGAACGAGAAGACTGAATGAAACTCAAGTATCCCCAGTTGTTCGAGAAAAGTACAACCACTACTGAGGCTGAAGCTACTGCGGAATTTCGGGACGAAATTCCAAACCAACGGGGGGATGATGTGACGCCCCAGGAAAACCACGCACCTTAACTAGCTTCCTCAGTGACTATGTGCTAAATTTCGGGATGAAATTTCTTTCAAGTTGGGGATGATGTGACAACCCGAGCTTCCAAGGTCTTTCCTCTACACATTATTTGTTCACAATTGTGTTTGCATAACTTGTTTGTCTGGTATTTGTACATGTTTGATTATACTGGAGGTTTTGTGTTATTGTTTGATTAACAAGTGATAGGAAATCATTAAATGTTTGAAGTTTACAAGTCCCACAATCGACGAAACCTTGGGGGTTTCGTCAGCCACACACACCACGAAACCTTAGGAGTTTCGCCATCCTTGTACTCGATGAAACATAGGGTTTCGTCAGGTGCATCACGACGAAACCTGGGGTTTCGCTGGCCCAGGGTTTCGCCGAAGCCCATTAAGGGCCCAGTACACTTAGGTACGCATATATTACGTGAAACTATTCATTCGTCACTTATCTGGCAAAAATCTGAAACCCTAGAGTCCTCCCTTCTGTGTGACGGCAACACTAAGTTCTCCAAGCCCTCTATAGCGATCAATCCATTATTCCTTCTATCTCGGTTAGTTCACTGTTGTTTAATTGTACATGACTCCTTGGTAGATCATTACATGTTTGTTTATATATAAAAATCTGATTGATGAAGTTTTGCGAACTTTTGGAATACATGTTCGTAGATTGAGAATGGGATCTTGTAATAAAGATATGAATGACTTCGTTAATTGATTTGAATGGATCTGATTACAGACTACTCATATGTGTAATCTATATCTAGATCGTATACGGTTGTTTCATGATTTAGGGAACCATATTGGATGTTAAGTATTGTGATAGTGAATGATGATGGAATGATTGGTTCTGATCGTATGATTATTGAGTAATTTATGTGATTGTATGAATTGATCTGATATAGTGATTGGTTGATGATGTGACGTAACTGTTAGATGATAATTAGGGTTTCTGTGATATGTAACTGGTATGCGACGAAACCTCCATGTTGACGAAACCCATGCATGCCGACGAAACTCAGGGCGATGAAACTTGGGAGTTTCGTCGATAGAGGATCATGAAGAAACCTGGGGGTTTCGTCAAGGGGAATCACGAAGAAACCTTGGGGTTTCGCCGAAGGGGATCACGACGAAACCTGGGGGTTTCATCAAGTTGGTAAACTGGCACAGTAACTCAGTTAATTCTGTTAGTAGTTAACTATGTTAGTGAAGACTAGGTTAACTGATAAGGATAGTACAAATAACTGTTATGAATTGTCTGCATGAGCTTTAATAACTGCTAAGTGCTATTTGGTGATCATTGATGTAATACCCACTATGATTGTATTTGTATGTGAACTTCATGAATGAAAACTGATTGTGTATACGTGCATACCATAGGCTTTGACTGATTAATTGGAATCAAGTAGTTAAGCAAACCGAGCAAACCGAGGTGAGTTCACACTCTTTATAACGCATGGGATTCCCGGTGGTTGGGAATGGGTTAAAGAACTAAAACGGAACCTACATATTCTCCTTGGGTAGGATATGTTCCTCCATCCTCCATGGATAGGATGCCAATATTCAACTGCATATTCTCCTTGGGTAGAATACGTACCTTCGTCCTCCTTGGGTAGGACAGCAACTTTAAACTTACTAGACAAAACTCTATCATTAAGTCCCTCATTTTTATATCGACTTAATCGCCGGGCCAATGGCGAGCGGGTCATTAGTTAATAGCGGTATTAGGGTTGACAAGCCTCACACCGTGCCGGTAGGACGGGCGTGTACTAATGGATCTGGGCACTCAGTCAATGATGATAGACATTGACTTAGGGCACAACTTACTTTCGTCAGTTGTCGATATGGTAACGGTCTAGTGGTTCACATAGGGAAGCCCCCACTGATTATGGATATGGTTTGGGAAACAAAGGTACTGGTTAACTCGTGGTTTACGAAACAACTTATGGTTTTCGAAACAAACATTAAAACTAAACAACCAACTATGAACTCGCTCAACAATGTTGTTGACTCGTTGTTAGATGCCTTGTAGGTCGTTAGGTGTTTACATGGAGCTTGCACGAGACGGAGGAGTCGTTGTGGGACATGGACAGTGTGTGCCATGTTAAACATTTGAAACATTTAAACTTATGTTTTGCTTTTACGTATTATGCTTCCGCTGATTTCTTAGACTTGGTTTACTTGTTTTGATACACCAATTATATTGTGTTTGGTTTTACGTTTACTTATTTAAGTTGTTCAATATGATTGGTGGCTTGATCCTAGTCATGTCACGCCTCCTGCGGTGATACTCCGCTAGTGGATTTTGGGGGTGTGACAAGTAAATTACTAAAATACCATAAAGAATATAGTATGTGAGTGAATGATACTTTTGTAATTAAAAAGAAAATGAAAGAGATAGATACTATAACTGTTTTAAAATCTAACTTATAATAAAAGACTCCAAATAATGCCACATGTCATTCTCTCCTTTAACCTTATAAATTTTATTTATAATTATTTAATAAATTTATTTTAATATTAATATTAATATTAATAACTAATATATAGATATCATTTATTTTTATCCTTTTCTTTATCTAAGATTAATAAATGGCTCAATTTTGCAATTTAGACTCTTTGTTTTTTTACTTTTAACCCAAAGTTTTTCATCTTTTGCAGTTTAATCTCAACTCGTTTTTATTTTCAATTTTGGTCCACCATACTTATCATCTTTCCCAAGTTTTTCGTTTCGTTCTAAATTTTGTGAGTTAATGCACCGCAACGTACGTGTGGGGTTCAACATTTTTTTCGTATATTTTTTCCCGTTTGACAGGCCCGTCGAAGCACGTCTATTTTTCTCGGTTTAACAAGTTCGACCAACGTGCGGGTCCTATATTGACTTAGTTATTTTTTTATGTTTTACATTTCGGTTTAATTTTCTCTGCAACGAGCGTTCGTGATTCAAAGATTTTGCGTCTGCTTTTCGCTCGGCGTTATTTTTTCGTTTTTATTTAATTTGTTTTTACGAACTTTTCCGGTGTTGGTGGTCGCTAACAGTGGTATAGCATTGGTACTACTTGACATAGTTTTATAACAACCGCTGCAATGCATGGGCTTAATACTAGTGTATTAATATAAGAGTAAATTTCACTTTTTGTCCTTTATGTATTATATGAATTTTGAAACGTACCCTTTAAAAGTTTTAGTTTCAATTTATGTCCTTAAATCACATGTTTTATATCACTTTAAGTCCTTTACACCAAACTGAGTTAAATTACTTAGTTAGTTTTATTTAATGCAAGGGTATTATTGGTATTTCACCTTAGTTATTTTATTTTTAAAAATAAATCAAAACAATTAAAGGTGGGATCCACTTTACAAAGTTTCAAGGCTTCATCTTTCCCACACCCCCATGTTTTCCGGTCATCTTCTCCGGCCGGCTCTGAACATTACGGTGTTATTTTGAACATTACAATGGGTTTTATTTTTGTTTCAGTGCATTTCGGACTCTTTATGAACTGATTCATCTGATGAAACTAAACAAAAACTCAACATTTTATTCATAATTTTCGTAACTGATTGTTTATAAATTGAAAATACAGGAAAGAAATCATCATAACAGAAAAAATATGAAAGTTTTTAGAAACAAGAAAGAAATCATCATAATAGAAAAAATATGAAAGTTTTTAGAAAAACATACTAAGCAAATCGATACATGTGTTTAGATCTGACTCCAAAACGCATCACGTTGAAGATCTGATTGATATTTGCGACACTTCTGAATGTGATAATCTGAATCGCATATTGCTGGTTGTTTTTCAAAGTTAAATACATAACTTGAAACAAAACTGGATTTAGAAGATGTTACCGAACAGAAAAAGAAAGATAAATTTTTGTGTTGTTACTGAAAGTTTCTGAGTTGTTGTTGATCGAAGAAAAAAGGAATAATATTGTTAGTGTTCGGCTACTGAAAGATCTAAGATTGCTGGAGAGTTGTTATGTTCATCGGTTATGTTTGTGTAGAACGATTCTGAGTTGAGTTGAGTTGTGATCCTGAGTTTGATTAGATCATGGCATTATAAATCTCAGATTTACGAAGAAGTGAATTGTGAAGGAAGAAAGTCGGATACTTGTGTTGTAGTTATCGAATGTTAAGAATGAATAGAATACAAATTTGTTCTTGTTAGACGAACAAATAAGAAGTTGTTTTGTTGATAAATTGAAATTAGTATTCAGATCCAAGTCTAAAATTGCAAGATTATTCGAATTTTAATTCGAGTTCTGTTCTGACACTAAAATTGCATATGATAGTTTGAAAATGAAGAGCCCGCCGGAGAAGATGACCGGAGCCGAAAATGTTCAGAGCCTGCTGGAGAAGATGACCGGAACCGGAAATGTCCCACCTTTAATTGTTTTGATTTATTTTTAAAAACAAAATAACTAAGGTGAAATACCAATAATACCCTTGCATTAAATAAAGCTAACTGAGTAATTTAACTCAGTTTGGTGTAAAGGACTTAAAGTGATATAAAACATGTGATTTAAGGACATAAAATGAAACAAAAACTTTTAAAGGGTACGTTTCAAAATTCAGATAATACATAAAGTACAAAAAGTGAAATTTACTCTTAATATAATATAATATAATACATAAATGTATTATTATTGTTATGTGGTTAAATCGATAAACATTTTAATAAATTGATAAAAGAAATATCCGTATTATTTTGTTAAATTGTGGATAAGTATCTTAATAAGCTTGTGGTAACCATTAAGATTTTTTTAAACGTTCTTAATGTATAGATAGTGTATCATAATAAACTGAATCGATACTAACTGAGTTTAAGTTAGTAAGATTAAAGTAAACCAATACTAACTGAGTTTAAGGTAGTAAGATATTTGATTTTATCGAATGTTATTATCGTATAGATACCGTACCGTAATAAAGTGAACCGATATTGATTGAGCTTTCACTTTAACGCATGGAGAGTTTTACTAGTTTTTTAAATAATGAAGCTTAATTTTTTTTTTGGGTTAAGCTACTTAACAGTTAACAAACATTTATCACAATAATTACCAACTTTACAACAACTCTTTTCACTTGTTTACATCCTTTTTATCATAATAACCCATCCCCTCTCATCTCATGTTTTGTACTTCACTAATCACATGAACAAGTAAGTGTGTGTGAGAGAGAGAAAGAAAGCGAGAGATTTTCTTTTTCCTGCAGCTTCTCTTTCTTTTCTCATTTTATTCCTCGTCGGTTACGATTCTGAACAAGAGAGAGATTCTCTAACGGTGCGTTTTCGCGTGTCTCATATCCCCATTAATGCCCCCCCCCCTCATCCTCATTTCATCCCAATTTCACAAATCACCACTTATTGCTCTCAAATTCCAGTAAGTTCTACCCCCAATTTCACCTCTGGTCTTCTCAATTTCACCCCAGATTGAACGATTTTTACGTTGAATCGTTCAATTGGGTCGTGTATAGTGTGTCAGATTGTGGGTTTCAGTCGATTTGTTCAGAAATTTGTTCCAGTTTGCAGACCCACTGTGTGTTTTACGTGTTTGTGTGTGTTGCAGAGAGAAACAGGGGTCTTTCGAAGTTAATTTGTTCCACTTAATTCTTCACTTTTCGAACAAATTGTTGAAGTTTTTCGGTAATAATTTGATCATCTATGAGTTTTTATTAATCTGATTAGAAATTTTCAGTTAATTATCGAAGATTTTTGTAAATTTTTTGTCAGTTTTGCAGAGATGAGGAAAGGATCCACTCGATTTCCGGATATGATACGACAAACAGGTGAAATTCTGATCTTTGAAGTGAAATTACTATAATGCTTCTTGATCTAATTTACATAAAACCCAGTAAAATTTTTGATGGAAAATGATAAATGGTTACAGAAATTTCGTCTTTTTTGTGTTCTTTTATCCTGTTTATGTTCCTCTGTTTTTTTTTTGTCTTTCTTGATGTATTTTGTTTGTGATTGAAGGTGGGGGTAGAATTGGAATTTCGCATAAGCCACCAAAGAAGGTGAAGACATTGAGGTCTGTGGCTGGAGTGGATAAGCTTCCTAAAAAGGTGATTTGTAATCATATTCATATATACTATTTTTATGGGGTGTTCGATATGGATGTTGAAATTTTGATTATTGTTATTACTTTTATTGTGGATTCAAGGGTAGTGTAGTAATTTTACATTAGTGTTTCTTGCAAGTATTGGCTTGTAATATATGATATTGTAGAAAGTTACTACTGATGATCCAAACAGTGATTATTGCAACTTTAAATCAAAATACTTGGTTTAGACACATATCCAAACACAACCTTAAGAGTGTGTGTGTGTCGCCATTTCAGCTATGAACAAACCCTCGCGGTGAAACTGTTCGTATATTTTTTAGTTGGGTCGTACCTTTAACGATCTTTTTCTTATATAATTGAGTTACTGGAGACCCACCGGATTGTTGGGCCATCCATGACAAATGACACCTTTATTTGTGGCTGACGATCTTATGTGAACTTGATTTTTCATAGTTTTTATGGTTTATCGTTCGCCATTCTGAAAAATGTACCTTTTGGATTTAACACTTATCCAAACACCCCCTTAGAGCTTGTACACATGGCGACTTTAGCAATTAACAAACCAATATAGTGCAATTATTCATACATTTTTTAGTCGCGTCTCACTTTTGACAAACTTTGTCCTTGTTTGTTATATTTTAAATGAGATATTAGATGCGGATGACCCATCAAATTGGGTTCATGACGAATCCAGCGTATTGTCGCACTTTGTGACAAACTGACGCCTTTATCCATGCTCGTCCATTACGGAGGGTCTTATGTGAACTTGATTATTCATAAATTGATTTTGGTTTATTTATTAATCATTTGTTTAACGTTCGCCTTTTATTGTATTTGCAGCTTGTGGATAATGGTCATACGGTTAATCTTGTAACCGTTCCAAGAAAATCACGGTCAGGTATGTTTAATCCATCATAGTGATATTGCTTGCAAATTGTGGTTTTTAACTAAAACAAGCTTTTTGTTAGTTCCATATGCAGTGTTGAACAAGCGATACTCTGACCCGTCATCCCCAAGTCGAACAAACGCGATTTCTAGATGTCAAATGCCATCTACTGATGGTAACAAGAAGGTCAAACTTGACCCGGTTAGAAATTTTAAACTTGTTATTTTTTCAGGAGGGTAAAACTGTAATTTCACTCAAAGAAGTTATTTTTTCAGGATGAAAAACACTCAATAATGAAAATTGAAGAAGAAGCTATTGCTGGATTGCTTGCATTGGCTGGAAATGATAACACCGATGAAGTTAAGTTAAACAAGATTTCAGAAGCAACAACTTCAAAAACCGTAGACGAGGTTCAAAAATACGCGCAGATTCATGATCTGAATGAATCAGATGTGAAAAAGGTTAAACCTTTTACATGTTTTTATGTTGTTTGACTGCAATTCTTGTGTATTTACTAGTGATTTTTGACTTTTTGCAGGATTCTAAAGATGTTACGGTTGGAAACGAGTCGCGAAAGAGATGTGCTTCGCATGTTTACATATGCCAAATCATCAAGAACCTGAAAAATGCCAAGGGTAAAATGGTAATTTCATACAAAGAAGCGAAACCGTAACAACCCCAGAAACTTTTATGAATCTCAGCACGGGTATAAACTTAAACGAAGCAATCCCAGTCAACAAAAACACATTTGGAAGCCAGCCAAGTGGCTGTGGGGTCCAGACGTTTTTCGGCAACCCGTATTGTGACCCTTCACAATGGTCAAGACCCGTGTTTCCTAACCAACAAATGTGGATGAACCCGTTTATGTACAAGCCGCTCAAGTCGGGTTCTTATGTACAAGCTTCGCTGCACAATGTACGAGGACCCAAGCACCATCCTTCTTCGGGGTATGATGAAAATGGCGCTATGTTTCGTGTGGATAGCCCTCCGACACTAAAGTTATCATTGCAATGACGATTTTAATAAGGAATTTAGGTGTTTTTCGCGATTTGTCGAAGAGGATTGTACAGATTAGATTAGAGACAATGGGTTTGTTTTCGAAATGCATTATGAGTGAGTGATTAATGTATTTGGTTAACAAATTATGATGTTAAGGAAATCTTGTTTGCAAATGTTGCTCAATGATGACAAGTGGTGATGAACAAGCGAAATTGGGAAATAAAATTTGTTTTATTCTTATTATCTTTTTCAGTAAGTATTGGTATATAATGTATGAATAAATGAATGAACTTAATTGAATTTTAATTTATTATATTATAGCATCATTATTTTTTTTTTTGAGTAAAGTACAATTTGCCTCTCTGAGATTTGGTTCAGATTACTCCTGTATTTTAGTTTTGCCTGATGACACCTTGAGGTGGAACTTGTATCAAAGTTAAAGAATCAATTACACAGATTGTCCTTTATTTGTATACTAAATTGCACTTTTTATTCTTTCTCTTTAAAAATCACACAAAATGTCCTTTATTTTGTAAATTTTGTACGCTCTTTGTCCTTTAAACTAACTCATGTTATCTTTTCAGTTAACTTTAAGGTAAAAAGACCATTTTGCCTAAAAGACATAATCTGAAATTTATTTATAATGGACATAAGTATAATTTACTTAAGTTCCTTTATTTTATTTCTTTTCTTTTCTTTTTATTCTATTAAAATGATCACTATTGTTTTATCAATTACTTTTTTTAAATTGTAATTGATTAACTAACATTTTTTATAAAAAAATATGTTTTTAATATTTATTTATTTTCATTTGTTTGACTAAATTATTTACTTTTTAATTTTACAAATAATATAAATTTTTTATACTATGTTTTGCATAAACTATTGGTGTTATCAAGTTATTTTATGTTATATGAACGGAATTTATGGAAAAAAATAAGCATGTCAGTCGCGTTAAAACAGGTTGGCTTAAACTATAATTTTCTATTAAATTTAGAATTTTGTAATGTCATTTTTAAAATAACTGGTTTATTCTAGACGTGTTATAATATGTCTAACATACGCTCATCTTAAAATACAACATTGTGGCATGTTTTTTATCTATGTTTAAACCGACCGGCCGTAACGCGCGACCGACGTGCTTATTTTTCTTCATATTTTGTTCAAATTATTTTACAAGTAATCTATTTTTTATTTACTTTTTTTATTTTACATGTAATGTAATTTTTTTTTATATTATGATTTTACATAAACCGTTGTTGTGATCGACTTATTTTTTATCCCTTTTACAATTATTATATGTTATTTGAACGAAATATACAACAAAATATGAAGAAAAGTAAGCACGCCAGTCGCGCGTTATGACAGGTCGGTTTAAATATAGATAATAAAAACATGCCGCAATGTTGTATTTTGTGATGAGCGTATGTTGGGCATATTATAACACGTCTAAATAACCAGTTATTTAAAAAATGACATTACCAAATTTCAAAATTTTATAGAAAATCATAGTTTAAACCGACATGTCGTAACGCGACCGACATGCTTATTTTTCTACTTATTTTGGTGTAAATTTCGTTCGTATAACATAAAATAACTTGATAACACCAATGGTTTATGTAAAACATAGTATAAAAAATTATCTTATTTGTAAAATAAAAAAAAGTTGATAATTTAATCAAACAAATGAAAATAAATAAATTATAAAAACATAATTTTTTTATAAAAATGTTAATTAATAAATTACAATTTTAATTTTTTTTTTGAAAAAACAATAGTGATAAATTTAATAAACTAAAAAGAAAAGAAATAAAATAAAATAACTTAAGTAAATTACATATTATGTCCTTTATAAATAAATTTCAGATTATGTCCTTTAGACAAAATGGACTTTTTAGCTTAAAGTTAACTGAAAAGTTAATATGAGATAGATTAAAGGACAATCAGCGTGCACAATTTACAAAATAAAGGATATTTTATGTGATTTTTAAAGACAAATGACAAAGAGTGCAATTTATTATATAAAGAGAAAATTTCACGTTTTGTCCTTTATGTTTGCACTGAATTTTGAAACGTGCCCTTTAAAAGTTTTAGTTTCAATTTATGTCCAAAAAACACATGTTTTATATCACTTTATGTCCTTTTCACCAAACTGAGTTAAATTACTCAGTTAGATTTATTTAAGACAAGGGCAAAAATGGTATTTTATAAATAAATGCATCACATCCCTTTTATCCCCTTATCTTCTTCAATTTCTGAGAAATCCTAGCACACAACCCAAATCCCCTGCCTTCTCCCCTTCAAGTCCGGCAGCCGTCGCCGTGGCTCCGGCGGCCAACGCCGCTGTCGGACTGCCACCATCATCATCTTCAACATCGTGATTACCTGAAACACCACCCAATGTGCCAGAAAAATTCATAGATCGTGTCGGATCTAAAGAGAAAAAGAGAAGAAAAAAGGGGTGTTGAAGGGTTTACCCGAAACTCAGTCACAGTGCCGCCGTCAAACACCCCCATTTCCACCACTCAGTCGCCGCTGCCGTGGAACTCACCGGAGCCGCACCACCGCCTCCGCTGTCAACCATCATTATCCTCGATTATCAGCGTCAGTCGTCATCAACGACACTATCATCATCATCGCTCATCAATATCAACGTCACCGGCTCCGCCGGCTTCACCGGCCAGAGTCCGGTCGGGTTTTAGGGAGAAAAGAACGAGGGGGTGTGGGGGTTTGCCGGTGATCAAGGGGTATTCAGATGGTTACGGGTGTGTGAGTGAAGGTAAGGGGGCTGTGTGTGTGTGGTTCGCCGGAGGAACCCGGTCGCCAGAGATGTGGCTCCGGTCGCCGGTGTTTAATCGAGAAGGAGAGAGAGGCAGATAATTCTTGGTGTGCGCATGTTTTTGAAGGAGATAAGGGGACACAGCTGCAATCAAACTTCAAATGACAATTATACCCATGGATTAAATAAACCTAACTGAGTAAATTAACTCAGTTTGGTGTAAAGGACATAAAATGTTATAAAACATGTGTTTTTTCTCTAAAACTTTTAAAGGGCACGTTTCAAAATTCAGTGCAAACATAAATGACAAAAAGTGAAATTTTCTCTTATATAAATAAAGGACAATTAGTGTAATTTACTCTAATTTCAAAGAATACCCTCTTCTACATACATATCTCTACAACTCTCTTTCTCTACCACTCTCTCTACAACTCTCACTCTCTCTCTAACTCTCAGACTTAACCCCCAGCACCTACCCTCTCTCTGGCCATCACCCACCCCACCGCAGCCTTCACCGCCACCACTCATCCTCTCTCTGGTCACCACAACCCCCAAAATTTTGAATCGATGTTGGCGATAATTTCCGACTCATCACAATTCGGTGATGTGAAAGGGTGACAAAGGAGTTCAAGTCACAAGTCGGTGAACTTGAGGGATCAATGTTGACAAGTTGGTCATAATTGGTTAAGTTTCCTAATTACATTATAATTATATTTGGTAAATGTATTGGTCACCAAGTTAAGGTTATTTGGTAATGTCTTGGTCACCAAGTTAGGGTAAGCCTGTATAAACCAAGGTAGGATTAGACATTATAAGAGTCAAGAGAAGATAAACCGAGTTATGGTTTTATGAGTTATTGTAATCAAGTTTTTTGAGTTATATTTTCTTGGTTATAATAAAAGTTCTTGGAGAGTTATTCCATTCGATTTCGTACTCTTCGGTTTGATTGTCGATTGGGACTTGAATTGGTATCAGAGCCAAGTTCAAGAACCTTAATCGAATAAGCCGTCGTCGGAAGAAGCCGTCATTGCAGGAAGAATACCTCACGTCACCGCGGTGTTTTCGATTGAACTAAGCCGAGTTCAAGCGTTGTGGTCACTGCCACTTGCGAGGTTTGAAAAAAAAACAAGGTCTTTTTTTTTGTGCTTATGAGGAATTGAGTTATTCAAAAAAAAGTTACTGATATTTTGTTTTCCTCGTAAATCAAGAAGAAAAGCACAGGAGGTTTCTTCATCCATTAATTGTTTTATTTTTATTTTGAGTTAACTGCCATTTTCGTCCCTGTGGTTTGGTCACTTTGGCCATTTCAGTCCATTTTTCAAAAATGCGCCATTTTCGTCCCCCACGTTCTGGAAAGGTGCCATTTCAGTCCAAAAATCATAACCCAGTTAAGTCAGTTAGTAAATAAGGACTGATTGTGTAAATTTGTAACATAAAGGACCATTTAAGTAAATATTAAACACCACCACCACTAGCCCTGCCACCACCACCACTCCGCTGCCACCACCACCGCCACCACAGCCCTGCCACCACCACCACTCCCCTGCCACCACCACCGCCACCACCGCCACCACAGCCCTGCCACCACCACCACTCCGCTGCCACCACCACCGCCACCACCGATTCTCGATCAATAACGGCCTAATTCTCGATCAATCCCCAAAACGGTCAACATAATCACCGATTCTATTAATCGACAAGAACAAACTATATTACATTCACAGATCACAAATCATGCACATAAAAGTGGGTTATACCCTATGCATTTACGGTTGTACACTCCATTAAAGCCCACAAACACACATTTCCTGTTCATCTATCGTGCACCTTCAAATATTTATATTGACAATATGATTTATCATAACTTTTCATCACCTTTATTACATAACTAGCAGATTCAAGGATATCAAATTCAAATGTCACACGGGTTCATCGTCATCATTATGCCATATAAACAGATCCATTTAGCATTCAACAAGGATCATGATAATCATTTAAATCATGTAACAGACATCATCATTATCAAGCATAACTCTTAAAAGTGATGGTGTTCTTACCTGAATCCGATGCGGTAAAAGAATGTGTTAAGAAAAGAGACAAACGGAGTTCCGAGTCGGAGTCAGTGTCGTGAGCTGCCGGAGATTGGACGGAGTGGAATGTCGTTACTGGAGTGGTGGTGGTGGCAGGGCTGTGGTGGTGGTGGCAGGGCTGTGGTGGCGGTGGCGGTGGTGGCAGCGGAGTGGTGGTGGTGGCAGGGCTGTGGTGGCGGTGGTGGTGGTGGTGGCGGCAGCGGAGTGGTGGTGGTGGCAGGGCTAGTGGTGGTGGTGTTTAATATTTACTTAAATGGTCCTTTATGTTACAAATTTACACAATCAGTCCTTATTTACTAACTGACTTAACTGGGTTATGATTTTTGGACTGAAATGGCACCTTTCCAGAACGTGGGGGACGAAAATGGCGCATTTTTGAAAAATGGACTGAAATGGCCAAAGTGACCAAACCACAGGGACGAAAATGGCAGTTAACTCTTTTATTTTTCAAACAAGGTTTAAAAGGTAATAAACAAGGCTGTTTATTTATCTTTTTGGTTCAATAAGTTTGTGTTTGACCATTAAACGTTCATTATTATTTGGGTTGGACAAGCAGGTTCAATTCAAGATTTGTCATTTATTCCGGGTTTCTGCGAGCAAACGCGTTCGGTTCTAAAAAGTTGTTCAGAAATCAATGACGAACGGGGATAGACCACCACCGGTTGTGGTTAAGGATCAAAGTACCACAACTTTACAATGTCCAATGTTGACATAAATTAATTACAATATTTGGGCGATTCGTATCAAAGCGATATTCAAGGTTTATGAAATACAAAAAGCTTTAGAATCAGGTGAAGAAGAGGTAGAAGCCAAAAAGGATGACATGGCAGTTACACTTCTACTTCAGGCAATACCCGAAGAGCTCGTGTTTCAAGTAGCTCAGTTTCAGACTGTAAAAGAAATCTGGGAAGCGTTGAACACACGAGAGGCAAAGATTGAGCAGCTGGAAAATGAGTTCGAATTTTTAAAGATGAAAGAAACAGAGACGATTGATTCTTTCGCAGAGAGGATAAGTCAGTTAGTTACCAAAGCAGCCTGTTTGGGAACCGCCTACGAAAACAAAAAGCTAACCAGAAAGTTATTAGGCTCTGTTCTAGCAAAGTATGTTCCAGTTGTAGCTTCAATTGAACAATTCATAGATTTGAAGGCCATGACGTTTCAGGAAGCAATCGGTAGACTGAAGACGTTCGAAGACAGGATTAAGGGTATCGAGTCTTTAGCAGAAAATCAAGGTAATCTAATGTTTGCCAATGGTGAGTCGTCCTCGAAATCCAAATCCTATGAAAGTACGCGGGGGCGTGGGCAAGGCGGTTCAAGTTTCCGAGGCAAACGTCAAGACCAGGATGATGAGGGCCAAGATGGAAGTCAAAGCCGAGATGGTCAAGATCATGGGTCAAAGCAGACGGGTCAAAGAAGAACCAATGATCGCCAAAGGGGAAGGAAAGATAAATCACAGGTTCAGTGTTACTGTTGTTATAAATTTGGTCATTTAGCGTCAGGATGTCCGGATCGTATGAAGAAACAAGATGAAGCTAACTTAGCTAAATCCGATGATTTTGATCCATCATTATTCATGATGAGATGTGATCAAGAGACGATTCTTCTAAATGAAGAATGGGTGAATCCAAAGCGTTTCGAGACTGAGCCAATGGAGAAAGACACTTGGTATCTCGACAACGGAGCATCGAATCACATGACAGGTAATGGAGCTTATTTCGTTTAACTTAATCAGCATGTCACGGGAAAGATGAAGTTTGGAGATGAATCTTGTATCGACATACGAGGAAAGGGATCGGTATTACTTGAAGGGGAAACAGGGGAGAAGCGTCTATTAACCGAGGTTTACTATATAACGAATTTGCAAAGCAATATCATAAGTCTTGGTCAAGCAACAGAAGGTGGATGCGACATTCACATGAAACGTGATTTACTAACCATTTATGATAGTACAAGAAAGCTTATGATGAAGGTGACAAGGACCAAGAACCATTTATACAAGATCAACCTCAAGATAGCAAGTCCCGATACACAAGCTAACATGATTGGAATAAAGAATTTTACGGGTAGAGATCTACAAAGAGTTGAGCTGAAAGATGATACGGAAAGTACGAGTCAGAATCCTATTAAAGATCCAAGTTTAATGAAGAAGCCAAAAATTCAAAGTCCAAAGAAAATGTTCAAGAATTTAAAGAAAAGATTAAGCAAGGGATTCAAACCCAAGGAGGTACATTTAATGATCCAAGAAAGCTAGTGTTTTCTCAAGATCACAGCCGAGTCAATGGTGGTGCGAGTTCTTATGACCAAATGACGAGTCATGGAGAAAGGACTAGTCGAGTATAAGGTCGCAAGAATGTTCGAGCTAGGAAGGAGCCGAAAAACACAGCTAGAGATCAAAATGAGTTCTATGAGAATCAAGACAAAGAAGACATGTTAGAGTCTACATATTTCAAGTCGGAAATTAAGGGGGTGATTGTTGGCGGTAATTCCCGACTCATCACAAGTCGGTGATGTGAAAGGGTGACAAAGGAGTTCAAGTCACAAGTCGGTGAACTTGAGGGATCAATGTTGACAAGTTGGTCATAATTGGTTAAGTTTCCTAATTACATTATAATTATATTTGGTAAATGTCTTGGTCACCAAGTTAAGGTTATTTGGTAATGTCTTGGTCACCAAGTTAAGGTTATTTGGTAATGTCTTGGTCACCAAGTTAGGGTAAGCCTATATAAACCAATATAGGGTTAGACATTATTAAGAGTCAAGAGAAGATAAACCGAGTTATGGTTTTATGAGTTATTGTAATCAAGTTTTTTGAGTTATATTTTCTTGGTTATAATAAAAGTTCTTGGAGAGTTTATTTCGTGTTCATACTAATCGGTTTGATTGTCGATTGGGACTTGAATCGTTTGGGCTTTTAAGGTCGTGAGGTTGTGGGTTGAATGGCTACTAATCTTAAAATTTCCGGCAAATGTGCTGCAGGAAACGGTGGCTGCTTCTGTTGACTTTGTTCATCAATCATCACCCAAAACAATAATGGTGGCTGTCATTAACGAGACTGAGAATATCAATGTTTCAAACCCTTATGATAAAGGTTCTATCATTTAATCTGAAAAATGGTCTAAATCTGATTTAAATTTACAAATGAAAATACAAGGTATTGCTGATATATTATCTAATTTGAAGCTGAATCACATGGCTATAGGCATTCTTGAAGTTTGAATTAATCTTTGATTTAACTATTTGTTTTGATTATCGAGTCGGTTGGATTAAGATGAAAAATTCGATTTGTTTTATTAAGTTTATTTAATTCAGTGGATAAGTATCAGAGTCGTTTCTACGTTTTTGAATACATTAAGCAAACTACGAAGTGGAGGCTCTTGGGACCTGTAATTTTTGTTTTTTTTGAACGACCAAAAAACATATATTTTATTAAATCAACGGACTAACACTGTGTTAGCCCTGGTCACAATTACAAGAAGTTTGTCCTAAAAAGGAAGCACATTAACTACATTTAATCAAAACAATAATTCTTACCATTCATCCCATGTGATTTCTTCAGCACTGACGACTTTTAATCCTTAGATACGTTTGATGCTTTATTTCTTTGATCATCCGAGCGAAGCATACTTGTTTACAGTTAAAGACCAGTTCATTCCTTCTCCTCCACACCACCCATATGGCCACTTGCATCACTGCCTACATTAAATTTCTCCATTTTATGATGCCTCGATTAGCTTGTGCCATCCCAAAATATCTTGACAGGGAATGCAAATATGCCAGATATTTTGCACCATTTTGAGATATAATCCCACACCAAGTAGGCCACTTGACAGTTTAACAAACAAATGGTCCACATCCTCATCCTCTTGGTCACAAATTTTGTAGTCACAAATTTTGCACCTAATTGAAACCGTTTGGACGTTTCTACGGGCTAAAGCAACCAACGTTAGCACTCATCCCAATGAAATTCTCTAACATAGGAAGTTCACTTTGGATGGGACCAGTTGTTCCACACAAAATCTTTCCCCAAATCTAGAAATCTAGCACTTTGTAATCTGTTTTTTAAAAGTTTTAAAAGTAAACGAACCCAATTCGTCTAAATCCCACACCCATCGGTCCACTCCAATACCCACTACAGCAGCGAGTAGAGCCTCAGTGAGATCAGACAATTCTGTAATTTTGTTTAATGACGAGGGGATTGACAATTATACAATTAAAAGTTATCGTTTTCAAAATATTTAGAAGTGCCCACTTTTGTGAATCGATCAAAGCTTTTTGTGTACTTTTTTTTTGCCTTTTTGCATAACCAGATTCAAAAGTTCGGATTCAATTTGACATTACTAAAATATAAATCTATTTAAGGGATTAACAATGAGCTCTAGCTTCTAAAGAACAAACTAAAATAAGCAAACAAGCCCCAAAGACCTAAACAACAAACTAAAATCAGTAAATACGCCCTAATTCCCAAAACTTGAAATCACCAAATAATGAAATAAGCATAATGTCACACCACAACCGATGGCGGAAACATCGGGGCGCGGCACTGAGCGAAACAGATTGTCCAAGAGAATCCATAACAACTATAATTACCAAATATTTAACGTCATGTCCCATATCATAACATATTAAGTAAAACAGTTATTACAGACATAGTGTTCTCAAAGACAAATATTGTTCCGATAACTCATAAATTTATTCGTGGGTTTCTAGACCACCTAAACTTGATTCCATGACATCCAGCAAATAAAAGCATCCTAAACACCTGTCACATACATTAAAATAAAGTCAATACACATAGTGTAAAGGTGAGCATACAAGTTTAATAGCATATAGTAGTGAAAGCGATTTACGCATAACCAGCATGTAACACGTAGAATGTGAAGCAGGTAAGTTATCGACAATGAAATATGCACAGACGTGACTGCGAGTTGTAGAATACGCAACACATATCACCACTGTGATACGTGAAGAAAAGCCCTTCACAACCCCTGTCCACGACAGGTGCTGAGTCCAAACTATAGTACTATCATTGCTAAGGTGTCAGGAAACAATCACTATGTAACCATAACATACTAGCCTTCATCGAATAACACGTATAACATGCGAGAGCGGTTAGCATATAAAATGTATTTGCGTTGTGTGTCGATGTGATTTGATATAAGTATCATATGTAACACCCAAAAGTGCGTTAAGCAAAAAGGGATCGAGTATACTCACAGAACATGTTTAGCACTTAAACACTTCTTGGATTGAAGGGAGAGCTTGAGAGGTTAGTCTGATCAGAGAACGATAGTGTAAGCGTTGAACAGTGCGGTAAACAGTGCGTCGAGTGAAATTTGTGACGAATGGCGATTCGGTCGGACGCCTGTCCGGACGGATGACCATTCGGTCGGAGGGTCGTTCGTTTGGGAGGGATGTGTTTGTGAAACGTTTGAACTTTGAAGTTTTCATTGTAGCATTTTAAAATGTGAGAAATATCTTTACATATCAGGTCATCCGGTCGGAAGATCATCAGGATGGATGGCCGTCCGATCGGATGGTGATTCGTTGGAAACTGATATACTTTGAAGTTCTGAAAATTATTTAAGTGTTGAATGTCACAAGTCACCTGGTCGAATAGTCGTTCGATCGGATGGTCGTCTGATCGGACGGCTATTCGTTTGAGCGACTGATGCGTTTGAAAATTTGTTAAAATCAGTTAAGTCAAAAGGTTTAATCAAGACGGTATGACAACGTGTCAAACAACGGAAATCACATTAAGTCAAACTCATCCGATCGGACGGGAATCACCCCGTTCGACCAGACTCAGCTGTTCTTGACGGAGATTCATGTTTAACCTGTGAATCGGTCGTCCCATTGATAGAAATCTGTTCTCAGTCCGGTTCTCCACTAGAGAATGAGTAGTGAGCCCGAACGAGCCCATATTCTAACGATTTTGAGTGAAAAATGAAAGATGTTGAAGAAAAGTTTGAAAAACAGTGAAAAATGTTTAGATTTAGCTGAAATCGGTGAAAAACGTGTAGAAATCCCTCAGTTCTGATCCGTTCTTGATGAGATGAGGTCACATTTCAATGTTCATAAGAACTCCATGATGATGTCACCTTAGAACAGCTCAAATCCGATGATTTCACGGTGAGAAGTTGTGATTTGTTGGAGATGATGATGTGAAAGTGTGTAGTGATGAAGAAAGTACAAGATTTAGAGTGAAAACTTACAAGAATCGCGAGGAATCAAGAGAAAAGAGCTTGGGAGTGCACTGGTCGGAGGGAGCTGTCACATCAATGAACAATTGATGTGACAGTGGGGTATTTATAGGGTGAGAAGTGAAGAGGTGGTGGAAGTTAACGGGTCGGATGGCCTTTCGATCAGATGGCCATCCGATCGGATGGTCATCCGGTCGGATGTCCATTCGATCGAATGGTCGTCCGGTTGGACGGCGGGTGCAAGTTAGTTTTCCGACTTTCATTTTGAGCGTTGTGCGTTGCGTTGCGAGTAAGGATGCAATAGTATTACACATTAGTTACAAAAATAACATAATCAACCTAACAATCATAAAGTAAACTTGTGTTTCGGGTTGCGATACAATGCAATAGAGTTGCGATTGCGTTTGCGAACAACATCCCACAATATATAAGCACACACAAGTAAAGCACATAATAACATACACACGTAAAACAACATCCATAACTGCGGTTCGAATTGCGATGCGGTAGTGATGTGATAACGTTTAGTAGATTAGCGTTTAGTTACGTTTATCGCATTGTTACTTCACATATTAACAAATCGTAGCTCAAAATAGCGTTAAATCATATATCGATTATCGAGTCTGCGAGTACAAGTATTATTTAAGCAAGAAATGTCAGATCTGAACATAAACCTGACGTTGACCTTGACTTTGACTTTGACTTGTACTTTGACTTTGACTTCAAAAAGGCGGGTTGTTACAGCCTCCCCTACTTTAGGGAATTTCATCTTGAAATTAAGGCGCAGGCGTAACGAATAGTTGTGGATATTTGGCGTTCATATCACTCTCGAGTTCCCAGGTGAACTTGGCGCCGCGTTTGCCTTCCCAGTGAACCTTCACTATGGGAATGCGTGAGCATCGGAGTTTCTTGGTCTCTCGGTCCATGATCTCAACTGGCTTTTCCACGAAGTGTAATGTTTCGTCCACTTGTAGATCCTCAAGAGGGACATGTAAATTCTGGTCGGCTAGACACTTTTTGAGGTTTGAAACGTGGAAAGTCGGATGTACGTTGCTAAGTTCCTCCGGTAATTCGAGTCGGTAGGCCACTTTGCCAATTCTTTCCAGAAATTTAAAGGTTCCAACGTATCGAGGCCCTAGCTTTCCTTTCTTGCCGAATCGGACCACTCCCTTCCAAGGTGCAACCTTTAGGAGTATGTGATCACCAACGTCAAATTCAAGGGTCTTGCGGCGTTTATCGGCGTAACTCTTTTGACGACTCCGAGCTTTCAGGAAATTGTCTCGTATTTGGAGGATCTTGTTAGTCGTTTCTTGCAATAGCTCAGGACCGGTAATTTGCGCATCTCCGATCTCGTGCCATACAATAGGCGATCGACATTTTCTTCCATATAATGCCTCAAATGGTGCCATTTGAATGCTAGAGTGATAACTGTTGTTGTACGAGAATTCGACTAAAGTTAAATGAGAATCCCAATTACCACTGAAATCTATCACACACGAGTGAAGCATGTCTTCAAGGGTACGAATCGTGCGTTCAGTCTGACCGTCGGTCAGGGGATGGAAAGCAGTACTAAGATTGAGAGTAGTACCAAGAACGGATTGAAAAGTTTCCCAGAGGCGCGGAGTGAATCGACCATCGCGCTCAGAAATGATGTCACGAGGTGTCCCGTGTCGAAAAATGACTTCGTCGGTAAAGATTCGTGCTATTCTTTCGAACTTGTAGTCTTCCCGTATCGGCAGAAAGTGGGCAGATTTAGTAAGACGATCAATGATAACCCAGATGCTGTCGTGACCTGATGACGTGCGGGGGAGTTTCTTAATGAAATCCATGGCTATACTCTCCCATTTCCACATAAGGATCTCGGGTTGCACGAGTAAGCAAGAGGGTCGTTGTTGTTCAGCCTTGACCTTCGAGCAGGTTAGGCATTTCGAAGCATAGAGGGCGATATCCTTCTTCATTCCAGGCCACCAATACCTGGCACGCAGGTCCTGGTACATCTTGTCGGCACCAGGATGAGTGGAATATCGAGCCTTGTGGGCTTCAGTCAGCAATATCTCCCGAAGGTTATTGCGACTAGGGATCCAGATGCGATCGAGATAGTAGTAGATACCATTCGATTTGGTGACAAGTTGGGTTTCAGCACCACACTTCTTCATTTCCTCTCTCAAGGTATTCTCAATGAAACATGCGTGCTGAGCATCACGAATTAGAGCTTCAAGGTCGTGTTGGGCTTGAATATTACGAACGCTATAAAATTAGCTTCGTTGACTGAGAGCATCGGCAACGACATTTGCTTTGCCTGGATGGTAACGGATCTCACAGTCGTAATCGTTGAGAAGTTCAACCCATCGGCGTTGGCGCATATTCAACTCTTTCTGGTTCAAGATGTGTTGTAGGCTCTTATGGCCGGTGAAGACCGTACACTTGGTACCATAAAGGTAGTGTCGCCAAATCTTTAACGCAAAAACAACTACACCAAGCTCGAGATCATGGGTTGTATAGTTCTTCTCGTGGATCTTGAGCTGACGAGAGGCGTACGCGATAACCTTGTCCCGTTGCATGAGAACACAACCAAGACCAAGGTTAGAGGCATCACAGTAGACTAGAAAGTCATCATTTCCATTGGGTAATGCAAGTACGGGAGCGTTGCAAAGCATAAGCTTGAGAGTTTGAGAGGCTTCCTTCTGTTCGGTTCCCCAAACAAAAGTCTTGTCCTTGTGCGTAAGAGAGGTGAGAGGGACAACGATCTTTGATAAATCTGCGATGAATCGGCGGTAGTAGCCCGCCAATCCGAGAAAAGAACGAACTTCGCGCGGGTTCTTCGGTGTAATCCAACTCTTAACTGCTTCAATTTTCGCAGGGTCGACATGAATACCTTGACTATTAACAATGTGACCGAGGAATTGAACCTCCTCAAGCCAAACTTCGCACTTGGAGAACTTGGCGTAGAGGTGATTTCCTTGGAGTAGTTCGAGAACCAAACGGAGTTGTTGCGCGTGTTCGGCTTTTGACTTAGAATAGATCAGGATATCATCGATAAACACGATGATGAAGTGGTCGAAGAAGGGTTTGCACACGCGATTCATTAGATCCATAAAGACTGCGGGGGCATTGGTAAGACCAAAGGGCATAACAACAAGTTCATAGTGGCCGTGTCGAGTGCGAAAAGCGGTTTTGGGTATATCTTCCACCTGGATTCATAACTGATGATAGCCAGAGCGTAGATCGATCTTGGAAAAACACGTAGCACCTTGTAATATGGTCAAACAAATCATCAATATGAGGTAAGGGATAGCGATTCTTGATAGTCAGCTATTGAGTTCCCTGTAATCGATGCACATTCGGAACGATCCGTCCTTGTTTTTAACAAAAAGGACAGGTGCGCCCCAAGCCTGGAGTTGGCTGGAGAGTTCGCGCATTTCAGATGGAGCGAGACGATAAGGCGCTTTGGAAACAGGGTTAGCTCCAGGAATGAGGTTAATATGAAAATCGATATCATGAGATGGCGGTAAACCAGATAAATTATTAGGAAAGACATAAGGAAAATCACGAACCACGAGCACCTTTTCCATTGCCTTCTCTTTCTTTTCCTTCTCCGCTACTACGATGTGTGCCAAGAAAGCTTTGTATTCCTTGCGGAGATACTTGCTTGCTTGGACGCACGACATGAGTTTTAGTTCCTTCGAAGCGACTTCGCCATAGAGACACAATTGATCACCGTTTGAAAGAGAGAAACGGATCATCTTTTCGAAGCATACAATTTTAGCATGGTTCTCATGAAGAAAATCCATGCCTACTATGATATCAAAGCTACTAAGCTGCATCGGGATAAGATTGATCGGGAAAACGTGATTGTTGAGCTTAAGGGTACAATTACGTAGAACGGAACTAACAGTGACAGTTCTTCCAGTGGCAATTTCTACATCGAACGTCGTTGGGAGATTAGCGTGTTTACAGTTTAGGAGCCTTTCAAATTCGAACGACACAAAACAGTTATCGGCTCCAGTATTAAATAAACACGAAGCATATATACCATTTACGAGAAACGTACCGTTGACAACATTGTTGTCAACTTGGGCCTGGCGAGTGTTGATGTTGAAAACTCGTCCACGGGCTGCTTGCTGAGCTGGCTGCTACTGCTACTGAGGCTGCTGCTGTTGATGTTGTTGCTGCTGTGGCTCTTGCTTCACCACTCGGTTCGGGCAGACATTCGCGAAGTGGTTAGGATCACCACATGCATAGCAGGCTCTTGCATGAGCAGCGGGAGCAGGAGCTGCTTGTTGTCCCTGAGGAGCGGGAAGTGGAGCTGGCAGAGCAGGAGGAGCTTGAACTTGCTCTTGACGGGGGCCGGTGCGACAGTTTGCAGTAAAGTGTCCGTAGATGTTGCAGTGGACACAAAAGGAGCAAGCGATCCCAACTAGATGGTGGTAAGTGCAAGTAGGGCACAAGGGATGAGGACCAGTGTACGCACGTTTTACAGGAGGTGCGTTGGTCACGGGTGCGGCTACTTGGCGGTTCTGGTTCTAGAGTTGAGCAGAGATAGCATTGAGGGGATCGGTAGTGACAGCACAGTTCTTGTTGTTGTTGTTGCTCTTGCGCTTGCGGCGTGAAGATTTTGAAGCTTGAGGTGTTGCGGTTTCAGCGGCGGGAGTAGCAGAAGTAGCGGTGACTTGGTGGAGAGTCTTGGTGGAGTTCTTGAAGTAACCAGCCTGAACTCGCTTGTCATTAATCTCAGTAGTGAGCTGGAAGGTCTCCTCAATGGTAGTAGTCTTGGCTGCTTGGACAAAATCGGCAACACAATCAGGTAAAGCGCAAATGTATTTCTTGATTGTGATGTCGGGAGTTGAGACTTGGCCAGGGCAGATGATGCTGAGCTGTTTAAAGCGTGCAGTAAGACCAGCATTATCGCCACCTTCTTGCTTTATATGCCAGAACTCGTCTTCCAGCTTCTGGAGTTCATGCGGGGGGGGGCAAAATTCTTTCTTCATGACTTCCTTCAATTCCTCCCAAGAAAGTCCATAGGCTGTGTCGTTCCCACGCCTGTTTCGCTTTGCTGTCCACCATTCCAGTGCCCTGGACTGGAAGAATCCAGTAGCGTTAACAGTGCGGAGGTTGTCTGGACATCCTCTTTGAGGAAGAGTGACTTTAATCGAGTCGAACCATTGAAACGTTGCGCTCGGCCTATCTTCCCCAGCGAAGTCTTTGGGTCCACAAGCTTTAAATTGCTTGAAGCTAAAAGTCGCTTTCGGTGAGTCAGTCCTAGATTCCTCAGAGGACTTGCTAGCGATTTCATTAATTTCGCTGACGATTTGCGGAATGACCTTAGCCATTTCTTTGGCGACTAGCGATGCAATGCGTTTGTCAACGTGGTTGCGGCGGTTAGCACGAGAAGTATGGGATCCGAATGATGACATTGTTTACAACAGACATCGCCAAAGGACTTAGAGGATACACTCAATCTCACCACACAATGTTTAACCAACATACTTATAAAGCTCAGGAACACGTTCACACACGGCGTATAATTACGGAGACACATAATTCACTTAGGCACATAAGCACGTAAGCACAGAAGCACATAAGCACGTATAGCACAGAAGCACGTAATCCACGTAAGCACATATTCCACTATATTTTGCACGTATTCACCTACATATTTTGCACATATTCACCTATCTTTCACAGTTGCGTAAAGCGATCGAGAGTTGCGAATGCGAGTAGCGATAACGAGTAACACAACATGTGAAAGTCTGTGATTTGTTAGCGTTTTAGGCTATAGATAACTGTGCGTGATCGACGTGTTCCATAAAGTGAGGTGCGAAAAGCATATAAAGTCTCTAAAATCAAAACACATTAACATTTAAAACCACATAAAACACATAAAATCGTTAAGTCACAGAGTCAGCGGTTGCGATCTCAGAATCAAAACACATAAAAATCGGTGATTGCAGCTTGAAAATAGAATGTCTCCGGTGTGCTAGACTTTGACTATCCAAAGTGATTCGACTATTCTCAAGGACTTCGAGCACACATATTGGCTTAATAGACTGTGCTATCGCCTCAATCCGGGCGAATGGCACGCATCCTTTCGGCCATTGCGTGACTCAAGTCATTGGAACCCATCGAAACTTTGGTGGGAGTTTTGTAAAACCAAAATATAGAGCGGAATAAGTCATTAAGATGCGGGTTTCACCCCTAACTTAACGACTTCATTCCTGGTTGTGTGATAAAATCACGAGATAGATAGGGAGATCTGCGTCAAGATATGGATTTCACTCCTGACTCAACGCAAATTCTCGTGTTTATAGTAAAAATGCGCGTCGGGCGAGCGATTTAGTCGAGAGTTTGCGGTTTCCACACCTAATCTCGAGCAAATCACTTAATTGTAGTGTGTGAGTATTTTCAAAAATCGGGTGTGCTAGGCCAGCTTAGGAAAAGCTGGTTAGTTTCTACGGGTTCGAGAGTGAGTAACAGAAATAGGCTCGTGCGGGGCCCCTACTTGGCTCGCACAAGGCGGTCTGTTGGTACTTAGACTATAGACTAGGTCAATTCTAAGACATCGACCCGGACTAGGTCGAGTCTTGCCTAATTCCCTATAATTATGGCTCTGATACCAATCTGTCACACCCCAACCGATGGCGGAAACATCGGGGCGCGACACTGAGCGAAATAGATTGTCCAAGAGAATCCATAATAGCTATAATTACCAAATATTTAACTTCATGTCCCATACCATAACATATTAAGTAAAACAGTTATTACAGACATAGTGTTCTCAAAGACAAATATTGTTTCGACAACTCATAAATTTATTCGTGGGTTTCTAGACCACCTAAACTTGATTCCATGACATCCAGCAAATAAAAGCATCCTAAACACCTGTCACATACGTTAAAGTAAAGTCAATACACATAGTGTAAAGGTGAGCATACAAGTTTAATAACATATAGTAGCGAAAGCGATTTACGCATAACCAACATGTAACACGTAGAAATGTGAAGCAGGTAAGTTATCGACAATGAAATATGCACAGACGTGACTCGAGTTGTAGAATGCGTAATACATATAACCACTGTGATACGTGAAGAAAAGCCCTTAACAACCCCTGTCCACGAAGGGTGCTAAGTCCAAACTATAGTACTATCGTTGCAAAGGTGTCAGGCAACAATCACTGTGTAAATATAACATGCTAGCCTTCATCGAATAACACGTGTAACATGCGAGAGCGGTTAGCGTATAAAAAGTGTTTGCGTTGTGTGTCGATGTGATTTGATATAAGTAACGCATGTAACACCCAAAAGTGCGTTAAGCAAAAAGGGATCGAGTATACTCACAGAACGTGTTTAGTACTTAAACTCTTCTTGGATTGAAGGGAGCACTTGACAGGTTAGCCTGATCAGAGAACGATAGTGTAAGCGTTGAACAGTGTGGTAAACAGTGTGTCGAGTGAAATTTGTTACGAATGGCGATTCGGTCGGACGACCGTCCGGATGGATGGTCATCCGGACAGATGACCATTCGGTCGGTGGGTCGTTCATTTGGGAGGGATGTGTTTGTGAAACGTTTGAACTTTGAAGTTTTCATTGTAGCATTTTAAAATGTGAGAAATATCTCTACATATCGGTCATCCGGTCTGATGATCATCCTGACGGATGGTTGTCCGATCAGATGGTGATTCGTTGGAAACTGATATACTTTGAAGTTCTGAAAATCGTTTAAGTGTTGAATGTCACAAGTCACCTGGTCGAATAGTCGTTCGATTGGATGGTCGTCCGATCAGACGGCTATTCGTTTGAGTGACTGATTCGTTTGAAAATTTGTTAAAATCAGTTAAGTCAGAAGGTTTAACCGAGACGGTATGACAACGTGTCAAACAACGGAAATCACATTAAGTCCAACTCATCCGATCGGACGGGAATCACCCCGTTCTACCAGACTCAGCTGTTCTTGATGGAGATTCATGTTTAACCCGTGAATCGGTCATCCCTTCGATATAAATCTGTTCTTAATCCGGTTCTCCACTAGAGTATGAGTAGTGAGCCCGAACGAGCCCAGATTCTAACGGTTTTGAGTGAAAAATGAAAGATGTTGAAGAAAAGTTTGAAAAACAGTGAAAATGTTTAGATTTAGATGAAATCGGTGTAAAAACGTGTAGAAATCCATCAGATCCGATCCGTTCTTGATGAGATGAGGTCACACTTCAATTTTCATAAGAACTCCATGATGACGTCACCTTAGAACAGCTCAAATCCGATGATTTCACGGTGAGAAGTTGTGATTTGTTGGAGATGATGATGTGAAAGTGTGTTGTGATGAAGAAAGTACAAAATTTAGAGTGAAAACTTACAAGAATCGCGAGGAATCGAGAGAAAAGAGCTTGGGAGTTCACTGGTCAGAGGGAGCTGTCACATCAATGAACAGTTGATGTGACATTAGGGTATTTATAGGGTGAGAGGTGAAGAGGCGATGGAAGTTAACGGGTCGAATGGCGTTTCGATCGGATGGCCATCCGATCGGATGGTCATCCGGTCGGATGTCTATTTGATCGAATGGTCGTCCGGTCGGACGGCGCGTGCAAGTTAGTTTTTTGACTTTCGTTTCGAGCGTTGTGCATTTCGTTGCGTTGCGAGTAAGCGATGCGATGGTATTACACATTAGTTACACAAATAACATAATCAACCTAACAATGATAAAGTAAACTTGCGTTTCGGGTTGCGACGCGATGCGAAAGAGTTGCGATTGCCTTTGCGAACAACATCCCACAATATATAAGCACACACAAGTAAAGCACATAATAACATACACACGTAAAACAATATCCATAACTGCGGTTCGAATTGCGATGCGGTAGCGATGTGATAGCGTTTAGTAGATTAGCGTTTAGTTACGTTTATCGCATTTTTACTTCACATATTAACAAATCGTAGCTCAAAATAGCGTTAACTAATATATCGATTATCGAGTCTGCAAGTACAAGTATTATTTAAGCAAGAAATGTCAGATCTGAACGTAAACCTAACGTTGACCTTGACTTTGACTTGTACTTTGACTTCGAAAAGTCGGGTTGTTACACATAACCCTAAACAACAAATCAGATATGCAAATACACCCTAAATAACAAATAAGTTTAATCGGATATCTAACCTGAGTGCCACTGTCTTCCAAGTTTCAAGCCAACCACAAGACTAAATCACAAAACTAAGTGAAACACAAGCGTCTATCTTCCAAGTTTTAAATATTCAAATTGACAAATCGCAAAACTTATTTTAGTTTTTGTTTGAGCAATATATACTGATTTTGCCCAAATAGCCATTGTTACAATGTTAACTGTGATATTCAATTGATAGTGCCATGTGATGATTAGCCCCAAATCTGAAAGCCCTAAAAGTCGGCCACCACCCTAGTTGCAATGATTACATATCAGGTTACTGAATCGACGCCCTGATTTCATGTTTCTTTATTGCCTCGATTCATTCGCAAGTCTGATTCATTCTCCGCGCTTTGAGGTTTCTTTACGGATTGGTTTTTGTGGACTGCAGTACATGGACGTTGGGCCTAAGTTGTTGAGTGTAACAGAGTTAAAATGGGCCTCGTATAAATAAATTTTATAGAAATTTGGTGGTCCTTCAATCAAGTCGCTATGGTTGTCAATTGGAATCAATAAAGTCCCTCAATCAAACATCCGTTAGATAAACATTAGGATTTTGGTTAAAGGACCACAATGCCCTTTAGGGAATTGCAATGTGAATTAGTCATCTCCCCTTTTTATTCTCAATTCAAGTAACCCTAAAATGGCAGAAAACGAATATACAAACACTCACTAGATTATAAATAAACAATACAAAAACATAATTTCCACCCTCAAAAAGCAATATTGAAATCTCATAATGTAACCAAAATGAAACAGAAATATAATTTCTTCAAGTGCAAACACATGATGTAACAATTGTGGTCCATTAAACACGTAGTAACTTCTTACATCACTAAACACCCAAACCATAGCATCAAAACCACACCCCAAATCTGAAATCGTTAATCTTCGTCGCACTGTTACCGTCGGCTTCCTGATCGAAGCTTCCGGTTAATCAGATCTGTTACCATAGCATCAAAACGACAACCCAAACACACCTCTGAAACCGGCTTTACCGCCTTTAAGATCTGTAATGTTGATGAATCTGGTGGATCCGGTGGCGGTGTCGATGCCTTGGAACACTCCGGCGTTGTCTAAGGCAAAAAAGGTGATTGTTTGCCGGTTATTGATGTCATCAACAAGGTGTGTTAGGGTTATGTAGTGGTTGAAGGTTGAGAAATCCAGGAACTTGTTGAGGATGCTTGTGATGTTGTGAGCATTGATGGTGGCGCTAGGGAGGAGGAAGAGAAGTGTTGAGATGAGCGCCATCGTGAAGCCACAAAGTGGTGCGGAACTGCATTGTGTTTTCTGGTGAGAGAGAGGAAGTGAGTTTGTGTGTGTGTTTAGTAGATGAAGGTGTAGAAGATAGTGAGTATGTGTGTTTGGGTTATAGAAGACGAAATGACGAAACTGCGCTTCCATTTCTAAGTAAAAGGACAACAATATCTTGGTCAACTAATAGTTGACTAACAGAAAATGTAAGGAGGGACTTGATTTGTAACAATCCTCAATAAACCGACACCCTTATAAATATTTCCGACACCCTAGTATATTTTAAAATATCCCAATATGTCCCAAAATACACCCCATACATGAAAACGGGCCCCGAATACCCTAAATATTATCAAAAATAATTAAAAATCAGGTTTTTAGGTTTGAGGCGGGTCGCGTAAGCCTAAGCTCAAACCCTACGCGGGCCGCGTCAACTTAATGAGCAGACTAGCTCTGGTATCGCCACGTGTGTGTGCGCGTGTTGGACCTACCTGATGACCCGGCCACCCTAAACCCTACCCGGACTAGTACGCGGGCCACGTAAGCCCTTGCTTACATCTTACACGGGCCGCGTGAGAACCAGAATCAGGCCCTATATAAAGGAGGCTTCGGGTTTCAAATCAAATCGTTCACTTTCTTTCTGTATCTCGAATTTCTGAAGTAATAGCCATAATATTCGAGTAGTATACCCCCTAAATAGTGAAGTTCTGCTCCGTTGTAAGTATTATAACCCCAGTTTCGTATTAGATACGCTGCCCGATTGATTTAGGGTTCCGTAACAACAGTCGTGGTTCTGCCCGACATAGTTGTTGGAATACCGTCTCGGGGAGGGTATCATTAATATAATCAAAAGGGTTATTATACTAACCTATGTACATTTGTGTAAATTATAGATTAATCCCAGGAAACCCTTACGAGAAGTCTAAGATAGCAATGTGAGTTTATCCGATTTTGTTAAACTTTTTGTAATATTTTACAAAACCTTAAATGTTTTACAATGTGATTAAGCGGTGATTGAGTCTTTGTAGTTCTTCAATTACTGCCGGTATGTTGGGGTTTTGTATACAAAATGTGGAACACGTTACCATTGGACGACGAGTTAGCCAATGTGTAATATGACCCACCAGTCAGGATTGACAGTACTGAATGAGTAATTGTGTAGACATAAACAATGTGATCGCTCTCAATACTGTGTTAATTGATAAAATATTTCTTGATTAAACTGGGATTCACTCACCAGTATTTCCCACTGACAAATGTTTTTAAAACGCGTTTCAGGTAACACAATGTGACAGCCAATTAGTAAAAAGCCAGCTGGAGAGCACTGACGGCTTGGGAAAAATGTGGCTATAAAAGTTACCTAAAAGATGATGTTTTAAATTCAATAAAATAGGGTTTATCCCTATTTTAATTTCCGCTGTAAATTACTACGGTCCTGATGTAATTTCCGCTGCCAAATTAACAAACTGATACCACCAAAATTCTGAGTTCGCGTCCGCCCGTTCCCGGGACAGATAAGGGATCGGGGGTTGCGACAGAAGGTGGTATCAGAGCCTACCCACTGGTCTAAGCCAAAGAAGTGTTCTGCTGACACTTAAATTTTAATTTTGTGTTAGGAAATAATTTATGTGATTATGTGTTTTGTGTTATTTGACTATTTGTTAGTTTATAGTATGAGTGATCAAGGACCCTCAGACATGTGTCGTCAGTTGTCTGATTCACCTAGGAGTGAGGGTACCTCTTCACAGCCTACCCTCTCTGGGTATTCTGCTGATCAGGAAGAAGGAATGTTTGCCTTTAAAGCTCAGTCGGAAGAGCTATTCCCTCATAAAAAGAGAGGATGGTTCAGTAAGGAAGCATTTGCGCGTAGGAAAAGAATGCGAAAGTTGCAACAGCAAAGAGTTCTAGCAGCTACTAAGAGAGAGTCAAATGCCCATACACAGGATATGCTTAATAGAAGCCTAGCCAATTTCCATATCCTAGCTACAACTGCTGCTGACCCAAGTCTGGAACAACTAGTATGTGACACCTATGCCTCCACGGCCATCAAACAAATACCAAACTAATGAAATATTATATTTCATACTTCGGATTTGTATAAATATGTGTATCATTTGCACATATCAAATCTTGTTCGATTTCGGACTCTAAATCGCTTTCTGGAAGGTTATACGCGCACTGATGCGTAAATATAACCAGTTAATGCAACAAACACTCCGAAATAGTGAGATAGGCTTAACATACCTTAAATAACCTTTACACAACTTAGAAATAAGTTTTGGAGGGTTTGGTGTGCCGAAATCAAGTTTATTCGCTTACAGGGACTAAAATCGACAAACTGCGAAAGTATGCCGATTCGTACTGTAACGGACATTCCGGAACATGACCATAAGTTAAACATGCCGTAAATATCCTTTACATAGCTTACAAATAGGCTTTGAGGGGTTCGGTGTGCTAAAATAAACTTTTTGGTCATTCGGGGACTAAAAGCGTCAAAAAGTGCATAAGTTTGCATTTTCGCACATATCTTACGTTCTGAATACATCCGAACATCCAAAAATTTATGTAAGCATTAAAATATTTTATTTTAGTGTTTGGCATGATAAAAATCCATTCGTTGCGTAATTTGGATCGTTTTTCACGTCCGTTCGTGTTTCGTCGTAATTAACCGAACAACGCAACCGTACGACCAAACGAACCGATATCCGAGATATTTTTGAGCATTTTTCAAGTTCCCTATACTTTAACTTAATTTTAGAGCCTTGAAATGTGGTTAACGGGGCTTAAACGTGCCAAAAATGCATCAAAATGCAAGTTTCTCAAGTGTAGGGGCTGTTCTGCCAATTTTTGAAAGTTGCTGGTCTGCAGACCACATACGGTCCGTAAGAAAGGGACCATACGGTCCGTAAGGCTTACCAGTAACAGCAAAATTGCAGAAACATTGAATCTGGCCTGTTCCAGCTGTTTTGATGGTTTTAATCCCTTGTTTTCAATACCATTTGATGGTTTTCATGTTCCCATTGTATTCTAAACCTTGGGCCCAAGTGTATGGCCAAGATTGTGCCCTCTTTTGCAAGAAATGATCCTAATGGTTGTGGAAAAACTATAAATACCCATCACCTCATTCCATTTCCTGCACACTTGATCTGAATTACACTCTAAGTTAGAGCCTTTGCTTCATACCTGAGTGATTTGGATCAAGATCTTCCTAGCTTGGACCCTTTGTAAGCTTCTTTCATTCTTTTATCGCTTTTCGAGCACGAAAGTCAAACTATGTTTGACTTTTTGCATTGACCAGTTTATGGTCAACACGAAGTTCGTTTGAACTTCGCAACGTGAGTGTAATCACGATGGTTATAGTCCCTAGTGACTATACCTACTGGTTTCCACGTTGATTAGGTGTAGTGACGGGTCGTAGTTTCGGCACAAAATGCGTGTTCATGCGTATTTTGTAACCAAACTACTCTTGGGTATCAAAACCGTTTGTTTTGATATCCAACTTGTTTTCAAACCTTGTTAAACATGTTTTAAACATGTTTAGCTCGTCACTTTTAGATTAGTACTTATGTAGAGTCGTAAGTCAAGCGGTCTAAACAACCGCTTAGACTTTCGAACTAGACCCGTTTGGTCGATCATTAGGATCCGACCAAACACATTAGGTGACCATAGTTGTATAGGGAATAACCTTCCGAGGTTATACCTTATGGTCCCCTTCGTTTAAGTAGTTATATGATAGGTGGTTTATATGCCTTAGGAAAATGACCAAAATGCCCTTTTTATGCATAATTGATATTTAAGCATATGTAACCCAAACTTTTGTCACTTAACTGATTATGCAACATAATTAAACATGTTTAGGCATATAATACTTGTCATAGGACTAGTTAGGCGTTCCGAATGCGTTTTACGCGAACGACGAGTTAAAGTAGCATAAGCTACCTAAACGGGTCGTAATGGGTCATAAGCACTTAGGTTAGGTTTCATTTTAGTATGTAGGCTTTGTTAAACCATATCATATGAGTTCCAATACTCATTTGGTTTACGAAACCTCATACTATCCGATCTTCCGATTTAGGTCCGTTTATTAACTTAGTTACCTATATTTGGTGCCGTTTGATTTCCGTGATCCCTCTAGCTTTGCTTGGTTGTTAGTCAAGACTTCTAAGCATCCTCAAGTGAGTACATAGACCCCTCTTTTACTGTTTTTCAAACATTTTGGGGGTGAAACACATGTGCCTACTTGTTATTTTCATGCTTTCCATGTTTTCATATCATATACTTGTTATGTTCATTAGTACACTATTAGTACATGATTTCATTATGTTTTGCTATGTATGTTTACTTAACATGCTAGCACATTGTTTTACATTACATTTCTTTTGCTATGTATGTTTACTTAACATGCTAGCACATTGTTTTACATGACTTTTCTGCTTTGTATGTTAACTTAGCATACTTAGTACATTGTTTTATATTGTATCTCTGTTGCATATGTTCTCGTAACATATGGACACATTGTTTTATATCTCTACCTTGTATGTTCACTTAGCATACTAGGTACATTATTTTCATAAAACATGCTTACATTTGGTATATCATTTGGTTTGTTTAACGGGACTAAATTACATTCATTAACACCGATCATGCCGCTCGGTAGTAGGTAGTGGTACCATAGGACTTGACAAATCTCGTTCCTAAAATCCTAGGTTTGTTTGGATGGATGGAATGACCGAATCCGAAAACATTTCTTTTTGATAACTTTTACTCTAAGGTTATCCTGCTGTCTCAAGGCTTGAATGTAGGCGTTTAACATAACCGCATAGAAGTTGTATCAGTAAAGCATGCATTATTCTACAAAGCATAACTTTTGATTTATTCAAATACTTTGTTTTGTACATTTTTACTTGTGGTTTAAGTAGTCTCATTTTACTTACCATACATAACTTTTGTTTACACATTACATGATCTACATTTGATGGTTTTCACACAAACATTTGACTATACATAAACATTTTTACATTGGTGGTTGGTTTTGTTTAAGTGATTTAAATAACGAGGCGTGTGTAATAAGATAAAAGCATGGTGGATACGCCGCTGGTACTTCCTATATATAAATGCTTTTATAGTATTACATATCGTAGCGTTATTTAAACCATTTTAATATTTGACATATTACATTTTACACAAATGACATGTTTTCACTAAACAATTGTTTTACAAAACAACTCATTTTATACAAACTCATTTTTACTTGGTTATTCATTTAACCTTACATTACTCTTTTACATATCATCTACTTTATCATCGCTTTTCAAACGATTTATAAAAACAAAACATTTTACAAGGATCATGACTGACTTTTGTTAAACAACTTTTTCTAAACTTATAAGTCATGAATCCTATTTTCACAAAACCTATGTATCTCACAGGCATTTTTATGCTGACGTACCTATTTTCACATGTGTTTCAGGAAATGATGCATAGGATTGATCAAGATACACGTAGGCAGACTTGGGCCTTAGTGATATTAAAAGATGCAAGACTAGTTAATTATGTTGTGTTTCTTTGTTGTTAAGACATTGTAACTCTTTTAATCAATAAAATAAAATTTCAAATTTCCATGTGTTATGAAACAATGATTCTGTTACAACACTCCCCGATGATTCCGCCACGTTTTGTTGTTTTACGTGGTCGGGGTGTGACAGAAAAGTTTGGTATCAGAGCTCATGGTTATAGGGAATTAGGTTATTAGTAATGCTTTGACCTAGTCTATAACCTTCCTAGGACCCTAACACAAGATTCTTGTGTTTAGATCTTAAAACAATACCGTCACCTATCCTTAGGCGACAACCACAACAAGAACATAAATTTCAAAACCGCTTTGAAAACCAATCAACTGTTCTAGGATGATTTATTATATGGTTTTGAACCCTTCCAGTTTGATTTTTGGCCTTGTGCCTTCTAAGTTTTCAAAATCTCGTCAAGGTTTTGGGTTCTAAATAATGTGAACACGTGCAAACTGGAAGAGTGAATGCCTGTACTCTGAGTTTTCTGTCTAAGGCTAGAGTGTTCGTACAAATCCGCAGTATCGGACCAGTCACTCTTACCTGGGGACTCTTGGGGTGAGTGTTCACTTATAGGCAAGCATGTCTTCAGCGATACATTATTATGACCCGCTTGTTTTGATTTGTCACCGTCTCATTTGTTTGCCTTAGGTAACAAACACATGATCGCAATTTTTATGCATTGCCATTCTGTTTTGTTTATCCGATAACATTTCACTTGTTTCTTCCTATGTCTTTCATTTTCTTCTAGAATGTCTCTTCATCACGATGACGCCCAGATATCTGAGCAGACTGCCAAATTTGCCCAGCGAATAGGCGAAGTAGTCTTGAAGACTGTTGAATTAGCTACTGCCATGTATCATCTCCAGGAAGAAGCCACACAAGAGTCACTGAAGGAAGCAGAAGTCAAGCCTGCACCAAAATCAAGGAAGCGTAAGGCTTTAAGGAAACCCGCAGCAGTTACACCTGATCAAGCGGGACCTAGCCAAGTGGCAGCGCCACCATATAGGAAGCCGTACTTAGGAGCTGCCCCATGGTGCAAACGATGCAACCGTCATCATTCAAACCTCATACCCTGCTTCAAATGTACCTACTGTGGACGGTGGGGACATTTGGTTAACATATGCCGCTTTGCTATCCAAAACAAAGCTGGTATAAACCTTGCTGCTACCCAACTTCAAGTCAACCCTACTCAAGCTCGTTTTCCGTCTGGTACTTGCTACAACTGTGGCGAGACGAGCCATTTAAGGAACAAATGCCCGAAGATTGTCAATGCAAATCCAACCCTTGGATGAGCATTTGGCTGAATGGAAGAAGCTGCTGCTTTAAATAATTAGTATCTGATGCTTTTGTTTCTTTTGTTGAACTCAGAAACAATGTGTTCAGTTTATAAATAAATTGTTGTTTACAATTCTGATGTACGAGCGTAGTTACATATTGTGTATGGCATTTCCCTATGATGCCTACATCAAGGAACTATGTTCTTTACAAACTACTCTTGTGATTCTCCCTTTCAAGTGATCGCTCATGATTTTCTCGAAAAATTTTAAGTACTCGTTTCATTCTAGGAGACGAAGTACAAGAAATAAAGGGAAATTATGAGTAATCATGCCTTTTTGCACGTCTGTGCCTTTGAATCCTTGGTTAGATGGCTGAGGGTATATTCAATCTCGTACCCATATCATTTCATTCTGGTTTCGTAACAATATACATAGTATAAGTATTTCAAAAACAACCTTCATGATTTCAAAATATTTTATATAGTTTGAAAACAATTTTTTTAAATGCATTGCCTATGTTTTCAAAAACAACCTCCAAAATTTCAAAAGCATCATTCATATTTTCAAAAACCTTATACATAATTTCAAAAATTTCATCTAGCATGATTTTAAAACATTTTTTTTATCTAATACACCTACTTATGATTTCAAAAGTATTATGTAAGATTTCAAAAACACTAAACACATCTTTAAAAGAAACCCCATGCATAGTTTTCAAAAACATTTTTCTTCATACATTAACTTAACCTTCAAATTCTGCTTCATATGTCGCCTTGACATATCTAGCATCTCAACGTCATAAACATTTTACTTCATGTTTTGACTTAAGCACATCCAGTGCAAGGTTTCAAAACATCTTCAACTTCTAAAAATCCATATGGGATCTTTCTATCTTCACATTAGACCCTTGTGGATGATTATCGTTCAAATCAGAGTCCTTAATTGGATTCCTTGTGTACTTTAATTCGAACATTTCGGTTCCTTATAATCGAAATCGAATTTTCTCTTTAAGATCTTTCTATCTTCATAGTTTGATTCTTGATAATGTTTAAAGTACCAAATGAAATCCACGGAATGGATTCCTAGTGTGCTTTAAATACATGTATGCAATTAACAAAACAAATTAACAAATTAAAGATCTAGATAAACAATTATGTGATTAGGTGTTTATGCATTATGTGTTTTCTTTTATGCATTTTTGTGTTTTTGTATACTCTGGATATTCGTTATCCAAATCCTCGTAGAATCTTTCATATCTTCATATGAGGGATTCGTAGAAGGATATTTAAAAAGGTACTACCTTAAATCCTTATTGGGCTTCTACGTGATAGTCAAGACCCTTGGATTATATAGTACCACTCCATGATTCATAAGAGACCCTTTTAGTGGTCTAGTAAAAAAGATTGATTCAGAATCTGGTTAAGAAAGACATGTGGTGATATAGCTGAACAGACTCCTTGGTAGTCTATTTAAATCATTTATTGATTTAATTAAAAAGGACCCTATGGTGGTCTAGTCACAATCATCACAGGCTCGTTCATTGTTTTCTTCCCCTACACATTATAAGATGCACTACGTGACTATGCAAGGAATTACGTAATTATGGATGCATACATAATTACGAAGTTCAGTGCACGGAAACCACGGTAAGACTTATTATGTGTAAGAACCGATAGTGACAACCATAACGAAATGTGAACAATGTAATAGAGGTACGGTGGACGCACCAATAACGCTTTATATACTTGTATATAAGTGTCCCTCTCACATTGCAAGCATGATGTTATTGTAAAGTTACTAGAAGTTCAGGACTCTAACTAGTATTGTTTGATCTTTTCAACTTCATGTTTCAAACTCTCACAAGTTTCCTCTAAATAAATTTCGGGACGAAATTTTCTGAAGTAGGGGAGACTGTGACACCTATGCCTCCACGGCCATCAAGCAAATACCAAACTAATGAAATATTATATTTCATACTTGGGATTTGTATAAATATGTGTATCATTTGCACATATCAATTCTTGTTCGATTTCGGGCTCTAAATCGCTTTCTGGAAGGTTATACGCGCACTGATGCGTAAATATAACTAGTTTAATGCAACAAACACTCCGGAATAGTGACATAGGCTTAACATACCTTAAATAACCTGTACATAACTTAGAAATAAGTTTTGGAGGGTTTGGTGTGCCGAAATCAAGTTTATTCGCTTACAGGGACTAAAATCGACAAACTACGAAAGTATGCCGATTCGTACTGTAACGGACATTCCGGAACATGACCATAAGCTAAACATGCCCTAAATATCCTTTACATAGCTTAGAAATAGGCTTTGATGGGTTCGGTGTCCTAAAATAAACTTTTTGGTCATTCGGGGACTAAAAGCGTCAAAAAGTGTATAAGTTTGCATTTTCGCGCATATCTTACGTTCTGAATACATCTGGACATCCAAAAATTTATGTAAGCATTAAAATATTTTATTTTAGTGTTTGGCATGATAAAAATCCATTCGTTGCGTAATTTGGATCGTTTTTCGCGTCTGTTCGTGTTTCGTCGTAATTAACCGAACAACGCAACCGTATGACCAAACGAACCGACATCCGAGATATTTTTGAGCATTTTTCAAGTTCCCTATACTTTAACTTCATTTTAGAGCCTTGAAATAGGGTTAACGGGGCTTAAACGTGCCAGAAATGCATCAAAATGCAAGTTTCTCAAGTGCAGGGGCTGTTCTGTCAATTTTTGAAAGTTGCTGGTCTGCAGACCACATACGGTCCGTAAGCAAGGGACCATACGGTCCGTAAGGCTTACCAGTAATAGCAAAATTGCAGAAACATTGAATCTGGCCTGTTCCAGCTATTTTGATGGTTTTAATCCCTTGTTTTCAATACCATTTGATGGTTTTCATGTTCCCATTGTATTCTAAACCTTGGGCCCAAGTGTATGGCCAAGATTGTGCCCTCTTTTGCAAGAAATGATCCTAATGGTTGTGGAAAAACTATAAATACCCATCACCTCATTCCATTTCCTGCATACTTGATCTGAATTACACTCTAAGTTGGAGCCTTTGCTTCATACCTGTGTGATTTGGATCAAGATCTTCCTAGCTTGGACCCTTTGTAAGCTTCTTTCATTCTTTTATCGCTTTTCGAGCACGAAAGTCAAACTATGTTTGACTTTCTGCATTGACCGGTTTATGGTCAACACGAAGTTCGTTTGAACTTCGCAACGTGAGCGTAATCACGATGGTTATAGTCCCTAGTGACTATACCTACTGGTTACCACGTTGATTAGGTGTAGTGACGGGTCGTAGTTTCGGCCCAAAATGCGTGTTCATGCTTATTTTGTAACCAAACTACTCTTGGGTATCAAAACCGTTTGTTTTAATATCCAACTTGTTTTCAAACCTTGTTAAACATGTTTTAAACATGTTTAGCTCGTCACTTTTAGATTAGTGCTTATGTAGAGTCGTAAGTCATGCGGTCTAAACAACCGCTTAGACTTTCAAACTAGACCTGTTTGGTCGATCATTAGGATCTGACCAAACACATTAGGTGACCATAGTTGTATAGGGAATAACCTTCCGAGGTTATACCTTATGGTCCCCTTCGTTTAAGTAGTTATATGATAGGTAGTTTATATGCCTTAGGAAAATGACCAAAATGCCCTTTTTATGCATAATTGATATTTAAGCATATGTAACCCAAACTTTTATCACTTAACTGATTATGCAACATAATTAAACATGTTTAGGCATATAATACTTTTCATAGGACTAGTTAGGCGTTCCGAACGCGTTTTACGCGAACGACGCGTTAAAGTAGCATAAGCTACCTAAACGGGTCGTAATGGGTCATAAGCACTTAGGTTAGGTTTCATTTTAGTATGTAGGCTTTGTTAAACCATATCATATGAGTTCCAATACTCATTTGGTTTACGAAACCTCATACTATCCGATCTTCTGATTTAGGTCCGTTTATTAACTTAGTTACCTATATTAGGTGTCGTTTGATTTCCGTGATCCCTCTAGCTTTGCTTGGTTGTTAGTCAAGTCTTCTAAGCATCCTCAAGTGAGTACATAGACCCCTCTTTTACTGTTTTTCAAACATTTTGGGGGTGAAACACATGTGCCTACTTGTTATTTTTATGCTTTCCATGTTTTCATATCATATACTTGCTATGTTCATTAGTACACTATTAGTACATGATTTCATTATGTTTTGCTATGTATGTTTACTTAACATGCTAGCACATTGTTTTACATTACATTTCTTTTCCTATGTATGTTTACTTAACATGCTAGCACATTGCTTTACATGACTTTTCTGTTTTGTATGTTAACTTAGCATACTTAGTACATTGTTTTATATTGCATCTCTGTTGCATATGTTCTCGTAACATATGGACACATTGTTTTATATCTCTACCTTGTATATTCACTTAGCATACTAGGTACATTATTTTCATAAAACATGCTTACATTTGGTATATCATTTGGTTTGTTTAACGGGACTAAATTACATTCATTAACACCGATCATGCCGCTCGGAAGTAGGTAGTGGTACCAGAGGACTTGACAAATCCCGTTCCTAAAATCCTAGGTTTGTTTGGATGGATGGAATGACCGAATCCGAAAACATTTCTTTTTGATAACTTTTACTCTAAGGTTATCCTGCTGTCTCAAGGCTTGAATGTAGGCGTTTAACATAACCGCATAGATGTTGTATCAGTAAAGCATGCATTATTCTACAAAGCATAACTTTTGATGTATTCAAATACTTTGTTTTGTACATTTTTACTTGTGGTTTAAGTAGTCTCATTTTACTTACCATACATAACTTTTGTTTACACATTACATGATTTACATTTGATGGTTTTCACACAAACATTTGACATTTGACTATACATAAACATTTTTACATTGGTGGTTGGTTTTGTTTAAGTGATTTAAATAATGAGGCGTGTGTAATAAGATAAAAGCATGGTGGATACGCCGCTGGTACTTCCTATATATAAGTGCTTTTATAGTATTACATATCGTAGTGTTATTTAAACCATTTTAATATTTGACATATTACATTTTACACAAATGACATTTTTTCACTAAACAATTGTTTTACAAAACAACTCATTTTATACAAACTCATTTTTACTTGGTTATTCATTTAACCTTACATTACTCTTTTACATATCATCTACTTTATCATCGCTTTTCAAACGATTTATAAAAACAAAACATTTTACAAGGATCATGACTGACTTTTGTTAAACCACTTTTTTCTAAACTTATAAGTCATGAATCCTATTTTCACAAAACCTATGTATCTCACAGGCATTTTTATGCTGACGTACCTATTTTCACATGTGTTTCAGGAAATGATGCATATGATTGATTAAGATACACGTAGGCAGACTTGGGCCTTAGCGACATTAAAAGATGCAAGACTAGTTAATTATGTTGTGTTTCTTTGTTGTTAAGACATTGTAACTCTTTTAATCAATAAAACAAAATTTCAAATTTCCATGTGTTATGAAACAATGATTCTGTTACAACACTCCCCGACGATTCCGCCACGTTTTGTTGTTTTACGTGGTCGGGGTGTGACATAGTAGCCCCACAACCCTTACCTTTGATTCCCACTCAACCGATGGAGGTAGAAATGCATGATTTTAACCCTGAGGAGATACCTAGGATACCAGCCCCTAATCCTTTAGATCCAAATTTTGATCCCTGGTTTGATGATCTTAGGGATTATATGCCACGCTATCACTTAAACGAAGAAACCTTGCCGGATTTAGCAGCGTATCCAGGTTTGGACCCTCTAGATCCCTATTACGACAACGATGAATACATTAGGGAGATTTTGGAGAATCCATACCCTCAGGAGAATCCAGTACCTCAGTACCCAGAGCCAATACCAGTACCTGCACCCCCAATGAGTGCAGAGAATTTGCAAGAACTCCGAAATTTCGGAGAAGAAATAATAGAAAGTAGTGAGAGGATGAGGTATGTAGGAGAGCAACTCGTATGGAAATACGATGAGCGTCAGATGGATTTCGGGGAAAATCCATACCCGTGAAGTTGATGGTGAAGTTGGTAATAATAATAAATAAAATATATGTGTAATACTAATAAATCTATCGTAGTATAGTCCACTTTGTGGTTAACGAGGCATAGTAGTATTGTAAATTTTAATTTCTGTTTTAGTGTGTATTTGACGCATACTATATCGAAAAGAGTAAAGTCGCAATGCACGACATTTTTGACAAATATGTGTATTATGTGGATTGTTACTTAAACTATTTAATTATTCTATTAATGATTGGTAAATGTTTAAAATTCAGATGGCCGATGAAGGAAATCAAGGAAATCTGAATAATGATAACCAGAGTAACATTAACGTGGTTAATGAGAATCCGAGCATCAATAACAATGGAAACCAAATGGATAATAGTGCCGTTCAACATATAGTGGCACAAGGAATCATAGATGCAATGCCATTTATTATTCAAACGATTCAAGAAGCGAATAATAAAAGTAACCATAACAGTAAGCGACCAATCGAACCAGAAAACAGCGTGAACAATGGACCTGTACTTCAAGTGCCCATTCCCAAAAGAAGAAGAACCATGCCTTATGGTTGTTCTTATAAAGAATTCTGGTCTTGTAAACCAATGGAATTCACGGGCAACGAAGGGGCCATTGCAACCCTACGCTGGATAGAGAAGACTGAGGCAGTCTTAAGAATAAGCAAGTGTGCTGAAGAAGATAAGATAATGTTTGCTTCTAATCTGTTTAAGAATTCAACACTAGAATGGTGGAACACTATCCTCCAATCAAGAGGAAGTGATAGAACTTACAATATGGAATGGGAGGAATTTAAGGACAAGGTAGAAAGGAAATTCTGCCCACCCAATGAGAAGGAACAGATAGCAAACAAATTACTAAACCTTAGGATGACTGGTGTGGATAGTAAGGGATACACTAAGTTATTCTTTGAATATGCTAGAATAGTACCAACCCTTGCTTCACCTGAACCAGTGTTAATCTCCTGTTATATCTAGGGATTAATTGGAGAAATAAGGCATGTAGTCAAGGCAGCTAGACCTCAAACCATAGAAGAAGCCGTAGAACTAGCCAATACCTTGACAGATGAATTAGTCCGTACCCGAGAAGAGGATCAAAGGAGGAACCTAACCCAGAAGCTCACACAAGAATTTCGTTCTGGAAATTTTAATCGTGGGAAAAATATAGGTTCTACCTCTACACCTTACTGTAATAATTGCAAAAGAAAGCATTCAGGAAGATGCTCCATATACTGTAACTTTTGCAAAATATCGGGACACAAGGAAGAAGACTGCAGGAAGAAAGCTAACAACAGGATATGCTATAACTGCGGAGAACAAGGTCATATCAAGCCTAACTGTCCGAAATTAGCTCCAGCTACAAACAACAAGAATACCAAAAATGCTAGAGCATTTGTTATAACGGTAGAAGAAGCAAAGATGATCCCGGATGTGATCACTGGTACGTTTTTAGTTAATGATATTTTTACTAAAGTATTATTTGACTCTGGTGCAAACCAAAGTTTTATTAATACTTCATTTTGCAAATTATTTAAGCAATCATTAACTAAACTTCCACAAGAATGTCTAGTAGAGACAGCAAATGGGGAAACCATTAAGATTTCTGAAATCTTGCAGGGAGCAAGAGTAGAAATTTTAAACCAAAAGTATATTGCAAATCTTTACCCCATGAATCTGGCAGGATTCGATGTTGTTCTAGGAATGGATTGGTTAATAGCCAATAAAGCCAGTATTTTATGTGATAAAAAATCGATACAAGTAAATTCACCAAAAGGTGAAAAGATCACAATTAAAGGATATAAAACTTCCAAATCTACTAAATTCATCTCTGTGATGAAAACAGCAAGTTACATAAGAAAAGGATCATTAGTGTATTTGATTTCTATAATCACTAACATTAAAGGAAAGGATTTAAAGGATATTCTAGTGGTGTCCCAGTTTTCAGATGTATTTCCGGAAGAATTACCAGGATTACCACCGGACAGAGAAGTTGAATTCAGAATTCATCTATTACCAGGAACAACACCAATTGCCAAAGCACCCTACCGTTTGGCACCTGCCGAAATGCAGGAACTAAAGAAACAATTAGATGAATTGCTGGAAAAAGGATTCATACAACCAAGTTCGTCGCCTTGGGGAGCACCGATTTTATTCGTTAAAAAGAAGGACGGATCAATGCGTATGTGCATTGACTACCGTGAATTAAACAAGGTCACGATTAAGAATCGGTACCCATTACCAAGAATCGATGATCTGTTCGATCAATTGCAAGGAGCTTGATTTTCTCTAAAATCGATTTAAGGTCAGGATATCATCAATTAAAGGTACAGGAAGAGGACATTCCTAAAACTGCATTTAGAACGAGGTATGGTCATTATGAATTTACTGTCATGCCATTTGGTTTAACCAATGCCCCAGCCGCATTTATGGATATGATGAACCGAATATGTAAGCCAAATTTGGATAAATTCATAATCGTCTTCATAGATGATATTCTCATTTATTCTAAAAATAAGGAAGATCATGCAAAGCATTTGCACGCACTTTTAAGTCTATTAAGAAAGGAAAAACTTTATGCTAAATTTTCAAAGTGCGAGTTTTGGCTAGAACAATTACAATTTCTTGGACACTTAGTGAATCATGAAGGAATTCATGTGGATCCCACAAAGATCGAGGCAATTACCAAATGGAAAACCCCTGAATCACCAACCGAGGTTAGAAGTTTCTTAGGATTGGCCGGTTATTATAGAAGATTTATTCAAGATTTTTCTAGAATAGCCCTTCCCTTAACAAAGCTAACCTGTAAATCTGTTAAGTTTGAATGGGGATTAAAACAAGAAGAAGCCTTTAGAATCCTTAAGCAAAGATTAACCCATACACCCGTACTAGCGTTACCAGAAGGAACTGAAGACTTTGTAGTATATTGTGATGCTTCCAAATTAGGTTATGGATGTGTATTAATGCAACGACAAAAGGTTATAGCCTATGCATCCAGACAGCTTAAGAATCATGAAGAGAATTATTCAACCCATGATTTAGAGTTAGGAGCTATAATTTTTGCCCTTAAGATTTGGAGACATTACCTTTATGGTAGTAAGTTTACCATATTCACTGATCATAAGAGTTTAAGGTATGTTTTCGGGCAGAAGGAGTTGAATATGAGACAAAGACGCTGGATGGAGATGCTTAGTGATTATGATTGTGATATCCAGTATCATGAAGGAAAGGCAAATGTAGTGGCAGATGCTTTAAGCCGAAAGTATCATGAAAAGCCAAAAAGGGTACGTTCTCTTAAATTAAATCTGCAAGTAGATTTAAATGATCAGATAAGAGAAGCACAAGAATCAGTAATCAAGGATGATACTGAAAAACTAAAAGGTATGATTAAGATATTAGAACAAGGAACATATGGAATTTGGAGATTCCATAAAAAGAGAATGTGGATACCTAAATTAGGAAACCTACGTCATCGTATATTAGAAGAAGCCCATAAGTCTAAGTATACGATGCATCCAGGAAGTGATAAAATGTACCAGGATTTAAGAAAGAATTTCTGGTGGATAGGAATGAAAAAGGATATAGCAGCTTATGTTGCAAAGTGTTTAACCTGTTCACAAGTTAAGGCTGAACATCAGAAACCTTCAGGGTTATTGCAATAATTAGAAATGCCTGTTTGGAAATGGGAGTTAATAACAATGGATTTTGTTACTAAATTACCCAAAACAAAGAAAGGCAATGATACAATCTGGGTGATTGTAGATAGGCTAACCAAGTCAGCTCATTTCCTACCAATGAAGGAAACTTTCAGTATGGAATAGTTAGCTAAATTATATGTAAATGAAATAGTTTCTTTACATGGAATACCTTTATCAATTGTTTCTGATAGGGATAGCCGCTTTACCTCTCATTTTTAGTCAAGTTTCCAAAGAGCAATGGGAACCAAATTAAATCTAAGCACAACTTATCATCCTCAAACAGACGGACAAAGCGAAAGAATAATTCAGACAATGGAAGACATGCTTAGAGCTTGTGTAATTGATTTCGGAGGTAATTGGGACGATCACTTACCTTTAATAGAATTTTATTATAATAATAGTTATCACACAAGTATCAACGCTACACCATTCGAAGCACTTTATGGACGAAAGTGCCGAACCCCAGTCCGTTGGGCAGAAATTGGGGAAAAGCAACTATCTGGACCTGAGATAGTGCAAGAAACAACCGACAAAATTTTTCAAGTCAAAGAACGACTGAAAGCAGCACGTGATCGACAAAAGAGCTATGCTGATACCGACGCAAACCATTGGAATTTCAAGTAGGAGATAAAGTATTGTTAAAGGTCTCTCCTTGGAAAGGAGTAGTAAGATTCATAAAAAAGGGAAAGCTAAGTCCCATGTATGTTGGACCTTTTGAGATTATTAAAAGAATAGGACCTGTAGCCTATCAATTACAACTGCTAGAGGAAATGGCAGGAATACATGATGTATTTCATGTATCAAATCTCAAGAAATGCTTAGCCAATGAATCGCTGATGGTACCTCTTAAGGATATAGAGGTAAATGAACAACTCAAGTTTGTAGAAAGGCCTCTACAAATTGAAGACAGGAAAGTAAAAAATCTCAAGCACAAGAGACTAGTTCTGGTCAAAGTAAAGTGGGACTCCAAAAGAGGACCTGAGTACACATGGGAGCTTGAATAAAAAATGCAAAGGAAATATCCGCACTTGTTCCAGTAGATCTCGAGGACGAGCTCTAAAACAAGGTGGGGAGGATGTAACAATCATCAATAAACCGACACCCTTATAAATATTTCTGACACCCTAGTATATTTTAAAATATCCCAATATGTCCCAAAATACACCCCATACGTGAAAACGGGCCCCGAATACCCTAAATATTATAAAAAATAATTAAAAATCAGGTTTTTAGGTTTGAGGCGGGCCGCGTAAGCCTAAGCTCAAACCCTACGCTGGCCGCGTCAACTTAATGAGCAGACTAGCTCTGGTGTCGCCACGTGTGTGTGTGCGTGTTGGACCTACCTGATGACCCGAACACCCTAAACCCTACCCGGACTAGTACGCGGGCCGCGTGAGAACCAGAATCAGGCCCTATATAAAGGAGGCTTCGGGTTTCAAATCAAATCGTTCACTTTCTTTCTGTATCTCGACTTTCTGAAGTAATAGGCATAATATTCGAGTAGTATACCCCCTAAATAGCGAAGTTCTGCTCCGTTGTAAGTATTATAACCCCAGTTTCGCATTAGATACGCTGCCCGATTGATTTAGGGTTCCGTAACAACTGTCGTGGTTCTGCCCGACGTAGTTGTTGGAATACCGTCTTGGGGAGGGTATCATTAATATAATCAAAAGGGTTATTATACTAACCTATGTACATTTGTGTAAATTATAGATTAATCCCAGGAAACCCTTACGGGAAGTCTAAGGTAGCAATGTGAGTTTATCCGATTTTGTTAAACTTTTTGTAATATTTTACAAAACCTTAAATGTTTTACAATGTAATTAAGCGGTGATTGAGTCTTTGTAGTTCTTCAATTACTGCCGGTATGTTGGGGTTTTGTATACAAAATGTGGAACACGTTACCATTGGACGACGAGTTAGCCAATGTGTAATATGACCCACCAGTCAGGATTGACAGTACTGAATAAGTAATTGTGTAGACATAAACAACGTGATCGCTCTCAATACTGTGTTAATTGATAAAATATTTCTTGATTAAACTGGGATTCACTCACCAGTATTTCCCACTGACAAATGTTTTTAAAACGCGTTTCAGGTAACACAATGTGACAGCCAATTAGTAAAAAGCCAGCTGGAGAGCACTGACGGCTTGGGAAAAATGTGACTATAAAAGTTACCTAAAAGACGATGTTTTAAATTTAATAAAATAGGGTTTATCCCTATAAACATGTTGTAATAAGAAACTTGGGTTTTACCCATGTGATTATTAATATCAAATATGATGGTTTTACTCTGATAAACATTTCCTAACTACGGTCCTGATGTAATTTTCGCTGCCAAATTAACAAACTGATACCACCAGAATTCTGAGTTCGCGTCCGCCCGTTCCCGGGACAGATAAGGGATTGGGGGTTGCGACATGATTGATTCCAATTGACAACCACAAGGACTTGATTGGTCGGTTTTTGCAAATGAGGGTTGTATGTGCGATTGGGTGTAAACCCCAGGAATTGAAATTGTACTTTACTCTTAACTTTTTTTTAATCATATATAATGATTTAATTAAACTTTTTGCCTACTTGTAGCTGTATGATATAAGTTACACAATTAATAAATTCTTAGAAGCACACTAAAATTTTAAAGTACAACATGTTATATCTTGGTTTTTAAAGCTTCCAATATATACCAAGCTTGTGTAAAATCCCTGAAATCACTCCCCAAAACGTTATCTCAACAAATATCACGTATAAAAGCGTCCCAAATCTTTCGGAGTTCCAAACGTCGATGAAAACATGATCACGTATCCAATTTACCTAAAACACAACGATAATATATGTGTTAAAACCTTATAAGTTTTCACTGCAAAATAACTAAAACTTTGGTGTTATGTTACCAGATTGTTATCGACACTCTTGTAGTACCATCCATTTATAAACCCTGCTAAAATGCCTTGTGCTCCCAGTACAAAAACCAACATCGCGTTCATACCAATCCATTCAAAGAGCAAAAATGGAGTCCGTTTTCCCCAAATATCAATCTGTGCGATTGATTAAACAGACCCAAAGGTTGGAGTTACATATTCCATGATCGAGATTTGAGTATGATCAAAATGTTACATTAGTTAAAATGTTATAGCTAATAGATCGTAATCATTATGAAAAAAAAAAAAAAAAAACATAATTTTACCTCTCAAGACTAGTGGCATTTTCTAAAGGCGACAATCTTAAAACAATAACTTACTAATGAATAATGATTAATAAATGTGTTCATCGTATATGTTGCATCTCCAGAGGGTCATTGTGAATACTATTTTTGATAGTTAAAAGTGGAATGCATCACATAGGTCAGGATAAAAGGGCCGAAAGTCAAACGAAAGTTTGTTTCTAATGCATATTAACCTTTTGAATTATTTTAATTGAATATAGATGAACACATACACACGTCTCATTCGTAGTCATACGTAGATGAACATGTGGTACGTAGTTTGCTCGTTATCTTTATACATAATAGTTTTTGTATAATAGCAGAGTAGTTATACCTAAGCAAACAGAAAAATAAACATTTTAACTATTTTAAATTAAGAGTTTGAAGTATTTGTTTTGCAAAGAAATAGAGAACATTCTAATTCTCTTGACGAACAAACACAAATACAAACACTTAAGACAGATAACCACTACAAGAAAAGACCACTTTTACCGGCGACAGGCCAGCTGTCGCCGCTATTGGTCGATCCGCGTCAAACCCAAACCCCAGCCGTTGATCATTATTCTGATCTAACGGTTGGGGATTAAAGAGGCAATACCGGCGACGTATTAGGGTTAATAGCGGCGACACCCTTTCTCCGCTAAAGGTAGGTGTCCCACTTTAATCCCCAGCCACACAAATCTTATCCTGGTTAACCCTGGTTAACCTAATAGCGGCGACAAAGGAACCAGTAGCGGCGACAGTCCGTCGCCGGTAAAAGTGTTTCCGTAAAAAGACTATACAGCGCCATTTCTTCCCTCCTCCTTCACTTTTCCCCCCAAACTCTTCATCTACCGCCGGAGAACCGAGTTTCTTCACCAAATCGGTTAGTTTAACTTATTTTTTTTGTTAAATCTCTTCTATATTTTGTTATTACATGTTATAGGCTTTAATCTTTGCTCGTTTTTGTGTATATTTGTGTTTATGGAAGAATATTCGGATCACCACCATCTCTTCTCCGGTCACCACCGAAACTTCTCCGGTACCACCTCGTCTCAGCGGCGACACCTACTTGAAACCTGAAAAAAACGGTTAGTTTTATATGTATTTTTTTTAAAGTTTAGAAATTATATAATTTTTTGTTTAGGATGTAAATATGTTGGTGAAAATGTGTATGTTAGTATGTATAATTTTGACGATTTATGTTAGTATGTATAATTCTAAAATGTGTATGTTAGTATGTATAATTTTTAGTTTAGGATGTAAATATGTTTAGAAATTGTATAATTTTTAGTTTAGGATGTAAATTGTATTATTTTTAGTTTAGAAATTGTATAATTTTTAGTTTAGGATGTAAATAAGTGTATGAATGAATGTATGTATGTAGGTGTATGTTAGTATGTTGGTGAAAAATGTGTATGTTAGTATGTATGTTTGTATAAAGTATGCAAATGTGTATGTAAGGATGAATGTTTGTATGTCAAATGTATAATGTAGGTGTATTTGAAAAAAAATGAGTATATGAAAGTCTATTTATTTGTGTATGTAGGTGTATGTAAGCATGTATGTGGGTATGTAAGTGTTTGAATGAATGTATTTATGTAGGTGTATGTTAGTATGTTGGTGAAAAATGTGTATGTTAGTATGTATGTTTGTATAAAGTATGCAAATGTGTATGTAAGGATGAATGTTTGTATGTCAAATGTATAATGTATGTGTATTTGGAGAAAATGAGTATATGAAAGTCTATGTATTTGTGTATGTAGGTGTATGTAAGCATGTATGTGGGTATGTAAGTGTATGAATGAATGTATGTATGTAGGTATATTTGTGTTTAGGTTTTAAAACATTTATATTTAAATTTGACAAATATATATTAGTTAGGAAATGCCCTCTTTATATTAAAATCATCATTTAAAACATAACGAACATAGAAAATACCCGCCAAAATTGAATTCATCATTTCAAACATAACGAGCTAAGAAAACACCCAATCGAAATTGAAATCATGATTTAAAACATAACGTTCCGCCCAAAATTGAAAACAATCATTAAGAACATAACAAGCTTAAAAAACTGTGCCCGTGTTTGAATTAATCATTTTAAACATAGCGAGCTTAGAAATACCCGCCCGAAATTGATTTAGAAATTAATTTCGGGTTGTCCCCGTTTATCTTGGGACTGCTTTTTGAATACTTTATCTCATTTAGGATGTGAATGTGTATTACATGATTGTTTGTTTAAGAAGGATTCGGTTATCATTTTCTCTTTGCTCCTCGGGTATATATATCATTACATATATACTTGGGAGCTAAGAGGAAATGCTGCCGAATTTTTCTTAAACAAACAATCATGTAATACACATTCACATATGAGATAAAGTGTTCAAAAAGTGGGTTTAGCAGCCTACCCTTGTCTTGTTAATCCTAAATTAGATTTTCTTTCAGTTGCATAATGCCTATCGATAAAAGTTGGATTGATTCCCCACGTCATTCACCTCAATACAAGCAAGGACTCGAGTCATTTATCGAGATGTGTGAAAGAGTGATAAAAAACCACGATGAAGTTAGATGTCCGTGTACCAAATGTAAAAGTTCTGGCTTAAAAACTATGGCAGAAATGAAATACCATTTGAGTATTAACAGTTTTTGGAAGGAATACACGAAGTGGACCTATCACAGGGCCACAACTCCAATTGCAGAAGTAAACGATGTTGCGCCACAAGACGGTATGGTAAACGTTATTGAAGACATTAGGGGGGAGCGTATGGAAGAAGATACATACCTTAACCAAGAGAACTCGAATGGAGATAGTAGCGGTGTTGTTAATGATTTTGAAGACCTGGTAAAGGAAGCTGAAACAGAATTATATCCTGGTTGTACCAAGTTTTCTTCTATCGACTTTTTAGCAAAGCTTTTGAATATAAAGGATACGTACCATTTTCAAAATGAAGGAGTAGATCGACTCCTCTCGTTGTTGCGAGAGTCAATGCCAGAAGGCAACAAGATTCCCCCTTCGTATTATGTAGCTAAGAAGACATTTAAGAAGATTGGTTTGGCATATGAGATGATAGATGTGTGCAAAAATGATTGTGCTCTCTTTTGGAAAGAAAACGAGTCCTTGCAAAATTGTCCCGTTTGTAATGAGAGTCGATGGGTCGATAAAGACACAAAAGGCACGAAGGTGGCTCATAAAGTGTTACGATACTTTCCTTTGACGCCTAGACTACGACGTTTGTATTGTTCAAGGCACACAGCGAAAGATATGATATGGCATAGTACCGGACGATCGGAAGATGGGACTATGCGTCATCCAGTTGATGGATCTGCATGGCAAGACTTTGATAAAAAGTACCCAAACTTCGCGATGGAGCCACGAAATGTTCGCTTAGGGCTTGCAGCTGACGGTTTTAATCCCTTTATCAACGGTAGTGGATCCTCGACTCATAGCACGTGGCCGGTTATACTCACCACATATAATCTGCCTCCCTGGCTATGCATGCGAGAGTCCACATTCATGTTGACCTTGTTGATTCCTGGCCCTAAATCACCGGGGAAAGACATGGACGTTTTCCTTAGACCGTTAGTGGATGAGCTTAAGCAATTGTGGCAGACAGGTGTACGTACTAAAGACGCAGCAACAAACACATACTTCACAATGAAGGCGGCGTTGTTATGGACCATAAATGACTTTCCAGCCCGTAGTAGTCTATCAGGTTGGAGCGGACAAGGCTACATGGAATGCCCAACTTGTAACCAAGACACTCCTTCAATACGTGTAACTGGTAAATGTGCTTATGTTGGTCATCGCCGGTTCTTAGATGCCAACCATCCTTGGAGAACAAGTCTCGACTTTAACGGGAGACCCGAGACACGAGACCCTCCGAGACAGTTTAGCCCAGCTGACATAGAAGCTCAACTCGGTCGTTTAATTAATCGTCTACCAGGCAAGCATCCGGATTTTGGAGGTGGGAGGATAACCCGGTTAGATTTCGAGTTGAACTGGTCCAAAAGAAGCATATTTTTTGACCTTGAGTATTGGTCTTCTCTGCAGCTGAAACATAACTTAGATGTAATGCATATAGAGAAAAATGTGTGCGACAGCTTGCTCGGTACTCTTCTAATGAACGATAAGAGCAAAGACACGCCAAATGCGCGGTCCGACTTGGAAAAACTAAACATTCGGCCGACACAATGGCTGAAACAATCGGGTGGCAAGTTCTTAAGTCCCCACCCAAAGTACTCATTCAAGTCCGATGATCGAAAACTTTTTTGTCAGTTTATAAAAAATGTTAAATTACCAGATGGGTTTGGATCTAATATCAGTAAGAGGGTGACAGATAACAATGCTAACATTACCGGGTTGAAATCTCATGACTGTCATATCCTCATGCAACGTTTGATACCGATTGGGGTTAGAGGGCTTTTGACTAAAGATACATCTACACCAATAGTAGACCTTTGTATGTTCTTTAAGCAACTTTGCTCTAGAACACTATCGGTGGATGATATGAAGAAAGCAAAGGATGACATTGTTACCATCTTATGCAAGTTAGAGATGATCTATCCACCTGCGTTTTTTGACATTATGGTTCATTTACTTGTGCATTTACCTGATGAAGCGATTGCGGGAGGTCCAGTAGCTTTTAGATGGATGTATCCATTTGAAAGGTACATGAAAAAACTAAAGAACTATGTCAAAAACCCGGCAAGGCCTGAAGGTTGTATAGCTGAACGTTATGTGTTTGAAGAAGCTCTAACATTTTGTTCAATGTACCTTAAAGATGTTCAGACTAAGTTCAATCGCCCAGATAGAAACGCTGATGTCGTTGTTGAAAAAAGAAAGTTATGGGTGTTTGAGTCCAAATGTCGTCCTGTTGGCGCAACAAAGGACAAATATCTATCATTCATCGAAAAAAGCAAGATGGAATGGTTTGTCCTCGAAAATTGCGCAGAAGTTAGGGAGTACATGAAGTGAATGCTTCTATCTTTAACTTTTCATAATCTGTTAATTGGTATTTTTCATTCCTTTCTTATATTTGTCATCAATGTAGTGAATTCAAACATACACATCCCCAAGATGATCTTAAAACCAAATTTCCGGGATGGTTTCTCCATAAGGTATAATACATATATAACACTCATTACTCTACACTTTCTAGGTAATACATATATAACAAACATTATTACTCTATATTTGTTAGGTACATTCGATGAAAACACAAAATTCTCCAGAATTCCACCCGGAGTTGTATGCTCTTTCAATTTGTGCGAAAATGACTGCATTAACTTACACTGCTTGCATAGTCAACGGTGTTAGGTATAAGACACTTGAACGTGATGCAAAATGCACAACGCAAAACTCTGGGGTGGAAGTCGTTGGAGAGAACGGTGTGAAATTTTATGGCCAATTAGAAGAAATTATTGAGTTGCGTTATACAAATAATTATTCCACTGTCCTATTTCGGTGCAAGTGGTTTGATACTGGAAGGGGTGTAAACCATGACAATAATATCACCAGTATAAGCACTGAACGTGAATGGGACAAAGACGATCAACTCATATTTGCTTCGCAAGCCAAACAAGTGTTCTTCATCCAAGAAACGTCTCGAAACCAAAAAAATAAACATAGGTGGGTAGTCAAAAATGTTAATCATCGAAGAATTTGGGATCGGCCATTAAGTGATGATGACCGCGTCAATAAGGTTCAAAATGTTGACAAAGGCTTAGAAGATAATGACGTTGTCGACAACAACTCTTCATCTGACTGTCCACTTGTCATTGACTTGACCCAATACTTTCAAATTGGATCTTCTCATGTTACTGCGGGTGAGCCTTCAATTGAAGTTGATCCCCCAACGGCTACCGTCGATGAAGTGTTTGAGGTCGAGACTGATTGTGATGAGGTCGAGGCTGATTGTGATGAGGATGATCCCAATTATGTGGAGTCTGACTAAAAGAAAAGTTATTGTAATTTATATTGATTTGTAATTGATAAACACTTGTTTGAAATATTTATTTGAATTTGAGTTACCGTTGTTGTACTTTCGCTTAATTTGTATTAGATACACATGCTGTAACATTTGTAACTTTATAGGGATTATGTTTTCGGTATTGTTGATATTCGCGTATCTGATGGCTGATGTGGCCCCCCTGGGGACATGGGGGTGACGGCGCTGGTGATCCACCGCTTCCTCCTGGTGGGATTCGTGGCACACACGAGACAGACGGTAAGTTTTTTACTAAATTATTTTGTAGTCCTTATATTTTATATATTATAAATGTTGTTACTAATTATTTTTGTTTTAATTGCAGCGGTTCCCCGAAAGAAGGTTAGGGGGAAAGCTAAAAACGAAGCACTACGGCGTCTAGTAAAAGCGGGGGGGCCTGTGTCGCTTACGTTTGATCGACAGGTCACGTTTACCCCTGTTGGTAGATCAAGAGACATGTTTTCAAGGGAGGCCGTCTTGTATATGTGGCGGGCCATCCCGTTTGATAAAATTGGATGGGATGCTGTTGAACCACATTACAAGGATGCCGTCATGAACCACTTACGGGTAAATAAGTTATATGCATAAAATTTTATAGCACATGCAAATATAATTTATATATGATATTTTAACTCTTTTATTTAATTTGTAGGAAAATTTCAATCTTGATGAAGTGGAACGTGATTATGACGCGAAAAACTTGAAGGGTGGTATAAGGACTGTGCTTATGAAGCGATACAATGACCGCAAGCATGAAGCTAGACAATTATTTGATAGCAAGGGAGGTTACAATGATCTTGAGAGTGCAAGGGCACACCATCCCAGGGATATGCCCTATGAAAACTGGTTGAGAACCATCGAAGGTTTCCGGCAAGAAGATTATATTAAAAGAAGCAAGGCCAACAAAAAAGTACGCGAAAAACAACAATTCCCATACCGTGGGGGGACATCTTCGTACGGTAGCACCGCCTATAAAAATGTAATGTTTTATGTATGTGTGCGTGTGTGCAAGCTTTTGTTTATTTAATGTCTAATCTAAGTGTAATGTTAAACAGAATTTGGATTGGGTACCTACGTATGCTAAAACCCACACGGACAATCAAGGGAATTGGATTGATCCGATTGCTGAACAAAATTACGTAAGTATTTCTTTTAAGTATTATTTTCTATAACAAATATATATATATATACACACATATATATTTAATCATCTTCGTAAAATACAGCGGAACATACAACAGGCCACAGATGAATGGAGCGGCGATGGTCCTCCAATTGCCCCGTATCAAGAAGCGTTGGGAGAGCGCCGAGGATGGTATCGCGGGATGGGGCCTAAACCTTCTTCCAACACGTCCTTGCACTCGTCATCTAACATGTCGTCTTCGCAAGCTCGGACGCAAGAACCCTTTTCCGAGGTAAACTACGCAATTTATAAAATGACAAACGAACGCATGTTTCCTTGTTAAATATATGTTGGTAGCGTTAATTAATATGCTAATATACGTTTTGCTATCTATTATTGTAGGATTTTGTTAACAGCTTGTTCCAAACCCCGTCATTTTTTAACCAACTTAACAACTATCTTGCTTCACAAGGAAAAGGAAAAGGAAAGTCAAAAGACTACGATTCTGACAACTTATTCGATAATGAATCCGACGATGAACCCAACGATAACGATGACGATGAGTGACTTGTTTTTAATGTATGATTTAGATTTAATTAAACGTTGTAGGATATAATGTACGACTTAAACGTAGTTTTTAAGTATATTACCTTTAGTATATGTTGATTATGTTCATAGCGTATGCTTGCGTTGTTTGAAAATAGGCAGGTTTTGTTTTTCGGCCGTAAAACCGGCTGGGCAGCTGTATATACAGCTGCTGTATTAAAAAAAAAATAGACTTTTAGCGGCGACATCTGTCGCCGCTATTGCCTTTAAACCTTTAGCGACCAATGTTAATACCGGCGACACTTTTAGCGACGACATCTGTCGTCGCTAAAAGTGAAGGATCAATACCGGCGATACTAGTCTTTACCGGCGACAACCGGTCAATAGCGTCCCAGCAATACCGGCGACGTTTTACCGGCGACATGTCGCCGCTAAAAGTCTATAGCGGCGATAAAGGTGGTCAATACCGGCGACACCTGTCGCCGGTAAAAGTGCCCTGTTCTTGTAGTGAACGTGCAAACTATGTACCATGCTAAGTTTCGGTTTTTAGGGGGTGTTAGCAAGTTTTTAACAATGGGAAGTTTTCCTTACCAGGATGTAAAAAACTGAAAATACAACTCCTGCAGCTCCCGCAGTGAAACAAACGTAGCTGATACTGTAGAGTTGCTTGTTTATAGGAATCGCTACATAAAATAAGGTTATTTAAGGACTAAAATTAAAAGAGTTAGTGTTGGTAAAATTAAAAAATATACCATCAGTAAAATGAAGAAGAATTGCTACGATTAACAAGCCAACCCCCATTGAAACCCATTGCTTCAGCCTTTCAGCATGCCCCTTGAAGTGGATCAGGACATGGCCATAGTGAATGCCGATGACCCCGGTTAGAATTGCTGAGATTGAACTGTAAAACAAAATCATGAAATTGCATATATGTTTTGTTTATCCTTGGTTTTTTTATATTTGTTTCTTTTGGTTAGTACCTTAATAGGCCTTCAGGTTCGAAGGGAGCACGACACCAAGTAGGGGCGTCTGGACGGAGAGGACCAGATTCCGGAGAATTAAGAGTGCAAGCCTGTGATTCAAGGATTGCAAAAAACATCCTGAGTGTCCAACTATAAATGAACCTTTAATCCACTTTACAAATCAGAGGACCTTCACTGATGCGCACAAAAGGCCGCGTGGTCCCTCAGTGAAGGTTGCAATTTTTGGTAATCTGTTGGTCAAGGTCTGTAGGAAAAACTGGCTATGGGTAATGAGTGCACCAACGGATCACGCACATAAATCTTATCTCGTATCCTTTAACTTCGACGATATTCAGTTAGTAATTTACCAGTGGCATTTCTAAAATTTATTTTGTATCCTTTTTGGATTTTATCTTATCAACAGAACGACAACTGCTTAATTTATTTCTTGAGTAAATTGCAATTTTACCCCCTGAGGTTAGGGGGCATTGGCACTCTTACCCCCCCTAAGGAAATAAATGCAAATTTACCCCTTACTGTTAACTCTTATGTCGCAATTCTACCCCCCGGATTCATTTTTCTTGACCAGCCTGTTGACTTGGGTGTGAAAAGACTATTTTACCCTTTTGTTTTACCCCCCAACGTTTGCTGTTATTTCGCATGTTTACCCCCTGGAATCAAATATGTTGCTGATCTGTTGACTTGGGGTAAATTACTAAAATACTTTTTCTTATAACCCCCTATAATTTATGTTTAGAAGCAAAATGACCCCCTGCAACAACCAAAACCTTTCCCGCCACCATCCATATTCGATTCCACCACCATATAAACAGGCTTGTAACAGAATTCAAGCCACTCAGCCACCGTTGACCACCCTTCGCTACTGTCCCACTCAGCCACTAGGTTCATTGTCAGCAAAAATCAAAAAGCATGAAGAAGTGTTGTAACAGAATGCAATATCAATTCAAAAACCATATGCATTTGTAGAAGCCTGCATAAACAACACATATACATTGACCTATAGTATTGACCTATACATTTGACAGGTTCACTGCCAAGTCAAACAGAATTCAAACAAGTTTGTAATGACAAATCTTGGCCTATATTATTGACCCATAAGTCATAAGCATTTGTACAAGCATGTTTGACTTTCATAGGTCAAATTGCACATACACCTATTGCATTTGAAGAAGCCTGCATAATATCCATATTATTGCCTAAAAACAACACATATACATTGACCTATAGTATTGAAGAACCTTGCAGCACTGTCAATTCAAAAAACCATGAAGACCCTTCAGCATTTGACAGGTTCACTGCATAATATCCATAAGTCACAAGTGATGGTGATTATTGACCCATAAGTCACAAGTGATGGTGATTATTGTAGAAGCCTGCACATACACCTATTGCATTGACCTATATTATTGACCCATAAGTCACATACACCCTCTTTCACTTATGCATGAGACTGAAAGTGATGGTGATTGCACCAAGTGCCATGACAGCACCTCTGCATCAGAAGTATTGCAGAGGTTCTGTTCTGTTCTATGATCAAACCAAACAACAGCAACTTAACAGTCAAATATACACAACATTAACCCACATTATGTTGTGATCAAACATTAACCCACTTAACAGTCAAATACAACCAACTTAACAGTCAATGTGTTCTATGATCAAACATAACCTGTTCTATGATCAAACATAACCTGTTCTATGATCAAGCAAAAGATCCTACACATTAACCCAAAAGATCCTAGAAGATTAGAGTTTAAGAATCCTACACTACATATTAACCCAAAAGAACCTAGAAGATTAGAGTTTAAGTATCCTACACAACCATTTCCTGCTGAGGCGGAAACTGGAAATGCAGGAACAGGCGGCCTCGCATCTTGAGCACCAATGAGACCACAATCGATCGTAGTGAAACATGAATCTCATGTCCACTGCAAATACACAAACATCCATTACTAGTTGTTTGATTGTACCCCACAATCAAAATTGTTGTTTGATTTTACCTGAAAATTGCGAGAAAAGGGAGGATCTCTGGACCACATCTGGATCGATGGTGGCCGGTGGTGTGGTCGCCGGCCCTGGCTCAGCCGGTGGAGCTCGATGCATAATGCCATTCTGTTCAGTCATCCTGTGCTAGTGTGGTGAAGGAGTGGTGAAGAAGATGGAGTGGATGTCGCCGGAGGGTGAAGGTCGCCGGTGAAGAAGCCGGAGAAAGGACTTCGCCGGAAGAGATGAAGAAGAAGAGGGGAAAACTTAGGGGGTAAGGTTGTGAGGTTATGTTGAGTTTGAGGGGTTATTTTAATATATAAAGTACAATTTTTGGGGAAATTACATTTATACCCTTTGACCCTCCCTTGTTTAGATTGACCGGTCAAGAAAAATGAATCCGGGGGGTAGAATTGCGACATAAGAGTTAACAGTAAGGGGTAAATTTGCATTTATTTCCTTAGGGGGGTAAGAGTGCCAATGCCCCCTAACCTCAGGGGGTAAAATTGCAATTTACTCTTATTTCTTTTATCATTTTCCGGATTTGATTAAGGTATGGCTTTCCATTGTTTTTTTGTAGCTCATATGGCCAGTTTTCTAATAGCGATTATATTACTACAGGATTAGAGTTTTTATGTGTTTGTTTTAATTGATATATAAAGAGCGAACCTTTAATCGAATCCATACAGGTAGCGAATAAAGATGATTGATACCCCAAACTTCTTTGTCAACATAACCAACCGCGTTACAAGCAGGACCAAGATGCCCTCTCATACCACACACAACCTAAAAGAACAAACACAATAATCAAGTTTTGAATACAAGCTTCTTTTTCCTTTATAACATATAGGTTGATATAGGTGGATTCAATCTTACTGTGAAAGTCTCAGATGTACCGTCATCATCGTGTATTGTAAAACTCCAATCAGGAACATATAAAGCGTATGTTGTGATCATGTAGACTAGAAACGCGATGAACCCTCCAAGCCTAATCTCAAACGCGAGAAACAAAGGAATTGATAAAAATACCATCCGAAAACAAAACTTAAGTACATTACATGAAATGTTAAGTTAAGATTTACCATTGCCATCTATAAGCTGAGAAAATGGAGAAATAACCGGGCTCTATGACTGTTGGTCTAAGCTTTGTGGTGAAAGTTTCGATTAGGGCTACAACCATGTACACCAATGCTATTCTCTACAGGAAAGATGATACTATCCTTAGATCTTTATTGTTACATCTGAGTTTTGGATATAAAATACTAAGAATACCTGAAGGATGCCACACCATCTAATTTTCTTCATGTCTAATCCATAATTTAAGTCATATGGTGCATGTGAGTACCCTCCTGTATGTAGAAAGATAACCTCAGGAGAATATTACATGTAAAATTATCAAAACAACCGTTTTTTTTTTCTTTCAAATCAACATTACCTTGCAAAATAATTCCCCAAAACAGCATCTTTAATGTTCTTATGATTATTTTTTTAACTGCATGCTTCGTATTTGGAACCCTCTGCGAAGGATACTTCATATTGTTAAAAAGACGAACGTAAACAGACACTACTAGAAAACTGACTTTTTTAGACGTCACTTTACTAAACCCACCAGACGGATGGATCATAGCATACGGATCAACCACCAAATCCTAGAAAATTATAATAAATAAAGTTTATATTTCTAACACATTCGTTCGATAACCCCCCGGTATATAGCAATGGATTGGCGAGGGACAAAATCGATTCTGGATGAGTACATATTACTAAGATAGGATTCTGGATGAGATTTTGTACCTTAAGAGCAAGGGCAATTGCCACCCCGACAATGAAGAGAAAGAACGGCAACACAAAATCAGCCAGGGTGCACCCGTTCCACGGTGAATGATCCATTCGCTCATATACTCCTCCAGCGTCATCTACTAGCATCATTAGCTAAAAGAACAAAAAAAAAAAAAAAAAAAGAGTTTATTTGATTGTGTAAATCTATTTGTTAGACATTTATCAAAATAGAAAATTGAATATAATTTCATACTCCTACCTTTTAATTTTGTAATTGTTATTCTTACAAAATACTAATTAATATGCAAACCATAAGTTCATTACACTCATAATAGGTTGTTCAACTTACAACAATGGTTAGACCTCTAAACGCATCCAATGTCGCAACCCTCTTACTTTTTTTCTTCAACAATGGGTTATCGCCACCGTTTGGTTGCTCGTTTTCTTTTGTTGTCGTTTTGATTTGATCATCTGTTAGCTCCACCATTGTAGTTTTGGGTTTTTCTCCGGCCATAGATATTGGAGCATGACCAAACCCTTCTTCTAGCCTCTTCGGACCCTCCATACTATAAAAACCGTTATCCTTTCTATCTTCTATAAAAACCCTCTTGCTTATACATATATAAACACAACTTATCTATACATACATACATACATACATACATACATACATACATACATACATACATACATACATACATACATACATACATACATACATACATACATACATAATGAACAATAATGAGTTTTTTAAGGATAAGGGAAGGCCGGTCGTTTTAATTGTCAAATATTTATTTTATAAAGTTAGATAAAAAAACAAAGAAGAACTTCCAAAATCTTGTTCCATTGGTAACAAGTAATGAGCATTTTAGGTTAGTCGATCACTAGGTGGATAATTGTTTTAAATTCGTACTTAGTCATTTATGGACTTATACGGCTTAATAAAACCGATGTTAGTTTCTGCAAAAATCTACTTTAACTTTTTAATACAACTTTATATTTTTGTACTGTCCATTAATATAATTAACAGGCGATAACATCTCAGTGCAGAAATGTTTTAAAAAGATGAGTCTTTGCCGTCCGCTAATTCATATATTCAAAATAACTAACGATGTATATTTAAAAGAAAGATTCAAAGTCATTGTTATTTAATCATAGAAAGGTCAGAACATGAAATAAAAATACTGGAAAAAGGACAAAGAGGAAGGGCATTTAGCAACTCTGGCATGGCACTAATAAATATAATAACATCTCCCGTCAATTAACTTCGAGAAAGCGTGACTCGGTTAACTGGAATTTTTTATTGAACAATTTGAAACTTATGGGGTTTCCTAAGAGATGGAGGAGATGGATTAGAGCTTGTTTTTCATCCAGTATGGCTTCTGTCTTAGTTAACGGCTCTCCTACTAAGGAATTTCATCTTAAACGGGGTCTTCGACAAGGTGATTCTTTGTCACCTTTCCTCTTTATTTTGGGCTTAGAGGTTTTGGAAGGGTTTATGAAGAGAGCATGTTCTAATGGGCTCTTTGATGGGGTGGCTCTTCCGAACGGTGGCCCGGTTTTGACTCACTTTTGTTACGCGGATGATGTCATGTTTTTGGGGTTATGGAGTGAAAAAAATATGTTAAACTTGAAAAGGATCCTAAGGGTTCTTTTTCTTGTTTCGGGATTAAAGGTTAATCTTCATAAAAGTAGTTTGATGGGTGTAGGGGTGGACGATGTGGTGGTGGAAGAAATGGCAAGTAAGTTTAATTGTTTACCCGGTTCGCTTCCTTTTAAATTCCTTGGTCTTCCGATTGGTGATAATATGAAAAGAGTTAGAGCTTGGAGATCGATTGTTGATAAAGTTACAAAACGATTATCTAGATGGAAGGCAAAGATTCTCTCTATGGGTGGAAGATTGACTCTTGCAAAATCGGTTCTTGGTAGTATGCCGTCGTATTATTTATCGATGTTTAAAGCTCCGAAAAAGATTATTAACACATTGGAAGGGATTCGAAGGGACTTTGTTTGGGGGAAGACGGGATCGCGTAATAAGATAAGATGGGTGGGTTGGAACAAAGTGGTGACACAAAAACATTTGGGTGGCCATGGTTTAGGTGAGATTAGATGCCTTAATTGGGCCCTTCTTATGAAATGGCGTTGGCGGTTGAAGCATCAACAATCACACCTTTGGGTAAATGTGATTAAAGCTATTCATGGAAATGATTCGAATGAAAATGCGATTCCGTTAAAAACAAGGATTTCGGGCACGTGGAAGGACATTGTTACGGTAAAAAATGATATTGTTAAAGCTGGTGTGGTTGAACCAGAACTGTTGGGTGTCCTAGCTGAGAATGGAAGTGATGAAAAATTCTCAATTGCCTTGTTCAGACAAGCGGTGGCTGAAAGAATAGGGGAGACGGTGGAAATTTGGGCGGTTCGAGTGGCTGGCGTGGGCGCCACGAAAGGTATGTTTTTTTGTTTGGAGGGTTTTAAATGAAGGTATAGCGGTCAAAACAAAACTGGAAAAAAGAGGAGTTATGGTGGATAATGTTAACTGTGTGTTGTGTGGTTATGGTATAGAAACAATAGAGCATTTGATGTTCTCTTGCATTACCTCATCTGCTACTTGGTGGAGTATTTGGGCTTGGACAAAGCTTCCTACAAGGGTAAGTGTTGGATCTGTAGTGGAGTTCTTAGAATGGGTTCATAATTTGAAAGGCTCTAATAAATGGAAAAAGGCTATTTTAGTGATTGCGTTCGCGACGATGTGGATCATATGGAATTCAAGGAACGAAGTTATCTTCGAACATAAAAAGAGTCGGGTGGAAGGTATGGTGGATAGGATTAAAGAGGAATCGTTTCAATGGATTAAAAATAGATCACCGTTTGTGAGTCTTGATTAGGAGAGGTGGAGAGACTTTAATGTTCGCGACATTATAGTGTAATGTGGTTTTTGTTTGGGACTTCCAGCTTCCTGCTGGCCCCTTTGTTCTATTTTATGATTATAATAAAATAGTTGCGGTTCAAAAAAAAATTAACTTCGAGCTGAGATGAAGTAAGAGGAATGCATCATAATTATGACGGGTAACACATATGCATAGAAAATTAATACAAAGACTGGTTAACATCAACTAATCAACATGAACAAGTGAAATAAAACAGAAAGAGATATAAAGAAATTTTTTTTTTTTCAAATTCGAATTTAATTGAATTATAATATTTCATTTCAATCATCAGGGCATATTACATAAGAATAGCAGGTAGACGGACAACAAACTGTGCCACCATCCCCTTCTGAATAGAAAACCATAATCTACTAAAAACAAAGCCTTGCCCTTGAGGGGCCGAAAAGTTGTTGTGGACCACACGCTGAACTCTAGCCAAGAACCGAACCGCTTCCGGCGCCAAGGAGCCGAACGTGTCAAACGGCAGGGGGACAAAGGCATGCTGATTATCCTCACAAGCTTTCGCGTGCTTTTCCACCTTCTTTGACTCTGCTTTCAGTACCGCTTGCCCTGCCACAAACCCATTTTCCTGGAACTCGGCTAGGGGGATACACCCGTGAGATCGACACAAGCATGTTTCCCGCCCTCCCAACCAAAAACTAGCACGACAGTCGGGCGTAGGGTGGACCTCCCTTCTGCCGGGTCTGTAAGAAAATTAACCGGTGCCTCTTTCTTTTCCGAGATCCCTGCTCGTCTGAGAATATCCATTAACGCGTCTCGAACTCATGGCGACCCCAGCAACTCTCTACAATGTAACGCATGCTCCCCGTATTTATCCATGCATGCTTTACGGCAAACTGGGCAAGTTTCATCATTCGGGAACATGGGGATCATCAAATGGTATTTAAGGATTGACCGATACTCCACCGCTGACATCGTTGACCCAGACCTTCAATAGGTATAACAGTTAAGAATCTTGAGCGTGAGGCCTCTGTAGGCATCCAATGACGGCTTTCTGGCGCGGGGGGGGGGGGGATGGAAATCTTCTCCCAAACTTTGTGCGATTCGACAACAAAGGGCATTCGCCAAAGTTTTCTGTGGCTTTTTGGGGGCGGTGTCCTTGTTAGAGAAACCACCGAGATCAAAGTCAGGTAGAGATTCATGCAAGAGTTCCAAGGCGCTGGCATAATCTGGGTCAGTGTTAGCAACCACACTGTTACGTAAGATGTGGTCCTACAGCTAGATTGAGACCTGGAAGCCACAAAGGCATAGGCAGCCACATCCCGGGCCGAGAGAAGGCCAAACCCACCAAGCCGCATCGGCAAGGTCGCGATCCGCCATTGGAGTTCACCAAAAAAAGCCCCCCCCCCCACATACGACAATGTCTTTTATGGCCTCCCGAAGACCTTTATCGAAACATGAAACAACATCATCCACAAAGGGGGCTGGCAAGTTCGCAAACCAAATAGCAACTTTGCAACCCCCATACAAGATCTAAGCAAGAGGAGTTCACTTTGAGGATCCCGCAACAAGGGAAGGTGTCCCATAATGTCAACAGCTCGCGTTGCCCTCTTAGCCGCTAGACCACTAATAAAACTGGCATCACGGCTGACTGCCCTCCTAGTAGTTTGACACCTCTTTCCGGCCTCCCAATCTCACTGGGAAAAAGCCCTGGCCGGACCTTCACCCTGTTGCATGTCGGCCAAAATATCTCAGTTTTTCTAATATTAAGTAGTAGCCCCAAGGCTGGACCCTCCGAACTGATGAAGTCAAGAGCTTTAGTAACCTGAACAGTGTCCCCGATAACCGTCCCATCATCCAAGTACCGAGCATGAAACGGGAGTTTACAGGTTTCCTGCACCTTAAGCACTAAGGGGTGTAAGGCTAGGGCAAAAAGCAAAGGTCCCAAGGGATCCCCTTGCTAGACCCCTGTGAATGCCCCGATGCGGTCATTCCCCACGTATAGCCTAGCAGGCTGGGCATACAGAAATTGAACCCACGGGAATATGGAGAGGCAATGGCAATGGATCTCGCGAAGCAAAACCAAACGGTCAACTAAGTTAAAAGCGTTGGAAAAATCAACCGTTAGCATGACCAGCGAGCCATCTGAATGAAAAGAATTAAGAAACCTGTTAGCGCTGTGCAGCACCGCCTCCGCCCCATTGGGGACCCCCACCCTAAATTGGTTGTCCCCCAAGTACTTAACGACATCTTTCCCAACCTTCTTCATGCCTACTTTGGAGACCAATCTTCTCCAAATTGCCCCCACAACAATGGGGCGAATTCCATTATTAGGCTTCAACAAAGGGGTTAGGGGAGCTGAAGCAACAAAATCCGCGAGCACCTTAGGGCATAACCCCCTAGCCAAAGCTTTACCACTTCAGTGATGGCAGTAAGCAGTTCCGTCATAATTGGTTCCGGTACTTTCATCGTCTTCTTACTCTTTGTAGGATCCTTATGCTTATCTTGTTTCGACACTTTCATCTTCTTTATGGGCTCCTCAAAATGATCATCATCTTCATCAGTTCTATAATTTGCCTTCTTTTTTGTGTTTTCGGCCTTTTTGGTTTTCAAAGCTTGAATTGGTGGTTCAAAATCATCATCATCATCTTCAACATTTACTTTCTTTGGCCGTTTATTTAACTTTTGAGGTTTGTTTGATTTCAATCAGGAACCCCTGCATACATATATATCAAATCACAAAAAATCCCGCAAGTTACCAAAATGCTTATCAAAAGCATATGAAGGAGGCACTGCAAGAGGTAGAACCAAAATCATTCAAAACCCCCAATTTACATACCAGGCAAGTCAGCAAAATCATTTTCTCAAATCGCAAGTTAACAAAAGGATGAACATGATGAACATAAACATTAAAACCCCCAATATCAAAAAACGCATGTTAGCAAAAATCAAGCTGACAATCATTTTCTAAAACCGCAAGTTAACAAAAGGGATGAGCATGATTATTAAAACCCCAATATCAAATAACGCATGTTAGCAAAAACAGTCTGACAAAACGCATGTGGCCCAAAATCAATATCAAAACGCATGTTACCAAATTCAATTTCACAAACCACAAGTTATAAAATCCCAAACCGAATGCTCAGAAATCAAACCCTAAAGATGGGAATTTTAGGGAAAACTTGGCTGATGTTCGTAGACTGAGCTGGATCGTTGCTTTTTTCGCTCCTCCTTTCTCTTTTAGCTAAGTTTTTGTTCACCATGAAACGAATATTCAGTATCAGCAACACTTTAATCATAAAACAAATGATATACAAAAGGATGAACATGATTATTAAATCGATTGGTTAACCTCCTAATGTTGTTATCGTCATTGCCCTTATTTCACATCAAATCGATATACGGTTTTATCACTTTTCCTTCGAGCCGACGTTGATACTTCTGCGAGAATTTTAGGTTCTAATTTTGTATTTTGATTTGAGAAGATGATGTAGCCGGGTATTTTGATAGGGGTAATTTACGATTTTAACCTTTTCGTAGGACAATTACCATTTTGCCACCGCTCATCATCATTAATTTTATGACACACAAATCAGATTGATCGGACGATCAGCATTATCACGTACGCAATGTAGGATTAGGGGTAATGTTTGATAACCACCCTCTCTCTCTCTCTCTCGATATATATATATATATAGGGTAAGGATCATTTCAGAACCATAAATATTTACAGAACTCGCAGAACTCCTAATAAACAATCTTTTTATTTATATATTTTTATCTTTAGGATAATTTTATCATTTATTATGTGTATTTTATGATTACATACATGTTAAGAGTAATTTTATCATTTTTTATATGTAAATTTATAATTACACATATGTAAACTAGATTTTTTACATATGTGTAATTAGTTATTACACATATATATAATTTGGCTATTAAACATATGTAAACTACTTTTAACATGTATGTAATCATAAAAAAACGTATAATAGATGATTAAAAGATCATAAATACAAATATATATATATATATAAAATGATTGTTTATTAGGAGTTCTGAAAGTTCTGCAATTATTTAGAGTTCTGAAATGAAACCAACCATATATATATATATATATATATATATATAGGGTCAGGATTTATGGAAAATGGTGAAAAGTGTGAGAACAGTGAGAACGCTTATGGATCGTCCGATCAAAACAATCTATTGACTAGATTGACGAAGTGGCATTTTCGTAAATAACATAAATTTTATTACGTGGACGCGCTTCATTAAGAGTAAAAAAGGTAAAACATTCTTTCTTACATAAAACGCAATTGAAAAAATAAAACGCCAAGTAAAAACAAAACGCCAATTTTATTACTGCATAATTTTTTATATGTTTTAGTTAAGGTCTTAGCCAACAAAAACGGCATAAAAAGTCACTACTACAAAAATGATTTGTTTAGGCGGTGTAAATGAGGATTATGAGCAGTTTTGTAATCGCCTAAACAAATGTCGCAGGAAAAAATGTTTAATATTTTCAACGGTTAAAAACCCGCCCAAAATAAAACAAATTCCGCCCAAAAAAAACATGTCAATAATTTGTGATTTTGAGCGGTGGTTTAATATCCCAACCGCCCAGAAAAAATAATGCCTAAACAAAAATGTTGACTCAAAATAATGGGTAATGCAAGAGCTCAAAATTATGGCTATCTAGAAAAGTGTATACACAGCCGGAACTAAAACAAACAAAACTCAACCAATATCATAGAACCTGTTGATTACATAATAACTTCCAAAGTTTACAAAAGTTGTTCTAAATATAATAACTTCCAAAGTTGTTCAAATAACTACACTAACCTAACCTATAACAATAAGCTATCAATATTAAAAAATTGCATCATGATGTATTCAATCAACCTACACTCTTAAAAAGCCGCGTCGTGATATTTTCAACCAACATGTCGATTTCCTCTTGTGTTAAACTTGTTATCTGGGTCCTAATCTAAAAAAAAAAATCAAATAACATATATTAGTTAACCTGAAACACCAAAAATAAACACAAAACCCGAATAATACAACCTTAAACTCGGATTGATAACCCCAACATGCTAAAGTCAAAATAGGTAAATTTTAAAAGTAATACTTACATTGTTTGGAAAACGAAATCGCTTCTTTAAAACAAACTGGAACATAAACCAAATCCTCATGAACCCACACTCCCAAGACCCGTCTTGCTGTTTACACTGCATTAAATTTAATAGAAAAATGAATTACTAAAATAACCACTTAAAAAATTGTTAAAACAAATTGACTTTAACACACACACACACATACATATATATATATATACAAACAAATGTACATTCACTTACTATTTTAATATACTCTACTCCTGCATCTTTTGTAAGTTCACACTTCTTAGTTTTATTGTTTAGTTATGCTCTAGCCGAAATCCACCTTTTAGAGCGCTAGTCTTGAATAGTTTTGAGATGTTTATATACCGGCACAAGTTGAGACCATATGATCGGAACAAGAGGCTCCAAAGCCGCATACCCGGAACGTTCTAAGCAAGTATGGAATACATTCTTCTTGGCACTTTTTGTCGCGTTTTCACTTTTTTACTTCACATAAATAAAGAAATTGTAATGCATTAATAGTTATAAACATATAACAGTAGCATACATAATAATAATAATAGTAATATTAATAATAATAATAATAATACAAATACCATAAATTCCTTGCCACTCCTTTGGGTAACAAAGTTTTCCCAACGTTGTGACTGGAGATTCTTATACGTTTTGAAAGGAGTTTTATTCTTCCTTACATAGCTTGTTGTAAGGTAACTTTGCTAATTTGCATGACACTTTTTTGCATTTTTTAAGTGCCGCTTCCTTGGGTGCAATGCTATTAACTTTCTATAGCTCCCTGCGTATTTATAAAATTAAAAAGTTAACAAATATTATTCATGTTTTTTATAAAATTACAAACACAAATATATAATACCTGAATATCCTTCCACAAATGTTCCCATTTTTGTTCTTCAAATTTATCTTGCGGAATATGATATGAAAATTCGGCTTTTAACTTCACTCCTAACCATGAAGTGTAACCAATCGCATGCTTTCCAATCGATTGATTATCATGGTTAAACTCAATTGTATAGTCACAGTCTTTCTTTGAGAAAGTCGCAGGCTCACGTTTCCCTCTCTCATGGTTAGACATTTTACACACTAAAATAAAAAAAACTCAAATTAACAAACATCATATAAAAATAGTAAACAATATGACCCACAAAACTTCATAACCTCACAAAAAACAGTAAACAATATGATTTAAATCAGTAGTGACAAAGAAAGTCTCAACTAAAAGTAAACAATATATATATAACAGGGACCACATGAGATACGCTCATAAGCCACTCAAAAGTATATTGAATCTGACATAAGGGCCACACATGAAATCATATATATCTAGCAAAATCAAACATATATCCAACATAATAAAGAATTTTATTCAAAATTTTGTACTAAAATAAAAATTTAAGAAGATAATTGATAAAACTATGGTTTCTTACCAAGGGGTTTTGGAAGAAAAATTGAAGGTGATGGTTTCTTTCAGTGGCGAAGCTTGAGATTTCCGATCGGGGGGTCGAAAACGTATATACCCAAAAATTTCTATAAAACCCGGGGGGGGGGGGGGGGGGGTGGTAAAAAGACATATATACCCAAAAATTTATATACAAAAACTACATACTCTCCACTACTGAGCGAAAACTTCAGGGGGTCGGCCACCCCTCCCGCCCCCACTAAGCTACGCCAATGGTTTCATTGAAATCTGAACTACGATCGAGATGAAATCTCTGGAAGAATTTAAGAAGTTAATCTCTGAATTTAAGAACTACATGTATACACACATATTATGCATAAATAATAAAATACATCAACAACAAAGATAATAAAAAAAACAAAAGTTCATTCCTTTAACCTCTTGATTTGATATAATGAAGAATAAAAGCTAGAATACTTCAATTTTTATCTACAAACAAATAACAAGAAATAATTAATTAATACATATAGATCAAACAATATATGTATAGTGGAGAGTTCAAATGAGAAGAAATTTTTTGTAAGAATAAAAAAGAACAAATTTCAACCAATAAGAATGCTTTATTTTACTTCATTTAATATAAGTATTTAATGATACTATAAGGGTACATTGGTAAATCTATATAGGTCATTAATTTGTAGTCTTCCTCTTTAATAGCTAATACATTAATTTTTTTGTAACTTATCTTCAAAATATATATTTTTTCAAAAAAATAAAATAAAATAATTTAAAGTGTAGGATAAATTACGAGTTGTGTAGGATAAATTACGAGTTGTGTAGGATAAATTTCAATGTGTAGGATGAATTTCGAAATACGTAAGATAACTTTTGATGTGTGTAGGCAAAAAAAGTTAGTGTGGAGGATAATAGTCTTTATGACTAATTAATTAGTCAAAAATGATAATAAATGAGATAAAAGAAAAATCTATTTAATATTTTACAAAATTACCCTTTGTTCTTTTTCTTCTCAATTAAATTTTCTTCTCAAATGAACCTTCCCCTATATGTATATATGATAAATAGAGGAAGAATACATATGATATATATCTGTTACTAAAGTAATGTTTGAATAGAATGAAGAATGAATTGAATAAAACAGGGGCTAGGGTTTACAGGAAAAAAAAAGATAGAGAGATGGAAAGAAAATCTAATAATAATCCGTTAAGAGTTTTTTTATTAAGAAATATGATAAAAACCCTTTATTTGAGCTAGGTTGTTATGTATGCACAAAAAAGTTATTTTTTGAGCCATAATTTACAACAGTTAAAAAAAAAACCCATTTGTTTGTGCGTTTAATTTGTGCAATGTATGTATGATTTTTGGGCAGTTTATGTATATAACTGCCTAAAATAATATTTTTTGAGCTCAGAAAAAACATAATTTGTACTAGTGAGTAAAACACCATAATATATAAACGCCAAGACTTACATCCGGATAATTGTTAATTGTATTTTATTGTTATAATAATATTCTGCCTAAACTACGCGCCAAAAAAATCCTATAAATAGAAACGTCTCACAACCTTCCGTTGATCACACCAAAAAAAACGCACAAAACACAATGGTTCCTAAATACCACTCACTGTAAAACGCCAAAAAGTTGAGAGAAATCAACGATGGCAAACATCTTTTCTTTGATACTCAGTAATGTTCTGCATGAAGTTTCGCTGAATGGTTTGTTAGGCGAGGGGAGTAAGATTTTGCTGCATGAGATGGACAAATTTCAAGAAAGAGGGACTGATGACACCCATATGTCATTTTGTCTTCTTTTTTCTTGAATAAGGTTTGGATGAGGAGAAGAGACCGATCCCAGTGTAAATGCTACTTTGGCCTCGATGATGATAATGAAGATGACAGGCAAATAACATCCACCCACACGGAGTCGATCTATGTCTCCAACATCCACAAACCCACATCAACACACGAATAAGAAAAAAAAACCATGCCAAACCCAAGTGCCATTTATTTGTGACAGTTCTTGTAGTTTCAAAAGAAGAAGGAGACTGATGACTGTGAAGATTTGGATCATAAATTGCTTCTATTTGTTTTTTTTTTAATTTTCTTTTTCTATTGTTTGTTATGTAATTTTCAGCTAAGAACAACAATACATTAATTCTCTAATAAAAAATACAATAAAACGCCAAACGAGCAAATGCTTGTGAAACGCCATCATGCCATAAAACGCCCCAAACTCCCAAACTATAATAAAATTACTTTGGATAAGTGTCACGGCCCCAGGCCCGGTTTTACCCGTTCCAGGAGCCGCGGGACAGAAATCCGTGGAAATTATTATGTTGGCAGCGGAATTTTAACAAGATCGTTTAAAACTTGAAAATACCAAATTTATTCTATTTCACAAATTGGGGATTATACCCATAATTTACAATAAAGGTGATTTCACCGGGAAATCCCTAATTTTTACAAAAACATGTTTCTTGATTTTATTGAGCCACTTCCTCAAGCTTGTAGTGCTACACGACACTTTTTCCTGAATCATAGCAGATCACCTGAAACATGTTTTAAAAAAGGTTTTATCAGCAGGGAAATACTGGTGAGTCACTCAAGTTGAACAAAACGACACATTGTTATAATATACAGTATTAAGAGTGATTACATTGTTTATATCAACCAATTACCCAACAGTATTTGTCACTCGACCTGTTTCTGTGACTATGGTCATATCACCCATTGGCTAACTCGTTGTCCAATGGTGACGGTTATCAAGTAATGTATACAAAACCCCACATACCGGCTGTAATTGAAGACTACAAAGACTTAATCCCTGTAATTATAACTTTGAAAATAAATAGGGTTTTGGAAACAATTTGATAAAAAGAGAATGACTCACATTGCAGATTTAAACGGGCAGAGTTTAGCCTACCAGTAAGTCTGTTAACCTAATTCAAATAACAATGCACACGAAAACTAGGTTAGTAACTTTAATCCAACTTTTACGACAACTCACGAGATTAAAACACTCACGACGAATGACAAAGTGCAATACTTAAACATCCATCGAATTCAACGATTGTGAAAGAACTCGAACGGTTATAAGAAGATTGGATAGAAAATTTCCGGCAGAAAATGATGATGATGAGTATTATATTGACGATACTCCTATACCAGCAGTTAGCAGCTGGGTGGTGCATGAAGAAGCAGGAACGGTTGAAGTGACTTATCAACACAGGGTGAAATATTCATTGCCGATAGAGGAAATGTTGAAGACAGAGAGGCTATATCTACTTGAACAACTCTGTGATTTAGCACTTTCGAGCGGTGCAAGATCCAGGGTTGCAATGATATTCAAGTATAAGCTGCGGCAAAGAAGAGACGAGATGATGGCGTTATACGCCAATCTAAAATATGATGATGAATCTGAAGAAAGTGAGGAACAAAGCGATGAGTACATCTCTAATGTATCCTATCTACAGAAGACTATTAGTTTATTTTGATTTCGTATTATTGTACTTTTATAAAATATTAATCAATGGTAATCAATTTTTAACAAACGCTACGAACGCAAAAAAAATTGACTTGGGAAACGCCATAATGCAAAAAAAATTAACTATCTGACAAAAAAAGAATTAATTCAACGAGACAAATTAAAAAAAACAGTAAAACACCAAGTAATAATGAATCTAGTTAACGCCAAAATTATCTTAGACGCAAAAAATGAAGCAGCATGTGACCACACGATATCGGGAACAAAAAAAAATATTGAAAAGACAAAAAAACCCCTCAGACCCTGATTATATCCCGCGCCACGTGTTGGGCCAGGATGCGTTTTCACCGTTTTCACACTTTAGGGCGTTTTCTCCTGATCCCGTACCTATATATATAAATATATATAATATAAATTTTATCTTATTAAATATGTAAATAGACCATTTTATAATTTTTTTTTTAAAGCGTCGATGTTTGAGGAATCATGTGACTGAACAAATGGTAATGGAAGTTGGTGGATGAAAATAATCACTTGTATTATCGAATATTGATGAAATTACCACCAAAATGAAAATAAATATAAATTAAAATTCATGGTGGTTACAGCATGATACAGATGTATCTGAATAAGGTCACCATTATGAGTGGTGATTAATTTATTAAGAAGATATCCTAAATCACCGTGACCTATGGTGAATCCTCATAAATAATCCCCTTTTTAAATGTTTTATGGTGAAAATACATGCAAATGTTTTATTAAATGACAGAGTTTTCTTGAATGTGCATTCTGTAGTTAAAATGTGAGTCATATAAATTATTAAGTTGTTGTTTTACGGGTTACATGTACCTATAGTTGTTACCTTAACTATATGAAAACTGGATTTTGCACATGGTTGATGCCGTAAGGCTGCATGGTGTGTGCATATATGTTATCTTACATTCAAGTGGACTAGTGATCAGTGAATGCTATTTGATTTTGATCGCATTTGTGATATTTGTTATACATTGAAAGTCGTTAAAACTTTTTTGATGTGTCGGTTTGTCGTGAACTCACCAACTTTATACTTACGTATGTCTTCAGCATGTATTTCTAGGAAATGATAAAGAAAGGTTGTAGGGGTCACACTGAAGGTGATTTAGAAGTGTGCTTAAGTGAGCCATCATTGGAACCGGGTCTTTATGAATCCCTGTTTCTTGATTTCACTTTTAGGATTTGTTAAAGACCCTATATGTTAAGATATGTTGATAATGAAGGATGTACTAAAACAACTCTGTTTTTATACGAATGGAAGATTGAAGCCATTGTGAAGTATTGAAAATCAGGAACAGAAAAAAGACTTTGTAAAGAAGGAAGATGTTGAGTTGGTTTGAATAGGATGTGTATTAAAATTTAGGGAGAATACATAGGCAAATTTTAGATTTTTATACTTAATTTTATATTTCTGTGCACTAATTTTAATGTTATTTTACTAATTTCGTGAAAATAATGTTAAAAGAGGGGGATGGTTAATCATGGATCATGTGGTGGCGTTGATAGTCGAAAGACAAGTACATGCACTAATTGGTCTTTGTTTTAATTGCCGAGTGTAATGTGCCTTATGTCCAAGGTTTGATGCAAAACTACCATCGAGCCGGGGGTCTCACCGGAAGCAGCTTCTCAATTCCTATGGGGTAGAGGTAAGACTGTCTACATATTACACTTTTCAGACCCTACCTTATCTTTGCTATTGGTGGGATCTACTGAATATGATGATGGTGAATTTTATATAAAGGTGACCTTAAATATTGTTTGCGATAATATTGTGTAGTAAAGTCGGATTTTGTTAGGTATTTCTCATTTTCTTCTGTCACAGTGGTATTGCACCCCGGGGTTTGGAACCTTGGGAAAGGACAAAAGTGGTATTAGAATTTTCCAAGATTAACCGAGGGTTGGCAAGACAGTTTGTGGCAAAAAACGCCTCCCTTAGATCAAGAGCTACTACTTGACCAAGATTCATGCGAAATATTGTTAGTAAGTTATATGTGTTCCAAGATCCCAACATCCCATTGACACACCTATGTTTTCATTTCAGGATTACACAACCCGGGGTTTGGAACCCTTAAAACATGCCAAAACTTAAAGCATCCATTATTAAACACAAAAAGTGCAATATTATTGTTACATACAAAAGACTTAACATTCTAGATTAAGCTTGTCATCCTTTTATTTTGGACTTATTATGATATAAGTAAAAACGTACAATATTAAGATACACACATTAACAAATCATGCAAGAAACATAATGATGATACAAGGATGACTAAGAAACATAATTAGAACCACGATACACATGGTTTCCTCCTAGTTTCTTTCTGAAATGGAGATAGGAACAATTTGTAAGGGATTTACCGGTAGCGTAGATATTCCAGTAATTTCTCTCATATCAACATCTTGGGGTTTTACTCCATTTGGAAGTTTCCAATCATAATGATACAACAAGTTAGAAATAACATATTCAACTGTACCTAGGCCAAAGTTCATACCAGGGCACATTCTCCTGCCAGCTCCGAATGGAAGGAACTCGAAGTCGGAACCAGCATAACTGATGGAGCTATTTTCAAATCTCTCTGGTATGAAGCTGTCAGGATTTTCCCAACTACCAGGATCTGTTGCACATGCCCATGAATTTATAAGTACCCTTGTCTTTGCTGGAATATCATATCCATTGACAACACAATCAACGGGGTTCAATCTAGGAAGCAAAATAGGCACACCATGTAACCTCATTGTTTCCTTTACTACCAACTTCATGTAATGCATACTTTGTATATTAGCCTCGGTGATTGTATTTCCCTTCACCACTGATCTCACCTCCGATTGCGCTTTCTTCATTATCTTCGGGTTCCTCACCATTTCACTAAATGCCCATTCAATTGTCATTGAAGAAGAACTTGTCCCAGCCGTCAACATTTCCTAAATTAACAAAACATAATCGATTAATAAATATCATTCCAAACCATTAGATGTTTAGAATAGAGTGACAGGTAAACAGGCAACAAGCTTCGATGCAACCCCCTTTTAAATAGCAAAACCAAAGTACGTGTCACTAATATATGGTGTTGTCAAGAATCATATATTATGAACCCACCACATTTTGATTAGTGGTTCATCTTCGTATATATAAAAATATTGATATATAGAATATCTTTGTACTTACAAGAACGATTGATTTAATATTGTCATCGGTGATGGGAAAATCAAGATCACCAGAGTCTTTCACCCTTAATAGAACATCAAGCAGATCTTCATGGTCATGGATGCTACGTGGTCTACTTCTATGCTCCTTCAAGATTTCTTCCAAGATTACATCTACCTCCATGTGCATCTTCATCCACTTAGCTTTTTTCCCAGAAATGACATTTAAAAAACTTAGACTAGGGTAATAATTGAACAAATGAAAAGCATTGAATGTTCTCAATTGGGCATATGCACAATCAACTAGATACTCTCGTTCTTTGCTTACATCTCCTAAGGCAGCCCTGCTAACAATGTTACTAACCGTCTTAATTGTTAGATCCCTAAAATTGATTGTTGTTTCGGAAGACGAGTCAAGAAACTTAAAAGCATGATTAAGCTCCTCCTCTCGAATATGGAAAAACGATCGAACCTTTTTGACACTGAGGAGTTCTAAAGTAGCGATCTTCTTTATCTGTCTCCAGTAATTCCCATAACTAGAAAATGCAATGTTTGTGGCGTTATAATAAAATATTTGGGAGGTTGTAGCTGTGGGTCTATCTAAAAAGCTAAGATCTTGGATCTTCAAGATCTCATGGGCTAGTTGGGGTGTAGATATGACGACGGTTGACACTTGCCCAAGTTGTAAATGCATGATGGGACCATATTTACGGGCCAAGTCTCTAAGCCTTCGGTGTGGTGTTTGTTTTTCGAGTTGGTGTATGTTTCCGATAATGGGAAGCTTGGGTGGTCCAGGTGGTAGCTTTTTTGCATTCTTAGAAGTTATGAGGGACCAGCAAGTGAAGAGAATTAGGAAAGAAGTAAGGACATAAATGATGGTGAAAGCATCCATGGCTTGAAGCTTTAATTAGTGGTTGAATACTTTTGTTGGTGGTGATATGCCCTATTTATAGCACGTAATGATAGGACATGTAAGAAAATATATATATTAACAAAAATAGACTAGCAACATCTTGTTAATTTTTAAGTTTATCATCTTCAATTTCTACTTTTACGACTTAGAAGATTGATTACTTAAACTTTCTTTAATTTCTTACCTAATAAATATATTAATATAGAGTAACGATCAGATAACAAGGGAACTAATCAACCATTGTCTTATTAATGTATAGTAATGAATATATTAATACAGAGTAACGATCAGATAACAAGCGAACTAATCAACCATTGTTTTATTAATGTATAGTAATGAATATATTAATATAGAGTAATGATTCATTTGACCCAACTGGTATATTGCACTCTTAAGTAAAACCGAGTTAATAAAACCAATGAGGTATGGTCTATTGGTAAAGACAAAGCCTTTAAATACCTTGAGAGAGAGAGAAAGAGAGAGAGATCTTTTTTTTGAAACGTAAACTTCATTAACAACTAGCCGACCCAAACCGGGCCGACCCAACAACACAACATACAATTACATATTTACAAAGGAAACCCAATCCTCCCAACTAACCCCTTTGTACTTAGATTTATTAGAGAACTACAGGAAACTTAGAGCTTTAACTTCACTCAAAATCCTATCTATCCTAACAGGGATATTCGAAAAAACCAACCTATTCCTTGATCGCCAGAGGCTCCAACACACTATGATAATGATACCATAAAGCGCATCCTTCTTCTTAGCCGAGCCCGGAAGAGACGAATGAATACCGAGAAGATCCCTAACCGTGAAAGCGTAGATGAAAGGGATCTTACACCAAATGCTTATACCGTTCCAAACAATCGATGACACCGAGCAGGCAGTGAAAACATGCTCCGCAGATTCGTCGGCCGCTCTGCAAAACGGACAACTCGGATCTTCGATCAAAACGTTCCTTTTCCTCAAGGCCAGCTTTGTTGGGATTTTATCCATTTCCACTCTCCACATATGTATATTGCATTTGTCTGGAACCCAACCACACCAATCCAACACAAAATTGTTACCCTGATCCCTATCCGAGCTGAGAACTGTCTTAATAGCCTTAACCGAAAATAATCCATCATTATGAGGAGACCAGATCCATTTATCTGCTCTATCCGAAAGCTGAACGGAACCTAGAATGTTGCACAGCTGGGCAAACGGTTCATGCAGCCCCGAAATAGCTGACTCTTCTTTCCATTTCCACTTGAACTCTACAACCGAACCTGAACAATTCAGACGATCAGCCACAGAGCAGTTTTTTTCAGCCTCTAAGCGGAACAGATCTGGGAATTTATTCTTTAGAAGTTCATCGGCTATCCAGGTGTCCAGCCAAAATGAAATGATGTTACCGTTTCCAATGTTGCCTTTAATATAATTCTTAATATGAACACCACCCGCCTTGACGTTAATGAGGACCTTAACAATGTTATTCCACGCACCGATCAACGATTTTTTAATCGGATACCCCTCCCAACCAACCCTGCTTGAGTGAAGCGCTTCAATAACTTTTTTCCAAAGACTATTTCTCTTCGTTTTAAAACGCCATCCCCATTTTGTTAAGAGAGAAATATTAACATCAGAAAGTTTATTGAGACCCAAACCTCCCTTATCTTTTGGACACGAAACCCGGTCCCAATTAACCCAATGCATCTTCTTTTCCTCTACCGATCCTCCCCATTAAAATTTCTTTATCATAGCTTCAAGATCCGAAATTACCTTCTTAGGGGCCTTGTATAGCGAGAAATAATAGCACGGAAGGCTTTCCAATACCGACTTTATAATGACGACCCTTCCACCAATCGAGAGTAATTGAGATTTCCACCTAGCCAACCGGTTACGAAAAATATCATAAACAGGTTGCCAATTAATAATCCTATTCATATTCGCCCCAACCGAAAGACCAAGATATTTGAAAGGAAAATAGTCCGGTTTGCACCCCACCACACTGGCCATACCAATAATATCTTCCGTTCCCACTCCAATACCATACAAATTAGATTTATCTATGTTGATTTTAAGACCAGAGCATATATAGAATACTCGAAGAACTCTTACAATATTAACCACTACCTGCTTATCCCATTCCCCCATAACAATAGAGTCATCCGTTTATAGAAGGTGAGATAAATTTGGACCATTATGTGGAGTATCGATACCTTTGATAAGATCTGCATTTTTGGCACTATTAATCATACACAACAAAGCCTCCATCACCACGAGGAAAAGAAACGGCGAAAGATGATCTCCCTGTCTCATTCCTTTTTCGCATCTGAATAGGAACGTAGGAGCCCCGTAAACAAGCACCGACGAAGAAGCCGACTTGAGAATCCCCAAAGTCCATTTACACCACAACTCGGGGAATCCCATTTGGGATAGAATACTGATAACAAATTGCCAATTAACGTTGTCGTAGGCTTTTTCGAAGTCTATCTTGAGAAAAAAACGCTTTCTTTTTACTCTTCTTAATCCAAGAGATGAGCTCATTAACAATAAGAGGACCGTCTAGAATATATCTCTCTTTAAGGAAAGCCGACTGGGATTCCGAGATAACCCCATCCAACACCATTCTCATCCTATTAGCCATAACCTTAGAAATCACCTTGCTAATAACACCAACCAAATTAATGGGTCTGAAGTTATTGAGCGAGACCGGATCCGGGACTTTTGCAATAAGCGCAATGAACGACGCACCGCACCCATCATTAATCACACCGTGATTGTGGAACCAAGCAAAAATTCTATAGAAATCTTCTTTGAAAATTTCCCAAAAATGTTTAATGAATTTAAAATTAAAACCATCAGGACCAGGGGCCCTATCCTCTCCACATTCAAAAACCGCATTTTTAATCTCTAACTCTGAAAAAGGCTCAATTAACAAGTTACTATCGTCCTCGGATATCTTCTTAATGTTGAAACACTGCAGAAGCGGTCTAAGTTTGATGCACTCTTTGAATTTTTCACGGAAGAACGTAAAGATTTCCTTTTTAATTTTAACCGGTTTTGAACACCAATCTCCATCTATCGAGAGGCCATGAATGTTGTTCGAGGCCTTCCTGTTATTAACCAAAGCATGAAAAAACTTAGAATTCTCATCTCCGTCAACGGCCCACCTTAACCGCGCTCTTTGTTTAATATCCGCTCTCTTTCTATCGTCGATCTCTTGAATAGTTTTCCTGTTTTCTGACAAAACCCATTCTTCCTCTTCAGATAAATCCCTCAATTCCATTTCCTCTTCCAATTTTTCCAGTTCCGAAATCGCCAAGGATTCACTTTCATTTTCCTTAGACAAAAATTCATCTCTCCAGATTTTGAGGAATTCCCTTATACGATCAAATTTGGATTTAAGGAAAGTGTCGGGAGGATCACAAACCTGCATACCTTCCACTGCCGCCATGACAGTCTCCTCAAATCCCTACTTCCCAATCCAAGAGTTATAAACTCTGAAAGGGCGGGGACCGAAGTTAAGATCAACCAACTCGAGGATAATAGGACAGTGGTCAGAATAACGGTTAGATAAAGCTCTAACGCACGCCGAAGGCCACTTGTTGAAAAATTCCTAGCAAACCAGGAAGCGGTCTAACTTACTAAACTTTTTGCCATTATCTCTAACACAAGTGAAATTTCTCCCCTGCATCGGATACTCCATCAACCCGTTGTCAAAAATAAAGTTGTTAAAGTTTTCGACACAGATTGGTTTGAAATTGGAATTCTTCCTTTCAACATTAGATCTAACCGCATTAAAATCTCCCACAATGACCCACATACCCAACGTAGGGTCGATAATGTTAGATAGCTCGCCCCATAACTGAAGTTTCGACGCCGTGTTTTGGGGGGCATAAACATTTATAATATTTAACGGAGCACCGCTACCAACCACAGAACCCTTTAGCAGAATGAAGTATCTCTCCTGTGAACTGGAATCAATTTTAAAAACCTTCAGGTCCCAAGCACAGACTAAACCCCCCGATAACCCTTCCGAAGCCGAACAAACAAAATCAAAATTATTGTTGCCCCAAAACCTCGCAATCGTAGTTCTGTGAACAGAAGAAATCATAGACTCTTGAAAAGCCACCATACCGATTTTATTAGAGATCCGAATATTTTTAACCCAATTAGCTTTCACCTCCCCTGCGAATCCCCTTATATTCAATGACAAAAAAATCATGGGTTCACCTCATTCATTCCTTCTTTCCTGATGGTCTCGTTTACCAGCTCGAAGTGGTTACTTAGATCCACCCCCACAGCTTTCCCCAAATTAATCGTATCCCTGGCTTCGTCGTTAAAAATCGGAATAGCAGAACCACTAACCTCATCTTCCTGTCGAACCTCCCTATCCACCGATTCTGGAATGTCGGCCGAAGGAACAGGAGTATTAGAACCTGATGCCCCTTGAAGAACCTGGTTACCAACATTCTCGAGAACTGAGAATGATAGATCCTTATCTAAAGATTCCTTCGAATTCGCGGCCATACACCCGTCTGCAGCTGACTTATTAAGATCAAAGGAAAAATCCGAATCCTCCCTAAGTCTTTTCTTGGGCCTGGGGTCCGATAATGGACTGACATTGGCACTACTAGAGATTTTCTTTGTTCTGGTTCTGGGCCTTTGTTTCCTGGACAGCAAATTGGGCCTACCCAGATTGAAGTTGGGTTGAATTCTCACGGACAACAGAGAATAAAAGAAATTTGTTGTTCAAAAAAAAAAAAAAAACAAAGTTATTAAATGTAATGTTTACAGTTGTTATCTGTGTCAAAGAAATAAATGTTTTTTTAGCAACATTAATTTTTTTTTAAAGCAAAATTTCATAAAAACAAATCTATCAATGACCAAGATCAACAAAACACCAAGAACTATATTACGATCTTGAACAACTATTATCGAACTTATATCAACTAGACCACTCTTAGTAACTTGTGTTTCGATTGGTGTTTCAGTCACATAAAGGAAGTTGTTTGAGAGAAAATTTGATCAGTTGTAATTTTATGTTGGTGTTATGTTTCTTTAATATGTTACGTGCGTCTTTTTCAATGACCAATACATAACTTTTTTTCCGTTTGTCATGAATATGCACAAACAATTACATCATCATCATACTAAGTAAATCACACCAATAGCAAAGCTAACACTACAGGAAAACGAAGCATTAGCGGCGACTTTTGTCGTCGCTAAAAGTACCATTCGTTGTCGCTAAAGGCTTTAGCGACGACATGTCTTCGCTAAAGCGTCGCCGCTAAAGTCCCGTCGCTAAAAGCTCTTGGTCGCCGCTAAAGAGGTCGTTGCTAAAGGTTTCACTTTTCGTGGCGACATGTTAACCTTTAGTGGCGACATTTGTCGCCGCTAATAGTTAAAAAACAGTAAAAAAATCTCCATTTTACCGCTTCTTCCAATTTTCCAAATACATACCAAACCATTGTTATATATAAAAACATACATGTGGTCATATTATTGACAGAAAAGGGTTCTAACATTACCATGGAGGTAGCGCATAACAATAAAAAGTAGCTTCCTTAACGAAAAAAGCTTGGCAGGTGGGGAATTCGCGGGCATCTGAGCGATTTCTGTGACTATGATACAAACATCCATAGGAAAATAATATTAACAAACTTGGAGATACTAACCTTCTCAATGACACAAATGACTATACTTCCACCGAAAGAGAAATAACCAAACTGTAATATTATATAAAAACATAGAATAAATATATGAAACGCAAAAGATATGTGAAAGGTAAGTGATGGTGTAGCTATTAAGTGATTAATCATATTTTTTAACCTCGTCTCCTTTGCGCACATGGTCTCCCGTATTTTTAGTAAATGTGATGCTGCTAACCATTGTTGCTCCAACTGCCATAAATGCCACCTGGACTCGAGTTCAAATTAAATTAAATTGGTTAACAACTGTATAATAACTACATCGAGCAATTATAATCTTTGTTTTAACAAACCTTACCAAAATCTACAGTAGATATAACTGATACAGCCCGTTTGTTCTCCGTGAAAACATTGCAATACTTGCTATTCACGGCAATAGGATTAACCTAAAAATGAATACATGAAAATATACGTGAATCAGAAAGGAAAAACAAATTGTAGTTATCGTGCTATACAATATCATGTGACAGTGTACATACCATATATAAGGATCCAGGAATATCAACAATTTGCTCAATAGTTCCGGATACTGGAAAATGGAACCGATGGTAGTCCTACCATATTTTGTACAAGTTAAGGCTTTTAAATATATCTTTTCAAGTACCCCGGTCAGAAAGATGACTTGCCTTGAAATGATCCAGAGGGTACTTCACTTCATCCAAATTGATTTGATCCTAAATATAAACATTGAGTTGAACCATAAACATTAAACCGTAATCTACATAACCTAGTATAAGAAAATATAAAAGAAAAGACCGACAAGATAATGATTTTAGTATAAATAGATAATACGAATTCTTCTTACCTTGAAAAGTTCAAGAAATGCTGGTATGTTTTTAGCTGATTCAACCGAATTCATTTTCTTTCCTTGCTTTTCTGATAGGCTCTGCAATATTTCTTTTGCTCCTGCACCACAGTGGATCACAAAGCCAATAGAGTGTCAGATACATTATAATAATGCACAAAATATATGATAAAAAAATAAAAATACCAAAAAGAGTAAATGCCGTTTTTGTCCCCGAGGTTTGGCTAGTTTTGAAACTTTCGTCCGAAGGTTTGATTTTCCGCATTTGGATCCAAAAGGTTTGCAATCTTGCCATTTTGATCCGGCTCGTAAAACCCATCCATTTTTCTCTGTTAAGTCAGAGGTATTTCCGCCTTTTTTTAACTTTTAGGTCTTTATGTATCAAGTGAAAAAGACCGAATTACCCTTTAAGTTAACAAAAAAGACAGAAATGCCCCTGACTTAACAAAGAAAAATGGATGGAGTTAACGAGCCGTATGAAAATGGAAAAAAATATCATGGCCCAGATGCGGAAAAACAAACCTTTGGACGAAAGTCACAAAACTGGCCAAACCTCAGGGTCGAAAATGCCAGTTTACTCTACCAAAAAACATATACTAAAAAGTTAATAACAAAGAAACGTACAAAGTATTATCCCGCTCATATACTAAAAAATAATAAAAGATAAATGTTACCTTTGTCCATAATGCCGAGCCCTACTTTGGATTGATAAATCGCTCTCATCGATAAGACAATCTTTCCATCAATTATCTCCTCTACAAGCCTCTTTTTTACCCCATTGTAAACCACAATATGTGAAGCACTTGAACCAGAGTTCAAGCCTACATCATAGGATGAAACATGGGCCCATTCAGATAGTTTAAACATCCACCTTTAAGACCAATGTCAAGATTCATCATCATCATCATCATAATAACAACCATTCATAAAGAAATTAAATATTAGACGGTGAAAATAATCTCACCTGTAAGAAGCCTGTTTATCGGTTAAAAACCCTCTAGTCATGACCTGGTTTACAGTGCTTATAGACCAAGATGTTCTCCTCTCCTATGAATAGAAAAAAAAAACACATTTGACAAAACTGATCACATATTCAACATTAGATAATCAACAGAACAAACCTTGATCATAGTTACAATTTACAAATAGATGTAAGCAAATGATAGTGTACACAAGAAGAACATGAAATGGAATATTATCACCTAAGATTCCCGGCTAGCCCTTTTTTAGCTTATGCTCCATTGGGTGGCCATAGAAAGCAAGAGTATATGTAGTTATATACCAAAGAAAACAGTCCCACCTCATATTACAAACAAGATTAAAAATTCTTAAAACCAATCGCCGACACACGAAGCATAACTTTACATCCTCCTAGTTTCACTTTCTCCTCAATTCACCAGGAGGGTATGTGAGTGTCCATTTATTAGCCAAAAAACTTTACATATATAAAACTTTTAACTTCTGCTTCGGTAGTACTACACCTAACCTAAATCGGTCTCCTCTATATTACTTTTTTTGTAATTTTCTAGTAAAGTACCCAAGCAATTGACCAATTTAACACCCTTCAATTCAAATAAAAACCGTAACATGAACCAACTAGTAGCTCAAAACAATTCAACCCTAATCTTATCCATCCTAGAAACCACATAACTTACACACCAAAAGAACATGTATTAGTCAAAAGCTAACACCTTTAACTAAAAATTCACCAAAAAAGGTATATTTAAAACTCATACAGCAAATACTTCAAAAAACAAAAAAGATGAAAAGACAATAACCATTTAGAGAGTTTCTTAATTCTTATTAAGATAAGAAACCCAAGATAAGAAGGGCTTACCAAATCTTTGACGGTGCTACCTCAAGCCAACCACCATGTACCTACGATTGCACACAATACACACCTACAACAAAATGAATCATCGGTTCAGTGAAGAAAACAAGCACAACAGAAACATATAAACAATCAACAAATAAGAAGAAAACAAAATTACCACAAAAAAAGGAATACCAAACTAAACTGCAGGTGCAGCGGCGGCTGTGGAGTAGCGAGAAGGTGAGTGTAGGTTCTGGTGGTGGCGAGTTGTATAGGACAAAAGTAAGACTACTTGTTAATAGTCGATTTAGAAAACACTACTTTATAAAAGGCAATTTGTTATTTTTGTTGTGAAAGTTTTAACCAAAGTAAATAATAAACCTCACCTCAAAACGTTCAACAAGCATCTAAACAACTAACCAAAGTCAAACCTGCTTCCAAAAATAATTAACCAAAGTCAAACATGCCCCCACAAACAACTAACCAAAGTGAAAGCGAAACCTACTCATGCCACCATTTCAGCCATGCCCTCTCAATATCTCGACAGCCCCCTCTCAATGTTGCCCCCAACATTATTTTACTTTAGAATCCGTCCAATATATATAAAAAATGTACATCAAAACTTGTGGAATCCGTTTAAAAACAACTTAAAGAATCCTTTCAAAATTTGTAGACAACATTACTTACACCCTAAATCCCAAGTGTAAATCAAAACAAAGAACAAAATAAGGTACATAATCCAATATCACCCCATATTTTTCCATATACTTAATCCATAAAACCAACAAAACCCTAATGTGTTCAATTACCACAGAAATAGGAAAACCAAAACAATAAAACAGAAGAAAGGAAGGTACCTGGTGCAGGGAAGGAAGGCTGCAGGAGGTAAGTTGACTCCGAAAGCTGTAGGTCATGGCGGCGAGCAAGCCGCTATGGCCGAGTTGATTCAATCTGGCGGCACCCTGGGGTTTGGGGGAGGACTAATGGATCGATTTGGGGGAGTGCCAGTGGATCGATTTGGGGGGAATGAGTGAATGTTTGCCCGCCACAGGTTTTGTACACCTAAAGCTAAAATAAAACATGGACCGTCAGATTGCACAAGATCAATAGTCAGGTATTGGTTTTAAAACCTTGACGCGGATTGGGCTTTTAGCGACGACTTCTTTGATGTCGCCGCTAAAGGGGTCGTCGCTAAAGGCCAACTTTCTTGTAGTGAGGTGAGGTCTGAGGAAGGCCAATTTGTGCATGTACCTCATTGTCTTTTGGCTATTAACTTCACCACATTATGCATGATGAGTCGTCCGTTGCTTTTAATTTTATTTTCACGAAATTAGTAAAATAACGTTAAAATTAGTGCAATTTCACTTTTTCCCTTTGAGGACCCACATTGAAAGAAATTCATCTTTGCAATGAAGTGCTGCTAAAATTGTCCTAGGGGTGTTGATTAGCACAACACTTATCATGGGAAAGGTAAAATTGAGACCAATCGAACTGAATGACATAATTTTGACTGTTTTGAACTGTCGGACATAAAACATCAGATTTGGAACGTTTAATGGTTTAAACGTAAAATTGAACTTAGATCTATGTTAATCGATGCTTTTAGGTGTATTTAGAACCATCAATTTGTACAAAACAAGAAAAAAAAAATTAAAGATGTAAAAATTGATGTTCATATGGATATCATTACATTCGTACGAAGATAATCCATTCGCACGAATGTAATTACCTTCGCACGAAAGTAACTGTGTTTTGTCAAATTGATTACCTTCGCACGAATGATCAATACATAACTTTTTTTTCTTTTGTCATGAATATACACAAACACTTACTAGATCATCATACCAAGTAAATCACACCAATAGCAAAGCTAATTGAGGTATGAGGAAGGCCAATTTGTGCATGTAGCCCATTGTCTTTCGGCTATTAACGTCACCACATTATGAATGATGAGTCGTCCGTTGCTTTTAACTTTATTTTCAAGAAATTAGTAAAATAATGTTAAAATTAGTGCAATTTCACTTTTTTCATCTGAGTACCCACATAGATATATATATTATATGCGCACACCGCAAGCAGAGCGTAACATAAACACTTACATGCAAACCCTCACTTGTGTATGTATGTATGTATGTGTATGTATATAAGGGTTTTTTACGATCTTTTTTAATATAACATTTTTTTGTCTGTAAAAGTACTAGAATAAACCTGTTTGTTTGCACCGCTGTATATTGTTATATTTAATAAAGCGTTTTACACCTAAGTGTTGGAAAAGATGTATTAAAATAATCCTGTATATTTGCCCAACTATAAGTTGATATAATTGATATAACAATTTACTTCTAAGCATTATAAAACATATAATAAAATAAGGTGATTCGTCTTCACCATGGTAAATTGTTCTTTTCTATAAAACGATATATTCCTAAGCGTTGTAAAAGATGTTTCAGAATAAGGATTTAATGATGACCGATGTTTTATGTTTTTATATAAAATGGTTCAACATGTCCAACACATCACCAATGTCTACCCCGTTGGCTCTAAATCATGGCATCGGACCAGACCTAAGTGGAGAAAAGATCGATGAAACTCTCTACCATTCGATGATTGGCTTTTTAATGTATCCGACAACATCAAGACCAGGTATTATGCATCCAACATGCCTCTGCGCACGCTATCAGTCAAGTCATCGAGTATCACACCTTATGATCGTCAAGAGGATTCTTCGATATCTTAAGGGGTGTCCAAGCGCCGGCTTGTGGTACCCGCGAACTGACGATTTCAACCTCGCAGGATATTCAGACTCTGACTATGGGTGTTGCAAAATCAATGAAAAATCTACAACTGCTAGATGCCAATTCTTCAAAACTCGTTCGGTAACATGGCAGTGTAAGATGCAAACCATGGTCACTCTCTCGACTTGTGAAGCGGAATATGTTTCAGCTTCGAGTTGTTATTCGCAGATTCTGTGGATACAACAACAGATGAGAGACTATGGATTTCAATTTCTTAACTCGCCAATTTTGTATATAATGAGGCGGCCATAAACATTAATAAAAATCCAGTTCAACACTCCAAAACTAAACATATCGAGATACGACATCACTTTATTCGTGATTGTTACGAGAAAAAGTTGATTCGTATTGAGAAAATCCACACTGATGAACAAAAGGCTGATTTTACACAAAACTATTTGATCGTACAAAGTTTCAATATCTTTTGAAATTAAATGGAATGAAAAATTTGTCATCACGGGGGAACAATAGTGAGTGTGAAGCCGAGACGGGGGATGATTTGAAGTAAACCACATCGATTTGTCATGTTTTTGTTTTCAAGTTTGTTTCTTTAAAACCAAAATCCGAAAATAAGTTTTTAATTTTATGGGGAGAAAATATGGTGAAAAATACAAAAAACATATAAAACTTGAAAAGTACAAAAAAAAAAAAATAGAAAAAAAGACAAAAAATTCGAGTTTTTGTGTATAAAAGAGGAAATGATAGTACATCAGCGGACTATCACAACATGCTAAAGAAATGTAATGCCAAAAAGTTGTTAAATGGTCTTACAGATGATGTGCTAGTAGATTTTGCACATTCAGTAAATTGTTTTCGAGATATAAAGATAACAAAACTTCTTAATTAGTGGGTTAACATCTCTCGGATATATGGTCTTAGTACACCGAAATTTCGTTTGAGAGATTTCCTGATTCTGAGATACTAGGTCTTTATAACTAGTTGATATTTGGGGAACTATACAAGTCCTTCTGATTTTGCATCGGCAATAGCCTAGAACTTGTAGAATAGTTTCGCTTAAAACCCAAAAACTACATAAAAATTGAAAGTATCGAAAAATCTGACAATTACCGTCAAAAGATTCCAAATATGGAACACCACTATTAAGTTGAGCCTTCATCTCTTTGTCTGTACAGTGGTACTAACCTGAGCTGTCAAGGCCTCACATAACGTGGGGACAGATATCAATTAGGTATATTCACCTGTAAGATGAAATCTAGGGATTCTTGATACAAGAGTATATTCTGAGGTGGGAAACATTGTTAAGTCAAGTTCTAAGACATCTAAATATCGTATCTTGAAACAACTGAACTTTGTGTAGACATTTAAAAGGACAAATATACTGACAATCTAAGTGAACTTGTTTAAGACTTAATGTTTAATCAGATCAATGGTATTGGTGATTTATCTAAAAAACTGATATGATCCTCTTACATAAACTCAGAAAAATATGTATGTAAATATGTTTGTACATAGCTATTTCATTTCAGAAAACAACCAAAAAGATTTTCAGTGTGTTTTAGCATAAATTTTTCAAAATTCAAAAAGATTTTATTTCATCTTATTTTCAATAACCAATGATGGAATACTAAATTTCAAAATCCAAAAGATGTTGAACAAATCCTGAAGTACAACGGGTTGGGAGCTTAATCTGAAATGAGAAAAAATGTTTTGATAGATCACAAGTTCATTCATTTGAAACTTAATTTTGACAGTAAACATCAGTTTCGTTCACAAAGTGTTCAACCAAGGTCATATACTTAGACTTGGTAGACAAATTAGGTGACCAAGGTCATTAACTTGGACTTGGTTATCTAAGTAGGCTGTTAAAACTAGTAAAATGTTTGAAAATTGAAAAAGATGGAAAATTTGGAATTACATTCATACGAAGGAAGCCTTTCGCACAAAAGAAAGTTACTTTGCACGAAGGAAAAACACCTTGGCACGAAAAGAATCATCTTCGCATAAATGTAAATCCGTGACCTATATAAGGTCATTTGTACGACTAAACTTCCATTTGCACGCATATAATTTACTTTGCACCAGTTTTTACAATTTGAGAGAAATTCATCTTTGCAACGAAGTGCTGCCAAAATTGTCCTAGGGGTGATGATTAGCACAACACTTATCATGGGAAAGGTAAAGTTGAGATCAATCAGACTGAATGACATAATTTTGACTGTTTTGAACTGTCGGACATAAAACATCAAATCTGAAACGTTTTAATTGTTTAAATGTAAAATTGAACTTAGATCTATGTTAATCGGCGCTTTTAGGTGTATTTAGAACCATCAATTTGTACAAAACAAGCAAAAATCAAAGATGTAAAAATTGATGTTCATACGGATATCATTACATTCGTACGAAGATAATCCATTCGCACGAATGTAATTACCTTCGGACGAAAGTAACTGTGTTTTGTTAAATTGATTACCTTCGCACGAAGGTAGAATGTTTCATTCGTATAAATTGTTACATCCATATGAAATTCAGGTATCTTCGCATAAAGTTACATTTGCATGAAACCTTTGTTGGTAATCGAACATGCGAATCACAGGTTAGAATATAAAGAATTGAGAATCAAAGAACAATAACTTGCTTGTATTGAATGAAAAGTGATGATTACAATTGACATACATGAACTCTATGTATACTATACTAATAGATGCAATTGTAGAGACGTATCTCTTCACGAACGGTTGTGATTCTTGAACTTGTGGTTGAGATTGATCTTGAAGAGGTGTGTCTCCTTGTGAAAAATCATGTCTCTTTGTTTCCTTGATGTAGGCGTCGATTTAAGAAGGGTGCGTCCCCAGGAGATGTCGATTCCTTTTAGATGTAGGTTACAATCTTCCAAAGTGTCGCATCTAGTCCTCGTACTTTCTAACTAATCTAATTACAACATAAACTAACTAACTACTAATTACAGAACAACCCCTATACCTATATTTAGTTTAAAACACCAATACTCCCCCGTAAACTAAATATAGTTTAACAAAGATCTTCAACTTGCTTGACTTGCTGTAGCATTGGTTCCTCTTCCAATGCGAGTTTGGCTTCTTGTTGCGTGTCTTTCTCCTTTTCCTTCCACTTGGTGCAATCTCTTGCAAAATGACCAAGTTCTCCACAATTATAACATCTGAACTTGCTCTTGTCTTGGTTTATTGGACCCATATCTTTTCCACGTCCTCTTCCTCCTTTGAAAGATCCTTGTCCTTGACTTCTGCCATAGTTTTGAACACCACGGCCCTTTCCATGATGCAAACTTTCAAACTGATTATTTGTACTTGCCATCATGAGTCCTCCTTGATTATTATCTTCTTGCTTGTCTTGACTTTTGAGACGTTCTTCAAAAGCTATTATTCTTACCACTGCTTCTTTAAATGGCATTTTGTCTATTTCCGAATATTGTTCGATATTTGCCACGATGGGTAGGAACTTCTTCGGAACGGAGATAACTAATTTCCTTACGAGTTTCTTCTCTTTGATAGTGGTACCGAGAGTTCTAAATTTGGCTTTTATACCACTCAACTTGCTTGCGAAACTACTTACTGTTTCGTTTTCATCCATCTTTAAAACTTCTAGTTCGCTCCTCAAAGTTTGTAGACGTGCTTTCTGAACCATATCTGCTCCAAGATAACGAACTTTGATTGCATCCCATACTTCCTTTGCTTTTTCGTATTGCGCAACTTGCATCAAAACATCTTCCGGTAGCGTTTGGAAGATAATTGCTTTTGTTATGTGTGCCTTCTTTTCGTTTATCCCTTCCGTTAAAACAACTGTTTCCCAAAGACTATATGCCTTCAAGATTGTTTCCATCATAACTGCCCATTGGGTGTAATTCGCCTCTTTCAATTTTGGGCATTGAAGAGATACATTCCCTTGCTCGTGGAGTGACGTTGATGCACTTCCTTCTTTTTCTGTCATGCCTCCTTTCTTTCTCGCCTTGCTTTTCTTGCCTATCTTGCTTGTGATCAGATGATCCTTTTCTTAACCGTGTAGATCAAATTTCTTACTTAGTACTTGCGTCTGGCCAACTTGCTAACCAGGTTCTTGCGTTTCTGACCGACTTGCTAATCAGATTTTTTATGTACCCTGACCCACTTGCTAATCAGGTTCTGACCGACTTGCTGATCATATTCTTGCTAACTTGCTGTTGCGAATTTGATTAAAAACTATCCAACCAACTTGCTAATTGGACTTAATTTGATCGACCCGCTGTACTTGCTTTTTCTTGCTTTGACCAAGAATGGTCGTTTCTTGCTAGACTGAATGGTGATGATTCGACGTGCTACTTGCTATTTTGAACCAAACGGTCCAGAACTTGCTATTTGAACCAAGAATCGGTTTGACTTGCTGGAACCTATATGGGTTCGATTTCTTGCTATACGTATCGTTTATGACTCGAGAATTGACTTGCTTTATTTTAAAAACATGCTAATGATCCCCTTTTCAACGTACAAAAAAACTTGATTTCTTTTTCTTTTGGAAGTCGTTTGAATTTTACTTAAAAAGAATTGAGACAACAACCCTCTTTTCTATGTTTGTGATTCCAATATGGCTTTGCAAAAAAAGAATCAAACTTGCAATTAAAATAGAAACTCGTGATCCTTGTTTATGATTCTTTAATGAATCAGTATAACAAACTTGATGCAAACAATTGGAATCAAACCAAAAAAATCAACTCTGACTTTTTTTTTAGAACACGAAAAACCAAGATGACCCTATTGTTCCTTTCTTGTGGTTCGACTAAATCAAAGGAAAAACACACTTACGAAATCGAACACCGTCGCCCGGTTCTTGATAGATGATTCTCTGATTCAATCGGCAAACCCAGATTTTCGTTTCTTGCTCGTAATCTTGCACTGAGATTTTTCTTTCTTGCTTCCTGGATCGATTAACGTGGTGCTCTGATACCACTGTTGGTAATCGAACATGCGAATCACAGGTTAGAATATAAAGAATTGAGAATCAAAGAACAATAACTTGCTTGTATTGAATGAAAAGTGATGATTACAATTGACATACATGAACTCTATATATACTATACTAATAGATGCGATTGTAGAGACGTATCTCTTCACGAACGGTTGTGATTCTTGAACTTGTGGTTGAGATTGATCTTGAAGAGGTGTGTCTCCTTGTGAAAAATCACGTCTCTTTGTTTCCTTGATGTAGGCGTCGATTCAAGAAGGGTGCGTCGCCAGGAGATGTCGATTCCTTTTAGATGTAGGTTACAATCTTCCAAAGTGTCGCATCTAGTCCTCATACTTTCTAACTAATCTAATTACAACATAAACTAACTAACTACTAATTACAGAACAACCCCTATACCTATATTTAGTTTAAAACACCAATAACCTCATCCGCACAAAAAGTTGTAATTTTTGAAAATTTTATAAGTGTTGGAATTTTGTTGTTTTTGCAAGAAAAGGCATCGAATTTTGACTCAAAACACAACATTTGCTGTGTGTTGGTTAGAAATTGACGAAAATGGAGCCGTTCGAGCCAATTCTAGATTTTATGGAAAGAATTCAAATAAAGAAAGCTTTAATGGATCGTCACAGCTTACAAGTCACACATAGAGCGTTTCTGGAATCACGCAAAGTTCGTAGTTGATCCGCCTTCAATTCATTCCTTTGCGAGAGTTGGTAACCAAGATAAGCAGGTTGTTATTACAGAGGATTAGATTAGAAGATTTTTAGAATTTGGTGATCAACCAAATGATCCAACTGGATATCCAGAGAAAATGGTTAAAGGTTGCTTCTATTGTATGGGCTACACGGAATATGTTAATGAAACCAATTTCTCAAAAGCTAATCATGCAATGGGTCACCGAAAGGGAGGTTACGATGTAGCGGTAGACTATATAATGTGTATAGTTACGGCTCTTGTTTTAAACTTGCCATATAATTTCTCAAAGTTAGTTTTCAAACAGATGAACACAAATCTTGTTCAGGAGAGATTCTTACAATACCTAAGATTTATTCAGATGCTTTTAGACGATCAGACCCCGAATCTTTTGAAACAAGAATTAGATGAGTTACCACTGGGGCACATGTCTAATCTTTCTCTTGACCGAATCCAGCACTACAAGAAAAAATCTGAAAGAACTATTCCTAAATACACAAGATTGTTTGGTTGCTTAAAAGATCCAGATTATGTCGCGCCACCAACAGGCCAATGGAGAAAATATGATAGTGAGTCTGACAACAAAGATGCTAAGCTGGAAGGGTTTGCAGCAAAGCGTTGCAAGTGGTTCGTAATAGAAGATTCTAAAAAGCGCAAAGCTAAGAAACAACCAACTCCCAAGAAGCCAACTAAGAAGAAAGTTCAAAATACGATGCTTAGAGATGAAGCAAGTGATGATGATGTAATCTTTGCTACTTCTGATCAAGAAAGAGCTGAACGTGGTGAGAAAAGTACAGCTAACATAGCAGAGATTGCTCAGAATATTGAAGTTGAAGCTTTTGGAACAACTGGAGGAGTTGAAGAGGATGATGAAGAGATAGAAAGTGATAGCGACATTAGTATCACTAAAATGGCTCCTACGATAGGCAATCCTCGAGCTTGTTTTGAAAAGAGAAATAAAAGAAATCAGAAGGCTATTGACAGTGACGATGAAACTTATGTACCCTCTAATCCAGAAACTGCTAAACAACCTACAAAGAGGAGAAAGAGCAATGCTGCTTTAACTAAGAAGAAGATTGGATTACCATTAACCAAAAAGGCACGGTAGAGTACAGTGGAAACTGTTAAAGAAACATCTGCTAGTGCACCATTGATTGAGGTTGAAGTAGAAGCTAAAGTAGTTATTCCAATCTTAACACCTCTTGCATCACAACCAATTCCTACAACTCCACTACAACCAACCTTTCCACAGCAACAACCTTAATCAGTTCCAAGATCACGTTCCACTCCAAGACAGCAACAGGGTCCGTCTAACAATATTTTTTATGAATATTTTCTAGATTTTGGTAATATGAACATTGATTTTCTTGAAGATCAAAATGACAAGAAGATTAAAGATTTAGAAGAAAGAGACAAATAGGTAGAAATAAAAAATGTTCATTTGGCGACCGTACTCGCTAATCTTCTTACGGAAAATGAGAGATTAAGGAAGATGTCAACTGATCTTGAAGCTGACATGAAGGTTAAAGATAAAAAGCTTCAAATTCTTTACAAGGTGTTGGAAGATAAGTTGGGAATCGATTTTGAAGAGGAGTTCAATTAAATAGAGATCAGAGAAGTGGAAGCACGAACTGTTGAAAAAGCTAGAAACGCTACTACTGATCTTGAATCTTCAAATGCTGACAAAAGAAAAGATAAGGTTGATGCAACACCAGAGATCACACTAGAAACTGAACCTGTAGCAGAACCAGAACCAGTATCAGTCGGTATCAATTAATTTGTTCTCGTTGGTGAACCGTATGATGTACCTTATGATGACATAGAAAAGGAAAAGATGGCCGAGATTGAAAAGAGAAAAGGCAAGAAAAAGAAAGATGACGACAAAGAAGAAGATGATGATATAGATATTGATATCGATGATACTTTTAATTACGGTGATGACAACAGTGATGATAATGATGATGACGTGGGAGGTACAGGATTGGTGATTGAAGGAAAGAAAACAAATGATAATGGCATTAATGACTATTTGAATGAGAATCAGAACGAAAAAGATGCTACCGGAAAGGGGGAGCAAAGTTCAGATCTTGTTAACGATGCAAATACTTCAGGAATTTTCATAGACGTTACCCCACTAACAGTTGTTCCTGAAAGTACAATGAAAACCATTTATCTGTGTCATGATGTGGAAGAGGGAGAGTTTGTCCACAATTACAGGAGAGAAAAGATTGCACATATGATGGGAATTGATGAAAATACGTTCCAGTTCAAATTTGAAGAAGAGCTTAACAACATCAACCTTTCACAGCCTCAAGATTATGTTTTTAAACACATTCGTGAGGCAGATGATTATGATAAAGTTGTCGTGGAGGATGATTCTGATGATGAAAATGTCAAATATTCTGGTGATGGAACAGAGGACTTCCCAACTTTTCAAGAAATGTTCGATATACTCAAGAATTGTTAAAGAGAAAGGTTGAAGAAAGAGTTAAAGAAGGTGTACTTCCTAAATGAGTAAATAAGAACTTATGGAAGCTCAAAAATCATGGTTCAAACCAGCACCAAAAGAAAGAAAATTCAGGCGACCTCTAGCATTCTTTACACGTCATCCAGATGTTTCACTAGGTGATATTCTAAGCTGGGGTTGGATTCCTGAATTAAACGTTTTTGGCATCAAGCGAGAATTTGGAGTACAATACTTCCGATATCTTTTAGATATAAAAACTCTGCCATGGTAGGATGTGCAAGAGTTATGCCAAACGAAGTATATTAACTATCCAATGATGCCAGGCGATTAGAAATTATGGAGGCTTATCCGATATCAAGCTCGTCATAACTTTCCAGATTGGAAGCCCCACTATCCTAAGAAGATTACAAAGATTGACCCGGTTACAAAAGAAAAAGATGTTACGTTGATTGTCAAGAGACCACGTGCTATGAAGAACATGCCACTCATGAAGTTAGAACAAGACTTTCATGAAGATTTCAAAGGGTGGTATTATGATCCTCAAACTAGAGAAGCAGTAATTGCTTTGAGAACAGACGGTATATGGATTGGAATTAGAATCCTAGATCCAGTGTAGTTGGTAAACCTTTCGGAAAAAGATATTGAATGCTTGTATTTAAAAAATATATGGTATGATATGGTAGATAAAACACAAGCAATGCAATATCAGAGTGTAGTTAGAACGTGTTATGCTTATGAAATACACTCAGGAAGAAAGTGGGATACCAAGTGGAGAGAACTTGAAAGTTTCTGAAAGAACAAAAGAGAGAAGATAGGATTACGGCTATGATGAAGAAAGCAGCTATCAGAAGATTTCAATTCATGACCAAGCCTATTCCAAGTGAAGAATGAAGAACGAAGTCGTGGATAAAGTATTTCTTCGGCAAGTAATGTTATGAAGATTTTGAAGACCGATCGAGAATACGACAACATCCAAGGGGAGTTTGTTGATACATAATGTCTATTGCCTACGTCTTCGAGTCGTGTCATGTTTTTAATAGGTTGAATGTTAGATTATTTGGATTTCGAGTTGTAATATTCATTCGCACGGAAGTAACCATTCGTGTAAAGGTAGCTTGATTCGCACGAATGAACTTCATGTCTAGTCCTATGCAGTTAATAGCGGTGCTATAGCGGTTAGCGGACACCTGGGCTTGTAGCGGTCCAAATAGCGGTTGGTTATAGCGGAACCGCTAATAGCGGCGCTATAGCCCGCTATTTGGCCGCTATTTGAAGACCTGTATAGCGCCTACTGGACCGATTTTAGCGGTCAGCCCAAATTTAATGAAAAGCCCACTTTTATTAATTAAACCCATAACAATAAAAGGCCCAAATGTTTTATCAAACCTAGATACGACCAATTAAACCTAAATTAATGATGTACGACGACCAATGTTCTGGAGCGCACACTGGTTTGAGGTCGCTGGTAGCACTTCTTCATCATGAAGCTTGTTCATATGACCAATTAAACCTAAATTAATGATGTACGACATTACCACTAATATTTGGAATGATAAAACTATGAATTTTGATATTACTATTAATATTTTTCAACGACATATTTATATGTATAATAAAAGTACATAAATTATGCATGGTATAAGAATTACCGCTATATCACCGCTATACCACCGCTATAACCTATATATCGTATAGCAGACTTGGACCGCTATCCGCTATTTTACCGCTTTAACTGCTTAGGTCTAGTCCGTACGAAGGAATCATGTTTAGTCCGTACGAAGGTGTCTGTTTGTTCGTAAAAGAGTAGAAAGCCTCATCCGCATGAAGGTAGGCATGTCTATATATAGCCATGTGGATTGAGAGCTCAGTATCGATTTTGCCCAACCCATTTGTTTCCAGGAGCTGTAAACGTTTGAGTGATTAATGAAACAGTGAAATTTAAGTCAATCTTGTTACTGTCACCTAATATAATGAATTCCATGCATGTAGACTAGGTTACATAGATATTTCCTGAGCATGACGTCGATGAGAACAATCCTCATAACTTGAATTCGGCCTATGCGGATCCCCCACACACACCTTACCTAAGTGATGATGGGAAGTATGGAAAACTAGAGATCTTGTATTGACTAATAAGATTTGGAAGATTATAACCACACCTTCACACCTTCACTCCTAACTCTCATACTTGCACTTCACAACATTCAAATACACAAAGAACCTCTCATCTCTCTCTCTCTACTTACGGCACACACAACTCACACACATCCTTGTTTCTTCAACACAACAACCTAAATTACAAGTGTAACATCCATCAAAATCGGATCTCCGAAAACCAACCCGGATTTCAAAACCAAACCCCTTTTCAAGTAAATAAAAATAAGAATTTTTAATAATTTTTATTAATTTTAATATTATACTATTAGATTAAACCATCACATATTTCGTTGGTTTAAAACCGGAATAAAACGGTTTATAAGCAAACTCGATTAGTTCGGTTAATAGTTATAAGGGAAATAATTAACTATGTTAAATATGGTAGTTAAAACAAGTATTAAACATAAAAGGGTTAAAGTTGTCAAAACTTCAAAGTTATAAGTTTAGGGGTTATTTTTGTAGTTAATGGAAACTATATATTGAAAACAAGTTAACTAACTAGGTTAGTAAACCTAGTTAAGTTAGTTAGCATTTATTATATAATATAATTAAACTTGGTTAGTTAGTTAGTTAGTTAATTATAAAGGATACATACTAACTAAGTTGGTGTAATAAGTTAGTCAAGTCAGTGGATTAGATAAACATTAGGGGCCTAAGTGGACAAATGTTGGAAGTTATTAAAAGGAAATAAAAGGAAAAAAAGGAGTGGGTGTAGGACTCGTACCCGAATACCCTCAGACAACAAACAAACCACGCACCAACTAGCCTACAACAGTTCATGTATCTAACCCAACTCGTTATACTTAAACCCACATCCCGAACCTGACTGTCTCCTCCTTCTTCCTTTTGACTGTTACGTGAACCAAAGGGAATGGTGATGGTTTGTAATGTTTGGTTAATGTATGGACTCCAAAATTAACACCATTAAACTCGCATTTAGGAGTAGTAATGATGTCAATTCACGAAATATATCCTAAACGTCCGAAACCAAGGTAATTAACAAGAAATTTGTTTACCATTATAGCTCTTTCAAGAACGATTTGGGGTTTTCCTCAACTAATAGAATAAACCTGCAAATCTTATACCATTTTAATCCTCTATAAAAACCATACAAATCCCCACTGAAATTTCTCCATTTCATCACCTCTACATCGCGAATTTGATCGAAGAACATTCTAGGGCTTGTAACTTGTGCGGACGATATCTCCTTCCATTCTCAACCTTTTCAGGTGATTTCAAAGCCCAACTTGCTTGATTTTTCGTGCTCTACAAAAGCCCTCTATCTATTTCAGTGATAGAAGACTAATTTATACGAATCTAATTTTAGTTGAAATTAGGGTTCTTCATGTATAGAATTTGGGGTTTTTAGATTTAGACTTGTGTTTTGATGACATTGAAAGTATAATATTGTTATAAGTGTATTGTGTGTAAATGTTGGGAATTTTTAGATATCAATTGGAAATTTGGTGAATTATTTATGTTATAATCACTAGATAAATCAAATAAAAATACAAGATAATGTTAAATAAATTCAATAAATATTTTTATTTGGTATTCCAGAGTATATAAAACCTAGGGAATTTTAATATAGTTTTTACTTAATTTTTGGGAATTCATGAATATAATTTGGATTTATACATGTTTCAATTATTCAAAATTACAAGGTTAGCACAAATAAATTCTATAAATATTTTTACTGATTTTTTTTAGATTCTATAATTGTTTTGAGACTCTTATATAAATTTTCTTTAATTTTAGATAATTATCTTTCCAATGGATTAATGGATTTTCTTTTAAGTAAATAACATTTCTTTATAAAATTTATTATTTTAAATTAACACATGTGATAACCATGAAATCTAAGGTATGATTTTGTTAGATAAATTCTATTAATTAATCAAATTTGGTAGCATTTAACGATTATGAAAACATACTTAATTCTTATTACTCTATAATTAATCATGACTTTTTTATATAAGTATCCATTTATCTATTATATTGAATGATCATTTAAGCCCCAAATAGGAGAACCCAATTTCCTAAGATTAATATATTGTCCATTCGTTCAAGTTTTTTTTTTTCGTTTATTTAGAATCTTGATTATATTTATTTTAGGGTGATTTAGTCAATTGTTATACCTCGTGTACTCGTGCGGTAATTCTCGTGGATTAACTCTTCGCAACCTGTGAGTAATCTCTTCCATTTTTCCCCGTTTTAACTTTTCAAATTTTGGGGTGCATCATGTTACACTTTTTGATTTACTAACATGCTATGATCAAGTGTTATTATGTGAACGTCTTATGTGTATTCTATTATTCTATATGCTATCTGATGTCAAGTCTATTGCAAGTTATTGTGTCTAGTGACCATGGGTTGTAACCTAGTATCGCCAACGGTACTAGACTCGCTCCTCGGGGCTTGAGTCTAATGCACACTATTCTTAGAAGTCTATTTATTTTGGTTGTTTGTGTTGTTGTTTGATTGTGTATTCTTGTTTGGTAAATTTGGATTTATGGATATGTTGATGATATGAGATCATTTTTGTAACGCCCTGCGTGTTGGTACCCTTATTATTTTAGCAAGTCTTACCATACTTCCTATCCAGTTATACTTGTACACTCAAGACGACCGATCATAATGAAAACGAGACTATATTAATCATAATTGTGTTAAACTCTATGCAAACTATTACTCTATGTGATGCTTCATACATGAGAGCGATATGTTTATCTAGATTCTTGACTCTTTGCTATGCTTTGATACTTAATGAACAAGGAACGAATTCGAAACACGAAATTTCTCTTGTTATTTATGCTATTTGAACGTCTAGATGTAATGATACTACATGTAATGGCTACTCACAATAATACGCAACGCAACACTTAACCTCGCTCGCAAACAAACCAAAGTTGGAAAAACTAACAAATGAGAACTAGCCGTTCGAATGGCCATTCGTCGGATTGGCCATCCGCCCGGATGAACACCCACCCGGATGACCATCCGAAAACTGCCACTCGCCACCGCCTTAGCTCCTCGCCATCCAAACATAACCATCCAGATAGACCTGTCACTGTCACCTATAAATAGTGGACTTAAACCTTCATTTTCACCTTTCACTCTGCTCATCCGCTCTCAAGTACTCAACAACGATTCAAGGCCATTTTGTAAGATTTTTCACCCAAATCTTCGTTAATCTTCATCTCTAATCAATTCTATTTCATCTTCTTCATCAAAATCACACACTCACTTCAACTTTTTCACGAAATCTCTGATTTCAGACCTCTCGAAGGTGGATTTCACTCCTTTTGCTAAGGCAAACTGTTGTGGAACACCATTCAATCAAGATTGGTTCAAGATCTAAAGGATTTCACACTTTTCGACTTAATTATGAACGATTTCAACACTTTTACAATATTGAACTTTCTTCATTTTCTACACAATATTGATGGAATCGTGACTCAACCAGGCTCTCAACCCATTCGTTAGTCAAGAGTCGGTTGAAAACTGGTTCCACCGAAGAGATGGACCGATTAACGGGTCAAACATGAATCTTCATCAAGAACATCATGTTTTTCCGAATGGGCGGGACCCATCCGGCCGAATGAACTGAAATTGGTATATCCCATTGTTTGACACGTCATCACGCCGTCTCCGTTAACTTAAGAACTTCCGTTTAGAAAATTTTGTAAAGACTTCAACCACAGATCATCCGACCGAATGGCCATCCGTCCGGATGACCATCCGTCCGGATGACCTGAACCTGTTAATAACCGTTAACTGTTAGAACCTTTTTAATAAAAACTTCGAAACTTTTAATAGTTCACAAACAACCACGGACTAACCTAATGCCCATTCCTCCGAATGGCCATCCGTCCGTGTGACAACTGGCACTTTTCGTCTAATTTCCGTACAATATGAACAGTAATTTGCAATTTATGACTGTGCATGATTGAACTTATAACATGAATGATTTCCTGTTTACTTTCAAAGACATACGAATACATTACATGTTGCATGATTGCTTATCATTATTAAATGCAACCCGTAATAGTTCAATTAGTGCACAAAACGAGACTAGCACAATAAGCAGACAAACTAGAAGTACTGACAGGAGTTCAGTACTCAGACAGACATGTTGTTAGAACACAAAATGAGTCCCGGAACCAAAGTCTATACTAGAATACTATGTAGGAAAGTAAAGGTTATAAAACTGCCTTCCGAGTGATGATTTAAGAATCAAAAAGTGCCCCAAACACACTCAAACTGCAGAATTCTACAGAAAACATCAAAATTCAGCATTTAAACATCAAAATATAGTGCATAAATATGGTATAAGTGTCCAGAATAACTTGCTAAGTATCGGGAATAAAAACTGTCATAAAAGGCATCACATAGCACACTAAATTGCGCAATTTAGCACCGTAACGAACCGGTAACCAAACGAACAACCGGACACTACCCGTGTAACATCTGTTCTTGTAATCATTGTGAACAGTTCAGTTATTAATAAAATAAAGTTATTTGATCCCAATGTTTGTTTGTTTATGTTTGACATTTTTCATGTTTTGACTTTTGTTCATTTTCAAACTCTATATCGCTTTCTGGAGAGTTATACGCAAACTGGTGCGTAAACGTAATCAGTTTAATGCAAAAAATACTCCGGAACATTAACATATACTTAACGTACCTTAAATAACCTTTACATAACTTAGAAATAAGTTTTGAAGGCTTTGGTATAGCAAAAACAAGTTAATCCGCCTACAGGGACTAAATTTGACAAACTGCGAAAGTATGATGATTCGTACTAGAACAGACATTCCGGAACATGACCATAAGTTAAACATACCATAAATATCCTTTACATAGCTTAGAAATAGGCTTTGAGGGGTTCGGTGTGCTAAAATAAACTTTTGGGTCATTCAGGGACTAAAAGCGTCAAAAAGTGCACAAGTTTGCACTTTCGCGCATAACTTACATTTTGAATACATCCGGACATCCAAAAATTTATGTAAGCATTAAAATATTATGCTTTAGTGATTGGCTTGTCAAAAATCCATTCGTCGCGCAATTTGGACCGTTTTTGCGTCCGTTACGACTTCCGTCGTAATTAACCGAACAACGCAATCGTACGGCCAAACGAACCGACATCCGTGATGTTTTCAAGCATATTTCATGTTCCCTATGTCTTAACATCATTGTGGAGCTTGAAATTGGGTTTGACGGGTGTTAGAAGTGCCGTTACGCAACGAAACAAGGTGCAGGGACAAAAACTGTCATTTCAGCAAAGATGATGGCTTACGGACCGTAAGCCATCACCCTTACGGTCCGTAAGGACCTCCCAGCACTTTAGAACCTTCTAACAGCCTGGTTCCAGCTGTTGCACACTCAAAAACCCAATACCACATGTTGATTACTGATAATGGGGGGCCAAATTGAAGCATCCATAACATTCCAACACATGTACGGATGAGATCAAAGCACGGTATTCGAGGAACGATCCTAACGGTGGTCCAAATCCTATAAATACCCCTTTGATTCACAACTCAAAACCCACTTAATTTCTGAAAACTTCTCTAAGTTAAGGTGTAAAAACGCTTCATACCTGAGAAATATTTGGAAATCAAAGCTTTCGGGGACCCTTTGTAAGTGTTCCTTCGTTCTTTTATTCTTTTAGCGTTAAAGTCAAACTTTGTTTGACTTTCTGCATTGACTAGTTTATGGTCAATGCGAAGTTCGTTTGAACTTCATAACGTGAGCATAATCATGATGGTTATAGTCCCTAGTGACTATGCCTACTGATTACCACGTTATCTAGGCTTAGTGACGAGTCGTAGTTTCGGCCAAAATGCGTATTCTTGCGTATTTTGTAACCAAACTACTCTTAGGTATCAAAACCGTTTGTTCTGATACCAAACCTATTTTCTAAACTTAGTTAAGCATGTTTTAACATGCTTAGCTCGTCACTTTTAGTTTTGTGCTTGTCTAGGGTCGTAAGGGTAAGCGATCTAAACAATCGCTTATACTTTCGAACCCGACCCGTTTGGTCGATCATTAGGATCCGACCAAACACATTAGGTGACCATAGTTATATAGGGAATAACCTTCCGAGGTTATACCTTATGGTCACGACGTTTAGTTAGTTGTATGATAGGTAGTTTATATGCCTTAGGTAAATTACCAAAATGCCCTTTGAACGCCAAAATTCATTTTGAACATATGTAACAAAACTTTTGACATCTAAACTGATTTGGCAACAATATTAGACATGTTAAGGCATATTCTACTTGTCATAGGACTAGTTAGGCGGTCCGAACGCGTTTCACGCGAACGACGCGTTAAAGTAGCATAAGCTACCTAAACGGGTCGTATTGGGTCGTAAGCACTTAGGTTAGGTTTCATTTTAGTATGTAGGCTTTGTTAAACCATATTACATAAGTTCCCACGCTTATTTGGTTTACAAACCCTCATGCTACCCGATCCTCCAAATAGGTCTGTTTATTAACATAGTTACCTATATTAGGTGCCGTTTGATTTCCGTGATCTCTAGCATTATTTGGTTGTTACTCAAGGACTACTAAGCAATCTCAAGTGAGTACATAGACCCCTCCTTTACTGTTTTCCAAACGTTTTGGGGTGAAACACATGTGCCAACTTGTTACTTTCATGCTTTCCATGTTTTCACATCATATACTTGCTATGTTCATTACTACATTTATAGTACATTGTTTTACAGTACATTTCATGCTATGTATGTCCATTGTGTGCATACTTAGTACGTTGTTTTACATTACATTTCACGCTATGTATGTTCATTTGATTACATACTTAGTGCATTGTTTTCACATGCTTACATTTTGATATGACATTTGGTTTGTTTAAATGGGACAAAAATACATTCATTAACATTAGCTACGCCATTCGTTAGTAGGTAGTGGTACCATAGGAATTGACAACTCCCGTTCCTGACATCCTAGGTATGTTTGGATGGAAGGAATGACCGAATTCGATAGACATAACACATATAAAGCTTTAATTTGTTTAAAGGTCTATCACCACAGTCACAAGGCTTGAATGTATGCATTTTTACAATATCGCATAAATGTTTGTATTCAGTATAGCATGCATTTCCACAAAACATAACGTTGATTTAAACCACGTTTTACTTCAATACATTGCTTTGTGCATTTTTACCTATGGTTTAGTTGATACATATTTCACTTGCCATACATGACATTTTGGTTACACATTACATAATTGACATTTGACATAGACATTTTGGCATTGATATACACATTTAGTGATTTACATTAGACATAGACATTTTGATATGGTTTACACAATAACACTTGACAATTGATTTATACATGAACAATTTACAATGATGGTTGGTTTGGGTAAGTGATTTGAGTAATGAGGCGCGTGTAATATGATACAAGCATGGTGGATACGCCGCTGGTACTTCCTATATATAAGTGCTTGTATGATATTAAATGTCGTGGTGTTACTTAAATCATTTCAATATTTGACATATTACATTTTACATAAACAACTTATTTTTCACAAGACATTGTCTTACAAAACAGTTTATTTTATCCAACTCATTTTACTCGGTTATTTTATTAACCATACACCATTCTTTTATATAGTCTGATTTCTTATCGAGTTTTCATACGATTTATAAAAGAAAGCACTTAACAAGATTCATGGCTACTTTTATTAATCCTATCTTTTAAAACCCAAGTCATGAATCCTATTTTTCACTAAACCTATGTATCTCACAGGCATTTGTATGCTGACGTACCTATTTTCACATGTGTTTTCAGGAGCTGTCGCTTAGGATGATGATCGTGACATTAGGGCGGACCTGTGCCTTAGAGACATAAAATGAAGATAGACTTAGTTTAATTATGTTATGTACTCTTGGTTTCATGTTTAAAGACAATGTAACTCGCTTGTTGATAAATAAAATATAACTTTGTATGCCATGGTTGTGAAACAATAATTCTGTTACAACACTCCCCGACGTTTCCACCACGTGTTTCTCGTTTTACGTGGTCGGGGTGTGACAGAAGAGTTGGTATCAGAGCCAATGGTTATAGGGAATTAGGTTATTAGTAATGCTTTGACCTAGACTATAACCTTTCTAGGACCCTAACAGAAGTTGTCTTGTGTTTAGATTTTAAAACATGCACTTCACCTATCCTTAGGTGATAACCACAACGAGAACATCAAGTTCGAATCCGCCTTGAAAACTAATAATCTGATCTAGGATGATTGATTACAAGGTTTTGAACCCATTTACTTTGATTAGTCACTGTGTGTCGTTTGTTTGCTTTGTGATGCGGACGAATGACCACAATCTTTGCTTTTGTTGATTTTGTTTCATCTCATTATTTTCACCCAATCATCTCACTCGTTTCCTTTCATGTTTCCTCTTTTAGAATGCCTGCTCGACGCGAGAATCAGATAGCAAATGCCGAACTGGCAGAAATCATTGCGCAGCAAATGGCTGCTGCGTTCCCAAACCTTATTGCTCAATGGAACCAAGCCAACAACAACCACAATGCTCCTTGTAATTTCAAGAATTTTAACTCGGCTAAACCGCTCAAGTTTAGTGGTTCTGAGGGAGCAACTGGGCTTTTTCAATGGTTCGAGAGCATCGAGAACACTTTCCGTCACGTTCAGTGTCCTGATAATCGCAAGGTCTAGTTTTCTTCGAGTGTGTTTCAGAAGAGGGCTCTTACGTGGTGGAACGGGGTTATGAGAGACCGGGGTGCAGAAGTTGCTCTAGCACAAACTTGGGCCGAACTTAGGGCCCTTATGATGAGGGAGTTTTGTCCTCGTCATGAACAGCGAGCCTTGGAGAGAGAGTTTGATGACTTGAAACAAGACAGTGGCGAGCACAGGGCGTATACTGATAGGTTTGAGGAGCTGAGTTTGCTATGCCCAACAATGGTCACCCTACTCGACAAGGCTATCGAAAGGTACATCGATGGTCTACCTGACTCAGTACTAGACATCATTACTGGTAGTAACCCTACCACACTCCGTCAGGCGATCGAGTTAGCAGCGACATTGACTGAGTCGCAGGTTCGAAAGGGAAAGCTGCACAAAAAGGGTGATAAGGGTAAGAAGCAGGCGTCTGACAAAGAAGATAGCAAGAAAGGTCAAAACAAGAAGGGAAAGGAATCTGGTTCTTCGAAAGGGTCAAGGAAGCGTAAGGCTTCCCAAAATTTTGCTGTCACTGCCCAAGTTAACCAGGCAGCTCCCAACCAACCCGCATAGCCTCCAGCGAAGAAGCGTTATGCAGGGAATGCACCTTTGTGAAATAGATGTAACAGTCACCATCAGCCGCAACTTCCATGCCGTTTCTGTACTAACTGTGGGAAGTCAGGTCATCTTGCTGATGTTTGTCGTTTTGCTCAGAATTAGGCAGTTCAGAACCCGACTCAAAGAGTTGCTCAGCCTCCTGCTGAGCAACAAGGTCAAGCTGCATGACCACGCTACCCACCAGGTTCTTGTTACAACTGTGGGGATCTGACCCACTACCGTAATCAATGTCCAAGATTGGTGAATGCTAATCCAAATCAGAATCAGGCTCAGGCTCGAGGGCGAGTTTTCAACATGAATGCACAAGAGGCACAAGCAGACAATGAAGTGGTGAACGGTACGTTCTTTATTAATAATCAGCCTGCATCTGTTCTTTTTGATTCAGGTGCCGATAAGAGTTTTGTGTCATTATCTTTTGAGCCATTGCTTCGCGTGTCTAGAACGAAACTAGGTAAGCCTTTGACAGTAGAAGTTGCTAGTGGTGAACCCATTGTACTTGATTCTGTTCTTCGCAACTGCCAGATGAACCTTAACGACCGTCGTTTTCCTATTGACCTCACGCCTATGCGACTTGGAAGCTTCGACGTTATTGTGGGTATGGATTGGTTAGCCAAGATCGCGCAGAGGTAGTTTGTTTTGAGAAGATTGTTCGTGTGCCACTTTCGACAGGCGAGATCCTACAGGTGCATGGTGAGAAACCTGCCGGTGGTCTCAAACTCATGTCTTGTTTTAAAGCTCGGAAGTATCTACGAATGAATTATGTGGCCTTTTTGGCACATGTTGTAGCAGATAAGGGCAAAGGTAAGTCTATTCAAGATATCCCTATTGTTCGGGATTATCCTGAAGTTTTCCCTGAAGATTTACCTGGTCTACCCCCAGCACGCCAAGTCGAGTTCCGTATTGATCTCGTACCTGGAGCAAATCCTATTGCCAGATCTCCATATCGTCTTGCACCGTCTGAGATGCAAGAGTTGGCTAAGCAGCTTCAGGAACTCTCTGACAAAGGTTTTATCCATCCTAGCTTTTCACCTTGGGGTGCTCCCGTTCTTTTTGTCAAGAAGAAGGATGGATCTTTTAGGATGTGTATCGATTATCGTGAGCTTAACAAGCTTACCATCAAGAATCGATATCCCCTACCTCGCATCGATGATCTCTTTGATCAGTTACAAGGTGCTTCTTATTTTTCGAAGATTGATCTGCGTTCTGGGTATCATCAACTTCGTGTGCATGAAGAAGACATTCCCAAGACAGCGTTCCGCACTCGTTATGGGCATTATGAGTTCACAGTCATGCCATTCGGTTTGACTAATGCTCCTGCTGTTTTCATAGACTTAATGAATAGGGCCTGCAAGCCTTATTTGGATCAGTTTGTCATTGTTTTTATTGATGACATCTTGATATACTCTAAGACGCGAGCTGATCACGAGCAACATCTTCGTCTTACTCTGGAACTCCTAAAGAAAGAGAAACTTTTCGCCAAATTCTCCAAGTGTGAATTATGGCTTAAAGAAGTTCAATTCTTAGGACATATTGTCAACGAACAAGGTATTCATGTAGATCCCTCCAAGATCAGTGCGATCAAGGATTGGGATACGCCTACTACTCCTACTGAAGTTCGTTCTTTTCTAGGTCTTGCGGGTTATTACCGCCGTTTCATTGAAAATTTCTCAAAGATTGCAGTTCCTCTAACTGCTCTAACTCAGAAGAACAAGCCCTTTGATTGGGGATTCAAACAAGAGGAAGCTTTTCAAAACTTGAAGCAGAAGCTTTGCGACACGCCTGTTCTGACTTTGCCTGAGGGCAATGATGATTTCGTCGTTTATTGCGATGCATCTAAATTGGGTCTTGGCTGCGTTCTGATGCAAAGGAACAAAGTCATAGCATATGCATCGAGGCAGTTAAAGATACATGAGAAGAACTACACCACTCATGATCTTGAGTTGGGTGCAGTTGTCTTCGCTCTTAAGATCTGGAGACACTATTTGTACGGTACAAAATGTGTGGTTTTGACGGACCACAAAAGTCTTCAGCATATCTTCAATCAGAAAGAACTCAACATGAGGCAACGACGTTGGGTTGAGCTTCTAAACGACTATGACTGCGAAATTCGCTACCATCCTGGTAAGGCGAATGTCGTAGCCGATGCATTGAGTCGTAAGGAACGTACTAAGCTTCATTGTGTTGGTGTTCAATCTGATATTCAAGCTCGATCCGATATCCAAGCCCGTATTTCTCAGGCTCAACACACTTGTGTTTCACAAGGTTTGATGGATAAAGAATTTCCCTATCACATAACCCCTAGTCTGGAACTGAAGGACAATGGATCGTATTACTTCATGGACCGTTTGTGGGTCCCAAGCCAAGATGATCTTCGCACCTTGCTTATGGATGAAGCCCATAAGTCTCGTTATTCTATTCATCCTGGCTCAGATAAGATGTATAAGGATCTTCGTATTCAGTATTGGTGGCCTGGTATGAAGAAAGACATTGCCTTATATGTATCAAAATGCCTTACTTGTCTTAAGGTTAAGGCTAAACATCAGCGTCCTTCTGGTTTATTGGTGCAACCAAAGATCCCAGTTTGGAAATGGGAAAACATTACTATGGATCTTATTACCAAACTTCCGCGCACAAAGAAAGGTCATGATGCCATCTGGGTAGTTGTTGATCGTCTTACTAAGTCAGCGCATTTCTTGCCAATCCGTGAGGATTTTTCTGCTGACAAACTTGCTAAAATCTATTTGGATGAAATTGTAGCTCGACATGGTGTTCCTTTGAACATCATTTCTGACAGAGATGCTCGTTTCACTTCTCATTTTTGGATAACCATGCAATCTGCTATGGGGACCCAACTTAATCTGAGCACAACTTATCATCCGCAAACGGATGGTCAATCTTAAAGAACAATCCAGACTCTGGAGGACATGCTTAGAGCTTGTGTGATCGATTTTGGTGGTAGTTGGGATTCACATCTTCCGTTAATTGAATTCTCCTACAACAACAGTTATCACTCCAGCATCAACATGGCTCCTTTCGAGGCTCTCTATGGTCTAAAATGTCGTTCACCAGTCTGCTGGAATGAGATCGGCGAGGCTCAGCTTACTGGACCTGCCCTCATTTTAGAGACAACTGATAAGGTTAAGAAAGTTCGTGATAACCTTCAGACAGCTAGAAGCTGTCAAAAGAGTTACGCGGACCAAGGACGCAAGCCCATGGAATTTCAAGTCGGTGATCGAGTATTACTTAAGGTCTCACCTTGGAAAGGTGTGATCAGATTTGGAAAGAAAGGAAAACTTGCACCTAGATACGTTGGACCATTCAAGATCGTCGAAAGAATCGGTAAGGTAACCTACAGACTTGAGTTACCTCCTGAACTTGGAAATGTTCATCCAACCTTTCACATGTCCAATCTCAAGAAGTGTTTAGCTAATGAGAACCACCACATACCACTTGACGAAATTCGTGTTGATAAAACACTGAAATTTGTTGAGAAGCCAGTGGAAATCATGGAACGTGAAGTCAAGTGGCTCAAACGCAAGCGCATTCCATTGGTCAAAGTTCGATGGGAATCTAAACGTGGACCTGAGTTTACTTGGGAACGCGAAGATCAGATGAAGGCGAAGTATCCACATCTATTCCCACGAGTTTCCTCTAAATAAATTTCGGGACGAAATTTCCACAGGTAGGGGAGACTGTAACATCTGTGCTTGTAATCATTGTGAACAGTTCAGTTATTAATAAAACAAAGTTATTTGATCCCAATGTTTCTTTGTTTATGTTTGACATTTTTCATGTTTTGACTTTTGTTCATTTTCAAACTCTATATCGCTTTCTGGAGAGTTATACGCAAACTGGTGCGTAAACGTAATCAGTTTAATGCGACAAATACTCCGGAACATCAACATATACTTAACATACCTTAAATAACCTTTACATAACTTAGAAATAAGTTTTGAAGGCTTTGGTATGGCAAAAACAAGTTAATCCGCCTACAGGGACTAAATTTGACAAACTGCGAAAGTATGACGATTCGTACTAGAACAGACATTCCGGAACATGACCATAAGTTAAACATACCATAAATATCCTTTACATAGCTTAGAAATAGGCTTTGAGGGGTTCGGTGTGCTGAAATAAACTTTTGGGTCATTCAGGGACTAAAAGCGTCAAAAAGTGCACAAGTTTGCACTTTCGCGCATAACTTACATTCTGAATACATCCGGACATCCAAAAAGTTATGTAAGCATTAAAATATTATGCTTTAGTGATTGGCTTGTCAAAAATCCATTCGTCGCGCAATTTGGACCGTTTTTGCGTCCGTTACGACTTCCGTCGTAATTAACCGAAGAACGCAATCGTACGGCCAAACGAACCGACATCCATGATGTTTTCAAGCATATTTCATGTTCCCTATGTCTTAACATCATTGTGGACCTTGAAATTGGGTTTGACGGGTGTTAGAAGTGCCGTTACGCAACGAAACAAGGTGCAGCGACCAAAACTGTCATTTCAGCAAAGATGATGGCTTACGGACCGTAAACCATCACCCTTACGGTCCGTAAGGACCTCCCAGGACTTCAGAATCTTCTAACAGCCTGGTTCCAGCTGTTGCACACTCAAAAACCCAATACCACATGTTGATTACTGATAATGGGGGGCCAAATTGAAGCATCCATAACATTCCAACACATGTATAGATGAGATCAAAGCACGGTATTCGAGGAACGATCCTAACGGTGGTCCAAATCCTATAAATACCCTTTCAATTCACAAATCAAAACCCACTTAATTTCTGAAAACTTCTCTAAGTTGAGGTGTAAAAACGCTTCATACCTGAGAAATATTTGGAAATCAAAGCTTTCGGGGACCCTTTGTAAGTGTTCCTTCATTCTTTTATTCTTTTAGCGTTAAAGTCAAACTTTGTTTGACTTTCTGCATTGACTAGTTTATGGTCAATGAGAAGTTCGTTTGAACTTCATAACGTGAGCGTAATCACGATGGTTATAGTCCCTAGTGACTATGCCTACTGATTACCACGTTATCTAGGCTTAGTGACGAGTCGTAGTTTCGGCCAAAATGCGTATTCTTGCGTATTTTGTAACCAAACTACTCTTAGGTATCAAAACCGTTTGTTATGATACCAAACCTGTTGTCTAAACTTAGGTAAGCATGTTTTAACATGCTTAGCTCGTCACTTTTAGTTTTGTGCTTGTCTAGGGTCGTAAGGGTAAGCGATCTAAACAATCGCTTATACTTTCGAGCCCGACCCGTTTGGTCGATCATTAGGATCCGACCAAACACATTAGGTGACCATAGTTATATAGGGAATAACCTTCCGAGGTTATACCTTATGGTCACGACGTTTAGTTAGTTGTATGATAGGTAGTTTATATGCCTTAGGTAAATTACCAAAATGCCCTTTGAACGCCAAAATTCATTTTGAACATATGTAACATAACTTTTGACATCTAAACTGATTTGGCAACAATATTAGACATGTTAAGTCATATTCTACTTGTCATAGGACTAGTTAGGCGGTCCGAACGCGTTTCACGCGAACGACGCGTTAAAGTAGCATAAGCTACCTAAACGGGTCGTAATGGGTCGTAAGCAATTAGGTTAGGTTTCATTTTTGTATGTAGGCTTTGTTAAACCATATTACATAAGTTCCCACGCTTATTTGGTTTACAAACCCTCATGCTACCCGATCCTCCAAATAGGTCCGTTTATTAACATAGTTACCTATATTTGGTGCCGTTTGATTTCCATGATCTCTAGCATTATTTGGTTGTTACTCAAGGACTACTAAGCAATCTCAAGTGAGTACATAGACCCCTCCTTTACTGTTTTCCAAAACATTTTGGGGTGAAACACATGTGCCTACTTGTTACTTTCATGCTTTCCATGTTTTCACATCATATACTTGCTATGTTCATTAGTACATTTATAGTACATTGTTTTACAGTACATTTCATGCTATGTATGTCCATTGTGTGCATACTTAGTACATTGTTTTACATTACATTTCACGCTATGTATGTTCATTTGATTACATACTTAGTGCATTGTTTTCACATGCTTACATTTTGATATGACATTTGGTTTGTTTAAATGGGACAAAAATACATTCATTAACATTAGCTACGCCATTCGTTAGTAGGTAGTGGTACCATAGGAATTGACAACTCCCGTTCCTGACATCCTAGGTATGTTTGGATGGAAGGAATGACCGAATTCGATAGACATAACACAGATAAACCTTTAATTTGTTTAAAGGTCTATCACCATAGTCACAAGGCTTGAATGTATGCATTTTTACAATATCGCATAAATGTTTGTATTCAGTATAGCATGCATTTCCACAAAACATAACGTTGATTTAAACCACGTTTTACTTCAATACATTGCTTTGTGCATTTTTACCTATGGTTTAGTTGATACATATTTCACTTGCCATACATGACATTTTGGTTACACATTACATAATTGACATTTGACATAGACATTTTGGCATTGATATACACATTTAGTGATTTACATTAGACATAGACATTTTGATATGGTTTACACAATAACACTTGACAATTGATTTATACATGAACAATTTACAATGATGGTTGGTTTGGGTAAGTGATTTGAGTAATGAGGCGCGTGTAATATGATACAAGCATGGTGGATACGCCGCTGGTACTTCCTATATATAAGTGCTTGTATGATATTACATGTCGTGGCGTTACTTAAATCATTTCAATATTTGACATATTACATTTTACATAAACAACTTATTTTTCACAAGACATTCTCTTACAAAACAGTTTATTTTATCCAACTCATTTTACTCGGTTATTTTATTAACCATACACCATTCTTTTATATAGTCTGATTTCTTATCGAGTTTTCATACGATTTATAAAAGAAATCACTTAACAAGATTCATGGCTACTTTTATTAAACCTATCTTTTAAAACCCAAGTCATGAATCCTATTTTTCACTAAACCTATGTATCTCACAGGCATTTTTATGCTGACGTACCTATTTTCACATGTGTTTTCAGGAGCTGTCGCTTAGGATGATGATCGTGACATTAGGGCGGACCTGTGCCTTAGAGACATAAAACGAAGATAGACTTAGTTTAATTTTGTTATGTACTCTTGGTTTCATGTTTAAAGACAATGTAACTCGCTTGTTGATAAATAAAATATAACTTTGTATGCCATGGTTGTGAAACAATAATTCTGTTACAACACTCCCGGACGTTTCCACCACGTGTTTCTCGTTTTACGTGGTCGGGGTGTGACAACCCAAAACACCAAAATTGAACTAGAAACATTGTTTTAACATCATGAAGCTAGTTATCACCCATAAACATCATATTGCATCTTAAAACACCTAAGCACATTAAACCCCTAAATTTAACACTTAAGATGTAACTAGATTATGTAACTTAGAATTGAAACCTAACTAAGACCCCCCATTAGTGAACGGTCACAAGGTGGGCCCACATCCCACATTTATTTAGAATATTAAATTGGATATGTTGTGATGATATTAAGTACATAATCCTTGGTGTAAAACAATGTTGGAAGTAAGTCCTTATTAACCCCTAAACACTAACACTTATCATTCTTACACTTCCAAAGTCACAAACTCCTCTTCTTGTTCTTACAAACTCACGGCCCCAAACCCCTCTCCATTATCATCATTTTTCAATCCATTTTTATACATTCTAAGCTTATACAAAGGTGATTCAAGCACACTTAAGGAGGTTGCAAGCATAGGAAGTTGAAGGACCTTCTTGGAGAGCTATTAACCACTTCATTTCTTCATCATTTTGCTTCTTCTTCTTCCCTAGCCTTAGAGCTAGTAGTAAGCTTCTTTGATCTTGATTTTACAATTGATTTTAGTAGTTAAAGTATGAAGTAATATGATAATCTAAAGAATCTCATCAAAACAAGAACATGAACATAAAACTTGAAATCATGAAAATCTAAGTTGTTTAAGTGTATGTAGTGAACTTGTTTGTTGTTTACTTGTATGTATGGTGTAGATCACCACATAAAGATTGCTAGATGATGATTTAAAACATAATCTAGCAAGAATGAGGATGATTCTTGAAAAATCCATGTTGATCATCCTTTATGTTAAGTATGAACTTGAAGATGGATTTGATTTTGTGTAGGATGATTATTCCTACAAGATGCAAGTCTTGAAAATATAAGATTTCAAAGATAAAAGTTTCAAGAAACTAAAGATTTCATCAAGATTCAACATGATTTGGTTTTAAAGAAAGTTAACCATGTTTTATGTGTTAAAATGAAACTAGTAAAGTCTACGAAACATGAGGGATTCAAGAAGATTAATTTTTGTAAAAATATGTTACAAGTTGTAAAGGATGAAAATTTATAAGAATGAGTTTGATGAAATAAAAACCATGTTTTAAGTGTTAGATAAACATGTTAAACAACATGTTAAAATACTACAAGGTTTTGTAAAACTTCAAGTTCATATCATCTTATAAAAGTGCATGATTATGGCTATGGTAAGTTGTATGAAAATTGTTGATGATTAATGATGAACTTTTGAAAATAAAATGATATGTTAATAAGCATGAAAACCTCCATTTTCAAAGAAAACTATGGCAACATTTTTGTAAAAATTAAACACTTAGAAAAAATATTTTTAAACAAGTGTTTACAAGTAATTTTGATCGTGGTTTTAATGAAAAGATTTGCCATAATTTTTGTTATAAAAATTACAAGTATTGGGGGTTGATTTATAATAATTAAAAATGACTATGTATATATTTAGGAAATATATATTTAGAAGTCACAAAATTATGTGCTACATGTATATTGTTTGTATTAGTTATACTAAAAACTAGGAACTTTGAAAATAATATATCACATCAAAATACTAAAAATTATAATAGGAAATATTACCAAAATCACATGAAAATAAATATATATCTTATACCCAAATATCGGACAAATCGAACAACGAACATTTGGACTATATATATATATATATCAGAAATAAATTCGTGACTTGACAAACGTGATAAACGGTATTTTTGGAATCAAAGAAACGGAAAAATATGAATTTGTACAACTATTATAAAATATATCATATTTTGTTAAAGTAGAAAATATATTATTTTTGAATTGAAGAAAATATATATTTTCAAGAACAACCTAAAAATATATTATTTTGGTGAAAACTAAAAATATATATTTTGCTAAGTTTAATCTTAAAAATATATTGTTTTTAAGGTATACTTGGAAGTATACATATTTTTGCTAAATAAAAATTTATAGATATTTTTCTATAAAAACTCTCTTAAAAATATATATATTTTAAGAATAAAAAGTTGATGAATTTTAATTGTACAAAAATAATATTCCGGAAAATTCTACATAAATTAAGTAAAGAATACTTGATAAATACAAGAGAATACGTATTCCTGTACGTATAAGTACATATCGGAATACACTATCAATACTTGGCAAAATACGCAAATACAAGTATACCTATACTTGGAAAATATATATGTGAGAAATACATGATAAATCAAGTTAAAAATATATTATTTTTAACGATATTCCAAATAATTGAATGGAAAATAATTTAATTTAAAATATCCTTATTTTAACTCATAATTATATAATTGGGAATTATTTAATGTACATAAATCGTATAACTCAAAGTATATTAAATTCCAAAATAAGTCTTAATAAATAAGGCTAAGAGTCGTTACACGACCTAAACGTCTAATAAAACATGGTACGTGTGTAGGTAGTGATACGACCCGGAAAGCGAAACTTTGAGTATACGAGGCAGCTACGCAAACCAGTGAGTTCATGTCCCGCTTTTCTCTTAACTGTTTTCGGATTTATAAAATTCGGGGGTGAAATATATGTCAACATGGGTATGATTTAGCTATGATATGAACAATTAGATCATGTGAGCATAGGTTGAAACTAAAGGACCATTAATAATTTTAAGGACCACGGAACAAAGGTTAGATCTAATGGGTACGACCGAGCCCCACTCACGGTCTTAGAGTGTTGTTGTGTTCCAGTCGAGGTGATTTGACACAGTCGAGGTGATTCGACACTAATAATCGTCTATTCGGGTTGAGTACTTCCTATGTCGTCACATATATTAATGTCCTTGCAAAACATTAACTGATCTGTTCATAGACACTTTACATACCTGTTTTCAAAGGAATCTCTCAAATGTTTACAAGTTTATTGGAACTCATACAAAATGCATGAACTCGCTTAACTTTTGTTGATGTTTTTCAAAATTACATGTATTTCAGGAAACAAGATGGATCTTGGGCGCTGGTGTTGTTTTCAAGAAGTGATTTAACAGATTAGATGTCATCCACTTTTGAAGGGTTTGATTTGTATATCTTATCCGAGATAATATATATGAAGCAAAGCCTTGGTTTACTAGCTTTTGTTAAAAAGTCCATGTATGGAACTAAATCTCTTTTGGGATGTTTTGTAATTTAACTTGAAGATATGTTGGTTGAAACTAAAAAAAACTTTTGTTTGTAATATTTTTAAAACTTATGAATGGATGAACATCATTTTAATCATACAGTTGTTTATTATAATCGAATGCAATGAAAAGTGATCAAGTCACACGTATACGCTTCCGCAAAAGTCAGGGTGTGATAGGTTGGTATTAGAGCTTCGATTGTAGTGAACTAGGATTCCTTCTCGAGTCTAGACTACAATCACTAGGATTCTTTCACGAAATCATTTTTACAAGAAGGTTTTTCATTGCATTTACGAAAGCACCAAGATCCATGAATCAAACATTTTTCAAAGGAAAGACAAAGCAAGGACATTAGAAGGGAGGAGAATACCCCAATTAATGTGCCAATTGAGGTATAGTCTATATGGGATAGACTTGCCAAAGATGAAATGACCCACGAAAGGACAAACGAGAGTTATATATGACATGTTGTATTTATTTGCCTATATATACTAAGTGACATTATTATTCATTAATATACATGCATATATGTGTACGGAATAATTATTGACGGGAACGAGATACCTTCGACTTCGAATTCTATTATTGTTCTTGACTCGCACAATGATGTTATCGGCCTCGCGTACACTGCGGAGCTTATGGCTGATGCGATTACCAAACGAGACCCTGAGCTTAAATTCCATAGAAGATGGTTGTTCTTCCCCCTCGAATGCGAAGGTGCCTGACTGCGGCAGTGACGACGAGGCGGAGGCGGTAACTTTGGACAACAACCTTATCAGTGGGATGAGGTCCCTGTGGATTTTAGGAAACAAGATTGATGACCCTTTTGTCCAGACAAGGAAGATGAGGCACTCATCTTGAAGGTGCCCCTCCAACTACTACGGCTAGGAACTATCTTTATTCCTATTCTGTCTAAGCATTGTACCATTTCGCGCATAACGACAATGAATATTAGCGCGTGGACCACCATAAAGGTCCTTTCTATGTTGAAGGTATGAAGGGAGTAGTGTTCCCCCTCTGGTTGATCGTCTACTTTGAATGAGAGGAAATTAGGGTGACCATGCAAGACAATTTATTATTATGGGGGCCCACTTAATAACGACTTGTAGTGTCACACCCCTTTCTAAGGCGGAAGCACGATGTGTGATCATGAAAGGTTTTCATTGCATACGATTGGTAAACATACTACATGCTCATAAAAATAACTTCAAATACCAAACATTACATTACTGAAAACATAGATCAAGTGTTTACATCACGAGACAACACATTGTCTGAAAGTTTACAACTTTATTTAAGGTTAAACATAAACAACATCCAGGAGCATGAGTAAGACCGCACGCACATCCACTTTAGTTACCTGAAATACATGTGAGATTTTGGAAAACGTCAACATAATGTTGGTGTGAATTCATGCAGTTCTTGTATTGAACGTTTGTATACTTTGTATGAAAAACATGGTATGTATCTTGTATAAATCAAGTATTCTTGTATAAATCAAATATTCTTGTATAAATCAAGTATTCTTGTATAAGTCAAGTATTCATGTATGTATCATGTGTTAATGGGTTGCAAGGCCATTAACATGTGACACGACATAGGAAGCAACCAAACCATAGGCATTTTTCTAGTTGTCGATTCACGACGGAGACACAAAAGCACTACTCGGTATTAGTTTTCACCAAGAGTGTGGCTGCCCGAAAACCCATTAGATCTAACCTTTTGTTCTGCGGTCTTAGTATGTACACGGTTAATGGTGCTTATGGTACCCTATTCGTGACACGATTTCTCGTATCATTTCTTGTATCATTTCTCAAAACGCATCATACTTGGTACTAGTTATCACCAAGAGTGCTTCTTGTTTTTGTATCCATCATACCATTTATAAACATTTGTAACATGTATTTCACCCCCGAAGTTATAAAACTGAAAATAGTTAAAAGAAAAGGGGGAGCATGAACTCACAACTTTGCGTTCCTTGCGCTGTAAACTTCACCGGTTTTTGCTTATCTAGCGTCGTGACCTAAACGTGTTTTATTAACGTTAGTCACTAGACTTGTATCGCACAAGTACAAGTCACTATCTTTTGTATATGTTTTCTTGTGTTAAAAATAATTTATATTTTTAACTATGTATCTTACTTATATTATTTTTTTTTCAAAAATAAATATAAGTATCTTGTATTTTTCACCCGAATTATGTATTTTGTCCAAACTTCATTTCATGTTCATAACTTGTCCAAGTTATTTATTCTATCAAGTAATATATTTTCATAAATATATTTTCTTGTATTTGTCTAAGCACGTTGTATGTGTATTCTTGTATTTTTACTTCTTATGAGTATTTAGTGTATTTTCAAGTCCTAATACACTATTACATGTAATACATACTATATACACTTAGCACAAAAATTTGGTGATCAATAAATATATATATTTTCCTCAAAAATATACATACTTAATATCAATTTTAATCTTGAAGAAATCATCATTTCTTAACACAAAAATTAGGGAAACCTTGGTAAATGTTTTTAGATACATTTTTAGGGAATAAGTTTCTCAAAACTTATATTTTTCTAAGTGTCAAAATTTATAAAAATTTTGACATAGTTTCCCCTAAAAATGGAGGTTTCCCACGTTTTCAAAACATGTGTTTATTTTCTTTTAAATCATCAACAACATCAACAATCACACTCTAAACAATATTACACTTACCAAGTGCAAAAACTATTCCATTTATAATACAACATGAACTTGATATTTTGCAAAAACGCGTAGTAACTTGGTAAGGCGTTTAGTAGCCTTAGTTACCTCCCACAATATATTTACTTCCGTTAAAATCTCATTTTCGGAATTTCTAGATGTTCACAACTTGTGAACACATTTTACAAAAATATTTATTTACAACATATCCTTGTTTACTAGCATCCTTACACTTATTTTATTTCCAAAAATAGTGTATGTAAGAATCATGATCTTTCAAAATCCGTCTTTTGAACTTGGTTTATTTAGAAAAGTCATTTGTAAATCTCGGATCTACATGATCACCAACGCACTTTGTTTACTTATTTTTCAAGAAACCATCTTTATTTATCAAGTTCATATTTTTATTAGAAGATGATTATTTCATAAGAGCACATAATCATCTCTAACTTGTTAAACCATGTTTTTAATCATACTCTAACAAGTTCCATATGATGATCAATCATCATATTACTAGTAATCATCAAGCAAACATCATACATTGACTAAACAACATCATATCAACCATATATCATCATGTTTCATCTTATGTAAAGCTTTATGTTCAAGATTTATGTTTATCTTCTTTTAGTGTTCATATGATTTCATCATAATATAATCTTTAACCACTAAAAACATGAAGTAAACAAGAGTTTAAAGAAGTCTTACAACTAGCTTATAGCTAGGGAAGAAACAAGATGAAGATTGGGTGGTTAATAGCAAACGAGTGAGGTCCTTCAAGTTCCGAGAACACCGAGCTTCGTTGAACACCTTGAAGTACACTTGGAATGGATGAAGGGAAACCGAAAATTGATGTGGTGTAAGGGGGTGTTTCGGCCGAGCTTACGGAGAGGAGAGAAGAGTGAGTTGTGTTGGTGATATGTTGAAGATGAAGCTCTAGTGTATTCTTATAACCACAAGTTCTAATATCCAATGGTTCATGTATCATTAGAAGTACAAGCATAATCACTCAAAATCCAAGGAGAAGATATGGAAGATTTAGGAGATTTATAAAAATCTTATGGTGGGGCCTTGCTTGGTCCGAAAATCAGCAAAGGGGGGGGGGGGGTTTAGTGTAATATTTGATGGTAAGTAGGTGATTTAGTGGAAGGTTAAAGTGTTAAGTCTAGTGTTTTAGTGTATCATGCATTATGTAGTAAGTTAAAGTGTTCGGGAACCAATACTAGCTCAGAAAAATAAAAACAATGCTTCTAACAATATTTTTGTGTTCCGGGTAATGTCCGGTTGTCCGGTTAGATACCGTTCCATTAAAGTGCTAAGTTATACCGTATAGTGTCCCTTATGTAACTTTTTGTGACACTTTTAATTCCCGACACTTAGGAAAGCATACAGGACCATTTAGTCATGTTTTTGCATGGTAATATCTCGTTATATTGCTGAATTTTGCTGAATTATATAAAATTCAGTTTTTAAAGTGCATTTCGGGTGCTTTTTAGTGCGTATTTTAGCTTCCGGAAAGTCTATATATAAACCCTTGTATGTATTCTTGGGTTTTAATGTATTCTTGTCGTTGGACCTACACCTAGGCTCCAATTCTATTGTCTAACTGCTTTCTGCAGAATTGTTGACACAATGTGTCTTACCGGTGAGTTTACTAGTATTTTTGACGCAACGCTGTTCATTAATGCATAAAGTAATTCTTGTAGTATAAAACATGAATTCACTTGTATAATATGTAATCAGACATTGTTGACATTTAAGCACATAATTGCAGTCATTAAATAATAATTAAAGTGTACGGAAATTACCGGTTTGGTGCCAGTTGTCACAGTCTCCCCCCGTTAAAAGAATTTCGTCCCGAAATTCAGGCTGAGCTGACTCTTGCAGGAGTCTTCTTGAACAGGTGGGGGTACTTTTCTTTAAACTGGTCTTCACGTTCCCATGTGTACTCGGGTCCGTGCTTAGAGTTCCAACGTACTTTAACAAGTTTCACACTGCTCCTCCTGGTCTTGTTGACTTTCCAGTCGGTAACCTCAACGGGTCGTTCTGTAAATCGGAGGGTGTCATCAATATGCACTTCATCCGCAGGGATGATCACGTTTTCTTGTGTTGGACTCTTCTTGAGGTTGGATACATGGAACATATCATGTACTCCATTAAGTTCTTCCGGTAATTCCAACTTGTATGCCACGGTACCAATTCTTTCCAAAATCTTGAATGGTCCGATGTATCATAGATTCAGCTTTCCACGTTTTCCGAATCTTATTACGCCCTTCCAAGCTGAGACCTTTAGCAAAACTTTGTCTCCCACCTCGAATTCTAATGGTTTCCGTCTTCTATCAGCGTAGCTCTTTTGTCGATCTCGAGCCGCCTTAATGCGCTCTCGGATCTGCATGATCTTGTCGGTTGTCTCTTGTACAAGTTTAGGACCAACCATACGTCTGTCTCCTGCGTCTGCCCAACATAAGGGCGATCGACACTTGCGGCCATATATAGCTTCGAACGGTGCGGCTTTTATGCTCGTATGATAACTGTTATTGTAGGAAAACTCAACTAAAGGTAGATGAGTATCCCAGCTGCCGCCTAGGTCCATAACACTTGCGCGAAGCATATCTTCTAATGTTTGTATGGTTCGTTCGCTCTTGCCGTCTGTTTGCGGATGGAAGGCCGTGCTTCGATCTAGTTGAGATCCAAAGGCTTCCTGAAAGGATTGCCAGATCCTCGAGACAAAACGTCCATCTCTGTCTGAAATAATTGAGATTGGCACTCCATGACGTGCCACGATTTCCTTCAAGTATAACTCCGCATGCTTTCCCATGCTATCCTTCTCTCGGATTGGTAGGAAATGCGCAGATTTCTTCAATCGATCAATTATCACCCATATCATATCGTGCCCTCTAGGGGTCCTTGGTAATTTCGTTATGAAGTCCATCGAGATTTGCTCCCACTTCCACATGGGTATCTCTGGTTGTTGTAGTAGGCCAGACGGTTTCTGATATTCAGCCTTAACCTTAGCACATGTTAGGCATTTTCCAACATAAACAGCAACATCGCTCTTGAGTCTCGGCCACCAATAGTATTCTTTTAAGTCTTGATACATCTTGTCCGATCTTGGATGGATCGAGTATCTCGATTTATGTGCTTCATCAAGGATGACTTCTCGAATACCGCCATAGAGCGGAACCCAAATACGCTTCTCAAAGTATAAGGCTCCCTCTTCATTTGGCACCATATATTTCAACATACCCCGGAGGTATTCAACTTTACGGTTTTCCATCTTAAGGGCTTCTTGTTGCGCGTCCCGAATGCGTGCTGTGATGTTCGTTTGAATAGTCAGTTTCAATGCTCGAACCCTTAGGGTCTTAACCCTTTCTTTTTGACTTAGTGCGTCTGCTATAATGTTTGCCTTTCCAGGATGGTACTTAATCTCATAGTCATAATCGTTCAGTAACTCAACCCATCGTCGCTGACGCATGTTTAATTCTTTCTGATCAAATATGTGTTGTAAGCTTTTGTGATCTGTGAAGATTGTACATCGAGTACCATATAAATAATGTTGCCAGATCTTCAAGGAGAATACCATCGCACCCAGTTCCAAGTCATGCGTGGTGTAATTTCTTTCATGCACTTTCAATTGTCTTGAAGCGTAGGCGATGACTTTTTGGCGTTGCATGAGCACGCAACCCAACCCTTGACGCGAAGCGTCGCAGTATACCACGAAGTCTTCAGTGCCTTCGGGTAAGGATAGTATCGGTGCATCGCATAGCTTATTTTTAAGTAGCTGGAAGGCTTCTTCCTGCTTGTCACCCCAGTCGTACTTCTTATCTTTCTATGTAAGGGTCGTTAGCGGTTGAGCTATCTTGGAGAAATTCTCAATAAACCATCGATAATAGCCCGCTAAGCCCAAAAATTGTCGAACTTCAGTTGGGGTTTTGGGGGCTTCCCAATTCTTTATTGCTTCTATCTTGGATGGGTCTACATAAATGCCCTTCTCATTCACAACGTGACCAAGAAATTGTACTTCGCGAATCCAGAATTCGCACTTTGAGAACCTCGCATAAAGTTTCTCTTTCTTCAGTAGTTCCAAAATGGTTCTGAGGTGTTGCTTATGCTCTTCTTTTGTTTGAGAATAAATCAGGATATCATCGATAAATACAATCACGAATTTATCGAGATATGGTTTGCATACGCGGTTCATCAGATCCATAAATACCGCTGGCGCGTTCGTCAGTCCGAATGGCATCACAAGGAACTCGTAATGCCCATAGCGTGTTCTGAATTCAGTCTTTGGTACGCTTTCCTCTTGGATTCTCAATTGATGGTATCCAGATCGAAGGTCAATCTTGGAATAGTAGCTCGATCCTTGCAATTGATCAAATAAGTCATCAATCCTCGGTAGTGGATAACGATTCTTGATTGTGAGCTTGTTCAGTTCTCTGTAATCGATACACATCCGCAGTGTTCCATCCTTCTTCTTTACGAACAATACTGGAGCTCCCCAAGGTGAGAAGCTTGGCCTTATGAATCTTGTATCCAACAACTCCTGGAGTTGTGTAGATAATTCTTGTATTTCGGATGGTGTAAGACGATAGGGTGCCTTGGCTACAGGAGCGGCTCCTGGAACCAAGTCTATACGGAATTCGACTTGTCGTTGCGGAGGTAGCCCTGGCAGATCTTCGGGAAAAACATCAGGGAATTCCTTCACCACAGGAATGTCTTTGAGTTTTGGCTCCTCAGCCTTCTTGTCTACTACGTGTGCTAGGAAAGCAACACATCCTTTCCTTAAGCACTTCTGTGCCTTCATACAACTGATGATCCGTAGAGGCGCGTCTCGTTTTTCTCCATGTACGATGAGTGTTTCATCATTCCCCAGAGGAATGCGAATGATTTTCTCATGGCAAATAACTTCAGCTTTAATCTTGGACAACCAGTCCATTCCGACCACTACGTCGAAGCTACCCAATTGAATAGGTAAGAGGTCGATGCTAAATCTTCGTTCACCAAGTTCTAATGTTCAGCCTCTAACAACTTCACCCGATTCAACAAGTTTGCCATTGGCTAGTTCTATAGAATAAGGAATATCTAATCTACTAGATTCTATTCCAAGCATACGTTTAAATTCCACAAACATGAAACTATAATCGGCACCAGTGCCGAATAGTATGGATGCAAAGTGATTGTTAATGAGAAACGTACCGGTGACCACATTATGGTCCTCGCGTGCGTTCCTTGCTCCAATCACAAATGCTCGTGCCTGAGCATTGTTTCCTTTTGGGCAATCTTTCATGAAATGGTCTTTTCTTCTACAACTGAAGCATCCTTGGTTCTGCCCCTTTCCGTTACCATTGCCACTCCCATTTCCACCGTTTCTATTACCGGCACCGTTGCGGTTTCCATTCCCGTTCCTGTTTCCTTTACCCCAACAGTCTTCAGTATGGTGACCCAGTTTTCCACACTTGTCCCATTTTGGAATGCGACAAACCCCTTCGTGATGACGCTTGCAATTACTGCAAATGGGCAGAGTGCCCAGGTACCTTTTGGCAGGAGCGTCATTCATGGTTGCAAGAGTTTTCGCCTCCTGAGGCGGGTTGGGGCAAGCTTCTTGTTGTTGAAACCCTTGTTGTTACGAGTTGCTTGATTCAGATTCGAATGCTTCCTTTTCTTGTCACCAGACGACTCAGCATGCGTCTCGGTCTTTTCGGTTGGGTTCAGTGATAACTTCTTCATGCGAACAACATCTTCAGTAAGGCTGACAGCCAGAGTTACAGCCTCAGTGATCGTTTGAGGTTTGGCCGAAGTTACCATGCTGCGAAACTCTGAGGCCAATCCCCAAATGTAGCGTTCAACGTGCTTAAATTCAGGTGTCACCATGTAGGGGATCACCCTCGACAAATCGTGGAACCTTCGAGTATACCCAGCAATGTCAGCACCTTCCATGGATTAGTGCTAGAACTCAGTCTCCAACCTTTGGAGTTCAGCACGAGAGCAGTACTTTTCTCTCATTTTCTCCTTTAGCTCATCCCAAGATATGCCATATGCGGCATCATCACCCAGAGTCTGGACTTGCAAGTTCCACCAAGTCAGTGCTTCATCAACAAACAACCCCGTAGCAAAAGTGACTTGCTGGTCCGCGGTACACTTGCTCATACGGATAGTAGCATCAGTCTTCTCCGTCCAGCGTACAAACACCACTGCACCTCCAGTGCCATCGTAGTTCAGTGGTTTGCAGTCGAGAAACTGCAGCCCTGAGCTGCGTTTCCTCCAGATGAATCTCCATTCCCATTGCGTCTTGCATTGCTTGGTCCTCCACTTTGTTCAGTACGGTTCGCCTCGTACTGGGCGATAGCTGCGGAGATCCTTTCTTCCAGTAAGGCGTTTAGCTCTTCAGCAGTTCTTGGCAGTGGGGGAGGAGGAGGTTGATCATGAGCGTTCACAACTCTCCTTGGTGCCATGTTCTGAAAGAACACAACACAATAGGGTTAGACATTTGTTGATATCGTCATACGAGACAGTAGTAGTATATATATACACAGGCATATACCACATTAGTGACATCAAACAATCCGCCAAGTGTATAAATCAATTCATACAGCAACAAGCATGTATAATTAGATAAACACCTTACTTCACATTGGTGGTTCTTGTCTTTATACCCTAAGTCATTACCCCAAAAGAGTATTTAATAGGTTGGGGAAAAGGTGTTCATGTTTGACCTTTTCTTGCACTGAGGGAATCTATACGTGACAAGACTTGCTGTGGTTTCTGTGCACTGAATTCCATAATTATGTACGCATCCATAATTACGTAACTCCTTGTACAGTCCGCACAGTTCGTTTCATCCTCGTATCTCTTCCTTCACGTAGGCCATTGTTTTCAGACGAAGTCACGTGTACTCGTGGTATTCTACTTCTAGTATGTGTATATATCAATTATCACACATAATTGCATGTAATTCTTAATCACAGACAAGTGCTACTCCAGTGCACCCTAAGTCTCGTAGTGTCTTTTCTTGACTCTTTTGTAAACAGTTTCAGGTAGTGGATGTCGCGGAAAGTTTTATGCAATGAAAACTTTTTGAAAAATTGTTTTCGTGAAAGGATCCTAGAGATTGTAGACTAGACTTGAGAAGGAATCCTGGTTCTCTACAATCGCAGCTCTGATACCAATCTGTCACACCCCTTTCTAAGGCGGAAGCAGGAGGTGTGATCATGAAAGATTTTCATTGCATACGATTGGTAAATGATGCGGGTTGGTGTGTATATGGAATTAAGTATATTTTAAGCCCTTTTTACACGTTAGTCAAGTTTTAAATTTATAAAACACGATATTTTACTAACACCAAACACACATATGGGCAAGTGCACCCATCGTGAGCGTAGTATAGTGTTGGCAAGATACCGAGGTCGTCCAAGGACACAAGAGCTTTTAGTACCGGTTTATCCTCAACGTCTAATCAAATCAAAAGTTTTAGAAAAAGGTTTTAAACAAGAAAAATAAAAACTAACTAAAATGCTGAAAAATAAAAGTAAAAACAGATAAACAAGATGAATCACTTGGCTCCGACTTGTGTTTAATGTAACCTTTGATTATTTCCGCACTTTTGCACTTTTTAAGAGATTATCTTAGTTATTGTAGTAGGCCCCTCTTTTGAAGGTGACGTTACCCTCAACCCAGTAGTTTGAGTCAGCAAGGATACAATCCTAAAAGGTCGAATTATTGAAAGATAATTAATTAAGTTATTAATGCATATTATGTTAGGCCCCTCTTTTGAAGGTGACGTTACCCTCGGGTAAGTAGTCTGAGTCAGCAGGGATACAGTCCTAAGTAGCCGGGTTAAAGTATTAATAGTAGCTTACATATGAGGGGATCAAAGAGTTTGGACCCCCGCCATCCAATACCGGTGGGTATTGAAGGAGATCCTACTAAATTTGACCCAGGTCCTTGCAGGATCTATACACTGAACAAGGCAAGACTCTTACCAAACCATTCCCTTAACCCCCGACCAGGTAGCCAACATACCTCCATATAGACCGTGGAGATATGAATGGTGAAAATCTTTTATTTTATATAGACAGTAAAATAATGCCAAGACACCACGGACAAACAATAAGGAAGAATCACCTTCAACAAAAGAAACTAGTTGTTAAAGTCATTAATACATAACCAAGTAAAAAGTGCAAAAAGATTAAAAATAAAAAGTATTACACTAGACACTTGTCTTCACCAAGTGATGTAAGAGACTTAGGCAAACATGGCCTTTGATTGTCAAGAACTCTTACGATCAATCTTGGATCCCGAGACGACTCACACACTCTATGATAGACAATGGATGATGGTGGTGGATGATGGTGTTGTGATGGTGGTGGGTGGTGGTGGGTGAAGTGTGAGAGAGGTGGTGTGCCAAGGGATGGTTTGCAAATGAGCCAAGCACCCCTATTTATAGCCTGAATAGCAGCTCGGGCACGGCCCCGTGTCCATCCTCTTCTCTTCCTTCATTAATTGCAGTTTATCTGCATTAGTTGACCACGCCCCCGTGTTCGCTGGGCACGCCCCCGTGTGCAGAAGCATATCTGTACTATTAAGATTTCCTCAGATTCTGCGAATCTTAGAGTTGACCACGGCCCCGTGTCCGCTGGGCACGCCCCCGTGGTGGGTGATAGAAGCTTCTATATCTTTGTCTTTTATGCTGGCACTTGGGCACGCCCCCGTGTTCACTTAGCACGGGGCGTGTTCAGTCTTCTGTCTTCTTGATTTTGCTTGGGAAGATGCTGTCGGGGGGTCGGGCATGCCACGTTTGTTCCTTTTCTTGTATTTATGTTAGATTTAGCTGCCTTTTTGCTTCTTTTGTTAATTTGAGCTCATTTAATCCTGAAAATACAAAAGGAAGACAAAAACACACTTTTTCCAACATTAGTACTAAAAAAGGGTTAGTTTTATGCCACAATTGATGTAATTTATATGTTGCATTTTGTGCACATCAAATACCCCCACACTTGAATCTTTGCTTGTTCTCAAGCAAAACTCTTTATAATGTGGCTTTACACTCCCAAATGGAATGGGTAGAAGAGAAGGTTTTTGGGCTTGTCATAGAGTGTCGGGATTTCCAAGATTCTTTATCAAGTTTTATTTTTATTTATTTACAATCCTATTCGTCATAATTTATTTATTACATAAGATAAATTACTTATTAGGGCATAACATGCCTTTTTAAAATTCCATTTATATACAAGTTCACATACCTCACTGGGGATCACTCAACACTCGGCCGAAGATGTATTTTAGTGAATCACTCGAGAGCAGCATGGAACTTACTCCTACCATAGGCTTGCCAAGCAATCAATCCTCCTCCTTTTTAACTATATACCTTTGTAAATATCAAGAGGACTTTTGGGTGAAGGGTTAGGCTAGGGTTAAAGGTAGGTGGTTGGGTTAATGTGTCACACCCCGACCGCGTAAAACAACAAATCGCGGCGGAAACATCGGGGCGTGTTGCAACAGAATTAATGTTTCATAACCATGGATATCAAAAGTGTTTCGTTTTATTAAACATTGAATAATTACATCGTTTGGAAATCTAAATATACAATTTAAACATAATCTATCATTGTTATTGAGTCACTAAGGCCTTGTCCAGTCCTATGTGAGCATGCATCTTATCAATCGATATCATTCAACAATACCTGAAACATATGTGAAAATGAGGTCAGCAAAGAAATGCTGGCGAGTACATAGGTTTTGTGAAAATAAGATTCATGACTTCTGTTTAAGAAAATGTTTAGTCATGAACCTTGTAATTTGCTTTGTCTTTGTAAATCATTTGAAAAATAATAAGTTTAGGTGATATGTATAAATAAGAGAATAATGCATGATTAAATGAATAATCATGTAAAATGAGTTTATATAAGATAAGTTGTTTGTAAATAAATGTCTTGTGAAAAGTATGTTACTTGTATAAAATGTTCTATGTCTCAAACTGAAATGTCTCAACTAAACCATATGCACAAAAACAAAGTATTGAAGTAAAACTTGGTTTAAACCAATACTATGTTTCGTGTAAATGCATGATCAAATGTAAATCATGTCCCAATGTTTACCCAATCGTTAACCCATCTTGTTTTAATCGTTCTAGTCGTTCTTGTTTTAATTGTGAAACTACTTTATGGTCGATTCTCTAATAACATTCAAACCTTCTTGACGCGTTCCTCGCTCCATCTCGCTCTCGCTCTCGTTCTTAACAAACCCTTACCAAAGGATAAGTTAATAATTACAGATTCAGTCGCTACCCACAACCCCCACACATAACAATGGGTGCAGTAAATAACGGGATTTGTCAGATCCTATGGTACCATAACCTAATACTGGTCGGCTTGATCATTGCTAATGAATGTCATCGGTCATGTAAACTACAACCAACAAGTTTGTTCACTTTTTGAAATTGTTATTAGTTTTTGAAATCATTGTATTCGTTCTTGAAATCATTGTTAGCGTTCTTGAAATAATTGTTATTGTTCTTGAAACCACATTGTAATTGTTCTTGAAACCATTGTAATTGTTCTTGAAACCATTGATAAAACATTTAGCACATATGAGTCACCCCAAAACAGTTGAACACAGTAAAAGAGGGGAATAATGTACTCGCCTGGGAGTGCTTAGGAGTCTTGAACAACTACCAAGTAAGCTAGAGGAGTCCCGGAAATCAAACGGTACCTAACATAGGTAACTACATAATTAACCCGGACCTAAATCGGAAGACTGGGTAGCAGGAGGGTTTGTAAACCAAATGAGTGTAGGAACTCATATGATATGGTTTAACAAAGCCTACATACTAAATGAAACTTAACCTAAGTATTATCGACCCATCGCGACCCATTAAGGTAACTTATGCTACTTTAACGCGTCGTGCGCGTGAAACGCGTTCGGACCGTCTAACTAGCCCTATGACAAGTGTTATATGCCTAAACATGTTACATAATCAGTTATGTGACAAAAGTTTAGGTTACATATGCTTAATTACCAATTATACATGAAAAGGGTATTCTGGTAATTTACCTAAGGCATATAAACTACCTATCATACAACTATTTAAACGATGTGACCATAGGGTATAACCTCGGAAGGTTATGCCCTATACTAGGGTCACCTAATGTATTTGGTCGGATCCTAATGATCGACCAAACTGGGTCGGGTTCGAAGGTATAAGCGATTTATCAGATCGCTTACCCTACGACCCTAGACAACGTGGTAATCAGTAGGCATAGTCCCAAGGGACTATAACCAACGTGATTACAATCACGTTCCGAAGTTCAAACGAACTTCGCATTGACCATTACTGGTCAACGCTGAAAGTCAAACAAAGTTTGACTTTCTGACTCGAAAAGCAGTAAAATAAGGAAAAGAACGAAAGAATACTTACGAAGGGTCCCCGAATGCTAACCTCGATTCAAAAATCTCAGGTATGAAACAATAGTTTCAACTTAGAGTTTCTCAAATCAAAGTTCTAGTGATTTTAGCAATGGGGGTGGATGGGTATTTATAGGAATACCCGAACCGTTAAGATCGTTTCATGGAAAACGTGCCTTAATCCCATCCGTACATGTGTTGAAATGTCATGGTGTTTAGGTGTTTAAATTCCATCCATACATGTGTTGAAATGTCATGGTGCCTAAATTCCATCCTTATCCGCTGACTAAGCAAGTTAGAATGTGTGGTTGAGAATTAAACAACGGCTAATACATCGAATCTGGTCCTGAATGCGAAAAACGATCCAAATGACGTGACGAATGGATTTTTCTTATGGCGAACACTAAAATAAAATATTTTAGTGCTAACATAATTTTTTTGAATGTCCGGATGTATTCAGAACGTAAGTTACGCGTAAAAATGCAAACTTGTGCACTTTTTGACACTTTTAGTCCCTGAATGACCCAAAAGTTTATTTTAGCACACCGAACCCCTCAAAGCCTATTTCTAAGCTATGTAAAGGATATTTATGGTATGTTTAACTTATGGTCATGTTCCGGAAGGTCTATTACAGTTCAAATTGGCATACTTTCGCAGTTTGTCAACTTTAGTCCCTGTAAGCGATTAAACTTGATTTCGGCATACCAAACCTTCCAAAACTTATATATAAGTTATGTAAAGGTTATTTAAGGTATGTTAAGCCTATTTCACTATTCCGGAGTGTTTGTTGCATTAAACTGGTTATATCTACGCATCAGTGCGCGTATAACCTTCCAGAAAGCGATTTAGAGTTTGAAATCGAACAAGAGTTGATATGTGCTAACGATACACATATTTTTACAAATCCCAAGTATGAAATACAATATTTCATTGGTTTGGTATTTGTTTGATGGCCGTGGAGGCACAGGTGTTACAGTCTCCCCTACTTTAGGAAATTTCGTCCCGAAATTTATTTAGAGGAAACTTGTGAGAGTTTAAAACATGAAGTTGAAAAGATCGAACAATATTGGTTAGGGTTCTGAACTTCTAGTAACCTTTAATAACATCATGATTGCAATGTAAGAGGGATACTTATATACAAGTATATGAAGCGTCATTGGTGCGTCCACCGTACCTCCATTACATCGTTCTCATTTCGTTATTGTTGTCACTATCGGTTCTTACACATAATAAATCTTACTGTGTTTCTGTGCACTAAATTTCATAATTATGTACGCGTCCATAATCAGACAATTCTTTGCACAATTCACATAGTCTATTTTATAGTGTGTAGGGGAAAACCAAATGAACAAACCGGTGATGAGTGTGACTAGACCGCCATAGAGTCCTTTAAATTAAATCAATAAATGATCTAAATAGACTATCAAGGAGTCTGTTCAGCTACATCAGTAGATGTCGTTCTCTAACCAAATTGTGAATCAATCTTTTTGACTAGACTACTAAGAGGGTCTCTTATGAATCATGGAGTGGTACTATATAACCCAAGGGTCTTAACTCTTACATAGAAGCCCATTAAGGATTTAAGGTAGTACCTTTTTGGATATCCTACTACGAATCCATCATATGAAGATATGAAAGATTCTACGAGGATTTGGATAACGAATATCCAGAGTATATGAAAGCACAAAAATCATAGAGGAGAACACATAAACATATATCACATAACCACAAAATTGTTTGTTAATTTGTCTTGTAAATTGCGTACATGCATTTAAAGCACACTAGGAATCCATTCCGTGGATTTCATTTGGTACTTTAAACGTTACCAAGAATCCAACTATAAAGATAGAAAGATTCAAAAAGAAAATTCGATTTCGATTACTAGGAACCGAAGTGTTCGAATTAAGGTACATAAGGAATCCGATTAAGGATTCTGATTTGAATGATAATCATCCACAAGGATCTAACTGTAAAGATAAAAAGATCCCATATGAATTTTAGAAGTTGAAGATGTTTTGAAACCTTGCACTGGATGTGCTTAGGTCAAAACATGATGTAAAAATGTTTATGAAGTTGAGATGCTTGATATGTCAAGGCGACATATGAAGCAGAATTTTGAAGGTTAAGTCAATGTATGAGGAAAATATTTTTGAAAACTATGCATGGGGTTCTTTTAAGAAAAATGTGTTTAACGTTTTTGAAACCTTATATATAATACTTTTGAAATCATAAAGTAGGTGTATTAGATAAATATTTTTTTTTAAAAAATGTTTTAAAATCATGCGAGATGAATTTTGAAATTATGTATAAGGTTTTTGAAAGACATGAATGATGCTTTTCGAAATCATGCACTTGATAAGAAAATGTATTGTGTTAATATTGTCTTCAGACTATATGAAATATTTTGAATTTAGAAAGGTTGGTTTTGATAACATGGCCAATGTTTTTGAAATAACATAGACAATGCATCTAGAAAAATTGTTTTCAAACTATATGAAATGTTTTGAGATCATGAAGATTATTTTGAAATACTGGTACTGTGTATGTTGAAAAATCAAAACGTAATGGGTATGAGATTTAAAAATACCCTTAGTTATCTAACCAAGGATCCAAAGGCACAGATGTGCAGAAGCATGATTACTCATAATGTCACTTTATTTTCTGTACTTTGTTTCTTAGAGTGAAACGAGTACTTAAAATTTTCAAGGGAATCATGAGCAATCATTTGAAAGAGAGAAATCACAAGAGTAGTTTGTAAGGTACATAGTTCCTTGATGTAGGTATCATTGGAAAAAAAACCATACACACCTAGCAAGGGGTTGAGCTGGTTGGTTGGGGACTGCTTTACCATTGTGAGCGACCATGGCGAAGTTCTGAGAAGCCTTTCGCTTCTTTGACTTCTTAGGGAATCGTTCATCCATGGTCTTTGATTCCTCGATCGGTTTCTTGTCTGGGGGTGCTATCACCTGACTAGGTCCTGCCTGTCTTGGTGACTCTTGAGTGGCTTCATCCTGGAGACGGTACATGGCAGTAGCTAATTCAACAGTCTTCAGGACTACTTTGCCTATTCGCTGAGGGAATTTGGCAGTCTGCTTGCTCAGATATCTGGGCGTCATCGTGATGAAGAGACATTCTTGAAGAAAAAGAAAGGCATAGGGAGAAACAGGTGAAAGATTATTGGACAATCAAAACAGAATGATAACGCATGAAGATTGCGATCATTTGTTTGTTACCTAAGGCAAACAAATGAGACGGTGACTAATCAAAGTAAATGGGTCAAAAATAATGTATCGCGAAGACATGCTCGCCTATAAGTGAACACTCATCCCAAGAATTCCCAGGTAAGCACAACTGGTCTCGCGTCTGATGAGATGTATACGAAGTGCTTGCCTAGACAGAAAACCCAGAATATAGGCATTCACCCTTCCAGTTTGCACGTGTTCTCATTATTTAAAACCCAAAACCTTGACGAAGTTTTGAAAACTCAAAGAGGTTCAAAACCATCTGATAGAGAGTTCAAAACCTTACAATAGAGAGTTCAAAACCTAGTAATCAATCATCCTAGAACAGATGATTAGTTTTCAAAGCGGTTTTGAAATTTATGTTCTTGTTGTGGTCGTCGCCTAAGGATAGGTGACAGTATTGTTTTATGACTAAACGCAAGTAAACTCGCGTTAGGGTCCTAAGAAGGTTATAGACTAGGTCAAAGCATTACTAATAACCTAATTCCCTATAACCATTGGCTCTGATACCATCTTTTCTGTCACACCCCGACCGCGTAAAACAACAAATCGCGGCGGAAACATCGGGGCGTGTTGCAACAGAATTAATGTTTCATAACCATGGATATCAAAAGTGTTTCGTTTTATTAAACATTGAATAATTACATCGTTTGGAAATCTAAATATACAATTTAAACATAATCTATCATTGTTATTGAGTCACTAAGGCCTTGTCCAGTCCTATGTGAGCATGCATCTTATCAATCGATATCATTCAACAATACCTGAAACATATGTGAAAATGAGGTCAGCAAAGAAATGCTGGCGAGTACATAGGTTTTGTGAAAATAAGATTCATGACTTCTGTTTAAGAAAATGTTTAGTCATGAACCTTGTAATTTGCTTTGTCTTTGTAAATCATTTGAAAAATAATAAGTTTAGGTGATATGTATAAATAAGAGAATAATGCATGATTAAATGAATAATCATGTAAAATGAGTTTATATAAGATAAGTTGTTTGTAAATAAATGTCTTGTGAAAAGTATGTTACTTGTATAAAATGTTCTATGTCTCAAACTGAAATGTCTCAACTAAACCATATGCACAAAAACAAAGTATTGAAGTAAAACTTGGTTTAAACCAATACTATGTTTCGTGTAAATGCATGATCAAATGTAAATCATGTCCCAATGTTTACCCAATCGTTAACCCATCTTGTTTTAATCGTTCTAGTCGTTCTTGTTTTAATTGTGAAACTACTTTATGGTCGATTCTCTAATAACATTCAAACCTTCTTGACGCGTTCCTCGCTCCATCTCGCTCTCGCTCTCGTTCTTAACAAACCCTTACCAAAGGATAAGTTAATAATTACAGATTCAGTCGCTACCCACAACCCCCACACATAACAATGGGTGCAGTAAATAACGGGATTTGTCAGATCCTATGGTACCATAACCTAATACTGGTCGGCTTGATCATTGCTAATGAATGTCATCGGTCATGTAAACTACAACCAACAAGTTTGTTCACTTTTTGAAATTGTTATTAGTTTTTGAAATCATTGTATTCGTTCTTGAAATCATTGTTAGCGTTCTTGAAATAATTGTTATTGTTCTTGAAACCACATTGTAATTGTTCTTGAAACCATTGTAATTGTTCTTGAAACCATTGATAAAACATTTAGCACATATGAGTCACCCCAAAACAGTTGAAAACAGTAAAAGAGGGGAATAATGTACTCGCCTGGGAGTGCTTAGGAGTCTTGAACAACTACCAAGTAAGCTAGAGGAGTCCCGGAAATCAAACGGTACCTAACATAGGTAACTACATAATTAACCCGGACCTAAATCGGAAGACTGGGTAGCAGGAGGGTTTGTAAACCAAATGAGTGTAGGAACTCATATGATATGGTTTAACAAAGCCTACATACTAAATGAAACTTAACCTAAGTATTATCGACCCATCGCGACCCATTAAGGTAACTTATGCTACTTTAACGCGTCGTGCGCGTGAAACGCGTTCGGACCGTCTAACTAGCCCTATGACAAGTGTTATATGCCTAAACATGTTACATAATCAGTTATGTGACAAAAGTTTAGGTTACATATGCTTAATTACCAATTATACATGAAAAGGGTATTCTGGTAATTTACCTAAGGCATATAAACTACCTATCATACAACTATTTAAACGATGTGACCATAGGGTATAACCTCGGAAGGTTATGCCCTATACTAGGGTCACCTAATGTATTTGGTCGGATCCTAATGATCGACCAAACTGGGTCGGGTTCGAAGGTATAAGCGATTTATCAGATCGCTTACCCTACGACCCTAGACAACGTGGTAATCAGTAGGCATAGTCCCAAGGGACTATAACCAACGTGATTACAATCACGTTCCGAAGTTCAAACGAACTTCGCATTGACCATTACTGGTCAACGCTGAAAGTCAAACAAAGTTTGACTTTCTGACTCGAAAAGCAGTAAAATAAGGAAAAGAACGAAAGAATACTTACGAAGGGTCCCCGAATGCTAACCTCGATTCAAAAATCTCAGGTATGAAACAATAGTTTCAACTTAGAGTTTCTCAAATCAAAGTTCTAGTGATTTTAGCAATGGGGGTGGATGGGTATTTATAGGAATACCCGAACCGTTAAGATCGTTTCATGGAAAACGTGCCTTAATCCCATCCGTACATGTGTTGAAATGTCATGGTGTTTAGGTGTTTAAATTCCATCCATACATGTGTTGAAATGTCATGGTGCCTAAATTCCATCCTTATCCGCTGACTAAGCAAGTTAGAATGTGTGGTTGAGAATTAAACAACGGCTAATACATCGAATCTGGTCCTGAATGCGAAAAACGATCCAAATGACGTGACGAATGGATTTTTCTTATGGCGAACACTAAAATAAAATATTTTAGTGCTAACATAATTTTTTTGAATGTCCGGATGTATTCAGAACGTAAGTTACGCGTAAAAATGCAAACTTGTGCACTTTTTGACACTTTTAGTCCCTGAATGACCCAAAAGTTTATTTTAGCACACCGAACCCCTCAAAGCCTATTTCTAAGCTATGTAAAGGATATTTATGGTATGTTTAACTTATGGTCATGTTCCGGAAGGTCTATTACAGTTCAAATTGGCATACTTTCGCAGTTTGTCAACTTTAGTCCCTGTAAGCGATTAAACTTGATTTCGGCATACCAAACCTTCCAAAACTTATATATAAGTTATGTAAAGGTTATTTAAGGTATGTTAAGCCTATTTCACTATTCCGGAGTGTTTGTTGCATTAAACTGGTTATATCTACGCATCAGTGCGCGTATAACCTTCCAGAAAGCGATTTAGAGTTTGAAATCGAACAAGAGTTGATATGTGCTAACGATACACATATTTTTACAAATCCCAAGTATGAAATACAATATTTCATTGGTTTGGTATTTGTTTGATGGCCGTGGAGGCACAGGTGTTACATAATGGTTAGTAGAAAAGGGCGAAAAGCGTAAAAAGCGTCGGTTTTCGTAAGACTTTTTATTTTTGCAATTTTTTTATTTTGATGAAGACATTATTCAAACAAAGTTATTTTTGATGAACTTGTTTGTTTATTTCTCTTTTGCTTCATCATCAACATTTTTTTGTTTTTTTTTTTAAAGTCATACGAAAAACCGAGCTTGTTACTAAAAACAAAAGGGTTAAAAATAAAAAGATTTTGGTGGGTGAAAGGGTGTTTGTTTTTGGGTTAAGAAATGAAAAGGTTTAGGCTCAAAGGAGTTAACTAGATGGATTTTTGGGTAGGTGGTAAAAAAAAGAAAAAATAATGGTGTAGAAATGAAAAAGGGTTAGTCCTAATGCCTCCATCATTTACTTACTCGGGTTTAAGTTGGTAAGGACCGGGAGTGTATCGTCGTGGCAAGTTCTAGAGTCGCAAGAACCAAGCGGCTATTCACACAAGAAATGAAAAATGAGCATTTAGTTTAAAGATATGTATTTGTATGCTCAATAAAGGCTCAAAACTCACTTTTGTGAGAATGGTTTTTTATGTGATCAAGTATATATAATCAAATTTTAACTAAACTTGTCATGCCGTTTCATAATTCTCTTATGTTGGTTCTTTTTATCATGACGCTATCGGTTGTAAATTTGTAAAAATATAACCTTTTTAGAATTTGAAATTCCCAAGTTAAACCTAGACAAGTAAGAAAAATGAAAATTTTTTGAAAAAATTTCGGGTGATTAGCGGTTCCAATAGAGTTTTGTGTAAGGCTTGTAATTAGGACTTGCAAGATTCAATATTTTAGCATCCCCCCACACCTAAACTACACATTTTCCTCAATGTGTCCCAAAAATAAGTTTTTAGGTTGATTGAATGTGTAAAAAGGGTGTGAAAAAGCAAAATTTATGTTACTGGGCGTCTGGACACGGCCCCGTGTCCAATGGACACGACCCCGTGTTCAGGCGCCAGTAACGAAAACTTACAGAAGGTGGACACGGGGGCGTGTCCACTGGGCACGACCCCGTGTCTGGCAAAAGTCTGCAGAATTAAACAAACAGTAGGTCTGGGGGAGTGGGCACGGGGGCGTGTCGGCTGGACACGACCCCGTGTAGACAATCTGCAAAGTCGAAAAAACAGGTTTCTGGCTCCGGTTTTCCTGTCCCGGCTTTAGTAGCACTAATGTTTAGTGCTCTAAGCCTCGTATGTACCTGTTTTATCAATAAACACTACACCAAACCATAGCAAACATCCTAAATTACCAAGTTCAACATCCACATCACAAAGTTAAAAAGAAAAACAAATGCAAAAAATAAAAAGAGTTAAGGGAAAGTAAATTGTTCAACACACGGCACGCAGGCCGGAAATTGTTAAAGATAAAAGGAGGGTTAACCTGTGGGATCACCAACCAGCTGCTCCTAACTCTGCTCCTCCCGCCTAGTCCATGTCCATGTCCTCGTCCTCATCATCATCTCCTCCTCCACCGTGCCCCGCTATGTACTCCCGGATATTCCCAATGTCATATTGGATGTCGGATATGTTTCTCTCGATTGCTCTGACCCGGGCATACGTGTTGCTCGCCATGTTATAGGTGTTCCTGGTGCACATGAGGGTTTCCTTCAATAAATCATGTAAACTTTGGAAGTTAGGAAAACCACCTCCTTGTGAGGAGGATTGGCCCGGATCACCGTAGGGCTGGTACTGGTACTGATGATGTTGTGGAGCGTGAAGTACAAGTGCCTCTTGCGGGTTCCATGCATGCCCTTGGATTCTTTGGAAGCTAACCGACCCGTCTTCGGCTTCATAGATCAAGTTCATGGAGCGGCAGATGTGTATGTCTACTCTTCCTGACCATGGACTTCTTTGGAAAGATCGAGGCATGTTCACGAAGCGCTTGAAGAGACGGTATATCCACCCCCCGAAGAAGATAGGGGTTGGTGGAGTAGGAAGCCGGTTCCAATGCATGATGCGGAGCAGGAGGTACGAAACATCGAGGTGTCTGCGGTTGTGAATACAATGAAGGACCACCAAATCTCCCAACCCAACAACGCCACCGCTATCATGCCTTTGGCTAAGAGAGTAAGCGAGGACCCTATGGATGTAACGGTAAAGCGGGTCCCTCAACTTAGTGCTCTTAGTGCTGCTCGGGTTGTAGTGCCCTTCTCCAATTTGAGTCCAAGCGGCTTGGCGCTCGTTTTCATCCAACTCTCGCACTCCTCCGGTGTTCTCTTCATTACCCACATCTTCCTCAGCATACAACCCAACTATCGACCCAAACTGAGCCATCGATATCGAGTACTTAGTCCCCCCACATCGGAATTCCACCCCATCATTGTCAAATGGGTCTCACTTTGAATTGAACACGAATGTGCTATAGAACTCCAGATTGTACTCGTGGACCGAGCGAAGTCGAGTGGTTAGGGCGACTCTTAGTGGGCCAGTAACGAGGTTGTTAAACCGGTCTAGTTGGTTCACCAATGTCAAAAGATCCGTGCACACTTGTCTTGGGTATTCCTCCGGTCGGGTTCGAAGCACGTCGTATCTTGCTTTAGCGTCTTGCTCAGTTGCATTGAACCTTGTGAATTTCTTCGACATCTGAAAGAATACACCAAAAGTTAGCACGAAACAATGGAATTTTCAGAGAAAACTGAAAACAGCGAGCTGGACACGGCCCCGTGTTCAGCGGACACGACCCCGTGTCCAGGCGTCTGTTACTCAAAATCTTCATTTTTCGACCCGGTCCCGAAAACTTCAAAATTTTTGGTCCAATAGGTGCGGTTTCCCCCGAAAATGAAACCCCAAGTGCCGTTTTCCCCAAAACAAACCGTTTACCCCTTCAATTTTATCTTTTTCGGTTAAAAAACAAGGGTTTGGGGTTTTTGTGAGAAATCGGGCGAATCTTTGAACAATACAAGTGGATTTACTTCCTATAACATTAATCTAAACTAATGCTAACAGATTTATACAAAAATTTGAGGTTCGATCCAGATGAAGTTCAAGAACCCTAGATTTTCCCCCAAATTTTTGATGTTTTAACTACATGCAAGTACCTAATCTAACTACTAATGGTGATAGAATCATACCTTGATGTTGTTAGAAGTAGAGGAGACGTCGAAAATCTGCGGAAAATCGCCTTGAACCCGAGCGTTTTCGGGGAAACGGGGCGTGTGGAATGAAGTAACTGTTATGAAAAAGGGGTTTTATCCCGACAGTCGTGCGGACACCGTCCCGTGTCCAGCGGACACGTCCCCGTGCCGAGCAAAAATTAATTTTTTTTAGTGCTCGTGTGAGTGCCCTCGTTTCCCAAAAACTTGGCCAGAATACTTACCGATTTAGATGTTAACCCGTTTGTTCGTAACTTACCAGGTATGATGTTGATGCTTTCACTCTTCGACCGTTTGAAGAGAGATTTCTTCCTCTTCATCCTCAATGAATCCTTGATAGAGCTTCAGCCGTTGGCCATTGACTTTGAATGGAATTCCATTCCGAGATTTAATTTCTACTGCACCGTGTGGGAAAATATGGGTGATGGGAAAAGGTCCTGACCACCTAGACTTTAATTTACCAGGAAATAGTCAAAGTCGTGAATTAAACAAAAGAACTTGATTTCCCACTCGAAATTCATTAGGTTTAATATGTTTGTCATGCAAGTTTTTCATTCTTTCCTTATAAATTTCGAAGTTTGAGTATGCATAATTTCTTAATTCTTCTAATTCATTTAACTGACAAAATCGATTTCTACCGGCAAATTCTAAATCTAAGTTTACATTTTTAATTGCCCAGTAGGCTTTGTGTGCAATCTCTACTGGCAAATGACAGCTTTTTCCATAGACTAGCTTATATGGGGTTGTACCTATTGTTGTTTTATAAGCAGTTCAAAAAGCCTATAAAGCATCATCTAATTTATCTGCCCATTCCTTTTTATTTAGCCCTACGGTTTTTTCAAGTATTCGCTTTAAACCTCTATTAGTCACTTCGGCTTGCCGTTTGTTTGAGGGTGATATGCTGTTGAGACCCTGTGATAGACCCCATATCTTGTTAAAAATTTATCGAGTTGATGGTTGCAAAAATGGGTACCTCTATCACTTATTAATGCTTTAGGTGTTCCAAAACGAGAGAATAATTTTTTCAGAAATCTTACCACGACTCTTCCATCATTTGTTGGAAGTGCCTCGGCCTCGGCCCATTTAGACAAGTAATCTACTGCCACAAGTATATATTTGTTTCCTTTTGACGGTGGGAAAGGTCCCATAAAGTCGAGTATCCACACATCAAAAATTTCACAAACAAGAATGCCATTTTGGGGCATTTCGTTTTTGGAAGAAATATTACCTGTTCTTTGGCAAGCATCACATGTCTTGACAAGACTTTGGCCGTCTTTGTAAATGGTTGGCCAATAAAACCCTGAATCAAATACCTTTCGTGCGGTACTAGCGGCACCATGATGTCCTCCGTATGGACCTTCATGACAATGGCGGAGAATTCTTCGTGCTTCGCTACCATGTACGCATCGTCGGATGAGTTGGTCGGCACACATTTTGAAAAGATATGGATCTTCCCAAAAGTAGTGTTTTACGTCAGCAAAGAATTTCTTTCTTTGATGATGTGGCCAACCTTTTGCGACTATACCGCTAGCTAGGTAATTAGCATAGTCGGCGTACCATGGTTCTTCTCTGTATTCCACCATTTCTAGGGACTCCGTTTGAAATTTTTCGTTGATTTGCTCGTCCCTGGTTGCCTCCAAAGCTGGGTCTTCTAAGCGCGAAAGATGATCTGCTGCGGTGTTTTCTGCTGCACTTTTGTCTTTGATTTCAATATCGAATTCTTGGAGGAGTAAAATCCACCGAATCAAACGTGGTTTTGCGTCCTGCTTTTTGAAGAGATATCGAATGGCTGCATGATCTGTATAGACTACTGTTTTAGAAAGAACAAGATAAGAACGAAATTTATCAAAAGCAAATACCACAGCTAGTAATTCTTTTTCAGTTGTTGTGTAATTTTCCTGTTCATCGTTAAGTGTTTTACTAGCATAATAAATTGGGTGAAAATGCTTTTCTTTTCTTTGTCCCAAGACAGCTCCAACAGCAAATTCACTTGCATCGCACATGATTTCGAAAGGAAATTTCCAATCAGGCGCTATCATGATAGGTGCATTGACTAGCATTTCCTTTAGGGTTAGAAATGCTTGATTGCAATCCTTGTCAAAGATGAAAGGGGCATCTTTTTCAAGTAATTTTGTTAGATGCCTTGAAATTTTAGAAAAGTCTTTGATAAACCGCCTATAAATTCCGACATGCCCTAGGAAACTTCTGATAGCTCTAACGGAGGAGGGGGGTGGTAATCGAGAAATAGTGTCTATTTTGGCTCGATCAACCTCCATTCCTTCGCTTGAGATCTGGTGACCAAGTACTATTCCCTCCGTTACCATGAAATGGCATTTTTCCCAATTAAGGGCGAGGTTAATTTCCTCACATCGGGATAGCATTCGTTCAAGGTTATCGAGGCATTGGTCGTATGAATCCCCAAAGATAGAAAAGTCATCCATGAAGACTTCCATTGTCTTTTCTATCATGTCATGGAAGATGGCTACCATGCAACGTTGGAAGGTTGCGGGGGCATTACATAGACCATATGGCATGCGTCGATAAGCAAAAGTTCCATAGGGACATGTGAAGGTTGTCTTTTCTTGGTCTTCGGGTGCTATCGGGATTTGAAAGTAACCTGAAAAACCATCCAAGAAACAGTAAAATTTATGACCGGATAATCTTTCTAACATTTGATCAATGAAGGGCAAAGGAAAGTGATCCTTCCTTGTTGCTTCATTTAATCGTCTATAATCTATACATACTCTCCATCCTGTGACGGTTCTTGTTAGTCATACCTCCTTTCTTTGGAACTACTTGGACGAGACTTACCCAAGGACTATCGGAGATAGGATAAATAAGTCCGGCTTCAAGTAATTTGATGACTTCGTTCTTAACCACTTCTTGAACGTTTGGATTCACTCGACGTTGTGGTTGTGTTACCGATTTGTAGTCATCATTCATTAAAATTTTGTGCATGCACATGGAAGGACTTATTCCTTTAATATCTGCAAGCTTCCAAACAATCGCATTTTTGTGTTTTCTCAAAAGATTAATTAATTTTTCTTTTTCTAAACTACTTAACTTAGACGAAATAATTACAGGTGATTTACCATCTTTGTCTAGAAAAGCATATTCCAAACCCTTTGGAAGTTCTTTGAGCTCAAGAGGTGGGTCTTTAGGAGACTCCTTATTGGGTTGCTCATTTTGATCAAGAACTTTAAAAGTTTGCTCTATGGCGACCTCTTCTTCAACAAAGTGGTCAATATTTTCACTTGTATCGGGTGGTTCATCTTCATCTTCAATTAGGGGGTCATTATTGCCGAATGGATATTTCATTGATCGCTCAAGATCGACACTCTTTTTAAATGCTCCTAATTGAAGAGGTAGATTGTTGTACATCCGGTTTTTCAAAGCTTCGTGGGTTTTTACAAAGGGTCGTCCCAACACTAGAGGAGCGTCATCAAGGATGACAAAGTCGGTTAGGATTACCATTTGATTTGTTTGAACCAAGACATCCTCAACTACACCGATTGATTTTATTATTTTCTGATTAGATAGAAAAATGGGTATTTGAAGTGGAGAGAAATCACTAATACTTAATTTTTTGAAAATGTAGTTGGGCATTATGTTAACACAAAGATCTTTATCAATTGTGACATTACTAATAAAGGAATTTTGAAAAAAACATGGAACCGGTGTAATGTTGATTTCAAATGGGTCTTCTTTTATTAGCGAGGTTTGATCGTTAGTTAACTTAATGCTTACCGTTTCGTCAATTTTAGTGTTAGTGTTTAATTCTTTTAAAAACTTAGCATGAGTTGGAACTAAACAATGATTTTCAAAAGAAGGTGACAAGAGATTAATTTCTTCAAAATTAGACTCTTCTTGAATTTTAACGTTGTCGGACTCACCTTTTTCGTTGTTTAACTCATGTGTCGGTTCTTCACTTATTTGTTCTTCCATTTTTACACTTTCAACTATCTCTTCTTTATTTAATTCTTCTCTTGCGCGGGACTCCTCTTCCCTTGCGCGAGATTCTTTTATGTAGCGCTCGATAGTTTTAAGGTGTTCTAATATCCTATCGGTCACTTCGGTGATATAGTAAGGATCGGGATTTTGAAAGCTCGAATCCGGTTGTTCGATCCTTTGTTCCTCATAATACTCATAGGAAGTAGATGGTTCACACCATTGTTCTTCATTGTAAGTATATGATGGATAAGGGTCGTAATTTTGTTCTTCATAATACTCATATGAGGTGGGTTGTTCACGCCAAGGTTCCTCATAGTAAGCATATGAAGGTGGTGGCTCATATCTTGGTTCCTCAAAGTATGAGTAAGAAGGCTCATACCTTGGTTCATCAAAATATGAGTATGAGGGAGAAGGTTCATACCTTTGGTCTTCATAGGATGTGTATGAAGTTGATGGCTCGTACCTGGGCTCCTCATAGTAAGTGTATGAAGTGATGGTTGATATAAGTTACAATATTGAACCGAGTGCGGGTCACCACAATTAGTGCAATAGTTATTCCTATAATCATCCTCCTCATAGGTGTAGTTGTAACCTCCTGAGTATTGATCCATAAGAATCACTCAGCAGACCACAACCAAGTCTCGAGATCAGAAAACAAAAAATAAAAACGGAAACAGAGGCTGGACACGGCCCCGTGTTTAGTGGACACGGCCCCGTGTTCAGGATCTGTATCTGGGCGTTTTAATTAAAGTTACTGATTTCGTTGAGCACGGGGCGTGTTTAATGAGCACGACCCCGTGTTCAGGCTCTGTATCTGGGTGTTTTACGAAAAATGTGCAGCACGGCCCCGTTTTCAGTGAGCACGGCCCGTGTTCAGGTTACTTTAAATGCAAAACTACACTAAAATGCAGAAAAATGTGCGCGCGTTTTGAAAAAGTTTTGAAAAACTGATTAGGCCGTCGATTTTAAGCTTTCTTAAAATCCTTGTGTCCCTGGAAACGGTGCCAAAAACTTGATGCGGGTTGGTGTGTATATGGAATTAAGTATATTTTAAGCCCTTTTCACACGTTAGTCAAGTTTTAAATTTATAAAACACGATATTTTACTAACACCAAACACACATATGGGCAAGTGCACCCATCGTGAGCGTAGTATAGTGTTGGCAAGATACCGAGGTCGTCCAAGGACACAAGAGCTTTTAGTACCGGTTTATCCTCAACGTCTAATCAAATCAAAAGTTTTAGAAAAAGGTTTTTAAACAAGAAAAATAAAAACTAACTAAAATGCTGAAAAATAAAATAAAAGTAAAAACAGATAAACAAGATGAATCACTTGGCTCCGACTCGTGTTTAGTATAACCTTTGATTATTTCTGCACTTTTGCACTTTTTAAGAGATTATCTTAGTTATTGTAGTAGGCCCCTCTTTTGAAGGTGACGTTACCCTCAACCCAGTAGTTTGAGTCAGCAAGGATACAATCCTAAAGGGTCGGATTATTGAAAGATAATTAATTAAGTTATTAATGCATATTATGGTAGGCCCCTCTTTTGAAGGTGACGTTACCCTCGGCTAAGTAGTCTGAGTCAGCAGGGATACAGTCCTAAGTAGCCGGGTTAAAGTATTAATAGTAGCTTACATATGAGGGGATCAAAGAGTTTGGACCCCCGCCATCCAATACCGGTGGGTATTGAAGGAGATCCTACTAAATTTGACCCAGGTCCTTGCAGGATCTATACACTGAACAAGGCAAGACTCTTACCAAACCGTTCCCTTAACCCCGACCAGGTAGCCAACATACCTCCATATAGACCGTGGAGATATGAATGGTGAAAATCTTTTATTTTATATAGACAGTAAAATAATGCCAAGACACCATGGACAAACGATAAGAAAAATTACCTTCAACATAAGAAACTAGTTATTAAAGTCATTAATACATAACCAAGTAAAAAGTGCGAAAAGATTAAAAATAAAAAGTATTACACTAGACACTTGTCTTCACCAAGTGATGTAAGAGACTTAGGCAAACATAGCCTTTGATTGTCAAGAACTCTTACGATCAATCTTGGATCCCGAGATGACTCACACACTCTATGATGGACAATGGATGATGGTGGTGGATGATGGTGTTGTGATGGTGGTGGGTGGTGGGTGAAGTGTGAGAGAGGTGGTGTGCCAAGGGATGGTTTGCAAATGAGCCAAGCACCCCTATTTATAGCCTGAACAGCAGCTCGGGCACGACCCCGTGTCCATTGGGCACGGCCACGTGTCCATCCTCTTCTTTTCCTTCATTAATTGCAGTTTGTCTGCATTAGTTGACCACGCCCCCGTGTTCGCTGGGCACGCCCCCGTGTGCAGAAGCATATCTGTACTATCAAGATTTCCTCAAATTCTACGAATCTTAGAGTTGACCACGGCCCCGTGTTCGCTGCGCACGCCCCCGTGGTGGGTGATAGAAGCTTCTATAGCTTTGTCTTTTATGCTGGCACTTGGGCACGCCCCCGTGTTCACTGAGCATGGGGCGTGGTCAGTCTTCTGTCTTCTTGATTTTGCTTGGGAAGATGCTGTCGGGGGGTCGGGCATGCCACGTTTGTTCCTTTTCTTGTATTTATGTTAGATTTAGCTGCCTTTTTGCTTCTTTTGTTAATTTGAGCTCATTTAATCCTGAAAATACAAAAGGAAGACAAAAACACACTTTTTCCAACATTAGTACTAAAAAGGGGTTAGTTTTATGCCACAATTGATGTAATTTATATGTTGCATTTTGTGCACATCAGTAATTTATATGTTGCATTTTCAAAAATAAATATAAGTATCTTGTATTTTTCACCCGAATTATGTATTTTGTCCAAACTTCATTTCATGTTCATAACTTGGGCAAGTTATTTATTCTATCAAATAATATATTTTCTTAAATATATTTTCTTGTATTTGTCTAAGCACGTTGTATGTGTATTCTTGTATTTTTACTTCTTATGAGTATTTAGTGTATTTTCAAGTCCTAATACACTATTACATGTAATACATACTACATACACTTAGCACAAAAATTTGGTGATCAATAAATATATATATTTTCCCCAAAAATATACATACTTAATATCAATTTTAATTTTGAAGAAATCATCATTTCTTAACACAAAAATTAGGGAAACCTTGGTAAAAGTTTTTAGATACATTTTTAGGGAATAAATTTCTCAAAACTTATATTTTTCTAAGTGTCAAAATTTATAAAAATTTTGACATAGTTTCCCCTAAAAATGGAGGTTTCCCATGTTTTCAAAACATGTGTTTATTTTCTTTTAAATCATCAACAACATCAACAATCACACTCTAAACAATATTACACTTACCAAGTGCAAAAACTATTCCATTTATAATACAACATGAACTTGATATTTTGCAAAAACGCGTAGTAACTTGGTAAGGCGTTTAGTGGCCTTAGTTACCTCCCAAAATATATTTACTTCCGTTAAAATCTCATTTTCGGAATTTCTAGATGTTCACAACTTGTGAACACATTTTACAAAAATATTTATTTACAACATATCCTTGTTTACTAGCATCCTTACACTTATTTTATTTCCAAAAATAGTGTAAGTGTATGTAAGAATCATGATCTTTCAAAATCCGTCTTTTGAACTTGGTTTATTTAGAAAAGTCATTTGTAAATCTCGGATCTACATGATCACCAACGCACTTTGTTTACTTATTTTTCAAGAAACCATCTTTATTTATCAAGTTCATATTTTTATTAGAAGATGATTATTTCATGAGAGCACATAATCATCTCTAACTTGTTAAACCATGTTTTTAATCATACTCTAACAAGTTCTATATGATGATCAATCATCATATTACTAGTAATCATCAAGCAAACATCATACATTGACTAAACAACATCATATCAACCATATATCATCATGTTTCATCTTATGTAAAGCTTTATGTTCATGATTTATGTTTATGTTCTTTTAGTGTTCATATGATTTCATCATAATATAATCTTTAACCACTAAAAACATGAAGTAAACAAGAGTTTAAAGAAGTCTTACAACTAGCTTATAGCTAGGGAAGAAACAAGATGAAGATTGGGTGGTTAATAGCAAACGAGTGAGGTCCTTCAAGTTCCGAGAACACCGAGCTTCGTTGAACACCTTGTAACACCTTGAAGTACACTTGGAATGGATGAAGGGAAACCGAAAATTGATGTGGTGTAAGGGGGTGTTTCGGCCGAGCTTATGGAGAGGAGAGAAGAGTGAGTTGTGTTGGTGATATCTTGAAGATGAAGATGAAGCTCTAGTGTATTCTTATAACCACAAGTTCTAATATCCAATGGTTCATGTGTCATTAGAAGTACAAGCATAATCACTCAAAATCCAAGGAGAAGATATGGAAGATTTAGGAGATTTATAAAAATCTTATGGTGGGGCCTTGCTTGGTCCGAAAATCAGCAAAAGGGGGGGGGGGGGGGGTTAGTGTAATATTTGATGGTAAGTAGGTGATTTAGTGGAAGGTTAAAGTGTTAAGTCTAGTGTTTTAGTGTATCATGCATTATGTAGTAACTTAAAGTGTTCGGGAACCAATACTAGCTCAGAAAAATAAAAACAATGCTTCTAACAATATTTTTGTGTTCCGGGTAATGTCCGATTGTCTGGTTAGATACCGTTCCGTTAAAGTGCTAAGTTATACCATATAGTGTCCCTTATGTAACTTTTTGTGACACTTTTAATTCCCGACACTTAGGAAAGCATACAGGACCATTTAGTCATGTGTTTGCATGGTAATATCTTGTTATATTGCTGAATTATATAAAATTCAGTTTTTAAAGTGCATTTCGGGTGCTTTTTAGTGCATATTTTAGCTTCCGGAAAGTCTATATATAAACCCTTGTATGTACTCTTGGGTTTTAATGTATTCTTGTCGTTGGACCTACACCTAGGCTCCAATTCTATTGTCAAACTGCTTTCTACAGAATTGTTGACACAATGTGTCTTACCGGTGAGTTTACTAGTATTTCTGACGCAACGCTGTTCATTAATGCATAAAGTAATTCTTGTAGTATAAAACGTGCATGAATTCACTTGTATAGTATGTAATCAGACATTGTTGACATTTAAGCACATAATTGCAGTCATTAAATAATAATTAAAGTGTATGGAAATTACCGGTTTGGTGCCAGTTGTCACATGTAGTGCATGGAAATATGAGGACCATGCGAAAGCTCGGTAATTGCGGGTACACACGTAATTACGAAAGTGACGCACGAAAGTCGTACTAAACCATATGATGTGCCAAACCTATGATTTTTAGTATTTTATGATGAAATGTTATTTTATCATAAGTTTTATTATCTTATATTATTACACGTGGTTATTACATTGTTTCAAATATAAACCACCGGAATAAATACTTAAATATTCCACGAGATTTGAATGAACTTTCTTTAAACAAATCACCCTAATCTTATTGTAATTTGTCAAAGAGTTGGACTTTTGTTACCCTTTGATAATCCATAATATTTTCATGAGATTTGTTTTCTTGAATCATGGGATTTTCTCTAAGTTTCATGATTTCACAAATCTATGAATCCCAACCTCCTGACCATCTATTCTCGTTATGGGCTATACATATTACTTAGGTTTTCCCTCACAGATGCCACATTATCGTTGTCGTCGTCAACCGAAGATTTCTAGCCGCCGAATGGCAGCTTTAGTAGCTGAACAAATGGCCACCCTTATTCCTACCATCGTCA